>JAECWX010000002.1:7147500-9982500 GCA_018151165.1 Drosophila arawakana | reverse complement strand
TTAACAATTTGCAGCTTGTATTAAGTATTATTTTGTTTGCAGTGTATGCCTTTATGTACATACACCCCATTCAAATGTTGTCCAAAGGGCATGAAAGCGTTCAAGTGTTAAATGCATCGCCCACTTTGGATCCAACGTCAAACAAAATTCAGTCGAGTTTTGATGACGTTGTTAAACACAACAGAGAAACAACAGTGTATTGAAAGTAATCCATTCGCCTCGCCAGGCAAATACCCTGCAATATAAGCCAGGTTTATATTAAAGAACAAAGTTTTTCTTTTACAAAATGTTTTTAAATTGAGTGAAAGGCAACTTAAATGTAGGAACCTGTTTTACAGTAAATTATAGCCGCTCGAATTTAAAAATATTTTTTAAATATTTAATTATTTTATTTCGTATTTTTTTCACAAATTTTGTGTTTTTTTAAGACCACTTTAAGTATACATTTAGAACATAAAAATGTGTCCCTATTTTTAGTAAGCACTTCATCTTGACATATTCCATTTTAGTAAGTAGTAAAAGTTCTTAGTAATAAAATAAATAAAAAGATATAAATAAAAATGTTGTAGTAGTTAAAATATACAGAGTTTATGCTTAGTTTTATTTCTAATAAATATTAAATTGACATTTTTTAAGCTGCTGATTAGTATAAAAAAAGGTGTAACTTTTGCAATATAATTAAATTTTTTTTTTTTTTTTTTTTTTTTTTTTTTTTTTTTTTTTTTATCACCCTATAAAAAGTTTAAAAATTTCCCTTTTAATCTCATAGCTTTTATAATACATTTTTTACTATAATTAAATCAAAACTTTGAGTTCTTAGTCATAAATCATTGATTTCAACATGTTTTTCAATTATTACAAATTAGTCAACATTTTTAAACTAAATGATATAGTTGCAAACATAATTGTTTTATGTTTTTTGTTTTTATTTATTGATTAAAGAAGTGAAACCAATGCGAGTGACTGATAAATAATTTCTTGTTAATCTTATCTGCTTTTAACTTGAAGTTAACTTGGGTATATCAGGGAACTATGCAATGGATAAGGGAACATGTGTATTAAATTTAAAAAATATATATATATAAAGTTTATACCGTATAAGTATATACTACTCTGCATGACTCATCATATAGTTCAAGTGCTCGGTTGCAATCGGAGAGTGTTAATATAATTATCAGTGGAACTGTGTCGCCTTTATGGCTACCCGTACAGCTCGAATCGTCATACGAGTCGGTGTGTGTGTGTGTGTGTGTGTGGGTGTGGGAGTGTGTGTAACTGTAATCAAAGTATGGCACTCTAATTAGCAGACACAAATTTGGACAGACACAAACACAGACACACTCAAAGACTGCTCGAGGGCGTATTTTCTGCTGTTTTCTAAAGCATTTCACTTTCAAAATTCTGTAAAAGACAATCCTGTAAAGCAAGACAAAGACAGCGGGTATATAAGTTGCCCGAAACAGTTGAACACAAATAAATAATTCAATAATAACAATCATTTGGCAAATTCTATCTTGTTAATCTTATCTATATATCTATATCTATATATTAATATTTTTAATTATATTATATAATAAAATATATCATAATATTGAATTAAAATCCAGTTAAAAAAGTATGCCACACAAAGCTAAATTTAACACATTAAAACTTGCAGAATTATATTTAAATGCTTAACCCCTCTACTAAAAATTCTATTTAGTTAAATTAAAATAAAACTTGTAAAAAGTTTACATATTTGATCAAGAAATCTGAACTTTATTACTTACTGTTAGAGACTTAAGAACTTAAAGAACAATTGTAAAACATAAAAACATACCTGGAAAAAAAATAGAAATCAGACTCATGTACTTATTTTTTTTCTTCTATAGAATATTTTATTTTGATTAACAACATATTGTTTTTTTATTTCAAAAAAAATTATTATTAAAATTTTTATTTTTTAATAATTTAAAATTATTTTTATTTTTAGTTCTTAAATTTTTTTTTTTTTTTTACGATTTTTAATTAAAATAAGCGTTTTATTAATAAACTTAAAAACATATTTAAAACTAAGAGAGACATAGAAAAATTATCAGTTTAGTATTATTTTTATGGTATTCATTTTTTTTTTTTCTTTACATTTATTTTGTATTTAAAAACGTAATAATATACTTAAAGTATTAAGTTTGTTTAAACTATATGGGAAAATATGAGTAAAATCGTTTATTTATTTAGAATACCCTTTATTTCAGTGGGGTTAATAAAATATTCATTTCAAATATTTCTTTTTTCTAGGGTATTTTTTACTCGCGCCCTGTTGACTGCCTCACTCACATTGCGTTTTCAAGTCGTGTTTGTATTTTGTAATTGCAATCGTTGTTTCTTATTTACTTTTTTTCGTACAATGCAACACACACATGCACACACACACACTCGCACACACACACTCGCACACATTTTGTGTGTGTTTATCTGGCAAGCATATTCTGTCAGCTTTCCTTCGTTCCACGTTTCATAAGAACAAAAAAAATGCATGCACTTATCAGCAGCTGGCAAGTGAGAGAGAGAGGGAGAGCAAGAGAGCGGCAGGGAGGAAGAAGCAGAGCAAGAAAGGGCGTGCAAAAAAGAGAGAGTAAGTGATACGGCACTGAATTATAATCAGGAGCAGGCAGCTTTTCTTCCTCCTCTTCTCCTTCTTCCTCCTCCTCTTCTTCTCCTTGTTGTTGTTTCTCTGCTGTTGCTGCTGTTGCACTGATAAGACAGCAGCTCAGGCGTTGACACTTGAGACCGACGTTGCACGTAGCTTGTGCCAAGTCCCAAGTGGCATGTAGGGCTGATACGATTAATCGATTATTATTAAAAATAAAAAAAATAATCGATTGTTCTCTTTCGCACCTTAATAATTATATTATTACTTGATTTTTACTCATCTTCTGCTTTGGAATTTTATAAAACTAAAATTTGTCTTAATTTTCTCATCGATTATTCGATTAATTTTTATTTTTTTGCCATCCCGGCTTGTTAGTGGAACGGGAACTTGAGAAGTTTCAACCTTTCACCGCCTTTTTCTGCCCTTCTTGCTGCTCTTTAAAAACTTAAGAAAAAATAGGGTATATTCGAATTGAAAGGAAAAAATGCAAAATTTATTTCCTATTTTCATTTACATTATTTTATTCAACATTTTAATAATACAGCGGCCTTACAAAGCACAAGAATTATAGAATAAAAAGGTCGATATTTTCATTGAAATGTTGAATTTTATGACTGACTTAGGGTATTAAATAGTCACACATGCCCAACTCCAGCCCTTCTCTTTGTTACAACATTTGCAACACAAAGTTGAGTAAACAACTTTTTTTTTTAGCCTACTGGCAACGCCGGCTAACTAATTGGAACTCGGCACGTTCTACCAGTTTGTGACAATGGATCAACGTCTGCAGTTTCCTCTCATAACCTATCGTATACCAAGGCATAAACTATATACAAACACATCTGAGAACAGTTTACAGTTTACAGTTACAACGAATTACATAACAAATTTACTCTAAATTCCTTTAAAATTTTTTAGACCCTGTACTCAAAAAGAGTAGCCGTATTCAAACCCATTAAGTCTATGTATTGCTGATCAGCATCAATAGCCGAGTCGATATAGCTGTGTCCTTCTATCCGTCTGTACAAACAACTGGATCTCAGAGACTATAAGAGCTAGAGCCATTAAATTTGGTATACAAGTTCGTCTACCCCGCGAGCAGTTTAAGCTTATGTCAAATTGTTGTCAAGCCCACTACCGTACCCGCAACTTGTAAAAAAACATTTTCATAGTGTCATAACTTAGGAAATATTTGAGCTGCACTGACAGAAATTCACACATTATGTGTATGGTTAGCATTACAACCAACCAGAACGAGTTTATTCCTAATAGGACAGTTATATCTAAAGGATTTTGTTTCCAGAATTAGTATGAAAGTTGTGCATGCTTGCCAAACTATCATAATCAAACTCACTAGTGTCCATCAGCTAAAAGGTTCTTAGTCAGATTCTTTTGGCATTAAAAATGAAACTCACCCTGTAAGTTAACGATAACAATCCAAATGATAAATGACATTGAAATTTAACTAAAATTAAATATTAGTGTAACTTAAAATGAATGAATTACAAGTAATTAGTATTTTATAGATATGTATATGTACTTATACTTTATAGGTATCTATGAACCAGAGGAGCATGAGGAGGGGGCTAACATTTATTTATCTAAAATTGTATTTATCTGTAAAAAACATTTGCGGAAATGGGCATTTTCTAGCATTAAGCATTATCGTTACACCCACACTAAGATGTGTGTTCATATATGTTTGAACATGTGTATATAGATATACATACATATATATGTTTGTTTGTAGACAATGTCATTTAATTATTATCAGTTCGGTTTGGCCAAATGGACAGGAAATGGATTTTTCTAGCAATGCAGTTTTGTTCATGACTTTTTGTTGTTCTTTGTTTGACACAGAACTTGTATGTGATCAAATATACATTTTTATACCCGACATGTCTGTAGCTATGTGTGTGTGTGTGTGTGTGTGTAGAAAATCAATTTCCGTCAATTTGAAAATGACGGAACACAGGCAAAATGGACAATAATTGCAGTGAACTTAAACTGTTAATCGTATCAGTCAGTCTCTTTGCCAACGAAAATACATATGTACATGTATAGATATGTATATATATACATATACATATGTATAATGCCATTGGCAATGATCGAGCGGAAAAACTGAACAAAATTAATTAACTCAAGCGCAGCAACAACAAATTCTTCTTCTAGTACTTATGTATTTACAAACAAACTAATATACATATGCATGTAAACACATACACACTTACACACATCTAGTTCTTCTTGCCTCAACTCACTCTCTTAATTTTTGCCTGCTCTCACGTGCTTTCACCTCTCTCATCTCGATTATTATTATTATTGTGTAAGCATTTGATCTTACACTTATCGATAACAGTTTGGCAATGTTTAAGTTTATTTATTTGCATATTTTTCTTGTTTTCCAAGCCAAAAGCTTATATAATTTAATAACTAATGATCACTGTATTGCTTGCAGCAAACTACAGTTGCATTACGCATACGTCACGTTGCAAGCACTTTAATTAAGTTTTGCTTTTACTTTTGCATTTATATTTCTTTCTTTTCATTTTTGCATTTAAAAAAATTTTGTTGTTATTATTGCTCTTGTTGCAGTGCAAAATACAAATGATTAGTTCTTAAACGCAGCATCAAACAAAGAAAGTGGAAGAAACAGACCGAAAGAGATAGAGAGAGAGAGAGCGACGCATACATATACACGTGTGTGCAGCGCACAGAGCAATAACAAACAAGCAAAGTCAACGAAAAGCAAAAGAAAGGAAAAATCAAACACAGCAATAGAGCAAAACAATTGCAAATGCAAAACTCGCTCTGCTCTCTTTATTTTCACTCCCTCTCACGCGCTCTCTCTCTCGCTCTGACAGCTTGGGCGCTTTTGCTCTTAGCTCACTGTTTGTGTAAGTATCTGTGTGTTAATTGCAATGCGTCAGCTTTGATTATGACCACGAGACAGAAAATATCGTCAACAACTCTTATATCAAGTCGTCGAACTAGCATTTTGGTCTAAGTGAAGCCGACTCTTTGCTGGTTGGCTTTTAACAAAACTATTGTAAATTTTTTAAATAGTTTAATAAAATGTGTATTTATTTATTTGATTTGGCGAGAAACTCTGTTTACTGTTTGCCACTCATGCCCTGCCAAAAAGCGTACTCGAATTGTACACGTAGCTAAAGTTACTCAATGCTCTTGTGCTCTCTTTGCATTGCTCTCTCTCTCTCTCCCTATCTTTGTGGCTCTCTTTGGGTTCGAAATTATTCAGTGAGCGGCGCTCGATTCAACACAAACAAATGCAGTCATGTGAATGCATTTATGACCTACAATAATAAAGAGGCAAGCAAGGTGGGCGAGCGAGATGGCAATAGACAAGGCGAGACACCCACACAAATGAAGCAAAACAAAGGCAGCAAAAAAAGTAGAGAGAGGGAGAGAACATTTCGAATGCTTCGTTTGAAGGCAGTGAGCAACGCCTTATTTTTATTATTTAGTGCTTCTTTTAATATCACGCGACACGAATTGTACGGGTTCAAACTTGTTTACAACACCAAGAAATGCGTATGAGTGGGGGTGATTTGGAAATACACATACATACACATGTGCATACATATTCATATTTTTCTACTTATGTGTGTCAGGGTGTGTTGCCGTTAGCTGTGCAAATGCAAGTGCTCTGTGGACTGGGACGCGTAAACGGGTGCCTCCTCCGTTACTCTCTCTCTCTTTTTCTTTTTTTTTCGCTCTCAGCCAAAACAAACTACGGCAAAGCTGCTCACTTTCATCTGTAGTGGTATGCAAAACTTGTTTTTGTCTAGGCAAGTTCTGCGCTCACACTCCACCGCTCTCTTATTTGTTTTTTTTTCCTTACGCTCTCTCTGTGAATAGTGCGCTCTGTCATAATAACAAAGCTCACGTGTCAGTTTCTCAGGCAGTTGGAAAACTACCAGCCGGTTTTTTTTCAGACTATCTGCTCCATCGCTCTCTCGCACTACCGCTCTCTCTCTCTCTCTCTCTCTCTCTCTCTCTTTGTGCGTTAGTGCGTGTGCATGTTTGTGTGTGAATGTGTGTGTCTCTTTGTTTGTGCGGCTGACGTGTTTACTGGTTTCGATTTTGGTTTTGTCTTTGTGCTTTGTTTTTGCTCAACGCGCACGTTGCTTTGTTATTGTTGTCGCTGATGTCAGATACACATACAAACATGCACACGCACACACATCTACGCGAAAGCTGGCCAGGCACAAACACATGCATACGTATAATGCCATGTGCGAGTTGAGCACACAAATAAATGCATATACCGATGTGCGTGTGTGTGTGTGTGTACACGTACATCTGATGATGGAATACTAGGCAACAGCAAATGTGCAATGTGTGAAATGAAATTTAACAAAGCTAGCGATAAAAAGTAGTCAAAAATTGTATAATAATATTAAAGAAAAAACCATCAACTGCAATCAACAAAATGTGTGTGCATTTGTATGGGTGTCTCAACAATTACCGTTTACCAAAATTAACTTTCAGCCACGCCCAAACGCCCAAAATACAATTAACGATAATTCGGTCAACAAAATATAATTTTTTTTTGTATTCTTTTCGTTGTTTGTCGTTGTGTGTTTGCTGTGACGCAAATGCAAAAATGCAACAAAAAACAACAGAAAAACAAGTTTGGCGCGCGTGCTCGACTTGCAAATACCCTGTGCACCTTTCAAATTTCGTAATATTAGTTAAAGATTTACAAAACGGTAAAAATAGTACAAACTGTTATAAACAAAACTTTTATACAAAAATTTTACTAGTCGAACATACCCGAAAGTTGCACAAAATGTGCAGGGTATGCAAGCAAACAGCTGAAAATGATTATTATTTTGTCTGTTTGGTTTGTCTGAAAATTGAGAATACTAAATATAAATAAATTTTGCCATTAAAATTGTTAATAGGAAAATGTCGCATTTTCCCACGTTGGGGAAATTTTCATGCCCTGCATTTATGAAATATGGGAAATTTATGAAAACGTTGACATTGAAAATATATTCCTTTGACATTTATAAATGTCGTTTTACCCCATTTTCACAATATTAACACTTTTCTTTGTGAAAAGCGTGTGAGAAATATTATTTTCGCTTTCAGACCAAGACCAAAATGTTGAAGAAATATTTTGTTTATGATAAACATTGTTAAACAATGCATTCGAAAGATGTTTTTAGATCCAGAAATTTTGGTTTTTTTTTTGTTGGTTCTTCTATCAGTTTAGATGGTGGGAATTTCAGATTATGTGACTATTTTCATTCAAATTCAAATTTGTGTATTACTTAACAACTTTTGACATTTTTGTTTTCATTTGGAGCAAAGCATACAATTTTGTGAGTAATAATTTAAAAATATTTTGCTATATTAAACATATTTTCTAGTAGATCTAAACCAAACGCTTATAATAATAGCTCTAGATAATTTGCCCTAATGACGGGCTTTTGTCAACGCTGTGGGCGGATTAAATTGGCCAACAAACCAATTAACTTAAGTTGTAAGTAAAAGTTTGTCAACAAAATTGTTCTTTTTGTTATTTTTATAAGTAAAAAAAAATGTTTCTAAAACTTTTTCTTTGAATTCTCTTCAAGAAAAGTGCCGCAAGTGTCAAACAATCAATCAATAAAGATAATTCCTTTAAATTTATAATATTTATTGTTCTTCTTATGTTCGGCTGACAGGAAATACAAAAAAATATTTCAGCATTCCAAAAATGTTGCAGTGAAAGAAGCGTAAAATTTGTAACTAACTTTTTGCAGAAGGAAACCTCAAAAATGTTTGAAGGAAAATATTATTGTAAATCATTCAGTTTGTTGAAGTTTCGGTTTTTTTAAATGCCTCACTCCCCCTCCCCATCCCCTCTCTCTGTCTTCGGCTTTTACCTTTTCATTTCTTCCACCTGCTTTACATTTACTTTTTGTTGCTTTCTGTTTATCGCTTTTTGACATGATTCCGAACGAGAGGCATTGTGTGATAAGTAAAATTGTTGCGGTTTCCCTTTTGAATTGCACATTTTTTTTTTTTTTTTTTATTTTATTTCTTTTTGCCTTTGAATTTCATCATCACTTGCCGTTAGAATTGAGACGACGTCGCAGTCGCCGTCGCCGTCGCCGTCGCAGTCAACGCCGACCGTGACCGAGCCTGTGTATTACACATAATCATCAGCTGCTGTTCTCGCTTGTATGTGTGAGTGAGCGAGGGAGTGGGGGTTGGGTGTGGAAGTGACGGTGGTGCGGGGGATTAGTCACTTTGCCCCAGCCGCAGTCACATTTACAGTCACAGACTTAATGGCACTTGTTTGCTGTGTGTCTTAAGGTGTGCTGCTTCTTTATGCACAGTGTTGTTGTTAGTGCACTGATAAGCTTAACGACGACAACAGCTGACTAATGTTAAGCACACGCCACGCCCTGTTCAACTCCCATGCTTAGCTCGTCAGTAAATTGCTCGATTTCTGATTGTACGAAGGTCGTCCAGAAAGCAAAACAAAAACAACAACAAGCAAAAAGAAAATGGCGTTAAAATAGCAGACAAAAATTCATCCACTAGCAAAATTGCATTGAACCAACGGCATTTAAAGGTCGTACAATGACTTTACACAGCAGCGGCAACAACAACAACAACAACTACAGTCCCATAACAATAACAATTGCAAGGCAACACCTGCATGCTTGCTCACTGTTTACGCGCTTAAAAGCTTCTGCTCTCCCTCTCCTGTTAATGCTCTCTTCCACTCTGCCTCTCTTCGTCTCTGCCTCTCTTCGTTTCGTTGCAAAGCTTTTGCCCCTGCCAAACGCATAAAGAGAGCGCACTGCACTGCTCTTCTCTGCGCTGCACTGCTTTGCACTGCACAACATTTTTTTCTTCATCTTTTTCCTTTGCACTTTTTGTTATTCAAAGAACGTTACTACATAATTGAAAAAATATTATTACACATAAAGGTTTGAACATTAAATCATTATTTAGAATAGGAATGATTTTAAAACTTTTCTGAAGCCATCTAATAAGGAATCTTTCAAAAAGTTTTTCCCAGTTAATTTAAGGGGCTACCCCCCACCTTTAAGGCTAAAACCACTAAACTTTAATAATCAATTAATATATCATCATAAATAACTGCAAGGAATTTATTTATTGCTATAATATTACATATGTTATGTGTCAAATAGCTTGCAAAGACATTGTTGCCTTAAATTTAAGGGTTTGTGGTGACCAAAATTGATGTAAACTAATTATCTAAAGAAAAGAAAAAGAAAAATGTTGATGGATATAGTTAAAAGCAGGTATAATCTTGGCTTAAATCGAAGGAATAAAAAAAATATTAAAATTAAAAAAATGGCGAACACTCAAAGTGAAGTTATCGGTTTTTAAAGAAAAAGTGGCGGTTTTTTGGCTTGAAAAAGGCTATTTTCTGACGTGAAAGAAATCGAAGGTTTAAAGACAGTGTTACAATATTTTACATAAGAAGTTGAAAGAATTAGTGAGAACTTTAATATACATAAATGTATAACAAGTAAGCACGGTTACAGTCAAGCGAACCGACTTTAAAAGACCGCGTTCTTCCATATAGCTCCTTTGGGAGCTGTAAGCTATGGTGATGTGAAAATAGTTTTCTGCAACTTGCAGGCAGTAAGGGGCGTGGCAAAAACTCGAAATGAACTTTGTCTGCGTACACCATAGACGGACTTTCATACCAAATTTGATGGTGCTAGCTCTTGCAACTTATAAGATTCAGGTGTTCATACGGATACCCGGACGAACAGACTAAATTGACGCGAAAAATGATGCTGATCAAGAATATATATACTTTATGGGGTGGGAAAAGGCAACATTTATAAAGAGTAGTTTTTGATTTAATTGAAAAATGTCATGAGCTTAATTAATTAATAATTTATTTGAATGAAAATGTTCGTGCAATTTTTTATTTTCTTCTACTAAATTTGCGACAATTCGAAGATAGTTCTTTAGTTACGCTTCTGTCGGTTTTTAACAAGTTTTCGCTGAATTTCGAATGCCACATAAAATTATTTACGATCTTGTTATATCACGCGATCATAAAATTGTGCAGTTTATTGAAAGTGCGATGTGGATGTGAATGTGGCGCCATCTGTTGTCAGTTTGCCGTTTTGTTTGGCTTTCATGTGAGTATTGATCACTTTCGCTTTAAGCTTTCACGCCCCCTACACAAAACGAACGCCCTCGCTGTGCTCAAAACTGGAGATGGCTACAAATCGTGTTAAAAAATAAAAACAATTTCATTTAGTACGGGTATCGCACCTCAATCGGGAAATTCCTGAATTTTAAGGATTATAAGGTTAAAAAAAAAATACTAAATTTAATGAAGAAGCAGTCATAAGAAAACTAAATCAATTTGTTATAAAGAAAGCTCAGAACTGGTCTTAAATTTAAAATAAATCGGTTATTTAATTAATCGGTTTATTAATTTAAAAAAAATTATATTTTTTTGAAATACACTTGATCTGCGTATACGCAATATTTACATATATTAGTTTTTACAGAGCTACAAATTAGGGCTTTTTATTTTTAATTTGGTCCTTTTTTTGTCTAAACTTATTCTTAATATGTCACTGCATGTAAAAAAAAAGTACGGGGTCTAAAAAGATGGTTTTCACTATACCAGGCATGACTTTAATTAGTTTCTACAGCTTCGAATAGAAATATTGCCATTAAATTTAGTGATTTTAGTTCCAATACATTCTGAACTTTAATACCTAAATTAAAAAAAAAAAAAAAAAAAATGTTCGATACTTCTATGAAAATTGGGCCAAAAAATTGTCCCCGCGTCCATCTCTAGTTTAAACAACAATTCGCAGTGAACGTGTATGGAAGCCACAGCAATAACGGCAATAACAATTTGTTTTTATTACATATTTATTTAATTTGCTGTTTTTTTTTTTTTTATTTCTATATTTTTTTTCTTATTTTTAGATTGCTTTATGTGTATTTTTTTGTTAATTGTTTTTACAAATTTATTGGGGTTAAGGCCTTCTTGACTTGCCATCGCCGTTGTTGTTTTTTTTTTTGCATATTTATTTTCATTTGCTCAAAGCGCCAATATTATTCACACGCACACACAAACACACACACACACATAAACACATGCATTTTATTTTTTTTTTTTTTCTTTCTTTTTTTTGGCGCTTTATTTTAAAAACGTGCGAATTGCGAAGCGATTTCTCTTTTTGTTTTTCAAATACATTTTTTTTTCTCCAATTTTTGTTTTCATTTGCGAATTTTGAAAAAAGTTTTTTCATATTTTTTCGTTTTTAATGATTATGTATTATGATTGTTATTGTTGTTGTCACTTTTGCTTCAAGTGACAGTTTCGCGGGGGCGTTAAACAATTTTTTTGTGCGAAATGCAAGAAAGTGAAAAAAGTTGAAAGTTGTCAAAAAGCCGATTTGGGGATACGCTTATAAAGTGGATTGATATAGCAAAGGGTTTTGCTTGAAGACGAAGAGTGGAAGCTTTTGTACAATTTTTTTAGATTACTTAAACAATTAAAAAATAATTAAAAGTGTATAGACTTATCAAAAATTAAGCCAAGTTAAAAAGTATTTTTTTTTTTTTTTTACACAAAGTATTTTTTATACCCAGAGGGTATATTGTTTTTGTCACGAAGTTTGTAACGCATTGAAGGAGGCGTTTCCGACCACATAAAGTATATATATTCTTGATCAGCATCAACAGCCGAGTCGATATAGCCATGTCCGTCTGTCCGTCTGTCTGTCCGTCTGTCTGCCCGTCTGTTTCTATGCGAACTAGTCTCTCAGTTTTAAAGCTATCTTAATGAAATTTGGTACAGGCCTGTATTCTCTCTGCACGCAGTTCATATGTAAAAATCGGCCAGATCGGACCACTATATCATATAGCTCCCATAGGAACAATCGGTTGAAAATGCTTAGTATGAACATTTTCTGTGTCTATTGACCGATTTCAACGAAATTCACGCAGAATGTAATTCTCATTGTGTCCCATCTGTTGATCATCCAAATCGGACTTCTATATCATATAGCTCCCAAAGGAACAATCGGTTATTAAAGCCAAATTAATGCAATATTCATGACTTCGGCTCGCCGAAGATAACCGTTTTTTCTTGTTTCTCTTTCGATTGCTTCCGTTACGAAAAGAGTGTATATAACAATCGACTCTAAAGTATAGTACAATGTAGTGTATATTAAATTTTTGTTTTTTGCTTGAGCCTATGTGAGAAATAATTAAGTGTCTGCCAGTTTTTATAAAAACAAGACAAAAAACATACACTGAGACAAAGCCTTGATGTTGTTTATATAACTTTTATACTAACTGTAGAGCAAGATGTATTTTTATATAAACATCTAAATGTTGGAATATCTTTGAGTTTCTTGCACATAATAGACAAATTTAATTGATAAATATTTTATTTTTATTTATATTGTTTAAAGTTTGTTACGGCACTGTAACTAAATGTTTTTTTTTAAACTTAACTGCATTAAAAAATGAAAGAAAATATAAAATTAAAGAAAAAATTATAAAAATAAAATAAATTAACACACGAATATAATTTTAAAAGATTGGCATTTAAAAAAATTTGCTTAAAATTTGGCAAAAAATATTTATAAATTTAAATTTATAAATGACTTTGTAAAATATAGTATATGATTTTTTCAGCTCATTTCATATAAACAAGTTTATGCACAAATTTCTGCATTCAAGTGTCATTAAAAATTTTGTTTTTTGGCAACAAACAAAAAAGAAAGAAAATTTTATTTTGTTGGCATTCTCGTTCTCATTCTCTATCGCTGTTTGTTGACTTGTCAACGCCGACGTCGACGCTGACGCTGGCGTCGGCATCGCTGTCTACGCTAACGTCGGCACAGTCAACGCCGACATCACACAGTCGGTCGTCTTTAGTTATACTAGCTATAGAAATTTCAAGGTCATGCGCGCATGCGAAAATTTAGGAAAGAGGAGGCATATAACACATACAAGCAAACACCCAAAAGATATCGCCACACATACACACTTTTATCTATGCATACATGCATGCGTGTACGTTCATGCGTATGTGTGTGCAGTGAAGTTGAGTAAAAACAACAATAACAATTGCAGCAGTTGGGTTGAGCGACCCGCCTAGCAACACGTGGTCAGCCACGCCCCTAGCAAATCGCTCAATGCCCCCCTTTAATGCCATCTTACACACACACACTCACACACACACACCCAGCCTGTTTGTTTCTATTTATAGACGCAGCAACGTATGCCCGTAAGTGCAAGTACTTACGTGTTTATAAGTATGGGTATGTTTACATGCATGTGTTTGTGCACGTATGCATGTATGTGTGGCATTGCATTGCCTTAATGCTCCACACCCACCCGACATTTTGCTCAACATTAAATTCGCCGTCGCTTTCAATCTCCCAATCGGACGCCTCGCCCTGTATCTCCCCCCACTCCTCTCGCTTCACAACGCAATCTATAGACGCAGAGTGCAAAATCACAAAGACAAACGCAAAGTGCAGACAATGCAAAAAGCAAAAACAATTTTCGCTTGCTTCGATTATCGCACCCCCTTTGTTTCTTTCCTGCTTCACCGCTGCTGCTCTTGTTGTTGTTGTTTTGCTATTCGATTGTTCTCTTCAGTTTTTGTTTTTGTATTTTTTCAATTATACTGGTTTTGTGTTTGTTGTTGCGACGCACACTACAAGATGGGCGATGAAGAAGAAGAAAGTGAAGAAATTGGCAACGTGCGCCAAGTCGCATTTCATTTATCGTGTTGTTGTTGCTGCGCTGCTGCTGCGGTTTATTTATTTGTTATTGTTTTTTTTTTTGTTTTGCATACGCTCAAATTGAAAGTCAAAGCAAAAACAAAGACAACAACGAAAAGTCAAAAAATGCAAAGAAAACAAATAGAGGCAAAATGAAATCAGTTTTCCAAACAATATTTTGGCATTTCGGAGAGACGCACTAGAAATTTTCTGCTCTTAAGTGCAATAGGAGGAGTTTGCAGGGCGTATGTGTGTGTGTCTGTGTGTATGGAGTGTTTCAGGGCTTGTTGAGCAGTGGGTGTATTGCAACTTTTTACAATCAAATTAATTAAATTCATTTTGGGTCATGTTAAAAACTGAATATTTTTTTTACTACCTTATCAATCAACCTAAATTAAACTCTGATTATTATTAAGTAATAACTAATATTAAATGCATATTTTTTTATGACTTAGTTATAAAATTACGCAAGAAGTCTTAATCACAGATAAAATATCTCTTTATTTTTCTGCAATTATTTTTATGCAATTTTTCCAATGCAGTAAAGTCATAAAATTTATGAAAAAGTTATGTAAAATGAAAATGGCTTTTCATGTTAATTTTTATTTTTATGATTAATCTTTTGTGATCAAAGTCATTAAATTGGTGGAAAATGAAAACTGTTTGAAATGAAAAATAGAATTCGTAAATTTTTGTAATGCTGTTAAATCTGTTCAGTCATAAGATCAAAGTAGATTTTTTTTTCAAATAAATTTAAATATGTTTGTTTGTTCACTAAAAATGTTTGTGCACAAAATGAAACGAAAATAACAACAAATAAGCAGAAAAAATAAAAATACAAACGAAAAATATAAAACGCTTCAAAATGCTGCTTGCAGTGGATGGCGTGACGCTGGCTGCGCTGTTGCAGCGCAGCGTATGCTTGTGGTTGCGTTTTGTAGTTCATACTTGAGGTGACCTTGAAAAAGTTTAGTAACATTTCGCATTCTATATAATTTTTTGTGGCCAACGCGCGTCGCTTTCATTGCCTGTGTGTCTCCTTATGCTGCGCTGCTTATTGTTTTCTTGCTTTCACTGTTTTTTTTTTCTTTTGGTGTGATTTGTTTTCTTTTTTACTTTTTTTGGCACCTGATTGGACGCCTCTGCCGTCGCTGCTGCCTGCGTACCTGTTTGCAGCAGCGCAGCTGACGCAAATTCACACACGCACACATACTAAGGCGCAGGCTATCACTGAGAGACCCACAAGGCGTATACATGTACATTTATGTGTAAGTGTATTTCTAGGTTATGGTCAAGGCAACTGCGACGTAGATTTGAAGGCTACACACATACACATACATACTTAAACATAACACTACTGAGTGTACATATATTGAATATACTCACATGAAACTTAATTGAGTTTTGCGAGCCGAAAATTTCAGTGATAATTTTTGTTGCTCTCTTTTGGTGTTTTGTTTGTATTTGTTTACGCCTTGCCTGCACATGTGACGCGTCACGATGCTCTCTCTCTATGTGTTTCTCCCTTCTTTCCATTCCTCTCCACTCCAGAAATAAACGGGCGTGAAAGAGTTTCATATAAAGTCCAAAAACTAATAGAAACTGCGCAGCTTGCCTAATGCGGCTGATTAGACAGCGATAAAGGTGTGTTGAACTCTGCGAAAATACTTAACATGCACGTATGTCTGTATTTTTGTATATTTTTTATGTGTATGCTGAAGAGAGTAGCGAAATAATCAAAACATTTGACTTAGGCACACACACGGTTTAAAAAAAGAAAAAAAAAAAAAATACACACGCTTACGCTTAAAAGCGTAAACAAAAATCTATTATTATATTTTATCTGAATGCTTTCTTAAACACCTTTTATATAGCACTTAGATTTAATTTGTTGTCCACAACTGACTACGGCAATAGTACAATTAGTAATTTTTGACAACTAGCATTTGAAGTCCTTTGCGCTGAAATTCAAAAAGGCAAAAAAGCATTCAAGAAATTTGAAAGAATGCTAGATTTTATTCTCATTTTAAAAAATATTTCGGATTGCATTATTTTCTGCACAACTTGTGTGCATGTTACAAAAATTGGCTAAAGTTGGGCGCGATTAATTTGAAACTTGCGTGAAGTTGGCCGCGCGCAAATTTGCACTCACTTAATGTTGGCTGCAGTAAACAGCTGACATATCGATACAATTGTTATGCACACGATATAATATTTAGCAATAACAAGTTGAAATGAATGAAGAAACACAGTATTAAATATAAAAGTACTGGCGCGCTAACAGTATTAGGTGTAAGCCGAATATTTTATGTAATTATTTGCAATTGCGGAAATGTTGCAAATATGCAAACGTTTACCAACACTAGGCTCACATTCGGCAACGCTGTCTCGTTTTCAATTTGCTAAAAATTTAAGTCTGTTTCTGGCATCATTTCGCATTCAATACAGCCAAATGGACAGTGAAAGCAACAGCAGCATGGAGGTAGATGGCGGAAAGCAGCCGGAAAAGGCAGCCGATAAACTGAATCAACCAGCAACACATCGTACAATTGGTTAGTCGGCAAATGTGAGAAGTACTCTTCCTCTCTCTCGCTCTCTTTCTCTCTCTTTCTGCCTCAATGGTTTGATTTAACAAAAATGAATTTTGTTTATGGCACAGACAGCGACAGCGATTCGGATGAACAAATTCAATGGCGATGTCAGCCTATTGAGGCTGTCCAGCGCGGTCTGCAACCATTCGAACTGGATCATTTGGGACCCGTGCAGCCCAGTGCACAGCACAAGGTGCTCCATCGGCATCCGATACGGGAGCCCGCTAATAAACCACCCCGCCCCTTTCGTGCCGCCCACAAGTGGGATGCAAAACATGTGCGACTGCCGTGCGCTGTGGAAAGCAAATATCCCGTAGAATCCGAGGATGGTACATCGGAAATTGAATCACGCTGGAGCATGATTGAACGTGCATTGTTGCGTCCGATTAGCAATAGCAAACAATTGCAGGCTGCCATTTTGTCGTACAACACAACATACAAGAATCAATGGGGATTCAAAACATTGCACAAACTCTTCGACGAGGAACTGGATGAGAGTGAGTCACGTGTCTTCTTTGAAGATCTACTGCCACGAATAACACGGCTTGCCCTACGTCTACCCGAACTGATTCAGGCACCGATTCCTCTGCTTAACCAGAATCAAACATGTGCCCTCACGCTGACCCAGGAGCAGATCTCCTGTCTGTTGGCCAATGCACTGCTTTGCACCTTCCCACGCCGCAATACGCTAAAAAGAAAGTCCGAGTACAGCTCATTTCCCGACATCAATTTCAATAGGTGCGTATGCCATTAACCTTGACCTTCTACTACCTGGAGAGTAATACATTTCTTGCTATCTTTCAATAGACTATATCAGACGAACAATGCGATCATATTGGAGAAGCTGAAGTGTATATTCCACTACTTTCGACGCGTGTGTCCCACCGAAAGGGATGCCTCCAATGTGCCCACGGGCTGTGTGACATTTATGCGTCTCAGTGGCAAACCAGAGAACCAAGTCAACTGGCATCAGAGCGGAGCAGCACTGTCGAGCATACCCATACACATAAATGCGAGTGGAACAATTGAATCGGAGGGATTGGGATTGCTACAGGTGGACTTTGCCAATATGTATCTGGGCGGTGGTGTCTTGGGCCATGGCTGTGTGCAGGAGGAAATACGTTTTCTAATCTGTCCGGAATTGATTGTATCAAAGCTGTTCACCGAATGCCTCGGTCCCAACGAGGCACTGCTAATGGTGGGCTGTGAGCGTTATAGCAACTACTCTGGCTATGCCGGTAGCTTTGTGTGGGAGGGCAATCATGATGATCGAACGCCGTATGACAGCTCACGGCGACGTCGTACAACGCTGGTGGCCATTGATGCGCTCAGTTTTTATCAGGAATCCAAGGAGCTGCAATATCGTGAGAATCTAATGCTGCGTGAATTGAATAAAGCGTCAATTGGATTCAGACACTTGTTGTCCACACCGGCACCAGGCATTGCCACTGGCAATTGGGGATGCGGTGCCTTTGGCGGTGATCCGTATCTAAAGGCTCTCATACAGATTATGGTCTGTGCCCATCATGGCCGTCCATTGGCCTACTTTACCTTTGGGAACTGTGAGCTACGCGATGATCTTTACGTGCTCTGGCAACTGTTTCGGGAGCATAACACCAGCGTACAACAAATGTGGTCGGTGCTGCGACGCTACAAAAAGGATGGAGCCAAGCGGTCACTATATCAGTTTGTGCTCGACGAGCTGAGGATTCTGTACAAGCAGACACCAGAGAAACCCAAAGAAGCACAAGCGTGTGCATCCGGATCAGGAGTAACTGCAACACAGCATAGTCCGGATTTGTTTGCCGATGAAACGAACGATTCGCTGGTCAATGGCATACTCATCTCCGATGACGATGACAACGAAAATAATGAAAATTGCGTTGATGCTCACGATGTGTTGGTTGATGATCATGCTGATGATGATGATGAGGAGCAGGAGCAGACGAATGCCATGATGTCTGCTGCTAGCCTCGAGAGCTGTGGCAGCAGCAGCAGCAACAGTGCCAGCCAAGCCACAACAACAACAGTAGCTCCCACAGGTACAGCCACGCGACAGTTAACATTACTCGATATGCTCGATCGTCATTATGATCAGGGGAATCCAAATGGATCGAAGCGACAGCATCAGTCTTCAATATCCGAAAAGTGCCTCAAGACGCGCAAGGATTGTTAAACAATTATATATAGACCCATATCGGTCGATTGTCTAGACATAGACATATATAGTCATCTCTTTCGATTCTGTATTGATGTCGATTTCAAATGCTAAGCATAGAACAAATTGATTTGTACTTCAAATCGAGTTTATGTCTGTCTCTCTAACAGCTATATAAACATATATATATATATATATCTTATAGCATATATAACTGTCTGTAGCTAACGTATCACTTCTTTGTCACATTATCTATAACTAGACTAAATGTTAACTTAGTTCGTTTTGTAGCCTCCAATTGCTTTCTAGGCTACTCTAAGCTCTTTGAAATTATTCCATGGAAATTATAACAATTATTTTGTAAGATCTTTTTTTTTTAAGGTATCTGTGATACATAATCAAGTATCTGTTTGTCCAGATTTAATCAGATTTTGTTATTAGTCCAACAATATTTATTTAAAACACATTTCGTTAATTAAGTTAAAGTTTGCTTAACAAATGAATAAAACTAAACAAATTTTCTAGGCTGAAATAAATAAAATAAATAATAGTTATAGAAATTGTATTTAATTAAGCACTTTTAACCTAGTGTAGTATGAGAAAATCTAGCAACATAATCAATAATCCATTTGTATGCCGTTTACCCATTAAATGGGTAAACAAATAGGAATATCTAGTAAATAAATTTGTTTATATAACAAGCATAAGGAGGCAGCTCCTCTCAAAACTATCATTAAGTATTTTTATTCATCTACAATTACAATAAGTTGTTAATTCTATTCTAAACTCAGCAGACAATGGCTTATTGCTTATTACTATAGTTAGCTAGTGACTAAAGCTTTCGGGGAACTCCCATAAGTAGGGAAATTAAACTATTACTATAATAGGTTCGTCTATAACTCGAATAACTCGTTGATTACTATAATTGTATCACGCTGTGTCCGTTTAGTGACTAAAGTGACTATATATATATGATACTTGTAGAGTAAAGATATATACTTTTATCATTGAAAAGTATGTAACAGTCAGTAGCAGACACACCCGACCCTTTTAATTCTATAGGTTCGTGTTCAACTTCAACAACTGAATCGGTATAGTCAAGTCCCCATCTCTTAGGCGGACATCTCCCTTGGGCGGACAAAAATATTGAAACCGTGGCTGTTTGGCCAAGGGAGTTTTTACTATACGTTTCTAAGCACGGAATAAAGATTGCAAATATTTGATCTGTTTTCCTTATATATGCACATATGTATATGTATATTATAGCGATTTTATACCCAAACCAAACAAATAAGATATGATACATGAGAAGAAGAAGAATTCTGTAAATTTAGAGCAGTTCGCCCATCGGCTTGATGGTCATCTCGTGGATCTGCATGTGAGGAGGCGTGGCAAGAGCAAAGAGCACCGCACTCGAAATGTCCTCCGATTTGAGCATTGTTTGCCTAACCATAGCACGTACGCCTTCAGGCACGATTTCCGTATCCGTAATACCCGGACTAATGCTCTATAGAAGGAGAAGAGAATTATAATACATAGTTGGATATATACAACAATGTGAATAGGGGAAATATAATAGGAGGACAGAACGGGGTAGAAGTATGAAATAGGGTAGGAGGAATCGAATTGGGATTGGATAGGATAACAAAATCGAGTTGGACTCTGGAATAGGATAGGGGGATTCGAATCGGACCTTTGAATAGGATTGGATGAACCCAATTCGAATTTTATATACGATAAACGAAATCAAATTGGAGAATTGTGGAACAGGAAATGATAAATCGAATTGGGATTGAATAGGGTAGGAGGAATCGAATTAGACTACTAAATAAGATAAAAATAAATGTGGCATAGGATAGGATACATCGAATTAGACTTGAATAGGAACCGAATTCGAATGTTAAATACAAACGAAATCGAATTGGAATGTGGATAGGAGGAACCCAATTCGAGTTTTGAATATGATAAAATAAATCGAATTGGTAATATGATAGGAGAAAACGATAGGAGGAATCGAATTGGAATTGAATAGGATAGGATAAATCGAATTGAATAGGATAGGAGGAACCCTACTCGAGTTTTGAATGAGATAAACGAAATCAAATTGGACGGTGGAATAGGATAGGATGAATCGAATAAAACGGAATAGGATAGGAGAGATTGAATTGGAGGACTGAATAGGATAAGAGGAATCGAATTGGAGATTGGAATAGGAAAGTAGAATAGAATAGGGTAGGAGGAATTGTATATGATAGAAGAATTAAATTTGATAGTGGTATTAAATAGGACAGGAGGAATTCAGTCGTAGGAGTCATGATAGAATAGGACGATTGAAAAGTATAGGAGCAGGCTATAAATTAGCTTATACCGTTATCTTGATGCGTGTGCCCAAACCCAAAAACTCCTGACGATACATCTCGGTTAAGGCAGTGACCGCATGCTTGGTAGGCGGATAGACATTAACGTCGGGCGCCTTGCCTGGAAAAGGAGCAAACAGCTTGTGGCCCAGTATGCTGTTAATCAGGACAACGTGGCCATCGAAGTTTCTCTTCTTCATGGAAGCAAAAGCGCGCTGTGTGCACAACACGATGCCCATAATATTGGTCTGCACTGTTTGCTGGATGAGTGAGAGGGGCATGTCCACTAGTCTGCCATCGTGCAGGGTGCCAGCATTGTTTATCAGGATATCTATGCCGCCCAGCTGCTTCTCGATCACATCGAAGGCTTCCTTCACCGACTTCTCGTTGCCAACATCGCAATACAGCGGAATCAACTTATCTCTCCGTCCAGCTGGTAATGACTTCTGAAGTTCATTCACACGTTCCACGCGACGCGCCAGTCCTACCACAACGAGACCTGCATTGACCAGGTCCACTACTATAGCCGATCCAATGCCCGAACTGGCTCCGGTTACGACGGCGACGCGATTCTGCCAACGATCCATAGTCTCTTCTCTACTCTTCTTTTAGTTTAACCCACTTGTTGGACTGCTCAAGTCGATCTGAGCTTCTGCTGTGCTCAACTAACAGCTTTTATGCCAATGGGTTGAATGTGGCTCTAATCACAGGGTATTTCAGTTGGACACACTTAAAGCTAATTGAATGTTTGATACAATGCTTGAGATTTAGGGATTTTCTGGGTCGTTTGGTGCATTGTCATTTTAGGAGTCTTTGTTTTATAATTAATAGTAAATCTTAATATTTGTAATTAGAATAATGAATAATAATTAAACCAAATTCTAATTTGAATATTTTGACTTAAGTTGTGGGTGGCTCATAGCTAAATGTCAGTCAGTAACGAAATCATATTAATTTAATGGCAAGCTTAATCTTATATTTTAATGAATTTATTTGTCGCCCGAGTTCTCTAATAATACACTTACTACATAGGCATCAATTTGGGCCCTACTAAATATTAGAATGTATGAAAGTTCGATCGTAATGATCGAGATAAAAGATCTTCGACTTTTATGCTTTTATCCTAGATAAACACTGAACACTTACTGAAAAGTAATGTAGGCAAGGGTTGCCCCCTTTCAATCAAGAGAAGGGTTGCCCCCTTTCAATCAAGCCAAGGGTTGCCACCTTTCAATCAAGCCAAGGGTTGCCCCCTTTCAATCAATTTAAGGGTTGCCCCCTTTTCAATCAAGGCAAGGGTTGCCCCCTTTCAATCAAGCCAAGGGTTGCCACCTTTCAATCAAGCTAAGGGTTGCCCCCTTTCAAAGGGTTGGTCCATTTCAATCAAGGCAAGGGTTGCCCCCTTCTCAATCAAGGTCAGGGTTGCCCCCTTCTCAATCAAGGCAAGGGTTGCCCCTTCTCAATCAAGGCCAGGGTTGCCCCCTTTCAATCAAGGCCAGGGTTGCCCCATTCTCAATCAAGGCAAGGGTTGCCACGTTTCAATCAAGGCCAGGGTTGCCCCCTTTTCAATCAAGTTATGGGTTACCCCCTTTCAATCAACGCAAGGGTTGCCCCTTTCGATCAAGGGTGCCCCTTTCAATCAAGGGTTGCCCCCTTTCAATCAAGGCAAGGGTTGCACCTTTCAATCAAGGCAAGGGTTGCCCCTTTCAATCAAGGAAAGGGTTGCCCCATTCAATCAAGGCAAGGGTTGCACTTTTCAATCAAGGCAAGGGTTGCCCCCATTTCAATCAAAACAAGCGTTGTCCCCTTTCAATCACGGCAAGGGATGCCTCCTACAGTCAGCTCGCTCGACTGAAGCCTTTCTTACTTGTTTTATTTTGGAGAAGACGTTCCCTCTACTTCCCAGGGTACTTACCAAATTGGGAAATTGCATAAATAGCATACAAATAATACAAATTTATTTTGCACATATTTATGAATGAAATCAAATGAATCCCGGAAATCTAAGACAGTTGAACACAAAATCGTAACGTCACTAGTCAATTGGGACTTCGTGTCAAAGACCGCTCTAATGACTCTGCAGTTTGTCGTTTAGGGAATGACAATGCACCGAATGAACCAGAAGAGTCGTAAATCGTAAGCTTACTTTGTATCAATTATTTCAATTACTTTCGCAAGCATTCAATTAGTTTGATAAGAGCACGCAGTTATCGTGTGTCCAAGTATTCAACGAGATACTCTGCGATTCCAATCACATTCAACCCGTTTGCATAAAAGCAGTTAGTTGAGCACAGCAGAAGCTCAGATCGACTTGAGCAGTCCAACAAGTGGGTTAAAGTTTAAACTATAAGAAGAGAAGAGACAATGGATCGTTGGCAGAATCGCGTCGCCGTCGTAACCGGAGCCAGTTCGGGCATTGGATCGGCCATAGTAGTGGACCTGGTCAATGCAGGTCTCGTTGTGGTAGGACTGGCGCGTCGCGTGGAACGTGTGAATGAACTTCAGAAGTCATTACCAGCTGGACGGAGAGATAAGTTGATTCCGCTGTATTGCGATGTTGGCAACGAGAAGTCGGTGAAGGAAGCCTTCGATGTGATCGAGAAGCAGCTGGGCGGCATAGATATCCTGATAAACAATGCTGGCACCCTGCACGATGGCAGACTAGTGGACATGCCCCTCTCACTCATCCAACAAACAGTGCAGACCAATATTATGGGCATCGTGTTGTGCACACAGCGCGCTTTTGCTTCCATGAAGAAGAGGAACTTCGATGGCCACGTTGTCCTGATTAACAGCATACTGGGGCACAAGCTGTTTGCTCCTGTTGCGGGCAAAGTGCCCGAAATGAACGTCTATGCGCCTACTAAGCATGCGGTCACTGCCTTAACCGAGATGTATCGCCAGGAGTTCTTGGGTCTAGGAACTCGCATTAAGATAACGGTAGGACACTTGAAATTCTCAATCTTCATCCTATTCTGTCCACTTGTCCTACTCCTCCTATTTCCACTACTATGTTAATCACTCCACTCCTCTTTTCCTACAGAGCGTAAGTCCTGGTGTTGTGGACACGGATATCGTACCGGAAGCAGTACGGGATACGGTTAGCCAAACAATGCTCAAAGCAGAGGACATTTCGAGTGCGGTGCTGTTTACTCTCTCCACGCCTCCTCACATGCAGGTCCACGAGATTACAATCAAACCGACGGGCGAACTGCTCTAAGATAGCCAAATTCTCCATCTTCTTCTTCTGTATTAATTACCATTTTGATTTGTTGTTTAAATCTTTATAATATATGTACATATATGCAAAACACATCAATCAACCGATTGTTTTTATATCAGAAATATGAGAAACAAGTTCCAACTTGATTGATGCACACGAAGCGCGTTTAATCTTTGACAGGCGTAATTTATGCGAACAAGATTACTGCGTATTTATCTGTAAATATATATTATATTAGCTGATAATTACTTTGTCTGCTTGCTCATCGAGTGGTGGTCTTAATGTTATATTAAATACATACATAGAACTGGAAGGCGCACTCCTAAAGATGGAAAGATGGAAGATAGTTGGATATAGTTGTTCGATCCGCAGCAAACTGGTTAAAGATAGTTATACGTTATACAAAATTTTACTTTAACAAGTTTAACATTAACAAATTATTTAAGATGTATATAAATCTTTTATTTCAAAGAAGTTTTATGAAATAAAATACATTGATAGCGCCAATTTGAATAAATACGAATATAAAACTGTTTAAAAATCGAGGCAATACATCGATCAATGAATAAAACTTAGCGTAACAAACACTCGGAACAATTAATATCAATTTAAACTAATTAACACTTGTTTTCAAAATTAATTTAGCAAAGAATTCAAAGTTTAATAATCTATCGTTAAAATTTGAAAAGTAACTTTAAAATGAAACAAATTTAAACACAAAGCACAAAGAGTGAAAAAAAAAAAATATTATAAATCTAAAAGAAAATCGAAAAGAAAGGCTTTTAAAGGTATTATCAGTTAACAAAGACCAGGGCGATTTTAGAAGAACTTCTTTTTGGAGGACGGCGTATTGAAGCTCAGTTGGGAATGTCTAAAATAACAAGAAATAAAAGTTTATAAAAAGTGGTTTGTTTACAGCATGACGTTAAAAACTTACTTGGGCAACTTGCTGTAGGTGGTTTCTAGTATGGAATTTGTGTCCGAGAGTGGACTGGAGCTGATGTGTGTTGTAAACCTTTTGGGCAATTCATTTTCTATTTTCACAGTCTCATTCTCATGGTTACACTCATCCTCTTCAGCAATATTGTTAATAGTCTTGTTCGTAGCTAATGGCTTTGAGTTCTCCTTGTCGCCCTCCTCCACGCTGTTTGCCTTGACAGGATTGAGACATTTGGCATGGCAGCGACAGGATTGATTGCAACCCAGACCCAATGTAAAGCAACCGCAACGCTTTGAATCGCATTTGGAACGGCATTTGCATTGCTTAAAGGATTTTCGAGTTTCTTCACCCATCGCACTCATGTCCATGGTGATTGAGGTTGAATTCGATGTGGCTGAGTGATTTGGATTGCTGTTGGTGCTGCTATTGGGATTCTCCACACCAGTTTTCTACAGAAGAATAAACAATTAAATGGAGTTATTGATAAATTGATATGGGGGACTTACGTTGGAACGCTTCTTCTTGTTGGGTATCCACTCGGTATCGCTGCCTATCATGCTGTCGGATGAATATCGATCGCTTTCGCTTAGTTCAACAACGGTATTTGAGAGTTCGTGATTTATACGCTTATTTTTTCTACGAGATTTAATCTTATCGAGTTCTTGCTGCAGTGCCTCCTTTTCACGCAGCAGCTCCTCGACAATCTGTTGTTGCTCCATGTCTGCGCTCTTCTCATCACCATTGCTGGAAAGTTGTGTGCTGCGCAGCAGTACAGCTACTTTCTCCTCATGGCTACGTTGTTGATTAACCATTGCTTCCTCGTGCTGGCATTCGATTTGACGCAAACGCTTCACAAGCTCATCATTACGTTGCTGTTCCTCGGTCAATTGGGCACGCTCCACATCCAACTGCACCTTGCGCTCCATTATCAACTGGGCCTGCTCACGACGCTTCTGCACAAGAGTTTTGAGCAGCTGATTGGCCACAGCACGCGATTCCCCAATGCTATGCACATTGTCGCAAACGGCACGCATACGGCTATCCAAATCATTGGAGCACACCTTTTGCTGTAAATCAGCAATTTGTGCATTACGCATCTCCAATTCCTCTTCGAGGCTGCTCAGCAGCTGGGCATGCTCTGCTGCGCCATCGGACGGTGTTTGCTGCTGTTTAATTTCCATGTAATGGGAATTTATTATCGCACGATCTTCCATCAGTTGCTCTAAACTATGCTCGGCATCGATCAAGGATAAAATCACCTCCAGTTCCCGATCCACCAAAGACTCCAGTTTGGCTGCACCTGTTTGAGACTTGGCATGCCGTTGACGCTGCGCCTGCGCGTTTTTTTGACGCTCCAGGGCATCCTTTAGACTGTAAGCGAGAGAAATAAAATTGGAATGAAACAAGCTAGAAAATTTAGTGGGAATAAGCTCAGTCTCTCTCTGGCACTTTGAGAGAACAAAGGCTAGAAATCAGAACAAGTTTCTATATAACAAGTCGAGTGAGCCGACTGTAAAAGGCCCCGTACTCTATCTAGTGCGAACTCTTCCATACAAATATGAAATTTTCTACAGGCTATCGTTATCCGATGGGGTTTAAACTTGCCGAGAATGGTTATAAGGGTACTATACACATAATGTTAAAATTTGCTCACGATAGATCTTAAAGTTTCTAAGTTTTGTTGCTATGAAAAGTTTTTTAAAAACTGCGGGGGCGGCAGGGGGCGTGGCAACAATTTGAAATAAGCTTGAACTGCTCGCAAAGTAGACGAACTTAAATACCAAATTTGGTGGCTCTAGCTCTTACAGTCTCAGAGATCCAGCTGTTTGTACAGAAGGACATAGTTATATGGACTCGGCTATTGAAGCTAATCAAGAGTACATAGACTTTATAATTTAGGCCACGCCTCTTTCTGCCTGTTACGCACATTTCGATTGTGACAAACTTAATAGACCCCTCTACTCTTTCTTAGATTATGGGGTCTAAAAAGTTCGTGTTTACCCAAATGTAGGAAAGGTCTCCATGCTAAAGAGCTCCATTGTTGTCAAGAAAAGTGTGCTACTGAAATACTAAAACTCCTACTAACTCTAAAACTCTCTGTTCCCTATCACTAGATGCCCTACACCCTTTTAGCTTTATAGCCTACCGTTTGTTGGTGGCCATCGCCTCCTCGCACTTTCGTTTTAACACCTGTCGCTGCTTGGTGTGCAGTGTCTCTTGGCGCACCATTTCGCTCTGCATTTTGCGATCCTTGCTCTTGAGCTGCGTCAGCTGCTTCTCGCTAGCCAATTTCCATTGACGGAAACGCTCTGATTCGCCGCGCATGGCACGTATCAATTTCACCTTGGACTCCTTCATGGCATGAATTTCACTGCTAAGATTTTGAATCTTTTCGCGTTCCTTTTCACGCATCTTCAGCAGATTGGATTGCTGAACGAATTTGCGACGCATTTCACAGACTTCATTCTCCAGGACCAGCAAACGTTTGCGACGCTCCTCGGCCAACTTAGCGGATGTATCCTTTTGCTTGGTGCTACGCAGCTGATCCAAGAGCTCACAACGTTCAGCCTCCAATTGTTTGATTTTTTCCTCGCATTGCCCCAACTTATTGTCCAAGTCGTTGTCCAGAAATTGGGAAAAGTTACGCTTAATGCGATCATGTAGATCCTGTTTAATATCCAACTGACGATTGATGGTGCGAAGTTCACCATGTAGATTAAACTGGCTCTGGGTGTGCTCCTCGGTGCGTGAATGCAGCTGCTCGTGGATTGAATCACAGCCGCCGCTTGTCTCGGATTCGTCATGAGTGGGACTGGCTACGCAGCTGTCGCTGCCATTGAGAAACTCTTTGCAATGCGTCTGATAGGCGCAATCACTTTGCTGCAACTCCTCGTCCACGCAGTTCACCAGTTGCCTGAACTCAAGCAAATGCTGCTGCAGCTGTGCATCATTTTGTGCTGGCTTCTCCTCATCGTCTGTCTTTGACACAGTTGCCTCTGTTAGTTTTGCCTTCAATTCGAGCACATGTGCCTTCAGTTTCTCATGGGAGACTTCTGCGATGTGTGCCCGCATTTCCTTCTCGGCCAGATCGATTAGGGTTTGCTGGAACTCCTGCTGTAATTTAATGTATTTATCCTTTACTTGCTCGCAGTTGCATTTATTGTTAACGTATTTTAATGGTGTTGATTTCCCATTGTTTGCCTTGGTGTCAGGTTCAACATGATTTTCGACGGTTCCAGAGCCGGATAACAATTGCATGCGTAACTTTTGTATGACATCCTTAAGCATCATCACCTCAGCAGCATGAGGATCGACATTAATAACTGGTTTATTTTTGATCATCAACGCACGATCCGCATACCTCAACGTGCTCAACGTCTCGTCCACATTATAATCGGCTGGACTGACGCATGCAATCATTAAAGTTATAGAATTACCGCCCAAGGAATCCTGCAGCAGACGAGTCAGCTTCGATTGTCGATATGGCACATATGCACCGGTTTGTCCAGCTGCAGTTGAAATCAAATCATTTATTTTGTAATGAAATTAAAGTTAAATCCACTTACAGCCAAGCACATTGATGACATTGCCCAGAGCGAGCAGACCTTTGTTGATGTTAACACCTTCCTTGAAGCGATCACCGCAAGCGAGTGTCTTGGAGCAGCGCTCGGAGCCAGCGAGATCCACAAAATTGAACTTTGATGTGGTCACCGATTTTCTACACAAAATTTAAGAAACCAATAGTATTAAAAGTGCTTAACGTACAGATTTTAAGGGTAACTTACTGTCCGGTTTTCTTGGTGGCCATCACAGTTATGGTAAATATAGCATGTGATCGAGATGAGGTCTCGTTCATGGCCGTCGAAGCCACAGCACGTCCAGAAGAGCCAAGTATTAGTTGATCAGTCACTTGCTTGACCTCGGTCACCTCGACTTCATTGAGATTCGGTATAATAATACTATTATTATACTCCCGTATATCCACGGTACTTTCTTCTCTCTTCTTGTCCGAGAACAGGTCAAAGAACTGTTCCTGATACAATTCCACAAAAGAGCAGGTGATTTTAAAGTCAAATTCATCAACCATCGTTTTAGTCTCCTCAATGATTTCATGGGCGGCACGCGGTATGACCCCGACATGTTCATCCATGACTCCATCAAATGCCGTGCCCATGGTATATGTTTTTCCAGAGCCTGTCTGGCCATAGGCCAATATGGTGACATTATACCCTTGCAGTAGTTTATTGATTTTCTGCTGCACACAGCTCTCGTATATCTCCTGCTGGCTGTTGCTGTTGTCGAAAACGTAGTTGTACGTAAAGTTTTTGCAGTTGTTTACAATAACCTGTGGCATTCCATCGGCCGCGCGTTGCACCGCGACGCGACAGCCTCGCTCGATCTCCGATTTCACCAGCGGACGCACGCGCAGTGCAACATTAACAGAATCCGACATTTTTATTCCTTATCACACACAAACTGCATAAAAAAAAAGATTTTGTTCTTTTAATTGAAAGTCTTGGCATTTATTGTGTGTTAGTGAGCTAGACTTACCTGTATTCACGCTTAATAATTAAGTTTTAGTGGCAACCAGCACACACTTTAATTTCCAATACTCGCACGACACACGTGTCTTCTTAAAAACTATATAATTTCACAAAAGTTAAATAAATAAACGCACGAACAAAAACATTAAACGGTAAATTGCTCTAATGCAACAACTAAATTCGAAAAATGGTGGCGGCGTCTATATAATGCAGCCGTGCGTTAATAAGTGTGTACACACTTTCATTAGGGAATAATTCGAGCTGATGCGATAGTCATCGATAAATTGTTTGTACGATATTAGAGATATTCCAGTGAAACTTATATCGACTTTAAATTTCGTTGTAGTTTCGTGTACAAATTTACAATCAAAACTAAAATACAATACAGACATACATACATCATACAACATACAATACTATAACACAATCAAGCCTAAATGTCTTTGGTTGAGTCCTCATCTACACGTACATCGACACCCGAGAGATCGGACTTTTACCCCAAAAGATCCCAAGCTGCATACAAAGTGGGAAAGTGATAGATATACTGCTAACTATTATAAATAAACAATAAATATAATACAATTCTTAAAGATGTATACGCAGTAATTTTGTCGACATAAATTACGCCTGTCAAACGCGCTACGTGTGAATCAATCAAGTTGGAACTTGTTTCTCATATTTCTGACATAAAAACAATCGGTTGATTGATGTGTTTTGCATATATGTACATATATTATAAAGATTTAAACAACAAATCAAAATGGTAATTAATACAGAAGAAGAAGAAGAAGAATTTGGCTAGTTTAGAGCAGTTCGCCCGTCGGTTTGATTGTAATCTCATGGACCTGCATGTGAGGAGGCGTGGAGAGAGTAAACAGCACGGCACTCGAAATGTCCTGCGCTTTGAGCATTGTTTGGCTAACCGTATCCCGTATTGCTTCCGGTACGATTTCCGTGTCCACAACACCAGGACTTACACTCTGTTGGAAAAGAGGAGTGGAGTGATTATTCTAGTAATGGAAATAGGAGAAGTAGGACAAGTGGACAGAATAGAATGAAGATTGAGAATTTCAAGTGTCCTACCGTTATCTTAATGCGAGTTCCTAGACCCAAGAACTCCTGGCGATACATCTCGGTTAAGGCAGTGACCGCATGCTTAGTAGGCGCATAGACGTTCATTTCGGGCACTTTGCCCGCAACAGGAGCGAACAGCTTGTGCCCCAGTATGCTGTTAATCAGGACAACGTGGCCATCGAAGTTCCTCTTCTTCATGGAAGCAAAAGCGCGCTGTGTGCACAACACGATGCCCATAATATTGGTCTGCACTGTTTGCTGGATGAGTGAGAGGGGCATGTCCACTAGTCTGCCATCGTGCAGGGTGCCAGCATTGTTTATCAGGATATCTATGCCGCCCAGCTGCTTCTCGATCACATCGAAGGCTTCCTTCACCGACTTCTCGTTGCCAACATCGCAATACAGCGGAATCAACTTATCTCTCCGTCCAGCTGGTAATGACTTCTGAAGTTCATTCACACGTTCCACGCGACGCGCCAGTCCTACCACAACGAGACCTGCATTGACCAGGTCCACTACTATAGCCGATCCAATGCCCGAACTGGCTCCGGTTACGACGGCGACGCGATTCTGCCAACGATCCATTGTCTCTTCTCTTCTTATAGTTTAAACTTTAACCCACTTGTTGGACTGCTCAAGTCGATCTGAACTTCTGCTGTGCTCAACTAACTGCTTTTATGCAAACGGGTTGAATGGGGATGTGTTCAATCAAGTTGACACATGGGTAGGGCGTGTTTATATCAAGCATGCGATCGACTTGAATTTATAATTGAAATAATTGATAATAGTAATACTCAAGAGTTGCGAGTGTTCGTGTATCTGGTTTCTGGTTTGTTCGATGAGTGCCTAGTCATTGTTGAACCCAAAATTACAAAGTCATTTGTTATCATTTCGCAAACTGAAGTCAGAAGTGTTATAACTTAAACATTTTCTATTATTGAGTTTAATGCTTAAAGTGTTTGTCAAATACTTCACAAAAAGAGATGAGTTCGTTATCTCCTGGGAAAGAACAGCAAACGTTCTCTTCAGTTCTGTATACTGGTTACTTGATGGGAAAAAAACACTGCCTGCTTACAATACCCTGCAAAATAAAATAAAATCTTCAAATATTTAAAACCCAAAAATTTAATGTTTTTATCATTTGATAACTATTTTGGTGTAAATAAAATCATTATAAAGTTTTAATATAAAATGCTTGATTTTAGATTTGACTTCATTAAGTACTAACTCATGATATATTTATTTAATAAAGATATTAACAGTTTATTTTCGTTAACTAAGCATTTTAAGAACACAATTTTTATCTTAATCGAATTATGCTCTCACTTAATGGACTCGAGAAACCACATCTAGCATAGAACCAAAAAAAAAAAAACGTTCCTAATAACTTAAGTCACGCAAGTTGACACTGATTAGACCATGAGTTACTAATCATAATATCTGAGGTTAAATAAATAACTTATAATAAACTAATTAATATAAGTAAGTATAATAATGAGTTATAATTAACTTTTTTTATTTAAAACAACCTTAGTGGGCGTGTCAAAATCAAATACAAACTTGGGAGTTTTATCTATTAAATGGGAACTTTCAGGCTTTTCTACCTCTATAGTCTCCAAAATCCTTATGACCATGCAGATGACTATTTACATATCTTGTGAGGTCTGTCAGGCCTCCATCTTCCTGTTCCATACATTAGAGCACGCCTTTTACTCGTAAACTTAACTTTAACTTGTAACGAGTAAAAGGTATAACGAAAGCCGTATTTTTGCCTTACAAAATAATCAATTAGTATGACTAAGATTTACATGAGCAATATCTAATAATGTAAATAACATTTACTGGAATACCTCTTTTATTAACGTTTATCGATGACTATCGCACCTGCACGAATTATTGTCAAACGAAAGTGTGTACACACTTATCAACACACGGCTGCAATACACAGGCGCCGCCGACGAATGTTGCCACTATTTTTCGAATTTAATTTCAGCACTGAAGCAATTTAGTGTGTGATGTTTATTAACCTTTTGTAAAAGGTGTGTGATAAGGAATAAAAATGTCGGATTCTGTTAATTTTGCACTGCGCGTGCGTCCGCTAGTGAAATCGGAGATCGAGCGAGGCTGTCGCGTCGCGGTGCAACGCGCGGCCGATGGAATGCCACAGGTTATTGTAAACAACTGCAAAAACTTTACGGATGTATTGTTAATGAATGCCGTATTTTTACAGATCACTAATTTGTCTTTTTACAGGTACATGCTACTGTGGATCAGGTTCAAAGACTGTCGAAGCTTTTTCCAGCACCGTATTTCGGGATCTTACGTTCGTATCTGAAAGGTCGTCAATTTATGGCTAGAGTCAGGAACATCTATGCGACTCCTTGACTGATGAGAGCTGGAGCTTCACAGGAAAGCGTCTTAGGGTCGCTACTCTTCTCCATATACACCGCTGATTTACCTTCCCCTAGCGAGCACCATATGAAGTCTCCCAGCAAAGCTCTTCTGGCTACATACGCAAAGGAAGTTGCACTGCTCTACAGCTCTAAATGCCGCACTGAGGCAGCAAATGGAATTCAGAGGTCCCTGAACACACTGGCAGCTTGGTGTAAAAGATGGAATCTGAAGATTAACCCATAGAAGACCACCAGCTCATGTATTCCCCTCTCTATCCAGTCACAACCTTCGTATGCAAAGTATTTTGGCATCACCCTTGACAAGCGTCTAACGTTTGGTCCTCACTTATAAGCTACGGCCAGGAGATGTGGGCAACGTATGCAACAACTGCGGCGGCTGACCAACCGACTATGTCACTCAACGTCAAGAGAGCAGTTAGATTGTTAAATTCGAACCGATTTAATATTATGTAAACTTAAATTAGCTCAAATTGTTAATTTTTCCTGTGCTTTTTGTATTGGTATCAATTTTGTGACTGAAGTTGCTCGCACTGATGCGTATGCACCAAAAAGAAAGAGAGAAAAGCATGAGAAAGAGATGGCGTATTTATTTTAGTTCAAGCAAAGAGAATGAAGCTAAAGAAACACGTACTGTCAATAATTTAAAATTGTTTATTGCTTGAAATGCGTTTGACACAATCAAATCGTGTGAACGACTGTCTTTGACCTGATTTGCATAAAATGAATATTTGTTTTTGTTTAAAAAACCGATGAATATATTAAGCTAAGTCAGCCAAAATTAATAAATGACTGAAGTACAAAGTTTATAATGGTTTACTTAAAACATTATAAAACTGTAGACTAGGTTTTCAAGGGGTACAACGTCGTCTAACCGTCAGATCTCTCGACTGCCTATTGACATCACCAAAAATTTGACTGGTGGCAAAGCGGTCACGCGTTGTGCATTTGTTGAGTGTCACATTTAATGGCTTAGTACCTAGAATAAAATAATAAACTTTACTTTTCCAACCAGGAAATGTATAGCCATAGAGCATATAAATTTTATAGATTTTTTTCTTGCTCCAAATCATATAAAAAACACCAAAAGTTTGTTGTTATTTTTTAATATATTTTTCAGTTTATTATCATTTTTATTTGGTTCTTTTTTTTATCCATTTGCAAAACGTTTTTTGTATTTGTTTTATTTTTTTTTGTTTTTTAATTGTATGTAGTGTAGGTGTAAGAAGTGTGTGCGTGTATGTGTGTTTGAGTGTGTGTGTGTTTGAGTCTTTTTATTGAAAAGGATCACGACTCGCTTCTGGCGGCGGCTTTGTGTTGTTCCTGTGTGTGTGTGTGAGCGTGTGTGTGTGTGTGTTTTGTCTTTCAAAGCACCAATAACAGTAACATTAAAAAAAAAAAATAGTTTATATATACAGTTAAGTATATAAGTACATATAAGTTAATAAATGAATGCAAAATTCGACAGGCCGCGACCAGAAAAGATCTTAAAAAAACACGATATAAAATATCATTCACACCGTGCGCTTAAAGGTGTCGGTGTGTCAGTGTGTGTGTGTTGGTGTGTGTGACAACTTTGATCGGTTTTCTATATGTGTGTGTGTGTGAGTGTTGTGTGCGTTTATAATAAATACGAAAATGTTTAACAAATGACGAGCAATTTAAGCTTTTTTTTGTTTTTGGTTTTGCTTTAAATGTGGTTACAGTGTGTGTGTGTGTGTCTACAGCTATACATACATTAGGCCATACATAAAACATACATATACATATATGTAAGTACACAAAAAAGTCTAAGTTTCATTTGTTGTTGTTGTTGTTGTAGTGGGTGCTTGTTGTTGTTTGGTATTTTGGTGTGAATGATATTCAACAGTTTATCAATTTACAATACATTAATGTACACAGATTAAATGTAAATTTCTTTAAATAATAATAGTAATAATTATAATAATAATAATAATAATTCTATATAATATTGTACAGTATATAATATAAATATAATAGCGTTTCATTAAACTCTTTTTTTTTTACTTCGTTTTCGGGTTTTTCTTCCTTTTCTCTATTAATGACTATCAAAAAAATTACACTTAATGGAGAGGTTTTTTTTTTGTTTGAAATCGTTTTTCTATTTTCCTTTCGCTTTGCTTCTTGGTACTGGGTGTGTGCGTGTGTGTGTTTGTGTGTGTGTGTGTTGCATACATTTCTTAAAACTGTATAGCACATACATAGTAGTATTAATATACATAGTTTAATCTATGTATTATCTATTTGTTCTAGCGATTTTGGCAAATTGTGTTTCATTTGAAATTATTTTTCTATTCATTTTGATTTTAGATTTTCGTTTTTTTTTTTTGGTTTTACGCAGAAGCCAAAGAATTCATTTTTCTCCTCTAAAATGAAACAACAATGGGTGCAATGGGTGTGTGTGTGTGTGTGGGTGTGTGCAACTTAAGCTTACAAATAACGAAGATCAGATGCTGATGAACAGTTTTGATAAATTGATGAAATTGCTTTCTTTTGTTGCCATCAGATTGTGCGATTATTTTTAGTTTTCTTTTGTTTTTCTTTTGTTTCATTTGGTTTGCATTTCATTTCATTTAAATTTTTTGTGTTTTTCGTTTGCTCAATTTCGATTTAGACCGTTTCCAGTACACGCACATCCTTTTGCACCACATAGAACTTGTGCTTCTTGCCAACAAGTCCCCAAATGACGGCCACATTCTCGATGACCACATTCACGGGTATCGTACAAACGGCTCCCAGAACACAGGCCAAAAACTTGAGCAGTCCGAAGCGATAGAGTGAAAACGATTTGATAACGCCAAACACATACATGTAGATATTGATGGCCGCTATGAATGCACACACAAAGTCCACAAGATTTGGACAGGGTATGGGATATAGACCGGCAAATATGATGTTCGATGTGGATAGCGGCATTGTGACCCACGAATAGACGCTAATACCCAACAGCAGTTTGTGTTTGAAGGGTATCATCTTGGAGTGCACCACCAGCAGTATACCCTGTAGCCAGCGCTTGCGTTGTTGCAACAGATCCAGCAATGTAAACGGTGACTTTTCATACATCTCCCCCTCGATAAAGTTGAATGTGTAGCCCTGGCTGAAGGCACGCATCGCAAAGAAACAATCCTCGGCCACGGAGCCATCGATGCCATTGTCAAAGGACACTGAACGTTCAGCTTCCACCTGTAAAGGAAATGAATTACATTCAAGTTAAGTGTTTAAAGGTAATGAGCACTCACCTGAGTGACCACGTAGCTGCCCTTCCAGCTGAAGAGCGGCTTGTGGAACAATTTGAACTGCAGACGAAGTTTGCCCATGTCATCGGATACACGAAAACTATCGGCCAATGTGGTCAGCCAGTTGACAACATTCTCGTTCGCATAGGTGATCAGTCCCTGGCCAAACGGATGTTTGCCATCCAGCACAAAGTTAATAATGCCACGCACCGAATTCTCCGTGAGCAGCGTCTCCTCATCCAAATGCACAATCCAATCATTGTCATTGAGCACATTTACATTATCCTCGAGACAATATTGTAGGGCACGGGATTTGAATAGGGCACCAGTGCGTGTCTTATACTCCTTGGGCACAACAATCTCACGAATGCGACGATGTTGGGCCAAATGGACGGCTTTGTCCGTAACGACCTCGATGAGGAAATTCTCAAGGCCCGTATCCAAGCAGGTATTAATATTCCTGAGTACATTCATTTTGACTAGATCGGGGAAATCGCCGCGCGTCACAACGCGTATACAAATGAAGGGGGCCAAAAGGGGGCTGCCCTTGAGGACGACCTTCTCGGGGAAGGCATTGTAAAAGACGAGACCGCAGAAATTGAATAGCACCTGGGGTAGGGTAAGCAGCGTAAGGAAACGTAATAAGTACAGCAATACGGTGGCCACCTGGCCATACTCAGTCCATGGATCGACAATGGTAAAGGAGTTCTCATCGATCTTAATACCGCCGGAGAATACTTCGCAGATAACTATCACAGTGATGAGGAGTGCGCAGTGCAGCAGATGCTTTGTTGTTGAGTTCACCATTGTTGTGTGTGTGTGTGTGTGTGTGTGTGCACTGTTAACTACCTCAATATATTTAGATTTAGATTTAGATTTATATATATTTATATCTATATATAAATATTTTATTACTAATTCTTTCGATCGCTGTATTCACTGTTTGTTTATTTGTTTGTTTGTTCTTATCCTTAATTGTTTACTTTTTATTTTGTGGGCTAGGCAGGGGCGTGGGCAGGGGCGGTGCTGCTTTGTTTGTTCGTATCTTTTGTGCCGTTGTATCTATATCTATTTATCTGTCTAAATATTTCCACTTGTGTTTTGTAGATTGTATCTTGTATCCGCCAAATTGTAAATCTTCTGTTTACACTCAGTTTTTTATCTTTTTTTTTCGTTTGTTGCAAACAAAATTTCCAAATTTTTTTCCTTGTGTTTGCTTTCTTCCACTTCTTTCACTTCTTGTTTGTCTACTTCAACTGTTACCTTCGGCTGTTGCCGCTGTTAATTCGCTTGGATTCGAAACCGTCACGGACACTGATGAGGCAGTCATTTCTGTAAGACAAGAAACCACAAATTCAATTAGAACCAAAGTATAAGTATATAAAAAGTATATAGTTATGCGATACTTGTAGTTAAAGCTAACGACGGGTCAGACAGGCCCTACTTCACCCTAAACGATATATGCACTTGATCAGCATTAACAATCGTTCGCGATTCGGAAATTTGTTTGTAAAACACTCAATCTTGGCAACTACTAAAGCTAACTTCACCAAATTAACACATTATATGCAGGGCACTATTTAAATTATACTGCTATATAGTAGCTAGAAATAAAAGATTTACTTATCACTCTATTTATAGAATTTGTAGTAGTGTCTATAAACAAAATCAGATTAATATTTGTTATGCTTATGTGACATATAATTTGTTTCTTTCGACTTAGTTCGTTGTGCTTGGAACGAGTCACAAATTTAATTGGTGCACAGGCACCAACTAAGTACAGATAATACCACAACTACGGGTATGAATCACGAACTACAAAAGCCTAGGAATCATGGAATTTATACAATCAAAGGCATTTCAAATTAATATTTTGATATTTGATTGAATTCTCAAGTGGCGTTATGAAGATAAAAAAACGTGTAGAGTTTTATGTAACAGAAATGGAAGAGAATTAAAGCAATTACGTGAAATGTTTGGCACTACTTTCAAATGCTTTATCAGCAAAAAAAAAAAAAAAAAAAAAAAAAAAAAAAAAAAGTGTATTTAAGATTTAAAGTGATTTAAGAGTTTCTAAATCGATTTCCCAAATGACCTTTAGCTTATCAACTCCCAAATGGCTAAAATATTTTATATATTTATAGACCTAATGGCACAAACATTTCTTAAAACACTCCAAATTATCATGAGACTTCAAATGATAGCATTAGATTATTGCATAACTGACGACTAAAGATTAAAACAGGTAACAATTACTAGCAAAAAGAGAAGTTTAAATAAAATACGGTGTAATTCGAGTAAATATTTGAATGAAAATTATAGAATTTCTAACCTAAAGTCTGATTTTTTTCGGAATTCTTTCAGTTTTTCTTTAAGCGGATATCGTTAAAAATTTAATTTCTCCGATCATAAATAAAACTGAGTAGCAATAAAATTTATAATTCATAAAGTTTATTGATTACTTTGCTTACAATGCACAGACTAAAGCTGAAATAGACTCCAAGATGGCATTGAAAATAGCACAGAAAAGAAACTGAAATCACGTATACGCAAACTTTTCATTGCCACACATAGTTTCCACCCTTAAGATTAACGCACTTACGTCAGCCCAATAAACATTCTTCATTAGCAAACTGAGTTTGGTGGCGTCAAGTGTTGATTTTCAATTAGCCAGACAAACAAACACGAACAAAAGACACACAATTTTTTAAAGAAAAACCAAAAAATTAAAAAAAAAAAAAGCTCAAGTAGGAAAAAAAGCTACACTCCAGTCTGAAGATTGCTTCTGTGTACAGTTTATAAATTTAGTTATTAAATAAAATATATGGGGGATACCGATCATGATTTAATACGGAACTCGGTTATTTTTAAATCGAGATTTGAAACATTTTGTAGCAGTAAAATGCAGATCAAATAGGTTAATATAAGTTTTACTTGCTCCATTACTTCAGTTGAGTCATTTAAAATTAAATTTACTAAACTTGTAGCTTAAAAAAGCAGTTTAATATTAAATATTTTTTAAAAAAACTTCGTCAAGAAACTTTTTAAAAACAGTGTCAAATGTTTTGTGCCAAATTTGTTCACCCTAGTTCTTATAGTCCCTGAGTTTCGCTTGTTTACATCGTCTGCTAAAACTGTACATTAATTTATAAGTTTTATGGAGTCAAGCACTTGAGCTGCACATTTCTTGCTGGCAAACCCTAAAAGACCCTGTACGTTTTATGCTCGCAAAGTCTGCGAGTTTAACGACGGCAGTAAGGTGTGAAACCCACATGGTAAACACTCTCAGTGTGTGTGTGCGAGTGTGTGTGTGTGTGTGTTTGGTTATTTATCTGAAGCATCGCGTGTGTATCAAGCCATAACCAAAGTGCTTCAACCAACAACAGTTTTTGGTCACTGTTTTTACTGTTGTTGTTTGCACCGAGATTGGGCAACTATTCAGAACGAATGGACACACACACACACATACACTCGCACACATGTGTGCGCTTTTGATACCCGTACGTATACTTAATATATAGCAATTTATACGAGGTCTCGTCGCTATTTGAACCCAATAATTAGAAAAGTTCAAGTGCCATCATCGATTTGATTCTAATTGTTCTTGTTGCTCTTGTTGTTGTTATTGTTGTATCTTGAACAATTATTAATAATTAAACATTTTATATGCATCCATACACTATACTACACGTAAATAGTTATATAGACCGTACTGAGGGTATTCTGGCAATTAGCCTACATGTCAAACCCAATAAACAATTAGCTTCGCATAAATTGTGAATTGCGAGCATTACGTACACAACATGGGCAAGACCCAAAAAGTAATACTTTAGGGGTAAATTACCCATTTTGTTGTTTGTATTTGTGTATTGATATTTTAAGGCATTAAACACTTTATGATATCAGTTAAACAAACGAAATTTATATACAGTTACGAGCAACAAAATAGTGCTGGCTATATCAATTTCAGTTAACGCATAGAAAATAGTATTTGTTGTTCAAGTTTGTTTAGGGAGTAAAAAAAACGAGAAATCCTTTATCATTTTTCTCTTAGTTAGAGAAAAATACTTTTTCTTAACGCGCTAACTAATGGTTGAGAATTCCAAGTTTTTCAAGTTCAATAAAACAATTTTTGGAAACTTTTTTTTGCGTGCAAACTTTTTGATATGTTAGAACCGTTAATTATTAAACAAATAAGGTTAAGTTGAATGAGCTTTGCTGGCCATTTCAAGTGCACAGCCCCCTGACATGTTGTCTACTAAGGATCGACATTCATGTGCGCTCTGCTTTAGTCCAATGATCTTATTTGGTTCTTGGATTTGCAGTAGACACACTGGTTTTTACAACGGAGCACAAATTTTTAACTGCGGGCACATTGGAAGCCTGCGAGGGTCACTTAATTAGTTCCACTCCTACCTCCTGCCTTCTTACAATACCCTTTCCCAACTTGCTATGTTTTTGGGGTCGTTTGAAGCCCCTAAAATGGAGTATCTCATACCAAACATAGATTACAAATGATTTTCCTTGATTTCGAGCTAATTATTTCGATCTATAGCCTTTTGAATAGTATAGAAAAAGCATAATAATCATCTATGTATTGTATTCTGGCGCCTATCGCGGGTTATAGTGGTCTCTAAACACACAATCGTAATCTCTTACATAACAACAAGCCAAGTTAGGTGCAAGTTAGCTTGTTGGTTTATGGGCTTTCACAATACATTGATAGCTTTGAGTAGGCTATAAATAGTTAAATAAAGTTCCTGTAACATTTGTAGTACTGACCACACCTTAGAAGACACTTCCGGTGCTTCCTGGTTCACCCTAGTAGATTCCAAAGTATCCCTTTCAAATGTTGTATAATTTCAACAAAATTTGTCGCTTTTCTCCGCTAGTTTCTTTCTTATATTGGGGTTTGGCAGTAAGGTTAGTAGGCACATTGGTCTTGTAGACTTAAAACTGAATTTATAAATTGGTAGAAGCTTAAAGTGCCAACATAACGAATGGGACATGTAATACAAGCATCAAATAACTCGAATAAATTTGAGTTTTAGGTACAACCATTTGAAAACACGACCAAAATACTGAAGGTAGCAACCACTCCTACTTTTTTGCTCGCTACTGTATCTATATATACTAAATATCTAGTATATATACGATATACTAGAAATATTGGAATACCAATATCGCAAAATCTAGTTGAACTCATTGGCAGTGACTAATAGGAATTAATTGCAATGTTTTGATTTCCATTTAATTCTATTTCTTGCTCCGATTTAATTCCTTTTTTTTTTGTTGCCCCCATTTTGTGTGCCTGTCCAGATAGTGGAACTGTGGAACTGTCCATATACCCTAATTTGTTTAGTGAGCATTACGATATCTTTATCGGGCAGCATGTGTGACGCATTTCTTGTTTACTTCTCAAATTTGATTACGTAAAATCAAGATTACCAGCTTGGAATTTAATTATTTGAATTTCCAAGAAAATTTACATATATAGTTATATATATAAATATAGTATATAGTTAATAAATTAGTTTAAATAGCTGAAAATCTTAAGTGTTTTCTATATTTACACATTTTTGCACATTTTGGAAACTAGCCGATTTAATGTTAGATATAACTAAATATCAATTAATATATTAATTAAACAATTATAATTAAGTGAGTCAGCGTATTGTTGATAGGGTCTTAAGCAGTTTACTCACTGCGTATAATTAATAAAAATCAATTTTTATCGCTTGACAATTCCATAATATTTTAATATCAATTAATTATGTTGAAAGTCATTAAATTCCCCAAAAATTTTAATAAAAATCACCCGCAATAAGAGATCTGAAAACCTTTGGAAATGGCACTTGAAAAATATGCGATTAGTTGGAATTCATTGGCACGTTTTGGCCAGAAGATTACGACCACGAGTTCTATAGAACTTCGATAACGGCCAGTTGAAGCGAACAATATGGATCTTGATATATGAAGCTACCATATTTCTATTTCTTATATAAAAAATTTCAATAGAAACAAAAAAAAAACATGTGCTTTATATTTATAATTAAGTGATTAATATTGTTTGATGACGACAAAATAACTGTGTACATTTATCTAGACATGCACTGTGACTATATAGTCGCTAAAGTCTCTGTGTTTGTCTCAGACTCAGACTCATTCTCAGTCTGACGATGATTCAAGTTCCGGCGAGATAACTGCTTCACAGACACCCCGTTCTCCCGCATGCCCACCAACCCGCCTATCCGCCTCTCTACCCGCTTCTCATACTGCTTCAACAGGGGGCGTAATGAAGCTGAATCATTTGCGATAAGCGCACTCTCGTTAATCATGTACATGTGTACTATATAGTACTATATATAGTGTAGTATAATGCCAAGTGGAATCGTTTCAACAATAGACTTTGCATTGCTGCATTAACATTAGCAAAAACAATGAAAATAATAATAATAATAGTAGGTGTAGTAGTAATACTTGTTGCAACAGTAACAAGTGCATGCCTTTATCAGTTCTTGAGTCAGCCAAACTTGTTGTATACCCTGCACTTACTCACTTAAATACTTTAATCTTAATTGCCGTTTTTCTTTGTTATCATTTGTTAATTATTAATTTATGATTTCAAGTCAAAAAAAAAAAAATAAAAACATGAGAAAAGTACCAATCAGTGAACTTTATATAAGAGTTTATGCGGAACTGATTCATCAGGCACAAGAAAAAAAATAAAGAAAAAAAGAAAAATTATAAAAAAGAGAGAGTTATTTTAAGGTACGTCAAGATACTCGCTTAAAGATAACAAATTTGTTCTTTTTTTTACGATTAGTTAAGATTGTTGCGGTTTTTACAGTTTTCGTTTTCGTTTTCGTTTTTTTTTGACTAGTAAATACCCTGTAAATGCAAAAAATTGCAGTACCAACACGTATCGCTTCACTGAGTACAGGCCAACAACAGTTGTTCATTGTTATTGCTATTGTCTATTGTTATTTTGAAAACATAAACACAACTTGGCTTTTCACAAACAAACTAGCCAGAACACTAACAAAAAAAAAGGTAAAAAAATTATAAATAAATATATTAGAGCACTGTGGACAAAAGGATTTCTAAATATATATATATATATAGCTGGCACAGCTACCCCCCTTCTTTTGCCCACTTTACTAACTAACAATTAGGAACTGGATTTCACAATTAAACGAGAGACGCTCGTAAAAGTTTCCAGTTTTACTTTTATATAGAATACTATATACTATATATATAAAAAAAAAAAGTAATGTGTTTATTTGCGGGCACAAAGGCACAAAGCCCATTTGTTTGATGCGTGTGAATCGTAATTGAAATCCAGACTGTAGTCCATATCGAATGCATGTGTACAATGTACTACAAGTCGGTGCTTGTGGGTACATGTCGGTACACACACAACGTGACGATTTCGATGACCCCGTGAGTGCGTTGTGTTCGCACAAAAAAAGTGTGAGATTTCAAAATACAAAATACAAAAAAATAAACAGGAGCGGGCCACTTAACGTAGGCTCCAATACAGTTGTTAGCTGTGTTTGGTATAAGTGGCAACGAGTTACCCACCCGTGTGTTGTGTTGTTTTAGCTGTTTAATGTTTCTTTACGTTGCTTGTGTTATTTTGTTGTCGTTTGGCATCCATTTTTAGCGGGATTCGTTAAGTTTTTGGTTTCGTTAAATATTTTTTGTATTATTATTTATTTACTGTTATATTTGTTGTACTTTTGTGCAGTTAAGTTCGTTTTGTTCGTTTTTTTGTTGGTGGAGCTTCGAAGCTCGAACTTCGAAGGTAGCTGTTACACTGAGACGTAGGCGAAGAGAGAACACACACAAAATGGCGAGTGGCAACTACCAACTGCTGAGAGTGAGTAGTTAGCGTTTACGTGTGTCTGTGTGCACAATAAACCCGCATCATATACAGAGGCGCCTGTATGTGTGTGTGTGTGCTTGCGAGACACAGTCATAATAATAAATTAAATATGTTATCAAAGAGCAGAGCAGCGGTCGACTACGTTGATTACGCGCACTCATACTGACACTCACGCTCTCCGCATTTTATTTTATACATTTATATACATATAAAAGCATTTAAATACATTAATTTTTCATATTCAATTCTTGTGCATTGATAATAGCCGTCAAAATGCCGGCTCTCTCTTTGTCTGTCCATGTGTGTGTGTGTGTGTGTGTTTGAAATATCTGCATTTATGACTAATAAAATGAGTATGAAGAAAGAATGAGCATTTTGGTGTACAATTGCGTTATTGGACATTCCTCTCTGGGCTTAACAGGTGTCCACTTGAGGTACTCTTGTTACTGCTCAAGTTGTTGCTGTTGTTGGCATTGTCACGCGCTACCGATGCGCTGTGAGTACAACTGCCGAGTACAAGAGGCCACATATCCCCACTCTACTTATCATACTAGGTTGTTCAAACACTTACACACACACAAACACACATATGACTAGATAAGCACCGGCGTATACACAATCAAGGTACGTTAATTATGCCTACAAATAAAGCGTAAGCACCATTGTAACAACAACAACAAAAAAAAAAAACAAATTGCGGCAATCAGCACACACAGAGCAGATCATAAGTGGCTTGGCCAGTGTGTCCCTCAGCGCTTTAATTATCGATTCAAATTTCTTCACATGTATCGACGATAGCGCGCCAATTCCGTTACTTCAAAATGTGTTCTGCTGCACGCTGCACATGCAGAAATATATCGATAGTCAGCAGAAAGATATGCGCATACAGATGCAAATGAGAGATAAGAAACAGCAAGAGTAAACAAAACGAAAAAAAGGGGAAATTATGAAAGAGTTATAAATGACTGCGAGAACAAGCCAAAAACTTTAATACATATTTGTATCCTTGAGTCACACCTATATATACCTACATGATTTGTCCTTTATTGAATGTTGTCACACTAATATACAATTAATAGCAAATCACATCGCTAGGGGAGCCACACGCACATGCACACGCCCAAACACACATCTGCGATAAACATACATATGGAGACTCGTGCTTGCATATACATACGCACACACGCACACACACACAGACACGTATTACGTACTAATGGGCCGGCGTCGGCGGCGGCCTTGTATTCAACGAATGATGGGCAGAGACAACGGCAAAAAAGTGCTAATATATGTACTAATAGTATACACGCAAGTGCAGGTGCAGGTTTTGTTAGAAAGCTCTTCCTCTCCCTCTCTCTCTCTCTCTCTTACGCTATTTCTCTTAAACTTACCATGCTTTTGGTCACATAAAACGATAATGGTCGCTGTCAAAACACAAGGAAGGAAACACGGGCACTGGGACTGGCCTGACGACACTGACAATGGCAATGGCGTGTTGTCGTTGTCTTCTGGTTATGTTGTTTGTTGCAGGAGCGGTCCCTGGTCAATAATCATCGCCGTTATTGTTGTTGTTGTTGTCATAGACGATAAGGCGCCAGACAAGACGGCACTAGCTCACGCACACGCTACTTTATCGCTTAGGGGCAAGCAGGCGATGACTGGTCTCTCCTTTTATTTATATATATATTTGTATATATATTTAAGTAGAGGGTGTGTCGTCTTTTGGTCGGTTAGCTCCTTGCGTAAACAAAACGTTAATATCGATGACGCCCAAAGAGTGAAGAGAAAATATGCAGTGGGAGTGGGGGGGACTATGGGGCGGATGCTGAAGAATGGTTTGCTCTCTCGTTCTGTCTCTCTCACTTTAGTTTCGCTTTCAACTTGCTCTCTTGTTGCTAGCTGTGCTTCCGACGGCGGCGTCGATTTGTTTGGTTTATTTTTATATTCTGAAGATTCAATGATTCCTTGGCGAGTGCGGCAACAACAAATTCATTAATATTTGCGATTTTTATTGAAATTGATGCACATACATATCCCACACAAGTATATATGTACATACAAATTTATATTTTTAAATATGCCTTGCTAATTTTTTTCCGCTTCTCTCTCCTCTCGTTTCACACCTCACACCCGGCAACGAGCATGCGACTTATGTACTCTTCTTTATGCTGCTTAACTCTTCACTTGTACACAACGAAACATAATCGAAAAAAAAAATTCACAAGCTCAAACAATAACTTGGCCACAATAAACAGTAGTAACAACGGATATCGATCGGTTTTCTTTAGGAAGAGATTTTACTTTTTATTTTTTTTTTTGCTGTGCGTTTGTGTGGTTTTGATGAGCGCGATGTCTGTGGCGGGCAGAGCGGCGGCACGAATATTGCGAATTGATTTTTTTTTGTGCGAGCGTTTTTCGAACTGAAGCTTATTGGACAGAAGATGTTACTGAATATTACGTTGGCGCGCACATTTTGGGAATTAAGCCCAAAAACAGTGACTGTGTTTTTTCTGAGTAATAGCAAATATTTATTAGAGTTGTGTCGAGAGCTGAATATGGTATCGATGTCACTTTTATGTATATCGATGTTTACCAACAACGATGTTACACAATATATATCGATACAAATGTTGTAGTCTCAAGTATTTTGCTGGCCATATTATTTTTTTCTTATATAGGGATATGACGAATTAATAAGTTAAACAGTATTTAATTCAGCAGTATAGTAAATATTACAAGTAAAAGATTATACAGTAAAATTCAAAAAGTAACGGATCACTAATTGAACCAGTGCTTTTGTCGGTGGAATCAGTATGTTAACGCACTAAACAGAGTGGTGTAAATCCTATTAAGCATTAACAAAATATGGCAATATCAAATGGCATGAATATTTTTAAAAACGTTGTAGCCAGAAAATATTACCATGTATTTTTAGGATTTGTTTGAATGTACGAGCAACTCTGATTTATAAATTCGATAACCCAACAAACGGTCAGACTTTATATCGATACAACATAGAGAAATATTAAATTTGTTAATGACATAAAGCATTTTTGTTAGAACATTTCATTTGATTTTGATTCAGCTGTGAAAAATCAACATTAAAAAAGCAAAACAAGTTATTGTAAAAAGTTGAAATTATTTCTAACATAAGTTGGTATTTTGGACCATTTCGCAAATACCAAAATAGTATTTTTGGCTGGTATTCACATTTGCGAATTTATCGATAAATATTATTTTATTAGCGTGCGACGTGCGCTACGAACGTATGTTACGTGTGTTTTCGGCTTGTGATTTTTTTTTGTTTCCTTCCTCTTTTTTGTTGTTATTGTGCGTGTGCGTGACTGCAGCTAAGCAGCCGTGTCAAAAAATCATAGTAACACAAATTCAATAATTTCGATTTAGCGATTTTAAAGTTTTCGCTGCTAACCAAATTACATTCGTAGCGTTCTACGGCAGTGCCAGTGCAGAAAAGTTAAACAAACAAAAGAAATAGACCAAAGGAAAAAAGAGAAAAACGCGTGTTGTGGGCCGCAGAGCCGCGGTCGCAGCCGCAACTGAAGCGCGGAGCTAAAGGCAAATAGCGGAGGCAGCAGAAGAGGCAGAGCTCAGTGCGAGTTGTGCTGCTTAAAGACGAACAATTCTGTTTAAAAGCAGCTTGAGAGAGTCGCTCTTGTGTGCGATTTGAGTTTGCGACTTTGTCACTTCTTTTTTTTTTCTTATATCTAATTTTTTTGTTGGTGGTAAACGACAGTCTGTCATTGTCATCGTCATACGGTCAAACACATACAAACGTACATTCTAAGCGCGCGCGTTCTCTGCTCTTCCTCTTCCGGCCAGTCGTCAGCGAACGACCACAACAACAAAAACAACAAGAGCAACAGTAAATTGCGATACGGAGAGCAAAAACGATAACAACAACAAGAGCAGCAGCAGCGCCAAGAACAACAACAATTGGCTGTTAAAAATGGTAAGTTTGAAATTATTGCAATCATTTGTTTTTGTTGCCTTTGCATGGTGTGCAGCGTACTATCATGACTTTTAAATTTTCTTTGTTGCCTATTAAATCGCTACATTTGATGGCCAAATATCAATGGCCACTGGCCGTCGTCTGAATGCTTGCCCGCTGCCCGCTCTCTTTCTCTCTCTCTCATGCCTCTTCGAACGCAGGCAGCGGCAGAATAAGCAGCTGAGTGTGCATAGCTAGCTGTCTCGCTCTCAACCATATAATGCGTTGCCAGCCACATGGTGGAGCCGCCAACGCCGCCGTCGTCAAAAAAGTTAAAGAAAAAAAAAGCGAAGCAAAAACAAAAACATTTCAATGTGACAAAACGCAACGAGGAGAGTAAAAGTAATGGCGAAGAAGAAGAGGGAGAAGTAATAACGAAGAAGAGATGCGTCTGAGCACGCTGTACGCAAATAGTCAGTCGCATCCCATTCACATTTGCTCAGCTGTCTTTGCCAAAGAAGAGACGACACAATTAATTTGCATTGTTTGTTTACATGTTTCTGCTGTCGTTCTTTCTATCATTATTTTGTCTTTCTTGTCGCTCTTCTTCGGTTGATTTATCGTACAATTTAATTTGTTTCATATGCAAAACATCGCACATTTCACTGACCACCCTTCGCACCACGTGTGTCCCTTTCCACATTCTTCTGCACAGCATAAAAAAGTTAATAAGTTTGTGCTAGGTTAGGGTTAAGACCATGCGACCGGTTGCCATGGAAACCACACCGAGCAGCGCCCCCTCCATGCCATGCCCTGCCCCGCCCCTATTCTACGCCCTTCCGTGGAAAATGTCCGCTATAATTTTATTTAAGTTTTGCGGTTAGCAATTCTTTTGAATTACTTATAAATCTATCGAAAAATTTGTCGACTCCCGGCGATAAAAGTTGAATCAAATTTATTAAGTTGATAAAAAAGCGTTTTATTAAAAAGACAACATTGTTTAATATTGTAAAACTAAATTTGAACTTATCGAATTTACTAATTATAAATATAATATTGTTATATTTCTGCGATAAATTGTAAAAGTTTGATAAACAAGTAACTGTAAAGTGTATTTAAAGAAATAGTAATACATTTAAGTGGAATTTTATGTATTTTTTCGAAATACGCTTATCAAAAAAAAAATATTAGTTTGTTATCTTTAAATATTCGATTACTTTGCATTTTATTTATGGAATTGAATTTTAAAATATTTAATTAGTAATTTAGGAAATGTTTTAATCTTCCTTAATGCATAAATTTTAGTTAATTTTAGTCTTAAATGACTGCATATTTTATGTAAGACAACTTGCGTATAAAATAATTATTTTTAGCGAATTTAGCTTAGACCGCAACCAATTGTTGCCAACCGGTAGAGATTTATCAAATGCACAAACCATACCTGAAACATCTTGCGGTTCGTCCTTGGCATGATTTCACTGTATTTACTCACATTTCGAAGTTCAGCTTGAAAAGCAACAATTTGATATTTGTGAGAAGCAACTGCAGCGCCAGCGTTAGCAGAGGCAGAATAACGGATTCAAAGAGAGTGAGAGACAGCAACATCATTTGCCGCCAGTCCCACTCAAACGCACTGCAACTGCAGCAGCCATCAATTTCCCCATGTTCCTTTTGCTTATTTATCACAGTGTTCGCTGACTTGAAGCGCATGCGCTTCCACTCCATTTCCCTTTTCCTGCTCCTCCTCCTCATCCTACTTTGCACTTCGCCACCTTGTGCCGTACAAAGCATACATGTGCGCAGTGTTGCCGTTTCTGATTTCTTCCCGTCAGATCTAGCTTTTTAAAAATTTTGATTGCGGGAAAAATTACAAAACAACACTTTAATATTGGAGTATTGTTGCACTCCAAACAGTTCACAACACTAGTAAACTGCTATAACCCTTCTGCAATGGAAAATTTGTGAAAAAAAAACTAATTACTTTATTTTTGCTAGTGTTTTTCAGTAATTTAGCTTCTAAAGAAACGACAACACTGCTGCATATGCGCAACGATTTCATTTATCAATGCAAAGTTTTCGTTTGTCTTTTGTACTTTGCTCCGTAGTTGCATTCACTGCAAATTTACATATTTTCTATATGTGTACACACTGGTTTACTGTTATATTTATTATTTCATTTATTCCTCTTTAGGTGTTGTTTAATTTTCGGTTTGTTTTTGTCATTTTTTGTTTTCGTTTTTATTTTCGTTTGTGTGTTGCGCTTGCAACCCTCACGAGTCTTTTCTCTCTTTCTGTCCTTGTTCTTCTAATCGTCCCCTTTCTTTGTACTTTTTCTCCCATTTTGTGGAAAAGGCAGCAACGTGTTGATGTATTTCCTTTACCCATGCAGGCAAAAACCCACAGACACACACACACACACAAACACTTGCAGACGGGATAAAACACATGTTTTTGTGTGCAAAATATTCAGCATTCGTTTTGTTTGCAAGGTCATTCGTTTTGATTTTATTTTGTGTGTCAGAAACTCGCAAAAACGTGTGTGCAAAGAATGTGCGCGGGAGAGTTAGACACAAAGTAAGAGGAGGGAGACAGTGTAATATGATAATGACAGGATAATAGAATATGCAAATTGACATCCGGCAATCAAATTTATATGATTTGTTTGTGAAATGCTAAAGTTGATGTACAAATATGGCGCTTTTAAGAGGTTTCATGATTTGAGCTCTTTAAGACTCACAGCAGCGATAAACAGCGATGAAAGTTAAGTACGGGGTTTTATTTTTAAGCAGGTTTAGTTATGATGTATATTTCTAAGAAATGATTTATCGCATAATGTCGAGTGCTCACTGTAGTTCCAAGTAGTAGGTAGGTGAGTAGGTAGATAAGTGGGTAGGTAGTTGCAGTTATCCATCGTTGCATTTGGCACATTTGCTGTCTACGCTTGTAGTTTTAGCTGTGTTGGTACTGCAAGTTCCGAAAGTTCCAAGTTCGGTCATTGATTTATCTCTATCCATGGGTTCGAGACGGGGACAGGGAGAAGTTATGCCCAACAAACCAGGGTAGCCAAACTAACCAAAGAACCCAGCAACCAACCAACCAACAGCGAGTCAACCAGCTAACATTTATTGCTTGCTATCTTTGTCTAATTGCCGCTGTGTGTACTCGTATATATGTATGTATGTATGTGGCTCGTCCTGTTTTTGAGGTCTCTGCCTGCACCCCTCTCCCTCACTCACACTACCTGCGCTCTCATATAGTGTGTAGGCCCGATGTTAGTTAACCAGGCAATCCTTTTGTTTTACCATCACTTTTGGGGGTAGCTTTTCGTAGGAGGGGCGAAGCGGGTGTTAGGTGGGATGGGGAAGGGGATTCACTAGGGGTTGGCACATTGCACACACTACTACTACTAATAATACGAATATTCCTTCTACTCCCTCTACTCCTGCTACTGCTGCTGTACCGTAGTTTCTCTTCTTCTCTTCTCTTCTGCTCGTGGTTCGTAGTTCGCAGTAGTGTTCGGTATATCTCTGCATGCCAAACATTTTCGACTGCTTCGTTGAATTGCTTTATGGGTATGCGTGTGTCTCCTTGTGTGTGTGTGAGTGTATGTGTGTGTGTGTTTGTGACTGTGTGTAAGGTGGAATATTCAACATTCAACCCTTTCTCGAGCTATGTGTCACAGTGGTTCAAAACTTGCAAGTTGCCAACGATTTTAAAGCTACGATATGCAGAACGCTTTACAACACTAGAAGTGCTTTCACTTCGGACAAAGTTGGACATATTTATTGCTTAGTTTTTACTTATAGATCAAAAACTTGACCGTTATTTTAGTAGAATTTAGTAATAATCTTGATAAAATGTTGAAAACAATTTTACAAAAACTCTTTAACTACCAACTTTTACATTTTCGGTTGATGATACAGGGTTACAGTGCTATTAAAAAATGAATACACTTTAATTGTTTCAAATAAAATTATAACAAAATGTAAATATAAGTCTGGAATTATCAAAACGTGCTCAAAATATAAAACTGTTTCGTTAAAATACAGAAAATTAAACGTTTAGTTTATACAAATGTTAGTTTTATATTTGAAAATAATCGACATATGTTTATCGATTAAATATGATTTCAAAACTATCGTTATGGTAATTAAATTATAAAAGTCAAATTTGTAACCACTGTGCGGAGTATTCAGTGGCAGTTGAATGTTGTTCTATGCAAATGGTGGTTGCCCATTCCTGACCGTTCTAAAGTTGGGACAACCACCCACTGCGCGCCTGCCCACCACTTCACTCCGAACCCCCGACCGCTCCATTCCGACCTCTAACGAAACGTCCGATTTGACTGAAAGGGGTGTTTAAAACGTGATGAAGGTGAAGCAGGAGAAGGAGCTGGGGATGGGGATGGGAATAGGAATGGGGAGAGAGGATTTTGCGGAGTTGGGTGCTTTTGGATTTAGGGTTTTGGATAGGGTTGTGCACACACATACACACACACCCGCCGAAAAAGCAAAACTGCAAGCGCTTTCGCCTCGAAATTCTCGTTGTGTGGCCCGGATTTGTCCAGAGAATGTACGTGCGTAGACACGGAGGCGGCACAGAGCCGTAGTTGCCTCCAACACGAGAACAGGAACAGTCGCAATTGCAACAGCACCGCCGAAACTGATACAAGCACGCACTCACACACACACACAAAGTGGAAACGGTGCAAAAGTGTCCAAGTGTTGCCACCTGCAGCAACTGAAACTGATACTGACCTGTGCTGACCCAACTCAACTCGGCTGTGTGAGTGCTCGCATCAAACGTTCTTAAAATTTCCCGTTGTCTTTTTTTTTCTCTCTCCTACTCTCTGTCATTTTCTGTGCTTCTCGCGTTTTTATTTATTTTTTTTCGGCTCGTGCTTTTTGTGCTGTTTTTTCTAAACAAGAGCAACGCGCTCTTTTCCACGCGCGCCATCTTTCATGTGCTCTCTTTCTCTCTGCGCTTTTCGCTCAAAAGTGTGCTACAATTTTTGTTATTGTGTCGCTTTAGTTTTGAGTTTTTTTTTTTGGTGATTCCCCCGAAATGTGAGTGTATTTTGCGTCTGTTTGAGCTTGATTTGATTCACAATCAATTTTAATTAAATAATTCATTTAACTAATTACAAATTTACTTTTGTGTTTATTTGCAGACATCGAAAAAGCGTAAAACAGTTTTTGATGAGGACGGCTTTGATGATGATGATGATGATTCTGGCTCTGATTTTGATGATGATGAAGATCCAGATCAAATAGAAGTTCCCGGTAAGTTATTTATGCCACTTGTACTTGGTAAATATTTGATAAGTTTGCTTAAAATTGCCGTAACCACACCGCAAACACACACACACACACACACGCATCTACACACATTTATTTGCATTTACTTTACTTTACTGCATTTACTGATTTGAGTTTGAGATTTACTTAACTTGACTACAAACCCTAGACAGACTGTATTTTTGGGCTCAAACTGGCGGGGTGTTTAAGCTAGTGTAGTTAAATTTCTATACTTTGTCAAATAAACTGCTATAAACATGAGTATAAATATACCCATGTTATACCAAACGAAGTGAAAATATCGAAACTATCGCTGATTACTTTGTCCAGCGTATCTTCAAGTCGCATACACTTCATTTCAGTTTTCTTTTTTATGCTAACTTGTCTGTTGCATGCAACTGTAGACTAGTGACCCCGCTCCCTTTGCCAGCCTGTGAGTACAGAAACTTATTCACTCTCAACTACTGTTTTAAACTTCAGAGCGCAGAAAAGTCTTTGTCTGAAATTTGTAGGAACTTGTGTCCAGTTGACTTGGGAATGCAAATTCCAAAAGGAGTGCCCATATCAGGTAGCTGTGGAGTGCACTTAACTTTAATTGAGTTGTGTTGTGAATACAGATTAGAAAAGTAACTGCCAGTTATCGATAACTTTTTTCGATTTTACGCAGAAATTTGTTTAACTTGCAAATAAGTTTAAAAAATACTTATTTATCGATATTTTTTAACGATTGTTTGTTTAAATAGGCTTAAAGGCATGTATAATGTTTTATGGCTTGAAATCAAAGAAGACTCTATCAAAAATATGTTTTAAAAAAAGTATTAAAATATGTGTACAACAAATTTGAAATTATCGATAATTTTTTACCGATTGTTTAAGCGTAAAATTTGCCACTAGCGTAGGAATGGACTTTTAATAGTATGTGCATTGAACTCTAGTGAAAACTAGGGATATATTTCACCCCCAGGTGTACCCAGTGATGTCAAAGGTTTCCATAGATGCGCTGATTATGATTTGTGTAGTGTTTTGTGCATCAAAACTAATTAGTTATTGGTATACATAATATCTAGTTATGCAAGCAGATGCACAACTATTCAATCTATATAATTATCATATATTCATATGCATACACTATATTATATATAGATATTTATTTCTATATGTTAACACGAAGCTGTGACGCAAATTTCGAATTGCATTTCATGTAAGGCCCTGGCTTAATCCACATCAATCGTGGTACATATGTGATAGATATGTTTCCATATATAGACATACATGTGCATATACTTCTTCAACTGACTGTATGTATGTACACCTATTTCTATATGCAAATTTGCAATGGAATGGAATATTGTCGCTGTCGTTCAGTGCGTCATCATTAGCGACGTCGTTTGTAATTCAATTTAACTCGATTCAATGCATTATTATTGATGCTCCCCTCAGTTGCATATTGAGCTGAAATCGAATAGACCAAGACCAGAGACTCTTTCAAACATTAATCCACCAATAAAGAAATTCAACGAAAGGTAATAAACTTTATGATAACAACTTTTGTTGGTGTGCCAAATTGACATAACTGCTTAATTTTATTAATAAAAGAATGTATAATTATTCCAAGCAATAAATCTTCAACTTAGATAAGTAGTTTATTGTACAAAAGTGTTTTAATAGCAGTTTCAAGCCTTTAAACACCAGTTCAACTTAGGACTTGATTTAAGTAGACTCTTATTGAGGCATATTCATTAACCTCATGGGCAAAGCTTAAAGAAAACTATATTTATTGGAAAGCAATCCTTTAAGGAACTTTTATATATATTCATTTATATTTAATATATATTTATATATAAACAATTTAAAACTCTTTCAAAATAGTTGAAAAGGACAAGCATTTTTACATTTCCTTTTAAAGATTTTCAAATTTTCCCATTCTTAGTTTCTTTAAAGAATTTGTATTCAAATGGCTTTTAAACCACTGTGCACAGTTTATAAAAAATCATTCAGAAATGAAGTTATTAATAATAAACGTTGGAGAATGTCACTAGCAGTGTCAATTTGGGGCTGTCCACTTGTCACTCATGGGGGTGGATTATGGGGGTGACCAACAATTCAGTCGAGTCCTGTCTTGAGGCACCCGATAACAGGTGAAATTGCAATATAACCACCAAACTCACCCACTCCGCTCTACCAACCATCCCCTATATCTTTCATATGCTGCAACTTCTGGAATTATGTATGCATGAGTTTGCAGTTATGCTCAGACATCACAACACACATTTGCTAATTATGTACTGATTATATACGAAGCGTGGGGTTGGGGGAGGAGGTTAATCACTGCTTACACACCCACACACTCTTAAGGTATTTGGCGTTGCAGGCAAGCAGTTCAAACAACAGCTGCAATTGGCCAAGACGGTCCTCGTTGTGTGTGTGAGTGGGTGGGTGGTTGGGGAAGCAGGTAGGGAATGGGGTTGCAGGGTTGTGGGGATGTGGCGGCATGCAACGGAAACAAATCGATTTGCTTTGTCAACTGCTCTTCTTCTTACTCCTTGAACAGAACTTCTAACCTAAGAAATTGGTGTAGCTAAAATAATTCAACTCCTTTACGAATTTTTCTTCACGACTCTGCACGTTTTCAACAACCGTAACAACCGTATGTCCATTAACATATAAATTTGGCAACATTTAGCTCTGCAGCTCCTTTTTAGACCTCGTACTTGGGGAGAGTACTGGTACTATTAGGTTTGTCAGCTGCGAAATGTGTGTAAAATTATTTTTACAACAGCATAACTGGAAAAGACCTTAGACTACTGCGATATTACCATTATATCATTGTACTCACAGGACAAATCTGTCTAAAATTGGTGATTTGTATGTAATAACTTAATTTTAACTAACAAAACTCTTCTAAACTTGCGCATTATGTGTATATTATGACTCTACGTATTCTTCTCAAATTTAGTCCAGATCAGACCCGATTGCTTAGCGATAAATTATTTTGAAATTTACCAAACGAGTTAACGACCAAATTATTACAATCGCTTTCAAAAATTATTACAAAGCAGAACAAATAAAATATGTTAAAGCAATGGAAATGCAAGACGTGCCTTTAAAAAAATATATAATTATATATACATGCATTTTTATTCTACTGACTTGCACAGTGGTGCACTTGTTGCTTAAGTGTTCAAATATATTTAAGGGCACATTAAAAAAATCATGTTTTATTCATGCAAAGTCATTCTAGTTTTAATGGACAATATTTCAAAACACGAAATTGAAGTACACTCGACTGTAGAACACCCAGTGTTGCCACAGTGTGCATACCATAGCTGGCTGCTATGTAACTACTATGATATTTAAAACTAATTTCACTTGGTTTTATTTCTTTATGTTTGCAGGTGGGGGCCGTGATCTGAACACTGCAGTTACCTACGCTCAAAATATACGCAGCGGTGTTGGCATTACCACCGCAAAGCCAGCGAACAGTGGGGCAAGCAGCAGTAATATTAGCGAAAGTTTTCTTAAGCTAAATAACAACAACAATAATAATAATAATATAAATAGTAACAACAATATAAGTAAAATAATTAGCAACAGCAATAAGACAACATCGTTGCTGCTTAGCAACAACGGCAACGCCAACAACATCAACATAAGCAACAACAACAGCAGCAGCAACAACAGCAACAGCATTTTGGTTGGTCGCAGCAACAACACAATTGCAGCACTGCGGCCATCGATTGTGACGCATACAACAAAATCGGCAACGGTGGGTGGCAAATTCACCGCGTTGCCAACCACAATAACAACAAAAGTGATTGTTGACAAAAACTTAAACAACATGCCAAAGAAATTGTCGGGTAAGTGTGGCCAAAAGCTAACGAATGTAGAAATCCCAAAAATACACACACACACACACACACCGTTATACACATGCATACATATTTACATGCAAGACAGGCAAACACACACACACACACAGACAGCGACAGATTTTATAAGATGACTAAATTGTAATTAATACCGCTGTGTTCTTGTTCTCTCTTCTTTCTCTCTCTTCTCTTTTTCTTCTCTGTTATTATCAATCCACTGCTGCTGCTGCATACTGAATTCCGATCGTTGGCTTCCTCTCTCTCTCTCTCTCTCGTTCTCTCATACGTAATCTTTATTTTGTTTCGCATTTTTCGTTTGTTCTTCCTTTGCGCTCTTTCGTTTCGTTTTTGTATCGTTTGCTTAACTTCCACATACTTTTCCCCCCCCCCCCCCCGCTCGATCGTTCCCAATTCCTTCGGCCACAGCTGCCGCACTGGGCAATGCGAGCACAACAACAACAAATACCGCTTTGGCGACCTCCACATCAAGGATCAGCTCAAATAGTGGCAACACTGGCAGCATTAATACCATCAGCAGCGGCATTGGCAACCCTGCTGCCAGCCTAAGCTCTGCCAGCGCCTATTTGAGCAGCGGTGCTGGCAATTATCTCAACAGCTTAAGCACCAACGATTTGATGAGTCTCGCCGCCTATGTCGCCTCAAAAGGGGGCAATGCACCCAACGCCACCACCACCACCACCACTACTACCACAAACAATAACAACAGCAGCAACAACAGCGGCAGCAACATTAACTTCTTTGCTGGCGGTGGCGGTGGAGTAGGTGGGGTAGGGGCAGGCGCCTCCACGTCAGCTGCCTCTGCTGCCAATTTCAATATGGCCGCGTCTTTATTGGCGCAGAGTAAGTCTTGTAATGTTGGTAACAACCAAGAGTATGCCTTTAAATAACCGTATAATTGTCACTCTCTCTCTTACTCTCTGCGTATGCGTGTACACGGTGCAGGTATAGCTATGTTTGTATGCGTGTGTGAGTGTGTGTGTATGGGAGTGTTTTGCTTGTGTGTTTTCACTCTGCAGCAGTAAGCGTTATTTAACAATTATTCACAACAGTCTGGCAACATTTTGCAGCTGTTTGTGTCGGTGTGTGTCAGAGACCTGCAACGAGTATACTCGAGTACGTTCGAACTTTTCATCAAACGATCGGGTAACGAGTAATTCAACGGGCTGTCCGAAAATGGTTCGAATCACAACGATCAGTTGTCCGTTTTCAAACCTTCGAACGATCAGCCCCATAGATCGTCTGCTGATCGTTGGCTGATCGTTGGCTGATCGTTCGATTGGCAAACGAGTATTGCAACGAGTATACGAACGCAACCTGTCCTGATCGTTTTTTCAGTACAAACGTTCGAGTAACAAGCAAGTTCGTTGGTTCGCTTGCGTTGCGTGACGTTCGCAGTGTTGCCATTTATTAAAATGAAAATATGCTAGTTCTAGCGGAAAAAAAAGCGAAATGGCTAAATTTCAATGAAAAATAATAAGAAAAATGTTTAAACATATTTTTTTCTTCTTCTTTTATTATTAATAAAATTAAAACCCACAGTGCATAATATAAAAAATGAAATAATTGTAATATATGTGCATTGATTTTCTCATGTACACATAAGTAAAAGCTAGATCTGGCGGAAAACAATTTAGAGATCAACACTGATGGCACTCGCAACAATCTCGAGACTTGTCTTTGTTTGTGTGTATTAGTGCGAGCAAGTATTGATATGTTTGCCATACCACGCATTTCGCTTATATGTATTTTCTTTAAGACAGAAAAACCAAAACGGAAGAGTTTCTACCTGCTGCAAATATTGCCCTAAATGCAAAACACCCCTTTTACAAAACTCAGAGACTCATACTCTGGCCAAACAAGGGAATTTCCAAAAGGTCAGCCCATGTACGTTTATCTGTCGAGCGTTACAAAGGGTTTCCAAATTACAATTGTAATTCAGATTTCTACACATTGCCACAAAAAAAACTTATGACCAAAATATTAAAAACAGAATTTCATTTATTATTAAATGTCAATGTATTTAAATTACATTTTTTAAAGCCGTCAAATCATTTAGTCTAGTACCGCCGCTGAGAATATTTCATGCAAAATATTATAAGTTTCTGGTTGGCTTGCTTAAAACATGTTGTATAACGGCAGAATACTCAGTATATACTCGAGTAAAACGAGTATAAACATGCCCGCGGTACGCACACCAAACGATCGGGTATCAAATTTGTTCGAACAAAACGATCACGAGTAAGCGTTCGAGTATACTCGAAATTTTTATACTCGTTGCAGGTCTCTGGTGTGTGTGTGAAGCTTTAATGCTGACTCTGTTATGGTTCTGTTATGACTCTGTTAAAGGGCGCTTAATATTCCCTTTCTACATGAGACAATGTCTTACTGCAGAAGGCGAAACTTCATGCATTTATCACATCTTAAAAAATACATTTGACTTCATTAAATAATTTTGGTATTTTCCCTGAAATTATTATTGTATGCACCATTGAAAGCTCTTTTAAACAAGTTTAAACAGAGTTTGTTATTCCTTGTTGATTTTTCGAACAAACCCAATCGTAGTAAACTTATTTTTCTAGTCAAAAGTGTCGTGGGTGAAGGCATAACTAGTTTCTATATCAATTCAGTCACAAGCTTTAAACCTAACAATTCATTGTAAAATTTTCGTTCCAAAATTCGTACAAAAAATAAAATTACAAGATGAGCAATTCCAACGTTTGTCCATCGAATCGATCAGATTCGGACAAATATATTAGGATTAAAAGTGAACACTTGCAGTATATGGTTGCCCATCAGGTGAATGAGGCATTGGAGGAAATGCATTCAAATTACTCCCTGGCCTATGCCAAATTGGAGAAATCGATTATGAAGGATTTAATGCCAAGGCTGCGTTACATCAAAAAGGGTAATGATAAATTATTGCAAAGAATAGCACGTCGCTTGGAGAAACTCCGTCCATTTGTTCAGAATCCGCATAAGGCTACATATGAGCAAATTATTATGGACTGGGAACGTGATTCATACGAAGAGAGGAAAATTTACAGGGAGCAGAAGATGACGAGGGAAATATATAGACAGCAGAAGGAGCTGGAGGAGATGGGGAGCAAAGAGGACTCCATGGAATATTACAAGCAGATCACAGAGGAAGTCTGCAAGCACAAGGAGGAGCTAAGAAAACTACATGAACTAGATTATGATGAGGAAGATCAAGAATATGGAGATGGGGATGGAGATGGAGAGAGAGATGGAGATAGGGATTGGGATGGAGAAAGGGATTGGGATAAAGAAAGGGATTGGGATGAAGAAAGGGATTGGGATGAAGAAAGGGATGGCGATGGGGATGGAGATAGAGATGGATATGGATATGGAGTTGAAGATGGAGAGTACACCGATGAGGAGGTTGAAGATGCGCCGGAGAACGAAGAAGACACCGATGAGGAGGTGGAAGATGCACCGGAGAATGAGGACACCGATGAGGAGGTGGAAGATGCGCCGGAGAATGAGTACACCGATGAGGAGGTGGAAGATGCGCCGGAGAATGAGTACACCGATGAGGAGGTTGGAGATGCGCCGGAGAACGAAGAAGACACCGATGAGGAGGTGGAAGATGCGCCGGAGATCGAAGAGGACACCGATGAGGAGGTGGGAGATGCGCCGGAGAATGAGTACACCGATGAGGAGGTGGAAGGTACGCCGGAGAATGACGACACCGATGAGGAGGTGGAAGATGCGCCAGAGAATGAGTACACCGATGAGGAGGTTGGAGATGCGCCGGATAATGAGGACACCGATGAGGAGGTTGAATATGCGCCGGAGAATGAAGAGGACACCGATGAGCAGGTGTCAGATGCGGCGGAGAACGAAGAGGAGGGCGAGGAGGAGCCAATTGTATACCGTCCAACGAGTTTCGCGAGCTCTCCCCTAAGAATGTCCACGCTAAAAGTGCGTCTCTCGAGCATCCTACGATCTGGTCTCGATGAGAGCACCTTGGACTTTATAATACACGGAAATCAGTTTAAAATTATTGAAAACAAAGATGTTCAGCTTATCTATCAAAACGAGGCATTCACCATTAAACCGCAGAGTCGTATTAAACTGCGAAATGAACGCAACACTAGCGATGTCAGTGAGGCCACTTCATCCAGGCCCAACACACAGTCAACTGATCAATTCAATGAAAGGATCAAGCCTCAATCCACCTCAAATCTCTATGTTCCTACCTATCAAAGAGTTCATAACACTAACAAGATAAAGCGCAAGGCTTCCTACAAATACTAAGCATCCATTTGGAAAAGGGAACAAGGATTTGCTTAAATCGTACTTGGAAACCCGTGAAAAAAGAGCAAACCTACCAACCTACCCATGCTTCTTAGACACACTGACAATTCGAAAAGCTAATTCAAATTTTTAGATTATTTTAATATAAATTAATAAACTTTAGGATCAAAACATGGAATTTTTAAGGTTTTTTTGACTTGGAAATTATTAGATTTCTTGAAAGTGCCCAATTTGTTGCTGCTTTCCTTAAATTACGACCCTTTTTAGTCACGTACTTGAGAACTTACTGATTTCTACATGTTTTATCTGATGCTTTAGCTTTATAAAACTTACTGATCCCTACAATTTTGTTCTCTTTCTTTCTCGTGTCTGCTCTGTCTGTTCTTCATGTATTTCACACACAAACCCAAACACGATCACATTAAATCACAACCTCCTTACACGCCTTGTCTTACAGTGGGTTATGGACGACCTGCCGCACCCCTAAGGGTACAATACAAGCCTCCCGTCGCAGTGAGTACCGCCAACAACATGGTGAAGCCCAATAGCACCGGCGCAGGTGCTGGAATGATGGCAGCTGCAGGTACTGCAATAGCTGCCGGTGGAGCAGGTGCAGCTGGCGCTGGAGGTGGAGCTGTAGCTGGAGCTGGAGGCGGTGGCATGAAGGTGAACACAATGATGCTGGATAAATTGCAGAAATTGATTGCATTGAATCCGGAGTACTTGACCAGCGGCATTCCCAATCATGTGATGACACAGCTTTTTATGCAACCAATTCTCATGCCACAGCCGCAACAGCAGTTACAAAATGTTGCAGTTGGTGGTGGAAATTCAGCATCGGCAGCTGCCGCAGCAGCAGCCGCCGCCAATGCGTCTGCGTATGTGCAACAGGAGGAGGATGAGGTTGACTACGAGGAGATGGGCGTGGCTGAGACTTATGCCGACTATTGGCCAGCAAAGTGTAAGTGTTTAGCATGCCATCCATAAACTCGAATTAATTATTTTTACACTCTTCACTTAACAGTAAAGTTGGGCAAGAAGCATCCAGATGCGGTGGTGGAAACCGCTTCGCTCAGCTCCGTGGAACCCTGCGATGTTTACTACAAACTATCGATACCCGCCGAAACCATTAACAGCGGCCAGCTAAGTGCTCTCCAACTGGAGTCCATCACTTACGCCTCACAGGCCCATGATCATCTACTGCCTGATGGCAGTCGTGCTGGTTTTCTCATTGGAGACGGCGCTGGTGTTGGCAAGGGTCGCACCATTGCTGGCATCATCTATGAGAACTATCTAAAGGGTCGCAAGAAGGCCCTGTGGATATCCGTGTCCAATGATCTCAAATACGATGCCGAGCGCGATCTCAGCGACATTGGAGCCACGCGCATCGATGTCCATGCTCTTAATAAGGTGCGGTAAATTCGTAACATTCTAAAATTACTTTTCAATTGATCTCAATACCTTGAATTACTTGAGTAATTAGGCAAGCGTTAAGAAATGCTTCATGTGTTTATCTGGAAAGCCTGAAAACCCGCTTTAATTACCAAAATAATTGTGTTTATCGCATTTAATTACTTTAGTCATTACTTAAAAATGTGCAAATCATTTAGGCATTCGCTAAGTCGTAGTATTAATACATAAATTCTTAACAAATTTCATTAATTACTTTGCAATTATGGTTAGCACATTTAATTACATTAGTAATTTGGTCTAAATTAAGTTTCTTGGCAAATGTACATGGAACTAATGCTTTGCAAAATCGTAATTAATTGTGTAACTTTTTTAATTACTTTGGTAATTGTGATGGTATTGTTTAATTACTTGTGTATTTAGTGAAAAAGCTGTTAATACTTAAGTAAACGTTAAATGAGCAGCCTTTACAAGGAATAATGCTTTGAAAACACCAAGTAATTAGGTAATTTTAAAGTAATTACATTGGCTTTTTATATTTTGTAGTTAAAAGTGCTTTAATAACATTATGGTAATTGAGAAATTCTCAATTTTAAGTATTTTACTTGAAACTTCTAAGTAATTATGTTGCACTATTGTAATTACTTGATTAATTACTATTAAAAGTATCCAAATTATTAAACATTTTCATTACATTGTCTGTAAAGCCTAATTACTTACTTAATTACTTTTGTAATTACACGAGCAGCAAGAAAGTTGCTTTAAATTATTATTTCTCTATTCAATTTGTTTACTACGTACAATTACTTGGGTAATTATGCTCTGTTTTAGTTATTAATTAAGTAATGCAAGGTAATTTCATTTAAAATATGACCCAAATATCAAAATATATTCTAAGGTAATTTGTTTATTTGTTCTTGCAGTTCAAATACGCGAAGATCAGTTCGGATACGAATAACAACTGTAAACGGGGCGTGATCTTCAGCACATATTCCGCACTGATTGGTGAATCGAACAACAAGACGGGAAAATATCGTTCCCGATTCCGTCAGTTGTTGCAATGGTGCGGCGAGGACTTTGAGGGTTTGATCATTTTCGATGAGTGTCACAAGGCAAAGAATCTGTGTCCGGTGGGCTCCGGTAAACCAACAAAGACGGGTCAAACAGTGCTGGAACTGCAGCAGAAATTGCCCAAGGCTCGTGTGGTTTATGCATCGGCAACTGGTGCGTCTGAGCCAAAGAATATGGCCTATATGGTGCGACTGGGTCTTTGGGGACAAGGTACCGCTTTTGGCAACTTTGCTGACTTTATTACCGCGGTCGAGCGACGGTGAGTTTGGTATTCCAAATTGAAAGAAAATTTTATAATTTAATTGGATTCTTTGTACAGTGGAGTGGGCGCCATGGAAATTGTGGCCATGGACATGAAATTGCGTGGCATGTATATAGCACGACAGCTGAGCTTCAAGGGTGTCAGCTTTAAGATTGAGGAGGTGCCGCTGTCCAAGGAATTCCGCAAGATCTATGATCAATCGGTAGAGCTTTGGGTGGAGGCCATGCAAAAATTTACCGAGGCCGCTGAGCTTATCGATGCCGAGAGTCGCATGAAGAAGACAATGTGGGGACAGTTCTGGTCATCGCATCAGCGTTTCTTCAAGTATCTCTGCATTGCGGCCAAGGTGAATCATGCAGTGCTCGTTGCTCGCGAGTCCATCAAGTATGGCAAATGTGTTGTCATCGGTCTTCAATCCACCGGAGAGGCACGTACTCTCGATCAGCTCGAACGTGACGATGGTGAACTCACCGATTTTGTGTCCACAGCCAAGTGAGTTTAGCCAGTGAAGTGTATAAAATAATTTATTAATGGCTGTTGATTTAATCATTGCAGAGGCGTCTTCCAATCCTTTGTGGAGCGCCATTTTCCCGCTCCCGATCGCAATCGCATTAACCGCATTCTGGGACTCTACGACGAGTCGCCGTCTGTGAAGTCGGAGCCGCAATCGCTGAACAACAACAACAATAACAACAGCAGCACCAAAAGTGGCAGCAAGCGAAAGGCCGGTGGATCGAGTGGTGCTGTTAAATCAAAGAAGAAGAAACGCAGCGGATCGTGGCAGTTTAGTGATAGTGACGATGATGCAGCACACACTTCTGGCGGAGATTTCGATAACAATAGTAATAGCGATAATGCTGCTGACAGCGATGATGCCTATGGAGAGGATCGTGACGATGACGATGATGAGGACAACGATGATGATGATGATGACGACGATGATGATGATGAGGATAAGCATGACGATGATAGTGATCGTCATAGTGTTGCCAGCGATGCCAGTTCCGATTTCAATCCATTCTTCAGTGGCAGCGACAGCGACATTGATCCCTGGGTGAATGCACGTAGCAAAAAGTCCAGCGGCAGTGGCAGCAAGAAGACCCAAAAGAAGACCAAAAAGAAGGTGCCCAAGAAGGAAAAGGATAAGATCAAGAAGGAGACATCGACAACCACAATGCCAGCGAGCAGTAATGCCAGCAGCAGCAGCAACACCTCGATGTCAGCCACTGTGGCTGCCGCTCTGAATGCGGCCAAAAGCCGCAAGTCCCAGCAGCTCTCCACGCAGGACAAAATACAGGATCTGCTGCAAAAGAAACAGGAGATGAAGGGCACGGTCACACCAGTGGGCGTCAATGGGGTGAAGCTGAATTATGGCCCACCACCGAAGGATGCCATCGAGCGTGCCTGTACCATGAAGGAGGAGCTGTTGCGTAAAATCGAACGCCTTGGCTCTAAGTTGCCGCCCAACACACTGGATCAGCTGATCGATGAACTGGGTGGTCCCGATAACGTTGCCGAGATGACGGGTCGTCGTGGACGTGTTGTGCAGAGCGATGATGGTTCCATTCAGTATGAATCACGCACGGAATCCGATGTACCCCTCGAGACGCTCAACATAACCGAGAAGCAACGTTTTATGGACGGTCAGAAGGATGTGGCCATCATCTCAGAGGCTGCCTCCAGTGGCATTTCCCTGCAATCGGATCGTCGTGTCTTCAATCAACGGCGTCGTGTCCACATCACTCTGGAGTTACCGTGGTCTGCTGATCGGGCCATACAGCAATTTGGACGCACACATCGTTCCAATCAAGTCAATGCACCCGAATACATATTTCTCATCTCGGATCTGGCCGGAGAGCGGCGTTTTGCATCAACGGTGGCCAAGCGCCTGGAGTCGTTGGGCGCCTTGACGCACGGTGATCGTCGTGCTACCGAGACACGAGATCTCTCACAGTTCAACATCGATAACAAGTACGGTCGACAGGCGCTGGAGACCGTCATGCGCACCATTATGGGCTACGAGACACCACTGGTGCCACCGCCCACCGATTACAGTGGTGAATTCTTCAAGGACATTGCCGGTGCTCTGGTGGGCGTAGGCATTATTGTGAACAGCGAAAGCCATCCCGGTGTACTCAGCTTGGACAAGGACTATAACAACATATCCAAGTTTCTCAATCGCATTCTCGGCTGTCCCGTCGATCTGCAGAATCGTCTCTTCAAATACTTCACCGACACCATGACGGCCATCATCAATCAGGCCAAACGTGGCGGTCGCTTCGATCTCGGCATTGTGGGTGAGTTTTAAACGTCATAAATACGTTTTTGGCATGTGATCCACTGCTGTAGGTAACTTAACTAAATCTAATGCCATGATTCTTTCACAGATCTGGGTGCAGCGGGCGAGAATGTGACTCGTGTGCGTCTGGTTCGATTTGTAAGGAAGCATGCCACAGGCGTGGCACCCACTGAGCTGCACACGGTGCGTGTGGAGCGTGGTATGATCTGGCAGGAGGCAATCGATAAGTAAGTCTTGAAATAAATCTATCAATTAAATGACTTTTGTCTAACTTACTGTCTTAATTTGTAGATATGCGGATTTGTTTAATGAACACGAGGGTTTCTATACATCACATCATTTGCGTAATCAGAAACGCACCGCAATTCTGGTTGTGGTGATTGAACAGCAGCCGACACGCGGTGGCATCGATGCGGATAGCAGCAAGTCACAAAAGAAGAAATCACGCAGCAAAAAGGAGATCATGTGTCAGATCTATAGACCAAATACTGGTCTACAAGTGCGTCACGAATCGCTCGCCGAGCTGGAGAAAAAGTATCGCAAGGTGGCCAGCGAGGAGGCAGAACCGCATTGGACTGAACAATATGATGCATCGGTTAATACCTGTTCCCATGCCTACTGGAATGGCAATTGCCGCAATGTCAGTTTGGGCAACGACTGCGAGGTAGAATATAATATAAATTACTTATAAACTATATAATTACAATATTTAATGCTGTTACAGGTGGGATTACGTCAACGTTTATATCATGTATTGGCCGGTTCGGTGCTGTCGGTTTGGGGACGTGTCGAGCACATTTTGAATACTCGTTCCAACAGCAAGATGCAGGTGATACGCATGAAGACCACCGAGAGTGAGAAGATTGTGGGCACCATGATACCCAAATCATGCTTTGAGCCACTGATGAATGATTTGCGCAGTGATTCGGAGAAGCAAGAGGAGTTTAACTACTAGGCAAATCACTTCAAACAACACACACTCAAATCATTCATTTCCACACGAAAGAGACACACACAGCACACACACATACACAGCATAGATAGGGACAACAATACATTAGCTATATAGCCGACAGAATGTTGGATAACTTTCAGTACTATTTTTTATTTTTTGAACTGTTTCAACAAATTTTAAGTTTTTTTTTTAAATTAATTGTGCTTATACATAATTTGTATATGTATTTGAAAGAGGAAACAATAGGCCGATAATTTTATTGAATATATATGTGAGCACACACATATATATTCATAACACTGCTACACACCCCCTACACACACACACTCACGCTAGCATGCATACCTACATAAAAAAAAACAACACACACGACATGAAAACAAAAAGATATAGTGAAAACAAATGGAAACGCTTATTACATGGACTTTTCTTCTTAATGATTTACATATAAATTAATTTAATTACTTTTAACATTAATGATAGCATACACCACACACTGACACACTGACACACACACACACACACACGTGGGCGCGCGCATACACACAAACACAGTATACGTGTATAATCCCCTCTTGAAATTTGTTTCCTACTCCGATTTCTTTCCTTCCTCATTTCAAATCTGACACTGCTGCAGCGCAGCCAGCAGCATTTGAAAGTGGACGGAATGTTTAAAAATAATACATATATATATAAATAAATATATATATATATATATATAAACATACATAAACCAAAACAAAACATAAGCATAGAAAGGATTGAGAATGAAAACGAGTTAAGGCATTTTTTTTTTGCGTCATAGACTTAAATTGAACTTGAAGAGAGTCAAACTGCAGTTTGTAATTAAGGTCCTCTAACTGTAATACTTAACTTAAGTTTAGCCATTAAAGGTGTTAATATACATGCATACATATATGTACACACACACACAAACACACACGTGTGTATTTATATGCATACATGTACACGATTAAACACAATGCATACAATACACACAAAATACAGTACATATTAAATCGGAGTACGTTCTCGTACAGTCAAAAAATAAAATAAATGCGGAGAAGTGACGTATATAAAAAATATATGCAAATTTGTTTTACTTGTTGGAAAATTAAAATGGTTTAGTTTGAAGTGTCAAAGAAAAGGAAATTGTATAACCGAAATGGGTTAGTTTCGTTCAGAAATGTCAATAAATATTTTTTTTAGAAACTATTTAAGCTATAAATAATTGCAAATTCTTGCATAAGAGCTGTAGTGCTCAATAATTCCACTTTTACTTAATTGGTTTAATGTTAGAGGGCAGATAAATTTAGAATCTTTTGGCTTTACCTCAAACTTTGAAGCGCAAACTTCAAAGAGTGTTTTGGCCACCGTTTACACGGTGACTCATGCATAATAGTAGTTCTTTTTCTCTGGGGAGTTCCTCTGACCTTGCTACAGTTACCCCTAATCTCAAACAGGCTCTTGCTTGAAAAATAGCGATACTAAATGATGTGAAGAGCACCTCAAAAAAGCCTAAATGTGTTTATGGTTGTAGAATTTACTTAAAAATACAATAATTATTATCTCTAACAGAACTTTCCTAGGCTAGGCTTATTGAATTCTATCTAGAGTAGAAATGGTAATAAGAAGTACAATATTAACTACAGTAACATCCGGTTATAACGACACTCAAGGAACCGACGATTTTACGTCCTTATACACGGTAGATGCCAAGTTTTCGAATTTTCGTCGCCATAAGCGGACGGACGCTCTAAGCGGAGTCGGTATAAGCGGATTCCACTGTGCTTTGGTTGGGTAGATTAAAACACTTAATAAATGAAACACTTTTGAGTTGAGCTGGAGATTTAAAGATGCATTCGGTGCGGCGAAGATGATGAAAGAGTTTAAATTAAACTCCTTTCTGATTATATACAAAACTTACCAATTTGCATGTTTATAAATAAGTTATGGTGCACTTACTGATCTTAGTTCAGGCCAAACCAAAAGGTTTATGTATTTAACTAGTTTAGTCTGTCTGAAAAAAAGCATATTCCAATAAAAATGCTTGTAAATTTTTCTGTTTACTTTTAACTTTTATTTTTCATTTAAATTTCTCATAATATATTTTATATATACTATATATTTCTGTTCAGTTTATCTGTTCTGATCATTTAGCATTTTATTTACTCCTTAGTTTTGTCTCGTTCCCTTAAATCGTTTGCCATTCATAAATATTGTACAATTTTCTTAAGACTTTCGTTATAATGCATATATATGTACCATATATATATATATATATAGATATCAATTATTTGTATACATATTTTATTTAATTAATACAAAATTTCGCATCAATTTATTGACCACTTTTTGTTGGTTGTATTAATTTGAATGTGATTTAAATCGTATTTTCTGTATTCCATTTAACTTTGGATCTTGCAGCACAAACAAACTTGTTAAGGATTTTAATGGATATTTATTATAAATTTGCTACTATTCATTTGTTTATATTATTATATTTAATATGTTTTTGTTTTTGTTTTTCTCCTTTAGTGTCTTTGAGCTTTGATTGTCTGTCAGCTGCAAGCCGCTGCCCCCCCTTACACGCCCACTTTTTGTTGCTTTTATTTGTTGAAAAACATTTACTTAACTTTTACATTTAATTATTTTTGTTTTAACCTTTTGTTTGTTTAGGGTATGGTAGGGTATGTCTGCTAACAAATAATTAATAACTACAAGTGTTTTTGAAAAAACAAAAAATTTCCCATGGAAGCTAACAAAAATAGTTTCAATTTACGTTCACATTTAGTTTAGTTCATACACAAACATTTGTTATTATAAGACAACTAACTCTGCTACATTATAAGAGTGAGGCATACGCAATAGAATACACAGTATAAGTGCGTCTCTTTCTTACTTTCTGCTGTCGTCTTGCCAAGTTATTATTATTTGTATTATTATGAATTTTGTTTTAAACTTTTTCTTTCACTTATTGTCAGCAAATTCATTTACTTTCATTATTTTTCTTACTCTTGTATTTAACAATGCGCAAGTAACGGTAAATGTTTAGTTTGAGTGTAGAGCAAAATAGAAATGAAGCTTAAGCTAACGGTAATTACATGCTTGTCAGTTTTGCATCCCTTTCGCACGCACACAGCGCACAGCACACACTGGGCACACGCATACGCATACGAGTCTTCGTCTGCGTGGACGGACAGTGCCATGTGTGTGTGTGTTCGTGTGTGTGCTGCTGCTCACACTGCTTGCTAAAAAGCATAACACACACATCCGATTTACGCTTTATTATTGTTATTTAAACTAAGCCTTAAAATGTCAACAGCTCTTAGTTATTAAGCTTAGGCGCCTTAAAACATTTCACTTATTTAGTTTTCATTAAATGTCTGTGTGTTTGTGTGTGTCTCACATATACTACATGCACAATACAACTTTAATTTACATTAGACATTTATATTTAGATATATTCATGTATTATACATTCAGTCAATTTATTGCAACAAAACAGTTTATACATTTATATATTTATGTATATATATCAAAAAAAGATTTAAAAAAAAGAAACAAAGTTAAAGGCTTTCGAAAATCCCAAGCAAAATCTTTCACTTTGTATAACATCTATCTATAAGTTTGTAATGTAAATCCTTTCAAAATATTTTCAGTTTAAAAGCTTCTCCTCAAAACACATCCACTTTAAATATATATATATATTTTTTTTAATTTAATTTAAGTCCGTTTACCTTGCGGTGCGACAATTTGCCAAAAACTTTTCTTTGAGATTCTTGTGTTGCACCCGAAAACGGAAATTTTGCTCAAAAATAAAATTGTTTTATTTTATTAACTCGACTTTTTAACTGTACATTAGGAAAAAAAAAAACTAAATTACAATTGTGACTTATTGTAAACAAAAAAAAAAGTAGTAGTAAAATTATATATAGTTAAGTTTGTAAAAGATTTCTTAAAAAAACTGCCAAAGGCCATATAAAAAAGTAGTATAGGTTCTGGGTATCTGGGGCTTATATATAGTATACATATATATATATGGTATTTAAGTGGAGCTTTAGCAACATTTATTTATTTATTACTTTACAATTAAGTTAGACTGTTTTTTTTATTAGCTTTAAGAATTATTTTGGTGGTACATGCTATAGACAACTTTATGTTATACACAGCACACATACATAGCTGTATGCCTGAAATATTTGTATATAAGTATTTCTATATATTTATACATAAGTTTATGTGTACACATATTTTTTTTTCGTTTTGTTTTTTTTTGTATTTTTGTATAATTTGCGGTTTTTCATTAACTTTTGGTACGTTAAGTTTTGTATGACAGCGCTGAGCACATACTTATGCATATGACTGTGTGTCTAACTGTTTGTGTCTGTCTGTGTGTTTGTCTCTGTCTTGCTAGTGGTGGTTGCAGTAGTTGTTGTTGTTGTTGTTGCTCAATGCTTGCCGCGTGGCAATCTAATGGGTATGTGCGGATATCATGTGTCCTCTGCTGCAGCCGCCACGTATTGCTTGCCACTGTTGTTGCTCTGCTTCTTCTTCTTCTGACTACCGTTGTCGTTGTTGTTCTTGTTGTTGTTGTCGTTTGACGTCAGCTGCTTTATCGTTATAACATCCTTTGACTTTTGTTTTTGCTGCAACAGCTGTGACTGTTCACGTTCCTGCTCCCGTTCCTGCTCCCGTTCCTGCTCCAAATCCTGCTGTTGCTCCTGCTCATCAAGTTGTTCTTGTTGCTGCTGTTGTGGCATTACTTTATTGATATTATTATTAATGTTGTTGTTGTTGTTGTTGCTGTTGTTGTCAATGGCATTATCTTCATGCTGTTTGTTGTTGTGCTTTGGCTGCTGTTGTTGTTGTTGTTGTTGCTGCTGCTGCTGCTTTTGGTTGTTGTTGGCATTATCCTCGTCTGCTTTCGAATCCATTTGCAGCACTTGCTTCGCTTTACTTTCCCACAGCATGCGGTTGGCTTTTAGCTACAATATATTTCATAGAGAGTAACACACAAATGAGTTATGGCAAAAATACAAACACACACACACACACACACACGCACGCACACCCAATACACCCACATACATATAGTTGATGTTTATATAGTCATGTTATAATGCCACTCGATATCATAAAAATCCATATGTACAGTGTACACGTTTTCATGCATGTATGTAATTCATGACTCTAACTGTTCGCATTATTTATAAGCTGTCATTATTTGTTATTGTTCCCATTGTTGTTGCTGTTGTTGCACATTAACCAAGCGACACATACCACACAGTGTTGCCAACTATGCTCCACAAAAATTCAGTAAAAAAGGGTTAAAATATGAGTAAAAAAAAACTCACAGCGAACAGTTTGGTAATATTTTGCCTAGGGGTTACAAAATTAAATTTTTTCTTTTTATTTAATACTCAAAAAAATGCGCTCAAAATTTAAAAGCATTTTAGTGATTTTCTCACTGTAAAGACAGCTCTTTCTCTCTTCTACTGAATTTTTTTTGACTGTTTTAAATTCTGTCACTCTGCTTTCTTTATTTAATTTGGGGACTTATTTTTGTGCAAATCGATCTAGCCGTAAATCAGCTAAATTAGCAACACTGTTGTTACTAAAAACCACACTCACTAGCCGCATCACGTATGCAAACAACAGCTGCGCATTTGTCTCGTTACACCTCCACCCCGCAGCACGCCCCTAACCACCCACCCCACCCTCTCCGCCCATTAAATACATTGAATATTGTCCATAATTATATTACGCACTTGCCACAAAGTGCAGCACAGGCAGCAGCAGCAGCATCATGCCTGGAATCATGACTCTTGCAACACCTCAATGCGGTGACATCAGTTCTTAGCTGAATTTGTGGTTTGCATTCTGTGTTTAAACTTGGCTCGAGTGCGTATTGTTTAAGGCATTTAAATTAACTGAAACATATACAGCAAAAGTAACGGGGCATGTTCATGTTCAATTGAAATGTCGTATTTAAAAAGCTGCCCTGAAAAGCATGCTATGAAAATTGCAAGAAAATAATGCATTTTGTAATTTGATGAAAGATTTTATTAAAGCTTTAAACTCAATGCTTGGCTAAGTAAATACAATTAACATGATTTTATTAAAGCTTTAAATGTAGTATTTCATTTAATAAACACAAGTTCCTCTACTCAATTTTTTACAACATTTTTCATTGGTAACTCTTCTCTTTTTAAGTTAAATTGAAATATCAAACTCTAAGCATAAAGTGATTAATTTTTAAGTATACTAAATTTAGTTGAAGTAAACCATAGTTAGTTATTTAATAGCTAATATTATATAAAAAAAAATAATATTTTGATTTAAAAGCAAAACCACTTCATGTTTTGTTAAACAAAATTTAAGTTAATAAAAAAAACAAACCAGTTGTACTAAAATTCATTTAAAAAAATATTCTTCAGGCTACACATTCTAAAATGTACAATCGACACAATGTAAAGAACTTTACCCGTATTTAAATCATATAAAAATTATTTAAAACACATTTTCTTCATTTTAAATTTCCTCTTTAAAGCGACAAAAGTGGACTCCTACAGCCTACAGCCTACAGCTTACAGTCTTCAAATGCAATGCAGTTTACTCATATTCCTGTTTATATTTATGCTACCGTTACTCAATTGAGCAAAATTCAATAGAAAGCATTAAATTCGCATTTATGCCCAAAATAGCCAATTAGTGTCAAAATGAGTTGTAAACTAAACTTGGAAATTGAAATGGTCTGCAATGCATAGATTATAATTAACTACAAATCATACACAATTAATTCACATATTAAATGTTATTCTAAACAATTAATGCTCACAATTGTTTTCCATTCGCATTACAGTAAACACAGGTGGCAACTCTACCCAAAGAAGGGAAAGTACAGTCGAGCACGCCCGACCGTATTATAATCGCTGTATTTTAATCTCGATTATATGATAATATTATTTAAATCAGTATACAGGAATTGCAATGAATAGAACTTGTATTAGAACACGTTGAAACACATTTAATATATACCATGCGAGAAAAGGGGGCGTGGCAGTCCCAAATTTTTAATGACATTGCATTTATGCTGTTTTTAGGAAAATAGGTAGAAAAATTGGTGTTCCCAAGTGCCATAGTTACTCAGATATTCCGAGTTGTGTCTAGTTGTTGGCTCATTGTGGGCGAAGGGGGAGTGGCATCGTCAAAATAAAAGACTCTTGTATTAACTGACTAAATATGGAGGAAATACAGAGCAAGTTCGAACTTGTAGCGCTTACCAACTCTGAGATCTGTTTGTTCACACGGACAGACAGACAGACGCACATGGCTACATCAACTCGGCTTGTGATTCTGCTAAAGAACATATAGACTTTATGGTGTCTGACACGCCTCCCTCTGCCTGTTACTTTGCAGCAAGAACGGTAACTTTTCGTGCCACTAAATTTACAATTTAATTTATAATTTAATTTCGTTTCATTTCGTTTCGTTTCGTTTCGCTTTTGTTCGTTCGTCGCTATCGATGTCGATGCATCACATTAAAAATGCCCAAAATTGTAGATAATATTTTCGAGCATTATTAATATCCAGCTGTCTTTTCCCGCTGGCAATGAAGCTGACGGTAAATGGCAATTCATTAAAATATTTGCAATTAACATAAATTATGTGCGTTAAATAAAATTGGAAGCATTTCAATTGATTATAATTGCCTTTGATGCCTTAACAGAACGGCAAATAGACAAATCGAGGCAAACAAGCAAACACACACACACACGTTGGGCGCCTAATGTACATACCACATACATATAAACGCAGGGAGTACGTCTGTGTGTATACTCGCGTGTGTGCGTGTGTCTATGAGCATGCAACTCGAGGCTCTTTGTATATTTGCTGCTCTGATGTTGGCATTTCAATTGCATGAGTGTACACGACATGCGAGTTGCGTGGCTGTGTGCGTGTGTGTGTGTGTGTGCGTGGCTGTGTGCGTGTGTGTGTGTGTGTGCGTATCTGTGTATGCGCCAGGCGTGTCACTCGTTTGTTAGAAGCTCAAATTGGCATTTATGGCGCGAGAATTTCCATCCTCTCAACACAAACTCATACACAGACACATACACTGCCAAAAAGCGCTGTTCCAAAGAGCATCTTCTTCTTCTTTAAATTGATACTCTTAGTGTTAAATTCGCATTAAGCACAGTTCACTAATTGGAATTATTAGTAATCCAACTAGTTCATAGTATCCCAGTTTGAAACATGCCTAAAGCAAGTTCTAATTGGTTTCCAATGGAAGTTATATTCGTAATCCAACTAGTTCCTAGTATCCTAGACTTATTAGAAATCTAACTAGTTCTTAGTATCCCAACTTACAACATACGTAATGCAACTGGACGAAGTATCCCAGCTTGAAACATAACTAATGAGATTTCCAATTTGAATTATTATCAATCCAACTGTTTCCAAGTATCCCAACTTGAAACATACCTAATGCAAGTTCGAATTGGACTTATTAGTAAACCAACTATTTCCTAGTATCCCAACTTAGTAATCCAACTAATTTCAAGTGGAAACGGAAACTAACCTAATGCATGTTCTAATTTGACTTATTAGCAATCCAACTGGTTCCAAGTGGAATTATTTTTTTAGCTTGAATTATTTAATATTAATTCCTATTGGACGAATTACAGCTTAATTTTTATACACTCTGTTTTCTATTAAATAAATATATATTTATTGTATTTCTTTCAGTGCAGTTCGGTTCATATGTTTTTGCGATTTTCAACTGTCACTGGCGGTGGAACATACAGAAATTGCAGTTGTGACAGCCGCGAAGGAACATGACAGCATCGAAAAATCAAAGTTGCAGTCAAATGAAGTTTGGTAGAGCGCTTTTAACCAACATCGTGGGACTGCAGTCAGCCGCAGGCTCAACCCGGAGCACCAAACAGCTGCACCTGAAGGGCAAACCGATGTTTGTCAGCGTTGCCGCCTTGCAATTTTAATTTATGAGCAGTTCACGAGCAAATGAGATGCGACAGGAATTTTAAGTCCTTCTCTGGTTCGGCAAAAAGGAATATTCCATCCGCAACTCACTTTACTCTGTGCCACTTGAAACTGAAAACTGAAAACTCAGCAGTCAGAGCTCGACAGCTGCACTCCACTCCATTCCACTCTACACTCCACTCGGCTCAACTCTCGACTTGACTCATCTCGAGTCCTGGGCCCAGAGAGCTTAGAGCCTCTGCCTCTAATTAATTAGCCGCTAATTTAACACGCCGTGTGAAGCAGCAGCTGTGCAGTACTCAACAGGATGTGCAATGGTTTTTCTACTTTTACCCCTTTCTAGTTCTTCAACTTCTTTCCCATTTTCCCACCTCTTTGCAGTTTTTCTCTATTTTTGCCACTGCCGGCCATGTAAAAATATAAGAGAGATAAGTTTTTTCAATGTTTTCTCTTTTGATTTGTACCAACAGTTTAACTTTTGTTCAGGGTTTCTGTGAATGGAGCAACATTAATAATAAACCGAGGCCAAGTAAAACTAATTATCACTTAAAAGCATTAAGAATTAAATATACAGTGCATATTTATGCAATAAATATTTATTCTATAAAGCTCAAAGTTGATTTTTATTTTGTGGCCTGTGGTAAAGAGTTTCGTTTGGTTTTTTTTTGTCAACAATTAGTTGAGTCTAATTAAACACTGCTCTAATTGCTTAGCCAGAGTAAATTACGTTTTATTCAGTTATTTTTGAGGCCCTCCTGAAAGTATGCTACAGTTTTTTGTCTTCAGCAAAATGGGTTGCACTTTTATACAGTGCGGCCAAGCGGCTCTGAAACTGCCGTAGGAAGACAAGAGGCACCTTAAAACAATGCCAATAAACTGCTGATTCACAATTAATAACGTTAAAATTTTGTAAATTTCCGATAGTTCAAAATGTAATCTAACTACATGATAATAGAGCGTAGAGCGTAGAGCGCAGAGCGCAGAGCGCAAAGCGTTTGTGTAAGAGATTTAAATCATAATTTGAACTCATATCAACAGCCCATTAAGGTATGCTACGCTCAGACAATGACATTGATTTCCAAAAGGGAATGCAATACAGCAATTAAAGGAGCAGATAATGAAGATATTGTGTCCATTACAGAGGCAAATGGAAAATAGTTAATATACATATATATACCCACACACACACACACACAAAGTAGGCACTTTACAGCTGGCAAATGAGCATGCAACTAAATACTTGCCACATTTGTTATCATAATACAAATGCACAAATTAATGAACGTGCCCCGAAAGCAATATTTTTAGTTGGAGCAAGGGCGGCCCAGGGCTACTACAGTCGAGTGCCACTTGCTGTGTATTTGTAAACAACTTCATTATCATTGTCATCGATATGTATATGTATATATAGCTATCTATCTATCTGTCTGTCTGTATGTAAATAACCCCCGGGGAAAACAACTATAATAGCAACCATAACGCATGTTAAAGTGCCTGAAAAAAAGAAAAATAAGTAACACACAAAAAAAAGTATACAAATACAAAGTAAAAAAAGAATAAAAAATGAAAATGTGAGTAAAGTGGGAAAATGCAGTGTGCAAAAAAAAAGGTGAGTGCAAAAAACATACAAACAAACAAACAAAACAATAAAAAAACCATAAGCAAAATCATTGGTAACACGTATGCAATAGTCAGTACAAGCGCAACTAACAAATATCCTCTTATGCTCTTATATTACATTTTTACACACATTTAATTACAATCGCAAACAAACTCAAGGAGCACATTTCAAGCATGCTCGACTACCAAGTATCTCCTGAAATAAAACACACATTTAATAACAATTGGCTATAAACTAATGTCATAAGTCTATGCGGTTCGCTTTGTTAAAATGTTACAGGGTATTTTTGACTGAAATATTCAATTTGAACGCTAGACCGCATACAATGAAATTGCAATTTATAAAAACCCACAAAACCTCACATCAAAATTAGTTACTGCTTTCAGCTCACTTAAAAAAAAATGGGTTTCACAGAGCGCGGTATGCTCGGCTATTGCTTTGAAATGAAATTCATAACGGCATATAAAGTGATGAAGTTTGGCAACGTTGCAAAAAGAAAATCGACATTTGGTAAAGGGCTTGGCAAACTCTTTAAATTTCTTGGTAAAAACTTTAAAATTTTTTAGTTTTATAATTTAATCGAATTTGAATAGTATATAAATCCACTGTATATAAAATAATGAAGTTTGACAACGTTGCAAAAGGAAAATGAACATTTGGTAAAGGGCTTGGCAAAATCTTTAAATTTATTAGAAATTTTATAGTTTAATCGAATTTGAATGGTAAATAAATACACTGTATATAAAATAATGAAGTTTGGCAACGTTGCAAAAGAAAAAACGGCATTTGGTAGACAGCTTGCAAGTTTTTAATAACATTCTTGAAATTTCTCACTAAAAACTTTAAAATTTACTAGAAATTTTATAATTTAATCGAATTTGAATAGTATATAAATACATTGTATATAAAATAATGAAGTTTGGTAACGTTGCAAAAGGAAAATCGGCATTTGGTAGACGTCTTGCCAAGTTGTTAATAACATTCTTTAAATTTCTCCCTAAAAACTTTAAAATTTACTAGAAATTTTATAATTTAATCGAATTTGAATAGTATTTAAATACACTGTATATAAAATAATGAAGTTTGGCAACGTTGCAAAAGGTGTTTTTAGTTTCCCCTGTGAGAAAATTGAAATAAAACAATTGAACTGCATTTATTTATAGCTAACTAACAATACTTAATTTAATTAGTTTATAGATAAATAGTAAATATATATATGCATGAAATTTGGCAACGTTGCAAATGGCCGTTGCTACGCCCTTTGCTGTTACTGGGTATAACGGAAATGGGTAACAAAATGTATCTACGAATATGGCTGAAATGCATTGCCACAAAGCAAAAGTGCAAAATATGGCAATGACAGAAGCCAGAGCAGTGGCAACAACAGCGACAACAAACAACTGCAACAACAACAACAACAGGCAAAAATCACAATTACAACAAGCACGTGAAGCACAAAACCGAAGCATACACAAAAATGACAATGAAGATGGCAACACAGAATGTTAACTGGAACGAACAACAAAAGGGATGGACGCCATGTTGAATGCTTTGGGGATATCCGGTTTGGAAAGCCAATGGCGAAAGATGGGAAAATGAGTTAAGCATGAAACGGTTGTTGTCTTTGTGTGTGCGTGTGTGTGTGTGTGTGTGTTGTTGTGCGCTTGCTCAACTGACTAACTGACAGACTGACTGACTGTCTTTTTTCCTTCCCTCTCTCTATCTCTTCTCTGACATTCTTCTCTTCTCTTCTCTTCTTATCGCCTTTTCTGCCCTGTCTGTCTGTCTGAATGTTTATTTGCACATACCTTAGATGTATTGTCCTGCACCCATGCATCTGGCTTACCGTAGTCCGGCGGATTCGCATACGGATCGTAGCCGAGCACGGATAACATGGGCGCTATGTTGGCCATATCGTGCACTACATCGCCGGGTATTTGGTCCACCCACTTTGAGAGAGCCTCCAAATTGACCGGCTTGATGACCTGATCCGACGACCTCTCCACCCTGTATACGAGTGTGTGCACAATTCCAATTAGTTAATGCTTTTCAAAAGGGGGGACGCCCTTTGCTGTTCTGTGTACTCACTTGGACAACGGCACTCCGTTGGGCTTATTAATAAATTCCTCGTGATGCAGCACCGCATCGTTCCATGGCACATCCAAAAATTTTAAGATTTTTCGCATCCATTCCTCCGGATGCAGCACCAGCTGCTCGTAGTAAACCTTTTGGCATGGAAAGAAAGAAGCGAAAAACAAAAGTTACAAAAATTCAGCATCAAAAAGAAATTTAGAGACTGGACAGTGGAAGTTTTAAAGGTTTTTAGCTTTAAAAAAAATATGGGAGGTAAAAGCATTTTAATTTAAATTTACAGGGTTGCCACAAGTCCTTACTTACAATAAAAACATGAGTAATTAAGTAATTTAACAAATTACTTAAGTAATTATATAAATACACTAATTACTAGAGCAGTTATCTAGGGTTGCCAAGCAGTTAATCATCTTCAAACTATAAAGAGTTGCCACCTCTCACACATATAAATGCTATTCGGTATCTAACACTGTGTCATGACAGCGTTGCCACCTTTGTAGATATGCATAATGGAATTAGCTTCGAGTTACGCGAACTATGTGAATTAAAACCAACAGGGTTGCCATCATTGTTGGCATGCCAGTGATTCAAGCGAGTTTCGGCTTAATCATATTCAAAGCCAACCAAATGCAATTACTATGGTAGTTACATAAAAGGCTCCAGGATTGCCCCCAGCTCAATCAAAACTCACCATCATACAACGATTCTTGCCAATATCCCGGCATTGTTCATGCATCAGCTCGATGGCGTGGTTCCATTTCTGCAAGCACTGACGGTAGCTGGACAAATCGAAGCCGGTGATGGTCACCTTGCGGGATATAATCGAATGTACTGTCGCCCGACCGTCGCGTACCATGAATAGGAATTTTGCCTGTGTGCAAAAAGATAGAGAAAGCATGTGAATTCAGTCCATATAGGTTATTGAACGCTAAATTAAATATCGATTTGAAATCGAAAAACGCAAAGAAATCGATAATTAATCGAAGAATTGTTTTTAGAACTAATTAAACTTTGAGTCATTAGTTTTAATTCTTTTATTTTATTTATTTACTTTAATAAAATAAAAGATTTAAATTAAACGCCTAATTAAATATCAGTTTGAAATCGATAAACGTAAAGAAATCGATAATTGATCAAAGAATTGTTGTTAAAACGGTAACTGATTTGTTGTGTTTTCTAATTTAATTATAAATCATTAGTTTTAAAGGAAAATGTTATTTATTTATTTCATTAAAAAAAGATTTCATTTAACGCCTAATTAAATATCGATTTGAAATCGGAAAACGCAAAGAAATCGATTAATGATCAAAGAATTGTTGTTAGAACTAATTTAACTTTGAGTCATTAGTTTTAAAGATGAATTTTATTTATTTATTTAAATAAAATAAAAGATTTAAGTTAAACGCTAAATTAAATATCGATTTGAAATCGAAAAACGTAAAGAAATTGATAATTAATCGAAGAATTGTTGTTAGAACTAATTAAACTTTGAGTCACTAGTTTTAAAGGAGAATTTTATTTATTTATGTTAATAAAATAAAAGAATTAAATTAAACACTAAATTAAATATCGATTTGAAATCGAAAAACGTAAAGAAATCGATAATTGATCAAAGAATTGTTGTTAGAACGGTAATTTATATATTGTGTTTTCTAATTTAACTTAGTTTTAAAGAGAATTTTAATTTATTAAACGCATTTATCGAAAACTGTTAAGAAAGAATTAAATCTTTACTCAAAACGAATTAAATACAAATTTCAATATTAAAATCTGTAAATTGAATGATTTTAACGTATTAACGACTTTTGTTAGTAAATAAATATAAACTAAATTTTATTTTAAGTTTTTGATTACGAATATTTTACAGCATTTTTTACTAATGCTCAGATAAGTGGATATTTCAACTGATTAAATTAAAGCGTTTAAATTTAATTATGCATTTTTTGCTGATATCGAAACCGTATTTTTAGTGTTAAATAAACTTACAACTATTTTGTTGATGGCAATGTTTTGAAATGCATTTTTGTTTATTGTTTTTACGATTAGTTAAATAAAGTAAATAAAAATTGCTTTTGTGTCAAAGAATTTGCATTTGTTTTCTTATAAAAAAAAAATTTATTTTTAATTGACAATTAAAATTATTTTAAAATTCGCTTTTAAAATTTACTACAAAAAATTCGTGCAAATTGGAAACTGAATTGAATTTTTTGCACACATCACTGACAAGGGGGGGTATGTGTGTGTGTGTGTGTGTGCGTGTGTATGTGTGTGTACGACTTACATTGGGAAACAGCTCGATTACATAGGTGCCCATTTTGAGAGTGAGCGGATCCTTGTTACATAAACGCGGCGCCGGATCACCATGTTTCGCAATGATTTCCAAGCAGAACTGTGCAATGGCGCTATTCATGACCTCCTTGGTAATGCCAGCCTCCTGGAGTCGGAGGGATTCCTTCTCGGACTTTAGCCAATGTGAGCGCAGCTGCAAAATTCGCGGAATGACACGAGTCTCCTGCCCGCAGCTAAATGGATGAGACACAAACACAGCAAAACAATGCCGGAAGCATGAAAAGGAAGGTAAAATGACGCAGAGAAACAATTGGATGTGTAAAAGGTGGAGGAGTTGAAGGAGGAGCAGTGGCAGAAGGAGAAGCATGTGAAGCACATGGACATGAACATGGATGTGAATGTGGAAATGGATGTGGAAATGGTTGTGGAAATGGAGCTGGAAATGGATGTGGACGAGCATGAGGATGTGAATGTGGCTGTGAAGCATGTGTGCATGAGTTGGCATGTTACAAAATAGAGAACAACAAAATGATGTTTGATATCTGGCATTGCTTTGGCTTTCAAACGGAAGTCGCCGTATTGCACGCCCCAACAACGTTGCAATGTTGCATGTTGCAGCCTGTTGCCGCAACTACGCAGTTGCTGCCTACACTACACTAGTCAAAACAATAGTCGAGTCTTTAAAATCAAGTCAAGTAGTATGTCAAATATTAAACAAAGTGTCAAGCTTGGACTCTAGATCTTTAGTTCTTTCCTAACAAATTTTGTGCAGTGTATTGCCTGCTCTTTTTTGTGGGCCTTTTGAGAGTAAAACCGAGCACCAATTGGTGAGAAACGCTTCAACTCAATTTTAATTTCATTTCATTCCCAGCTACAACTACAACTACAACTACAACTTAAACATCAAATCGAAATTGGGAAAACGCTTATCGCGTTCGTCTATTTCCCTTTTGCTCTTCGTCTCCGCTTTACACCCACCCAAGGGACAGTAACTGAACAACTTGATGCGCAGCCTTTAATCCACTGAACCATTTTCGATCACAGTTGATTTGCTACTCCGATGTCATTTCATTTGCAAATTAACAGCTGCAAATGTCACTTAACTGATTTTTTATTTTTATTTGCTCTGCTTAAGCAATTCATTGGACTGACTAACTAGATGCTTGATCAAGCAAATAAATTGATTAATCAGCAAAGACTCAAACCACCCGCTTCGAAAAAAAATAATCAAAATACTTTACTGATGTTTATTTTGACTGAGTATTTAATATAATTAATTTTTTATTATTGTTTTAGTGTTAAGCTCAATTTAATTTAGTTCTAGACTAAACTACACAATAAAATCGAACAATGCCAGTCTATTTGAATAGACTACAAAACATTTAGCTGCTTGCATTACAAAATTGAAATATTTTCAATAAGCCAAATGGTAAGCACTTTTCGATCCAATTTCTTGTTGGTTGAAAATGAATTGAAATTCGAATTTGACGAGAAAAATAAATAATTTGTGTGCTGGTAAAACGCTGGAAATATTTTGCATTGACTGTGCTATTTAAATGCATTTATAGCACAATTGATTTCAAATTGATAATTTGATATCATACGAAACGAGCGCTGAAAAGTATGCAGCAAAAAGTTAAGCTGCCATGAGAGGCTAATTAGAATGTGTGTGTGTGTGGGAACGGGGGGAACGGTGGGACAATAGGAAGCAGCAAACTGAATACAGGAAAAAAAAAAATAGTTAAGCATTGCAATTAGTTGGCATAAGTCGGTTCTTTAGTAGCCATGGCTACAATGAATTAAACGTTGCCTTTGATGTCCAGTGATATGCATTTATAGCAACACGTTCTTCTACTTTTTCGCATTACGTTTTCCTTGTAAATTGTCACTCTTATGCGCTCTGGGGGCCCCGAGTGTCCTGCTAATCTGCCATCTGCAACGTAGCCTTTGAGTGCATGAGTCACAAAGTCACTGACAACTCGAAGGGCAGCGGGCACAATGCACAGAAGTAGTAGCTCCACAAATATATATATATATATATAGATATATATATGTATAATCTTGGAAGCTATTACATGAGCGTGTTTTTATGCAAATCGGACCGAACAAAAGCTAACGAGGCCAACGTTAAAACACTGAAGCTATCTACAAAAAAAAAAAGAAAAACTCACACCGAACGATGCATGTATATGCAATATACACTGCGAAAAAACGAGTTATTGCTATTTAAAAAAATATTTTAGTCATATTTTGTTTTTAAGCAATTTCCTCGACTTTAAAATTAAGAAACCATATTTAAAAATTATTTAAATAATTTGTAAGTCTCTATAGCGTCTTTAGGCGTTCGCTTTTTATCAGTGTAGCAGATGTATGTGCACAGATACCCGCTGTATCTATAGATGTAGATGTAGATGTATCTGTAAATGGTGGCACAAATTTAACTAAATACATTTTTGCTGCCACGCTGCAGCGGCGGAAGTAAGTTTTTAAATAGCGGAAATTGTGCTGTGCTGCTGTCAGAAAAAGCGCTGCTGACTGCTTACGACAGCACTGAGAGCGAGAGCATCGGGAAGAAAGGACCGAGAGAGCCGAGGAAGTAGGACCAGGCACCAAACATCAAGCACTCCCCACCCAGTTAGCCAGAAGCCTAAAGTCAAAAGCCAGAACTCAGCAGTCATGAGTTAAAACTGATAGAAAAATCAACAAACGAGCAAACCGACTGCAAAAGACCCTGTACTTAAGTAAAGTTTTATTAAAAACTTTTATTTAGTAACTGAATTTAGAGCAATTACAGCTATTTTTGATAGTTGGCCCATTTTTACTCAGTATTAATCACTGATTTTGCGCGATTTTTGCTTTTGTAGGCTCTGGTCTTACAGGACATGCCTTTATCTCGCTCTACACTCTTTCTATCTCTGTCTGTTGGGAACACAAAGGACGAAAAATTCGTGGCTAATTACTCATGCGTAACGAAAACTTAATAATCTAATTCATTCCCTGTCAGGGACGGACTCCCACAGACAGTGCAAAAAACACACACACCGAAAGAGATAGAGAGGGAGAGGAGGATGGCTGTGGGTGTGTGTGAGTGGAAGAGCAAGCGAGGTAGCTAATAGGCCAGGCAATGAATCCAACCATCCATCATGTCATATAATAAACATTGCTCCTCCCACCACCAGCGACAGCGCCACCTGCACCACCAACTTCACCGCCAACGCCCCTTCAATTCATTTCAAAAGTTTCGAACCCAAGTTGAGCTCCATTTTCCTCGTTTTTAACACATACACACACACACACACACACACACACACACACACACATACATTCTACAACGTATGTGTGCCGTTTGAATTTCGTACAAATTAGACTAACACCGGCATGGTTTGGTCCATTTTCCATTTTCCATTTTCACATCTGCTTATCGATTAGAAGTATCAGTTACAGTGTCACGTTTTGCGTACAGTGAAACCTCTGCCACACTCAACTTTTCCCAATCTCAGATTAATTTGTAATTTTTGCTACTGACAAAAGTTTCGTCTAATGAATTTCAACAAATTTGTTAACTCAACTTGATGAAGACATCACAAGTCCACCAAATTGTCGACGTATCGGAAGAGTGTAAGAGCCGATTACGTCGATATTTTTACACGTCATCGAACACTGTTAACCGTATCACTAACTTTACGAACGAACAAAAAAAAACATTTTTAAAATTTACGAGTCTTTTTAAGATTTTTTTTAGGAATTTATTGGACAGGAAAAACTTTTGTCTGGTAACTATGAGTAAAACCTAGGTTTAAATCTAACTATTAAAAAATTTTAAAAATGTCTTTTAATCAGAACTTTTTAGTTTTAATTAATTAAAACTATTTGGGTTATGAAACAAAGACTGCAGTCGAGTTAGCCGACAGACAGATGGGCATATCGACTCGGCTATTGGTGCTGATGGAGAATATATAAACTTACGGGGTCTGTCACGTCTGTTTCTTCCTGTTGCCAGTGTTGCCGAAACTTTTTCAGCAAAAGTAGCTAAAGCGAGGGCTAAAAGTAGCTAAAAGTATCTAACTTTCTTCAAAAATAGCTGAAAAAAGTAGCTAAAAATTTTGTTTTAATGAAAATTCCACTTTTTTAATCCATGATTGTTATTATTTCATCGATGACCACCAACTCATCATTTTCAACGCTATTGCTTTTATAACTCCTTTATATATCATTTCTAAGGTACTTTGCTGGTACTTTTCTAAGGTACATGCGTCTCGGCATTTTTGATTATATACTTCTTTAGGCATTTTTGACTTTAGGAGTGACGCTTGCAAAAATATATTAACTTTTTGAGTGTTTGTTATTGAAAAAGATATCGATGCAATACACTTTGCCAAATGGTGTTGAAAATTTCTCTCAAGCAAATATCGAAACTAACAAATATACAATCAATTCCCATATTTGTTCACTTTTATTTCAGCTAAATCTAACTTTTCAAAATAGCTAGATTTGTAGCTAATAGCTGTTTTAAAATTTTTGTAGCAATCGGTCTTAAAAAGTGGCCAGATCTAGCTACAAAGTAGCTGATTCGGCAACACTGAACCCATGCAACGAATGTTGGACTAACGTTATTTAATGTTTTTTTAAATGTTTCCAATACTTCCTCAGTTAATTAAAATTTTTATGTAAATGTCAATTTATGCATGTTAGTGAATGAATGAATGTTATAATAATGAATATTAGCATTACAATTAATATTATAATGAATGAATAGTTCTAAAATTAAAAACTTTTGAACTATAATTTTATACTTATTTTTCAAATATCTTATGAATTTAATTAATATGAAAGTTGATTTATTTTTCTTTTTAGTGTCGACTGCTCATAGTCAGACAATAAATAAATTAATATAAATATAAGAGTATACTCTATTGCTCAACGAGTACTAGGTATAAAAACTAAAAATTGCATACGATTTTAATCTCTTTTTTAAGATTTATAGGTTTTCTTCAACACATAAGTTAAAAATAATATATTTACTTTATGCTTTTTGAAGTTTGCATAGATTAAAGTAACAAACTTAGAACTATTAGTTTTATTTAGGAAACATTTTACTTTAATTTTAAGTTTGGAAAGTTGGTTGTAATATAACTTTAATTTCAAATCAAAATGCTTTGAAAACTAATAAATTTTTGCTTAAACTCAATAAATATGCACAGCACTACACTGTTCTTAGTTCAGGTGCAGATCAGGGCTAAAATCAGGTGATTAGAGGTGGTTTCATGCAAAAAATGCTGCTGGGGAGTATGACAATTGGTCTTTAATTTATGTACATTGGTTTCTGTTGAAATAAAATTGTTTTCTGATTTTTAATAACCAAAAGTGGAATTTTTAAAAACAAATTTAAATGAAAATATTCTCAAATACATTTTGAGGTTAGCAAATCGGGTATAAAAGATGTAAAGCTCTGCTATATTTTTGATTTTTGTTAAAAATTAATAAATTGTGTGTTTTATGAAGGCACTTAAACGTTTATATATCAAATATAATGCCAAATCTCTGTTATTTAAAAGAAGATAACCCCTAAGAGTTGAGTCTGCAAAAACCCTTTTTATACTCCTCTTAACTATCGTGCTGATTGCAGTACGAAATGAAGCTATAAATAAGTTAAAATTAAGTATAATTCCTGGGGGATAAATGCATATATGTGACAAGTGTGGACTGCTTGTGATTATGAGAGGGGCGTGGTATGTGGTTGGATAGGTGCATGAGTTCGGGTGGGGGCACTGTGGGGTTAAAGGCTATATGCTTATATGGAAAAACTTACCGCACATCGGGATGAGCATCCAACATGGCGCGCATTAATGTCGTACCAGATCTGGGTACGCCGCCTATGAATATTAATGGCATCTCACGGTAGTATGAATAGACGCGTTGATTGTTATCTTTGACGTGTTTCTGGTTGTGTGGGCGTGGCATCCAGATAACGACGAAGAGCCCCAGAGCGCAGAGCAGGCCAGAAGAGTGACAGAGACAGAGAGAGCGGGAGAGGAAGAAAAAAAAAATTAAATTAGAGAAAAGTTGTAGGCAAAAATTACGTGGCAGCCAGATGAAAATGATAATAATGATGACGTTGGTGTTGATAATGATGATAATTATGAAGCAGATGGGATTTAGGGGTGGCAGTTGGCAGGTGCCAGTTGACGGATAACGGATGTTGGGTGCCACAGGAAGGCGACGTTAATGTCAACTGAATTTGCGTAGGTAAAAAATAAAAAAACAGTGTGTGTGTGTGTGTGTGTGTGAGTGGTGCAGGTGTGTGTGTGTGTGAAAGAGCTGCCCCTTAACCTTTAGCGCTCCTGTCGCATTAATGTCAATTCAAAAGGATTTTCCTACAAAGTTCTGCTTAAATGTGAATAAAAAAACGAGAGAAAATCGCTTCAAGCCGTGAATCTGAGCCCAAAATTTGCGTAAAAAATACAGAAAAGTCTTAACCAAGTAAAGATAACAAAAAAATTATGGCAGCTGTTGAATTTCCCTGATATTAGTCAGCATTTATCAGTGTAATCAATAACTGTAACTACACACACACACAGACAGACATACATGTGTATGTTATCATGTTATCGCATGACCGATAAAAACCAGATAAGAACTGACCCAATAATTAATTATGAAGCAGCCACTAAGCCAGTGGGCAAAACCGTTAACAGCTGTGCAAAGACTTCAATGCCAACTTAGTACAGTGCGACACCAGTACGATGGACCACAGTACGGTGACTAGGAAAGGCTTGGAATAGAGTCGTGATGAACCAATAAGAGTTGAAATGAATTAATATTTAAAACAAGAAAGAATGCTATAGTCGCCCCGCGACTTTAGGATACCCGTTACTCAGTTTCAATTTCTTATTAACAATGGTGATGGATATAATAGCTTGGCAAACACAGAACATTTTCATACAAATTCATGTTTAGAGCATATTTTCAACCGATCGTTCCTATGAAAGCTATACGATATAGTTGTCCGATTTGGATCAAACTTGTTCAGTATATATATATTATTGGCGGATGTATTCTGTGTGAGTTTGGTTAATCTAGCTTAGTTAACGCAAAAGTTTTTCATACTAATTCATATTTGAAGCGTATTTTTGACCGATCGGCCCTATGGGAGCTATACGATATAGTAGTCCGATTTGGATTAAACTTGTTCAGTATATATATATTATTGGCGGATGTATTCTGTGTGAGTTTGGTTAATCTAGCTTAGTTAACGCAAAAGTTTTTCATACTAATTCATATTTGGAGCGTATTTTTGACCGATCGGCCCTATGGGAGCTATACGATATAGTAGTCCGATTTGGATCAAACTTGTTCAGTATATATATATTATTGGCAGATGTATTCTGTGTGAGTTTGATTAATATAGCTTAGTTAACGCAAAAGTTTTTCATACTAATTCATATTTGGAGCGTATTTTTGACCGATCGGCCCTATGGGAGCTATACGATATAGTTGTCCGATTTGGATTAAACTTGGTCAGTACATGTAAATTTAGTTCAGATAGCATAGCTAACAAAAAAGTTTTCTATACTAAAACATTCTACGTTTACCTGTACATTTACCTTTATATGCAAAAAAATCGCCCTAAAGTGGGCGTGTCAAAAAACAAAAACAAATTTGTACTGCTTGGGTATTGTACCTTTCATTTGCGACCACTATCATTTTTCTAGCTCTTATAGTCTCTGAGATCCTTTTGTTCATACAGACGGACGGACGGACGGACGGACAGACGGACATGGCTATATCGACTCGGCTATTGATGCTGATCAAGAATATATATACTTTATGGGGTCTGCCACGCCTCCTTCTGCCTGTTACATACATTCCAACGATTACAATATACTTTTACTCTACGAGTAACGGGTATAATGAATTACAAGCATCACTACCCATCATAGTCACATATGGTCCTCAATCCATTAAACTATTAATGCACAAATGTTAAGTACAGTGAGTGCTAAAACAGAACTTATGCCAATTAAAATCGATTATAATTGATATGGATTATATCGGATTTCATGGCGTGCACAGCTCATAATTGATATGCAAAATGATAAATCAATACGATTTAACAGCAATTGAAAGTGCAGTGGCATTAGAACATGCATTTAATTCCCATTAAATTCTTAACAAACTGCAGTACAAAGCAGCTCAAGTCAAAGGTAAAATGGGTAAAGGAAATTTATATGCAATTTCTGGCTGAATTGATTTTGATTTGATTTTGATTTCGTTTTGCAATTGAAATCCAACTAAAAATCTTTCGGTCAGCAAAACTAATCAACAACAGCAACAAGCTCAACAATAACGTTGGGTGGGTGGATTTGATAGGGACACGTATAATAAGAACTGTTAGTCCCAATGCCATTTGGCCAACTAATGTTTACAAAATGGTGTTCGGCCATCCGATAACCAGAAAATCCCCCAATGACTTTGCATGGCTTGCGGTTAGGTCAGCGTGTGCAGTCAACATGAAATTAGTTATCCTGAATCTCTAGAGTGTGTAAAGAGTCAAAGAAATGAGAAAGAGAAGGAAACAGTGAGAGAGAGAGAGAGCGAGTGCTACTGTAACTGCTTTTGTTGCTGTTATTTTTGCCTTTGCCACAATTTGATTTATCACTGCAATCGTCGCCTGGTCAACACTCGTTTCTAAGTACATGCCCTCAAGTGTAAATAAACTTTAGTTGATCTATGTGTGTTTGTGTTTTAGTGTGGCTGTTTCAGTGCTTGAGTACGTGTGTCTACTTAAAGGTGCTGTACAGTGCACTATCGTTATGGTGAGCTTATTAAAAAGAATGTATCTTTCGCTAATTTTAAGAATTCTAAGGATTGGAAGAAATTTAATCATAAATATGCCTAAAATACGAATCAAGTAATATAAAAAAAGTTCAAAAAGCACAGTTTAAAAACAAATCTTAAAATAAACAGCGAAAAAGAGTTATCTTCGGCTCACCGAAGATTAAATACCCTTGCAGTCATGCATATTGCCTTAATTTGGTTTCAATCACCAAGTATTTCTATGGTAGCTATATGATTTAGTAGTTCGATTTGGATGAAATTTGGTCAACAGATGGTGAACGATTAGAAATACACTTTGTGTGAATTTGGTTGAAATCGCTCAATAGATACTGAAAATATTCATAGTAAGCATTTAAGCCGATTGTTGTTGTTATGGGAGCTATATGGTAAAATGGTACGACCTCGATGAAATTTGGTTTGCACATTTGATTTGGTATTAAATGTATATAGGCTAAATTTGGAGTAGATATTTAAAATAAATTTTTTTTATCTTATTGTTCCTATGGGCGCTTTATGATATAGTGATCCGATCTGTCTGATTTTAGCGTATGAACTGCGTGCAGAGAGCATACAGATCTGTACCAAATTTGATCAACATAGCTTTAGAACTGAGAGACTAGTTTGCATAGAAACAGACGGACAGATGGACATGGCTATATCGACTCGTATGTTGATGCTGATCAAGAATATATATACTTTATGGCGTCGGAAACGCCTGCTTCAATGCGTTACAAACTTCGTGACAAAAACAATATACCCTCTGCAAGGGTATACAAATAAATTAAATTATTTAATTAACAGACAACAAAAACAAGTTCTGAGTATGATTTTCATATGGTTCAGCTAAATATCTTTAAGATACAAATTGACAAAACTATAACGTTAAAATAAAAATATAGAAATAAATACTTAATAAAAATTATTAAATATCTTTTAAAGATTTTAACTGGTGTCTAAATCGTTAAAATAAAAATAAATTTATTTTCTAGAAATTATTTAATAAAAATTATTAAATTTGTTTTAAAGATTTTAACTATTGTTTAGTATAATTTAAATCTTGTTATCAATAAATTACTGCTTATTGTTGAGTCTCTTGTAGTAGTTTATTGCATTACTCAGAACTTGTATGTAATAACAGCACTTTTTGAACAGTTAATATATTTAAATTTGTGTTAAACAGTTTGTCTGCTACAACTAAGTAATTTATTAGTAAAGTCAGTCGATGCAATGATTAATAATGAATGATTTTTACAATAAGGGAAATGCAATTAAATTGTGTGCTGATTGTAGTTGTGCTTGACTCACCTCGAAGGGCAGCATTTGCGATGTCAAATCGTTAGTGGCTTCCAGCTTGAAGAGACAGTTGGGACGCAGTTCGGTGAATTTGAATAGGAACATGGTGACAACGAGTATGGCGAATAGAACCCAAAGGGTTACTTTCTTATTTCGATAAGGCAGACGCATCTTGGCGGCTGTTTGTGAGCCTCTAAGGTGGCAAGTTGTTAATTTCCTGATTTATATTTTGTTTAAGATTATAATCAATCTCCAATTGATGTTGGTTGCGGTCTATTTGTTGGCTAACTCCCTCTCTCTCTCTCCCTCTCTCACTTTCTCTACTTAAATATGTAAATTGGTTTCTTTTAGTTTGCTTTGTTGCTTTTCTTCTGTTTCTTGGCCAAAACTTCAACACTTTTGATGCTTTTTCTTTCCACTGTTTACACTTAGATGCTTTCGGCTTTTAACTGTTTTTGCTGCTCCTGTTCCTGCTGCTGCTGCTCCTGTTTATGACGTTGATTGCTTTGCATTTCCTTGCCTTTTGTTTGCATTTAACGCTCTTTTTTCCACTGTGGCCAGCCTGACCATCTGACCATCAGCCGTAGCAACTTGAACTGCAGTTTTTCAAATTCCAACTCTAGTTTTATTTCCGTTTATTATTTTTATGCGCCGCTTAGCGTTTCCGTTGCTCTACGTACACTTTTTTTTCTTCTATTTCATTGCATTTAAAACATATTTTATAGAAATTGTTCCACGCTTTTCTTTTTTTTTTCGTGCTTTGGAGTCAGTTACTGCGTCTGCAAGTGAAAAACTTCAGTCATAAGCATATTTAAATAGTTTGAAAATTATTTGCTGGCAGCTCTTCAACTCGACACACACAACCAGACTCAACTCAACTCGACTGACAGCAGCGAGTGTCGTGAAATGACTACGCACCTTTTACGACTGAATTTGTGGAGGAAATATCAGCTACAATTTTAACTTGTACATTAACTGCAATCAATTTGAAATGCAAGTGAACAATTTCTTTATGTTTTATAAGACAGCAAGTGCAACAGCTTTTGTTGTGTTGGTTGTTTGCTTGTTTGCCTGTTTGCTTGTTTGCTTCTTTGCTTGTTTGCTTCTTTGCTCAGTTGTTCACGAATAGCTGCCAGCCCAAAAACTTAATGAGCTGAAATGCCAAATAGACTGGAACCAATGTTAGTGATATATACACATAATAGCTCCAATTTCCAGTTATTTCCTCCGTCATAGCTGTGAATGAAACAAAGAGAAAAAATTATGCCGGGGAAAATAAGAAAATTGAAAGGAGCAGTAAAATAAACACAGAATTTGAGAAAATGACAAACTATTAGAACAATTGCCAACATGCAAACAGAATCGAATAAAATTCTCCTTTTCCCCACTACCAACAAAGAAAAAAACAATAAACACTCAAAGTAGATGACAGGCAACAGATACAACACACACTACACACAGGCACACACACACAGTAGCTCCACAAACTGGCATATGAAACAATTGTCGTTGTTAGCAACTGCAAACAAAAGCCAAAATAACTTGAAATATATTCCAACAATGAATTATTATGTGCTGTGTGTGAGTGTGTGTGTGTGTGTCATAGTGTGTGTAAATAAATAGAAACATATTTATTATGTTTGCAGTAGATATTTGATTAGAAACATCTATAAATTTATGGCAAGTACGTGTGTGTGTGTGTGTGCAAGAGCATTTCTATGCTGTGTCTGTGTGTTTCATCTTGTGGCAAGCATTCACTTCCCTTTGAGAACTTAAGTTCTGAGTCAGTCTCTCCGCTTCGTTCTCAAGTGTTAGCTATATAGTGGCCATATAGTTAAGTGCATGAATGCGCGTCACACTCTGACTTCCCACCCTACCCCCTTAGCCCCTACCCCTACTCTTACCCTTTCTATTGCTCTTGTAAGTCGCCTGTTTGCCACTTGCCACACACAAGTTGCAGTTCTTGTTGTAGCCACAGCTTGAGTGGTCAGTTGCATATCACTAGTTGCAAGCAATGCCACTACATACTCACCCAGACATACACATACAAACACCCACATATATATGCACTATATTCACTCTGAACTTACACACAGTTGAGGCTGCCGCATACCTGAACTAAGCACTAAGAAAATGGTTTAGTATATGAAAATTTTGTTCAAAAATCACTCACAACTTTTTTAGTTAAAATTACAAATTTTTTACCCTTTTGACACACGAAAAGATTTTTGTTCAAAAAGAAAATGAGAATGAAAAAAAAAACTGCAGAAAGTAGTTGTCAGGTTTATTGTCAAAAAGGTTCAAACAATAAAAATTTGTATGACTTTAAATGCAAAATAAATTAATTTACATTTTGATCTCAAAGCCTTGAAAAAATACCCTTAAAATTTATAAATTGTCTTAGACACAAAAATTCGATTACAAAAAATAAATTATTATTTTAAATAAACCTTCAAATTGTACACAGAAATAAAACTAATTCGCACTCAAAAAACTACAAATTTTATTATTTATTTAGCGTTCTTTACATTAATTTAGTATTAATCATTATTTCTAGTTAAAATAGCTAACCCAGCCATACACAATAAAAACCCAATTTCGTAGAAAATTGCTATTTTAAGAAACTTTGTAGATAACAATTTATAATTCAAGTATTAGGCGCTTAGCTTAATTTTGTTTATGAACTCATTTTCTATTTAAATGTAGTTTATACAAAGCTTTGCACATGTTTAACTTTATGCTACTCTTGTCTAGAGTTCAATTTAAAAATATAACTAAACTAATATCATATTTATTATAAGCTTTGCCTGAGTCACAGCTGCTCGTCAGGACTGTATAGGGCTAAAAAGTGGCCTTAACTTTACTTGATTCAGATATATAAAAAATACAATTTGTCTATCAAAATGTTGAATTAAAAAAATCTATATTGTTTACTAACATTCACATAAGTTAATTAAAATTAACTCCCATTTAAACACAGAAATGCTACGAAATTGTATTTGAAGCGCTTGACAGTCACTGATAATTGTTGGTAAAAACTAAAGTTTAAATCAGAATGTTTAATTGAGTGGAATGGTAAATATTACACACTATATTCAAACGGATTTATATTTTATTTAATAGAAAACAGCATTAAAAACATAAAAAAATCTTTTTTCTTTCAGGTTTCTAAAGACGTGTGAGAAAAAGTATTCACAACTCAGTTCTAATCTGATGTAAATTTATTTAGTGTAATTAATCTTTTAATTATTATTCAACTGCAAGAACTTGCAGTAAGCACAAAAACCTACTTAAGTCGGCTTTAACATTTACATACGATAAGTTTAAGTAGCTGCTTTTGAAATCCTTTTAGTTGCACTGTTTTTATACCCTCTACGCGTTGAGTGTGCCAAGTGGGGGGTTTATTTATGCAAAGCAAGAAAAGTTCTGACAACTTTTTATTAAGTGTGAGGGATTTTTACTTGTAGTAAAACTATTTGTGGCATACCCTATAAAAGACCTTGTTGTTATACAATATTAACTGATTTTTGTTGATTGAACTTTGGAGGAATGTTTCGTATTCATTACAAAGAGATACAAAGTGACAGCATCAAATGTGCTGTAAATTAATATGTTAATTAGTCGTTTTCAATAGAATATTTGTCACAAAACCATTATTCAACCCTTTTAGACCCTGTACTCTAAAAGGAGTAGGTAATTGCACTAGCTTTGATCAGTATGAACAGACGAGACGAGTGGAGATCCATCCTAAGATAGCTCAGAGACTATAAGAGCTAGTATATTCGTCACAAAATCATCATTCCAACCCTTTTAGACCCTGTACTCTAAAAGGAGTAGGTAGTTCCACTAGCTTTGATCAGTATGAACAGACGAGACGAGTGAAGATCCATCTTAAGATAGCTCAGAGACTATAAGAGCTAAGGATTATTTGTCACAAGTTCATCATTCAACCCTTTTAGACCCTGTACTCTAAAAGGAGTGGGAAACCCCACTAGCTTTGATCAGTTTGAACAGACGAGATGAGTGGATTTAGCGATTTCCATCTCAGAGACTATAAGAGCTAGGTAGACCAAATTTTGAGTTGAAAGGCCGTTCCAAGTGCTATGACTTGGTATATGCTAACGAAAAGAGGTTCATTCTGAGATTAATCTATCGAAAAGGAATCACATAACTATTTTGTATAGGAATGTGTAGTAATTCCTATGGAAAACCTTTGATATTCTGTTATACAGGGTTGTTTACAGTCGACCCGCTGTTACTGGTCTTTTTGGCTTATATTTTTTAATGCTTTCATTTCTTGGTTGTTCCCCAAAAAGCAGACACTCTGAAAGCAACCAATTTGCTTCGTTTTTGTACACCTCAAAAGTGGAAATGCCTGCTATACTCTCGCTTACACATACACACACACGCACACACATAAATATCTGCTTCGGTTTGGGATTCTGTCGACTTGTTGGACGTAATACTGACAGCAACTAGAGCAGCTGCCTTTCAATGCTCCTGATGGACAGATAGTTGGTCACTTGGGCAAAAGCTGAATGAGTTGAAGTTGGAGGATGATGGTTATCATCCGTAGGACACACCTCAAGTATGCGGTGAGACTAGATGGTGCGGCCCTTTTAATGTTATGAGGCGAAAGCGTACCCAAAACCCAACCATACACTGAGTCGCAGGACACACAATACACATGACAGCAGGTCCTTGGTCATATACTTTTCTCTGACTCGCCCCCCAGTGCCCCGCTCAGTTCTGGCATTCTTTGTCTCCTACTTGTGTCCTATGTCTGAAAGTTTTCCAAAAAAAAAAAAAAAAAAAAAATGCTTTCGCCATATTTTGCATGTTAAAAATGTGGCTTATATATTTACATGTAAACCTAAAATGCAGCTATAGCTGACCTCCACCCACTACACGCCTCTTTCTTCTCGCACTTCTGCTCCTTTACTATGTTCTCTGCTCTCATCACTGCTCATGCCTCAGCCAAAGCAACGCCCAAAGGGCCCAAAAACTTTTGTAGAGTAAAGTTACTAGAGCAATAGCAGGACCGACCTCTCCCCCAGCCCCACCCCCACCACCACCCCCAACCAACTTTGCACTCTCCCTAAAAAAAAAAAAAATTATGAACCAACAACAACAACAACAAAATATAAGTTGAATTTTTGTTTGTTGAGGTGCCTCTCTTCCCATTTCTCTCTCGCTCTCTTTCTTCATCTTTAGCCAACAAACTGCTTTTCAATAGGCACTACCCGGGTATGTGTGTGTCTGTGTGTGTGTGTTGTTGTTTTGGGTGAATGGTAAACACGCTGCTAGCACACAAAAGGCAGCGTTTGGTGCTTTTCTTGTTTATTTCATCGCTCATGTTGCTGGCGGTTTGCTCAAGTGTCGGACAAAGTCTTGTAAAAATTAATAAGCGTGTAAATTTTATTGTATTGCCAAACACAAGTCCGTCTTACAAAGCTGGCAAACACACAGACACACACACACTGGCACACACACACTCACATTAAGTTTAATGCATGTGAAGAGTTTTGCTTTATTTGATGGGTTTTCGTCTAGCAGTTTTCTTCACTTCTTTCACCCACTGTTTGCTTTAGACCCTGTAATGCAACAGAGTAAAGCGGGCTTTGAAGTTTGTCACAAAAAAGGATGTTAACACGATAGGAAAGGGAACCAAACAGCTTCCAAAGGATGATCAGTCAGAGTTATATTTAATGTGCCTAATAGCACTTAGGATTAGGATCGGGATAGGGAACAAATCGGTTGAAGAAAGTTCTACTTGTCGGGAATGCTGCTGTGATTGAACTTTCTTCACCACAAGTTTATTCAGAATTGCATTCAGTTGGTGGCAACTTCAGTACCGGGTCTTTTAAAGTCGACTACCGCAGCTCGACTAGTTTTTCATATTTTTTGCACCCACTTAAGCATGATGGCATCACATTCTGTTTTGGCCCTTTCACAGTGTCCCCAAAGATATATGCACACGCACGAACGCACGCACACAGAGGCACGCACACACACACACACAAACACACACCCATACACACACTTTATTAGGAACAAGTGCACTTTATATAGGGCATTTGGTTCACTTTCATCTAGGACAGTAGTAAGTACACTGACGAGCAAAACTGTAACACATGTTCAATGCTCCCACTTCAATGGTCTGTATTATCTCTCCTACTTTATGCATGATAAAGATCATAGTCTTATTTTATTAGTGAAATATTTGGCTCTCTAATATACCAATTTGAAGACATTTGATAAGCTGGAATAATTTTACCAATCAAAAATGTAAAAAAAGTCAAATGTTACAGTTTTGCACTGCAAATATTTTTCAACAAATATTTTTATTAATTTTTTTTTAATAATGAGTCCACAGCCCTTTTGATTGTTTAAAGTTTTTTATGCGGTTTGGCATACTTTGTGTGTAGCGTCGCACCATTTCTGGTGGAATCGAATACCACACGTCCTTAGTTCTCTCCCACAACTCCATCATGCCATTGGGAGGGGCCGCATATTTCGCTAGCTGCGATTTGACATGGCTCCATAGATTTTCTATGGGATTCATGTCCGGGGATTGCGGTGGCCACTTCATAGTCTGAAAATTTCGGTTCAATAACCAATTTTTCACTAAGTGGGATGTGTGCTTTGGGTCATTGTCTTGCTGAAAAATGCATTTTTCAGCAGCAAGACCCATGTTGCCAATGACTTCTCCCAAATTTTCTTGGAGAATTTTTAAATATTGCTCCTTACGCATTATTCCATCGATTAATACTAAGGGCCCAACTCCATTTTTATATATACAGCCCCAAACCATTATGGACCCGCCACCGTGCTTAACGGTTTGAGGCACTGTATCTGCGGATTGGACTGTGGGATCGCTTGTCCAATACCACGATCGTCCGTCTGACTGAAAACGATTAATTTTTGTTTCGTCAGACCAAATAACATAGAAAAAATTATATTTAGCATTGTTTAAACTTTTTATTTGGAACTTACGGTATCCCAATCAGCTAAAGTCCAATTCTCATGCATTTCAACAAAGTTTCTACGCAAGGTAATGTGCCTTTTAGCTAGAAATGGTTTTTTTTTTCATTTCTTTGGCCTTAAGGCCTAATCTGCCGAGACTGCGACGTACTGTCCACTCACTGGCATTTAAATTGAGCAAGTTCGCCGCTTTTATAGGCGTAATGTCGCGATTACTTGTCACTAAGTTAGCCACGTGGCGCGTGTCACGTTCGCTTAAAACTCGCGGTCGGCCTCCTTTTTTAACTTTAATGTTTTCTGAACATTTTTTTTTAAAACGGTGCACAGTCATGTGGCTAACACCAAATTTTTTCCCCACTTCCCTAACAGATTCGCCCGCTATCAATAATTCGATCATTTTCTTTTTTGTTTCACCATCCATCATAACTCTTGTGCAAATTGACTTGAAATGATGAAAGCTTAGTGATTTAAACGAAAACAAATAACCTTTAATGGTAAAAAAAGCCTTAAAACAACAGTAAATAAATTTTGCATTGCGAGTGCAAAACTGTAACATTTGACTTTTTTTACATTTTTGATTGGTAAAATTATTCCAGCTTATCAAATGTCTTCAAATTGGTATATTAGAGAGCCAAATATTTCACTAATAAAATAAGACTATGATCTTTATCATGCATAAAGTAGGAGAGATAATACAGACCGTTGAAGTGGGAGTATTGAACATGTGTTACAGTTTTGCTCGTCAGTGTATGTTGTTGTCTCTTTCCATTTATCTAATTATATTAAGGGCAACAAGTTCTTTATTACCACAATGTTTATCTTAAATTTTTGCTTGCATTTTTATTTAAATAGCTGACTTAAGAGCTATATATATTTATTTATTTATTTTTACATTTCAATTTGCAACTTTTGTTAATGTGCGCTTATCAAAAGTCACGTCTGATTATCTGTCATTCTGTCTATTTATCTTTATACAAACTTTCATTATCTAATCGGTTCTCCTAAAAAACGCATTTAGTTCACACTTAACTTATGAATCAAATAATTTATTAGCTGCTTAGTCTGTTGTCTGTATATATTCATTTAGATTGCTCTTTTTTAAGCATTATCCTTTTTTCATATTTAAATGCATGCGTTTATTTATTTAGTTTTCTACTATTTATCTTTTAAACGTTTAAGAAAATATGCATTTTTAAGCTCTATTATAATTTTATTGGCATACATTATTATTATCTTTATTTTTTAAAATCTAGTTTTTCTGTAATCCTTTAAAAATAACTCAATTTTTCCATTCAAATTAATTTTTTAGTCTAGTTTGCATAGGTAAAAGTATAAGTGTGCTATTTTAAATTAAACTAAAATAAATAAAAAAAATCGATAACATTTTTGTTTAAATTAATTTCGTTTAATCCACTCATTGTGCAACGTTCTGTATGAAATAAACTATAACAGCTCGAGTTGAAAATGATCAATCGGTCGATTAATGTTATGCCTCCCAATGGTTTGTTATAACTGTCGATTAGTCTTTTCTTTCTATATCTTTTTATAAAGCATTATTTTTTTCCCGCCTTAAAACAAATATACATTTAAACAACTATTCATTTATCTTTATAATTGGGTAAGCTTAATGAGTAAGTATAAAATTATCTAGTAAAAATGTTTAACCCTAAACAAACAGCTTAGGAGTAGATGAAGTTAACTTTAGTTTTAAAATTACCTGTCATTTTATAAATATTTTTTATACGTTTGCAAGAAGCTTTTTATAAATTTATTAATACTTTGTAAAGAATTAAATACACATGTCAATAGACTATTAAAATAAAACGTAGTCCCACAGTTTATTTTACCCCATCTATATGAAACTGGGTACAAGCTTTATATATGTATACCATATGAAGCTTGTATAGGATTTAAATTTAAGTTTAATTAATTAACTAACTGGGGAAGTATTAAAAAAAATTAAAAACATTAAGAAACGTTGGTCCAACATTTGTTGCAAGGGTTAGGAAAACACCAGAAAAACACTAACCAGATAAATAGTTTAAATCACTAAAACATTAGTGTGTTATCTTTTTGGCCATGTTTGGAACCACTGTGCTAGCCATGGCTGGCATTAGTTCTCACGCTTGTTGCGCTCTGTGCGTTGACGGCAACGTTTGCGACAGTTTAAGTTGGAAGGTTTTGTTTTAAAAAATGAAAATACAGATGAAATCTGCATAAATAATGTTGCGACACGCTCGGGGATTGCAGAACGTAAAGTGGTTGATGATTTGATGACGAATACAGAATGCTGAGAGCCGTAACGCAAAGTGCCTTAATGGCAGTCTAAAGACCTTGTTCTAAATTCTACTCAATATAGGGTATAAAGCATTTTGAAGGCTTCAACAGGCGCAGCGAACCGAATCGCAGCTTGGACAAACACTTCTGTCTACCTCACTCCCTCCCTCCCTCTCTTCTTCTGCACCACTCTGACTAACTCTAATTTAAATCTATCTCTGGTTTCTTGTTAAGATTGGATAACTGAACGCGACTGGGTTGGTTAATATTTAGCAACTGGCGGCAGTGGCAGCGTTAGCGTTAGCGTCAGCGACAGCTCATTTATCAGCACGTCTCTTATATTATAAATTACTTGGACAATATGCGCGACGTGCAGCAGCTGTTGCCATTGTGTTGGCGTTGCCACCGCTGCCGCAGCTACAGTTATCTGACGTGGCCAGACCGTCGGGAATTCGCCCTTCGATACGCAGTGATGCGCAGAGCGAGCGCACTTCAAGTAAGCAGCATTCACTCTCTCTCTCCCTCTCGCTCACTTTTCTGCCATTCCCACAGAACCCAATGAATCTATAAACACAGAAAAACACGCACACACACAAGTGAAGCGTACTACTCTCTGTACGGTAGTTGGTACTCCACGTTTGCACAGTGAAGCGTGCCGAGGTATTTTTTTTTTAAGTGAATCAGTCAAAAGTTCGAACTACGAATGTGTTAATTAAAACTTAACGTTTCACCGCATACACAAGACTCAGGCAAAATAAAAAAGAAGAAAAAATTATTGGAATAATAATAAGTAGAAAGACAAGAACAAGAACAAGAACCAGAACAAGAATCAAAATAAGATCAAGAACAGGAATAAGTCGAAGATGTCATAATTCAATTTGTCAAGTCGACGTTAATTTAATATTGATTGAGCTATAAAATAAGGTGCATTGAACTTTAAGACGAAGGTAAAAAAGTATTAGAGCTGTGAGTGCAATAGCTAATAGCTTTCAGTGTGCTTAGTTGAGTGCCAAAGCAAACAGCTTGTACACTTGCAATTACTTAGATGTTGTACAAGAAACGAAGTCAATTTCCCGTTTTGAAAAAGCATAACTAGAGTTTGAGCTATGAGTGTAGTAGTCTTAAGCTTTTGTTAAGCTCAGATGATTGCAAAAGCAAGTTGTTTGAAAAAAACAGGTTAAAGTTGAGTTCTAATTGAAATCAAACATTTAAGTAGTTTAGCTGTAGGTGTTGTAGTTAAGAGTTCCCTTGTTTCCTTGAGTGAAAGAGCAAACAGCTTGTTAACTTGTTATCAATTATGTTGAAGTCATATTTAATATAGTTTATTTAAATAAAAGAGTTATGAGTGTTGTAGTCCGAGTGTAATAGCAAACAGCTTGTAAACTTGCCATTACTTAGCTACTGCATAAGAAAAAGAAGACAAACTTTAATCCTGCTGGGTATGGCGTATGAAAATGATAAACTTATAAGCTGTTGTTGTGCTCAGTCGAGTGAAAAAGCAAACAGCTTTTAATTACTTAATTGTGGTGTATGGAAAAGAATGCAAACTTCAATCTTGTGCAAGATAGCATGAAACAAAGTGATAGTAGCTGCGAGCCTTTGTTATGCTCACTTCTTTCACTTTCAATTATTAAGTTAAGGTTTACAGCCAGTAAGAAGAGCTTGACATGACTTATACAGTGTGCTAGCCATGGCTAGCTACAAAGACAAACCAAAGTCATTCTCAGACAGATTCATAATGTAATATATGCCAGTTAAATAAAAACATAATTTATAATTCATTATGTTTTGCTTTAACTGTGATATGGAATGTCAATGTTCTATGTATTCCATTATGTAGCTTTAAAAGAATGACTTTTGTGTGTCTATGTAAATAAATTTAATTACTCACAAGATAGAAAATATGTCATTCATAATTTGGAATCTTATGGAATTTAATTTTAACTATTATTTATCTCCGTTTTTAAATTTAGTTTTAAAACTATTTAAAATATTTTTTTTAATTAAGTACAAGTATTTTTTTTTTAATTAAACAGAAAAACAGCTTTTGCCAGCGTTTTAAACAAAAGCTGAGCGACAACTGAAAATGATAAATGGGAAAATTGTACGATAAGTTGGCCGTAAAGTATACAAATTATGGTTTAAAGCTAATGCGCTAAAACAGATTATTTAGTGTTGTATAGAAACGTTTGAAATAATTGTTAGATGCAGCATATTTAAAATTTAATGTTTTTTTTTTTTTTTCAATGTACATATATAGTATGTATTCTAAGTGCTGAAAGCCATAAATTTTGATTTAATATTTTAATGATATTTAGCATGCTTTAGATTTAAGTGTATATTGCATTATTTGCAATTCAAATTCTCGCTCTACTTTGCTCTGAATGTTGAATTTGAGCGTGTTTCAACTCAAATGAGCATAGCAAAACTAAATGGCGCAACAAAACGAACTTAATTACATTAAATGCAATTTATCTTTGCGATTTTGTTTGCATGTGAATTTCTCATGTTTGAAGTATTCATTTCACTTTAAAATAATAACAATTTTTAATTTTCCCACCGCTCTCAAAAAAACATATGCTTGTAATTGTAGTTACTAAAGTTTGACAGTTTCAAACTTATTTTAATTGAGTTTAAGGTTTATTTTAATTGATTGAGGCACATTTTTAATATCTGAGCTGCTTATGAAATCATTTATCAATATAAAATGCAGAAAGCAACGCACAATGGTTAAGTAACAACAGTCACTAGATAAATTTACAAAATAAAAAGAAAATTGATTTTAAAATTTTAAATAGAAAGGAGTATTGTAGTTTATTTTAATATGTTATATATTTATTTTTTGGATTATTAATATTTATTTTTTAAGTATAAATTCAAGCAAAGTTTAGCAATCAAATCAACGCATACAACTTAATTAAAATAAATGCTAAAAGTTATTTAAGAACGTAACTACTTGACGATGTAAGTAAAATGTCAAATTGGCCCACTGTGCGGCTCAATAAAATTTGTAAAAACTTTCAAGGCAGTCAAATTGATTGAGTTGCATAGCTGTCAGCTTTAACACACGACTGATAAACAGTCATGTTACATAGCAGTTAGCTTAAACTATCAAATGACTATAACCAGCGGTAAGGGCGTCAATCAATTGGGTGACATAGCAGTCAGCTAGTGATTGGGCAATGCGTTAACAAAGTTTGAGCAAATTTAATGAGTTAGAAAGCCGTTAGTTTGAGCCATCAAATGACTTTTATGAAGTTGCAAAAGTCGTTGAGAATGTGAATGCCGCAAGGACCTGAAGCGTTATTCAATTTACCGTTATACGCAACGCCATTTTACGACCGTCAGATGTGTGTGCGTGTGTGTGTGTGTGTGTGTGTGTGAGTGTTGTTGTTGTTCGATCTCTTTCTGGATAAATTGACAATTAAAACAAAAAGTAATTAACACGATGGCAAGAGACGACGCCCCCAGCAACCAAACAACGGAGTATTGCAAAGAACATGAAAAACAAATGCTTAAAGTCAATGAACCCCAACCAACCCGACCACCAAACCATAACACACCAAATTTACAACAACTATTGGGAAAAGCTCAATGTAGAGTGAGCAGGCTAGAGCAGACCCTGTACTTCTGCTACTATATAATTATCTCACGATCAATTTAAAGTAAAGCCCTCTATTCCCATTGAATTTACAACTAATTTCAGCTATAGGACACAGCTACATAAAATATGTGATCTTGAGTTATTTTTCAAGTTTTTATAGTAACTACTCAGCTATGGGAGCTATATAAAGTAGTTATTGGAACAAATGAAGTCAGGATGTACCAAAGAGTGTGTGAATTTGGGTTAGTTAGCTAGAAACGGGTTATTAAAGTTTACACAGCCGGCAGGTGGCGCTTTAGCTCAAGTAGTCTGACCTACTGTCCGCACCTATCTCACCAACAAACTTATTACACCCTCCACATTTTTACAGTACAGGGTCTGACAACAAAAGAAAAAACAGCCACGGGATGGCACAACTGTTGGATGTGGATCGATCAAGCGCTTGGCAGCATCGACAACACTGTCAGCTATTTTATTGCATTCAAAAATAGCAAAAACACAAAGAAAATAAAAATAAAAATAAAGAAAAAAAACAAATCTGAATGCAAAAGGGAAATTGAAAGCCCAATCATCCGTTTGCATCAACAATAACAATAACAAAAGGCTGAGCTGACTTTGAAATTGTGCAACAAACTTCAATAAATAAATAAAAAAAAAAAAAAAACAGAAATAAAAATAAAAAAATAATACGAAACATGTAAAAAGTGCAAGTACAAAATGTCCAAAAGAAAAAAAAAAACGGCTAAAGCCGTGCGCACAAACTGGTAACTGAAAACAGCTAACTGCAAACTGCATTGTATGCAAATTGGCAACAAAGTTTCCGTTGGCATTCAACGGCTTTTGTGAGTACGCCATAACCGAGTGGAGTGAGTGCCACACAAAAGGGACAAAAGCTGGGAGTGCTGCGTGGTAGGGTGTGGTAGGGGGTGGGTGGTGGAGCGCCGTGATTTGAGGGGAGTGAAGAGCTGGAGGAGGTGGGAAAAAAAGGGGGTCACAGGGCGGCGGTAGTATAAATTGATAAGCGTGCTAGATTTTTATTCCATTTGAACATTTTTTGCGTTATGTGCTCTCAATCTCTCAATTGTTTTCGATTCGCGTGCGTTCGCTTATCATTTACCAGCTAAATTCGACAACGTCATCAGCATCGTGACACTGAGACCAGTACAACCAATTTAGCCATTTGCGGCATCTGATCTGAGCGGAAATCAAATTACAAATCAGTCAGAAGAACAGCTTGAAAAACAAATCAGTGAAATGCATTTGAAAAATTGAGTTTATAAATTTATGAAATTAAACTAATAATAATTAATAATTTTTTTTTTTTAAATTTGTGTTTTGGGTTAACTAATGGATCACTAATTTAGAGCAGTAAAAACTTTGATTCCTTTTTAAATGTCTTGCTATACTGGTGTCTATTTATTTTCTACATTATTTGGATTTTTTTTGGCGTGTAGTTGGCATCTCTGTTGGGTTGGCAGAGCGAGCCAGTGAGAGTGAAGGAGAGAGCAGATTTGATGACATCCAAAATGCTAAAGAGCTACGTGTTCCCATTTTGTTGGCAGCAAACGCGCGCGTTGCCATGAGAGAGCCCATTAAAACTTTTGGGCCACTAAAAGCTCAAAACGAGGCGCAAAGAGTAGAGAAGAAGGGCGAGTTGAAGCGAGAGAGAGAGAGAGAGAGAGAGAGAGAGGGAGTAAGAAAAGGGAGCTGGATAAGGAACACGAGTTGAAAACTAGTGCCACAATCAGCAGCTGGATCAGCGCTCAAAGGAATTTCAACAATTTGCTCTAATCTATGTTGGTGAAAATTTTGGATTTTCGGTAAACCCCCAGAACAAGAACTTTAGCTGGCCAACATGCAGTTAACGTGGCCAACACTGACGCTTGCACATTTCATTTAATTTATTTACTTTTTCTTTCTTTCTTTTTTGGGGCCCATTAATCGGCCTGAGATACGCGTAAAAATGTTCATTGATCGAAAAATTGCTGATAACCGAAATCCAGCCAGTCATATCAGAAAAACTCGTTCCGACTGTGCAACTGGTTCAGGGTTGTCAGAGTGCTTTATTTTTGTGTGTTTGTGTGTGTGGCCATTAAAAGGTCAAGTTCGCAGTGGAAGTAGATTTATATGCTAATGTGGGAGTGTACTAAAGTCACTGTTACTATACACCGTTAAAATAATTGACTTAAAGGCAATTTGAACTGTTCACACATTTGCGGCTTTTTAAGTAAAAAGATTTCTTTGGTTTTTCGTGAATGTTTATAAAACTCCCACAGTTAAAGAAATAAAACGCATAGACAAAGTTTCATTTATTTTAGTGGGCAAAAAAGAAAGAAGAAAAATGATTCGCTTTTGGATTTGCCTCAAGATAAATCCCAGGGCAACACAATGTGGCTCTGTGAGCAGAACCAGTAACAAAGGAACCGGAACAGATTCGTAAAAACTCGGACAAAAGCGAAAAAGTGCGAGAAACAAATTTACAAATTACCAAAACATATATACAATTTTCCTATTATCATTTGGAGTATATATATACATACATATATATATATATATATATGTATGTATATGCCTTTCTTTCGTTTGCAGAAGTTTTCCGTTTGGATAACTTTCTGGCAAAGGATTAAAATGTGATTATACATAAATTTGTTGAAATTTACATGCAAATGAAAACTTTATAATTATTTTGCCCTTTGGTTATTTTTGTGCAAATTTATTTAAAAGACAAAGCCAAGCGGTTTTTACCTTCAAAAGTAATTGAAACAAAGTGGAATTTAAATTGATCTTTCGATTTCTAACAGGACTTTAATCTACAGCTTAAATTAAGCCAATTAAAAATTCGTTTTCAAAGTTTTTGTTAAAAATCAAAAGGATAAGCATAGAAATTATTTGGTTTTGTGCAGCATGGAACGCTCTACTAGCGCCACCTGTCGCTGGTAAGTAATAAAATGATTGCTTAGTACTGTGATGTGCAAAGTGTTGTACAGTGATAAGCAAATATTCTACAGCTTTAATTCTGCGTTTAAAAATATGAACTATGAGCTCTGCAAATTAATGCATTCCAAGAATATTATTATAAAATAAATGTTCTATCTTAAGACCTTACTTTTAAAGACAATAAGATTTACAATATATTTTTGCACGAGTATTGAATTTAAATGTGCTTAATAATACATTTGAAAACACACAAATTTTAGAAAGAAATTTAGTTAAGTGTTTTTTTAATAAAAAAAAGTTCAACCATTTATTTAATTTAAGACCAATTAACTATTAAGATAAATGACTAATATATTAAAATTATTGTTATTAAAAATAATATAAATATAATAAAAAAAAAAATATATATATATATATAATACAAATTTTAGAGAGATACGAAAGTAAATGTATTCCAACAGATATTAAAAATCATTTGGAAATCATCAAAACGATTTAAGCTCGATTTGGAGACTCTTATAGTCAGTTGGATTAAAATTGTGATTTTGTCACTTAGTTTCGAAAGTGCTTATAAATTAAAATCCACTTTGGTGCTTTAGTTCAGTAAAATAAAATCAAATCAAATTTTACGATCTTGTCAATATATGATTCAGCAGCACTATAAAATCCTTTCTAAGCCATTGAACAATGTATTCGAATGCCTTCAATAATAAGTAGTAGACAAGAAATTTGTTGAATCAAAACAAGCCCATTGCATTAAGTAATTGGTTGAGAAACACACATTTGTTAATCGTGGTTAAGTAAGAGTCTATTTGGTTCTTACCCACAACAATAAAAAAAAAATGGAATGACTTTGGTCCGTGTCATTACGTCAAACCGGAAATTACTTTTCTGGCTTACTAATTTCCAACATTCTCTTTTTTTTTTCTTATTTTTATTTAAAATCGACCAGGAAATGGTCAAAACAATCCCCTTGAAATTCCACGCCAGTAACGACAGAAAGAGACAACAAAAAGTTGAGAACTTTTTTGTAACAGTTCATTAAAATTGTCTCGTTAGGGAATATTGCAGACCAGTAAATATGAAAGTTAATAATGCATGTGAGATGGGTAAAGCAGGAAAAAAAAAAAGGAAAAAATGAGTAAAGTTTTTTTCTTCTACCAAATTATTCATTAACTTTATGACTCCAACTTATTAAATTTGTTGAGCATAAGTTTCCATTTCAAATGAATGTAATTAAATTTCAAAATAATCTATTTATCTTTAGTTACAAATTCTACAAACTTATTTTCAAATATCCATTTTGAGGCTAACAGCAAAATGTGGTACATTTTTTTGTGGTAAGTCCATGGCAGGGCACGGGCAATGCCGCATATTACCTGCTATAATATACATTTATCAAAAACTTGCAAAAAGTTTTTGTCAAACAAGAAGGAAACAAAAACAAAAATGATTTTAGTCACAAAAGTTTTACGTGAGCCAAAAACTTTGATCGAAAATTGCATTTGCAAAGGGAATTTGAAATTAGTGCCTACAAACGATTTGATGAAAAATTCAGACTCATTAAAAAACAGCATCAAAATGTCCAAATATTGAGTCATTTTTTGTCAGACATAATACCCATATTGATAAACTGAGATGTGTACGTGCTTGAAGCCTCAAAATTTTATCAATGAGTTGCTATGAATAACGGACTTGCCACTGTGTTCATTGAGCAGAAGAAATGTGAATAAGATATATAATTTTTTATGTTATGAACGGCTTTAATTTTTAAAGACACGTAGTGTTTTTAGACAAGTTTTTGTTTTCGAAATGAAGATTTTTTTGGAGTAGAAAATGTTTTTAAGCATTAATTGATTACATAAACATCAATATAATAAAATAAAATATATTTAAGATGCTTTTAAAATAATATGGCAGCAATAGGATAATTTGGTTCGATGCAGAGCAAACTTGATGAGGACAGTTACATTGGCATCATACAAATGTAGATTCGGTCAGTAGTTTAGTAGTCTAGCAGTTTCCAAATTATGCTGATGAGAAAGCAGTTTTTTAAAAATTTCGAGGGGCGGTTGTGGGCGTGGCAAAAATTCGCAATAACCTTGATCTGCCTGCAGCATAGACAGACTTTCAATTCAAATTTGTTGGCTCTAGCTCTTATAGTCTAAGAGATCCAGGAGTTCATACAGAGAGACATCGCTATAGCGACTCGGCTGATCAAGAATATATATACTTAATGAAGTCGACTTCGCCTGCTGCTCCATGTCACACACATTTCGCTTCTGGCAAACCTAATAGACCCCTGTATACTTCCTGAGTACGGGATCTTTGAAGGGGTGTGTTGTCGTGTTGACCTACTGATAAGCGTGCAGTGCAAGCTGCAAGAATTGCGGACCTTTGATAGTATTTTAAAAAAATTCCCGAGAATTTTTTATGGCTGTTTTCAACAATTTACAACACGTACCACTATAAAAATTATTAAATTTCGTTAAAAAATTTTGTAATACAAATTGAAAATGGAAAATCGATTTGAAGTACGAAAATCGCGATTAAATTATGGATTAATTTAATTAGAGTTCAAGTGGATAGAATACTTATACATATGCATAATATTTACTACATCTATGTACGTAGAGCGGTGTGTGTGTGTGTGTGTGTGTGTGTGGGGGAGGGGGTGTGCGAGTGTGCGTGGCGTGGCGTGGGATATTCAATTTGCATGGCAATGAGTTGGCTTATTGAGTTATTCGGTTATTCGTTGAGGTTCTCGCCTTTCGGCCCTTGAGTTGCAGCCTAATTTCATTTGGGAGATGGAAAATGTGTCGCTATATGTGTGCGTGTGTGTGTGTGTTTGTGTGTTTGTGTGCTCGAATGTTTGGCACTTCTTGAAAGATGAAGTGACGTGTTGCACATGCCGCATGCGGCATGCCACCAAGTATAAATATAACAAGTGCCAAGTGAAATATGTACATAAATAAAATGAACACGCTGCGGAATGGTTGCTGGAAATTCAACGGACACCGACACGGACACGGACACGGACATGGATGGACATGAATTTGTGGCACGACATGTGCATGAAAATCGACTTGAACTTTAAAGTTGCAGCGTGCAGCGTGCAGCTTGCAACCAATGAGACCCTCAAAGCTTTTGTCTGCGTTTTTCGGTGCGACTAATTGTTGCCCATGATGAAGTTCATAATTATCGTAATGATGATGATCATAATGATGACAACACAGCTGGCGTTGCTGGTTATTGAAGAAGAGTGTTGAGCGCTGCAGTCACAGTCACAGTCGCAGTCGCAGCCGCAGGAACAGCCACATCCACAACCGCGCTGCCTTCTATGCAAGTAGGTATGAGGGTGTGTGTGTGTTAGTGACTTTTGTGCAAAAGCGAAAAGTGCAACAAACTTTGACAAAATATAACAAAAATGTGCCCCAAAGGCAGCCATATATGGCTGTCAGTGGGCAAGTGTAAGGGATAGAGAAAGAGCCTTGTAAAGGGGTCGTGGGTGGCGAGCAAATGAAGCGCCAGCAAGTGCGGCAGCAACTTCAAATCATTGCACACAAACACATACACACACGCACGCATTCACGTCTTTACTCACACTCACACACACACAGGCACACATGCACTAAAGGTACAACAAAAAAAAAAAGAGCGCGCGCGAGAGGAGAGCGCTTTGAAATTGAAGCACTCTCATTATGCGGCTGCAGGCACAACAGTGTTGCCACCTGCTGCAAGACCAACAGCCGAAAATAGCTAGAAGTCAAGCCGTAAGATATTGCGCAGGGCCACAGCTACAGCTAAATATAATATAATTATGATTAGAAAAAAAGTAGGCGCAAAAAAATACTTGAAAAGATAAGCAAGTAAAGCGTGTGTTAATCACCCTAAAATTTATTTATGAACAATTCGCTTATTTGATTTTGTTTTTTTTTGTTAGTCAGTAAGTCTAAAACTGGCTCTTGAAAGCTAATTTGAACAGCACTGTTGCAGCAGCGGGAGCAAAAGCAGTGCAAAACACAGCAGCAACGAGAATATAAACAACAAAAAAAAAAAACCACAACAGGAACGGCAGCAGAAGACGATAGCCGCAGCAGCGCCAGCACCAACAACAACAAGAATAATACAAGCAATAACAACAATATTGAAGTAACATCAAACTTGGTTAAAGCTTGTGCCAAGATGACGTTGCCTTGTCTCTCCCTTCACTCACACGCCGCCCTCTCCCACTCTCTCTCTCTCACTCTGCCTTTCTTTTTCCTTCACTTTCTCATTCCACCTTACAGCCCATTCCCACAATCAAATCACTTCACATGCCCCCCGTCCCTGATTACTTGTATTTTGTTGTTCAAAAGTAAGTAATACATCGATGCTAATGCTAGTATGTTTTTGTATTCCTGTTGTTGCCTTTTTTTTTTGGTTTGATAAAGGTAAACACAGAAAATGTGAATTAATTTTAATATATATTTGTATTTACTCGTGCGGGTTGCTGGCTCATTAAATTGTAGTAATTTTCTGGCTAGATTCCGTGGCCAAACCAAAACAAACCAACAATAACAGTTGCCGTTCTTTGTAATTGATTTGGTTCGATTTGGTTTGATTTGTTGTCGTGTCAAAAGGTGCCAGAAGGAGTTAGTTCACTTCGATTTTGGTTAAACAGACTTGTCACTTTGGGCTACTTTTTGTTGTTGCGGTAATTCACTTTATTTTGATTGACATTCACGAAACGCGCACTTTTAAACAAATGCAGTACACGTATTTGACGTTTGCAGTGTTTGCATTTCTCAAAAAAATAAAAATAAATAACCACAAACACGTCCAACTTTTTGAGCCGCAAAAAATCTACTGAATAAAAATATGCAACATATCGAAGTATTCGATAGCATGCCAAATGTGTACATTATCGAGTATCTATCGACTACTTGTTAGCATTATCAGCTGATTTCCAGTGCTTGCAGGTGGCAACTACTCACCAGTAAACCAACGTCAAGTGGCAACTATGCGCAGTGTTTGGTACACCACTTGCTGCTGTCGCTGAAATAAATTTCCATTTAAATTTAAATATTTTATGACTTCAAATATATGCTTCATATTGAACGAAACTTTTGTGAATGTATATTGCTTAAATGTTTTGCCGCCTCTATTTTGAAATCAGCTGTGTTGGAAACCACTCGATTACAGTTTCATCGCTGAAATGGCAGCACTTGGCGCAGCGTTGCCAGCTAGAATGTTCGACTAAACTGTTGCATAGGTGGCGCTGTAGCTTGGGATGCCGGTAATAACAACAGATGGCGTATTTTAAAATCTTAAAACCAATAAAATAAATCAACTGTCAGCTAATTTTTGATTACTTTCTAAGCAATGTCAATGCCAATGCCATAACAGCCATAAAGACAATCCCAGCAATTTAATTGTACAACTAGCCCTTATCAAAAGTGGTAAGTATAAATTCTCAGACATTTCCGTTCATTTGAATTCAATAAAAAAAAATTTTGTACATATCGATAAACAAAAATATGCCACGCCAGATAATATTAACGACATGGGCAATAAATCATGTATTGTGTGTAATAAGTTGCGTATTACTCATAGTTCACACAAGAACAAATTTAATGGATTCATACTTTATATAGTTTATTTTTAGTTTATTTAGTTTTTTATTTTTATATTTAAACACAAAAAAAAAAAAAATACATTGCAATATTCTTGAAGATCATCGCACGAGGACCTCGTAGGCCACCAGCTTAACCTCCTCGCCGCCGAAGGGTATGTAGAGGCAACCGTGGGAGGGATGCAACTTTCCAACGGTTAAACTGCCAGCATGATAGCCTCGACCCGCGTACAGGCACTCCCCATCAACATTTCTACCCACTGGCACAGCACCGTGCGGCACTTGACCGTTCTGTCCCGGTATCCAACGGTAGTGGTGACCAATAAGCACCTCGTAGTTGTCCACTTCGATCTCCCGACACGCATACGCCACGTAGGCCTTGCCCTTGTTCGGAACTACCTTTGCAGGCAGCAGATCATTCGAATAATAGGCGCGTCCAACGTATATGGCATCCCCATTCGAATCGTGTCCAGCGGCCACCGCATTGTGGGGTACCTGTCCATGGCTAAAGCTCCTCCAATGGTGATCTAAAGGAGGGGGAGAGAGGGGTAGTAGCTAGAGTAATAGATAGGGAGGGACAGCGACAGGGTAAAGCCTGTCATGTCCTACTTACCTGGCATTATGACTGTTTGACTGCGACTAAGCGACAACTGTAATGCAAACACCTTTTAAAGCAATTCCGATAACTGCTCTACACTGCGCAAAATCAGCTGTACTTCTGCACTGAAAAGCATACAAAAACTGAACGAATTCTTATTGTTTTCAAATATTAAAAACAAATTTAAAATTTTACATTTTTTAATAGTTTTAATATTATTTATTACTTTGCTCTAACTTATATGAAGTAAAAAAAAAAAAAACAATTTTAGTGAGACAACACTTGTTTTTCCCCCAACTTTCGATTTTATCAGTGCAGATACTTAACACCTCGACGTCGGCAGATAAGGCCCTAAAAGCAAACCAACTCAACTCAACCCAACTCAACTCAACTAAGCTCAATAACAATTCGCCCTTTTCTCTGGCGGCAACTTGCAGCGATTAGTTGAAACAAAATGCAACAAAATTCGCCTTAAGCCTTTCAACTTTCAACGCACAGCGTGGAAAACAAACAAAAATGGGAAAAAAAACACCAATAAATATAACAAAAAAGGAGCTCAAACTCATGACAATCAGACGAACACAAGTAAGAAAGGCAACAGTCGAGCAAGGCGACTGTAAAAGACCCCGTACCCGTTCTACGGAAGTTATAGTTGTCCGACGCAGACCAAACTTGAGTGCATCACATCCAGCAAACCACCACCTACTTGACACCACCCACCAAAACTCTGCAAATAAGCAAGAAGGCTAGAATAAAAGTGCTCAACGCTTTATCTAGTCAGGGCTTTTATCTTTTTCTACTCGCACAAACAAAAATAGAATTTGATTCATTTACCGGCTTACTTAGCATGTGAATGGGAAAAGCATTTTCAAAAGCTTTTAACTAGAAACAAATATACACTGTCGTTATGTCGTTAATTTTGTTCTTGGTTTCCCCCTATTATTTGAAATGCGCGCCATGAGAGCTGCCAACTCGTTTGATTTTGTTGATGGGCATGTTTTTGCAACTGCAAATCACTAGATGGCGCCAGATAAATGAATTAGCGTGCTCGACTATCGCACTGCAAACAGCTGATTGCTGCTGGCATTTTTAGTGCATTTCTAGCCATCAGCTTGCACAACAATTTTCAGCCGCATTCAGAGTATTAATTCAACAATTTTCACAAATTTTCTAACAAAATGCAACTGACAAATGTGCTGCTTAAGAAAGTGAAGAGCAAGTAAGTCACTATTGTGCCTATTATTATTCATCAAAGTTATAGTTAGAGTAACTAACACATTATTCCCGCAGACGCATCATGGTTTTGCTCGAGAGCGTGGTCAGTGGACACCAGTTCAATACTTTCCGGGACCGTTTGGCCGACAAAATCGAAGTTATTCGCTTTGATCCATACAGTGAGTGATAGTTGTCCACTTTTGTTTGTTTTGGGTTTAATTTGTTTCCCTATTTTTTGCAGTTCAAAAGGAAAGTTTGTATCGCGAACGCAAAAGAATTCGCAGCGCCTAAGGAAGAAAACTTTGGACCGGTTAAAATCGTGCTATTCTTTTGTTTATCCTCTTTTTCTTTTAACATTACAAATAGTATAACTTAAATACATGTGTCTTGTGCATATAAAACTATCTTAAGCAGTGTGCGGGTTTTTATTTTTTCCGTTATTTTCGTCTTGCTTTCGCGGGCTTTTCTACGAAGTGGAACTGTTTTGAAGGAATGAAGAAAAAGCTGAAGGAGTGAGGAGCGCGCAACAGGAAGAGGTGGGAAGGAAAGAGGACAAGGGAGACAGTAGGAGAAGGAACACCGGAGCAGAGGAATGAAAATGCACTAAGATTTACGGATGGTCAGAAATACGGAGAAAGGAAGAGTCATAGAGATGGAGAAGTGTTACAGAAAAGAGAGATCTGTAAAGGGAAGGAACAGATAGAGGAAGTGAAGTCAAATAGAGAGAAGGAAATGACAAACTGAAGGAAGACAGACTCTCCCTAAAGAGCTGAGTGAGAAAGGAAATAAAGAGCAGCTGAAACAGAGACTATGAAAGAGAAAGAGAACGAATCGGGGGAATCAAAAAACAACTCGTGGTTTCTTTATAGACTAGCGATGCTCTGATCTTTATTTACGAGCTATAACATTCTTGGCGGCGACATCACCGCATTGTAGCATTTTCCTACGCTCATGGCATGAGCGAGGATTACAAACGTTTTAGGTTTAGGGACTAAGACTAGGAAACTAGCACGAATAACAGTTGGAAACAGGAAAGTTAATTAGGTTACTTAAAGGGCTTCTCGGTCATGAGCAGTCCGTGCTCCCACAGAGCGGTGGCCACCTCAACACGACGCTCGGCGGTGCGCAATGGCAGCTCGGAGATGCTCAGATACTTGGGATACGCTTTGATGAGAGCCTCCACAGCGGGTACCTCTTTGGGTTGAATCTCCATGAAGTTGGCCTCGTACTTGCGATACTCGAGAGCATTATCCACATAGTAGTAGACACGAATGCTCGATTCCTCGGCGATTAGGCGCACGACATTTGCACGCAGTAGACGCACCTTGGTGCGCTCATTCAGCTCATAGTCAGCCAGACAATTGCCATGTTCGTCGGTCTCGCTGCGTGAACCAAAGACGGTGCGCAGCTTCTCCTCTGGCTGCAGGACCGGAGGCAGTGCCTCGTGCTGGAAACGCTTAGCTAGTTGATCAACAGCTGCATCGATCTGTGATTCATGGGGCAACAAATACTTCTGAACCATCTGATTGACGCTCTGTATGATCTCGGTGCGTTCCTTCGAATTGGACATACTGTGGGCCAATCCCAGATGACCCCAGATGTTCAAGGGCAAACCACGACGCAGAGTCAGGTGTTTTTGGATTGCACCTTTTAGCACCTTGGGCAGCAATTCCTCCATCAGATTGGCGTACGCCTGCTGTTGATACACACTGAGTGTGATGTGGAGCGAGTGATGATTCTTCTCGGTCACTGCCTGATGGACAGTACCACGGGGGAAGTAGAGTATATCCCCTGGACAAAGTACGGCATCAAATATGGGTTCACCCAGCTCTTCCTGCTTAAAGTTACCGGAGGAAGTGCGGCATAGCTGATCACTGGGCTTGGGTGGCACATAGAGACGCCAACGTTTGCGTCCCTCAACCTGAAGCACAAAGGCCTCGATGTCATCGTAGTGTGGTGCAAATCCTTGGCTATGTGGTGGCGTCAAATACACATTGGCACCAACCAAACAATGGAAATATTCCTGCATCACCGCGCACACCTGGCGCAATGTTGGCAAATACGTGCTGGGATTAAGTATACGCACGCTACAGCCATCGCCATAGAAACCCCAAACGCTGGGCGGCATGGCACGCCCATCCGGATTATGAGTCTGACGTACACCATTGGTATAGCTGGTCACATCGATGTTGGTGGTGAACTCAAGATGATTCTTGATTAACAGCTCATCGATCATCTTGAACGAGATCAATTTGGAGAAGTAGCTGGGTTGTTGCCTTATCACCTGGCAAGCATTGGTCTCCCAGTACTGATCGAAGAAAGTCTCACTTGTTACCGGATTGAGCAGCCAATCGAGCACTCGCTTGCCCTCCTCAATGCTGTTCTGCAGATGCACCTCCATGCGTGCGTTTGAAGTTCCCACTGACGGCTCCGTTTGCTGCACGTCGCTCTTTTTCTTTGCTTTCACCTCTTTCGGCTTGGGCTGCTCCTTGGGCTGCTGCTTCGGCAATGGACACGACTTTGCCTTGGCCGCCATTTTGTCGTTCGTTTTGGGCGGCAGTGGGCATGATTTTGGTGCCGATTTGATGTTATCTTTTTTAGGCAGCGGACACGATTTGATTGCGTTCGCAGTTGCCTTTGCTTTCGGAGCTGCTGCCGCTGTCGGCCTCACCAACGGGCAGGAGAGCGCTTTTTTCTCTGCAGCTGCGGAGGGCTGCATCTTCTGCTGCTTTGCAGCCATTGGTCCATTTTTGTTCTTGTTGTTGGTGTTCGTGTCGGTGGTTTCGGAGCGTTTTTGTCCCGTGGAACGACGCGGCTGCGGCGGTGGCGGTGGCAGAGCTGCCGCTGGCGAGCTTTGACTGGAGCAGCCACTCTCGTTCGGTGTGTACTCCTCGCTAAACTGATCACTGTCACCGTCTTCGTAGTCATAACCGTCCTGGTCTCCGCTCACGCCGGACGCGTTGCTATCGTCACTAGCGTCGGTGTAATCAGAACCGCCGCTGTCATCACTTGCGTTGCTGCCGCCGATTCCGTTCAAGCTGCGAGCACCTTTGGCACATTTATCAACAAGTTTGGCTATTTTACTGGCCATCTCGGCAGTGGTGTCCTTTTCATCGAATTCAGTCGACGATTCACTGCCCGTGGCGTAGGAGCTGCAGTTGGTGCTGTCTGTTACACTAGACATTTTGCGGCTGTTTGCCAACTTTGCGCCATTTTCTTTATTTTTTTTGACAGCACCGTTAGTTGCAGTTTTCGTCAACTGCTTTGCTTTTGCTTTCTTGTTTGGTGTTTTTTTAGCTGCCTGTTTTGTGAACTTCTTTGGTGCTTGTTTGGTATTCACCTTTTTGGACTTATTGGCCATTTTGGCATACGCCGAAAAAGCTGATATTTCGTCCGCCATGCTAAGTTTAACTGGCTTTGTTTAAAATAATTCACTTAATTGATGTCTGCAGTAAAACAACTTAGTTGAAGTTAATTTGCAGTAAAGTGAATTTTGAAACGTCGCACGTGCTACGCTTCGATTTCGATAAGAAAACCAACCTGCGTTTATCGGCACGACCTATCGATGTGAGCACTCAAATATTACGCGCAATGATGAAATTCATTTAAAACCAGATTTATATGCGTCAAACAGTTTTAAATATTAAGTTGGTTTAAATAAATTAAGCCTGGCGGCAAGTAAATATTTGCAATTAAATAAGTTTGTGAAACGATGAATGCTCTTGTGTCGTGTGTGGGCCACATGTCATCGATAGTTAAAAAAGCTGAGCCGATAAATGTAAACAAACATGTATCGATAGGTAGTTGCCGGCTTTTTGTTTAGTTGTGAAATAACTGAAATAATGTCGGAGTCGAAGTCGGAGCCAGTAATAGAAAATGCTGCAACAATAGAAGGTGGCGCGACACCAGATGTGGCAGGTGCATTGCCCGAGTCCAACGAGACTCTAAATGATGAGGATTTGGCCAATTTGGTGACGGCCGAGGAATATTTGCTTCGCAAAGATGTTGTGCTGCTGGAGTATGAGAAGCAAATGTTTCTGGACATGATACACCAAGATGGCTTACTAGTTTGCGCCAAGTTAGTGAACCAAATATACAATAAACTAGACTAAACGTTATTTTCACTCTTATTGCAGAGGCCTTAGCTATGAGCGAGTATTGGTTAACATTCTGAAGGTCTACAGCGATGCGGGGAATCTTTTGCTCGTGCTGAACAGCTCCGATTGGGAAGAGCAATACTACAAGTCTCAGCTGGACAGCAAATATGTGCACGAGGTGGCTAATACGGCCACAGAGCGGTAACTATCTTATATATGGAAACTAAGTAAGGTGTAAACCAAAGTAACGTCTTTGTTTCCCTTTTCTTGTTTAGCGAACGCGTTTATTTGGAGGGAGGATTACAATTCATCAGCACACGCATTCTGGTAGTGGATCTGCTCAAGCAGCGCATACCCATTGAGCTGATAACTGGCATTATAGTGCTGCGCGCACACAACATAATCGAGAGCTGCCAGGAGGCATTCGCCTTGAGATTATATCGCCAGCGGAATAAAACGGGATTCATTAAAGCATTTTCGAGCAGTCCCGAATCATTTACCATTGGCTATTCCCACATCGAACGAACGATGCGCAACTTGTTTGTTAAACAATTATATATTTGGCCAAGATTCCATGCCACAGTGCGTGCTGCACTTCATCCCTGGCAGACACAGACGATTGAGCTGCATGTGCCACTGAGCACACGTATCAGTTCGATACAGACGCATATTTTGGACATTATGAATTTCCTGGTACGGGAAATAAAACGAATCAATCGCACTGTTGACATGGAGGCCATAACAGTTGAGAATTGTGTTACCAAAAAGTTTCATAAAATTCTGCAAGCTCAACTCGATTGCATTTGGCATCAGCTCAATTCACAGACCAAATTGATTGTGGCTGATCTCAAGATCTTGCGCAGTCTAATGATGTAAGTCGTTTATAACACAGTACTACATAATATTTGATTATTGTTTGACTGTTTTTCAGTTCCACAATGTACCACGATGCAGTTAGTGCTTATGCTTTAATCAAACGGTATCGGGGCACTGAGTATGCTATGAGTAACTCCGGTTGGACACTACTGGATGCTGCCGAGCAGATCTTTATGCTGTCCAAGCAACGCGTGTACAATGGCCAAAATGGTACAGTTGATGTAAAACGAATTAATCACAAAACAAACTTAATTTCATTCCGTTCCTTGTTCAGAGTTCGAACCGGAGCCGTGTCCCAAATGGCAGCCGCTGAGCGAGCTGCTGACCGTGGACATTCCTGGAGACATGCGACGTCGTCGTGGTGCCCAGCATCTGGAACCACCGAAGGTGTTGATACTCTGTCAGGATGCGCGCACCTGTTATCAGCTAAAACAGTACCTGACTCAAGGCGGTGCACGTTTCCTACTGCAACAGGCTATGCGGCACGAGGTGCCGGTGGGCAAGGTGAGCGAAAAGTTCTCCAAGGACGGCCAGAGCACAGTGATGGCCGAGGAGGAAACCAAAACGTTGCCGAAACCAAAACCTAAACTGGAAACTAAACAGGAGCAGAATGCAACAATTGCTCCCACTCAAATGGATGAACTGGCGCAGCTGCTGAGCGATGCGAATACAGATATGGATGCAGATGCACAGCTGCAGCAGCAATTGTTCGAGGAAAGCTACATGTTGACCATGACACAGACCGTGGACACACACCCCGATCCGAATGCCTCTGTCTTCGAAATTATACCCGAACTGGAGCAATTTGATGTTTCTGCTGCGCTGGCCGAGCACAGGCAGCCCTGCATTTGCCTGCAGACGTTCAAGACGGAACGGGAGGGTGCCATGGCACTGGAGCATATGCTGGAGCAGCTCCAGCCCCACTATGTGATCATGTACAACACGAATGTGACGGCCATACGTCAGCTGGAGATCTTTGAGGCACGTCGTCGTCGTGTGCCCGCTGAGCGCATAAAGATCTATTTCCTAATCCATGCCAGAACCGTGGAGGAGCAATCGTATCTGACCAGTTTGCGGCGAGAGAAGTCAGCCTTTGAGCTGATCATCGATACAAAAAGCAAAATGGTAATACCTGAATACCAGGACGGCAAATCGGATGAAGCTTTTGTGCTGTACAAAAGCTACGACGACGAGGAGCCAGCAAATGCCCAGACCCGCAAAGGAGCCACAACAGGTGTGGCCTTGAGTGCTGCACGTGTCACACCCAAAGTGATTGTGGATATGCGAGAATTTCGCTCGGATTTGCCGTGTTTAATACACAAACGTGGACTGGAAGTGTTGCCCGTAACGATCACCATTGGGGACTATATTCTGACTCCCGATATTTGTGTGGAACGCAAATCGATATCAGATCTAATTGGTTCCCTCAACTCCGGACGTTTGTACAATCAATGCGTGCAAATGCAGCGTTACTACGCAAAACCGATACTTTTAATTGAATTCGATCAGAATCGACCGTTTCATTTGCAGGGCAAATTTATGCTCTCCCAACAAACGACAGCCACAAATGCAGACATTATGCAAAAGTTACAATTGTTAACGCTACACTTTCCCAAATTACGGCTCATCTGGTCACCGAGTCCGTATGCCACCGCTCAGCTCTTCGAGGAACTGAAATTGGGTAAGCCCGAACCGGATGCCGAAACTGCTGCTGCCTTGGGTAGCGAAGAGACCGGCGCTGCAGCTGTCGGAGAGCAGTTGAATTTTAACAATGCCATACACGATTTCCTGCTGCGTCTACCTGGCATTCATACGCGCAATGTCCATGCGGTGCTACGACGCGGTGTCAGTTTGCGAGATCTACTCAAACGCAGCCAGGCGGAGCTATCGGAGCTGCTGCAGTCCCAGGAGAGCGGCAAACTACTCTGGGATATACTTCATGTCGCCCATTTGCCCGAGAAGGATGAAGTGACCGGTTCGTCGGCTTTGTTGGCCGCCAGCAAACAATTTGGCAGCGGAACACACAATCGCTTCCGTAAGGCAGCCGGAGAGTCGCGACGTGGTCGTCGCTGAGCATTCGATAACCCCAGAAGGCAAATTTTCCATAATATAAAGGTGGAGTGGCATTGTTGGGTAAGCATGCCCGACGACGGGATACTCTTACATTTTGCTCAAGTGGAAAATTAATTGGTTGAAGAATAAATTTATCTAACTTTTATCTATTTATCTATCTAATTTATATATAATTTTCATACTAATAAATATATATAGTTGTTACATGATTTTTGGTTAGGACTCTACCACTATATCTTATAGCTGGTTGGTTATAATGATCATTTTACTGTCTAATTTATATCAGGATCGTACTACTTTATCATATGGTAAAATTCCCTCTGTCGGGGCGTGAATGGGCGCTCCCTCCTGTTGCACTGAGTGTGCTCTCGTGTAGTGTATAATTATGTATTTTTCAATTAACTTTGCTGAGTTCAACTTCAGGCATTAACACCCACACCCACACCCACGCTTCTCCCTGAGTTGGTCTGGAAATCAATTTCAATGCATTTTTAAAGCATCCTTTCCACCTCATTTTCCCCCCCAACGATTTCCGACTTCGCCTGCTTCAGGGGGTTATGAAGTTCCCCAGTTTACCGGTATTATTGCAACGCGTTCGACTGTTAAATAAAATGCATATGAAATAAAAGTATTGCGTTTATTTTCAATTATTTGCACAATCAAATAACAGATTGATTTAAAAGAATTAATTGTGAATGTTCTGAAATTCCATTTCGCATTCATTTCGCTTTTAAAAAGTTATCTATGTTTGCACATGCAAGAAATGCTCAAAGAATTTAGTTTTATTGTTATATTAGCACTATTAATTTTATGAAATTCGTTTAAGAAAACACATCTGTAGACAAATCTAATAATTAAATGAAATAGTGTAGAGCTTAAAGTATTTTTTTCTTACCTGAAATATAGCAAATATTTTTCCTTTTCAAACAATTTTGCAATTGCGCCACATGGAACATGTTTTTCTTTAAAAATGTGTAAAATTAGTTTCTTTTTTTGCTTTTATGCTTTATGATAAGTGCAAATAATTCAAATTTGTTTAATTTATTAAAGTGCACACACTTGTAATAAATATTTTTATTAATAAATATGTGAATTGCTGTCATAAATATGTAATGCAGTGCTGTTTTCTCTGACATAAGTTAGCTCTTCAAATTGTTGTTTAAATTATCATTCACTTTACATTTATTTATAAACTTTTACATTCTATTCCTTTCAAAGCACTGAAAATAAATGTAAATTTGCTTTCTAAATTATAATCGATTCTCTTATATCACTCAAAAGTCAAATAATCGAAACTATCGGCTAAAATTGAATAATCGATAAACAAAGTTTTTCAATGTAACAAATCTATAAATTTCGATTTTAAAGTAAATTTAACATAAATTTAAGTGACCTCTGCTACTGCCACACAGCTACAGGGTTTACAGGGTATGCATAGAAGAACAATCAAAGGGAATATCCGATTGCATTTTGCATTTGCGTGCCAAAGAGCCCAACAAAAAGCAGCAAATCAAAGAGCTCATTCGACCACTGTTTACGCTCCCCAATGAGTGTGTGTGTGCACAGAGTGGGTGGGCAGGTGGGAGGGGGGTGTAGGGATTGACCAACTGACCAGTGTTGCAACATTGCGCACAATTGACGGTTGTTTGTGGCCCAAAAGCGAGGCCCAAAATGAAGCGCATTGTGCCCGTGGCCAAAGAAAAAACGAAAAAAAAAACACTTGTATTAAAGGTGTCAGTAGTGTTAGTCGACTGCTGAAAACCCTGTACTTGCTGTAGTCCTGTAGTATCACATCACCAAAAGAAAAGTCTTAAGAGACTGACTGACTGACTGCATTAAATACTTTTTCGTTTTATAACGAGCTAATGAGACCATTTTTGCAAATACAGGGCCTAAAGACAAAAAGGCACATTGACTCAGCGATGCAGGGACTACAAGCGAACGCATTAAACTGGCTAACTGACTGGCTGACTGAGCTTTTGGTCAAAATGCGAAAACAGATACCAAAATCAAAATCGGAATCGAAATCAAAAGAGAAATTAGAAACAGCATAGAAAACTGTATCGGCAAAATTTGTGTAAGCCAAAAAAAAATACAGACAGATCGAGTGGGTACGCAGTAGAAAGAGAGGGATAGGTAGAGAGAGAGAGAGAGGGAGATAGAACAAACGAAACAAACGAAACAAACGGCTGTGAAATGTTGTTTTTAATTGCAATTCTCTCGGGCTAAAAACTGGTTTGTTGCGACTGTTCTATGCAAGTGCTTTATGGTTTATTGGTAACGCTCGGTTTCGTCACTCTTTGCCTTGGGGCGTTGGCAATTGAAAATTATGCTTGGACATTTGATACCAAGGCTATAAAAGTTATTGCTGCCAAAAATAATAAGGCTTTAAAGTATGAGCATAAACGCACACGCACAATCCACAGTTAATTTGTATACGCTGCGTATACGTTACAAATCGATTGCACTAGCAAACACTGTCTCTGGGGTCAAGTAACAGATAGACAGATTGAAATCGTATTCAATTCAATTTTACACGAGTTTAATCTAAGGAAAGTGAGAATATTTTGGTGTTGCTGGGTGTGCTCGACTTGCAGATTCCATTTAAACTAATTACTTTTAAACTCTTTAGCTAGTTTTATACCCTGTTTGCTGGCTTTAAATAGTTTTGTAATTTTTAACTAGTTTTTCATTGTCTTTTGTGCCTTGCTTTATTCCTGTTTCTTTTGCTTTTCTTTGCACTTTCAATTTTAACACTTCCTTTTTTACATGCTAACCTCTATCAGCTTCCTCTTTGCCCTTTCCCCAGTCACCACCATTCGTTTGCCACATTCCCCATCGCCCACTTTCTACCGCCGTCCATCCATCAATCGATTTAATTGGCATTCGAATTGTTTCAAGTATTTGACAATATGTGCTGAATGAACCACAAAGGCGAACCAAGGTAAACACGAGACATGGTCAATAGACAGTGGACAATGGCCAGTGGACAGTTGGACAGTGGGACAGTGGATAATGGGCAATGTACAATGGAAATAAGGACAATAAACGAGGAACTTGGACAATCAGTGATAGATCAATGGACAATGGAAAACGGGTAGACACGAGTCAAGCGTCAGTTAGTTGGATAATTATGAATTCAAATTGGATAAGCACAAGCAAATAATATATGCTTACTTACAAATGATTAAACAACTGTTAGATACCCAGCAAAAGTTAAGCCTTCCTACTCTAACCGTTTGACTACCACACAGATCAATAAACCTCAGTACAGGGTATATTTTATGGGATTACAATCAATTGTACACAAATCGCCTTAAAATAGCTCAAATATTTTGAACCGACACAGTCAAAAGGCAGATCAAAGTGAGCGGAAAAAGGGTACGCAAGGGGGTTGGAGCAGGGGTTAAATGGTGATAGTTGATTCTCACTTAAATTAGTGCATGGCAAGCAATTATTTTATTGCACATCCTGCACGCGAATGGAATTCCATTAGTCAAAGTCAAAGCCCAAACCATTTGTCAGTGGGCTCAACAGGGGGAGGGAGTCAGTGGTGGGGGGAGTAACAGAGGCAATCCGTTAAGGCATGCAACAATCGATTTTTGAGCCCAAATTCATTAGAGAAACGCAAATTGTTGAGCAATTTGCCAAAACTGTATATATTTGTATTCTGTATTGGAGCAAGGGCAAAAATCGCTGAAAAATAATAATTAAAAAATCTACTTGTAGTTTTTTTATTGTATTTTTTATTGTATATTTTCAGTTATTATTGTGTCGCTTTTTTATTCTATTATTTTTTTTGTAGTTTTTAGATATTTTTGTGTCTTTGTTAGCGTTGAAATTTTACTTATACTTCGATTTATAGCTAACTAGTCATATTTAAATTGCATACTTTTAAGTGCTTTGCATAGCATACTTTTTAGCGCACTTGAAATGCACAAAACTTTAATGGAAAACGTCTTTTAAATTTTCAGCTTAAGACTTTTACTTATCGCAAATGAAAAATCTTAAAGTTGCTTCGCCTAACAGCAATCACAGCCAGAATGGCCAGAAGAAGAAGCAGCAGCAGAAGAGCGTCAACAACAACAAGGCCGGAAAATGGGCCAAATGGCCCAAATGGCTCAAATGGCGTTGGCCGACAATTTAACTGCATTTGGTGTAAATGTTAACGAAATAATCGCCCAGCGCCATCTAGCGACAAGGGGGGCTAGTGTCCCTTCCATACCATTATTCTGCAGCTACACTCCCCTTGGCACTCTCCTCACTCAGCACAGAGGTGCAAGACAACAGCAAATAACCATGAGCATAAACATTACAGTTTCACGGGGAATCGCGACCCAATGGCGTTTCTCCATCCCCCTCCTCAAGGAGCTCTAACGAGCAGTAGCGACACAACATGAGGTAAGCAAATCTCAACTGAAATTTCCTTAGATAAATGACTTTAAAATTTAAGTAGAATAATTTAATATGAGCTGTTATTATTATTATTATGTAGTACAGCACTTTTTCACTGCTGTTTGATTATTTTGGGTAGAATAAGAAAGGTGCTATTAGAACTGACTATATGAACCCAGCTAAAAACTCATATATCTTAATCAAACTTGGTAGAACTGCTTCTTATAGTTTAACTTTGTGTACAGCATAAAATCAGTTGATTTCGCTCAAGTTTTTTAATTTTTGCTAAGCTAAAAGCTTAAGTACTTCCATGAAACTTGGAAGAATTGAGTCATAGAGCAGCTTATAAATATAATAAAATCAGATAAGTTTGATGAATAATTTCACTAGCTGACTTTGCTGACAAACTAGTTCTTTTGGTGAAACTTGGTCAAGCAGCTCTCATAGAATTCTCCAAGCTAAAATAGCTGATAACTACTTTAATTCAATGAAACTTTCTATATATCATTTCTAAACTATAGCTAAAAACTGAACTGAACTTTTTCTTAGAATCAAAGTATCCCTTGAAAACTTTATGCCTCGTACTGAGCCCGTTTTTCATTCAGTTTGTTGTCTAAACTTTAGCTATACAGGTAGCCAGTCAAAATTTGAGTATTGTATTTAAAAACGGAGTCGTATTATTTTCGGCATGTCGAGATATCGCTATGGTGATTTAATACTCGAGGCCTTTATGGAGTTCCGTCGACCGATGTCCATGGATGAGGTTGTGGAATATGTGGCCGAAATGACCGATAGACCATTCTTTGAGATACGTCTTCAAGTGGATAATACATTGACGGCTGCCTGGTTGCATGGCTTTGTGGAGCGTCACAATGATCTATATTCTTTGAATTTACCGGATAAATTGATAAGCCATAGTTCAAACAGATCAATTAATCGTCACACTGATTATAGCTACAATCGAACGAATCGATCCCATCACCGACATAATTTCCAGTGGTATGCCTTCACTCGGAGTCAACGCTAGGGAATTTGGCTTTCCGACCAGTTCCCCGCTTAAAAAAGTGTTTCAAAAATATTTTCCGAGTTTTATTTGTGATGGACCGCTGGCGTTTGTGGCGAGGAATCAAAGAATCGTTTTAATTGATAACATAATCTTCCAAATTCTTTGTGCTTGAGCTCCATATTTGGCTTATAAATTGACGGAATATTGAAATAAAGCATTTATTTATTATAAGAGCGAGTCCAAGTTTATATATATTAAATGCGCAAATAGAAAGTCGAGTAACTTTCACACCATGATGGAAGCACAAATTGCTTTGGGAGGCAATCCGTTCCCTGATCTGTTGGCAAACTGGACTAAACAGGAGTCACAGTGTCTGCTGGTCATTTAATAGGTCTCTGCTATTTGTTTCCATAGCAATGCTGCTATATTTGCTATTGATTTCATCAGGCTCCAGTATGCCTGTGTTTCCTTTTCAAAACGAAACGAAGGAGACAGCAAAAAAAAAATTCTAAGAAAAATACGAAGCATTTTGGCTTTGTTGTGTGCGCTTTTGCCATTTGCTCGAATTCCCCAAAGTCAACGGCAATTTCCGACAATACCAAACAAGGTGCAGGCGGGTAGGGGGTAGTGACTGGAGGGGGTAGTTATAGTTGTTAGGGTGAGCGGTTGGCTTGTGGGGGTGCTCAAATTGGGCTGTCAGTTGTTGTGGCTGCTAACGGTTAAATAGGAACTTCGCCGCCAACTTATAACGCGCTCCACTTCCGTTTCCGCTAAAAGGCAAACAACTAGGCCATTGGCCAGACCCCATACTCCTCTATGCCCACCCCCCCTGCCGTCTTGGGCAAACAACCCCGGGTTTGGGCATTCCCAAAAAACTATTAAATCACATTTTACGAGCGTTAAGTGCACAATTAAAAGCATTTCGTTAATGTTGAAATTGTGGCACCACCTGACCCACCAATGGCAGAGACCATTCCCCACACCTTCACCACCCATACACACACACACACACACTTCTGTTTCCTTTGGCTGCCACTTCTTTGTCTTGTTTGCCTTTTCCATTTGCTCATTCCACCGCTTTGTCTGTGACTGCGTCGACGTGTTTCTCAGCTGTTGTGACGTAATTAAATTTGCCGTACCCATCACCTCCCATGCCCCCTTTGCAGTTCAGGCTTTTGCCAATCTAGGCTCCATGGGAAAGCAAGAAAAGAGCAAGAAAAAATCAGACTAAATCGATTATGCTTGTGATGTAAATTCTTTTGCACCCGCTGCTATTTGAAAAATGGCTTTGAAAATGGTTTGAAATAGAGCGCAAACAGTAAGGTCGGGTTTTAAAATGGTAGAGTATTTGAAGAGCAATTTAATAGTAAAAACTATTGTATTTTACTTTAAGAAATCTATTTAAGTAAAAGTAAATTTTTTTTCTTTTATTTTACATTTAATTTGGCTGTTGTTCATTTTTACAACTTGATGTGAACTGTTAATATAATTAATAACTTATAAGTAATATGAAAGGCCATGGGGATCAGGTCCACATTCGGATATGAACTTGTCACAGCTTGTAAAGTTCTATCTATGACAAGACGACAGCTTGGACATCTGAGTTACTGTTGTAGTCATACATTTAGATAACTTAAAGTTTGCTTAAATGTTAAAGCGTGTGCTTTATGTTTAGACCCCGTACTCAGCAAGAGTAGAGGTGTCTATAAGTTGTGTCAGAAGCGAAATGAGCATAACAAAGAGAAGAATTCATTTCTTTCTGAATGGTACTGTTATAACTATTCCCAACAAGTTGTACGATTACTTTTACAGTCGACTCGCTAGACTTCATCCCTTCGTACTTTATCGTGTTATGGCTTTAAGCTACTGCCGAAATAGCAAATTTAAGGCAGTGAAATATGTTTCAAAATGCAGTCAATTTGCATGTAGTAAACTTATCCAAGAATTGTTAGAAACAAGAACTTCAAATTACTTTTAGTGCATTGCTAGGCAGCGGAGTAAGCGGAGCAGTGAGGAATGTGAGATATGGAAAATGAGTGAGGGCTTTATGACGCAATCAGCATTTGGCTTGCACTCAGTTTGACGCGTTGTCGAGCTTGTATTTACGCCTTTTAATGCTCATCCCGGTGGGCAATGACAAAGTAGATGATGGGGTAGGGTGTGGGGGTAGCTGGAGGGTGGCAGGAGGCTGGGAGGTAAATAACAAAACGCAACTAAGTAAGTAATATGAACTTAGTAGGCGTGTGAAGTGCACACTTAATGGGCTGTTGCCTGAGGATGGTGGGCTAAGACTAAGAGTAAGGGGAAAGAGGGTGGGAGCAGGGGAGGAGCGGTGTATAAGGGGCTGTCGGTTAGCAGGGGAATTTCAGCTTGTGTCACTCACACCACTTAACACCCTCTCGAAATAGCAGCCAAGAACTTTGCCGTACACCCCGTTGAAAACTCTACAGCTGCAGTTCGGGGCTCCAGTACCAGCACCAGTACCAGTACCAGTTCCAGCTCCAGTTCCACTTTACGCACACGCCTAAGTGCGGAAGCATGTTCAAGTGTGTTGAAAATGGCAAGCAATGTGTTACTAGTTCTGCCCCTTCTCCCGCTTCGTCTTCTCTTCCTGACTCTGCCTTCGTCTCCGTCTCCCTCTTCGTCACGACTTGCTCTGCTTATTTTCTTAACTTTTTTTAAATTATAATTTAATTAATATATACTCTAGTACCTCTATACCTAGTTTATAGATTAATTTTAAATTCTCATTGAATTCCTTATGCTCCTGGGTTAGCTATTTAAATGATTTTGTAGGGTATTTAATGTTTGAGCTGCCAAAGTTACATTTTTTGGCTTAAATATGTTGTGTTGTTATTGCTGCTGATGCTGTGATGACGTCACTACCTTACCGCCCAGTTGACGCTACAAAGCGGCACAAAGTTGCGCCAGCAGCGGAAGCCAAAGGATCATCCCTGACGTTGACATTAGTTTCAGTTGCATCGGTATGAGTCAAACGGATTAGGGAGTGTGGATCTGATGGGTGGGTAGGGGAGCGGTAGGTGAGCAGCGTCTATTTCTCGAATATGCCAGTACTTCCGGCGCGCTGTCTGCCTTTTCGATAACCTGCTGCGTCTCTGGGCACTGGAGCTGGAGCTGGAACAGGAGTTATAGTCGGAGCTGAAGCTGCAGCTCGGCCAGGATGTGACAACGTCATGAGCATCAGGGACAGATGTGTGTGGCTCGCGAAGAAGGGCAAAGGGAGGCGTCGGGGGCGTGGCAAACGCTAACTTTAAAATGCAACATTTATGTAGTTTTGTTGCATGTTTGGACATGTACGTGACATTTTGCAAAAGTCACAGAGGATACGCAGCTAAAAGCCTGACAACTGAATACACACACACGCACACACACACACACCCATATATATACCGATACACATACATATATCTCTTTGTCTTTGTTCCTTAGCTTTATGTGCCACTAAGTTCCCATTATTTTCGCGTCTCCTCAGTTATTCCCCTTTTTTCCAGTAGCTTTGATTTCCACAAAGATAAATTCTAGCTACAGTGGGCAACAAAAAAATGTAGCGCTCAGTGTTTCCACATTTCACAAACGACAAAAAGCAGCTTTAACTGTCATAAAAAAGGGTTTGCAATGTATTCAAGAAAAAGAGTATAACAAATAATACTATATCTTCCCAGTGACAGTTTTGACAGCTGTATTCTGAGTTAGCAAAAAATTCACGTAACATTTTCTCTTCGTTTGTGAAAAAATCATTTTTAAGAGCTAAACGAGGTACAATCAGAAAAACGGATGTTGAACAATAGAGTCGAGTGGAATAGAGTGTCAAAGACCCTGTGCTTATTATTCAATATCTAATACCATACTTCTACTGCTACTATACTTTCAGAAGTAATTGAAATTCGGCATCATCATCATGGAAGACATGACATCTGATCGTAATGCGAGCGGTGGCGCTGCCATGTCTCCACTAGTGGAAGAACGTGCCGTGGAGGATCGTAATGCGAGCAGTGCCGCCGCCATAGCCCACCTAGGGGAAGCATGTGCCATGGAGGAGTCTGCCAGTGGCGCCGAAATAGTCCAACTAGGGGAAGAATATGCCATGGAGGAGTCTGCCAGTGACGCCGACATAGTCCTACTAGGGGAAGAATATGCCATGGAGGAGTCTGCCAGTGGCGCCGAAATAGTCCAACTAGGGGAAGAATATGCCATTGAGGAGTCTGCCAGTGGCGCCGAAATAGTCCAACTAGGGGAAGAATATGCCATGGAGGAGTATGCCAGTGGCGCCGAAATAGTCCAACTAGGGGAAGAATATGCCATTAAGGAGTCTGCCAGTGACGCCGACATAGTCCTACTAGGGGAAGAATATGCCATGGAGGAGTCTGCCAGTGGCGCCGAAATAGTCCAACTAGGGGAAGAATATGCCATGGAGGAGTATGCCAGTGGCGCCGACATAGTCCTACTAGGGGAAGAATATGCCATGGAGGAGTATGCCAGTGGCGCCGACATAGTCCAACTAGGGGAAGAATATGCCATGGAGGAGTATGCCAGTGGCGCCGATATAGTCCAACTAGGAGAAGAATATGCCATAGAGGAGTATGCCAGTGGCGCCGACATAGTCCTACTAGGGGAAGAATATGCCATTGAGGAGTCTGCCAGTGGCGCCGACATAGTCCAACTAGGGGAAGAATATGCCATGGAGGAGTCTGCCAGTGGCGCCGACATAGTCCTACTAGGGGAAGAATATGCCATGGAGGAGTCTGCCAGTGGCGCCGTCATAGTCCAACTAGGGGAAGAATATGCCATTGAGGAGTCTGCCAGTGACGCCGACATAGTCCTACTAGGGGAAGAATATGCCATGGAGGAGTCTGCCAGTGGCGCCGAAATAGTCCAACTAGGGGAAGAATATGCCATGGAGGAGTATGCCAGTGGCGCCGAAATAGTCCAACTAGGGGAAGAATATGCCATGGAGGAGTATGCCAGTGGCGCCGACATAGTCCAACTAGGGGAAGAATATTCCATGGAGGAGTATGCCAGTGGCGCCGATATAGTCCAACTAGGGGAAGAATATGCCATAGAGGAGTCTGCCAGTGGCGCAGACATAGACATAGTCCAACTAGACATAGACATAGTCCAACTAGGGGAAGAATATGCCATGGAGGAGTATGCCAGTGGCGCCGACATAGCCCAACTAGGGGAAGAATATGCCACTGAGGAGTCTGCCAGTGGAGCCGACATAGCCCAACTAGGGGAAGAATATGCCATGGAGGAGTCTGCCAGTGGCGCCGACATAGCCACACTAGGCGAAGCACGTGCCATGGAGGATCCGAAGTCTGCCAGTAACGCCGCCATATCCAAACTAATGCAAGTACCCAGGAACCTACTAGAATATCTTGTACGCTTCCATACAGCGGAAACTATCGACGAATTTTACAAGTACCCAAACATTTGCATGGCTGTCCACCGCGAGCTACCACCACTTGCTCGTGTCTTTGTAGAACGGATAATGTTAGTTGATGTACCGGTGCCACAAGTTGTTATTAACTCATGGGTAGCACAACATGCTGAGAAGGTACAAACAGATGCCTTTAGATATCTGAGCGCACTACATATTTGGCGTGCTGCGGGCGTACCCGGTGGCCCACCTGCCTGGGAACTCACACCGATTTTTAAGGAAAACATATTAGAAATGGTATTCAACCGTCTGCGTTGGGGGTTTCAAGAATGTCTGGAAATTGATTTAAGGCCCCGAGACATTGCATTTCTGGACTCGTATGCTATGACACGCTGGCACAGTGTACTGCATTATATAGTCGGCATAGGCTGTCGCGAAGCCAAAGATGCCATAAGTCCAGACGCTGTGCGTGTTTTACTAAATGCAAAACTAATGAAACGCAATGAACACAATGTCATCAAAATAACAGGGGACGGCTTTCAGTTCATGCTAATTGACCTAGCGTCTCAGATCTGGCAGTATTTGCTTAAGTATTTGGAAACGTGCGATGAACATGGTTTATGTTTACCCGAATGCCTATCGATGTTATACCAGCTGAGCAACACGGGGCTGGGGTGCAGTTATAGCTCGGTGGGCATGAGCGATCAGAATGTAAAATTCCTGCAGCATATGCGCGAATTAGGACTGGTTTTTCAACGAAAACGCAAGGACTTTCGCTTCTATCCCACCAGACTAGCAATGTGTATAGCGAACAGGAGTGAAGCTCTGGCCTTTACCACACAAGATGGGCGTGAGCAGCAGACTGACTACATTTTAGTAGAAACAAACTATCGTATCTATGCTTATACCGATTCAGAGATACAGATAGCCGTGCTAAGTATGTTTACTGAATTGCTCTATCGTTTCCCCAATCTTGTGATCGGTGAACTTACGCGGGCTTCGGTACAGCGGGCATTGCGTAACGGCATTACATTCGACCAAATGATCTACCATTTGGAGAAGCATGCACATCCTAATATGAAGCTAGTGGAGTCGCCAATTAAATCGAAATATACCGTGCCACCCACAGTGGTGGTTCAAATTCGACTTTGGGAAATGGAGCTTAAGCGTGTCAAATACAATGAGTTTTCAATGAGTTCCTGACAAGAGGATGAAGGATGAAGGCAGACGCATAATGGTCGTCAAGGAAGCTGGTGAAAAAGATGTCAAACGCTATTGGAAGAAGTACGCAACGGCCGGTGTCCAGTGATCAATCTACACTACACGTTACATTACACTTTACTCTACACTCTACACTACACTCTACACTACACTCTACACTACACTCTACACTACACTCTACACTACACTCTACACTACACTCTACACTACACTCTACACTACACTCTACACTACACTCTACACTACACTCTACACTACACTCTACACTACACTCTACACTACACTCTACACTACACTCTACACTACACTCTACACTACACTCTACACTACACTCTACACTACACTCTACACTACACTCTACACTACACTCTACACTACACTCTACACTACACTCTACACTACACTCTACACTACACTCTACACTACACTTTACACTACACTCTACACTACACTCTACACTACACTTTACACTACACTCTACACTACACTCTACACTACACTCTACACTACACTCTACACTACACTCTACACTACACTCTACACTACACTCTACACTACACTCTACACTACACTATACACCACACTTTACACTACACTCTACACTACACTCTACACTACACTCTACACTACACTTTACACTACACTCTACACTACACTCTACACTACTTTAAATTCATGCCTCTTCAACATTTACATGCACAAGTTAAGAGCGCATACGGCAGTTGCCCTTATAACAAACAGACGGTTTAATTGTGAAACTGTAAAAACGTTTATTACTAAACAATCAATTCATTGCTTAGAAACAGCCAATAATAATTAGTAGTATTACAATAGAGGATTGGCTCTGCAACATTAAAAGAAGAAAATTTGTTTTATTTCGTACACAGCTCGCCACTTGAACGGGACACCCTGTAAGCAACATTAAAAGAAGAAAATTTGTTTTATTTCGCTTATATAGTTACATGCACAGCTCGCACCTTGAACGGGACACCCTGTATGCGCTTATTTGAAATGCTCATAGCTCGAAAACAAGCGGTATTTTTTCTAAATTATCTTTATGCTCGCATTCTTTACTATTGCTGGTACATCCAAGCTTTGGAAAAGAGCCGTTATAAAGTAGTTTACACTTTGTGTTAACATTCTGCGCCACTTGCATAGAACATGCACTTTATTTTGTCGCTATCGTGCACAAATTGTGTTTTACTTTTAATTTTTGATTTAATTGAAGTGTATATGAAGTTTAAAAAAATTAAAATGGGTGGCACTACATTATCTGTGTCCGAAAAAAGAAAAATTCAAGCTTACCAGCAATTATCTATAGAAAATCGACTTAAGAGGTGTTCTATGCAAGTGGCGAGCAGTGTATGTGGAGTTGCACTACAATAACAAGCGGGCGATGTGGCTGCACAAGAGGAAGACGTATGCAGTAAGGCTTAAAGTTGTAAAGTAGCCAACGCATTTGAAGGTTGTTTAAATCGTTTCTTATTTTCAATCATATTCATGACCTGTAATACCTGTAATACCTGGCGGACAGCTCTCGTAGTCGGTCGAATTTTATAGTTTTTCTTTAGCATGATTTTCATACAAATTCGGTTCTCTTAGGCGTAAATCCCCCAAGGGTGGAAAAAATTATTATTATTATTATTATTATTATTATTAATATTATTATTATTATTATTATTAATATTATTATTATTATTATTATTATTATTATTATTATTATTATTATTATTATTATTATTATTATTATTATTATTATTATTATTATTATTATTATTATTATTATTATTATTATTATTATTATTATTATTATTATTATTATTATTATTATTATTATTATTATTATTATTATTATTATATAGCAACTTAAACTTAAACTTTAAAAATAGAAAACATAAACATTTTTATTTTATTTGCTATTTTACACGCTTGAGAAATCACATTTCAAGTATTTTTACAATCTTTGTTAACAGAGTAAATTCCAACAAAATAACATAAATTTATGTGTTAAAATAATGAAGGAGCTTTTCAATAAGGTAAGACGCCTTAAGAGTTAAGTTTCCACGTCTCGATATCGAAACCCATAAAATTCATGTAGCATAACTATTTGAAATTTGCTTTGTTTTTTTTTCTACCTCACGATTTACAATTTTCTTTTACCTGACTTATACATATATATAAATATATTTCTTGGTCTGCTTTTGAGCTGTCGATTCGCTGCGATTGCAGTCGAATGCACGCAACTTGAAATTGTTTTCATTATTTCATTTCATTTGGCTTACAATGTTCAACTGAGAGTTATGGCCAGGCCAAGGCAGTGCAGCCTAAAGGGCAGGCAATGCCCCTAAGCATCAGGCATTAAATAAATACAAGGCGAATCCTAAAAGCAACTCGAAAAAAGCCAAAAACCCGAGTCACCATCATGCTGTTGACTACCGGATATCCGTTACAGCTTAAGTTAAAAATTATTCTTACGCTTAGGTGGCCACTTTGTTTTGCGGGCTTAAAAGAGCCACAAATAGTATAAAATAAACTCTTTGATTTAAAGTTTTTTTGATAATCAAGGTCTGCCATTGTCAGCCTATTTTAATAAGTACAGAGCACAACACTAATTTAAGTTGCCTTTATATGTAGTAGGTTTAAAGCTTAATAAATTTCAAACAATAATTGTACGCTTAACTGTAACTGCAGCGTATACTTAATAAACAAACAATTACATGCTGAAATTTAAATCGGTTTAAGTTTATTTTATATTTAATTGAACTTAAGTGCTGCGTATGTGGGCCACTCGAAAAGTACGAATGGAAAAAACGGAATTGGAAGTTCTGAGAAAATGTCGAACTGGTTTGCGAATATTTGTCATCAAATGTTTATGACGCAGCGCGTAAGCCGCTTACGATTCATTGTTCCCAGTGGAATGGAAGTGCCAGGAGGAGTTGGGAAGAGGTAGGGAGTTTCCGCATGTAGCCAAGGTAAAAATCAGTTACAGTTACAGTTACAGTTACTGTTACCTTCAAAGTTGTCGTTTCCGTTACTGTTGCACTTGCAGTCTGCACTCAAAAAGACTAGTCGGAAGAAAGTGTGCGTAGGAACTACCTAATAACGGACGAGTCAATAGCAACTAGAGCACAGAGAGTGCAAGACAAAAGAATTCGGCACAAAAGTCTATCTATGCATTGCAGGGTCTTTTGCAGTCAGTTACTGATTTCTTGCTGCATTTGTTGCATTCAAATTGCATGCAACTCATTTCGCTTTGTTGCCGCATGAAATTTAATTTGCAAATATGAGTATGGAAAGAGGACTAAGTGGTGTTATAGGGAGTGGAGTAGGGCGGGCAGTGGTTGTAGGGGTAGGGGTATCGCAGAGGGTAGTACCCCTGGAGTGGATGGGAAAGTGAGTTCAGGCTCGACTGCTGCTTATTTATTTAAGCAATTGCCGATGTCAACACGCAGGACACATTGATGGGGCACAATGATTGGGAAAAACTCCGGTTGGCATAATTCCAATAGATTATGCTCGACGCAAATATACCCTGTAGCCAAAAACTGATGTGTTACTTGACATAATTAGGCAATAAATTAGCTGTATTTTTACTTAGCCAGCATATAACATGAGTGAACTTTCTACAAGTCGGTTTAACTCCATGGGATCACAGGGTATAAGCACTGAGCAGCAGACGTATCGATATAAATTTTGCCGCAAATGTAGCCTTGCGCGGTGGGTGGGAGTGGCATGGGCGGTGGCTGGCTGTTTGGAATATGGAACTGCAAATGGAAATCGAAATCGCAATCAAAATGGAGGAGGAAGTGGAAGTGGAAATGGAAATGGGAACGTCAACATCTTAGCAACTTGACGCGGCGTCTGCCTTTTGCAATTGAACAATTTTATTTTTTTTATTTTTTTTTTGTTTATCTTTGTCTGTTGCTCTGCAACTCATTTTGCTCATTTACATTTCCTATTTCCCATTTCCCATTTACCCCAACTCCAAGCACATCACCATTTTCCCCAAAATAAATGTTGTGCAAAGCAATAAAAATAAAAGTAAATGTTCTGGCGACAGGCAGACAGTCGGAAAATCCACGGCTTTGACGCTCTCGGAAAAAGGTGGCAAACTGCAACTGCTTGAATGCCCTACAATATGCTTAATGTCGTTTTCAATAACCTTAGTCTTAAATGCTCGGTCAGTGGTATACCCTACAAGCTGAGAAATTTAAAGAAAATGTTAGTTTTTAAGAATGGGATAGTGTACCTCACTCCTTTCCTTCTTTTCCTCCTTCTTTGCCTTCTTCCATATTTTAAAACATTTTATTTATTGTTTAATTTACTTTAAACAAACACTTGACTTTGCATGTATCGAACTCACTACAGGGTATCTTTCAGTTATTTCATCTGTTGCGCATTCATACATAATGGATTTTATGGTTACAAAAGTATGTTATTTACATAGAAAAGGGTTCAATGAACTTGTCGCTGAATAAAGCAGTTGAAAGGTCTTTCAACTCGACTCGACTCAACTCGTCTATTTATGGATGTTTCACTTATAAGTTTTAGGGCCGGTTTTGTTATCTCGAAACATCGATTTCACAGCACGGAGATGAAAGTGACAGACAACTTAAAATAGAAAGAAAAGATTAATTTATTTATGTATATAGCATGACAGCGCTGAAAAGGAGATTGCAATGTGTCAAATTTGAATGTCCCTTTGTTCAAATACCAAAAATAAATGGCAAATTTTAGCACAAGCGCTGACTATTGACTATTTGTTAAATAGTTTATTAAATATATACTACTATAGGCAAGAGTTAAATTTAATTATATTTCTAAGAGAATTGAGCTGACAAAAAAGGCAACAGTATTTTATACTTTACAGGGTATTTACAGGGTGAATGAAATTTTAAATAGCAAGAACACTAAAGTTGGTATCCTGATCTATTGTTATAAGCATGAGTTAAATTTAACTCTATTTCTATGCAGAGAATTAAGCTGACAAAAAGTGTTGCCTACTTTCAGGCAGCAGTATTTTATACTTTACAGGACATTTTTGATTGGTAGTTGTAAGCTTTGTATTGATTTTAATAGCATCTTTTAAATAAAACTTTATTTCTTTTGCTCAATTTGTGGAAACTTGAACACTTTTATTTTATAGGGTATTTAAAGTTGATGTAACTTCTTGAAGAATCTCAGTTTTAAAGGCCGCTTTAAATGGGCTGTAAATGGGGGCAAAGCCACGCCCACAAAGGCATAAATAAGTGCGTTTTTACGTACTTTGTTTTTTAAAGTTTGGCAAAAGTGAGCAACAAGATTTGCGAGCCAAAACTTTGTGGGCAGGGTGGGGGAGAGGAAGAGAGATGGAAAGGAAGAGAGAGAAAGCAGATGAAGCAGAAGCCAAAAGGCAAATGAAATCAACAAACAACAAAGTTGTGAGAAGCCGTGTGGCAAGCTCAGGCCAAACTTGCCACAACTACTTAGCGTCAGTGGCAGGCAGCTTACACTGGTCAATGGCCCCGCCAACAAGCCGCATTCAGTTGCAATCAACAGCTGCCCACGCCCCCTTTTTCCCCACCAACGCTCACAGCTAGCGGTGCTGCACACACTCTCACACTCACACGCTCTCACATTCTCTCCTTCTTTTGGTCTTTCACAAATGTGATAAATGAATGGGGCAGGCCACAGGCCTTGTCTGGCCTTGGAGAGCAACGACAAGTGGCAAGTAGCAAGTGGCAAGTGGCTTGGGGCAAGGGGCATTGCGAGGGCGACAAGTAAATTAAATGGAATGGAGCAAAGCGTAAACTAAAATGGCCGCACGCCATTTTGTTTTAAATATAAACACAATAAATATAAAAGAGAAAGAGGAGAGAGAGTAAGAGAGAGAGAAATTTATGTAAAAAAAAAGTAAAAACACGCCAAATGTTTGGGCTGTAAAAATTGTTTACGGCCACTAAAGGAAAACCGCGAAACAACGGCCATATCACAAACAACAACACTTGTTGTGTGTGCGTGAGTGTGTGTATGCAAGTGTTTGTGTGTGTGTGTGTGTAAGTTAGTGTGAGTGTTTGTAGACCAGAAGCTTGTGTGGTTGTGCGACAAATTCAACGCCATATTGTGTGTGTTTAGCAATTTCATCGACAGCAGAAACAGAGGGGGTCGTTAAAGAGAGAGGGGAGTTAGAAGTAGACAGAGATAGACGCAGCTATAAGAAAAGTTAAGACAAGTTAAGTTCATTTTATAGACAATCGCCAAGTGACAACGCCAAACAATTAAATTAATTGCAAAACTACATAAATTTCAGTGGCTCTAGGAAAAAAAACAACCTCATAAAATCTCAGAGAGTAAATAGTATTATGTGATATTATTATTATTATTATTTTTTTTATTATTATGTTGCCCAAAATGAATTCACTTAATTTTGTGGCGAGTACTTGGCAACACATTAGGCATTTTAATGTGGTTTTGACCACCGTCATACTGTGTGAACCTGGCTAATGTTGTTGAAAACTGCCACAGCTGTGCCTGAAGTAGAAGAATAAATAAAAACTGTAATCCGAGGAACGTTTAGACTATAACTTTAAGCCGTGTTGCTGCTGCCAGAGAATCCTATTGGGTTTTAAAAAAAAATTTTCATACATTATACCATTACACTTTCTTCATTTTCATTGAAAAGTATTTAAACAAAAACTCTTTAACCTCAAATACTCATGTTACTCTTCAGTTCAACATAACCTCAACAAACGTACGTTTATCATTTTATATCGAATTTTTGTATAATTAATTCCTTGACATGTTTGTGTGCTTTAATTATATAAAAACTCTTATTAACTCTACAATCAATTTAAAGTCAAATACTCGTGTTACACTTCAGCTCAACATAACCTCAACATGTTTGCTTTATTAATTTGCACAACGTTTTTTGTGTTAAACATAAATTACTTACAATATTTTTTGTACTGTAACTTTTGTGCAATTTTTAAACACAAAAGTTCAATTTAACCTCAAATACTCATTTTACCGTGCAGCTCCACACAATTTCGATATAATTGCACATTAATTTAAGCTCGTAAATTCAGCATTAAATACTTATTAAATTAGTGTTTCTTCAAAACTGCTGTAAAATCTCAGTTTAACCTCAAATTCTTTACTGAGCGACATAACCTCAAAGTAACTGCTGTTTGCAACATAAGTTACTTATTACATTTATTGCGCTTAAATGGTAGAAAAACTCTTTTAAAATCTGGCCATTGAAAAGCTCAATTTGACCACAAGTACTCAACTCAACATAACCTCAACATTCGTATGCTGCACATAGCAAAGTGAATGTAAAAACATAACCTCAACCACACACTTATGTACCTGCACTTAATTTTCGCCTTAACTATAATTTTACTAGCATATTTTGGGCAGTCCAGAAGTCCAGAGAATCTGTTGCAGCAGTGAGCTCTGAGCTTTTGGCCGAGTTGCCTTTGGGCCACATCCATTTAGACCAACAAACTGAGTGTAGGGTGTTGGATGTGGGTAGTGGAATGGGGTATCCCAGCTTCATAGATGGCCACTTATAGTTGCAAGGCCCCGTGTCTAATCCAAGCATTTCTACCGACCAGAACAGCTGCTCTACTGCAAATTGCATGCAAACACAGTCAGTGTTGGACAACGTGGATAGTGAGCGTTGAGGGTATGGCAAGAAAACAAAAAAAAAATTGCAAGTCTCTATCTGCCTCGCCCCGTAACGCCCCTGAAATTATGCAATGCTCGAGCTTTAAAGTAGATTACACGAAATTCTCCGCGCCAGCACAAAAGCCCACGACGGGCATTAATCACGGAAGCGACGGCTTTGGACCGAGGCTCCAGCACCCAGCAAAATACGAAAAAAAAATGTTGTAGAAGAACCTGCATACCACCTTGGCACCGTCTATATATTGTATTCCTAAATAGTGTCTGTTGTGGGGTGTGCGCGGCCAGCGGAGATGGGAGAGAGGAGAAGCTAATAAATTGCCAACGTGCTGGAATGCAGGGAAAAACCCTTTGGGTTTCTTTCAGATTTTCTTTTCGTTCCCCTTCTATTTATTCTCAGTTGTTCCTTTCTCCATATTGCATTTTGGCCGCCAACAAATGTACATAATTTTTCAATTGTCTTTCGGTTGCCATCACGTAATCGTTGGCCCCAATCTATGCATCCAATAACTTTTCAGCTTTTTTGAATTTTGTCTGCATTTTTCTTAGGATTTGCAGGGAGTGCAAATGTTCATAGAATCAGAAAAATTAAATAACTTTTATAACTATTTAAAAATGTTCCTCAACTCCTTGCATAAATAAACTATAAAAGTCTCAAATTAAAGACATCTTTTATCAGGAAATGTGTCTCAACGCCTTGAATAAGTAAACTAAAATATAAATATATCTTTTATTACTTTTATGAACTTGTCGTTTATTTTCTTAGACGACAAATTGAAATTGACTCTATCAAGTCAGTTTTATATTTATTAACGTAAACTATAATACAATTCTTGACTGAATTTTTCATAAAAAGTATTTTAATTAAATTAAATACTAGATGTTTACTGTTTTCAAGTGTTGTTGGCAACACTTGTTGTCGAGTAATTAGTACTTGCTACTCGGTACTCGGTACTTGCTACTCGGTACTCTGTAGTTGGTTTGCAGGCATTTTATGCTTCACAGCAGTGCAAATATTTTTGTTTCTTTGCTCAAAGAGATGGCGGCAAAAACGAGTAAATAAATGAATGTTCGATGATATTTGGCCTTTTGGCCTTTCGTCTTTTCGCTTTGTGATTTTGAGTTTTCTTTGCTTTTCTTTCAGTTTCATTTGATTTTACGGCCAGCGGCAAAATGATTTCATTTTATGTGCTGGACCATAACTGTTATTGGCAGTTGAGCTGACAACCCTGGCTCAGATAGTTGTATGTTCCATCACTCTGGCTCTCTTTCTTACACGCCAACTGTCTCGCTTCCTCTTGGACTTTTACTTGTTGCCAATGATTTGATTTTATTGCCTCGCTATGTCAAGCGAAAATATTTAATGTCAATATTGCAGTTTGTGTTGCAGTGTGTGTGTGTGTGTGTGTGTGTGCGACTGTGTGGCAACCTTATTAGCCAACTCGCCTGCAGGCTGCAGTTGCAGCCGTGCAGCAGTGAAGCTTGGCTAAGCGTTATCATAGCCACTTAGTCTGTGGCAAGTGTCATGTGCCATGTGCCATGTGCCATGCGGCATTCGATATGTGCCAAGTTATACACTGCAAACAGGCTACTACATACATAACTTTAAGCCAAAAATATAGCTTAATATCAATTTAGTTAAAAATAAAATTTACACTTTGAAAAAATAAACTCAAAAGTACTTGCCATTTAATGATGAATTTACACGTATTTAATTTAATAAACTTGTGGTTTTTAAAAGTTTTTAAATACTTTGTACTCCTTTTAAGTATTGTTGGCTATTATTTAGGTTTATCTCAGTGTAGCCAAGAGATTGTCAATTGCACACAGCCGAGCAGACATTCTCCAGCTACGACTTGAACAAAATTGCTTTTGTGGTCACCAGTTGCTCACTCTCTGGTGTGACACTGGCATGTCCCTGGTCTTAGCACCACATCCCTGCCGTTGAAGCCCTTGGGGGGTTACCAAAATGCCTGCAGGTCAAGTATTTCAAGCCCCATCGGCATTACCAAATTACATGCCGGCATTTAAGCCATCCAGCTAATTTGTGTTGAAATTCCATTAGCGGCAAAAATGCGCAACAAAAATGTTGATTATAGTAGAGTCGCAGATTGAAATTAAAGTTGGGTGTCGCTGGCTGATTGGATTGCGGCCGAAAGTGGCAAATCAATCACAACACGTACATCCAGATGGCAGCCACGAAAAGCTGTCATTAACTAGCGTCGAAATGTACAGTGGGCACTGCATAAATATTCAGCGAAGAATACATTTAACATAAATAAACGATAAGTATTTTTACGTTTCCTTTAGTCACTGTTTTTTTTTTTTTGTTGATCAATGTGATAGACAACTCTGGTCCAAGCTCAGCCAACTTCACTAATGCTTGCTGTGTGGTCTTTTAACAAAGTATTGCATAAAATTACATCAGACAATCGAACAAAAATAATAAGTTTAATATAAAACTTCAATCTCTAAAACCAGAACTGTTTTACTGCAAATACACAAATTTCAGTGTTATATGTCATACGGTAATAGCCGTAAATTTGACAGCTGCGACCAACTTAACAAAGCAGGCTAGTGCAGCCAACTTTACGAGTGTATGACTCTCATAAAATATTTCAGTATCAGAAAATTTTGCTTTTACAAACAGTTGTAAGAAACAAAAATTTATATAAACCGAAAATTATATTGCTCTCGTATCAAACGTAATTTAGTAATCTAAAAGTAACTACCAAAAGTATAGAAATTTCAGAATAAACATATATACAAGTTATTTTGTTAAATCGGCGTTAGTCGCAGAAAATCTCAACGTTAATTTTGCACATCGATCACAAGTGGGGTAAGTGAATTATTTTAGTTGAAAGAACCAAACGCCTGCGGCCAACAGAATTAAGACTTGATTTTGTGGCCTGGCTAATTGGAATGCCTGCGGGCGTGTTTTTTTAATTGACGGAAAGTCAACGCATTCGATTTGCTTGCTGCAAACGGATATTAATTGGCCATCACTTCAAAAATAATAATTGAAATGAAATTCTGTAGAATTGCACAGCCCAAGACGATTAAGAAAAAACAAGTTCATACGGAATATATAGCTATATATATTTAATATATACACCATGGAGAATGACAATCAGAAACTGATGGAGTTGCCCCAGACCGATGTGGCTGATCAGGATATGGAGATATTAGAGCATGGAGAAACAAAGAATTTTATGTTCACCATATGCCTAAAGCCAGGCACTTTAATGCACATCAAAATCGAGTCTAAGGAGCGTTTGCCAGTAGGTAATTGGTGCATTTCAGCACAACTCATTCACAATGGTCAACACTACACTAGCACCATACACAATTATGCCATAAATACGGAATTGTTACGCGGTTTGGCACAAATTCACACACCCAATATTGATAATACCAATGGCATGTTGCCACAATTGTTAATGCCATTGACTGTGCCCAGAAACCTGACAATTGATATTAACCAAATAGTTGAGGGAATTCGCAGTTATATGATGGATATGGCTAGGAAGATTGACTATATAATGCATCCGGTATCTGAGGATACCAACGGTTTGTCCACATTGATGACTCATGCACCACATACACAACAATCTTTGCTGACAATGTTGGATCAGTTTGAACGCACCTTATTGAGCTATAAAACTATTGAACAATATCATGAAAATGAAAATGCTAAAAACAATGAAGTAGATGAAATAGATGAAGTGGTCGATGTTGACAAGTCTGACATTCACAGCGATAATGAACTTAGCGGTTACTCTGATGATATGAATGCTGCAAACGATGCTGGCCATGATGCTGATGATGATAACACTGATGACAGCGATGTTGATTTTGAAAAGTTGTGTCTTAGTGCACGTTTCACGCCCGTCAATGGCTACAATGAATCGCATTTTCAGAATTACACATCACCCACTGCATCCGAAGACGGTGATTTGATAACAGATGATACCATAACTATGGAGCATCATTATGATGGTTTCAGTCACTCCGAGTGGTCCTTTTCGAGCAGTAATGGTGACGACGAGTATGACAATGATGATTATGATGATCATGATGATGACGACGATGATGGTGATGATGAAAATGATGACACCTTAGGGGAGGATAGCTGGGAGAGTGATTTCGATGATAGTGCTACCTTTGATGCGAACATGATGCGTTACCTACGCGGTCGTGCCAGTAGTTTGATTACTCGCCTCAATGCCCGATGGATGAATACCGCGAGTATTCCAAGGCGACCGGAATATTGGGATGTTATTTCATGCAATTCACTTGGTGATTTCGATGATTTGTGGTCGATTCTGAGCTGCACCACCGATGAGATTGATGAATGGCAAAGGGATGGGGATCGTGCAATTGATACTCACTTTAGTCAACCATTTCGTCGTCTTATTGGCGAAATTCCACCGGAGACCGCACAGCAGGCGCGTGAAAATTCACGTTGTTTTGTCGATATATGTGACATGTCACCAGATCCGTACCACTTACGTGATAACCTCTACGACGAGCAGCCGTATCGTCCGCACTTTCCAGAGGATCATCCGTCGCCACATGAATACAATGATGATCCACTTATCTCTGAATCTTGTCCACATTTGAATTGTCCTCATAATCAAAACGATTCGGGTGACTGTGATCCAGTTGTATATTATGTATTTAATGATAATTCTGAATCTGAGCCAGAAACAGAAGTGGATTCCGATGTCGAAATGTATGCACGGGCAATGAATGGCGGTATAACATTCGGCGCTGATCAGGAAACTGTTCCACTGGCAATGCTTGTGAAGCAAACTGATGATCTTATTGCTCAGATTTGGGCCACTTTGTAATTATTTCGATTTGGTGCAATTATAATGAGAAATCGTCAAGCAAATGTATTCAAATAAAATGCAATATCGATTAATTAAAATTTGTTGAATTTTTTATTAAAACTTTAGGTTTCTAATTACACACCGAAAGCCGTAAAGCCATATAGCCGTAAAGCCGTGCAGCAGTACCTTCCATAAACCTCAAATTCCATGACAAATGACAAATTTTTCTTTTTTTTTCCTTTGCTTTGCTCTTCGTAATTTCATTGTTCCTTTGGTGCCTTTCCTTTGGGTTCCTTTGGGTTAGTCATCCATAATGTAACATTCTCTTAACACAAATGAAATTCAAAATAGTTGACTTGTATTTTAATTATAGCAATTCATTTGAAAACGTTTATAAAGACTTTATTTTTGTATAATAAAGTTATGCAAATAATGCATTTTAATCTGATTCACACATTTTTTTAAATTGACAAACATTTTTGTTTATTTTTTTTTTTATAGAGCATCAATAATTTGGATCAGCCCTTTTTGAAATAATCCACTCGCTTTGTTTTGCAGTTTTAATTAAAACCAATTTATGCCGATAAATTGAATTCAATTATTTTATTCTAGTCCAGCTCGAGGAGATGACCAGACAAACGTCCCAGTGCACTACAAGAGCTTTATAAATGATTTGATTTTTTGTTTTTTTTTTCGTTTTATTTTTTTTCATCTTTTAATTTTGCTCTCTATTCTATTCTTTCTTTCTGACCTCTTTTGGTTGTGGCAGCAAGAGAAAATGGAGGTTTTGTACCATAGAATGGCAGCTGCTGTGGTCTTTTTTTTTAGAGCTCTTGTTTGGCGCCAGAGCGAAATGAACGAAAATGAAATAAAGCAAATGCCTGAGAAATGATTATGCCATTGAATAAATGAAATATTTCTACACAGTTATGGCAGAGCGAGATAAGAAATAACATCACGTCGTTTTGTTTAAGCTTAAATCATGAAATTAACTTTTACAAGCTGCTTTGATTTCTGTGCCACATTTATAGAAGATTGAAATTATCGATTGGCAATTTTAGGTCATTTAATATGCACTGACTGAGTGATAAATTGGCCAAGTAAGTGCCTAAAAGTCGGGGAATTCAGTAACTCTGTTGATTTTATTAATGGAAAATTTTTGTGTTAGCTGTATCAATTTGTAAAGAATTTAATATAAAACAAGAAAGATTTGATAATGAAATACAATTATTGCGTTTTCGAATGCTACTTTTTAAAGATAAACTCAAGGCATTTATTGCCCTGCCACGCGTAGAAATATCTCAATACTGCGTTCTACTTTCGTCACTAGGCAGACACAAACTGCCATAAATGCACTTTAATTGCTGTGCTAAAATTATAATTATCTTGTAATTGTAAACACGCATTGTTTTGGTATGCATACTAACGGTATCATTTACCTGACTTTCGCTAAAATAAGCGCAGCAAATATTTTGAAAATATTTGTATTAACTTGTACTGTGAAATTGTTTACCATTTGTTATCATCCTCCACTATCGGCTGTGGGTCGTCAGAGGTAATATACTTTTCGCATCATTAATTCCAACTAGATGCATATAATCCACACACGATTCATGCCGCTGTGAAATACTTGAGGTCCGTGCGAAGCGAACGTGGGAGTGGGTGGACGAGAGTGGGTGGTGGAGAAAGGGGGCGTGCTCGTTTGTTGCAGTGCGAACGGGATCGCGGTCGGAGTTCAGTGCTGTGCATGTGTAACACACGTATCATGTGTTAACGAGTTGGAAAAATTATTATTACATTATTATTTTGTCTGCGAGTAATTCAACAACACGAGGTGCTGTGTGTGTGTGTGTGTGAGGCTTACCATAACAATAAATTTCAATTTTTCACACTCGCACACACGCACACTCGGTTGGGCATTCCTTGGGCGGGTTGGCAACCCTTAAGCAGCTTTCGCTCAGCAATTTATGCGTTTTATGCGCGTTGGCTAAATAAATTTATAACAATTGTGCACACACACGCAGACGGACAAGCGTATGCATGCAATCAAAGAGCAGTTGCAGGGTTGCCACCCCACGCCGAAATACTAGCAAATACAATGCGAGATTTTGCTTTTGGTTAGATTTACCTCTTTATCTGTTTTTAGCTCCATTTCTCTCTTTCTCACTCTTTGGCACTGCTTGTCTTGCTACACCTTTCCTGCGCTCTCTTTCTCTGTGTGTCTTGCTTTACAAATTCCCACACACACACACACACGTATACATTTGTTTGTGCCTCCCTTTCCTCTCGTCCAGTCGCCTACTTTGCTGTCACCCTTTTCACACACACACACTCACACAGAAGTTTAGCTAAGTCTTCAGCTATTTGTATGTGTGCATGCGTGTGCATGTGTGTGCTGTGAATTACGAACATTTTCTTGCAATTAAAATTTGTTGCTTTTTGGGTATCATAATTTTATAAGTTTGCCAACAAACAACCGTCGGCAGCGTCCAGGGTTGGGCTGGCAACGCCAGTGGCAGTGCCAGGGCTGCACAGGGACACAGGGGAAAAATAGAGCTGTCGTTGAACTTAACAAATTGCAAAAAGCTTTCCGCATATGCTTCAAATAAATGCACAACTATTTGTAAAATATAATGCACAAGTTTTAGTTTCACTTAAGATGTGTGGATTTGTTATAGAAGCTTAAAGCTGATTAAAGGATGGAGCTTTTAACTAATGTGTTGGTTACTTTACAACAAAGTTTACGCCTTGAAGACTTTAACAATATTTTAACTTTGGAATACGGAGTACTAACAAAATGTATCTAAAAATTTGCCTATTTAATATAATTAAATTTATTTAAGTTTAAATTAGTCAGCTAGCTTATTGAATGAACAGCATATTGATGGAGCAGCTGTGAATAGCTGATCGCTAACGCAATCATAAATCGTTGCAGGGCACACCCTTAATGAGTTCTTTGGCTCGAACATTAATTATATTACTACCTACAGCCAATCAAATATGTAATATATTTAGGTATATTAGATTTGCGACTCAGCTGAATTATGCACAAAGGTAAGTGTTAGTATTTACTCTGAGTCCAAAAGGGTTGCCTTTCATAGCTTACGACATGTTTATCACTGGGACACATGTGGTTAACGAGTAGCATCCACTGGCAAAAACAGTTCACTAATTCGTCAGTTTAAAATACACAAAATAAGTGTTTAAACTGTGTTAAATCGGTATATAATACTATCGATATCTATCGCTTAGACTGACGTACAAGCACAAATGTCCATGTCTTTAGACTTTTTCATTGTGATTACGTTTTTAACAGTGGAAGAATTTCCTCTTCCTCTGCAAGAGAGAGTAGACTGTGAGAGACATCATTACATATTCGCCTCATAATGTCACAAATGCGTCTAAAATTATATTAAGCACTTGTGCTTGACAGTGAAAGCCTAGCAACTCTGGCTGGCTGCGTTGATGGCATCGGCTCATTTATAAATCGACGACAGTAAATTATAAATGGAATTACTATTTCGAACTAGATCCAACCTTTATATGCAAAGCATGTGTGCTCCTTCTCTCTCTCTCTCTCTCTCTTCAGCCTTCTCTGTTATTCTACTCCTTTGTAAAATTAAGCCGTTGCACAGTGGACAAAATCGTGTTTATAGTGTGTGTCTTTTAGTTTTTCAAATCACAATGAAATCAGTAATTGGTTTTTACAGCCTTAAGTTAATTGTTTATTTATTTTTTCAGTAATCTAATATCATCGGTATGGTTTAAATAGTGCCTAACAAAAGGTTACTTTAATTGAAAATATTTTTTTTTTCTCTATAGTTTAGCCTTTATGCCCACTGTGACGTTTTTGGTGACACACATGCACATTTGGGGGCCTTTTGCTGGCGCGTATTAAAGTTCAAAAGGCAATGACAGGCAACGGGAACACAAACTTGTAGCAGCCAGTGTAAAATGGCTGCGGTGCCTTGGCAGCAGCTGTCGTTGAGTGGGCGTTCATCCAGTGTTCAGTAACGGGCCAAAAAAGCCTAAGGATGGCAGCGCACACATAAAGACAAACAAACAACTAGATAAAATACGTAAAGAGTCAAAGGAAAAGCCCCTAAAAAAATGTATCCATGCCGCACTGCGAGAAAGTGTTAGACGCATAGTTACCCTGTAGATTTGAGTAGGTATTGAGGTTGAAAAGGTTCTATAAACCGTACGTCTCTAGAAGAATTGTTTTGAGTCATACCCTCTTTAACTTGACTTACAGGGTATGCCAATGTAGGCGACGAGGCCATTGGCATATGCATTTTCAGCACGCACACACACACACACACTAAATCCTTGCTTTGTGAAAAAAGCAAACTCGAATAACCAATCCCAGGCAGACATAGGCACCACAATAGATGTAAACAGTTCGTTGTGAGGATTTGCGCTTAGCTGTGAACTAGACAAGGCTGGAAAAAGTGCATGAAGAGGATGCGACAAACCCGCGAAAAAAAAGCAACCCAACTTAAGAAGACATTTTCCTCAGCAGTAGGAGAAGGAACTTGAGCTTGAGGTTTTTGGGTTTCGGGGGTTTGAGGTTCTGCCACTGTAGCTCCTGTTCTACGATGCGATGGTTCGTAACGACGACAAGGTCGAATGGCTTAGGAAGTAATTTTAGCATTGTAAATCCTTTTGGAAAATTATAGCGACAGTCAGCTTGTAGTTAGTGGCAGGCAGCATGGCGACAGACAGTACCCAGTATGGTACGGACTAAAAGACTTGGACGAAAATAGGACTGAATATAGGCAAGGGTATGGGGAGGAAGGCAAAGCTTTCATAAGATCAAGCATGTACACAAATTGTGTTAGTTGCTTCAAGTGAAGGAAAATTGCGCACCAATAACACAACGCACACACACCACACACACACACACACACCATGTACACATGTGTGCGACAGTCAAGCGCGAAAAATTCATATGACATTCGAAAAGGCTTCTCGCGAAAAGTCTTCCTTTTTCCTGCTTTTTTGGACGCGACATCAGCTGAAGACATGCAAGACTTAGGAATTGGAATAGGTAGGACTGGCGGTAGGGTTGGTTCTCTGGGGCCTTTTGTGGGGGAGAGACCTGTCTCTGTCTAAGGAGACAGGAAAAGACAAAGTCGCACATAAATTTGCTGGGCGCTCTTGCAAAAAATAATGCATGCATTCCCAATTTCAAAGTGCCTTCATATAAAATATGTGCGGCAATTCAAATACAGACACAGTTGCACACTCATACACTTACACACACAGACACACAGACATTCATCTTAAATACACTTACGCACATTATATTATAGCTTCCGGATTTATTTTATTCTTCGAATTTTATACTTTTATTTTCTTTGCGGCATTTGTGACTGCCTCAAAGACCAACAAATGCAAATGGCAACTTAACGGAATCTTCACATGTGCACTCAAATGAGTCCACATTTCGTTTGACTTACGTTACGTAAAAGCTAAAAAACGTCACATGATGGGCTTACGACTTCGGTTAAAGTGAAGGCTGCCATCGGGCAGAAAATTAAATTTCCACTTTTATTTTTGATGCGGGTATAGTTACGTAATAGGATAGTCACATCACTTGGCATTGCTCTGACCTGGCCTTTGTGCGTCTAAGACAAAAATGTACCAATCCAGGTATACGTATTATAGCGTATACGTATTACAGGTCGTAGTTAAGCAGCCGTTACAGTTGGCTAAGTTACGTAAGACCTTTAGGGCGTGTATAAAGTATTAAAAACACATAGTTAGCCTGTAATAGGAAACTTCTTCGTTGTTCTGCATTTTAAGTTGGCTTACGTTAAAGTGTACTTACGTTACGCTACGTTACGTAAGTCAAAAAACAGTATTGGGGGCGTATATCAAGTATTAAAAATGCATAGTTACCATGTAAACGTAAGCTGCTTTGTTTTCTGCATTTTAAATTAGCTTACGTAATAATGTACTTACGTTACGTGACCATGCCAAACGGAACAGTCAATAATTGTCACTTAAATAGCGTTTTGATCTAAATTGCAAGTGATTTAGAGTTTCGCAAATACAACACACATTTTACTCAAGTTTCAAAATTAAATCCGTAAGTCTCCTGGCAACGCGACGTTATCGTCATCGTTATATCTTTATTTTATGGACTTTTTTTCCTCCTATCGCTGTAAAATCAATTATTAATATCAAACAAACTTTGGTACAATTCAATTGATTATAATGGTATTTGAAAAGTTCGACAACGTAACGTTATTGAATGCTCAGTGGCACTTACGTCATAACGTAAGTTATATATAAGCAGTTTGAGTTCGATTACGTAGATTGACCCATAAAAAAGTTGACATCTGTAATTTATTTGATCAGATTGCACTGAAAGAAATACAAAATGTATTTAAAAACGCTTTTAAAACTTTTATATTAAACACATTCAGATTATTGCAAATTTGTTGTAGTGTATTTTGAGTAGGCAATAATGTAGGCTGAAAGTTTTTTGGTTTTAAAAGTTTATGGTCTGCCTCCTGGACAAAGTTCGCAATGTGGTTTGTTGTCTACGGATTTTCTTGCAGCTTGTACTCACTGTCTTACTGTGTCTGCATCTCCTACCCCCGCTCTCTCTTCCAGTCCCAGTTCCACTTCCCCCTTACCCTCTATCCCTGCCTTACTCTGTCGTTTTCTTGCTCTGCCTTGCTCGCTGAGAAAATTTGACATTTGCCATTTTTGTGGGCAGATTGAAATTGCAAAAGTCGGCCAAAACAGCTACCACGTCGAGAACTGACGTCGGGCGCGACTTGGCAACTTGATATTTTATTTGAATGCATGCTCAAATCCAACAAGTAAGCACACATTTAAGTGCATTATACGAATAGTACATATCCTGTATAAAAATGCTTTTTAAATTTGTCTGCACAAATATGAGTTAGTTACTTAAGCTGTTACTTTGTTATCTAATAAGTTTTAGAAACTTAACTTAGATTTATGTATTTTATTTGGCTAACTAGATCACAGGAATCTCTCAGGTGGACAGCTTCCATAGGCGGACAGCTCCCTCAGGCGGACAGCTTCCTTAGGCGGACAGCTTCCTTAGGCGGACAGCTTCCTTAGGCGGACAACTCTCTCAGGTGGACAGCTTCCATAGGCGGACAGCTCCCTCAGGCGGACAGCTTCCTTAGGCGGACATCTCTCTTGGGCGGACAAAAATACTGAAACCGTGGCTGTCCGGCTAAGGTAGCTTTCACTGTATTGGTATTCCAGTTAAGGCCCCAAGAGCAAAGGGAAGAAATAGTCTTTATATAGCTTTAATTTTGTTCTGATCTATATTGTACAAGGGTGACCATATACACGATACAAGACTAGAGCAAATCAGTGATGTTTTGGATTAAAAATTACCTTTTTTAACAGTTAATAAATAAATTCCATCTCTATAATATTAGAGAATAATTTAAAAAATATTATTTCTAAAAGCAAAAGTTAAATTTTGTCTACCTTTCAAAGTACATTGCTTACTTACAGGGTGTGTTAAGGAAAACCCAGTTAATGCAGCTACGAATGACTGCAGCTACTTACTAGGCACACACACACACACACACACACACACGCACACATATATGTTTGTATGGCAACTAGCAAGAGTTACTGCGCTGCCAGATAACGGATTTTCTCGTCTATTTTGGCCAGATTACTTGTGGCCAAAGTCGAAGCCGGCATGAAAACCATGTGAGAAATATATAGATAGCAAGCCAGACCCTGGCGAATTGTGGCAGCTGGTAATTGGTAGCTCTGCGCGTATGCAGTCCAGGCCAAAAAAGCACACAAAATCAAAAAGGAACTGAGCGGATTGCGTACACGCCGCTTGTGCCCCCTTTGCCAAACTACGTCAAATGAGGAAAAGTTTGCGGCACTCGGCCGTCTGATGAAGAAAACTCGTAGAAGCAGCTAAATATTTTGGCTCAAAAGTATGTTGGCTATTTGTTTATTTTATATAAACTTGTGTTAGCCACGAAAATTTAATGCTGCTACTCAGTGTGGATGACTTGGAGAGGAGTGCGTGGATGGTTGGAATGGAATGGGTGTGTGTGTGGGGGGAGCTAACTTGGCAGCTCATTCACAATCTTTGGCATAGTTGGGCATGTGGCACGTAGCAGGCGGCAAGTTGAAGTTGAAAGCCGCAAGTATCTGTTGTGAAACAAAGCAACCGAAAAACGTTGAAAGTATGCGGCCTGTTTGCAGCTTGCTAGGTAAGATACTAAAAGTTTTTTTTCGGGGAATTAACAACACTGCCACAAGGCATTACACAACACTAAACGCCATTTGACAGCACTTCGTCAAGGTAGCCACAAAAATTAGGTAACAACAATCTTTCATCTTTTTCTCTCACAACTTGACTTTCGGTTTGTCTTACCAAATAGTTTAGTCACCAGCCTTTTTGCGTGTCATCTTTGGGTACCTTCTGTGCGTCTTCTCCCGCTTCGTCTGCTGCTTCAAATTGTACCCTCTGCGCTTGTTGTCGTCTTGCAAATTACACAAATTGAGTAAAGACCGCAGGGCATTTGAGCAGCTTAGCATTGCCAGTGCAAGTGACAAGCGACAAGTGGAAAGTGGTAAGTGGTAAGTGACAAAAGCTGCTGGCCAAATCCTACTAAACCAAACTCAAAGGACAACAATTTCTACCTTAGAATTCTGACAACAATTGCAATTGAAGTTAGCAACCCTTAGAGTTATTAATTTAATTTAGATCACTGACGATTATTGGAGATAACATTGTTTAAAGTATTACCAGCACAACCAGAATAAGACACTAAGTTCTATATTGATATTTAACGCTGAACAGGAGACTTAAGCTAGAGCCCAGTAATCTCTGCTTGCGTAGTGGTTGTTACTTCATGTTCCGCTTTACAAATTACAACTAAAATATCAATCATAATATACTTATATCAATATACATTTTTATTTCATTCGTTAAGATTTGCGATGCGTTTTGGAAGCCGTTTTCGCCGCGTTGCCCGCACCCCCTATCCAACGCGTTGCGTGCTGCTGAATCGACGTCAAGTTAGATTTAATTCGGATAAATCTTATAGCGATCGTATCACCGATCGTTTGCATGCTGCCGATCCAAATTTAAGCACAATATATGCTTATTTATGCGAGTGTCAGCAAAATTTAAATGCCTTTGAAAATTATCGCATTAATTTAACGGAACTAGCAGCGATTGCGAACGTTTGCATTAACTCGAATTTCGTGCAGAAACAAATGGCCTTGTATCAATATGCGGAACATCAAAGAAGAGTGTATTCAATTGCCGAAAATATGGAAAGTTAAACGGCTGTAACCCTTGTACATCATGTGTCACCTAATATATCGTCAGCAGCTCAACAGGCATTGGATCTACAGTAGCGGAATTGTCTGGTACTCAATGCCAAAATACTTTATATGTGGCAATATGAGCTACTGATTTATATTACGGTTTATTTTACCATGTTTATTTTATTTCAAATTGTTAACCATTTTCACATCAGCATAACATGGAAATTACTTTATCTAGAAACAAATGTACACATGTGTATAGTGCCATTAAACCTATGCTCACACAGATTGATTCGGATCCCAATCGGATCGAATAACTATAGCCAATAGGTCAAATCGTTTGAATGATTATAATTTTTGTATAATTTTTTCAATATTTAACTGTTTGCTGTTGAGCATTGTTGAGCATTAAATAAAAGATTTTTATGCCTGATGAAATAAATAAAATGAAATTTTTATTTTCAATCGATTTGATTTAGTTGTTTTTTTTTTGAGATAATCTAATATTGTTTTACTGATTGCACAATCAAAATTTTCCGGCTATTTGAGTGACTAAAAATGAAGTTATGCAGTATAAGCTGAATACTCTTTAATGTTTTGGTCACTGTGTTTAAACAAATTTGTTTTGGCACACAATTTATTCAATTGAATTGAATTTTTGTATTGTTTGTTTATTGGAGAATCATGTTGGTAAGTCAAAGCTTGTGTCTGTAAATTATAGCGTATCTGTTAGTCGTGCACTGTGTGACTGACTTCGTTTTGTTGAATTAAAATATAATGTGAATTGTTTTGTTATTATGCATGAATTATGCTTGATTTAAGACCGCAAATCCTCGCAAATGCTTGCATAATTTATGTAGTCAGTATTTAATAAATGACACTTTTAATTCAATTGAATGCCAGCTATGCCCATGGAACACTTTATGAGATTTGGCCAGACCTTCTCAGGTCGCAATTGATGTACTTAAACTAGCCAAAAATGCTCGCTGTGTGCTAGAAACAGCTGAATAACTAGCTAGATTTGCCTCTATGCTGACAGCACTGCCATATTTATATTAATATTTTACCAAAATGTGCTGAAAATCAAATCGACAGAGGAAAAACACGAAAATGCAAATGGTTCCCAAAACGGAAACCGCAACAACCGCATGCCGGAAAACTAGTAAACACGCGTTCAAGAGCCACGCCAGGGTTGCCAAAGAGCAGACAGTAAAGTATGGGACAGAGAGAGAGAGAGAGACAGCGAGCGAGAGACAGTTCTGTAGAGTGGGATAGGTACAATTTTTGGGCCAGTTTTGATGGCACCTGGCAACTCGTTAGCGCTTAACGGGCCCAAAATGTTATGGCCAATATCAATATTGACATTAATTTGTGCGGCCCCAAAAAGCTTTGAAGCACTGACTACCCTACCTTTCAGACCCCCACACCCCCCACTCCACCCCTCTTCTTCAGCTTGGGGGTGAGCATTTTTAGTGAAAGTGCTTTGGTTGCCAGCAGCAAAAAGGGCTGCATTAGCCCATATCGTATATCATATTGCAGCCAGTAACCAGCTTCAGTCCGCTTCACTCCTTCTCCTACTGCTCCTGCTGCTGCTCCTTTCCCTAGCCCCTCCCGCATCAAATAGGAAACTAGACAAAAAATGGAGTCAACACGGGCAGTAACAAATGAAAAATGCCGCAGGACCGCGTCGCGTTGCCTAAGTTGCCACAGTTTCTCCACACACACAATTTGTATACCCGTTACTCGTAGAGTACAAGGGTATATTGTAATCGTTGGAATGTATGTAACGGTGTGCAGGAGGCATGGCAAAAAGTATATATATTCTTGATCAGCATCAATAGAAGTCTGTCCGTCTGTATAAGCAAAGGGATCTTAGAGACTATAAGAGCTAGAAAGGTGAAAGAGGTCTTAAATGAAAGGTTTAAAACACAAGCAGTACAAGTTTGTTTTTGTTTATGACACGCCCACTTTAGGGCGTTCTGTTTTTAACAAAAGGTAAATGTACAGGTAAATGTACAAATAGCAGGTTTTAGTATAGAAAACTTTTTTGTTATCTTTGCTATCTCAACCAAATTTACACGGGTAGTACACGGTCACAAAGTACACGTACTGAGCAAGTTTGATCCAAATCGTACTACTATGTATATCGTATAGCTGCCATTGGACCAAACGGCTCAAATATGCTATCCATCTTATCTTACCTTATCCATAACCTAAACGATTAAATGGTTAAAACATATTGAAACAGAGTTACGGGTATCCTTAAGTCGCGAGGCGATTATAGCATACTTTCTTGCTTTACTTTAAAACTGTTTAAGAAAGTGGACTTAACAATACCCTGTAATAAACATTGAGCGGTTTATCGAGCAGTGAGTTAAATTATGCAATAAATTAGAATAGTTTCTTCGACTAAGTTGATGTTCTAAATAATTAAAGAAAGAAAGTTTCTAAAGCCTCTTCATATGTACATGCGCCTTACTGGCGCCAGCTCAGCGCACTAAATGATATACCCAACAGTCTGTGCTTTTAACAGGGCATGCAAAATGTGAAAATTTTGTAATTTTTTTCGCCCTGCCAACACAAAGAAACAGAAACAACTGTGAAGCATTTGCATTAAAGGCAATGGCAGAGGCGTGAATGGAGGCGTGGTGTGTGGGCGAGTATGTGTGTGTGTGTGTGTGTGTGGGAGAATATGCTGCAGGTCACCGTCGGGGTTATTATCATGTTAAAACTGCAAAATGCAATAACTTAGCTGGCAAACCGTGTTCTGGCCAACGGGTGGCAGCAAAAATGCAGCTGGCAACCCTGCTGTGCCAAGATTTATTTAGTTGTATTTTTCTATATATTTTTTTTTGGTAACTTTATAGCATATTTTTAAAGTGTTTTATATCATTTGACATTTGTTTGGCACACACCATGCAAGAAATGTGTTAAAATTTGTTGCTAAAACTAAAATGGTAACCCTACCAACAGCAGTGCAAAAGGGTGGGTGTGTCTAAACAATGTGTCATCAGTGATGGCTTTTAAAAAATTGTGTCAAAACTCATTAACATGGAGAAAATGGAAAGCAAAGAAAACACTGAAGATGGCAACAATTTTACTGTCCAACTTGTGTCTCCTACACTCCCGCTTTCTTCCACTGCGTTTTAATGGTCCTTGTGGTAATAGTATTCATAAGGATTCAAATTTGTTGTGGTTTTTCTTGTTTTTCTTTTTTGACAAAGTTTCTCCCATTTCGGCTTCATTAGGGGTAATTTCAAATGTCATTTGTATGCGAACACCACACCACCAAAGTAATAATGTATGAGTTGTGGGTTTCTATACCACCAACAATAACCACAAAATGGTAACCACATTTCAGATGCATTCTAATGGCAATTTAATGGCACCAACAGCGATCATTACAGTCGAATGCACAATACCGACTACAAAGTAAAGGTGTCCAGGTGAGTGTGTGTGTGTGTGTGTGAGTCTGTTTGTGAGTGCGTGTTCATTTCATACTGTTCACCTATTTAAATGCCTATCTAATGTTTAACATTTGATTGTAATTTTGATTGTTATTGTATTTTAAGCTATCACTTTTGGGAGATTTCCCTTTTGTTTTACAAAGTACTTAATTTTAATTCGCTATAAAATGTAACGAGTAGAACTTCTTGTCGGCGAGTATTAAATCCATTGAAATCTAGTCTTAAAGTACGCAAAGCAGATTTTCTGCTTGCTATTTAGTAAGGAGTATTGAGTAGCGAGTAACGAGTACCGAGAAGCGAGTAACATGTTTTGAGTACCGAGAAGCGAGTAACGAGTATTGAGTACCGAGAAGCAAGTAACGAGTATTCAGTAGGGAGTATCGACTATTGAGTAGCGAGTATTGAGTTGCGAGTACTGAGTAACAAGTATTGTGTAGAAAGTAACGATTATTGAGAAGTGAGTATTGAGTAGTGAGTATTGAGTAGTGAGTATTGAGTAGCGAGTAACGAGTAGTGAGTAACGATCGACGTGTACCGATTTCTTGTTGATGTCTGAATAAGGATCTTCCATTTCATAAATATTTTAGTTGCCAAACTAAAACCACTAGTTTAAGGTGCTATAATAATCTATTATACAGTCAAAGCAGTTCTACCTAAATATCAAATAGAGATCTCGTTATTGAAGACCTAACGAATTCAAAACTCAACTTAAAACGACTCTTCTCATTACAATCAGCTTAAATTAAATTAAATACAAATCTATTCATTTATAATTCACTTTTGAACTCGTTTCAGTAAACTGATTTACTCTAAAATGCTCATTGAATGCCTTAATACTTAAGTGCTCAAATACTCATTGATCACAAAGTGTGTTCGTGCCACTTTTGATAGTTTGCACCACACTAATTTGAACCAGTTGCTGTCAATCGCTGTCCTTGATGACCAGCTGCGTGAGACAGTATTATATACCTTACTCTTTCCTCTTTTAGACTTGCCACCGTTTCTTTATATTCCTTTGGTAATTTAGATGCACCACAGTCCTCTCGTTTTCTTTACTGTCCTCTGTCGTCTGTCGTCTGTTTTGAAAGCTGTTGGAAAAGCTTTTTTATCTTGTTTAATTGACGCTTGAAAAATGTGAGTGGAGCAAGCTTAAAGCGCTCAAGTAAGCAAAAGACCAGTTCATGGACAAAGAGGGGACTCAAAGGGTTTGGAATGTGAGTCAAGTTGAGTGACGAAAACAAAGTAAAAGTAAGCAAAAAGCATAAATTAGATAACAAGCAAAATAATAACAACAACAACTACTACTACTTCAAAAACAGCTTGAAAAAATGGGAAAAATATCAAAGAAAAACTTGTAGGGTTTGTAGGTTTCCAGAAAATGCTGGCATCGACTGGAAGTTACGCTGTAAATAACAAAAAGTGTTCAATTTCACTTTGAGTTAATCGGTTTCAAATGGTGTCAAAGGTTTGAGGCTCTATAACTCGTTGACTAATTTAGATAATATTTAATTCACATGGTATTGTCTCTTAGTCGCTGTCCTGTCTACATTACTGTCTCTCTTATTTCCTTTTAATATGTCTCTATTTCTTTCTCTGTACAGGGTATAAAAGTCGAAAGTATGCCAAAAATTTGAGAGAGCAGGTAATATGGCATAAAACCTTATTTTCTAAAACTTTTAAGCTCACATTTTAGCCATGCCTTTAGCACTCAAACACACTCTCAATCTTTCTCTGCTTTTGCGCTCTCTGCCGCCCCTGCGCTCTCTCATGTGCTACAGTCTCCGCATGTCCTTTTATTTTGTGCCATCACTGTTTATTAGTCGTTGTAGTGCACCATAATTAAATTTACCTGCGCTGACTGCATTCAAGCCTTTGTTGCCATTGGAAATCCTTTTCCCCACTTTTCTCCACTAGACAACACACACACACACACCCCCATACACACACATATACGACACCACACACAACAATAACTCCAAATGCAGTTTAACTAACTTTTGCACATGCCACGCCCATTTATGTCATCTGTGTCCATGTCCTGGCAACTTGACCAGTTGCTATCATTGCAGTTTTCCACTTTCCATTACCAACCTTCAACCGCCCATCACTTGTCACTCCTTTAATTCCATAAAAACTTTTGAACCTTTTTCTAGAAAACATTTTCACAATTTGATTTCCTTTAATGCTTAACAATTTTTCATTTTCATTTTAAACATAGATCAGCACTATCCTTTATGTAATTTTGCAGAGGGTACTCTTCGCTCAAGCTCTTAGTTCAATCGGTGTACGTGGTATGCGCTAGTCGAGCATTTAATGCCACTCCATAGATAAATGTGCAATTTGTAAGTTGAGCAGAGGGCATGTAAGTAAGCTAAGAGTTGTATACAAATTTATTTAAGCATAATAATCATTTAACATTTTTAAAAGTATTAATCAATTTTCTTTATGAAACTTTAGTATTTACTCATTTAACTTTACATTTATAACTATGCAAATTTAATAGCTTAGAAGTTATTGCGCTAATGAATCGATTTCAAAATGGCTTTGAATAAAATTGAAATATTTGCAATTAATTACAGGATATCTTTTAGTGCATTACTGCTGCCCAGACAATTCTCATTAGTTTTTATGCTTTTTATGAACACATTATGAATGGAATTTTAATCTGGGATGAAATGTTCGCACTCAGTTTACAAGCGAACTTAATTAATTGCGTAGCGCATTAAAAAAATATATATATAAGCTACGGGAGAGAGAGAGAAATGAATTAAAAAACTCAATAATATTAGAATATTCGCGTATGCAGCATAATATTATTTTCAGCTTTAATTCAAGTCTCGAATTTAAGTTTTATTAAATCAAATATGCAGCTAGTATGAAAATGGTAGTAAAAAGCGGTGATTACTTCTAACTGAATTATTTGAAGAGAGCGAGAGAGAAAAAGAGAGGGAGAGAGAGAGAGAGACGGAGAGAGGGAGGCAGAGAGAGAGAGAGAGGGGTAGAGAGAGAGAGAGAGAGAGAGAGATAGAGATAGAGATAGACTCCTTACTGCATTTATATTAAAACTAATATTAATATTATTCTGAATTCCCGTCGATTAGATTGTTTTGGTTGTAATTCTACGGCTAAACTTTTATTTTACTTTAGGAGCACATTTTGTATACCCTTGCAGAGGGTATATTGTTTTTGTCACGAAGTTTGTAACGCATTGAAGGAAGCGTTTCCGACCACATAAAGTGTATATATTCTTGATCAGCATCAACAGCTGAGTCGATATAGCCATGTCCGTCTGTCTGTCCGTCTGTTTCTATGCGAACTAGTCTCTCAGTTTTAAAGCTATCCGTTTTTCTTGTTTTGTGTTAAAATTTAAAATATAAAAAGGTATTTAACTTAATATTAAAATAAACTTCAAGTCTTATATTTCAGTCACAAGCAAACTTACACAGTCGAAAAAAATGTTTTTTATATATAAATATTTTAAATATATAAATGAAATAAATATTTTATATTTAAAAATAAATATATTTTATATTTTTATGTATTTCACTATTTATTTAGGTACATTCAAATTAAATTTGTAGTTTCTTGTCTGCAGTGACTGCGTTTTTTATCACAGCATATTTTTAATTGATTTGCTTGCTGCTATTTATACAAATTGCATTGTTGAAACTTGCTCGTTAATTACTCTATTAATTATTTAAGCTGATTTGTTACATTCCCCTGTAATAAATATAGTTGAATTGATGTAAATAAAAGTTACTCAACTACTCCAAGGAAGCATGGCCGCTTTTAATGCTTCTTCCTCTCTCCCTCTCTCTCTCTCTCTCTCTCTCTCTCTCTCTCTCTCTCTCTCTCTCTCTCTCTCTCTCTGTCTCCCTCTCTCTCTTTTTGCTCACTTCTTTAACTTCTCTAATTTGTTCCATGCTCTGATTTATGCTTTATATTTATGCGACATTAAAAGCAAAAAAAAGAGAAGGAAAATAATAGTACATTCAACTCGCTTTTGCCTGCCATTTCATTCTATTTGTCTTGCCATTTTAGTGCTCACTTCTCCATCCTACCCCCACTCGCGTTCTACCCTCTTTTCTTTTATTTTACTTTGCTTCCTTTCGCTGCTTGCTTTGGCCAAAACTTTTGGCAATACAATGCAAATTGCTGCGATGACGTCACGTCCGTTGATTTGATTTGCAATGACACAATTTGAGGACGCAGCGGCTGTCCATCAGGGGAACAGACTGTGTAAGAGCGGCAGAGGGGTGGGAAGGGGGAAGGGGGGGAGCGGTGCTGCTAGCGGCACAACAACATTGTGCGATGTTCAACTCATTTGTAATCATTTGGGCGTTAAATTTTTTGGCGCATTCATTGCGCTGTTGCCAGCCCCTCTGCTTACCCCTCCCCTAACTCTCCTTGCGCTCTCTTTCTCTTTATGCCCCCCATTCCCCCACCAACTAACTCTTATCCCCGCCTTGCCGCTGTCGCTGTTGTTTTTTACAGCCTTCATAAATCTTAATTTTAGCGCATGCAGCTAACAGCAATGGGCTAAAAGATGGCCAAAAGAAGGGGCGGGGGTTTGTCTGTGAGGGGGCATGGACGTGGGAGGGGTCTACAGGCAACGTGACTCGTTTTGAAGTTTTGAGTTGCACTTTTGACGTTACCAGCTGCCTGACAGCCGGCGGGCGTTGCCAACGATGACGACGCATCGGATGGATGAGCTAACTGAAATTTGTCGCAAGACAACAACAGCAACAACAACAACAATAACAAGCACAATAACATGCAACAACAGCCAGCGAAACAACAGCAACAACACGAGACAAGAGACAACAAAATGGGAGAAGTTTGTCGCGTTAAATTTAATGCTCGCTCGCTTTTGTTTTTAAGCGCGTTTTGAAGGGAGCGCTGCTGGGGAGTTGGGGGAGCCTAAGTAGACTTGGTGCCCACCACACCCAACGCTACTTGGAACAGTGGAACAGCCCAAGGGAAAGTGACAGTGTACTATCATACACTGAGCAAATTCGGTTCAAGCTAAAAGCCATGCGGCCCAAAAAAGTATGCTATAAATTTGGTATTATTGTATCAGGGGAAGAAAGTGAAATTAAAGTGCTACTGAAATTGAAAGCATTGTGAGTAACTTGAAAATTTAAAGCTAGTTGTAATATATTTGAATACTTCTCAATGTTTTTGGCGCAGTGTAAAAACTGTGCCCCAAAATTTTTGGTCACACTCTCAAGAAATGTTTTGGGCAGAGGGTGGGAAAGACTTGGTACACGCCCGAGGGTCGCCAATGCTAAGCCTGATGGAGTCGGAGTAGATGAAGATGAAGCTGGAACTGAAACTGGTACAGAAGCTGAAGCTGATGCTGAAGCTGATGCCGCCTGTTGGCGCATCGAAACGCATTTTGAAAGCTTTTAGCTGTTAATGTGGCATAAATTTGTCTTTTGTTGCTGCCACAGCCAGTGCTGCTCTGTGGCAGGAAATTGAAATAAAAAGTATTCAAAGCAACAGAAAAGTGGGAAAACCAAAACGCAAACTTGAAACGCCCCCAGGACCAAGTCAAGGCAAAGGCAGTTTCAACCTAAAGGGGAGCACGTAGTGGAGATACAGTAAAGGGGAAGGATGGCAAGGGGAAAGGGGAAGCTACTTGCAACAGCAGTGCGAACACTTCTGAATGTTTGATGCAACATAAATAAATTTATTGATTTACATTACAGCAAATAAATTGCGGCCTAAATGTGTCAACGCAAGAGCTTTAAATGTGTGTGTGTGTGTGTGTGTGTTTGTCTGAAAATGGAACTGCTGTTACGTGAGCAGAAAACTGGAACTAGTTCCGGTACTAGCACATTTGATAATGGCAACTGCAGCTGAAACTGAAACTGATTACATTTGATGGCAACAAAGTGGCAGCAAATTGAGATTGATGACAATGTCAATGAAATTTATTGACACCACCATCAAAATACAGAAAAGATAAAACTAATGGACAGGGTATGTCATGGTCTATCAGCAGTGCCTTTATATACATGACACGCAACAAAATGGCGACAGCTTCGATGCCGCACACGCAATTGAGGCATCAATTTGCCTAATTTGTGTGTAACGAATTTTGATTTGTTTGCCACAAAGAATGCTGAATAATGAATGAATGATTATCTGTCATTAAATCGGACTCACACCAACACAACACACACACACGAACAGTTATTTATTCTCCCACTGACGCTACATTTACATTGAGGAATCTTGTTAATAGTAAACTTTATTAGGTTTATCTTTTCAGTAGATTAATCACTTAATTTTTGGTGGCAATTATTTAAAGCGCTTTGAATACTGCAGTTAAGGCAGGCACGCTAGTCGGGACACCACTGTGGCGTAAAGCTAAGGAGTTGTCTTTGTTTACTGTTATAGAATATACTTCCCAGTGTCTGTAGGTGTCTACGCCTTGTGCATAAACACATACACACTATTACAGACACCACTGTAAAAACCCTGAGGTTCTTACGTGTACATCACTTTGTACGGAGCAAGTGTGCACACTTTTAGAGACGCCACTCTGGCATAACCTAAGGAGTTGTCTTTGCTTACTGTTATGATTGTGTCTATAAGTGTCTACGCCCACACTACACACTATTACAGACACCACTGTAACAACCTTGAGGTTCTTACGTGTACATCCCTCTGTACACTAGCTGCTGTGACAACAGACTCGTGAGCTTAGAGTAGTTTAAAAGAGCAAGTGTGCACACTTTTAGAGACGCCACTGTGTTCAAGTCGCTACTCCACAAAGTTTTCTATGAAAATGTTGCTTTAACTGGACTGTAATTTTGACTGTCCCTTCAGTAGGGCATTAGAAAGTCACACACTTTCGCAGCTCACTTCAAATGCTGCACAAATATCGATTAAATTTTAAATAAACTCCAAGTTTCCATACAAGTTTACAAATATATATATAATATAATTTTTGGTCTGGTTAAGCGTGCTGACGATTGCGATAATGATAACGCGATTACACTTATGTATACTTTACACACACACATGTATGTTTATAGAATGGCATACAATTAACACATTGCAACAATTTGAGTACAAGTCGATTATGTTGTCAACAGTTGTGGCTGTCACCGCCACTGCTCAGCTCCACCCTTCCCACCTTTTTTGCCATTGGCCCTTTCTCCGCCCTCTTCCCCTTCTCCGCTTCCCCTCCTTTCGCAGTCCCTTGCATTCTGTAAGCAATCAGCATTAATGTGAATACATATAAATTTATGCGTGCACAATTTCTCGCACATTAATTTCATTTTAAATGTCGCACAGTTCACAGGGCGCTGTGTGGGGTATATAAGTTGAGCAAAACAACTGAATAAAAAATAAAATAAGTTGAATTTAATTATGAGCTGTTTAAAAAGCTTTCTAAAACCTAGCGACTTTAATCTATTATATGAACTTAATTTATTAAATTTTATTCAATTTTCTTTCTTAATATTTTAAGCTAATTACGCATTAATTTTATTGTAGGGTATTTAGGGTATTCCTGTTCTTGCTCATACATATGTTTTATTTTTATTTGAAATCAATAATTGTTGTATTGCAGGACAGACAGAAAGACCGATTTACATTGAGCGAATGAAAATGCATTTAAATTTATTTATTTAAAAATTATTGTTTTTACTCAATCGTATTAATATTATTATTATTTTTATTATTGCTGTTGTTGAGGCAATTTTCGCGCTTAATCGCACACTGAGTTGTTTTTGTGTGTGTCTTTGGCGAGTGCATGGGAGGGGGTGTGACAATGGGGGGGTGGGGAGGATGGTGGATGGGTTAATCACAGATCAAATAACTTATGAGTGCAATCAGGATTTATGTGCGATTCACGAAATTAAATGTTGTGTGAACTTTTATGTAATTTCAATATAAATTTGTTTGTTTAATTTTCTCACTTTCTCTCGCTCTCTCTGTCTCTCTCTCTCTCTCCCGCTCGCTGTGACAGTGTCACCCTTTCTCTAGCTGTCTGCATTTAATTAAACAATAATCTTTGATTTAATATGAAAATTGCATATATATCTGTACTATAAAATGCAATTTCCCCTTTGCAATCAGTGTTTCCTCCTTCGCTTCACACACACTCACTGGCATTCACTTTGCAAATTAATTAATTGCTGCCATATGCTAATTAAACAACATTTTTATAGTGTAATTTCATCAGCATTTAACGCACAAACAAACTAACACACACGCACACTCAGTCACACACGCACACCAACACACACACACACTCCGAGCTTATAAATAAATAAATTCCAAACTGCATTCTTTCAAATGTTACACAACATTATAATTGCAATTGGTATGCAGCTAGCGCAGGTAATAAACAACTTGTTCTTGTAAATAGCAGAGTATGCACGACTTTTGAGTGCCCTGTGCTAAGCTTAAATGGGCTGAAAGTCAGTGTATGCTTTGCCGAAAAACTTAAATAAACAAACTTTTAATTTAAGTAAAATAAATTAATTAACATTTCTATAACAAATACTACTTGTTTGACTTAAAGACCATTGTGCATGCTTGTCGTACATACAACATTTACTGGGTATTAATAGCACGCGGTGTATTGTTGCTCTTATCATTTATGTGGGATTAATTCGTAGCCGCTTCATAAATTTATTCGGCTATACTTATTTGGTTAAGTATTTAAAATTGCCGTTACAATGCTCAATGATTATGCCAGCACTTTATTTATAGTTAGCGAATATTTAAATAAACTTTGGTATTTAATCGATTGGATTCTTTACAGCAGTTGTGGCCCCAAAAGATTGTAATATTTTTCTAAAATCGTGTCAAAATGTGGCATTAAATCTTACAATATTAATTTTAAATATTAATTAAGTGATATAATAAGTGCAATCAAATTTATGGTTTATGTTCTGATAAATAAACATTTATTAACTTCGGAAATTTTGTGTAAAATATTTGAAATGTTGTGCAAGAATAAATTCAATTTAAACAAGAAAAAACGGTCCTCTTCGGCTTACCAAAGATTAAATACCCTTGCAGTCATGTCTACTGCATTAATTTGGTTTCAATCACCAATTATTTCTATGGTAGCTATATGATTTGGTAGTCCGATTTGGATGAAAGTTGGTCAACAGATGGGGAACGATTAGAAATGCATTTTGCGCGAATTTGGTTGAAATCGGTCAATAGACACCGAAAATGTTCATAGTAAGCATTTCAGACGATTGTTTCTATGGGAGCTATACGATATAGTGGGCCGATCTGGCGGATTTTAACATAGAGATTACAGATCTGAACCAAGTTTCATCAAGATAGCTTTAAAACTGAGAGACTAGTTCGCATAGAAACAGACGGACAGACAGACGGGCAGACGAACATAGCTATATCGACTCGCTAGTTGATGCTGATCAAGATTATATATACTTTATGGCATATACGGAAACGCCTCCTTCAACTTAGTGGCAAAAACAAAATACTCTCTGCAAGGGTATAAAAAGAAATGTAATTTAATTTTTTTTAAGTAAAATATTTATTACAATATCAAATTTTAAACTAGTTTGTTTAAGAAATTATACATATTTTATTTAATATTTAATATTCCTAAAAATACGAAATCAAAACTTACTTAAAAGTCAGCAAATAAAATTCACTCTATTCAATCTGTGAATATTTTTTAAAAGTTTGTAAATAATTTTGTATTTTGAATCAACATTTGGATGCTGTGCGCAGGTGCAACCCACTGATTTTTCACCTGAATTACTGCTCCCAAATTCGAAATGTTTCCCAACATTTCGCTGTGGGTGGCAACATTGTTGCCAAGGAATGGAGAGCGCATGTCCGTGGACAACATGTTGCCAGCTGCTTGTTTTGATTTGTGTTAACTTTTGTTTATGTTTATACCCATCCCTACAGGTGGTTGTGCTACACACACACATGCACACTGCCTCCATTGGTGTGTGTGTGTGTGTGTGGAATATTTATGCTTGGCAATTGCTCAATGTCGCCGTTTGCGCTGTCCGAGAAGTCAAAAGTGACGGGCTGCGAGTCTGGCAGCTTTAGCTCCAGGGATCAGCTTATCCCCTTACCGTACCAGGGCCAGTGCCACCCTGCCACCCTTCCACCCTTGCCACTCCGTCTAAGCTTTGACGCTGCTTTCCGCCTTTAAGCCCTTTCCGTCGCGTCGTCGCGTCGGCTGCCATTTTGTTGTTGGCACCAAAACATTTGTCATTTCCCTTTCCGTTGCCTGCCATTGCTGCACTGTTCAAAAATGTTGTGCTTCAATTGAGATTTTGGAGAGGCTTCAAGTTAGTTGATTTCAAACCTTAAACATTCAACTTTAGTAGAATTTGTTGTCTTTAAATTGTTTTAATAGAAGTGTAAGTCTTTTTGTACAGTGTAGTGTGTGTAGTTTAGTCTGTGCTGTTGTTGTTGTTGTTACTGTTTTTACTTGCATCTATGACGTAATTGTTTACGTTGCTTTCGAGCCAAAATTCAATTCACGCTGTTGCCAAAACAGATTTGCTTTCGTTGCTGCTATCGATAACGGCAGGTATGCAGTGCATCTCTCGCTCTCTGTCTCTCTCCCTTCCTCCCTTCCTCCCTCTCTCTCTCTCTCTCTCCCTCTCTCCGCTCACACTTTACACATTTCGCTGTCACTTTCAATCTCTTGGCAGCTGCTTTATTTATTTTTTTTGTGCCTTGGCCAGCTGCCAAGCGTTGACCCATCTAGCTTCCTAGTATCCTTTGGCTTCACTCTGCCCCTGGTGCCAGCCTCTTCACACTACGTTGGCTACCTGCCATCACGCCTGCGGCTATGCAGCATAATTTGTTTTGGCTCGTGTGCTGTTTTTAAGCCGCTTAAAGGCGCTAAACGCTGCGTAGACGCATAACTGCCAAAAAGAAAGCATTTACACAGACACCTTCACAGCCTTTACCGTACAGCCCATCAACCACACCACGCTCCTTAAATGCAGTCAAACTGAAAGCGTGCTAGAAAAGAAGATCAGATCATGTTCTTGTCAAAGTATTCGACTGTTCTGCATCTGAGAGGCTACAGCTAAACTCCAGCTCGCTGCGGGAAGATCAAGTTAAGTTAAGAGAAGTAAAATGTTTCGAAGAGTCGATCATGATGGCGTCATGATTGAAATCGATTTTTTCCACAATCGGTTTTAGGTACAGTCGTGTGCAAAAGCTTTTTAGTGCTAAGTAGTTTATTCTTTCACTATTCCTTTTCTTTCCTCACCTGTCTTTTTGCTTTGCTTTTCATAGATTTTTTGCTTGTTTTGTTACATCTTGATTTAAGTCAATAAAAACTACAATTTTTCATTAATAAGAAGTTTTCTCCTTTTGCTTTCAATGTAATCAGTTTTTTCATATTTTACTCATTTACTCACATTTAAGTTTAATAAAATCACACAGGCACTTACACTTGTTTACTCTTGTGTCTTCGCTCTTACTGTCTCTCTATTTCTCTCATTGTCTTTCACTGTCTCTCGACTGTCACTTCTTTAGTTCTCGTTTTAATTAAACTAGTAGGCCAAAAAAAAGATGAACTTTTTGAATGCAACTTAAAGTGGTTTTAGTTATTGTTGCCTATGTCGTATGTCATAACAATGCTTATTACAATCCATCTCCCTCTTTCGAGTACTTCGACTCTCATATAGAACTTATGTCGATCTCAAATGAATTGGCTCGGGGCTAGCCAAAGTCCGCACACAAAACCAGACAGTGACTGAAGCAGGGGGGGAGGTATATAGTACTCGGAATCGGAGCACCGTAGGGTTATCCTGATCCGACTTCAATGACTGAGTGGAAGTAGAATAAAAAATAGAGAAGACACAAAGCCAATTGCTTTTCCTCTCGACTGCAACAGAAAAGTAGCTGTCTCTCTTCGTCCTCCATGGTCCTTTGCCATGCTTAGTTGTCTAGTTATAAAGCGGATACTCATTTAAGTTGATTCACCGCACCAACTACACACAAAGGACAGCAGAGACAGAGGCAGAGGCAGAGACAGCGACGTCAGCGTAGTCAGCGTAGTCAGCCAATGACACTTTATGACAATTGCACTTGGCGGCTTTTTTCAGCGGATGGGAAGAATAGTAGAAAATGCCGAAGAGGGAATAGAAGCAAAGCGCTGAAGAGTCTCTCATGCAAGATTTAAAAGAGAAAGAAAATAAGAGGAGGGTTGAGCTCAATTCATCAAGTCGAAGTTTTCTTAGTCTTAGTTAAATAATAAAACATAAAAATATATAAAGTAATCATTAATGGGTTAGACTTTACAACTAATAAACAATTAGTTTGAGTTCCAACCAATTACTGTAACTTTTTTAATTAAGTTATAAAGTGAGCATATTGCGCGGCATAGTACATATGCCACTCCAAAGTGTATAGCCTGCATTCAAAAAGAAAGAGTAGAAAACAAAAGCAGCCAACGGCAAAAACAAGTGAAAATCGTTCAGGGAAAACAGCCATAGTTGACGCCAGAAGGAAATCCGCACAAGTGGTTGCCTTGGAGGGGGTTATACGTGGAGTGGCGTGTCAGAAGGAGGTGCACTGTGTTTGGTGTCTTGTGGAGGAGTAAAAATCGTAAACAAAATGCCGGAAAAGGCAACAACATGGCGACAAGCCAGCCACGTGCAACACATGCTTCACATGGCGGCAGTTTTCCTCTTCGTGCATTCCTCACGCGTTTTCCCTGCTCCCCTCCTTTCACTTACTGCTTTTCCACATTCCGGCTGAAATGCATGATGTGTCGCCAGTCTACAGTCTCTAGTCTCCAGTCGCCTGTCGTGCTGGCTCTTCCTCTCCTCCTGCTCCTCCTCCTCTCCTGCTTACTCGCTTAGGATTCCTGTTCCTGCTTCTCGTTCTCGCTCTCGCTCTCTGCTCCTGCCTCTCTGTCCGTTCTATTTGCAGCTACTATTCCTAGTCTGTCGACGTGATAATGACTTTTTGTCTTTGCTCAAATGTCACTTGATGCTTGTCCTTCGCTGGCTCTGCTCTTCCTTTCTTTCCTTTACTCCCTCCATCTCCCTCTCTCTCTCTCTTGGCTTTGTCCTTCTCTTGTCTCGCCGCCTTTGTTAGCGCAGTTTCGTTTTTATACCTCGAGGTTATTCAAGTTCAAATTGTACTGCAGCTTCCGCTCTTTTTTTTTCCCCTTTCTCCCCATTTTCATCGCTTTTCTTTTGTTGTTGTTGTTGTTGCCTTGATTAATTGGCCATGAGAGTTGGGCCTCTTGGTCGCATTGGGCCTTGCCACAACTGTCGCCAACTGTCTGAAATCTATGTAAGCAGCAAAAACAGTTTTCATTTCGTTCTCTCTTCAAGGCAACCAAATAAAAAAAATAAAACACAAAAAATTTGCTCAACATTTTTGGGGGCGCCTGTCCAATGCCGATGCCAGCATCGACAACCTCATTAAGGTCACATCATGCAAGTTGGCTACAGTCTGCGCCGTGTGCCCCTGCAACGCTATCCCGTGCGTAATGCCCTATTTTCGATACTGCAGTTGCTAAAGAAATCGCAGCGTCCGATGCGGGATACGGAAATTATATCGGCATTATCGGTGCAGTATCATCGTGCCGATCCGGAATTTCAACGGCAGGTGCGTGTTAATCTGCAAGATGGCGTCGATTATGGCATACTAAAGCGACAATCGGATGTTTTCTCGTTGCGCTCCAAGCGGTTTGCCGAGATCATGGATAATCTGGCGCCCCAAAGTGGTAGGATAATACGTTGACATCACTGTAAATGTCGCAGATAGTTACAAAATATATATGACATATACAAAAGGATTTGATTTTGTCGTTAAATAACGATAGATTAATCGATCAATTCGATTAGTAAAGTATTGCATGGCACACGGACCGATAAGCCCATGGCGTTATTCTTTTCCTACAATTTTCTGCCACTAAGTAATTAATAAAACTATGGATAACTGCAATCATTGCATAAACTGCTGTTTATTTTAGCTATTTAGACAAATTCTGATTGTAAAATCCACAATTAGTTGGTAAATAGCAACAAAACTCACAGTCGAGCAGACGAAAATTTATCTCATATGCCTTGAATTCTCGTTTGCATTTTCTGATTAAAAAAACAAAACATGTTTGGTTTTTTTCTTTCACTTGAATTAATTTTAAATGTGAGTTTATCATTGTTGTAATTATGCATTTTAGCGTTACGGTTAGTCAGTAACTAATTGGATGCCATGCATGTAATTGATTGAAGAAATCTAATAAAACGAGATTTTGCAAATCATTGTAGAAATGGAAATGAATATGGAAAATATTTACGATTCCGCTGCTCGAGCTAAAACAACATCAAACTGTACAAATTATACCGCTGGTTGTGACATTTTAGCTTATTTGTAGCCAAGTTGATTTAGCGAATTTTAATTTAATGAAGAAAATAAGTTTTGACAAAGTATTTGTAGTAAACTTTCATTGTTTCTTAAATTATAAATCATAAAGCAGCACTTGAATTTTTATTGTAAATATAAAAAATTAAATTAATTTTGTTTTTAGTAATATTTTCTTTATAAATCGGCTATAAATGGCTATATATTTCGTACAACACAGTGCCAGGCTTGAACAAATCCATTGGAATTACATAAATTATGCTGAAAAGTATGCAACAAATATTGCGTATTCTGTAAACACACACAGACACACTCACACACAGGCACGTATGCATGCAGGTGCAACAGCTGCACACCGACACAACTGTATATATAATTTACAGTTGCTGGCAGCTGAGGTGTAAGGGAGAGAGAGAGTGGGAGAGATAGAGCAGCAGAGGCAGACAGAGAGGATGGAATTTTGTCACGTTACAAATGTGATGCGAATGCATTTGTGGTAAATATTTGCGGTTATCTAAATGAAATGCATTGCATACTTTCTGGCTGAGCGGCAACTACAATATAGAATTTACATCTGGCCATAAATCTCGCGGTGGCTATTTGCATTGAAGCGTGAAATATGCAATTAAAGCATAAATAAAGTGCCCACAATCAAAACATCAGTTTGCCAACAAATTTACTTACGTTTTCATACGATTTAAAGTTGTACATAGAAATGAGCCTAATATATTTTAACTAAAACATTCTTGATCAAATTCACAATTTAATTACAACATTCACAACTCCAAACGGTGCTCACTGTTTATGTGAACACCGCACTACAAAATACAATTTATAAATCGATTACTGAAATGGAAATTCGCTTTTAAGGTAGACAATCTGATTTTTTATTTGATTTTTGTTGCAGTGCATCGCATTGTTTACATTTTTTGTTGTTGCTGTTGTTGTGCTTGGTGTGGCAGTAGTGGAGCATTGTCTAAAATGTGAAACCGTTTGGGTTTGCCATGTGTAAAAATCGTTGACCGCGTCGCGGCTGCCACGCCTTCCTGTCCCTTTGCCTTTTTTTTTTTGGCCATTGGGGCGTTATGCAAATGCAGCGGCATACTTTATTAACAAACATGCTGCGGGGCAATGAATGGGTGAGGGGCCGTGGTAATTGTTCCGTACGGTTCTGTTTTTAGTTTTAGTTTAATGGCTGAGTATGTGGAAAATGCACTCGAAAATTCACTTGTTCAATTTTGGTAAATACGTGTTTAAATATACGAATTAGTTCGATGATTATAATTTTAGTTTGTATTTAACTACTTGCTCACATAGCAATCAGCTGCTGTCGCGCTAATCGGCATTATTTTCTGTACTTAAGCGGAATTATTTGGTTTAGTTTCATATTAACATATCGCAATCAACTTTTGTCACGCAACTTAATTTTGTTTAATTGGAAATACTTGAAGCCAAAACAATCAGCTTCTGTCACGCAACTTATCCTAATAACATTCGCGTTAATTCGTAACAATTTTTCTTCTTTTTTTGTTTTTGCTTTTCCCCTCTAATTGCAAACGGAATCGGAAACGCACAGGAAATCATAAATTTGCACAGTTCTAACGCCAAATAATGAAAAGAAAATACGAGTAGGGGACAGTGGAGAAAAAATATGAAATGAAATAAATATATAGAAAATAAGGGAGAAATAATCACATGAGGTTGTCATAAATTATGCATTAAAAGCAATTGCGTTTATGATTTATGCAAAGGCAGAACAAAAAATGTGGAAAATAATTCAACAAACTAAGTAAACAGAAAAGTCTGATCAAATTAAAAACCCATTACGTATAGCTACGTAAAAGGTAGACTTAAATTCACCCTGCACATCAAAAGTTGAACATATATAAAATTGTACAAAGGAATTCTAAAAAAATTCCATTTAATTTTCATTTAATAATCCTATTAAATGCAATTGTTATTGAATACTTGATACACCTCACTTCACTGCTTCATGTATTTAGAGGGTATTAAATCATCCCATAAGCAGCAATTGCAGCTGTCAGAAAATATTTTTGAAATACTGGTTGAGTGCACTTTGATAAAGAGAGACAATCTGTCAGATACATATCTGTTTTTACCAGCCATCAATTGATAATTTACTGCTGAAATTAACACAAATTTTAACACGATTAAAACATTCTTTTTATTTGCTAAAATCAATAAAAAACTAAATAAATTTACTCTAAAACATTTTATGAAAATAGCTTAAACTATTAATGGCTCATTGCTTAATCATAATTGTTTAAAATATCACTAAGAGTATTATCAATTATTTTGTGTTCGTTTGCATTACGTTTAACCATGTTTATTGCTCTAAGTAAATGTAACTTTTTTGAAGTTAACTTGTCTACCAATTCCAACTAATATTCTATATCAAAGTAGCCTCTGACTTAACTGTACAGCATTTTTGTAGAGCTCCCAACAGAAGTACGAGCATAATTCAGTTTAATTTTAGGTTCACTCCAGTAAACACACTTATATATATTTTATAAAAAATAGTTTTAAGTTAATAGTGAAAAACCAGTGTTATTTGTTGAATGTTACATTAAATACTTTAAAGACAATTGTTACACGACCTTAACGTCTCTCCCATGTAAGTTAACAATCCCAAGAGGATTAATATCAAATTATTAAGTTATTTCCATTGCAGATGTCAGTTTGCCTCAACATCACAGAGCGATATCAATAAACCCTCACCGACTTTGCTGTTCATTATACAATTCCAGATTGGGAAGAAAAAGATTGGGTAAGTAAATATCTACTATCTAATATGACTCAGATTGAACCTCTTCCTTTCTCCACTTAGAACTATGCGCTATAGGATTATTTAGACTTTTTAGACTTCATGACTACAAAATTCTGGTTGTAAAAGCTTTTTTTGCAAGAATGTTCAAAATTGAAAAAATGAATCTTAACCAAAGAAGGACTAATATTATCTTCGAATCTTCGACTCTAAGTGTAAATCAGCACAATCATGAGTAAGTCCATAATCGTTCGTACTTGTTTTAAAGTTGATTATAATTTTGTCTCACCTTTTACATTCAGGACTAGCGGTCAAGGATTGATTGCTGCTGATTATTTTGATTATTTCTTTACAAGTACAAAATTCTGGTTGTAAAAGCTTTTTTGCAAGAATGTTCAAAATTGTTGAAGTGTATAATTTGTGGATTAATAAAATTTTAGTATTAGTAAATATGAGATGAGGCACAGCGCCAAGTGTTTTACCACCCACATCAAAACTCTAGAAACCTTATCTTTGGGTCTATCCCCCAGGAAATGCAAGCAATGTCGGCCCAACGACGTACAGCGCAGTGACAACAAATATTGCTAAAAGCTCCGACTATATTAAACCCAATAATTGCCTGCCCTGGTAGGCAAGAAGAACACCTAAACATATATACAGAAAGCTCCAAGACGGCGTGAGGAGTAGGAGCTGCCGTATACTATCATACGAGCTACACGATCATTGCCGTTGCGGAGATCTCAGTACACCTCGTCGCTGACTTCCACACAGTCAACCTTATGGTTGACAGCGAAGCAGCCAGCAAGAGGCATTAGATGAACTATGCACGATCAGGTCAGTACTTATCTTCTGGGTTCCAAGCCAGGGCATATCCGGAAATGGAGAAAGGCATTCTAGCTAGGACAGGCGTTGAACTTCCCCTAAACAGGACAGAGCACTTGGTCATATCCCTAAGATCGCTCCGGCTTAAGCTAACCTAAATATGAGTTGTAGAATTATGTTTCTATATTTGTTTCTATATTTAAATGAAAAAGACCTATCTTTGAAAGGGAATAAACAATTTATTTATTATTAATTATTAAGCTCAATTTTACTTTAAGGTTATTTTTTATAGGTTTATGCCCTTCAGTGAACGCATTGAACGTCTAATTGGAAAAATTACTAAAATAATGTTTTTATATTGCTTCTTTGTGATCGTCTTCCACTAGAGTGACAGTCTTGGACCTATATAAGTAATAAAATCAATAAATTGTTAAATATTTTAAATAGTTTGACTTACGAATTTCGCCAGGTTCCAAGATGTCCTCTTCTTCGGAGGTATCTTTTTCGGAGGTATCCTCTTCGGAGTCATCCTCTTCGGAGTCTTCCATTTCGGAGTCATCCTCTTCGGAGTCTTCGTTTTCGGAGTCTTCCTCTTCGGAGTCTTCCTCTTCGGAATCGTCAGTTTCATCCTCATCCTTATAACCAATTGGCTGCATAGGGTCAACTTCCATGAGAGTGGACTCACGGATAGCCGCTAGTATAGCCTCGTTGAGTTGAATGTTTGCAGCAACTACAGGGACCAATAGCTTACAAGCAAACTTTAGATTCCCCATCAAAGCGTCTTTAAATTTCAGAGTCCATCCACTGGCTAAATTCAGCCCAAATTGGATACCCCGTGGAACCCTGTTGGAATGCATGAGTCCAACAGCTGCACCGCCCAAACGCCTGACATGAGCAGCCAACATCGGTTGCGACTTCATTGCAAGAGCCTGTTTCAGTTTCAGGGCCCATCCAGTGGCCTTATGCTTCAAAGACCTTCGCAGTTCTTTAATCTTTTTAGCAGCCCGGTTGTAACGCGTCATTATTACCTTGTTAAAATAAATTGAAAAGCGTTAGAATTAAATATTTTCAAGATTTCTTCGCAGCACCTGAGTTAAAACTATTCACTAACGAAAAGAGTTAAAATTTTCACTGCTTTTGACAAGTTGAAAAATGTGACATTCGGGATGAGCAGATTCGAATATCGATAAGGGTTGATTAATTAATCGCATACTGTTCTGCTCAGCTGGTCAGTCTCAGTCGTGTGCGAGTGTGGCCATATTTGGCGAAGGCGATAGGCGATAGGCAGAGGTAATTACAATACTTATGTTAAAATAGGTAAGGCAGAGAATAGAGACCAAGGGCAGTCGGCCGTTGACTCTAAGGCACCGTTGCGAATGGGAATGAAGGAGTCAAAAATAAAATATGGCAGGAAGATTTGTAGAGTCAGCAAGAAAGAAAAGTACCGTCGAGCAGCCCCGATCGTATTTTTATCCTGGCCATATCGAATCGGCTTGTAATGCTGATCAAGAATATATGTATATACTTTATACTGCCACGCCTCCTTCTGCCTGTGATAATATTTGGCACAAACCCAATATACTCTTGCAGAGTGTTAACAAGGGAGTTGGTGGCCTGATCTATTACTGTCTTATTGGCGCGTTGGTTGGTGTGTTGTGTGTGGTGTCCAGTGTCGGTAGTTTTCATAAAATGTAAAACAACGAAATAAAAGTAGTAAATGTAACGAATAATTCACTGTACACACACTGCACACATACATACTTATATTTTTTAAGCCACGCGGTACAGCAAATCCGTTCAAAACTTAATTTATAAAAAATTTAAGCAACACAACAGTGACCGACGATTAGACCAGACCTCAATAACTGTGCGACAAATAAGACAAAATAATTAATATTTATACGCAACGACAAAAATCACAGTGACAAGTGTGCCAAGCAACAAAGCAAGAAACTGTGGCAACGACAACACAACGACAAGCGGCATCGGACACAACCTCAAACTTGAACGGCATGCGTGATGGTAACGTCAGACAGCATCAGCTGGGCCGCAGACACAGTGGGACGAGCTCACTATATTGGTGAGCGGTGTCGCTCCTAACAATTAAAGTTTTTGTTATTTTCAATGTAAAGTAGAATAGTTGGCACTGTCCGGCAAAAGAAATACAGAAAGAAAAGGAAACCACCAAAAAAATGAAATAAACGAGATAAACAATTGTATAGAGTCCGTATAGAAATAAATAAAAATACAATTTTTAATGAGGCTTAGGGAAATTATATAAATATGGACGGATATATAAAGTATTATTAAAAATATATATGTATGAAATGTGCTAAAAATTAATATGCGTGAGTAGAGTTTCCATGGGAGGCGTGTTGCAAAAGCCTCGAGTGATAAAGTTGAGGTAAACATTTGTTAATGGCAAAAATATCGATGTCGCCGATAGAGATGGCCGATAGTTGTTTAGTGTTGTTAGTTTTCGTGTCGCGTAGTAGAGGTTCCCCAATTGATGGTTGTGGATTGTACGCTCGGTGTGCTTGGGTTTAAAGACACTGCTCCTTATGTCCGTCTCCTTCCTCGTCATACTATACGCCTTCCTCTAATTTACTGTCCCACATGCAGGCCTCAAACCTGTGTTTAGTGCATTAATTGGTGACTAGTTAATATGATATCTCTTTCTTCCTAATGAGCTCAAATCTCTCTTCCTCTCTCTTAGTCTCTCCCCCTAACCATCTCTTTTGCTTCCTCGTAACTGCACTTGCCAGAAACATCTTGTGTCGAAACTAATGTCTGCTCTACTCTCTCTTGATTTGGTGTCAGCTTTAGGCGGCAGTCCTAAATCTACTTAATACGCACAAACACCCGCCCACGCTAACCCACCCACACACACACACACACACACACACATACACACGATCACATACATACGTGTCTCACGCACAACACGTTGCTGCATTTGGGGCAGCTTTGCATTTTGGCTGATTGTCCTAAGTGTGTTGCTGATATTGTTGTGATATGGGCCCTGTGGGCGCAAGGGGTGTGGCAAAGAGCTATGGACGCAGATTGTCGCGCGCCAAATGCTATTTAAAGGCTCTAAGGACACAGGAACTCGCAGACACATGTGTGTGTATGTGTTTATAGCTGCTTATACAGGCAATTGCATTGCTTAACACTTGCAACTGCAACTGCAACTGCTATTGTTGCCACAACGGAAGACACTGTATTTTGGGCTTATGGGAAAAAGACTTTTATCTTTCGAAGGGAATAAACAATTTATTTATTATTAATTATTAATAAGCTCAATTTGATGTTATGGTTATTTTTGAGTGGTTTATACCCTTCACTGAACGCATTGAACGTCTAATTGGAAACAACTTATGGAGCCGCTATTTAAGTTATAAAATCAATAAATTGTTAAATATTTTAAATAGATTGACTTACGAATTCCGCCAGCCTCCAAGATGTTGTCCTCTTCTTCGGGGTCTTCCCCTTCGAAGTCCTCCTCTTCGAAGTCCTCCTCTTCGAAATCGTCAGTTCCATGCTCATACTCTTCTATTAATGTCAGCGAACATCCACGTGTTAAAATCAGGCGATATTCGATACCCCATTGAGTCCTGTTGGTCTGCATGCGTCTAACAGGTACACCGCGCAAACCCCTGGCAGGAGCAGGCAACATCGGTTGCGACATCATTGCAAGAGCCTGTTTCAGTTTCAGGGTCCATCCAGTGGCCTTATGCTTCAAAGACCTTCCCAGTTCTTTAATCTTTTTAACTGCCCGATTGTAACGCGACATTATTACCTTGTTAAAATAAATTGAAAAGCGTTAGAATTAAATATTTTCAAGAGTTCTTCGCAGCACTTGAGTTAAAACTACTAACTTATGAAAAGAGTTGAAGTTTTCACTGCTTTTGACAAGTTGAAAAATGTGACATCGCATACTGTTCTGCTCAGCTGGTCAGTCTCCACACGAATTATAAATTACAATACTTTACGATAAGAACAAATGCCTTAAAAACGGCATTGAATTTTGAAAATTATTTTAGTAATTGTGGGAAAAGGGGGCGTGGCAGTCCAAGATTTTAAAATGCAATGTATTTATGCTATCGCTAGGAACTCTCGTACCAGAATTGGTCTTCTTAAGTGCCATAGTTACTGAGATATTTGTCGAAAACACCGTTTTTTTTCGAGGTGTGTCTAGTTTTTTAGCTCATTGTGGGCGAATGGGGCGTGTCAACAAAAAAATTTTTTTTCTTTTATTGACTTACTAAATACGTAGTCGATTGAGACCAAGCTGGAACTTGTAGCTCTTACCATCTCTAAAATCTGTTTGTTCATACGGACAGACAGACAGACAGACGGACATGGCTATGTCGACTCGGCTCCCTGTCACATACATTCCAACGATTACAATATACCCTTTTACTCTACGAGTAATGGGTATCATTAATGTCTGTAATTAATGACAGACTTATTACTATATCTAAATTTGTCGTATCAAAGTAGCCTCTGACTTAACTGTACATTATTTTTGTAGAGCTCCCAACAGAAGTACGAGCATAATTCAGTTTAGTTTTAGGTTCGCTCCAGTAAACACACTTATATATATTTTATAAAAAATAGTTTTAAGTTAAAAGTGAAAAACCAGTGTTATTTGTTGAATGTTACATTAAATACTTTAAAGACAATTGTTACACGACCTTAACTTCTCTCCCATGTAAGTTAACAATCCCAAGAGGATTAATATAAAATTATTAAGTTCTTTCCATTGCAGATGTCAGTTTGCCTCAACATCACAGAGCGATATCAATAAGCCCTCACCGACTTTGCTGTTCATTATACAAATCCAGATTGGGAAGAAAAAGAATGGGTAAGTAAATATCTACTATCTAATATGACTCAGATTGAACCTCTTCCTTTCTCCACTTAGAACTATGCGCTATAGGATTATTTAGACTTTTTGGTCATGACTACAAAATTCTGGTTGTAAAAGCTTTTTTTGCAAGAATGTTCAAAATTGTTGAAGTGTATAATTTGTGGATTAATAAAATTTTAGTATTAGTAGTGTGTTTTAAGTGTTTTAAGAACCACCCACAGCAAAGCTCTAGAAACCTTATCTTTGGGTCTATCCCCCAGGAAATGCAAGCAATGTCGGCCCAACGACGTACAGCGCAGTGACAACAAATATTGCTAAAAGCTCCGACTATATTAAACCCAATAATTGCCTGCCCTGGTAGGCAAGAAGAACACCTAAACATATATACAACAAGAAAGAATGCTATAGTCGCCTCGCGACTTTAGGATACCCGTTACTCAGTTTCAATTTGTTATTAACAATGGTGATGGATATAATAGCTTGGAAAACACAGAACATTTTCATAGAAATTCATATTTAGAGCGTATTTTTGACCGATCGGCCCTATGGGAGCAATACGATATAGTTGTCCGATTTTGATCAAACTTGGTCAGTACATGTACTTCCTAGATAAATTTGGTTCAGATAGCATAGCTAACAAAAAAGTTTTCTATACTAAAACATTCAACGTTTACCTGTACATTTACCTTTATATGCAAATAAATCGCCCTAAAGTGGGCGTGTCAAAAAACAAAAACAAACTTGTACTGCTTGGGTATTGTACCTTTCATTTGCGACCACTATCATTTTTCTAGCTCTTATAGTCTCTGAGATCCTTTTGTTCATACAAACGGACGGACGGACAGACGGACGGACGGACAGACGGACAGACGGACATGGCTATATCGACTCGGCTATTGATGCTGATCAAGAATATATATACATTGTGGGGTCTGCCACGCCTCCTTCTGCCTGTTACATACATTCCAACGATTACAATATACCCTTTTACTCTACGAGTAACGGGTATAAAAAGCTCCAAGACGGCGGGAGGAGTAGGAGCTGCCGTATACTACGAACACCCTAGTACCAAGCTATCATACAAGCTACACGATCATTGCCGTTGCGGAGATCTCAGTACACCTCGTCGCTGACTACCACACAGTCAACCTCATGGTTGACAGCGAAGCAGCCAGCAAGAAGCATTAGATGAACTATGCACGATCAAGTCAGTACTTATCTTCTGGGTTCCAAGCCAGGGCATATCCGGAAATGGAGAAAGACATTCTGACTAGGACAGGCGTTGAGCTTCCCCTAAACAGGACACAGCACTTGGTCATATCCCTAAGATCGCTTAAGAGTAGCATCAACACGGGCATAAATCAAAGGTGGCGGACCTATTTTTATTAGCCTGTTTAGTAATTTCAACAGAAATCGTGTCACCAATTGGCAGCGGACGATCAGCTTCCACTTTAGCGGACTGCTCTTGAGCTACAACAGAAGTTGGGATACCGGATTCCTTTTGAGCTACCACAGGGGCTAGGACAACGGATTCCTTTTGAGCTACCACATCAGATGGGATAATGGATTCCTCCTGAGCTACAACAGAAGTTGGGATACCGGATTCCTCCTGAGCTACCACAGGGGCTAGGACAACGGATGCCTCCTGAGTTACCCCATCAGATGGGACAACGGATGCCTCCTGAGCTGCCATCTCCTGAGATGGGAGAGCCATTGGGACTTGAGCGCTCTCAACAGGTGCAACGCACAATTGCCTGTTACCAACAAACATTAGTCTGGCCAACAACATTTGGCGCACCATTTGGAAAGAGGCTTTAAATCTCTTTGTCCATCCAGTGGCCTTATGCTTCAAGGTCCTTCCCAGTACTTTGATCCTTTTAACGACCAGCTGGTAACGCGACATTGTTGAATTATTTTTATATTTAGATTTTAAAGCGTTAGAATTTATTATTTTGAAATTGTTCTGAATGCTTTGAATATTGTTATTCAACTGAAATGCTGTGAACAGTGTTCGTTCAGCTCATCGCAGCACTTGAGTCAAAGCTACTAAGTTATTAAAAAAGTTGAAAATTCGAATTGAACAGAGTTTAAATTTATTTTACTTATAGCTAACAACTTTATTTTTTTCAGCTAGAAACAAACAAATATTTGCTGGATCTAAAATAAAAATATATTATATTTATTGCTCATAAATTTTGTATTTTTGTTAATACCAAACAATCAAATATTTGCTGTTAGTTTTGCCTAAAAGTTTCCAAAGAAGTTTTGATTTATGTGAGCGCGTGAGTGAGTGTGTGTGTGTGTGTGTGTGTGGTGTGCGTGTTACACCATGCACAATTAAATAAAATTACCTCAAGTGCACTCAACACAATTTTCACAGCTTCAATCAAAGCTCGGGCGGCTCAGTAATTAAGCTTTGTGTCAAGTGTTGCACAGGTTAGAGGTGGTTGAAGGTGGTGCGGTTAGCAGAATTCTTCCACCTTTTGTTGTGAGTACGCGTCTGCCTATGTGTATGTGTGTGTGTGTGTGTAGTTAATCTACTTCCGGCTCTGGTCATTGAACTTGAAGGCGACACATGCATCAGTTGTGCGACTTTAGCTGGAAACTGACTCTTTTAGAGGGTAAATGAAAGGAAAAAATTTAATTGAATAAGTTGTTGAACACTGCTCTTCTCACCATTTGCACATGAAAAGGGCAACAAGTTAGCAAAGAAAGCAAAAATCTAAAAAACTAAACTTATATGAACTGGCATAAACCAACCGATAGCTAAATACCCTAGATTTTATGACATATTATATAATTCCAAACATTCATTTCATTAGAATTACAAATGTATAAAAGTTTTCATGCCAAAGAGTTTACAACTCAACTACACATTAAAGATTTAGCTACTTTAGGTAACATTATACGAGTGTTCTATGATTTACAGGGTATATGGTAAACATGCTGTGGCGCCAAGGGAATCAAAGGGCATGTGTGACAAGTTGGGCAACGAGGGCGGATTGTTCAGGACAAAGGCGAACATTATGCGATGCTGATGAAAAGAACAAGAACGATGTCAACGTTGAAAGACGCATTACGAATATGGTCGAAAGCCTCTGGGGACAGGACACAGACGTCTACGAGTCCACCGGCAATGCCGTGTCAAAGTATATATGCTCTATATGTAATCTGTAGCTGTAGCTGTTGCTGTTGCTATAGCACTCTATGAGGGGAAACCTCAAAATGTGAAAACCGAAATTAAATTTACATCAAAAAAATCGAAAAGGGACAGCAGACGCTAACATGTGAGGGTGACCGAGTATATTACTACTGGGGGAGTGTGCCCATTGTTATTTTATTAGGTGAGAATTGTGTCGAGGGGCGGGAAAAAACAGAAAAAAAGTGCTAAACAAAAAATAGTAAAACAGCTGGAGAGAAGGCAAAAACAACAAGTTCAAATAAATAAGGAAAATATGCTCACTGGTCGTCGTCGACAACGCATTGAAACTCGCTTCCGTTTCCTGTTGCTCGCCATGGGGGAGTGGATGGTCTGGTAAATTGAATGGATTTGCTTGCTTAGTGCATTGCTTAGGGTGTTAAATTAGTTCTGACACGTAAATGCGTTTAGTGCTGCCAAACGTAATTTCACCTGCTATTTCATTGTATTTTTTCTCTCTTGTTGCAAGTTCAAGGCATTTGCGGCATTTCGTAGCATAATTTTAGGCTGCCAGCTTGAAACTTCAAATATGCGAATAAATTAAACAGAATTTATGGAGCCAAGCACTTGACACTCCCCTTTTTGAATTCAAACAAAACCAACTGGATACAATTAACATGAAAATAAATGCCAGTTATTATATTGTGCCTGTTAGTTGCCTGTCTGCGCTGGTTTCTGACCATTCGCAGTCGACCTCAATAATAATTAGCCAGCACCGTGCATACAACCTGATGTTTTTTGATAGACTTAACACTCAGTTAGGGACTTGACTACCAATTGGACTTGAAAACATTAGCTTTAACTCAATTACATACTGCTTTCCATTAATTCACAGATGCTCAAGTTAATTGCTTTAAAAGATAAACCATAAAACAAGCCGTGATGCAACTAAAAAGTTCAGCTCTGAATGAAAATACTAATCGGATTATTTGTTAACTGTTTTTGGCATTTACTGCACTACTGCAGCTAGTTAACTGCCAACAATTAACATTTGAACGTGGCTCTTTGGTCCGAATGCAGCTAAACTCTTTTGGCCAAAAGAATATTTACAGGCCACAAGCACAGTGAGTACAGGTTTTGAGCACCCACATACTCGTACAGCAAATGATAAACGAGTCACGCCTCAGTTATCCCAATGGAAATTTTACTCTTGTTGTTGCTTCTGATTTTGCTGTTGTCTTGAAGCAGCTTCCAACTAGTGTTGTACCGAATGCTACTGCTGTTTCTACTGTTTCGAACATGTTTTTTTTCCTTCTGTGCTTGTGACCAGGATGACAATAGTTTCAGCAAGAGCAACAAAAGGGTTTTGGGTTGTGGGTTGAGGGGATTGCAGAACAAGTCGAATTGCTTAACGACCCAGCAAAACACTAGACGACATAAATGCAAAGCAACAAAGCTCGCACCGTTCATTTCTACCCTTCCCTCTCCCTCTCTCTCTCCCTCTACCACTTCTTTCTCTGCACTCTGCTCTCTTAAGCTGTGTTGATGAGTGATATTTATGAATCACATGAGTACACTAAATCATTGCAGCTGAGTATTTATACGAGAGCATGTGATTAAGCGAGTCCGGCACGAACAAGTCCAGGCACGTTCGAGTCCAGAACGCAGAGCACTGCCACACAGGAGTCAGGACACTGGACACTGGACGCAGGACTTAGGACTGGGCCACTGGGCACTGAACACGCTTTGGAGCGACAGCTGAAGCACGAGGCGTGTGTTTCGCTTGCTGTTAGAGATAATTGTTAAGTTGTTGCAACTCGACTTATAACACACAACAGAACACTACACTATACAACACTACACTACGTTACACAGCACTAAGAGAGCAGAACAACTGGTTCAATGCTCTTGAAAAGTAAACAAAAGTAAAAAGAAATCGACAGAATCACACGTCGATACCCTGTATCGAGTTGGTAAAAACTAGAAACACCTAATTTTGTATATAGACTACTTTAATGTGCGGGTAGATCATGAAAAAATATTGAAAACGCGATAACTTGAATACTAATAAAGCTATCGAGACCAAATCCATATATTATGTGTATAGAACTATTATAATTATGCATACCAAGTTTGATTCGGATCGGACCACTATAACCCATAGCTGTTATAGGCCAAATCGGCCTAAAATATGTAAATTGTATTAAAAAACGGTTTAAGCAAGTGCAAAGCGATACAGATCGTGCTTCTTCTTCGCATTTTGTTTTGTTTCATCTATCGATACCAGTTCTTTAGTTCATTTGAGCGATTCATTATCGATAAATGTATAATGACCTAAAGCTGCGATACTAAACTATCGAAAAGCATCTTTGATCAGCTTTTTTGATAGTGGTACAACTGATTCCAATTAATTTGATTTTAAACGAAAGCAAAAATTGAACCGTACTTCTCACAGAGTATCTTACATGCTGGAAAGCCCGACTGTACTTTGCTTCGTATTTCCATTTAATGCTCTACCATCTGGAGGGAAGAGCTCCCCTCTTGACCAGCGAGTAGTTGCAGTAGCAGTGGCCACCGAGGAGAGAATCAAAGAACACTTTCTTTGATAGATGTTTCTATGGCGCTTTCAAATTATATTGCAAATAACTGTGGATTGAATAATTGCATCAAAAATGCAATTAAAATACATTACAAAAAAAAATGCAATATTATTGAGAGCGGGGTCTCTGAGCATTCCAAGTACAGCGATGCGCACAAACCTCTACTACTCCCACCAAGTCGGCAACCAGACAAAGGCAAAGCAATGATGACGTCAGAATGCCAGAGACAAAATGAAAGAGACAGAGCGAAAGAAAGGGACGAAGACAGAGAGAGAGAGAGAGTGTCGTTGACTCAGCTTCATGCTGATTACGATGAACGGTCCATGGCATATTTTGTGGTATGATATCGACATGGCCTTCGCCTTCGTTTGGTGGCGCCACTTTGTCGCGACGCTTTTTATAATTGAAGCTGCTGCGTTGCATTTTGTCAGCTGCCTCCATTTCCTGTCCTCAGATTTCCCTTCTGATTCTCCGCCACATTGTCGCATACCAATTACAAAACAATGATGATGAGCTCTAGATATTTTTAGTACCAACAACAATAAAAACAACAACAACAATGTAAATTCCATGGCATTCTTCATAGTTAGTAATTTGAATGGCTGAGAGTGGGTGAGATGCCATAGAAAAGATACAACAAAATGTTTTCCATCTGTGCAATCAGACTCCAAGAAAGAACTTTGTCTGTAATCAACTTAACTCACTTTGCCTGTGGACAAAGTGTTGTAACTTGCAAATATGCAGAAAGAATTAAATGTAATAAATATTTGACACCCAAATTAAATACTCAAAATTATGTAAATAAATACCTCTTAATTTGTATTCATTCAATTATCGCCTTTAGATTCTAGTAATTTTTGGCATCAAAGTAGCCTCTGACTTAACTGTACATCATTTTTGTAGAGCTCCCAACAGTAGTACGAGCATAATTCAGTTTAGTTTTAGGTTCGCTCCAGTAAACACACTTATATATATTTTATAAAAATAGTTTTAAGTTAAAAGTGAAAAACCAGTGTTATTTGTTGAATGTTACATTATATACTTTAAAGACAATTGTTACACGAGCTTAACTTCTCTCCCATGTAAGTTAACAATCCCAAGATTAATATCAAATTATTAAGTTCTTTTCATTGCAGATGTCAGTTTGCCTCAACATCACAGAGCGATATCAATAAACCCTCACCGACTTTGCTGTTCATTATACAAATCCAGATTGGGAAGAAAAAGAATGGGTAAGTAAATATCTTTTATCTAATATGACTCAGATTGAACCTCTTCCTTTCTCCACTTAGAACTATGCGCTATAGGATTATTTAGACTTTTTAGACTTCATGACTACAAAATTCTGGTTGTAAAAGCTTTTTTTGCAAGAATGTTCAAAATTGTTGAAGTGTATAATTTGTGGATTAATAAAATTTTAGTATAAGTAAATATGAGATAAGGCACAGCGCCAAGTGTTTTACCACCCACATCAAAGCTCTAGAAACCTTATCTTTGGGTCTATCCCCCAGGAAATGCAAGCAATGTCGGCCCAACGACGTACAGCGCAGTGACAACAAATATTGCTAAAAGCTCCGACTATATTAAACCCAATAATTGCCTGCCCTGGTAGGCAAGAAGAACACCTAAACATATATACAGAAAGCTCCAAGACGGCGTGAGGAGTAGGAGCTGCCGTATACTATCATACGAGCTACACGATCATTGCCGTTGCGGAGATCTCAGTACACCTCGTCGCTGACTTCCACACAGTCAACCTTATGGTTGACAGCGAAGCAGCCAGCAAGAGGCATTAGATGAACTATGCACGATCAGGTCAGTACTTATCTTCTGGGTTCCAAGCCAGGGCATATCCGGAAATGGAGAAAGGCATTCTAGCTAGGACAGGCGTTGAACTTCCCCTAAACAGGACAGAGCACTTGGTCATATCCCTAAGATCGCTCCGGCTTAAGCTAACCTAAATATGAGTTGTAGAATTATGTTTCTATATTTGTTTCTATATTTAAATGAAAAAGACCTATCTTTGAAAGGGAATAAACAATTTATTTATTATTAATTATTAAGCTCAATTTTACTTTAAGGTTATTTTTTATAGGTTTATGCCCTTCAGTGAACGCATTGAACGTCTAATTGGAAAAATTACTAAAATAATGTTTTTATATTGCTTCTTTGTGATCGTCTTCCACTAGAGTGACAGTCTTGGACCTATATAAGTAATAAAATCAATAAATTGTTAAATATTTTAAATAGTTTGACTTACGAATTTCGCCAGGTTCCAAGATGTCCTCTTCTTCGGAGGTATCTCTTTCGGAGTCATCCTCTTCGGAGTCATCCTCTTCGGAGTCTTCCATTTCGGAGTCATCCTCTTCGGAGTCTTCGTTTTCGGAGTCTTCCTCTTCGGAGTCTTCCTCTTCGGAGTCTTCCATTTCGGAGTCATCCTCTTCGGAGTCTTCGTTTTCGGAGTCTTCCTCTTCGGAGTCTTCCTCTTCGGAGTCTTCCATTTCGGAGTCATCCTCTTCGGAGTCTTCGTTTTCGGAGGTATCCTCTTCGGAGTCATCCTCTTCGGAGTCTTCCTCTTCGGAGTCTTCCATTTCGGAGTCATCCTCTTCGGAGTCTTCGTTTTCGGAGTCTTCCTCTTCGGAGTCTTCCTCTTCGGAGTCTTCCATTTCGGAGTCATCCTCTTCGGAGTCTTCGTTTTCGGAGTCTTCCTCTTCGGAGTCTTCCTCTTCGGAGTCTTCCATTTCGGAGTCATCCTCTTCGGAGTCTTCGTTTTCGGAGTCTTCGTTTTCGGAGAGGAGGACTTCGAAGAGGAGGACTTCGAAGAGGAAGACTCCGAAGAGGAAGACTCCGAAGAGGAAGTCATCCTCTTCGAAGTCCTCCTCTTCGAAGTCCTCCTCTTCGAAATCGTCAGTTCCATGCTCATACTCTTCTATTAATGTCAGCGAACATCCACGTGTTAAAATCAGGCGATATTCGATACCCCATTGAGTCCTGTTGGTCTGCATGCGTCTAACAGGTACACCGCGCAAACCCCTGGCAGGAGCAGGCAACATCGGTTGCGACTTCATTGCAAGAGCCTGTTTCAGTTTCAGGGTCCATCCAGTGGCCTTATGCTTCAAAGACCTTCGCAGTTCTTTAATCTTTTTAGCAGCCCGGTTGTAACGCGTCATTATTACCTTGTTAAATTAAATTGAAAAGCGTTAGAATTAAATATTTTCAAGATTTCTTCGCAGCACCTGAGTTAAAACTATTCACTAACGAAAAGAGTTAAAATTTTCACTGCTTTTGACAAGTTGAAAAATGTGACATTCGGGATGAGCAGATTCGAATATCGATAAGGGTTGATTAATTAATCGCATACTGTTCTGCTCAGCTGGTCAGTCTCAGTCGTGTGCGAGTGTGGCCATATTTGGCGAAGGCGATAGGCGATAGGCAGAGGTAATTACAATACTTATGTTAAAATAGGTAAGGCAGAGAATAGAGACCAAGGGCAGTCGGCCGTTGACTCTAAGGCACCGTTGCGAATGGGAATGAAGGAGTCAAAAATAAAATATGGCAGGAAGATTTGTAGAGTCAGCAAGAAAGAAAAGTACCGTCGAGCAGCCCCGATCGTATTTTTATCCTGGCCATATCGAATCGGCTTGTAATGCTGATCAAGAATATATGTATATACTTTATACTGCCACGCCTCCTTCTGCCTGTGATAATATTTGGCACAAACCCAATATACTCTTGCAGAGTGTTAACAAGGGAGTTGGTGGCCTGATCTATTACTGTCTTATTGGCGCGTTGGTTGGTGTGTTGTGTGTGGTGTCCAGTGTCGGTAGTTTTCATAAAATGTAAAACAACGAAATAAAAGTAGTAAATGTAACGAATAATTCACTGTACACACACTGCACACATACATACTTATATTTTTTAAGCCACGCGGTACAGCAAATCCGTTCAAAACTTAATTTATAAAAAATTTAAGCAACACAACAGTGACCGACGATTAGACCAGACCTCAATAACTGTGCGACAAATAAGACAAAATAATTAATATTTATACGCAACGACAAAAATCACAGTGACAAGTGTGTCAAGCAACAAAGCAAGAAACTATGGCACCGACAACACAACGACAAGCGGCATCGGACACAACCTCAAACTTGAACGGCATGCGTGATGGTAACGTCACACAGCATCAGCTGGGCCGCAGACACAGTGGGACGAGCTCACCATATTGGTGAGCTGTGTCGCTCCTAACAATTAAAGTTTTTGTTATTTTCTATGTAAAATATTTAAGTTGTTTATATAAGTTAAGTTAAGTTGATATATAAAGCATTATTAAAAATATATGTATGAAATGTGCTAAAAATGAATATGTGTGAGTAGAGTTTCCATGGGAGGCGTGTTGCAAAAGCCTCGAGTGGTAAAGTTGAGGTAAACATTTGTTAATGGCAAAAATATCGATGTCGCCGATAGAGATGGCCGATAGTTGTTTAATGTTGTTAGTTTTCGTGTCGCGTAGTAGAGGTTCCCCAATTGATGGTTGTGGATTGTACGCTCGGTGTGCTTGGGTTTAAAGACACTGCTCCTTATGTCAGTCTCCTTCCTCTCATTTACTGTCCCACATGCAGGCCTCAAACCTGTGTTTAGTGCATTAATTGGTGACTAGTTAATATGATATCTCTTTCTTCCTGATGAGCTCAACTCTCTCTTCCTCTCTCTCTCTCCTAGTCTCTCCCCCTAACCATCTCTTTTGCTTCCTCGTAACTGCACTTGCCCGAAGCATCTTGTGTCGAAACTAATGTCTGCTCTACTCTCTCTTGATTTGGTGTCAGCTTTAGGCGGCAGTCCTAAATCTACTTAATACGCACAAACACCCGCCCACGCTAACACACACACACACACACACACACACACGATCACATACATACGTGTCTCACGCACAACACGTTGCTGCATTTGGGGCAGCTTTGCATTTTGGCTGATTGTCCTAAGTGTGTTGCTGATATTGTTGTGATATGGGCCCTGTGGGCGCAAGGGGTGTGGCAAAGAGCTATGGACGCAGATTGTCGCGCGCCAAATGCTATTTAAAGGCTCTAAGGACACAGGAACTCGCAGACACATGTGTGTGTATGTGTTTATAGCTGCTTATACAGGCAATTGCATTGCTTAACACTTGCAACTGCAACTGCAACTGCTGTTGTTGCCACAACGGAAGCCACTGTATTTTGGGCTTATGGGAAAAAGACTTTTATCTTTCGAAGGGAATAAACAATTTATTTATTATTAATTATTAATAAGCTCAATTTGATGTTATGGTTATTTTTGAGTGGTTTATACCCTTCACTGAACGCATTGAACGTCTAATTGGAAACAACTTATGGAGCCGCTATTTAAGTAATAAGATCAATAAATTTTTAAATATTTTAAATAGATTGACTTACGAATTCCGCCAGCCTCCAAGATGTTGTCCTCTTCTTCGGGGTCTTCCCCTTCGAAGTCCTCCTCTTCGAAGTCCTCCTCTTCGAAATCGTCAGTTCCATGCTCATACTCTTCTATTAATGTCAGCGAACATCCACGTGTTAAAATCAGGCGATATTCGATACCCCATTGAGTCCTGTTGGTCTGCATGCGTCTAACAGGTACACCGCGCAAACCCCTGGCAGGAGCAGGCAACATCGGTTGCGACATCATTGCAAGAGCCTGTTTCAGTTTCAGGGTCCATCCAGTGGCCTTATGCTTCAAAGACCTTCCCAGTTCTTTAATCTTTTTAACTGCCCGATTGTAACGCGACATTATTACCTTGTTAAAATAAATTGAAAAGCGTTAGAATTAAATATTTTCAGGAGTTCTTCGCAGCACTTGAGTTAAAACTACTAACTTATGAAAAGAGTTGAAGTTTTCACTGCTTTTGACAAGTTGAAAAATGTGACATCGCATACTGTTCTGCTCAGCTGGTCAGTCTCCACACGAATTATAAATTACAATACTTTACGATAAGAACAAATGCCTTAAAAACGGCATTGAATTTTGAAAATTATTTTAGTAATTGTGGGAAAAGGGGGCGTGGCAGTCCAAGATTTTAAAATGCAATGTATTTATGCTATCGCTAGGAACTCTCGTACCAGAATTGGTCTTCTTAAGTGCCATAGTTACTGAGATATTTGTCGAAAACACCGTTTTTTTCGAGGTGTGTCTAGTTTTTTAGCTCATTGTGGGCGAATGGGTCGTGTCAACAAAAAAATTTTTTTTCTTTTATTGACTTACTAAATACGTAGTCGATTGAGACCAAGCTGGAACTTGTAGCCCTTACCATCTCTAAAATCTGTTTGTTCATACGGACAGACAGACAGACAGACGGACATGGCTATGTCGACTCGGCTCTCGTCACATACATTCCAACGATTACAATATACCCTTTTACTCTACGAGTAACGGGTATAATTAATGTCTGTAATTAATGACAGACTTATTACTATATCGAAATTTGTCGTATCAAAGTAGCCTCTGACTTAACTGTACATTATTTTTGTAGAGCTCCCAACAGAAGTACGAGCATAACTCAGTTTAGTTTTAGGTTCGCTCCAGTAAACACACTTATATATATTTTATAAAAAATAGTTTTAAGTTAAAAGTGAAAAACCAGTGTTATTTGTTGAATGTTACATTAAATACTTTAAAGACAATTGTTACACGACCTTAACTTCTCTCCCATGTAAGTTAACAATCCCAAGAGGATTAATATCAAATTATTAAGTTCTTTCCATTGCAGATGTCAGTTTGCCTCAACATCACAGAGCGATATCAATAAACCCTCACCGACTTTGCTGTTCATAATACAATTCCAGATTGGGAACAAAAAGAATGGGTAAGTAAATATCTACTATCTAATATGACTCAGATTGAACCTCTTCCTTTCTCCACTTAGAACTATACGCTATAGGATTATTTAGACTTTTTGGTCATGACTACAAAATTCTGGTTGTAAAAGCTTTTTTTGCAAGAATGTTCAAAATTTAAAAAATGAATCTTAACCAAAGAAGGACTAATATTATCTTCGCATCTTCGACTCTAGGTGTAAATCAGCACAATCATGAGTAAGTCAATAACTGTTCGTACTTGTTTTAAAGTTGATTTTAATTTTGTCTCACCTTTTACATTCAGGACTAGTGGTCAAGGATTGATTGCTGCATGATTATTTCTTTACAAGTACAAAATTCTGGTTGTAAAAGCTTTTATTGCAAGAATGTTCAAAATTGTTGAAGTATATAATTGGCGATTTAATAAAATTTTAGTGAATATTATAAAAGCAAGGTTTAATTCGATTTATTGTTTCAAATTTGCAGCTTTCGCTAGGGGTTAGCCATTTGTTTGATTTGCTAAATGAAATATTTAATTTATTTTATTCAACTTTAATAATGAAAGTATTTCCATCCTTAGTGTGTTGCTCATTCGAGCGTTCATTTAACCCACGGGCTCCTGATGCCACGGAAATTCAATTACAGTGATTCTCGCACCTTATTCTCGTTTTCCCCACTTATTGATAGCCTAACCTATCGCACTTTACTCCTTACTGCTTTGGGCATTATTGTTTTAACATTTGATCGTAAATGACTTCTGTAGTGCGCTGTAGTCAATAGTGAAAGGAATGGAATTTGATTTATTAGTAGGTAAACACAAGGGAAGAAACGAGTTCTACGTGTGCCCGGAATGAGAGAAACCTGCGGAATTTTCGGAGAAAGTTGAACAGATAATTGTACTTGGATAAAACATGAAATACATATATAGAAAGAAATGAATACTCCACGCTGCTTTAAAACATATTTCTGTTCTTTAGAATATTTTAATTTGGTTTGTTTAATTTACCAATAAACGATTTTATAAACATATCGATTGGGCTTTTATTCAAAATGTAAGCACAACGGCTACACAGTTGCCATACAAAAATATCGATATTTTGTAGACTATCGATTTGAGCTAAATCACACAATTGGCTGTCGGGAACTGTCATAACAAAAGCAAAACAATAATTTTATAGGTCAAACAAAAATGTTTCGCTAAACATCGTTTTTTGTTTCGACTTTTGCTTATTTATTTTTTGGTAATCTTTCCGGTTCATTTTTCTATGCAAATACCTATTCAAGTGCAGAGATTAACAGCGAGATAAAAAAGCGCATTGGAAGCGAACTTCAAAGGTACTAGTATTATTAAATTTGCTTCGAATTAAAAAGAGGAGAAAAAGAAGAAGAAAAAATTGGAACATAAACAAATCCAGGGTGTTTGTTCTGGTCGAGGAGGCTTGCTGAACAGTTTCACATAATGCATAAATTGTAAGTATAATTTGTTTATTTCAGTCACAGCACAGACTACATACACTTAACAACAACCCAGACAAGCAGTTCAGATTTAATTCGAACGACAAAATTTTCACTTTTCGGCAAAACACACATATAGCAAAAAAAAACAACAAAAAACAGAAAATATAACAAAAAAAAAAAAACAATAATAAACCTACTGTAAATTAGTGTAAGCTTTATTGTGTTCAACAGTGTGAACTCTTGGAACACTCACCGCTCATTGACCAAAAAACAGTAACATCAACATTAGCATAATACTAACAATACTAACTGAACAAAAAAAAATACAAAAAAAAGTGTAAAAAAATAGCAAACAAAAAAAAAATCCAAAAACAAATAGGAAAAGACACAGACGTCTTAATTAATCAATTGTTAAATTGTCCAATTGTTCAAGTGTCTTAATTGTATAAATATATATTGACTACTGATCGACTAGTCGATAGCATCAAAATTGTATCGACATCTATAACTAATATGGAGAATCCGCTTTTAAATTCAGGTGATACAACCAAGCAGACGAATCAACAACTACAAAAACAGCAGCAGCAACGACAGCGACATCAAGAACAATCTCAATCTCAATCCCAATCACAGTCACAAACTCAAACAAACATCAAACATCAACAGATCTTTATACACAGTCGCAGTTACGGCCCGAAGCCAGCACCAAATCGAAGCAGCAGCAACAAGAAATTTCAAATGGCATCTGGACAGGGTCTAAACGGTAACGCTCATCAGAGCCATGGTGAACACAATCATAATCGCAGCCATACGCAACATCAAAATTACAATCACAATCATCACTATCAAAATTATCATGAAAATAACGATTATACGCATGGACAGGGGCAGGGATATGGACACGGCGATTCTCTGGCCGCCAACTTTAACGACAATAACATTAATCATCTTAACAATGGCCGTTCGATTAATGGCAATAACAATGACATGCCGATCTTCTACAGACATAGCACCGATTATCAGCCGGAATTGCAGGCAGGCAGGAATTTGAATACAACATCGAGTGTGTATAATCTACGGTCCTGGACGGGCTGGCAACGGCAACGGCAGCAGATGCAAGATCAACGGTTGAAACTACAACTGGAATTGGCACAGGAGCGTCAGCAGGAATTGCAATTGGAATTGGAACAGCAGCAGCAACAGCTGCAGGGGCAGCTACATGGTGAGCTACAGGGACAACAGCAGGAGCAACATTTGGGTTCGTTGTTGCATTTTGAGATGCAGCCGCTGCCAACAACACGATCGCATCAATTGAATGTTAGTGCACCCAGTTTCACACCAGCCAGTGCTCGTGGTGGGGCTGCAGCTGGTGCTGGCATTGGCGTTGGCACCGGTGGTGGTGGCGCAGGTGATACAACACCTGTAAGACGCGCACAGTTGCATCAGATAATGCCCAGTCAATCGCAGCCACAATTGCATACACCAACATTCCGTTGCATCTCGGAGCCACGCAATAACAACACCAACAACAGTGGGCGTCGTCTACAGTTGCCGGATTTATTTCAAACCGTATTGAAATTAATGCGAGAACTGAATCGTTCGGTTAGCTATCCCGAGATGATTGGCATGCTATCGATGAGAATGCAGCGTTTACCCGTTGAACTAAAGCGTCAATTGCCACACACGTTGCACAATGCCGTTGCCAATGGGTATTTGCGTAAGGATGGCAATTATTATACGCTACTGTCGGAGCAGGAGCAAAAGGTGATCATGAAACGCAATCAGGAGGCTGCCAAGCGGGCCAAGGAGTTGGAAAAGCAGCCGCTCTCATGGCGCATTCGCTAAATTATCAAACAAATGAACACGAAAAACAACAACAACGAATGAACAAATCTAAAATCAAAAAAATCGAAAAAAAAATTAAGCAAAATTCAAAAAAAAAAAAAAAAAAAATTAAACGAAACGAATGAAATCGAATGTAGAATGGAACCTGAACATATATGGATACCACTCCTACATTAGCACCACTTTCCTATACACAACAAAAATACACTACAACCCAAACTCACTCACCGCAAGCCAACTCCAAACCCTTTCATGTCTTCTGCTTCCTTGCGCTTTCGACGAACTGTATGAACCGTATGATCTTCGTGGATGTTATTGTTCCTGCGATAGAAACTGCAAACTGCAATACTGCAACGATGAATGCAAGAAAATCAATGTTAATTCTATATTAGTAAAATATATATATATATACAAATATATATATGGTACACACACACACACATACACACCTGCATATATATACATATTTATATATACATATTTATGTATATATATGTATATATATACATATTGTTAATGAAATGTAAATCACTAGGCTGCTGCCGCCAACATATGGACATTTAGGTTATTCCTATGAAATTTAAGTTATTATTTTAAAACCATTTCAATTGTGGCAAACCCTTCGTGTATAATAAAAAATTGTAGTTCGATGCAACTTGTATTTAACCTGAGTGCTCTTATTTCGCTGTAAAACTGACTATTGATTTTCGACATCTCCATGTTTATAATAAATAAATAATACCTTAAAGAAAAGTTATGCAAGTTTACAGTATGTTAAACAGTTTTCAAAGCGCCATAACCTGGGCACTGTTGGAACTATCTTAACCAAACCAACACATTATGTGCAGGGTATCTGTATAATTATCCTTACCAAGTTTGATTCGGTTCGGACAACTGTATACTATAGCTACCATAGTACCAACTTATCGTCTTTAATGATTTCACCACATATTTGTATTTAATTTCTTATTGTTTTCGAAAACTAATATAATATCTAACACAAAGTGGAAAATTTTGAGGTTTATGGTATTATCTAAGCTCTTAGTGTTTTTCCACTCCATCTGCGCGTCAGTTGGCTACGATTTTTAGACCGTTTTTTCAGACCATCTCTCTTCGGACTCTTTGCAGTTATAGCCTCCATTATGATGAGATGGTTGATCACTTTCTTGACCGGAATTCCCGTGATCCTGCGACTCACGCGGTTCATTTGGATCCAAGCGAGTGGGAACAATTGAGTAACGAAAGTTTCGTACCTTCAGATAGCCAAAGATAATGGCATCGTGTAGATTGACGGTTATCTGACGTTTTAGCTCCTCATCGGAACGTTCCAGTTGCTCTGACACAGCCTCAACAATTTCATGCTGAGTCAAAGGCCGATCCGATTCGGCAATCACTTTCAGTATGCTACTGAAGAGATTGGGAATTAGCTTACGTCTGGGCGCCTGGTTTGGACTATTTTGTCTCATCTTTGTGTAGTACGCCAACCGAGCGCAATGTGACACCAGCAGACAGAGTAACACTTTAATCGGAAAATATAATTTCCAATACTATGTGGAAATGTTCAAATGTTTTTCAGTATGAAAATGAAAAGCACTTGAGGTGCTAGATTTGTGTTTTGTGTATGAAACAAGGTTTGAAAACAGTTATGATAAAAGTTGGAGTTTTCACGAGTTTAACTAAAAGCATTTAATCTTATCATAAGGCTAGACTAGATAAGGCAAAACTAGATCTAAGTCTGTGGAGTAATTTCAACATTAAATTGGCATAGTTGAAGCCAAGCTGATCAGAAGGTTAAGAAAAGACTAATAAGTCCAAGTGACCTTATTATACATCAGATTAGTGGTTTACATAGATGGGTTGTCTAGGAAAATCTATTTAAATTATTTTATCAAGAAATTGGCTAACAGAGATGAAGGATCGATGAAAATAATTACATTATCATTGCATAGCCATATGAATATACTTATAAGTTTAAATTTATTTGTAGCTTAAAGTTTTTTGTTAGTCAAAATCCCACCCCATTTTCTATCTTAAATGCTTCAAGTTTCAGCTCAAGCTTTAAAGCAGCATCCTGAGAACTGACGGACAGTTAAAGCAATTGCCTCATCACTGTCTCAGGCATTGTGTGAGAGAGAGAGGGAGGGATATCGATTGGCAGTAAAGGTCGCGCCATAAGCCACATTCGAGGACAAAACTGTTTGGACTGTGGGCAATAAACTACGGCTACAAATGCGGGCAACTCAACAAAGAATCTCAGCCTTGGGAAATTTGCATAAAGTGATGCGAGTGCGCGACAGATACAGATACAGATACAAAGTGAAAGGGAAAGGGAAAGGGAGAAAGGAGGTGAGAGAGGGGGAGAGTGAGCGCGAGACATATCTCGGTTTTCTCATCAGTGTTATGACATTGTTGTTGTTGTTGTTGTTGCGTCTGGCACGTGTCACACCAAATTCAGATAGCAGCTAAATTTGAACGGTCCATGCATAACACAATAAACGCCACCGCAGTCTGATTGAAATCAGTTTGAGGGCCAGAGCATTTAACTAAGAGATACGGATATAGATGCAGATATAGATACCGATACATATATGTATCGCGTCTGGGTGTGTGAGTGTGTGTGTGTGTGTGTGGGGCGTAATTGTTATCGACCATCAAATATGAACGCTTCGAGATTGCTGGACTGGGAGATACGAGACATTTGTAAAACTGATTTCTTTCTTCTTAATTTTTATTCCAGTTACTGATTTCAGCTAGAGTTTCGTATATATTTTTTAAGTTTTTTCAAAGTGAAGACAATTCCCCAACACTCAAATTGATCGATAGTCAGCTTTTAAAATATAAAATATTATGGTACTCCTCCACTTATTGGGCATCTCTTGCACCTACTCTCTCATTCTCTTCCTCTTCTTAATTATTTCTGCTTCTCTTTTCATTACTTTTTGTTATGCACGTCGCAATATGTATCCACTGTTGACACACTGTGCACAGTGGTCACTTTTACTTGACCAACTTTTAATTGAATCAGTTTTGAGAATTGGCTAGATTAAAAATCTTACCAAAGCCACTCCACCAATACACCATTACAAAGGTTTGTTTACAGGTTACCTTTACGCTACCTATATTAATGCTAATTAGCTAAATTGTGTACTTTGCCCACTGTAAACTGAAAGGACCCAACGACCATTCCCATTTGTGGAACTGTCCGAGTTGATTAGCAACTTTTCGCGATGTTTCAGCATTCAGTGTTGACAGGACCGAAACTTTTGTTTCATTTCCATTTTCCACTTACCATTTCCCATTTCCATTTTGATTTTGCCTGATATTATTTGGCTGTGCGCATTGCAATGTGTCGCCCCAACGTTGGCGCTATTTAATTATGACTGACACTGTTGGCCAGGCTAACACATTTCAGCACTAGACGCCACGTTCCCTTCACTGCCTCCATTCCAGCATTAGCACTTTAGGAGCAAGTTGGTCTAATCTGACGCAAGTGATTAGGCTAAGCTCCAAATGTGTCTAGTAACAATTAAAACCAGCTCAAAGTCTTCCCGCTCATTCCTCTCCCCCCTCTCGTTTGGGGGGCCCAAAACTAACTCAAAATGTTCCACATGACGACCGTCGCAATTAAAGGGAAACTTTTACGAGATTTTAGCCAGCCACCTCCAGTTTTCCTTTCTCTTTCCCTTTCCCTTTCCCTTTCCCTTTGCCTTTCTCCACCATCAGCCCGCAGCTTTGTAAGCCAAGAATTATGGCATGCAATCAGGCAAGAAGCATTGAGCATCTTGGCCATGATATAACACAAGAAATATAATTTATTTTACGTTTTACTACAAACGTGTTTCATTCCCTTGGCTTCCTGCTTCTGCTAACCCACTACCCACCACCCGTTCCTTGCTCTAGCTCCTACTCCTTCGACTCCTCTCATTCCAATTCTAATTCGCTTGCTGCAGCCATTGAAGCGTATAAATGCCGAAGTACCGCCGTTCCTCCTGGTCAATAACTTTCCGGGGGCGGGAGTCCACACAATGGCGTCCCATTGACGTTGGCGACGCTGACATCAGCCTTTTAATGCCGTCCCGTACCTTCCCCTCATCCCACGGGTCAATCATACGGCGAGACGGTAGCTCCGGTGTCTAAAGTACAGCAGTGGCGGCGTTTAACAAAAGGGATCGTCTAAAAACAGAAAAAAGGTATAATTTGATGAAACTTTTGAAAGCTTATCCTGTTTGTAATATGCTTCAAAGATTGATGAAATTATTGATTAAGTGTGTGAAATCCACACCCCTTTTTGCCGACGCCACTGCCTTCAGTCTGCGAGTTGAAAGTGAAGGCGAAGCACAAAAATAATAATAAGAGCTCAAAGCGAAAAAGTTTCTATAATTTTTGTGTTATGTTGGATTGTATATAGTTTCATGCTGTGAATAGACTTCAACTCCAACTCCCACTGCCACTCCCACTCCAACACATGCTCAGCCTCCAACGCCAACTTGAGCTATGTACTGTGTATCTATGGCTATCCTGGGATTGTAGTTTGAGTGTCGATTTGTGTTCTTCTTCAGATTTATCAAAAGGCAGCACGCGATGGGTGATTGAAGATAAATGGGAAAGTTTGCGTGTTCCACGTATAATGAAAGAAGCATTCTCAATGGTCAGTCATGTGGTCAGTTTGTTGTTGTTGGTCCTTACACTCTTACCCTCCCCAAGGCGTTACTAATCTAATTTGCAGTTATTGGCGGCCCAGATTAGAGCGCCACATATGTATATAATGCGTATCGCGTGCCCACAAACAGATTTCATTTTGTACAATTGCCAATGATTTGACGCACAACAGGAGGGCAACAGGCAGCCAAAACAGCACCACAGCACCACAGTAGTACGGCAGTATGGCGCCACCATAAAAAAAAACTTCAACTTAAGAGATACACAAACACAGACACAGATACAGAACCATTCGCAGTCACTGGCATACATTAGTCTAAGCTGTGCAAGTGCAAAACATAATGAACATGATGTCAGTTTGATAAGATTTTTGCCAAAAAGGGGCGTGAGTACCCTTGATGTTTAAGTCGCTCAGTGTGCGTGGGTGTGTGTGTGTAGATACATTTGCAAGACGAAGAAAAAGTTTGGCTTTAAGTGGTCTCTCAAATGATAGTTGTGTAACAATTTGTACGGCTGCTATGTTTATGAAACAAAAATTTATTGAGCATTTTGTATACTTTAGTAGTCTAGTGATCGTGTTTAGTACCAAAAGTATTTAAAGTGTTTTATAACAGCATCAACCAAGCGTATAAAAGATTAATATTAAATGATTGTGGGGAATATTGTGCACTTACCGAATTTGTATAACAAATTCTATTAAACATTTTATTAGATTCTCGTCTGACAGCAGTGTATGTAGTTTATTTATGTAGTAAATGAGTGTAATAGTTATTAAAACAAACTTATTTGGAAGTTAAAAGTGTTTCACTATATTTGTATAAAAGTTTATTTACTCTTATAGCTAATGACAAAGTGATAATATTCAGCAGTAAGTCTAAAATGTAGTTTCTATCGATTGCTACTCTGTTTATATACTCTCTGAAAGAGTATGTGGGATTTGTGCACACCTTAAAAATCTCAGTACCTGTGACACTTAGTTATACTAATTTTAATACACAGGTTCCAAGACACAGCATAAAAGCAATACCAGCAAAAATTTTGTACTGCCACGCCCCCTTTCCCCATAGGGAATACAAAACTTATCAAACTTGCATACCGCTTTTAAGGCATTTGTTCATATTGAACAGTATTGCTAATTACGATTTGTTTGGAGATAAATCATATACAGCTATGCTGAAAGTTGCATAAAAATCCGACTATCATTAAGAGAGAAAACACGTAACAAAGTTTATAATTGAGCGCAATGCATGTGTGCAAGCGAGACAGAAACATTCAAACATATGTTCGATACATGTGTATTGTAGTAGGCCAGGCATCACACGTTCATACTCAATCAGCTGTCAGAATATTAATAGATGTAAAAGTATAAAAGGATAATGATTAGAAGGAAGAAGAACAGTTGCTGAACGAGTTTTATGTTGGAACGAGTCCCGAGAAAGAGAAGTTTGCAATTGAATAAAATAACTTGTGATTAAATAAAGGAAAAATTAGACGTTCAAATATTAAAACTGCAGTAAGTGCGTACATATAATTTCAAGCGTATTTCTATATGTCTGCAGACAAACAGATTTATGTTTGATTATGCTTAGATTTTATTTTTGTTTCAACGTGTTCTAATGCAAGTACTATCCGTTGTTATACCCGAATACCGATTTTAATAATTAAATCGGGAATAAAGTGCAGAGAGTGTAATACGGTCGGGCGTGCTGGACTGTACTTTTCTTACTTGGAACAACAATATTTGGAGCTTTACGTCAGTTACTCATCCCTTTCACGTCCCTCTTGCTGCCTTCCATCTTCACGCCATGCACCTCCCTCTTCACATCGTGTACATCGAGGGAGTGCACTGTCATGTCTGTTACGGGAAGACTGTCAAAGTGTCAACGCAGCAAGTGGCAACTGTGCATTCAGTGGAAAGAGTTGCAGGGTGAGAAAAGGAGGGGGTCGAGGGAGATTTCTGCTGGGCACTGACAGCGCCTATCAAATTAAGCAAAACAAAATTGCATTATGGCAGAAAGTTGCATACAATCAGCTAGAGAGGGAGATCATGGATTAGATGGTGTGCGTACGTGGAGTGGGCGAGTATGTATGAGCAAGTGTGTATGTGTGTGCGAGTGTGTGTGTGCGATGTCGGCACAACCAAAATTATTCATTGCACAATGCGGTCCAGACAATTTATGCTAATCAACATCAATCGATTTGCATGCCATGAAAAGCTGAACAGACTGTGGCAAACTCCTCCTAACCGAGAGATGGCAACATTGGTTATGGCCATGGCATCAGCTTGGGGTCAAAAACGGAGCGTTCCGGTTGGGGTTATATGCAGTATAAGGGTGCGGGGCGATTGCGGGTGACTGTTCGTGCTTGGATTCGGGTTCGAGGCTGTTTATTGGGCGGTTCTATGGACAGCGGTTCCATGGACATTTTAGACATTTTGCTAAAGTGGAAGTGGATATTAATGTTGGAGTATGCCAAAGTGGACAATCACTGCATGTGGGTAATTGCATATAACGAAGCTGCTGTTGCTGCTGCTCCCTGGAGTGAGCTGTGGTGGAGTGGTGTACTGTCCATGGTGGTTGTTGGTGGTTGTCATCTACTACAGCATATTTGGAAAATGTAGGAAAAGCGCCGATAGCGAAAGTCAAAGCGAAAATCACGGTTTTTAGCATATTAGGCATATTTGTAGGCATATTTTATGTACAACTGTTATACTAAAGCATTTTATGTTAATTAAGAAGACAATAGAAAACCCAGTATAACAGTTTGTAAAACAGTGTGTATAACGCTTTATATAATGAACACAATTTGCTTGCAAAATTAAACAGGCACATCAATTAAAGTGTAGCTAGTTGCTTTGTTTCTGCAGTTTAATATAACAGTGCGTATAATAGTCTGTATAACAGATTTTACACTATGTCTTTTAGGAGACGCTGCTTTAAAATCAAGCAGATGGGTATTTACGGCTAATATAAGTTGTTTTCTCTACAAAAACAACTATGTATAACAGTCTGTATAACAGTATGTATAACAGTCTTTATAACAGATCAGCAAATACTGTGTATAACCTAATAGACGCATTAAAAATACTTCACCTAATCGAATTGTGACTGCAGACCAAATGCCAGTCTATATAACAATTGGTATAACAGTCAAAATAACAGTCGGTATGCAATTCTGTATAACATCATAAATTAAAATTCGCTGTGCAAGTTTATTAGGTAAAATCAGCAATACCGCATTGAAACCACACCCACAAACCATTTTTAAACTATGCACCACATCCTGCATAGCTCATCACCTGCACCCACGAATGCGTAACCGTTTGCAGTGTTATACACTCAAACATACATACATATGGTATATGGGGTTTAGGCACACATGTTGTCATCGTCATCATCATCATCATTATCTTGTACTGTACATTGAGGCATGCTCATGAACAGCACATTGCACAGTATGCTAAATGAACTATCGCCACCTGCGGCACGGGACGCACAGGCACACAGAACTCCCCATCAGTTACCAAAAAAATTTTTAAAATAAATTTTTTTTTCTTTTTTTCTAAATTTACAACAAACGTTATTTTGCGGTGTACTGTTACTATAAGCAACTTTTTTTTTTAATTTACTTGACATTTCTTTTGAGAGTCATAACTATAAGTTATACAAGTGATACGTCCGAGAGCTGATGGTTCATGGTCCACATTCGAACTCATCACAGCATGATAAGTTCTCTTTCTGACAGGTTGGCAGCTTAGCACTCTGAGCTGTTGCTAGTGGTTTGGTTTGTACACATTTAACCGAGTGTGCCTTGACAATTATGGCAATTTGATTTTACTGTCAATGGGAAGCCGACACCACACAGTCAGTATAACAACTGTGAATTATTGCAAACGGTGCTTCAAGCAGGCAAGGAAATAATTTTCAAATTTTTAAAATAAAAATAAAAATCATTTCACACAGAGTTCGATTAACTATTTGTAAACCGAAATTGTACTTTCAAAATTGTAGCATAATCCGAATATATATTATAAAATAATAATAATAACTATAATTATTATATAAATAATAGAATATTTCCAAATCTTAGTAGAGGACAAGCGTGAAAAAAAGACTATACAAAGGGCTTATATATACTTCTATATATACATAATGTTGCTCAAGGATCAGCCGACATTTAAGGAGGTGGCCAAGGTCTTTATAGTTGGTAAGTTGCAAATTCAAATAATAAGTAAAATAATACATGTTTAAATCGCAAACTATTTGTAGGATTGGCACTACGCTCCTATATAGCCGATGGAGATGGCCAACAACGACGCACTTGTTTTGGCCACGAGCTCTCACGACGCATTTGCATGGCTGCGAATCGTCCTCGTCCGAATACACGTCATCGCTTTTTGAAGTTCATGTCGCCGGAACGTCTCAAGGACTACGATGTGAGGAATAAGCAGCGGTCCATTGAACACCAACATGAGATTAGTCAAAAGGCATTGGAGCTAGCAGCACCACAGCCAGTCGTTGGCGCCCCAGTGGTGGCAACAGTGGAGGAGGCGATGCTCAACCGAATCTCAAGCACAAATAATCATAACGATAAAACTTAAAAACACTTTAAAAAAATATAACAAAAATGATTGGTGTAAAAAAGTAGTTTTTATATGGGATCTTAAAGGCGCTGCAGGGTGGAGTGCAGAAGTTTTGGATTCTGCAATTAAGTAAATCATACTATGAGCTGTAATTTGCAACATCCTCTTGCCACATGTGGCAAGCATCCTTTGTCATGTCGCACTGCTCGGCACAACAAGAACTTTCGGCAATGAACTTCAACTGCAGCGGGTTTGAGGCTGGCCTAACATATCCTGGCCAGGATATGCACATGAGTGGCAACTCCAACTTGGATAAGGGTTAGCTCAGCTGGCGAGAGGTGTGGGGGTTCATGTGGCATGTGGCATTCCTGAGCATTTGTAAAGCTTTTGTGCCTGCTTAATTGTCTGCAAGGACAACACAGAGCGGCAATGCTCCAGGTGGTTACTCGGCAGCTCCTCTGCTAGGGTTGCCACACACACACACACACACACACACTTGTATAATTTTTTGCAATTGTCGCTAGGCAGCGCCACAGCCCATAACATAACTTGCAACAAGCAAAAGTAGCAGCAGCAGCAGCAGAACCAGAAACAGAAACAGAAGTAGTAGCAGCAGCTTGAGATAACTTGGAGCCCACAGTTTGCCCAGGTGCAGCGACAACACTGACAATATTAAATAAATATTTAAATAAAAAATTATATAAAAATCGCACTTTAGTTGCATTAATACGAGATTTTATTTTAAAATCTTTAATAAAAGATTTTAAATCATTACATAGTTAAAATTCGTCGGAGTCGAAGTAAAACTTAATTATTTATTCACTTCAGACTTTGTTACTTTGCATATCAACATTAAATTTCAAAGACACGCCCTACTTTTTTTCAGTGTAGCCACACAACTTGCCCATATGCAGCGTCTACACATGTCCTGGCATACAAATCCTGTCTCCAGTCAGCTTCCTTCTTCAGCCCTTGCTCCATGGCTCCCATTTGCTTTCCGGCCACAGCAACAACTTCATTTGTACCACAACCAGCAACGTGCAACGTGCAACTGCTGGCAACTTGGCAAAACTTTTGAGTGTAAGTAATTGTCAGGGACTCTGGCTAAAAAGAAATACAACCGCAAAAATTCTGCAGCAGGTTTTTAGCCATTTTATGTCTCTGTCTGTGGGTTGTGTTAGTGTGTGTGTGTGCGCAAGTGTGTGAGTGGAAAGTGTTTCCTTTTCTTTGGACTGCTCAGCATTTATGGATATTTATATGCTTTGTGGGAGCACAGCCCTGCCGCCTGTGTGGTATCCCACCTGACTTCTACCTGTGCGTTACCTGCCTCAGTTTCCTTATTTTGCTGCAACTCCAATTAGACGCGTTTGTGGATAAATGTCGTCGGACCTTCAGTTGGACATCTGTCAAAATCAGACGCAAAACTTGGTCAAAATTAAATTCACACACACACACACACACTCACTCACAGTCCCACACACTACACACACATGCTCATGGATACATTATTATTGGTTGCAACAGAAATGACAGCAACTGTGACAGTTTTACAGCACTGCAAATCAGTATTTAATGCTTGCTTAAATAAAGTGTGTTAGTTTTTATTATAAAGGGTGTAAATAGGGCAAAAGAAGGTAGTGTAGTGTTCGTTAGGAACATTTATTCTTGATCAGCGCTAATGGTGTGTGGCAACATCTCAGGGACTATAAGAGACACGGCCATCAGATTTGCCTAAGAAGACTTTATAGGTAATTAAATTATTTTCTTGAATTTTCAGACGCTCCTTAAAGCTCCCACAAATTATAAAACTTTGCAATTATTGACCGATTCGAACTGTGCGTGCTATGGCATATAGTTGTCCGATCCGTAATTGTAATTGACAAGTTGATGGCTCTAGCTCTTATAGTCTTGTTGATCCAGGAGTTGACACGAACACTCGCACATTGCTATAAAGAATTGCATGTCCATGCTGATCAAGAACATACTAAATAGCTTTTGAAACGCTTCCTTTTGCTGCTGATAAACCACAAAGACCCCTGTAATCTTGCTGAGCATAGTGCTTAGAACTGGGCATGCTTTTGGAGTAGACAAACACTTCTTAGAATCACATTAGCACAGCATTCCAGGCAGCTTTCATTCGATTGAAATTTCTCGTACTGTTCATATTGAGATATTCATTTCAGTTTTTCTGTAAAACAAGCCAAAAGAGTACAAATTTTTATAAAATTATAAATTCTTTTTCAATTTTATATCAATGAGCGATACGACTTGGAGCGCATTGGAGACCAGTTTAGATGCAGTTGATTCGTGATCGTGATACGTCCATGATACCGTTGGTCTGTAATTGTGACTCGTGCTGAATTCGTGTTCATCTCGTGCTTAAATCGTGTTCAAAGCGAGCCAAAAATAACTTTTAATCGTGAGTCGTAATTGTATAATCGTTCGTTGGTTTTACCGTTCTTCAATTTTCTGCGAATTAATTAGTTTTGTGTGTTACATCGTTCAACTGCAAAAAATCATCAAAATTTTAACTAAAAAAATATAAAATAGTTCAATAAGCTGTAAATTAAAACAAAAAGATTGCGTATTTCGCTAGTGGCATCAACGTGCAGTTCAAATTTAAGTATCAAAAAACAAAAACAAGAATAATCAAGAAAAATCAAGAAAAATCGAATCACAACTTTTGACATTTGCCCAAGAAGCTGAAGAACAATTAAAATGGCATATGCTATTAAGAATTTCAATCGCTCGTTGCTCAATCCGGCGGCAAAAGCGTTCCAGCCGCGCATGGGCGCAGGACGCGGCACGTGCGTGCCCACAGAGTGCCTCGGAGTGGCCCCAGCAGCAGGTGCCGCTGTGCAGGCAGTAGCAGAAACTGGAGCAGCTGGTGGAGCAGCAGCAGGTGTCGAGTTTGGCGTGGAGACTGGCTATGACAATGAGGGTACCATGTGGCAAGATCCAGCACAGGTTATGTATGGTGACAATGGAGCAGTGGTTGGGTGTGGTACTTGCTGCGAGAATCATCAACAAGTGCAGTCATTTGAGGAGCAATCACAGCAGCCGCAGCTGCAGCTGCCGCCGCAATTGCTATGGGTTCCCATATCGCAGGTATCGCTGCTGAATGGTCAAGTGTTGCACGTTTATCCGTTGCAAGGATATTCGAATGGGAGTGCAACAAATGCAGCAGGCGTAGATGGCTGCTATCAGCAGCAGCAACAGCAACAGCAAGAGCTGTCATACTTGCCACCAACAGAGCAGATGCCTCAGGAGATGCCACAACAGCTGATCAATGCGCCAATGGCCGTCAATTATCAACCAGTGTCCATTGTGTATCAACAGATGCAACCGCAAGTGCAGCAGCTGCCACAGCAGACCGCAAATGTGGCACAGTTGCCACAACAAGAAGTGATGTCTTTGATGCCCTATCAGCAGGTAGGAAATGTCTATGTACAGCAGCAATCACCGCCGCAGCAGCAGCAGCAGCTACAGTACTCGCCACAGCAGCACGTGCAGTATGTGCAACATCAGCAACAGTTCGAGCAGCAGCAGCAGGAACAGTTGTCACAGCAGCCAGCAACGCTGCAGTACTTGCCACAGCAGTCGTCGTACATGCCACAGCAACCAATGTCGGTTGTCTATCAACAGCTACCACAAACATCAAACATTTCACCTCAATTGAGTCCTATGAGTGGCTACCAACAGCTGCCCAACAACTATCAGATGCTGCCACAACACTATGGCAATTACATGCAAGTGGTGCAACAAGCAGCAGCAGTTGATGGACTTGATGCAAATGGAGTGGGAGCGATCAAGACGTATATGTGCAACAATCGCGGCTTCAATCGTGCCAAGCAGATCATCAACAAGCCAAAGCGTCGTACTCAGCAGCAACTGGAGTACCAGCCACAGCCACAGCAGCAACAACAGCAGCCACAGCCACAGCAAGTGCAGTCGCGTTACAAGTATCAGCAGCCACATGCAGATGAGCCACAGCCGGTGGTGCCATTGACATCTATCCCACACTCGCAGTGGCACCAAATCATCATGTCTTCCATTTTCAACATTTTGCTCGACGAGGGTGAACCGATCAGTTATGCCTTCATTGTTAGCCAACTCTCGTTGCGTCTCAACTGTGCCGAGGAGCTGATGAAACGTCTAGTGCCGAATGTTCTCTATGATGCCTCCAACAAGGGATATGTGCGTCGCAGCAATGGCCACTTTATGCTGGGAGTTAACGCGCTTAACGGCATGCATAAGTTCGACTAGGGTTGCCACCGCCATCCATTCAACACGGCGAAATATTGTAAACACAAAAACACACACAAAATGTCATATGTTCGAGTTATTGTTGTTGAAGAATAAAGATTTTTTGATCCAACGACTAGTTGAGTTATGTGCAGTGCTGGGATAGGAAGGGATGCTGAATGGGAATATAGAGTGGCACTTGGAGTAGTAGCTATACTAAGAACTAAATAAATAAATAGTTAAGTAAAAAACAACCCAGTTCCTGTTCCAGTTCCAGTTCCAGTTTTAGTATCGATTAAATGATCAACACACCTTTATCGTAATTCTTTAATTTTGACTTTCAACACTGGTGTTAGTAGGTATTAGTTATGTGGCATTAGTGGTACTAATAACTACTCATATTCGTAATAACTAACTAATAAATGAGTTGATAATTGTATATACTAAGGTAAAGCAAAGTAACGCTTATTTTGGTGGGTCTCTCTTTTAATTAATTATAAATAGTTAAGTATTATATTTAATAATCTTATATGCACATTAATGGAAAGATGACATTCTCAACTATAAAAATAAATAATAAACTTTTTGATTATGTCTAAATTTGTAAGTTTTATCGATGCTTAGAATTGAATAAAAAATAACCGAGTATTATTATATTATCGATAAGCATTGAGCTTGTAAGTATCGATATATGGAATAAGAACACTAGGAAATAGTCCCGATGAACTACACTTTGGTGTAAAACTCTTTTACAGACTAAAATACCATTTTTATTATTTTATTATTTCAAGTTTTGGAAAACTCTTTCAAATACTCGTACAGTTCCTAAACAGCAACGTCTATGCCTGCTTCTTCGCATTCTTGTCTATATGATTAACCTAAAACGCAGCCTTCAACTCATTTGGCTGCTTCTTGAGCATCAATCACGCTCTGAGATGCTTGGCAAGGGCCTCGAAAGGACTTTGCCGTGTCGCTTTTGGACATTAATTGCCAGCGAAATCACTTTGAACTTCATTAAAAAGCAACTTAATCAAGTCAAGCCAAAGTTTACCTGCGACCATACTTTTCATACCAGCCGTGGAGTACACGCCACACCCCAAACTCTCCGCCCCCTCTCTACTCCTGCTGCTTGCTTTTAGCTTTGCCCCTCACACCTCCCCCACGCTTTTTCATCAATCTGCTGAATGGCCTAAAAATTATTAATTAGCCTCAACGTAGCCAGTTTTCAGTTCCGTTTTCAGTTTGCTGTGCTCTGTGCTCTTTGTTTGCTCCCAAGTTTTTCGACAAGTTGAATGAACGCACGTTGTGGTACCTGCCACTTGCCCCGCCCCTCTGCCACTCCCACCCCCTGAGTTGCCTTTTGCCTTCTGGGTTCTGGCTCCCCTCTGGCTCCCCTCTGGCTCCCCAGCCTCCTTTTAAATATTTCATATTTAATTGCGCGCGTAAGCAACGCAACCCGACAAAAATCTTCCCATCCATAGGCCACGCCTCTCCCCAGCCTACCAGCCTGTCGCCCCTTTGCCACACCCACCGGTTTGCTTACAAAAAACGGTTGAATTCTTGCCACCCGTTCGAAATTGGCAACATTAATAAAATTAGCCCGTTCGAGTAGAGTAAGCCTACTTGCCACATGCCCCCGCATGCCCCACACTCCTTAGCCAAGTGTTTGGCTTACATTTTTCATATCAAACCCGGCACACGCCCTCAGGCACAACGCCTTTTCCTCCTGTGTTTTGTTTCTTTAAATACCCTTTAAAATCTGATTAGCTTGTGTGATCAAAGCCTTAAACTCTGTCCTCTAGCAACAAAACGTGGCAAATTGGTGGCGCCTCCAGGTGTCCAAGTGTCGCCAGATACCGCACCATAATCACCTCTCCTCGGAGCCCAAAGCGCGGAGCACGTCATAGCCTTCAGGTAAAAATCATGAGCTCACAAAACGCTTTTCTGATGAGGGTTGTGTCCAAAACGTTGACGTTGTGTCCTAAACGTTGACAGCGCTGACAAGGGCAAAATGAGGGAAAGAAATGGAGAGAGAGAGAGAGAGAGGGAGAGAGAGAGAGGGAGAGAGAGGGAGCGAAGGGAAAAGCAAGTTGGATGCACTCAGTATGACAAAGATTGTTTGCAGAGAAGACCACACTACTTCAATTAATCGTTAAAAAATATTAAAATATATTTAAAATTTATTTTTAATGGTATTCTTAATGTAAAATAATCTATGTGGTGTGATAAACACTTAAAATTTTAAGAGGGTTAAGCATATCTTAATAATTTAAAAGAGGCTTTTAGACCCACTTCATATCGGCTTTTAATAAGCAGACAGTTCTGACTGCAGAATTTCAGTCACTAAGATTTTCAATCAAACGGTGTAAAAAGTTCCTGGAGTTTTGATTTTCATAAGCCGAGCAAAAAACAGTTCGCTCTTAAGGAGCGAGCTTCAAAACGAGTATTTTCAAGATAAATTCATTTACAGAAATTTTTACCAAAAGTGTTAAAAAATAGAGCTAATTTCTAGCCGATTTAATCAACAAATTTGTTTAAAATTAAAGGCTTAAAAGGGCATTAAAAATATTATATTTTTATAACCTTTTTTATAGCCTTTTAGTTTGCATACTTTTGTGAAAAAAAGTTTTCAAAATTTAATAAAATTGTGAGCCAGGAAAAGTTGTACGTTTGAGTTGTTTTGTCTGTGTGGACTTGTCATGGGGTATTCACTGTACCCCTTCTAATTGTTGTACATGGGCATGAAAGCGCACTCAGCTGTGCCCAACTTTGCAGGCAATGATTGCAATGATGTTTCCACGGCAGCCATTTTTAACCACCCCCCGCTCTTTCTTCTACTTAAACTGTTGCTCTCCCTCTCTCTCTCTCTTTCCTGTGCCACTTTATTGCTGTCTTTGCGTCCTTTTCGCTCCCCTTTTTTGTGCGTGTGTCGCTGTCACAGCATGTCAATTTCAATTTGACATTTATTTTGTTTGTGTGCGTGTTTGTGCGTGTCTGTACACGTTTCAGCATGCGTACACGCGTTTGTATGTGTGTGTGTGTGTGTGTCTGCGTAATAAGCCACATTCGTTTATTTTAAAACCGCTTCAATTGTAACACACACTCGTTGCGATTGAATATCCATTCATCCAGACAATGCCACATCCCCCTCAATGCTTAATCCCGTTTGTGTGCCTTCCCCTCCACTTCCCAGCTCTCCCTTCCTCTTCTCTCCCCAATCCTTTACTCCATCTACTACCTTACTCACTCATGCAGTCTGTATGCCTGTGTGTGGTCAGCAATTTGATGTTGCGTATTGTCACCAAGCTGCACCACCCGCACCCCCCGCTACCATTGGCAGGCTGGCAGACAGGCAACACAGTTTGTGGTTTTCATAGCTGTTTTCATTGTGGCTGAAATCCTTTTCCGTTCAGTCTTCGGGCTTCAAGGGAAGTACGGCCGTGTGGTGCACTACTTAGTGGGGCAGCCTGAAGTTCCGCTTTTCTGCTGCTGCTGGGGAGTTGGGGCTGCAGTACGCACGACTACATTGTCAAAGTTTTTCGTGTGTGAGAGTGTGTGTCATTATTGTGGCTGTTGGCGGTTGTTGTGCTCGTTGTCATTATACCCGATACTCGCTGAGTGCGGGGTATATGACAAGCTTAAGAAGGGTATCTCCTGAGAAAACTTTTTCAATTTACATTGATCGTAGGAGGCGACTAGTAACTAAAGCAAACTCAATACATTTTATAAAGAATTTGGTTTGTTGAAAGTTTGTTATGAAATGCTAACTGACGGGTAACTTGTAGTCGAGCACACTCCACTTAGGCTTGCCTGCTTATTGTTGTTGTTTTAGTTGTTGTTCTTTGTTCACTGTCCTCGGCCATGTTTGTTGTTGTGGGTTATTAAAAACTTTTACACAAACAACGTCGTAGGGGGCTCATGAGTGGGACTGTAGAGGGAAAGGGGAGGGGGGTATATAGTATACTCCGATCGAACCGCTGCACTTGCTCGTTTTCATTTTCATTATCATTGTGAATGTTAATTACTACAACGGCGACAACTGCCACATGCCACATGCCACATGCCACAACTCCGCAGCCTTTTTTCCCGAGCATCACACACACACACTCCATATTTCTACCTCACTACTACTCCCTCTACGCTGATCACCTCCCCTTTGATGCCGCATAATCAAACTTATTTACTTTATGTGACTTTTATGTGAATTAAGTTGCATGCGGAGCGACGCGTCACTTTGGTGTCGCCTCACTTTGTGGCAGCTTTGTTGATGAGCTTGATTAAGCTGTTGTTGTTGTTGTTGCTTTTGCTGTTGTTACTCTTAATGAGGTGTGACTCATAATCAGCTCCATATCTATCAGCCACCGCAGCTCATAATTACACATGTCTCGCTACAGCGCCCCTCTACGCGATTCTCAATATTTGCAAAACATCAAAGTTGTTTTTATGCCTGATTATGATTGATCGACTTTATTCAAATGTACTGAAAAATCAAAATATTATAAATGAAAAATCCATTTGCTTGACAAGCAGAAAAATATGTGTTACAATTTTTCGTAATTTAATTATTTTTAATATATTTGATATTTTTGTTATGTTGGAAAACTCCGTAGGATTAAAAGTGTTCTCTTCGGCAGTAATGAAATTCAAGATTTGTGCAACTCAAACTTGGCGACAGTGTTCTTAATATGTAAGAAAGGCTACAGTCGAGTCGAATCGAGAGTAAAAGACTCCGTACTCTTTTTAGTGCCAAGTTTTGTATACATATATCGGACGAATAGACAGACAGATGGACCTCGCCGACTCGGCTGTTGATGCTGATCGAGAATATATATGCTTTATAGCGTCGAAGGAGTATCCTTCTGCCTGTTACACACATTTCCCTTCTGACAAACTTAATAGATCCCTCTACTCTAAGGGGTCTAAAAAATTCCTTCCACTTTGATCCTGTTGTACTTCAAATGAACAGCTGCTTAAAGGTAATTTTTACACAAATTGTATGCCAACGTAAAAGCTTTTCTGTTTCATATAATCCATTGATTAATGAATAATTCAGATATCCATAAAAATATATTTTTTGCTACTCTACAATTTGCTGTAAATGAGTGAAAGGGTGTTGAACTGGTAAAGTGGAAAACGCATTTAAACAAGAAACAAAACTTTCCATAGAACTGTTTACATTTGTTGCCTTTAATTCCATCAATTATATTTGCATATTGCTCACTTAGTGATGGTGTAACAAACGCAAACATACACTTGCTACACGCCACTTGCCACACACCTTCATAACATGCAACAAAAATGCTGTTGCACGATTCGGTCACAGCTGTTCTGTGGCAAATCTCTTTTCATATCGCCAAAGTTGCCACAATCTGCTGATGCCAGACTGCAAGCTGCCACTGTTAAGACCCAGTCAGCCAGCTGCATAAGAGAGTGTTTAATGTTTGTCGGCAGATGAGTGTGCAAAAGCAAGAGAAAAGCGTGGTAACTCGATAAGGACAGGACCCGAGGGTCTATAAAAGCCGATTCGTTTAACTATACGGCTGTATTATTTTTTGTGGGAATACTGACTGGGTGTTACGTCTGTTAAGGTGGCAACTCTGGGCGCTACGTGTTGTCGCTTCGATGCGGAGACAGAATACAGCTGCGGCAATGTCTGTTAACTGTCAGTTTCTCACTCTTCTGCCCTTCCTCTCTGCTGCCCTCATATCTCGTTCCACACCTTTTTCTAAAACTTTTCGTTTAGTTTACCAAGGCACAAAGCCAATTTATGGCTTTAAGCCAGTTGAAGCCTTAAGCATGTCAAAGCAGAACCAGAAGCAGAGAAAGTCGAAGAAGGAGAAAATGGTGAAGAAGAAGAGGTCATCTCCCTATCGTAGACAGCAACAGGAAAGAGGGATAGAAATTCGAAATTCGGTTGAGGATACGTTTCTGTTCGCGTGCCGCAAGTTTTGCGCCCTCAGACATTGTCTTTGAGCAGCCGACGAGTAGTGTCTACAAAGTCTACGTCTGTTTTTCCGGCGTATTCGCAAAGTTGAGCTCAGTACGCACGTACGAAATAATTATAGCGCAACTACGTGTGCCGCATATGCAATCATATAGCTCAGACTTGCCACGCCTACCGCCGTAACGCCCACAACAGCTTTTGCTGCTTTCGCCCTTAGATTTTTCTCATTTTCCTTCTGTTGCCACACATATTTATTTTTGGGCTAAGTCATTTTTAGGCATATATTTTGAACGTAACTTCCACTTGCAGCCCCTTCCCTACCAGAAACTTACCAAAAAGTTGCCAACGCTACTTTTTTTTTCATCTTCGAAATTTCCTCTTTTTTTTTTTGCCTTTACCCTATGTCAATTTTATGCTTTTTTTTGCTTTTTGTCTACCCTCGTGCTGGCTTTGTTAACTCTATTTTTTTTTTTACTTTTCTCTTTGTCAAATTTTGACGGCTTTTTATTTCGATATTAAGTTCACACACACCAACTGAAATTTACAGTTTCTTTTGGGCCTTTTATTTAACTTTTTAACTTTTTTCTGTTATGCTCTGACTAAGTAAAACTTAGCTGCTGGTTACTTTAAGTTTAAATTTTAAAACTTTACTGTACCTAGTACACATGAATAGTTATTTCATTTTTTAGTTAATAACAAATTAATAAATCTTCAGCAAATAAATGTTTTAAAGAATTACTTTGTTTTCTCAGTTTTAAATGATTTCCAAGCTAACATAAAATGATGACGCACTTCGTGTGTAGCCTGAAATGAAACCCGCGGGCATTACAGAACCCATAATTAAATTATAATGCCTTTTGGAAGGGTGTATTAGGTATCTGTTGTGCGGTATTGAAATGTAATCCCGTTTGCCAAGTTTACTTAGTGTGACTTTAACTTGCGTGGAGTGAAAACTTTGTTAGTCACACCAACTATAATGCGGGGGATTGCTGTCGAGCAGGGGCGTGGCACAATGGGAAAGGGGATAGGGTGTGGTAGGGGTAAGACTGTGTCACAGCTGTTGCATTCTGCGCCTAAAGTGAGCGCTTACTCAACCACAAAACGCACACGTTCCGCACGGTATGATGATAGCTAGAAAAGGGGCCAGGGTTAGGGATAGAGTAGGGGTATCCCTTAGCTATGGATGCGACCAAATGCTAAAAATGGAGATCGTGAGCAAAACGCGCCAAAAACTCGCAAAACTTTTGTGCCAAAAGTCCAACATATGTTACTGCTCATGCATGTTATTCCAGTTAGTCAGTCAGTCAGTCAGTCAGGCAGGGGGAGGGGGGTGGCTGGCTAGGCGTAGCAGCAGGGGTAGGGGACTGCTAACTTAGTTTACCACACACATACAACCGACTTCTTACACTCACACACGCAGCTGACTGTCAAGACAGTGTAATTATAACAAGTTTTCGAGGCATTTTGCTTCAAATTTTTTCTATTACGTTTTTTCGCCTAGTTTTCGCATGCCCTGTAGTTAAGCGGGTATGCTAGAAAAGAATTACAGGGTATTACTTTGGAAATATAAGAAACATGTAGCTTTACAGAGTAAATTCTCGTCAGTCTTGGTGTTTCACTTATTATATTTACATAGTACAGGGTAGCTGTTAGTCGTGTCGCCTCTGGTGCTTGACTTTTTTGAACGACTCTTTTCGGGTATCTCTGCCACACTCGTTGCCTCAAATAAGTTTTTGATAAGAAAGTTATGATGAGTTTTCTTCACACACACATGCCAGCCCAAAGAATGAGCCATGTGTGGAGGTAGGAGTGGTGAGGGGAGGGGAGTGGCTGGAGGAGAGAAAGGCGGAGAGATACATGTACACACAGCTGTTGATTTTGGGCAAATTAGTGCAAACACGTCTTGTTTTGATTTGCGAAACGAAACATGTGCAACTAATTTGCACTTTGGCCAAAACAAAATTCCAACTCGGGCAAACTGGACTCATGTGACTATAATATTAAAGCCAAGTCAAGTGCCACGCCCCTTGTATACAGAGCAGAGCAGCAGAGAGTCAGTCAAGGCACATTTCTCTGACAAAATAATTTACATTTCCGGCACAGGTTCAATTGCAGGCGAAAAGAAGGGGGAAGGTAGAGAGAGGGGAGGGAAAGGGAAGGAGAAAGAGGGAGCAGCAGTAGAAGAGCGAGAGAGAGAGAGGGAGAGCCTGTCTGGCGACTGTCAAAAGTTTATTTATTTGACACCAAAAAAGTTGACACAGACACCAGTCATTCCCACTCTCGCTCATCCCCTCACCTTTTGCACCTTATACCGCCACCCATGGCCTCAGGGCAGAATTGTTCAGCGGGGTTTGGGGTAGCAGGCGTGGCTTGTCACACAACAAAATCCGATTTATTTGCCCGACCCAAAATTGGATTACAATTGAGTTGTAATTATGCGACAACAAAATGTTGGGGCACTTTTCCATTTCCGCCCAGTAAAGAACGAGAAGGGGGTGGGGGTGTGCGTACTCAAACCCCTCTTGGGCACACCCCTGTACCTGTGCCAGTACCAGTACCCGTGCCTGTTTCTGTCTAGAAACATCTTTTGAAACTCCGCATTTTGCATTAATTAAAACTGATTTAATTAAAGCCATGTCGTTCCGCTTTTAAGGTTTTTTGAAAGGAACACAGGTTAGACAGACCATAAGCATCCCCAAGAACAAACCCCCATGCCATCCCATCCCTGTCCCTAACACTCCTCACCTTCTACTCATTATATTTAGCTACAAAGTGCTCTTGACTTGTTCTTTTGCAAAAAATAAAAGGCGGCTCTCAATAAAGGTGAAAGTTTAATTAAATATGCATCAAGTGTGTGCTTTTTGATTAAGGACTTAGTCGAGTCCTGGCTGCCTGCGAAAAGGACAAACGATTTTGTAAATATTGTCAGTTACAGTAAGTACTCATGTGATGGCATGTAGTCTATTAATGGATGGTTGAAAGCAGTTTGAATAATTTAGTAATGGAACTCGTTTTTCAGCGAGTATCTAACTCGTTACTTATTCAAAGACTACAAAATTAACGATTAAATAAATAAAGGAGGTTTTTAAAGGTTTTATGTAGGTTAGACTCGCTACATTGTAGTTGTATAAATAAATCAAAACTTTTCTTTTGTTTTTTCAACGAGTACCGAGAGTAATGAAACTCACTACATAGGCAAGTGATGAAAGCTACTGAGTAGAGATGAATAAATAAATATAAATAATTCAACTTGTTACGTTTCTTTCCACCAAGTACCGAGAGTACTCGTTACTGAGTACAGAAAGTTTTTAACAGTCTCGTTTCTTTCCTACGAGTAACGAGGGCAAAGAAGTTACTTACTTACTCATTTCTTTCCAACGAGTACCGAGAGTACTTGTTATTGAGCAACGAGTAACGAGTGCAAAGAAGTTACTTACTTATTCGTTTCTTTCCGAGTACCGAGAGTACTCGTTACTGAGCACAGAAACTTTTCAACAGTCTCGTTTCTTTTCAACGAGTACCGAGTGCAAAGAAGTTACTTACTTACTCATTTCTTTCCAACGAGTACCGAGAGTACTCGTTACTGTGCAACGAGTAACGAGTGCAATGAAGTTACCTACTTAATCGTTGCTTATGCAATGGAAACGAACAAAACGAAGCTTACAACATTTTTTGTAAGTTAATTGATAAACTAAAATTTTCCAATTAAATTCGATTATACAATTACTAGTTTTACTTACAACGAGAAGCGAATTAAACAAAACCTAAAAATTTCAATCAAGTGTGCCGAAAAGTATTTGTATTCATTGCTTCGTAGGCTGAGAAATTTCAGTTGTTATTATTTTAAAATTTCAATAGCTGACAATATCAAAAATTTTATTTTAGTGATTTTTTTATTATTTTATTTGTCTTTTAACAAAATTGCCGTACAGTTACGTAACCAAACTTAAAATAAGCCGTAATAAACTAACTTAAGCGGATTACAATTCGGATGTGAATTTTAAAAGCATAAAAGCTATTGAAATAACCCAATTAAGTTTTAAACCATTTGATAATGGATCCTTCTCGACGCCGGCGCCGCCGACTACAGCGGCAACAACTTTGGGGTCTGAATGAGGTGCAGGAGCATGAGCAGGACTACGAACATTTCGTGCCACGACTGATGGCAGCACGCTTGCGGCACTGGCATCCCGTTAATGTGGCAAGGTTTATGCAGAATTTGCGAATCATGTTGCGACGTCAACGTGTCCACTTCGATATGGGCGATGGCGATGGGGTGCATGTGTGGACCTGGCGCCAACCGGCACGCCCCTTTCCTGAGAATGGCGGTGGCGATGCTTTTCCACATCAACAGCCGCCAGGTGGCAACGCTGCCAACAGACGAAGGCATAGGGACAGAATCTGATTGGACTACGAAGACGATCAGGACGACGATGATGACGTCGACGACTTGGACAATGTTAATGATACAGTACAATTTTCAGAGCAAGTTCTTGCTGCTCTCTCACCTTACACACACCGCAAAGATATCGATTTGTGAAGCATATGGAGCGATGATAGAAGACATTTGTTTTGTGTGGATGATGAAGTGGAAAGACTTTGAAAAACACATCCCGACAACATTATCATCATCATAATATAAAATGTAGCTTCACTGTTATTGCTATAAATAACCATACCTTTGCTATTTACCACTTTGTTCCCTTTATTTCTGTTACAGGATAATAATACTCCATATTGGAGGCAGACAACGCACACACAGGCACACACACTCCAACACACGCATATAATAATTTCCTGTTCAATGAACAATTACCGTAATAAAGATACATCTCGGCTACTCTATTATAATACGCATCGCAGGCGGAAATCTATCGTCACCAGCAGCTCTAATAACCCTGAATCAGACTCGGGAACCATACCCAGACTTTGCACCAGACCCAGACAGTCTCAGCGACCGTCTAGAGTTCAATATCCCTTGCTGCTATTCCCGACTTTCTCCCCCTGGCACTGATGACGTCGCTGTTGACGCTTTGAGTGGAGTAATATCAGATGGTCAAAAAAAAAAAAAAAAATAGAAAAGCAAAACAAAATACAGCAACGAAAAGAGCTCAGTAAACATGGCACATCAAGCTCAATTCAATTGAATCTCCGCATGAAGCGTACTGTAATTGTTTATCCAAGAACCGAACGGGGGGCGTGACAAAGGCATTGACATATTTTTGGGGGTAGACCGTAATTGAGCAACAGCCAAAGACGGCTTCAGTTGACTCCACTCAGAAAGAGCCAAGTAGCGAAAAGGAGAGTTGGAGAAAGAAAGAGACAGAGTGAGAGAGGGAGAGAGTAAGCAGTATAGAATCGTCTGTAATGTGAGCAATACAAGACATTAACTTATTTTGTGCATTTACTATACTTTCTTTCCAATACGATAGGGGAGAATTTCTTATTTTTCCCAGAAGTGCCATCATAAAATCGTTTTGGTGGAACTAGTCAAATATGTGTACTTAATAAACAATAAAGTTTAGGAGTACCTCTACTAAGGCTCTCTAATAATTTGGGGCTTTAATAAATGATTCTATTTTTAAATAACAGAATTTTTGTTAATATTTTTACTCGATGTTTTTCAATCGATTTCATGATAGACAACCAAGACCAAATAAGCCAAGCTATGAACAGACCCATCGTATTAAACTTAGTAGTACTAAGTAACACTACAACTGGCTAACAACTTTCTTCCGCTGTCTTTATTCTTAGTAGATTTTTATAAGGCATCAATTTAGCCAAAGGAAACTTAATAAATCCAGAAACTGCAGGAGGTTTACTTATTGAGCTTCTGCACTCTGGCTATTATTGAAAGCGAAAACAATAGTAAAAGTGTACAAAGAAGAAACTAATGTAATTATTATCGACTGCCTGGAGAGATGCCCTCGGGAGAGCAGCTTTAAGGTTTCCCCAAAAAGACTAAATGATTGCAGTGAAAGGCGTGATGGATGTGCCAACTGTACGAACTAGCAGTGAACAGCGAACTATGGGCAAAAGCATGTTATTTATGCATAAAAATGTATAACTCGAGTTGCTAATTGAAACAAGTAAGAAAACTTAAAAAACTAAGGTTACTGCCGTATGCAATCAAAATGAAATGGCTTTTACTGAGTGAAGACATCAAATAAAATGTGTTTAATATAAAATATTTATGGCAAAATATCTAAGGTGCTACCCACAGTGCATTGGGGAATCTAGTAGACGATTCTCACTCTTTTTGTAACTCTTGCACGGGTTTCTCTGCAGTTGCCATTAGCAGACAATGTCGAGCTGTCAGACATTTGAAAGCGCAACGATGGGTTTTATTTTTGGAGTGGATTGTAGAATTGTTTGGTTAAGTGGGTGATTGGGTGTTTGGGTGGTTGAGTGGTTGAGTGGGTGAGTGGTTGAGTGTGTGGCATGCAACACATGCTTTGCCTATTTTGTATTGTTCATCAAGGGCACATTTTATTGCTTTATGCATTTAATGAAGTGTTGCCAGCCCGAAACTTCTACGTCCCGCATAAAAAGGACGGCAACCCTTCGCTTTCACTTTTCTAGCCAGTCTGGCAACATATCAAACATTTCTGACAGTACACCAACTGTCTGCCTGCCTGCCTGTCTCTCTGTCTGTCTGTCTGTCAGACTGTCTGACTGACTGTCTGACTGATTGATTGACTGCATGACTCGGCGTTCGTCTCGCTCGCATGTAATGCATAAAGAATGAAGCTTAAATAAAACTTGGGAGATGAGAAATAGGATTAACTTGTCACACAATTGAATTTAATTTTCCATACACACACACAGGCACACACACACAGTTACACACTTGTACACAAAGCATCTTAAAAACCCCCTTCCACCCCTGACAAAGCCCTTGCTCCGCGTAGACTGAAGAGCAGCTACTTCAGTCCCAATGTTTTGGGGGCTGGATTCCTGTTTCTGTTGTTCAAGTTGTCCCCAGTTGTTGTTGTTGTTGTTGGCATGGTCTATTACTTTCACATTGGGGAATTGAGCAGTTTCATTTTTCTTTCTCTCCCCCCTTTCACTCTCCCGCTCTTTTCTCCTTTCTATTCCTGTCTCCATCGAACTCTCTATCGTTTTTAGAAGCAAAAGCTTTTGTGGTAATCTTGTGCTACGGTTTTGTAATGAAATTACTGGCTCCTCAGATTTGTCAACGCAATCAATACTCTGTCTCCATTCCCTTTCCTCTCACTCTCTCTCTGTCTCACTCTGTCTCTTTATTTCTCTCTGGTTCTTGTTGTGTGCGGGCAATGGCAAATTGAGAAACCGCTTAACCTTTTTTGAATTCTTTGTGCCTACGGGTCTCTGATTGATCTGCACAGTTTGATGGCTGACAAAATATTCAGACAAATTCATTTCAACAAAAATAAAGGTGCTTAGTATTAAAGCAAATTTATGGCAAACTATTTTGGTCATTTATAGTATTTGTTATTTTGAAAATCTTTTGAGTATACAGGAAAGAATTTAGAATAGCCGTTACTGAGTAGCAATATGTTATTAACAGTGGGGTATGATAATAATATTAGTGCAATCGTTTAGCTGATAAATAAGATACGAATTCAAGTTTAGACCGTCCTAAATGGTCGTTTTAAAAACAAAAACAAACAGACTGTTTAGATATTATAACTTTCACGTTTCTAGCTCTTATAGCCTCTGAGATCTCCTTGTTCATACAGACGGACGAACGGACAGACGGACATGGCCATTTCGACTCTGCTATTGATGTTGATCAAGAATATATATACTTTATGGGCTCTGCCACGTCTCCTTTTCCATCTTACATACATTCCATAGTTTATCAATTCCAACCTTGTACTCTACGAGTAACGGGTATATAAACATGGTTTATTTTGTATACATACATATAAATTTCAGCTACATTTTCAAAGCATAAAATGTCAAAAGAAATTTCTTAATATGCTTAATTTAATTATTTTTAGAAACTTTTGTATTTTTTTGCCATTTGATGTATCAACTCAATTTAGTTCGTAATTGGGCAAATAGCTAATAAAGACTTTAAAGGATCACTCATGCTTAGGCCACAATTGAAAGATCAGTCTTTCAGATAAGCAAGTTTTTAATAACTAAGAGTCATCAATCAATAGTCCTGTGAGTACAGCACTGTCAACACGCCCCCTTTGGATATAGACGCCCTTTTAGCATGTGGTCCTTGCAGCCAGCTGTTGCTATAGTTTCAAAGGACATTCTATATGCAATGCACATGCCCTTCAATCCTTGTGATTAGCGACAACAAAGAAAGCCAGACGTTCATTAACTGTCACACAAATCAGACCATCGCTTAGAGGAACACAGAAAGGGATAAATAGCGTGCAAAGCGAGATAGAAAGAGAGAGAGAGAAGGGAACTGAAAGTGGTTTGTGGCATATGGTTGCTGCCAGGAGTCGAGAGGTGAATGAAAAGCTTAATTAAATAGTACGATATTTGTATAGCTCCATTGAAACTGCTTTTGCCTTTGGTGCTGCCATTGCAAGAGTTCACATAAAAATGTCTAATCCATTTGCCCGATACTTATGCACGCCTGCACTCTCTGGGGATTAATAAACTTGTACCGGCTTTGGAATTGTATCAACCACCAAGAGGAAGCCAACGAGCATCGCCAACACAAACCCACCCACCCACACACGATGTCAGCCAAATCAATTTCAACTGTCAACTGTCAATCAGCCAACAATTCAATCACGCAACGCTCTGGGATTCCATCATCATTTTCTCCACCTCAAATTTTCATAGCATTTCACATTTTCAAGCTCATTTTCTTACCAGAAAACGCTTCTGCGGTTCAACTTTAAGGCATTATAAATTATTAAGGACACGAGTCTTCTTCACAAGAAAGTGAAAGGAAATGTTATTCGATCCTTTTTTTTATACATATGTATATATATTTTATTTGAGAGTTTTATGTTTAGATTTTTGGTTTTGTGAGTTTCGGTTTTTCTGGTGTTTTGCTTGTTGAGCATTATTCATGTCGCAAATATTTGCTCAAGAGATTTTTATATGAATTACTCGACACAATCGTTACAATTGCGAGTGTGTGTTTTTCCCTTTTTGGCATTTACACTCATATATTCTTTTTGGCCTACACTGATTTTTATTGGTATGTATGAGTCTTCGTATTACCATTTACAACTCAGCGACTTCTGTCCCATCCTCGAGCATGGCATTACTTTGGACTACTGCTAGCTTTAAGGGTTCTTTATGGTAGGGCAAAAGGCAAAAGAGTCGGCGCTGCTTTCAGTACTGGAACTGGAGCAAAAATTGGAGCTGGAGTTGAAGTGTTCTCGACAAGCTGCTCCTTGGGTTATGGCTTAAATTCGCAGTCAAAACACATGTCACGTATTCAGCTCGTAATTATGGCAAACGTGAGAAATTTTGTTAAGATTTTCTTGGCTTATTTTATACCCTTACAAGACAGTTATACCCTTCAAATGTGTGGGGTTATACTTTTGTAAGCTTTATGTTAATATACCTGTATTTAAACTGATTCTTCAATATTTCCTTTCTTTATTATCGCTGGTTTTGCGAAACTAACTGAAATCATTAACCCCTTACACCCCAATTTGATTTTAATTTACAATCATATTCCATTTCATAAGTTTATTTTCTTAAAATTATACATAGTTACCACTTGAAATGTTTGTAGTAGTTATTTTAATATAAATTAATTATTAGTTTATTTTTCTGTTTTTAACAACTCTTTTAATTTTTTTCTATTTCCTAAAAATCTTCTTAAATTATTTTCCTTTTTTTCTAATTTTAGCCAATTCATTTTATTAAATATTTATCCACTGTTGTTAAACTATTTAAAAGCTAAAATCTGTTTTGCCTAAATAAATAAATTGTATTTTATTCAATTAGTAAATTTCTTTTATTTCTTACCCACTGCTTTCTGCTTGTCAACTATTTGTAGTGTATTTAAATTGCGACGTTGTCAATTTTCACTTGTTTTCTTCTTCTTGCGTTGCTTCTGCTTCTTCCGCTGTTGTTTGCGCTCTGTTCTTCGCTTTTAGGTATAATTTTTGGCACTTTCATTTCGCTTAACAGTTGAGCCCTTCCACCCCTCAGTCCCCATGTCACTGCCCCTATCCCTGTTCCATGTTTACATGTGTATTCACTTTAAGACTTTTATATTTGAGCCTGAGAATTGTGGATTTGTTTCCCAAAATGGATGGCAAAGGTTTGGAATGTTGTTCCACCTGCAAATTGTTATTTTGTCGACCTCTAAGTAATGCTTTGACCTGTGAGCCCTGACAAAGGAGCATTAATCATAGCTCCAGTACAACTTTTGAAGAGTTTCCTTATCGTTCTCAAACAAAAGCAGACAGCTTATATAATAATTATTCTTTGAGTTTTGTTAGCTTTAAAGCGTAAGAAATTTTTGAAAATTTCAAAATTTGGCAAACGCCACAAACTTTACCGAATTATCGATTAATTTTTCCCATCGATTGTTCGAGAATGAGCAAAGTTTTCATAAATTCTTAAAGTTTTTCATACACTTTATTCAATTTCAGGCAATAACATTGATGTTCGAGTTGTCCACAGCCGAAAGCTGCTTTACATCCTCTGCTAACTTGATTATAAGCGTTTGAACCAGACGCACAAAGTTTCGTACTAACTCAGTTTTGCTGGTCGGTGCTGCTGTTGTTGTTGTTTCTTCAATTGTTGTTGCATTTGTTGAGTTCTGCTGAGCCTCGCACCACATGGCCAAAACTATGGAAAGCGTTAAGAATTAAGTTAGTTTGGTATTTAATACTATTTGACATAATTTCTACTTACAGCCGAGCAGTAAAAGCACAAATGCAAATTTAGTCAACATTTTGTTTATGACTCTAAATATGTAACTGAAGCGTTTTGGACCTGGTTCGGGCCATAAATAGTATAAGCCAAGCTGGCTACGTGCTTAGTGAGTCAATGAGGCTCACGTAGGACTGCGATTTGATTGTGTAGTGTTGTATAACGCCATTTGTTGTGCATGCCAACATTGATTAGCCAAGACCTAATTTTGCCACAACTAAGTTAATTGCTTTACCTTAATCGGGGAGTAAGTATTTATAATTGTTTTAATTTTTAATGAAATTATGTGACTATTTTGATAGATTTAGTTAAAGTTTATTAATAAATTGCATAGTTGTTTACATAGTTTTTAAACCTTTGATAATTTGGAAAAGTTTTTGGCATTAATTTAGTTTCTTTAAGGAATAACGCCGCCCAGAACTGATGAGCTCTGACCTCCGCCAAGAGCACCTTTGGTCAAAGCACCTGTAGCACCTCCAAGGGCCCCAGCAGTAGCACCTTGCACAACACCTCCTGCCACACCTCCGGCAACACCACCTAGCAGACCATCCACAGGTCCCGGTACAATACCTCCAGGCACCAGTCCCGGATTCGGACGTGCTGAGATAGCACCAAAGTAGCAGACTAAAGAAATATAAAATAAAAGATAAATTAATGTAATTTCAAAAAGGATTTGAAGGCAGTTAAACTTACCACAAAGGACGCAGGCGACGAGCAAGAATTTCTTAAACATTTTTGTATGAATTTACAGTGTCTGTTAACGTTTGACTGAAAGTTTTCAACTGTTTAATTCTATCGTCAAAGCGTTGACTTTTATACCAGAAAAATGCACAACACTTTGATCTATTTCATATCACGTACTCTAGACGGTTCTAAATCGTGCTTCGAACCCGAGACAGTCCTAATTCTCTACCTCTCCCTCTCCCTCTCTCTCTTTCTCTTTTTTTTATTAACTTTCTTTCCCTTTTTATCGCACATGCACATACATGTTTGAAATGTTTTTTATAACATAATTTAATTTCATAATTAAGTAGCTACAAATTTAGCTGTTCACATTAATTTTGTTATTTGTTTTTGAATTTCATTTATTTATTTTTTGTTTTTTGTTTAATCATGTTTTGTTCCGTTTTAATTACATGTGTTTAAGTCACATTCATATTTGGTCACGTTTACTTGAAATAATTACATTTTTAACATTCTGTACAATGAAAAAAACGTCATGTAAAATTAAGAGACTAAATTATGTACTCAAAGATACCCTGTTAAGTTAAATTTAAATTTAAGAAATAAATTCGAGTAATCTTAACAGAATTCATTTTGTTTAAAAACAATTAAATTAAGAGACTAAAATATGGACTTAAAGATACCCTATTAATTTATGTTGAAATTTAAGAAAAAAATTAGAGCATTCTTAACAGACTTTATTTTATTTAAAAACAATTAAATTAATAAATTAAGAGACTAAAATATGGACTTAAAGATACCCTATTAATTTATGTTGAAATTTAAGAAATAAATTGTTAGGATAACAGACTTCAATTTATTTAAAAACAAATTACTAAAGCTCTTTACATCTAATCAAGTTCTAAGCTATTTGAAATTCTGCAAATGTTTTATATCTTATAATAATAATTAACTACATTTTATTAGCTTACTTTATAATACATTTCACTGACTTTGCAAACAAACAATCTGTTTCCAAACCGAAGCACTTTACAGGGTATACCACCATTTAGTACCTGTCATTAGCATTACACCGTGTATTGTTGTTACCATTAAAATAATCACTGCTTTAATGTTCAACTATATTCAACTATAATTAAGAACGTGCACTTTTAGTCAAACCATGGAAACTAAACTGAATCAACAAAGTTTTTTCCAGCTAAAATGTGTTTAAATAGATAAATTTAATGAAGATTTATAACGATTGGCAACACAAGTTTAAAAGCTTCACAAAAACTTTAATTTATCTCCATTTCTAGAGAAAAGCCGTGAATTAATCAATTTGTTGAGCTTTTTTTCTAGCGTCGATCGTTGTGATTAGGACAAGTTTACGTGTCTCTTGGCCAACATGTTGACCCAGTAAAGAGACTGCTTCGATTATTGGACGTAATCGGATGGTTTTTGTTCCGTTTCTGTGCACTTTGTTGGACTGTTTTGGGTGTGAGCTCAACACGTGGTTGCTTTCGTGCCTTTCCGGTATCAAAGATGCTGCCGGCAACAGCAGCAGCAACATCAGCAGTTGCAGCAGCAAATCGCACTGCATGTTGTTGGAGTGCCACTGGCTGTATGTGTGCGTGTGTGTGCGAGTGTGTGTGTGTGTGTTTTTGCTGATTGCTATCTGAGCAGTCATGATAAGTATATGACTGAGCTCACGTTCTTGCCACACGTTTCCGTGCGACGTGTGCGTTGCCATCAATATAAAAATCCAACAGATGAGCTAAACGCAAATCAGTTCAATTAGCCAAATTTATAGAGCAACAGCAACAGCAATACCTGCTAACTAACTAACTTCCAGGCGCCAATTAAGGATTCATTTGAATGACAGCAGCAACAGTTCAAACAACGATGATGATGTTGCCATCACGTCGGCAATTAATTGCTCTCGTTGTGGCGACAACATTAGGTAATTAGTGTGCCATGTGGTCGACCTGTACTCGCTTCTATAGACAAATTGATTTCAGCATTTTGAATCACTTTCCCCCTTTTACATTTGCAGCCTTCTGTTGCCAGTCGACGTTGGCGCAGAACTCAACGTTTGTGGCAACAATTGTCAGTTCGAACAACACATTGCAGTTGGCGAATGTAACGCAACTCAATAATACGATAACAATCAATATTAGTGAGATTATTGCTGCTGCTGTCGATGCTGAGACCGACAACTCAACAACAACAACTGCGGCCACGGTGGAGACAACAACAGATGCGGTGAGCTCAACGACGGATGCAACTGCAACATCAACAACAGCAGCAACATCTACATCTTCAACAACAGAGGAAGCAACAACAGTTGCTGTTAACACAACAACAGAGGCAGCAACTACAACAACAACTGTTGCTGCGAGTACAACAACAGAAGCAACAACAACACCCATCATAACCACAGAGATCAACAGTAGCAGCAGCAGCAGCAGCAGCAGTAGCAGCAGCAGCAGCAGCAGCTCAACAACAACAACTACAACTTCTACAACTGTCGCACCTTTTCCACTGCCACCTTATCCCGCTGTTTATGGACAGTTGTCCACCCTAGATTTGTCTAGAAGATTGGGCAGAAGGGGTCGCAAAGGCCGCCGTGGTCGCAAATATCGCAGACGCACAACAACAACAACAACAACGACAGAAATACCTGATTATAATGACGATGACAATGACGATGATGATGAAGATGAAAATGATAACGATGATGAGGATACAGGTAACGGTAATGGAAACAATAATGACACTGACAACGACAATGATGATGACAATGATGAAGACAATGACAATGATGATGATAACATCAGATTAACAGATAGTTTCGCTGCCCTGGAACCGATGCCAGGGTTGCCACTCAAGTTGGGCAACATCAAGAATCAACGCATCTCCACATAAAGTTGCGCTCATTGCACTTGCTCAATGAGCAAACCAATGACAACAAACAATTAATTAAACGCATTAAAATAATTTTCTACTTTTATAAATAAACCAAACAAACAAAAATTAAACTGACTGTTTAGTGTATTTAATTTGTTGAACATTTCTGAAGGCGAAGCATTTTGAGTTTTTGCTGAATAAACGCAAAATGCGATAAATGTCGAGCAACACTAAAGTTGTTTACAACTGAAAACAACTGAGCAACAAAACTGATAAATCAGCAAAAAAAACTTAAGTAAAGACAAATTGGACTCTGTTAATTTTGATAGCTAGCAAATCAGCGAACTGCGATCAGTGTAAATTTAGCTTTAAAGCGGCTACAAACAATTTACCAAGTGCAAATAAAAGGCCTAAATTATTGTAGTTTTTTCGATGCGTGTGACTGATCAATTTGTTAGACAAAAGTTAAAACTCTGAAATGAAGTTTCAAACTTAAAATCGTCTTAAATTTGTTGTTCTGCTCACAAAATAAAACTGTGTAAAATCAGCTATTTTATTACATGAAATTTTACTTCTATAATTATGACAGTGCGCAAAAGATAGTGATAGATTTTTAGCAACAAGTTGAAGATGGAAAGAAATTATATTTCCTAACTCAACTAAGTTAAAAATAAGTTAAAAAGGTTAAAATTAAAAGTGAAACTAAACAAATGTTTGAAGTTTGTAAGATTTGAAGCAAATCGTGTGTGGTCGAAAAGAGATTAATCATTGGGTTATAACCAATGTTATACTTATCTTTGAAACGAGTTGTATAAGTTGTAGCTTGTGATACACTTTTAATATGCACTGTTATATTAAGGCAAAGAACAACACACACACCAATACACAGATATATATTTATATATATACACTGGTCAACAACAGTTGGTGTGCAATTAATTTAGCAAATTGTTTGCTCAGCACAAATAGAAACACACAAACAAACAAACAGTAAATACACACACACACACACACACACACACACACGCACAACACTGCACTGTACCCACACAAGTGTATACACAAGGTGCACGTGAGGCAAGCGCATGTGGCACACACACTTACACACACCCACACACACACATTTACATTTGCTTGAAGTTCGAGGCGGCGCACGTTTCGCTCTCTACCCCATTTGGTGGCACTAAACAAATACAATTTAACTTCCACTTTCAACACATCAGCACACACACACACACACACACACACACACACACCCTCAACTATCTGCCTAACAGGCTCTGTGATAATGGCCAGCAGCCAAGTCAATTAGCGTCGCTGTCAGCCCATCCAGTCCCAGTTCAGTCCAGTTCGGGTCCTGGCCATATACCAAAAAGCCTGCGAAACGCATTCAATTAAAGTTAGACCACCTCTAACTACCACGCTCTCTTCTCTACCCCTCTCCCTCTCCCTGTCCATCTCCCCCTTTCCCTTTCCTTCCAATACCAACTATATCCTTGACCATACGTCGCGCATGTCGCAAATCCTAAATGAACTAGCTGAAAAACTAGTCGAGCAAACTGACTGTAAAAGTCCACGTACTTGTTCCGAATAGTTCAGTATAAAGAAGTGCATTAGATAATAAAATTTAAGTTCAAGAGTAACTCAAGTAGCCGCAAAGATCTTCACACATTTAAGATATGAAAAATTGAATCAAGAACATAGTGTATGAGTGTTGTTAGCTTATTTCAAGTAGTTCATGCTAAAGTCATGTTGAGTCATCTCAGAGATTTTAGTCTGTCTACTCAGCTGCTTTTCCGTCTTTTACTCACTTTTTTTTGACAAACCGAATACACCTGCAACTTTTATTAAGTACTGGGTCGCCAAAGTGCTAATCTGTCGGAGGCCAACGACTTCACACTCTTGCAATTGGTTTTTACTTAATTTTTATAAAATTGTTTGCTTGGTTTTATCTGATACGCGTTTATTATTTCAGCAGCTAAAAGATTAAGTATTCGATTTAAAAATACAAGGAAATTAATTGGCTTTAAGGCTAATCGATGCCAGATATTCTAGGGCTTTCCCAGATATTCCCAGATTTAGATTTAGGCACTTTTTATCACAGTGATCAGGAATCGATAGACATAAAGGCATGTTTTTTTTGAGCCATAACTAAATAAATGCAGTTGGTCAGAAACTAGGTCGACATGGAGAGAACGAAAGAAAGAGAGAGAGAGAGAGAGAGAAAGAATGTAAGAAATACTTTGCTTGACGACTAATCAAAGTGACAGCTGAACAGGAGGGTTGCTCCACAGTGCAATGAACTGTGCTACAGTGGTATGAGAAAGAGGGTGTTAGTGGGGGGTTTTAGCCACGACAGAGGGGGTACTAGTGCTAGTGGTGGTCAGCTATCAGAGTGAATGTCGAGCACATGCCAAAGAAGTGATTGGACAATGTCAGTGGAATATGTGAATTCAAATAATGCACACGTGCTTATCAGCTGTGGTACAGTGGTGCCACACGTGTTCCCTCTCGTTGGATGGCACTAAGAAGAAGCCGTTTGCTTAAAAGACGCTAACGGGACTGCAGCCAAGACAAATCAAGTGGAGCAACTCAAGAATCAACAACACAGTACAATGAGAACACAAATCGCCTTCCTTTTGCTGGCCTGTCTGGGTAAGTCGAGGAGGAGTAGAGGGTTGATGCTGTGGTGTTACCACAACTAATCACAACTATTCGTTTATAGCCTTTGAACTGAGCCAGGCTTGGTTACTAAAGCTGCCCAAGCTGGAGGATCTCATCGAGGGTAAGAAGCAGAAGGAGGAGCTCAAGAAACTGGATTTCCTCAATCTGTTTGCCGCCAAGGAGGAGAAGAAGGAGAACGAATGGGACAAACTGAAGCAATGGTTTGAGGAGAAGAAGCTCAAGGAACTCGACTTCTTCGAGAGCTTAAAGGAGAAGAAGGGAGAGAAATTGGAGAAACTGGAAGAGAAACTGGCAAAGAAACTGAAGAAGAAGACAAGCAAGAAACTAAAGTCAAAACCAAGTCGTACCACTGTAGATTGCTACGAGGTGGAGGCCACTACGGAGACCAGCTATCAGCAGGAGGAATACCCCACAAAGGAGGAGGAATACGAGGAGGAAGAGGAGGAGCAAGTGGAGGTGTACAAGCCAAAGCCTTGTGACTGCAAAATGAGCAACAACTACCAGAACAGTGTGCCCAGCGCCTACGAAGTGCGTGAGGATTATGAGGATGGTGTGCGTTACTTTACATAACCTCACTCACATGTTGCATAATTACATTTTTAATAAATATTATGAAAATACTTACGCATAGCTGAACACACCATGTCCCTCTGCGACCCCTCTCCAACCCCCTTTCACCATATTATGTGATATTTGTCTTGACGCCTGCATATCATTTGCATATAAATTGAATTCTCAGGTTTCGTTTCATTTCATTTCGTTTCGTTTGGTTTCTTTTACCCCAAAAACACCCACACCAAGTACCATTACATACACTCTTGTGGAACGCCAATATTTTATACATTTTATGTCAGCTGCGCGTTAGCAGATCCATCATATCTACAATCCACCCACCAGGCAAGGAAACAATGAAGGGCATGCCGAAGATTGTATGCTCTTTAATGGCATTTTATAGTTTCTAATTAGCGCCTTTTGTAGGAAGTAGAGTTGCATCGTAGCGTTCTGAATAAGTTGGCTGAAGTACTCACTTAAGTGAACGAACGAACGAACTCTATCCCAGATTGTAGTTCAGTAGATCAACGAACGAGCGAACGATTAAACTAGAACGGGACCAAGACCAACGAACAAACGAACGAATTGAACGAACGAGTGGACGAACTAGAAGGGGACCACAGACATAGATCAACGAACGAGCGAACGACCGAACTAGAATGGGACCAAAGACATACCCCAACGAACGATCGAACTGAACGAAATAACTAAATGACCGATTTAGTTCGTTCGTTGAAAACTTAACTACTGAACTACTTCCTTCAATTGAACTACTATGTACAACTCTAGTAGGAAGCTTGTTAGGAGTATCCTGTGTTCCTCTGTAATCAGTAGGATACATAAATCTGTTTTAAATTAACTCCAACTATATGTTATTTATAAAACCCGATCGATATACATCCTGTCTCAATTCGGTTAGTATGTCTCTATGTACTACGTATGCATAGCTCTGCCAATACTACTTCAAAGCTCAACTCAAGATAGCAATACCCATAGTTAGGGTAAAGCAAACAACCAGTGAACCACCCAGGTGGGTCACAGCCACAGCCACAGCCTGAGTTCACAATCATTCGGTACTGTTCGGTTCTGTCAACGCGACGCTTCATCAAAGTTGTCAGCGGCGCCAATGACACATTGTGCCCATTATTTGCATAAAGTAAGAGACACTGTACCCGCACCACTTCCAAGTACCCACCAACCACTCTGTTGACACTGTTCCACATATCCGTGTGCCGCAAAGTGGTTTATCCTGTCGTTAGTACAGACAACCGACAGCAAAAAAGAGAAAAAATAAATAAACTACCCAAAAACGAGGAATAAAAGCCAAAAACTCTGCTGACAAAAGCTACAGATTCGAATTGCCAATGAAGCGAATGCTGCAACATGCAAATTGAATCTATTTTAAGAAGCTAACCAAACTTAAAACAGGAAAAAATACATCAAACTTAAGACATTATATCTTAAAAGCCAAACTATGATTAGTCAAATGTTTGCTAGGGATTTTTCTCTCTTGATGTCAGCAAACATAACTGCTCTATTTGATGGAATCAATAAGTAACATTATTGGATTTCATGTGTGACAATTAAAGCAGCAGTTGCATATCCATCAAGAGGGGAGAGTGTTCATACAGTGGACGGGGCAATACTCCGAGGGGGGTAGTTACTCAGTTCTATTAGCTTATTTCTCACATTGTTAGTAGATTAGCCCCGGGGCGCAAGCAAACCTCGTCGATGGCCCCAAGCGACTGTTTTCAGTCCCCAGCATAATCAGAATTATTTTCTATATGCCAAACTATGATTATTTTCCAATTGTAATTTCAACTGAATGAGGGAAAATGGCCTGGGAGCAGGCAGTGTAGGGGTAGCAGTTGGAGGTGGGTTAGACAGGACTCGACTTGTTCAATGTCATTTCAGTCAACTGCTACACGAAAGTTTGGGAAAAGTTGAGGCCCCCAGTCGAAGGGGGATCAGGGCCAGTAAATGGACAACAGTTTCAGCCTATGAGTAGAAATATAAATAAGAATAAGAACACAGCTGTTGATCGACTTAGAAATGCCCTAGGGTTTTACACAGTGTTGTGTAAGCCTAAAGTTGAAGTTGGAAGCTGTTTACAGGGTTTAGGTTCTATACTTCTAAATTCTACACACTTGCCATTGCCTAATATGCCCACAAACATACTCATTTACAGGGTATACCAGTCAAAAGTTGTTGTATGAAGTAGAAGAATAAAATCTGTACAAACTCAAGCAACTTACGGTAAGTCCAGCCATTTACAGGGTATTGCCATGCTGGGAAGCAAGCCAGCCACAGTGGAAGCTACCACATGAGTTGGACAAAGTTTTTGTGTAGCTTTTTGATAGCCCAATTTCTTTCATTGCTCTTCCGCAGTTTTGTCTCATTCTTTGGCTATTCCTTTTGGCCAGCGAGGGGTCAATCTTGTTAATTTCGATTGCACGTTGGCCCAAAGGGGCAAACGGGGAAAGTGAGAGAAAAAGGAAAGTGCCAAGGGAAAGCAGAAGGAATTGACAAAACTTGCTGTATGTCTACAGCTGTCTGCCTAATTTCAGTGCGTCGACATTCGCTTGGAAACTCCAAGTTGCATCCCCAAAACTCGATCTATGCTATCAATTCCATCTATCTATATATATTTATCTAACTGTCTGACTCCGTGTCTATCTGGGCACGCATGTGGCGACTGGGGAGCCAAGTTGATGACGGCGATGCGGTGTGGGGCAGATGGGTAAAAACCCCCTTCAAGTCCCGTAATCGCAATTAAGATAATCAAAAAAGTTTTGACTGTGGACTGTCAGTGTGGTGTTTTTACTTTCGTCTGAAACTTGCGTTTTCATTTTCTTTTTCTTTTCCTCGTTCATTTTTCGTTTTCTCCTTTTCTCCTGGTTTTTTCCTTTGCTTCGCTTTTTTTGGGGTTAAGGAGCTGCGCCGCAACGTATGCTACAAGTTTTTGCAACGCTCTCTAGACTGTCGCTCTGACTAAAGTCGTTGTCCAATTGCCAGAGCGACGAGAGCTGTTGTGATAAGCTTGTGGTTTGGGCTGAGGTTAACAACGAGCGGAAGTAAAAAAGAAGCGAGCAAAAAAACAGTTTGTAAACTTTATGACGCACAGACCGAGGAATACCCTGTTAAACGTTTTAGGTAACGGGGCAATTATTCCTTAAGATGAAAGTAAAGTTCCATTTAAAGAAGTAGAAATTGAACACAGTCAAGCAACACTTGAAAAAGATTTCTCTTTTTATTAATAACAGTTTTTTCAGCACTACTATTCATCATACCCTTAACCAGTCACCAACGTGACTGCTACAGGGCATGCAAACTTTGTCTGGTCAAGATTGTTGGGGCCAGTTGTTTGGTAGGATTTGCGCTAGGGTTGCCACGACGCGTTTACTTTGTGCGCAAGTTTGTGTCCAACAATGTTTTTGTTATTGCATACTTTGCGGCTATTACGAGCATTTGAAGTTCTCAGACCGAATTTGAAGTTGAAGTTTTATTGCCACAGATGAAAACACGAGACCAATACAGCAATAACAAGAACTGGAACAAGAAAATCTGTTGGAAAAACCAAACGAAAAACTGATGAAAATTGTCGTCATTTGTTTTGCTTTCACTTCGTCTTTCTTTACGCCCTTTTTATGATTCCGTTCGCCGGCAAAAGTTGGCAATTAGCGCAGAAGGTTGGGAAACACAAGGGGAACGAAAAGACCACAAATTTGGGGCAGAAAGGGGGAAAAGGAAGGGGAAGGAAAAGCAATAACTATGCAGTAAATCTGACAGAGATTTTCCAACTCATGAGCAACGAAATCAATTCAAATCAAATAAGGCAACGCATATATCACAGTCACAGACGGCAGCAGGTGAAGGTCTGCCACACACACACACACAAACACACACACACGGACACACACTCACACATGAACGGAAGCGGCATTTAGCTGTGCACACAAAGCGACTTCCGGACTTCCGGACTTCTGTGAACCAAACGAAATGAAAAGCCCCAAACGAAAGTTGGACATGGACCCAACTCAAAGGGAATGCGTTGCGACAGGCGTCGAGACAGCGCACAGACGTGCCGCATAATGTGTCAGACAGTGCAGAGAAGCAGCAGCGGGCGAAGAAAAGGCAGATAAAGAAGACTGAAGTAGTGGTAACAAGAAGACAAAACCTACCAACAACTAAGGGTAGCAACCGTCAATAGCTGATTGAACACTGCACAACAAGTGGATGCAAGGAAATCAGAATAGAAAACTTCTCACAGCACTTAACAAATTAGTAAATTTTTATTTAAACCTCCTTAAAGTGAGTAAGATTTCAAATCGACTTTTTAACGATTTAAAAAATATATTTCTCAGAAGAAAAGTGTGTAAAAAACTTGCATATTTGCTAGCAGTAGAAAGTGTTCAAGATGCTGGAAGATTTGCTTTGATTTGCGCAACTTTGTGGGACAGTTTAAGTTGAGGAAAGTGCAGAAGTGTCTCAAAGTAAAATTAGCATTTGTGAGGTCTGAAGAGGTCAGCCTAAGTATTGGCAATGAGCATAATAAATGCAAAACTCAATTTGCACTTTAAGATTATGTACATATAATCGTCAAGAGCTGGTATTATAAATAGTTTGAAAGCCAGAGCCAGAGCTCAAGCAGGAACTGGAACTGAAACTGAAATTGGAACTGGAACTACACACAGACGTCGGCAATTAAATGGAACATGAAATTCTCTCCTAGACAAATAAAGTACTTGGCATTATTTAGGGGTCTTGAGTAGTTACTGAATGCAGGCCAAAAGCCAGCGACAGAAAGAAGTTGAGGCCAACAAAATAGAAAAGGAAGCAAAGCACTTGAGTTAGTAGGAAGTTAAAGGAACCATTCAGACTCGCAATTAACGGTTTAGTGGAACCAGAGCAAACAAAATCTCCACCAAAAACAAAAAAAAAAAAAAAAATTGAAGAGAAAACCGCTTGGGTCAACAGAAAATTTCATTGAAAATGCTTGAAGTTTTGCGCTTTCCCTTTCGCTTTCCCTTTCTCTTTTCCTTTAGCATTTTTCCTACTCCCATTTGTGATTTGCATTTTGCTGGGTTATCGCCATTGAAGCAAAGTAAACAAATTAAATAATGTTAATAACAAAATCTTGTTTTCAACATAAACAGCAAATATGCAAATGACTTTATAACATTGAAACATGCTGAGAGCGCAGCTTCGTTACCAATTACAAGTCTGGCCAAGAGTATGGGTCAGACGTCAACAGAAAAGGGGGTGAATTTTCTAGCAATATGGATACGAATCTCTGCTGGACAAGACACGTGCCATTCCGCCACAGACCAGACAATGTAAATACTCCATACAGGAGGCAAACGAAAGGGAGGTTTCAATACTTCATGTTCATCATGCTATCAAATCAAAGCCAAACTCTGTCACTCAATTTGCATTTGATCTGTTCTTCCTGCTGCTTTTTCGAGGGTCTGTCAAGGACAGTACGTTGTTAACTCAACTTAACGTTGCTAACAGACAATCAGTGCACAGTGCAAAACTGTTTTTGAGTAGCTTCACTATCGAATTGAGTTAAGAGCTTGTTTAACTACTGCCCTTACTCCTAGACTATGATATACATTGGAAGTCAAATCAATGCCAATTTCAGCAGTTTGAAGCTGCAAATGTTTGTGTTAAAGTCAAAATTATATTAGACTTAAATTAGTGTATATTAAACAAAACAAATTTTGAACTCACTTTTACTTTCATCATAAATCAAATGAAATGTGTTTTTCCCAAAACTTACAGTAAACTAAATTTAGTTGATTGAATCCGTAATTTCTCGAAAGCTTTCAATCTGTAGCGGCTTTTTCCCCCATCACCAAACAATACCCAGTAGGATTAGGGACATCAGCTCTGCATCATGATGAATTTGGCTCGCTAACAGAGTTTGTGTCTGAAATGAAATGGACTGACAATAAGGATGGCCAGGTAACAGTGGTCTTGTCAACCTCAATCAGTCTCAATCATACGATTTAAGACCACACATAATCGTATACATGTATGCGTAAACCGTTTGAGAATTATAAGATAAATTGCTTTTGCGTTGTACTTTTTGCAGTTAAGCAGTCTACCTGTCTTATAAATAACAACACGCATTGCTCATTATATAAATTTACCTGATGTGTGTGTTGTGTGTATTTATTTATGATGATGTAAGTATATCAAAAAGTACGTGATTAATGCTTGAGGCAACTGTACCTGGGGAGCAGATTCTTGGCATGACTCAACGAGTACAGTAGGCAGCCGATGTGGCGAGTGAAGATGAGCTGTGTCGTTAGCTTATTGACATATTGGCTTCTGCGCCTACTTTTATGAATGCACTGAGAGAAATAGGGCGTTAAAAAGTGTTTTTTCTTCACTGCTCAGCAAGTTTGATACATGATAAGTCAGCTATAACTTATAGCTCCCTAAATTCCACTTAAAACGATTAAGACTCCCTGTCTTTAACAGCGAACTCGCTCGAGTGTAGCCATTCTAACACACAAAGTCATTTCTCTCAGTGCATTTACTGCATAAATAAAAAATCGAATGCATTCCAGACCTTTTTCTTTTTGCTTTTGACGAGCTTCTTTACATTGCATATATATTGGATATTCGAGAATAATTCGGATTGCATTTTGATAAGCTCAAATCAAGTGGGGGAGACAAAGGCTGGTGAAGAAAGTGGTAAGACATGGGTTAAATCTCCAATGTACTACAGGTGGACAGCGGGGAAATGAGGAGACGCAGGAGGAGGACGCTGTAACCTGAGGACAGCAGCTTTTCCTCCTCTGGGTCCAGTGCCGCGCGTCAGTCAGTCAGGTGTAAAATTAAAAAATGTCAACAGGAAATTCCTTTGGCAGCGCTTCAATTTTTCGCATTTTTCTGTACAACATTTTGCCGCTTTTCTCGACGTGGCAACGCGTCGCTGCTGTTGTAGTCGTGGGGCAGCAACAATGGCCACAATTGCAGCCATGTTTCCACAGCTCAGCTCACAATTAGCAGATTCAGGCATTCAATGCGATTTATCTAGTACTATTTCTTGTGCTTCCCTGCCCCACTCGCCAGCAATTTAAGCCAGAAGCGTACACTGAAAAAAAGCAACTTGCAAAAAATCAATAGCTTAACAAAAGGCTTTAAGTCAGTTAAGTTTGGAATCATTTTAAATTTTAGTTTAAAAACGGTATTTAAAGTTTAATTTGTTTAATTTAATGTTAGTTTTTTTAACAGTGTAGTGTTGAAATGACAAAATTCACACGGTTCGCTGCTCAGGTGAAGCCAAGCGAGCTAAAGGGATGCCCAAAGAGAAGTGGGTGAGAGACACAGGCAGAGAGGGGGGAAAGGTAGGCAGTTGGACAAAAGCTCCGCAGAAAATCTTGGCAATTTGTCAGCTTTTTTAGTCGCCGTGACAAATTCCCCTTGACCAAAAAGAGGGAAATCAGGGAAGAGAAAGGCAGAGATAACGATGAAGAGCTTAGAAAAATGGAGACTAGTGATGGACACATGAGGTAGGGAGGAGCAGGGGCAAGTTATAGCCTACAACTAATGTCAAAATTCAATTGGAATTGACAATATTTGCTGGAAAAGGCAAATAAAAACAAATAACAAATAATATTATGCAAATGCGGAAAGTAAAAGCAATGTGAAAAGAAGAAGAGGAAGGCGAAGAAGAACAAAGAAAGCAACAAGAAGAAGAAGATGGAAGAATAACCCTAGAAGTAGACCACAAAAAACAAACACAATCCATGCATGCTTCAGATAAATGGAAAGTAAAGTTAAGTTAAGTATTGGGGTTGATATTGGGTTGCCTTTGCCTTCTCTAGAAATTTTTGGGTTGTTTCTTAGCCAGTCTTGGGGAGCTCCTTCTTCCCTCTTTTTTTTCCTTATAGCGTTTCTGGTTTTACATTCTTATCACATTACATAACAGGCCGCAGACTTTGGCTCGTATAACACCCAAAACAACAGGGTAGCACATGCATACATGGGGTATACACTCCTCCCCCGCTGAGGAGTGCAAGAGTTGGGGGTTTTTTAGGGGGTTGCGAATGCGGATACACGCATCAACATTCATTTAGTTAAATTTCCTTTTCGTTTTTTATTTCTTTTGCAAAAAAGATGTGTCCATCTGATAGCTCTGGCATTTGCCATTGTTTTCATACATTTTAATGTGAATCCTTAATTTTCCAATGATTTGAAAATGCAAATTTCTGGCTAGTAGAAGATGGCAGATTATCGATTAGTAAGCGTAGGAGATTTGAGAGATTTCTACTGAAAACAGTGAGGGGAGAGTAAGAAGAAGGAGTGTGCTCCATTGAGGATAACTTTGTATTAAATTTGGCATAAAATAGGATAGGAGATGTTAAGTTTGTTAAAATATTAAGAAATTTATTAAACAAATCACTTCTAACCCTCTTAGTGGACTTCGTACTTTCATTTCATTGTAGAATTGTTCATATTAATATTAGTTCATGTTTTGCACTGTTAGTTCCATCAAATTAAACAGCTCTTCACTCACTGGACTCTGAGATATATTAAGCTCCCCCCTGGAGTGCATTTAACCCTTTTGTGGGCATTACAAGATTAATCCAGTGTTCAGTACATAAAACATAAATGAATTCCTTTGCTACAACCCAAAAACGTGCATCATAATTTTCAATTTGTATGCCCCAATATTAATATCGATTGTGGCAAGACAAGAGCTGGACGATGCCAAGCTAAAAGTCAGGGGCGGCGGCGTGAGGGGTGGACAGAAGGGCATAAACTCAACTCCAACCACAAGCTGCAAAGGGAGGGAGGGGAAGAAACACATAACAATAAAATTTTTACGCCGACACGCGGGTAACCCTTTTTGCTTTGCCAGGGTAGCGAACAACAAGAACTACCCCATTAACGCGCCCCCTTTTTTTTGGCCCTTGTCATTTTAGACACAATTTAAGTAAGCGTAAAACTGCAAATTGCTGCTGGACGAGCTGTTCCTCTGCCTGTCCTACTGCTTACACTCCTACCACCCACTCCGCCAGCCTCCTTGAACCCTTTAAGTCCCCTTTATCCCCACCACAGACGTCGGCTTCTGAGTTGATATAAGGAATAAGGGCACAATAAATTCAACTAGCACGCGACTCGCACTACAAATGCAACAAGAAACAGAAATTTGTTGCCAAACCGCCGATTTGATACCCTTTCTAGAGCATGTCATTGACTTTAGTCAATCCTTGCGTATGAATATATTTGATAATTTAATTAAAAGCCATTTAAATAAATTATTTTATAACCTAGCCTATGGATAACTTCAGCCAACTTCAGCCTCAAAGCCAAAATACCCTTTAGCAGGGTATTACAAGCTGTTGCAAAGCGGAGTATCAACTTGAAACGGCTGTGAAAATTATCTCATTGTCACGCTTTGCTCGACTCTCAGCATAATGAGATGACAACCCTCAAGTAGAGCTGAGTGCGTATAGTAATCGATAAATGAGATTATCGATAAGTTACAGTAACAACCCATGCAAGTCACTTGCCCAAGACGCAAGCCAATTTATCATAATTGCAAATGTATGTCTTTGAGTCGTGAGTTGAAGCTGAAGTTCTCCAAACTCGGCACACGCCTCTGGCTAGAGAAGGAGGGCATTTAGCTTGTAATCGCATTAGTTGCAAATTTTATTACCTGTTCGACAAAGGTGTCAAAGGATCCATTGACATGTGAACGACGAAACGATGAAAGAACGAAAGGAGAAATGTAAAAGTATTTTCTGACAAGTTGTAATTGCCGTCGCCAGATGTCGCTGCTGTTACAGTGCGCTCTATCGCCTAAATGGCGCTCATAGACTTTTCCAACCCAATAAAAGATTCAAGTTGACAAAGGAGCGAAAATGAGTGCTAATAATTGTGAACAAAGCACAGGAGACTGTAAAATCAATCGATAGCTAATAAACTTTAAATTACAACACTTTTTTTCTTTACTTAATTTTACTCTTGAAACTGATTAACAACCGATCAGAGGTCTGCTTGGCATAGTAAGTCAGAGCTGAGCTCGGTTTAGCAGGTTAAACAAAGCGGTTTTTCTGTAATTATCAAAGATTTTCTTTACCCAACTTACGTATTATATATTCCAGCCGACTTTGATTAGGAACACATAAATATATGTTAAATTTCTTAACACTAAATGAACCTTTGAAATCAAAAGTTGTTGAGCAAGCCAAACTCAACCAACTTACAGTCTAAACAGTTGGTTGTGGCGTACACATTCTGAACGATTTTAACTAGGATCAGAGAGCTGCATCTTATAGTGTTACTAAGTTTATGATTAAGCTCAAGTTTAAGTAAATTTTCCAAGATTTTAAACCCAACAAACACATTGCGAGCGACTTCGGTAAGGTCTTGACTTTCTACAGGGTAATTGCTTGGTAAACTCCCAGTGGTGCCTCTTCCACAATGATGACAGAAACAAAACATAGGGTAGCACGAGACAGTTGAGAAGTGGGCGTGGCTGAGTCGAAACTCCCGTCCGCTGTTTGCGCAACAAAGCAAATTGCAGTAATCCATTTTGCAAGGCGCATCAGCTGCAGCTTTTTACTTTGGGTGTGCGTGCTGCAGGTGGAACGAAGGGTGGAAGGAGGTGGAGGAGGTAGAGGAGCTGGTGGCAGGCAGTAAACAGTAAGCTGTTAGGGGCTTGCAGCTTCTCGTTGCACTGTGTTTGTTATCAAATGAAATGGATTTTTATTAGATTTTGCTTGTAAAGAAGATTTAAATTTATTTCATGTTTTGTTCGCCTCTTTGTTTCCACATTTATTTTTAAGTTCTCTTCTTGCTGTCTGCCTCTACCCCCAGCCCCCCCATTTATTTACTTCCCTCGCTGCTCATGTTTATTTTTATTTTTTGCCATCTTTCTTTATGTTTTTGTGTTTCGCTTTCAACCGCTTTGTATCCAAGATTAATGAGTAAGCAGAGCAATCTAAAAAAACGAGTTGAGTAACGGCATTTGAGCTAAGTCTCCCTTTTACCCCTCCCCTGCTTGCCCTCCTTGCCCTTCTTGCCTTTTTACCTCGTCTCTTCCTTACTCCCCCCAGACGCTCTCCAGAGAGACACTGCGACTCAAAGAGCATCGGCTTTTCCCCATAGACAACTTGTTATTGGGGATAAACTTTTATTTGCGAAAACAAAAATAAAATATAAATAATAAGGAGACTGTAAGATACCCTTTAAACAGTGTGCACACTCACACTGGTGTCCGTTTTAGTAAGCACACAAGCAATGAGCTTGAAAGTTTAAACCATAGACTACAGTGGTGTCCAATCGGGTGTTACAAGTAGAATTACACTTGCTTGTGTACAGTAGTGTCTAATTGTGTAGTCATGGTAGGTTTTTCAGCACCACAGTGGCGTCTAATCTAGTGATAATGACAGTGGTGTCCTTGCCAGTCAGTCTGTTAGTGAGTAAGCTTACACCACCCGCTTCTGCAACACATACAGGGTATGACGGCGACTGCAAATGCGTCGAGTGACTGAAGCTTATGCATAATAATAAATAAATGCGCCAAACGGCGAGTGTTTGGGGCCAAACTAGGAGGAGTATTAATAGAGTTTTGGACTCAACTTGAAAATTTACATAATCAAGAAATAATTATGCGGCAGCTGACGCAGTTTGCCATATACCGCATGCCACATGCCAACTATCAGGGACTTAATGGCCAGACACAGTGCCTCAAAATGGTGTAATGCCAAAAGTTGCCCGGGGTTCCCAAACACGCAGCGCCACATGCGGCTCCAAGAAGAAGCCCCAAGCAGTCACACACACACACACACTAATGGACAATTGACCCTCATCAGGCGGCAGCATGCGGTTACATTTGATGTTGTCCTTGTCAAAAGTGGTTGTGGCAACCGAAGCAGCGTCCCCAGCCCACAAATGATGCCATTGTACATGACAATATGTGGTTTCCACCAAACACACACATACAGGCACACCCACACAGGCACACCCACACACACACACCCACACAGACAGACACTTGGCAACTTGAAGTTTGAAGCTGCTTTACAGGCCTGCTTTTGGGGCGCTTTTGCTTTCAAAGTAATTGCGCATATGAAATGCTGGGCGGGGCAGTTGGCAGCCCCTCAATTGGGTAGTGGGGGGGAAAAAAGTGCAACAGCCACTGTCAGTGAAAGGCAGCCATAAACATGCAAACTCAATTAAAACGATTTCTCATTAAGAGCATTCAGCGTCACACAGACGCCACTCATCGATACACTCTCACTCTCACTCTCACCTCACTCGCTCTCTCTCTCACTCTATCTCTATCTCTTGTTCCCCCTTCCTCTACCTTACTCTTTTCTCTTTGTGTCGCAGCATAGAGGGACTGCATGTGCTTGTGTGTCTATATACACTGTCAGATTTCATTAATTATCGTTTGTAAAAGTCACCACCAGAACTGGCCGCATTGAACGCCGATTTGCCCTTTGTTGCGCCCCCCCTACACCCCCACAGACCACGCCTCTGCCACTCCCTTTACGTGCGCTTGATAAATGCAAATGAAGCACATGATTTACTCAGACGGTTGTCCAAGCTGAGTGCTTCCAAGTTGTCACTTGCCCATGTCCATGTCAACGGTTTGCCACGGTTAAACGGTTAACCGGTCAGCCGTTAGTCGGCAACCGTTAACCAGCTAATCAACTTACCTAGTTTAAGATCAACTCAAACAGCTGGAGTAAGGCTTAAATCGAATTAGTTGTAGCTCTTCCTAGGCACTAGTATAATTTATGTAATAAAATAGTTTATTTAAACAAATAAGAAATTAAATACTGAAGTGTGAGCATTAAATTTAAGTATTTTCTGAAAAACCTATAAATGTTATATAAGCCCAAATAATTAAAAATACATTTTTTTTTATATCAAATTAAATGTTCCTCATTATAAACATTTTCTTGGCATAAATATAAAACAATGCATTGTTTTAAGACTCCCCGCTCTAACAATTACAGTGGTCTATTATTTAAATAAATACAAAAGCTATTTAAAAACAGAAAACTATTTTTAATTAACAAAATATTCAAACCAAATTCCCATCCGTCTCAAGTTATTCAAACATATAATTTTTCCCGCTTAAATGCTACACATAACAATTTTAATATCCACTTGCGAGTAGCACCCACAAATTATTTCAAACTGTTCCTGGTCTGGAATGCCGAGCTGCATACGCTGTGTTCCAAAATTATTATTCAGATTGCATAAAAAAAGAGAAGAAACGTTTGGTTCATGATGCCAAAGTCCAAATTGATTGTAAAGTCAAAAAATGCCAGTGAACTAAATGAAAAAAGCATGTTGTTGGCATGATGATTCGGTTGTACAATATTCTGCTCCTCTACCCCTAATAGAGGTATCCCCCCCTTATCCCTCCTTTCATCCCACCCCCTTTGTTTTGTTTTGCCACCAACTTTTTCAGGCTCTTCATGTTTCTAATCAATTTTTCCTGCATCGTTTGTTTCATTGTGGCCATTTCTGCTGTCCCTCTGTTACATACTGACGTTTCTCTGTACACCCCCTTTCCCTATTTTACTCTTCACCCCCTTCTGCTGCTCCAACCGTGCCCCCCACTACAATTGATAGCAGAACATGGGCGACTGATTGAGTTAGCGAATTGCCCAGCTAAAATCGAATCATAGAAAACCCGCGAGAGAGCAGCACGTTCACCTACACTGAGAGAAAAACATGTGCTCCGAAACAAAAAATCTGCATTCAATTTCCAAGTTTAGCTTGTACCATTTTTTTACAGTGTATGTGGGGCTGCTCCGAGTGTCGTTGATGCTGTTGTGCCATTTGCAGCTATTGCGTATATAGTGTATATTACTTATTTACCAACTTTTACTTTTATTTCGTTTATTTTTATATGTTTTTGTCATCAATTTGATGGCCACATGTTGCTGGTGCATGTTGCAAGCATTTTATGATGCGGTTGTTCAAATTGCGTGCCCCCAATTCGAATGTCTTCTCTCTCGCTCTCTCCCTCGCCAAGACCCTTTCTGCAGTGGTCCACCCCAATCATTGGGGGGGTTGTCTTTGTGTCTAGGATATGCTTTTATAGTTGATTAAGGCATATCAAATGTCAAATGTCACTAAAGACGACGGCAATGTCTGTTGTTAAAACTAAACAAAACGCTGCATCGGGATCAGGGGCAGTGTGTGCAAGGGTCGTTCGGATTTTATGGTTCGGTTGAGTGAACCTCGTACAAAACACACACACACACACACTTAAACATACGCACACAGACAGGTGAACCGCAACACTCTTACAAACAAAGTGAGGTAATAAAAAAGAATAAGATGGAATGAAAGAAATACAGTTTATATGGCACACATCGAGCATGGTATTCCGCCCCCTTTCCCCACCTCCCCACCACCCCAAACCCACTCACCCTCGCTGTCTCGCAACTCAATTGGCAATGACGCGAAGCGTGATGTGGCAGCACTCGTTGCTCGACTCCTCGCTTTACAGGAAACGGAAATTGAAGCATAAAATTGCCAAGTTGCACCAAGTAGCAACAACAACAACAACAACAACAACATAAGAGCAACAGCAACATAAACCGGAAATAAGTTTTTTTTTCCGTTGGAATTGTGTATATTATCTTACTTTGGATTCGCCAAACATTATCCACATATCAAATGCTTCGCGGAATGTTTGCAAGCTGCGCGTTGCAACTGTCAATTGTATACGAGACACACGAAACGAAATGTTGCATTTAGAAAATTACTCAGCAAGATTGGCTAAAGTAAATTAAAAAGAAAAGCATTTCTAATTTTACACACTCTTAAAAGTATGAAACAAATATTAGTTCTTGAATTCATAAGCTTACGAACTAACTTAGTAAAAAAAGCTGTGATTTATTTTGACATGTGCTACTAAAGCTTTTAGCAACATTACTTAATATTCATTTAACAAACCTGTATTAATAAATTTATTGCCTCAACTCAATGCTTGAGCTGAATAATGAGGCTCATTGCTTAATGCTCAAATTTCCAAATGTGCCGCTGTAAAGTATGCTACACTTATGATAGCAATGTTATCCAAGTAATGTAATCAGAAGTTTTGATATTGTTGCCTAATTTGTCTATATTTAAAGTAATATTTGTAGATGATAATGATCTTATGATCAATTAAGACATTTACTAAATTTTATGAAAACTTAAACGAATGAAACATACATTTACTACAGGACAAAGGGACTGCAGATTTAATCTTTCAATTTGTTTATCTAACTTTTTTGTAAAGTATTAAATTTCAAATCAATCGCAATGAAAGAGCCATAGGTGAAATGGCTGCATTGAAAGCTAAAATCTTCCATATTTACGTCGCAGCGTAAAAGTATGCTACACTTTTTTTTAAACACAGTGAAGCCCGCTGAGCTGGAGATCTTGAGTTATTTGCTGGCAAATTCGAGAGTGTAACAATTTCAATTAAATTTGTCATGCGTCTTTGCTACAATTAGGATTTGGCAAGCGCTAAAGGTCTAATAATATAATAAATGTCAAATATGTGCTTAAAAATAAAATAAGAAGAAAAAACGCGTAACAAGAAGCAAACAAGAAATTAAATAAAAGCGCGCTCTCAGGCAGCTAGCTGAAAATTTTAATTATATTTGCAATTGCAATGCCATAAATTTTCCCCAACGCACACACACGCAGCTACACACAAACACACACACACAGCAGCCGCAAGTTTGCTGCGAAGCAGAGCAAAGCGTACGCTGCTAAAAAATAGCATTGGGATTGAGACGGGAACTTTTCAGATAGAAGGGAAGGGGCCATGGAGGATGGAGGATAAAGTGCAAAAGGTGGGCAGATCAGGTACAAGGTGAGACAAGCTAAATGCGGCCGACGCCTTACACAGGGCCATGGCCATGGCAAACCAAATATGTGGCAAGATATTTTAATATGACCAAAGGATGGGCGGTGACTGGTGGGCGTGGGTATGGGCGTGGCGTACACTAAAAAGCATTTCATGCTGTAGCCGAAATTCGTGGGGGATAAAGGCAAAGTAAACCTTAAATTAAATTGCAATTTGTGGCTTAATTTATTTTTATCGCATGCAGAGACTGAGATAGAAGCGGTAAGCACGAGACCGACAAAAGTTAAAGCATACTTAGTGGCTGCACACACACTCCCACACACACACACACATACAGACACCTGCGGCTGTCGTTTTCGTTTTTTTGGGTAATGCTATTATTGGAATTTTAATTTCCTATTTTAAAGCTGTCAAGAGGCGCTCAAGCACACACAAATAAACTGCCTATATGTGGGTGTCTCTAACTGTCTGTGTGTGTGTGTGTGCGTGTGTGGTGTGGCATGTGTGACTGTGTCTGTGTGCGGGTTTTTGCGTGCGCCATGAGTGCTTGCTTCCGTTTGAGCAGCGGCTTTGTTTTTGGCTTTGTTTTGGTTTTACAAGTAGCTGCCACATCCTCTTCCTGTTCCTCTTCCCTTTTCCATTCCCCTTCCCCTCCCCCACTCCCACCTCCTGCCCTTCATTTACCTTTTGCCATTGCCTCTCGCCCTGCCCTTTCCCTTTTTGTGGTGTGCAATTTCACGCGAAGTTACAACGCATCAATCAAAGCGTTTGCTCTGTGTGTCTGTGTGTGTGTGTCTGTGTGTATTGGCGTCCCTCTCAAAGTGTGTGTGGGTCTACACTACACTCTTTGCCCCCCCTTGGCGCGCTGAAAAGCTGCATTTGCGGCACCGCAGTCAGCTGCTCTGTGAGCCTTCAATCAAAGCAAAAATTCAGTATCTGCGAAACTCAAAGAGTGCAAAAATAGACGAACATGTTTAGACAAATGGACTCGACTTTCAGCTGGCTGTGCACATAAAGCTTTTTCAAACGGCCCGTCGATTTCAAATAACTCAAACAAACGCCATGATTAGATATTTGTATCTTTTATTTAAGCAGTTGAACAGCAATTATATTGGGTTAAGAATAGTTAAAGTTATATATAGAAAATGGTATTGTATATTAAAGTTAAACTTGCCAAGGCACAGGCTAAAGTGTTGAACTAGAAGTCTGGCTAGGAATTACTAATATATAGCCATTACAAAGTTATAAAAATCAGTTACTAATAGGCGACTACAGCGTGTATCTGTGTTTCTTTGAGCTTTAAATAAAGACAAACAGCTTAAAGGAAGAGTTGTAGTTATTTCAGTGTCAAGTGTAAGGCAGCGCAGTGGCTGTTCGGTGCGTGACGGGGAATACCAAAAACTTTGCACAGCAAAGAGGAAGCACACACACACTCGCACACACACACACACACTGGGGTTTGTGGCAACCATGTGGACAATGCCGTTGACTGTGACACCTTTTGTGGCATATCAAACGGAACTATGCGGAACGAACACGTGAAAACACGCGCAACAACAACAACAACAGCATTCCAGGCACAATAACTTCATCTAGCGAATGAGCAAGGAGAAAGAAGCAGCGATAAAGACAGGGACCAGAGAAATGTCAGAGACGCAGACAGACGGAATGACAGCGAGACAGCGAGACAGACAAAACACATGTCGCACTGTGGTAAAAGTTGTAAAACTTACAAAGAGAAAAGCATGCTCCTAACATGTCTACTGTTAACAGGAACTTCTGCTCACTTGCCTCACTGTGCAGCGTAGAGGTTGATGGCAGGAAATAGGGGGAGGCACTGTAAAAGCAGGAGGACAACGGCTTTATATTTTGTAATTTGATGCCAGAGCCGAGCAGGCGTCTAAAGGGTGGCGGGGAGGGGTCATAATAGGCGTAAACCGGAAGTTAAGTGTAAAAATAATAATAAAGGTGTGTGTGTATGTGTGTGCGAGAGTGTGTGCCTCGGTGTAGCTCCTGCAATTGTTGTGCGCCCATGTATTTGAAGCCCCAACCCCAACCTCAACCCCAGCGCCATCCCTTCCCCCTTTCAAAGTCGACGTCCTACGTCTATGGCCCGCACTTTTGACTTTTCCTTTTGCGCTGTTTGCTATTGAAATTTATACACAAGCTTTAGGTGTATGAAGTGTGTGTGTGTTTTGTTGTTGCTTGTATTGGTGTTTGCCTGTACTTCGTTTAGGGTAAATGTCTCCCCAAGGATAATTCGGGCATGAAATTACAATCGAAGTGATGCAAAAGTGTTGGCGTCTTTTGTCTACCATTGTTGCCATCCACAGCAGCAGCAGCAGCACCAGCAGCAACAAAAACAACAACAATGCCCATTAACTTCAGCAACAACAATAAGAACAACAACTGTAACAAAGGCACAAAAAAATGCATAGTCCTTTGCCTTTTTTTTGTCGATGCTTCTCTATGAAGCAGAGAGAAGTGATGGGAAATGTGGGCGGAAAGGAGTGAGAGGGGGTGTGGTTTAGGGGGAGTCACTTGGAACGTTTTGTCACGCCCACAGGTAAGCAGCGTTGCCTCTACTCTACCTCTCTCTCTTTCTCTCTCTCTTTCCTTGCTTTCCCTCTCTCTCGTTCTCTTTAGCGCTGTGCTTAGACTCTCGGCTAGCGTGAAAAAATGCCGTAAATAAATACGTTCGTTGTTAAACATATAACCGTTGATGATTTTTTTCTATTTAATATTTTGTTATACTCCTCTGTGCAAAAAAGTGCTGTTGATTGGCGTGTGTCCTTTCCTTAATAACTTATACACTTGGTATTTTGGCAAACAGTCGAAAAAAGTTGAACCCAAGACAAAAATATTTTTGAATAGAAATTACGTTTTATAGTGATTTGAAAGTGAGCAGTCAAATGTCCTGAAATTCGTATAAATTTATAATTTATTAAATGCGATAATAGTTAAAAGAAGTCTTCAATAATATGAAATAAAGTAAGTCCAAAATGGAGTTCTCATAACTTGGACAATTCTTATTTAAGTGTGCTGCAAATCGTTATTTTTTAAACATGTTTACATAAACAATTTATAGTTTTAATTCCTGAATTTAAAACTCTAACTAACTGTATCAAATAACTGTATCCCTTTAAATCTCTTTATAGTTTTAATTCCTGACTTTAAAACTCAAAGAAACCAAATGACTGTACCCCTTTAAGCCTCCTCTTTGTTATTACCATTATATTTACTGTATGGTTTAAATAGCCTGACCAAATTTGGTCAAGACCAACTAAACTTTTCTACTCTCCAAAATATCTGAGGTAGTGCAGAGTTCAGGCGACTCCAGTGAAATCTTAAACACTGCGTTGCCCATTTTCCAGTTTCCCCTTTGCCATGTTATTTAGATAAATAGCGAAATATTTTATAAATTCAAAATACCAAAAACTATTTGAAGTTTTTAGTTTATGGCGCAATTTGAAGAATGGGTAGCCCGGAAATAAAGATGGCAAGATATTGATAGAGAGATAGAGAAAGGTCTCCCAGGAAAGAAAAAACTGAATTTGCAATTTGGTTTCCGCTTTTTAATTTTTGCTTTATTGTGCGCAAGTTATGGGTTTCTTCATTTCTTTTTTTGGCTCTTGCTCCCTTACCTGTGAGACGACTTTGACTGAGTACAGCAACAACAATAGCTACCCCATTTTTATGTATGCTCTGTACCTGAATGCCGCCCACTCCGCCTCCTACTGCTGCTCCAACTCCCACTGCCACTCCCACTCCACCTCCCACTCCCACTCCCACTCCCACTCCCTCCTCGTGCTACTTCGTTGTGCTGCTTTCCCCCTCAAACATTGTGAACAGCACGACTTTTCCCCCGAAATTCAATGAATTTTGTTTGCTATTGTTGTTGTGTTTTTTAATACATTTATTCGGTAATATTTCTCTGTTTTTCATTTATTTTAGCATCAGTTTCATACATCTATCTTGGCGTTACATGCACGCTTACGGTTACGGAACATTAAAGCAGTTCTTAACCCCGCGGGGGATCGATAAATGCACCCAAAAACTCCTGATTGCTTTTCAACCGTAACTTGTTTATGTGAACTGTGTGATAAATGTTTCTGATTCGACACTTTTCAACTTTACCCCGAGTTATGTTTGTGTGAAAACTAGAAGAACTTTATGTGTTTGTTTGAATATTTTCAGATTTAATTGGAACATATTACTTACTTCGATTATAATATTTATTTAAGGAAAAAGTTATAATAAACGTTGTTACCTGTTCGTGGTCTTTATAGTTTGTTTTTCTCAAAACTTTAATAGAGTAGAGTCTTAAATGTCCTATTTTAAAATGTCTTAAACATATTTTATTAAACTGCAAAACATGCTGTGAACATTTTGTATTCAATTTGAGTTGTTTTGAGAAAACAATGAAACGAAAGGATTTACTTTAAGTCTTAATTTGCTAAACATGCATAAACATGTCACTCTATTGTTCAATATTATTAATCTGTTTGTAGATTTTATCTAGACTGTATACAAATTCGATTTCTTGTTGCACTTGTCGAACTGGTTCAACACGAATTCAAGCAAAACAGCCACGTTTTTAATATTTTCGGCAATTTAAATCTAAAGTTTAATGTCCATTTGTTGTATGCCACTCCCCCTACCACCCCCTTTTGGCAACACATGGTGGCAGGGGCTGGGGACTTGGCAGTGACTCATCAATGACACATGTGACCCACAACGGAAGGACAAAACTCCAGTCGAAAGATGCAACAGACGCAAGCGATAATAAAAACAACACAGAAACCAAATTACGACCTATTTCTCGGTTTTTGCAAAAACTCCCCAATGCAGCCCCTGCCCCCCTCCCCTTGGTCTAAGCTGGAGCGACACATGCGAGCCAGAGTTTCAGTATGTATCCACATGTATATGGAATCTATCGAAATTCCCCTTGCTCCATATATTGCTATACAGTTTCAAAGTCTACCCCAGCAGCGCCTTACCCCTACCTCTGGCATAGACAGTGGCAGGGAGAGAAAGAGAGAGTGAGAGAGCGAGAAAGTCTATAAAAATCCACAAATAAAATGTCATTTGGCTAAAACGTGACTGGCATCTACTTATAAACTAAATTAAGGATAACATTTGAAAAATTTGCACAAAATAAAATCAAGCTGCGAGGGTACTACTACCCTCGGATTGCTTGCAGTCGAATAACCCTCATAGGCTAAGCACACGAACCGCGAACACGATGTCCTGAATGCATAAGTTCGACACAAAGTCGAGACAAGGAAACCAACACAAAAAATAGAAATAAAATGTACACAATAATTTAAATTGCTTTACAATGAAACCCAAAAATGTCAATAGAGCTCGCTGCGCTATTTGCTTTTCCTATTTATTCCATAGAGCGAACAACCCCACCCCGCCCCTATGTCGTACCCCTAGCTCTAACCCATACTCCTAACGCCTACCCGGTTAAGCCCTACTCCTACCACAATTCACTGCCTCTAAGCCCTATCCATAGCGCTTTGCTCTTAGTATGCAAAGTGCCGCCTTTTGCATTTCTTTTATTTTTATTTTCTATTTTTCTTTTTTTTTTACTCTGTCCGCTATTTTCTTGGCCATTCTCCTTTTTAGCTTTCTGTTGGATAATAAAGTCTGGAGTCAGAGTGTCGACTTCAGCTTCGAGTCTGTTGTCTGAAGTTGGCATACTCACTTCATGAACTCCCTCGCTTATGGCAGTGGACCACAGGCGCCAGCGTGTGAGTAATGAGGTCTGTCTACCCAAAAAAGATGAACAAAAATTGTCTACCCTCCACCCCCACGCCGCCCCCACTCCGCCTATCTGTCTGCCTTTTGGCCAACTTGTCATCAGTCGACTCGCGTAGTCGTGTATGACAAGTGGCGAGTAATACCATCAGTCGGCAAAGTGAAGTGACATCTTCCAATGGACAAGCTGTTGAATAGAAAATACGCTTAGCTTCTGACACAGACTCCTACATTTACTTCACTTACTTTTCATTGTTTACTCGCTACTTTACTTCAATGAGTGAATTACTTTCATTATTTGTTGTTCCAGTATCTCTAAACATGTTTACTTTTTAAATCACTTAACTAAATCATTTCCAAATAGCTACTCGTTACTTGTTAGTTTCTACCACTACATACACTCGTCACTTTTTAGTATCACTACTTCATTGTAGTGGGTCCACTTGCTAATCGTTTGTTTTATTTTCATTTTACTAGTTCCACTCGTTACTCGTTAGTTCCTTGGACTACTTACATTCGTTACTTTTCAGTTCCACCACTTGATTGTACTGGTTATAGTCGTTGCTCGTTAGTTGTATTGTGATTGTACTGGGTCTACTCGTTTCTTTCACTACTTACACTCGTCACTTTTAAGTTTCATTACTCTTTGTACTGGGTCCACTTGCTAATCGTTTGTTTTATTGTCATTGTACTAGTTCTACTCGTTACTCGTTAGTTCTTTGCACTACTTACACTCGTCACTTTTAAGTTTCACCACTGCATTTTACTCGTTATAGTCGTTGCTTGTTAGTTTTATTGAGACTGTACTTCTTCCACTCGTTACTCGTTAGTTTTATTGCGAATGTACTAGTTCTGGTATACTAGTGCACTGATTACTCGTTAGTTTGAACATAAGTGTACAATTTTGTTTTGATTGGATGATTATTGACATGCAACTAGGTCTTCTGAAAATACCAATGTTCATATCAAAGGGTTACTCGTTACTTACACCGCTCCAAATCATTACTCACCACTTTTTCAATTACCTACAGAGCACTGAGTAGGCACAATTTGGGCAAATTTGTTATGCAAAATCGTGTCATGGAATTGAGAAAATGATTGTCAGCACATGAGCCTAGAGCAAGATTCGTGCTGTCGAATGTTTACTGTTCACTATTGGAATATTAAGCCAGCGGGCGTTGCCAGACATGTCCAAATTACAATGGGTGTGTTGGTGTGTAAGTGTGACATAGTTGATACAATTGATGTAGTGTGTGTACACACAAAGCAACTGCAATTTGGCATACATAAAGGGTCATGAACTGACACTGCACAACTAGCTAGAGGGGAGAGAAAGAGAGAGAGAGAGAGAGTGGGAGACTGGGAGAGCAAGAGAGATGGAAGTGAGTGACTTTGGTCTAAAGTAACGAGACGGCAAATGAGAGACTTGGGACTTAGCTTAAGACTTGTGAATGGTCGATTATAAGCTGCTGAGTCATCACATATGTGACCACCGCATTTTGGGTGACAATGGGCGTTACAGTGGGTCAAAGACTTAACTCGCCTCTCGTTACCCACAGAGACAGACAGTTTGAAGGAAATCCAATCAAACAACAAGGATGTTTACACGTACGCGTTGTGCTAAATATTTAAGGAGGATTGCAAAGTCAGTAGCGTACTACTTAGTAGATATATTTCACATTTAGACACCACCACCCAGAAAACCAAACATCGCCACATACCACATACCACACACAACACACCACACCACGCACCACACACATTTGCACTGCATTTAAAAAACATTTGCGGTTTTTATGCTTAATCATCATCAGGATGATCATGATGGCGTTTTGAAATTCCCAGCACGCTTGTATATATTAATAAAAATGCATTAGTTCACATTTATTTTGGACATAAAACGTGTTAAAGTAAGCAAACGTCCGGTTTGCCATAGAGCCACCCAAAATGACGACCCACTGACAGTACTACCCTCTCTAGCTCTCTGGCTCCCACTCTCCCCTCTCTCCTAACCTCTCTCACTCTCGTGTCTTTATATATCTAAATGTCTGTACTCATTTAAAGCTTTGGCACTTTTACTTTTACTCGCAACGTTTGAAAGCAAAATAATGTACATGACAAAAGCATTCCCCAGTCGTGCACCCTCCTCTTCGCTCCACTCAGTTGGGACAGTGTAACTAGTGTCATGTGGCTTAAAACCATCCCAGGCCAACTGAACCACCCACGCGACGACCTGTGTGCACTTTCGCTAGCTATCTCCCTCTCCCTCTCCCTCTCCTTCTTCTTCTTGTTTTCTATCTGTGTCTCGCTCTGAAAACGGCGCTCGTAAATTTTAGATATTCGTAGCACGTGCAAATTATGTACAATAATAAAAAAGAAGCAAATACAATTGTGCTGCAATTTACTGCTGAACACAGAGATACCCTACGTTTGTTTAAAAATACTTCACAACCGTTCTATTATTTATTTAAACTTGTTTATTAAAGTTCTACAACTTTAAGTCTTTAAAGTCTTCATAGCTGCAGGTTTAGCATACCCGACTTGCGCACTATTGCAGTTCAAGGGTATCAGCACAAAGTGAAAGCAGAAAAGCAGCAAAACAAAATGAAAGTTAGAATAGAAATGGTCACAAAACAGCTAAAAACCCATAGAAAAAGATGTACTACAAGTACTACAACCTGAACCCAGACACGGCGCTATTGCTCGCAAAAAAAAACAGGGTCGCAGACTGCCTAACAGGCAGACAGACAGACAGACAGAGAGACGGACAGCCGGCTGAGAGGTTGTGCTGAATTGATGGCGAATAAGGGGAGTGAGTAAGTTGCGGAACTTGTCTGGCTGTCTGACAAGTACATAAACATGTCTGCGCCTAAAAGTCTGCTGCATTTTATATTTCGCCAAAAACTTTTACCCCAATATTGATTTGTTCCGCGACTTCGTTACCAAACTTCATTTCAATCAAACTGCCAATTTAGTGCTAAATCCATGCTACAATTTCCAAGGTCTTCACAAAGTTTCTGTGCAGTTTTTGTTCAACATTAAGCTGATTAAAGGATTGCTAACGTATTTTTTTATTGGCTCTTGGAATTTGTAGAGTTTTTAGCAATGTTTTAGAAATGCAAACTAAAAAGTATTAATCGTATTGCAGTTTGTATAAAAATGTAAATTATTTATGCTACAAATATTACAACTTGTCATTAAAATATCAAATTGAAAGTAGTCTTTGTTTAAACATAAAATAAAAGTTTGATAACTTGTGTTCTCTTCGATGTCTTTTATCTAATCTGTTTGATTTTTCTTGTATACAACATTTCTTTGTAAGTTTGCTAAGCTTATTTTAAATTATTTGATTCCACAGAACTGGAAGTATCAAATTAAAGTCAATTAGATTTGATCTGGGGATCAAAGGGAATACTCGGAAAATAACTATTTAAGAATTCAGTTAAACTAAGCTAAAAGTCTCAGTTTGAATTCCAAAGTAATTCTCAAGTTACTCGTAATCTAGAAATCTTTAAAACTTGAAATCATTAGCCAGTCTTTTGTGGCTACAAACAGAAAATGATGAGACAGGTAACTTTTTGGCCTTTCGTTGAGACTGAGAATCATTAAGAATTTAAGGGCATACTGAGTGGAACAAATTGTCTCCCTGAGGTGTCGCATAATATTTAACACCCGCTCAGTTCATGGTTATCGCTTATCATTAGCAGCTTGGCAACCCTGACCCCCTGCTCCCTGCCCCTACCCACAATGCAACCTCAGCACAACATTTTCAACACACAGATGTCGGTCGAAAAATTTATAATTGCGCCCATATTTTGAAACTTCCGTGTGCGTTTGTTTCACGTTTCATAACCATAACAAATTATCTCAGGTCATCAATTATGTCTGCGACACGGGCAACTCAAGAGCTTCTGTTTCCACTTTATGTTTTTTTTTTTCATTCATTTTATTTATACATTTTTTTTTGCTTTGTTCTCTGCGCTTGGTGTTCATTTTTTAATATATTTTTGTTTTTGAAGTGAGAGCAACTTTGGTGATATTTTTATTGCTTTCATTATGATTTCATGTGGCGTGAGCACGTTCTGCATTGGCTATGCTACTAGATATTAGGGGGAGGCAGTGTCGGTGGAGGGGGGGGGCGGGGGCGGACAGTAGAAAACATGGCAACTTTCCGCATTGAGTCAATGCTGACGCCCATTTGTCTAACAGAACGCTTCAAACACTTGACTTGACTTGGCTCTTGGGTGTTAATAATGTTATCTTTTATTTATGCCAAGTTCTACTTCACCCACCAGCCTCACCAGCCTCACCTGCTTCACCTTTGCTCACCTGTCTCACTTTCGCCCATCTGACATTTTCAGTATTGCGTATTTTCCGCATGCCGTTTAAACTTTTGCGTTTTGAATGTAATTGCATTTTGTTTACTTCGCCGATACCCTCTAAGTCGAAGTGGCTGAAGGGGTGGGTTTGACTTATGCGCAAAGTATGTCACATGTATTATTAAAGTTGAGTATAAATATATAATAAAACAAAAATATATAAAAAATTTGTTTATTTTATAAAATACTGATTTTTTTCAGGCAATAAAAATTAAAAAAAAAAAATTTTAAAAAAAAATTTTGAAAAAAAGTTAAAAATTTTGCTACTCATAAGAATTAATTTTCAAAATTTAATTGTGCTTTAACAAAAGTTAGATTTTACTCTTAAGTTGAGTACAGTCAGTACCTTAGCTAATCCCCACTGACTTCGTTACAATTAAAAATAAAAATAAAATATCAATTGACAAATTTGATAAAAATAAATATTTAATATATTTCTATAATGAATTGTTTATTTCAATATATCTGCAGCTTATCTGAAACAACTGATAATTTGCTTAAATTAATTTAAGGCCCTTCAAAGTTGTTTTTCATTTCATTTCAATCATTAACTTGGTGTTATTCAAAATTCAACTGAATGTTTTAATAAAAATCTCAACTTTTCAACTATTAATTTGCTCTTAGAGGGTATCTAAGAGTTGCCATAAAATATTTGCAGACGCTTTAGAGCAAAAGATCTAAAGTTTTGTTAAATTCTTGATGACGGAAATGATAAACTTTGGGTTTTATAATAAATAATTCAGTTGTATTTCAATACATCAAGTAAATTAAACAAGTTCACTTAGAAATTAGGCAAAATAAATAGGTGCAATTTTTTGTTGAATATAACATAACAGGTGTATGAAATGCTTCCGCCTGGATGCGAACTCCAGTCTTTTTTTTTTTTGGGAAAACAGCTCACGTAACATGGAAGTATGGAAGTCGCTTCCTCTTCCTCTCCCTCTCGCTCTCTCTCACGCCTGCTTAGGGCCTGTAGACGTAGGAACCGCCGCAGTTCTTGTAGCATAGATAACTGGGACGAGTACGCCACTTGCGACAGTAGCGACGATAGCAATTGTTGGGATTGGGAGTGGGCGGACTTGGCGTGGGTGGACTAGGTGTTGGTGGAGAGGGGGTGGGTGGTTCCGGTGTAGGTGGTGAGGGAGTTGGCGGTACCACTGTGGGTGGGTAAGGCGTGGGTGGTTCTGGAGTTGGTGGCTCTGGAGTGGGTGGCTCTGGAGTTGGTGGTTCAGGAGTTGGTGGCTCTGGAGTGGGTGGCTCAGGAGTGGGTGGTTCAGGCACACAATCGTTGCCCACCGTGCCAATAATGCTATTCAATGCATTCAAATTGAGAAAAGCGCCTAAATCAATATCCACCAATGTAGTCACACTGTTGTTATTGCCCTCAATAACTTCCTTGGGTCCAGCTGCAGAGAAAAACTCAAATTATTTTCCAAATCCAAAAAAATTAAACACACAAAACACTTACAGTTAATATCATTGCCAATGCAGACACCGCCGCTGCCTCTGATAGCATTGGCCAAGTTAATATTGCCCAACACACTGGCATCCAAGTTTATAACTTTGGTAATTTTGTTATTGTCACCAATTATGATTTGCTTTGGACCCGCTGTAAAAATCACATGAATCTCAATCTTAACTGCAAATATAGTTAAAGCACTACTTACTTGTCGCCCTATTGGATACATCTGTGCCGACATTGTCATCGAACTTGTGACGAATGTCCATCAGTCGGTTTCCTCTTTCATCCAGCACATGTACAATATCATTTGGATTGGTAGCACCGCCCAAAACCTGCCCCACCACATTGTTCAGCAGACCGACATTCGCTGTCAGCGGCACAGCCAAGTCCAATACTTTAGTTATTGCATTGTTGTCACCGCTGATTACACTTTTAGTTCCTCCTGTGATGCTATTTCCCACAAAAGTACCCGTTGCACCCGAACCAGATGCTCCCGAACTTCCTCCGGTAACTCCTCCCAAGACACCGCCCAAAAGTCCACTACTGGATCCACCGCCAACTGCTCCAGTTATGGAGTTGAGAGCAGCCACATTGGCTAGGATGGGAACGCTGGCATCGACAACCTTGAAGACGCTGTTGTTGTTGCCATTGATTACTTCCTTGGGACCAGCTTAAAGATTATAACAAATTTAGTTAGCAAGTGTATGTGGAGTACGGAAACTAAAGGAAACCTACTTCTGAGTTCATTGCCAACCAAAGTGCCAGTTGTGCGGGATCCTGCAGCAGTGCCACCGGAACTGCCTCCGGTAACACCACCCAGTACACCACCCAACAGACCGCTGGCTCCACTGCTCGATCCGCCTCCGACCAGTCCAGTGATTGAGTTAAGTGCTCCAACATTTGCCAAGACAGGAATGCTAGCATCGGCTACCTTGAAGATCTGATTGTTATTTCCTTTAATTACTTCCTTAGCACCAGCTGTGAATAAGCAACGAATGCAATACATTAACTAAGCATTAGTATAGTAAGAAGTGGAATGCATACATTGAAGGTTGTTTCCCACAAAAGTTCCAGTAGAACGAGAGGCTCCAGCACTGCCTGCCGAACTGCCGCCAGTCACACCGCCCAAAACACCACCCAAAAGTCCACTAGTGCCACCACCAGTTGCTCCTCCAACTGCTCCTGTTATGGAGTTGAGAGCAGCAACATTGGCTAAGATGGGAATGTTAGCATCGGCAACCTTGAAGATGCTGTTGTTGTTGCCATTGATCACTTCCTTAGGACCAGCTGAAAATTCAAAGAAAATAGTTTGAAACCCGATGTCAGATTTCGAAGCTAATAGATAAATACTTCTGAGTTGGTTGCCGACAAAAGTTCCAGTAGTTCTGGACCGTTCAGCATTGCCTGCGGTACTTCCACCAGAAGTGCCCCCCAAAACACCTCCCAAGAGTCCGCTCGATGCACCATTGGATGCGCCTCCGACTGCGCCAGTTATTGAGTTGAGAGCAGCCACATTAGCTAAGATGGGAACGTTGGCATCAACGACCTTGGTAATGCTATTGCCATCACCCTTGATGACTTCTCTAGGTCCAGCTAATAATCAAAAATATTGAGTTAAAGCTTGAACAAAGGCTATTAAAACTAAAGCTCACATACCTGTCAGTTCGTTGCCGACAAAAGTTCCAGTAGTGCGAGACCGCCCAGCACTGCCAGTGGAACTACCTCCGGTAACTCCTCCCAAGACACCACCTAGTAGTCCACTTGCACCACTTGATCCTCCACCGACACCTCCTGTTATTGAGTTGAGTGCAGCAACATTGGCTAAGACCGGAATGCTAGCATCAACGACCTTGGTAATGCTGTTGCCATCACCTTTGATGACTTCTTTAGGTCCAGCTGCCAAGAAAAACTCAGTTAATGTTTGAACAAAGAATATTAAAGCTAAAAGAGACATACTTCTGAGTTCGTTGCCCACAAAAGTTCCGGTAGTGCGAGAGCGTCCTCCTGTCGCTCCTCCCAACAAGCCAGTTACAGGTGCGGTTAAGCCACCACTTGATCCACCTCCTCCAACTGCGCCAGTTATGGAGTTAAGAGCAGCAACATTGGCTAAGATGGGAACACTGGCATCGACAACCTTGAAGACGCTGTTGTTGTTGCCATTGATTACTTCCTTAGGACCAGCTGTGTATGGGAAAGGTAAAAATGTAGAAAGATTAGCTCGTTTCAATTGGACTTAATGTTTCCACTAACGAAGTCATAGAAGTATAGTAGAGTGTTCCTATTTGAAATATTTGTAGGCACTGAGTTCAGCTGAGATAGCCACTTTTGGGTCTGGCATTCTGCCTTCAGTGCTTTACCAACTTCGTAAGAAAAAGTTACTTACATCTGAGTTGGTTGCCGACTAAAGCTCCCGTGGATCGAGACCGTCCAACAATACCTGCAGAACTACCACCCGTAGCTCCACCCAAGACACCACCCAAAAGACCACTAGCACCACCACCAGATGCTCCTCCAACTGCTCCAGTTATGGAGTTAAGAGCAGCAACATTGGCTAAGATAGGAACACTTGCATCGGCAACTTTGAAGATTTGATTGTTATTTCCAGTGATTATTTCCTTGGGATTAGCTAAAATAGGTAAACAGAAACTGAGTTTAGCACGAGATCAAGTTTAGACACTTGAGTGACTTACATAACAGCTTGTTGCCAACGAAAGTGCCAGTTTGTTGACCAGCAAGAGACGATAGAGCACCAACAGCGGAACTACCTCCAGTGACGCCACCCGTAGCACCACTAACTGTGCCTTGAATATTGTTCAGAAGATTCGCATTGGCTACAACAGGAACCTGAGCATCAACCAATTTGGTAACAACATTTCCATCGCCAGTGATGATGCTACCAGGACCCGCTAAAGAGTAACACGAAAGGAGTTTTGTAATGGGATGTAACGAAATGATTCATATGGAAACCTACTTGCAACTTGATTGCCAACAAGGGAACCAACTAAGGAAAGAGATCCACTGGAACGCTTGAATGTAGGAGCACCCTTCTTGAGTGGCACATCAGCATCCACCAAGTTAGTTATGACATTATGTTGTTCTACAATCAGAAGGGTTTCAATTCAATCCAGTTTTACTTGACTTTACTCGTTACTTACGTGTAAAAGCAGCGGGGCCTTTAGTTTCAGATTGCTTAAGTGCCGTCAACAGACTCATGACCACCACCTTTGCCACGCCCATTTCTAGTAGACGCACAATCCAGTTCTCGGGAGTTGCAGCACAGAATCCACTCTTATGACCTTCGGCAATTGTTGTCATGCTGTCCATCAGCGAGACGATCAAGGTGCTAAAGCCGTTTGTTTGTAATAAAGTAGTGCCGGCATTTGGGTCCTTGGGTCCCACTACAGAGAGAAAGTTTGTTTAGTTGTAGTACTGAGCACTTGTTGATTTGCTACTCGTTAGTTATTTTTCTATACTCGCTACAGTTTTTGGGTTACTTTTCATCATTTTTTTACTCGTTGTAAACACTTAAAAATGCTGATTGCCCACTTTACTCGTTACTTTGTGTTGTTATGACCTATTTTCTTGTTTTCTACTAGCTTATACTGGATGATCTCTCGTTAGTACCTATCGACACAGTTTACTCGTTACTCGAGTAACAGATTTTCACTCCTTTGATGCCACCTCTTCTCGTTAAGTCATACGCACTACTCGTTATTTTAAGGTGGCTGTCTTTCCTTTGTTGCTCTCGCTCATTTCTTTAATGCCACCTCTTCTCGTTATGTCATAATCACTACTCGTTATTTTAAGACGGCTCTCTTTACTTTGTTTCTCTGGCTCACTTGATTACTTCTGTCATGACTTTCACTCGTCATAATCATTCACTTTTTACTCGCTACTCGTTACTAATCAACTACATATTGAAGGGCTCCATTACTCGTCGCTCGCCACTCGTTACTTTATACTCACTTTCCACTAAATTCTGCACAATATTCTGCGACTCGATCGTCGATGCTCCGCACATCTGCAACAACGAGCTGCAAATGGCCGTCAGTTCATTCAGATTTCTCGCCTGCAAATACTCAATCATTCCCTTGCGATCCTCTTTGGTGGCCACCGATTTGGCATTGTTCTGAGTTGCCGTACGAGTGCTGCGACTGCCCTGGACGACGGCATCAAGTTGCTTGAAGGATGCAGTGCTTTTGATGATTTGAACGACCTGCTTCTGTGAGCACTCGATGTTATTGAACTTGCACAAGGTGAGGAAGGACTTGAGGCTGAGTGTCAATGTGTTGTTATCCTTGGTGTGCTTAATGTTCTTGATGACACGCTCACAGCTAATATCAGCAGTGCTGCCAATCAGCACATCAATAATCAAATCCATTCCCAATTGCAGCAGAATGGCACCACTTTGTCGCTCCTGTGGCTGCAGATCCTGCAGTGCCTTAATCGTAGATTCCTGATGTGTTGACAATTTCACGCCTCTCGCTTGCATGCTAGCTAGAAGTAGATCGGCCAGATCTTTGGCTGCCAGACGACCAATGTTGTTTGACCGCCCCGTTGCCAAAGTGGGCGTGTCACGTGTTGCCGGCTTTGCCTCATGTGGTATGAGGAAGCAGGTGGATAACAAAAGAAATAATTGTACGCGCCACATAATCCTATTTGCTGAAGACTGTGAAATGATTTTGTATTTTTTTTTTCTTTTCCAAAATCTTTTCTTGCCGCTGAACGTTACTTGAGAGATTGATACAATTGTGGTAACTGCGATGCGCTTTTATTGCCCAACAAGAGACACTTTTTGCAGATTTTTATCGAGCGGTAGCTGTGAGTAAATGCGAATGCGATTCTCGTCTCGTCGTGGCTGATAAGAAAATCCAACACTAACTTACAGATAATCGTGTTAAGTTATGTACTATTGGCATGCAGTAAACGTGCTCACACATCGCTCAACACCATCAAGCGTTGGTGTTCACAATACGCTTCTTTCTTCGGTTTGTTTTCTTGTCAGTTTTTTCATTTTTTTTTTTTTTTTGATTTAAACAATTTTTTTTTTTGTTTTGAGTTTGTATCTCAGTTCACATTCTTCTGGCACCATGCATCTTGTAGATTAAAAACTCTTTTTTCTATCTTTTGTCTGTGTGTCTCGTTCAAGATCTAATGATTTCTCACTTAGACTTTACAAATACAAAATTTATCAGCTAGTTCCGGTAACTTTACTGTCTATAGATAAACTATCTTTGACATAGAATTCAAGTGCATTCTAAAAGTGTTCATTCATTTCATTTGCTAATCAAATTTTCAGTTATTTTAATATGATTCATAATAACTTGGTATTTGATTATAAGCTTTTATTATAAAAGTCAACTTCACTGTGAAATTTTATTTAAATGAATTTTGACTATGAAGCTCAAGAGTCGTTTTATGTAATGCTTCTGTATTGACTCTAGTAAAATATATTTAAAATAATATTTAAAATTAAGTTCAAAATGATCTGTTTAGATCTGTTTTCAGTTCAAATAATGTAACTTTTTGTTTAAAGTTGAAATACATATAGTTGTATATAAACTACTATAAATAAAATGTGTAAAACTCAGATACAAATTCATACCAAAATACTGAAAAATTCTTCAAATACTTGTAATATTTGAAAAGAATTCACAGAGCATTTCAAAATTAAATCTGGATATATTTTGTGTCTAAAATTAAACTACATATCTATGTACAACTCTATCAACTATCTGCTAGAAGTCTTGCTTTCAAAGTGGCTTAAAATACTTATCAATCCATTCCCGTCTACTAAAATTCCCAACTCAACTCTTATCTAACTTGATTCACATTGCTTCAAAGTTCATTCTGCACAAATATTTTCATTCATTGTGCAAATAACTTGACGTGTTTGAAGTATTCAAATTACTCTTAGTTTTTTTTTCTATCAGTAGTAGCAAAAGCTAAAGAAATTTGATACTTAAGTTGACCCAGACCCAGAGCCAGAGCCAGAGAGTTTTAAATAGATATTTAGGTAACGCCAGCGGTCTGACAGCTGGCAATCTGCAGTTGGATGTGAACGTGTCTTGAGCTCTTTGTGGATAATTTTGGATAATTTTGGTACTCTGATTTCCGCATAGAGATACCAGGCTGTTGACCAAATTCAACTCAACTATAAATGCACAAATCACTGCAAATTGACAGCCAGTTAGAACTTTGACTAACAACTTAAGACTCCTCCAAACAATGTTCAATTTAACGTGTGATCAACGTTTTGTGGTACTTTTGATCGCTGGATTGCTTAGCGGTGCTTGGTTAAGTGTTGGCACCACCGCACAGACTTTCACCTCAGAGGATCGTGGTTCTATACTAAAATTCATGGATGTTTTGATCAATTTTCTGGATGGCGAAACGGATAATGTCACCAGTACCGAGAATCCCAATAATAATGCCACTACCCCCGAAAATTTGGAGAGCACTACTTTATCCCCTAATGCAACAACCGATAGTTCCATTTCCGAGTCAACTACAGCGAGTAACGCCACAGAATCGAGTACGAGTAGTTCGGTTACTAGCGAGAGCATTGAGGCAACGAGTAATGGCACAACCTTGGCTACAGACTCCACTACCACCGAATCAACGAGTACGGCCAGCACATCGGCGATACCCATACGACGACGTATGTGCTTTAGAAGAGTTTGTTATAAGTTTGCTAATGATAAGGGTTATATTATTTAAACAGTTAACAAATAAAACCACAACTCGTTAGTTTTAAATGTCACTCGTTACTCGTTGCTTGTTAATGCGTTTGCAGCTTCATAACTAAGCGACTTATATAACGAGTAATGTGCACATACTCGTTACTTTTAAGGAAACTCGTTATTAGAAAGCAACGAGAAGCTGTACTCGCCACAATGGTCTAGAAGTGACTTATTACTCAGCTACTCGTTACATATTGTATAAAGTTATTCGCTATATAAACAGACTTTCAATCTGATTTCTCTCTTATGTGCCTCTTAAATTAAACTCTGTTTCAATAGCACACCTCACTGGTCGTATTATTACCAATACAGCTTATAAACATTCCAATTTATTTCGCAGCTACGTATGTTTCAACTCGTTGTTTGTACTCGTTGTTCAACGAATTATTTTGCGATTGACATATATGAATGATTGGCGCCAAAAATTTGTTGGACGAAGCCAATTTGTAGAACACAAGCTGCAGTAAACACATTATCCCCCGTCCCAGTCAACGTTCCCCTCGCACATTTTGCCGCATTTTGTAGGAGGGAAAAACAAACCGCAAAGTTTTCTCTCTGAAGTTTTGTTGCCAATCCCAAAATGAATTATTTCAATTAAAAGTTTTTGAGCAGAGTTCTTAATGCTGTCAACTTGGGCGTTTATGTGTGCAAGTCTTAATTGTGCCAAAAAATACGAGCAATAATAATTTTGTATTTTAACCAGCAAACGAATGCACACACACACGTGCACAGACACACACAGATACAGAGCCAACACACACGCATAAAACACTCGACATTTTCGACCAACAATAATGACAGGCAAAGCCCATTGCCAAAAGCTTTGTGGCTTTTCATTGAGTCGTAAACAAATGAAATTTAATTCGTTTAAAGATTTTCAGAATATATTTTGCCAATAGTTGAAGGCAAACGTTGATTTGTCAGCTGTCAAAGAGAGTTGTATGAAAACGCCTTTAAAGCGAACACACACACACACACACACACACACACACACACACACACACACACACTCACAGCTTGTGACAAGCATAGCTAACGAGTATTTAGTATCTAGTTGTCGACGAGTAAAAAGCTTTTGGTTTTACCCATAAGTTTGCCTGAAAATACGATTAAGAATTTGTCGGTTGTCGGATAAACTTACAATTTATCGAACAGTTGTAAGTTGTACATAAACAACGGGTATTAACAAGTTTCATTGAGGCTAAACACTAAATACAAACTAGAATTGATTATTAAAAAGCAGAAGAGACACAAAGAACTTTAGTTCTCTTCTTTTGTAAATGAAAAATAAAAATACCAACTAAAAACTGACAGTTGTTAAATTCTTTTGGGTTAACATTTCATTAATACTTATTGAGTTGCAAACAATTGTTCAAATGAAACAACTGTTTATGAAACTGTGTTCTCAGTTAAGAAATTTGACAAAAAGAGGCAATTTAATGAACTTTTGTTCAGCAAGGAAACCGCATATAAAAGTTATTTAAGCCGGTTACTTTCAATTCTAGCTGAATAGAAATTTTAGATGGTGATACAAATAGTTTGTAGCTTTGGATATTCCCAAACTTATTTGGCTTCCAGGGGGCCACGTGTCAATGCTATTTAATTACTATCAGCTTATTGTTATTACTGTCCCGTATACGCGTCAACAACTTAACGAAGTTATCACACACAGTGCGTCGGATTAGTCGACCGACGCGTGAAGTACTTTAAATTAGTTTCGTTGCATAAACAAGACGACAGCTTCGGGGATGGGTTGGGATCGGCAGTTGGGGGATGTGCACGCGTGTACATTGCTTTAAAGAGAAGCACGCGACAGCGGAGACAAGCCCGAATGTGGGAGTGTCAACCCCTCAAAACTTCGGCGGTCTCAAAAACAAAACCAACCCCAACCCCCTAAGGCCACGTGTCAAAAAGAATGACATCAAATAAAGGGTAGGAGACGATGCCATGCTGTTTATTTGTGGTCAAAGGAAGTGCATAACAAAAAAATATATATATATACCCAATTACAATTTAATTAAGTTAATCTTAGAGTGACTAACTCCCATGCTAGTCACCCCCACAAAAAAAAAGAGAACAATTGACTTGCATTTGACATTTTTGTGTGCTAACTTTTCAGCGCATTTCCTAATCAATTGCAGTTTTGTACTGCATACTTTAGAGCGCTTCATTTAATTAACAGCAATACGCCAGAGTAGTTCAATTCTAATTAATTAAGTTCAATCAATTCCATTGTAAGAAAACACAAAATACATTAAACAAATAAGGTTTACACATTTCTAGTAATTTATGCAGCAACGCATTAGTCTTGTAGTTGTTATCAATTAGTTGATGCATTTAGCTCAAAAGCATTTCATTGCATACTTTGCGGCTGCACTCAAAACTAAATTGGGGCAGAGCTGCGGTGTAGGTGCGTTAATTGATTCGTTTGATTTCCAATTGAAAAGCATTCAATTCGATGTAGAGCCTTAATGCGAATTCTTAAGTAACCGTTGCACTAAAACCCGACATTAAGTTCAAGTTACACAAATATTAAGACTATTTTAACTCAAGTGTTATAAATTAATTAAATTCGATGCAAACTTAAACGTGTATATAAACAACAACTGTGTGGATTATTATTACCTTTGTGCGAAATTCAATATGTTTTGTAAATATGTAATGAATGCCAGTAATTTATTTGTTTGCAACTAAAAATATGCAACTAAACTTTTGCTTTCAACTCTTTTGATTAAGCAACTCAGTGAAACATAATATTTTTAGTTATTTCGGTTGACTTGTTTAATGTTTATTTGTTTAAATTTGCTGATGGTAAGTAAATTATTTCAAGGCATCTAAACAATTTTAAATTTGATAAATAAATCACTTAATCATTTAACTGTTAAGTAAATATCATAATGTATTAGTATTTAAAACAGTTTTATTTGTGCCTTGTCCTTTTCTGTTATGACAAGAGTTTTCTCTCATATTTTGAGCTGAAAACTTTTTAGAGAGAAATCCCTTCATAAAAGGGGTTAAACTCAGCATAAAGTGCTAAAATGAAGGGAAACAATAGCCTGGTATGGAGATTGTGTGCTCCAAGATTGAGCATTTGAGATGAACATTTTATTTATGACTGTATGTACTGGCCGTATACTTATGCACGTAACTGTGTGAGTGCTCGTATCCGCATTTGGGTCGAACCTTTGCGAATTTAATCATTTTCAGTGTCGCTGCTGCGTTTTATGATGCCACGCGCTGCTCTCCAAGTTGTTGTTGTTCTTGTTGTTGTTGTTTCTGTCCGAAGGATTGCAGGACATAAGTACTTATAGATATGGCAGCATAAAAAGCGCCATTCTGCTGCCAAATGAGCCTCATCATTATCGGCATACAACATCGATGACATGGCCATTGTTGTTGTTGTTGTGGCTGCCACTGATTTTTATGCGTTTTGTTGCAACACTTTTTCATTTCTTTATTTGTGTGTTTTTTTTTTTTTGTGGTTGGTGGGGGTGAATGGGGCTGCAACTCCTTTTTTATGCCACTCCCCCGTTTAAATTTAACGAGAATGCCGCAACTTAACGACAACAACAGCTGCCACACTGCCAACATTTTCATTGTGGCACTTCCTGTTTCGTTTGCCACTTGCTACTTGCTGCGTAACTGTACATTGCGTGAACTTCTGTGTCATGGAAATGGAAATGGAATTTTGGTTAATTTGCATGCCTCAAGGCGCTTTCAAGTTGCGTCCAAGTTGCACTTGAGACAGACGCAACTTTTGGCCAATTGTTTTTGGTCTGTGGCATCTTCAAGTGGCACTACAATCAGTACGGTGTACGGTGTACGGTGTGACCTGCCGCCATTTGTAAGCGGGTTGGCCAACAAAAGACTCAAGCAAAAAACTTGAAATGAAAATAAATTCGATTAAAAATTAATCAAAATCGCATTAAATAATCGCTGATGCAATTCTCATGTAATCGATGACACATCCTCTTGAGTCCACTTAGTCTTTTTGTCCCGTTTTTTGTTTGTTACACGGATTACAAGCAGCAAATCCACTTGGCACATGAAGCGCTGACTCCCTTTGCCTACCCAACCCTCACACGCCCCTGCCTCACTCGAGCCAGCATTGTGCAACTTGCAACTTGCACCATCGCATTGTGTGTCGCTTCCTTGTTCACTTTTTATTTTTTTTGTCTCATTGTTGTCAGTGGTTGAATTTGGCGAATTGTTTCCCATTCTTTACATTATTTTTTTTTTTCTTTTTTGATATTGTGCTCATCCTGCATTGTCCTTTACACGCTGCCTGTAACCTAATCCGCTTAGCTCTGGGCCATACCCGGCTTCGATTGAACACTTGCACACACACACACACAACGAGACACTTGCCACTACGTGGCACAAGTGTTTGATAAAGGAACGTTCTTTCGCTTGTTCCTCCTTTCCTCGGTTCCTCTTTTCATTCGTTGCTTTGCTCCTTTGCTGCTTCGTTTGATTGATCGATCGTTGCTTGCTCACAGCTGACACTACATTAGAAGGCGTTCTAATCGTACAGACATGTGCTTTTGCTCTCTTTCCCTGTAAGCCATACAACATTGTTTGAATTAGGATATTCTATTCAACATTATTCACGGGAATTAAATGGATTTGTTTAACGAAACAAGATACTCGCTACTTGTTTTACCACAGCTGGTATAGTGAACTCTTCTCACAATATACTTTGCTAATGAAAATTAGACACTCGTCGTAGTAGTTAATCAATATTTTCTGTTAGTCACTCGTTACTCTTTACTTTCCACTTGAGCATAAGCCGGAAACTTTTGTTGAACTTCACCAGCTTCTACTCGCGTCTCGTTACTTTACACATTCGAAGCTTTAGGCTTGTTATAATTATTTACAACAAGCTAAGCATAAGTCATTGTTAGCTCATTAGTTGTTATTCATAACGAGTTCTTTATTAAATTTTCGAGTACTGCTCGTTACTCGTTGGTTTTCTTTCGCCACTCTTTACAAGTTTTAGTTTTATTACACGATTTAACATTCGTCCTAGCCTGCTAGTTACTGTCCGTGGTTTACTATACGCCACTCGTTACTTTATTTCGTTGCACTCGCTACTCGTTGATGCAAAAATAGTTATTCGTCAAATGCTTCTTGTTAGCTTGTAGTCATTAATTTGTATATCATGTCTCATCTCTGATATTTAATCCATACTCGTTACATTTCTCTCGTTACTCGCTGCTTGCAGTATTTATTTTCTGTTTGCTTTTGTTTCTTTTTCAACAGCCTAGTAATTGAATATACTTTTTCCAAACCGTTTGCTTGTTGAAACTGAAATGCTGGCAACGTGGTTAACATGTGAACATTGCATTGTTTGCATGTTTCCATGTTTGGCACTCGTCGGTCCCACGGCTAACGAATGTTCCATATCCGATTATCGGAAACGGAAGAGCACAGAACTGTGAATTGCAGACAAACACAACAATGTTGTTTGGTATCCGTTTTTGGTATTTGTTGTTGTTCTACTCGTTGTTATTTTTGTTGTTTTTGTGTGGTCCTAGCAAATAGTCGTTAAAGCCGCTTGGCAACTGATACGCACTGCGATTGCAACTGCGTCTTAATTTCGGCATTGGCATTATTTAATCAAGAGTGAAGCGGCTTTTGTCTTAGTTCCCTTTCCCGTTCCCTTTCCCTCTCTCTCTCTCTCTCTCTCTTACTCTCACTGTCACTCTGTCCTTCGCACACTCTGTGTTTTCTTTTTATGGCCTAACAAAGAAAAAGCCGTACCCCAAAAGGTAATCGTATAGTAATAGAACCACAAAGCAATGCCGAAAAGTTTCGCTTGAAAAATGCCACGCGGTAATGACAAATATTGACATTTCGTTTCAACTGAACAAAGTAGGTAGTAAACCAAAAGTAAAACAGAGACAGAGACAGAGACGGAGAGAGAGAGAGATAGAGAGACAGGGAGTATAAATTTGAGCTCTACTTTTAATTCTTTAGGTAACCTTAAACCATTTTTAGACAACATTCACGAACATTTCACATTGTTTTGCTTTCCCCATCGATAAACGGTTCAACGGTGGGATTCGTTTCGAACCCTGCGATGTGGGTGGAGGGTAAGCAGAAGGTAGAGGGTTTCCGATATAAAACAAAAACTATCGGATTACTTAGCCAGCATTTCACACGCTATTTCACTCTAATAAACTTCATATCGCTTATTATCAATTCCCGAATTTATTTGGTTTATAGAAGCTGGTCAATTGGTCACTCTACTACCAAAATCTGTAAACTTTGTGGAAATTTGAGTGTCTAATGAGGGAAAACACTTAACTAACTTAACAATTTCGTTAATTTTTCAACTCTCATTTGCTTTTGCTTTTAAGCACTTTCAATCTTTCAATCACTCAATCTGTGTCAGTAGAAGTGTCCATAAAATAGAACAACAGTATAAAAAACCAGGAGTTTTCTTAGATTGCTTAATTAATAAAGTGTAACATCGTTAAATTTTCACACAGCAATTCTCAGCAAATCGGATTTTATGACGCACTCTCTTCAGTTTTTATGAAGGTTACACAGAAATAACCCTAAAAGATTTTTATAGCCAGGTAGATAGATTGTAGATTGTTGTTGCTTTCTCACTGCCCACAAAAATGGTCTCCTTTTTCAGAGCGCACAAGAAGTAGGATTTCTAGAGGAATTGAATAACTCTCGATTTTTGTATCTATGAAATAGTTTAATTTATTTAAATATAACTTAAGTAAACATAAGAAAAGTTAAATGAAAGTATGTAATTTTAATCTTCAAAGTAAATTTCATTGATTATGTTCAAATTGCTAAATAAAATTCTGAAGTTCATTGAACTCTAGGCAACTTAAGTATACTTTACTCCTGAGTACTTGACTAATCAATAAATTGCTCAATAAATTAGCAAAGTGTGAAGGACTTGCAAGGACATTCGCATAATATTCTAATAAAGCTGGCAACATGGCTAAATGAACGGGTTATTTCTGCTTGCAGAACCGCAAACATCCTGTCGTGTCGCATACACACACACACACACACACACATACACACACAGGCATGCACATAGGTAGGGGCAACACCTGAGCCTGTGCAGGTCGCATGTCCTTACAGTTTCTGTGCTGGACACACTCATTATGCCATGTGGTCAAACACAAAGTATGTCTGCATGCGGTGCGGCTTAACAATGTTGCTTTGAAGCCTGGCACACACTTATACACACACTCAGCTCACACACACACACACACACACACACACACACATACGCTCTGCACAAGCAAGAGCTCCCAAATTGAGCACACGCGACAGCGATATACGCGCTACATTGTAAAACATTTTAATTATAAACAAATTTAGTTCTAATCAAATAATAAATAAAAAAATATATTTAATAAAAAATTTTAAATATAATTTGAATAGACTTGAGTTCTGAGAAAAAAACTAATGTTTGTATATAATTAAATTTAATTTTGAATAGGTTTCTTTTATAAATAAATCTATAATAAATCTATATACCAATATTATCTATCTTATTTTATTAAAAAGAATTAAATTAATGTAATTAAGTATAAGAAAATAATTAATAATAATTAATTAAGATTTACACTAAATTTAAAAACAAAACAGAGAAAAAAAAGGTTTGAAATTGACATTTTGATTAAATTTAAGTTTAATTAATGAACTTAACTTAACTCTTCTCAAAAGTATCCAAAACATTTAAATATTCCACTGGAACCGTTGGGCTACACTTCCTGTTTCTAGCCACTAGACTAAAGAAACTTCCAAGACATTTTATTGCCTTACAAAATAGAAGAAACTTTTCTTAAACACATTAAGTGAAAATAATAAAAAAAATCAATTTTATTTTAATAACAATAAACTTTTCGATTCTTACAAAGTTGAGCACAAAACTATCATTCCCTTGTGCTCTAGCCACACAGGGTACCGGCAAAAAAAATTGTAACGAAATAATTTTGGTATGCTCTGAAAAAAGGACGAGCTTTGTGCTCCGTTTTCCGTTTTCCGAACTCCGAGCACCGAGCAACGTTCTGAGAGTTCTCGTGTTTGTGGGCAAATTTAAGGCTTCTGGCCTGGTCAGAACTGGATCTAGGTCGGGCAATGTGTGGATAATGCGACGCCATTAAACGCATTATAAGGCTGCAACAAGAGTGTGGTGAACGAGAGGGGAGCAGAGCTAACCTAGAGGACCTGGGATTTCTGTTATAATTATTAGCTTTTCGGGTAGTCGAGGCGTCGACTCGTCTAGATTCCAAACACCTCAACTCACCGCTCTTTCGGTCCTGCTCTCTCACTCTCTGCCTCTTCTCTTTATACTCTTTCTTTCTTTCTATATATGTGTTTGTGTGTGTGTGTGTGTGTGTGTGTGTGTGTGTCTGTGCCTTCAGCTTTGTTGTGGTCAACGTGGCTACAGAGCCCTTCTGTCACCTCTACGGGTCATACCCATTTCATATGCTCTTTGAGACCACACTTGATAGACTCTCGGCCAAAAGCGAGCATAAAAAAATTATATAATCCTACAAATTAGCCAAAATTAAACTTAATCATAAAGTTCACTATAAAAGTTTGCAGTTTCAAATTGGAATTATTTTAAAGTTATACGAAAATTTATTAACTAGTCTTTCGCGAATGATTTAAGTCGGCAATAAAAAGCATAAATAATTAAATTTAAAACAGTAATATGATATTTTAGTATGCATTGTTTTTAGACACCGTACTCTAAAAAAGTATAGAGGTGTCTATTAGCTTTGATAGCAGCGAAATGTGCGTAACAAGCAGAAGGAGGCCCCATAAAGTATATATATTCTCGATCAGCATCAACAGTCGAGTCGATATAGCCATGTCTGTTTGTCTGTCTGTCCATATAAAAATCTACATCTCAGAGACTATAAGAGCTAAAGCAAAAAAATTTTAAATGAAATAGTCCTCATAGTCCGTCTTCTGCGCAGATCAAGCAACGCCCCTACCGCCCCACAAATTGTGAATAACTATTTGTATAACCATATAACATGACTATCGTGAACAAATTCATACAACATGTGTATATTACCATTATAACTACCCTCAACAAGTTTAGTACGGATCGGACAACTATAGCTTATAGCTGCCATAGGACAAATCGGTCGAAAATAGTTGTATGACGACATGTAGTATTAGTTGAGCATTCGCAACCAAACTCACATATAAGCAGTATATACTGATTGTAAGTATACTGGAGCGGACAACTATATCCTACAAGTATAGTTCTTAACCTTTATACACACGTACGGGGTCTTTTACAGTCGGCTGGCTCGACTGTAGCCATTGTTACTTGATTTTTAAATAAATTTGTCAAGTTTATATAAGTTTTCTATTTTTTTTAATTTTAGTTTAGTTTCGCTTTAAATTTTCAACAATTTTCCGTGCGGAAAACGGGGATGAAGTGCAAAAGTGAAAGCAAAATCCAAATCAGAGTGACACACACTCCGTGTGTGTGTGTGTGTGTGTGTGTGAGGGGGGTGTTGTTATTGCGTTTGAGTTTTTGGGTTTTTAGTCTGGTCGCATTGTTTGTGTTTTTGCGACTGGTCTCGAATTGCACAACAACAGCAACAACAATAACAACAATAACAACAAATAAACAAAAGACGTGCATGGACAATGCGTCTAGTAGGAAAAGCAAACAAAAGTACAGGGTATAAGTTGACACACCACGTTGCCATGCGTCTCGCGTTATCAGAAAGTTAATTAAGGGTTTCACAGTTTATGGAAAATTTGAACCACTGGATGCTGCATACTGTGGTAAGGTAAGCATTGTCAAGGCTACTGACCTTACGCCTCCCACCACCTCCAACTTCTCTTCCACACTCTCCCCCTCCCTCGCTTTCCTCCCCTGAGCACACCTTTGGCTTAGCGCACCGCCCGCGGTGACATGACCATAATTAACTGTGGCCAACACTAATTGTCCCTTAGCCAGAACATCTGCCCTAACTACACAAATTGGCAATGCGATTCCGACAGCAAATACCAGAGATATATACATATATATACATGTATATATATATATATATATATGTAGCGTTTATTTATTTGTGTCTCAGCTTACAGTTGTCACATTACACCTCGTTGCCAAGTTATGCGGCTCATTATGAACGCATTTATTTAGTTATGCTGCGTTCACACTGCCAAAACATAGAGCAGATTGGGAAGGCAGTAAGTCGATCTAAAGAGTTAAGAACACAAGAGCAAAAGTGACTTAAGTTTGATGGTTTGCTAAACACAAACTTAAGAACATTTTAAAGATTTTTTAATTCAACATTTTAATTAAAACTTCATAAAACAAAAATGAAACTGATTTAAGTATGTATGAAAATAAAAATATGTATAATATTTTATAGTCATAATATTTTATATTAAATTTTTAAGTTAAATGATAATAAATTAGCACGTAAATAAAACTTAAATTAATGCAATAAATCTTTACATAAACGAGCATTTTATTTTAGTTAAATAATAATTAGGTTAGGGTAGGTTAAACCGGACGTCCCCGCGTGTACAGAACATAGACCGGGTACGTCCCGGTCGCGGAGGTTGTCAAGGCTTGAAGTCCAGCAGAATTTGAGAGCGTTCCGCGAACGTTAGTAGGTCTTTTGGCGGGCAATTAGTAAACTTTAAATATTAAAAAATAAAGGTTTTACTATTTATTAGCAACACGATGCTTAAAATATTAGTTTAAAAAGTGCTTACAAAAATTAAGGTCTTCATAACTGGCTGAAGAAGCTTCGAGACTTTTCTACTTTCCATTGATTTAAGCACAAAAATAAATTATTACAAATGAAACAGAGTTTTTATAAAGTGAATATAATAATCTTTTCATATCAAGAACTTAAATTGGATACATTTCTCTTTATAGGTTAATATAATATAGATTAATATAATAGGTTAATATAATTACCCTTTAGAATTCCCAAGTAGCTACCGATCTGATTAAAAAACTATTCTATCTGTGTCCTTTAGTAGTTTGTTAGATAAGTTAAAATGGAGTAAATATGTTTAGTACTTTTTAATTTCATATAGTTTTTCATTTCATATCAGGAACTTAAACTGGGTACATTACTCCTCATAGGTTAAAATAATATACACAGTGATTTCCCAAGTAGCTACCAATCTGATTAAAAAACTACTCTATCTGTATCCTTCAGTAGTTTTTTAGTTAAGTTACTTTATGGAGTAAATGTGCTTAGTACTTTTTTATTTCATATAGTTGTATTACACATTATCTTTTAATCAAATAGTTCTTAAGTCAAACCTTTCTTCCAATTCCTTTCAAGTAATGAATTGAACAAAAGCACTCACTGTGTTGATAAGAAGCGTAATGGAAACATTTGCAGTTATCATGAGTTTGCTTGCAGTGCTATTAATTGACTATGCCAATCGGATTCCCCTTTGACCTCCCATAAGTCCAACCATCCCCTCTCCCTACTGCTTACCCCCCTCGTGGTAGGTCGTTAATCTAAAAACTTTAGACACAATATTCGAATTGAATCAGCTAAATGCGTGGCAGGAAATGGTCCAGTTACAAGGGGTCTTCCACCCCGGAAGTATATCACTAACGCCCACACCAACAACAACAACAACAACAACAACTGAACGTAATAGAAAATAACGGAAACAACAACAGCAACAAAAACTTTGGTGCATTTAATTGGAAACTAGTCGAAAATTTTAATAGATCGTGGCAATTTACGCATTATGTGGCAAATATTTGTGCTACAAAGGGTGAGTAGGGCCACAAGGGAAGGGCAGGGGTAGGTCAGAGGTAGGGCGGGGGTAGGACAGCAGGGGTGCAAAGGTCACGCGTGCGCCGTGTCCGCTTTGACCGCCCGTTGAGACCGAGAAATTGCAAATTTTTGAAGAGTTGCCAAATGAACACGAGTCGGAAAATCGAAAAAAAGGTCAAACGTCGCGCATAACGGTGCTTTTCAGTTGACCAAGCCAATGCACAATTGTATTTACTGTTGCAGGAAATTCAAAGTGAACTGTTTCCACCCCCTCCCCCTTGGAAAACAAATCAAATGAAAATGAAGTCACCGAGTTTTTAATTTTGCGGTCAATAGCGGAAGTTTGCAACACAGCAAACGCAATGCGGATGCGAATGCGAATCCGAGTGCGAATGTATTGCGGATATGTGCAGAGAATGCTGCGGTCATTTCATGTGGGTCCAGCTGGGCAGCGTAGAGAAGGAAAGGGATAGCGATAGATAGAGGTATAGAAAGAGTTAAAGGATTCCTTAACCACTCGAAGGTTAACAGATATGTCAGGGCTTAATGAGAACTCATTTGGAGCACGTCAGGTAGAAAAGGAGTCAAGGGAGTGAGTGGGAGGGAAGGAGGTAGGGGAATGAATCATGAAGCTTTAACTAATATATATGCTTATCTATAATATATAAGTAAAAGCTTAAATACCCTTGCAGTCATGAATATTGCATTAATTTGGTTTTAATAACCGATTGTTCCTATGGGAGCTATATAATATAGTAGTCCGATTTGGATGATCAATAGATGGGCGACAATGAGAAATACATTCTCCGTGAATTTCGTTGAAATCGGTCAATAGACACCGAAAATGTTCATACTAAGCATTTTCAACCGATTGTTCCTATGGGAGCTATATGATATAGTTGTCCGATCTGGCCGATTTTTACATATGAACTGCGTGCAGAGAGAATACAGGCCTGTACCAAATTTCATTAAGATAGCTTTAAAACTGAGAGACTAGTTCGCATAGAAACAGACGGACAGACGGACATGGCTATATCGACTCGGCTGTTGATGCTGATCAAGAATATATATACTTTATGTGGTCGGAAACGCCTCCTTCAATGCGTTACAAACTTCGTGACAAAAACAATATACCCACTGCAAGGGTATAAAAATATTTACTTTAGATTTAGGTTGCCTTACGGATCTGATGCCTTTCTATATCTATAATTAAAATTGATTTCTGTCTTCTATTTTCCGCATAAAAGACTTCTTAACTAATAGATTTTTAATATATACATTCTTCGTCCTTAGGAATCATTATAGAATTCTGTAATGACTTTTCGATTGTAAATGATTTGATGAAGTTGTTTCCCATGGATGTATTGAGGTGTTGCCTTAACTAATTATTGACACATCTTGACCGACAATTGTTGTGCGATGAGCTCATCCTCGTCCGAAGGATGAGTCTAACACTCCTCACTCCCTGCCTGTCTCCCTCGCCCTCTCCTTCTCCCTCTCCCTCGCCCTCTCTCTCGCTCTCCTTGCTTGCAAATGAGAAATGAACTTATAAAGCGCATACTTAAATATCAATTTATTATGGATTGCAGTAAAGTTGTTCTTTCTGCTGCTCCCTCTTGCCCACCGTCTTCTTCTACTTCTCCTTCTTCTCCTTCTCCTTCTCCTTCTTCTTCACCTTCTTCTTCTTTTGTGTTGCGCATTTGAAAACAATAATTCATCATTTCTTTGTTCGGGATGCGTTCTTATCTGGCTGCTGGCATCATTAGTCAGTGTGCAGAGTGTTTACCGTACCGTGGACTACAGTGAACTCTGCATTTGCCGTACCGAGAGTTAAAAGTTGCAGACAAAACCTGTCAGTCAATGGCTTTGTGACCACACAAAGACCCAAAATGAGACTAAAAACCAAAAAAAACTATGAAAAAAAAAATTGCTGGAGGGATTGATTGACTGATTGGCGGACTGACTGACTGACTGACTGACTGAAAATTGAGTTGAGGCCAAAATCGTTATGCCTCTAATTGCTTATAGAGTTATTAACCATTTTATAATCATTAGAGTGAAATTTGTCTACAGTTGAGTAGAGTTGAGATCTGATTTCTCAGTTTCTCAGTTTCCCGTTTCTAGATGCATCAGATTCTTTCTCTCCTTACCTTCCTTTTATGCAGGTGTCTTGGTCGAGACGGCTGTCAAATTGGATCACAGGCGAGTGATACAATAGACTACAAAGCACGACTCGCAGTTACGCTGTAAAAATAGTTAAATGCAATTAAATTGGAGTTGAAAATAAATAGTTATAGCTTTTTCTAGCCAGATCTCTTAAGCTAAAATATAGCTTTTAAGCTGAAAGTTTGTGAATAGTTGTAAAATATATTTAATCAAGTCATTGCTGAATATGCAAGACTTTAGACAAAGTACAGTATCACTCAGTTTGGCCAAGTACAGTGGGGTATTTTGGTTATGGTTATGGTTATTTGGTTATTACAGTTATGCTAAGATAAATACTAAAGACTTTACAGTTACCTAACTGTATTTTAGACTTAGTAACACTACTACTAAAATCAGCTGAATTAATTGAGTTAAATCCTATAATTTAAAATACAAGTTTTAAGCTTTAAAAGCAACTGCAACCCAACGAAAAGCAGCTACAAATTACAGGGTATTTCGAAAAAATATTAGTTTGGACCACCCATAAGGCATGTGCGTACTTCGGGGTTATGTCCAAGTTAAGTTTATTGACTTGGCCGCGGGCCAGGAAACGGTCCTGTGGTGTAAGCGTTACTATTTGCTATTAGCAGAATTAAGCAAATTGAAATGATCAAATTGAAAATTGAAATTGGATAAGCTAAAGTCGAGTCAGATTTCCCACAACCACTGGGTGTATAGGTGTGTGTGTGTGTGTGTGTTGGGGTGTATGGTAAATCCGTTGATGGCCAAAAGCGGAAAAGTGGCAAAAATGAAAATAAAATTAACACACTTCAAATCGTTGAGCAATAAATAAAAAGCATTTTGCAGAAAGTGCGACATCAACGACGAAATAACAATGCAATAAATCACTTATTGGTCTGAAACCATTGTGGGGGGTTGGAGGGTTGGTGAGGGGGTGGCACGAGTATTTGCTGGTATCAATGGAGCAAGGGGTGTTTTGACAGCAATTGTAGGGGTGTGTTTCTGTCTGATAAATTGCCAAACAATGCCAAATAGCAGCAACAACAGCAGCTACAGTGTCTGCCACTACAGTGCCTGCCACTAAGATAACTGCAACAAAATGCTGCAATTTCGTATCCACGCATCGCGAATTGCATTCGCATCTGTCAGATACGCAGTGGCGTTTGCTTGGTTGGTAATAGACTCAAGTTGCAGCTAAATCCATTCTAATGCCACCAAAGTTACAGTGAAGCATGACTAAAGCTGCACTAGTTTAAAAACTGAAAACTTTTTTAATTCCACTAATTAATAGTTGCAAATAAAAATTAAAATTCGCTAATGAGAAATTAAGACTTTGAGCTTGTCTAAGCTAGTGACACAGGCGTGTGTGTGTGTTTGTGTGTGGGAGGAGTGTCCCGACATGTGGGCGGTACAGTGGGTTAAAGTGCGTATTTGTGAGCTCAGCCGGAGAAATAACATTTTTAAAGCAAATACACGCACTTGTACAGTGTACAGTGGAATATTTAAAACAATATTAATTTGAATTATTTATGCCTTTTAAATGTTTACGCATATAAATTATGACGTACAAATTTCAAACATTTTAAAATTATTTATGTGCCAAAAAGAAGCATTTACACTTTGTGTTATATTTACTGCTCAAAATCAACTAGCAGTGGATTAATCTTGAGAGAGATTTGTACACACATGCCAAAATATTTGCATTTATTTGTGTATGTTTGTTGTTTTGAATAAACAAACGTTGATAACCTGTGAGTTTGAGAAGATAATTACAAATATTTAAATAAATACTAATAATAAATACATATTTTTGTAGCAGCCAAACTTATTTGTATTGCTGGTTAAATTAGTAATTAATGTATTCACATGAACTTCATCTACAATGTAACAATAAAATAAAAATAAACTAAAACTATATTTTTTAAATCTTAGATCAATAAAATTAACTGCAATTCTGCAAATGACATTGCAATACACTTCAGCGCCCAAACTAAATTTTTGCCAATCCAAATCAGTAGCTAATTTGACATTCGGCCCACTGTGCGTGCGATCCATTCATGTTGCTAACAGTCCAGAGAGCTTAGCAACATTTAGTTCAGCCACATGTTGCGTGAAATATACGAAATGTTGAGAAACATTCGAACACGGGCAACAAGTGGCGGCAGTCAAATGCTGCAATTAAACTAAATATTCGAAAAGTAATCAAACAAATTCCATAAAAATAAAGTACTTTTAATTGGCAAACTAAAATATTAAGTCGAAATTTAATAAACTTTTGTGTCATTAAAATTAATCAAGTAAATATAAATGAATGTCTGAAAAATAAAGCAAACATATTGTCTACGCAGCATTTAAAGCGACGGCTTAAAATAAAAAATAATTAGCATAGATGTCATTATATCATTAACATTAATTAATGAAGACTCCACTGTACAAGGCAGTGGCAGAATTTATAACGGCGCTTTTGTTGTTGCTTTCTGCACTGGCGCCGAATGCTATCAACATTTCAGCGACTGGCAACATTCGAGTGACTAGCAACATTGTTGCTGCAAACGAACAGACTTCGGCGCTTGCTTGTGTAGACACATGTTGCTAAGCGACATGTTGCTAGCGTCCAGTGCTGTCAAGCCATTGTGCCGTTGTTGCTGTGGCTGTTGCTGTTGCTGTTGGCTCATGCAGAGAGGAGAGAAAGAGCGCTCTGAGCGTCGCGTTCGATTCATTCTCATTTCATTTGTCGTGGCGAACGGACGCGTTTGCTCTTTATTGTCGTTTGCCGTGTCTTGTCGTGTGTGTGTGTGCTGGCGTGTCTCCCAGACTCGAAACTAAGAGTTAGTTGTTGGTAACACGGAGCCAGACGCGGGTTCTTAACGCTTTTCGTAGCAGTTACGTGTGCCGCTCAATTGTGTAAATCATATGCATACGTTTGTTTGCGTGTGTATGCGTGTTTGCGCCAGTTAGACAATAAAAAAATTGGTAATATATTTGTGTTATTTTTTGTTGTTTAGTGGCGTGCATGTTTTTTTTTTGTTCTTTTTTTTTTGTCTCACATATTTCATAAAAATAACTTTGCGGCGTCTGAACATTTTTTTGTTATTCTTCTCGGCATTTAAAAATAAACTAGAACTAAAACTAAAAAAAACGCGCAAAAAAACAAGAAGAGAAAAATATATTTTTTTAATTCTACTGGAATTTAGCCGTATTTAATGCGCTGAGTCACGTGCGGCAAAGAAAAAGACAAGTTAGTGAAATTCTCCGCTATTGTGTTAGCCAAATTCAGTAAAATGTTGTAAACAAAATAAAAATTCCTCAAAGTGCATGCCAATTTAAAAAAAATAAGAAAAAAACAACAAAATGCATAAAACAAACACAAAGCAAAACTCAGAAAAGTCAGAGGAAAAATAAAACTGGTTTTAAAGCCGCTTCAAAATGACGCCCAGTTTTTGTTAACGCGTTAACAAACGCACAGTGAGCGCTAAAAAGCATTGGCCGTAAACAAACAAACTTCAATTTGTTTTCAGTGAAAATAAATAATTGCAATGATCTACAATAAGTTTTAAACGAACTATTTTTTGTATACTATTTTTTTAACTGTCGCTCAAGGTTTCAAGTATTGATTTATTTTAAGTGTATGTGCATTACTGTGTGTGTGTGTGTGTGTGTGTGTGTGTGTGTGTGTGTGTGTGTAGCTTCTAATTGGGCAGCAGCGGCAAGTGCGAAAGTGTTGTTGTTTTTTTATTTTGTTTGCTACGTTGCCGTGGCAGCCACGAACCTGTTGCAGCACCAAGGACACTATTTTGCATAGACAATGCAATTTGAAGAGAGCATGAACAAGAGTGCAAGAACGAGAGCACAAAAAAAAATAAAGAGAGTAGTTTGCTTAGGAGTGTGAGTCAGTTGCGTTGCTTATCGCTTAAACAGTTACGAAATGCCAAAATGTCGTTTCAGCGGTGCTGAGCGTTTGGCTTATAACAGAGAGCATAGCTAAATGCAGTTAGTTTTTGAGTTCAAAAATATGATTAAAATAAAACAGTTTCTGAGAATGTAAATGTAAAACAAAAACTATGTCTAAAATATAAGAATTTTTAAAAAATTTTGTTAGCAGTGCTGACCATTTAGCTTATTACAGAGAGCATAGCTAAATGCAGTTATTTTTGGAGCTCAAACAAACAAAATCAAATGAAACAGATTCTGAACGCAAAAAATATTAAAAAATAAAAATTAAATTTAAATTGTAATAAATTTTACTTAGCAGTTTTGAGTTTAAAAAAAGATTCAAATGTATCAGATTAAAATAAAAATAAAGCTTAAATAATAAAATTAAATTTTATTACTTTTTTCTTAGCAACCTTCCAAAACGTTAGTGCTTGAAACAACATTTCCAATTTGCAAACCAGTAAATATAATTTTAGCTGCAATATAAAATACCTAAATTTAATTTGTTTAAAAAAAAAATGTTTGACATTTCTTAGGCTGCTTTATTTTCTAGCTGTTTCTAGCTTGTTTAAAGTGTTAACAAAGCTAAAGCATTGGCAGCACTGCAACAACCAATAACAACAAAATGTGCTTGACTCTGCTCTCTTTGACTTTGCCGCTCTCTGCCGCTCTCCAACTGTGTCTCTTTAAAAGCTGGTGCTCAATTCTACAGTTCTACAACTCTACACTCACACACACACACACACACACACACACACACGTAGCTACCTGCGCGATAAGCATCAAGAGTGTACAAAAAAAAAGAGATAAATTATTGGAAATATCAAACATCGGCCTCTGCATAAAATATTAAAAAAAGATACAAAATAAAAAAAAATATTTGTTTTCGTTTAGTCTTCGTTCGCTTTGCTATTTAAGTATGCGTGTGAGCGCACGTCTCCCTTTGTGCCGCTTGCTCTCTCAAAGTGCGTGTGTGTGTGTGTGTGTCTTGGTATTTGTGGCTCGACGTGTTTCGACTGCAGACAGCGCAGCAATTTCCGTTACAAACGTTTCTGACCAAGTGGCAAGCAACGCACATGTGGCAACAACGGCAGCAGCAGGTTTTTTTTTTAGCCCATGCTGCCAACTTTAGAACGAACAGAGCAAAAGACAAAGCCAAAGCGCAAACGTTACTCACACACAACCACACACACACACATACTCTATCACACACACTCCTGCACTTATAATCGCCAGTGCGACTCATTCAGAGACAAGTTTTTGTTACTTGTCTTGTTGTTGTTGTTGTTGCCTCGCTAAACTCTCGCTAGCAAAATCGCTCGTGTGTGACGCAGCGTTGATGATGACGCTTCCCTCTCTGCTCCACTCTCTTCACCCCTCCCCCCAGCCTTGCCACTGCGTTCTTAACGTTCATTGTTCTTTGTTTTTTTTTTTGTAGTCTGGTGTCAGTTGCATGGCTAAAAGTCAGCCAAAAAGGCCAACATTTGGCATTTTTAACGAGCTGCGGCTGCGAAACTTACAGTTCTCAACTTGTACGCGCTAAATTCAATTTTTGGTTTTGAAGCACTCAGAAAGTTTTGAAACTTACTCTTTTGTTCTGGGCACACTCGTTAATTTGTTGCAGTCACTCAGTCAGTATAGGCTCTTGGTAAATACGCCAGTTACGGCAGTACTCGTTGCTTAATACTGTTGTTAGGCTTACTCGTTAGTTTTGAAACTTGCTAAGCCAACTCGATGGATTGCACACTCGCTGGAATGACTGCTGAAATTTGGAAGAAAGTGTATAAAGCTTCACCGCTGACTCGCTAATCTTTACTCGCTATAGTCTACTCGTTGCATTTATTTCAAGCATTTTTTTGTTTAAATTTTAGTTTAATTGAAATGCAAAATCGAATTCTACATGTGCCGCGAAAACTCGCCACTCTTTACTCGCCACTCGCTGGCTTTAAAAATAATTTCAGCTAAATACTAACCAAATGCCATACATTTTTTACCTCATTTCAGATGCCACACACCACAGTACAAACTCACGAGCCACCAACACCGCAATCGAGCTATAAAAAAACACTCTCATTCTCAGCATTCGTTGAATCGCACTCGCTAATTGCATGAAGTGTATGTGTCAAATTTGTGTGCAAATTGCAAGTGAATTAAAATCACATTGAAGTAAAACTACACATTTTTTTTTGTAAACTTTTTTTTATTGTGTGACGTGGAAAATAAACCAAGAAAAGGCAAGAGAAAAAGGAAAACAACAAACAAGTCAACAAAAAGAAAAGTTAAAGTGAAGAAAATACAATTGAATTGTAGCTGAAGCTGGTTGTTATCGTGCGAAAAGTGAACGACAAGGAAAATACCAAGAAAAGTCAAAACAAATAAAACGAAAACAAAAACAAAAACAATAAGAAGCGCTAAAATGGGTCAACTGCAACGGCAGCGAGTGGCACTACTCGCCACAATTTACGTAGTGCTCTGCAGCTGTTTCACTATAGGTAAGTTTCCCCCTATTTCAATTCCCCAACACACACTTTTCCACCCCACCCCACTCATATTTTTCGCATTTTATAATTAGACACGAACGATTCGCTAGAAAAACTAAAAACTGAAGTTTTAATGTCTTGTTGTTTGGCATAATGAAGCGTAAATTGGCTAAAAACAAAATCAACCAAATTCTAGACATAAAAATGCCGAATTGTGTTTTTTTTTGGTGGCATGATCACAAGATTGAATCATAAAGTAAGGAAAATTTTAGTTTTCGGATATCTTAAGTAGTTATACAAATACCAGATATACTTCATGTGATATGAGTTAACAGAGTTACCTGAGACCCTAAGCACCTAAGTAAATAGACCCAAAAAATACAATTCCATATGCCATTTCCATTACCATTTCATATTCCCGACCTTATCGCAATTTTTACGTGCTCATTGTGTCAATATTTACACTCGAGTCTTGTTTTTACTAAGCCGTAAACTAATCCAGCAACCGAGATGAGCATGAGAGAAAATACTATAAATTACAGTGCCATTTAAACTAGCGAGTATTAGGATTCTTCCAAAAAAAAAATACACACAAAGTCAAAGTCATTTGGTTAAACTGAATTTTTGTTATCTTACATTGAAAGTGGATTAAATGTAGACACTTGAATTTCTGCAATCATAAGATTTAGATATGCGTTTTGTGCACAAATATTTGAGGTAGTAAATGCGACAGTTATTACGACAGCTGAGATTGTTAAATGGGGTTTGGTGCTTGGTGTTTGGGGTTTACTTCTAGGCTATTCGAAAAGCTAATGTTAATGTGACCTTCAATTATGTTGTAACATAAAGCTTAACCGACACTTTAAAGTTTTATCTCACTTGGTTTCTAAAGAGATAAGAAAAGTTTACTGATTTGTTAAATTTTTGGAATTGAAGAATTGTAGAAGGTTAAGACAAAGTTGGCTTATGAAGTAGTGTGGCATTATCTCTTGGATTCAACTACTTGAGTAACTTGTCTATATATTAAAAATGTATTCAAAACACTTGAATGTAAAGTTTATGATTGAATTGAGTGGGAATGCAAGATTTTTGCCAACTATTCCACATCTATCAAGTAGTTTTCTTTACCAATAAACTATAGATTATTATTATTGTAAATTAATGTACTATATAGAATAGCTGTCAGTCAAAAATAGTCTCTTTCCTTCCTAAGTTATGTTAATTAATTCCAACTTAAACTGAGTAATGGGTATGCTAAAGTCGTGAGTCGACAGAGAGCATACTTGCTTGTGCCTTTGTATTATAGTTTTTCCTATTTCCTATAAATAATTTCCTGCCAATTTGAGCTACCAAATGCAAAGAAAACCAAATAGCAGATAAATATATTACTGGAACAGGAGTATACTTTGGAACAACACAGAGAGTTACACAACATATGTATGATTACACAAAAGTCAGCGATGCGTTAGCCAATGCATGTCCCAAACACCTAAAAAGGAGTAGAAATGAAGAGAAATGGAGAAGAAATTTAGGCATAAATACTTACAGTCGCTTTGGGTGTGTTTGAGTGTCGGTATTAGCCAATGACAAGTCCCAGTCCGAAGCGAAAGCGATTGGTTAGATGATTTAACTTGCCACTGAGCTGCAAAAGTATCGGCAATGGTTCGAGACGTCGCTCGCAGACGGCACTGATAACGCCACGGGTATCGATGCCACCACGAAAACTGAATCCCATTTTGGGTATATAGCAATGATAGCAGAGGCGCGATATCGCCTGACGTTTCAATATATTCGCTCTCAACTGTACACTGGCACCCAAACACTTGCCATAGATCTGAGTATAGCACAATTCCAGCGATTGCAGGCTAAACATAGCGGACCATAAACGATTGTCCTGATGGTAACGTGCCACGGCCGATACCAATGCCGCCTGTCCACCGGGCACAATATCCTCACGCTGATAGATTAAATCGACGCCAAGTGCCAACTGTGACGTCACTTGTTGCAAATATGATGCCACAAACACGCCCATTTCCTGCTGCACATCAATATTGCTGAGCACACATGTGCAGGTGAAATTGTTACCAAAATAATCAAACAATAGCCGTGAGTTCTTCAGCTCCGAATCGAGTACGGTGGCAGTGTATTTGGTACGTAATCGTGGCGTCAGAAAGTGCATAAATGTGGCCGTTACATTACCTTTGGCATCAACTTCGCCGATTAACATCGGATAGGCCTCGTCGGTCAGTTCGTGTTGACGGTCGCCCATGTAGCTGGCACTGAACTGACAGTTGGCCAATTGCGATTTGTTGCACAACTGCAGGGCATGGCCAATTGATAGATTGTCGCTCAGATTATGGCTAACATTTAGCCGTAATCCGTCAAATGTTTGCGGCAACATATCGTGACAGCGTCGATGCAGTTCACCCACTGTACCCGGATTACCCAGCCTCTCCGGGCACAAACTCAGCGGTGGTGAACTGACGACGCAGCGAGTAGCGGACGATGCTGCTGATGATGATGACAGTGTTGTCAACTCGTTGGGTGTTGATTTTTGCTCCTCCAACTGGTTGTAATAACGCTCGCCATCAATCTCATAGCCATCACCCTCATTGGCCATACGTATGCCCAGTAATCGATACATTTGGTGCTTATCCAACGATAGTTTCGATTGCATTTCAGTCTGCACATTTCCCATCTCTAACACGCTGACTTCTCTGTCTTTCACTCACTGCTCTGCTTTCTGCTGGCTGCTGAAAGACGTGTGTATTTTTGTTAACTTGGCCCACTGAACCACAAATGAATCTCACTACAAAATTCTGCTATTCCCACAGTTAACCGAAAATACTAAAAAAAAAATGAGGTGGAAGAGGTGGAAAAAATACAAAATACAGCAAGAAAAACGCTGAGCAATTACCACATCCGCTTAATTTGTCGAACTACTTTTTATTATTATTCTCCGTGTTCTTCTTCTTCTTCTGCTTAAATCGTCGTCATCGTCGTCGTTGTCGTCGTTGTCGTCTAACCTTTCTATGCGGTCAAGCAACGGGGCTGAGAACCATATTTTTTGTACCGCCAGCGAAGCGGACTGTACCTCAAGTTCAACGACAAGTAAAAGTGTTCTAAGTGGAGCTTGCTCGACTGCGAAATACCCTAGTATTCTAGTTACTACATCAACTAAACTACTTGCCGTTCAAGTTTTACATGCTACACTTTTACAGGGTATTAAACTAAATGAAATTAATTAACGTAACTTTACTCTTAAGCGACTTCTGCTCAGAGCAAGTTCCGAAGCGGATTGAATGAAAGAACAAGAAGAAAATGTGTAAGAAGAAGAAGAAGTGGATGAAGAGCGTGTCATCATACCGCACATAACCTCAATTGATGATGTTGCAAGCAGATTTTGAACCATCATTCAGTCAAATGACTGCATTAAACGGGCTTGTTTCATGTTTGTTGTTGTTTTTATGACTGTCCCCATTCAACTGCCGACCCAACGATGACACTGCACAGTGTGGCAAAGTCTCAACTCTGAGAAACTTCAAACAGCAGACAATTCTAATTGTGTGTGTGTGTGTGTGTTTGAAGCTTTCTCTGGAAGCCTGAGAAAAGCCGACTAGAATTTTAAGGAAATGGGCAGTAACAACAATAATCCATTACAAAAGCAAAGGGCTGCACAGTGAGCACAAATTTGCTTTAATTAGCGAAAAAAAAAGAAAGAGAAATAAAAAACATGCTCGACCACTTATTAGCTAACCAAAAAAAAATAAAGGGGGGACCAGACACTTGAACCCTTGAACTAAACGAGGCACCCAAAAACACACACAGAATAAGTGGGGGAAGTGGGGGAAGTAGAAGAAGCAACAACAGCAGCAGCAGCGGCTCATAAAAAACGCTTTCTCTGACCGCACTCAATGTGACATATTTGAATTTTCTTGGAAAATGGTTGAGACATCTCTTGACAAAGTTACAGACTTTGATGAAGTCAGTTGATGCTCAACTTGTTCTTATTATTCGCTTAGTTGTTGCAACGAGCTTATGGTCAGTAGCTGTGTGTGAGTGACTGCAGCTGCTGCCACATCGGAGGCAGCAACTCTTGAGCCTGTCTTTTGTAGCACTTGAAGCATCAGTCGAGCGCAAGGACAGGAAAAAGGAAATTCCAATTATGTTGCAAGTCTGGCCGTGCGTAGAAAAAAGAATTGTTACATGTCTTTTCATGTGGCCACTTGCCCCACAAAACTTCAACGTCCTATGCACTGCAAACAATTTAGGCCAAGTCTAGTCATTTTCATTAACTCAAATACTTTTTGTTAACCAAAATATAGTAAATGTTAAGTGCTTGAATCAAAAAGGTTTCTAATCCACTATTTTTCTCAGTGTACTGCGCCTGCAGTTCTTTTTGTGCCTCACTTTAATTCAATCTCATTCTAATTCTCTGCACTTGTCAGCTCCCAAAGAAAAAGTATTTTAATTGCTTAGTTGTTATTGTCGATGCTTGAAGTATGACGATTTTTAATCACAAACCTATTAACTACTTGCAACTAAATTTGAAATTCAATTTGCTTATTATGAATTGAAAACTCAGACTTTTAAATATTTTATTTTATATATAAATTAAAAAAATTCTTTTTTAAATAAAATAATTAATTTTGTAAAATATTAGTGTATTTGAAAAGTCGTTTAATGCGCTACTCTACAGGCTTTCTCATTTTAATTTGCATACAGTAAAAGGGCATTTTTATACAGAGCCCGGGTTGTCCATGTTTTCTAGACCCAGCCCCTTTTTCCCTGTCCCTTGTAACGCCCACTTTGCAGCCATACCAGACAATTGTCTATTGTTGCGCATTATGGTTGTTGTTGCTGTTGTTGTTTTTGCTTTTTTTCTAGAAAAGGGGCTTAATTTTGCCTTTGTTTTGCTGCCCTGAGAGCTTGCTCGATTTAAACAGCGTATTTGCTTTAATTAAAATAAAGAAAGAAAGTGCATTTAAGAAGAGCAGGATAAATGCAAGTGGAAGCGTTAGAAGTTAAACTAAAGTGCAACATGTTCGTGCAGGATATGGCTTGTAGAATATATTACTTCAAGGGGATTTAGTTTTTATTTCATTCTAAACTCGCGCTCTGACTAATAATTAGCTAAGTAATGCACACAAAGTGTCGTCTTGTGTGTCTTCTATACAACTAAAAGTACTCTATATAGTCGTACATAATATTTGCATAACTTTGGTCTGCTCTCAGCACTTGACTTGTCCTCAGTTTTGGGGGAGAAGAGGGCGGGACCATACGGACAGACAATTAGTTGAAAGTTGATCCAAAAACTTGCGCATAATTAGCAACCATTGTTGCATGCCACGCCCCCTACTCTGACGACCCCCCGACGCCCATCCGACAGTACCCTTTTTTATGCAGACTCCATAAATTAACTGCAAATGAGCTGCGGCTTCAATGGGCAACCGCTTTATACCCGATGCGCTCCTGTTGTTGTCATCGTCGTCGTCGTCGTTCCTCCCCTCCAAAAAAGAGGAGCAAAAAAAAAATTGTGTGTGGGAGCTAATTACGAGCGCAGCTATATATAATGAACTACGGCCATAGCGGGTTACTTTTAGAGGTTATGGCGCCCAACGTGGGCCGCCACAACTTGACACTGAAGCTTAATATGTGATTTATTTACTGCAGACAAAGAGTTACTTACACTGCTAGAAAAGCAGTTTGCAAGAGCAGAATTTATTGCTTTAAAATAAAATAGAATTTGCATCAGAGACTTGAGTTCCTTAGATATGATAATTGAAATACTTAAATTAAACTTAACTACTATACAATTTAAGATTACAAACCTTATAAGCACACAACTTTTATCAGTGTAATTCCTAGCTATTAATTAAAATTTCTTAGCTTTCTCGACCGAAAATAACACGAATTTTAACGCACATTTAATCCTCGAAATCTTGTGTGCTATGTTGGTGAAAAGTGTGCTTTTCATTCACACGTGAACTCAAGTGCAACAAAATGTGGCAACAACGCAACGTATGTGTAATAATAATAATGTTTGTGGCACTGCCAAGCTGCAGAGTAGCCTTGAGTTCAACTAATAAGCTGAGAGCAGCCAAACAAAAGAACTGAATTAGTGAAAACAAAATGAAAATGAAAAAGAAAATCAAAATCATAATGGGAATGAAAATGAAAATGGAAATGAAAATATGCCAATGATTGTGTCAGTTTCAAGTATAGCCACATTTTTGGCTCGTTGGGCGCTTCTTCAGATGCCATTAAAGAACTTTTTTTTCGAAACTATGTGGTACTTAGGGCCGGCAGCATGTAAATGAAGGCCCGCATAATCCGGCGGAATTTCAAAAAACAACAATAAGTGGCTAAGCCCAAGCAACAAAGATGCACTGAAAATGCACAAATGAAGGATTGTTTTGCTGTTGCATTGTGGAACCCTCTTCACCTCCCTGTTCCCTACTGCCCTTCTCCACACCATGTCTGTTTTCTCGCTTCTCGCTTCGTTGTTTTTTAAGTATGATGAATGAATTTTAAATAAAAAATTCATTTGTTGCCCATAAAACACTCGAGCAGTAAAGAATGTCTTGGGAAATTATAATAAATGATAATCCACATGTTAAAACAGCTCTTCAAAGGGAGTTGCCAGTAATTTGGCATACCATATCGTAATCATAAAAGCCTCCCGACACTCTCCCCGACTTTTCTCTTGCCCCCCTCTCTTACACTTACCCAAAAAATTATGTGCGTAATATGATGTTAAAAATTGACCAAATTTTTAATGCTTTTTCACAAGTTAATTTCAATTTTCTAAGAATGGTTTGTGTTTTTTCTTTATTTTTTTTTTTTTAAATTTTTTAAAAAAATATTTTTGTCTGTTATTTTTAACGCTGTTGTTCCATCGAATAAACCCACTTTAATCTGTTGTACAAATAACGAAAACTGTTTTATTTTTGTTAACTTTAACGACAAATTCGAATAAACTGGAAACTTAAAACAAAGCCAAGTGTGTTTCCAAATACTAACAGTTAAGTTGGGCATAAATTTCAGATTAAATAAATTACAAAATTATGCTATTTTACTAATAATTTTTTAATTTCATAAAGTAGCTATACTTTGGGTATTATTTACCATTTTTTAAGCACAAAATCTGCACTTTAAACATTATATTGAATCAGCTATCGTTTAGTTTCGAGGTTTATAAATTTCTTTTTTAAATAACTACATTAATTCTGTGTGTTTTTTTAAGCACTAAATTATAAAAGATTTTCATGTGCTGTCAGATAGTTTAGTTGGCAGGAGTTTGCAGTGAAGTTGGAGGTGGCATCTCAGTCTGGACAGGAAGTTAAGGCAGACGTGCCGTACGCCTTACAAGTGCGCCCCTGGCATACTAAATTAAGTTATTTAGTCGGCATTGGCATGCGTATGGCATTAGCCAGAGCCTAAAAACCAATCTGGATGGTGGCGGGGATCAGGAATTGGACTGGGGACAGACACAGAGACGTAGACAGAGACAGGGTTTCGACTACCTGAGCCTATCTATTGAACCATCTAAAGAGGGTCTCACTTTGTGCTCAGGTAACCTGACGACGCCTGGCATACACAACTAATTGCTAATTGGATTATGTCTTACTCACACACACACACACACATGTGAAAAAGAGATGCACAGAGAGAGAGAGAGAGCGAGCGAGAGAGTTGGAAAAGAATGTAACGTTTAGCCGCAGGCAATGACGTGTGCCAAAAGGTCAATGATACGTGCATTTGCTTGGCTAGAATCGCCTTTGGCCCTAATCCCGTTGACTGCTGCATAGACCAAGCCATAGACCTCTTTTCCTCTTACCACTCTACTAACTTTTGCTCCCTCTTTCTCTCTTCCCACACCCCCTTCTTCGTTTTAGGTTTTATACCCTGAGTTTTTTAATTGACTGGCGTTCCTCTGCAATTGCATAACAATGGGACGAAAGCAACCAAGTTCGATTTCGTTTTCCAAGTTTCCGTCGACCCACCAATCGACCGTTTTACCTTCTACCGATCCCCCAGAGCTCCTCACTCCTCTGCTTGCCACATTTCCTGATTGCCGACCCCAATTGTCGTGGTTCGTGGTCGTTGACGTTCCGCAAATGGTCTTCAGTTACCTTTTAGACGGCTGAAGGATCGGGTTTTCTTTTTCGGTCTCTGTTCTGTGTAATTGGTAATGCAAAGTGCATAGCAGCAACAGGACAGGTCAATTGTCGGCACTCCTACTAGCTCTCTTCCTCCATTTCGCTCTTTGCCTGCCTTATACTCATTGTTTAATGAATTTCTGCTGTTAAAACTCTGAGCACTTTGGAAAAAATGCTAAACGAGTGTTATAGTTTTGTGGGAAAAAGGTTTTAGCAGGGTTTTAGCAGGGTTTTAAAAAGGTTTTAGAACGGTTTTTGGAAAACTGCCAGTTTTTAAGAAAAATTTTGCATATTTCACAGGGTATTTGCCAGTCCCTTGTGCTCTACTCTGGCCTTACATGTTTTTCTAGCGGTTTTGTTTTCTTTTTTTTAAAGTATCATTGATTTGGTCTTTGGCTCTATTTGATTCCGTTTGTTGTCTAGTCAATTGTCAATTGTTTTTCATTGGATTTTAGTTGGTTGTGTGCTGAGCTCTCTGGCAGTTGTTCTTTCAATCTCTAGTCTCAGTTTGCTTAGACCCCGACGCTTTTATTGTATTCAACTTTGCATAACCTTAATCCACCCCCACCTCAACCCTCGCTGGCTCTTCTTCTTTCTAGCTTACATTTGATAGCATTTCTCGTACTGTTCCCACCTAGTTATTTGTAGTTTCCCACACTTGCAAGTGCTTAGCCTCCCACATGGAGGCCCCTCATTTATACGTACCTTAAATTCATTTGAATTCTCGTTTATCTTTTTCCTTTTTCCCTTTTTTTTTTGTTATTTTCCTGTAGTATTTTTCCCACCATTAAGCCCCAAACTATCAGCTGCAGCTCATCAACTCTGACAAGAGGCCAACCAAGAATGAAGAAAAAAAAGTGCATCCACAGATTTGCTTACTTCGCTCCCCGTGGCTCCTACATGGTCTCTTCCGTGCTCCTACTTTGATCCTACCTCGCTGCTTGCTTGTTTCTTCACATGCCACTGCGTTTTGCCAATTTTCAGCATTTAACCAAATAAACCGACTGTCTTCCTCTTCAATCCTTGTACCTCAATACCTCACCTAGTTCCCCTCCCGTTTCTGCCATTTTTTTTTATTTCTCCCATAGTATGTGCATTTATTTCCATCACATTCACATGACGTTCCTTGGGTCTCCGAATACCGTGCGTTGGCGTCATTATCAACATTTTGCTTGCCTCCGCTTTAGCTGCTCTGCCCCCACTACTTTCCCCTACTAAACACTGCTCCTCTTTGCACTCCTCTGTGGCTCCACTTTAGCTCAATTTTGCTCCATTGTCGCTTCTTCACGTCTTTTTTCCGCGATGTTCTGTTTGCTGTTGCCTGAGTGATGAGAGTTACCTTGACTAAATTCACTATGTTGCCTCTTCTGAGCAACCAGAGGCGTGGCAGTGTTGGAAAAGGGGGCAGCGAAATATTTTAGCGGTTTTTTATTTCTTTAAGCAGTTTTGAAGCTGCATTTAGCCTCTTAAAAGTGTAGTTTTAATACTGCTAGCAAAGCAGCAAGTTTTAGTAGTGCTGTGTCAGTCTTTTTTACGAAAGCAGTGTTGGAAAAGTAGTAAATTTAATAAAAATGAATCAATTGTTTCATTCTAAACGTTTGCAGCATTTTTTCTCACTCCTTAAGAGATGAAGATTGACTATAAAATAACTTAAACCTCAAATTGATCCCCTTTTTTTTAACACTACGCCCCTGTGCGACTTTTTGGCCGTCTGTCATCATCGGCCGGACGAGGAAACGTACGCAAAACTTTGAGAACTTGCCTGCCATCAAGACTAACTGTTGCAAGGTTGCTTCACACTAACTCTGCTCTCTTCTCTCCTCTCTCCTCGCTCTATCCCCTCGTCTTTCTGCTGTCTGTTGCACCGCTGAATGGGGCATAGTTTAGCGTACATTTTCATAATTTTATGGCAATTTTTCACATGGCAATGCGGCAACTCTGGCAACTCTGGCATCAGCAGCTTGTCTTACAATCCTGTAAAAACGTTGCAGCCCCGCCCACCAACCCCTCTGTCTGTAATGCCCCTGGGTTCGCTCGACTCCTCCCTGGTCTCTGGCTGCCTTTGTTTGCATTTTAGTCATGAACTTTTAAACATTTGTCATGCATAATTTGAGCGCCAAATGTATTGGAAAGAATTTTAAATTGATTGTTATTGTTGTCAGAGAAAGGCGGGTGAAAAAGGGCAGACAGGGACGTGGTGAGGCGCTGAGGGAGTCAGCGAGGAATTTGGAGAAATGTGTGTGTGTGTGTGTGTGTGTGGCGGGTGTAGAAGCTTCCAAACATTAGTCAGAGCAGAGGACAGACAGGCATCACTGTCAATAATTAGCTTAACCCATTAATAACAACGTGCCCCACAGCTGACTCAGCAAACCGATAGGGATACAGCCACAGCCACAGCTACAGCTACAACTGAAGATACAGATACGACTACGGTTAGTTTTGGGGTTAAGGTAACGTTTATGCATTTGTATAGGGGCATAGGGTCATAGGGGCTTGGGTTCACTGTTAGGGTTAACTTGCCCAAGATTAATGGCACTCTGTTTATTTGGTACCTGCAAATGCAGCTTCATCTACCCCTGACGACTAAATATTAAAGTTCATTCACATCGTGTGCTGAGATTCCAGTGTAGAAAGTAACGGTGCGCACAGACATACGGTCCAATTCGTCCGGACGGACGGACGGACAGCACTAACGCACAAGTTTTTTGGTATAAGTACATTACTTATGGTTTTATCTTTATGCCCTTACGGTGTTTTTTGGCCAAAACTTTAGCTGTGCATGTGCTGGCAGGGGGGGAAGTGGAAGAGAAACAGTCACTGGGAGAAGCTGTGAAAAATGAGTCATAGCATTGAGCTTGTTGTCGTGTTGCCAATTTAAAACGAAATCGAAAAAAGATAAATTCATGTTGTGGAAAGTTGGGACGAATCAAAAGCTCGTAAATTATTTTCAGTGTCATCTCTTGAGCTTTGTCGCAGCCTCAAAGATGCAGCGAAAGAATTGAAGCTAAAATATGGTAGGGTGGGGTGGAATATGCTCAAGGTATTCCTTCTTAATCCCAACCAATATCAACAGTTGTAATCGATTAATCTATCGTTGTAGCTGTGGCTGCCATCACTAGCTGTCCCATCTCTAGCATGTCCACTGCTCTCGCTTATCTCAAGTGTTTAAGCAGCTGTCTATCCCTTTCAGTGTCCAGTTCTCGTACTATCGCCCATCTATCGCTGTAACTGCCATCACTAGCTCTCCCATCTCTAACATTTCCACTCCCCTCGCTTATCTCAAGTGCTTAAGCAGCTGTCTATCCCTTTCAGTGTCCAGTTCTCGTACTATCGCTCATCTATCGCTATAGCTGCCATCACTAGCTGTTCCATCTCTAGCATGTCCACTGCTCTCGCTTATCTCAAGTGTTTAAGCAGCTGTCTATCCCTTTCAGTGTCCAGTTCTCGTACTATCGCCCATCTATCGCTGTAACTGCCATCACTAGCTCTCCCATCTCTAACATTTCCACTCCCCTCGCTTATCTCAAGTGCTTAAGCAGCTGTCTATCCCCTTTAGTGTTCAGTTAACGTACTATCGCTCATCTATCGCTGTAGCTGCCATCACTAGCTGTCCCATCTCTACTGCTCTCGCTTATCCCAAGTGTTTAAGCAGCTGTCTATCCCTTTTAGTGTCCAGTTATCGTACTATCGCTCATCTATCGCTGTAACTGCCATCACTAGCTATCCCATCTCTAGCACTTCCACTGCTCTCGCTTATCTCAAGTGTTTAAGCAGCTGTCTATTCCTTATAGTGTCCAGTTAACGTACTATCGTTCATCTATCGCTGTAGCTGCCATCACTAGCTGTCCCATCTCTAGCATTTCCACTGCTCTCGCTTATCTCAAGTGCTTAAGCAGCTGTCTATCCCTTTTAGTGTCCAGTTATCGTGCTATCGCTCATCTCTAAAGCCCCATCAACCCCAAGCCCCATCACTAGCGGATAATCAAGTCCCAACTCAGGCGATTGTTGTAGAGTTTTGCATTTTGAGCTTCTTTTGGACTTTTAGTGAAATGATTCGACATTGTCTTAAGCTCATCTCGTAACTCTTGTTCTTGTTTAAGGTCTTTATGCTTTTTAAGCTTTGTTAGCAGCGATTCGCTGTAAAGCGCAAGACTCAGATACAAGATACAACTACAACTGCGTGCTGATGATTAAATTTTGCTGATTCAGTTTTACCATTTCTCGAGTTTGGTTGTATCTTCGTTCTTGATTTTTTATTGCTTTTATTTTCTGCTTCTCTTTTTAACGAGTAACTTTGCATTAAGCTAAAATCTTTTTACTTGCTGTCTTCGTCTTTGTCTTGAATGGAATTCGTGACTGGCTTGATTTTACGGCCAAGTAGCCACAATTTGTAACAAGATTCACAAATTTAGGCAGTTTAACTAATGAATGAAGTCTAAGACACAAATTACAATAGAAAAACAGTTTAAATTATATATAAATTTCTATCTTTTAATATAATTTCTAGCTAGTTTGAAAACTCTGCTCATAATTGAGTCTTAAATCAAATCTTTGTCGTCAACTTACGACACAAAAAAAGTATATTTTGCTACAACATAAATTGCGCTGTTAATTGATTAAAATTAAACAGATTTTGACGGGAGTAAACCTACCCAAAAAAAAGTGCCCTAGACTGTCATAAGCTACATAAATTCACAATCACACACACAGTGCCAATTTGACAATAAAATTGTTGTTGCAACAACATTATGTGCAACTGCAATTAGAGGGTGCACAAAGAGGCACAGGGGAGAGTGCCAGCAAAATGGCAAAACATTTCATAAATTGCGAAAAATGTGTGCCGAGTGTGTGCTTAAATGGCGTCTAGGGAGGGTGCCACACCCTCCGACACTCCGACCCCTGCCCTGCTGGTCACTTTGTCCGTCCGTCTTTACTGTCTTTGTATTGCTTGACATTTGATTTCAGACGCGTGTCGCTTTAACGGCCTTCAATTTTTGTCTCTAATGTTGGCAAGAGGGGGTGGTAGGGGAGGTAGGGGGAGAGAGTACTATATGCGTGCTTCGTGCCATAACAAGGAGTGCCACATGCTGTCCTCCTGCTCACTGCTCTCCTCTCCCCCTCGCAGTCACTGGTTATTTTTATTTTTATGATTGTTTTAATTCTGTTTGTTGCAAACAAATAGGCGGAAAATTTGATGACGTCGTCTGACTGCCTGCCGTACGCATTTTCCATTTTCCATTGGGCAGAAAATGCGTGTTGCAACAACTTTTCCAAAACGGAGTTTTCACAACCTCCCTTCGGGTTGATTTTGCTGCTTTGCGCGTGTTGCGGCCTCATTAATTTCTTGATTTATTAATTATTCATTTCGAAAACTATGCAGAAGCGTGCAATACGTGTGGCTTTCCTTGTTCCCCTTCTGCCCATTTTCCCCTCGCTCGCAATTAGGAAAAAACACAAGGTAAACTTTTGCCAGCTAATTCTAGGGCCAAGTTTGAGTTTAATTCTCACGAATTACGCTAGTTAATTGGATTATTATTTAGGTCTTTCAACAGTCCCTCGATCCAAGACCCAGTTCCCTTACATAACACAATAACATTGAGTGTTTATAAGTGACCTCTCTAGCACTACAGACAGTCTATTCATTGGGGACTCGGTCCTTAACTCCAACTTTCATTTCATTCACAACTTTCATAACTGACAGTCGGTAGGTTCCCTAATTAATGCCAGAAGAATTGTGTTTCGCTACTTTTGCACTTTTCCTAACGGTCTTCTTTCTGGTGCAGAAACGGAAGCGACATAACAATTAGTCTAGGGAACGGAAGACACTATTAGTTTCCGTTTCTTCTGCTTTCTTTTTCTCTAATTGATTCTAAGCGTGGTTAGATGGAGTATTAGCTTGTTACTTATCTTACTTTTGTTCCAACACAGTCTTGATCGAGTTTTTGCTTGCGAATCTCCAAAGTTTCTAAGAAGAATTCAATTTAACCTCACTTTTATGTAGCTTGCTCTCCATTTATTCAGCTCAAATATTAACTTTTGTACTTATTTCTTCTTCTTCCGAAAACACCTGTTTATTCAGCTCTCATTCAATCCTGTTCTAGTTTCTGTACGCATTTCTTGTTCGTTTTTTAGCAGTTTTCAACTTAACCTCAAACCTTTTATTAAATTATTTAACTTGTAGCTTATTTATTTTCTTCTACACTCACCTTTACAACTGCAAATTAATTTAAAGACTAACTGCTCGAAGTTGTAGTTTCTATAACTTTTAAGATATCGTTAAAAATGCAACTTAACCTCAATTTTTCAATTTAGCTGCTTTTTGGCCATTTCTCTTAATAGTTGAGCTGGTCTTTAACTTTTGCGAGTTACTTCGCGTACATATCGCTGACCCATTCTCACCTCTGCTCTCTGGTTTACTCAGTGTTCTCTCCACTCCTCTTCTCTCGTCGTCTCTCCTCTTGTTGCTCCCTAATCGCTCATCGATGTTGCTGCCTAATGATGTTGAAATGACTTCCTTTTGGCTCTGTTATTTCATCGTTTCTTCCATCATTTGAGCCAGCTGGCAATTTGTCAACACAAACATGCTCCAAACATGCTCGCAATCTCGTACCGGGGAAAAAACATACCAACAAGAAGAAGAAGAAGAAGACGAAGAAGAAGAAGTAAAAACAGCGACAATAAAAACAACAACACATAGCAGAAGAAAATAGACAATCGCCTGACGGGCACTTCGATAATTTTGATTGGACCTTGCGGAAGTCGTACGACTGTGCACGACATTTTGCACTCAATGAATCATAAATGTTGTGCGTGTGTGTGTGTGTGTGTGTGTGTGTGTGTGTGTGTGTGTGTGTGTGTGTGAGCTGGTGTGTATTTTTATAGCTTTAACTTTTTTTTTTTCAAATTCTTTTTTTTTTAATTCAATTTTTATGCTTAATGCAGCTAACGAAGCGTCGCATAATATGACTCCCTGGTCGAAACAGCGCTGCAACCCTTTAACGTTGACAACAGGTGTTTTCTGCACCTTTCCCCCTCTACTCTCATTACTGCTCTTCCCCCCATACCCTTCAGTGCTTCTGTTGTCCAGCGATGCGTGAAAATGTGTGTGTTTTTTATACCTTTTTTTTTGGGTGCCAATAAGGGAAGCCTGACGCATTGACAAATAAACTAATAGCTAGAGTTGAACAGCATTTTACAACTGGTATATACCCTGGAAAATCAATGAGTATTTATTAGTGTTTATTTGCCTTTTAAACCCCTTTAATTTTAAACAAGAATTGAAATTCAAGTGCTTATACCCCAGGCGAACTGCTCTGCTACAGGGTATTGCTGTTGATTAGGGTACCTGCTGGCTGATCAAGTATGAAGTTACCCACAGGAAGTTGAAGCTGATTATTATTTTCAGCAGTTTATATATAATATGTCTTTTATGTTTGTTTCTTTTTGATGCGGTCATTAAAACAAGGGAACAACTAGTTTCCGGGTTCAAAACATGGGTCAAGGCTTAGTTGAAGGTCAAGCCAACAAATTGTTGAATGGGAAATTTGTCAAACTCAGTGAAAGCTGAAAATCATTAGTCATGAAAGCTCAGCACTGTTTAAAGTATAACTAGATTAATGTGCTTCAAGTGAGTGATTAATTTGATGGTTACTTAAAATAATACCTGTTTTGTTATGTAGTTTAGTTATAAAATATATTAACTTCTAAGGTATTAAGTAGTGCAAATAGTGAAGGAAGTTGACTGCCGATTGCTGATGGCAATGACTTTGACAATATTAATGACAATATTTGAAACAATGAATGCGTATACACATGTTTCTCAATGGAATCCAACTAAACTTCTTAGGCATTCTATGTGAGTTCACAGTTAGTTGAGTTTGTCAGTTGCAAAAGATGATTCAGAGACAGATACAGATACAGATACAGATTCTCATATGCTCAGCTAATTAAAACAAATTCCCACACTTGCAACACCAGTTGTGGCATGCAACGTTCCTTTTGGTTGCACAGTTGCCGCACTTTTGATATATTGTCGCAAGTGCTTTGTTCTCCGCTGAGATACATTGCATCTTTCGGAGGCTGCTCGAAAGATACTGAATGTCAGAGTCAACCACTTAAGTCAAGCTGGCGGTGATGTTGGTGGTGTCGGTATGCCTGGCCCCCCTTTTTCGAGTGGCATGTTTGGGGGCTGCCACTGTATCTGCAGCGCACATATAGATACATTCCTATATCTTCCATATATGCAGTCAAATGGATTGAATAGTTTCTATGTGTGTTGCTCCCCAGACGGCATTTAGTTTTGAGACAAAACGCATCGGCAAATAATGAGGCAGCTAGTGTCTAGGCACGCAAGATACTTATGTATCTTATGGATATAGCAGATTGTGTGAAAGGCATGCGACAATTACTGCCACTCAATATATTTAGATATTCTATAAATACATATTTTTTGAGCATAAACCTAGAAGCTGACGCCATTGCCATGGCCACTAAATAGTCGAGGTGTCAATTTTCCCCTCGCCCTCCAGCGCTCTCTGTATCTTTCAAGCACTCTCCTGCTCCCGCTCCCTCTCCCTCTCCCTCTTTCTCTGCTCTACTCTTCGGAGAGAGTGCTAGCATATCTGATGTCTATTTTAAGTGCCCCTCTAGGTGTTTGTTTTGATTGTCGAGGGCGTTCCAGTCGACTGAAACTGTGAGTTGCCAACGTTTAAGGGCTGATTTACAAATCTCATCCTTGTGCCTGTGTGCGTTTTCAAAACCAACTTTAGCTAATTTTAATCGCAGTTTAAACAAAGTTGCTTAAAACAAAAGTTTAAGGAAATTTATGTTAAGTGTCGTTTAGCTTTTAAGCCCTAAAATGTATAGGAATGCTGGAATTTGCAAGGCAAAAGCCATAAAGTATATATGTTCTTGATCAACGTCGAGTTTGCTGAGCCGATTTAGGCCATTTAGCGTTATCTGTCTATAGCTCAGCGATAGTTCCCACAAATTGGTTTTATATTCTATAGCTCCCATAGGACTTATCAGCAAAACATTTATGTGTCTTAAGATATGCCAGCCCAACTCACAAATGGGACTTTAAGTTGGAACTCCCATAGCTCCTATAGTACTAAATACCTACAAATTGCTGATTAGCTTGCATAACTTTATAGTGATTTAAAACAAATGAACAATTAGTTTCCGTAGCTATAAAATGAAATGTGAAATGAATTAAGCCAAGCGAATGCTGAGAGTCAATAGTTTTGATCAAGTTTTAAAGCCTCCAAAGCTGCTGAATTCCCTATTAAAATTGAGTTTACCGCATTTTTGACTGCAGCTCCAAATAAATTGGCCAAAAACTTACAAGAGAAAGGCTTGTTGGTTTTAAGTCGCAAATTGATTGTCAAGATTGCTGGAAAATTGAGAGCAAATGCTTGTAAAGTAAAACGCTTTTGTTGCAGTCCAAACAAATTTTGTAATTTCATTTTCATTTCTGTCCATCCCAGTGTCTGTTTGCTTAATTATGCATGGCCTGGCCCCTAACTGAATGCAATATATCAATACTGCATGTTGAATACTTTGCCCAGATCTTGGGTAACCCAGAACAAGCAGCTGCAGTTTATCAGTAACTTTTGATCTGACAAAACACAAGAAATTCCAATGAAATACGATTTGTCGACACAAAACTTAATTAGACATTGAATTCTGAATGGCTAGGGAAATGTGCTTATTTTGAATTTTTATCAAAAGAAATGGAAAAGAAATGGAAAATATTTCAGTTTTTACTTGGCGTAATAAAACACATTTTTCCAATTAGAAACTGTCAGAGGGATGTCTAATGTCTGAGAGCGTGTCCTAGAACTGAAAACGAAAGCACTTTGGCTTAACGGCTGTGTAAATACAGCTGTGAGTTTTTCTGCCCCTGCCCCTCCAACAACTTACCATTTGTAGCAGCAAGGACAGTAGACTGAATGTCCTGAAATGAGACGAAACGAATGAGAAAAGGAATGTTAACTATCCTGTTTACATAATATGTCAATTAATGAAACTCCCCTCGTTATTTGGCCCACCCCCGTCATTCCCAACAATGTCAACTTTATTTTTGGGCACAAGAAAATGGAAACCAAAAAAACATAAAGCAAAATTTATGGCCAAAAATCATTGAAAGAAGAAGCAGCAGCACCCGCTGTGTCTGAGCATCAGTTCTGCTTTTGTGGGGGGTACAGGGAGCGGCATGGGGGGATATTTGGCATAGTTTTAATGGTGCTACGCATAAGCAATTCGAACAATATTATCGTTATAGTTGCAAGGGGGTTGGGTGGCAGGCGGACGGTGGACGGGGAGGGGAAGCAGCAAGAGCGTAACACAACTGAAAATTATTGTTAGACTCGAGGGTGAGCCAAAAACATCAACAAACAGCAGCGTGACAACAGAAAGATACCCTGTAAAGTAAGAAAATAAAGAAATTGGAAAAACTAAAGTCTTACAAAATATAAAACTTGTAAGAAGATACTAAACATAAACTAAATTGTCCAAAAAGAATTAATTAAACACACAACTAATGAATAAACTATACAAAGTAGTGCTAGTGATCAAGTTGATAGCTTAAAAAACTAACATAAAACGACGGAACTTCTTCTTACAGTCGTTCACACCCGCTGCACCCATTCTGCCGCCTACAGGGTATGCAAAAAGAAAATAATAATTTGATTTTTGCAGTCGCATAAATCAGAGCCAGCTTGACAATTCAAGAAAATGCTGCCCCGAGGGTTGCCAGCCACGCATTTTATCTTTTGTCTTAACTGTTTTTATTTTTGGGTTCGGATTCTGCAATGTATCTTAAGCGCTTGTCCTTGTATCTTTTTCTTGGCATGCACTTTGCCAAATTGCAAAATGTGATTTATGTCCAAGCATTTCTGGCCGTCTCTTAACACTTCATTTGAGTCCCAAACAAAAGAAGGACAACTTAACTCAACTCAACTACAACTCAAACACAATATACATTAAAAACCCAAAAAAAAAGAACATTTCATAAGCCCATGCATTTCAATTAGCATTAATCTTCAGCTACCCAAAATATGCCAAGGGTGTGTGGATAGATAGATAGATAGATAGACAGATAGATGGATATAAAGATATACTTTATTTTGGTGGTTGTTGGTTGGTGGTTGCCGCGGAAATCCTAAAATTAATGCGCTTGTGCCGCACTTAAGCGCATTTGTTGTACATTTTGTCATCAGTGGGTTTCAAGTTCCTTAATTGTTGTTTACAATTCAATTTTTTGGGTATTTGTTTGGGTCTTAAGTTGGCTTATGGACTTGAGAAGTTCGTGGTCTGCCGCTGTGGCATATGCTCAAGATCATAAGATATACAGGATCATAAGATACAACTATAAATAGAGCTCAGTTTTGGGTTTAGCTGGGAAAGTGTCAAATTCATTTCAAATTCAATTCATTTACCTTACTCTTTGCTACTGCTTTTGTACATAATTCCCCTCACTTTATACCAAATTTAGTACTAACTGCTGTATTTTGATTGTTTTTCTTTCATTTTAGGTAAGTGTCGCATGTAAATAGCAACAAACAACTGGCAAGGCAAATAAATCACTCAACAGCAGTGAAAATCCTATGGATCTAAGAGTGGTCGGTAAGAGTGTAGGGGAATTGTTTGAAAGAGGTGCCTAGGGATGGAGAAAACTCTACGGTTTCAATGGCAAAATCATAAATTGTAATCGACACGTGAAATGTTTTCGGTAGTCGCGCATTTTAATGGCCTGTTTATGCTCTGTCATATGCCGACAAGTCATTAGAGGTGACAATGCAATGTGACACACCCAGGCGCACACACACACGCACACCAACACACACACCAACACTCACACACTAATTGCATGTCATAAATTGTAAGCCAGACAGCGACAGGCACTTGAAAATACTTGAACAACAAGCGAAAAACTAAAGCAACACGCATAAATTTCCATACATGTGGAAAACTCCACAAAAGGCACGCGAGGGGGCTGGCAAGTGGGTGGGGGGAGGGGGTGAGTGACTGACTTTGAATTGAGGAAAAGTAAATGCTGCTTTTTGGCATAAACTTGTCAAATTATTTGTCAAAATTGTTGTGTTTAGTTGTGTTTATGTGTGAACAAGCAAATGCAACAACTAAGACACGTGCGTGTGTGTGTGTGTGTGTGCGGGTGTGTGTTGTGTGTGTGTGCGTGTGTGTGTGTGTGTGTGTGTGTGTGTGTGTGTGTGTGTAGTGTGTGTGTGTATGTGTGTAGTGTAGTGTGTATGTATTTATTAATAGCAGCAAAACTTCCCATTGTTGATCATTTGTTTTTGTCAAGCCAAACAGCTGCATTGACATTGAATCCATATGCGAGTATCTGTGAGTGAACTCACACACACACTCACACTCCAGCACAAACATCCAACTGCATCTGTTAGCTCAAAGTTCAATTAGCTGAAGCGTAGCCAAACATTGGCTTTCTAACTGATAGCTTTGCGTAACTTTCAAATCGTTTAACAAATTGATTCATGTTTCGGTTTGTCAGTTTCAAAAGATGAATTCGATTGAATTGTGTTTGAATACACTCACACTCAATTGCATTTTCTGCTAATCCAATGGCATCAACTTTTAAAGCTCTTTTCACATTTCTTTCGCTCTGACAGTTGAACAAATGTTTTCAATTGTTAAATGTTTGTGTTTAAAAGTACAAATTTGGTTTTTATCATCACTAAAATATGTGCGGATAAGGCTTTATGATTGATGGCTTAATGGGCTGATTGATGGCAGCAGTTTGGAAAATTTTACAACTATAAAATAGTGAAGTAAAAAATTTATATTATTATTACAAATTTAGCTAATGAATTTGAATGCTGCTTTAAATTGCGCCCAATTTTAACAAATTTAATACAGTTGAAACTATTTTTGTTCTGTTTTTAAAACACCTGTAACAAAGTTGATTTATTTGGGGAACAAAGTCTTTATGTTTGGCATTAAATCTGACATTTATATGATAGTTTATGTAGCAGCCATTGTCTGGCTGGGTTGCTTGATTATAATGCTAAAAGGCAGCTCCTTAAATGAGTTTTTGTTTATTGACATGACAGAAATTCAATTAGCCCAAAACTGAAGCCAAAAAAAAAAAAAAAAAACTGGGCTATCTTCTGGCCTTCTCCTGCACTCTCAGTGAAGCTAGCTATAAATAAAATGGGTCCAAAACACACACACACAGAGAGCCACAGGCATTTGAACGCTTGGAAAGTGGGGAAAACTAGCAGAAAAGTCAGCTACAACAACAACAACAATTGTGGCGCCAACAAAAACAACAAAAATTTTTATAGTTTTGTTTATGCGACTACAACAAAAAGAAACAAGAAAACAATGTATTTAGACCAAAAAACATTCATTGAGAACCAACTTTCGTGTTGCCAACTAGTTTTAAAAGAGACAAAGCGTATTAGGAGTAGAAGCAGAGATACATTAGGTTGGCCACACGCCACTTCAAAGTGTTTTTGCATCTCATTCAGGAATTGATTTTCTTTTATAACATTTTTATCGGCAAAGCAAACTCTATAAATATATCTCGCTGCCCGCTCCCTAGCTCTCTGCCTCCCTCTCCCACTCACTCTCTCTATCGCTCTCTCTCTCTCTTCATGTCGAAATGTGTCGCCAAAATTAACAACAACATAAAAGCATCCTCTATATAGCATGCCAGACTTTAAGCATCTAAGTATCTTAACATGTGTATCTACGCAACTGAAACTGAAAGATGTGTATTTATAACAATTTTCGATGGGGAAGAGCAGCTGCTTTGATTTCTGGGTCAACTGGTCGCCTGGTCGACTGCTGGCCTGGTCGCTTTGTCGTTGTCGTGGTCAGGCCAGTCATCTGAGGTTTTTGCTACCCTGTAAAGTGTGCCACTATGCGCTGGGGGCAACAAAAGAGCAGCTACAAGTCACTTTAAACTAATGTAATTTATTTATTTAGGTACTAAATTATATGCAGGGTATTATTTCAGTACAACTTTTAATCTAATCTACTCAAAATGGACACAGGGTATTTGCTAGTACGTCAAACATGTGGAAGAGTCAATTCAGGGCTTTTAAAAGCCCACACATGTGAAATTAAATGATTCAAACTAAACAGATTTTATTTTGGAACCAGTGGTTCCTTCATTTATTGGCACTAAAGAACCAGTAGTTCCAATATGAACCACTTCGCATCTAACCGAACAGTTTTAAACTAGAGTGTGCTACAATTACAAAAAACTAAACTAAACCAACTTGAAACTTTAATCTTCCACAGGCATTTCGGAACTAGTGGTTCCTTTTGGAACCAGTAGTTCCAATATGAACCACTTCGCATCCAACCAAACAGTTTTAAACTATAGTGTGTTACAATTATAAAAAACTAAACTAAACCAACTTGAAACTTTAATCTTCCATCGGCATTTCGGAACTAGTGGTTCCGCTATGAACCGCTGCAGAGAAATTTAATGAAAAATTTCAATTAACATTTAATGAAACTTATTTCAACTATAAAGTGGTGCAAAAGCAGCCAAAACTAAGCTAAGCAGAGTTAAAACTTGAACTTGCCAAAGTTGCCTGAACCAACTCAAACTGAACAGGCCAAGAACTGTTGCCAAATGCTTTAAGTAAAGTTATTTAAAAGCAAGTTTTCATATGCAGCATTATGAGCTCATATATTATAGAACGAGGTCAGATAGTTTAGCTCTTGGAGAGTAAGAAAAATAAAAGAAAAGTCATTTCCATTGACAAATCGTCAACGGCACCGGTTCGATAAGAACGCAACTGTACTTGCCACAAGTTGCAAGTTGCAACTGCCTTGATGCAGTGGCACAGCAACCGCAACAGACACACATCAGCAGGCACACACACACCAGCACCACAAACATGTGTGTGTGTGACTGTGTGACTATAATTCATTTTTGGTCAGAACCCATGCGATATCTGTGCACCCATGAGGCAAGTTTGCCGCAAACATAGAGCCAACTCCATTTAAACTGCAACATTATTCTTGATACTATATTCCTTTTTTATGCTCTGCTTTTTTTTTTCTTTTTTGGAAGCTAGTACGATTTGCCAACAGGCAAAAATTGCCAATTCATGTGAAAATGCAAGAGGCGACCAGCAACAACAGTCGCAAAAAAATTAGAATAAACCAAAGTCAAGCGAATCGAGAGTAAAAGACCGCGTAGGCGTATGGGATCAAGCATGTAAACTTATATTAAAAGTCTATATAGTAAAATGGTTAACAAGTTTGGTCGGAATTCCCCTAGAAACACAAAACTTTACTTACTAACAACCGATGAGTTACAAGGAACTTGAAGTTACTCAGTCCTACATTTGGGTAGGCTACACCGAATAAACTCCTAGCTGTGCCACCGCCACACACAGTCACTAACACCCTGCACTCTCTTAGAGTACAGGGTCCAAAAAGAAAGCACGCAAAATGAAACGAACTACGATGCGATTTTTGCCGGACAAAATATCTAAATACTTAAGCGGAGCAGAAAGAGCAGCAGGGAGGTGGAAAAGAGGAGAAAACAGATTAGAGAGGAGTTAAGAAAAAAGGGGGGGCACATATTTAGAGGGTGGGGCAGGGTGAAACTGTGGCAGTGGCAACAACTCAGCCACGTGGCAGTCAATGCATTTTTTTCAAATAAAATTTGAAATTTTGCACAAAAAACTGTGTGACGTTGCGGTACAACGATATCTTCATACATTCGAGACGGTTGCAGTACAGCAGTCGGGAAGCGAGTGGTTACTGTGGTGACACACAGTCGGGGAAACGAGCCGAGGGGAGCATTGGGGAGTTTGGGGGGCACTGAGCGGTTTTAGTGCGTTGCAAACTACACGCTTCAAAAGTTTACATTACTGTCCACACACAAGTGTCCAAATGTCACTATCTGTGTGTGTAGTGTGTGTGTATAATTGCTAAAAAAAGCCATTTTTTGTGCCAAGCACAAAAGCCAACAAATAAAACAAATGTTTTACTTCCAAACGAAGAGCAAAATATTTTTTATACTGCCCAAAAGTATTTAGAAATTTTGAAATAGAATTTCAAAAACTATTTTTATTGGTTTGCTAAACTATATTTTAAAAGTTTTCATAAATTGAAGTGGAAATAAAATCAGAGTTGGTTCCACTACAGGGCAGACTAGACCGTGTGCTATTTAGTATATAGCAGCCATACTTTAAAGACAAAATTAAACAGATTTACAGTGAGTCAGCTTCATTAAATGATACAAGTCAGAGACCTGCAACGAGTATAAAAATTTCGAGTATACTCGAACGCTTACTCGTGATCGTTTTGTTCGAACAAATTTGATACACGATCGTTTGGTGTGCGTACCCGGGCATGCTTATACTCGTTTTACTCGAGTATATACTCGAGTATTTTGCCGTTATACAACATGTTTTAAGCAAGCCAAACAGAAACTTATAATATTTTGCATAAAATATTCTCAGCGGTGGTACTAGACTAAATGATTTGACGGCTTTAAAGAATGTAATTTAAATACGTTGATATTTAATAACAAATGAAATTCTGTTTTTAATATTTTGATCATAAGTTTTTTACAGAAATTTGCAGAAATCTGCATTACAATTGGTAATTTGGAAACCTTTGTTGCGAGTGCCATCAGTGTTGCTCTCTAAATTGTTTTTATGTTTAAACATTTTTAGACCCCGTACTCTAAAAAAGAGTATAGGGGTCTATTAGGTTTGTCAGAAGCGAAATGTGCGTAACAGGCAGAAGGAGGCGTGGCCGACCCCATAAAGTACATACATATACATATATATTTTTGATCAGCATCAATAACCGAGTCGATATAGCCATGTCCGTCTGTCCGTCCGTCCGTCCGTCTGTATGAACAAAAGGATCTCAGAGACTATAAGAGCTTGAAAGATGATAGGGATCGCAAATGAAAGGTACAATACCCAAGCAGTACAAGTTTTGAATTTTTGCTTATTTAAATTTGAAATTTAATAAACAAACCAAACACAATTTGTTTTTTTTTCTTAGCACATTTCTTGCTAATAGTTTCCATCGAAGCCATTTCCCGAGGGAGTGAATGGCAAGGGTAGTAATCAGACCGGGGAATATGGCAAGTGTAAAATGTCAAATATCAAGTTCAATTTGTTTTCGATAAGCTCGTATCCAAAATAAATTCATTACGTACTTTTTTCAAACAACGCAATTTATGACAAAAATCAAATAAATAAAAACAATTACTTTAAAACTTTAATGTATTTTTCCCAGCGATTACGTATGTGGGGTCGCTCCAGTCCCTGTGTCCCCTACCGCTAAACCCCACCCACAGGCGCGTTCTTGAGCCAGCCTGCACTTACGCGTACCTCGGCAGCCTACAACCCGTTCGTCGCTATCCATTCAAAAAATGCTTACTTCCGCCCATATTTGCAAAGCCAAAGCCTCTGACGATAATTCAAAATCGAAACCGTCATATTATAGCCAAGGACAAGTTCTAAGAAAATTTGTAACTTTCCTAGTTTTTATACCCGTTACTCGTACAGTAAAAGGATATATTGTAATCGTTGGAATGTTTTCCGCCAGATCTAGCTTTTACTTATGTGTGCATGGGAAAATCAATGCACATATATTACAATTATTTCTTTTTTTATATTATGCACTGTGGGTTTTAATTTTATTAATAACAAAAGAAGAAGAAAAATATATGTTTAAACATTTTTCTTATTGTTTTTCATTGAAATTTAGCCATTTCGTTTTTTTTCCGCTAGAACTAGCATATTTTCATTTTTATGACAACACTGCGAACGTCACGCAACGCAAGCGAACCAACGAACTTGCTTGTTACTCAAACGTTTGTACTGAAAAAACGATCAGCGCAGGTTGCGTTCGTATACTCGTTGGAATACTCGTTTGACAATCGAACGATCAGCAAACGATCAGCCAACGATCAGCAAACGATCTATGGGGCTGATCGTTTGAAGGTTTGAAAACGGACAACTGATCGTTGTGATTCGAACATTTTTCGGACAGCCCGTTGAATTACTCGTTACCCGATCGTTTGATGAAAAGTTCGAACGTACTCGAGTATACTCGTTGCAGGTCTCTGATACAAGTATCTTGAGCTTTCTCATTGCGCGCTTTTGGCATCTAGAAGTTTTATTTTTAACCAAAAATCGAAGAATTCTGTTTTTAACAGTGTACGTTAATGGAACTAGTTCGGCGTACATATGTTAAACGGAGCCGGAAGTGCTATTTTTTTTACAGCACTACACGACAAAGTGGAAATACTCGCTAAAAGCGTATGCAAATTGGTGTAAATGTGTGGGAGCAGCAAGAGCAGAAAAAGAAGGGAAAGAAGGGGAAAAAAGCAAGAAAAGTAACAAAATGCCAAACAAGTTAAATGCAAAAAGCGTCAACGTTTGCAGAAATTTCTTTCAAGTGAAACATGCAATCGAAATGTGGCAACACTTAAAACTGTTAACTGAAAACAGGAAATATAATTCAATCAAAATGAAGCTCATTAGTCAAATTGATTTGCAGAAAATTTGATTATGGCAAAAAACAAATGGAAATCAAATTCAATACGCTAACCAAATCGAATTCGAAATCAAATCAAGTCTAAAGACAAAAGGAATGAAAACAAAGCAAGGCGCAAGCAAATGATAACAAAGAAGATCAACAATGGTAGCAAGAAAATGAAAATGCAAAAGGATGCAGAAAAATATCAGGCAGAGTACGCATCGAGAGCTTATAAGCAAGCGAGCAAACAAGCAAACAAACAAACAAGCAAACAAGCAAACAAACAACGAGCTGCAACAACAAAATGCAGCAAAAAGCCCAAAAAGTCTTTCTTTTTTTTTTGTACTAGCTACAAAATTTTGTAACGTCCGACTAAACTACAGGCAGCCCCTACTACGCCCCCTTTGCAGGCACGCCCCCGCCTGTTAGCTGTACAAACAAAACGTCTCAGCTTGCGAAAAAGTTATTAAAACTGTCGATGGGAATGGTCATGACGTTGATTGCACATGCGAATGACAGAGGGGGGGTAGGTGGGGTAGTTGGGAGGGTGACCGTACCGGGATCTATTATTGTTTAGCTTTCGTTCCGTCTCATATACACTCACTGTGTACTCTAGTGGGCCATAAGCGGCAACTTGTCCAAGTTGGACACATAAATTGCATTGTTTATGCTCCATAGAATTGTTTAGCCAACAATTTGTTTGCCTTGTCCCACTGTCTCCAATTCAATTCATCCCATTGTTTACATGTGAGTGTATATAGTTTTGTGTGTTTTGTTTAAACATAACTCACTAGAAATCCCACACTCCCACTTGATCCCATTTGGGTCTAACGATAGAACGAATGATTCTTATAAACAAATTTGTTGTCCTAAAGTTGCACAGCACAAAGTGGCAACGCCAGTTGCAGAGTTGCCCAACTTTAATAACTTTTGACTGCAGAGACAATGAAGGAAAGCGGGTACGAGAGAGAGCAGGCCACTTAAATTCTACAAAGGCAAGGGAAATTGTAAAGAAAAGTGCTTTTCGTTACAATTTGTGAAAAGTTTTATAAAGGATTTTTCAAGTTTTTTACAAAAGTACATACATGTTGTTATAGCAAAAAGTTACAGCTTATAAAGTGGATTGGATTAAGCTGTTGACTTGAAAAAACTCGACTTGAAACTGGCCAAAAATGAACAAAATTGCATAGACTTAAGTTTGGGGATTTTAAAAGTATTTTTAAGAGCTTTTAACTTTAAATAAATAAATAAAAATAATAAATAGTATTATATATACTGGGCAGAACAGCTACTTATAGCTACAAACACAACACATGTCAATTTCATGCAAAACACATAAAAAATTTACTGAAAAAGAACAAAAATTTTGAAATTTTCGCTTTCATTCCCCACAAAATCGGTTTGAGTGTTGCTGGTGCGCCCCTAGCTCCCCTATTAAACAAATTCCAACAGGGTATTTCAAATGTCAAAATTGTCGAGGGCATAACCCAATGTCAAGCCTTGACATTACCACTTGGGCATTTCTCAGCTCACGCGACTCAACTCGTCTCGTCTTGAATGAAACATTTGCTACATCGATCAACGAAACTGACAAAACGAAAGAGTCTACCAAAGTTTACCCAATACCCGACCGTACGGCTACAAAGCCGTATCAGCAATATTTATATGCAATAATATATCAAGGGGGTAGGGAGCGTGCAGGGGGAGGCAGTGACAGACTGAATGGGGAGACAGTTAGAAAGACAGACGACAGAAATTATGACAAACCCATGACTTGGTATATTTCATAATGATGCTCTGGTTTTGTTTATGCATATTAAATGATATAAAGACGCAATGCCAGCAGCAATGACAAAAACAGCAGCAGCAAGAAGAGCAACCAGCAGCAGCAGCTATCACATTGTTCTGATATATAAATATTCTAAAGCTTCCAGCTGCAGTAAAACTTGCGAGTAAAAATGTGTGTGAAATCAATTTGTCGAAATTAAGCACAACGACAGCAGCAGCAGTAGCAGTAGAGAGGGAGAGAGGGAGAGTGAGAGGGGAAATGCTGGAAGCTGAGACAGAGTCAGATATGTGCCAACATGTCAGCATCGTTTAATATTTCATAAGGCGACAGTTAGCCAGAGCAGCAGAGGAGAGAACCACTGACAAATATGGACAGTCAGCAACCAGCAGCAGCAACACCAGCAGCAACTAGCAAGAACAGCAAGAACAACAACAACATAAAGTAGAAAACGGTCACATGGCTCACATAACTCATTGCCCCCGAGAGATGAGCTGGGCAGAGATGAAATGAGTAGAGTTGCAATGGAATGAGACAAGTTGGGGCATCTATCACGCTTGGATTTCATGGGAAAAAACCTAGGCCAAGCTAACATCTAACGAATCTTTGGGAAAAACACACACACACACACACACAAAGTATAGAAAAGAGCAAAAGAAAATATAGAAAAACCGAATCAAAGTCTGCACCAATTTAATGACTCAATTTCATTTTTGGGGCTTAATCAGTGGCCAGAAAAGCGGCAATGCAATCTTGGCTAAAGGGCATTAAAATGCCATAAACAGGTGCTGCAATTGAGTTATTAACCTCTATTTGCCTCTCACTCGTTCTCTGCCACACACACACACACACACACACACACTTACTTCGACTACTTGCAACAATTTTGTTATGGTCATTAAAATGCAGCTAAAACTCGTTTTGTGCAACTGACACGTTGCACGTGAAACGCCCTAAATTTGTGCGGCGCCATTGCCACGCCTACATTTGCTAGCTTCCCTCTTACTTTGGGACTTCTTACTCTTTTCCTTTTTTTCTTTTTTGGTTGCTCTTTTGCCTATTCGACTTTCACTCTAATTGCATTTTAATTGCAATGTTGCAACATCAAATGCTCGGCAATAGTCCGCTTACAGCATGTATCTTTTAGCTTGTATCTTTTAGCTTGTAGCTTGTAGCTGGCATCTTTTCTCATCCATGCAATTACAAATTTCCTATCTATCTGTCTTTCAAATCCATCTATCAACTTACAAACATTTTTATATCCTAATTGCATTCGGCTTGGACTATTAAATCCGTTTTATACCCGCCTCTAATTGAGTTAAAGGCTGAGAATTTAAGATTCTTTCAATAAAAATAAGTTAGAATGTACAATTTCTTACACTGATTTCCTATTTAAAGCATAAGAAGCGTTTAATGCAATTTTAGTAATGATAATTGGTCTGGAGTCTAGGAACAGGAATTTATTTTCTTTTAAATCTTGTAAAAAATAAGTAAGAGCGTAAAATATTAAACTAAGCAAGTAAAAATTCCGAAAAATTCCCTGATAATAATTTACAAAATTTCCCCTCAAATTAAACCCTTTGAAATAATTGTCAAAGATTATTTACAGTGTAGACAGGAAGCTGCTTTAATGCACTGCAAAAGTGGCATTGTTTCCATTAGCTAGAAGTTTAAGGTTTCTATAGATCTTTTGGTTTTGAAACTCGTATTTCTATTGTACTCTTGCAATGGTCAACTTTTTGGCTTATTAGACTAAAGTTTCACTTGAGTGGATTCTTAAAAGGGGGAAACAAGTAAAAGAAGAAAGACATTTTAGCTGCTTCACAAATCAGAGGCAACTGGACACGGTAACTTTTTGATGTGCCCACTGTGCGGCCCTACAGTGTGTCTACAGACACTGAAATACGTGCTGCATTTGCATATTGCAATTGTATCTGTATCTTTCACTGTCTCTGCATCTGTATCTGCAACTGAATCTGAGGATGGAACTCAAGTTGTAGTTAAAGTTGAAGTTGACAGCGACGACGATGTCTGTGCCTTTTTCATGCCATTTTTGCCCTTTAACCGATGTGTTTTTGCCCAGCCGCGCCTCCCCTCCTGCGACCCTGCTAAGACTTGTCGCAGCGCGTGCAAAATGTCAAGCGTGCAAAAAAGTAAAGGCGAAAAAAAAGCTAGAAAAACTAAAGTTATCTTTGTTATGCAGCTGTTTTAATACTCTAGCTAGATTTCAAAAAATTCCAGCCGTTTTTCTGCTGATATTTGTTCAATGTTGTCAAGTTCGAAAGGCATTTGTAATACCCATGTAGAGGGTATTACAGCGCATGACATCTTTCTTTTGGCTAGCTGGAAGATTTCAATCTAAGGCATTTGACATTTGCCATAAAAGGAGCTGCAGTCAGAAGACTGCAGTCTGTAGTGGGGGGTAGTCTGTAGTCTGCAGTCTTCTCTCTGCAGTCTACTAGTCTTTGCTCTTCTTTCTTCCGACTTAAATCACTAATCGAGTTTTATGTTTGTTTAACTTGTGCAAATGTCAGAGTGTTGCACAAAAATTGAAGTTAGTCCAGCGAATAATGTTCATGATGACAATGCAGTGTCAACGCAGCTGCCACATACCCCCTTACTCCCCTACAATCCCCTTCACTCCCCTGCACTCATAAGCTCGACTTCTGTTGCCGTTGCAATTTCTGCTGACTTGCCACAGAACTAGCACGAGGTCAATTTGCGGTGGCGCTTAATAATTGCGCTAAAATGGAGGCAAAAAAAAACAGCAAAAAACAGCAACAAAAAAATACAAAATACAAATAAAAATAAAATGGAAAAAAAGCACAACAACATGAACAATTGGCGTTCATTGCTGTGCGCTATACTAAAAATGCTTAATGGGTATATTAAGCTGGTCCATCAATTATTTAGGAATCAAACCACGCAAAACTTTCAGCTCAAATCGATGCAAAACTGCTGCATTTTTTAACAGCTGAATGCAGTTGGAAATTCGTGGAAAAATAAATTTTACAATTCGCTACCAATTCGTAGCAAAGTTTGAAATTTGTTTACGAAACGCAAAAGTTACGCAACTTTATTTATTTACCTAAACTATAAACTAAAAGTTGTGCCAGTTTCTTGGTTGCTTCCAGTACTTGGCCCATCTTTATATTGACTTATTGCAGTATTTAATAATTTATAGGAAAGTCATTGTATTCAGTTGTTTTTGAAGAGCTGTAGCTTTAAGTTAAACAGTTTAAACTTGAGTTATATCCTTTATATTGTTAAAGCATTCTTTTTCCTAATTATTATATGTATATATGCATATAAAAACACAAACATTCATTACCCGCTTTATAATTTATAGAACATCTTAAAATCGGTTTATTTGGCATTCGCCTAACTTAGCTACAGTGATAATCCCCATAAAGTGCACAGTCTGCTGGGCGTGTCTGCTGCCCTACGCAGACAATTCGCCAGTCACGCACATTAAGTAAACAAACAGTAACAACAACAGCAACAACAACAACTACAAACAAAAACAATGCAAAGAAATCGAGAAACTCGAGAAAAGTATTTCTTCTAATTATTAATATTACCCACTCGTCGCGGCATTTGTTTGTGCATTTTGTGCCTGGTAATCCAACTAAGTGGTTCTCATGCCCCGCCAAATTCAGAATGCTCTCTCCCTCTCCTTTCCCCCCTTCCCCCCCTAGTCTATTCGATGCCCCAACCCATTTCCTGCCTAGAAAATTCTCTGATTCAGCAAACTAAGAAAAACAGCATAAAAGACAACACAAAACAATCAGACAAAAAACCAAACAAACAAACATTTCAAATTCCGCTGATACTTGAAAACTTGTTAATTTAACACCATTCGTTTGCGTTCGCTTCAAGTACAAAACTGAAGTAAACAAATCACAGACACTGTAAAATAATAAGCAGAGAATTCATTGAATTTAATGGATCATAATTAACACTCGATTCTAATAGCAGAAACTTGCTGACATTTTAATTAGAGCAGCAGCAAATTCTAAACAAACAACTAATTTTCCTCGATTAAACTTTTGTGTTAAAATATATATTAGTAAAGTCAGTTGGCTACTGGCAAAGCAACGTTAAATGGATTGTGAAAAGTGTTAATAAATATGAGGAAATTTGAGAACAAAGTGCGGCCTGTGGTTTGCATTTTGCAACACTGAACCGTAAGAGCAGCAACCAACTTGGTAACAATGTAATTTAAGCAAAGTTGTCAAAAATGAATCCCCTAAAACTATGCTAGAGATTTTGTAAAACAAGCGGAAAAATAGAAAAGTTGCCAAAAAGGGGTCAAAAGCGTCAAAGGGTAGGTGAGGAGTTAAAGTAAGGGGTTTGGGTAAAAACGGCGCTTAATAATCGTGACATTTGAAATTGTTCAACTTGGCAGCAGGAAGACGGAAATATCAGACAGGCGAACAAGTCCAGTTCAGTTCACATCACTCACACGTTTCATTGGGTGAATTTGTGAATGAAATGCATGGAGCACCCTGTATCAGATTGTATCATTTTGCTCTGACGGACAAGTCAAAGGCGCAGTCATGTCCAGTGGGAGTTCATTATGGCTATCAATTTAAACTGAAAAGAAAGAGCTCTCTACTTGTTAGGAAATGGATAATTGGAAATTTCTAATAATTTTTTAAGCATGCCATTTAAGAAGTAATTCAATTAACTCCAACTCTTTTGTTTGATAAAGGAAAAAACAAGTTGTAATTCAGAAAAAAGCAGAAAAATTTAATTTGCTGCAGTCTTTATTTAAAAAATGTTCAGGAATATATAAAATATATATATTTAAGTTTAAGTTATTATTAACTCAAAGCTAGCATACTCCACATTTCATTCAGTGCCGAGTATCAAAGTGTTGCACTTTATACATAACTGCAAATTAAAGCAACAAAGAAGTAAGAGGGCAATAGTAAGAGAAAGAGTGCGGGAGAGAGAGAAAGGGAGCAAGAGGGAACGACTGTCAAGCAGTCAGCAGTGAGTTGAGCAAAAACGGAAACCGGAAACTGCCAGAGTTGCCAGCCGCTTACCGTTTCCCGTACGTTCTATGAGGCAACTAACTAAACGGGTTAAAAGAACCCAAACCAGACTCGAACTGAGTTGGTTCTGCTTGGGGTTGGCCAGATGGTTAGGTTAAACCATTGATAATGCTAACCAAAAATAAAAAAAGAAATGAAAACAAAGCAAAAAAAAAAATGGTTGAAATATAAAAGTTTTTAATGTTGTTTATGGCGAACGCTTACAAAGTCAGTGATTAAATTATTTATGACAGCTTTAAAATGCAGAGTTGCTCCAGTTTTTGCTGTGCGCTGTGAGCGGTGTGGCCATAAAATGCCAAGACCTGTGCCAGTGTTGCCAAATGCGGTTGACAGCAACACACAATTGCAATGGCAATAAACATTTACGCTGTAAGCATAATTAAGAAAATGTACAACAACGAGGAAATGAAAAGCACAGCACAGCACAGAACTGAAATGGTTTAATAAAGGACGTGGGCGTGGCAAAAGAAATTTCGCGAATGCGCTTGGCAACACTGTTCTTCTTGTTGTTGTACACTCTTTTTGTCCTTGATGATGATGATGATACGAATGATGAGCCGACAATTGCAAACAACATTGTTGTTTGCCATTTATTGTTGTTGAGGTCACAGCCACGCCCCCACATCCCCTTAGCCACATCCGGCATTGTTGTCGCCTACAGTTGACAGTTTACAGTTAACAGTTATGCGCCATTTTTGTCACACGGGCATGTTTTGGACATCGCGCGCCGCGTGTCCTTGAAACGGCATTGTGCAACACTAATTGCGCATTTTTAGAACACCATCAAATGGAATGACTTTTTGCTTACGGCAAATGGCAAAAACATTTTCAACTTTCAAATGATTGCTGGCAACCCTATAAAAACTTTTTGCAATCTATTACAACCATAAACGGTTAATGCCCTTAACGTTTACCAACACTGTGTGTGTGTGTGCCAGTGTGCGTATGTTTCTGTTCGGCATAATGTTGATTATGAATTCTGCAAAGTACTGAACCATTGTTTGTAGATGAGCAAAAGTTTGCAAATTGTGCGGAACACTGCAAATATTATGGAATAGAGTGCATTTACCAACACTTAAAGTCGTAACATTAACCAAAACTTGGAGTTTAAAACTATAATGACTGAATGCTTAAATTATTTTATTGGCTGTAAAACTTTTAGAATTCACAACGCAGCGTTTACCAACACTGAACGGATTTTGTTGGCAATACCAACTTGATGCAAGCGTCTCAACTTAAATCAATTACATTTACCAACAAAATTAAACTGGTTGCAGTATCTCATGCTTCAACTACGTTTACCAACACTGTTAGCCCATTTCCTAGATACGTTTGTTAATTTGCTATAGTTGCGCTTAATTTCTTTAAACTCTTTGTCAGTTTTTTCGTACTATAGTTCTAGGTTCTAGGTTAGGTTCTGCATAACCCAGCATTTACCAACACTAGACACTTGTGTTTGACAGCTTCGCAATACGCTTTCATCTTGCTCCACTGCCTAATTAAAAAGCTGCCTCTGCAAACAGCCGATACAATGTTGGCGGCATTTCTAAAGGAATTCACTCCGATACTCCCACAAGAGATGCTACTTACAAAAGACGTGGTGTGAATGGGTGTGCGTGTGTGTGTGTGTGTGTGTCTGTCTATTATTACCATTCACCATTGTCTCGCAGCTCTCAATCATCAATTGACTTCAATTTCAGCTGCAGCTCTTTTCAAGTCAACAACTTCTGTTGCACTTCGTCAATTTCAATTTCATTTGACAGTTTTCATTTTGAAGTTTGCTTTTCTTTAATCAGCGCATTCATTGCCAGTGTTGACAGCGACTTTGATGATGCACACACATGTGTGTAAGTATGCGTAGGGTTGCCATTTAGTGCTCCCTGTGGAATCGTCTCTCATGAGGTAGACAATTCTTAGGGTATAAGAGGCAGTGTGTTTTCAAAGTGATTTGTACACACGAGCAAAAGCAGGAATTCTAGACAAAAGTCAATTCAAAACAATGTGGAAAGTGGGGCAGGAAACAATTGGTTTTAGTAAGATACTAGTTCAAAAATCAAAAGCCAACTGTTTTGGGTTTAAGCCTACTTAAATTTACGGCTAAATTCAAATTCGTTTAGTTTCTAATTACACAAAAGAAAAACTGTGAAACTATTTTGTACCTTTAGCTAAAATTTAGCTTTTTTATTTAAATTATAAATACAATTTATACCCATTCTTGCTCTCTCAATTATTTTTATATTCTCTATTTGTCTCACGTTATGCATTGAGTTCGCTGCTGGAGAATTGATGCAGTTCTAACGACAATTTGCCATGACTCATGCATGATGCACCTGTCTGTCAGTTGATTGCCTGTAAAACACGAAACACATGCAAAGTCAGCGAAAGAAAGTGGTAAAATGCACAAGAACACAGTTGTTAGCCAGAAGTGAAAGGAAGGCTAAAGAAGCTGCCGAACTGGCACAAAAAGCTACAATCGAGCAAACCGACGCTTTGAGGCCCTGTAGTAGCAATCAATCAATATAATCACAAATGATTTTGTGAGCATAGACCACTCTATGCTTTTTAAGTACAGGGTCTAAAGAGTTAAAGAAACAGCAGTGACAATTGCTCGTTTGTGTTGCCAAAGTAGACAAGTTGACCCATTTAGTTTGCCAACTTGGCGCCCAACGTGAGTGGGGATGTGAGAAGGTAGAAGACGGAGGGTAGCGCAACGAGGGATGCAGGCCAGAGATACAAAAAGATAGTTGGAGCCAAGTTGAGTGGTCTTATGGCAGTTCAACATGATTTCTGTAACGATGACGCGAAATCGACGCAACCTACAAGCAGCCACAGTGCCACATTGAGTGGAAGATGCCAGCAAAGGACAGACAGACGGACTGTTAGACAGGTAGATGGACAGACTGACTGACAGTCAGACAGTGCGGCAGACAGTCAGTTGCAGCAGCAGCAATAAGTAGCCAAGTGTGGCATGATAATGGGCACGGGGAAATGCCGATGACATGGATGTCAATGAGCGTTGCCGGAAAGGTACTACAAAATGCTTTTTTTGGCTGATTTTTACCCCAGCAATCAAATAAATACATAGCAAAACAAGAAAGAAAAGTACAGTCGAGCGCGCCCGACCGTATAATACTCTCTGCATTTGTCCCGATTAAATTATTAAAATCGGTATCGAGATATTACAATGTGAATTACTTGCATTAAAACACGTTGAAACAAAAACAATCTAAGCATAATCAAACATACATCTGTTTGTTTGTATTCGAATACACATACGTTTGGCAATATGTATATGATGCAAATATGCATGCATGTATGTGTGTATTCGGCGCAGCCAGCGACCGCGGGCAGCGCTGCCGACACACAGGCAGCGAAAACGTTCGAACATGTGCTTGTGTGTTTCTATCTCGCTTGCACCTATGGGTTGGTATTGCGTTCAATTATCAATATTGTAACGCTTCTAGTTTTCTTGTTTATAGTCCGATTTTAATGCGCCTTTCAGTATAGTTTAATATAGTTAGGTCTCCACACGTATTATATAATTACAATACTGTACGATACGAACAAGTTCGCCAAACCCGGCATTGAAGGTTCCAGACTTTTTTATCAAATGTGGGAAAAGTGGGCGTGGCAGTCCAAAATTTTAAATGGCAATGCAACTATGCCGTCGCTAGGAACCTCCCGTTCCAGAATTGGTGATCCTAGGTGCCATAGTTACTGAGATATTTGCCGAAAACACCAATTTTTTCCGAGGTGTGTCCAGTTTTTTGCTTATTGTGGGCGAATGGGGCGTGGCATCGAAAAAAAAAAAGATTCTTGTATTGACTGACTAAATATCTGATCGTTTGACACCAAGCTCGAACTTGTAGCTCTTACCATCTCTGAAATCTGTTTGTTCATACGGACGGACAGACAGACAGACAGACAGACAGACAGACAGACAGACGGACAGACGGACATGGCTATATCGACTCGGCTTGTGATGCTGATCAAGAATATATATACTTTATGGGGTCTGCCACGCCTCCTTCTGCCTGTTACATACATTTGCACAAACCCAATATACTCTTGCAGAGAGTATAAACATATATTGCAAAAAGAGAAATGTAGAATGCGAATATTTTCTTTATATTTGGCCAAGTTGTGAATGCTGAATGAAGTGCGAACAGCTAACGATCTCCATCTGTCTGTCAGACCTGCTTTCATTTTCTCCACTTGGCCGATGCTTTTCATATCAAAGCCATTTTCCAAGCATGCACATAAAAAATAATTTGCCAAATGTGCCAGAAAAATGTTAATGAATTTTTGGTAGAAAAAGAAAAATGCTCAAAACTGGTACAAAAGCGCAGAGCAATAAGAATTGCAATTAAAAATCGTTGAAAGTTTGAAGAAGAATTGAGTAAAGCGCTGAAAAAATCTTTGAGGAAATCGATATAAGAAAAGTGAGCGGAAAAATCTTAAAAATCATTGTACAGAAAGAGAAGCTGCTAAAGAAGCTGTGTAAAGACAATTAAGCATAGAATAAGTCAGACACATAAATTAAATAAACTATAAAAATGTTACCCGAAAATAAACAAGTTAGGAGTGAGTAGTTTTTGAACTTGCTAAAATTAGCAAAAACTAAGTAAAAGTCGGAAACCGATTAAAAGAGGTTTGCAGCAAAGAAGCAGATATGGAAGCTCGGTATTAAAACACGCTGTTAAAAAGTCGAGCACGAGGGAAACAAATAGAGAAACAAAGTTGAAAACAAAAAAAAAAGAGGAGAATCGAATGAAATTTATTCAATTTCGATTTGTGGAATCCTGTCGGTGCTCGCGATACATAAAAGTGAAATATATTGGCCATCGGGGAAAGTTTACGTAGCGCGATGCACGTTGCAAGTTTTCAAGTGGCAACAACATGTTGCAAGTTATCTGCACGTTGCAAGGACGCTACTGCTGCTGTTGTTGTGTGGCACATCTCTTATGCATTGCAAGATGGCGTCAGCAAGTTGCTGTACTTCATGCCCCCCCTTCCACATTACCCATGCCCCTCATGCCCCTCATGCCCGGTGCGCTTATCATTAAGCCATGAGCAGGGCATTAAGTTGGCAATAAACGTAAATAAAACTGCAAAAGTTTCACTTAATAGAATTTAATTTTCTTGCTACCCAGACAAGCGAAAGCCAAACAAGAATGAAAGTGACTGAAAGAAAAGGTGAAAAAAAATCGACAACAACAGGAAAAATCTTGTATGCCAAAAAAAAAAAGAACAAGAACAAGAGCTTTATCCAGTAGCATAGAATTTTCAATTTTCATAACCAACGGCGTTGCCTCACTGGCTAATGCCAAGGAGGGAGCTGAATTTAAGGGAGACTAAGGGGTAACAAGGGAACCCAGGGGCCTCCCTCGAATGCTTTATGTCTTGATTGTTTTTTAGTGGATGTGCGAGAGTTTTTATCTTGTCGCTGCATCTGAATCACGAATGTCAATTACTTTTCCCTCTTCGAGCGAAACAACAGAAAGCTGTGCATACATTAAGGCGCCTGTCGGCGTCCCGCTCTTCCATTCTCTCTCTCTCCCTTTTCCTCTTCTGGGTGTGTGTGTGTAAAAGCGAAAGTTTGTCCTTATTGTTGACTCAGTGGGTGACATCATCGTGGCATGCTTTTAAGCCAAGCAATGAATGAATGATACATAAATAAATAAATAAATGAAGGACCTCGCTGGGAGTGTATGTGTGTGTGTGTGTGTGTTATCGCATCCCCCCATCTATCGATAAGTGCATGACAGCGTCTTTCTATCAAACTCTTAAGTTAATTACACAAGTAATCTATTGAATAAAAGTGTGTGATAATTGAGTAAGCTTCTTTTGCCAATCATTTGACCTTTTCAACCAACTTGCAATGTGACTTATCGATAAGTCCTAATGAATTAAATTAACCAGCAGTCCTTCAACTCAATTTCTATACTCTACAACTAATTATATATGTATAATTTCAATTTAGTTCGATTGCCTGTATACTAATAAGTCCAGTGGTACTTAAAGCTACTGGATGTTGCCTTATAAAATTTATGTATAAAGGTTGAATTTCATACACTTGGCAGCAATCAGTATTATCGGGTTATCGATAGGAGCAAAGCGCTAATTTATTACAATACAAATCAAAACATAATATAAATCAACTAAAATATACCATAGAAGTATGAAGAAGTATATTCAGTAGTCCAAATTCGTATGCCTAAAATAAAATAGCAGTCGCTTTATTAATCGATAACTTAAATATAATTCTATTGAGTTATGTACTTACCGCTTGGCCTGTGATTGACTGCATTACGTTTAAATACTTGAAAATGTGTGAGTTTTAGCCCTAAAGAGACAATTATTTACTTGTTATCGACTTATCGATAACCTAAATTTTGTCTATTTACTAACATTCTTATCTAAACTCGGTTTAAAACATTACTTAGAGTCCCTTGTAATCATTACCAACATATACACTTATTGTTAGTCAAATATTCGCAGACTATCCACTTATCGATAACAGCAATGTGCTTTTAAATTGGTTTAAACATGAACATTCAGTGCTTTATCGATAACTAGCTTAGTCTAGTGAAGTTCACAGGCATTAACGCTTTGTATGCTTTTGTATTTATCGATGAGTTCAGCATCTAGACTTATCGATAACTTGCGCATGCTTACACATAAAGTGACTCAACTGTACTTTGTATCTAGCAGTAGCTCTTGAAAGTATTTAGAAGTAAGTGTATCTATTATGCGACAATTAATCACAGACTCGAATAGACTTTTCACTCACACTCATTCCCTCTCTCTCTCTCTCTTTCTACTTGCAGGTACGTGCTTGAAGCGACAGCGTTTATTTTAACCCCCACCTCGGTATACCCCGAAGTCAGGCTAAGTAGCTTTCCCTTTGGCCTGCGATGCAGCCATTATTAATTGATTTTCAATTTTATAGATATATCAGAGACACACACACACACACGTACACTCACACACATCTGTGGCAATTGACTTGAGTGCAAAATTGTTTCCAGCTGCGATATCTGCTTATTGCCGAGAAGGGAGCAAAAATGGGGCATGCAGCTCACAGCTTCATGTTGCATGCAGCACTTTACGCATCATTAAATGGACTGCGAAATATTTCGCTGCCGTCGACAGATTCAAGTAGTACCACATGTGTGCGAGTCTAGCTGTGTGTGTGAGTGTGTGTGTGTGTTAGTGCAGCGCCCCACACGGTAGCAAGTGGCGCCGCTTATGAAGTGTTTACTTTTAACTTACCACAAAATCCAATACAATTCATAAAATATTAAAAACATGAAAACTATTTACAAATATATTTATTTATATTTACTAACCACATTCTTCATTCAACTTGATGGACTAGCTCCCCCTCTTCCCTCTCATTCTCCACTCTATATTTTTTTAAAAACCATTTGAAATGAAATTGTGAAACCTCAAAAACAATATTTTTCAAACGTTCTGATTGTTTTCATCATATTTTGTTATTGCCCATGCTTCAGAACCCTCAACACCCGAAACTTTTATCCCTTACCCAACGAATGCGGTTGGGGCGGAGCGGGGGCGTTGCGGGGGCTTAGCGGGGGCGTGCCAAACTATTGCAATTGCAACGTAAATAGACTTTTTCAATGCACTTGACACATGCAATTAAATGGCAGCCATCGAGGTTCACTGATAGCACTACCGAGAGTTGGTAGCTGTTAGTGCCGGACAGGACAGAGAGCATAGTTCAAAGCGATTGTGGAAACGGGGGAGGCTGTGGGGGTGTTAGAGACGACCAGCCAGAGACACATTTACTATCTATATGCACTTTATTTTTTCCCATTTTTATGTCCACGTATTGTATATTCAATATTTATATGCTGTAACTGCGAGCAGAGTCACAGACTCAATGATTCGGCCAGCAGGAGAGCACGTGTGACACTACAGAAAAGAAAGTTTCGGGAAAAGCTCACAAGTACTAGCAGTGAAGAGCTGTAACTATTTTATTGCAATCGTGAGTAGTAGGTTAGATTCGTCATTAAAAGCTTATACTCGAGTACAGAAAAGCTAAAGCTTTCATATCTATAGTTCAAAGCTGATGATCCTCTGTAATAATTTGATGGGTATCTTCTTCCCCTCAATGAAAGCTTTCCTTGTAAAAGTGCATAGAAAATAAACTTTTCTACTAAACCTACAAGTTTATTTTGATCTTACTTCCACATAAGCTCAACACTATTGATACAAGAGCTGAGAAAAGCTCTCAAAACCAATGCAAGCCATTACCCTCTTTTTTTACTCTAAAGCTTTTACATAGAAGCGTCTTGCCTACACCAAGACCTAAAAGCTCTAGAAAAGCTTCTGCTGTGAGCGCATCGAAGCGCAACGAACTGTCGTTGAAGCCGATCCCGAACTGACGTTGCATGCAATATGCATATGGGGAAAAAGGCTCCGTGCCTCGCACAAGTGCCCGTGGGATGTTTTCGCTTATATCGACAGCCGGTGGTGGCATGTGGCATGTGGAAACCTTTTTAGTGACATGAAAAATGTGCAACGCGGGGAGAAGTGAACGGAAGAGAGCACAGACACTGAAGGCAAACAGAAAAAAAACAGCAGCAAACAGCTCGTAAAAATCAAACAAAAGCGAGCCAAAAACTCTAAATAACAAAATCAAAATGAAATGAATCGTTGCGAAAACCTGCAAAAGCTATTGAAAAATATTGTCAGCATCGTTGGACGTTGAGGACGTCGGTATTGGGGGTTAACGGGTTTCGGGTTTCGGGCTTATCGGGATTGCCATGCAACTATCACGAAATAAAAGCATGACAACAAAATCATTTAACCACATCGAAATTGGCAGAAAAAAAAATTCGAAAAGAAAATACCAAAAAAATATATGAAAATAATAAATGTATATATAAACAAAATATATATATGTATGTAAATAAATACAGAAAAATGCCGAAAAGAATTCGTCAAAATAGCCAACAGCTTTACGGCCAAACTGCTTTACATTGGCCGCTTCTGGTCGGTTATGGAATGGCCATCGAGGGGCTTAAAATGCCGGAAAGGGGGGGATGGCTATATCATATCGGTAGCATATGGCATACAGATGTGAAAGAGCATGGTTATGAATTGAATACGCGCACATTAAACAACAGCCAGAGTTGCACTTGTCTGTCCAACTGCTGTTGTAGCACTTACCGGGATGAGTCTGTCCGGTATGTCCTGCGGGTATGTAGGGAAAAAGTGGAATTTGATTTGGTTTGGATTGCAAACTGAATGCATTTGCGGGTGTTACGATTTTTGATAGCTCCGCGGGCAGCACATAATTGCCAATGTCTACTCAATTTGCGATCATAGCGAAAGGACCCCGCCTCACCTCTACAAACCCCCAAAAAAAATAGGGAAAACACATATTTATTTCACGTTTCAAGTGGATGTGCAGAGCTTAAAGTTAACGTTGATGGGATAGAGTGATGAGCACGCTTTCAGCTCGTAAAATATGCGAATCGTTTGCACAAAAGAGAAAAGTAAAAACCGTTAATCGTTACCTTAGAGCTGTGAAGATACTCAGTAGGCATTAAAACGTTTGCGAATGTGGCACAAAAGAGAATAGAAAAGCACGCAAGATTGGATTCAGAACATTGTAGTTTTAATAAATAAATAGCAAAAGTCAATGAATTCTTCTGAGGCTAAAACGTTTACGAATACAAGAGAAATCTAAATTGCAAAGAAATTTAAAAAAGAAAAAAAGTTTCATATATGAATGCCAAACAAAGAAGAAGTAAAAATGCAAATATTTAACATTTAAGAATGCCAGCAAATCAGAAATCATTTAATCCGTCTGCAGCCTACGTATAATTAATCAATTGCACATAAAAATCTGATTAATAGCCGCAGCATGCAAAGTGTAATCGCTGACAGTTATCGATAACTTAACATAACTCTCAGCCTTAATGTGTGCACTATACACGCAGCTACTGCAGCCGAGAGTCGTTAAATCGCTGTAAATGTAATCAAGAATTATCGATAAGTAGACGCCATGCTGGTTTTGGACTGACTCAATCACATTTGAGCCGCTTTCGCTGTCAACGTTCGCATTATATGAAATTACAAAAGCTAAATGGTATTCAAGCCAGTGTGTGTCTGTGCCATATCTCTCATAAATGGGCACTGAGCCAGCTGGACGTTGGTCTCGTGTCTCGAGCTTTGAGTCTCCAGTCTGCAGTCTCCAGTCTAGACTGCACGGACGCCTATCACAAAATGAGTCCTCTTGGAACCGATATACCCCCCGTTGACCCTTTGGCTGCGAAGGCTCCAATAAAATTGAAGTTTATCGACATCGTTAAAATTATCTTAACGGGCATCGCGAGCAGCGCACAAGATAGAACAGGATAGAACAGGATGGAACAGGACGAGCGCTGCGTTTGTTGCTTTTTTATTACTTATGCCGCGTTCTCGTTCATATAAATTCACATTTTCCACTTCATTGGGCAACGTGGTGCGACAAAAACAACAACTACAACAACGATAACGATGTCGATGACGATGACGATGACGACAATCGCTGAGCTTTATGCCACTGCAGCCACTTTGCATAAGTGAATGTTGGAAATGCGAATGAGCAGAGTACACTGAGAAAATTTACACACCAAACATACACCGCATAAGTCGTGTAGACATGGTGAGAGAAGGAGAGGGAGGGAGAGGGCGTGTAGGGGCGGGCAAATAGCATAATTCTCACGTTGGTAAAAATGAGGAAAAAAGCAAATTACACACACATATGCCGTAACCTCACCAACTTCCTCTCCCATCGACAATCTTGCAATCTCAGTTCTGAGTTCTGGGGTCCAGTAAATGTCATGCATATGAATTATCGATTGTGCGTGGGCTCATCTTAAGTCGTAGGTGCGTAGGGGCGTAGGGGTTTTAGCGGCGGGGCAGTAAGCAAGTCAACAGCCGTGCTCAGAATGGGGATTACATACGAAATTAAGTGGCACCCTGAATAATTCATTTTCTTACCTTCTTTTATCTGCTTTCCTTTCGTACCGTTTTTTTTTTGTGATGCAAATTACACACGGAAATGGTCTTTTGTTTTGGGACTCACGCATATCGATATCGATATGTATCTGTAACTCGAAAGCGATTTAAATATTGAGTGACTTAAGTTTAGCATTCGTTTTGTATGCATTGCCGATAACAATGTTGGGTGTACAAATTGTCAATTGTATGTTACACAAGCAACGATTATTTATCGATTTGTTTAAGGTCTAATAACTATATGTTGAGTATTTGGTAACACAGAGTTTATAGTAATCGAATTATCATTTGTTTACGAAAACTTGTGTAGTTTTCGATAACTTCCAGTTGCAATCGATAACTTATCGATATGTGTAAAGACGTTTCTTGCTGATTAAAAGCTATTTTCAACAGTGCTTGACATAATTTTAAGGCTTCCAATCATTTTCGAATGCAACTTATCGATTTTATAGATATAGATTTACAACAATTTAGCCATGCAAGCGTTTTAGTACTTATTCCAGCAGTTTGTCCTTAATTACATCCAAGTTAACGCACCCGGCTACCCCTTGAATTGTTTATCTTTTACAATTATCGACAATAGCTATCGATAACACAGAATATATTTTGTTAATTATATGCATTCAAGCACTAAATAGACAACCTGCAGTTTGTAGCTCATCGACAGTAGCGCCAGATAACAATCTGCAATTCTCAAGTAACCTCAATTTTCTATTGAATTCAATGGAGGGGAATACCCCACGTAATACTCAACTCAACTGAAAAGGAACACTTATACACGTCACATCATTCTGGGCATTGTGTGTGTTTCAAGCAGGCAACCCTAATCAGCGGACATGGCCAGAGCAGACACAGCCACGCCCCTCCAGCTCACTCCCACTTCCACACCTCTGATTTCTCGTTCACATTCTCATCACTCTCTGGCATCGTGTGCTCCAAATTCGCAATGACACTTCAACTCGCTTACACTTGAATACGCATGCCATGTCCAGGAACGGCACTCACAGTGCACATGAATGCTAAATGAGCGCATTGCACTGCCGGCACAGTGGGCAAAATCGACAATTTTCTGAAATTTTTGTTTTAACTTTTAATAAAATAAAATGTAAAATTAAAAAACAAGTTAAACGTAAATTTATCACATTCATTTAGATGATTTATTTTATTTTATGAACGTCACCTATTTGACCCACTGTGCCTTGCCTGTGCCAATGTTCCTACTGTCTCCCAGTCCCCCTCTTGCTGCTGGCTGTGCCCCTATTTGCCTATCTCCTGGGAGTGTCTGCATTTAAATCGAATAGCTTCATCAGCAGCGCAATCGTTTGAGGGCTGATGCCGGGTGGAGGGTATGGTAAGGGTATAGGGGTCTACCGAAGGACCTATGGACGAGGGAGCATGTTGAACGTCAAACGGAAGTTAAGACTTCCGTTTCCCGGAGCTCGTCCCTCGCACACACCTGAGGGGGTGGGGAAACATTTAAGCTACACTCTTTGGCAATTGCTGCTACCCTCTACCGTTGCCTACCCGCTCCCCCGCTCGGGTGATTGCTCCCACCCGGAGTGTGCTCAATCTGCCCCCGATAATGACAAAAGTGTTAATAGCGCCACACGCTGCATGTGCTGCAAAATTATGCAGGCGCCGTTGATAAAATACAACAACAACTGCGATATATAAAATATAAATACAAAAAAGCAAAGAAGTGAAAAATAAAAAACGGGGCAAGCTGAAAAGGAAATACAAGTGCAGGAAAGGAAGGGTTAAAGGGGCTGGAGGGTGGCAGAAGCTGACTGAAAGGATGTGCTCGCCTAGTGAGCATGACGAAGATGATGAGAGCTGAAAGGGAGCTGAAAGGGACTGACAGAGAAGGTGGAGAAAAGCAGTGCTAGTTTCTGTTCTTTCCTGTTCCGTTGCACTTTGTTGCCACACTTCACTTTTCATGCACCATGTGCTGTGCAACAGCAGCAGCAGCAGCAGAGAGCAGCGCAGAGAGTTTCACGTCGCCTCGACACTTGGACTCTATGTCAATCCCATCCTCATCTGACTTACTAGCACACTCCAGCTCCAGTTTCACTTGCAGTTGCAGTTACAGTTCCAACACACTCCAGTTTCTAGTTCTTTGGCAGCTCCTTCATCATCGTCTTAAGCGCGCTTCCTTTGGCAAGCCAAAATCCCTTTTCATTCAATGTGGCAGCGTGTTATCTCTGTATCTCTTTTTATACCCCGCAGCCCCTTTCTCACTCACCCCCCAGCCTGCACTCACTCTCTCTCTCTCTCTCTCTCTTATGGCTCAACTCTCTATAGTCTGCTTTGCTCGTACACTGCTACCAAAATGCTTGCAAGACTTAGATTCTTATTAAATTATTCTTATTTTATAAAAAATTTTTATAAATTTATTTTAACATTTAATTAATTTAATTTAACATATCATTAGAATGGCTTCTATTTGTTAGATTTTCCAATTTTGAAAGAGCCTTTTCTGTATGCCATAAGTGACAATTTGGTAACTTCTTGAATACCAAAAAAAATCGCTAATTTACTCAACAAATTTCGGGTTCACAAGATCCCAGATTAGGTATATTTTTAGTGTATGTAGAGAGTTGTTCATAAGTTGCAGTTTTCAGTTTCCAGTTTTCTATTTTCTCAGTGTAAAGGAATAAGAATTCCCTTCCATCCCTCTCCGCCTTCGCACACCTTTCGCGCTGCGTCTTAAGTAGCACTCCAGTTGGCTGCTTATGCTATTAAAGGCATCCATTGACTGCATCCACATGGAAGCTTTTGTATAAGCGTCTTCATCTGCCTCTTCTTCATCTGCTTCTTTGGTATCTTCGTTTTCTTTATGCTCAGGAGCTCCCCTATTGCTTACGCTGCGTAATGCCTTGCACTAAAGCGACATCTGTGCCTGTGTGTGTGGTCCAATTAATGTGTTCACTCTACTCTTCAAGCCCAAGATTTGCTGCCGATACGGTGACAGCAGTCTCATATTGGCAAACCATTTGAGATAGCACACACACACACACACCCACACACACCATGTGCTTCCAATGGCTTTTCATACAATTCCACCTTCAATTTTTCCTTTCAATTGCTTTCAGCTCACACTCACTCAACCTCATAAATTTGAAAGTTAACTTTTATAAAATTTTGTATGTTTCAAAGTACAGCACTCGCCTGTGCTTTACATTGTAATTCAATCAATCAAAAAGCGCTTCAATCAATCATCTACTTATATGTACTTCTGTTACTTTTAATTCTTTTAATTTCAATTTCAGTTGCTGGAATTAGTTCTCAGTTGATTCAATCAAAAAAACTCCTTTCCTTTCAACAATTGAAATTGTATTTTCAATCGAACATTTTTGTTTTAACCCAAAAAAGTTAATCAATCAATTGCTAACAGACACTCAACTTTCTATGCCATTTCTTTCCAGTTCTAAATCAATCAGTTTTAATATTGTTTTATTATTTAATTAAACGGACTATACTTTAAACTGCAGAGTTCTGTTCTGCCTTTTCCTTTATGTTTTCTATTTACTATTTCAATTTTTTCCCTGGCTTTCAATCATTGAAACATAAATTTTAATGTCAATTTATGCAACTTTTAGGTGTTTTTTTCTGCAGCCTACTTTTTAATGGTAAAAACCTTTGGTCAAGTCTTGGAAATTCAATTAGTTTCCAACGTACATCAAAGCCCTGCGTATTGCGCATTGTAATCAATCAATCAATCAATCAATCAGCAAACGATTCTAGCTCATTAAGTTTTGAACAACTTTTACATGCGTTTGCCTCGCTGTCATTTTGTGCAGCCCAACAGTGTCTGCTGTCAGTTAGCCGCCAAACAACAGCAGCAGTCAACAGTGACTACAACAAGTTGTTGCACAGGTTAAAGGTGCCTCAAGTAGAATGTGTTAAATTTATTACAATTAAAGTTTTTTCAACAAACCAAAAACCCAAGTTGAAAAAAAACGACATTTAAATGCGGCATGGCCATTAAAATCAAACAGTGGGCGTGGTTGAAGTGTACATGTGTGTGGTGTGTGTTTGTGTGTGTTTGTGTTGTCGACACGCTTCAACGCCAACAGTGGCTGCGAAAAATTAGCAAACGAATTGCTGCCGCCTCTTTCACGCTTGACGCACTGCAGCCGCCAAAAGCTGATGCCAGCCAGGATTGAGGCTCGTTTTCAGTTTCAGTTTTTCCCACTGTCAGTTGCCAGGCTACCCTCTGACCCCTTCCCTACCCCCCTCCACCACAGGGTCTAACCCCTTTAGCATCGTCGTCGACAACCTCGACGCACACACATTTTGCCAAGTGATTTATGAGACGCGAGGCAGCATTTAAACATGAAAATATTTTTCGTATATGAATGGGAAATGCTTCTTCCTGCCACTACTCCTTTCTCCACTTCTCTAACCTACCAGTTCCAATCCATGCCTGTCTAAAAACCCGCTCAGAGAGTGCTGCTCTGCTGCTCTCTTGTGAGTATGCTGCAGTCGAGCAAGCTCGCTAGTCAAACACTTGTTTCCCACACATGCTCATTAAAACAAAGTTAATTAAACACTTTGAAATAAATAACAAATTTTAAAGTTACTAAAGTCAGGAATTTTAATCATTAAACGTGTAAAAATTACTTTTCTCAAAAATTTAGAATTGTTTTGCGGAGTTTAACAAATCAATATATAATAAAATTGAATTACTGAAATTTATAAACAATTTAGCTGGTAACTTTTGCTGCTTGTCACAAGCAGTGCCAGCAACTTGGCACACCCTGTTCGCCGGGTAGCCTGAAAACGAGGCTGACACATGTCCGTTGGACTGACTCGTTGCCAGACGAGAGTTGCATCTTTAGCCCTGCAGCGAGATGTGCGAGATATTTTGCAATAAAAGTATAAACAGCATGAAAATATTTTGCGTAGACTGTCCAACTGTTGAAGCTCAAGACCCCCACTACCCTCCCCCTCCCCCGCACCCCCCACTCATGTCCCGTGTCAGATTTTTGTCTGCTTCCAAAAAATGCAACAACAATGAGTACATAAATTTTTGCTATAAATTTTCTTTGGTTGTCAGTGGCATTTTCAAGTGTTGCCCAACAAGACGAGGGCGTAGCCCTGCCCACCTCCCTTTAATTTCTCTCCTCTGTTCCACTGTAAGTAATGCTCCCGAGGGCCTTTGAAGAGCCTTCTGCAGCTTGCTCATTTCAATGCCAACCGCAAAAAGCATTTTATTCGCTTCTCCTTAATTTTGACCAGCTGCTTCTGTTGCCCAAGCTCTCTCTCTCTCTCTCGCTGTCTCTCTCATACGCACGCCCTCTCTGTCCCTCTCTGTCTGCCTTTTTCTGTGTTGTGCCTGCTGCCACTTTTGTTGTATCTAGCAGCTACTTCAAATGCGGTTTTTGTGTGAATTTAATTAAATATTTAACGGCCTTACTAACCACAGCTTTTGCCACTTTTCTCGGACCACGCCCACTTGCCAGCCACCCCCTTTGCTGTGTGAGCAACTATTTAATTATTGTCTGAGCGCAATTTTAAATATTAGACCCAAAAAGCAAAGAAGTTTTTACAAAACTCTCAATGCACTTTGATTCAATTAGTTGCAATTGAAATGCAAATTGAAATTGAAGGCATTTGCATGAGTTTCAATCAGTTACTCGCTCTCTCTCTCTCTCTCTCTCTCTCTCTCTCTCTCTCTCTCTCTCTCTCTCTCTCTCTCTCTCTCTCTCTCTCCGCTTATCCAGAAATACAGTTGAAACTAGTTGAATCTCCTAGTTTTGTTGTTATCAAGCGCAGTTTCAATCAACTGACAGATTGAACGCCCTTTTATTTCAATTTGTGTTCAAACTGCTTTTTTACTTTCCACTACTTATGTTTTTAAATGTTACATATTTTGAATAAAATGTGCAAACAGCCGAATGATTAAATTTTATAATCAATTTTAATTGAAAGCTTACAACTCTTCATTCAATCTCCAGCACCATTCAATGAGCTTTAAGCACTACTGTTTAATCCCATAAACTAATTGAAAAACACTATAAGCTTGAAATGTAATTAAAATTTGCACAATTCACTTCAATGGCTGTAGAACTTCAATCAATTTACTATTCAATTTTTGTATTAAAATTGAAATTAATTTCAATGTCCTTTGCCTTTTCAACCGCAATCAAATTTCCACTTGAGTCCTGATTAGCAAAACTTTTCCAACAATTTTCGACTTTGGCAATTGGAAATTCAATTGTATTATTACATTTTGCTGCCAATTTCCGACTAACTGTTTTCGAACTGTTCTCCACCCACCTGACTGTCCCTCCGTCCCTCCTTCCCTACACTCTTCTCTCTCTTGACCATCAACAAATACTTGCGACCGTTGAGAACACTTGTTTTGTGAATCGAAACAAAAAACCGCATAAAATTGTTAATTATAATAGTAATTGAAATAAAGTTGCACACATTAAAAGACCGAGAAGGAAACAGAGACAAAGAGAGACAGACAGATAGAGAGTAAGAGAGTGGCAATGGAAAATGTGCTCATTTGCATGCACAAACATGCACGTTTCTGCACGTTTTCCAATTTTACAATATTTTTAGTTCAATTCAATTAGAATTTGAATTTTTCGCCCGCATGAATTAAATGAATTTTAAATGAATGAAGAATGGTTTGAAACGCAAACGCGTTGTGTCAATTGTTTTCGTTATTGTTATTGCCATCTCTGTTTATTATCTCTACATCTCCCATTCCCATTCCGATTCCCATTACTATTCCGATTTTGTTTTTTTCTTTTTTTTTTTTGGGGGGCAGTTTCAATTTCCATTTGTCTGAGTCAGTTAGGGGGGGGCACCCTGTATGCTGCTTGTCTGAGCGTTTCACTTACATATGCACATTTTCATTAGCTACCAGCAAAGTTCGATTAGAGCATTCAACGAGTTGATAAACTACAACATACCCTGCAAAAGCTGCTTAGCCTAAAGCGCAAAAAACTTATTAATACAGGGTGACCAAACTGTGACACTGTGGAACATAAGAAAGTTTATACAATGTGATCAATCGTTGCTACCCTCTTGCACTCCGCTGACTACAGGGCATAAATAGAGCATGTGATGAGCATTGAACAACCGCATTGTAACCACTTTGCTATTTGTATGGAATTATTTTTTAATTGAAGTCAATTACTTTGTGTGATGGTGTTAATTTAGTCTCTTACAGAAAGAGAGAGAGAGAGAGAGAGAGTGAGATAGAGAAAGGAGTGCTGGGTACAAGTGTACTCGATATAAACAATTCAAAATGACGTTAAACGCAAGCAATAACAAATAATTTTTATTACACTTTCTTGTTTGTCAACTGGAGTATCTTGTTGTGCATGTGTGTGTGTGTGTATGTGTGTGTGGCATGACTGACTCACTTAACCTTCCGCAGAGACCGCTAAGTACAAAATTTGTTTCACTCAATAACGGAATGACAATTAAATGCATCTATCTATTTGCCTGTGTATTGAGCGTAGCTGTGTATCTTTGTATCTGTGTATCTTATAGATTAAGCCTTTCACTGACATTCATTATGTGTCTACACCACAAAGATTGTCTAAACTGGCAACTATTTAATTAAGCGTCTACTCAAATGAACACATGCCACATTGAAAGATAAACAGATACATTTGTATCTTCATATGCAGATTCTGGTAATGCAAAACTTTAGGCTTAACTGCATACAGTAATAGCTTCAATAACTAATAGAAAACAGTGTCAATTGCATAGTTTACAATATGTTTTGAATAAATTAACAGCAATTTCACAATATTTTCATTACTATTTCAATTTCAATCAAATTTAATCCTTTTTTCATCAACACAGGTTTTGTCGCAAGAGTTTTGGTTGGAAAACGGGAACGGGAAACAGATCAGTGAATACTAGGGGATTGCGTAGCTCTTTTTATATATATATTTATCTGATACAATTGATGGAAAAGTTATGGATCTATTTGTAAAATGTTCAAATGAATACAAAGTAGCAATTCAATTGACAATTGAAAACTGCCTCGAGCAAATTGTCATTTGTTTGTTCATCTCTGCACTGCTCTCTGTCACTCTCATTCTAAATTACTAGACTCAGTTCATTTGAAAACATAGAGCGAGATAGATAGACACAATGCACTGTAAAAAAGAATATAGCTCGCTAAATTGTTAGCAGAAAACTGTTGTTCGTTAAAACTGATTAAAAATTTAGTACCTATTTTTTAATTTAAGAAAAAACATTAGGAACATTTTGTTATATGTAGAAATAAAACTGAATATTTAAAATTTTGGTAGAAAATCAACTAATCCACCAACGGATTAATAAGAGTTGAAATTAATCTAAAGCTGACGTTTATGATTGATTTTAGAAGAAATTGTTTTGTGTGCGTATTTTATAGCAGTGTTTGATGTGTGCACAACTCTAGCTGCGAAACGGGACAGCTGGGCAACTCTGAACGGTCGGGGCCTCATTGTCGGTTGTCCATCCATCATGGGCCGTAGGCGAGTCAGTGACAGCTCAATTGAGTCACAAGTCGCGTGGAAAGTCGCCAAAAATTGCAAATCCCAAATGCAAACGCAGCAAGGCAAAGCAAAAGGCCAAGAATTAAAAAAGGAAAATAGACAACAAAACAGGGGAAAAGCGGAAAAATTATGAAGTGAGGGAAAGAGAGGGAGAGGGATAGAGAGAGAGAGAAAGTGCGAACTCTGAATGTACTCCGACTTTGTTGGAAAGTTTTGATCGATGGGTTTTCGCTGCATAATTTGCCCAAAAAAAGGATGCCAAAAGCGGATTTGTCCAAGTCTGGCAGGATAAAGGATATAGCAGGTACCGGTCCAACTAGAAGGCAAAAATGTCTAGCGATCGATGTTGATTGATGGCTTGATTGATGCCCCGTGGCCGTTGTTGACTGTTTGACTAAAGCCCAGTTTTTATGACTCAATTGAGAAGTCAACAGCCAGGCAAGTTGAGCGTAAGACGAGGCTAATTGAAACTCAACCCCGAGGGCTGCACTCCACTGCCGTCTAGGTAGGCGGGAATGAGCGGGGGGTTTTGTAGGCTGTAGGGGTACAGCGACTGCGATTCTTAAGCGAATGATTGAACGAACGCAGCAGCTGCAATAATGCAAAATTTTGATGAGGTTGCAATTGCAGTTGTCGTTGGACTCTTGGCGCTATTTTAATGAGTTGTTACTCCCAACTGAATCAATCTACCGCCGCAGACAAACACAAATACACTGACAGAAAAGTATACTACTTTTGTAATGCATTTTTAAGTAGGAATTAATAACTGTGTACTGAGTACTATAGATTGAAATGTGAACTTGGTACATACCACATAAAAGTTACCCCCTTCTGTCATATAAGCGATTCGATTTCTTACTGTGTAGCACATAAGTTCACCCACCACACACCGATCCCTCCCCCTCCCTGCCTCCCTGCCTACATGTTGACAATTACGAGGGTGGTCATCGCGTTGAATTATAGCATTTGGTCGGCTTCGTCGCTTGGGATGATTAATTAAATGGCATTTTAATGAGTTCACTGGCGAGAGCGAACGGTCGTATCATGTCGTCTCCCTTCCTCCTGCACGTAAATTGTCATTGAATGCATCAATAATAGAGAGAGAGACTGAAAGAGTAAGTGAGACAGACGGCAACGCTGACGGATGGCGTTACCAGAATGTCCAGAATGTCCAGAATGTGAAATGCATTGGTTAATTTATGCAATTGAACTTTTGTGTTCAACGAAACCTCAAATACAAAATGGCGTAGTAGTGAAACGGGAATCAAAGGTTCATTGTTGATCACTGTGAAAACTTTATTCAAGTTCAAGCAGAGAGAGAGATGCGCTGGCGTTGCCACCTGACAGCATTTTTAACAGCTTAGCTTTTAAAATAACCTTCTTCTATTTAAAAACTATTTTAAGTTCTCGAGGGCTTACCAACTCGTTACGCCATAGATTTGTAGCCACTTTTTTCTGTTTTAAAGCAAAACTTGTCGCAGGCAGGTTAAAAAACAAAAATAGTTTGAAAAGTTTATGAAATGGAGCTATAAGCCTATGCCAAAGATACAAGCCAGAAAATGGCAGCTTCTTAGGCTTACTTATGTCACACATGCCACAGTGCAGCGTAGTAGAGCTTTTAAAGCAACTCTGGGAACTGGACTTTGGACATCTTGGGTTAGTGAGCGGATAAAGGGGAAAGCGCGCTGCTGGCTTTGCTTAAAGTTCAAAATAAAAAAAATAGTAAAAATAAATAAAAGCCAACACAGAACTTTTGGCATATACTGAAAAAAAATGGCCAAAGATACCCAAAAAACAGCAGAAGAAAGCTGCACTTCTTGTAACTTTTGCCTTGCAGCGCTCAGTGCTTGTGTGTGTGCGGAATAGCCGTAGTAGACACAACATGCAACAAAAACTGACGGCTTACTTAACAAGACATATTCAAGCACTTAAAAGCAAAATAAAACAGTCCGCAACAGCTAAAGGCGTTGGGGCAGACGGAGTGGGGAACATTGCTGCTGTTACAAGTTCCAACAACTTCCTTCTTCCTTCTTTCTTATTCTTTTTTCGCAGCCTTTTCTTAAGCCACGCGGCGCAATCCGTTCGTCAGACGAGCGAACGAACGAAAAAAGAGAAAGCGAAAGAAAAAAATCACAACCAAAACTAAACTCGCCTAACGCCCGCTGCCCCTTTGCCACTGCTTAGTCTAGCAGCGCCTTCACACGCCATTTTGTAGAAAACGCATGCTGTGGGTTAAAGAGAGAGCGCAACGAGTGCAGAGAGTGCAGAGAGTAAAAACGTATGCAAGAGTTGTGCCAAGCGGGAGAGAAAGCAAATGAGAGTGCAGAAGACTGCGAGTGTGGGAGAGTGCAAGTTCAGAGAGCAACTTTATCAGTCAAGTTTACTTAATACGCAAAGTAACTTAAAAGCGCACAGCCGCCGCGACAAGCGGTCGGTTGGTGGGGGTGGCGAAAGGTGGTTAAGGTTGCGGGGGGCTACAGGAAGACGCAAAAAGTTATGCGCGCATAATAAGCTCAAAGTTTCAGTTTTTATACTCTCTGCAAGAGTATATTGGGTTTGTGCAAAAGTATGTAACAGGCAGAAGGAGGCGTGGCAGACCCCATAAAGTATATATATTCTTGATCAGCATCACAAGCCGAGTCGATATAGCCATGTCCGTCTGTCCGTCTGTCCGTCTGTCTGTCTGTCCGTCTGTCTGTCTGTCCGTCTGTCTGTCCGTATGAACAAACAGATTTCAGAGATGGTAAGAGCTACAAGTTCGAGCTTGGTGTCAAACGATCAGATATTTAGTCAGTCAATACAAGAATCTTTTTTTTTTTTCGATGCCACGCCCCATTCGCCCACAATAAGCAAAAAACTGGACACACCTCGTGAAAAATTGGTGTTTTCGGCAAATATCTCAGTAACTATGGCACCTAGGATCACCAATTCTGGTACTGATGTTCCTTGCGAGAGCATAGTTACATTGCCATTTAAAATTTTTGACTGCCACGCCCACTTTTCCCACAATTTATAAAATAGTTTTCAAGCTTCAATGCCGTTTTTTCCGTATCGTACAGTATTGTAGTTTATAACTGGTGTGGAGACTAACTATATTAAACTATCCTGAAAGGCGCATTAAAATCGGACAATAAACAAGAAAACTAGAAGCGTTACAATATTGATAATTGATCGCAATATCAACCCATAGGTGCAAGCGAGATAGAAACACACAAGCACATGTTCGAACGTTTTCGCTGCCTGTGTGTCGGCAGCGCTGCCCGCGGTCGCTGGCTGCGCCGAATACACACATACATACATACATATTTGCATCATATACATATTGCCAAATGTATGTGTATTCGAATCCAAACAAACAGATGTGTGTTTGATTATGCTTAGATTGTTTTTGTTTCAACGTGCTTTAATGCAAGTAAAACATATAGTAATATGTGGATACCGATTTTAACAATTTAATCGGGACAAATGCAGAGAGTATTATACGGTCGGGCGCGCTCGACTGTACTTTTCTTTCTTGTTTTTACTGCGATTTCTTTTTCCTCTTCTTTTTTTTTGGTATTTGCGAGTACAACTTTCAGTTTCGAATTTTTTTTTTGTGCTCTTTTCAGTTTGCTCTATATTTTTAGGTTGTTGGCAAACTACTTTTTAATATCCAGCAATGTCCCGGCTAATGCCTAGTTAAGAGACTGTTCTGGCCGAAAACTTACCTCAGCAACTGTTTCACTCACACACAGACTATTTCTGACCTCGCCTCACCCTTTTGCTGCATAGAAAAATGTGATTGAAAAACTTTTTGGTGACTGTAACATTTTCGCGCCATTTTGTTTAGCCATCTTTTGATCTTTGAACTTTTTTTTTTTGGTTTTTGTTTATTCTGCTTTTCTTTGCTTTATCCTTTTTCCTGATTATTTTCCTTTTTTTTTTCATCAAATTTCTTATTCATATTTTTTATGCAATTTGTTTGTTTGTTTTTAGTCTGGCAACGCCTTGTTTGCTTGTTTGCGTGTTTGCTTGAGCGCTTATCCAATGTTTGCACAGCATACTATCCCCAAAAGACTTCCCAACTGTATTGAATTGTTGCCAAACTGAATGCAGACTGTTTACACATGCCAATGAAAAAAATATATAAGCCAAGTTTGCAAATTTGATTGGCCAACGAAAGAACTGAAAAAATTAAACGAAAGTAACTGAAGTAGTTTACAATTTTGTTCCTTTGGTTAAGTAATAATTTCTTACAAAGAGAAGTGACAAAATAAAATGCTATTAACGCAAGTAATTTTACAAATAGTTGTGTTAATGTTAACAGTTATTTAGTTCTACTCTAGGGTTGCCATCGCTCACAAATAGGGTTCTTCACGTACCACTTTTCAGTTACTTGCTTTCAAGCGCTTTTGGCCATTACATTACATGTCTCCCCCTTCCTTTCTAACACTGGTTATTTTCGCTGCTTACTGTTTGCTGGCGTTGCCACTTGTTCAAATGCTCATCAAGTTTTCATTAGCCGTTTTATAGCTTTGGCCAACCAAAAATAGCTGCAAACAGGAGCAAAGAAACAAAGAGATAAAAACTTGAACTACTTTGTCGCCACTTGGTTGCCATTACGCGCTTTGCTATTTCGTACTCTCTTTCTCCTTGTCTGCCTCTTTTGCCCCATTTCTTTTCCCTTCCCCTTTGCCAGACCATGTTCTTTTTTTTTCGCTCATAATGACCTCATTTGTATTAGCATTGGTTCGCAATTGAAGCACTTGGCGTTGGCATTTTCAGTGACTTTCTGTGTTTCTGGGTCGCCAAAAACACACCCTCCACACACAGAGGGTTTCGCTCAGTGTATGTGTGCATTTTCAAGTGCAGACATTTTGTGTCAATTAGATTTTAGTCACTCTATAAATTGACCTTCAGCATACATTAAACAAGGTCACTTTTCTTGTGTAATATTTTCTTGGCCTTTCGCTTCAAGACAAGTTAACTGAACAGCTGCCTGCTGGCCACAAAATCACTCAAATTTGGCCAACAAATTGCCTGTCAGCCGCACAACGAATTGCTTGCAAGTCGCTCATGTGAAAACAGTTAATAATAATGTTTGACTTATAAATAAGCAATAAATCAGTTAGTTTTAGTTGTAGTTTTAAAAAGTAGCATTTATTATTACTAAATTTTATTTCAAGTTTGCTCATCATTTTATTAAAAGTATAATAAATAAATAACTTGAGCTTTTTTCTCAGTGTAGAAACACTTAAATTAAGCTAAAATCTCCTGTCCTTTTTCCTGAATTCTGCCGAAAAAATGTTTCTAGTTTTTCGTAGCTTTTATAACCCAATGTCTGGGACCTTTATAAAAGCAATTACGAGTCATACAAGTGTGCAAAACTCATTCATAGTCAAACAGGACAATTTAACTGTCTCTCTCTCTCTCTCTCTCTCTCTGTCTCTATCTCTTGCTACCTATCTCCTTTCACAATCCCTATTTTCTTACTCTGTTGGGCCTTCAATCATTTCTGCTGGCAGAGACAACACTCAGGGCTATGCACATGAAATTTTGAAGTCAAATCATATAAATACAGGCGTGTCTTGCTGTATGTAGAAATACAAGACATACCCTGTAAAAATAAATACTAGGAGCAAATGAGACACGCATTTAAAGCAGTTGACTATACGCTTTCTACTGGGTATGCAGAATTTAAATTAATGTAAATTAACTCTAAGGTATTCATTATTAAATAATTGATTGAAAAGCAGAATTTTAATCGGAATTATCGTGTTTTAAGTAAGAAAAACTAAAGCAGCTGTAAAAACTTTGTATGCAAAAGCTTTGGCATTATTACAGGGTATGCGCAACTGTCAATGACAAGTTTCGCCGTGTAGAAACTTAATGCTCGAGGCGTCTGTCTCGTTTGCTGCCGTATGTGTTGCATGTTGAATGTGCCACATTTGAGAACTCAAAGGGCAGGCGACAGGCGGAGAGACAGGCGGAGAGACAGACAGAGAGACTGAGAGACAGTCGGACAGAGACGCGACACGGGCGGCCACTTGAGGCGACTGCTCCAGTTTCCTGTCGCGCACAAAAGTATGCAACATGTTTTTTGCACAAATACAAAAAAAATAAAAAAAATGGAAATAAAAAATGCCTAACGAGTGCAAATAAAACTTGAAATTTGAGCAGATTGCGACGCTTGCACATGTGACTGGCAAGTCAAGCAGAGACACAATTCCACCACCACCGCTCTGCAGAGCGCGTGTGTGTGTGTGTGTGGCAAAGCCCTGAAAAGTATGCCATCAAATATGCCAAACATGTCTTTGCAGCATACTTGGCGGCGCCTCTAATGTTTATTACGAATATATTCTCAACAGGCAAATCATGCCACGTCCCACAGCTCCCACCTCCCCCACCGCCTCTCGCAGTGCCCTTGAAGCAATAGGAAATTTGTGCAAATAGTTGCACCCTCCGCACCCACTTGATCGGCACTTATGCGACAATCTGGCAACGCCATCGGGCCCTTTGATCCGCCAAGTGTTTGGAGGCCTAAATTTAAAAGCTTGCCCGCCCCATTAAAGCAATGACAAACACCTCGATGGGGGCGTGGCAGGCACTTGAGCACGTCTTGCATTTCAAATCCTAAGGGCATGGGATTGGGCAAGGTAAGGGCGGCATTTGGTAGTGCTGCTGCTTTCAAATGCCAGCTCAATATTGCTGCACAATATTTTCCTGACGCTTTTTACGCATTTTCCTTACGTTCTTACATTATTTTTTTTTTTTATTTACTATACGAAATTTTTTGTACTTTTTGTAGCCATTTTTGTGTCATAATTCAAAACTAACTTTTGCTGGCCAACTAAGCAGCAGTGTGCCAGACTTGCAGGGTATACGAACTGTGGGTGGGCGGTTTACATAAATCAACATTTTTGGTGGCTCGCTTTGGCGCAAAAGTTTTTGGCGCAAACAAATATTAATTTTAACTTGCGCAAGTCATAATAAAAATGAGCATAAAAAATACTCAAAAAAATATATCAACAAACTACTAAGTGTAACTTGGTGTTTGGAGTATGGGGTATGCTCGACTGGCATTTTAAGCTTATGGGAGTTTGAGTTATTTCTTAATTCCTCTTAATTGCAGCTCGAAAAGCTTAAAGTCGAGTCGCATGTGTGTGTGAGAGTGCGTTGTGTGTGTGTGCGTTAATTTGCCCATTGACCCTTAATTTAATATTATTTTTCCATTTATTTGTAATTTTAATGTGCAAATTGTTAATTGTTTTTTAACAATATTCTCGCGGGCCTTGCAATGAATTAAATGCACCGAAGGACGTCAAAGAAGGAAACGCCATGTGACCAGATGTGAGCAGCTACAACGGTCTACCTCACTCCCTCACACGCACACACTCGCTACCTTATTCCCCATCTCTGTCGTTCAACAGTGCCATTTACAGCGTTGCCATATCGCGCGCGTCTGCCCACGATAATTCTTAACCGCTTGTTTATTTATGCGGCACAGGAAAAACCACCCACACACGCACACACACACACACACACTCTTGAAAAGCGCACAAAAGATAAAGCCATGTGTGTGTGTGCGCCTTTATTTATGCAGCATGCATTTAAAATAAAATAAATATAAATTAAGCATACGCCCGGTGCAACAGCCGTCGCCAAGTTTAAAGCGCTCCACTCGCACTCTACACACAGTGCAGCAATGGGGCATATTTGCACGACACGGCCACTTGAGGTCAAGTGGACTTAGCCCAGTAATTGCCTGTGATTAACTCCAGCAGACTCTTAAGTTTTTAACGAGTGTGAAAAGTTTTGCTCAAGTGGCAAAATAATAATTATAAAATAAAGAAATGTTAAATACCTAAAAAGACAAACGTCAATTAATTAATTTTATTTTTAATTTTTAAATCTTTTCAAAATAAAAGTAAATTTTATACATTTTAATTAGCTTTTAATATAATAAAGAGCATTACTTATTTGTTATGAACTTTTTAGAATTTTCTGCCATGCATTTCTTTATTTTATAGTTGTTGCTGCTGCTGCTTGCGGCACCATTCTGCAGCATGCATTAATTGCATGCAAAAAGAGAGAGGCAACGTTGCATATAAATTTCTCATATTTAATTTTGCGAGCCACTTGACGCTGCTTTTTGGCATTGCGCGCTCAGTTTTAATGCCGTAGACCACAATTTATTCATTTTGGACCAGCAAAAGAAACAAACAACGGCAATGAAAAAACATATATACATACAAAAAAAATGCTCATAATGCAAAATATAAACAAGTAAGGCACAATTAAGTTTTTTTTTTTATTATTTCACACTGGCGAAGTGGCAAATACGCTTAATAAATAATAGGAACTGTAGGAACTTCTAGGAAAACTAGTAAAACGAGTATTTAGCATGAAGAGTTGTCACTTAAAACTCTGATTTAACTAAAGGTTGTTATATATTTTTAGATCTTTTTTAAATGTTTAAAAACTTTTTAATTTTTTACTCGCCAGAGAAATAATTTGAAAAATATTTAATATTTTTTTTTGATTAATTATTGTAGTAGAAAATATTGAACAAGTCATGATTAATTCGTTTTGCTTTATAAAATAAATAAGGAAACGTTTCTCAGCGTGGAACAAAGGCAATGAGCAAACTAATTATACACTGTTCAAAGGAAAGTGCATTAAAAAAAAAGCCAAAGGAAAATGTGTTTCAAAGTGGCGTGTGTGTGTGAGTGTGTGTGTGAGTGTTGTGTGCATTCGTTAACATTAAATGAATAATGCACTCGAGTGTGCACTGTGTGGATCTGTTCAATGTTTTTTTTTTTTGTTGGTAGCTTCCAGAATTTGATGATGGCAAAAACCACGGCAAGCGCACAAATGACGCAACCCTTTTAGGCAGCAGTATGGAGCTGCGGCAGGGGGGGAGTGGCAGTGGGAGACTTGGCATTAACCATAAAGTTAAAAGATAAATGCGTTGCAGAGTCGTACAGAGGGCAAAGTCATAGCCAATGCCAGAGCTAGAGCCATAGTTATAGCCAAAGAAAGCATCGTGTGCCACATGACCGTGCCACATTATCTGCTGCTTAGCCAAAAGCAGCTGCCTGCGCTTCTTCCACTTTCCACTTGCCACTTTCCACTGACCGTTGTACATAAATTTCACTCTTAAGTGCCGCACATTAACCGCAGGCTCTACCAAAAGTATCTCCATGCCCAACCCAACCACTCCTCCTCTGCTCCTCTAGCATTTTTCCGCCTTTCCTGCTTGGCTCACAGAAGACAACTTCTTGGCTAAAACATAATGAGACTGACTGCAGCCGTTTAGGGGCTAGAACAACTTCAATAAAGTGTCAAACAAATAGCCAAAGACATTTCATTGTAATGCCCATGAAAATACAAAACTCAAATGAAAATGAAAATGAAATGAAAAAAAAGAAGAGAAAACAACAACAAGCAGAAGTTTTTCCTCAAAGTTGCTGAACTTGGGCGACATCTTATTAGCGTAAATGCAAAGGGTTTCCACCCCTAATTGACCGCAATTAGTGAGAGCTTAAAAGAGCACAATGGTTCAAAACTTGCAACTGTAACTGTGTCGGTGACAGTGACAGTGACGGTAACGGTAACTGTAACGGTAACGGTAACTGTAAATCAACAGCCATAACTGGCTACAGTTTGTGGCCAGGGTTGCCACTTCATGCAAATTATGTTCAATTATGTTTAAAAACAAAGCAGTTACTAATTTATTAAAATAAAATTTAATTAATTGAAATATACACAAATTTAATTATAATAAATAAATATATTTGCCAATTATATAAATTAATTATTAATGCATTTATTCAAATTGTATTCAATTAGGTTTTTGAGTGAATTGAAAAAAAGACTTTGAATAATTAACATTACAAATTTTCTATTTATTATGAAATTTAAAAATATTAATTAATGATTAATACAAGCAACAGTAGAGCAGAATCGTCTACATCGACTATAGCTGCTTCTGCATCAACTTCTCTCTCATATTTAACTTATTACTACATAAAACTAATTTATTTTACGTTTTCATTTCCATTTAAAACTTTTTATCTGCTAGAGCTCTTGCTTTTTGTATTAAAAATAACACGAGTTCTTGCCAGAAAACCATTCAAAATTTATAAAGCAAAAACAAATTAATAATAAACTTTACAATACTCGAAAACAAAAGGGAAATAAGTGTATTTTTCAAAAGCTGTAAAAATATATTATAAAATAGAGTGTATGTTGAGCCAAAATGCCAATTAGGACAATTGGTCTGCATTACAGTCAAGTTTGTTTTATAAAATTTCATTTCATATTTAATTTCTCTCCAAAAATGCTCGCTTTAATTATTAATTTGCACTCGGACACCCCCACACACACTCACACCCACACACATGTTGCTATGGACAATGTTGTGCCATTGTCTGCCATTTCAGTGGCAGCACACCCCTTGGCTTTTGTGGCTAAGTGGCTATTAAATTTAATTTAAATTTAGGCAACTCAAATATGAATAATATAAAAAGCATTTAGCACAAAAGTGGTGCTGCTCGACTGGGAAATACTCTGTAGTGAGTACTAACCCTTTAAGAACTTCCGCTCAACTTCAAGTTTTTTGAATTGAAGATACCTCTGTTATCATACCCTGTCTCTGCCTGAGTATAGGGTATTCAAGTCTGCAAAAACATAAATTTTGACCAACACTTCTTTTCGTTTTTGCTTGCAGAACTGAGCAGCGCACAAATGGAGCCAATGTTGGAGATCTTCCCCAAGCAAGCGGAGCAAAGGAAGCCCGTGGGAAAGCCACTAATTTTAACCTGTCGACCAAAGGTGCCTGATCAGGCACTTGTCACTGATCTCCAATGGAAGGATAAAATGAATAACACAATCTCCCCCAAGCCGTAAGTGTGCGCCAAAACTTTTAGTGGTGACTGTAAAAGCGAACAAAAAAAAATATAAAATTATAATTATATTTGATGTAGCATAGCCAAAAGGCGCACAGCTCATTTACTGTCTTTTTGACGTGTGTGCGCATGTGTGTGTGTATTTTTATAACTTTATACACCCGCACACACACACATACGCACACACAGAAACAACTTGTTATATGTATGTACTTTCTGTAGGACCAATTATGATCCGCTTTATGATAACGATGGGAAAAAAAGGAATGTGTAAGTGCCGACAACAACAAGAAATGTTTGTTACGTTTGCGTAGAAATAACAGCAACTGCAACAACAACAACTACAACAACAACTACAATTTTAATAACCCCGCCCCCTTTTTGACCGTTGAGCCTCCTTAAAATTACGTTGTTTTGTTTGCCGGCATGTCTCTCGATTGTTTTATGTTTGTTTTTAGTGTTGTATTTTCTATATACCTACATATTTTTATTGATCAGCAAATGCCTCATTTCTTGTAGCATCCATATTCCCTGCTAAAACCTACACCACCATCCAAAAACAAATTCCCATCACGAACGCATCAGAAATCATGCAAAACTAGAAACTAATTCAACAGAAACTGCTCTCATATCACATATAATCTATCGTATCTTATCGCAACGTAACGTAACGTAATGTAATCTTACGTAACGCCATTAACGTTACGTAACTAGTTGTTATAGTCTACTAACCAGCTGCATTGACAGTTAGTTCCTCATACCCCAAGTCGAGTGTTCTTGCCGCGCATTGCTCTTGAAACTCAGTCATTAATTTAGCGTTATCGTTATCGTTTATCGTTAATCGAATGTTAGCTATAAGCATGAATAAATATGTTTTGTGAATAATACAACTGCCAAAGCTTCAAAATTTCAAACAACAAAGGTTTAGCTGAGCGCTAGTTTAGCCGCAGCCAACTTAACTCGTTTAAACAACAGCTACGTGCAGCCAACTTAACTGGCTTAGCCAAGCAGCCACGTGCAGGCAACTTCACGTACCTTAAGCGTCACCAACTTAAGTCCCTTTTTTAGTAATTTATTGTCAAGTGCAGGCAACTTAACGCTTGAGCGCAGCCAACTTAACGTGCTTAGCACATAATCAAAAGCATTCAGCTTAGAAAACAGCCAAGCGCAGCTAACTTAACTAACTCTAGCTGAATTCACGCTAAGTTTGGCAAGGCTTAGCTTGATTAGAGTTTTTTTCCACCAGAGAAATTTACTTGCAGTTATTTTTAATTAAGTTTTTTCATGGAAAAAGTGAGCAAGGAAAATGATTTCCCAATGGATTTGTCCAAGGAATTATAATTAATTTGTCTAGTGAGAAGAAAAATCATTTTTCAATCTCCCCAGTCAACAGGTCACTTTCACTCTTCTCATTCTTCTACTACTTTACCACTATCTCTTCTGAGTTTCGTAGCAAGCAGCCTTAGATTCTGTCTTACAGATGTCAACGGGCATTGTGGCCAACAGTTGACCTATTTAAAATTTTATTAATTAATTAACCATTGAAAAACTATAAACGAAAGATACTCAAGAGCAGGAATTTCAATAATATTTCGATGTTCAGCTCAGTGCTTTTAATTTTGCAGCAAGACAAAAAGTGTCGTCATATTTTTCGTTGAGGATTTTTGTGGGCAGTGACCCCCAGGCCAGGGCCCAGCCCCAAAATCAACAGACACACACCCACACTCCCACTGTTGTGCGGCTTGGCAACTTTTCAATTTGCCCGATGCACGCACATAACACGATACCAAAAACTGGACTCCAATATTTAATTTGGCAGGCCGAAATCAAAAACAAAATAGTGGCTGGCAACTCTGGTTGCGTTTGCTGCCCAAAACGCAGATTGTTTTGTGTTCGCTTTGCTCTTTTGCGACCCTGTAGTTGAAAATTGCAAAGGGTGTGACAAGGCAGAGAAGCAGAGAGCTTGTTCAATTTAACCAGAAATCCCGGGTTCAATTCTAGTTGATTCACGTTTCATAGTCACTGCAGGGTCTCTGCGTGTCGTAGCGCCTCCACTGCAGTTTTCGCGTGCCAGTTTATTTTGTCCATTTCTAAAGGCACACCCACACAATAGCCAGCAGGAGTATCAAGCGCTGTGGCATGCGGTGTGAAATGCTGAAATGAAGTTTCGTCGACAGGCCGTGCTGCTGCATCGCGTTGCATACTTGCAGGCGCGAAATGTAATTAAGCTGCCAAGCCGGGCACAACACCCAAACTCAAACTCAAACCTACACCCATTCGCAAAACCAAGTGCAAACGCAAAAACCCAAAAAACACAACCAAAAACCGAGAAACCGAGAGCCGACAAACCGACAAACCTCAAAATTTCCATTCAAACCAGTTCGTAGTGCGCGCCGTTCGAGTCCTACGAAAAATGTGAGTTTTTCAGAATGGGCCTGACTCGAGTTCGAGTTAATTAAACCGATTAAGTTGGCAATAGTTCTGTGACTGACAACGACTTCGCATAACTTGGTCAGCAGTTAGAGTTTGCTGGCAAACTCTTTTTACTGCCCGCTCTATATGCCTTTAATTCAAAAACTAATTTTAAATTAAGTGTATAACAACAGCAGGTAAAAAAAATACTTTGGCTAGAATTTAAAATACTTAAACAAATGCCACTCTCACTTAATTCATATAATCCGACAACTTATCGGAGTGACTGTGATATCCTTAGTTGCTCATTTGCCATCTGAGTGCACTTTAATTGTGTTAATTACACTCGCTACGAAAGTCAAAATAATCGACTTTTATCAATCTTTATTGTCTTGCTAAAGAGCAGACGTCCTTCCCTCTCTCGTTCTCCCTTGTTTTCCTCTTTATCTCACTCTCTCTCTCTTTGTCTTTGTCTTCATTGACTTCTTGAGCTGTTGGTTTAGTGCTCTTTTGACCAAATTGCTACACATTTCATTTAGACTTTTGGCTTTGACTCCAATTGACTTTAAGCGCCTTTAATGCAGCACTACAATTTAGTAGTTTTCACCCTGAATACCCCACACTCCCTACCATTCTCGAGCACTCTCGCCTCTTTAGCTGCTCCACTCTTTGTCATTTTGGCTCATTCAATAACAATGCCAACAATAAGAGCAAAAACGACATCTTTATTTGTATCTAAGCCAAAGAAATGCAATAAAAACTCGTCGTAAAATTCCCCACAGGCGCCAAAATGGCGTCTTCCTGTTTAGTGCTCCCTACATCTCAGTTTTCCTCACCCACGTCCCCCTTCTTCAGCTGGAGACAATCAAAAATTTGATTTTTACGTATGCGTAACTGTTTTTCGCTCTTGTTTGTTTGGCTGGCTTTGCCTCAGCCAAGTTTACCCTGTCTCCCCGCTATCCTCTAACCAAAACTTACCCCCAGCCGTTACTTCTACCCCATCACTAGCGTCCCAGCCCCCCCGTCGCTTTCCACACTTTTCTCGCTTTTCTTCTCGATGCGCGTCGTTTGGCGCAATATTAAAAATCCAGCGCAAATATGCAGCAAAATTTTTCCACAATTTCTTCCGCTGTGCGATGCGGTAGCGATTTTGTTTTCCAACAGTTTTTCATATTTTCCTCTCGTTTTCTTTTTCTTATTTTTTCACGATTATTTTTTTTTTTTTTTTTGCGTTGCATTGTCGGGATGGCTTTTGTTGGTATAATTTTGGGCAGAGAATGATGTTTTTTGTGTGTACACACACATGTGTGTGTGTGTGTGTGTGCGAGTTGTGTGTGGAAGGCAAACAAATAGCAAGCTGTTTTTTGCCATTTGGCAACAATTGCGTTTCTCAAATCGAACGAAGGTTGTGCTCAGCCTTCACACACACGCACACGCAAACAGTGAGCCATACTGAGCAAACACACACACACGCACACACATACATAAACAAGCACACACTAAAGTCCTGCCACATACACATAGACTCATGTTCTGGTCTTTAGCGGAATTGAAATTTTCTCGCATAAACTAAGCCTAAACTTGGGCACCCATTGTGTTATCGATATGTTAATCGATAGTTTAAGCTTGTGTGCAAAAATATATTTTTTTATGATTGAAAGAAGTAGAAGCAGACAATGAATTGAATATGATCGCTACAGTTCGTCTCTCGTTACTCCCCAATCGATATTGTTCGTCACTCGTTACTCGCTACAGTTTGTCACTTGTTATTCGCTACAGTTTTCCACTCTTTACTCGCTGCAGTTCGTCTCTTGTTACTCGCTAATCGATATTATTCGTCACTCTTTACTCGCTACAGTTTGTCACTTGTTACTCGCTACAGTTTTCCACTCTTTACTCGCTAATCGATACTATTCGTCACTCGTTACTCTCTACAGTGTGTGCCTCGTGACTCGCTACAGTTAGCCACTTGTTACTCGCTACAGATCGTCACGCGTTACTCGCTACAGTTCGTCAATCGTTACTAGCTACAACTTGTAACTCACTAAACTGTTCTGCTTGCAATTCGTTACTCGCCAAATTTTGTTACTCGCTACTAGTCGGACTTTTGAAACTGTCGTTGCTTTTGACAGTGAACCGATTCTTCTCGTTACTCATTACTCGCTACTATATTACCTTATAGCTATTGTAAAGCGCTGCCATTCGCTACTCGTTGCTTTTTACTCGTCTCCTGCTAACTAATTGTCACATTATTCGACGTTGATCACTTTGAAAAATAAAGCAATTGCCTTTCAAAACTTTGCCCTGCCTAAAAACTGTTCATTTTCGTAGGACTGAAACGTTGTTGTATTCCCTACTTTTTTGAGCCAAATTATGAAGTAATTTTAGGGGTAAGGGAGGGGTGACAAAAAGGGGAAAAAAGCGAGTCGGCTTACAAAGCGAAGCCATAACAATAACCGCTGTGCATATTTAGTTTTGCGCAACAAAAGTTTTTTAATTAATTAGTACGTACTCCGTGCCACTGCCCCAGTCCCCTTATCGAGCCCAACCTTCAATAGTTATGTACGAGTATTGCTCTAGGTTTTTTCCCGTTTTTTTTTTGCTAAGGGGAGAGTGGGTTAGGTAATGCAGCTTGCAGAGATTTTATGGCAAATGCCAATTGGCAAACAAAGCAAATGGCGCAGCAGTCGGAAAAAGTTTTTAATGCTCAACGCCTGCGCGTATGCAATGCCAAATTGTTTGTCACCCAAACACGTACAAGCACACAGAAACACACACTCGGGTCTCATGTGTATATTTTGAGCAGAGTTGCCAGGCATCTGGCAGACATTGCTAATTGCAAAATTTGTGCAATTAATTCAAGCACTAAGCGTGAAATGTTCACCAATTGCTGCCTAATTATGGGAGCAGTTGTACGAAAATAGTTCAATCCTAGACATAAGGTAAAATATACCTAGATGAGGTATGATATAATACTGTTTTTAAGCATTTTCCTAAAAAACCTTGTGTTGGCAACTTTCAACAAAACATTAAAGAAATGTATTTAAATTTCTATCCAGTAAAAATAAAATAAAATATAACAAAAATCTATTTATAAACTCAATATATTTAAATAACTTATCAAGTCTTTAAGCTAACTACAAATGTGCTAATTTCCGTATCCTTAAAACAATAATTGTTAATAATAAAAACAAATTGTTTACACTTTAATTAAATAAAAGATAAAGTTGCTAGGCTACGCGCAGAATAATCAAAAATAAGCACAGCTAATTTTTAATGAAATTGCGAGTTTTTGTCTGTGTTATTTTTCAATAAAATTCAGAGTCTACTTAAAATATATATGTAGATATATTTGTTTTGTTACTGAAAGGCACAAAAAGAAAATGAAATGGGAAAAGCACAATTTTCTTTTAATTTTCTGTAATTGTTATGGCGAATTTTCTCCAGCAAACAGAAAAAACGAAAACCAAAACGAAAACGAAATAAAATGAGAAGCTCAAAATGAAATGCGTGGCATGCAAATGAGTGCAAAGAAGATGTGGTAAAAAAAAAAGAAAGGGAAGACGGTAGACGGTAGGGTAGGTGAAAAGCGTCTGAAAATTGTGAAGGAAAGCAAGCAACAATGAAAATCTACTAACATAATGCGCTCGCATAACAATTATTATAATCATAAGCATAAACGTTATAAACGATATAAAAACAACAACAACAGCAGCTTGTACTAATATAAAACAATCACCTCTTCCTATTCTCCCTCCCGCCCTCTCTCTCTCTCTCTCACTCTGCTGCACTCACACACAGTACGGGACGGAATCAGCCGCCGATGTACACGGAGACTTTGCCCGGCGATAGTTTGGGACTGATGATAACTTCCTTGACGAGCGAAATGACTGGAAAATATTATTGCGTAGCATCATATGCAAATACCGAATTACTTCAGACGAGTGTCTCAATTAAAACTTATGGTAAGTAACAGTAACTGTAACTGTAACTGTACATTTAAGCCACCCAAACACCCCAGGCAAATAGCCAAAGTTTTCTGGCCCCATTTCAGCTCATGTTTCCTCTCCAAATAGACAATTGATTTATATGACCATAACTTGGTATATTTTAGTTATAACTTTGCCACCCTTTCCCCCCACTTTCTCCACTTTTACCTGCATTTTGACCCACATTCAAATGTTATTAAATGCACCTGTCTTTCAGCAAGCACAAAGTTTTTATTTGAAACTTGATGTTTCGTTAAGCAAAAGATCTTTATAATGGACAACATTAAAATAAAAGTCATAAATTGTGTTACACAAAGTGCCTCTTAATAAATAGCAACTTTTAAATGCAAATTAAGTTGAAAATTAATTAAAAGCAGTAAAGTAAAGACACGCCTTTGTATCAAGGGCTACTCAAAGCAAGAGGCTTTTTATTCATAACTTGTAATTATTTTAACAAACTATAAAATATAATAACAAAGTTATTGTGCAGTTAATTAATTAAATTTAAAGCAATACAGCCAGTAAATTCAAAACTTTATGATTAAAAAATCAACAAAATAATCTGTTTATTTTAACAATTCAAAACTTAAAAAAATGATTCAATTTATAATTTTAGAGTACATAATTTAACTTAAAAGCTTGAAATGTTTCAAGCATTAATTTTGTTTTTAAATGTTAGTTTTATATAGTCAAAAAACTAATAGACAGTCTTCCAGACTCTGCCTTCTAAAAACTGTAAGCTTCAAAATATCATGTTTAAATCACTGCATGAAGTCGAACTTATCAATTGAATTGATAGACCCCATTCAAGCCTTCTTGGGTCTACAACTCACACTTAAAAGCTACCAAATAACATAGAACACGCCTTACATTCAATTTACATTTTTCTTTATAATTTTCATTAAATAATTTCATGCCATTCAAACCCTTTTCTTAACTGTACGCTTCCTACAACTCTACCACACGTTCAATCTTAAAGTGTCTTTAAATTGGCTTTATTGGTCTATTGAGAGGAGTCTAGAATTGAAGTGCATAATGTGTGGAATTGAAATGCAAGTGTGAATATTTTCTTTACCAGCAATAAAATGCCATTTTTCTAACATTCAGGGGCAAATACCAAAGGCGAAATCTACAAAGAACTCGAGCATTATTTTTTTTTTGTTGTCTTTGTGTTGTGTGTTTTTACAGAGCTTTGAGCTTTGTGCCGACACCTTCGCAGCAGGTGGCAAGTGCAAAACAGGTGTAAAATTGCATTACATTGTCAAATGGAATGTAACATTTTATGCGATGACAATGTGTATTTATCGAAACATTTCTACAATTTGTGGATGTTAACAATTTGGTGAAGGAAACGAAGACAGGAGGCAGCAAATGCAGTGCTTGAAGTTATTGGAGCAAACAGGTTTTTGTAGTGCACATGTTGAGTCTTGTTTGATATTGATTACATTGCGTGTATCGAGTATCAAGTATCGAGTATCGAGTATCAATTGTAGAGTATCGAGTTTTGTGAAAAGCCAAAAGAAGTACAAACTGTATGAGAGTCCAAACAATAAGCAGCATCAGCAGGCACAACAAGTACCACAAGCACACACAGCCATGACACACACACACACACACGCGCCCGCACAACACAAACACAGTGAAAAACTGTTTTGCTGGCTCGTTAACTTTGCTGGCGAAGTTTTTTCGAAAAGTATACGCTGTAGTAGCTCAGAAACTTTTACGAGATTGATTTTTCTAAGCAATTTAAAGTGCATACGGCACCGTTCTTCACCCACTTGAATTCACCCAAAGAGCAGCCAGTCGAACCCCAATTTTGCCCAGTTGTATCCGCTCAGGCCAGTAGAGAAGCACTCTTAACGCTTGACAGCAGCAGGACCTTCACTCCTTTGTGGCAGCGTGTGCAATACACATACACTGCGCGAAAATGGCAAGAACATCTTGAAAACTAGACTAAAATTACACCATTCAATTTTATAAGAGTTTTTGAATTTCGTGGACTTTTTTGACTTACTTTAGTTGCAAGTCTTAAACAGTTTTTCTCAGTGTAGCAGTGTAAAAACCAAGTCTGAAGTGTTCAAACAGAAAACGGTGCGACATGTGAGGAATTTACAGAATCAGGGACTCTAGCAACAAAAAAGAAGTACTTTATGAAGCACAGAGTGAGAGAAAGAAAGAGACAAAGTAATAGAGTGAGAGAGAGAGAGAGGGACGGAGAGCGAGAGAGGGAGAGCAGCTCACTAAAGCTAGATTCGAAATGTTAACTCGAAACTCTATTGCGTTTGAAGTGAAATCAAATATTTTGCAACGCAACAATTTGTGCCTCTGACATAGAACGCCACAAGCAGCGAAGACAGAGACAGATAGACAGACAGACAGACGTAACGAAAAGGAGACAGAGAGAATAGAGCAACTTTGGACATGTTTCGACAGTAACGGATTCTACATTCAGAAATTGAAACGGAACCTTCCAGCTCTCTATTATTGTTTGTTGTTTGCACTTTGTGCACAGGTCAAAGCAATGCGTACGTCACAGTGTGTGATAGAGACAACAACATGCATGCAATGTGGAAAAGAGAAAGAGAGTGGAATGGAAACCAAGACAATGCTAACGGTACACTCACTGTGTTGCAAATCAGCAGAAAGTTCTGGCGTAGGAACTTTGAAAACTGTTTTTAAATTGCCAAATACTGAAAACAGTGTTGGAAAACGATACTTTACAACACCATTAAGCTTTTAATTGGTGCAGCTTGTGTTTTAAGTGACTAGACGCCCACTTACAACGGTCAGTGTTGTGCAACATTCAACTAGTGTTGCTAAATGTAATGCTAGCAAGACAATGCTAACGGTACACTCACTGTGTTGCAAATCAGCAGAAAGTTCTGGCGTAGCAACTTTGGAAATTGTTTATAAATTGCCAAATACTGAAATAAGTGTTGGAAAACGATACTTTTCAACACAATAAAGCTTTTAATTGGTGCAGCTTGTGTTTTAAGTGACTAAATGCCCACTTACAACGGTCAGTGTTGTGAAACATTCAACTAGTGTTGCTAAATGTAATGCTAGCCAGCTTTAACTCGAGCTTCGAACATACTTGAATCGTTCTGGAAATCCAAAACTAGTTACTGAAGCTGACGTAATACTTCAAAGTAATTTGCAGTGTTGGTAAACATGTTAAGTTGTAAACAATTGCCGAGCAAACCGAGATGACCGAGCTTTGTCGCAAATCCCAAACAGCAGTTAGTTATCAAAAGCAAAGCTTTGCCCAAAATACGCCCCGCCCCTGAGTACATACCCGCCCCCACCAGCCGCCTTACTCCATGCCTGCCCCAGAGCTGGACACAATGTGTGTGTGTTGACAACTCACAAGTTGCATTTAGCTAAGCAAATAAGTGACGAGTGGAGCAGAGACGCAATGTGCAAATTCTCAACGTGCAACGTGCAAGTTGTAACTCGAGTTCTTGTTGTTGTACTTGCCACACTATTTGCACATAGAGTGAAAAGGGGTTGAGAGGGTGTGAGAGGGTGTGCGAGGGAGACAGAGAAAGCTAGAGGAGCTTGTTGAGAGGGAATTATGCTGTTGTTTGTGCCACTCACAGCATAATATTTCAATATTTATGCTTTTAATAAATGCATATGCTGCAAGCAAACTTCCGTTGCAACTTGCAACTGGCAATGGGTAACGGGTCCCGGGCAACGGGCAACGAGCAACGTGCATTGGGAGCCACGTTCAACGTTCAACTTCCGATGTTGCAAAAGTGCTTCAAGTTATGCACACTGGACCACGTTGCATGCCACTTGCAGTTGCAACATTTCACCCACTCTCACACAATGCTCCATTTATTAAAGGCCTTAAAGCGCACTTGCCACAAAATGTGGCACACTTTCCACCACACAATTTTATATACTGTACTAAGCTAGTTGCACAATTTTGAGGGTCATGTCTGCTGATGTGGCATGCACCTTGATAAATACTTAATGCCACATTTCGTTGTCGAGCATTAAGTGCCAAAGATGATTTCTCACTTCCGGTGCTGCCGCTTCCCTCCCTCTCTCTCTCTCTCTCTCTCGCCTGCCTCCCTCTCTCTCTCTCTCTCTCTCTCTCTCCCCCTTCACCCCATTCCTTTTCTCTGCTTAAGTGTTTAAGTGATTCCTGTATCTTAATCCTTTGCTCCCAAGTATGTCAAACAACTAATTAAAACTCATTTATATTGTGATTTTATTACACTGTCCTACACTGCACAAAGTTTGCAATGTCTTTAACATGCACAAAGCACTTTTTTTGTCCTCGTTTCCTTCCCATTTTTTTCTCAAGCCTTTGAGAAGTTTCTTACCCATTTGAGAAGTCTACAACTCTTGCTAATTTAGTAATCATCAAACAGCATAAAATTCAGGCTTCTGCTATACACTGCACAAAAATTGTTAGTGCTTTTAAGCTGTTATAGTTTTTTCTGTAGTTTTTAGATTGAGCCTTAACTTTAAAGTTTTGCTTTCTGCTTAAAAGTGGTTTGGGAGCCCGTTTGACTTATCGTCAACTTTACTCTCTTGATTTCTATTTCAAAGCTGTCTTCATCGAGAGTTCAAATTCATTTAGTGACTTTTTAGAAAACTAATAACTTAACCAGCATTTAGCTGTCGTCAGCCAATTGTCAATGTCTTCAAGCAAATTTGTGTACCTTTAAACCACAATAATATGAGCTAATATACTTGGGTTCCTGTGCGGTAATGAGCACACGAAATCCAATTGAAACTGGCTGCAAGTTTTTCAATAAGTTAAGAATGCGCTGTTGCCGTGCGAAGTGGCAACGTTGCAATATTGCGGTATCTTTGCTTAGAGGAGTCTTTGCCTTGTGGTGCCCTTCGTGTCCTGTGTGTCCTTGTGCTGTCGCTGTCGCTGTTCAAACTAATAATGAAATTGTAAACTAGTTCATCTTTTATTTCCTTTTCATTTTTTTGTTTTTGTTTTTTTTTTTGCCTTTTTGTTGGCCTGTGTGTGTGTGCGTGTGTTTATTTCGGTGCTGTTGCACTTGCTAGACGTCAGCGAAAAGTGTTTGAACAACAAAATCTCACACGCAACGGCAACGGCAATGGCAACAACAAACAAAAACAACAACAGCAATTTTGTTGTTGTTTGCTTGCCTTTGGCCAGAATGTGAGTCCGGCTAAAGGAAAGTCGACAGCAACTTTTATTTATTTTAGATGTTGCACACAGCATATGAGTAAGAGAAAGAGAGCAGAGTAGGGATAGGGAGAGAAAGAGAGAGAGAGGGATAGGTAAGTAGACAACTTGCACTGCCAATAAAATTGGAAAATAGAAAATGTTTTTACACAACTTTTCGTTTGGCTTGGACCGGACACCCAGGATTTGGCTCAAAAGACTTTTAACCTCTTTTTCTCCACATCTCCCTCTCTCCACAACTTTCTCACACTCTTGTTTGACAGTCAACAGACAGCGCAGATAGACAGACAGATGTCTTGTTATTACACTGATTTATAAATAAACTGTAAATATTTGAGCTGCACACACACACACAAACACACACACACAATTTAAAAGCCAACTCAGCAAAAAACCAACTGCAGTCATATTTTAAAATCCCCTCCCTTTTCTCCTCTCTCCGCTCTTTGCTCCTTCACTACTTTTTATTCCTTACGTTGGCCACAAAACGATCTGCACAATTTCCGCAACGGAAATGAGACAAACTTCTGTTGCCACAAGCCCCCCCATAAAATGCAGTCAGTGTCCATTTCTATTTCAATTTAACACCTGAAAGGCCAACAAAAAAAGTAACTTAAAACTCATAGTTTTAGTGCTGAAATAGAGCCAACTCGAGAGCTTATGATGTATCTGCACAAGCTTTTGTTGCTTTCTGAAGTTAATAGTTGAAAATCATAAGTTTTAGCTGTATGGCGCTCAACGTGGGCTGCTGCTCCGCTTTAAATTTAATGCAAATATAGTTGTACTTTACTTTAATAAAAGTTTACTTGATTTGAATGAAATTGAGGCCAAAAATAAGCCAAATTTCATTTTTGGCGCCCAACGTGGGCTCTTCTTCTGCTTTAAATTGAAAGCAAAAATATATTTCTATTTTGCTTTAATAAAATTTTACTTGATTTCAATGAACTTGTGGTCAAAAATAAGCCAAATTCCATTTTTGGCGCCCAACGTGGGCTGCTACTCTGCTTTAAATTTATAGAAAATATAGTTGTTCTTTACTTTAATAAAACTTTACTTGATTTGAATAAAATTTAGGTCAAAATGAGCCAAATTTTATGTTTGGCGCCCAACGTGGACTGCTCATCTGCTTTAAGTTTAATGCAAAGATATTTGTTTTATATGTTATTAAGTCTTACTCGATTTAAATAAAGTGGTAAAGTTCTTGAATGTCCAAAATAGCGCCACACTTTTTTGCGCCCAATTTTAATAAAGCTGTCCAACTCAAAAAGGGAAGGGCAGAGCACCTTTTATTTATAGCAATTTTGTTATTTTTATCGTTGCAATAAAAACCATTTGAACAATTCGAATAAGTCAGTGAACTACGACCCGAAACCCGCTTTTTGGCGCCCAACGTGCCCCACCAATTCCACTCTTTCACATTTCAACTGCACTTTACAGCTGTAAGGGTGTGTGTGTGTGTTTTGTGTTGATATTAAACAGTTTTGCTGTGTAAAATATTTCACTTTGCGCCTTAACATTGGCCCCAGCTCAACTCGGCTTCGATTTGCTGGCTGACTGGCTGTCCAAAACCCTATCATCTACTTCCCATTCTCTTGCTCTGTCGGCCACTGTTCGTGTTTTGCTCTGTTGCCTGTTTGTGTTTGGATTGTGCACAAGTATTTGATTTAGGAATTTCAGTTTTGCAATTTTTTCAATTTCTGCTGTTGCTGTTGCAGCCACTGAGATTTATTGGCATGCCTCCTCGTCCTCCAATCTTGTCGCCGTCATCGTCTTCGTCCGGCTCGTTAGTGACCCTTGGAGCGCATTGAGAAAATTGTGGCAAGCTGAGGTTCCACATGAAGTCAGATTCAAGATTTTGTTGTAGCAGATTCTTGTTAACAAATACGCGCAATGTCTTTGGATTTTGTGCTTGTTGTTTGAATTTTCTTCTTCATGTGACGCTGACAGTTTGTATGGCAAGGCAAGGCGAGTAAGTCGACTGTAAGAGAGCCCGCTAAATTGTAGCTTCCAGCCTGCCTTTGACAATCCCAATAGTCCACGTTCTTTACTTCAGCACAGAGTCAGATTACTTATACGCCATGTGACCCAAAATTGTAAGCCTCTCATTTTTTACTTATTTGCAGTTGCCATTACCTGGACGAATGCACCGGAAAATCAATTTCCCATTTTGGGCGATGATTACGTGGTCAAGTGCGAGGTGAAAGCCGATCCCAATCCAACCATCGACTGGCTGCGCAATGGCGATCCGGTAAGTATACCCTAAGAATGGGTATAACGGTAGAACAGACCTGTTACTTACACTCCCCACGCTCCTTACAGATACGCACGGACTCCAAGCACGTTGTGCAGACACACGGACTCTTGATACGCGACGTTGCCGAAACCGATGATGGAATCTACACATGCCGTGCTGCTGTCATTGATACGGGTGAGCTACTGGAACGCACCATACGCGTCGAGGTCTACATTCGTCCAGTGATCACACATTTGGCCAGCACGCTAGAGGCCACCGAGGGTAAACCATTTGAGGCTAACTGTACGGCGATTGGTAAACCAGTGCCAGAGATTAGTTGGATCAAAGACTCTGTTCAGTTGAATGTGGCAAATGCAGATCGGTTTACGGTAAATGCACAGACAGGTCTGCTAACAATCAGTTCAGTGACCCAGGAGGACTACGATACGTACACATGTATTGCCAAAAACGGTGCCGGTGTCGTTGATCAAAAGACCAAACTGAATGTTCTTGTGCGTCCCCATGTCTACGAACTGTACAATGCAACCGGTGTGAGTGGCAAGGAATTGGCCATCACCTGCCGTGCCAGGGGTCGTCCTGCACCTGCTATCACCTTCCAACGCTGGGGCAGCGATAAACAATTTGGTGTTGGTACCCAAATGGATGATGATCGCATCACACTCGTCCAGGATTTCAATGAGGAACGCGGCGAGAGTTCAGGAACATTACGTATTTCTCCCTTGAAGCGTACGGATGATGGCGTGTATCAGTGTGTGGCCAAGAATGGAAAGACAGCTGATGCCGCCTTTATGACCGGACATATTGCTGTGGAATTCCCGCCAGATTTCAGTCACATGAAGGATCTGCCACCAGTTTTTAGCTGGGAACAGCGCAAGGCAAACCTCAGCTGCCTTGCCATGGGTATACCAAATGCCACCATCGAATGGCGTTGGAATGGACGCAACATTAAGGAACTTTTCGATACGAATCTTAAGATCGAGGAGGGTCCTGCTCGTAGCCATCTGATTGTACATCCCGTGACACGTCAATACTATTCGACCTACAAGTGTATTGCCACCAATGTTCATGGTCGTGCCGAGCACGATATGCAGCTGAAGGAGGCACGTGTACCCGACTTTGTGTCCACCGCTAGACCCAGTCAATTGACTGCCACAACAATCACCTTTGAAATCGTTGGTCCACCCACCGAACTTGGTCTACCGATCTTGGCATTTAGTGTGCAATACAAGGAGGCTCTCAATCCCGATTGGTCTACAGCCTACAATCGAAGCTGGTCACCGGATTCACCGTACATTGTTGAGGGACTGCATCCACAGACGCAGTACAGTTTCCGTTTTGCCGCTCGTAATATAGTCGGTCTTGGCAATTGGGGTGTCAATCAGCAGCAATCGACACCGCGTCGTTCTGCTCCCGAGGAGCCAAAGCCTCTGCACAGCCCGGTCCAGAACGATAAGGAGGAACCCGTCGTTGTCTCACCCTATTCGGATCATTTTGAGCTGCGCTGGGGAGTGCCAGCCAACAATGGCGAACCCATCGATAGCTACCAGATCAAGTACTGTCCGGTAAGTGAAAGTCGGGGGAAACTTTGAAGGAACAAAATGATTATTTCGATTTAAATTTGTATAGGGCAAGAAGATGGTTGGCGCCTGGCATGAGTTTGAGAATCAGTGCAATACGGTCGATGTGGTCGACACTACATCGTATCAGATGACGGGTCTCAGCGGCAATTCGTATTATCGAATTGAATTGAAGGCGCATAATGCGATCGGTTATTCATCGCCGGCATCGATTATAATGAAGACGACACGAGGTGAGTTCGATTCTGCTGATAATAATCTAAGCACATATCAGTATTCGGCCGGCTTCAGTTCCGGCATCAGTTCGCTACACAAACATCTCACAACCACAACAACAACATCAACAAGAACAACAACCACAGCAACAACAACAATCATTGCGCTGGCCACAACAATAAGCATTACTTTATTTAGTGTCCTAGCCTCAATGTTAGTGTAAACGATATCGATTCCAATACCGATAGCCATCCGATATCGATTTCGATACCAATACATTTTTCGATGTCTTTTAACTAATCCACAGAACATAAATGTTATGTCAAATTAATGTTGCGCTCATGCAATCGAAATCGTTATCGAGTTGGTTATCGATAGCAGAACCTTTTAAATTCGATAAGATCAGTAAAAAAATCCAGTAACAAAATTAAAGCAGAACAACTTACGAAATTCTTGAAATACATGCATACTATCTATGAATATCTATAAACATCTATAAATATATACATAATTATATATATATACATATATATCCGATATATACAAAATTTGATGGCTCCATAAACGTATTCAAATTTAATAATTATGATATTAATATTAAATTATAGCGAGTACAATAACTTTGCATACATTTTTGTAGTGTTTATTCTTTTGCGTTTCGATTGACTTTTTTTACTCAGTGTAACTCTATAATTTTGCGTCTTCTTCTTACTAGTTCTTCTATTTAGACTTATTTGTATTGTGTTTTTTTACTCTCCCTTCCTTTGTTTTGTTTGTGTGTGTGCTAAATATTTAATTATAAATATACTCCTTCCTTAATTAATGCCCAGTTATTCAAACATATAGCGTATACATATATATTTATTTTTTTGTTTATTCTTTATGTTCCTACGAATCCGTTTAAAATATTTTTATTCTATTTGTCGTGAATACAAATTATTTTGTGTTGCATGCTTTTGTGCGTTGCGTTCAAGCTAACCTATAATGCTAATTTTTGTAACACCCCCTTGGACCCTCTTAGCCCCCCTCGCTGACCCCTATCATGCACACAACATCCAACAATTTTTATGCAAAGTTCGGGCAAACGAAAGCGATTTACATTCCAAAAACCGATAAGAGTTCATTTAGTGGCAGTGCTGCCAGATCTGCAAAATTTCTATGTCCATCACTGAGCTAAGCCAAAGAATTTGATAAATGCATTGAATAAACAACACATAATGTTTGAAAACATTGAGGCGCGCTCACCATCATTCACACACTTCGAATATACCGTGAAATCAATATTGAACATGTCAATTTTTGTCCACACTCGTGCTCAATTGTGCATAGCTCACACACGCACACACACATGCTCACGCACACGCACACGTTCTGTCGCGCTCACTCGCTCTGTCTGTCTCCTCTCTCTCATTTTCTGTTTTGTGTGTGTCGCATAATCCCTTGTATTACGTTTAAGATCACTTAGTCTATATCATTAAATACTGTATTCTGTATTCAGTTTAGTATGTGTGTGCTCCTGTCAGAGCGGGTCTAAAGCAAAGATCAACGATGAGTATTGTTAGCTGAGTGTCAAGAAAAAAAGTGTGACCAGCCTTGTCTTCAATTAAAAAGTCAGTCAGCAATACTTTTCGTCGGTCTTCACTTAACTTCAGCCCAAAACTTTTTTTCTACTCTATTTTTTTTTTAAATACAATTCATAAGCATTTACTTAATTATTAATTAATAATAAATACACACATCAACCACAAACAAAACAGACAATTTTTGCAAAAAAATAAATCAAAACAATACAATATTTGTTTGAAATATAATTTTAATATTTTTGTGTGTGTATTCATCACATTTAAATTTTAAATTATACAATTTATTGTAAAATGTAATCTTAATATTAATATTCCTAAATATAATAATCATAATAATATGAACAAAATCATTTTGTTAATTGTAATATTTCTAGTTCTTAAAAAACATTGCATAAAAAAAACATTAGCAATTCGTCAATTTCCTTCATCAATTTTGTTTAATTTCTTTTTTTTTACTAGATATTTTCCTTGTATTTACTTCAACTATTGCTTTAGTTACAATTTTGAATTAAGCCAAAATAAATACTAATTTTAACATTGAAAATAAATAATGAATAAAAAATAAAGAAAATTAAATGTAATGCTACTTTTTTTATACCTTTGCAAACCGATAAAGTTCTTAAGATTTTTGTCCGATATTTTTCACTTGATTTTAATCGGTTGGCTGAGCTAGCGGCAAAGGTTTTCAGTTATCGGCTTGTCGATAAATTCCGTTATATTTTGTTGTTTTCCACTCATCTCCGACGCTGTGATTCGCTGTCTCTCTCGTTTCGTCGCTTGCTATCTCTTTCGTTATCTATTCATCTGTTTCTTTGTGTTGCTTGTTGTTCTCTTAAGTCATTTTGTGCTCTCTCTCATTTGTGTGTGTATGTGTGTTGTAGTTTAAGCTGTTTGTGTGTGTATGTGTATCAAATACATTCATCTCGCTCTCTCGCTCTCTCTCTCACTACTCATCACACTCATTCGCATATCTGCATCATATGAACGCTTTTAGTACTAAACTTTATTTCCTTTTACTTACATATACTAACTATAACTATCATGCTGTCCAAAACATTAGTAACTGCATCTTAATAATAACTGCATAGATATTTAGTTAATAATATATATTATAATCTACTAATAGTCATAGTCAAATACTAACACTGTAACAAAATCTCCTCGATAGTCGATAACAAGCGAAACTGTACTCTAATTTAACCAGCCAATCAATATACCACTTCCAATACTAACTAACCTCAGTCTCAGTAAGACACATACTCACATCCACACACACACACGCACACACACTCACATTATGTTTGAGTCGAGCAAATGTCAACCTTCGTCGTTGTCGTCGTCGTTTATTGATAGCTTTTAATCGAATACTAAAACAAATCAATCAATCAATCAATCAAGCAAGAAAGAAACCAACAAAAAATATTCTTTTGTGTGTTTCCTTTTCTTCCTTTTTTCTTCTACTACTTTTCTTTGTTTTTCTCTCTTTTACGCTGTGTGTGCAATGCAACAAAAAAAAAAAATACCGAAAAAATACCAAACAAAAACATAAACTTCCCCAAAATCGAATGCAAAATGCCAAACACCAAAAAAAAAAAAAAAAAAATACCATATCAACCCAAAACAAACTGTAAATTTGCCGCCTGCCACAAAAAAAAACCAAAAAAAATACCGCACCTGAACCTGAATCCGTATCCGTATCCGCTCCTGTATCCGAATGTGAACCCGATCCGTGTTTCCCTGGAAAACAGACAAACCCTATCCGTACTCATCAAGCAGCGCCACACGAGCACTGCCCACGTCTCCACTGCTTGCCACAACCAGAGCACCACAGCTGCTGCTACTTCCGTTCCTGCTGCTCCTTCCCCAGCTGCTGCTGCTGCTGCCGACGACGCGCACTGCTTAAGCCGGAGCACAAAGCAGTGCTTGGAGCACGTACACACAAACAGGATCGGAGGAAACTGAAGCTGCAATTTTTTTCGCTCTGCTCAAAATCGAAATGTTTTTTTTTTCTATGTTGTTTTTTTGTTCCATTACTTTCTGCTCTTTTATCGACGAGAATTGTAAATAATATTAAGCTGAAATAATACCAAAAAATCAATTATACGAGTATATACCACAAGAGTTGCATACTACACACTTAATTGCAGCATTATAATACCAACAACAACAGCAAAAAAATACTATAAATATCATTAGGGTGTTAATATTATATGCGCTATATACGATTCCATTCAATGTACAAAATGCTAACAAATGCTAAATGCCAAAAAAAAAAAAAAGAAAAAAAAATATTAGAAAAATACTATAAAAGTAATACTACATTCATACATGATACGACTAGAATGCTAACGATTTTTATAGCTAGGAACTACATAAGTTCACTGATTCATCATTTCAGTTCGAACATTTTCCAAAAACAGTCGGACTCTTCCAAAAATTCTGTAACCTCTTCCAAAATCAGTTTTTAGTTTTAAATGTAATGAGAAAATCGAAAAATACACACTGCCAATCAAAAGTAGATTTTCCAATATTTTAGAGTCTCTTAAATGAAATTAGTAATCTCAAGTTACTAAAAAGAGGGAAATGGGAAGTGATTTTCCCTAGAAATCTTTACCAACTGGTAGTTAGTTAATTACCATTTTTACGGTCAATATATTAAACTGAAATTTACTATAGCAATCCAATTTTTTGCTCAAACAAAATATACTAAAATTGTGGTATTGAAAAACAATTTTTTTTTTCTTAGTCAATTTTTGATCAGATTTGAGTGATCGGTCCAAGCCGATTATAACTGTTCTTTGTTATTATTATAATTTGTTGTTGTTTTATTGTTAGGAAAACTGAAGAACACCACCGCTACCCACTTGAATACAATCCAAATAGACAGTTTCAAATATCGGATATAAGTTTAGTGTGGTTTATTCTTCATTTGTTTGAAATATTGGACGTATACGTTAAGGGGACAATAAGTAACTGAAAGTATGTTAAAGAAAAGAATAACTTAGTAAACCACAGCACAGATCTAACCATACACTACCCAAAAAAAAAAAAAAAAAAAAAAAAAAAAAATTAAAAAAAATTGTTTCCAACCAACGAATTTGTTTCACATGGTGTATTAAGCTTAAAGAATGTGCTCATCAAGCATTGAACTACATATACATATACCCTAGACATATGCATATACATTCAACATACTCTACAAAAAAAAAAAAAAAAAAAAAAAATATCGAACGAAGAAGTTCAACTTAGACAAATTATTCCTGTATACAATTTTTAGTGAAGAAAACTAAACGAAATGAAATGAAACTTTTTCTAGCTATATGTATAACTATCGATAATAACAGAATTCAATTTATAACTTTACCACATAAAAAAAATATACAAAAAGTTATATACAAACATCTAGTTAGTGAGATAATTCAGCCCGCCTATCGTTGCCGAGCAGATCGTTTAAATGTTGTTCCTTTCTCTGTTTTTTTTTTAAATAGCTTTGTGAGGCATAAAAATAGGTAAAATAACAACAGAAAGAAAAAAAATAATACTTAACTTATAAAAAATAAAGAAAAGAAATGACTGGCGTGAGAATCACTGAGAAAGGCAGTTGGCAAAGCAGTTATTCGTATCAGCAACTGTACATAAGTTTTATGCCACGATATACCATAAATATATAAAAAAAATATTTATATATACGATAGCTATACATGTCTTTATAGGGGAGTTTTCTCATCTGCATGTCGAATTTTTTTTTTAACATAAAGTTGAACTAAAAAATTAATTAAACAGATGCATGAGGAAAGCTAAGCAAATGTATTCATACTAGTTGCAAGATAAAGCTAACGATTCACACACACATACACTACAGAACACAAAACTTAAGCCGCATCTGTGTCATAAATGTTGTAAGCAATTCCAAACAAAAACTAACAAATAAATCGATAAAAACGATAAAAATATATATAAAACAAAAAAAAAAAAGAAAGGAATATTTGAAGTAAGCAGTTCATTTTGGGTAATAAAGAAACAACTTTAACAAAAAATAAAGTCGCCTCTTTGTATGTGTGTGTGTTTGTGTCTGCGTGTGTGTGTGGAATGCAAACTATCGATTATTAATCGATCAAATGTTAGTTAAATAATTAAAGCAGAGCTGCCAGGTGTGAAATGCCTACAGGTAATATGGTAATGCAAACTAGCTTGTTAAATACTAGAATTAATATGGTAAAACTAAGTACAACTATAACTATATATGCAACACATACAATTAATCGATAATAAAACACGAAATGCATTCGATATTAATCGACTAACATTAAGCGACAAAACATCGACTGCAAAAGTCACTAACGAATTACTTACAGTTTTACTTTTAGCTAAAAATTAAACTTTTAATACTTTTATTACAGATAATCGATAATTCGATAAATTTTGTTTAATTTTTTTGTTTATTTGCAATTGGTTACTGCGCACTGAACAATTTGTATTTGTATTTGTATTTGTATTATACAAAAAATGAAACTTAAACATTTCTTAAGTGTTATCGTTATCGTTCTGGTTAAAAATACACACACAAACCGCTTATTAGTATACTACACTATTTCCTTGTACTAAATTGAATTCTAATTTGAAATGCTTTTGCTTGTATATTTTGCTTATTGGCGTTTCTTGTAATTTAGCTAAAACCTGATTCTAAGTTCCTCTGCCTAGTGCGCTTTCTCACTCTCACTCTATCTATCTCTCTCTCTATCTCTATCTCTTGCTAAACATATATGCCACATTTATAAATTTATGTATCCTATACTGACTTCATCTGAAAGGCGCTCTATAAACGCTCTTAACCCGATCCCCCAAAAAGTCGCATGTTTTATTTTATATTTTAACTGATTTTTCTTTTAATTAACAATTCTATCGAAATGTTATCGAAACTGCTATAATTTGAAATTACTGCAAATTGGTGTTGACTATGTTTGTTCACTTTTATTGTGTTAAGCGTAACAATACTATACTATTTTTTATGATTTTTGCTTGTTTCCCGAACTCAACTAATTTCTATAAACTTGCTGAGTGTAATACCGTCTAATGGGTATATTGGTTTTGAAACCGCATGCTTTCGATACAAATATTTTCAAACTACATTTTTTTCTGGTCCGTGGAAGTTTTTTCCGATTACCAACACTTTTTTTCCTATGAAGTCAATATATTTCGATAACCCATTCTTCAAATGTATCGAAAGTTAGCTAAATTTATATTATTTTTTGCTTAAGCTCTCAGCAAGGGTATTACATATTCGGTCAACCGAACCAAACTTTAATTTTCCTAACCTTATTTTTTACTTCTCTTTTTAATACACACACAAAAATGTAAAATATGTTTGTACAAAACTCAAATACTCCAAAAAAAGTTAAAAAAAAAAAAAAAAAGAAAATCAAGTTAAGTCAAAAATATTTGTTACCCGATATATGCAAAATGTATGGATCGTAGCGATCTAGAATTAAACAGTTAGTAGCACTTGGGTGCACTCTACGGTTAGATACCCTGGAATGCTGTCAAGCGTGAAAGTATGCTATAGTTGAACTAAATACTTATCTTAGTATACAGTTAATTATAAAGTTATTTATAAATTATATATTAAATATATATACGATATATTATTAATAATATTGCAAGATTTGAATGACAATTTACTAATCAATTGCCAACTCCACACTCTGCACCTACCCTTCTCTCTCTCTCTCCCTCTCTCTTTCTGTCTCTTTTCCCCACACGAACACACGCCTTACCGACAAACCCCCACCCATACATCTATAGGTATCGATGTCATTCAAGTTGCGGACCGTCAGGTTTTATCCTCGGCAGCCATTGTGGGTATTGCTGTGGGCGGTGTGCTCTTGCTGCTCTTCATTGTGGATTTGCTGTGCTGCATAACGGTACACATGGGTGTCATGGCCGCCATGTGCCGTAAAGCCAAGCGATCACCATCCGAAATCGATGACGAGGCCAAACTGGGCAGGTAAGCATCATTCAAACTACGTCTCAAGATTCAAAATCAAATAATATTGCACTAAAAATGATACGAAATTTAACCAACGTAAAATTACTTTCGACTTTAAAGTTTAAAAAAAAAAAAAAAAAACTGTTTGTTTATTGTCCTTTTGTTTCATTTGTTTGCTCTTTTCCACCTTTTGCACCGCTCCAAAAATAAAACGAATAATTCGATTACAAAAGCCAAAATTCTCAACATCCGGACTTCGAATACAATTGGGTCTATGCGCGTCCAAAATCCCTATTGTTCAATCGAAACTCATTAATATTCGTTTGAGCAAATCAAATCAAATTTCTAATTCAAATTAAAATTTAAATCAAAATTAAATAATCAAAAGACTTGCAACAGAAATTCTTTTTCTCATTCCTACAAAACCCTATAATATTTTTGATTTATTCTCATTAATTTAATTTCATTTTTAGTGCAATATTAATTGTTTCACTACACCACATGAAAATACAAATCCAACTATCACATTTGATTTTATATTTTTTCGAATTGTCCCCCTCCACAAAAACCTCTACAAATTGAACACAAAACCTTCAAGAGTTGTTATGTTTGAATCAAATGTTTTCGATACTTTTTCATACTTTTGTTAGTCAACACTGTTTGTTTTTCTTCTTCATTCCTTTGTTGTTGTGTGTGCCTGCTTTTACCGAATTCCACAGAGTATATCGATAGGTAATGTTACCGATAGTATGAACAAACACAACTATCGATCAATGTTTTCACTTGTCATGTCGTCCGCCAAACAATCAAAATTATTAAAAAATCGATAACTATCGATATCAGAAATACAAAACCTCAACTTGACCCAAATTACGATTTCTACAAAATAAATTTTGATAACTATTGTGAGTCGATTATAAGTTATTGCAAAGTTATCGGTGGAATCCGGCTAAAAGTCAGCTGTAGCTATGAAAGTATGCAGCCAGCTACCAAATACCGTCCCCCTTGATCACTTTATATACTTCACTGATCTGAAGTGCCTTGTCTGAACTGCTCAGTAAAATTTGTAGCTACACGTAGTACTCGTAGTCAGACCTGGTGCTGGCTGCTGCTAAACATATTGTGTGTTTTCTTTATAATTGTATTTCTGTGTCATCTAAGTATATATCTTTTTGTTCGCCTTATTTATCAGAACTCACATACACACTCACTCACACACACGTTACTTTTAGTACATTCAAAATCATTGCCTTATCATTGTCTCACATTTACCAACTCCATACTATCTATATACTCTCTCTCGATTTTCTCAACTCGTAACCACATCAACCTCATCCAACACAAAATCCAACAAATCCATAAACAAAAAAACTAAATTCTAAAACCCAAAAAAAAAAAAAAAAATCACAAATCCAAAAAAATTCAAAATTCCAAAAAAAAAATAAAAAATACCAAAAAAAACCAACCAAAAAAAAAATACCATCTAACCAAGCAGTCTTTACGGTTGGCGTTTCCCGCTACCTTATTGCAGTGGACAGCTGGTTAAGGAGCCGCCACCATCACCGTTACCACTGCCGCCGCCCGTAAAGCTCGGTGGTTCACCAGTGACATCACCATTGTACGTACATTTTGTTTAAAAAGCCGCATCCTCTACCGCCTCTCTCTCTCTATCTCTCTCTCGCTCGCTCTTGCACTCTCTCTCGTATTTGTAGTCATCATTTTTGGTTTTTCAACACTGTTCATAGTCCTTGATCATCACGAACAGCATGTAAATGTTGCTTTCAAAGCTTGATGTGTAGCAAAAAGCTTTTCTTATTATTTTAAGCTTTGCTTTAGGCGTACCAATTAGAGTTGTGCAAAGTATCGATAACTATCGGTACGAGCTCAACTTTAGCGGTAAGTACACGCACATACGTTGTGTAGCAATTAGCTTTCGTTTGTCTCTAACTCTTCTCTACTGTCTGATCAATTGTAAGCATTTCCACGTTTTGCAACACAGTCATGCTAAATTTATCACAACCATTCACAGGGACGAAAAGGAGCCGCTTCGCACGCCCACCGGCAGCATCAAACAGAATTCAACCATCGAATTTGATGGTCGTTTCGTGCATTCCCGCAGCGGTGAAATAATTGGCAAAAACTCAGCGGTGTAAACGCAACGGAACGAGGAGCAAGCGAACAAAACCTAAGAAACGATGTGCACAAAACTTGCAACACTGAATAGTATTGAGAAACAGCGTAAAAATGGAGAAACAAAACAAAACACAAAAATCGAGCAAAATTAACCAGAAAAGTATCTACGAAGCTGAGGAATTAGATGGACACCGAAAGTAGATAGAAAACCAAAGCCAAACGCTGTAGAAACAGCACATTCTGATAAACTGATTCGATTTGGCATATATAATATATACATACATATATAAATATATATGAGTTGGTTCCGTTCAGTTGAAATATTATTATTATAATTTAATTCTTACTTTATTCTATGATATAACTTAAAGCAAGCATAAATAGAGTATTTTTAAGCTCAGTACAAGCATAGCAAACATTCGTAAACAAAAACAAAAAAAAAATACACTACACAACACTATTCTACTCTACTTTACTCAACATAAACTAACTAACGATATACAGTCATATGTCCATGTTGCTTGACTTATATAAATTTAATTTTTTTTTTTTTTTGAATTCACTGCATCGCTTCTTTTGACATATGTATATTCTTCGGAGAATTGTATTTTCTCGCATCAAGCAAACATCTAGGTTAAGTTGAATAAAAAAAAAAATTATATTTAAATTATTAATGCCTTACAAAAACATTAAAAAAAAATAACACTTATTTAGCATTTAAACGTGAGAGAGACGAGCAGAAGAAAATCGGATCTGGACTATGATATGCCCTACTTTGTTGGAGGGGAAACCCTCTTCCAAAAGTTTTCAGGGTATGGTCAGAGAGAATCAAGAAATATTAGTTTAACTAACTTAAACATGCCATAAATAAGTTTTAAAATTAAGTTTAAAATCCATTTGAAAAAAAAGTTTAAAGCCAAAATTTCTGTTTTCTTTTCCTCTCGCCGCCCTCACAATTTTGTAGTTTATATTTTGTACTTAAACACACCGAAGAAAAGACTTTTGCTATTCAAACACACACAAACACACTCACCACACGACACATGACATCACAAAATTAAAATGAAATTAGTAAAAAAATAAAAATAAAATCAAATTTAAAAAAGAATAATTAAAACTTTAGTTAAGATTTGGTTTCCTATTGGTAAATTGATATACTTAATACACAGTACGAATAAATAGTTATATTGTCCAATCTATGATAATTGTAAACAAAAATGCTCAATGTACATGGTTAGAACGAAATTGAAGTACAGTTGCGAACAAAACGTTCAGCTGCAGTGTTGCAAAACGACACAGTTATATGAATGTGTATTAAATGAATTACTTATGCATGTGTATGTGTGTATTAGAGTTTTGCAAAAATATCGATTGTTTCGATAACTATCGCTTCTGTTACACTCGATAGCTTTGCACTCGCCAACAGATCACAAAATTTCAACAAAAAAAACACTAAAAATAAACAAATTAAATGCCAAACAAATGTATTTTATAATTTCAAGATCAAAATTCATGTTTTATAATTATGTACTCGATGATATATATTTTTTTTAGCCGTGTTTTTTTTTTTCCTAAATTAGATTTTATACGTGTATGTAAAAAAAAAAAAAAAAAACAAACCAAGTTGTAAGTAAGAAATCAAAAATTATTTAAATAATAAATATGTATATGTAATTATTGTGTAAGTAAGTTCATTTTTTTTATGTCTACACAAATAAACAACAAATGGAAAAACTATAAACTATTTATGTATACACAAAAACCTAAAAAAAAAAACAAGAAAAAATATTTAAAAATATTCTTGCAGCGAGAAAGAAGCTAAAAGTACATCACTATTTAGAGTACTAGCTCTGCAAGTGTATTCGATTCTCGGCTAGTCGAGTATAGCTGTTCCATATTGTTTCCAATTTTTTTATCGTCCTTGGTTCGTCCTGTGTTGTAGATCTTTGCCAAAAGCTTTTGTAGCTTCTGTTGCCAGTTAAGCCAAGCGCCTTTTCAGAGCTTTTTTACCTACTATATATATATAAATAAATAATTCTATAATATTATACAAAAATATTATACAAAAATTAATATAAAAAAATACGTTAAAAAAAGAAGAAGAAAATCCCCACATAACAAAAAAGAAATAATGCTCATATGCAAATACATTTTTTTGTGTGTTAAAATAAGAAAAATTAAAATAATAATAACCAAAAAAAAAAACAAAAAAATACTATCAAAAACTGAGGAGCTACACAACAAATGATACAGTATATGTAATTATGTATATGATGAAATTTAAGGACTGCTTTCGGAGCGCAGCATATTAAATATGGCCATGAAATGAGAAATTCATATAAGATCATCAAGGTGTAGCTTTTGATAATTCATAAAAAGAAAAACAAAACAAATAACAGCGAAACTGAATCGTTGGAAAATAAATTCATATTTATCAAAACTGAAAAAAAACGAGTTTACATTTCTTTGGGGGGACTAGACTTTCTGATTAAAGCTTTTAGCTTGATTATAGCTAAAATTAGCCTTTGGTAAGTACGAACGATAGAATAACAATTAAAATTAATTTGGGTAGGGCTTACAGTCGTAGCTGTCCAGTGTCTAAAAAGGTTCTGGCTTTGAAGATATCACATCATTTAATAGAAATATAATCAATCAAAATAGTCAAAGCAATAAAATTTTCTTGGAAGTGATAAAGAACAAAAAAATTCCCAATTCGATTTTTAAACAAACCCACACTTATCTAGCGTCTAAAACAAAGTGTACTAGATTCAAGCTAGCTACGAAAAAAAATCTTAAAATTATTGCATACTTATAGGGGAACACAAAAAGTTCTCGAAAAAAATGTTGCGTGCTTTTAGTCAGTGACTTAATATAAATGCATTTGATGCTCAAAGAGCAATTGACTTACGCACAATTTATTGCATACTTTTATGCAAGCACTGAAATTTAATTGGTACATTGCCATAAACGAAACTAGTTCACAACTTGGCCGTGTCCTAGCGCGTCGTGACTTCATTGCTCAGTTGATAAGGGAAGAGCACCATCGATGGGTAATTAAAAAACTATAAATCGAAAAAAAGGATGCTCACATCCTTTGCTCAGATAAAGAATCTAAAAAGTATAAACAACTAAGCTAAGTAAATCCTGCGCACAGGCAAAGGACTCTTGTACTTAGAACCTTCAGCCTCTCCTCGTACTGAAAACACAAATTATACCGGGATTAAATGGTTGGGTTTATTAAAATAGAGGATAAACACTTCGGTTTTCTGCTAGGACTAAATCAAGTGGAACTTACTGGGATTGTTAGTGGATCAGAACACAATTAGTGGCTTAAATTAAATCACTTGAATTTGAATACGAACATTTAACACAAATAGGACTCGAATATAATTTATAATACACAATTGTTAAGGCAATAAATTCTCTAGGCTGACCCGTAATATCAGGTGTTGTCCGATGTGGCTACCGGATGGTTTAAGTAACTGCTCCGAGGACTTGTTAAACTTCCATGCCCTCGTCAGATCGCTTGTTCTGACGCTTGAGCGCATCCTCGGCAGTCAGTTTGGTCTTTTCGGTGCGTGTGTGCCAAACGAGCACGTCCCGGCAGTTGTTCGCCAACGGTTGCAGCTGATCCCGTGTGGTCAGGTAACGAAGTATTTCGGTCTCTTGGTAGCCACGCTCTACCTCATACGAGAAGACAGCCTGCGGATACTTGATAAACAGATCCATGCTAATGGCAAACGCAGCCATGTCAATGGGAAAAGGTCGCTCCGGACGCCAGGCGGCATTAAAGCCGATCACCTTGTTTTGCGCATCTAGCAACGGACGTTCCACCATCAATCCACCAACAAGGCCAACGGGCCAGATGCCCACATGACCGGGCTTGATTTTGATCATTTCGGCAAACAATTCGACCGAATACGAATTATCATCGTCCATAAAGAAGACTATAGCATGACGATCGACGTCCGCATTAGCACGCAGCCATGTTAAGGCCAAATTACGCTGTTCCACGCCACGCGGCTTAATCCAATTGGGATCCTTGCCTTGCAGCTTAAATTCTGGTCGCGTCTTGATGTTGAGCTGCGTAAAACGTTTCTCCAGTCCCGCGCGCAGCAGCAGATTGCGTACCAGTGGCGTTGTGGTATTACTATCCTCAATAATGATCCAGTGCAGATTGGGCACCAGCATAAACAAATGTGAAAGCCTAAAAAAATAGTTAAAAATTTTAATGATTTCCGTTGATTTGAGAGAAAAGTGTGTGTTGACCTGGTAAGTTCGGCTTTTTGTGCGGGTCGCGCATACGTAGGCGTTATGGCATAGATTTTGGGCAACGTGTCGGCCAATTGCTTGGAGTACATCGCCTGCAGGTAATCGGGTCCATCACAGGTGCGTTTACCGTTCCGATGCACCATCAGCAACAGCACGATGAACACTATGATTAGCACTAGCACTTGGCGTGGCCTGATGCGTACCTCGGACATCCTGAGACTCTGGCAATATTGCTTAAGTAACCCAAAACTAAATTCACATTGCGTCAAAGCAAACAGTCAAACAAAAAACAAATAAAATGTCAACTCAACACATACAAAATCAAATCGAATTCATTATTTTAACTGCTCTGCTGTGTACCTCTCACCACACTACGCCGCACACATAAATCAGGTTTGTGATTTTCAATAAACTATGGGTATATATGCATGCGTAAGTCTAAACAAATTAACAAAATTTAAAACATTTTAACAAAATTGTGCTATGTTAGAAATCATCGATATGTCAACCATAACGATAAGTGCACACGACTATCGCGATGTTTTGCACACGCAATGTCGAACACGCGATATTTATATCGTAGCGTAACAGCTAACGATAGCTTATCGATATTTTAATCGAAATTCAAAAGAAAGTCCCTGAACAAAATATGCAGATAAAAAACATTTCAAAACCTAAAACCCAGCACACGAATGAAATTCAAGACATTTGGCATTCACAACAAAAATTCATTGCCAGAGCACACACCTTCATTACTCCAAAAAAAATAGCAAAAAAATAAAAAAAACACCAAAGAAAAACATTATATTTTGTATTAAACATTCATGAACACACAGACACGCGCACACAAACTCACACATTCACACCCACACACTGCAATAGTCAAGAATGTGCAATAATAATGGTAAATTGTCAACACAACTTTAAAAGTTTTTATTTTATTTTATTTTAAAAGTAAATTTCATTCCTTTTGAAGCGCAGGTTCTGGAAAGCAGAAATTAAAGTTTACTGGTTGCTGTAGTCTGACCGATTCGGAACTCTCAAAGCTCTACAATTTGGATACACTAACCGATAAGGAACTGGCGTCTGTGGGCGTAGAGCGAGGATCATTAATCGATGACTATCGTCATTTGCACGAAATGTCACAGCTACACGAATTGGAACAATTGCCATCGCTATCAAAACGATTCGTATCGAAACTGAAACGTCCAAAATTCAAGTCGCCACGAAAGCCAGCAAAACCCTTTAAATACGATCTATTAAATCAATTTTTTCGCTGCATGCAATCGGAAGCCACTGCCTTCTGTCGCTTTATGGAAAATGATTTGCAAATTATTACAGATTTTCAGCGTGATACGAAAATTCTGCTGATGGCACCCAAAGAACGTGAATGTGCCTGCTATGATTCATATTTCAATCATTTGGATCAAATGTATGAAAATGGCGAACAAGATCGCGTTATATCCATTGTGGCCAAGGTATTGATCCATTTCCATCGTGATCCACATCCCGTTAAACTCCTACCAGGCTTTGGCCGTGGCTATGGCCCGCATTACGCTCGCAATCGTAATCAAAATCTGCCCGAATCTCAACCAAAGTCCAAATAGACGAAAACAACTTGAAAAAAAAGATGCAAAAAAATAAGAACAAAAAAAGCTGGCTAAAAAAAGCCTATATACACTATATAAATCCAAATTGAACGCAGTGAAGTGAAAAATCTTTAATACTGCACATTTTCTTCATTTGTTTTATTCGATTCATCATTTGAAATACACTTTCATTCAATTAATATTATTTTAAACACATTTTCAAATTAGTTTAATTTTTTCGGTATTTGTTTTTCTTTATTTTTATGCACTCATCAATTTAGTATAGTTTTAAGCTTATTTTTTTTTGTTTTTTTTTTTTTTTTTTTTTGTTCAGGGATCATTCAGTCAGTTGAGAACTGTACCGAGTTAAGACTGAAAAATATCGATATTATCGGAACCCGAACGAATTTTAAATTCTAAAAATGCCTGACGCACTTTTTTTAATTACACTTTTTTCCATTTTTTTTTTTCTTTTGCATGTACAAATATATTGGTATGTTATAGTAAAAGTTAATTTTAGTGGATCGGGGGTAATTTGGGTTAATAAGGAAGTAGAGGGAAAAATTTTGTGGGTTATGTTGGGGGCGTACAGAAGGCTACGATTAGTAGTAGTTCTTATGTTGTTGTTTTAAATTTGTTGTTAAGTATTAATTGTAATTGTAGTTGGTAATTGTAATTATATAATAGTAGTTGTAGTATTTAATTTAGTAGGTCGTAGAGTACATACATATATAAGAAGTATACATTTATATCGATTTAGAGGTTAGTTTTTGTTTCGGCTTTCTTGTTTATAGTTTTCTATTTGTTTTTTTTTTTTAAATTCCAACACACTCACACGCTTACATAGTTATAAACATTAGCACTCAGTTGATCTCGGATAAGTAATTTATTCTAATACATTGGTATTTTGATGTTCATATAATCAGTAAACTTAGTTTTAGTATGTCTATGATCCATAGCACTCTCTCCCTTCCTCTCTCTCTCTTTCTCTTTCGTTCTGTCTCTGTTCCAACTTTAATCAAAAAAAAAAAATCATAAATTTGTAACTTTAACTGCTTGTTCTATAATTCAAAAACCACAATAAAATGACAAATTTCGAGTAGAATTAGAGCTGGGATATATCCAGATAAATATATATATCTACATATATAGATATTTATATAGGTTATGCTATATTTTGGTCTGTTCGCCAATAGCTGCAAAAACTTCAAGTTTGAGCCACGTCAAAGGTTAAGGTTAATATCTGAGAAACCGAGCACTGCTCGTTGAGTGACATAGCACTCAGCTTTTTGGCCGTATGCCGAGCGCTAGTCCACCAAAAAGTAGTGAACTTTCTTTTAGGGAACGCACAATATAAACATATTTTATAATCGCCATTTTTATGCACCATCTACTACATTCAATGGTATATATAAATATACACATATAAGACAAATTCATATTATAGCCTATTCAAATATTTTTATTTGTATTTTTACTTGATTTTTTTGCCAACTGACTGTTGTTGAATTTGAGGTTATGTGCGAGCTGACCATGCAAATGAAAGAGACAGCACTATAGCGCGAGTGAGGTTATGTTTTTTCAAAGCATTTTACTCAAGTTTACAGCACACTGAACACCAATTAATTTCATTTTGCTTAAATAATTTTTGCAATTTCCATTTGTATTTTTTTGTTGTTTATTTTTTTTGTTGCTTTTTTTTACTATTTTCGTTTGATTTGATATTGTTGCTACGTTAAATTTTGTTTAGTTTTGTAGTTTGTTGAAATTGTTTATTATTTGTGTTTTTTTTTTTTATTTTTAAGAATTTGATTTAAATAATTTGTCAGTTATTTTTCGGTTTTCGTTTCTTAAATTTACATGGTTTTTAAATGATTAACGTTCTCTATTATTTATATATTATTACGAATTATTTTTAAAGTTATTTGTATGTATATATAAAAAAAAATGTATTTTATGCATTTAATATTATTAAATGTTTTATATTTTAGTTGTTGCTTACAATGCCTACGCTTTGATTTATAATTTTCTCTGTTAAAGTACTAAACTCTTTTTAGTTTTTAGTTATTTTTTTTTTGCAATTGCTTTAAATTAATTCATATTTTCATTTACTACTTCAAAAAGCCTTTTTCTGGGTATGTGTTGTGTGTGTGAGTGTGTGAGTTGTGTGTGAGTGTGTGTGATTTTGGCTTTGCTAAACGGCGGCATTTTTCGTTCAAGTGCGCTTCACCTCATTAGGCTTATGGCTGTTGTGGTGGCATGCCACATGTTGCAACTTACTTAGCTAATTAAATAGTTTTTTTTTTCTTTTCTTTTTTGTTACATCATTTTTTTATACATTTATCAAATTTTTTAAATACATATAAACGCAAATTTCTTTTATTCTCTCTAGTTTTTTCTTTCTTTTTTGTTGTTTTTCTTATTTACATTTAGACTTAAGCTTGTGTTTTAGTTTTTCTTCTTTCGGTGCTTGTTTTTTTTTTTTTGTCGACATTTTACGGCTTTTCTTTTGTCTTTAAGCCTAACAACTAATTATTTAAATTTATCCAGGCATTCTAAGTAGAGCTCTCTTCCTGATTCGAGTTCTTCATAAAATTAATATTTATAATATTTATTGATTTATTTATATATATATATATATATTTGTTTTTATACCCTTGCAGAGTGTATTATGCTTTTGTCACAAAGTTTGTAACGCATTGAAGCAGTCGTTTCCGACACCATAAAGTATATATATTCTTGATCAGCATCAACAGCCGAGTCGATATAGCCATGTTCTTCTGTTTCTATGCAAACTAGTGTCTCAGTTTTGAAGCTATCTTGATGAAATTTGGTACAGATCTGTTCATATGTTAAAATCGGCCAGATCGGACCACTATATCATATAGCTCCCATAGGAACAATTGGTTGAAAATGCTTTGTATGAACATTTTCGGTGTATATTGACCGATTTCAACGAAAACAGAATGAATTTATAATAGTTTCCCATCTGTTGGCCAAATCGGACTTATAAATCATTTAACTACCATAAAAATAATTGGTTATTGAAACCAAATTAATGCAATATTCATGACTGCAAGAGTATTTAATCTTCGGCGAGCCGAAGACAACTGTTTTTTCTTATTTTTTTCTTTTCTTTAACTTTAATTTATTTATGTATACTTCATAGTTGTTGTTTAAAGAGAAATAGAAAAAAAAAACAAACAACAAAACGAAAAAAAAAATAATATATCAAACAAAAACATTTTCAAATGCGTTTTATAATTTTGTTTTTGTTTATGATTTTTTCTTTCTCAATATTAATGCTATATTCTAAAGATCTAAATAAATAGATTTTACTTCTGCTTTCGAAAATTAACAAACTAAAAGTGCAGAATTTTATATTGTTGCTGCTACAGTTGTTGTTGTTGTTCTTATTGTTGTTGTTGTTGATATACACATACATAAAGTTTAAGGACATTTTATGCAGTTGATTTACTTTCCAAAAGCATTCTTTTCTTTTACTTCAATCTTTGCAACTTATAGCCAACTTCTGTTTGGCCTAAACTATTTTTACTTGACTTGTGTTTGCTCTTTTTCTTATTGGTTTTGTTTTTACTTTGTTTATTGATATCTGTGAGGCTTCCAATGGTGATCAATAGATTCAACAATAGTTGTTACATTAAACATTACATTAGCTTAAAAAGCGTATTGTTATATCAATTATAAATATTCATAGATATATAAATATATATGAATAGAATTAATATATATATAAATATATGTTAGTGTGTGTGTGTAGTTGTTGTGTGCATGCGTATGTTCTGTGTATGTGTGTGTGTGTGTGTCAGCTTGTGTGTTAACACCACAAACAAAAAAAAAAAACATTTTCAACAATTAAACACGCAACAAATTTCAATAGGATAAATCAAAACCAAAAACAAAATAAACTTAATATTTGTGTAATTTCTATTTGTTTGTTTTGCATCGCTTTGTTGTTGTTGTTGTTGTTCATGTTGTTGTTGCCTGCTGGTGGGTGGTGTTAATGCTGATGACCGGTGGTGATGCTGATGCCATTGGTGGATGTTGTCCTTAAGTATGCTGCTGTTCCTCCTCATCATTGTAGAAGGTGACGTGTTTACTGCTGATTATGGCGTTCCAGGCTAAAACACAGATCGAAATAGTTAGGTATTAAATGTATTAATAATATAAATTCTTTCCACTATAAGCTACTCAGTAAATAATTCCTAGCAAACTTACAGTTGCTGATGTAGTCCACGATGAGGTCCGTGTTGGACTGTAACGGTTGGCGCAGCATTTGCGAGGGCAGCGCGAGCGGCAGGGACAGAGCGAGGGGCAACGCTAGCGATGGCGCTACATTTGCAACAAAATCTGACTTCAGATCGGACATGAAGCTAAGTTCGCGCAAATTCTCATCATCGTCAGCTTCGGAAGCCATTGCATCGTCGCCATCAACATCGTAGGTCATATAAAGAGCTGGTCTTGATTTCGATTTGACAGCAACATTAACTGATCTAGTTGTTGCTGCTGATGCTGTTGGTGCTGCAGTCGATTTGCTTGCTGTTTGATGTTGCTGCTGCTCTTGAGAGTTGCGACGACTGCAGCTGGCACTGCTTGCAGCAGCCGCAGCTGCACGTGCTGCAGCAATAATGGCAGTTTCAATATCATTACAAGTCTCAAGCTGCTGTGGCATCTGCAGTGGTTCATCGTGGCTGCTGCTGCAACTGCTGCTGCTGTGACTGTGACTGCTGTTATGACTGTTGGCCTTGCTGAGAAAGTTATTAACATGATCCTTGATAGTTTCTGCTGTGGCAGATGTATTGGCAGTGGCATAAATGCCGCTATCGCATGATTGATTTGCCACATTGCTGGAGGCAGCACAGGTGGCACCATTGCCATTGCCATTGCCATTACCATTACCATTGCTGCTCAGCGTCGTTGATGATGCTGAGGTGGAGCAAGAGGCGGACGAGTTTGACGATGATGTGGATGAATTATTAATGCTTGTCGTGTTCGCTGCATTGGGCGACGACTGCGCCGCTTGCCCTGAGATCAGCAGCATATCCATGCAGGCTGAATTATTAACCACATCCGAGGAACTGCCAGAATCGTTTAATAGCAGCTGCAACTGTTGCTGCTGCTGTTCATTGTTTGTAGCGGCTGTCGCTGCTGCTGCTGTTGTTGTGGCAACAGTTGCTGTTGTTGTTTCTGCTGCTGCAGTTACAGGTTTATCTTTGCTGTCTTCCTTGTCGGACTGCTCCTTGTCACTGCTATCGTCAAAGAGCTTCAATTCATCCTCATTGAAATCACCAAAGATGAACTCGTTGTTGAGCCTGCCCAGCTTCGAGTCGCGATCATCATTGAGTATTATGACAGCTGGTCGATTGCCCGTTGGCAATGATTGTGTCGTCTGTGCACTTGTCGATGTTGTGCCCATGCAGTGGCCACTGCTATTAATCTTTTTCGCACCATCCGTTTGTGTTGCAGCTGTGGTTTTATAGGTTATAATGCCGTCAGTGCCACTGCCACAGCTGACAAAGCTAAAACTGACCGGCGCTGGATTCAATGATGGACTAGTTGCAGCATCCTCTTGACTTACTGTCTTCTGTTGCTGTTTGTCCTTTTTGCTGCTCGGTGATAGCTCCTTTGACTTTGGCTTTGCCGCCGTCTTGGCTGAGGTAGTTGTTGCATCTATGCTGGTTTTATCCACCAGCGGTTGCTGCTGCTGCTGCTGCTTGGCTGCAGCTGCAAAGTTGTAGCTATTTGTGGCGACTGTTGCCGTTAGCGATACATTGTTAACACTATGCCGCTTCACGGTCTTCTCCAACGCCGGATACTGTAAATCCAAATTGCTGCTATTAAAACTATAGCTGCTGGCATCATGATCAACGCTCTTGGACTTTTGCAATGCTGGCGGTGCCGACACAGAGGCAGCTGCAGACATTGATGCGCTGCTGGCTGCTGTTGTTGTTGGCGTTACATTGGCAGCAACATTTGCTGAGGTCAACAATTGCGGCAACTCATTGCTGATGGCTTCCACATCGGTGTTGCTGCTGTTGTTTGTATTGTTGCTGCTGTTTGTGCTGCTGCTGCTGCTACTGGTTGTGTTCAGACTCTGGGAGTAGCTAATGAGTGCTGCAGCAGCAGTTGTGGCGCCGCAGACGATTGTTGCTGCCGCAGCGCCAGCAATGGCTGCTCCTGGCAGTTCAGGAAAATCGGGACGCAATTTGGATTTCGATTTGTTGCCGAATGCATCGCTGGCATCAATATCTTCGAAGGCATTATTAGCCAAAGCTTCACGTTTGTTGCGTGCAATGTCTGCATACGAGATTGGCGCTGGTGAATTGCTATTGGTGCTGCTGTTGTTGTTGTTGTTTTTATTGTGGCTATTGTTGTTGTTGTTGTGCTTGGTCTGGACGGCAACGCGTTTGTTGTTGCTCTTCTTTTTGCCCGTCTGTATGGGCAGCGAGTGCACCGAGTCGAGATCACTGGAATCGGATTTTTCCGAGGGCGGCATGGACGATGTCGACTTGCGACGCGAATTATCCTGCATTGTGGCGCCACCAGCAGTGCCACTTGAGGATGTTGCATGTGCATGTTGCTGCTGATGTTGTTGCTGCTGCTGTGGCTGTTGTGACTGCTGTTTGCTGTTGCTGCTGTAACTGTTGCCAACATGTTGGCCATAATGATTACTGCTGCTGCCGTAATCAATGCCACCACGCAAACGCTGTGACATCATGTTTGATGACGCCGATTTGGTTATCTGTTGCATGCGCTGCAAGTTGCCACCAGTTGTGGCTGCAGCTGCAACAGCCGCATCATCCATGGTAACAGCACGTTGTTTCTTTGGTTTCTTCTTCTTGGTGACCACATGAAACTCGGCCGTTTCGCTGAGCACCGTATTGAGAGCCTCCAGCTCGGACATGCGTGCGAGCGTTGGTAACGCGAGACCTGGCAATGCGGTTGCTGCTGCTGTCGCTGCAGTTGCAGTTGCTACTGCTGCGACTGAGTCAGCTGCAGTTGTTGCTGCTGCTGTACCAGTTGTTGCTGCAGCCGCACTTGCTGTTGTTGCTGCAGCTGGCACTGCTGCGGTTGCTGCTGTGCTGTCGTCTTCAAGTGTTGCCACTGCATCTGTCCAGGTGTCCGCATCGCGCATTTGTGGTTCACCCAAATACTGCAGCTCCTCGATGCCCCAAGAGCGTCGTTCACCTTTGCGTTGCTGCTGCTGCTGCTGCTGTTGTGTTTGCTGTGACTGTTGCTGCTGCTGTTGCTCCTTGTTGCAATTCTTATTGATGTCTGCAGCAGAAGCGGAATTATGCTTGCCACCTTTTTTGTTACGCATCATTTCGGTGGTGGCTGCTTGACGCTTCAATTCATCCACCTCCATCTTGGCACAACTGCGCAATTCTTCAAGAGAATTGCATTTCTTGAGCTTATTCTGTTTCTTGCGTTCCTTCTTCTTCTGCTGCTGCACACCAGCTGCTGCTCCGGCTGTGCCATTCTTCTCATCGTTCTCAATATATTTGACCAGCTGCTCGACGGGATCTTTGCCTCGATAACCGGCTACAGATTCCACATCAACAGTGGTTGTATTACGTTCCTGTTGTGATTTCTTCTTCGACTTGAGTTTGGTCGGTGGTTGGGGCACACCTGTAATACCAGTAACTCCACCAGCAATCATTGGTGTCTGCTGCAGTGATGCAGTTACTGCTGCCATTGCTGCGCTGCTTGTGGTGCTTGCACCACCGCTGAGCATTGCAGACATGCTATTTGAGCGCTGTTGTTGCTGCTGGATTGTGCAGCCAGACAATGCACTGGATGTGGTGATCAATGATGAAAACTGACTCGAGTTGCTGCCACTGGCACCACTGTTGTTGTTGTTGTTGCAGCTGTTGTTGCTGCTGCTGCCACTTGTTGTGGCGCTTCCATTGTTGCTGCCACTTGCAGCGAAGGCATCGCTCAACGCATTACCGTTCTCATCAAACTGGCGCTGCAAATAATGTCAAAAACCAAAAACAAATGTCAGTTAACTTTTTGTATGCACCGCAAATCACATCACATCAATTTGCTAACGATAGGAACTGAGCAAGACCAACCACAATACCAATCAGTGTAAAGCACCAAACGCTTTTAAGGCGTTTCAAGTTTTTGCTCTTCATGAGTCAATTTTTTAAATGTCAAAACCAAATTAAAATGGAAACCAAATATCATTTTTTATGCAAATTCTTGGTTAAACATGAATAAATAAGTTAATTTCTATAAAGCTCTTTGATTTCCGTGCTGATAAATAAACACACCACGCCTCCATCTGCCCATTTAAGTCTTAGATAGTAACGTTCTTCTATAAAATCCTCTTACATTCCCATATTTCTGTCTTGTTTATAATTATCGACGCACATTTTGTATTCTAGTGTTTTAACTGCCTAATAGATCGTTTTACCAGTCCAATAACTGTCATGCGACTCCCTTATTTATGTCATGTCCACAGCACCCAGACAAGTCTAACGAAACAATTGATTTGATACACCTTCTAATCAAATATGTCTACAATCTGGTAAACATTAAACGAATGGCGCGTTTTTTGTTACAAATTAGAGCAGATATCAATTGTATACATTACTAAATAACAGAAGCATAACTGATTTTGCTTATGAAATTTTAAAGCTATACTTCAACAGCTAAACTAAACTAATCTTAATGGTTAGAAAGTACGGAATGTAATTGAGAGCAAACTATGAATGCCAATTCAACGGAATGTTTACACTATCGGTACATACTAATTACAACATGCCTTTTGTCTAAGACCACTTGAATAACGACTCAAGACCGCATATCAAATTAATTCAATTTGAAATAATAAACAAGCAAAGTAAGTTTAGATTAAGGTTCAGTTTCATAAATGTTTACAAAAGGTTTCCCTTTGTGTCGAAACTAAAAATAAATATCGGATAAAATTTGACTAGACGTCGACAGATAACAGTGTGGAAAATCAAATCAAATTATAGCTTTAAAACAGCGAGTGTAAATTTATAGATTTTATAGACCTTCATGCCTCGACCGATCGAAGCATTTAGTCTGTAAAGAAAGGATTTAGCTTTAAAGCATCGACTCGTCACTCGTTACATTTGAAAAGTAGCGAATACTCGCACAAGTACACTGTACTTTACTGTATTATTTCTGACAACGAAGACTGACTAAAATTGGTCATTCGTTACTACTCGTTACTTTGCACTCGTTACTCGCTTAGACTTTGTGTTGTTAAGGAAGGTTTGGTTGAGTGAGTGGTTTTGGGGAGGGGCAAGGTGCAGAGAGCGTTCTTACCGTTGTAGCCTTGACGCCATGTGAGGCAGCAACTGCTGCTGCCGCCGCAGCCGACATCATACGTCCAATCTTTGCCGGACGCGAATCCGATCCAGAATACATTTCCGATACATTACCAGCTGAAGTACTTGATGAGGACTTGCTGGCATTACTAGAATCATTGGCCGTATTATTCAATGAGCTCGTAAATGGCCCGGAAATACCACCAACACCGTAGACGGATGAGCAGGCCGTATAGCTGTCATTAAATGAAACATACCCGGCCTCAACTTTTCGCTTTTGATCCTCCATTGTGAGTACAAATGGGGCTGGATGTGATCCATTATTATTATTGGTAGTCTGTTGTTGTTGTTGCTGTTCTAAAAGTTGTTGTTGCTGCAGTAGCAATAGCTGATTTTTAGCAGAGTGCTCCAATACGGAAAAATGTAGTGGATCATCGATTAGGAACTCTTTAATACCCGCTGCATCTTTGCTTGTTTCCGGCTGTTGTTGTTGCGATAGTGGTTGTGGTTGTTGTTGCTTTTGCATCTGCTGATTAAGAACACCAAGCAGTTGTTCGCATTTAAATGTCATGGAGTGATTCGCCGTCGATCCACTTGGGATTACCTTATTCCGTCTGGCCTCCCGTAATGCTTCCAGTTCCTTTTTTTCATTTAATCGTGTTGTAGTTTGTTTGGTATTGTTTTTTTCGTATTGGTTCGATTGTCGATTTCGCAAAAAAAATTAATAACAAATAACAGAAATGTTTAATTTAAATTTATCAAATCAACAATAGTTCAATGATTGTAAATGACAAGAATAAAAAGAGAGAGCATAAAAATTAGAGATTTTTTTGTTGTTGTTGATTTTGTTGTTGTATTCAAGTTGTTTCAACTTGCCCCACAAAAACAAAAATTGAAAGCGAAAGCGATTCTATGTAGGTTTAAGCGAGAAAATGAATTAATGAGTAAGCGACGATTGAATGTCCGACGATTGATTAAGGAGTACACCAATTAAGGGAAGAGTATGATAGTTAAGGAGTAACGACTCGTCCTTATGTTTAACGGTCGAGCGTTAGAGTAACGAGTACCATTTTACTTGTAACGAGTAACACTTCACGAGTAACGAATAACACTTAAAGGGTAACACTAAGTGAGCAATGTAAGGGGTTGAGAGTAAACTGTACCACTTAACGAGTAACAGGTGTTCGCAAAAGCTAAGCAGTAACGAGTTAAACTCAACGAGTAGCGTTTGACGTTTATCATTTAACGAGTTACGGTACAGTGTAAGTGTTAAAGAGTATTTTGTACTATTTTATGACTTACAACATAACAGTTAAAAAGTAACGGGCTCCATTCAGCTAATTACGTTAGAACGTAACAGCTAAAAAGTACCGAGTACAATTTAATTAACTACGCTACAACGTAAGAGCTAAAAAGTAACGAGTACCGATTATCAAGTAAAGGTAGTAGGTAAAAGCTTAAAGGCAACGATTACAATTTAACGAATTACGCTAGAACGTAACAGCTAAAGAGTAACGAGTACAATTTAACGAACTACGATATAACGTAAGAGCTAAAAAGTAACGAGTACCGATTAACAAGTTAAGCCAGCAGGTGAAAGTTAAAAAGTAACGATTACCATTTAACGAGTAAGGGAAGATAGGGAAAAACTTCAGACTAACTTATCCATTTAACGAAAAGTTAATACCGCCTGAGTAAATATGGGTTAAAGGAAAGGAATGTGAGGGAAATTTTATAAACAGTGTATGGAAATCAAATTTAAGTGAATACAAAAACTATGTACAACTTATAATAAAACATAGAATATAAATAAATTTGACATACTCAACAATAAATAAATACCAAACCAAAATAATTGTAATATATACAACTTAAACAATAACCAAACAAATAAAATGCAATAATAATAGTAAAGCAATCCAAAACCACAAAAAAAATAGTTATACGAGCATTTATTCAATATATAATTGTGTATATAAAGAAAGTTAAAGCTCACAGCAAATAAATGGGTTAAACAATACAGTTAGTAATATTTTTGATGGTAAAAGGTTAAATACAATTGTTATTAATAATTAACATAAGCCAAAATAAGTGTTATAAGCAATGCAAGTGCCAAGATTATAATGTTGATTGTAGGGATTTCATTGATTTGATTTGAGTTGGATGATTGTGTTTCATTTTTGTAATTTGTTGGGTGGTTTTGAGTTTGAAATGTTTCAGATGTTTCAGATGGACATGTATGGATGTTCGTGGTAATGTTGATGGGTGGGGTTAGTGAGCCGCTTCTTACCGCCTGCGAATCGTTTGGTGTATCAGGCATAAACTCAGCATGCACTTGATGAATAATATCCCACATTGAGTCATCCAATTCGACATCCCACATGTGGGATGATGCATCGCTTACCTCCAAAGGATGATCATATTGTTGTTGTTGTTGTTGCTGCTGCTGCTGACGTTGTTGCTGAATTGCGGCCAATGAAAGACCAGCGGCGACATCATCATCATCCTCCATATCAAATTGTGTGCCAATTGTTCCTGTCTCATTCAAGAGTTGATTTGGTAGACTGCTGCAACTTCCAGTGCTGCTTCGATTGCTACTCTTATTTGTATTCGTATTGGCATTCGAATTAACGGTCACGCTCTCATCGCCCATCAGTGCCTGCTTTAGTTTGACATCCATGTTGCTTGGATCAAAGTTAACGCTACTAGGCAAACTGCCGCCTTCACGTTGTCGCGTTGATACCGATGTGGAGCTGTTGTTGTTGTTGTTATTTTTTATTTTCTTGCCACTTAAGTTGACGTTTTGGTTGTTGCTGCTGCTGCTGTTGTGCTGCTGTCGTCGATTGGCACGCGCGTTATTGCCACCTGCACCACTCAGCTGATAATCACAGTTGAAACGTTGAGTTGCCGCTGTTGCCGCCGCTGCTGACGTCGTTGCCAGCTCGCTGCGATGCGCTGCCTCCACTAAATCCTGTAAGGATCCAAACTGCTTATGACGATGTTGGGATGCACCACCAGTACCTGATCTATGATTTGTATTATGATAACTGCTACCGCCGCTGGTGTTGCCGCTATAGTTGCTGTTGTGCGCAGCAAAATGGCTGCCGCTGCCAACACTGCTGCTGTGACTATGATGATAGCCGCTGGACGTTGATGATGATGCGGACGTGTTGCGTAGACAGGTTTTAAGGGCACGATAAGAGTTCTCCTCGTCGTACTCAGCCTTTTTGAGCATTTGCTGTGAAAAGAAAAAAAAAGAAAGAAAGCCGACTGTAGTACACCCTGCACTTTTAACAAAAGAGTCCGTCCATTAAACCATCTTGAGGCATAACAATAAGTTCTGTAACCCTTTAAATATTTTATAAAAATCGGCTAATAAATACATATAAATAAGTAAATAAAATAAATGGTGTATACACACTCTAGCACAGTACAAGTAACGTGTAAATAAAGCTTACAGTTTTCGTATTTTTTTCCTTAGAAGGAAAATGTTCAAACTTGCTGCGAAGAAAAATTGTGCCGGCTATAACACCTGTTGTACCAAATTCACGAGAATTCAAAGTATTTAAGCCAATATAAAATTGATTTCCTCAAAATTTCACAGTAGACTTGCCGCAAGATCAAAGGGTGCACATGCAGGCATCACTATATCGACTACCCCAGTTTATAACTAAACACTTGGATTTGTTTCGTGACTTACCAGAAAACGCTCGCTTTTGTTTTTCCTGTCCCCAGGGTTGCGATACCAATAGGCTTCCTCGAGAAGTTTCTTTAATGATGCGTCGTCGAGATCATTAAAATCGCTATCCTCCCAAGCATCGTACTTTGTCTGCAAATTTTGATCACATTTCAATTTTAAATATTTTGCTTTTGTTTTACATTTAATTTAGTCTCCATTAATTAAAAACACTTTTTTTTTTCGTTAAATTTACACAAGCAGGATCGGGCTTAACCTCAACTAAGTATGCACTCACACAAATACACTCACATAAACTTAAAATAATAAAGCAAAAAAAAAAAAGCTTAGCTTACGGTGCTTGCAGAAAAAAAGAGATGAACCAATAGCAGTGGGAGAGTTCTTTTTGATTAAAAAAAAAAATAAACTCCGTTCTGAAGCTGTAGTTCTAACTCGACTTGCCGTTGTGATTCAACTAACAATTCTAACACACGCAGCGCAATCGACTTCACTTTTTATAGTTATGTATAAACACACGAAAGTGTATACACAAATGCATCGATAAATGAATTAAACAAAATAGATTAGTGCGTGTGGTTAGGTTTCATGCGGCGGCGGCGACTTCGACTACAACGACGACGACGACTACGAAGACTACGGCGACGACCGGCTTGCGGCTTTGGCCGCAAAACAAAACGTTCTTAGATAAGTTTTTAGATTTGTGGTTTTCCAAGACCGAAATACAACGAAATAACACAAATAAAAAATTTTTAATTTATATGAAACAAATATTTAAATTATTAAATTAGAGCAAAAGAAAAATTTTCAACACTTTCACGTTCGGCCTGCCGATCTATCACTCGTTTCCACTCGCGTGTAAATGTGTGTGTTAGTCTGCACTGGAAGGTGGCAATGCATTTGACAGATAACGGCACTTATCCAAAACAAATTCCAATGCCAAAAAGAGTGAGAGCGAAAAGGTAGGCTTTAGCAGCATCTGGTCTGCTTTCGCATGATATTCGTGTTGTGCTTGCGAATGGCAACGACAGAATGCAACACTGATTGCGAAAACGTCGTTTAATAACACTACTACAACGACTGGCAATATTCAAATGGTGGATCCTTGAAGAAAGGAAGCAACACAAATGACAAATTCAATTACAACTGCGCAAGTAAGGTGTACATAGCAATAATAATAAATAAATATAATAATAAAAGAAACTGGGCAATATTATGTTTAGCGTATGTACATACATACATACATACAAACGGTCGCACAACGACATACGCATGCTACATTACGTATATTGTTAGCTTCTTGAGTTGCACGTGTGTGTGTGAGTGTATGTTTGTGTGGGATACGAAAAGCTGTCGATATTTATAGAATATTTGTGCGATTTTATTGGATATGTAATTCAAAATTTAAACAGAGATATGACGTGCGCGACCTCTCCTCAGTCATGAAATGTATACACATGTTTCAATGTGTGTGTGTGTACACGCTCGTGTGCGAGCGTTGTTGCAAATATCTGCTAAGAACACACAACCTAAAACCACACACATGCACACACCACACCACACTTCACTCTATTCAAAAATTTTAAGCTATGACAACAGTTACTTTGTATTGCGTCAAAAGTTCAAGTCGAAAAAAAAAAACACAAAAATTGCGCACTACAAAATTGAAAGCAACCAAAACTGCAGGCTTTGGGGCAAGCCAAGCACTAAATTTAAAAAGTAATATAATTGCCATAAATATGAGTCTTTAAAAGACTAGGGATGGACAACAGTACAGTTAGGCAAGTTAATATGTATACCACTTGCACATACAGTGGCTCAAAGTTAATTTCGTGCAGTGATTTGTTTTTTAAATAGGCAAAACATTACGTTAATAAAAAACATAATATTTCTTTTTTTGTCAAGTCAATAACTTGGCTAACTGTGTGTGCACTTGGTGCCCACTAACCTTTTTCTTTTTCAGACGCTTGCCCACATTTTGGTCATCTTGAGTTTTTCCCTTGGTGGTTGCACCGCGACGTTGCTGCAACGCCGTTCCCGCTGTAATCACCTCCGGAGCGGGTTGCTCTGAATTCCTTAGCATCGCCATAAACTTCAAATTTCGTTGCGTGTGGGGGCATGCACCTGAGATGCTCTTTTTGTTATCTTCCTCTTTGACTTTGCCCTCGACAGCAGTCGCAGATGCTGCTGTGCTTTGGCCATTCTTATCACAAACTACATGATTTTGGCTTAGATCAGCTGTAGCAGTCGTTGTTGTTGTTACTGCTGCTGCTTCCGTTTCACTGTTGTTGTTGTTATTGTTTGTAGTGGTAGTGCTAGAGGTGTTGCTGTTGTTATTGGTGGTCAAATCATTACTGTTACCATTGCTACTGCTGTTATCGTTAGCCGGACGCTGTTCCAGCTTTACATTGTGCGACATTAAGGTGGTTAACTGCTCCTGAAAATAGGGCGTCGGTGTCGTCTTAGTCGATGTTGTTGTTGTCGTACTTTCACTCAATGTCCCAGCGGCAATTGATACAATGGGCGTATCGGGTATAATCGCTTGTATTTTTGTAACTAATGTGGCAATGTCAGTATCAATGGCGTTACTACCACTGGTGGTGGTAGTGCCACCAATGCCGGCGGCGCCTGTTGATATGGCCTTGATGAGCTGCGCAGCTGCTGGGCTGTTGCTGCTGCTACTGCTGTTATTATTGTTGTTAGTGGTGGTTGTGTTGGTGTTGGTGGTGGTGCTACTGCTGATGATATCCCTGTCCCTGTTACCAGCTGCAGATGTGGATGTTGATGATGATATTGATGAAACACCAATTGGTTCATTGTTCATCTTTTGTGGCATAAAACAAACAACGAAATGCCATTCAAAATATGCGCGCACAATTGGTGGGCAGCCTTCGAGCTAACAAACCTGTCAGAATAAACATAAAAAAAATGAAACAAAGTAGAAGAGAAAAAAATACTCAATGTAATGTCTCTATTATTCATTCTATCTCTTTCTGGCTTACTCGCATACACAGGCTCAGCTAACAGTTACTTACCAACTTGGGTTTCAGTGTAACAACGTTTGGAATTGTGAATGCTCTGCAGATCCGTTTGTCCTACTAAAAAAAAACAGCTGTCAAGGCCGCCGCGCAAATTTTTATCACCTCCGCCGCCGTTGGCACCCAACGGGGTACTGTTGCCTCTTAAGTTTGCTCTTGTTCCTGCACTATTTTCTCTTTAATTTCTGTTGTATTTTTTTTTTTAATCTCACTCACGTTGTTTATGTTGTTGTTGTTTTTGTCCTGAAGCGTTGCCCAATTGCAGTTTGTGTTGTGTTGTGTCTGGCGTAAATTTGTCTCTCCTTTATTGTTCTTCTTCACTTTATTCTAGCGCGCACGCACATATACGCACACGCACACACACACACTTGTACATTTACTATCGTTCGCCACTATTTATTTGCGAACGTAGAAACGCACAATAGAATTGTAGTTGTTGTTATTTGTTGTGCTTAGGGAACTGAATGCTGCGCAAGTATTGTTGTCCACGCACTGCATTTGTTATTGTTGTTGATTTTCGGTTTTTCTCCGTTTAAAAAAAAAAAAACTAATTCCGTTTTTTTTTTTTGAGTTGATTTTTTGCCTTAATGCAGTTTGCACTCGGTCAGTCAATTGAAGACAGGCAGTTGAATTGCTGTACAGCGGAGCGGCCTTGTCACTACCACTTGGTTGATCACATACTCATATTGCCGAGTCCGAGTCTATAATTTGTAATTGAGAAACAACAAAAAAAAAAACAAAATAAGAAATTAAATGCGACTTGTCAAAAAATTTATTTGCCTTGCCAAGCCGCGCAGTGTTGCCAATAGAGATGTGCGACATTTACATTCGCTCATCTCTAATTACAAAGCGAAATTCTTTATTCGTTCATCCCTAGTCGGCAATGATTTTCATGCTTTTATATGCTAGCTAAATGAATGGTGAATTACTTTACAGTTATCAGATTGAATTCTCACAAAATTTATGTAATTAAAATTGAATTAATATTTTAGAAAAGGATAACAGTTGTCAATTGCCGACTGGAAGCTGTTTGGGTATATACGTTGGCAGCCCTGGCAGGCTGTTGTCAGTGGCAACACTAGCGCAAACACGTCATTTTGCCACACAGTTTTTGTTGTTGTAGCAATTTACAAATACGTTCTATTCGCATGAACAGATATACAATGCGCGCACATATACACACAGTCACATTCACTAGCATATAGATGGTTATATATGTATACATATAAATTAATATATGTATTAACCGTGCTTATTTTGCACTTTTAATTTGTTGTTAATCGTCTTGCGATTGTTTTTTTTTTATACATACGCAATGCGCGCACATACACACTCGCACTTGCTTATGCACCTTCTACTACACATATGTATGTACATTTTTCTGACCTTCTCTTGCACATAGCGAGAAAAACACACATTCTGCGTCGGCCAGGCTACCGTTAGCACACAAATTAATAATTAATGCAAACAATGCATTTTTTTCTATAAATCTAAATGCGAAAGTTTTGTTAATGCGTTGAATTGCACATGAAACGTAAAAATTCTGAAAAGAACGAACACTATAGCGTAGTTGTTTTGCTTTGCAACACTTTCGCATACCTTTCGCAGCACTATTGCCGATAGACCAACTATCGAGTAGATGCTCGATAACGCGAATGCAACCAATCACTCAACTGGCATTCAAATATTTAAAATTTTGCTTTTACAGACTTTAAGAATACTAGTTGCTTTTAGCAATTATTAGATGTAGTGCAACATTTTAATAATAATTTGATAAATTATAACTGAAATGATGGTTAGTTTATAAAGTGGCTTATCGAGTAAACATCGATACCAGCTTAACAGAAATATGTTAAGTTAACATAAGCGCAACAGAGGCATGTATACCTATCGAAAGGTCGATTCATTTTTGGCTGTGAGTCGGCCGCTAAACGTTTATGCTCTGAATAAATATAATAAAGATTTTACGATTCAAGAGTGCAAAATGAAAACTAAATTCGAATTCGACGATGACGTTGCTTCAATATGTGAATCGACGGTAACTAACCATGTTGACTATGTCTATTTGCAGTGTTTAATATATTATGCGCTATCTCTTTCTATATCGCACTGCGCATTATTGTTCATATTACGGTTTAATGTAATTTTTTGATTTAAACAGGCTGCATTGACCGAAGGCTGTCGTTTATCCGTGCGCATGCACAAGACTGACGATTGGCCGCTGGCCGAGATCGTGAGCATCAAGGAATTGGACGGACGACGTCAGTTCTATGTGCATTATGTGGATTGTGAGTAAAATGTAATTGAAGTGAACGAAAATAGATAATAACAAAGTGTCTGTAATATGCAGTTAACAAGCGACTGGACGAATGGGTTAACGAAGATGATCTGGACACGCGTAAAGTACAGTTTCCACGCCGCGATGGCCCACAAACCGGCACCAGCACCGGCGTCACAACACCCAAACGCCATCACTCGCTTGCCGGCAGCGTATCGCGTCCAACGTCGCCACAATCGCAGTCGCAGTCTCAGCTGCCTCATCATCCAGGCAGCGGCAGCAATAGCAGCGCCCTTGGCGGCAGCAGCACTGTCACATCAGGCGCGGGAGCTGCAAGCGGAACACCAACAGGAGGAGCTAGCTGCGCAACTTTGAGCGGCAGCGGTGGCAGCAGCAACAACAACGCTGAAGTGGTTAATGGCAATGTCCTGGCAGCGGCATTACAAAAACGCATTAACCGGCGCCGCAAAGTGCACGCTGGAGCAACACACGGCTCGGCGCATCATCTGCAGTCGCTGCAGCCACATCAGTCGCAGTCCCAGTCGCAATCCCAGTCACAGGGTCATGCACAGCCGCAGCTGCAGCAGTCCACATCACAGCCACAGACGCCGGTGCATGTGACTGGAGATGGAGGTAGCGGTGGATTAATACCCACCACACCTGGAGGCGGTGTTATGGCCACTGGCAATGAGGATGGCTCACAGGATGGCAAGATAGCCACGCCTCGCCAATCGGGCAGCATGGTTACCCACCAGGATGATGTTGTCACACGCATGAAGAATGTGGAAATGATTGAGCTGGGCAGGCATCGCATCAAGCCATGGTATTTCTCACCGTATCCACAGGAACTGTGCCAGGAGAGCTGCATCTACATCTGTGAATTCTGTCTCAAATATTGCAAGAGTCGCAAATGTCTCGAACGTCATCTCTCCAAGTGTAATCTACGTCATCCACCTGGCAATGAGATCTATCGCAAGAATACAATTTCCTTCTTTGAGATCGATGGACGGAAGAACAAAGTTTATGCCCAGAATCTATGCCTGTTGGCCAAATTGTTTTTGGATCACAAGACACTCTACTACGATACAGATCCATTTCTGTTCTATATTATGACCGAATTCGATTCGCGTGGCTTTCACATCGTTGGCTATTTCTCCAAGGAGAAGGAGAGCACCGAGGACTATAATGTCGCCTGTATTCTGACCATGCCACCGTATCAGCGCAAAGGCTATGGCAAATTGCTCATCGAATTTAGCTATGAGTTGTCCAAATTTGAGGGCAAAACCGGTTCACCCGAGAAACCGCTCTCTGATCTGGGACTGCTCTCATATCGCTCGTACTGGGCCCAAACCATACTCGAGATACTCATCAGCCAGAATCCCAGCACCGAAGGGGAGAAGCCCACCATAACCATTAAGTAAGTGATCAGTTTAAAGTAACTACTCTACTCTACTGTTTGTATTAATTGCATTTTCTCTATTTCTTTGCCCCCCTTCCAGTGACATCTGCGAGTGCACATCGATCAAGAAGGAGGACGTGATCTCAACATTGCAGAATCTGAATCTGATCAATTACTACAAGGGTCAGTACATAGTGTGCATCAACCGTGACACAATCGAGCAGCATCAGCGTGCGATGCTGAAGCGCAAAATACGCATTGACTCCAAGTGTCTGCACTGGACACCCAAGGATTGGTCCAAGCGTTCCAAGTGGTAATGAGCAAAAGCAGCCTTTAAATGCCAAACAGCTAACAAACTAATCCCTAAACTGTATCTACATTTTTTATTTATATTTTAATTTTTATTATTCTTTTTTTTTTCTTAGAATGCGCTGCTCTGCCTGCTTCTTGTGTATTGCTAACCAAATACAACTAATTCCACCGATTAGTACAATAAACGATTATTGTCGTCTTATTAAATGCTTGCATCGTCATCGCCATCGACATCGACATCGACATTATCGTTCTCATCTCTCCACCCTGTGCAGCGGCGCAGTAAAGCATAAAAGTATATACATGCATAAAGTATATACACACATACACAGTATATAGATATAAAATAAATATAAATTCCGCATCCTTCCACTAACTTAAGTCTGTTCCTTAAAATTGGTTACAAAAAAAAATAAAGACTTGATTAATTCATAATTTTATTCAGCCATCTTTGTTTCTCTCTTTGTCTACTCTGTATCCTCCTTCGGCACTTGAAACTCATTGGTGATCTGATTCATGGCCATTAGCGTTGCCATATCTAAGCTACTTTCCACACCTTTTACGGATGAGCATACTGCCTCTAGAGTCTCCTTGGTTTTGGTAAACTGCTTCTGTCGCTTGGCAAGTTGGCAACGCGGCTTATGCTTTGTTGCCAACTGCAATTTGCATGCATCTAATGCCTCTACGTTCAGTTTTGTCGGACGATTTTTGCAGTTTAGACTCGCTGTCGACTTGGACAACATTTGGCTTGTCCGTTCTGCATGAGAGTCATCAATCTGTGTGTCATTGCCATCCAATGCGTGACACAACATTATATTTTGGTTTAGTTTTGTAAGGCGTTGAAATTCTCGTTGATACTCAAGCTTCGCTTCTGTATTTTTTCGCACTTCTTCCTCCACTTGGCGTTGTATTTCTTTGGCTTCGTCGGAGTAGCGTTTAAGTGCTTCCAGGTGCAACAGATACTTTATGTCATCCATTTGTTTGTTTTGGATTAACTTGATTTGACAAAATTTGGAAAACAATGCACTTGCATTCGATTTAAATCAGGAGCGAGCTTATATCGATTACAATTTACAAATTAAAATTGTATGCTATCGATAAGTCGAAAGGCGCGCGGCTTGGGCATGGTAAGCTAAAGTGCAGGTTACGCGACGGTATAAATATTTATATAATTTGAGTGTCTGTTTTTCAAACTACTGAGGCATGAAAAAAACGGTAAAAAATAAACTGCACATAAGCAGTAAATACAAATTGTAATTTTTTGTTACTTATCCTTTGTTTGTTATCGATAAGTTAAGGGCTTACGGCGCAGACATGGTAAGCTACCGTGCAGGTAAAGCTATGATACAAATATTTATATAATTCGGGCTTATTTTCTTTAAAAAGAAAAGTAAACTATTGAATAATTATAAAATAGGTTTATGCATAAAGTGCAAAATAAAACTAAGTTACATTGCAAATGCTTGAGTATTTGTGACGTCACACTGCGCTGTTGATGACGATAGGTGAATCGATAGCGTTGCCAGACCGTCAATTAAACACGTGTGGTCGGTCAGTCGGCGGACAACATAAGTTTTAAGTTTATTATCCATTTGGTTTTAGTTGTTTATAACGAAAGGAAACAAGACACGGAAAAATAATGGCACGCGGCAAGAAACAGAATCCGTTTGCGGCCAGAAAGCGTCAAAAGCGTGAAATGGTATGCAAAAACAAATATTAATCTAAATTGAGTGTTTAACAAAATGTGTTTAATTAAAATATTAATAATTATTAGGGCAATCCTCCCGATCGCCGTTCGGAGCCGTATAAAGAGATTGAGCGCGACAATGCTTTCTTTATGAAATATTATAAGATGCAAAATATCTGCGCCAACGAGGAAGAGTGGACGCAATTTCTAGCCAAGATTAGGGACAATTTACCGGTGACATTCCGTGTGACGGGTTTCAAGGATGAGGCTAAGGCACTGCTACGCATTATTGAAACACAAATGTTTACGGAATACCTGCGGGGCGTGGCCGAATTGAATGGCCTGCCCATTGAGCAAGTGGAGCGTCCACTCTGCCTGCCCTGGTATCCCAATGGCATGGCCTATCAACTGGATTTAACCAGGAAAGATATACGACGTTCGGAGCCAATGCATCGACTGCATAATTTCCTTATTGTGGAAACGTCAGCGGGCAATATAAGCAGACAGGAGGCAGTGTCCATGATACCACCAGTGGTGCTGGATGTCCAGCCCACCGACAAAGTGCTGGACATGTGTGCGGCGCCGGGCTCAAAGACGGCACAGCTAATTGAGGCATTGCATGCAGCGCCGGAGGAGCACAAGATTCCACCCGGTTTTGTGCTCGCCAACGATGTGGACAACAATCGCTGCTACATGCTGGTCCATCAGGCCAAGCGCCTCAATTCACCCTGCTTGCTGGTGACCAATCACGACAGCAGCTTCTTCCCAAATCTGCTGCAGACAAAACCCAGCGGTGGCCACTCCATACTAAAGTTTGACAAGATTCTATGCGATGTACCGTGTTCTGGCGATGGTACGCTCCGCAAGAATCCAGACATTTGGCTAAAGTGGAACCTGGCGCAGGCATATAATCTCCATGGCGTGCAATATCGGATTGTGCGACGTGGCGCCGAGATGCTTGAGGTGGGCGGTCGCTTGGTTTACTCCACCTGCTCCATGAATCCCATCGAGAACGAGGCGGTGGTGCAGCGCATCATCAAGGACTCGGATGGCGCACTGGAGCTTATCGATGCATCGCATTTGGTGCCGGGTCTGAAGCACAATCCCGGCATGTCACACTGGCAACTGGCCACCAAGGAGGTGGACACCATTTTCAGTAGCTTCGATGAGGTCCCAGAGACACTGCATACAATCATACGTCCGGCCATGTTCCCGCTGCCCCCGGCTGAGATGTCTAGCATTGGCATTGACAAGTGTATGCGTATATTGCCCCATATGCAGGACACTGGTGGCTTCTTTGTGGCCATCATTGAGAAGCGTCGTCCATTGTCGTTTGAGAAGAACGATGTGCAGGATTTGGTACAGAAACCGGAGCAGCCGGCTGGCGAGCCACAGTCCGAGGAGGGTGGCAAAGCTGCGGAGGACAAATCCGCACCTTGGGGACCACAACGCAAGGGACGACGTCTTCATGGCTACAAGGAGGATCCGTATGTGTTCTTTGGTGAGCAGGATGCAGACTACGATTTACTCAAAAAGTTCTACCAACTGGATGAGGCCTTCAATCAGCGCTGTCTCCTCACACGCTGCCAAACGGAGCGCAAGAAGAACATCTATTACTGCTCCGAGGCCATTCGTGATCTTGTCCAGCTGAACGAGCACAACATCAAGATCATCAATACGGGCGTTAAGACATTTGTGCGCTGCGAGAATCGTCACACGTCGAATCCCTATCGACTGGCTCAGGAGGGTCTACAGACATCAAACGCCTTCATTGGCAACTGTCGCCGCATTCAAGTGGAGCGCGATGATCTTGTGCTGCTCCTGAACTGCCAGGATCCCACCAAGCCACCGTCCACCCACGAGCTCAAGCCAGAGACACAGGAACGCTGCAAGGAGCTGTGTAAGTTGAAATTTGTAGACCTCACGAATGAGTGATGATCAGGCCGAAGAGGGTGATCAGTAGAGGGTGATCAGTAGAGGGTAATCTGATCAGTAAAGGGTAATCTGATCAGCCGAGTAGAATGCCCGATCAGTAGTGGGTAAATATTTAACAGTAGAGATTAATAACTGATCAGTAGATATTAATGTCTGATCGGTAGAGATTAATGTGTGATCAGTTGAGATTAATGTCTGATCAGTAAAGATAAATGATCATCTATTCATCGGTTTTCAACTTTAGTTAGTAAAATGTTATATAGAACTATATCTTCTATATAAAATAGGAACTATTGGTTAAAATTTTACTCCAACTGTCGATCTGATCTAACTACTTGCTTGTGTTTTCCAGGTGTGGGCAGCTGCATCCTCAAGTACGTGGACGAAGCCTTTACGCTGTTTATTGTCGGCTGGCGTGGCACGTCCAGTCTGCGTGCCTATGTGGCTAGGGATGAGACCGTGCACATTCTTCGCATGCTCGGCGGTGATGTCAGCAAATTCGAGGTGAATAAATACGAGAAGGCAAAGGAGGCGGCAGCTGCAGCAGCGGCGGAGGCAGCGACAGCGACAGGCAACGGTGATCAGCCAGAGGACAATGCGGAGGAGCACGAGGAAGCCATGGAGATCTAGTAGATGGAAAGGAAACCCACTGACGCATTTAAACGTTAAGCCCAGAATTTGTATAACTATTTTACTACTCTGCTTTTTTTTTGATCGAGTGTGTTTTTGTCTATTAAAATTGTGCACATTCAAGTTCGGATTTGTTCATGTCCGGGGATTACTGATCGACGTAGGATTAACTTTGAGTTAAGGAGTGCCGGAAAATAGTTGATTGGTTTTTTGTTACTCACAGTTTATGCATAAACTGACTGATCAGCGTGGTTACTAGACGATAGCAACTAGAAAGCGGACATTTCCACTGAGTGCTGAAAAGTCTGAAGACACAAGTGTCGCTAGCTCTGATCAACTTGGCTATAAAACTACAAGTACTACGAAGCTGAAATTTGAAGTGGGCGTCACATACTACGAGGTCAAATCAAGTTGCTACACTTTGCGCATATCAAGCAGAACTGCCTGATCACCTTAGCTGCTAAACGACAACAGCTACGAAGCCTAAAATTTTAAATTCCTTAACCAAAAAGGTCTTAAACGCTTTCGTCATTAGCTGGCACTGTTAGACTCCACAGAACTCCCTCCTCTGCCTGATCAGCGTGGCTTCTAAGCCAAAAGAGCTAGAAATTCGCAAAGCCTTAAAAAAAATTCTTTTATTTGCAAATAAGTAAAAAAAAATGCACTTAAATTAAAAACTAAGAAATAAAGAAATTTGAGGATTAGGAGTGGATACGTGTGGATCTTCACATCCTGTAGGTGGACACGCGTCGTACAGTGTGACGTGGCACATGAAGCACGCGCACCTTGCGATCCACATAGACCACTGGTTTGGGCACTGGCGTGGAACGGCCGTCCGTCTTTGATGGTAGCTGGGAGTTTAGCAGTCGAGCACGCTTAAAGTTTCGCTTGGCGGTGGTCACCTGCTCCGTGAACTGGGCGCGTGACTTCTGTGGCTTCTCGGGGCGCGAGCTTTTGGAAGTGCCTTTGGCTGTGGGCGTGGTCGTGGCCACCGACCCTGTCTTATCGGGCACGCGGGGTAGTTTCGACAGCCTGGCGGCCCTGTAGCCGCTGCTGGTGTGCGGTACTTTTGTGTGCAGTTGCTGTTTGTGCTGCTTAATCTTGGGTCGCCGCTGTCGCTGCACATTGGTAGCCTCCGCTTGGGTCTCCAAACTATCGTAATCTCCATGCGCATCGATGGCATCGTCGCCGTCCGTGACACGATCAAAGTACTCACGCACAAAGTGTTCGTAGTTGTGCTCGTAATCCTCGCCAGAATGCCCCTCAGCGCTGTCCACCAACGCCACATCGTCATCTAGATCATCGCCCACATCTTGTAGATCCACTTCATCCTCATGTGTCTCCACTTCTTCATGGGCTTCCACTTCATCATCGACATCTTCACCGTCATCGACATAGTCATGTAGACGCGACTGCGCCGGCTGCAGTTGCTGCGGCTCCGGCTTGCCCACTGGGGATTCCCCCGCGGAGGTGATCGCATCCAGACGCTGGAGCAGCTGTCCTGGCCCAAAAGCTTGCCAATAGTTGACGCTGCCATCGTAACCAGCGACAGCAGAAAAGAGCAAGAGCAGCAGCAGCATTTTGGACAGACACCACCACCAAATGCATCCCAGTGGACGGCACTTGGTCTATTTATGCCAGAGACTGTGGCCAGTGAGGCGTGGCGCTGGCCAATATTGGGCAAGCTAACCGCAGTGCCTCAGGAAGTGATTGTGTAGGGGACTGAAGAGGGAGGCAGGGACACTGGAAAGGGGTAGCCATGATGATGGTAGTTACAAAGGGAGCAGTGAAGGCAGCGAGGGCAACGCCAACGAAGGAGGCAGCAAACGAAGCAGAGAAGGCGACGGCGACAGCAAAGGCAACGGAAATAGCGACGGTGGCAGCTGCGCTGGCAGAGACGTCAAAGACAGTGATGCGAGGAGTGCAGCGAGGGCAACGCAGCGCAGTTAGGCGGCAGCGAAGGCGATGGTAAGAGAGAGAGATGAAGACGAGGGCAGCGAAGTTAACGGGTACGAGACGAAAGCAGCGGTAGTGACAGCGACGCGGGCAGCAAAGGCAACGGTAAAAACGATGGCGACAGCGACGTTGGCAGTGATGGCGGCAGCAAAGCAGACTTAGGACAGTGGGAGAGGGACAACAACTGTGCCCGCAGCAAGTGCGAGTGAAACACAACGATGCACTGGTCTTTGTATTTCTGTTATTATTATTATAATAATTATAATTTGTTGTTATGATTGAGGCCAAACCGTGTGGAGCAAGCTCAAGTGTGGACGTAGAACGTAGGAGGCGTTGGCAGCGGCAGCGGGGCGAGTGCGTTGGCGAGGACGAAGGGAAACACATTAAACTAAGGCCAATTGTTAACTAGAAGTTTTGGAATGTCGATGTCAAAATTATGGACTACGTCTGTCGCTGCAGATCACTAATCCGCTGTGCCCCAATGCCCGCTGGTAACTGCAGCGACGGTCTCTCCAGCTGTTGTCGCTGGTGACGCAACTCACGACGCTTGTCGCGTATCATTTGTTTGGTCTGTGAGCTGTCCAGCTCCTCCCAGCCGCCAGCATTGTCATCCACCCAGTCCTCCAAATCGGCCTAACAGCAGAAAAATATCACTATATATCTAATCATGGATTATGTGCATATATACGCTGCTTACATTAGCGCTAATGGGCACCACGTCGTGAGCTTTCAGTCTTGAGAAATCCGTTGGCGCCGTCGTCGTGGACGTTGCGTCCAGGTAATACTTCAGCTGCGGCTTTATATCCGGCGTCAGTTCCTGCAAAGTAGTATGAAAATAGAATTATATTTTATATATATTTATATTCGCGACTTACGCTAAAGAAATCTGGTTCGGGCTCCTCCTTGGGTGGCGTCGGCGGCTGTGCCATGCGCTGGCGATACTGTTCGATGTGCTCCTCGACGGTGCGTGGACTGTCGTCCCAGGAGTTCCAGTCGCGTTCTCTGCTGTTCGCATTTGTTGTTGCTGCTTTTGTTGTTGTTGCAAAATCGCCGCCAATCATTACCGCCTGCAGTTGATCGTTGTTCGCGTGGCTGAGCTTGCGGCGACGCGAGAAACAGCAGAGCGCACGCCGGCAGAGCGTTATAATGCCAAGCAGCAGCATTTTAATTTGTTGCAATACCATTTGTTCACCTGTTTTCGTACTTTCTTACTTATTTTTTTTACTAATTGTTTGTGTTTTTTCTGCTCGTGTTTGTTGATGGGCGGGGGATTTGCTTTGGCGGGTGGAGGGGGTAGAGAGTGCTGTAAATGTATGTGGGGCACAAAAGAAACAAGCAAAACAAATATGATGTGTACTGCCAGTGTGACCATAGCACAGTGCTAAAAACAGCTGTTTGCGAGCGCACACGCCGAAAAGCTGAGTGCTATGCAGCGATTTCGTTAGCTGAGTTATCGATTAGATATTGTTGCACTATATATAGAGTAAAATTTTAAAACAAGTTTAGTTATTAAAGTAAGTACTCTTATTTCAATTAAAATTAGCTGTCATTTCAATTAAAATTAGCTGTCACTGCGACTGCTGTAGTTTAATCGATATAAGTACTTGTGACAGGTAACAGTGACTCAGATATCGCAACAGTCGTGCAACAATCGATATTTTTGTTACTCAACTATCATCTTCAGAGCGCCAAACTGTTAAGTGTGCAAATCAGTACTTCAAAGTTCTGCGTGTGCTTTATTTCGTTTGTCTTTGCTCATCTTTATTTGCTTTTAAAAAAAAGTGATACAATTAAAATACTGTAGTTTAGTTTAGTGAGCGACTGCACCATTGGCATTGCTCAACTCGCCGACATTGTCGCGTTCAAGTTTGTTGCGCCGACGGAACTTGACAATTAGAACTTCAATTGCCCAAGGCACAGCGCAGAGAGCCATAAATACGTTAAGTATATGGAATACTAATATATAATCCTGTGTGCGATCGCGTATATAACCAACAATTGGACCAACCAAGAACATGCCGTTACCCTGTGTGAACATAAACAAGCCGTAACCGCTGGCAAATCTGAAAAAAAAAATTAGCAGATATAATTAAATTTTGTTGTTTTCTTTGTTACACTTGTCATCGATAACCTACCGTTCCTTTGGCAAATAATCGGCCAGCACTAAAGGCAACGGCACATGTATCCAAGTACGCAGAAAGCCTAGAAAAGCCGTAATTATTGCCATTTCCTTGAAATCCGTGATGCCATCAAAAGCTGCAGAGAAAAAAATTACACTTAATAATTTTTTCTTTTAAATATTTTAACATCATACCAAATCGCACAATGATCGTGAAAAGTGCTCCACTCAAGTATATATAACGCGCGGGAACTTGAATACAAATTGCAGTAATTGACAAAAATATTCGTGATAATAAATCTGCTGTGGCGCCAATGGCAATAATGGTCGCAGTGTCCACCTGAAATATTAGTGAATTATTGCAAGTTATATGAACTTTTGAAATTGGCGTACAAATTGCGAAGCGTGTGATAAAAGAAAACAAGTGAAAAGGCAGCGACAAAAACCAACGGTTCTTTTTCTCGGCAACAAGCACGTACGCAGTCGCAGCTCTCTGCGTATGCGTGTGAGTGAGGCAACTAGAAAAAAAACATTCGTTTCTTGCCGAAGTTGACAAAATGGCTGATAAATGTATTACGAGGCCTGTGATAAAAGAATAGATGAAAAAAGGCAGCGTCAAAAACCAACAATTCTTTTTTTTTCTGCCACAAACGTATACGCAGTCGCAGCTGCGTGCATATGCGTTTGAGTGAGGCAACTATAAAGTATAATTAAAATTTCTTGCCGAAGTTGACAAAATGGCTGATAAATGTATTTCGAGGCCTGTGATAAAAGAAAAGCAAAAAAAGGGAGCGTCAAAAACCAACAATTCTTTTTTTTTTCTGCCACAAACGTGTGCACATGCGTGTGAGTGAGACAAATAGGAAAAAAACATAAAAGTTTCTTGCCGATGTTGACAAAATGACTGAAAAAAGAAAACAACTAAAAAGGTAGCGTCAAAAGCCAACGGTTTTTGTTTTTCTGCCACAAACACAAACGTATACGCAGTCGCAGCTCTCTGCGCATGCGTGTGAGTGAGGCAACTAGAAAAAAACATTAGTTTCTTGCCGAAGTTGACAAAATGGCTGAAAAATATTCTGCGTACAAATTAATAAGCGTGTGATAAAAGAAAACAAGTGAAAAGGCAGCGACAAAAGCCAACGGTTTTTGTTTTTCTGCCACAAACACAAACGTATACGCAGGCGCAGCTGCGTGCATATGCGTTTGAGTGAGACAATTAGAAAAAAAAACATTAGTTTCTTGCCGAAGTTGACAAAATGGCTGAAAAATATTCTGCGTACAAATTAATAAGCGTGTGATAAAAGAAAACAAGTGAAAAGGCAGCGACAAAAGCCAACGGTTTTTGTTTTTCTGCCACAAACACAAACGTATACGCAGGCGCAGCTGCGTGCATATGCGTTTGAGTGAGACAATAAGAAAAAAAAACATTAGTTTCTTGCCGAAGTTGACAAAATGGCTGAAAAATATTCTGCGTACAAATTAATAAGCGTGTGATAAAAGAAAACAACTAAAAGGGCAGCGTCAAAAACCAACGGTTTTTGTTTTTCTGCCACAAACACAAACGTATACGCAGGCGCAGCTGCGTGCATATGCGTTTGAGTGAGACAATTAGAAAAAAAAAACATTAGTTTCTTGCCGAAGTTGACAAAATGGCTGAAAAATATTCTGCGTACAAATTAATAAGCGTGTGATAAAAGAAAACAAGTGAAAAGGCAGCGACAAAAGCCAACGGTTTTTGTTTTTCTGCCACAAACACAAACGTATACGCAGGCGCAGCTGCGTGCATATGCGTTTGAGTGAGACAATAAGAAAAAAACATTAGTTTCTTGCCGAAGTTGACAAAATGGTTGAAAATTGTTCTGCGTACAAATTACGAAGCGTGTGATATAAGAAAACAAGTAAAAAGGCAGCGACAAAAACCAACGATTTTTTTTTTCTTTTGCAGACGTAGCGGCATGCATATGCGTGTGAGTGAGACAGTAACATTTAAGTTTCTTGCCGAATTTGACAAAATGGTGGAAAAACGAGCTGGTGAGATGGTGAGTAGTACAGCAAAACGAGTCAGTTGCTTTCGATCCTTCGTAGGGTAAGGTTGTGAAAATTTTAATTCAACTAGAATTTCAAGTATTTTTAAAAGCGAAATGTTTTAATATTAAATCACAGCATTAAAACATAATAATATTACAGCAATTTTGTGGTATGTAAGAAATTAATCAAGTGCCAATTGAATATTTTGCGTTTCACTGCAGAATTGTAATAAATCGTTCTTGTACATTAAACGTGTTTGGTTAGCATAACTACTTAAAGGTGTCTGTAATATAAATTCTACAGACTTTTTCATTGTACATTAAAAACTAAATGAAAAATAAGGCTCTTTTAGACAGTGTAAGTGAGACGCATTTAGCGCACTTGCTGCTAAAATTTGATGAACAAAATGGCGATTGTGACTGCAACGCTGCAAACTTCTGTGGCGTCAGTTGAGTTTAATCGTTCAGCAGCGAAGCTTGTAAAATTTGACCAAAATTAAAAGATGACCAAAACCATTTAGTTTTCCAAGTAAAACATTAAAAAAAAACTATGCAAGTAAAAAACAATTAAATTTAACATCATACCAAATCGCACAATGATCGTGAAAAGCGCCCCACTCAAGTATATATAACGCGCGGGAACTTGAATACAAATTGCAGTAATTGACAAAAATATTCGTGATAATAAATCTGCTGTGGCGCCAATGGCAATAATAGTCGCAGTGTCCACCTGAAATATTAGTGAATTATTGCAAGTTATATGAACTTTTGAAATTGGCGTACAAATTGCGAAGCGTGTGATAAAAGAAAACAAGTGAAAAGGCAGCGACAAAAACCAACGGTTCTTTTTCTCGGCAACAAGCACGTACGCAGTCGCAGCTCTCTGCGTATGCGTGTGAGTGAGGCAACTAGAAAAAAAACATTCGTTTCTTGCCGAAGTTGACAAAATGGCTGATAAATGTATTACGAGGCCTGTGATAAAAGAATAGATGAAAAAAGGCAGCGTCAAAAACCAACAATTCTTTTTTTTCTGCCACAAACGTATACGCAGTCGCAGCTGCGTGCATATGCGTTTGAGTGAGGCAACTATAAAGTATAATTAAAATTTCTTGCCGAAGTTGACAAAATGGCTGAAAAATGTATTTCGAGGCCTGTGATAAAAGAAAAGCAAAAAAAAGGGAGCGTCAAAAACCAACAATTCTTTTTTTTTTTTCTGCCACAAACGTGTGCACATGCGTGTGAGTGAGACAAATAGGAAAAAAAACATAAAAGTTTCTTGCCGATGTTGACAAAATGACTGAAAAAAGAAAACAACTAAAAAGGTAGCGACAAAAGCCAACGGTTTTTTTTTTTGCCACAAACACAAACGTATACGCAGGCGCAGCTGCGTGCATATGCGTTTGAGTGACACAATTAGAAAAAAAACATTAGTTTCTTGCCGAAGTTGACAAAATGGCTGAAAAATATTCTGCGTACAAATTAATAAGCGTGTGATAAAAGAAAGCAAGTGAAAAGGCAGCGACAAAAACCAACGGTTTTTTTTCTGCAACAAGCACGTACGCAGTCGCAGCTCTCTGCGTATGCGTGTGAGTGAGGCAACTAGAAAAAAAAAAACATTCGTTTCTTGCCGAATTGACAAAATGGCTGAAAAATGTATTACGAGGCCTGTGATAAAAGAATAGATGAAAAAAGGCAGCGTCAAAAACCAACGATTTTTTTTTTCTGCCACAAACACAAACGTATACGCAGGCGCAGCTGCGTGCATATGCGTTTGAGTGAGACAATTAGAAAAAAAACATTAGTTTCTTGCCGAAGTTGACAAAATGGCTGAAAAATATTCTGCGTACAAATTAATAAGCGTGTGATATAAGAAAACAAGTGAAAAGGCAGCGACAAAAACCAACGATTTTTTTTTCTTTTGCAGACGTAGCGGCATCTACATGCGTGTGAGTGAGACAGTAACATTGAAGTTTCTTGCCGAATTTGACAAAATGGTGGAAAAACGAGCTGGTGAGATGGTGAGTAGTACAGCAAAACGAGTCAGTTGCTTTCGATCCTTCGTAGGGTAAGGTTGTGAAAATTGTAATTCAACTAGAATTTCAAGTATTTTTAAAAGCGAAATGTTTTAATATTAAATCACAGCATTAAAACATAATAATATTACAGCAATTTTGTGGTATGTAAGAAATTAATCAAGTGCCAATTGAATATTTTGCGTTTCACTGCAGAATTGTAATAAATCGTTCTTGTACATTAAACGTGTTTGGTTAGCATAACTACTTAAAGGTGTCTGTAATATAAATTCTACAGACTTTTTTGTTGTACATTAAAAACTAAATGAAAAATAAGGCTCTTTTAGACAGTGTAAGTGAGACGCATTTAGCGCACTTGCTGCTAAAATTTGATGAACAAAATGGCGATTGTGACTGCAACGCTGCAAACTTCTGTGGCGTCAGTTGAGTTTAATCGTTCAGCAGCAAAGCGTGTAAAATTTGGCCAAAATTAAAAGATGACAAAAACCATTTAGTTTTCTAAGTAAAACATAAAAAAAAAAACTATGCAAGTAAAAAACAATTAAATTTAAATCAAACAGTTGAGTAAAAGTGAAACAAATAAATAAAAACGCAAAAGTATTTAAACTGTTAAGCTAAAGTGGATTCTTCTAGAAATAAAGCGTTTTAAGACCTGTCAGCAACGCCAAAATTCGATGGCGCTCCATTTTGTTTTTTTTTTGTTTGTGTGCGGTCCAACCGGTTCAGTAAATAGTATGTGCTTTGAGGTTAGGTCGGAACTCATGTGGAATAAAAGTTAAACTGAAGTTGAAAACATTTCAAAATTAGAATTGTATTGGAAAATACTTTGTTTATCCCTTTTATTTTTATTTTTTTTGCGATTTAAGCATAAATAACTAATATTTTATCAAATAATTTTCAATTCAATTTTATAATATTATATTTTCTCCAGTTTTAAAAGTGAAATTTAAACGTTATAATATTAATTAATAATGAAACGAAATTAATAATAAACGAAAACAAAAAAGTATTCAAATTTTCAAGCTAAATAGTGGATTCCTCTAGAAATGAAGTGTTTTAAGACCTGACAGCAACGCCAAAATTCGATGGCGCTCCATTTTGTTTTTAGACCCCGTACTCTAAAAAAGAGTATAGGGGTCTATTAGGTTTGTCAGAAGCGAAATGTGCGTAACAGGCAGAAGGAGGCGTGGCCGACCCCATAAAGTATATATATTCTAGATCAGCATCAACAGCCGAGTCGATATAGCAATGTCCGTCTGTCCGTCTGTCTGTCTGTCTGTCCGTCCGTATGAACACCTGGATCTTTTAAACTACAAAAGCTAGAGACACCAAATTTGGAATGAAAGTCCGTTATTTTCGCGAGCAGATCAAGTTTATTTCAAATTGTTGCCACGCCCCTTACCGCCCCCGCAATGAGCAAAAAACCAGACACACCTCGAAAAAAATTTACTTTTAGGCCAATAACTCAGTAACTATGGCACTTAGGAACACCATTTCTGGTAAACAGGTTGCTAGAGACATCCTTAATGCAATGCCATTAAAAATTTTGAGCTGCCACGCCCCGTTTTCTCCTGAGAGTTAACCAAACGTTTTCACTTTAATGCCATGTTTAAGGCATTTATTCATATAGTAGGGTTTTGTAATTCAACATAAGTATAGAGACATATAAAATCAAACTATTCTGAAAGGGGCATCATCATACTACTTTTAACAAAAGAGCTACTGCGTTACAAAGTTTGTTATTTAACTGCAATATCACTTACGCGCGAGAGCGAGACAGAAACATACAAACACATGTTCGAACGTTTTCGATGCTTGTGTGGCGACAGCGCTGCCGGCAGACGCTGTGGCGACAGCGCTGCCGGCAGACGCTGGCCGCGCCGAATACACCCATACATACATACATGCATACATATAATTTCAAACGAATGTGTGTTTGTATGAATAATATGTAAATGCTGATATTCGGAGAATTCTTGAAAGTGGCGCGTGGTGCAACTGATAGAGTTTGTCTGAGGTTGTAGGTTCGAATGCTGGCAATGCGAATTGTTAAATTATTTTTTTTAATTTCAATTGAAATTGAATACAAACTACTATGAGAGTACGGGGTCTTTTATAGTCGGCTCGGTCGACTGTAGCCTTTCTTACTTGTTTTTTTATGTGCCATCCGCGTGATTGAGTAAATATTATGGAAATTGAGGTTATGTCAGTATTGAAGTTAAAAACATTTCAATACTTGAATTATTTTTTAAAACACTCATACTTTTTTTTTTGGATTGAAGGCTAAATCCCTGATATTTTATCAAAATGTTCGATCCAAAATCAATCACAGATTTGTAAACTAATAAATTAATAACTAATAAATTTATAAACATTGTTTTTTATAGACTCACCTTGGTGTAACCGAGTTCAAACAAATACGTTGGCTGCATGGTGAAGAATGTGATGTCTGAATAGAGCGCAAAAGTCATGCCGAGCACAATGTTTACATAGACGGGTTGCTTGAGCAGCGTCAGATCCAAGAAATCAACAATTGTGCCACAAATGCTGCGCTTGGTCACAGCCGGAGCACCAGGCACATCACTTGTCACTGATTGACGTCGCGACGCTTGAAGGCTGTGCATCATTTGTGGCGATGCATCGGTCACGACCACCGCTCCCGTCCAGTTACCCAGACTGGTGATGCTCGAGGAGCGACTGGAGAGCACCTTCAGTGCATGATCCTCGGCATGGGAGACACGACGCGAGCCTAGCTGCGAAACGGACAGAGAATTTGCAGCAGGAGCCAGAGCACCAACAGTATGCGATGGCGTTGTGAATTCCAGTTCAGGAATTGGTGTCAATGGCGTCTCCGGCTGCACGTTCACCACGACCGAAGGTTGCACCGTTAAAGTCGTTTGAGGTTGCAGTTGCATTTCCTCCTCAAGCAGCGGCACCTTCTTCATGTGCCACTCCACGGGCTGCATGAGAAGCATGCCCAGTATGGCATGGGCATTGATCGCAGTGAGTACCAGCAGGCAACCACGAAACCCATACCATTCCAATAGCTTCTGCATGGCAATGGGATAAACCATCGATCCGAGCCCAATCAGCGTCTGAGCAAATCCCATCCACATCACGCGATTTTGCTCAAAGTAATTATTAAATGTTGTATAACTGGTGGGCATGCAAAGACCAAACCCAATGCCCTGTATCAGACTGAATGCGATGATCAGATGCCATGTCGTAGTGGCAAACGTTTGCAGTGCCGTGCCCACAAAATATAGAATGCCACCGGTCAATCCAACGCTACGTACACTAAATTTACGAAAGAGCGAACCGGAGAACAGACCCGCAAAGCTCATCGCACAGAAGAAGGTGCTCGTAATGATTGCAATAGCACTCGTCTCCGCTCCAATGCTCTTCAGGAAATCTCCAAAGACCAGGCCAAACGAAGGCAACGCCGATAATCCACTGATCTGTAAGACATCTTATAAGATTCTGTATTCCTAACACACTTTTCTGAGGTTAAGTGGGTAAAATGTGGTTAGTACTACTTTAAAGATCGGTTTGCAGCTGAAAATATTTTTAGTTTACGTTTTAACTTTGACTGAAACCCGATGGGATTACTGTAAATTATGGGTTAAGCACTTAACTTTTGTATATAACTAAGCTATGCTTAAACTTAAAGTCGGTTTAGGTTAGTTTTAGCTTAGGGTTAAACAAAATAGTTGATTATTATGGAAGATATCTCAACTAAATGAGGAAAGAGATGCTGCATCTTTGGTATGTAGATGTACTGGGTTACTATAAGCTATAGTAACACGAGTTGTAGTCAGTTCAGTTAACTATAAGGCAGAGTTTTAGGTATTCCTTGGATAACTCAATTGAAGTCGGTTAAGAATACTTTATGATGCACTTTTAGGATTTCTTAAACTTGGCATGAAGACGACTTAAATGACTATAACTTGGCTTAAGTTTGGCTAAATACAAATTGGATTACTACATATTATTGATATAGTTTATTTTGTATGATAGTTCGAAAGTCGACTGATCACTTTAAAGAAAGAAGTCGCATCACATGTCTGTAGTTTAAGAAGATTTAAGGTTCTCATAGAATCGTTTAAAAAAGAAAGAGATTTTTTTATGTTATTCCAAACGAAACTTAGAATCGAGATCAATGAAAAGTAGAGTTTTTTCTTAACAAACAATCCATAATGAAAATAACTTTATTTAGTTTTTTTTTTTGTTAGCAGTCTTTATCTTTGGTTTAAAGAAGAATGAGATTTTTTTTGTTACACATAAACTATATTTTCTAAAATTATTCCAAGCGAAATTAAGAATCTGAATCAATGAAACGTGGAGTTTTTTCTTAACAAACTCAAATTCAAATTTGCATGTGGCGATCCATAATGATTTTTTGTTAGTAGTCTTTATCGTTTGTTTAAAAAAGAATGAGATTTTTTTGTTATAACACGAAACATTATTTTCTAAAATTATTCCAAACGAAACTAAGAATCTGAATCAATGAAACGTAGAGTTTTTTCTTAACAAACTCCAATTCAAATTTGCATGTGGCGATTCATAATGAAAGTAACTTTATTTTAAAATGTTGCTCCTAATTTTGTTAGTAGTTTTTGCCTGTTTTTTTTTTGTCTTACGAAGGGCAGCGCCATGCCAATGCAGATCAGTATTCCCCAATCGCCATCGGGAGGCACCAGTTTGTAGGATTTGGGTTTGCCGACTCCTCCTGCTGCTGCGACCGTCATCTTAATGGCTTGAACGTTGGACGGCTAGTGATTAGATACATTCTGCATAATTTGAAACCATCACGGACTGACGACAACAACAGCAGTAACAACAACAACAACTTTGTCTGTATCTGCGAGTTGACAGTAGCAATTAGTTTTATTGTGATCATCAGCAGATCTAAGCCCTAAAAGATAAGATTGTGTTAATGGGCCCTCATGATGTGTACCACTTGGAATGATATTGTTTTTACTGCTTCCGTGCCACGCCCCATTTGGTATAGGGAGGAGGTAGTTTCGTTTTTGGGGCAAAAGTTGAGTTCCAACTCTTGAATAATCCCCGTGAGATTTATTGTCTTGAGCAGATCTTCCTGCTGCCAACACCCGCGTGTGTTGTTACTTCATCCTTTTAATTTATACATTTATAAATTTATACTTCACGCATTACTAACGAACATTTACAACTACTTATTTGCATTTCTCGCCAATTTTTATGAGCGCTGCGCTCTCAAAGTCACAGCAAATCTCCTCAATCTTTACACAATGATGATCTGTTGTAATTGTTTTTTTTTTGCTGCCTTTCCGTGCGTACATTCCGATTTCCTCGGAATTATTACTTGCTTCCCGCCATATCAGTTAGCAGCTGCAGTTTAGTAATTCTCCGTAATTATTCCAATTTCACTGTGCAGTCTTTATCTGTCATTATCTATATTATGTTTGCCACATTTCAAATCTAAGAACCTCCAAAAAACGCTTTTATATGCTTTATTTTTGGTCTTTATTGCAGAAGCTTAGAAAACAAACTACTTTCAGTTCTTTTTAATACACTGCTTTGCTGTCTGGGCGTGTCAATGGCCCAACAATGTTAACCTCAAGTCGGTTGATCACTTGTTGAAGTTTTCCTCATGAAAGAAACAGAAATCAACAGTCGTATCGATATAGCCATTGTACTTAGTTCCATCTGTTTCCAACTATACCCTCAGTTCAGCAGCTGTCTGTATGAAACTTGGTACAGACGTGACTATATCATATAGCTGCCAAAGGCGCAACCTGTCGAAAATGCTAGTATGCTAATGTGCAATGTCTATTCAGTGATTTTAACAAAATGGGCCTGTCATAGCCTAACTGCTGACCAAATTTCGTCGAGATCGCTCAAGTAGTTACCATAGAAACAATCGGTACAAATCAGCAATTTTAAACTGATTTCTTCTGTTGTGGGCGTGGCAACAATTTCAAATAAATTTGTTCTGCGTACGGACTTTCTTTAGGTGAACTCACATTCCAAATTTGTTGGCTCTAGCTCTTGTAGTCTCAGAGATCCACCTCGACAGAGGATGCTTTAATGTATGGCAAACGCCTAAGGTTCGATCTTTACTCTTTTTGAGCACAGGTTGCAATTAATTAGACACACGGCAATCACATTTTGTTTAATATTTTTATATCACTTTATTTCAATTTGATAATATATCATGTATATATAAATATATGCAAGTGTTTATGAACTACACATACACATACACACGCATGCATGTACAATAAGGCTACAATATCGGCAATGCATATCACTAAATATATATTTATAGTTTCGTTTCTTTTCTATTACATAACTACAAATAGTTGTATATATATTTAGATACAAAAAAAAAATAGTCAGGTCTACATAGAAATCTTCATTCTTAAACATCTCAATCTTAAGTACATACTGTCGTTTGTATGCCTATTTGTTAATTTGTCAAAGGCACGCACTTAGAACTAGCTGCGTGTGTGCACTGTACAGTGATCACACTGCAAAGTGAACTCATTTTCGTTTTCCTTCATACTTTTCTTTGCTTACAAATTAGTTGATATAATCTTAAATTGTTTCATTTCATTTTTTGTTGTTTTTTTTTTGTTAGTTTATTTGGTCATGGCATTTTTTCGTATAGCAAAAGTTTATTGCTTTCCGTTTTGTTGTCAATTTGTTTATCTTACAATGGGGCAATTCCAATAAGGGTTTTAGTTGTCGCAAGCATTAGTACTCCACTTGAGGGAAGTCAAATATAATTACAAAAAATTGCGTATACGACATGTAGAAAAACTTTCGAGTTTCTGGCATTTTATTGGCATTATTTACACACTTTCTGCTCATTTCGGTTGATTTAGTTGCTCTGGTGGGTTTGTTCCATCATTCCCTATCCCTTTCTACGTCTTCCGTCTTGTGGAAGTTGCATTTAAGTTTGTTGGCATTTCCTTTGCTTATTTAACCGCCCTCCAATGCTGTTTAAACATTTTATTCAGTTCATTTAACTTGGCTTCTGTTAATGTATAAAGTAAGTACATTAATATGTTTATAATAAAGTAGTAAATCGTGTATAGTTTGTGTAAATAGTCGTATCAAATTGATCTTTTGATATTTCTATATATCAATTCCAATTCATGTTATATGTTGTGTTCTTTCTCGTTGCTTTAAAGGTACATTTTCTTTTTGTATTTTGAATTTTTAAAGCCTGTTTAGGTAATGCCATTGATTTTATTTATTATTCGCTATTTTCTAACTTATTTGCTATCTTTGAACTATCACATACAAGTTCATTCAAGAAACAGAAAAATGTAGAGGAATTTAAAAAAAATAGATATATATATATAGTTATACAATAAAATGGTAAAATTAATAATAATAAAGACGATTTACTAATAATTATAAGTGATGTTTAGAATTTAACGCAATTTGTTTGATTTCGTTGTTAAAAGAAAATAAACAGGCAATTCCCTTTGATCTATTTGTTCGTCTTCTTCTCGTGCTTCTCTTAAACTTTCTTTATTAAAAAAAAAAAAAAAAAATTGTAATGTTACTAAGCTCAGTTTTAAAAAAAGGGTTTTATGTTAGCGTGCGTGTGGAGTGTTCACTTGAATTTACAAAACTTGTATCGTCTTTTTAGTAAGTTTAAATTTGTTAGTTTGTTTTCACAGTGAACACACCCCTCTGCCTCTAACCCTTCTGTGTAACTATTTAAGTATTAGCTTGTTAATGAGTTGTATGCTTTTCTTCCGATATTTTTATATATATATATAGTTTATGATATTGATTATGTGTATGCATCTTCTAACAATTCTTCTCTTGTTCTTTGGCCATATTACAGCTTAACATCATGGGGAGCTGCTGTCCCAGTTGCTGTTGTTGTCGCTTCTGTTGTTGCTGTGGTCTCCATTGCTGTTGCATTGGGCAACTGTGCTGCATCTGCGGTGCGACGACGCGACTGCACAAACTCCACCAAATATTCAATGCCCCAGGCAAACGCACAGATCATAATGCAAACGCTCTGCGCATGTATGCAAATGGGATAACTCTCGGTGACGTCACGAATAAGACCTAAAATGAGTATAAACATTTAAACAATGGTTTTGGTTAACAAATTTTGTTACTACACACCAATCAATGGTCCAAAGCATATCACAAACAGCGCCTTGCCCACCAGATGCCAGCCAAAGGCCGAGGGCAGTTTTTCCAGTGAACAGTACTCGGAGACGGTGAGTGTGAAATTGCTCAATGCGGAGCCGCGGAAGAAACCGCAGATGGACAACCAGATCATCAGTTGTGTCCACTCAGTTTGCTCAGCCATAACTAAAAAAAAAAATAAAGTTATCAAAAGGAGTTCAAGGAGTCTACTGTCTTATACTTACTGGAACGCGTGAGTGCCACAAAGATGATGGATACCAGAAAGATGGTGCGTTTCTTGATTGTGGTTCTATCGAAAATCGGCGGTAGCACAATTCTAGCAGCAATATCCGTAATGGCTGTTATCGACAGACAATAGGCAACATCGGCCTTGCTATACCCCAGATTGGCAAAGAAAAAGGGCGTAACCATTTTGAAATTCATCTCAGCCACATAAAAAATGGAGAGACCAAAGAGCAGATTCAGGAACATTTTGTCCTTCAACATGGCAATGTCGAGCAGATCAGCGAAGCGTCGCCAGAATCCCTGTTTCTTGGCATTCTTTTTGGCCTCCTCATCGGCAAGTTCCGTTTGCTTTTCCAGCTCCGTGGGCTTCATTTTGATGAAACTATCCCGATGTCCACCCAGTATGCTACCCGTCGCAGTGCCCACACGTCGCAGCTCACGATCATTTTGCTCGAACTCATCGTCACCGGTATTTAAATGGACTTGAAGTATGGAACCAGTGAAATCCATATAGGATAGATTCGAGGTAACCGATGCCTTGCGACAACGTAGCTGCATGGATGAATTGACCTCAGCCTGGGAGGGATAACCGCCGCTGCCCACATCTGCGGACTGAACACCCGCCAGGGACATGATGCGTGGAAATGTCGGACGTTTGGTTAAACCCAAACGGGAACCGTTCATGGTATTCATGGCCATTTCGGAGTAGTTTTTCCGCATCGAATGCGTGTTGTGGTGTGGATTGTGTTTGTTAAAGAGCAACGTGTTTAGCTCGGGTAGTGCATCCTCCTCGTTACCATCCTCCTTGATCACCTTGAATGCGGGCGTTGGTGGTGTGCCCACACTACCGCCACCAACACTTGGCAGCGTTGTTAGCTGTGGCTGTGGCGTCGGTAGCGCCGATATGCACATCAGTTCCTCATCATCGAATTCCTCCTTCATGTGCCACTTGACGGGCTGCAGCAGCACGGAACCCACAGTGGCATTCAATGCAACGCCAGCTAATAAAAGTACCGCACCACGAAAGCCATAGCCCTCGAGTAGCACCCTTACCAGCTGGGGCATTATTAGCATACCCATCGCAGTACCCGCCATGGATAAACCCACTGCCTGGCCACGCTTGTGCTTAAAGTAATGATTCAGTGCCACAAATGCCGCCGATGTCGAGAGACCCACACCAATGCCATTGATCACACTGTAGGTGCTTAGTATATGAGCCATAGTGGTTGCCGGTGATGTCAGTGCCAAACCCAGGCCACAAAGTAATGATCCAGCTATGGCCACTTTACGGTACGAGAATTCCTTTAGCAGTGGTCCCACAAACAAGCCAGAGAAATTCATGCACACATCCATGGTGCTGATTATCACAGCCGCTCCCGTGGTGCCCACATCGAGATCCTTCAGGGTGTCGCCAAAGAGCAACCCAAACGATGGTTCTATGGAACGCGTTGCCAACTGTAAGTAGAGTGGAGATAAAAATAATTTAATTAATGTTTAGTAATTATTTAACATTTAGATGTTTCATAACCTTTAAGTTTTGTTAAGAAAACTAAGTTTAAATTTTTTTTAAAATTCATTTTTAAAAACAATTTTTTTTTAAATTTTTAAATCAAACTTTTTTGATTTTCTTAGCATTTGGGAAACATTTTTTAACACAAATTTTACTATTGATATTTTTTTTTATTTATATGTTTTAATACAGAGGAACTATTGAACTTTAGAGTAAGAAACTGGATAAATTTACCTACAATTTGTACTATAAACAACTTGGGAACAAAGCAGCTGAGTAAGGTATATTTATTTACTTTTATTTCATTTAAATTTAAATTTTATTAACATGTTTTTTTTTTTTAACTTTCTTTAGACACAAAGCCACAAAGGATAATATCTAAACTTCGGAGCTAAAATCAAATGAAACACAAACGAAGCTAAACCATTGATAACGTAATTAACCAAAGGGTTTTTCAATTGAATTTCCAAACTGAAATCAAGGAACTCAGCTCAAAGTTGCAGTGGACACAGACAACTTGTAAGTGCAATGCATGTGATAAACAGAATTATTAACAAATGTAAGTAAACTACATAATTAAAGCACGATAGTTTAAACATTTGAATAGAACAAATATTTTAGAAATCGTAAATGTAGCAGCTTCAAAATCAAACGATTTTTATGCCAGCCCAAAAGTATGCTGCACTAAATTCTCTTCGAATATTTAGAGTATCAAGTGGCGTTAGTTTTCGAATTGCAACGTGTTAATACTTAAATGCACTTGCTTTCAACATGGTTATAAATAAATAAATGGCTTAGCTATTTGTTTGTCTAGCTTTTATAAAGCCTAATCCTTTAAATTCAGCTATAAAAAACGTACACTGTTCGCTTCCGCGCAGTTAGTTCAGGTAGCCATTGGCTCATCCTACTTTTATGACTGCAATATTTATGGCCTCGGTTTTGTTTTATTTATTTACTTAAGCCTTCTACTTTTTATTTTGGTTCGTATACAAGCCAATTTGTTGAAGCTAATCGGGTTTTTGGTGACCGCGTGATTTATCATCCAAAACAACAACAAAAAAAACATGTCAAACAAATCATAATCAGCTAAATGGGGGAGTGGGAATGGGATTGGAAATGGGACTTGGTTGATGTTAATGCCATGACGTCATCGTTTTTGCTACAATATAATCCTCTGTTGATAAGGTTGACTAAGTGGACAGAGACCCTGTTTCCTATCTACACAACGTAAGTGTGTGTGTGTGTGTTTGTGTGCTGAGTGTAAGTCAGTATCAATGCGATACATAACTGCACTCGATGTTTTTTTGCGGCCTTTTTTTGTATTGCGAGACACCCTCTAATTCCACTCGACTTCAATGGCCTTCATTGTATCATGCCCTGGATTGATGATTTTTATTTCTTCCAAAAAATTAAACACCCTGCATTACAGCGAATCAGTTTGAAGTCTGACTGTCTGAGGGTTGGGAATCGGGCGAATTTTATAGACATATATTCATTTGTATTCAGTTGTGGAGATTTCTTCAAGAGACTCTGTACTTAGGAAAAGTGCAGGGTAATGCTGGGTTGCTTTCGCATTAAACTAATGGTCTGCAGTGGCATATTTAGATCCCAGAGACTATAGGAACTGGGTTAAGGGTTTTAAATTACTGATTTGTATAATAGAAAGGGCGTTTATACCAACCAATATCCGAATCGAATAACTATATCTACATATATTATATCTATTAGTGTTTTAATAAATAGCTTAGTGTCCTATTCTCCTCTACCTTCATACATGTTAGTACATACAGGTTCTATTTCTGCCTATATGCTGCACTGTGACACTGCCTACTTGTTTGTATTCAAGCCTTTGCGCCAAACGAATGAATGAACTAAATTGCATTGAAATTGTACACTGTTTTTAACAATCAGAGACGAAAAGAATTGTGAATTATATGAATTCATTTGAACCGAAAAGAAAAGCGGAAGAAAAGTTCACTCGACTGTAAAATACCCAGTAGTAAGTTTGAACTTGAGAACAACTATAACTTTTATAACAATTATGTTTGGTAATCCATTTTAAAGCTTACAAGGAAACATTTTATATAATTATTAATATAAAGTTTATGAGTTAGTTTTTAAATAGAGCTTTAAGCTTGTTTTTATTTACTCTTGTTTTAATTGAGCTTGAGGAAAATACGAGCATACATTATTTATAGCAACTGGGATTTCAGGAAAGTATTTATTGTGTGTTTCACATATAAAATGTTTAACTTTACGACTCGTCATTTATAACCTTAAACGCTAGTAATCGAATATTGTTACTCTACTTGATGTTGTTGTTGTTGTTGTCGTTGATGATGACGATGATTTGTGAAGTGCTTTATTTGTGCTTTTGCAACGATTATTATTGATTGTGCTGTTATTGATTTTTAGACCCCGTACTCTAAAAAAGAGTAGAGGGGTCTATTAGGTTTGTCAGAAGCGAAATGTGCGTAACAGGCAGAAGGAGGCGTGGCCGACCCCATAAAGTATATATATTCTTGATCAGCATCAACAGCCGAGTCGATATAGCAATGTCCGTCTGTCCGTCTGTCTGTCCGTCCGTATGAACACCTGGATCTTTTAAACTACAAAAGCTAGAGCCACCAAATTTATAATGAAAGTCCGTTATTAACCCAGGCAGGTTAAGTTTATTTCAAATTTTTGCCACGCCCCTTACCGCCCCCGCAATGAGCAAAAAACCAGACACACCTCGAAAAAAATTTAGTTTTAGGCCAATAACTCAGTAACTATGGCACTTAGGAACACCATTTCTGGTAAACAGGTTGCTAGAGACATCCTTAATGCAATGCCATTAAAAATTTTGAGCTGCCACGCCCCCTTTTCTCCTGAGAGTTAACCAAACGTTTTCACTTTAATGCCATGTTTAAGGCATTTATTCATATAGTAGGGTGTTGTAATTCAACATAAGTATAGAGACATATAAAATCAAACTATTCTGAAAGTGCCATCATCATACTACTTTTAACAAAAGAGCTACTGCGTTACAAAGTTTGTTATTTAACTGCAATATCACTTACGCGCGAGAGCGAGACAGAAACATACAAACACATGTTCGAACGTTTTCGATGCTTGTGTGGCGACAGCGCTGCCGCAGACGCTGTGGCGACAGCGCTGCCGGCAGACGCTGGCCGCGCCGAATACACACATACATACACACATACATGCATACATATAATTTCAAACGAATGTGTGTTTGTATGAATAATATGTAAATGCTGATATTCGGAGAATTCTTGAAAGTGGCGCGTGGTGCAACTGATAGAGTTTGTCTGAGGTTGTAGGTTCGAATGCTGGCAATGCGAATTGTTAAATTATTTTTTTTTAATTTCAATTGAAATTGAATACAAACTACTATGAGAGTACGGGGTCTTTTATAGTCGGCTCGGTCGACTGTAGCCTTTCTTACTTGTTTTTTGTGTATTATTCGCGTGTATTGCTTTTCATTTCACTTAGAGGTAGTTGGCTAGGTGTACCCCTTTCCCAGTACCTCTGCCCCACCTCCCTCACCGCCTCCCCATTCCTACTCTTAGCCATTTGTCGTCCAAAGTTGACTCTCGTTGTTTATGGACGCTTCATTCAATACGTTAATTGCTTGATAATTGAATTATCAGCAATCATAATTGAAACTAGAAATGGGCTAAAAAACTCAAGAAAAAAGCAACACGCGCTCGCTTAATGATTATACTACAAATTCACAACAACAAAAACAGAGTAAATAAAAAAATTAACTCTCCCAAAAATAGCAACAATAGCAGAGCTCGTTATTTAGTTGCCTAGCAAATAGTTAGGGGATTTGGTATTGGGTGTGGTTTGGGTGTATGGTTGGGTGTTGTGTATTGGGTGTTTGGGGCTAATTTCTACACTCTAATTGCCGGCACTTTGATTTCAATGTCAAGCGACACTTTTCCACCAACACCCGGTCGTTTCCGCTCTCCTCAGTGCTTAACCCTCCGTTTGCTGCGTTTGCTGCGTTTACTTATCGGCAGCGATTCGTTTGCGTTCGATTAAGGACTTGTACCTGCCATTATACTCTTTCATATGTATACTATGTACACATGTGTGTATATATTCTCGTTTATTACAAGTATCTTATCTCTGTGATCTAATTATTTCAAAACGGCTTCCAATTGACAGCGTCGGCTGTGACATTTTAACCTTTTGTTTTTTTTTTGTTTTTAACAATTTTCAAAAATATCTACAATTTTTTAATTTAAGTTCCAGTTATATTTATTGAGCAGTAATGGGTTAATATGTATATGTTTGCCTCTATTTTTCAAACAAACCAATTTTTTGTTATTTTCGTTTTGTATTTTTGATTTAGTTTGCAAATTGAATATATAAGATTAAGAACAAGGAATACTATATTCTATTGTGCTCTTAATCTTAAATAAAAAAGTTGTTCATTCATATATAATTTTTTCAATAAGTTTCAAAATAGCTTCATTTTTATACCCGTTACTCGTAGAGTAAAAAATGTACTGACCAAGTTTGATCCAAATCGGACTTCTATATCGTATAGCTCCCAAAGGAACAATCGGTTGAAAATGCTTAGTATGAACATTTTCGGTGACCGATTTCACGCAGAATGTATTTCTCATTGTGTGCCATCTGTTGACCAAATTTCATCCAAATCGGACTACTATATCACATAGCTCCCATAGGAACAATCGGTTATTAAAACCAAATTAATGCAATATTCATGACTGCAAGGGTATTTAATCTTCGGCGAGCCGAAGATAACCGTTTTTTCTTGTTATGTATTTTAATTCCATTCAAAATTTATATTTAACATTTATTTATTCAAATTCAATTTGGTTTTATTAATAATGAAATTTATGCCTTATGAATTAGCTAGTATTTCTTTTAAAATAAATATTATCCAATTATCTCTCCTTTTCTTTGATATGTTTCTTATCAAATTTAAACAGACTAAAGCTGCTATACCTAGTACTCTATATAAACTGCTTAACATGCCTAGAAAGCTAACAAATTCCATAAAGTTTCTTTATTTCCGTTAGAAATTAATTAATTTAAATTCCATTTGTAAAAACTTGTGCATTTTTCCCCGTAGCTATCGACTATTAAAACTTAAATTAGTTTTAGCCAACTATATTGGGTCAAGTAACATTTCCCGCAGTGTAATGTGTAAATAAATTTGATTTTCTATTGTGACGGATTAAGATTTTCATCTGCTTCTTTAGTTTTCCTCATTTCAATTTCTTTTATTTGAGTTTGTGTTTCTGTTTGTTATTAGCTTTGCTATTTTTCGACAGTTTTAGCGAAAAACAGCAAAAGGCAAATAATAACAACAGCGAAACATGAAAAACAAACTCGATAATCAGCAGGTCGGGCAGAGCCACACCCCCCTTTCCCACCACACCTGCTATGGGTAGGTGGGCAGAGTAGGGTGTGCCTGGAGTGTGGTGGTGGGGGGATGGGGGGTATTCAGTTCGTAACCATCGACAAATGCTCTAAATCAGCTTTTGATTTATACTATTTATTGCCTCTGTTTGCGCAGCTGATTTGTTCGACCAACAGAAGTGACGAGACAAGTGGTGTGTTCGCTGGAGTGAGGGAGGGGTAGTAGGTTCGTTGTAGGGTTGTCGAGGGGCGTTCAGAGTATTGCACTTTATGTTTCTGTGTGTGTGTGTGTTTTGCACAACTTGAAACTGTTTTTTTTTTAGCTTTCTGATTTGTTAACATTTGTGCAATATTTTCCAATCTAATTTACAAGTATTCGCCGTTTGTTTGCTCAGTTGCGTGAAATTAACGTGACATTTGCACGGTTCGCTATAACGATAGTCAAAATCGAAAATCTATATATGTAATATATGTTTATTTGTACATAGTATATTTACATTATGCACTTTGAGACAATATTACCCAACTGTAATTCGGGTGTATTGAGACAGGCACGTTGTGAACCCATTAACCAGTTGCCAATTTATTGTTTGGGCCATTTTAAACACACGCTTGTGACCGAAGCTCTCTAAATTGTACATTTACTGTTATCGTTTTGTTTTTAATACACTGCACGTCAGAAAATATAGTACAGGGTTTTCAAATATATATAGTATTTTTATATAAATTCAAACAAACACTTTGAGCTCAGAGACTAGAGGAGTAAGCGCTACCAAAATTATGTTAAAAGGTTTTTTTTGGTAATTTTGCTCTGCATAAGGTGCAGTGACTTTTACAGACTATTTGTTTATTTTTTAGTACATATCTAATAGAGAAGCAATAAAGTTTTAGTTCAGATCTCTCCAACTCTGTGTATAACATACACAAACATGTGGCAACGCTGTATTTCGTTGGTCCATCATTAAGTTGGGTGCGACAAAATATTTGCTGACAATAAGAAAATTCCAAAAAGAAATGAGCATATTTCATGTAAAGCCTTTAAAATTTATTTACAATAATTTATGTTTATTATGTTTTATCTTTTAAATCAAACATGAAGTTTCATTTATTCTAAAATTTTAAATGAAAAGAAAACAACAGTTTGTAGTCCATAGGGAACAGCTGCTTGCTGCTTTTAAATGAATCCAAAATTAATCAACTGATTAATTGATTCGTAGGAAAACTGTTGTTAAATCCAAATGAAAAGAAAACAGTCATTAGCCATAAATTGAAGTTCTCTTAAGTTACTGCAATGCTAATGAAGCAGAAATTAAATTTAATTGAAATTGATATAGAAATTCTTTGTTTATTCAAATGTGAACACGCAAATTCTTTGCCATAACGTGAAGAATGCATGATCGTGACTAGATATGTCTAAACGATCACATGTTAAACACTATACACTAGTCAGCGGGGTCAGGCCGAAAAAATCAACCACACACGAGTAGACATCGTGGTCGGTAGGGATCTAAAAGAAATATATATATATATATATTATATTGAACAGTTATCAGGGTCTGTTATTGTGTTCTTTCAATTATTATTAAACTTTTGTCTTGTTTCGAGTATATCTGCCTAAGATATGGGCATTACAGTATTTTTCCCCCAGACAGCTTGTTTGACACACAAACGAACATATTTTTTTTCTGTCTATAATATGTAGACAATTTGCTTCCTTATCAACAATTGGGGGACTCGATGACGTCGTCGTTGTCATCATCATCATCAGAATTGTCGTCGTCGTCGTCGCGTCGTTTTTGGGGCCATTTAAAATTCTCAACTCCCCGTTACTCGATTCCAGACGGTCGCCTGTGTGGACGGTGGATTTTTAGGCATTTTCGAGGTATATCATCGTCATCAAAGTTTTTGTTGTCGTCGTTGTGACCATAAATTAATCTTGGTGTCGTCCTCGCTCGTCATTCTCGACGTCATCGTCGTCCACACTTTGTGTGTTTGTTGTCTCTATTGATTTCCCATTAACTTTTGCCTAGCATTTTTATGCCTTTTTTTCATTTCATTTTTTTGTCCTTCATAACGTGGAATTTAAATTTGCTGTCGTTTTCATTACTCAACAAAATGTGTATTAAAAAAGCCAGAATAGCTTTTAATCCAGTCCATTTTTGGACTTCTTGTGTTCTAAATATAAATTTATTTACTGACTGAATGAAGTACTACAAAATGCGTTTTTGAATGTAACTCACGCAAGGGTTATGTCTAAATATAATTGATGATCTAAGAATACGCGTAAATTTCTGGCTAAAAATATACCTTGAGTGAAATTTTAACCTTTTCCTTTTAAGGGTGCCTCACTATAGACAGTAAGGTGTCGCGTTTACGTGATCAAATTACTTCATCAATAAACAAGTAGGAATATAGTTTTTTAGACCCCGTACTCTAAAAAAGAGTATAGGGGTCTATTAGGTTTGTCAGAAGCGAAATGTGCGTAACAGGCAGAAGGAGGCGTGGCCGACCCCATAAAGTATATATATTCTTGATCAGCATCAACAGCCGAGTCGATATAGCAATGTCCGTCTGTCCGTCTGTCCGTCTGTCCGTCTGTCTGTCTGTCCGTCCGTCCGTATGAACACCTGGATCTTTTAAACTACAAAAGCTAGAGACACCAAATTTGGAATGAAAGTCCGTTATCTTCGCGAGCAGATCAAGTTTATTTCAAATTGTTGCCACGCCCCTTACCGCCCCCGCAATGAGCAAAAAACCAGACACACCTCGAAAAAAATTTACTTTTGGGCCAATAACTCAGTAACTATGGCACTTAGGAACACCATTTCTGGTAAACAGGTTGCTAGTGACACCCTTAATGCAATGTCATTAAAAATTTTGAGCTGCCACGCCCCCTTTTCTCCTGAGAGTTAACCAAACGTTTTCACTTTAATGCCAAGTTTAAGGCATTTATTCATATAGTAGAGTGTTGTAATTCAACATTCGTATAGAGACATATAAAATCAAACTATTCTGAAAGGGGCATCAACATACTACCTTTAACAAAAGAGCTACTGCGTTACAAAGTTTGTTATTTAACTGCAATATCACTTACGCGCGAGAGCGAGACAGAAACATACAAACACATGTTCGAACGTTTTCGATGCTTGTGTGGCGACAGCGCTGCCGGCAGACGCTGGCCGCGCCGAATACACACATACATACATACATGCATACATATAATTTCAAACGAATGTGTGTTTGTATGAATAATATGTAAATGCTATCGGAGAATTCTTGAAAGTGGCGCGTGGTGCAACTGATAGAGTTGCGACAATGCGAATTGTTAATTTAATTTTTTTTAATTTCAATTCAAAATGTACATATAAAATTAAAATTTTTAAATTTCATTCAAAAATTTAAATTTAAATTGAATACAATTGCGCACTTCTATGGGAGTACGGGGTCTTTTACAGTCGGCTCGATCGACTGTAGCCTTTCTTACTTGTTTAGGCTGAGTTTAGCCCTCTTTATGTAGTTGAGTAGACGAGTTTTAAGCTAAATAAAAGTAAGAATGATATGAAAGGGTTGCCATTTGGTTCCATTTACCTTTTTTTTTCGCTTTAAGTCTTCGATAAGACAATTTGTATATATATGTATGTATTTTTAATCAAATATTGAATGTGCAGAGTTGCGAGAGTTTATAATCAAACGCCAGAGTGGCCATTTAGTTTTCTTTTGGGGTGGCAACACTAAAAAACTTAAAGTTAATTTTCTTCCTTTTTCCCTCACAACTTTTCAAGTTTCCCAGAACTTGATTTTCCCATTAAACTTCTCGGTTCAACGGCATTTCGTTTGGTTCAATATTTGGATATTTTGTTGTCGAACTCCAGAGAAGGGGTAGTGGGGTGTATGGGTGGTATGGGTAGCGGAGTGCTGAAGGAAAAGGGGGTAAGCACAAGTCTCGACTTATTCATAATTAAAAACAAATTTACACATTGTACTTTTACGAGTTTGTTGAATACACTTAAGCGACCTCCGGAGATATCTCTCATTATTATTGTTATTATTTTGTAGCTGTTTTTATTTTTATTTTTTTAAATTAATTTGCGTTAATTGAAAAATGCGTTTTACTGTGTTTAATGAGGGAGAATAAAAAAAAAAAACTAAATTAAAAATTTAATATAAAATATAAATGCGAGTTTGCGGTTTATTTGCTGTCGGCTGTCGGTAAAGATCGATGGTAAATAAATTTGAATTGAATTTGTTGTGGCAATTGGAGGCAATTAACTGTGAAGTACATTTCACTACAAATACATATAAATATATGTAGTATATGTGACTGGTGTTTGTTTGTTTTTGGGCTTGTGTGGTGTGGTGTGGGGAAAGGAGAGAAAGGGGTTGTGGGGTGGTAGTGCTGTCAAACATTTCAATTAAAATGTCGAGCTCTCAAGCGACGCCGCCAGTTGACCATAAAAACAAAAACTCAACTGAACTCGAGTCAAATTAAACGCATGAACGGGTGAATGCGAAAGGAGATCAACTGTATGGGGAACGGGGCGGAGGAGCAGGAGGCAGTGCACTCTCTGTTACTCTTGTACTCACTCAAGCTTCGTATGATCGCAATCATGTGATTCACATACACACACAGGCAAGCGTACAGTTACATGCATGCGTGTTTGTGTATGTATGTGTATATATACTGAAAACAGCCGTTCAGTTTGGACTACAAACTAGTTTTGGGTCGCAGCAGCAGCAGGAAACAAAAAAGAGAATAAAAAAAAACAACAACAACGACAACACTTGCAACAAAGTCACGTGATCAGCGACAGCATCAACTGCATTGCTATTGTTATGCTGCTGCTGCAGTAAAGTGAAAAAAAAGGAGAAAAAGAAAGAGAAAAAAAAACCTGATTGGCAACACGACCAGCCATTGTTGTTGTTGCTGTTATTGTGTTGTCGTCACTTGTGTGCATTGACTATTGACATTGATTGAAACTCATTGCAGTTGGCAACAGTTTGAAAGAGGAACGCAGAGAGAGCGAGAGAGAGAGACGCAGACCCCGTTCATACGCTCTCCGTCTTTAGTATTGCTTTGCACGTGCTGGCATTTGGCCAGCTGTTTAGCTGCTCTCAGCTGTTGTTATAGCCAAGTTAGCGAACGAACTGTTGCTCAGCCAATAGATCTGCTCTCTCTTTCTGTCTGGCGCGTGAGTTTGGCATTAGTTTGCTCAAATGTGGCTCACACTTTTGGTTAATATGCGTTAACTGTCTGCATCCTTTTAGGCCATTGTTGTGTATTTATATTAACAACATGTTTTTTTTCTCAATTTCTTTTCTTTATTATTATTTTTTTAGCATTTACTTGTGAATGCTTATTGTATCGAAATTTGTTTAATTTAAAAACAGCTGCGTGTTGTTTGAGCCTCGCACATAAGATACCCTATTTTTTTTCATTCGTTTATTTATTTTTTTATTAAGTTAAAGCTGTATTTCTGCAACTGGATTTTGAATTTTACTAGTCGCTTGAATCAGACTTTATTCATTTTGCTGATTAGAAAACAGACTGTTTGCTTATCATTCAGTTCGGAAATTAAAAATAAATTTGTTTTTTTTTTTTATCTCTATGCTAAAAGCTTATAGAAAAGAACGCTGGTCATAAATAATTGATTTTGCGTATGACAACAAATCAAAATAGAATTTGTGAGAATTGTGTCCCATAGAAATTATAGCTGGCATCGGTCAAAATAAATCGTGACTTTTCACACCTATTAACAGCATTTAGAAAGATCTTCTTCGAGCTCTCATATAGCAGACAAATAGTCTTGAATGTTTACCTAATTAGACCCTGTGCTTTAGATGCCAAAAAGGTGCTTTAGGCTTCAAAAGAGAATGAAATATTTCTAATCTTTTGGATACCCGCAGTGCTCAGTAACATTTCTAGTACAGGGTGCAAAAGACACTCAGGTTTGATACAACGACCCCTTGGTTCCCCTTTTCTTTTTTCTTCAATTTGCCTACAGGGTCTTACATTTGCTGCTTGGTCGCAGTAAGATATTAACATGTTTTCTTCTTAAAGGATTTATTAATTGAATTTTACGCACTTTTTGGGCTTCAAACACTACGTTATTTTGGGTGTTTATGCATTTGGTTCTTTGCTCTCTTTGCGAGAATCAGTATCACATTCTATATGTTCTATGTAGCTATATATAAACTGGATATACCAGATATTTGTATACTTATAGTTTTAATGGCTTTTTCTAAAGTAGATTGGGTTAGTTTGGGGGAACAAATGATAGCCAGTTCCCTTTTGTATAAAAAATATATGTAGTTCGTTGATAACCTTGAGGTAGCTATAGATAATGTAAATTAGTTTTTATTTTGTATCATTTACATAGCGTATTTATTCAGAATCTCAACCTTAAAATGCAAATTGAAATTGACATTTATAATTTGATTGCGTCTCATTCACATAGTAAATTAAGACTACACAAAAGACGCTACATGAGCTTCAATTCCAAATGCAATTATGTCATAATTTAAGGATGTCTGTTGATTGCCGGAACTACTTTTAGAATGGAACTAAATCTCTAAAGTGCTCAGATAATAAACTAATTATAAAATTTTACACAATTTTTCAATAGTAATGATTGTGCATTACTCGATCTTCACACAACAGGGAAATCTTTAAAATCTTTTGGGTGCTGATCGCGTAGTGTAAAAGCATTCACAAAAATTGAAAAGACTGCGTTGCCAGAAGCGTTAAGATACCTTGAAATGCTGTTTCTAATGTTTGTTAATTACTTAATCTTTTTCACTGTAGTGTTCTTTGGTAATTCTCTGGAAATCAGATCAAGTTTTGAACAAGCATTACAATATCAGTAAGTTTAAGCATGGTAATTTTTTTCAACCTTAAGTGTTGCCAGACATCGTTAAAACAACGCTTTTTGCACACCTTCAACTTCTTTCCTAAAGTAATTCCTGATATTTGAAATTTTTAGGAAGGCGGTTGCAGGGGTTAAAAAAGCAGTGCCACATCAACCAGATATCGTGAATTAAGTATAACTAGTAAAGGTTTTGAAATACTTGTTCTTATTCTTCGTGCTACGATATTTTCCGAACTAAGATCAAGTATATTAGAAGCATTACCAGATCAACTACTTTAAGCGTTACCACATATCATGTACCTAAAAGCTATAGTAATGCTTGCGACTGATTCGATCTTCTGTCCTGAAGTAATTTTTTAAAACTTCCGGTTGGAGATTGAGTGTGTCGCGGGTATTCTCGTATTAACCGATTAGGATACAAGTGTATTAGTGTAAGTGCCATAGTAATGCTTGCGACTGATTCGATCTTTTCTCCTGAAGTAATTTTTTAAAACTTCGGGTTGGAGATTGAGTGTGTCGCGGGTATTCTCGTATTAACCGATTAGGATACAAGTGTATTTTACAAAATTCAGCGTTGCCAGATATCGTGAATGTGTCATATCTAGTAAAGTTTGTAAAATGCTTGTTCTTATTCGTGGTACGATATTTTCGAAGAGATCAAGTATTTCACAAGCGTTGCCAGATCAACTACTTTAAACGATGCCACATATTTTCCTGGAAATTAGATCAAGTCTTGAAAAAGCATTACAAGATCGGTAAGTTTAAGTCCGGTAATTTTTTTGGCAGACATCGTTAAAACAACGCTTTTTGCACACCTGTAACTTCTTTCCTGAAGTTATTCCTGATATTTGAAATTTTTAGGAAGGCGGTTGCAGGGGTTAAAAAAGCAGTGCCACATCAACCAGATATCGTGAATTAAGTATAACTAGTAAAGGTTTTGAAATACTTGTTCTTATTCTTCGTGCTACGATATTTTCCGAACTAAGATCAAGTATATTAGAAGCATTACCAGATCAACTACTTTAAGCGTTACCACATATCATGTACCTAAAAGCTATAGTAATGCTTGCGACTGATTCGATCTTCTGTCCTGAAGTAATTTTTTAAAACTTCCGGTTGGAGATTGAGTGTGTCGCGGGTATTCTCGTATTAACCGATTAGGATACAAGTGTATTAGTGTAAGTGCCATAGTAATGCTTGCGACTGATTCGATCTTTTCTCCTGAAGTAATTTTTTAAAACTGCCGTTTGGATATCGAGTGTGTTTCAGGTATTCTCGTATCAACCGATTATGATACAAGAGTATTTTACAAACTTAAGCGTTGCCAGATATCGTGAATGTGTCATATCTAGTAAAGTTTGTGGGATGCTTGTTCTTATTCGTGGTACGATATTTTCGAATAACGACTTAGCATTTCACAAGCGTTGCCAGATCAACTACTTTAAACGATGCCACATATTTTCCTGGAAATTAGATCAAGTCTTGAAAAAGCATTACAAGATCGGTAAGTTTAAGTCCGGTAATTTTTTTGGCAGACATCGTTAAAACAACGCCTTTTGCACACCTGTAACTTCTTTCCTGAAGTTATTCCTGATATTTGAAATTTTTAGGAAGGCGGTTGCAGGGGTTAAAAAAGCAGTGCCACATCAACCAGATATCGTGAATTAAGTATAACTAGTAAAGGTTTTGAAATACTTGTTCTTATTCTTCGTGCTACGATATTTTCCGAACTAAGATCAAGTATATTAGAAGCATTACCAGATCAACTACTTTAAGCGTTACCACATATCATGTACCTAAAAGCTATAGTAATGCTTGCGACTGATTCGATCTTCTGTCCTGAAGTAATTTTTTAAAACTTCCGGTTGGAGATTGAGTGTGTCGCGGGTATTCTCGTATTAACCGATTAGGATACAAGTGTATTAGTGTAAGTGCCATAGTAATGCTTGCGACTGATTCGATCTTCTCTCCTGAAGCAATTTTTTAAAACTGCCGCTTGGATATCGAGTGTGTTTCAGGTATTCTCGTATCAACCGATTATGATACAAGTGTATTTTACAAAATTCAGCGTTGCCAGATATCGTGAATGTGTCATATCTAGTAAAGTTTTTGAGATGCTTGTTCTTATTCGTGCTACTATATTTTCGAATAACGACTTAGCATTTCACAATCGTTGCCAGATCAACTACTTTAAGCGTGACCAGATATCATGTACCTAAAAGCTATAGTAATGCTTGCGACTGATTCGATCTTCTCTCCCTAAGTAATTTTTTAAATCTGCCGTTTGGATATCGAGTGTGTTTCGGGTATTCTCGTATCAACCGATTATGCTACAAGTGTATTTTACAAACTTTTTCAGCATTGCCGGACATCGTGAATGTGTCATATCTAGTAAAGTTTGTAAAATGCTTGTTCTTATTCGTGGTACGATATTTTCGAATAACGACTTAGCATTTCACAAGCGTTGCCAGATCAACTACTTTAAACGATGCCACATATTTTCCTGGAAATTAGATCAAGTCTTGAAAAAGCATTACAAGATCGGTAAGTTTAAGTCCGGTAATTTTTTTGGCAGACATCGTTAAAACAACGCTTTTTGCACACCTGTAACTTCTTTCCTGAAGTTATTCCTGATATTTGAAATTTTCAGGAACTCAGTTGCAGGGGTTAAAAAAGCAGTACCACATCAACCAGTACAAAAAAAGTATATTTTTAAAATGAGGTTAGCGTTGCCAGATAACATCAATTTGAAAAACGTAGTAATGTTTGTGCATGACTTAATCGTCGTCCGTAAGTAATTTTTATAAACTTTTGGAGTGTCGATTAAGTGATTCACCAGTATTGCCAGTCCGTTAAGTTATTACACAGTTTTTAATCATATACTGAGTGTTGCCAGAAGTTAACAATAGTAGTATATACTATGCACTTTTGGTAATGTTTTTTCATTAACTGTGAATATTCCAGAAGTGATGTTTACAATTCTCTAGAATATTGCGCAGTTAATAAACAAACATTTCCAGATCAACCGTATTTTAAAAATGTGCTTGGAGTTGCCATATATCTTACTAAAACCTCTTTTGTCCAACTAATTTAAAAAAAAAAGTGTAAACTCTAGATCGTGTTCAGCTTGTGTTGTTATTACACAGTTTTTAATCATACTGAGTGTTGCCAGAAGTTAACAATAGTAGTATATACTATGCACTTTTGGTAATGTTTTTTTCATTAACTGTGAATATTCCAGAAGTGATGTTTACAATTCTCTAGAATATTGCGCAGTTAATAAACAAACATTTCCAGATCAACCGTATTTTAAAAATGTGCTTGGAGTTGCCATATATCTTACTAAAACCTCTTTTGTCCAACTAATTTAAAAAAAAAGTGTAAACTCTAGATCGTGTTCAGCTTGTGTTGTTATTACACAGTTTTTAATCATACTGAGTGTTGCCAGAAGTTAACAATAGTAGTATATACTATGCACTTTTGGTAATGTTTTTTCATTAACTGTGAATATTCCAGAAGTGATGTTTACAATTCTCTAGAATATTGCGCAATTAATAAACAAACATTTCCAGATCAACCGTATTTTAAAAATGTGCTTGGAGTTGCCATATATCTTACTAAAACCTCTTTTGTCCAACTAATTTAAAAAAAAAAGTGTAAACTCTAGATCGTGTTCAGCTTGTGTTGTTATTACACAGTTTTTAATCATATACTGAGTGTTGCCAGAAGTTAACAATAGTAGTATATACTATGCACTTTTGGTAATGTTTTTTCATTAACTGTGAATATTCCAGAAGTGATGTTTACAATTCTCTAGAATATTGCGCAATTAATAAACAAACATTTCCAGATCAACCGTATTTTAAAAATGTGCTTGGAGTTGCCATATATCTTACTAAAACCTCTTTTGTCCAACTAATTTAAAAAAAAAAGTGTAAACTCTAGATCGTGTTCAGCTAGCGTTGCCAGACGTATGCAAAAAGTTTTGCGTTGCCAGAGCAATGTTTGTGCATTACTTGCTCTATATTTTCTAAGTTTATACATATACAACCTTTAGAATATAGATCAAGTGTTCGACAAGCATTGCTTAATCGATCGGTCAACGTTGCCAGAAGTTTTATGCAGTAATTCATAGTGATATTTGTAAACCTATAGAATGATGATTGTTGCCAGATCAACATTTTGATATTTTTGCCTAACGAAATAAGACACTAAATGAATATACTATATCAGTGAAAGATTAAATGAAATTTATATATAGTAGAACGGTGATTAACATTGTTTCTGGTTATAATCGTTTAAATATTAAGTATATATTATATATGTATATATGTTTTGGATGAATTGTTGTTTCGCTCACAACGACGAAATAAACAAGTTGACTGCGAATGTTTTTTTTTTTTTTATTCTGTTTGCTTTTCTGTGACTTCATCGAGAGCAATTTTGTGTCGTGTCGACTCACTTTGGTTTTGCTGGAAATGATGAGGGAGACGAGGGAATTTCTAGTGCCCTGGTGAGTTCTATAAATAATATGACAACTATTCATTAAGATGATGTGGCAATTGTGGGTTTAATTGCCACCGATTCGCTTGATTTGTTTGTTTTGGCTAAAATTTTGGATTAGATTTCCCAACGCTAATTCCCCCCGCTAGTTATCATCACCATAGAACCGACCCGACGACAATTTTTTTTTTTTTTTTTTTTTGGCAAACGTTGACAGTGTGCCAAGGTGTTAATAGACCCATACCTGATAGCAAATGAATAAAAAAAAAAGGAAGGTAAAATAAACCATATACTAAAATAAAAATCAAATCCGAAACGGGAAACCAAATCAATGGCGATATTTGTTTTATCAGTTTGATATCGGGGGGTGTTGATTGGAATAGTCGCTGTTCATCAAAAAGAAACTTTGAGTCAAGTAATTCTAACAAACAAATTAGCAAATTGTGTAATAAATTTAAAAATGTTATTAAAAACCAAATTCGATTTCAGTTTGTTACTTAATACTTCTTGGTAACACTGAGTTTGCTTTACTATTGACACTATATCCACAGTGAAATACAACTGATGATTGGGGACAGTCAAACAATCAAATGACATCGATATAATTTATGAGTAAATAGTCGGCCAAATGATATGACGAGGGGAAAGAGAGAGAGAGAGAGAGAGGGAGAGAGAGAGAAAAGTTTGCTCGAGCAAAGTCCAAAAGTGTGCGCAGAAATTTTCTTTGATTAAGTTTTCAATTTGTTTTACAAACAATACACAATAGAAAAATTTAGTTACCCTCCCGCATCCCGCAACCCCTTTACCTTTTGGCAATTGGCCCTCAACTTGAATCTGGTAATAGTTTGTACATTTGTATGTGTTGTTATAACTTTTAGTTCAATTAGTAAAACATGCTCTTTGAACAAATTAAAATATTACATATCGTAGACTGTTTGATTGACTGACTGATTGAGCGTTTCATGGACAATGAGTCCAGAGTTCACAATGGAAATTTAAACACAAACGAAATGATTTTAGGTACTTTTCAAACTTTAGCTTCAAAATCATTAAAAAAATTTAGTTTGTTTTTGTATGATTTTTTGTTAATTGTGTACAATTGACATAACTTGTTCATAGAGAATTAACGGAAACTATTTTGTTTTGGCTGACTACAGCAATTATATGATGAGCTCACAAAATACATTTGCATATGATATATACTATACTTTATAGTTTATTTAAATTTATCCATGTTCTTTTCTATTTCTTGCCATTTTAATTTGCGCACTGGCCAAAACCAAACCAATTCAATTCCATCCAAAATACAAATTTTCAGCAATTGTTTTTCAAATTTTTACAGTGATTACTTACTATGGAACTAAACGATGTTTTTCAGCTATTACCTTTTTTTTTATCAATTAATTACTTTGTTTTTTAACCAGACAAACATTTTGTCTGACGTCACTGTTTTGGGAACTTGGTTTCTTCCAAACTTTGGTAACTCTAGCACAGTTTGTGACTTTCGTGTAAGCAAATGCTGTCGGTCTGTGCAAATAGCAGTACAAATATTAATGACAAATGTTTATTTTTTGGGCTCGAGTTAGCACCATAGACAAACTCACGATGTTAAACCAGAAAGCATGCCCGATAAGATCTATAAACAGTGTACAAATTGGATTCTACTTAGCACGTGCTCTCAAAAAACCATTTTATGGCATCTTCTTACATAACTACAAAATTGATTTTATGTTTAAGGTTGCGGAGTGCTTTCAAGTGAATTGAGTGCTCGACATTTTGGTCTTATGTGGATATTAATTGGAATTATTTGTGCATTTTGGCATTATACAATATTTTGTTGGGGATTTGAAATGCTGTTATCACTTTGTTTGGCCGATTGTGTAAGATTTTCATTAGCTCAATGGCTAATTTGACTCGTAAATGATTTAAAAGTGATTAAACAAGTGTTGATTAGTGAACGCTGAACTTGGTCATATAACTGACTGATTTGCTTTATCAAAATACAAAAGAAAAGAAAAAAAAATAATACAAACAAATCGATCGTTCATGATGATTTTGGTGCTGAAAACGTTAATGTTTTGGTTTCTCTCTATCTCCCACTTTAGTTCTCAAATTCTCTGAGCTAGCTTAATCGGGTTACGCCCATAAAAATGCATAAATATTGATACGTGCTCTGTTTGTTTTCAGTGTTATTATTTTGAATTTGACACCAATTAAGTTTTATAGCCGTTTTAAATTTTAATTTGCGCATTAAAATGTCAAAGAACGCTCGAGATTTCACAGGTTGTGCGATTGTGCGTGTGTGCAAGTGTGTGTGTGTGTGTTAAACCAATCAACTTTGCATCATAAACAAAATCTATAGTTTATCTTATCAATTCGACTTGTTACTAGGCAATTATGTGTGTACGACTAAGAGGATGGGAACTTTTACCCCAGTAAAAAAAGTTCAGATATCTTACCACCAATTGGCTAACAGTCGAATCTTGTTTCACTTTGGTATCCCTATCCCTTTGAAATCTTTCAATTTAATCAAATAACTTTTTATCTTACATTGCCTGTAGAGTGTTTAATAATTATTGATATTGATCTTGAATCTGAACGCGCTTTTAACCTGGTTTTTTGTTCAGCTGTCAAGGTCAGAATTTAGTCGCTTGTTTCTGGTTTTTATGTATTTTTGGGTAGCGTCAGTCACTAAATGCAATCGTCAACGTGATTTTTTTGTATTTTTTACTCATTTTATTTACTTTTTTTGTTCTCTTTTCTGTTACATTTCGTTCTGTCGTCAGTTTGTTTTGTTCTCGTTTGATTTCAATGTCGGAATGTGTTGCTAACTATTCGTTCCTACGATTGATTGTATCGGGGACCATCACCTTTTACACCCTGTATAGGATTTTATAGAAGAATTGGTGCTGTCATCGGGTGTGCTCGGCATGGAGAAAGCGAAAATTTATCAGATATACTATATGTCAGTGTTCTGATACCCTTCTTTGTGAGTGAGTGTTAAATTTAGTATGAAGTAGTTCTACTATTTAACTGTTTCTAATATTTTTTTTCTCTCAATTTTCCATATGCATGTCTCAAAATGTCAGAAATAACAAAGTTCCACTCCAAATGTTTTTTTTTTTTAACGATTGTACCTGACACAGCTATGAAAATAGAACATATAGTCTTTTTTTTTTATAACATTTTAATGTAGTCTTGTAGTCTCTGTTAAGTTTGTGTATAGGGTATTTCTGGTCATCGACCGGAAAAAGAAGTCAGATATAATTTGATTGATATCATCGCTACACATTATATTGAATTATAGGGTCAACTTCTAATAACAGGGTTTAATTTGCATATACAATAATAGAAATCAAACTGAACAAAAGGCATTATTTGTTTATATACGACTTGTGGTGTACATATAAGTATAAACAAATCGATCGTTCACTTGGGTCTATCAATATTTATTTGCCGTTGTACGTTCGACTTCGGGCATTACAATCAGATAATATCGATCACCCATTTGGTACCGCCCACTACAATTACGACTTTGGCAAATACTGAATGAAAAGTGTTGAGTTGTTTAAAAATCATTTTACAAGTGATTGATTGGGTGAGAAAACTGGATCAGAAGCATAGAAAAAATGATTAACCAGTAATACAAGATAAATCTTAAGATATTGAGCATTTGCTTCAATAAATTTGTAAGTTTCAATAAGTCATTCGATTTTGGGATAATTTAATGGCACTACTAGTGCCTCACATGTCAAAAATAAAGCAAAGCGATTTATGTGTATGTTTAAATTCTTGTGATTTATTTCACGCAAATAAATTCCGAATTTAAATGAATCATTTCCCTTCATCTTTCATCCAAAACAAATATCAAAAATCTTTCGTCTGAAATGTGTGGGCAATTTTAAATAAAATATGATTAATATTATAGCTCCTGTGTTGATCTATAGCTAAAGTATAACTTAAAGAAATATTTGTTTATAGGGCAACTAAAAAATGTTACATATATGTGTAAGTTACTCAAGTAAGACAGATGTTTGGCATTAGTTTCATTCATAATTAGATTTTTATGAGAGATAAGAGCACAATTGGAATGACAATATACCCGTATTATTATTATATCGTCATAGTACACTAAATCTTATCGTAAACAAGTTAACGACTAACACCATATAATGGACAATTTGCAGGCATAACTAACCTATCCCAACTGAACTATAAAAAGCAAACAAAATAAAAGAAAATAAAAAACATTTTTTATTTTCTGTTTTTTGCTTTTAAATGTTTAACTTGTGTACAGTTTTCGGAGCATTATAAATGGTTAACAGTGTTTCAAGTCATTTTTCAAAGGGACTGTCTTAGGGGGTGGTGTGTGGTAGGGATAGGTGTACTTACATTAACCAAACTGACGCCAAAACAAGCGACCCAACCCCAGCCGCCATCGGGTGCTACTTTTCTTGGTTGTTTTGTAGTCATTGTTCTGTTTGTATTTCTCCTCTTTTGCTTCCCGCTGTTGTAGTTGTTGTTGTTGTTGTAGTACTTAGTTGGTTGACTGATTCCTTGTTTTTGTTATTGTGTTTTGTTCTTTTCGCTGCTTTTGTTTCTGCTTTGGTGTCAAATGTGCATATATAGCGCCGCTTCTATATAATGCATATATACCATATGTACGTGTATTGCTATTTGCCTGTGTATGTGTGTGTGTCTGTCTCTCGCGTATTATGGATATTTATCAAGCTGTTGCTGTTGCTGCCCGCTGCTTCTTCCTCTTCTTCTTTGACTTGATTTTGTGCGCCTTTTCTTGTATTTGTGTGTTTTCGAGTTTTGTTTTGATTTTCAAACGTTGCGTTGTTCTTCCTCTCGCCTATTGCCTTCTCTTTGCCTTTCCCTTTCCCACTGCTTGCGATTTGGTTTGGAGATTTTTATGGAGCCCGTTTTCGTTGTATGTGTAGAAATTTTTGTGTTTGTGTGTGTTTCTTTTATTTATATTTTTGTAAAATATTTTTTTTTCTTGTCGCACACGAAAAAATACGCAAAAAAATGTAGAAAACGAATAGTAAAAAAGTGAAATAAATTTGCGACGCTTTGAAAATGTGTTTAGTTTTTGTTGTTGATATTTTTTGTGATTTTGTCAAATATGTTGTTTTGGTTTTCTAAGTTGCTGCCAAGGTTGTTGTTGTTCTTTTTACATTTGTTAATTTATTTATACTTATTTACTTTGCCGCGTTGTTATTCTAATGATTGTTCTTGTATGTTTTTAATTTATTTCTTTTCTTTTACTTTAGTTCATTTGTTTTTTATTGCTTGTTTTTCCTTTTCTTTCCGCTTTGTTTTATCGAATTGCTGTTATTGTGTTTAGTAAATAATTTCTTATCTTCTATAAATTTATAAGGCACATTTTGGCGTAACAGCAAGAAAGTAAATTATATATTTAAAAAAAAAATTATCAAATGGAATTGATTATTTAATTTCTCCTTAGACGCGCGATATTAGTCTAGTTTGTGATTTTTTTTTTTTGTAGATTTATTTTCCAGCTGTTCTGGCTGAACTGTTGTTGTCTACTGGCTGTCGCCGCCTCCGTCGCTCTCAGCGTATTCTTGCCGTTTGCGAGCGTGGTCGCTTCATGCAATGCTATTTATTACAAACGGGGGTGTGGGGGGCCTAGCCGGGCTCTCCGCATCGGTTCGATGTGTTACGCGCGACTGTTCAATCGATACTGACTTGCCCGTCAACTGACTGCCCGTCGATTTAGCCTGGTCTGCCTGTTGTCCAAAGAGAGTGAACGAACGGCTGAGCGAGCGAGAGAGTGCAGAGTGAAGAGAGAGCCTCTGTGCTGAGGCTTGTATGTTTCCATTTGTGTGGGTGTGTTTGTTTCTGTGTGCTTATGTGTTTGTGTGTGTGTACTTGTAACTGTGAAGTCCACTGCCTGTCTCCGCTGAGTTAGTTTGTGTCAAGATCGCAAGCACTGTTCTAATGCTGAGAGAGAGTAAGTGCGTAAGTAAAAGAGAGAGAGAGTGAGAGAGCGCGCCTGCTGCTCCTCCGGTTAGTTAATGTGAGAGTGACTGCACTTTTGTCGGAAATGCAAACCCAAAACGTTGACAACAACAATAAGAACAATAACACTAAGAGCACCGTTGACTTTTCGCTGCTTGGCTAATTACGCGTCTGCGAACTTTGCTGCTCCTCGTTTTGTTTCTTTGTTTAGGCTTGCATACACACACTCCCACATACGAATTACTGAACATATGGCTTTCACACACACACACACACACTTTGTGTGTGTATGCACACTCATGTTCTTTGTCTTGGCCATGGCTGGAAATAACGTCGTTTATGGTTGGTCTCTTATTGAAATGTGCATTGTGCATTGCTGCCTGCGCTTCATGTTTTCATCACATTGTTTTCACTTCATTTATCCATCGACTCAATTGCGCAAACGCGCGCTCGCTCTCTGCTTTTGCCTTTGACTCTCCCTTCCTTACTCTCCACAACATGTGCACACGCTCTCTCACTCTCACTTGTCTCTGCACTTGTTACTTGTTGCTTTATTATTGTAGATCTTCGAGTCGAAGACATGTCTAATGTTGCCAGATCTTTTAAATTTTCGTCCATTTACTGTTACTTAAAACTAACTTTCGACTATCGAATCCTTCAAAAGCAATTAAGTTGAATGAATTTAACAAATATTTAAGTTTAATTGTTGAATTATTGTTGCATATTTGTTTTGAATTGATAAGTGCAATAAATTTTCAACAATTTGCCAAACACAACAATCAACAACGAGACGGGTAGACTGGGAGAATGCGACATTGAGAGACTGAAATGGAAATAAACATTGAAAATTAAAAAGTCATTCGTCAACTCGCTCGTTTGCTAAGTTTAATGTGTTTTTTATTTTTCTGTCTACAAAAGCATGTATGTACATATATATGGGCACAGCTCACCATTTATTCCGAAACATTAATGCTCTCCTCTGCCAGTAACAGTAAAGAATCGATAATAAGAACATAAAATGTTAAGAAGAGAAGGAAGAAGCTTTTAGGATTTGCATGTTGTTTCTCTTTACTAGCTTCCTGATATGTCACTTTTACTTGTTGCTCGTTTGGTCGGTCAGTGACGGCATATGTTTTCACACGCACACATTTTTATGACTTTGTAGTGTGTGTGTGTGTGTGTTGGTGTTAGTGGGTGGTTGGGTACATAAATAATCAGCAAAGTGTGTCGCTTTGAGGGTGGCTAGACTCTAAACAATTAGTGGTCTGACGTATTGTTGATACCCTTTTAAAATCAGTCTTTCTTTATATTATAACAAAACTAGTGACGGAATATTTTTAAAAATAAGTTAGTAAACTTGTGTTTTTTTGTTTTTCAATATTTTTTTAAGATTTATAAAAAAGGAAACGTTAAAAAATTAAATCAATTGGTATTTAAGAATAATTAATTAAGATCTTTAAACTTTAGTAATTACTAAACGCTATATTTACTGAATAACAGAGCATCTGCTAGTCTAAAAATCCTTCAGTCATTTTTTACAATATTGAAATCCATGAATATACATAGTATTATATATAATTTGCGCTCTTTGTTTACTTGTTGTATAGTTAAAGTTTTTTTTTATTTTATTTTGCGCCTAATGCGTATGACTTTAAATAATTAGTTTATGAGTGTTCCACATTTCTGAAGTAGTTGATATTTTGTAACAGGTTTCAAAATATTACGCAGCTCTAGAGTATCTTTTAGTCGTCAGTTGTATTCATTTGTGTGATTTAAAAATTTTTTGTGTGTGTAATAATGTGATTCCTTTAATAATTATGTTTTCATTAATATACATATATAATAATAATGGTTTGCTACGATTTTAGGGTTCAGTTTTGGTATATAGTGTATATATAATGGTATATTTGAATGTTTAGTTTTTTTTCGCACTTTTCTGGCAATTGACTGATATTAAGATGTTCATTGCTTTAACAGTGCGTAGATAAATTAACATTTTAATCAACCCCCTGAACGCAGTCTGTACAGGGTATTATAAGTTGTTAAAGTGAAAACAATGATAAAGTTGTTTAGTTTATATTGATTTCATTCGTCTGAGCCTTTATTTTATATACGCTAAGACGGTGGAATCAATGCAAAATTGGCATCCACATAAATCGTGCGCTTTTTTTTTTGAAATTGAAATTCATTCTAACTTAAAATAAATGTTATTTTTTAATAAAAGTGCTTAGTTTGCACTGGAATGTTGGTCACGTGTATATACATTAACCATGTGGCCATCGTTGCAATGTAAATTATAGTACCCACATAAAACAACAACTTCAAAAACTTAAACAAATTATCCAAAATAACAAAGTGTGCTAAAATTAATTTTTTTTTTCAAATTTGTGTTTCTGACATCGGTTACTTCTATGAAACGTAAATAAAATATTTTAAATTGAATATATTTAAATATGTATTGAAATTTAAGAGTTGTAAGAGAGAGAGAGAGAGAGAGAGAGAGACAGACAGGTAAGTAAATTAATGTATTTTATTGATTGACGTACTGATGGAGTGATATATTGATGGATTGATGTATTAGTACATATTTTGTTGAAGTGGAACATTGCTAAATATTGATGAATTGGTTGATTGATGTATTGAAGGATTCATGAATTAGTGAAACAAATTTTATTCAATTAGTCGTAACTTAGCATTAGAATAATGTCACATAAAGGCACATACAAATGCACATACTTAAGGTAATTATAGTTTTTACTGAACTCATTATTGATATGACTTTTGTTTGTTGTTACGACCCATGACCTGGCGAATGGGCGAAAAAACGGTAATTAACTAGTTTGTTTGACTGACTGACTGACTGACAGACAGCTTGTCTGTGTGATTGATGAACTGAACAATGAAGAGAACAACAAATTAGTTAAGGGCGACAAACAAACATTTGCGGAAAGGCAGACAGACATTCATATGTCTAGACAATACTACCGAAATACTTATTAATTAGCGAAAATAAAAGGTTTAGGCAAATGGTTGGCAAAAAATGCAACAAGTAATACCCTGTACTCCACTAAAAGTTTTTAGAAACAGAAATCAGTTGTAATAAATTTACTGGGTATACAAATTGGTGCACCATTTTATAACTTGCACTGTTCGTTGGCATAATCATACCCTGTAATCCAATAAAGCCTTTTAACAATAAGAAATACAGGGTGCCCCATTTGATAGCTTGGAGTTCTTTGAGACTGACTGACCCTGTAATCCATTTTACGATAATTTGCAATAAATAACGAATTTTTATACAATTCCAGGGTATACAAATGTTTGCACCATTCGATAGTTTGAACGTATTTGCGCCTAGTAAAAAGATGCCTCCAATTATTGAGCATCAATCACACGAACTTGTGACCAGTGAGTGACTTGTGTTGCCTTGTGAGTGAGAACACGTGAATATCACAAGAAATTTATAATCAATACGAACATGATCAACGCACACTGTATCAAATTCGTTTCCTATGTACACATACATATATTTATTCATATGTGAATTAATCAATTTGAACAATCAGTGAAAAGCTATTGATACCGATTTGTTTTGTCAGCGGTTGTGGGTACCGTACGGTGAAACAATTGTCAAACTGGCACATTTTCTTTGTTTACTTTATTTAGAATATGCATATATATATAAAGAATATATAGTGTAAATATATTAACGATCGGCTTGTCTTGTTATATTCAATGCCAAACGGTTATCGGCCAAGTTCATCTTCTAATTAACGCTCTAACACTTTTCCACGTCTCCACTGGGAGCGAGAGTTTGCTCGACTTAGTTATCACATGGCGTGAACTAGAGTGACATAAGCAGGTCACAAATAGTTTGTCCTATAATATCCTATTGGAAACTCTAAGACAAATGCACTTAAAATAAAAAAAGTAAATTATAAACGACTAATCTTTAATCCAAAAATATATATACTTACCTTCTAACTACTAATTCCAAATTCTAAAAATGTTAGAAAGGTTACAGTCGAGCGAACCGACCCCGTATTCCCTCTAGTTCGCATTTTCCTTAATTTTCGACCGACTTGCCCTATGGGAGCTATAGGCCATAGTTGTCCGATCCGGATCAAACTTGTTGAGTATAGTTATATTGTTACCATACATAATATAAGTAAGTATGATTGCGGTAGCTCAACTAACGCTACATGTCTTAATACAAATGTACTATTTTTCCGATTTGTACTAGGGAAGCTATATTATATAGTTATTCGATCCGCTTAATTAGCTATAATGGTACCTTACATGTACTGCATGAATTTGGTTAGCACGTTAGCTCTGATAATTTGGAATAAAAAAAGTTTTTTACAATTTGCGGGGGCGTGACAAAAATTTGAAACAAGGTTAACATGTAGAAGGACTTTTATTCCAAGTTTGGTGGCTCTAGCGGTCTGACAGACAGACAAACGGACGGCCGTAACGAAGGACATGGCTATATCGACTCGACTGTTGATGCTGATCAAGAATATATATACTTTACGGGGTCGGGCAAGCCTCCTTCTGCCTCTGAAAAACTTAATAGACCCCTTTACTCTTTTTCAGAGTGCGGGCTCTAAAAATAAATACACAAGTTTCTTGTTTTTTAAGCATATGTATAAATTGTTTGTACGTTTATTCAATAAACTTTTTTGGTTTTGTTTGAAGTGATCAACACAAGGGGGACTATCAATTAATCAATCGCTTTGCTTCATTTGGGGATTTCATTCCTTGTAGCGCTCCGTTAGTTCCAAGCTTGGTTTTGGCTTCTGTAGTCCACTTGAGGATCCAAAATATACATGTATAAATTTAAGTGATAATGAAAACAAAGTAGACATATGTACATAAACCGAGAGAGAAGGCGTGAATCATTCAAAGAGTTTACTTCTAAGCTCCAGAAGTAAACGATCTCTTCACTAACTTTACTACCTTCGAATTCAAAATTAAAAAATAAAACTTGAGTAAATATCGGTTCAAATCGAGCCGAGAAACCAATTCAAAACTAATTGAATGTTTTTTTATATAATATTTAATAAATAGTGTGTTCTAATGTTATTAATCTTATCACATCAAAGCCCAAAACAAAAAAAAGAAAAAGAAATTTTTCTTTTTTTTTTTTTAATTGTTTTTTTTACATTTGTGTTGCTCACGATCGTCTCAATACGATTAATTAGCGATAGTATCTGAAAGTAGAACAAAAGTTGTCATTAGGTATATAGATTTAGATGCTTTAAGAAATCCTAACTAGTTTAGTAGCCCTGTGTCTGAGCTGATTTTTCCAGCCATTCATAAATTACATTTTTCCTGATGCTTCAAAACCGGGTTTCATCTGAGTTCCAGTTGCTTTATAAAATTTTACTGAATGCGCTTGCAATTTAGTTTTTCTTTGGGATACTTGAAAAAATTATGTTATTTTTTTAATGGAGAAATGTCGGTGTACATAACCTCACATTGAGGTTAGGTTGAAATTATGGTTATTTTTGTAGGTGTGTTTAAAAGGGTTTTCAGTACTCGTAGTAACGTAGTTAGATGCAGAAATAAGTTTTGTATACCTGTGCATTGTTTAGTTTTACAGGGTATTTCGCATAGCAACCCTGCGCACGCAAAAATGACAAGTGTCTTATGAAATTTGTTGTGTAGTGTACATGCATCGTTCTTTACATTAGATACATACTTACAGTTAGCTCAACATCAAGATGTGTGAAGTTAAAAAATGAGTAGGCAAAGTGTGAAAATTGTGAAGAAAAGTCGGTAGAAAGCAAAAAAGTGATGAGAAAAGCGCATTCGTTAAGTGGAATGCATTTCAGTGTAGATGAATGTCCACTTTTGGAACTGTTTTTGAATAGTGTTCTCGGGGTAGATCAATAGATCTCAAACCGCATATAGATTTCGCTTTTTCAATATATTGTTTTTTTTTTTCATTTTTTTCCTTTCATATTTTATTTTGTAATAAATTTTAATTGGTTTTAATGTTGTGGCTGTTTTTGTTTTTTTTTTTGTTTTCTTGTATTCAGTTTTTTTTGTAATAATATTTTATTATTTTTTTTGTTGGGTTTTTCTCTTGTCTTCTTGTATTATGCTCAGTTTTGAATTTGTTATTTTTTTATGCTTGTTTTGCTTAAATTATTTTAGACCATATTATCCAATTGGCAACTTAGAGCTAAGTAATTATTATTTAATTCTCCTCAGCCTCATACACACTCTTATGCACGGTATGTATGTATCCTATGTACATAATTTCATCATCATTTAATGTCATCGCTGTGAAGCCATTTGCAATTCTGTTATTTTTGCTTTTTCTTTCCTTCTTTTTTGGTTTACGCTTTGTTTATTTTTTTTTTTGGTTTTTACTGACTTTTTTTTTTTGTTATACCTTTATTAATTCATTAATTGTATTAACAGTTAACAGTTCTTTAGAAATTGTTTCAAAAAAGTTTATTATAATGAACATTTGGTTTTTTTTCCCCCTCCGTTTTCACTTCGACATTTTTGCTTTTCTAATTTTCCTTGACAAACATACGGTGTGAGTGTTTTTTTTTTTTCTTTTGCTTTTGTTTTTTTTTATTTTTATTGGTTTTGCTTTTTATTTAATTTAAATTTATTTTCTTTATTTTTTGTTTGTGTAGCTTTCAATTGAGTGGAGTTGTGTGTGAGTGTGTGTGTGTGTCTGAGTTTGTGTTTCTTACTTCTGACTTGAACTTCTAGGCGCTTATTCTTCAATTTACTAACTGATCAGCACATAAGCCACTAAGCAAGACATATGATGTTCAGAGTTCTTTAAAGGACGAACATTTTCAAAGTGGCTCAATTTTGAGGTTAAATTCGTGATAACTGACAGTTTATGTGTTTATAATTATCCTGCACAAACTGAGCAACTTTGGTTAAGAAAAACAGCCACATTTAGTGGGTAAAGCTTGGCATTTTTATAGCTAACACATTGCCTTGAAAGTCACAGAATCTGTTTAGTTAGAATCGAACTACTATAACATAAAGCTGTCAGCTGATCGTGTACATTTTGTTGAACAAATCTAAAGTGGATTATATAGCTGAAATTGATTGAAAATTGAGAGAGAGAGAAAATCTGTAGTTTTTGCTTAAGTAGTATTGAAAGCTTTTCAAGTTCGTTGCCTCAGCTCTCTCCCTCAACGAAATGTGGCCCATTTTGCGTCACCCTGTATTGCAAGCGTACCTCCAAGTCAGAAGTAGCAGTAGAGGAAACATCAATAGAATTTGAAGCTGTTGATATGCGATAGATTTTGTAGTGTTTTTATTGGACTAAGTGTGTGTGTGGGTGTGAGTGTGTGTGTATGGTTAGTTTAGCTATACTAGCGAGCAGTGCCTTACGGCATATAAGTGCAAAGAGAAGTGAGTGTGTGTACTTTGGTGTCTTCAATCTAAGCTTGTGAGTGTGTAGCTGTAGCTGTAGCTGTATCTGCTGCTGTCTTTATCTTTGTGGCTTTTGTAAATTCATGTTAGTTTCTTGGTTTTATTTGTTATCCAATGTATTATTGTAGTTGCTGTTGTTTTTTGTTTTGAGCGCTAGTCTTAACATTAATTGGTTGTTCTTTTTTGCATTTCAATTTCAATATCATTTTCATATTCATATTTTAGAAATCTCCTGTGTACCGTTGACTTAATTAGCTAGTTTCTCTAGGTTTTCTCATTTAATTCAAATATTTGTTTTTGTTTAACCTATTTATATATTTTTATGTCTTGTTTGCATTATGTTTCACGGGACACACTCAGACAGACATAAGACATGTACACACATAAGTAGATATATATATGTATCTGTACAATATGTTGTCAATTCTAACATTTGCTGCTTCTCGAGTGTCTAAGTAAATGTCTGTGTGTTTGTTTTTGTAGTGTATTTCGTGTGTGTATATAAATAACAATAGCTTTAATCAATCTATCTTAGATAATATCATAATCAGCAGTTGCCATCGGACTGCAATTTGTGTCACAATAAAAACCAATCAATATCAATATCATTATGAAATTTACTTAAAATTTAATGCTTAACCATTTAGTTCGTCTACATACTTAGCTTTAGTCTATGTGTAAGTATTCATTTATGCTAGACGTGTATGTATGCGCATACATACATACATACATACGTATACATCAATATATATTTGAGTCACATGATTTCTTAACAATTAAATACTAGTTTTTTTTTATTATTTATTTTAATTTTTATTTTATTTTCCATTTTTACTTACACAATTCAAATACAAATTTTTGCAATTTTCTTAAATTTAATTTTATTTTTGTATTGGGGAACAGGGAAGGGGATTTCCCTAACTCTACCCAGTTCTTTGCCTACACTTGCATATGCATGCATACATGTGCAATCTGTAGCCCATTGATGTGCGTGTGCGTGTGTGTGTGGGTGTCTCACATACATAGATACTTGCTTGTTGCTGAATACTTTTGAGTGCTGCTTAAAGTTGTTCACACACACACAGGCTCACACCCATACATAAACATACATTTACATACAAACTACACACATATACATATATGTATACATATATATGCTATATATTCATGGCATATCTTTATCTATCTAGGCTTGTCTGATCAATTCAAACGGGATCAAAAATTGAAGTATTCTCTTTATAATTTCGTTGTGGTATAGGTAACTCTATGTGAAATTTGACAACATCAATTTCTTTATTACTCGCTTCTTCTCCTCTCTCCTCTCTTCTCTACCCCTCTCTCCAACTCTCTCTTTTCTCATTGTCTTTCTCTGTGGAATTATTGAAAAACATTGCACGAAATAAAAGTCAAGCCCCACAAAATTTTTGGGCCAGAACTCAGTCTATATCTGTCAACTGTGGCATCAATTGGCGAAATTTTTTGGTTTCCATCTGAGCCAGAGTGTCAGAGTGGACAAATGGTTGTGAGAAGACCATCAAAGGCACTTTCCATTATCACCTTTGACAACGTCGCTAATATCAATGGCAACCGATCGATATGAGTGGTTTTTTGCTTATTTGAAATGTCCAGAGAAAGTAAAGCACTTCTTGCCCAACATTATGAAGTTACAGAAGATCAGCATTAGCAAATGGCGCCCAACGTGGACTAACAAATTTACCCAAATTAAGAGCCGTTTCTACCAAACTTTTTGCAGTAAAATGCAAATGAATTGAAATTAAAGGAAATTGAATCAGTGACATGTGTAGTTAGGGTTGTTTAGGCAAGTCTCGGTCTATAGGAAACTTACCAACTCGTGACGTCACCACATTTATGCTACTCGTACTTTCTAATTGACACTAAGAACCAATGAAGTGGGCGCAGTTGAGACATTTTCTTAGATTGGAACTCGTACTTACAAACAACTTTTTGATTTTGTTTTTTTCCTTTTTTTTCGCATTTACTATATAAGTTTTGGTTGGTCTTATATGCTGGCTTGATTTTTAAAGATTTTCTAAAGTTTCGTTCAGTTGGTTAACTATGGGATCGTCTGTCTATAACTAATTTGAACTACTACTAGCTATGTTTTAGTTAACGTTGTATGTGATGCTGTATGTTTATGTATTCCATATAGGTACACCTATATCTACATATATGGTATGTACTAACTAATGAAACTTGGTTCCATTCCAACTTCGTTCCCAACATTTAAACAAGCAGCGGCTTTTGATGAACTACATTGAAACATTTATAAACATTTCACACTTATCCAATGCTTATGAGTATTTCGTGAAATTCTGTTAATCGGTTATCGGTTTATCGATTTATCTTTTAAACTGTGTCTCCTTAAGCTAACTACATAGATGTCACTAATCATCAATGGACTAACTAGTGTACATACCAAGAGAATACTGTAACAACGACACACACAAAAAAAAAGCTGGTCTTTTGCATGAATGAACATGTTGAAACGCCTATGCTTAGTACTTAGTGGTATGCCTATAATTCTTATTGTTACAGGTGTTTGCGTTGTGTGTGTTTTTCATTATTTAAATTTCTCTGCTACTCATAAAGAAAATACAAAAAAAAAGTAAAACAGAAAACAAGTCTATCAGTCGTTATATATACCATATATATAAACCTATATATATATATGTGTATATAATTTAAAAAAATTCACCCAATCAGGGACAAAAGTTTTTGAAGTACATTTATCTACGAATTATCTTTAGCTGGATTGATGATAAATAAAATACAAATACATATACATATACATATATATATCGATCTTTTGTCTGATCCTTAGCCTAACACTAAGTTGTATTGAACGCGACTTGATTTTGTTTCTTTTGTTTATGTACAATTTGTTTGCTTTGTTTTTGTGTCAAGATAAAATCATCTTATAACGAATTACAGCAACTCGTTTTGGGGGGGAAATTCTTGTTTTCTTTCTCTCACTTGCTCAAATGTTGGGTTAACAGCTTGGTTTCATTGTTTATCGATAACGTGGCTAACGGTAGCGGCAGCGTTGCCAGATCGCATGCATGCATATGCAAGTGCTTACACTTTTAAGGTTAGATTCGGTTCGGTTTTGGTTTGGTTAGGTTAGATTTGGGTTAAGTTATTTTTAGGTTAGTTCAAATCTAATCAGGCGTCACCGATGTGGCACGTCTGAGGTACATACAACTTATGTTTATATACATTTCATTTTCTTCTTCTGGTAATTATGTATAAAAAATTCTTATTAACTAGGTTCACATGTAAATCCAATAAGTAACCAGCTATGGCATGAATTTGTCTGATGTAAGTGATGTAGGTGAGTGAGTGATGTACGATTAGTATGTGTAGCTGTTTGTATGTTTGTTACATAGTTGACTTTTCCTTTATGTATGCTTACTCAGCTTGAGCAATAAGAGTAGTATGTAAGTATGTATGCAAGTATGTATGTATGTATGTATAAGTTAATATGTATGCATGTATGTATCATTTAACTATGTTTGTATGCTGAATATGCTGAAGTACCTACTGATCTTATCTGTTAGATTCATATATAATATATATGCTTGCCTGTCTCTCTCAGTTCTTTAGTGAAACAATTGCTGCCAAAAAGATATTGCAGTTGGGTAAAAAGCGGTTGTTCCTGCTGCTTCTCAAGCTAAAGTTGTTTAAACTGTCAATGCTTATATTCCGGGTAACATCCATTCTCGATTATTTGACCGGATTGACTGTTGTTGCTGCTGCTGGTATCGGCTGATTGTTGCTGCTGCTGTTGCTGCTGCTGCTGCTGCTGATGCTGCTGCTGATGATGATGCTGATATTGCTGATGCTGATGTTGGTGCTGCTGCTGATGTAATTGCAGCTGATGGAGCTGCAACTGCTGTTGACTTATGGCTGTTGTGTCTGCCACCGATTGTGATTGCAACGTGCGGCGTATAGTTGGTTGGATAACACTTCCACTGCTTTCCGTCTCCGTTGAGGGTGGCGAGGGGTAATAATCCCTCTGACTTACATTTATACCATTTGCTACGATTCCCATACCCATTATAGTACTGCTGCTGTTGTTGTTGTTGTTGTTGTTGCTGATGTTGCTGCTGGCTGCCAGTGCTGCCGCTGCGGAGGATTGATGATGATCGCCGTGGTGCTGGTGCGGATGCTGATGGTGTATAACGCTGTTCGCTGTTGTAGCCCCCGCCGACATGGGCCCGACGCCGCTGGATTGTTGGGAATCCGACATTGTGCCGGATTGCGGCTGGTCCAATACCACGACGGATACCACATCCTCACTCGCCCACCGGGCTAACTGTTGTTGAGCTTGAATAAAGTCATCACTAGAAAATAATAATCGTAACAGGAACAACGGTACATGGTAAGAACACAAGGGGGGCTCATCGGGACTGAGGACTGGATTCAAGACTGGGCTTTCAAGCTAAACTGGGACTGGTCAAGGGATTGAAGCTGGAAAAGCAACCCTAAGTTGGACAAACATGTAGTTTCTTAAAACATACTGCCCTCAATGTAAGTAATTTTAAAGTTTATATATAAAAGCTACTGACAAAATGAGCAGTGCTAACAATCGAATAAGTTCCCTAATTTGATCAAAAATCAACTTTTATTTGACTAATCTTTCTTTGATGAACTCTTCCGAGCGTTTAAATCGATGTAAATTGAGAATATAGCTAACTAACTATAACATAGACTGAAACTAACTATATAGTCAATTAGTCACAGCAAGGACACAGAAACCAGGGAAAGCTATCACTAGTTCGTAATGCTAAGACAGTAGTGGACTAAACTCGACTTTTTCCCTAAAAAATTAAGATACATTTTGGCTGGTTACTAGTCAGACAACAAAAGTACATTCGATAAAAGACTCAAATGCAAAGTGTGAGAAATTTGTGAATTACGAAAATAGAAAGAATTGTATGAAATGTTAACCGAATGATATATATTTGTATATATATGTAGATGGGTTGGGAATGAACTGATTCAGGGGAGTCGCCTGCTACTGGACAAAAGAGATGCAGATCGATAGACCAAATACACTGAACAAAAGAGTAGCTTCAATGAACTCGCAATTTATACTTAAATCATAAAAAATAGTTATAGAGAAGGCTAAAGAAAAACGATTAATCGTGATATCAATTAATCGATTTATCGGTCTTGCCAAAAAATCAGTCTAATCTTTGCTTTATTAAGCTGAGCTATTTGAAAATCGATTTCAATGTTAAGCAGCAAAACAAACAATTTATTAAAGTTCGATAATTTGTCGATTAATCGATTAATCGAAGACGCATTTACAAATATTAAATGTATCGATTAGTAAGCTTGGCTGCATATTTATTAATTTAAAAAACAGTTAAATCTTTAAATGTTAAGCAGCAAAACAAACGATTTATCGAAGTTCGATATCGATTAATCGCAGACGCATTAACAAATATGTAATGAATCGATTATTTAGCATGGCTGCATATTTATTAATTTAAAAAACAGTTAAATCTTTAAATGTTAAGCAGCAAAACAAACGATTTATCGAAGTTCGATATCGATTAATCGAAGACGCATTAACAAATATTTAAGGAATCGATTATCTAGCATGGCTGCATATTTATTAATTTTAAAACCAGTTAAATCTTTTAATGTTAAACAGCAAAACGAACGATTTATCGAAGTTCGATACTTTGTCGATTAATCGAAAACGCATTAACAAATATTTAATGAATCGATTATTAAGCACGGCTTTACTTTCATTAATTTTAAAAACAGAAATCTTTAAAAACAAAATTACAATATTTTAGAAGCTAACTCTTTTTTTTTAGCAGTGCATGGATAGAGATAGATGGTAAGAGAGATAGCGAAATGGAGCGATAGAGAGACGGTGATGGCAATGGAAATGGAAAGACAGAGACTTACCTTTCGCTCTCGGGCGTCTCCTGTGGATCGAGCCGCGTATCGAGGGCACCGCGCTCATGATGATCGGCACTCTCGTAGATGCCCTCGTCATCCTGATGCAGGTGCGTGTGGGACGAGTGGTGCGATGAGTGTGGGCCATGTGTGGCATGTCCATGGGCGTGCGAATGGTGTGTATGATGGCCGAATGCATGCGGCGAATGCGACTGATGCGTTGTATGGCGTCCGGTGGGCGCCGGTTGACGATAACGTCCGCCATAGGCAAAGCGCGTGTCCTCGTCAGAGCGGGGCCGACAACGGCTGCTGTAAGACGGGTGGATTGTAGCGGTTTTCTGAGATTGAGCTGCTTGCTGATTCGAGCTGTATCCAATTAAAAAACACACACAAAAAAACAAGCAAAAAAACACAAAAATAAAAAACACACAAAAAAATAAAGAAAAAAAATGAATAAAAATAAAAAAAAATGATTTGAGATATGCAATTACAGAAAACATTTGATTTAGCTTAATGTTGGGAATGGTGAGGAGTTGGGACAACGATCGAGAGAACCGAGAAACCCGATTTCAATACAAAGATCTCAAGGACAACGTTAGAAACTCACACAAAAGTATGGAGAATTTTGTTTCGTTGATATCGTGTTGTGTTATGGAAACTGAAAACTGAATCAGATGATATTGCATGATATATATACATATATATACTTCTATATAAATGTACTTGTACGGACTTTTGTTCTTTGACTTGAACTCTGACTAGGAGTTGGGTGTTTGTTATTGGTTTGATTCCCTGATTTGCTTGAGTTAAGTTTAGACTATGTTATTGTTTGGTTTTGTTTTTTTTGAGGGGCGTGGCAACGCCTGGGGAGACCAACCTTTATCACACAAGATATTCCAGTCTGAAGCCTGCAAGAAATTCGAATAGAAAGTTGCGTATTTGCTAAAGTCGTTCCGTTCAAAACGCTGTGATCCCCGCAAGAACAGGGACAACAGCACACATGCTGAGTCAGTGACTGTGTGTGTGTTGATGAGTGTGTGTGTGTTTGTGTGTATGATGTGTCACCTGTGATTTATGGTTTAAAGCCAGAGTATAATTTACGCTAAATCCATTAAAGATTGAAGCAATTGCGCTACAGATATCAGGATATATATAGATATATATTGAACTGGGTGATAATACGAGTACAAATAAAACTTATTGCGGTTATAAGACAAGCAGTTGTTAATTTTGTTTTAAGTTAATTTGATCAAGAATCAGCTCAGTTGAATCGCAATGTTGAAACATCCAACAAATTACGTATACGTATACGAGAGTACGAGTACCAGCAAATCCTACGCTAATATAAACAACTTACACGAGTGTGCGTGTACGTGTGTGTGTGTGTTGGTGTGTGTGTCTGCGTGTGTGTGTGTAGACTGTAAAGATGCAAAATAAATGTAATTCCTATGCATGATAAGCAGTATTTATCGGGATTATCGGACTTGATCGATGGACAAGGAACTCGGATGCGTTTGGTTTTGGACTTTCTTTTGTAGGGGCCAAAATTTGTAAGGAATAATTATATATATAGTTTTTTTTAAATTGTAAACGTTAACGTTATCGTAATCGTTTTAGAAACTAACCCTTGCGAGGACTCACTACAAGCGGCGGAACTATCTAATCTATAGTGCCGATCGGCCTCCGTTTCCGACATGCGTATATCCTCCGAGCCACTGGGACTCATGTGACGCGACGAATGATGCTCCAGCTGACGTATTAGATCCTCCAGATTACGTATACGCAGCGGACCCGTCGATGGTGCATCATCCTCATCGGTTGGCTGCTGCTGCTGCTGTTGTTGCTGCTGCTGTTGCTGTTGCTGCTGCTGCTGCATACTCAATCCAGCCGCTTGATGCAACTGATGCTGTGAACGATGATGATGCATCATGGCACCACCATGTCCAATGGCATTTGACATGCCACCACCAATGCCACCGGCAATACCACCACGAACACCACTCAAATCGGGTCCCAGCGACAAACCACCTAGTCCCGAACCGCTGCCATCCAAAAGTATTGCATGACCCGCACCACTATCGCAGATGTTCTCCCTCGAACTGGATTTGGAGCCACTGGTACGCTTATACGGTTCAGCCGAGTAGCCCAATTGAGCACTAGTGCAATCCTGCAGCGTTTTTCGTAGCATTTCCTCGCTGAGACTGCCGCTGCCGACTGGTGTATTGCCAGTGCCGGTGCCACGATGTGAGGCAGCATTCCGTAACGCTTCCAGTATGTCCTCATGATAGCCATTTAGGGATTTGAGTGTACGTTCCACCTCCGAGGCGGCAGCGCCACCAATTGTGGATGCCTGTGTACCATCTTGGGTGATAAGCTCAAGGTTATCCGATTGACTGTCATCGCACCATTTGTCTTTCAGCTGCTCACCGTGCACAAGTCCATAGCCATGTTTCTTCAGTATACCCTTCTCTGTGTTGCGGGATGGGGGGCGGGTGTATAGGTTGTATGGTAATTCAATAGTCGGTCAAGTCAAGTGTTTTCCCGTGTACATGCAAAAGAACATACAAATGTGGTACAGTCAGACAGCAGAGAGACCAGAGACCGCTCAGCGTAAACACAGAAAGAGAGAGAGAGAGGGAGAAAGAAACAAAGATAGTGACAGAAAGAGAGAGAGAGAGACAGAGTGATAGTGAGTGCCGCACAGTGGAATCACTCGCATTATTCTTGCTTTTTTGCATACTTTAGATAACGTAACTTAATCTCTGAGCTGAATTATAACTAAAAAGTGTTTTCAGTTTGAAAACTGCACGATTTCTATAGCTTAAGCTTTTGTTTTAACTAGTGACAAGGTTGGAAGGAAGATTAAACGCTTTAGTCACCAACTGGTGATTACATACTGCTAGTGACATACGTGTGGAAAGTTGGCAAGTGAAATAAAAGCTTAAGTCACTAGCTGAATGCCTCGATTGGTAAATACCAATAAAAACTTTACAGTGACGAAAGTAATGCAGTAAACGCTTTAGTCACTAGCTTAGTACGCTGGGGACAGTTAAGATAATTTTATAAATATTTTAAATAGCCAGAGTAAAAACATATTTTATGATAAACTTAAAATAGCTTTAACTAACTCACAGTAAATTTGCATATTTTTTAAGTAAACGTTGAGTTAATAATTAACACCTAGTAATTATAGAATTTAATAATACATAGACCACCAAAAGGATATAGTTTATAATAAATACATTTAATACTTTTTTTTTTGGGACACTGTAGACTTAAGAAGAAACTTTAGCATTTTCTAAGGCGTCAAGCGAAAAAGAAACTTAAATTTACTAATATTTATTTAAGGTATTTCTTGTGAGAATTGTAAATAAATAATATATGTAAATACGTATGAAAGAGACGACAAAATAAATACACCAAGTGTATATATAAATAAGTTATAAATTATTTACTGTGTTTAACTAACTTTAATAATTATTAATTAATTGAATTGAGTTTAATTTGACGACCTACTGAGTTTTGATAATGCCTTAAGTACGGCATCCCGATTGGAGCCGTTTATAAGTTTAAAAATTGAGTATTTTACTTAAATGAAGCAACTAACTTATGGCTACAAAATAAATTAATTAATTAATGTATTTTGTGTGGCTGCAAAAAGGTAAACGGGTAACGGCAAATGACATATATGTGTGTGTGTGTGTCTCTGTGTGAATATATGTGTTAGTATATACTAGATATGTATTTTAATATATATATATAAATATAACGTCAATTACTTGTACTTGGTATACCTATGCATAGCAATGTGATATACATATAAAATGTGTTTAGTATTTTTTTGGTTTTTTTTTTGGTATTTTTTTTTGGTACTTTTTTAGTATTTATGTCCGCTAGCGCATGAGTTATAACGAGTATTGTTTTGTGATTTATTGTAAAACTTAGATATGTTTCGATATTAACCTGCATGTGATTGATCATCCTCACCGCCCGTCGTAAAGCGACGTCCATGTAGATTTTTATCCCTATATTGAAAATACACAAGTTTTAGCACTAAATATGGTACAGAGATATACGACTACTGACCTGAAGCCCGCCTGATTGGCATAGACCAATTTACTGGAGCCATCTAGGGAGACCTCCTCGACGGAATGATGATTTGGTGCCGTTGCTGCGCCGCCATATCCTTTTGGTATCGGTTTCTTTGAGAAGGGCGGATCGTACTTAAGGGTGGTTGTCTTGCGTCTATGTATCATATATGCATACACATATATATTTGTATATATATGTCGAGATATCGTATATCGTCGTCGAGAGTTGTTTAATTTGTTTTGGTTTATTTGTTGTTTGTTTATTTTTTATATATATATATAGTATATGCGTTATATTTGAGAATTTTAGAATTTTTGTTTTGTTTGGATTTGATTGAGGGTATTTTATTTTTATATAGAGATATATAATTTTGATTGTTGCGTATATACACACAGAGAAATGGGGGGTGGGGCATATACAAGATTTACATATACGCATTTGTATGTTTAGTATGTTGAATTGAGTTGAGTTGAGTTTGGTTGAGTTGAGTTGATTGAAGTTGATTGAAGCGTTGAATGGTGCGTAAATGATTTTTGATTTATATTCGATTTATACACAAAATCATTTTGGATACGTTTTTAGGCATGGTTGATTGGTTGATCGGTTGATTTGTTGATTGGTCGTTAGTTGGTTGGTTGATTGATTGATTGATTGATTGGTTTAAGATACGATAATATACATATAAAACATGTTTTTTTTTTGTATTTATTTATTTAGTTAATTTTTTTTTGGTATACGAAGTATATGAGGCGTGATAAACGCCCAAAATACACACACCCACAAGCACACACACAAGCACGCACACAGACAGACAGACAGACAGGTACAAACACGCACAGAATCATCAGGGACATAGACAAAGACACAGAAACAGAAACAGACACAGACAGAGACACACATGCAAAGACGCAACACACACACACACAGATACACACGCACACGCACAGCCACACGCATACCGACAGACAAATGGAGATGTGGGTGTGTGCACACAAGGCGCAAAAGGTGTGTTAAGTACATACAGAAAATTGGTTTGATTTCATTTGATTTGATTTTGATTTTGATTTTAATTTGATTTAATTTAATTTGTTTTGAATTTTGATTTTGATTTAATTTGGATTAATTTTGATTTTGATTGATTTTGGTTTGTTGTTTGTAATTGTTGTTGTTTTGTTGTTGTTCGTTGTTGTAGTTGTTGTTGTAGTTGTAGTAGTTGTATTAGTAATAGTAGGTAGTAGTAGTAGTAGTAGTTGTTGTTGTAGTTGTAGTTTTTGGGAAACGAAAGGTTATGATGAGATTCTTGATTAATAAAATGCTCGCAATAAAATTCTTCTTGTTGTAGTTTTTTTTTTAATTTTTTTTTTTCTTTTTTATTTGTTTGTGAAAACTAAAATCAAGTGCCACATAAAGAATTTAAATACCAAATGCAAATACATACAGACACGCCCAGTTTTTCATTATGTACAACAGTTAAGTGATATAATTAATGTTTAAAATTCATTTCAATTGCAAATTTGAAGCAGGACATGTGTGTTTGTATTGGTTTTATGCACGAGATACGAGCTGAATACATTGAATATGTGCCGTTCAAAAATCATTAAAGGAAAATTAATATGTATAAATTATGTACATCGATTTTAATGTAAAATATGCATAAACAATGAAGTCATTCTTGAATGAGTATGATTGGATACCAGACAAAAGATACAGATACAGATAGAGATACAGAAAGGGAGTAACAGACAGAGAGACAGAAAAGAGAGAGAGAGACAGAGAGAGAGAGAAAGCGAGAGTATGCGTGTATGAGTGAAAAACAGAGAGAGAGAGAGAGAGAGATAGAGAGCGAGAAAGTGAGAGAGATGTACGGAGACGAAGTTTTGAAATTTTTGGACTAACAACAATGAAACTTTTTGTCAAACACTCAACGACATAACACAAAACACAATAAATAATTGTGATATTTCTTAATTAGTTGATGACAGGTGTAGTGTTTGCTGTGTGTGGGTGTCTGTGTGGTTGGTGTGTGTGTGTATGTCCTTGAGTTAAGTAAATTTGTTGTTTGGGAAAAGGTGGGTGAGATTGCATTTACCTGGCGCATACACGCATACATTCAAACAAATGTACAAACACACTTTAACACATACGCACACTCACACGCGCACAGTAAGTATGTGCACACATACATAGATACATACATACAATTGGAGCTGCCAGGGTATAAATCACAGTAGGTAAGTTTTGTTTTTTTTTTTTTTTTTTTTAGTTTTTGAGACACCGAAATGAGAATAAGATAGTTAGTGAAAGAGATAGATAAACAGACAGATAGAAAGAACAAAAAATAAATATATAGAGAGAGACAGAGAGTGTGTGTGAGAAAGAGAGAGAGAGAGAGAGAGAGACAAGCATGGATGAGACATACATACATACAAGAGAGTGATGTAACAAAGGACGAAAAACATACAGACATGTATACATAGGCATGTATGTATGCATGTGTGTATGCTTGTTTATAAAGAGAGCATTCGATTTGTATGTATGTATGTATGTAGTACATGTGTATGACTGCACGTATGTTTGCATGTATGTATGTATGTGTTCATGAGTTCATTATATGTATATTTGTACAGATGCTGATGTAAGCTCTCATACGAATATTAGTGTGTTAAAGATGTATGAATGTATACAACAGTTCTAGAGCTCATCCACATGGCCAACTCATTAGCCCAGGGCCGAACAGGGTGCACTGTTCACTTGATATGTACACATACATATGTAAATCACAATATAGCATGCGATCAAAAAATGTATGTTTGTTTGTATTATGTTGTTTTGGCTCTCATATCCAAATTTTTCACTGCATACAACTGGGTTTTGAAAAAAATGCGGCATACTTTCAGGCCGCGCTTGAATTACATACTCTTTGCTAAGCGTAACAGATTTCACAGCATACTTTTAGGACGCGTTTGAATTATCACAGTATCGGAATACAAAAATTTACATAGTTATAGTTGTTTTTGTTTTTTAATGGGGTGCGGGGTTAAAATCTCGTATTCTTAACGAACGGAGCTTTAATTAATGTTTATATAAATATATATTCGTATAGGAACACAATGGATTATGTATTTATGTATGAGTAAAATGGGGGTTAATTGTTATGTATGTTTCTGTGTGTTTGTGGGTGTGTGAGAGTGTTTGTGTGGTTAATATCGAATATCGATGCACATACGATAGTACACAGAGAAAACATAGAGGGCAGTTTGAAGAGTTTCAAATGTTTTCTGTGTGTATATTGTATATTTTATAGTACAATTAAATATATAGTACAAATTGGCTTTAATGGCGGCTCAATCGGAACATCGCTGGCTCTCTCAGCAGAAAGCACCACCATAACTCAAAGTCAGTTTCATCTATGTTGGGCCCTATGCACACACAACAAATATATAGATCATTAGGCTTGAATGCCTCCCAACCTACACAAAAATATATCAATTGTTTATATATCTTATTTTCCCCTTTTTTTATAGGCTTTGGGCTGCAAGTAAGCGAGGGCCGTTAAACGTATTGTTCGACTATGGGTATGTGCGATTGTGTATGTTTGTGTGTGTGTGTGAGTGTGTAAGTGTGTATGTGTGTGTGTGTTTATGATTGGCGACTGTTACTAAGTTTGTTTCTTTAAAATGGATGTGGCATTTTATCTAATAGTAAGTTGTGTAAGTAGGTTTATATTTTGCTTATGCATTAGTTTGTAGTATATATATTTTTTGTTTGTTTATTTGTTATTTATAGTTTGTATTTTGTATTTGGATACTTTCAGGAAGACTAAACTGAACAAAAGTAGTAATGAAAATAGACCACAAGATCAGGATCATGATCACGATCACGATCACGATTCAATCATCACAATCACGACACGCTGACCACAATCGTCATTTATTTTTATATTGGTTCTGGTTTGTTTTGTTTTTTGTTTTTTTGTTTTTTCTTTTCATTTTTTGTTGTTGTTTATGTTTTTGTTGCTGTTTGCTGGCCTCTAATTTTTTGTGGGCCTTTGGTTTTCAAATCTTATCATGATTTTTCACTCATTAACAATAATCAAAAATAATTGATGCTAATACAAACCAAATAGGCTATGTATTTAAATAAATTATTTAAATAAAACATAAATATGCACATGTTAATATTTTTAATTATGTTGTACTTTGTGTGTTTCAATTTAAATACTAGTCACTACAATCGCTTCCTAATTGTTTCAATTTATTTAGTTTATTGCGTTGTTTCTTTGATTTTGCAACTGGAATTGGAATTGGAATTGGAACTGTAACGTTTCTATTCATGCAGGGAATCTGTTTTCCGATTTATTCTTTTGGAGTTTCACATTCCAAATCGAAATTGAATTTGTTTAGTTTTATATAATTCGCACAGCCAAATGCAAAGTTTGGTAACGGAGTGTAGATTTTTATTTTATTATTTTTGTTTAAATTCTCTTTCAATTTGATTTTATCTAAAGGGTATTTATGTCGAGCATGATTTTGACAACTAGAAGGGGGAAACTGTGCTGCATAACAGTCAATAAATTTTCATTTCAGTCAATAAATTCCAAGTTTATCCTATTAAATCTTTATGCTTCCATTGAAGCTTTCAAAGGAAAACATTTTGTAATTTTTAAATTTTAAACAATTAGTTCAGTTAAGCTTCTTTAGGTGTAAAGACTTGTTTTTAATCTTTTTCAGTTCATTAGTTGTTTTCATTGAAACTTTCAGAAGGTTATTGAGTGGATTTGGGAGTAGGTGTTCGAAGCTTTCCCTTACATTTTTGTTGCTTTTATGAATTTGCTTAAAGTTTTATATATTTTTATTTCGAATCTGTTTCAATTTAAGAATTTGTCTGGGAACTGGGTTCAACAAGTGCCTATTGCTAATATTTCTAGTACAAAAAAAAAATGAATTTTAATAAATAATTAATAAATTGTCTGACCTTTGAGTGGGGCTTAATGCCATCGGGAAGAAATGGTGAGTTTCAGATGCTACTTCTGATTACAATGGATGATTTAGGTGCAGCTGTACATGATGTATGTCTGTGTGAGTGTCTGGGTGCGTGTGTGTGTGTGTGAGTGTAATTTGTGGTATGCATGAATTGTGTGCGGAATTTCTTAGTATCGCAATTTAGTCACTAGCGAGAATATTCGCAAACAGATTCATGCATAGATGATGTATAGCATATGTATGTACATACACCAGCTATGTACACAGTTAGGGGCATGTATGCACATACATACCGCTGTTAGAGTGTGTGTGTGTGTGTGATGAATGCGTGTGAGATTTAGGAACTGGTGAATAAGTAGATATAATAAGTAAGTGAAGAATGGAAGCCAACAAGCGAGAAATTGAAATAGTTTCACATACATACACATACGCAAATGCATATATTTGTGTGTGTGTATGCAAATGATGAATAAGAATGTATGTGCATGCATTAGGATCTATGTGTGTGATGTATGCATGTATCAATTGCGATTTTAGCTAGCTATTTACAGTTATCAAATACATACATACATGCACAGACAGGCACATACATGCACATACTTACATATATACAGTTATTGTTTTAGAAGCTTTCTTTTCATTTCTTTTTTTTTCTTTTATTTTTTTAAGTTTATATGTGCATGTGTGTGCGTTGCTCAAATGGAAATCGAAAGCGAAACTCAAAACAGAAATGACTATGCTTACTACACACATACATGCACACACACACACGAGGGTATGTGCATGTGTGGGCACATAGTTATGTACTAAATACTACAACATTTTGAGATAAAGAAAATGATTGAAAAATCTTTAACGAAACATATATAAACAAAATAGTTGAGTTCATTTTTTTTTTCGATTCTTGTTAGTGTTTTTTTTTTTTTTTTTTTTTTTTATATGTACATTTAGTATACATATAGATTTTGTTTTGTTTGTTTTTGATAAATTTGTATTTGTATTTTTTTTTTTTTTTTTTTTTAGAGCTGGCTTTTTCATTACTTCTTTTCAACTAACCTCAGACACAGGGAGAAGTTTCTATGTACTACAACTGACCTGTAGCACAATGCCATCAAGGTGAATGTTATAAAAACGAACCCTACAACTGACATTAGAACACCGACTAGGAACACTGTATTTGAGCCGTGGTAGTTCTCTATACGAGATTGTTTGGCAAGCCATTTGTTTCGATACAGATGTGTGTGAGTGTGTTGAGTGACCAGAGTGTGTGGGTGTGTTTGTTTGTGTGTTTAGGGGGATGGCGGGATTAATGCGATTACATAGATATTATATACATATAGTTGGAAGTATATATATGTACAATATTATGCAGACGCCGCGTTAGTTTTTACCAAGAATATTTTGTATATTTTTTTAAGTTATATGTTTTGTTTTTTTTTTATATATATAAAATGGTTTATTTTATAGTTGGATTTGCATACGTTACGTTACGTTGTGATATACCAGTTGGTGTTTATGGTTGTTGTAGTTGTAGTTGTTGTTGTAGTAGTTGTTGTAGTTGTAGTTGTAGTTGATGTTGTTGTTCATTTCATTAATATTTACACACGCATATGCAATATATTAACAGTTAGTTCATATAGCATATATATGTATATGTATATATATGTTGGCATATATATAAATATATATATATTTTTGGATCAAGTTGCAGGCGTTTTTTGTTGTTGTTGTCGTCGATATCATTATTGCAGTTGGTTGGGTGGGTTCAGACGAAAAAAAAAAAAATAAACAAAGCAAACAAATAACATTTTTGTACGATTTTTCTTTTTTTTTTTTTTTTTGGTTTTTGTAAATTTTCTTTTCTATTTTTGTTTGGTTTTTCTTTTTTTTTTTTTGAAGGGGAGGTTGGGGAAGAGGTGTCACAAAAGTTTTACAGCTCAGCACACAACAATAGACAACTTTTGCAGCAACTCTCGCCAAGACACAATGTCAAGCACACACACAAACACACATATAGCAATGCATGTATGTGTGTGACGTTGTTGTTGTTGTTTGTTGCTGTTGTTGTGTGTGTGGCCACAAGTGCATCGAATGAAGCCGAAATCAAACGATTCTCACAGTTGCGCCTCGGCGTTTGCTACTCAACATTTTCTTTTTCTTTTCTGCATTTTTTGTCTTTTTATTTTTTGGTTTTTTTTCTTTTGAATTTTCGGCAACACCCAGGCTATGACAATGGTAATCCAAGCTATGCAAGACAATCTCTATAACAAAAGGCGCACCTGCCATATCCACCTACCTCAACGCATTCGCATGCGTATACGTGATATTCACAGAACTTATTGTGTTCCACTTGGCAATTTATTATTTTTATTTTAAAAGTATATGAATAGAATAGTTTTAGTGGCGGCTTGAAAGTAAACGCAATTCGATTGATTTCCACAACTGTAGCATACTTTTGCGGGCGAAACTTTTTCAGCCAGCTGCGCGCACAGAAGTATGCTGCATTTCCTGTGAAATTCAAAAGAAAGCGCTGAGCAAGACAGTTTTGCCATTTTAGCTATTTTAAAGTTAGATATTGTGTGAACAATAAGTTTACTCGTGTTTTTTTGAAGCCCATGAATTGCTGGCAACACTGCAAACTTTTGTAATATGTTTGCTTTGGAAGTGCATAATTCTCAGTTGTTAAAAAAAACTCGACATGTCTATGCATGTGTATGCTGGCTTGTGTGTGTGTGCGTGTGAGCGTTGTCAAGGAAGTAGGAATGTGGCTGAATGCGTTGATTATGTGAGTGAGTGTGAGTGGAAGTCGTTGGTTGTGATTAGAATTGTGTTTGTATGTACTAAGGTGAATACAAGCGAGAATGCACGTATGTACATATGTATGTACAAAAGTCTCTAGCAAATAAATACACAAAGTGTTATATAGATTATATATATATATGTACATATATACATACGTACATACACGCACGATTACGAAATATGAATGGTAAATAAACATAGACACGATTACTGCATGAACCAGCGAGTGGATATATTGGTACATCAAGTAGTACAACAAGTAACAACATTCAGATACAGATACATATATGCCTATATATGTATGTACATAGGTACATCATACCATGTATGCAACTATGTAGATACGGACAAACATTTAAATACTAGATTTAAGCAACAAATAATAATAATAATAATATATTCATAGATAAAATCATAAATTTTCGCATTTATGAGCATTACATCAGCGTATACTTATATGTACACATGATGTATACATAGAATGTACAGCAAATGTTAACAAAGCGTTTTGATCAAATTATAAATTGGCACATGATCAGATATGAAATTAGAAATAAAAAAAGAAATAACTTTCTCATAACATATGTATGCATGTATGTACATATGTATGGATGTACATCATGTATACGTACATACGTTAATGAGTTAACACAGTATATGTATAAGCGAGCACATGCATACAAACACAACATACGTACACATACACACACGTTGAAATTTGTATGTGTGAAAAAGAAGTTGTCGAGTCTAAGGTCAGACAATTAACAGTTCCATGGCGAACGGGGAGTTCCCCTGATTCACCAAAAAGTGAGAAAGAGATAGAGATAGAGAAAGACAGAATACAGCGAGAGATAAAGAAAGAGGGAACATGTTATGTCTGACCTTCAAACTCGGTGCATGCAGCAAACGATTTTGATTTTGACATAAAAAACACAGAAATGCGATTTTTAATGCCGTCAATCATTGATCAATCCCAGCAGTCTGCTCTCCTGCTACGCATGTACTTGTGTGTGTGTGTGGGTGTCTGGTGTGTGTGTGTGTGTGTGTGTACGTATGTGTGCTCGCAGGATCGGTGAAACCGATTGTTGTCTTGCTTGGTACTCTACCTGTAGCAAACGGCCAGTGTTGCAAAACTAATGAAGACACATTTGACGATAACTGTTAAAATGATGACCATGGTTAATGTGCTGATCCTATTTTGGTCAGAGGGGTCTGGAAATGGTGGTTGCATTTTATGTTATTTTAATTTCAAATTGTTTTCGTAAATTTTTTTTTTTTTTTTTTTTTAAATTTTTTTGATTGTTTTCCAATTCGTACAAATTTGTTTAAAAGCTTTTCTGTACAAAAATCTGATTACTGTTGGGCCATAACTTTTTCATAGCAGTGTTAACAATATTTTAAAAAATTATATAGAGCACTAAAGTTTTAAATAACTATATAATTTGGTTTGCTCATTTCAAAAATTTTAAAATACTCACATGCAATCATTAAATTTATTAATTAGTAATAAACTCAAGAAAATTTCGAGCGACTTAATGATTTAGGCAATTGAGCTAATTTTTTTAAATTTTTAATATAAATTTTGAAGAACTTTAATGCTATGGCGAATCAGAATTGAATACAGAAAGAACAGAAAATTACATAGACATTGATTGGTAGCATGGAAAATGACCAACTTGAATGTGATTAGTTTAGTTATTGAAAACAGTAATCAGCATGCACATCATGTGAGTCTGATTCGATACTGAATTAATTTGAATGTACACACAAACATATATGTATAAAAGTATATATACATATATATCGAGTTGGGTTGATTCAATTTTTGAACGTTTTTTGATTTGATTTGAAATCGATTGTTTGTCGAATCATTTGATGAATTGAGTCAGTGATTTGATGTTGACTTAGATATATATGGTGAATACACATATATTTATTGAACTGTAGAGCTTCTCAAACGTGTGTGTGTGTCTTGTGTGTTTTATCGCCTATCGACTAGCAATCGATGTAATTACCATTGTCATACGAGTAATCGAAACAAATTATTTATATCGATTGTATCGAATTGCAATTATCAAATCAATTATCAAGCTGTTCGAGAGACCGTGTGAGTTCGCTATAAATTTTTTTGTTTTTGTTTTTTTTTATTTTCTTTGGGTTTATTTAGTTGTGGCAATGTTAGTACCGTTACTCAACTGTTGCCCCTCCAAAACGCCCGATTGGCTAAGTTAATTAAGTTAACGTTAATTTGTTTACAAACTAAAACAATTCAATATATATTTATATATATGCCATATATATACAGAGTTTGATTGTATATATATATGTATACATATATATAGATATATAGAGTGCGTTAATTACTGGGCCACAAACCAATCTCTCTTACCATATGGAGTTTCTTTCTTCTCCATTTTGATTGTATTCTCAGGCGTTGGCAACGCTTCCGTTGGCACTGGTGTGGTCAATAGCACCACAGTACTGCAGTCTGGCCCTCCCCAGCCCATATCGCAAAAGCATCGATTCGCATTTGTACAGAACTACATGGGGGAATACATGGAGATTGTGCGCAACCAAAAAAAAACCGAAAAAAAGAAGAACAGAAAAAAAAATGCAAGAGAAAATGTGTGCAATGAGATATAAAGTGATTGTAATAGTAGTAGTTGTAGTTATAGTTGTATTAGTATGGCATGTGTGTGTGTGTATTAAAAGGTTGATGAAATTTTTTTGTAACTGTTCAACGTGATTATGATGGGAATATTGCACTTACACCATGCTCTGAGCACTCTTGACCCTGCTTATTCGTTGGACACTTGGTCGAATCCACATGGGGAAAGAGACTGACACACGTTTGGTTAAGGCAAATCAAATTATCGCCACACGGCGTTCCATCCTTCACCAGACCGTGCTCTGGATAGCTATTGGAGCCCACTTGACCGCTTGTAGCTCTACAACAACAACAAAAAAAAAAGAAAATAACTATATATATATATCTATATATATGCATAAACTAAGTGGATCAGCAACCGCAACGGTAACCGCAACCTCAAGCGTAACTATAATCATATTAGTTGGCACTAGTTGGCAGCACGGCAGCTACCAGCCAATACTAAAAACCAATTCCAAAAAAAAAAATTCAAAAAAAAAAAAAAATTCAAGTTGAGTGCACTTTCAAACGCAACGCACTTGCATTCATATTCCTGGCCCTTGATGGAGATGATGGTACGGGAGTAGAGCTGGTCGATCCCATCGTTAACCGGTTGTCGTTCGCCCTCCTTGCACTGCAGCGTCCCGCACTGTACGTTCCTGTTGACAACACAAAAATTATTCACACATTATTGCATTGGGCCAATCAATTTGAATTTTCAGTTATTTTCGCAGGCAGTGGATTGCATAACAGAATTTTAACTTAAAAATTAGTTAAGCTACAAAATTGGCATCAATCTTCTACATAAATTATTATATTTGCTGGTTAAATTGCATTTTATAGTTAAGCATCTTTATTAAATTAAGAAAATTAGCAATTAAATTAAGTTGTTATAGTTTTTGAGTGCTTGAACTTTCAGCGGGTCTTCTACTCTGTAGAGTAGTGGGGTCTATAAGGTTTTGTCAGTAGCGAAATGTGCGTAACAGGCAGAAGGAATCTTTTCCAACCCCATAAAGTATATATATTCTTCATCAGCATCGAAAGTCGAGTCGATATAGCGATGTCCGTCTGTCTGCTGTTCGTATGAACAGCTGGATCTCTTAAACTACAGGAGCTAGAGTCACCAAATTTGGAATGATTGTCCGTCTATATGTTGGGCAGGTTAACTTTATTTCAAATTTTTGCCACGCCCCCTACCGCCCACGTAAATTGTAAAAAACTCTTTTCATTACACCACAACTTCCAAACTATCAGAGCTATCTAGACCAAGTTCACACAGTTTATGTATCATACCTTTATAACTATTTTCACCAAGTTTGATTCGAATCGCACAACTATAGCCTATAGCTTCCATAGGACAAATCGGTCGAAAAACAGGACATTTGTATGAAGGCATGTAGTGTTGATTGAGCTACTGCAACCAAACTTGCCTATTATATCTGTGATACCAATAAAACTATCCTCACCAAGTTTGATTCGGATCGCACAACTATAGCCTATAGCTTCCATAGGACAAATCGGTAGAAAAACAGGACATTTGTATGGAGACATGTAGTGTTGGTGGAGCTACTGCAACCAAACTTACGTATTATATGTATGATACCATTATAACTATTCTCAACAAGTTGGATCCGTAGCGGACTACTATATAATATAGCTACCATAGGGCATATCGCTCGAAAGTTAAGGAAAATATGCACTAGTATTAGTACGGGCTCAACTCGGCTTGTCTGTAGCCTTTCTTACTGGTCTTTGATTGAAATAACTCCAAGCAACATACTAAAGAAATTTTTAAGGAATTGGGTTAGTTGGAAATACTCACTCTGGTTCACATTTGATGTAATGATCGTTGGCATCGCGACCGCAGTGACCGTTGATGGATCCCTTTGAGTTGAACTGTTCGTAGCACTGGCGATCAGCTGCGTAGCCGCCGTAGCCCCAAATGGCCTCGCACTGCAGTGTCAGGGTTGGGCAATAGCCCTGGAAACAATAGCCTAGAGGAAAAAAAACATAAAAAATATGAGAGGCAAATAAATATTAAATATGTATATATATAAATTTTGATAAATTTTGTTGGTCTACATACCCGACACACTCAATTTGCTTTGGCCACAGGGCGCACCGTTCTTCTTGTAGATATCGATGGGACACTGGCCCAGCTCGCCATCGCAGTACTCGGGTAAATCACATTCGTTGTGCGAGTCGCGGCAGATGTAGTCCTTAGGTCGCAGCTGCCAACAAAATAAATTGTATTAAAGTCAAAGGCAATCACAATTTTTTTTCTTTTCGCTTTTCGCTTTCCGCTATCCGCTATCCACTTTCAGCTAGAGAGCCCCAAACACACACACACATACAAGTATATATATGTAGACTTACCCGACATTGGTCACAGCAGGCACCGCTGGCGCACTGAGCCTCTGACTTGAGCTTACATGTGATGCCATCACAGCATGGGTCCTGTGCGCATTCCTCGAATGTCCCACAATCGCATTCCTCGTCCTCTTCAATGATTTTGTTGCCGCAGTTTCGGCGCATCTCGATCTGCAGGTGACAGTAATGAAATTAGATTCACGACTTTAATATAATCTAGCCCAAAACACTCGACGCCATGCACCAAATTTTTTGGGGGGGAATAGTCGTACCCAGCATGGCCAACGTCCTACAATTTCAATTTTGTTAAATCATTTTAGACTAGTGACTAAAAAGCTCATTTCGTGACGAAACTCTTAGGCATCAAATACGACACAGTCGTATTAAAGTTATTTTGACTTAACTTGCTTACATTTGATGGCAAAAATTCAATTTTATCAGCTGGTAGTAAAATCGCATTTGGTTGAATAATTTAAACTGCAAATGTTTGGCCAAGAAATGTGTTTAGTTTCTAGCCAGCATTTTAAAGTCAGTTCTAAGAGGTCTTATGAGCTAGCTGTGGAGTAAAGTTTGTTTTGAGCTCGAGGTGTCTATACAAAACTCCTCATTCTACTCACTTTAGTGTGAGTCTTAGCACGATTTGCCCTATGCAAGCTATAGTACACAGTTATTCCAATCGAATTAAAATTGCTTAGCATAGTTATAAAGTTACTATGCACATAATGTGTGAATTATGTTTCTGTAGCTCTAGTCGTTTACAAGTATAGTGTTATGAAAATGGCTTATAGACGCGCTTTCACTTTAAATTTGGAGTCTAGCTCTTGCAGTCTCTAAGATCCATTACAGAATATTCTACATATACTTTATTTTCCATCTATTTTACTTTCCATATAAATATATACTTTCCATCTACATTTAAAGTCCATTTCGCTTGTTCAAGCATGAACATATTAAGCAATGAAACTAGAACACCGAAACGATTATTTTAAGAAACTATGTAAAACCAAAATTCCTAATCTAAGAATATATTTGTCTATCTATGCTTGCAACCCGTTTCCATGCTTGGCAACGAAGCCTAAGATAAAAATACATCTAAATATAAAACCACGCTCTATCCAACAGCAAATTCATAGAGGAGAGCTGTACTCCGCTGTAATTTGTAGCTATATAAGGCCTAGGATTTTAAGAAATAAAGTTAGTTCAACCATACAAGTCTTGAAGTCCATTTCATCGCTGCTGACAAACCTTAAAGAACCTTATTAAAATTTGTAGTAACAAATTTTGTAACTTTCAACTAATAAACCTAATGTGACAAATTTAAACTCTAAATAGTTTTAAAACTGTTGTTAATAGTGTAGAGTTTACAGTTTAGAGCTTGCTTCCAACTGATGAACTTTTTTTGGCTACAATAATTTAAGCAAAATATAAACAAGTGTTTACTACAAAAGTGATTAAACTTCTGCTAGCTGTACTATTTATATCTACAATATTTTAGTTATATATAATAGAGTATGTCTTAGTTGGGCGACAATGCAGCTTCCTGCCAACATAGTAAGCAGAAGTCACCGCAACGACGTTTTAAAGCCTGCTTTGTATTGATTGAGGAGGGACGACGGATAGTTTGGGAGGAGAGTAACTGTTTGTTGACTGGTGGACTGTTGGACTGGTGGATTGTTGGGATTGTTGGATTGGTGGATTGTTTGGATTTGTGGAAAGGTTTAACTCTTACCTCGTTGGGTTTGTTGAGCAAACAAAGACCGTGACCCGTGCGCAATGCGTCAATGTAATCCTTTTTGCTGCATTCAGAAAATTTATACGGTTGCACATTCTCCTGGCCGACTATTGACTGTGCCATTATGCACCCGTGCCAGTCGCGGCAGAAGCATTCCTCACCTGCCAAATAGCAAACAACAGCCATGTTACAATTTCAAGCACGGGAAAAAAAATGAAAACATTTTAATTACGAAGAGAAAGATAAATTTACAGAAGAAGTTTACAAATGAAATTAAAATGAGCATAGAAGTCTAGGAGACAGTTCAATGGCCTGAGGAAACTCTAAAATAATTTTAAACTGAAACTCAGTGATTTAAACTTAAACTAAAATTAAACTTTTAACGCTAAATTGTGTTTACTTAAATAAGTTTTAAAAACCTTTTATTACCCAGCAATTTATGCACTGCGCTTACTTATTTTAGCCATTTAAAGTGCCGCTTTTGCTGCTCATTAACTTAAAAAATGTATTCTAGGCAACGTCTTAATCTTGATTAATTTCAAACCGATTGCTTCGCTTAAACAATCAATTCGCATTTAGGCGCACAAATTATGTAGAAATCTGATTACTGTAATGCACTAACAAGACTCTTTGGGAATTGGTATCAATTTGTAGGTACCACAATTTGGTCATTTACTAATTGAGTCAATTTGGAATTATTTAAACTAACGTTTAACGAGCATAATTCGATTTTAATCGATTTGAATTAAGTAATTGGTATTGGAATTGATATTGCATTTGGAATTGAGAATGAGATTGAGTTTAGAATACTTACGACCATCGTCGTGGCCCATGCCAATATTATGGCCAATCATGTGGGCCATTGTGCCAGCCAATAGATGCGGCTCATAGACATTGACATCGACACTGATGCCAACGGCACGAGGTGTGCAGACGGTCTCTGGTACAGCCATGCCAGCCTCACCGCCAGCGAATGTTTCCCCGCTGTGAAATCGAGACAGAAGTAGTTAAAAGGTAAGAGGTAAATGAGGTGGTAGGGGCAGTAGGGTCTCTGGCACTTACGTTAGCAGCTGTGTTGTATCTCGTTCGATTTGAAATAGATTTCTTGAGGTATAATCATTAAAATTGGATATTGCCTTGCTGATGTCCTTGCTACCATCGATGGCCGCCTGATTCTTGCCCCACGTCTCGATGTACACCACTGAGACACGAGTATTCAGCGTACGGAAATACTAATAAAAGGATGGGCGTTATATATATATAAATAAAACTAGCCAATGTTATTGTGCTCACCAGATCGGCTATATTGGCCACCTGTATGGCATCGTGTATCACTTCGGCACGCGTGCTACCGTTACGCTTCTCAAACATGGCCTTATCCACTATGATGGCCGTTTCAATATACTTTGTGGCCTCGCGCACATCACGCTTGTAGCGTCCCGCCCCATTTGGATGGATTTCATCGACCACGCCCGCCGATAGATGTTTCGTCCGTCGGGACAAACGCCACGAATCCAAATTGCCCGAGTTTGCACATCCCTTGTTCGCCTTTGTGCGTGCCTCGAAAATAACATGCGGATGTTTCTAAGCAAATAAATAAAATGATAAAAGTTATAAATTGTTTGCTGCACCTTTTTATGCCGTCATTTAATTAAAAAGCAATTCAAATTTTTGGCATTTGTTATCGCAAAATTTATAACAAATTTAATTGTAACACAAATTATACAAAAGTGGATTTAATTAGGAGATTTATTAGTTAGCTAGATGGTCAGTTGTGTGCACAAACAAATATAAATTAGACAGTCGGGGCAAAAGTTCTAGACTAGCAAAAAGCTGCGTAAACTAAGTGGAAACTCTCAAATATTTTAATACATATTTAATATGTTTAAATTTGTATTAAAAACAAATTTAAATGTTTTTCAAGTGGTCATTTAACTTGTTGTTAATTTGTTTTAATTTATTTATTTTTTTTTTTTTTAATATTTTAATACATTTTTAATATATTTAAATTTGTATTTAAAATAAATTTAAATATTTTTCAAGTGTTGAGAAATGTGGATTTAACTTGTTGTTAATTTATTTGAATTTATTTATTTTATTTACTTATTTATTTTTTTTTTTTTTTAATATTTTAATACATTTTTAATATAGTTAAATTTGTATTTAAAATAAATTTAAATGTTTTTTAAGTGTTGAGACATGTTCATTTAACTTTATGTTAATTTATTTGTATTTATTTATTTTATTTACTTATTTATTTATTTTTTTTAATATTTTAATAAATTTTTAATATATTTAAATTTGTATTTAAAATAAATTTAAATATTTTTTAAGTGTTGAGACATGTTCATTTAACTTTATGTTAATTTATTTGTATTTATTTATTTTATTTACTTATTTATTTATTTTTTTTAATATTTTAATAAATTTTTAATATATTTAAATTTGTATTTAAAATAAATTTAAATATTTTTTAAGTGTTGAGACATGTTCATTTAACTTTATGTTAATTTATTTGTATTTATTTATTTTATTTACTTATTTATTTATTTTTTTTTAATATTTTAATAAATTTTTAATATATTTAAATTTGTATTTAAAATAAATTTAAATATTTTTCAAGTGTTAAGACATGGTCATAAATTTTTAATATATTTAAATTTGTATTTAAAACAAATTTAATTATTTTTCAAGTATTGAGACATGCTCATTTAAATTGTTGTTAATTTATTTGAATTTATATAATTTATTTATATAATTTTTTTTTGCTTTAAAATTCCGTTGTGTTAATAATTTAATTGCCGCATAAATTTCAATTTATTCGAGTGCTTTTCAAAATTAATTTCAATTGTACCAGTCTTTTTAAGAGACTTTTAAATTGCACTCAATTTATTTAGCAGCTGCCAACGCCCTAGTTTACATCAAAACCAGTGACGTCACAACATGTGTATATTTACACCCAAAATGAAAAAGGACAAAATAAACCTCAAATTAAACTGAAATTGCAGCAAAACTTTCGCTAAGACACAAAGCGAAACTTTTTAAATATTTCGAAGGCTTTACAACCTTGTTAAAATCACATTATATCCACACAAGTTCACTTAGTGCATAAAGCAAAAAATAATAGTATTATCCATCTCCATCTACGTCTTCGTCTTCATCTCCGTCTCCTTCTCTGCCACCATCTACGTCACCATACAAAAGGCACATTGGCAAACATTTATCAAGTTTTTAAGTAGACATTTTAATTAAATTTTGTAAAATGAACTGCTTGTAATTGAAAAACTTTCTTTACCCACTTGTCACTCGAAAAGTAAAAGTGCATTTCAGTTATGTTTTACACATGTTTAAACATATTAAGTAAAGTAGCTTTATAGACATAAATAATAATCAAATAAAGCGCAAACTTCTTCAATAAAACATAATTAAATGCACTACAATTTGGAGTTGCACAAAGTTTATATTGTTATTGAAAGGTGTGTGCACCTGAATGCAACAGCCATTTTAAGTTGTTGGTTGGCGGAAAATAGCTAGTTGGAGAGTAAAAACAGCTAGACTTACAACACAGCTTTGCCAATTGGTTTAATATACGTTTAATAAATATTTAAAGTAGTTTAATTTTAAGCATATTTAAGGTTTATTTTTGTCTCTGTTTTTTTTATAGATTAGCCGCTTTTTAACAGTCTTTTTTAACAGTCTTTTTAGCCGCATTTAAGGCTTAACCAGCTCATCTTTTTTAAATACCACAAAAGTGTTTTTCTTTTAAGTATTTTTTTTATTTTTATGAACATACCGAAAGATCTCCACCATAGAAGGGATGAATCACGAAGGTCTCGTTGCCAATGTGTATGACACCGCTGACTCCGTTGCAGGTGTGAAAGGCGGCACTGGCACCCGGATAATCCTTGACTGTGCCGTGATAATAGCAGTGCTCAATGTCCTGCCAAACAAAAACACACAAAACAAAATTAATATAATTAATTCTTTTAATTAGCGCATAAAAATGTAAATCGAATTAGCGCAGCTTAAATCAAATGGTAAGGCCAACAATTTGATTTTTGTGGTAAATAATACTTTTAATATATTTTTAAACTACATTTTTTATGGCATTTTTTTTTTGTATTTATTTTTAGTAAAGTGCAAGTATTCAACTTTTTGGTGCAACATAAAATGTGCGAAATGAAGCTCCATAAGAGCATGATCTCGGTACTCGAAAAAAGGTACACAAAGGAGGAAAAAGGGTGGGTTGGGGATGGATGGGGGTGTAGAAAACAAACCGACTAATTACGGCCAACATTTATCATTTGGATTCGCAATATTTCGCAAAGACTTCAAACGAAATCTTGAGAATCCAAAGGATAAACGGCAAGGCGCAACTGGCCCGATTGTTCGAGTTCGAAATTCGAGTTGAGGTTAAATATTTTACAGCAAAAGAATTTCGAAATTCGATTTTAAAATTGCAAAAATTCTACATGATGAAATTTGTTTTGTTTTCGTTTGTTTTGCAAATTGTTTGACTATTTCCATAGATGCCACTTTGCTTGGATGTTTGAGGTAATGCTATTGAAACTGTACTGAAATTTTGATGCTGATTGATTGTTTGATTGATTGCCTGCTGTTGTCGTAGATCGTTCGATAATTTTCATTCCCAAGCTAAACAAATAGACACCCGGCTGCACGCTCCAAATCCCAATTCTCCTTGGACAACACAGCGCGTGCATCGTGCTCATCAATGCCCATATCCTTGAGACGTTCGATCTTCAGATCGAAATCGGGAAATGCATGTGTGACACCAGCATACGCACTGGTCCAATGTTTGGCGGTAAGTAGAAATAGATCCTGTCGCTTCTTATACTGATAGGCGACCACAAAGTCCTGCCAATCATCCGGCTCGGCGGCAATCAATAGTCCATGGAGCGATAAGAGTACCGTGTGCAACGTCATCGCTGCTGCCCAATTATCCTTGAGTATGTCCATGCGTATGGCACCAGTTACGGATGAAACATTTGGATGCCAAATGCGTGTCACGAAGCGCACGTCGGGCGGCACAAATGGATATTTATCGGGCACTTTAATGTCCAGCACAAATTTACCGCCCTCATAGGGTGTGCCATGGGGTCCCGTTATCTCGCCACGCAGCTCTGTCCAGCTGTCATTGACGAGCTCCATTTTGATTAGACATTGATGGAATTCCTCCCCGTTCAAAAACTCCTTGAATTCCCGCTTTATGCGTGCCTCCGCCATATTCATCATGCTTTTCAAGCGGTTCTACTCTACTTCTACTTTTCGTTCGTATTGTTCTTTCTTCTCTACTTGCTCTTTATCTTTTAGTTTGTTTTTGTATATTATTTGCTTTTGTTCTTCTTTGATTTGTTTATCAGTTCGCGCTTTGTCTTAGATCGAAGTGAATTTTTTGTTAAATCTTTTATTATGGAACGCTTTAGGGTTTGTATATATTTTTTGTTAAACTGACATTATTTTAAGTCAAACATTTGGCTGCAGGGCGACTAGACCGCTGTACACAAGTTTTTCACACTTTTTCTCTCAAGTTTTATAGATTTTTTTAAAATATTTATATAACGTAATTGAGTAATACTTACATGCCGGTTACCATCCACTAAATATCCACCAACGTGGTAGTGTTTCTGTTGTATGTTAGGTGAAAGTAGTTGGCTAAAAAATAACAAAAAAAATTAAATTAATATTTTGTATACCAAATATATTTATTTGCATAATATTAATTTTTTTAACACACTTTTATCTAAGAAAATATTTTTGTTTTACAATCAATTCATTTGATTAGCGAAAAAATATTTAAAAATTCAAATGTAGTTCAGTTTATAAATTTTTATATAAAATAAATGATTAAATAATAACGGCACTAAAATAACTTTTTTTTTGACGGTAAATAATTTTTTTTTAAATAAAATTTAATGCATGTCCGAAGTTTACTTTATCTCTTTTTATAGTTCATGTTTTACTTACGAGTTTAATTCCAAATCCAGTCGAAATTTGTGATTAAATGCTTTGATAAGCAGCGAGGTGCGATGAAAATGTTTCTGCAAGAAAAACCAGTTCAAGTAAATTAATAAAATTTAAATTAATAGTTTTAGGCTATTTTTGTTAAGCCTGCACATTTATAGCTATTAAAATTAGTCGACTCTATGAGGAATATTTTAGATTGGACGATGAATTTGCTCACCTTTGTTCTACCTCTGCTAAAGCCGCTGTCGTCGTGTGGGCGTGGTCGTTGTCCCGGCTATAAAAACAAAGTTGCTAATAAATTTGCAGCTTAAATTGAGCTAAGACTTGAAAGCAAGTCAGCTGCTGATCAACAACAATTATATATTCAATTTTAGTTATAAAGTCAGACTTGTATATAGTCCGACTGTGTTCAAACTCGCGTGAAAAATGTTTAAAAATAAGTAATGAAGAAACTCCCAGTCGAAACTTAATTTAAAACTTGTTGTGTGTATTGTGATGACTGTCTCTGTGTGTGTGTACGAGTGTGTGTGTGACTGAGTAATGAAACAAACGATAATAAATGTGAAAATGTGAACATACCATTGTGTTTGTTTCGATTTTTCTAGTATTTCTCTTATGCAAATCTTTGCGTACCTTTGGTAGACTGACTTCACGCGTTGATATTCCCATCTTTTCGTGATGACGCAACTGTACCGGATAGATAATCTGATAATAATGACCACCGATACGACGCACAAGCTCCTGATTTTGTCTATACTCTTTGAGTAGTCGCTCCACTTCACCTGCAAATGTTGAAATTATGTTAAGCAGACTCAACATTTAATTAAATAAACTTGCGACGTGCTTGGCACAAACATTCCAAATTTCTTTGAACTATTTGATTAAACCGTAATACACTTACCAACTGGACTTTCTTCATTCCAAAATGAATCATCGAGTGTGTAATCAGCTTCTGTAAAGTAGATTTATTTATTTATTTTGTTGTTTATAATAATGACAATCAACTTTATAGTAAACTTAATTCGTTGACCCAAAAAAAGGTGTCAGCAACGCAAAATGTTGAAATATTTATGAAATATTCAAAAAATAAATTATATATATGTATATAAACTCAATGTGGTTGCACCTTGAAGTTTAACCTTGATGCAAATTGGATTATAAATACTAAATAGACTGAAAAAGCTCTTCACAAATTTAAAAGGATCATTTGCTCCAGGGGTAGAAATCTAAAGTAGCAATAACCAACCATGTACAAATTATGATTGCAAAATGAGTCCAATGCCAACAATGGAAACCTTAGACTGCCCTACAACAACAAGGACACCCATGGCCACAAATTCAACCACTTTAGAGCTGCTACATTAAAGCGAATTCATTTTGGCTTGCTCCATCATTTATTTTGATAGCTACAAGCATTTCAGGTAATCCACATGCCAACAAAATAAAAGAGCTCTCTTTAGGCAACACATATACATATATGTATGTGCTACGTATCATACTTGTGCAACTGAGCTTGGGGACATCAGTGCGTATACATAATTGTGAATGATGTAGTTCAACAATTTGCTTTATTTTGACTTGTTGTATTTTAAGCACATGTTTTTGTCATCTTGTCTACTTATTTAAGCGCAAAGTTGATTATAATTTTGTAGTACAAGTCTTTAATTTGCAATATGTCGTAAACTAAACACAAAAAAACTATTGAGGAATATTTAAAAATGTGCATACAATTTTATTAAGTTTTATTTTGAACTTTTTGAACAACAAAAGTGACCAACAGCTTTCACTATTCTATACTATAGCGACTTTATAGTCGGCTGAAAGTGTTTGAAGACTCATGTCTCAGGTGAATTTGCAGTCAAGGTTTATCCTGCGCTTCGAAATGGCTGATGAGAAGTGGGTACATGAGTTTCACATGCAAAACATGCCACAGGCGGCTAAATTGCGTTATCCACAGCAGTCAAAACCAAAAAAGCGAAAATCGCCGAAACACCTAAGGTTTATTGATATAATTGTATGCCAAAAACTAAGTAGTTGACAAATAACTCTAAAACTTTGTCTCATAATAGACGAAAGTGGGCTCAACATTGAAGAAATAAAAATATCTGTTACGCACGATCTTAAAAAGACATGAATCAAAGTACAGTCGGTCTCAACTGACCCTAATATACCCTGGGAGAAGTCAGGTCCAAGTACCTTAGAAAGGATATAAAAAGGAGTTATAAAAGCAACAGCGTTGAAAATGATGAGTTGGTGGTCATCGATGAAATAAAAAACCATGGATTAAAAAAGTTGAATTTTCATTAAAACAAAATTTAAAGCTACTTTTTTCAACTATTTTTGAAGTAAGTTAGCTACTTTTAGCCGTCGCTTTAGCTACTTTTGCTGAAAAAGTTTCGGCAACACTGAACGCAACACGAACGATACAGCTGAACAGCTGATCAAAGTCACTTATCGATTATTTAGTATCGTAGCTGCAGTTCATTATATGTTTATCGATAATGAATCGATTAAATAAACTAAAGAACTAGTATCGATAGATGAATCAAAACTAAAAGCGACAAAGCGAGAAGAAGAATAAGAAGAAGCGCGCTCTGTCTCGCTTGCACTTGCCCACACCATTTCTTCGGCCGATTTCGGCCAATGGGAGCTATAGCATATAAAAATGCGATCCGTATAATTATAATAGTACTTTACACATAATATGTGAATTTGGTCTCGATAGCTTTTTTAGCTTGCAAGTTAACGCGTTTTTAATATACCAAACTTTGTGTTTCTAGCTATTAACATCTCGAGGTGGCATATCGGATATCTCTTCGTTCATATGGATGCACAGACGGTCAAGGCTTGTTCGCACAAATCCAACATATGCTCACAGGGTAGAAAAATCAGTCCCGCTTTGACAGAATGTATTTTAACCTATCCAACTTTTATTTAGAACCAATTTTTGTTTCATTGAATTTTTTACAATATTTTTCATATAACCGATTACCCCTCTGTTGACACGAACCACATAACGTTTCAGAATCCAAACGCTTTGCCAGTTTTCAAATGCGACGGTAAAGCGTAGGAATTCTAAAACGCTAAAATGGACAATTGACTCGGTTAAATGCTAAACAGCTTTAAGCACTGCCACTAAAATACAAAATTGATTCCAAAACTGCTCAAAATATTTAAATTATCTTTATAAAGTAAACTTTTTAGCCCTTTTGTGTACATCTAATCTGGTTATTTATTAAGCCTTTAGCTGCCAAATTGGAATTCTGCATTGTAATTGCAAATTGCTGAGTTCAGTTGCTGTGTAAAATTAAACTGCTGAAACAAAGAGATGCCCAGATGTGGACAGTTTGGGCAACAAGTTTAGTACAGGGAGTTAAACACTTGAGTTAAGTGCAATTGGATATTTGGGTTTAACACAAAATACTTAACCTAAGTCCATAAGCACTTAAGGCTAAATGGCGCCCAACGTGGCCCGTCTGGGTGTCTTGTGTGTCTGTGTGTGTAAGGACTTAGAGTAGATTAATAAGCTGCAAAACTGAAGCATATTGATGGAATGATTGTATGATGCTGTGACGTGTTGCATATTACTGCAAATGACTTTCAATTGTGAAAGGCGACGTGACATGGCAGGCACGACGTGATAGGTAATTTAATGACGTCAAGACATTTTGACAGCGCTCCCAAACAAGCACAAATATTCAAAATTCAATGGAAGCAAAGTCTTTTTCCTTTTAAATTTTCAACAACAATTCACACGTTTCGCATAAAAACGTGCTACTGACTATTATTAATATGCTACTCCAGTGGAAAAGCAAAAGAAAAAGGTGGAAAATAAGCATAAGAAAGGAAGAACGAAAATCGAGTGACTTAAAGCACAATAAAAATCAGTTAAAGCATCGACCACCTGTGGAACTGTGTGGCAGGAAAAGGCCATCAACTTATCGCAGTGGCGCCCAACGTGTGCCAGGCAACGGATAATTATCCTACTCAAACAGGCAAAATAATTTATGAGTGAGCTGCATTAAGCCAAAGGACCAAAAGGACCAAAGGACCATAGCGAACGTTACCTTGTGCCCTGTAGCGCATCTAGTATTTATGACACCTAAATTAGCTGTAGTTTAAATAGTCAGAGCACTTAATGTTCATGAGCAGCAAGGAGTACAAACTCAATTCAGTCTGCAATTCACTGTGAATCTCTTGCCGTTGTTTAATATAATTACAAAATGCTTCACTGCTGAACAAAAATGAATAAAAAAACGACTGAATGCTCACACAATTATGCCCAGCGAACGGAAGTGTAAGAAAAACAAAATACACAAAGATACAAATCTTTTGAGCGCCATTGCAAAAATTCTTTAATAAAAAACGACTGAAAGAAGGAGTAGAATGTGGAAGGAACTGGAACTGGAAGTGGAAGTGGCAGTGAAAGAGGAAGACAACTGGCCAAAGACTGTCGTTTAATAACCTCTCTTTAAAATTGTTTTTAGCTGCAATACGAAGGATTTGCCCGTGGGGGCTAAATGGATATCCAAAGCGCGTTGTGGGCTGTGGGTTGCGAGAGCTGCTTTCTCTGCAAAATCCGAGCTAAAAAGAAAGCTAAAAATAGCATTCCACTTACAAGCGAATAAGTGCCCAACAAGCGACAAGTCCTAGATGCTGTCTATTGGCAAAAAGATATTGACGGCTAGCCAAAGGTTACAAGATGGATGGCGTTTAACACAGCTGCAGGTACGGGTAGACTCACTTATGTATTCATTACTCAAGTATTAATTACTTATATTTATCGGGGTTATTCAATTTATTAGCTTAATCAAGCAATTGCCGTTTAATCAATCTAAATAGCTGTTTAACTACATATTATACTTTGAAGGAAATCAAGTGGGGGAATCGAGTGGCTACAACTTGTAAGCAAATATATTTAATTATATTTTAACAAACAGTTTTACCATCTTCTTTTACTATTGGCACAATTGTAACAGAATTTGTAAATCAATGCTCTGCATTTTAGTCGTAAAAAAAATCTCAGTTTCTCTGCGCTGAACAGTTAATTTATTATCCCAAAAGTTGGGCACATTGAAACCAGTGTAGGCTCCGCAAAAAGGGTCCATCTATAATTAAGGCACACTGCTTTCACTGACTTCCATATTGATGAGTAAATCCGAGTGGTCATAAATAATTCTGCAAGTTGTTAAGAAGGTTAAAATCGGCATCTGCATGCGATATGCGATAAATGCGATATTTATTGAGGTCTCCAACTGATAACTTCAGGTATTTCTGTCTCATCCGTAGCTCGCGGGCAAACATAATGAGGAAAGGAAGAGGAAAGGAAGAGGAAGTGGAAATGAAATCAAATGAAATGAAATGATACTGAATACAACTATGGCTTCGACAGACACACAGATACAGGGTGACCAAAGATTGTCACAGGGTGGGTATGGGGGAAGTGAAAAAAGATTTTCTCTCTTTTTTTTCTCACTTGGGGCTCACGCTGTCATTGCGAAATTTTGCTGGCAAGGCAAAAAATGTTGCGTTATATTTGCACAATGTGTTTATATTGCGGCTCTGCATTGTTGCACGCCCCAAGTGGCATTACCAGGAAGCCCGAGCACTACCCAAAATGGCCCACTACATATTTGGGTCAAATCCCACAAAATGAGCATCAATCAAAAGCAAATTGCGTCTGCAGCATGATGAAACCATGTGTGTGTATAAAAGTGTGTGTGTGCCTGTGTGTGTCATGAGTATTGTAAAAATTTGGATACCCAAGGGTTACGTTATATTGAAAATAATTGGTCTGCTTCTGAACACAAAAAAAAAAAAAAAAAAAGAAAAAGAAAAAAAACTTTGATGCATTGCTGTTGTTACTCAAATTCTTCACTCATTTGAATTATTCAGATTATTTGGACACTCGGACTAGTTGACTTTGAATCAATAAGTCAACAAACTGCAAATTCAATAATCCCAATGCTGTTGATTGAACAAATAAACTGAAAATTTATGGCAAATACGAGAAGTAAGCAGCGTACCAGAAAATTCCAATGAATGCAACAATAAAGCTTAGAACAATGAAAACATTTGCACAATGCACTCTAATCATATAAGCTACCTTTGGAATTATATGCACATAGTTTAGCTCAAAGGCAATAGGGGGAGACAGAGCGAGTGTTGGGGGTTAGTTGGTGGGGGTAGGATGAAAGCAATTGTTTTTTTAGACCCAGTACTCTACAAAAGAGTAGAGGAGTCTATTAGGTTTGTCAGAAGCCAAATGTGCGTAACAGGCAGAAGGAGGCGTTTCAGACCCCATTAAGTATATATATTCTTGATCAGCATCGAAAGTCGAGTCGATAGAGCGATGTTCGTCTGTCTGCTGTTCGTATGAACACCTGGATCTTTTAAACTACAAGAGCTGGAGCTACTAAATTTGGAATGAAAGTCCGTCTATATGTGGGGCAGGTTAGATGTATTTCAAATTATTGCCACGCCCCCTACCACCCCCGCATATTGTAAAAAACTATTTTCATGACACTACAACTTCCAAACTATCAGAGCTATCGAGACCAAGTTTATGTATGATACCTTTGTAACTATCCTCACCAAGTTTGATTCGAATCGCACAACTATAACCTATAGCTTCCAAAGGACAAATCGGTCGAAAAATAGGACATTTGTATGAAGACAGGTAGTGTTGGTTAAGCTACTGCAACCAAACTTACATATTATATGTATGATACCATCATAACTATGCTCACCAAGTTTAATCCGGATCGCACAACTATAGCCTATGGCTCTCACAGGACAAATTGAAAACTATGGCACTAGAAGGAATACGCGGTCTTTTACAGTCGGCTCGCTCAACTGTAGCCTTTCTAACTTGTTATGATTATTTTAGGAAAGGGCTATGGGCTCTGCGCTGAAAGAGGATTGTGCCGAGTGCGTCAGGTGCTTTGTCATTCGCCTTTTTTTCGATTTTCTATTGTCCAAATATTGTGCTTATCACATGTGCAGTGGCTCAGTAAAAAACAATTGACCTTTAGCTGATTTCATTGCACCGTTGGAAGAAGTGCTTTAAGCCAAGTACTAAACTCAACATTTGAGGTCGAAGTAGGTTTTGCTGTAGGTACATATACTTGATCAGCAGCAATAGCCAAGACGATAGCGAAGTTCATCAGTGCAAATACCTGAGTTATGTAGGCAGTAGATTAAGTTTTTTAGTTTATCGATTAGGAAAATCTTAAGAATAATGTGCATAGAGTATAACGCTTACATCAGTTGCTACATACTGCACCTTTCTCGGAGGAATTGCAGACTGATGGTGGGTCCCACTGGCCACTGGCCACTGCCTTGCAGCTACTGAAGCAGTAAAAATGGGCATAACCGACGACAAGAGTTGCAACGAACCAGGTATAGACTCTCGTGAGGTATAGCCTCTCGTGAGCGGCTAAATTGCCTAGGAGCTCCTACACAATGCTTATTTAAGGATGCCAGAAAAGAGCCTAGGCATCTGCTGGCTTTTGCCAAAGAATCTCGTATCCTGCAGGACTATAAATAAAGACTTCTTCCAGGACTGGATCACTGCCCACTGAGGGCGTCCGTTTTAACCTAACCTAATCTAACCTTAGGAAAATCAGTGCCTAGTACGAACTCCTTCATTTAACTCTTTACATAACACCTTATACTAAATATAATGGGTACAATTCTTTAAGTAAGTAAAATATATGACTTTCTTCAGTGCAAGCACACGGCCTTTTCCAGTTTCATTTGTACAACTAACCTCATTTTATATTTTCTTAAATTTTATATAATTTATTTGCCTTAAAAACTGCTGAAGCAAAGATTTTGCAAATTTTCAGTCGATTATTGTGTGAACACACATTTTAGACAATAATATATTGAAATAAAACTCAGCTAGACTTGATTTTTAATCAAAGTTCCAAATTTTTCAAAAATGGCGCCCAACGTAGGTGCCATATTGGCTATGATTCTCATTCGAGCATAAATGTTCAGCCATACAAGTATGTAAAGGAGTATATCAAATTAAAAACGAGCTATAATTGACTGTTTTGCACATCACAAGCTACTTTTGTAAGCCTGGCTCCCAACGTAGTCCACATAAATTGTATGGAATTTTTAATAATACTCAATTTGTAGCTATACAAATGAATTGTTATGCACATATTGAGCTAAAATCAAACCAGAGTTGACTATGTACGCATCACAAAACATTTTGTGAATGCGGCGCCCAAGGTGAGTCCACATAATTGGTAACCATGGAAAGCAACTGAATGCTCATTACAAGCGTTTCACTCAATAATTAACAGTACGGATGAATAAATTCAAATTGGAAATCTAATTGTAATTGTATAGATGGGAATGGTACTTACCGCCAGCGGAGTGGACCAAGGCACAAAGCTGGGCTATGATGACGATCAAAGAAGCGAGTGTTGTACACATGACGGCGGTTGCACTGAGGCGCTGCTTGTCCAGCCCTGGCACACAATCGGAGCCAATGGTGACTTATGCTTTGAGCGCCTTATGATTGGCTCTTTGGCATATATGTGTGTGTAATCAGACACAACATACACACACACTGACACACAGACACGCACACCTGCTTTTAACTGCTTAACTCACTCACATACGATTGTCGCAATTTGCTTTGTCAAAGCTCAACAACAGTGGGACTAATAACCACTTTTCTTTTTATGTGCTAATTTGTCTAAAAAAAAAAAGTTATCGCTTGATTTTTTTTGTATTTTGTTGTAGTTTCCTTAGTTTGTGTTTCCTTGCTCTTAGCTTGATTTTCCACAGCTAGCGATGTCAGCTAAAGTTGATTCCGAATCTGTATCTGAGTCCAATGTGAATGATGAAGCTAATGCTGAGGCTGAAGCTGAAGTTGAAGCTGTAGTTGAAGCTGAAGCTGAAGCCGATTCTTCAGAGACTAAGACTGAGGCAGAGGTTCTGGTGTATGGCAGTGGCGGGCAGGCGTGACTGGCAATGGCTGTGGCTCTGGCTGTGGTTGTGGCTGTGGCTTTGGCTGGGCTGACGTCAGTGTGCACTTCGAGTTGAGTTTGCGGCATTGTTTCGCGCTCCACAAAGACACTGACACTGCCCTACTTTCTCCCACCCAACGACGCTTTTATTTTCTATGTTCACGTTCTCGTTTTTCTCAATTTTCTCAATTTTCGTCCTTTTTGGAGCCTTTTTCTTAATTCTTCTAGCTTTTTGGTTTTTGTCACACACTTATAGCTAACACTTGATTAACTATCACTTGTTTGTTATTTGTATAAATTTTTCTAAAAATTCAACAGCTTTGTTCTCACAATCACAACACGTTAAAAAAAATTTGTTCATTTAAAGAAATTTGCTGCTCGCACTTTAGCAAAAACTTCGCTTTCAATTTTTTTTTTCACAATCGCCCGCCGGTAAAGGCCGTTTGTTGTTGCCAAATTGACCTGCAAGTAGACAGATTTAAAGTATATTGATTAGTTAACTAATTAAATGATAAAAATTTACATTTTATATCGAAATTTGTTGAGTTGTATTGAGTACTCACAATGCGCTACGGAATATGTAATGATAGCGTATTTAACCGAGACCTTAGTTAGCTTAGTTAGTCTATAAGTGTACCGTAAACTGTGCTATAGTCGCGGCAAAACGCGCTGGCCAATCACTGTACCACGACTAAGCTATAGGTACCGCCCAAGGCATAATAGAGCTCTCTTCACTATACACTATTAGCGGTTGCTTCCGCACAGTGGGCAAAAGCTGTTAAAAACTGCGTTTAAACTTATATTTATAGTTCAATAGTTAAAGGAAACTAAAATTCATATGAAATTACAGAATTATCAATTTGAGTTTCCTGGGACTCCAGAAATTTCAAGTTAATACAGCACTAAAATCCTAAAATCTTATATTTATTGCCTTAGTAAAGATTTTTTATGATAGTCATAAAAATGAAAAATAAAAATTTTCAAAATTGTGTCTCGTGTTATCCGATCAAGTTTAGTTCAACAACTAGACTATAAACTCTTTGCCACTTTAATGCTATCAACTTTAAGGCATTTTTTTCTATCTGATTCTCTGATATCGTCCCACTGTTAGTCCCTCTAATTAGCCAAGGGCAGTCATAAAAGGGGTCATACTGGTTGTTAAATTGCAAACAGCAACAAATGCCTTAACTGCTTAAATAATTAATTACAATGACCCTCATATGCGAACAACAGTTGGATAGACCCGGCTCTTGACTAGTCAGTCAAGGGTGAACAACAGTTGCATACAGTATATACTAGATAATACACACTATATCGTTATATGCACGAGTATAAACAAAATGTGACGATGCATGTCCCTGAAAAGTGACGACTTTTCGGATGCTGCTCGTTTAGCATGAACTGCAATGCAACTCAATTACTGGCTCACTAATAGAGTGAATTTTCGATATTCGTAATGCTCAAATGACAGCACATTTCAGTTGTTTCCAACTAGTTAAGATTTATATATTTATTTGAATATTTTTTGTATACAATTCATTTGAGAAACTTGGATTTTCTAGCTATACTTAAAGCACTTGCTTTTTAAATTAACAAACTGAAATGTGTCGAAATTAACTTGAAAAACTTTTGCCATTAGGTTTTCCGAAACTTGTAACAATATTCCTTGTGCAGCAGTTAACAAATATATTTATGATAATTTTTTATTGCTCAAATGGCCACTGTAAAAGTCATTATGCCTCGTGCCGGATGACAACAAGATGATTGATAACGGTGACTGAGATTTGAAGCAGAAACTGTATTTTGGTTACACGTAACTGAACTTAGGCCATAACTTAATAGCGGTATATTTTAACTACACTGAAAGAAAGTATTTACTCAAACCAAGAGATCTTGAAACTCTAAACAGCCTTAGCTCTAAAACTATTTTAACCGATTTTAAACGCCTGATTAGTTTAGAAATCAGAGTCGGTTTCCTGATTTAAATTATTTATGCTAAAAAGTATTTTTTTAAATGTGAGAAAGGCTTAACTTGTATAAGTTTAATTACCACACTTGAGAGACAAATTATTCTTAAAACCAGCATAATTAAGAACACAAATGTGTGTAGCAGTTTCTCTGGCTTGTGGTGTGTTTAAAATCTACAGCAAAAATTCGAAACTTTGCCAAACAAAATCTTAATTTTAAAACAATTTTCACCACCCACCGTAAACAACGAAATAAATTAAATTTATCACATTCCGCTTTCTTGGTCTTTCACTTAGCACTTTGAAACTGAAATTGAAATACTGAGAATTTGGGTGTGAAATGTAATTGAAAACAATTTAATATGCTGTGGAAAATGAAGACTTTGCTTCGAAAAAAAAAAAACAAAATCAAGACTTGTTTATGCTGATTTTATTTTAAGAAATTGCTCTGTATATTTTGTTTTATGCTTGAAATCGCTTAAAATTAGATAAATGCTGACCCATTGTTGGCTCAACTTGTACTACTTTGAATTTGAAAAGTGTTTTTTTTTTTTTCTTTTCTTTGGCGTTCCACAACAATTTGGAAAATTGCTAGCTGGCTGTGGCAAGCGGTTTTGGTTTGGAAAGTTTGATTGTGGTACGACTGTGGTACGAGACTGTGGTATGAGTGTGGCCAGCTGCCCTGGCCACATGCATAATCCGAATTTGGCATCGCATAACCATCCTATTAATGACAGTCGCAGGCCTCAACAGACCCGGCAGCTACAACAGCATTTTTTGGGTAAAATGGCAAATGGCAAATGGGAAATGGAAAATGGGGGCACCAACTTGCCACAGCTCCAATCATGCGGCTGCATAATCACACAGCATTTTTATTTTCTTTTTTTTTTCCCTCTCTACTTTTTTTTTGTTATTTTTCTGGCAAGCATTGTGCTGCAGCGGTCATTGTTTTGGGTTCGGCTAGGGGCGATCTATCTGCTTTGCATAGGCTCAACGCGCAATAAACCGCAAAGAAGCGAAAAAACACAAAACGTACAAACAAACAACAAAAAATACAGCGAACTGAGCTGAACAGAATTTCAAGTCGTGGTGTGTGTTTGAGTGTGTTATATGTGCTGTAAATGTGTGTGTGTGTCTCCATACCAACCTCGGACTGTACTATAAGTTTGGCATTACAGTTTTGTGTTACGCTGAGTTTCGCTTACATGGCTCCAAGCTGTTTTTCGGAACATTTACGTCCGTCTCAGTCTCTCGATGTCATAGATACTTTTTGGCAATGTATTTTTCATAGTATTTCTTTTTTTTTTCTGTGTTACCATTTGAGGCTTTCAATGGACTTATTGAGCACAAATCGAATTCCAAGCGATTATCAAATCAGTCTCGGTTACGAATAGCAGCAGCATCGCATTAATTCAATCAGATTCGACTTCGTTTCTTTCTATTCCCTTTTTTTTTGTACCTTTTTATGGCGCTACTTTCATTTAAATCGCAAATGCAGAAATGCAAAAAGTTCAAAATTGTAGCTGAGTTCAGATCCGATAAGCGAAGAGATGGAAAAATCCTACAAGTAAATCGTATATGTACGATAGCAATACATACACACACGCACACACCTACATCGATTGAGGTGTGAACGTGAATTCGTGAACAAAACCGACTGAAACACCGGTCGTATGAGTAATATGAATTCTATTGGAAATTGTAGCGGTTTATACGTGTGCAAAGAGCGGCATTTAATGAGCGAGCGAATAGTACAACAAACCGACATAACAAAAATACACACAGACACAGACTCACACACACTCACACAGACAAAAATTCAGCAATTCGTTTAGAAGAAGAATAGAAGACAATGGCGAAGGCAAAGACGAAGAAGAAGAAGAAGCTGGAAAGAAAAAAAAACTGTAACAGAGCAAAACAAAACACGCTGACTGAGCTCAAGAATCGTCTGGGCAGTAGTTCACTATTCGGGACTCACAACAAATCTTTCTCTGGCATGCAGACGTTGCCCTGTGGAATCCGACGCCCCAGCCCTGAGGGGCCCAGCATTAGCAGCTGGAGGGGTCCCGGACGTTTGCCAGGCGCCGCCGACAGCCGCTTGCCGATTACTTTGAGGCAACACACATACAGACTTACGCACGCACGTACGTGTACGCACACATACACAGATACGAATTTCATCTAAGCTGCTCTCTCACACACACACACATGCACAGAGTCACACACAGCAGGCAGCTGACAACCCAGACACAACTGAGTATGCTAGCATGCCTATCTCTCACTCACTCCCACTCTCGCGCTCTCTCTGCTTTTGTGCTTAACACTCTCAGAGTGTAGCGCTCTCTTTGACTGTGCAGTTGGCGCTCTCACTGCCTCTCTCAGCATCCAATTCGAAAGCTGCGGAGACGTGAATATAACGAACGCACAACGAAGCTGCTCTGTCACTGCCGCTGCCGCTGCCACTGCCACTGTCGATGCCGCTGCCGACGCATGCTCGAGCCGAACGCAACGAAAACGCGCCCAAGCTCGTTAGGCTGGCAGAGGAGAGTGGGGGGCAGTTAGGCTGTGTACGAACAGAGTGTGAGCGAGCGATAGAGAGCGAACGAACGAGAGCCTTGACGAAAACTGGAAGCTGGCCAGGCGTACGAAAAAAAAAAATTAAAGCCGTTACACGTTACGTCTTCTCTGCTTAGAGATGATGGGACTTTGCTACCGGACGGCTGCATTCAATATCCAATTAACTAAAACGCTAGTAGACTCCCCAACCCACCTCATCGTACGACATTACCCCGCGCATCCTCGTCCTCGCCCTAGTCCTTGCCCAGCCGGCCCCTTGGACCAAGGACCAAGGCAAATCCCCTAATCTAATATACGACGAACAAATGGCCCGACGGGTGAAAACAATTTTCGTATCACGATTGACAGTCATGCGCAGCTGACGCTGCCTCCGACCCCGCCCCCAAAACTGACGACGCTCGATGGGAGAAAATCTTTCGGGTATTTCAAATAGCAGTACAATTAGAAGCATATGTACTTATGCACAAATTCATCATACACTGTACACGGTACATCATACAGGGCACATCGGTAGACATAAACAAAAGCATTGATACATGTACATATACATATACATATACATATACATATACATATACATATACATATACATATACATATACATATACATATACATATACATATACATATACATATACATATACATATACATATACATATACATATACATATACATATACATATACATATACATATACATATACATATACATATACATATACATATACATATACATATACATATACATATACATATACATATACATATACATATACATATACATATACATATACATATACATATACATATACATATACATATACATATACATATACATATACATATACATATACATATACATATACATATACATATACATATACATATACATATACATATACATATACATATACATATACATATACTAAGTCCTGATCTCTGTTGATCTGATCTTAATTTAAGATCGTAAACGTTTTGCTGCATCTTAGACTATATATTTTTTAAAATCCAAGCTAATTTTCCTATTGTATTCTGAAATAATCAAAATATATATTTAAGATATATCCTCTTAAATATGTTTCGATCAAGTTAAAGTATAACTTGAAAAAGTAAAGTTAATAAATAATATAAAACTCGATTTCATAACTTCAAGGTTTTAGAATAAGCCCAATAAATTAAAGAAATATGTCGGCGGTATGCTCCGATTTGTAAACATTTTCAGTGCTATCGTCACGGGGGACGCTGAAAAGAGTCACCAAATGGTTAACTGGCATACTGTAGTAGGATCCATGATTAAAACCACTTGAATGCGTTTCCAATTAGGCAAAGTTGCCAGACTCTATGGCAAAAAAATGCAAAGAGGCAATTTAGCCAAAGTTGCCAGACTGTTTGCCTTGTAGGACGGGGAATAAACAGGTGAAATTATGGTAGCGCAATTAAATGATTAACTAACTACAATGGAATTTTGGTTGGCAAATGAAAATCCTATGTATATAAATACATCATAAATGAATTTCGGTAAGTACATGCATGTATGCATGTGTGTGAGTAGGGGTGAGTGTGTGTGTGTGTGTGTGAATGCATTTGTAACGCGAACTGTGGCGCCTAGAAGCATGCAACGCTTTTTGCCCATTTGTTTGTTGACCCGGACAAGCAAGCGAAGTCATCGCATGCGTGTATCTACACACATATTCAACTCAGCGCACATGTGTGAGTGTGTGTGTGTGTGCGTGTGTGTGTGATTCGATGTATGTATGTGTGTGTTTGTGTGCGTGTAAAGTAGCTGCTGTAGTATAATTAGAGAGACATTAGCTGGAATTATTATGACTTTACCTATATGTTAGCAGTACTTTTCTGTTGTTCCCTTCTCGTCCTTAGCTCCTTGTGCTCCTTTTGCTGCTTTTGCTGCTTTTGCTGCTTTTGGCTTTTGTTCATCTGCTTTTCGTTGCTTTATGCGCTGCGGCTGCTGCTTATCTGATGTAATATATATAATCTCTTGTTTTCGAATTCCAAATTTGTTGCATACTTTTTTGGGTTTAATATAGCACACTTAACTACATGAACACTTGATGTTTGTCATTGTTTTGAGCAAACAGTACAATAAAAAAAAATCAAGAAAAACTGGCAAAAAATCTCTTTATCAAATATTATCGGCTGTTTAAATATTTCAAATATTTTATTTGTTGTTGTATTTTTTGGTTTTGTTGTTGTTGCTGTAGTTGTTTTAAAGGTGCAGCTTTCCCCGATTGCTTCGTTTTGTGGGTTGGTTGCTTGATTGAATGCGCCTGCTCACCGAATCGCAATTATGTGTAATCGCAATCTTTATCTCTGTCTGCTTGTCATTTTCTATGTTTTTTTTGTTGTTTGTTATATTTTATATTTCATAAATTTTGAAGTAAAGTTTGGATATTTTTTTCAAATTTGATTTTTTTTGATTATTTTGTTTGTTTTCCGTTGGCTTCAAGTTTTGCGTTATCCAAGGACCATCTGTGTGAGTGTGTGTGTGTGTGTGTCTGTGTGTTGGCGTGTTCCTGTGAGTGTGAATGTGTGTGTGTTGGTGTGTTTATGTATGTGTGTGTGTGTGTAACCTTTTAATTGAATTTTGTGCTCTTTTTTCTGCTGCTTTGTATGTGTTGCTTTGCGGGTGTTTGTTTGTATGCGTGTGTGTTTTGAGCTCTTTCAACGCTTTAAATATTTTTTATATTTTATTTTATATTTTTGCCGACTCCGAGTGCGTTGTTTGTGCTGCCTGGCACTGTAGACATGTGTGTTTTTTTTTTCTCTGTTTTATGTTTCAAATACAATGCTGCCAATGTTGCGGTGTTCGCTGTTGCTGCTGCTGTTGGCAGTTCGCTGTTCGCTGTTGCTGTCGTCACCGTTTTTTGGCTGAATTTGTATTATTTCTGTGTTTTCTTTTTGACTTTTAGCGCCGTTGCCACTTTCCGCGATTACAAACAACGTTCTAAAGCGCTCGCATACGTCTGCAGTCTGCAGGACATGAGCACGCGGCCCAAATCCCGAAAGCCAGCCAGCAAACATCGCGTCAACAACGACGACGCAGCCGCAGATGCACGACACTAGCAGCACCAACAACAACAATAACAATTATTACGCTCAGCAACAGCAATGGGGCAATAGAGCATTGGAGCATTCACTGTTGGAGCCGGTGATTGGGAGTCTGGGCCAGGCCAGAATCAGCAGTAGCAGTAGCAGCATCATAAATGTGCGTGCTCTCTTTCTCTCACTCTCTTGCTCTCTCATTCTCTCGCTCTCACTTCTTAAATATTTCCCTGTCTCTCTGGCTGAATCACACTTTCTCTCTCTCTCTTTTTCTCTCTCTCTCTCTGTGTACTGAACAAAGGAAAAAGTTTCCAAGCCGCTTTTGTGTCTCTTGTTAAGCGTGTTGCTGACTCTCCCACGCCTCCGCTCACTGCCTCTACCTCAACGCCCGCTGTCGGTCTCTTGCTCTCGCCTATGTAGGCCAAAACTACGTAGTGCTGCTGGCGGGGGGCGGTAGCATCAACGCCCCTAAATTACACGCTGAAATGGATTTATCTAGGAAAAGTGGGATATTTTGTAGATACGAAGTACCAAAAGAGAGAGAGAGCGGCAGCGTTGAAGAGAGAGCGCAAAATAGAGAGGGTACACCCCTACCAACAACTACCCCTACTCCTACCGCCACTTCTATTCCTACTTCCATTCCTCAGTGTATGTAAAGTTTCTCAACTACAAGACAGTGAGATTGGTTCTTCTTAACACCAAACCCGCTGAGCCCCAGTCCCCTCTGCACCGCCCCCCTCCCCTCACTCAACACAAGGATTTTGGGGAACAAGATTTTTTGGTGGGGCATAGGGGAGGCTGCACTCAGCGCTACTGAAATAAATTCGGGCAAAAAATTAAGTTGTTTTAGAGTTAATTCGAAAAGTTTTTAAAAACTTTTAATTGGTTAGGTGTTGGTTGTTGTTCACAGTCGGTTGTTGTTCCTTGTTGTCGGCTGTTGTTGTTGATTGTTTCGCTTGTTGGCTTCTCTTATTGTTCCCGGTGTCGGTTGCATCAGCTCCTTCAGGTTAAGCATCACTTAACACTCGGCCTAATACAATGCTTAGGCGTTGCTCAAACAACGTTCACAACTTTGATGGAAATTCATTTTACACTAATCTCAATAATAATAACTATTTGCATACCATACTCTATCGAGTTGTGGATTTGTTGGCAAAGCAAAAGAAACTTCAAACCAATAAAAGAAATAGAAGAAAAGTATGAGAAACCCTGACCTCGGCAATAGTGATAAATAATTTGAACACAAGTGCGAGCAAAATTCGCGTGCTTAACTCTACTTACACATACAAATATGCATACATCATTTATCATATGTTACATACATAAATTGCGGAATTCCGGTCTGCAATAAAATACACATACAAAAAAAAAATTGTAGAGAAAATAAATAAAAAATTACGTACAAATTGAATATTTCCATGAATTGAATTCTGTCAAATCGAATGGTGTGCGATTTGCCAATCTAATCATGGTATACGAAACCCATGGAGTACAATTTAGTATACGCCGCACTCCTTGTAGCACTACTCCCCCTCCCACACCCCCTCTCTAGTGCCGCGACTTTTGCTACTTTTGCTACCGTCTCTGCACCGAGCGCACTTCCTTCACCGCACCTTAAATGCTTTTACCGCCCACATTTCATATGCCAAAAACCCACCACAGAGCAGAGCACAGCTCAGAGCAGTGTAGAGTAAAGCGCAGCACACTTTCCCTCTTCCTTACTGCCTCCGCTGCTGTTTGGCTCGCGCGCTCAGCTCAAACAAGTATCCAATTTTGTGTGCGCTCAAAAGTATGCAACACTTTTTGGCTGCGTGGTTGCTGTGCTTGGTTGGCAAACCAATTTTATAGCAGTTGTTGCTGTAGCTGCTGTTGTTGAAGTTTGCTACAGTTGTAGTTGTTGTTGTTGTAGTTGTAACTGTAGGTAAACCTTTGAGGCATACATAATTAATATCCATTGTAAATGGACAGGGACTGAAATGGGTGGACAATCAAATGAGAAATCAAAAGGCACACACATCACTCACAATGACACACACCTGTGCCAGGCATAGACAGACTAAACTGCGCCCTCTGCCGCCCATTTGGCGTCACTATTGCCCGTTCATTGCCTTTTGTTATTCCCACACACGCACTCCACACCTGTATGTGTACACAATGCGCACACACACACCAACACACACGTACACACATACAGTGACATCTACAACGTGTACATATGTGTTGTCTTTGTGCTTCATTTACAACTTTACACAACATTGTAAACATAATAACGAGGCGCCCAACGTAGCTCCTGTTGTTACATGCCAAGATGCCAGCGAGGTGCAAGAGGAAGAGCGGTGAGAGTGTGCGCGAGAGCGAGAGAGAGGAAGGGCAGAGAGAACGTGGGAGAGAGCGAGAGAGCATTGGTCGCCAGAGCGTCGCGCTCAATGCTCTCAGCAAGTGGCTGAGGAGTACCTGCCAAGAAGACCAACGCCATCTATTGACATAGTGACACAATCAGACCGCACAAACAGCTCACACACACGCACACAATCACGCACACACACACACACACTCTGACACTCACTCATAAAATGAGAGAAACACACACATGACGGCAAGACGGCTGTTCTGGGCGGCTGCTGTGGTTTTTTGCCCAAAAATGAGCGCCGAGCACAAAGTAAACACACACACCTTATTCCTCGCTGAATAACTAGGCCAGCAGCTGGAGCGAAAGCTGGAGCAGCAGTAGCAGTAGAGGCGTGGTAGAAAGGGGGTGGGGTACGGCAGCGTGAAAGAAGGCAGCAACCGTACGCGTACGTGTACGGCACACGGCTGTCACTTTTGGTGCATTTCTATATAAATGGATATTAAAAGCGGTACACTTTCTTGAGTGGTCCACAAATAATTAAATTCTTTATATAAATAATACATAATTAAAATACTTAATACTCAAGGAAGTCAACAAATGCTTTCAGCTAATCAAGTGGAGTTGAAAGCTAAAGAAGGCATAGAGAAAGGTAGTTGTGGCTCATAATTTATTCCAGTTTGGTACAGTTAAAGCCCAAACCAAAGCCAAAGTACACTTTTCTACTGGTACATTGGGTCGATTTGCTTTCGAATGGGTCACTTTTCGAATGGCTCAGTGATTGTACAATAATACATTTTGTGGCACTATAAAGTACTAAAATAGTATATTAAATGGGGGCACACTTTTTGAATTTAGGTACAGGTTTTCTATACATTTATATGAAATAAATTTCAAGGGGTACGGCAGTGGATCAAGAGCAGTTATGGAAGCATCCACAACGGTGTGTACGGTGAAGTGTACAAAGATGAGTACAGCACTGGGTACCGCACTTGGTGTACAGGTACACCAACTGATACAGCAGAGAGTACAGCGGTGGTTATGTCATTGGGAACAACAATGGGTACATCAGTGACTACGCAGCAAAGTACGGCACTGTGTACAGCACTGGGAACAGCACTGGGTACAGCACTGGATGCAGCACTGGGTACAGCACTGGGTACATCACTTGGTACAGAATTGCGTACGGCACTGGGTACAGCCCTCGGTACGCCACTGGGTACGCACCAAGTATGAAAGCTGGTACATCAGTGAGTACGCAGCAGAGTACGGCACTGGGTACAACAATTGGTACAGTACTGGGTACAGCACTGGGTACAGCACTGGGTACAATCAGTACGGTACTGGGTACGGCTCTGAGTACAGCAATTGGTACAGTACTGGGTACGCCACTGGGTACCCCCAGTACTGCACTGGTTATAGTCCTGGGTTCAGTACTGAGTATAAAGTACCTTCCACATCAGGTACAACAGCAGGCATGAAAGCTGGTACGGCTCTGGATACAGTAGAGGGTACAGCTGCTTGTAAGGCCGTCCCAGCATCTGTTAGTGGCGGCGTTGCCCTGCTGGAATACCGATGGATATGTTGAATACATTAGATGGATGGTTGCACGAGACAGCCAAACAAGCAGCAGCAACAACAACAACAACAATAACAAAAAATATGAAATAAATAAAATGAAATGAAAAGCGCCGTGGAAAAGTGAGCAGAAAAAGTTGCGCGTGAGAGTTTGCGCAGGATCAGCTCAGGATACAAAAGGCCGCTCCTGTTTATAACTAGCTATCTCTTTCATGTCCACACTGGGTGCTTCCTCTCGCTCTCTTTCCTTCTTTCTCTGTCCCTCTCTCTCTCTCTCTCTCTCTCTCTCTCTCTTTAGTTCGCTGTAAAAGGAAATTTTGTGAGATTTCTTGTTGTTCTTGTGCGTGGCTACAAGTTGGGAAATTTTTGTGCATACGCTCAGCGAACTCTCTCACGGTTTCTTGCTCTCTCTCCAGCACTCTCTCTCCCTCTCTCTCTCGCTCTCTTTATCGCTCTGCGTATTGCTGTCTCTCTCCTGCTTACCGCTAAGCGAGCGTAAGCATTGACATTTGCTATTTGTGCGGCCAGAATTGAGATTTCGGAATGGGCATTGGGGAATACTGGATTGAAGAGTGTACCAGAGTGTGTGTGTGTGTGTGTGCGAGTGTGTGTGTGTATGGCACAGCCTGGTTGTTGCTGGCAACTGCTGGCTGCTAGCTGCTGGCTGCTGGCTGCTGGCATACCATGCCACATGCTTGAGATATTTTTAGTGTTTTGTCACACAAGCAGACATCTGTTTCTGAAATACTTACATACAAAGTCGCGCACAAATATAATTAAGATGTGGAGACACCCAACGTAGTCAAGAGACTCACAGACACAAACACACGCACACTTTTATATGTAAATAAGGGGAGATGTATGTATGTGTAAGTGTGTGCGTGTGCGTGTAGTCCGTGTGCGGACCCTAAGAATTTAGCTCAAGCAATTGTTGTTAGTGGCAGCAAATAGCGTCGACTGAAATGTATTAAATGTATCAATCAGCGTACTTTCTAGCTGAATTTTATCCCAATATTCAAGGACACATTCACACACACACACACGCACCCATACACCCACATACCCATGCACCCATACACCCACACACTAGAAGTCCGTCTCTGGTCTGTGGCACAAATGCCTATGCCTAGCGGTGGCAGCAGCCCTCTTCTTACCAGACCATACACGAAAAGACCAGACACGTTATGACACGACACGACAGAACGCAAACCTAACCAGCTAATGGTAGTAAACACATCTAACACATAAATTTTGGCTTTAAGTTTCCATGAAAAAATGTACCAAACTTGAATGAAGCACAATCAGTAGGATTTGAGTTGGAAACTCCTTTGCTAACATGCTGTTAGCTTAACAGAGCAGGTCAATGTTAACACTTTAGGTGAATGACAGTTTCTTAAGAAAAGCTAAATTAAACCAAAGAAAAATATCGGACGAAAACACAACTAGGCACGGCACGGCACGGCACGGCACGATCCTCTACCATCTCTAGCCTACGCACACTTTGGCTGGGCTGAGCCGAGTGCTCGTAGAACTCATAGAGCTTGTAGAGCCTGTGTTGAGGGCCCAAAGATGCGCTTGCGTTGTCATCTTCAAGTTGCCTTTTCTGTGTTGTTTTTTTGCTGCTTTACTGTTTTACTGTTTTTTTGTTGCTTTTTGCTTTTGTTTCTATATTTTGTAACTTTTTGTTGTTTTTTTTTTTTGTTTTTGTTGTGCCTTTTGAGGCCTTGACATGACACATGTCTTGACAAAGCTCATAAGTGTATTCCCTGGCACAAGTACGATGTTGCACACGCTCATTTGTTAATATAATAAGCATAACAGAAATGCAAAACAAAAGCAACAACAAGCACAAGATGAAGAAGAATATATGTATAAAAGCAAAATACAATTGATTTAAATTATAAATGCTTTTAGCCATTCTTTATAATTAGCCAAATGAGAGAAGGAAATCAACGGCTTTTTAGCAAATTGTATGCCGCTCGAAAGTATGCAACAAATTTGTGACACGAAACACGCAAACCAAAAGCGGCACTCAAATGGAAGAGGATAAGACAAACAAGCAAGGGAAGGGGAAGAGGGAAGAGGGCAGAGGGCTGAGGGAGGGAAAACAGAAGGAGAATAGCGTAAGGAAACAGAAAGAAAAGTTAGTTTATTTATTTAACTAAACGAGCAACTGTGAAAGTGAACTAAAGTCAAGTGACGAAGGAGGACGCTCTGCTCAGCGATGCCATTTTACATTACATTATAACCAAATTTTCGCTGACCTCACCGAGCACTCAACTTTGGCCAGTGTCATGTAAAAACAGCCAATCGATATGCACCAGTTTTTTAAATCCAATTCCGTCAATGACAACAAAAATAAAAAAAGAGAATACAAAAAAAAAAAAAATATATGTATATATATATATATATACATATATACATATAAGTACTTGTACATAAATATATGTATTCAAAAACTAGCAGTAAAGCCTAAAGCGCTACAGTGCCGACTGTAAAAGACCCTGTGCTGTTGGGCATAGGATTACAGCACACAGAGAAACTCAACTTACTTTGATTTTAAAATTGTTTTAAATAAGTTTAATAATTTAATACAAATAAAAAACATTTTTGATGACTTAAATTTTGCCACCAACCGCATACACCCTCGCCTTCTGCTACATTGAGCGCTTGGCCTTTAAAAGAGCGGTGAAAAGCTACTTTACACTGGTTTGGCCCCGCCCAATAAATAAAGAAGAAGCAGATAAAAATTGAACGCCCTATCCGCCCCATAGGCTTACATCAGAACGCAGTGGATGCGCTTCATTGCATGCACTTGATGCGAAAATTTCCAATTTGAATCATGCTTAAATTTCATTGCTAGATTTGCATAATTTTCCAATTACACAGCATTAAATGTCATATCACAATTACATTCCAAACATAAAGAAACGAAAGAAAAAAAAAATATACACAAAAAAAAAATGAAAAACATTTTGCGCAGCAATCTGTGGCTTTTATTTTTTCGACTTTCAAATAGTTTATAAATTGTTTAAAAAATGAAAACCGAGAATTTCATGGAGGAAAGTGTGAAAAGCAATAAGTTGCGATGCCGTTATCCAAAATGTCGCATATTCCGTCTGCTAATATGGAAAAGTTTCAAAAAACAAAAGCAACACAAGTCAACATATGTTCTATCCGCCGTTATACCTTTAATATTTTCCATCATAATACTCGTCCTTCGCTCGGCGGCCCATATCAATACGGATAAGGAACTGAGCCACACTATGATGGGCATTCAGTATGGGTTCTGGTGGCAAACACTAATCAATCAGACAAATAGTCGACGTGAACAGATGATTCTGGAACGAGAGGAGTAAGTTTTGAAAAGTCAAATCAAAAGTCAAGTTAAAAATGGTACACTGGTCTATAAGGCTTGTTAGCAGGTGCAATTGAACCCATCAATATGTTTCTCGTCGATCCAGTTAGTTTACTTTTCTTACCACGTCTTTACGCCCACGGATTTTGCAAAAAAAGTGCGCCAAAACTATTGAAACTTTAGTATAGCCTAGGAAGTCGGGATAAGTCATATATACAACTCACGGAAGGGGGTAGAACAATGATGTTTAGTGTGAAAAAGTTGTATTATGACAGTCAAACTCAGACAAGGAGGTTTGGGATATGATTCTATATACATCCTAGTCAAATTTTAACTATAACAAACCATATAGCTCTTTTAGCTTGACAGTTATATTCATCTAGTTTATATATATCTGACCCACTTTAGTCTGGAATGTAATTATGCCACATAAATATTAACTAGAATAAAATAAAGTTGAGATATCTCAACCAAATTCATACGTAATGAACTTGAAACGCTTAAGTACAAGCTGTCTAAATTTGGTAAGAAACAGTTAACAATTGTATACTTACACATTTAACATACAGTCTTTAGTATGGAAAGGTTTTTTTTTACACAAGTACAGGGTCTTTTACACTTTGTTTCACTTAACTGCGCCCCAATAATTATATACAACTTTAAATTTCTTTAGCTTCGAGAGCAATGTCTTTGTGCCGCAATTAACCCTTGCCTACGCGCCAAACTCCACGGCGGGTATACGAAAACTGATCGAAGGTGCTATTAGGAGTATGTCGATGACACCATCACAAATCTCCAGTTTTGCCGATTGCGAGGAATTACGTATACGTGCCTACTCCGAGCAGTTTTTGGCCAGCATTTGTTTTCACAACGTGGATGAGTCACAGCGTGGATTGCCCCTAAAGCTAAGCTTCTCGATCCTTATGCCATCGGAATTGAGACACTATGAGGATAGTTGGATTGGCAAAAGTTGGCTAGTCAATACCCTCTTTCGCACGGTGCCCTCGAGCAAAGTGAAAGAGAATGAAAACATTACCATTTCGGATTATGTAAGAGAGGGATTCCTATCCCTGCAGTACTACATCTGTGTGGAGTATCTGCACATCGCATCTGGTAATGCCAAAATACCCGAAGTCGTTTTGCTCTCCTATGCACTGAGCAGCAATTTATATGAATTGATGTCGGTGGGCGTCAATACACCAATTATTGTTCTGCTACTTGGATTTATGTTTCCTATAACCATTTTTACTAAGGTGAGTGAGAGTTTGGCTCTAAACTTAATCTAAAGAAGGGATTAGGAAAGCTGCTTAAAGACTGCCTAGAAAGTAACAAGAAAGTAAAGTACAGTCGAGCGCGCCCGACCGTATAATACTCTCTGCATTTGTCCCGATTAAATTATTAAAATCGGTATCCAGATATTACAATGCGTAGCACTTGAATTAAAATATGTTGAAACAAAAACAATCTAAGCATAATCAAACACACATCTGTTTGTTTGTATTCGAATACACATACGTTTGGCAATATGTATATGATGCAAATATGTATGTATGTATGTGTGTATTCGGCGCAGCCAGCGACCGCGGGCAGCGCTGCCGCCACACAAGCAGCGAAAACGTTCGAAAATGTGCTTGTGTGTTTCTATCTCGCTTGCACCTATAGGTTGATATTGCGTTCAATTATCAATATTGTAACGCTTCTAGTTTTCTTGTTTATGGTCCGATTTTAATGCGCCTTTCAGTATAGTTTAATATAGTTTTTCTCCACACGAATTATACAATTAAAATACTGTACGATACGAACAAGTTCGCCAAACCCGGCATTGAAGGTTCCAGCCTTTTTTATCAAATGTGGGAAAAGTGGGCGTGGCAGTCCAAAATTTTAAATGGCAATGCAACTATGCCGTCGCTACGAACCTCCCGTTCCAAAATTGGTGATCCTAGGTGCCATAGTTACTGAGATATTTGCCGAAAACACCAATTTTTTCCGAGGTGTGTCCAGTTTTTTGCTTATTGTGCGCGAATGGGGCGTGGCATCGAAAAAAAAAAGATTCTTGTATTGACTGACCAAATATGTGATCGTTTGACACCAAGATCGAACTTGTAGCTCTTACCATCTCTGAAATCTGTTTGTTCATACGGACAGACGGACAGACAGACAGACGGACAGACGGACAGACGGACATGGCTATATCGACTCGGCTTGTGATGCTGATCAAGAATATATATACTTTATGGGGTCTGCCACGCCTCCTTCTGCCTGTTACATACTTTTGCACAAACACAATATACTCTTGCAGAGAGTATAAAAAGTAGATGTCCCATATGGAGTCTAATTAGTCTACCGTTAGACCCCGTACTCTCCAAAAGAGTAGAGGGGTCTATTAATTTTGTCAGGCACAACAGAAAGAACAGGCAGAAGGAGGCGTTTCTGACCCCATAAAGTATATATATTCTGGATCAGCATCGAAAGTCGAGTCGATATAGCCATGTCCGTCAGTCCGTCCGTATGAACAGCTGGATCTTTTAAATTACAAGAGCTAGAGCCACCAAATTTGGAATCAAAGTCCGTCTATATGTCAGGCAGGTTAGCCTTATTTCAAATTTTTGCCACGCCCCTACCACCCACGCAAATTGTAAAAAACTATATTCATGACACTACAACTATCCAAACTATCAGAGCTATGTAGACCAAGTTCACACTGTACGCGTATGGTACCTCTATAACTATCCTCACCAAGTTTGATTGGGATCGCCCATAGCTTCCATAGGACAAATCGGTCGAAAAATAGGACATTTGTATGGAGACATGTAGTGTTTGTTGAGCTACTGCAACCAAACTTACATATTATATGTATGATACCATTATAACTATTCTCAACAAGTTGTATCCGTATCGGACTACTATAGCCTATAGCTCCCATAGGACAAATCGGTCGAAAGCTAAGGAAAATGCGCACTAGAAGTAGTGCGGGGTCAGCTCGCTCGACTTAAGCCTTTCTTACTGGTTAACAGTCGGCTCACTCGACTTTAGTCTACAAAAATTACTCAACACTTGCTTTGGTAACTCCCTATGCCTCCATCCCATAGGATGTCGTGGAGGAACGAGCGGTTGGCATGCATTTCGCACTGAACACGAATCATCGCGTAGCTCGACTGCAGTTTGTCGTTTGGTATTTGAATGGAGTTTGCTTGCTGATGTTCACCTGTACGGTGTTTACGTTCATGTTGAAGGTAAGGTGACTGTTCATGTTATTATTGTCATTGTGATTGCTGTTAGTGTAAGTAAACTGTTTGTAGATAAATTGGGATGGCCACTCGTCCTTCTTCCACAAATGTCCATGGGCAGTAATGATAATATTTTTCATCTCCTACGTTTTATCGGCTGCCGCATTTTCCATACTCATGGGCGTCATAATGGGCTCATCAAAAATGGTGGTTGCCATTGTGCCCGTCTATTGGATACTGGCATCACTGCCCCTACTCGCTGGTCATGCCGTCGACTCCAACTGGGGGTATTTCTTTCTCTTTGCCTGCTCTGTGTTCCTCTGCAATGTGACGCTGTGCAGTGGCTTACGGCGTATTCTGTGCCTCGAACATGTCAGTCAGTTGAATGTTGAAAAGTATTTGCAATCCTCGTTCATGTCCGGAGATACCACATTACTGTTATTTATCGGTTTGTTTTATATGCAGGCATTGGTCTATATGCTACTGGCCTTGTGTTTGGATGGAAGTATGTCACCCTGTTTGCCACGATTACTCAAATTTAAACCATGTCGTCTGGTTTTGGCCAGGTTTCGTAAATGGTATAAACGGCGTAAGCGTCGCAAACAAGAACAAAAGGATATGGAATCGGAGCTTAGAGAGGATATGTCACGACGCATATCGGAATTGTCCGAAATGAACGAGCAATTGACCAAAACGATAATACTCAACTCCCCGGAGGAGTTGTCCACCAACGAAACAGCTGAAGCAGAAGCTGCTGCCAATGATAAGAAGAGAAAGATTGTTCCGGTCAGCTCCGTGGTGTCACCAACTATGAAAAGCCCCAACAGAGACGCTAGTGAGAGTAGTGATAATAGTGACGATCCATTCGATTTTTCACGTCAACGATTATCGGAGAATAAACCCGATCATGAGCTGGAAATCTGGCTAAGTGATAACGAACTAAGACACTCATCGAATCAAACCGAGCACTCGACGATCTATTACCTACAACAATCGAGTAATATCAGCAAAGAGACGGATGGTAATAATAAACCGGTGATTAATTCACCCGAATCGGAAGTAGACGTAACACGACCGGTTGTGATTGAGTTGAAAAATGTTTGGAAAAAATATTATAAAACATTTGCGGTACGAAATATTTCATTGAAAGTGTATCAGAACGAAACGGTGGTACTACTGGGTCACAATGGATCCGGTAAGACGACCATATTGAACATGATCTGTGGCATTGCATTGCCTACAATGGGTAGCATAGAAATCTCTGGTCATGATATAGTCAAGCAACCCTCGTTGGCCTACAAACATGTCGGTCTCTCCCTACACAATCTGAATCTAGTCAGTGAATTTACCTTCTACGAACATCTGATCTACATGTGCCGTTTGCGTGGACTTACACTGGCCCAATCCCAGGACGATGTCACCTCCTATATGCGTTACATGAATGTCCAGTATCTGAAGGGGACTTTGGTCAAACAACTGACAACGGGACAGAAACGATTGCTTCAAATGCTTTGCGCTTTTGCGGGTCGCACAAAAATCGTTTTGCTCGACAAGCCCATGGAAGGTGTCGACGCCTTCAAGCGAGGGTTGTTCTATACGTTTACCCTGCGACAGAAATATAAAAGAACAATTTTCATTACCACCAATTTTCCACATGTGGCTAGTAATTTGGGTGATCGCATTGGTATACTGATCAATGGAAAACTTCATGCCATTGGAACGGAGAGAAATCTGATTCGATTGGACAAGAATGTGTATCGTTTGGTAAGTCAATCATTATACAAGTTATGAAGTTAACTAAACTTTATCGTTATAGACCTGCTATCTAGGAGCACAGTGTGATTTCTCCATGCTCTTTAAATACTTTGCCTCCCACATACCCAGCATAGAGATCGAGTTGCGTAGAACTGATTCAGCGGTATTTCTGATCGAACAGTTTGACTTGGACAGACTGACAGATCTAATGAATTCGCTGGCAAAGAGTAAAAAGGATTTGCATGTGGAGAGCTATCAACTGATGACACCCAATGTGGAGCATGTGCTACTTAAAGCCATGATGCACAAGCATAGGAGTCAGTATATCGACTATACACTGTTAAATCTGTCAACGCTTATACGCCACGTGGAGCAGATGCAACAGTCGCGAGGAAGAACCTTTTCCCTGGACAATATTGGCCAGTTCTTCAGGCACATACATGTGGTGCTCCGCAAGCGTTGCACTTTGGACATCCGCAGCTATTATATGCCACTAATGCAGATCTTTCTACCCTCGATCCTTTGTGCGGCTTTGCTGTCTGTACCGCATTTGACCAAGGATCGTCAAGTGCTCAATGCGCCCACATTACAATTGAATTATTTTCACAATTCAAGAATTTTGCTACAGGAGAAATCCACATTGGATCCCATTTTGGAGGCCAGCAGACATTATCGTGAACGCATCAGTGCAAGTCAGACGATCGTTGATGTGGATGAAAGTGATGACATCTTGGCGGCTATGAGACTTTTAATGATCAGAGACTATCTGATTAGTGATCTGGATTTTCCATTGGCGGCCATTTTTAGGGATGATTATGTCGAGGCTTTGTACAATAACAATTTCATTCATTCGTCGCCCATTAGCCTCACTGTGGTGATGGATGCATTAGCTGCGTAAGTCGTAACCTAACCTAACCTAAAATAATCGAAACCTAACCTAATCAAACCTAACGTACCCTAGCCTAACCTAAGCTATCCTAACCTTACCTTAACTAACCTAACCTAACCATACCATACCTAACCTAACCTAACCTAACCTATCCTAACCTAACCTAACCTAACCTAACCTAACCTAACCTAATCTAACCTAACATAATCTAACCTAACCTAACCTAACCTAACCAAACCTAACCTTACATAACCTAACCTAATCTAACTTTACCTTACCTAACCTTACCCAACCTAACCTAACCTATCCTATCCAAACCGAACCTAACCTAACGTAACCTTACCTAACCTCACCTATCCTAACCAAACCTAAGCTTACCTAACCTAACGTAACCTAACCTTACCTAACCTAACCTTACCTAACCTAACCTAAGCTAACCTAACCTAACCAAATTTATATTTTCAGTGCCTTTGTGAATCCCAGCTCGGAAATCAGTGTGGCACTGGAAATACTACCATTTTCGACCCTGCACACAGCAGATCTGGAGAATGGCATAGACTGTCTGGATTGGGTGTTTAAGGTCATGATCTGCTTCTGTTTCTCCTTTGTTTGGGCGATGCCATTGCTAAATTTTGGCTTGGGGCGTGGCACATATGGACGAGTTGAGCTGATCGGAGGTATGCGATTTAGTACATTGAGTATTGCCAACTTTCTGTATGGCATGTTCAAGCTGTTGCTCAGTCTGATACCCCTTAATGCTGTGATGCTGTTGTTTAACAATGTGATGCCCTGGAATATTCATGACAACTGTATGTAAATCAAACGATTACAGGGTATTTTATTTAAACTTCACATTCTGTTCAGATGAATTTATCTACTTAGTACTGATTGCTGGTGTATACGTTTTATCACTGGGTACTTTGATATCATATTGGATGTCGCAAATGCGCCTCGGATTTGTCATTATCATCTTGGTCTATGCAATGGGGATTTTGGTCTTTTTGGCCCTGTGTGAAATGCCCAATCATAGTGCATTAGATTTCGATTCTGTACTGCGAATTCATCCATTCTACAGTCTTTTGCATAATCTGATTTATGTGGGCAATCTATCGGAAGTATCAACGGTGTGTTCCGATGAGCAAAGTTTCCAGACGAGCGTTTATTTGGAGCAGTGCCAGAAAGCTCCGAATTGTTGTGGTAAGTGTAGAAATCTCTCGACAGTTTAGACAATACCCACTTAACTTTATGAATCATTTTCAATAAGTTCTAATTTCCAGATTAAGCATATCATTAACTTTTTCATTGGTATTGCTTATTAATGAAATTATATTATGCATTGTTTTTGCATTGAAAAAGTAAATCTAATGAAACTCTGGATTATATAGAGCACATAATAAGCATTGAGTCATTAATTTTTCATTAGTATTGAATTCTAATAAATGAAATTCTAATAATTCATTGCCATTGAAAAGAAAAGTTTTAAGAAAATCTGGCTTGCTGAAACATTAGACAAATCATTAGCAATAGCTGAGTCATTAACTTTTTCATTAGTATTGAATTTTAATAAAAGTCTATATTTTTCATTGCCATTGAAAACAAAAATTTTAAGGAAATCTGAATTGCTGAAACATTAGGCAAATCATTAGCATTGGCTGAGTCATTAATTTTTTCATTGGTATTTATTTAAAATGAAATTCTATAGTAATTGTAATGAGCTAATGGATTACAAAGCAAATTATTAACATTAGCTGAGTCATTAATTTTTTCATTAGTATTGAATTCTAATTAAAGCCTTTATTTTTCATTGCATTGAAATCGAAATTTTTACAGAAAATTTGAATTGCTGAAACATTAGGCAAATCATTAGCATTAGCTGAGTCATTAACTTTTTCATTAGTATTGAATTTTAATAAAAGTCTATATTTTTCATTGCCATTGAAAACAAAAATTTTAAGGAAATCTGAATTGCTGAAACATTAGGCAAATCATTAGCATTGGCTGAGTCATTAATTTTTTCATTGGTATTTATTTAAAATGAAATTCTATAGTAATTGTAATGAGCTAATGGATTACAAAGCAAATTATTAACATTAGCTGAGTCATTAATTTTTTCATTAGTATTGAATTCTAATTAAAGCCTTTATTTTTCATTGCATTGAAATCGAAATTTTTACAGAAAATTTGAATTGCTGAAACATTAGGCAAATCATTAGCATTAGCTGAGTCATTAATTTTCTAATGAAAGTCTATATTTTCATTGCATTGAAAAGGAAATTTTAAAGAAAATCTGAATTGCTGAAACATTAGGCATTAGCATTAGCTGAGACATCAAATTTTTCAATGTTATTGATTTTTAAAGAAATTCAAAATATTTAACATTTACTGGTATTGGAAAAGTTTTAAGTTTTATACCCTCCTTTTTCGACTTTACATAAATTTTAAAAATTTTTCTCCCCGTTTAGTGCACATACCACAGAGTTATTTCTTTTGGGACATTTTATGGTCCACTTACTTACTGATTGTCTTAATATGGATAATTTTTTACGTGATTAACTTTACGAAAACAAAACTAAAGCCAAAGAAAAAAATGGACAAGGAGACGAGAGACAGCAAGTAAGTTAGTTTAACAAAAACAAAAACAAATTCAACTTACTGAACTGTTTTTGGTATTACAGCTCTGACAGCTGCTTTGACCAAAGTGTGCTACATTTTACCAGCCGGAATACTCGGGATAAGACCTGGATTAAGGAGAAGATACGAGTGCGAACAATGGAGCGTCCCGTTATTAGGGAAAAGGCATTGAGTGTGGAGAATTTAAGCGTGTTCTTCGCCACCAATGTGGTGCTACATCGTATAAACTTCTTGTTGGAGCGGTAAAAGCGAGAACTATCGTTATTAATCGATTGTATCGATAAATCGGTGTCTATTTTGGTACACAAAACTTATCGATTATATCGAAATTTAATTGTTATTTGTAGGATAATAACTACTATTATCTTTAGTTCTGTTCTGTCTCTGATTCGTACCATTATCTCATTTTCCAGCTATCAAACCTTGTCAATTATCGGTGTGAGTGGATCAGGTAAAACGGTGCTGATCAAATCTCTGTTGGGCACAGTGGAGCACAGCACAGGAACGATCCACAGCTATTGTAATCCATTCTATCGCAACGCTGGACAAGCGAACTGTATGCCCCTATCGCATTGTCCACAGGACGATGATCTCGAGGATGCATTAACCGTAACGGAATTCGTTGAGTTTGTGCTAATTATTAGGGGGCTGCATAAGATCAACATTGCCAGGCAAACCAACAATTTGTTGAAAATGTTTGATCTGTACGAAAGTCGCTTCCATTTGTTGACCAATTGCAGTCGTGGAGTCTTAAAAAGATTGAACATTGCCATTGCGTTGATCGGTTATGCCGGACTTATACTGATGGATGATCCTTTTTCGTATCTGGATGCCAGCAGTTGGCGTAAAATCTATTCGATAATTGAGACACAATGCGAAACGGGTCAGGCCGTACTCTACACCTGTTCGGATCCTCGATACTCGGATTTGGCCCATCGCACGGCCATTCTAGAGTCCTCCAGTCTGTGCGTCATTGGGGAACGACAGGAGCTTCAATTGGAACAATTTGCTGCCTATTTTGTAGTCGATACGCATATCACAATCAATGAGATCAAGGAATTGGAAACGAGGACCAAGACAAGGCTGTTCTCCGAGGATAAGTTGAACTACCTGCAAGTATGCGCCATAGTAGAGCACATATTTCCACATGCGATTTTGAAGTAAGTAATTTAACCACAAACTATCGTCGGAAATCTGTATTATATCTTGTTCCAGATCAAGAACCCGTCATATGGTATCCTTCTGGCTCTCCAGCACTACATACAACATGTCCCTCATTCTGGAGACACTTCACAAGCACTCGAATTTTTTTTTCTCCTACTCGATCCAAACACCGTCCATTAAACAATTGTTTGGCAGCATGGTCGATGGCCAGATTAAGTTCCTTGATGTAATCGAAGATGAAGACAGTGAATGCTTAAATTTTGTGGAATAAAAATTTGCAGCTAATTGGCCATTTCAATTGGACATTGAATGATTGAATGATATTGAGTGAGGGGCATTTTGAAGGTTCCTGTGTGAACTTTTTACGACTCAAACGATTCATGCACTTTGTGTAACTTGTAAACTATATTTGATTTTATATATATTTTATAAAAGCGGTGCATGTGTATACACTTATAATAAACTAGTAAGAGAGTCTGAACATTGGTGGAACTGTAAACCACGTGCTCTAATTTAAATAGCTCTTGAGTTGATTATTAACAAGAAAGAATGAAATACTCCCCTTCCGACTTTAGGATACCTGTTACACAGTTTCAATATGTTATTAAGAATGGGGTATGATAATAGTATTAGTGATGGATAACATAACTTAGAAGGCCGAACATTTTTATATAAATTCATGCTTAGAGCATATTTTCGACCGATCGTTCCTATGGGAGCTATACGATATAGTAGTCCTGATCAAACTTGGTCAGTATGTATATATTGATGGCAGATGTTTTTCATACTAAGGCTCTATAAATTTTTATACTCTCTGCAAGAGTATATTGGGTTTGTGCAAATGTATGTAACAGGCAGAAGGAGGCGTGGCAGACCCCATAAAGTATATATATTATTGATCAGCATCACAAGCCGAGTCGATATAGCCATGTCCGTCTGTCCGTCTGTCCGTCTGTCTGTCTGTCCGTCTGTCTGTCTGTCCGTCTGTCTGTCTGTCCGTCTGTCTGTCCGTATGAACAAACAGATTTCAGAGATGGTAAGAGCTACAAGTTCGAGCTTGGTGTCAAACGATCAGATATTTAGTCAGTCAATACAAGAATCTTTTTTTTTTTCGATGCCACGCCCCATTCGCCCACAATAAGCAAAAAACTGGACACACCTCGTGAAAAATTGGTGTTTTCGGCAAATATCTCAGTAACTATGGCATCTAGGATCACCAATTCTGGTACGGGTGTTCTTTGCGAGAGCATAGTTACATTGCCATTTAAAATTTTTGACTGCCACGCCCACTTTTCCCACAATTTATAAAATAGTTTTTAAGCTTCAATACCGTTTTTTCCGTATCGTACAGTATTGTAGTTTATAACTGGTGTGGAGACTAACTATATTAAACTATCCTGAAAGGCGCATTAAAATCGGACCATAAACAAGAAAACTGGAAGCGTTACAATATTGATAATTGAACGCAATATCAACCCATAGGTGCAAGCGAGATAGAAACACACAAGCACATGTTCGAACGTTTTCGCTGCTTGTGTGGCGGCAGCGCCGCCCGCTGAAGCTGGCTGCGCCGAATACACACATACATACATATATGCAGCATATATTGCCAAACGTACATATGTATGTGTATTCGCATGCAAACAAATAGATGTGTGTTTGATTATGCTTAGATTGTTTTTGTTTCAACATGTTTTAATGCAAGTAATTCACATTGTAATATCTCGATACCGAATTTAATAATTTAATCGGGACAAATGCAGAGAGTATTATACGGTCGGGCGCGCTCGACTGTACTTTTCTTTCTTGTCTATACTAAAACATGCTATTTGTATCTGTACATTTAATTATTGTTGAAAAAAGAACGCCCTAAAGTGGGCGTGTCAAAAACAAAAACAAATTTGTACTTCTAGGGTATTGCAGCTTTCATTTGCGACGTCTTTCACCTTTTTAGCTCTTATAGGCTCTGAGATCGCTTTGTTCATACAGACGTACGGACGAACAGGTAGATGGACAGACGAACATGGCTATATCGACTCGACTATTGATGCTGATCAAGAATATATATGATTTATGGGGTCGGACTCGCCTCCTTCTGCCTGTTACGCACATTTTGCTACTGACAAACTTAATAAACCACTCTACACTTAAATATTTAAGAGTACAGGGTCTAAAAACGCAAAGAAAAATATTTACTGCTTTTTAAATTTGCATGCCTTCTATTTTGAAGCATTTCAAAATAATTTTCAATGTGAATATTATTTAAAGTTCTTTTCTTTAGAAAAAAATGTTTTCTTTGTAGTGTAAGTTATGTTTTAAAATTATTATTTTTTAACTAATGCGACTAAAATCGACTTTGTAAGCATTGTGCAGTGTGTAAGACATTTAAGTGATGGCTAAGAGTCAGTTGTAAAAGCCCTTAAAAAGGCACAAAGGAGCAGCAAATCGCGTGTCTGAACACACCTCGCAGGTATTTTGAAAAACGCCCTCAATTTGGCAATTTGGGACATTTGTCATACAGGGGGGGAAGTAGGGTGGGTAGATGGGAACAGACGAGGAAGAGACGAGTCGAAAAGCGCACTGAACAACGAGCGAACAATTCATGTCGACATCAAAACTGACAGACCGTACAATTGGCCATCAAGACGAGCACAACTCACCCTGCAAGTAATCAGTTTAAAAATAATATACCTACAGTTTCAGGCAGCTCACAAAAGCAACAAAAACAAGAAAAAAATTAAGTGTAGTACTTCTGCAACAAGTTGTTTTTATGTGCAACAAGGCGATGCAGCAAAATATTGTTGCCACAAGTTTCAGTTTCAGCTGGGTGAAAAAAAAAGCTTTAAAGCAAACGGCAAATGATAAAATTGTTAACTCAATTTTTTTGGCCCCCACTTAGTGACTGACTTTATTGACTGAACGCATGACAAAATACGCGAAAAGCTGCAGTTTTTTTTAATGAATTTCTGCTATTGAAAAGGGAGTGAAAGGAGGGATGATATTAAATAATTCTTTTTGAAAAAATTAATTTCTTTTTTTTGTATAAATATTGTTTTTAGTAAATTGTTGCATATTTTAACTACTCACCCTATGAAAACAATTTGCTCACATCGAGGGTATTTTCACAGTGACGCATAGAGAAACGTTTGCCATTTTTTTACATTTTTTTTTTTTGTGTTTTTTTGCCTTTTTGGGAGGGGGTATGTAAATACTGATAGGGTCTTTTGGGAGACGCATAAAAAATGCAATATGCGAGTACCACTATTTGAGCAAGTGAATGCTGCATTTATGCAGAAATTTATAAATAGGTTTGAGGCCCAGAGAGCTGCTCAGAGAACGAGACAGCCAGAGAGAGTAAGAGAGAGGGATCATGACAATGATGACGATGATGATGATGGCATATAAATTATTTTCATCTGGGACTTTTTCTTATGAGCACAATTAGTCTGTGCGAAAAGGTTGAATAAACTATTTGTGGCAACTACACGGGTGCCCATAACTTTGGGCCACAACAGGATTAATATGACAACAATTGATACAACAACAACGAAACGTCTCATTTGTTTAGCAATTTTATTTGTCATTTTGTTGTTGCCATTAAGCACACACGAACTGAGCCGTGACCTGTGCCAAGGGTCAGACGATGATGCAGCCGATTGTGCCAAATCCCCGGAAGCAGTGTCAGTGGGCGTGGCAGCGGCAGCACGCAAAACAATGCCACGACGTGCGGCAAAAACTAAATTTAAATTCCATAAAATTGAACGAATGGATGACAGCAATGCGGGCGTAGAGGATGACGATGACGATGATAACGATGACAACGATGATGATCATAATTCTGCAACAATGAGAAATGATGAGCAATCGGAACAGAATGATGAACCCAATTCAGCGGGGGAGGAAGACAATGATGAAGATGACGAAGGAGAAGACGGAGGCGAAGACGTAGACGAAGCTGACGACGACGATGCTAACGATGACGATAACAATGACGACGACGATAACGAGGCAGAAGAAGAAGAGGATGAAAAACCCTCAGTTTTTAGCCAAATTATGGCCATATTTAACAACGATGCAGCTAACGAAACCGCCAACGAGCGTGCGACAGAGAAAACGAGAGCTAAAGAGAAAGAGAAAGCAAGTAAATCACAATATCCGAATATTATCAATTGGTTCCACTGGCTGATCGAGCAAACCGGCGACGAAACCGCTCAAGTGAGCAAAAAAAAAGATAAATCGAAATCCATTAAGTCCGACATCGATTGGTTCACGTACCTCAAGCGTTGGCCCTTCAACAGCATTTTTCCCGAGCAACCCAAAACGGGTCAACGAACTAAAGCCAAGAAGGAGCAACAACAACAAGAGGAGAAGCAACAAAGTCAGAGACAGCGTGCCAGGGATGCAGCATCACGTGCACAGTCAAAGAGCGAGGAGTACATGGAGCTACTGATACACTCGCTGCCCGCTTTCTTTGGCAATGTGGCCCAAGTGAAGAGCGGCGAGTGTCACCAGCAATTGGAGCTACTGCATCAACAGTTGCGAGCACACAAGCTGTGGACACTGCAGAGTACGCTTCTACAGGGCGGGCATTCGTTAGCTAGTAGATAAGGCAACCGTCGATTAATTCGATTACTTTGCCATATTAACAATCGATAAAATAGTAACGAAACCAATCAGTCTCTAGTGCAAATTATGCTTATTTGAGCTATTTGTATGTTAAAGACCCTGTACTGATTTCTAATCAACAATCGACACAACAAATAAGTCGTTAAAAGACAAAGAACTATTGATCCAGTCAAATATCGAGTTTAATCGACTGTTAAAGACCGTGCAGTTGTACTTACACTCTAAGAAACTTAGTCGCACAACTTAATCTACAGCTGCTTAGCGTGTAGATATCCCAATAGGGCTCAAGATTTCCTTTTGGGGTAGCGGGTATTTTATAGTCATGGCATTTAACTTTAATATACCGAAATTGCTTTAATTTCAGTGCTCGATGCCACAGGTAAAATTGGTTCGGGACTTTTGCGCGGCAACATCAATCAGTTCGGAGACTTTGACCAATGCACCCAAGTGTCCACATCGGTAAAGGTTGCGAAAGGGGCTAAACCGATGCGTGTGAATGGCAAATATTGTCTAGCTCAAATCGAGATGCGATCGACAACAACAGAGCTCAAGGATGCACTGCACTTGCTGCATGGACGTGGTCTCTGGCACGCCCAACTGAAGAACGTATGTAGAACGAAGGTTGCTACAAGAACCAACTAAATTGTAAGATCAATTTCAGCCCAAGCACTTTGTGCCACGCTATAGCATTGCCAACTGGGGCATCTGTCTACCGCATGCGTGCTCCGCTCACGTGGTGCACACGATCATTGAGACGAGTCTGCGTCCCTACAACGACACGGGCATTCAGTTCCACATCGATGTAAGGGATGAACACTGCAGCACGAAGCGCAAAAAGAGTTTCATGAAACTGTTGTCCAAGGACAACAATTTGGCTCTGGGCATGTGAGTTAACTACATTCTGTTCTAAACGTACTGTAATACACTTTTGCCTAGTTGCTATACCAATTAGTTTGACATTATCCAATCAACATTCCATTGTTTCCATAAAATATGTTTAAGATCCCAAGCCAATTACTTTAGGATCTACTAATAATACCAGTAATTCTTAAGCCTCAAACGTTCATTCCAAATTGGAAGACTGTAGCTCCTACAATCCCCGAGATATCGCGATATCGACTCGACTGTAGCTACTGATCAAGTGGGATTAGCCACGCCTCTCTCGCTGATTATAACGCACAATTTTTATTTTAGGGAATACAATCACTTACCACGAAATGTGTTCGTTTTCCCCAGAGTTTTTATTTATATACATTGATGTGTTTCTGTGCCTGTGTGTGTGAGTACACAGTCGTGAGCAGCTTCAGGTCACGAACTGATTTAGATTAAAAGAATGTGTGCAAAATTACATGTCTAAGTGTGTGTCAGTCAGTCTGCATTCATGATTTTCTGCAGCGCTGAGTTATTTGCTGCTGCTAGTCTCCACAGGGCTGGACTTGGGTTCCTTATTTAAGTCTTTAGGGTTCATATGTAATCCAGCGGCAATAAAACGTTTACTTGCTGGAATATCCAAACGTTGGGCTGCCAATGAATCATTTATTTCCTTTTCGCGGGCTAACATCTCTTTTGCACGTCCCAAATCGTGTAGGATGTGATGCTGCAATATCAATATCAAAGTTATTAGTAGAGTCACTAATTTATTTGTTTATTTCTTACCTTGGTCGCATCGGAACCGCTAAGTTTGAGGTACATATAAAACAACGTGCTATTGGCATAGGCCAAATATGTGTCCAGTTTAATTAGCTCTTCGGCCGTTAAAGTTGTGACATCGTGTACCGACAAGGCAACTTTCAAATCCCTTTCCAACACATCCAGATGAGCCGTAAATTCAGCGTTGTGCACATCCTTATTAAAAGATGGTAAATTGTTTGCATCTTTTGCCCCACTCATAATTTCGTCTAGAGTTGAAACTAAATTCGATTACAATAACGATACATAGGTGTTTTTAATCGTAGTGGCGATACATTGAGACGACAAACATCGTTTCATGCGATGTTTGGAGATATCGATACATTTTAACAAAACATCGATGCTTTTGTTTTGAATGAAAACAAACTGCCATTTGCATTAAAAAAAAACAAACAAATTCTTTATTATAGATTTTTAATTGGCACACTTGGCTGCGCTTGCGTGCTGTCTGGTATTTGGGAGCACTGGGATTGGATAAGCAAAAAGCTATTACGACTCAGCATTTGGAATACCAATTCCACTGAGACAGAACCTGTAGAAAAGGAGGAAGAGGACAAAGTGGAGGAAGTCAACGAATCAGAGGAAAAGAATGAAAAGGATGTGGAGGAAATTTCTCCACCATTACATTTGAGAATACTGAATGCTTTTTCACCGCAACGCACCTGGCAATCTCTGGTGTCGCTCGATGCACCCGATATTGAGTTTCCTCTCATTCATTTGCTCAAAATTCTCGCCACTTTTATGATCTATGTGAATCTCAAGTTCATTATGGCCGGTCACTTGCCCATAACAAATCGAGATGCCTTCGTGGGTACAATCAACAGCTACTGGAGTCTTGTCTATCGAGTTCCGTTGCTCTACAGCGATTTGCTGCTGCTGTTGAGCGGTTTCCTGGTTGCTCACAAGTTATCCAACGAAATGGAAGCCACTTGTCGTCTCAGCTTTCTGCGAAATGTTGCCACCAAGGCGTGTCGTTATGTGCCCAGTATTCTGGCCGTGCTGGGCTTTCAAACATGGATACTTCCCCATCTGGGCGCTGGTCCACTTTGGAATCTGTTGGTGGGCGAGAACGCGCGTCTCTGCGAGCAGAATATGTGGCGTAGTGCTCTTAATGTGCAAAACACGGCCGATATGGAGGAGATGGTAAGTAAATAAAATAAATAACTAACTCGGTAGTGCTCTAACAGGATCTGTTTATTGAAATACTTTCCCGATTTCAGTGCTCACCGCTGACAGTGCAACTCTCATTGGATATGCAACTGTACTTCTTGGGCGCCCTAGTCGTGTGGCTCTATTTCACTGATCCAGAAGCGGGATTTTTCCTCTGCGGTGCTTTTCATGCCATTTCCGTGGCAGCACGTTATTCCCGCACCCAGCGTGACCATCTGGCACCATCCCTATTTCATGGCATTCAGTGTGTTCCTGAACCTTAAAAGGGTCATTTAATATTAATCTGATTAATCATATTTTCTTTTATAGTGTCAGCAAATTCTATCGCACTGCAAACTTAATCTATACATCACCGATCACCCGAGCCACAACCTATTTGCTGGGCATCGGCGCTGCTTTGTTGTTTCGCAGTGAATCTGGTGTCTTTCGTATCGCACCGCGTTTTCGGCGTACGGGTTGGGTCTTGGCCATGCTGGCGTTGGCCTATTGCTTCTGGTCACCGGCATCGGGCATACGTAGCAAGTACGTTTACAAGTCCAGTGATGCAGCTGCCTATCTAGCTTGGAGTCCATTGATACTTGGCCTAGGCATTTGTTGGTCGATTCTAATGGCACCCTGGGATAAAAGTATAGTCCAACGTTATCCAAGAATTGCCAGCGCACTCTTTTTACTCTCACGGATTGAAATACCACTTCAACTGGCCAGCTACGTAGTTGTGCTTTGGAACACGGCCAGTGTCAAGGAGCCACAACAGTTTCTCTTATCAGATCTGGTAAGTTGACAGTAGTCATGGGAAAATAGTGTATATATATTCTTGTTCAACAACAAAAGACGTGCCGATGTAGCTTTATTTCGGTCACTTTAAGAGCTGGAGCCATTAAGTTTGGAATGAAATTATGTTAATGTTCTCCACACCCCCGTTTATTCGCTTTCCACAGATCAGTCTTTCGGAAGTAGCGCTGATTGTGATTTTCGCCATCGTTGTCGCCTTTCTAATTGACTTTCCTGCTCAAGAGATTGGACGCCTAATACTTGACTTAAACTTTAGTGATCCTCTGCTGCCAAACACAAAGGATAATACTGCTGAGAATGCAGGCAACGAGGAGAGCAGCAGTCCCAAATCGGGCTCACCGGAGCCAATTGATTCGATTTGGCCGTCCGAATCGGATCCCGAAGATGAGAAATCATCCGAATAATGTAATTATTGCGATTGCGATTCTATAGAATTAATTTCATATTAAAGATTTTAACGAATTTAAACATAAGCAACTGGAGTTTTTCAACTGACCGACTAGAAGTTACCCTGTAAGCATTACAAATAGTTTTTTTTTTTTTGTAATTTTTTCATTGTTCATTTTTAAGTCAATTAAGTACACTTCAAGTTTATATAAATTGGATAATTTTAGCAAATACTTCAGTGAAATGCAGATAACTATAATAATCCTAAACCTATTAGTCTTTGGCACCAGCCTTCCGTTGGCAATTGCGGATTTATTAGTTGTGACATGCGTTTCAACCAGATCTTACGCTTTATCTTTAACTTTACGCTGACGCAATGCCCGATCATCTGTGGCCCGATCATCTGTGGCCCGATCATCCAGGGCCCTATCAAGGGACTTGTCCGTCCCAAGAAGATCATCAGCATTCTCACCAACATCGGAAATATCGAATTTATCATCCAAATAACTGGGATCATCATCCTCATCACGCAAACTGCTCGTGCTGGACACTATCATCCGGCTGGCTTTGCTCTGTAATTGGTTCGTAATGCGGGTATATCGGATTTGTAGGCTATGGATCCAGTTGGCATCGGACCAGTGGTACCAGCTGAGCAGAAAAACGACCAATATAAAGAATAGATTGGTGCTAATAGCTGAAAAGGGAGTTAAATATCAGTTTAGTTGTCAATCAATTCACACACAAAACACTTTCAGCTTGAACTTACCCACAATGGCCGAGAGTACGGGCCAATTGAACATTATGTACCGCAGACCTGTAAAATCAGCTTCAATATGCAGCGTTACCGTATAGAATTGTATCTTTTGTGACTGAATTTCAACATAGACATCCGTAATTGGATGTTGTCGCTCCTCCAAATATCGTGAAAATATTTCCACCGGCACCTTTTGGAATTCCTCCTTCCAGCCGAGCACATAGAGCGGACTGAGCGCCCAAGTCGAGATCATACGTATCAAGGGCGAACGATATCGCATCATAGCCGATCGACACGAGTGTCCACGCAGCATTGAATCATAGTCACGCATCTCGGCACAGACCATGAACATTCCAAGCTCCAGATTTTGCGGTGACTCGGGCATATCGATGTTAACAATCACCTTGTACGCCTGTCCCACCATCAGCAGTTGCTGCTTCTTCGTCAGCGAGACATGGGCATGCGGGAAGGTACAGGGTGTGCTGGTCTCCAAGCATGTTCTATAAATAAGTCATCCAATTAGTGGGTTATAGATTTCAGCAAAGCTCACTAATTTACAAGGGTAGTGAACATATAATATACTGATCAAATCGGGTCTCAACCAAATCCAGGCGAAACTAACTTAATTACTGTTAAGACATGCCAATCTTATAGCTGATATAGGCGCTATCGGTTCTCAATAAAGTCTTGGTTTGAAAAAAATCAAATTTAAACTAAATTATGAGTAATTCAGAGTACTAAATCCCACAGCTGAAATAGGAACAATTGGGTAATAACCACCAATTTTGTAGATTATGATATACCCAATCCAATAAAAGTGGCTGGGGTCTTGCCCTATCTTTGGTCTGGCTAAAATAACTGCTTTGCCAGATATCGACATCCTATGCTTTACCTAAACTATGTTACACCCTACCCACTGTAAATTCTAGGGTATTAAATATTAGTTGTTTGTAAGACTTTCGATCAGTCTCCTTAAATACAGACCAATTTCCAATAAACTAAGCCCAATTCGTTAAAGTTTTCTAGGGTAATTCAACTTCGGTCAGTGCGTAGCGTAAGCTTCCTTAACTCACTTGAACTGCATGTGAACGGGACGCGTGTGCGATATGGGAGGCATGTAGACATAGTAGAAGGCGGCATAGATGAATACGGCCAACCAAATAATTAGCACAACGGCAAATGCAATGAGTCCCAGACGCAAGACGAGCTCTCGGATGGTATCCACTTTTTCATCGGCTTTGCTTCGAAAACGATCGTAGACATTTAGCGTTAAATTGACAGCCGGACGCACAAAGAAGCGTCGACCCAAGCCAAGTGGATCGAAGCAGAAAACGATGAAACGTAAAATGAAATTCATTATTTTGGCGGACACGGCGGCGACAGCGGCGACCGGCGAACGTAGCAACAAGTGTGTCTGCTCGCAAACTGAGAGTCGGTGGCTATTAAATACATCGATTGCAGCACACAACTAATACATGTGTAATTGGTTTGCTTATCGGCGATAATGTTGGCTATTGCCGGATTTGCATGGTGTGAATGAAGTTCAAACTTTGAACGGCCGAAGCCGTTTCTTATCAGTTGTTAACAACTTGCAGGCAGTTCTCTAATCAAATCGGAGCTGCGCTGATTCACTCAAATTGCACGACCGTCTGGCTTCTGTCCCATAGTGCTGCAACTTTAATCGATTACAGTATCGATGCTTTGCGATATATATTGCCATCTGGTTTAGCCTATGGCATGCCATGCCTATCGATATATCGACGAATCTTGTCATATCTATTTCGTATGTAAACCAAACACATCTGGCAATCATTTAAATTAATAAACAATGCAGTAATCAACAAAGTTGCACTTTACTTTAAAAGCATATACTAAATGTGTAAGCATGAGTAGATATTGAAAAAGTGCACAACGTTCCGACACGTTACACCTAGAGAACTGTATGCAAACCACTCAAAGTCAAAGATGAGCAACTACAGATACCATGGTGGGAGCAGAGGTGGTGGGGATGGATACTATGGCATTGAAGTACATGAAATGCATCAACGGATTACGTATCCCTATCAGTTCACATACATTAGCTCCTGTGTCAAGTATATGATATTTATGCTAAATTTCATATTTTGGCTTTTTGGTGGACTTTTGTTGGGCATCGGTGTATATGCATTTATGGACAAATGGAACGATTCCGATGGCTGGGGCATAAAGTTGGAAAATATTTACGATGTCGTGCTCAATATATCTCTAGTCATGATCATTGCGGGCATTGTGGTGTTTGTCGTCAGTTTTGCTGGATGCCTGGGTGCATTGCGTGAGAACACCATTCTACTGAAATTCTACTCAAAATGCCTTTTACTCTTCTTTCTCATGGAAATGATTATAGGTAATAATAATAGGTACTTTTACTCTAAACAAATGACTAAAAAATTCATTTTTCTTGCAGCAATAATTTGCTTTGTGTTTCCACAACACATGAACTCATTTGTCGAATACCAGTTCACCGACAAGATAATACACTCGTATCGCGATGATCCCGATTTGCAGAATTTCATTGATTTCGCTCAACAAGAATTCCAGTGCTGTGGCCTCAGCAACGCTGGCTATCAGGATTGGGCAAAAAATGAATACTTCAACTGCTCCTCGCCGTCGGTGGAGAAGTGCGGTGTGCCATACAGTTGTTGCATTAATGCCACCGATATTAGTTCTGGACTGGTCAACATTATGTGCGGCTATGATATTCAAGAGAATTCGGTGGCAGCTGCAAGTAAATTGATTTGGACCAGTGGCTGCATTGAAATCGTACGAGTCTGGGCTGAAAGGAATCTCTATGCCATAGCGGGATTCGCTTTGGGTATAGCTCTGCTGCAATTGTTGGTCATCTATTTGGCTAAAACGCTCGAGGGTCAAATAGAATTACAAAAGTCGCGCTAAACCATTTTCATCTCCTGTTTTTTTTTTTTTTTAATTAATTTTTGATTTAATTCTATATTATCTGCACCAACAATTTGTGGTTCAAAAGTTATCAGCTTTAATCCATTTAAACAAAAGACTCGCACAATTTTCGAACAAATCCCAATATTTATGTATACACACAAAATAGCAAATAAGAATTTCTCGGTTTTCAAAAAGTCTGATATGATATATCTGTTAGGTTTATAATTATATTAAATACATACTATGTATAAATATTTTGTAGGTCCAAAAATATAACAGTAATAAAACTCAAGTTTATTCCATACTTGTGTGAAATCGTGTTTTGCATATCAAACAAATTGTTTGCATTTCATATAAGTCGGCTCGGAATTTGTTTGGGATTTCGTGAGTATGCGCTTACCAGGCAAACAGAAACGAAAAGAATGCTAGGAATTTCTGAGCTACTTTAGGAATTTTCATTATTTATTTGTTATAGAGATGCGACTTTTGCACTATCGATGCTCAAAGCCAACGATAGCTGTACTAAAAAACTCATATCGATACTGACATCGATAAGCATCTAGCCACCCCATATGATTTACATACATAAGTACACATGACAAAATACAAAAATAACAATGAATAAAAGTTTGCAGCCCCGTCAATTAACTAGCGTTATCAAAGTGGGTCCAATAAATTCAAAATAATTTCGTTGTGCAACTAATATAATTTTATAAATATTTAGCATTGGTCCCGCAGCAATGCAACTGAACAAACACACACCCAAACACAGGCGCGGCCTAAAAAGAGTCCTGTCTACGTTGGTCTTACACAACCGCCAAATCCGGAAACGGTGAGCTGCGATTATATTGGTCCGCCGGATGCCAAGTCCAATCTGCGTCCATATATACGGCATTACGATGACACTGAAACGGAGCTAGCCAAAAAATTGCGACTATTACGCATTGAGGTAGAAAAATGGAATATGGATTTCTGGACAAAGCATAACAAACGGTTTTATGAGGTACGTATGCGTGTGTCAGTGTGTTTGTGTATCTGTGTGTGCATTGAAGTATTTTTAACACTTGTTGGCAAGAGACGCTCTCCCTCTCGCTCGCACATTTAACGAACGTAGTTTTCTATCTCATTCCTATTGATGAGATTCTTATAAGCATTTGTTTACTTTGTTCATCTGCAGGAAAAAGAGGATTTTGTTCGTCTGCACAAACTGAATGGATCCGATGAAATAACCGCAGATCAAATGAGTGTTTTCTACAAATCTTTTTTGGACAAAAATCGACGCATACACATGATGTACAACCTTTCGTGGTATCTGAAAAATTTCGATATGCTGACCTTAGCATTCGCGGTAAATGTACAGAACTCCGTGAATCGATTCAGAAGAAAGTCGTAAAAATAAATATAAAAATTATATAAATAGGATCCAAAGTTGTACACACACACATACAACCAGATAACAAATGTAAAAGAAAAGAAACGAAATTGTTAAAATGTAGTTAAATTGTTTATCGATCAAAACAAAATGATATGGATGTAACCGTAATAAACGCAAATCAATTGTAAAAAAAAACATATTCGTTTGTAAGATTTTAAAGTGTTTACATTTACTTAAAAGATTAAAGATATACCTTATTGTTAAATAGTATGTTTAAAGAAATAAGAGATGAAATTAAGTAAAAAAAAATACATTCAAAATTGATGTACATTAATAAATTACTACACCGCTTGGAAAGAGATTAAATTTGTGTTTTGCTTTCTTTTTTTTTAGTTTTAGTTTTCATTTATACTATTTATGCTTCCTATACAGTCTATTAAAAACTAAAGCAAAAAAAAAACATATGATAATAATTAAAAATTAAAACGAAGGCACACCCAGTTCAGCTATAATTCAAGCTTCTTCTCTCGCTCTCATTATCCTTCTCTATCGATTAGAGAAAAGCAAAGATAATGCTTGGAAAATGTACAGATACAAATACACGAATTGAAAGATCATCAAGTGAGTAACATAAAATACATCTTAAGTTTTATCTATAAATATTTTATGCATGAAGTTTCATTTGTTATTGTTTATCTTCTCCTTGATTTTTAGTTAAATTTATCCTACAAAAACACTTTTGGCTTATGAGCAATAATAGGATACAAATTAGCTACAATATGCACGAGGGGCGTATTTTGTGGGTGTGACGGGGCTGGGAAAGGGGCGGGACGGGACGGGGCTTGGCGGATATACACATAGAGAACTTAATAGATTATAATGCCATTTCAACTCGTGCATATAGATATTAGATATATAGATATACATACATATAGATGTCTGTATATATGTATAGATATAATAAATATATGTACATACATGTATATATATAAATATATACATACATAGACTGCTTAGAGAATATACAAATTTGTATGATAATGTGGCTTGCTACAACAACTATAATAGTAATAATAATAATATAACTAATAATAATAATAATAACTAACAACAATTCCAATTCTCACTGGGCTGTCACATCTTGGTGAACTGCTCCCGATTGTTGTGATGCTGCTTGTAATGTGTTCCTCCCGTTATTTAGTTCATCCATTTTCGACAATTAGGCGCACCACATGCACAGGGTATTTTGTGTGCATCATCTTCGATGTCAAACTTGTAATCATACGATAGCTAGAAATCGAAATAGAACAAATGTATAAGCGAAGTTCCTTTTAAGGTTCATATGTTTTACACACCTCTTCGCCACGATAGATTTTGCGCTTGGCAAAGATTATAATGCGTACATCCCGGTCGACCTCAACGATTTCAGTCACACAATTTGGATTGCAGGAGTGATTTATGTAGCGTGCCAATCCACCGCTTAGCGTTGCATCAACAACGCGATCCTCATCCAAGCGGAACATATAGATACCACGATTCTATAAAAGAGATACAAATGTATATTCAACTGGGTTAAAAAAGTTAAATTAAAAGAAATGTTTGTTAGGCGGAAAGTTTCTAAAGCTGCCGATTCTTTCATAAGTGGTTACAGAGCAAAAGTTAGTAATCTATGACGAGATACGAGATAGACTGACATGGACATAATTTACTGCACTCGCCTCTAGCCAAGGCCAGCTTACTACAGAGCCTTTGTGCTCGTTCTACTTCTCTCACTAGCGATGCTCACCTTAGATTCATACTGTTTTTCACGTATCTCGGACACCTCCGTGCGTATGACCTCGCCAATATACTCGATTATCATCGTGTGCTTCTCAATGTCCCGTGCCGCATACAAGCCCAGTCCCTGAATCTTCGAGCTGTTCAAGAGAAATGAAATCGATTAGCTTAAAGTGATGATGTACTACATGGAGAAGTTCGACTGTACCGTGCCAGATAGACATTGTTGCGCCATTCTTGCTTCATTTTCTTGTACTGCGAACTCTTGGAGTGAACAAACTGTTTGCTATACGGACACGCCACCTCGCCGGCAATCGATGCCGAGTTGGCCATTCGTTGGGTGCTGCAGCTGCCGGCGGTACGTTGAGTGTGTGGTTTGCGCCAGACGAGAAGCTGCCGTTGCTTGGGTTCGGTGCGTGCAGCGCCCGATGGATTGATGGCCAGCGGGAATTCCAACAAAGGATTGCGGCCATATTTAAAGCGATAATCGGTAAGGGTCTCGATGCCAGGTAAACTCTCGAGTATACGCACAATTGCCGGTTCAGTTAAACCAAACAAATCTTCACCACTGATGTGCTGTGGAAAAAGCTGCAGCCACTTGTATACCTTGCGCATACGCTGTATGGGCTGAAGGATCTGTTGCCATACTGCCGATGGTGTGCTATCACGAAACTCACGATCAGGCTCCTTATCGCCAGCATCGTGCACCTGTATCCGAAACTCCGGACGGCAACCGACCTCAGCAATGCTGCAGACATAGCGACATCGCCGATTTGGTCGGCGTACGCACCAGTAATAACGGCTCTGGAAATATACAAATTAGTTTTCATAAACATTTCACTCTGAGAAACAATGTGCAGATACTTACCACCTTGTAACCAATGGGATAGATATAGTGTGGCGTATGGAATGCCTCCAATTGGTGTGGCAACAATTGTCCCACATTGAGAAATGTCATGTTGCCCACACGGAGTAGATTGCTCAGTTCCGAATAGTGCATCACAGTGGCGACCTGACGATTCTCATCGCGATCGACAAACACCCGACGATGAACAACAAAGGAGCTGAGCTCATTCTCCTGGACACCCGTTGAACTGGTCGCTGCGTGTGCACTACAGTGCACCGATTTGTTCTTGTAGAACACGCACTCCTCCTTGATTGCACACGGCAGATGATAGAGATTACTGCAACGGGATTTAAAGCATTTGATGGTGGCACCCAGCTGATGGCAGGCACTACACGCCTGATTCAGTCCCGCCTGCAGTGCTGTCTGGAAGTTCATCAGTGCTCCCGATACCGTCTCGTACACGTCGTGCGACCACAAGGCACAGTTCAAATGCACCTGTTGGAAAAAGCGAACGTAAAGAATTCCTCCTATTGAAGCTTGACTGAAACTCACCCATTTGTCGACATCAAAGTTGAGCAGTCGAGATGGTCCATCGGCGATTCCATCGCCGCGTTGATTACAGAAGACACACTGTCGCGAATCCTCTAAAGGCTCGGCTGTACCGTTGCTTCCCTCCGTTTCCCAGACGGTATTGTTTGCCGACGCTTTCGGTTCGCCGTTCTCCGTTTTGACGGCAATCGCCGAGTCGATGGCAAAACAATCGGCGCTAAAACATTTAATAATACATTTGCGTTGCTGCGGCTGCGTTGATGTTTGTGATTCGCTGCTGTTGCTGTTGCTGGACTGTTGTTGCTGCTGCGTTTGCTCCATGTCCACATCCTCTGGCTCTGTTTTGACAATGGTTGTGCTTGTGGCCAAGTCAGTGCTAACAGCTGACTGTTGCTGTTGTTGCAGCTGCTGTTGTTCGTCACCAGCAGCTGCAGTTGCAGCAGCACCAGCAGCTGTTGCTGTTGCCGTCGTTTCATCCTTGCCACGCCATTTGTACTGCGCAAAACAACTGCGATTGCAAAAGTATATAAAGGGCGGTGGTTGTGTTTTGCGTGGCAACAGTGACTGCAACATGGCCAACATGGGCGGCACCGTCGTCTCCTCGGGCACATTCTGGTGCGGCACACGCAGACCAAAGGCGGCAATGGCATTGCCACAACATCGACACAGATTGCGCTGTCCAGTGAGTATTTTACGCAGATTGCCATGACTTGTCACTGGTCCCGGTCCCGTTCCCGCACCCGCACCCGAACCAGTTGCTGCTCCCTGACCTGATTCAGCTGGTTCGCCCTGTTCCTTGTCCAACTTATCCAAGCTGCTGCTACCGCCACTACTGCTACCGCCACTACTGCTGCTACCAGCGCTACCACTGCCATCGATTAGCTTACAGGTTAACGCAGGCGTCAAATGCAACAGATTTGCCAAATCCCTCAGCACACCGGCAATATTGTCCGTTGATGATGTGTGCAGCGAGAGTATCACATTTTGGTTCTTCTGCTGATAGTTGTTGTTGTTGTTCATGTTGTTATTGCTGCTGCTGCTGCTGATATTGTTGTTGTTGCCACTGCTGCAGCTGCTGTTGTTGTTGTTGCTGCTGCTGTAATGCGCACCACCAATTCCCAATTCCAGCTGCTGTGCCCTGCGCAATTCTTCGACACAGCTGCGCATTATGGAGGAGACTGGCAATCGCATGCTGGATGCATCCATGGCCAAGGCTACAGGTGACATGCGTCCAGGTGCACTGCGTTGATTGCTGTTGCTGTTGAGCAACACAAGGCCGGGATAACGACTCAGACGTGACCACGCCAAGGGACCAGATTGCTGCGGCTGCTGTTGTTGTTGTTGCTGCTGCTGCTGTTGCTGCAGTTGGTGGTAGCTCTCTACCAGCTCAGTGGTCTCGATATTGCAATCCCGCACTGCTGTTATTACACGCTGCAAATGTTCACGGGAATTGCGTTGAATGTGCGTGGAGAATTCCTGATCATAGAAATCATTCTGTATGGATGATAGTGTTGCACCACCAGCACCGCTAGCACCACCAACAGACGTTGACAGTGCAGCTGCTGATGTTGTGCCCGTGGCTTCACCACAGCCGCCAAAGCGTTCGCTGTCGTACAATGACTTTATGCTCGGATGTCGCACATGACCAAAGCGTCCCAGCAATTGATCAGAATCCATGCCAGATCCTGCACCACTCTCATCCAACTGTCGCTGCAGTTGTAGTGCACGTGAAATGGCCTTCAATTTGCCACCGCCAGCACCACCGCCAGCAGCTGGATTATTGCTGTTGCCACTGTTGCCGCTGCCACTGTTGCTGCTGTTGTTGCCGCCGCTGCTGCTGTTCGCATTACTGCTGCTGCTGCTGGCAAAACCCGCACCGCTGCCAATCAATGAATTGCGATTTAGAAGCGGTTCGAGCACCTGCAGCGGCTGCATTTGTCGTATATGCGTCATTAGCTTCTCGGTAAATGCATCGTGATCCTCCTCCACTTTGGAGAATTTGCGCACACGTTTCTTGAGCATTGGCGAACCAATGCTCGGACTGCTCAAGTTGCCCATATGTCCGCCTGGCTGCATTTGATTGCCGGCCATGGGTGAATTGCTGGACATGGTTGTTAGCTGCACCACAGCACCAGCGGGCAGTGCGCCCGTCATCTCCTTGAGACTGTTGGCAGCTGTGTTTGCGGCATTTGCGTTGCTGCGTCGAGGTTTTTGTGTTTCACGCTTGCGGCGTTTACGTTGCTCCACCGCCTTTGGTTCAGCCACAGTTGTTGTTGCTGCTGTTGTATGCAGTTGTTGCTGTTGCTGCAGTTGTTGCTGCTGCTGTTGCTGCTGCTGTTGTTGTAGTTGTAGCTGCTGTTGCAGATGTTGTTGTTGCTGCATATGTTGTTGCTGTTGCTGCAAGTGTTGCAGCTGCTGCTGTTGTTGCTGCTGCTGCAATTGCTGCTGGTGCTGCTGTTGTTGTTGCTGCTGTAAATGCTGCTGCTGCTGTTGTTGTTGCTGCTGCTGTGCTTGCTGTTGCAGGTGCTGTTGTTGTTGTTGCTGCTGCTGTTGCAGATGTTGCTGCGGCATGTCCGTCTTCTTGGCATAACCAGCGCCAATGTTTGTGCTTATCAACTGCAACTTTTCATAACCGGCAACAGCAACATTAGCAGCATTTGTTGTTGGCGCCTTAATCAACGGCAACATCTCATGACCGACGTTGTTGCTGTTGATGTTGCTGCTGTTGACCAAAGCAATTTCGGTTTTAGCCTCCATCAATGGCTTCTCCTCCAATTTTTGTTGCTGCTGCTGCTGTTGTTGCTGTTGCTGCTGTGTCATTGGCAGCTTGCGTTTTTGGGGCTCAACAACTTCCTGCAGTTTCCAGCTCTCGCCGTGTTTCTCTGGCTCAATTTTAACAACTGCAGCAGCTGCATCATCCATTGGCTCCAGTTTATTTAGCTTCACATCTTTGTTTGGTTTGGTTGTTATCGAAATGGTTACATTTGATACATTTGCGGTGCTTAGCTCATAGGATGGCGGCGGTGGCAATTGTTCAGTTTTCATATTTGACTCAACAATCAGCGTGGGCAATTTGCTGACAACGGTGGGCATTGCAGCGACAGCGCCAGCACCTGCTACTGTTGCTGGCACAGCAGCAGCTGTTGCTGTCACTGGCGTTGATATAAACGATGTTTCTTTCGAAACTATTTGCACAGATTGTTTAATTTGCGGCATGCTGCTGCTGGTGGTCACCGTTGCTGGTGCTGCTGGTGTTGGCGTTGCTGCAGCTGCAGCGGCTGCAGCAGCAAGTGTTGTGGTTGTTGTGGTTATTGTTGCTGCAGCTGCTGGTGGTGGTGCCACAGCTGTCACTGGTTTTGCTGTTGTGGCTGCAACAACAGCTACGGTTGCTGTTGCTGCTGGCACTGCTGCTGCTGTTGCTACCTCCTGTTGCTGCTGTTTCTGTTGATGCTGCTGCAGTTCTAACAACTTTTGCGGCTCACTAGCTGTGACTGTTGACACAGTTGCTGTCGGCGTTTGACTAATTGCCACCATTGTGGCCGTTGTTGTGGTGGTCGTTGTGTTGCAGCTGCTGCTACTGCTGCCATTGCTACTGCTCACCGCCGCAGGCACAGGCGGTATAACTGGGCGTGCCAATTGTGCTTCCAATGAACTGACTAATCCCATGCTTGGTGCACGCACATTGATCACTTTACGTGCGGAAAGAGGCGCTGATGTTATAGAAATTTGTTGCAAGTTGTGACTGTTGTTGTTGCTGCTGTTACTACTGCTGCTGCTGCTGTTATTGTTGTTGCTGCTGCTGTTGCAACTGCTGCTATTCTGCAACAATTGCTTGAGCAGCGCATTATTGGAATCATCCACACGACTGCGTTTCTCTACCGTCACCAGCTCCTCATTGTTCAGCTGCGTTTGCTCCGTAACCAAATCCAATTTATTGCTATCCAAAGCGGTTGTTGCTGTCGCTGTTGCTGCAGCAACCGTCGCTGCTGGACCAGTTGTTGTTTGCTTCAACAGCAACACTTCCGTGGGTCTCAGTTTCGTCTTGGACTCGCTGGCATCGCTGCCATCCGTTTTATCATTCAATTTGGCCGTCACAATCTGTGGATGCACCTTCAGTTGTAGTTTGCCTACAGTGGAATCCACTGAATCGAGTGGATTAAATGGATGCTGCTGTATTTGTATTGCTGTTGTTCCACTATTAGCCGATGTTGTTATCATTTTGGGCTTCTGCTGTGCTATCGTTGTCTTGGACACCACCAAGGAGATGTTCTTCTGTATGGATATAATGGGACGTGTACAAATTGTGGCACCAGTTGTTGATTTTGTTAATGCATCTGCCGTTGTCAGCTCACTGATTGATGTTGCACCTGCTGTAGTCACTTGTTGTTGCTGCTGCTTGAAGATGTTGATGCTGGGCGTACAGTGCAACTGATTGCTATCGAGTGGCTTGATGACAACATTATTGATTTTGGCTATTTCATTTGTATCGCTGCTGCTCGCATCCAATGATTTACTTTTGTTCAACAGGATTTTATGTATGTTCTCCGTGTAGGTTATTGTTTTTGGCAGTGGCTGTTGTGCTGTCACAGCGGTTAAGCGGCCAGCAACAGTTGTTGTTGTTGTTGTCGTTTCCGATTGCTCAGTGTGTTCGCCATCCAGTTGCTTATCGGTCTGCTGTTGCTGTTGTTGTTGCTGCTGCGGCTGTTGTTGCACCATTGTAAAGGTTTGATTTGAATTTGTTGGTGTTATGGTCACAATGCTGCCGGTGGTTGGTTGCTGTTGTTGTTGCTGTTGCAACTGTAGCTGCTGCTGTTGAAATTGCAGTGACATCTTTTTGGTAACCACTTTGGCGGTTACAATTTTGGTATTTGCAGGTTTTATTTGTACACCGGCTAATGAGACAATTGTTGGTGGATTCTTGCGTGTTCCCTTCCACAATCTCGTTAGATTTTGTTGTATTTGATGTTGGGCAACAGCTGTGGCTGCCGATGATGTTGTTGTCACCTGTGCAGCCTGCAGCTGTTTGCTTTCAACAATTGTTGCGCCACCCGCTGTTGTTGCCCCACTGGCGCTCATCAGTTGACCCGACTGCAATATCTGTGTGCTGGCCAAGGGTTTAAGCAATGGCACCGATATTGTCTTATTGCCAATTGACACCTTGGCCGTTGTCTGCGTCACTTCGGCCAGCTTCTTAGCATTCACCATCAATTGTTGTCCCTTGAGTTTCGTATGCAAATTGACACGATTTAATACCGTTGCTGTGGTCGTTCCTGTTGTTGTGCCGCTATTAAACATGCTGTAACTGCCCTGTGTCACTGGTGTTGCCTTTTGTGTGGTAATTATGTTAGCAGGTGTGTTACTGCTGGTGTTGCTGGCAATATTGTTGGTGTTAATGCTGTTGCTGCTAGCGCTGCTGTTGCCACTGCTAGTGTTATTGTTGTTTGTGACTTGTGTGACATCGTGCAGTGTTGTTGTCTTGAGTTCAGCTGTTGTTGTTGCCGGCAGCAGCACATACTCCAGCTCCTCGATAGCTATTGCCTTGCCCAGCTGCTGGTCACTGCTGTTGTTGTGCTGCTCCGAGCTCGGCTCAATTGAGATTATTGACGCTATGGAGGACGCTGAGGTAGCCGATGATAAGGCGGCATCTTTTTTGGTAAAGCTGACGAAACCTAACAAAGAATTTCACCAAACAGCATATACAATAAATATATGGATAAATTATGATTTTGTATGGAACTTACTTTGCTTTTGGCTGTTGCTGTTGGTGTTAGCGTTGGCGGTGGTGCTGCTCGTAGCGGTCGAGTCTTCTGACTTAATTGCGCTCATTTCACAGACAATAATTTGATCATCCCGTTGCTCCCAGCAAACATCAACAGCGGTGGCAGTAGCAGTGCCCGTACCAGTAGTAATAACTTCTGGCTTGGCATTCGTGTGACTTGCCACAAAATTGCCACTACTGAGATTAGATGAGACTGTTGTTAATATGTTTGGCGCCTGTTGTTGTTCGTCTGTTGTTGTTTTTGTGTTTGTTGCTGTTGCTGAAGCTGCTGCTAATGCTGATGAACTTGTGGCTGCTGAGGACGCTGTTGCGATTGATATTGCTGTTGTTGTTGCTGCCGTTGTTGTTGCTGTAGCTGTAGCAGTCGCTGCACGTTGTTTGGCGGGTAAACTGCTCGTTGGCGTGCATATAACAATATCCCTTTTTAATTTCTTGCGATTTGGATCATCATTATCATCGACGCTGCTGCGCTTCTGTATCGAGATTGTATTAAAATTGAGTGCTGCGCTTGCAGATGTTACACGTTCGGGTTTCGCTTTTTCGGCGGCAGCAGCCGCAGCAGCAAGCGATGGTGTCACTTTCGATATATTCATAACAACAATCTTAACGGGCTACACACACATTTAATCGCTAGCACTTTATGCTTAATGCACTTAGATTTAGTTTTATATCTATTTGTATGTACATATAGAGAATGTTTCAAAACATACACTATTTAGACAAAAAATTATTTTCGTGTATGCAGCAGTGTATCCTAAACTTTAGCCACTGATAATATATGAAGAAAAATACCACACTTTGGCAGCGTTGCATTTTTCGATAACAACAAGTACACACACCCACACTACAAACACAGAGTTTCTAACTAGTCAATCTTTACAATTTGCTTGACTATTTTAGTAGATGCACTCTCTCTAAAAACTTCAAATGTGTTTACACTTTTGTTCAAGAACAAGATATCTACACATCATTTGTATTTCATTCTAAACAAACGATGTGTTCCTGTCTATCAGATTCTTTCGATAAGCATTTAATCGATAACGAAATACACTAAAGCCAGTGTGTACAACCTGATGAAATATTTTAGTAACAGCATCTAATAAAATAAAATAGTAATATTAATTATTAAATATAACCATACTGCAAGTGACAATATTGAACAATATTTATTCAATACTATTTTGTTTTGTTCAAATTGAAGTTGCTTAAAAAACAAAAAAAAAAAACAGATCCACCAGCAGTCTGGCAACGCTTCGCTGATGCAACCATCAGTAGGCTAAATAATACATAGATTGAAACTAGTAATTAACTCACAATGTGGTCATTTAAAACTGTCACACAGCTAGTTAAAAAGAGCATAACATGTAAGTTATTGTCTGCAAGCAAGAATATATTACTTTTTAATACAATGTTATTCAATATTTAGCTGCCAACGTTAACTACAATTGCGTAGCCGGCCTCAAGTATTTTCCTCCACCAATCAAATATGAAAGTAAGTTTTCAATACACACTTCTAATAACAATTGGAATAATAAATTTCATTGGCTTTTGCAGACATTGAAAAGGTAGAACGGCCCAAGCTTCGAATCATGGAGCGTATGCCACAACATCCACCCAATCTGAGACCTCCAAAAATGCAGAAACGTCTGCGTTACATGCGTGGTCCAGAACTTGTGCACAACCAGCTGCTACATAAACAATATGCTATTATTGCCACCGGAGGTGGACGGTTGCGTTGGGGTCACTACGAGATGATGCGTCTGACAATTGGTCGCAAAATGAATGTGAATACTATGTTTGCCACTTGGCGTGTTCCGGCGCCATGGCAACCGATAACCAAAAAGGGACAGGGCCAACGCATGGGTGGTGGCAAAGGCGCAATCGATCATTATGTCACACCGATAAAAGCTGGCCGTGTTATCGTCGAAATCGCTGGCAAGTGTGAATTTATCGAATGCAAAGGATTCCTTCAGCAAGTGGCCAACCAGCTGCCATTCGCCGCAAAAGTTGTCTCCCAACAGATGCTCGATGAAGAAGTCGAAGCTGCGGATCGTCTAGCGCGTGATAATCTAAATCCCTTCACCATGAAATATGTTATACAGAATAATCTGAATGGTTGCCACAGGTGGTTGTCGCCCGTGGATCACAAATGGTTCGGCAAGCATTTATAGATTATTATTGTTTAATTTGTTAACTTGGTATTTGTTTTTAAATAAATGAATGGATGTTTTAAATCTGTTACTGCCCGAAAACTCAAAATGCTGTAATTATCGTCGAAAGGGAAATTTGTTTGTTACCGCTCCAGAAAATTTCCCAAATTGGAAACAGTATTCCCGATCGTTCCAATTGCGAATTCTCACTTTTCATGCTGCATAACGTCCAATCGAAATAAAAATAACGCAGAATTTGTTTGTTTAAGATTATGTTTATGATTCTATTGCAAACATTCGTTTAATTTTTCATATACATTAAAAATCGACTGTTGCCAGTATGTGATGTGTGTGTGTTTTCGTATGTGTATGTGTGAGTGTGCCTAACAGTCGGTATCGTACCAGGCAGCCAAGTTATTGTTGTCATTGGGTGGTGTCGGCATGGCATCCAGATCAAAGTTCAAAGCGCCAGCATCAATTTCACCGACATCCATGTCCATGGAGTAGGGCGATGTGGGTGCCCCGCCCGGTGGTGCTCCATTGCCAGCAGCACCGACACCACCGCCGCCCACTGGACTGCTGATTTCGAGACCTTGCATTGAATCTATTGGTAGAGTATCATATCCTGCCGAACGATAAAATAAGCAAATTAATTAAAAACATGATCAATCTAACTTGTTTTCTGTGCAAAACATAAGTAAATATTATGGCATTCACTGAGCCTAGTTTCATACGTCACAAGTGTCATGCTGTTCATGCACTAACACACACACTCATTTAATTACATACATATTTAAAGCTATTAGGCATTGGTATGAAAATTCACATGCAAATGAAACTTAAAACTTATAATCAATAGTCACAGAAAAAAATTGGTATTTAAATTATTTTAATTTTAAATAATAATTGGCCAAAAGACCAAATTCAAAAATGAGTGTGTTTTAGTATGTGTGCCAGGATGGTATACATGAATTTATTTTTATGTAAAGTGATCTGCATACCATTTTATAAGAACACTATTACTGCCTTTGTGTTGAAAAAAAAAAATGTCCCAGAAAATATCCCCACAAACTATACCCAGTAAAGTTGGCTGCGATTTGTCTTATATTGCACACATACGTGTGTATGTGTGATGCAGAAACTGTTGCGTTTTTTTTTTCAAATATAAATATTAAACACTTGTAATGTTGTAATAAATGAATATTAGGATTAAACTTGTAAATTGTGTTAACGACGATTTAAATCTCATTTAACATGCATGATCCTTTATAGGGGCTCACTTCAGCACACAAAATTGCTGGCAAAGGTGGATACATAAATGACTTATGAATAATCGAGTGGAATATAATCAATTGACTATTTTATTTTAGTTAACGGGTACCAGGGCTGGGTGTGCTTGACCAGGGCTGTGATTAACAAAGGGTGGTGTGACATTCAAAGTAGTTCAAGTAAACCCACAGTGTCATCTCTTTTACTCCTTCTCCAAAGATGCACAAAGAACACATTTAGTAAAAGTTATTAATGAAGGTCAAGGGTGGGTGAGGGTTGGGTACATGTGTTTGTTGGAAATGCTGTTGGTTGCTTGTAGATCCTTACACTCTTGGAGGGTGGGTGAACCAAGTGTACATACCTTGCTGATGGAATGCGCGACCTCCGTGCGAACTGTGCACACTGGGCGGACCTTGTCCGTAAAGGCCCTCATATGCTTCTTCGGGTCCAAGCATATCCTGTCATCGATATCATGATCGTGTTGGTGTTGGTGTTCGTATGTGTGTGTTGTGTATGTGATGTCAGTGATTGAGTGTGTGGGTTGATTGGTGTGGAGTGGTGTTGTGATTTAATATTATCATTTTTTGTTTTTTGGATGGATGGATCAGAAGTGAAAAGTTGTTAGGAAAGAAGAGACACACACACAAATACACAAACACAGCAGTCGAGTGTTTGTGTTGTGCATTGTTGTAAGAAAGGATTTGCAGTAGGATGTGATCGTGTTGTGTTTGTTGTTGTTGTTGTTGTGCGTCGGTGTTTGGTGTTCGATGTTGTGTGAGACATTTTGGTGTTTGTGTTTGCGTTTGGTTTGTTCGATTTTGCACACAAAGAAAACATAATGAAAGAAAAAGAAACAAAATAAATCAAAATACAAATTAAGTACAAAATCAAAATCAAAATGAATCATTAATTAGTTAAACAAGAATTAAACTAAACAAATCTGTACATATAAATAATATATAACGATAACAATTTGTGTCTCTATCTCCCTCACTCCATCGATTTCGTGTATCGATTAATGAAATGCATCAGTTTATCGATAACCAGCTACGGCCAAATGCAGTTTCTACTTAAACTAAGTTCAAATAAAAATCGATTTTCGAATTACAAAATAAATAAAACATGAATCAATTGCAATAATTATAGACTATAGAATACTGAATAGTTGTAATCGGTTTGAAACACGATATATACAATAGGGTATAGGGTAGTATAATAATAGTAAGTGATATGCTTAAAAATAGTTTCAATTTTATGACTACAACTTTGTATGTACAAACTGGAGGATTAATCGAAAGGGAAACAAAATAAATCGGACACAAATCGGAAACAAAAGCAATCGATTAATCGATTAGGCAGTGTAAGTGTAACACACCTGTAAGTCGGGACCCATGCCCAGGTCAGCGTTGGCCCAGATGTTGTTCTCCTCGCGTAGGAGCGAGTTGGTCAGCTCGATGGAGAGACGCTTCTTGTAGTCCTGCGGCTTGTCCTCGCTCATGCGGAACAGCACAGCTGCTGCGTAAGTTGCCACGCCCTCGTTGCGCGAATGCAGCAAATCAGTGAGCGGCCCAGTTGCCCCTTCCTGTTCAATAATCTCGGCGCCCTCCTTATCGGCAGCCAGCTCACAGAGCACGCCAGCTGCAACACGCTGGAAAATATGGAAAGGAGTAGGGATTAGTGTGATCCTTGGACTGAGAGACTCATCACCTGAGCCACTCACCTGAATGTTCTCGATCTCGTTGAAGAGCAAACGCACAAAGATCGGAATCACCGATTGCTGACGTATTAGAGCACGATTGTGCGATTCCCGTGCGAGGATATGCAAGGCGCCCACTGTGCCCTCGACGATCTCCTCCATCCGGACACCATCTGCATACGCAGACGGCTGCTGTGACCCAGTGGTGGCGATAGACGAGCGTTGCTGCAGAGGATTAGAGCGTATTAGGTCTACTTTCTCTCGGGGTGGTGAGTATTGGATACTTACGCGTTCTGTGTCCTGGAAGGCGCGCATCAGAAGACGCACCAAGTGGTGGATAGCGCCGTGCTCACGCAGCGGGGCATGATTGGCCGGGCAGAGGGCCAAATTGCGGATTAGACCGATGACAGCCTTGATTAGAGGCCAGCGAGATGGTGGATGCAAGAGCTTCACAATTACGGAGAGCCCGTAGTTGAGACGCACTGCATTCTGGGCCAGCTCCGAGTCGACGTGGCGCGATGTGAGGTGACGCAGGGCGCAGACGGCCGGCTCGGTAATCTCCTCGCGATCGCCGGCATTGATGATGGTTCGAACGAGAGCGTCGACGCCGCCCACTTGGCAAACAGTCGCCTTGTTGCGCTGATTGTTGCAAGTCAGATTGGAGAGTATGCCGGCGGCACAGGTGACCACATTGACATCGGTGGAGGCCAGTACCTGAACGAGGGACTGGAGGAGCGCTTCGAGGCCCTCCACCTTGGTGGCTGCGTCCGACAGATTGCGCAGTGTCCAGAGGCAGTTCTGGACAAGACGCGGCGACATATTGCCCAAATGCATGGCTAGTGCCTGCATGCCACCGGCATCCACAATCGCCGGCTTGTTGCTGGAGCAGACGGAGAGAACTTTGAGGACACGCGATGTGGTCCACAATAGCTTCTCGTAGTCATAGGAGCGCATGATGCGCACCAGCTCATTGGGACCGCCCGAGGCGAGAATGATGAGCTTGCTCTCTTGATTGCCGTAGGCCAGGATTTGCAAGCAGTCGGTAACAATGGCCAAGAACTTGACATTGTTGCGCTGAAGGAGCGTCACCATCTTCTGGAGGCCACCGGCTAGGCGTACGGCCATCTTGGAGCCATCCTGATGCAGGAGGAGATTGTGGAGCGTTGTAATCGCATAGAAGAGTACGCTCTCGACGGGCGAGGAGAGCAGCTTCACCAGAGCCGGTATGCCGCCGCTCTTGAAGATGGCCAACAGGCCCTGACGATGATGTGACAAATTGTGGAGCGTTCCCACAGCGGCCTTGGTGCTCTCCAGATCGTTGCTATTGGAAATGGCGCGGACCAGAGCGGCCACCATCTGGGGGCTGTTCATGATGGCGTGGCGCGAGGCCTCCTTCTTGGACAGCTGGTGTACCATCATAGCTGCCTGGGAGACGACCACCTGATCCTCATCGTTGAGCAGCTTGATCAGCTCCGGAATGGCGCGTGTAGCCAGCTCAGCGTCGTCTTGATAGTTGATCAGATTGACCACCGCATGCTTGAGCATCTGTGATGGCTCCGATAGACGCTGCACAGCGGTTGGCTGCTGTGGATCAAACTGTGTTGATGGTATCTCAATGCCCTCCTCGAGAGTCTCTGGGAACATGGCGGCGCGAACGCGTTGGGATCGGGTCTGGCTCAGCTGTTGGTTCATATCATCCACCTGATCCTGTGTAAAGTTCTGGGGAAATCCCGTGTCCAAATCGAACATCAGCGGGTCACCCTCCATTTCCTCATCCTCCTTTCCCGACAGCGAGGGCACTTGGGTAACGGCCCCCGAGTGTATCCCGGAGTCGCCCATGTACGAGTTCTGCTGCCACAACAGCGTCTGCTCCTTGGCCGACACCATTGGTGGCAAGTCCGGCGGATTGTATTGATTGTTATGGGACACTGGAACAGAAGGCACAAGACAAAGGATTCGTTATACCAATAACTCAGAGTTTCTATTCCATTCTCAATCGCAATCACATTTCCCAAAGTCCTTTACCTATCCCAAGTCCATTTAGACACTCATTTCCAAACATCACTCCTATCAACCCCATTAGGAAAGCTCCTACCTCCACTAACCTCGAACCTCCTGTGACTTCTGCTCTCGATTCCATTCCAGCTCATTTCAGGATTAAAGAGAACATTAGACGGACTCAGGACTCTAATGGATTAAAGAACTGCCTCAAATGCGACATTTGAAATGGGAAACGAAGCGACGACAGCAAAGTGACAGCAAAAACAGAATCAGAAGCAGTGGCAAAGGCAGACGAAGGAAGAGGAAGAGAAACAGAAGCAGAAATACTAGGAACATGACAGATTGAACGCTGCAGGACATTTCAGTGTGTTGTAAAAAAGACGATTCCCCCTTTGAACGAAGGAAACACACACACACACATACTATTTACATATGGATACGAGCATTCATGGACTCAATGTGTCTCAACGAGCGAACACCGAACGAAGCCCTGACGAGCGACGCCCAGCAAGGGGTGTATGAGTGTGGGTGGGTGTGGGTGTGTGTGTGTAGCCATAGCCTGCCATTAAATTTGGCTTTAGCTGCAAAAGCTGAGTCCTTTAGACGTTTTGCTTTATTCTGAATCCGCATCTGCTTGTGCATATATCCCAGATCGATTAACGCTTTGTGTCCTATTCTCAAGCGGGATCAAACACCCTCAGTTCCTTCTAGATGCTGTTCTAATTACATTTTCAAGCCAAAAATACAAGTTTAAACGTGTGTCGCCCGTTGAAGCAGCGCAGAAGTGCAGCCAAACAACAATGGGAGCAAGGGAGATAGAGATAGAGAGAGAGTGCACGCTGCTGCTCCCACACCAACTGACGCTCTCAATAAAAGGATTGCAAATGAAGCAACTGCCGTTACAAAGCACACTGTGGGAGTGTATGGGTGTGAGGGAGGCAGCATACACTGTTTAAAGCAAAGGGGAACGAAGAGAACGAAATGAACAAGCTTGCATTGCCAGGGATGGATAAGCGGGATGCATGAGCAGAAAGAATTTGAATATGAATTTCAGCTTAAAAGCTGACAAAAGAACATAAGCAACAACAAAAAGCAGCGATAGACTCAGTTGTTGTTATTCCTTTTACCGCTACACAGTGGAACCAGCCACACGATTTATAATCGATTACAAACAGTGCGCTCCGCTCTGCAAATAATCATTTGTCAATGGGCATTGAAGCGCAGAAGAGCCACAATGTAGCTGCAAAAGGAATGCAAAAAGCTTCACTTAAATAGACAAACGGACAAATTGATGTTGTTTTTATGTAGCTCTTTAAAAACGTTTACTGAATCATTCGTTACTCTACAATGCTTAACAGTCCAAGGATGGATATGCGTTTATTTTACCCCAAAAATAAGTTTAATATTAGTTAATAAATAATATACTTACTGGTACGATTCTGTGCTGGCATGTAACTCATCTTGGTGATTAAGGCGCTTTACACCACACCTGTAAATATAAATAAAGCAAAAAAAATTTAGTTTTTCTTAAGCGAAAGGCAAGAATCTAGTGTATTTTATAAGACCGGCTTAATATAAAATAATTTATAAAAATCCGTCGTAAATAAGTTTTTTATAAAACGGTAAATGTAGTTGGTTCAGAAAACGGCGTTAGATACTTTTGTATCTTTAAATTTGTATGCAACACAGTAAAATAACATTGACACTGTTGAAGTTGTGAGCGAACTGCAGAATCGAATTTCAAACGAAATGAGAGGAGAGAGAGAGAGAGAAATGTTCTCTTCCACTTAAGTTCAGGTAACTCGAGTATGCAATCGTTTACTCACACTGTGTTGTAGCAATTATGTGCACACATACATATAAACAAGTATTTCCGCATCGAAGCATACTTAAGATTGTGTGTACACACATACATACATGCATGCTATGCCTGCACATACACATACATATGTATATGTTTGACTCTGTGTACATATTTGTTAAGTAAGATATAAAGTATTATAATATTACCTTGAACAATTAAAATCACACCAGTAATGGTAGCAATATACCGCACTTCTAATTAATAAATAGTTTTTTAATTCTTGGATAAAGTACTTAGCACTATGTATGTAAAAAAAAAATTGTATTCAGTCGAATTTTCCCTTCACTGGATTTCTCGAACGACCTGCACCAAACGAAACAGACAAGTGACTGTGACTGGAAATAAACGAGAACGATGCCGTTACCGGACGCGATGCATGTACACTCCTACATAAGTACATGCTAGTGCAACGCCAGTAAGGAGTGAGAAAGATAGACAATATATGTGTGAGTGTGTGCCAGTACATGAGAGTCAGAAACTCCAATGCAGCTTGGCAGAGTTGCCAGATGTTACAATGGCAAACAATAACAAGAGCAAATATTATTTACTGAAGTGATTTCCGTCTACAGTTAATACTACCAACATTATATGTAAAAGAATTTGATTTATATATTTTAAAGACATTGATTATAAATGTTGCATGCATTTACCAATGCATTTATGTGTATACACTTTATACATAGATATGTGCTATGCTGCGCAGAAAGCTGGCAGCTCCCTTCTACATACATATATATGTGCATAAATCTGTATTAAATAGTTAGTTATTACTATCCTACTTTCAGTAGTCGCTTATCCTTGAAAATGACCAATTTAAAATCGGCTACTAACAAATATCAACTCTTGGCGTTGTTTATGTTTATATCTGATTAATTCAACATTGAATACACATACACATATGTGTATGCGTATGCCATACACTTTATTTGTAGCTGCATGTGTGAGAAACTACCACACCCCCGCTACTTGGCTTGTATTGCTGCCAAGCTTTCCTACTGTTCGTGTATTACCATGACTAAACTTCGCATTATTTTATTTCGTAGAGTTATGATGGATATTAAAAACAAAATAATTGATTACTTACCGCGTCAATTTTAATTTGATCTGCTTTACAGCAGGTTTAATTTATTTAATCGCACTTAAATTCACGATTTTTACAACGTATTCTCCAGCGAAAATTTAATGTGTGTGTATTGCAGGGGTACAAAGCTATCGATGGTTCTGTTATCGCTGTAATTGAAAGAGTGCCGATGAATAAATATAATTCACAATAGATTACAAATAAATAAATATCGAGTGGCAGCACCGCAATTTAGTACAAGTTGGCAGTTCAATTGGTGCAACTAGTAAACATTTCAGAAGTTGTTTTTGTCGAAAATGTAATTTAAACTATAAAGCATATAAACAATACAGTTTGCAAATAATGATATAATAAAATGGAAGCAAGTGTATAAGGCTTGGAAATTTGAAAATCTTCATATCTGCCGAAAATGGTGAGATAATGAACAACATATTTACCACGAGGCCCATAAGTCGAAGTTCATTTCTGTTTGCAATTATTGAATTATTATTTACAGGTGCAACCAAATAGGCCAAGTAGTGGCCCGGAAAGAAGCACGAGCAGCAGCAGCAGCGACAATTATGAGAGCAATTTTGACCAAAGTTCCACTCCTTTCAATGTGGATCAATTATTTGATGGAATATTTCATACCCTGCAAAAACTTTGTATGCAAATGAACCGTTCTGGATGTTAGAAGTAGATTCATCTCTTTCTGTTTTTAATGTAGGGTCGCAGGGTCGTCGCGTCTTCAACTTGATTATGTCAGAATATGGTGGAAATGACTTGATTGAGGGTGCAACAAAATGGTGCATTGAACATCCAGACATTGCCATTTGTATCCTGGCCGCATGTTTGGTTTTCCTGCTTCCACTAATGGTAATCTTTGGATTTGGCATTGCAGCACTGACAATCACTTTCACTGGTATTCTCGTTCTCGAAGGTAGTTACAAATGCAATCCCTTGACGTATTGTAAATCGCATGAGATATATTTATTATTTTGTTCCAGGCACACTTCTTACGGTGGTCATTATGATTTTTCTCGCCTGCATCGGAAGTTTAGCAGTTGCGGTTGCCTTTTTCGCCGTTGTTGCATATTTTGGATTCTCTCAAATCTGCGATTTCATGGGCATGGAGCGACACAGAGATACGTTTATTAAGTATATGCAGCAAAACAGAAGAACGCCAAGTGCTGAATCGTCCCAGAATACAACCTAATATAATCTAATAATATTTGTAAATACATCTGTAGAATTCCCAGTAATGAAAAGACTGTAAAATTAATTATATTGTTATGCTGTATTTATTTTATTGCAATATATTTAGTGTTTTTGAACTTTCTCATTTCGATAAACAGGCCCGATATATCAATTTTCTGTTGTACTCATTATGGCAGAATTATCGAGTACACCGATAAATTAATCGATACTGATATGTGTTTAGGTAGTACATTGTTCGATAGTATCGAAACTTTTGCAGGTCTTTGCCATATACTAGAGCTGGGAAACCATCGATAGTGCCGTCCATCGATGGTTTCGACATCGATGGTTAAAACCATCGATAATATCGATGGTTCCATCGAAAATTTATGCCTTTAAAATTTTTTCTTTTTTTATTGTAAAAAAGGCCTTTTTTTATTTTAGAAATACATAAAAAAAAATTTCATCTATTTTCATACTTTCCTTTGTACCTATTTAAAGAATAAAAACAAATTGTATTCAATATTGTTAAAATAACTTAAAAATTTAATATATTCCAGATTCATTTCCGTAAGAAATGTGGAGAGGAACTACCAATTTTTCTCAAGTTTATTTTGCTCTTGTCACTTATTCACTAAAAGATTAAATCAAAAAACCAAACGTTCAAAAAATATATAAAATTTTATTTAAAAAAACATTTTAGCACTTACACATGTCCGTTTTGGCACTCACATTAAAACGGCGATAAATCGACATCGAACAATTTCCATCGATATATCGCAAAATGAAAATTCCATCGATACTATCGATTGTTCCATCGATGTTTTCCCAGCTCTACCATATACACACATACTTTTGTTTTCGCTGGAGAATTTGTTGGAAAATTCGTGTATTTAAGTGCGAGAAAATAAATAAAACCTGCTGTAAAGCAGATATAGTTATTATTAACGCTGTAAGTAACTGATGTTTAATAGTTCTATTTAATTTCTGTGTGATAAAAAGTAGGTCCAACGCGAAACATAAAAACTAAAAGAAACGTAAGAAAGTTGTTAGCAGACAAGATACAGACACAAGCTAAGGTAACGGGGGTGTGGTAAATGTACACATACAGAGGCAAATACAATGTTTTCCATAGGCATATGTGTGAATATCGGTGTGTGCTCAATGCTGAATATAACAATACAAGTGTTTCACCGCGTAAACATGGAAAGTTAAAATATCTTGTTTCCGTATTTAACGAACTGGCAATAAATATTAGATAAGTACGTTTATTAAAACTTCGCTTTGAATGTAACACATACATTCGTATGTATGTATTAAATTGTAGAATGAAGATACCAGCTTTTTCGCAACCTTAAACTTATATCTAAAAGGATAAATAATTAAATCATTTAATACAAACATTTCTGTTCATATAACATTGTCGTTAATATTAACAGAAATTGTTTTTATAAATATATGTTTACATTTATTGTTGTTGGCCTTTGAGGCATCTGGCAACGCCAGCAAGCTGCATTGGAGTTTCTCGCTCTCATATACATATATTGTGTGTGTATGAATGAACTCTATCTTTCTCGCTTCTTCGTTTGCTGGTTGCATTGCTTACGTATGTATGGAAGTGTATGTGTAAGAAAGTGGTATATGCAACGCTGCCGCTACGACGGCATCGTTCTCGTTTATTTCCAGTCACAGTCACTTGTCTGTTTCGTTCGGTGCTGGTCGTGTCGAGAACCAACGCAAGACCTTTAAAGGGAAAACATATTTATTTACTTTTTTTTGTTGTGCACCAAATTAAAAAGCATTTAAAAGAATTGCTTAAAATAAAAGTGTATTTGTTGTCATCACTTGTGTGATTTAAATTACTACAGGTTTGTGCCTACTTCTCTCTCCATCTCTGTCTGTTCCATTGCGCTTGACAGGTAATCTATCAAAACTACTTTGGCTACCCTACATATGTATGTCCACACACACACACACACGTACATACAATCTTAAGTATGCTTCGTAACATATTTTGTTTGCTCTCAGCAATGTCTTGGAACGGAAATACGCAGTGTGTGAGTGTTGGTGTATATGTGTGTACCTCTTGGCTACAATATTTCTGACTGACGATTTAACGATAGTTACCTGCTCTCGCGGCTTGAGCTGAGAGTCTGTAAACTATGGCTTACTCACGTTGAGTTTTCATCTGGTCTAACAGTGTCAATGTTAACATTATTTGACAAATATGTTTATATATCTTTATTTTACAGTTTGTTAGCCAAAAATTACTAAGATTAAGGTTACCTGTCTCATCTTATCATTAGAATACAATTCGTATCAAAGTTGACCTAAAATATATTCCTATTTATTTTTTACTAATTATATTTAATTGCAGGTCTGCTGTAAAGCTCCTAAATCACCAAGATGAGTTACATGCCAGCACAGAATCGTACCAGTAAGTATATTATTTATTAACTAATATTAAACTTATTTTTGGGGTAAAATAGTCCATACCCATCCTTGGTCTGTTGTTGAGTATTGTAGAGTAACGAATGATTCAGTAAACGTTTTTAAAGAGCTATGTACATAAAAACAACATCAATTTGTCCGTTTGTCTATTTAAGTGAAGCTTTTTGCATTCCTTTTGCAGCTACATTGTGGCTCTTCTGCGCTTCAATGCCCATTGACAAATGATTATTTGCAGAGCGGAGCGCACTGTTTGTAATCGATTATAAATCGTGTGGCTGGTTCCACTGTGTAGCGGTAAAAGGAATAACAACAACTGAGTCTATCGCTGCTTTTTGTTGTTGATTACGTTCTTTTGTCAGCTTTTAAGCTGAAATTCATATTCAAATTCTTTCTGCTCATGCATCCCGCTTATCCATCCCTGGCAATGCAAGCTTGTTCATTTCTTTCTCTTCGTTCCCCTTTGCTTTAAACAGTGTATGCTGCCTCCCTCACACCCATACACTCCCACAGTGTGCTTTGTAACGGCAGTTGCTTCATTTGCAATCCTTTTATTGAGAGCGTCAGTTGGTGTGGGAGCAGCAGCGTGCACTCTCTCTCTATCTCTATCTCCCTTGCTCCCATTGTTGTTTGGCTGCACTTCTGCGCTGCTTCAACGGGCGACACACGTTTAAACTTGTATTTTTGGCTTGGAAATGTAATTAGAACAGCATCTAGAAGGAACTGAGGGTGTTTGATCCCGCTTGAGAATAGGACACAAAGCGTTAATCGATCTGGGATATATGCACAAGCAGATGCGGATTCAGAATAAAGCAAATCGCTGAGTAGGCATAATTAAGGCAAAGTGGCAAACAAAACGTCTAAAGGACTCAGCTTTTCAAGCTAAATCCAAATTTCATATCAGGCTATGGCTACACACACACCCACCCACACTCATACACCCCTTGCTGGGCGTCGCTCGTCAGGGCTTCGTTCGGTGCTCGCTTGTTGAGACACATTGAGTCCATGAATGCTCGTATCCATATGTAAATAGTATGTGTGTGTGTGTGTTTCCTTCGTTCAAAGGGGGAATCGTCTTTTTTACAACACACTGAAATGTCCTGCAGCGTTCAATCTGTCATGTTCCTAGTATTTCTGCTTCTGTTTCTCTTCCTCTTCCTTCGTCTGCCTTTGCCACTGCTTCTGATTCTGTTTTTGCTGTCACTTTGCTGTCGTCGCTTCGTTTCCCATTTCAAATGTCGCATTTGAGGCAGTTCTTTAATCCATTAGAGTCCTGAGTCCGTCTAATGTTCTCTTTAATCCTGAAATGAGCTGGAATGGAATCGAGAGCAGAAGTCACAGGAGGTTCGAGGTTAGTGGAGGTAGGAGCTTTCCTAATGGGGTTGATAGGAGTGATGTTTGGAAATGAGTGTCTAAATGGACTTGGGATAGGTAAAGGACTTTGGGAAATGTGATTGCGATTGAGAATGGAATAGAAACTCTGAGTTATTGGTATAACGAATCCTTTGTCTTGTGCCTTCTGTTCCAGTGTCCCATAACAATCAATACAATCCGCCGGACTTGCCACCAATGGTGTCGGCCAAGGAGCAGACGCTGTTGTGGCAGCAGAACTCGTACATGGGCGACTCCGGGATACACTCGGGGGCCGTTACCCAAGTGCCCTCGCTGTCGGGAAAGGAGGATGAGGAAATGGAGGGTGACCCGCTGATGTTCGATTTGGACACGGGATTTCCCCAGAACTTTACACAGGATCAGGTGGATGATATGAACCAACAGCTGAGCCAGACCCGATCCCAACGCGTTCGCGCCGCCATGTTCCCAGAGACTCTCGAGGAGGGCATTGAGATACCATCAACACAGTTTGATCCACAGCAGCCAACCGCTGTGCAGCGTCTATCGGAGCCATCACAGATGCTCAAGCATGCGGTGGTCAATCTGATCAACTATCAAGACGACGCTGAGCTGGCTACACGCGCCATTCCGGAGCTGATCAAGCTGCTCAACGATGAGGATCAGGTGGTCGTCTCCCAGGCAGCTATGATGGTACACCAGCTGTCCAAGAAGGAGGCCTCGCGCCACGCCATCATGAACAGCCCCCAGATGGTGGCCGCTCTGGTCCGCGCCATTTCCAATAGCAACGATCTGGAGAGCACCAAGGCCGCTGTGGGAACGCTCCACAATTTGTCACATCATCGTCAGGGCCTGTTGGCCATCTTCAAGAGCGGCGGCATACCGGCTCTGGTGAAGCTGCTCTCCTCGCCCGTCGAGAGCGTACTCTTCTATGCGATTACAACGCTCCACAATCTCCTCCTGCATCAGGATGGCTCCAAGATGGCCGTACGCCTAGCCGGTGGCCTCCAGAAGATGGTGACGCTCCTTCAGCGCAACAATGTCAAGTTCTTGGCCATTGTTACCGACTGCTTGCAAATCCTGGCCTACGGCAATCAAGAGAGCAAGCTCATCATTCTCGCCTCGGGCGGTCCCAATGAGCTGGTGCGCATCATGCGCTCCTACGACTACGAGAAGCTATTGTGGACCACATCGCGTGTCCTCAAAGTTCTCTCCGTCTGCTCCAGCAACAAGCCGGCGATTGTGGATGCCGGTGGCATGCAGGCACTAGCCATGCATTTGGGCAATATGTCGCCGCGTCTTGTCCAGAACTGCCTCTGGACACTGCGCAATCTGTCGGACGCAGCCACCAAGGTGGAGGGCCTCGAAGCGCTCCTCCAGTCCCTCGTTCAGGTACTGGCCTCCACCGATGTCAATGTGGTCACCTGTGCCGCCGGCATACTCTCCAATCTGACTTGCAACAATCAGCGCAACAAGGCGACTGTTTGCCAAGTGGGCGGCGTCGACGCTCTCGTTCGCACCATCATCAATGCCGGCGATCGCGAGGAGATTACCGAGCCGGCCGTCTGCGCCCTGCGTCACCTCACATCGCGCCACGTCGACTCGGAGCTGGCCCAGAATGCAGTGCGTCTCAACTACGGGCTCTCCGTAATTGTGAAGCTCTTGCATCCACCATCTCGCTGGCCTCTAATCAAGGCTGTCATCGGTCTAATCCGCAATTTGGCCCTCTGCCCGGCCAATCATGCCCCGCTGCGTGAGCACGGCGCTATCCACCACTTGGTGCGTCTTCTGATGCGCGCCTTCCAGGACACAGAACGCGTAAGTATCCAATACTCACAGCCCCGAGAGAAAGTAGGCCTAATACACTCTAATCCTCTGCAGCAACGCTCGTCTATCGCCACCACTGGGTCACAGCAGCCGTCTGCGTATGCAGATGGTGTCCGGATGGAGGAGATCGTCGAGGGCACAGTGGGCGCCTTGCATATCCTCGCACGGGAATCGCACAATCGTGCTCTAATACGTCAGCAATCGGTGATTCCGATCTTTGTGCGTTTGCTCTTCAACGAGATCGAGAACATTCAGGTGAGTGTCTCAGGTGATGAGTCTCTCAGTCCAAGGATCACACTAAGCTCTACTCCTTTCCATATTTTCCAGCGTGTTGCAGCTGGCGTGCTCTGTGAGCTGGCTGCCGATAAGGAGGGCGCCGAGATTATTGAACAGGAAGGGGCAACTGGGCCGCTCACTGATTTGCTGCATTCGCGCAACGAAGGCGTGGCAACTTACGCAGCAGCTGTGCTGTTCCGCATGAGCGAGGACAAGCCGCAGGACTACAAGAAGCGTCTCTCCATCGAGCTGACCAACTCGCTCCTACGCGAGGAGAACAACATCTGGGCCAACGCTGACCTGGGCATGGGTCCCGACTTACAGGTGTGTTACACTTACACTGCCTAATCGATTAATCGATTGCTTTTGTTTCCGATTTGTGTCCGATTTATTTTGTTTCCCTTTCGATTAATCCTCCAGTTTGTACATACAAAGTTGTAGTCATAAAATTGAAACTATTTTTAAGCATATCACTTACTATTATTATACTACCCTATACCCTATTGTATATATCGTGTTTCAAACCGATTACAACTATTCAGTATTCTATAGTCTATAATTATTGCAATTGATTCATGTTTTATTTATTTTGTAATTCGAAAATCGATTTTTATTTGAACTTAGTTTAAGTAGAAACTGCATTTGGCCGTATCTGGTTATCGATAAACTGATGCATTTCATTAATCGATACACGAAATCGATGGAGAGAGAGGGAGATAGAGACACAAATTGTTATCGTTATATATTATTTATATGTACAGATTTGTTTAGTTTAATTCTTGTTTAACTAATTAATGATTCATTTTGATTTTGATTTTGTACTTAATTTGTATTTTGATTTATTTTGTTTCTTTTTCTTTCATTATGTTTTCTTTGTGTGCAAAATCGAACAAACCAAACGCAAACACCAAAATGTCTCACACAACATCGAACACCAAACACCGACGCACAACAACAACAACAACAAACACAACACGATCACATCCTACTGCAAATCCTTTCTTACAACAATGCACAACACAAACACTCGACTGCTGTGTTTGTGTATGTGTGTGTGTGTCTCTTCTTTCCTAACAACTTTTCACTTCTGATCCATCCATCCAAAAAACAAAAAATGATAATATTAAATCACAACACCACCAATCAACCCACACACTCAATCACTGACATCACATACACAACACACACATACGAACACCAACACCAACACGATCATGATATCGATGACAGGATATGCTTGGACCCGAAGAAGCATATGAGGGCCTTTACGGACAAGGTCCGCCCAGTGTGCACAGTTCGCACGGAGGTCGCGCATTCCATCAGCAAGGTATGTACCCTTGGTTCACCCACCCTCCAAGAGTGTAAGGATCTACAAGCAACCAACAGCATTTCCAACAAACACATGTACCCAACCCTCACCCACCCTTGACCTTCATTAATAACTTTTACTAAATGTGTTCTTTGTGCATCTTTGGAGAAGGAGTAAAAGAGATGACACTGTGGGTTTACTTGAACTACTTTGAATGTCACACCACCCTTTGTTAATCACAGCCCTGGTCAAGCACACCCAGCCCTGGTATCCAAAACAAATATTACTCATTAATGGCTTTTATGCCATACAAAAACTTAATTCATGTTCGCCTAAACTCCAAAAGCATGCGAAATTTCAGTCCTTTAGAAAAGGCAAATAATTTAATTAATTTTTATGTTAGTTTATCAGTTTGACATTATCAAAATACATTTCTCTCAGTGCAGTATTCAAAATTGTAAGTCCCAATACTTTGCGATTAGAAGTATTATACATTTTGTAGGGCAATTTAAATGTTTTACTTTATTGAAATTTAAAAATAAATTAACTGCAAAGATATAACAATAATTTACACACACACACTAAATTCAGTTTTAAGGATCTTTGAGGCTCTTAAAATTTATTTGCCATTTTTAATTATTTCATCTTATTTTGTAAAAAAGATATTAAGTAATCCTTTTTTTTTTATTTAATTTTGGCATGCTGTAAAACCGCGTGCTATAATACCCTATAATATAAATATGTATGTGCATAGTTGTGTAAATATCGTAATTTTATATAATTAATTTTTTTTAATATTTTTTAATTGTTAAACATAAAATTAATGTATAATTTGTTTTTCAAACAGGATATGATACTCTACCAATAGATTCAATGCAAGGTCTCGAAATCAGCAGTCCAGTGGGCGGCGGTGGTGTCGGTGCTGCTGGCAATGGTGCACCACCGGGCGGGGCACCCACATCGCCCTACTCCATGGACATGGATGTCGGTGAAATTGATGCTGGCGCTTTGAACTTTGATCTGGATGCCATGCCGACACCACCCAATGACAACAATAACTTGGCTGCCTGGTACGATACCGACTGTTGAGCACAGATGATCAATACGATAACAATGATAATGACGACGATGATGATAATGATAAACGTATTGTTATCAATAAGATAAATAAACGAATGTTTGCAATAGAATTACATATAAACTAAAGAAGCGTTTACTCTTTTCTATACACTGCAATTCAAGGTGGCTTAGGAGTTTGTAAAGTTTGTATTAAACTGATATTGTAAAGTATTTATTGTATGTACTGACAAAAAGAAAGATGTGACAGCGACACACGTCTAAAATTACGAACTTATTCGCTGTTTAAACCGACGTTGCTTAGCTCTGTTTGAAGGCATTCCAACAACAGCCCATTGGGAACTTTGCTATAGAAAAATATGCAGCAGAAGGTATGTTCAAAGCTAAGGGTAGAACAGCCTCCCATTATCTTGTTATCAAACACTTGATTAATGCATGGATTTCTTCACTAAATGGCCAAACTCACTAGGATTGCAGGCTTCAAGGAACTAGAACACATTCCAATTTATCTATAAGAACAAAACATAGTTCTCCATAGCCTCCCTACAGTTCGAGCTGCGCTATTAGACCACGTACTCCAAATGAGTAGGGCGGAGGTGCACGTAGGAAAGTGGCTTTTCGATTGAAAAAGTAGTTATATTTTTGATCAGCATACACAGTCTAGTCAATGTAGCGATGTTTGTCTGTAAGAACACCTGAATCTCAGAGTCTATAAGAGCTAGAGCAACTAATTTTGGTATGAAAGTTCGTCACTATGTCAAGTTTAATTCAAATGCACACAACTTAGGTATGCTACCATTATAAATATCTTCAGCTTTTTTTGGTCCAGATCGTACAACTATGTTCTATAGCTGCCATAGGCCAAATCGGTCCAAAATGGTGTATTTGTTGTGCGATCGCAACTAAACTCGTACATCATGTGTATATGTATCATGATGATCACTATTTTTACTAAGTTAAGTGCGGATCGGAAGACTACAACCCATAGCTCCAATACGACAGGTCTTGGACTGAGACTGTAGTCTTTCCCAGTTATCCCTCAAATCCCTTTCACAAAGACATTTCCTTTTCTTTTATCGACTATACTTTATTCGTTTGAAATATGCAAAAAGATGACTAAAACTAAGTATGTAAATTATAATGTTTGTAGTATGTACACAAATCGATGTCCATACATAGGTATGTATGTTATACATACTCTCATATCATATAATATATTTAAAAAAAAAACAAAGACAGAATTGGAAACAGATCAACTGGCGATCAGATAGGAGTTACTATATACAAAAGTCGTGGGTTGGGGTTGAGTTGAGTGCTTACATCACCACGTCGCGACAGATGATCTTAGACTTGGTGGATGCACTCCCCTGGTGTGATGGATGTTGATGCTGTCCAAAGCCATCGCTGTGTGCCGACGATGTTGACGAGGAGTAATCCATGTGACTGCCCGCCTGTGACTGCTCCTGTCGTGCCAGAAAACTATCCGCAATGGCGCGATCGAGACCAGTGTATTGGAAATTTGGTGCACCACCGTCTAGGACATCTGCTTCGGACTTACGTCGCTGACGTCGGTTCGCATCGGATTTACCGGCACGACGACGTCGTCGCTGTCCATTCATCTCCGCTGACTTGGTGCTCTTGTGGGTGCGATAGGTGCCGGTCAGACTCGCTGGATGCGCATAGAGCACGGATCCAGGTCGCATGTACGGTAGTGTCATGCCCCGATACTGCGGCGGTGGTGGCGGTACTAGCGCTGGCACTGGCAGCAGCATGCCCGCTCCCATACCCGGCGGTGGCGGTGGCAGACGTGTGGGCGGCGGTGGTGGCATCTGAAATGTAAGGCAATCAATCTAAACCCTTGCGGTTGAGTTTACAGTACTTACCCCATTGCCAGCGGCTGTGGCCGGTATCAGCATAATGGATCGTGATGGTGGCGTTAACTTTCGCACTGACTGTGGCGGCAGAGTTCCCATGTGCGTGGCATACATCCACATGGCAGCCAGTTTCTCGTTGTTCATCTGCAAATCAAATAAAAAATGATTTATTTATAAATATATAATATTTTATTTGTTGTTTTTTTTACCTTTTCGCTGCCATTCAAGGACATGGCCTTTATGTATTGATCCACTTTCTGCTGATCCAGCGCCAATCCCGATGCATTTGACTTGATGATAACATCGCGCAGTTTGCTGTGTTCCGATCTAAACAAAAAGAGCAGAAATTGATATAAAAGAAATAAGATAAAAAATATGATAAAGTTTAAAAATTAAAATTATTTATGTACTTTAATAAATATAGCAAATGAAAGTTGAAATTGAAATAGATTTATTAAAAATAAACTTTTGAAATCAAATTTCTTTTTGTTTTTTAGCCAACTCAAGTCAAACACAGCTCTACTCGATGGAAGAAGCGATGAAAAGGGCACTAGGGAAAGCGCTTACTCTGCCTGACTTCAACCCATAGCAACCGGATTACTAAGTGCTTTCATTGTCCTATGAACTACCCGTGAGATTGCGTCCGGCTTAATCTAAACTAACCTAACAAAGTTTTAAGCACCCCAAAGAAACTAACTGTTTTGATCTTCTTCTTTTATTTTTTTATATTTTTATTAAAGCCATAGAATTGTGTCATAACTTTGAATGTTTTATTAAAGGTTTTTTGCTTGCATAGTTTTATCATTTTATATTTATAAATAGTTTCACTTATGTTTTTCTTTTTGTATATTTATTCAATGAGTTTTACAAGAATTTAGAATCAATTACATTTAAAAGTGAGTTTTTCTCTTGCGATTTTCATGCATTTCATTTCGAGTTTTGCAGTTTTCTTGGAAGCTGTAAAAATCTACTAAGAAAATATATGTAGCATCCATGTGTGTGTGTGTGGGTGTGTGTGTGTATTTGTGCGGTTTAAAGTAGTGTCTTTGACAGTTTCGCGTGTGTGTGTGTGTGTGTATGTGCACAGCATTTTTTAACAAACCGTTTCGTTTATTCTTCAGAATCAGCTAACTAATTTATTTGTATACACATGTGTATATATATATGTACCTATATATATATATGTATATGTATGTATGTACACTTTAGCACTACATACATACTATATAAGAGAGACAGAGAGCGCAATCTGTCATAAAATTTGGAATTCTTTAACTAACATTTATTATTGTTGTTTGTTTTGTTAGCATAAGTTTAGTTGCACAGCGCAAAATGTTTACACACAACACGCATCCCTTAGTAGTTGTTGTTGTAGTTGTAATCAGCGATCATAAAAATGCATTAACAGTACATACCAAAAATTAGTGAGGTTAGGTTAACCAAAACTAACCTCACTTTTCATAATAATTACAAAAATTTCAACAGTGAGTGATAAAAGCAGACGACACATACACATTTAACACTAATATTATATACACACACAATAAACATTAATGAAATTGTCTTTTTTTTCCACTTATTTCCCTTGATCTTGCTCTACTATAGTACAGATACACACGGTTTATATGAGAACCTTACGTATAGGTAGGTTAAGTTTTTTTGCGACTTTTTGCGGCTCACATTGTGGCTATTCACTGTAGTCAGTAAATAGTTTTGAACATCACATATTTTCTTGTTTTATTATAATCTCCTAATTGTTTCTGACAATCCCAAAAAATTTGTGCTTCAAGTTATTCACAGTTATATATGTCTATATATAAGATACATTTGATGGCAGAGAGTGATACCTATTAACTGTTAATGGATCACCAAACGTGATTGGGAATTTCTTAAGTTTTCGTTTGAAGGAGGTCCTTGAAATCGGTTTCTGTTTCGAAATGAAAATTATTTGGAAGATTCAGATTCATTTGGTATAATGTAAATACTATAAATAAATTCATTCTTTTTGTTTTTCATAGTTATTTACAGAAGTTGTGGCGAAACTTAAATGCAAATTGTTTTTAACAAATACACAACTTCATGATGATAATGCTGCTGCAAATTGACATTCATAGACTTAGTAAAGATTTTGTTTATAAACAACAAATAGAAATGAATTTCCAAAATATTAAAAAGATTGTTTACATTGTAATGGTTTTTAAAAAGGTTTCTGTTTCTTTTCTTTTTTTTACTATACTATAGTATATATTTATATGTATATATAAATTTCGGATTTGGTTATTTTGCTTGGTTTCATTAATTTAATTTAATTATTAATTTATTTAACAACAATAACACGTGATGTCAAAAAATTTAGCTAGGATAATTAAAATATTCACGCTGCTTTAGTTTTCCTTTTTTTTTTATATATATAATGTTGATTTTATTCTTAAATTGTTTCAATTTCTGTTTATATTTTTAAACTTTCTTTAGCACGCTTTTTGGCCAACATTTAGTGTTGCTTTTGTCTTGTATGCTCGTCTGAGATTCGGGCTAAGGAAGATCGCACAGATTTACAAAGGCATTATATATATATATATATATGTGTGTATATATATGTACATTGATATATATATATTTTATGTAAATAAGCATTTATTCTAGAAGCTGACGCTTTGCCTTTTTTCTTGTTTACTTAACTTTTTGTTATCGTTATTGTTTGTTTGTTTTTTTGTTGTATACATATATATTGTATATATCGTATCGTCTGATATTTTTATAAAATAAATAACTAACACTTCAAATACACGTCAAATACTAGAAAGTTATTCGCGCTGCCTTGAAGAATACAACACATGCTCTAACCCAATTCCAATTCCAATCCCAATCCAATTCATAATCCCGTTTCCATAGTTTCCATGCCAAAATTGAGTTGCTTTTTGTGATGCCATGACAGTTTGTGTCGCTTGTAGTGACTACATTTGTCCGGTTGTGGGCGTGGTTATGCTCGTGATTATGTGGGCGGTATGGTATGGTAATTCCAAAAGGCGTTGACGAAAAAATGCACAAAGCAATGCATTAGAATACTATAGGTGTTGATTTAGCTGCTGCTGTTGTTGTTTTGGCCTGGCTTCTCGGGCCTAGACCTGCCCACAATTAGGAATGCATATTGGCGCGATCTTTGGCACGCCGTTTGGCCAACATCGAGAGCTCAACGGGACCGACATTTGCTGCCTGCGGTATTGCAATAGCCCGAAATGTAGCATCGACAGCGCCACGCAATGCCATCGAGATGTGATTCTGTTGCTGCTGCTGTGCACCCAATGACAATGGTTGTGTAGCACCACCGCCAGCACCGGCTACACCAGCACCACCACCTGCTCCTGCTCCACCAGCAACATTTGAATGCATTGGATATTCAGTTAACTGCACATTGCCAGCAAACTGATCACGCACCCAACTGTGCTCCATAATTTGTGCCACCGTCGGTCGATTCTCGGGCACAATGTGCAGCATTTGACGCAGTAGATCCTTCACCGGTGCACTGATCAGAGACCAACGACTGCTGCTGAAATCAATGTGACCCGAACCAATCCTTTTTAGTATAACATCTGGCGAATCATTCGGTGTGCTGGCAAACGGTGTTCGACCCGAAAGCATTATGTACAGCAGCACACCCAGTGACCAAATGTCGCAGGCCAGATCGTAACCCTGGCGCTTGAGCACCTCAGGGGCCACAAAGTTAGCCGTGTAGCAGGGTGTCATCAGCAGGCCGTTGTCCGCACGCAGTTGTTTGGCAAAGCCTGAAATTTGATCAATATTTTTACACAGAAACACAAAACACGCACTCATCAGGAATCGATGCAGAGTTCTGGATTTTGTTGGAGAAAGAAAACTATTTGACCAAGTGGCAGAAAGGAAGTAAGCCTGCTGAATTTGTATACGCTTTGGTAGTACAAGGTTAACTGCAAAGAGTTTATATAACAAGTGACTTGCTCCTATGTCTTACCATCTCTGAGATTGAGGGTAGAAAGTTAGGGAAACAAAACTAGAAATTAGAAAAGATTAGATAGTGTTCAGAGAGTGAAACTAATGCAAAATGAGATAGAGAGGATTACAGAGGGTAAGCTTAAAACGGATTTTAGTTTTTTAAATGGAATGTAACGTTTAAGACGATCTAAAGAGCACTTCCTGAGAGGCAAAGAAACTGTTAGATAGGAAGAGGCACAACTGGTGGAAATTGAATGTGAGATAGAAGATAAAAGTGCTCAGTTTATTAAAAGGAGTTAAATACTTAAGAATTCGATGCGAAGGACATTCAAAATGAGAGAGAGGAAGGAAGTTAGAAAGGGACAAAGATAGAAGATAAGAGAATAGTTCAGTCAATGAAAAGGAGTCAAAGAATTCGATGCGAAGGACTTTCAAAATGAGAGAAAGGAAGGAAGGTAGAAAGGGACAAAGATATTGATGCCTACGATCGCTAGGTTTCGCTCATTGATTTCAATTTCTATTCCTATAAATTTAGAGGTTTTCACTATAAACTCTTGAAAATAAAGATGGCTAATAGTATGGGCTTTCATTTTATACAAACTCTAAAACTTAAATACATTTTTATAGGTCTTTAATGAGTACGCTAAGCTACTAATCCATCATTTCAATATACATATATAAACTTGGATTCCTTTTAAATGAATTTTTCTAATTTTGCAGCTTATTAACATGTTTTTAGGGAAAGTGACAGTGAAAGAGCTAATGTTTAAAACTTAGATTTCAAGAAATGTTAATGTTAAGACGTTAAGGAAACCTCTAAACTTGCTAACTTGTAAAGCAACTGCTACTACACATGTTTAAACTTGCTTATCTGCACAACACTGGTCAAAAGCGTATTCTCTACAAGATCAGAGCAGGGCTAACGATAACTCACCCAGATCGCAGAGTTTAAGCGTCTCGGGCGTTTGCCGCATGCTGGCATAGATCATATTCGAGGGTTTTAGATCCCGATGAACAACTCCGTGCTCGTGCAGATACGCAACGGCAGCGGCAATCGTACGGAGCACGGCACTCGCCTCACTCTCACACATTTGGCCTACGGCCAGAATGCGATCAAGAAGCTCACCACCTTTGAGTAGCTCCATGACCAGATACGCTGAACTGGTGTCTTCATACACCGAGTATAGTGTCACAATATTAGGATGATTGCCATAGCGCAGCATTATCTCCACTTCCTCCCAGCAATCGGCGGTGGCGGAGGATGCAGCGGCCACCGCTGCCTTCTCGATGATCTTAACAGCGTAGTGCTTTTTGGAGGATCGATGCTCGCAGAGGCGACACACCGAAAACGTGCCACGACCCAGTTCCTGGAGTAGATTGTATTCGGTGAGAAAGTTGCCTGGAAGCACGCCGGGAAGACTACGTGTTCCTGGCGCTGGTGCCGGCGGCACTGAGGCGACCGGTAGTGCCGCATGCAATGGACTAACATTGTTGGAACTGCTGTTAGCGGCGCTATTCTCGAGCAGCACGGGCGCCACAAAGCTAAAGCCTCGAAAGATTTCATGCGCTGACGCAGAGATGGGACCACCGGGTGAATCACGCGGTGATTTCGATGTGTATTCCACATCGAAATAGAAGGCATCATCTCGACTAACAGCTGGTATAAATGGTGGACGCACCAGTTTCCGCTCCAGACGCACCCAATCGATGGTGGCAAAGAAACAATGCGCCTTAATGTCCAAAATCCCCTGGGCACCGGCTCCCAGACGATTCAATGGATTTCGCTTGAACAGAGCACGCAGCAGGGATTGTGCCTCGGGCGATAGATTCTCTGGCATGCCCAATTTAGAGCGTAATATTTGGTTCATGGTCTCCTGCCGCGTCTGGCCATGAAACGGTAGATTCCCCGTCAGCATTTCATACATGAGCACACCAAATGACCACCAATCGGCGGCGAAATCGTGTCCCTTACGATTAACTATCTCCGGGGCCATGTACTCGACGGTGCCGCAAAAACTATACGTCTTGGAGCCATCCAAAGGCTGCTTGGACAGACCAAAATCGGTGAGTGCAATGTGACCATGTTCATCCAACAATATATTCTCGGGCTTTAGATCCCGATAGATAATGCCCAGCGTATGCAAATGATTGAGGGCCAAGGCTAATTCAGCCAGGTAGAATTTCACATCCTCCTCGGTGAACATGACCTCCTTGGAGAGGCGGGTAAACAGATCGCCACCGCGTAAAAAATCCAATATTAAATATAATTTACCAGGTGTTTGGAAAGCATAGTGTAATCGCACGATAAACGCATGTCCCACATCTGCTAATATCTTACGCTCATTGGTGCTACGCACCCGATCCTTAACCTTCAGTGTGGCCTTTTTGAGCACCTTCATCGCGTACAGTGTGCCCGCATCTTTGCCCAGTATCTTGCGGACTAGAAACACTTTGCCGAAACTACCTTCGCCCAATACACGCAACAGTTCGAACTGCGAGGGATCGGCCTTGTCGTGTCCCTCTTTGACCACTTCTCGAAGCTCGAATTCATCGTAGCTAGCTGCACCATAGGATTCGGAATCACTGAGTTCCATTTGTTCGGGTGTTTTGCTGGGTGTTATGTGATGTTGTTCAAGTGCGGCTTGTAATTGTTGCTGTTGCTGCTGTTGTTGTTGCTGTTGTTGGCGACGTTGCGATGACGTCACAGTTGTCACAGCACCGCTTTCTTCATCGGTGGGCGTATGCTCCATGGGGGTCACCGCCAAGCTGCTGCATCCAGAGGATGTAATCTGCATGCGTTGACGCAGTTGTAAGCCCATTGCTGTTGTTGTTGGATGTGCTGGTACTCCTGTTGCTGTGCTTGCTGCTGCTGTTGTAGTGCCTCCTGTTGCTGTTGTTGTTGCTGTTGCTGTCGCTGCACTGACATTGTCCAGCTGCGCCTGCTCGGCATTGTTGTTGTTGCTGCTGCTGCTACTGCTGCTGTTGGCTTCGTTTTGCTGCTGCTGCTGTTGGTGCTGCTGCTGTCGTAGATCCCTGTTGGAGTCAGCCAGTGGCATGACTGTTGCTGCCCTGTTGGCGTTCAATTGCTGCACGTACACGTTGTTCGTGGGCGTTTTTTTTTTCTTTTCTTTTTTTTTTGTGTGCCTTTCTTTCCGTTTTACCTTGTTCTATGTGATGTTATTACTGTTACACTATTGTCACCTTTTGCGGAACGGACGCATTAACACTGGCAAACGGCGTAGGTGTGAGAGCTTTGCGCTGCTCGCTGCGTTTGCTTTTGCTTTCGCTTTTATGCTTTTCACTTTGTTTCTCTTTCTTATTATTTTTTCTTTTTTTTTTGTGTTTTTTCCTTTTGGTTTTAGTGCGTGCTAGCGATGTGAAACAACAGCGATGCAATGTATCGGTAATTCGCTAATAATTTACATCGATGTATCGCTGTAAATCAATCAACTGTTTGGCACTGTTATTTTGCGCCAAAATTCGCACTTCAGTGGTGTCAAAAGATACTCAAATCGTTTACTTTTAACGTTAACAGAATTATGTTGTATTGGCTCTTGTATACTTGTTGCGCGGCTGTTAATTTAATTGTGCTTTACTTAACGGCTGTTAAACTTAAACTTAAACTAATTTGAATAAAAGTGTGCAATTAAAATTTCCAATTGGGCTAGCACAGCTTACAAAGCTAAAATATCGATACCACTGTTACCGCACTAGCGCTGTATGTTAATTAACAGTCGACAGCGCTACCAGCGGCAGAAAAGAGCAACAATTGAAAGTATCGTTGCCGACAGTAAAACTATCGATACTTACCGCATTTTTAAATTGCAATTTAAAAAATAAAATTAAAGAGAAAAAAATAATGTACTTACTTTGAGCAGATTTGAAGAGCGCAGCGGTAAACGGAAACAATGCTCACAACAAAGTGCAAAAATAGGGCAAATATTAAACCGCAGGCAGCAGAAACTTCGCTATTGGCATTCATCAGGTCAAACTGCTAAGTAATAACAATGGTTACAAATGAAAACGCTTTAATTGTTTTACAATTGCAATTGTAGTTGTTGTTGCTGTACTCTTACCTGCTCACCCTTTTGCTCGGCCATGCGATTGAGGTCGCGCGACAGGCCCACACCAGAAATGGCCAGAGCCAGCGTGCTGCTGGCGATGCAGACCAAACTGAGAGCCAGAAAGGCCGTTTGTGTTTTGCGCATGCTGACCACACCCAATGAGCCCGTGACGGCGGCAATCAGTCCGGTCCAAATGCCACAACCGGCCATCGACAAGGCCGCGTCGCGTACAATCAGCAGCGAGCCCAGTGCCACCAATGAAATGGCCAATACCAATTGCAGCGTGCCCAAAACAATTTGCAATGGAAATGCCGAACAGCATTCATTGCTTGCCCGCCGCTTACGTCGCACTTTCGATGACATTGTGGAACCATCGCCGGCACCATCGCTACTACCGCTGCCGCCCTTGTATTTGATGAACTCGGGTGGACAACGTTGTTTCTTGCTGATACGTGAATCGATGGTGTTGCTTAGACTTTTGGCTGGCAATCCCGATGGATTACGTGTGGCCATGGCCTCCTCCAGCTGTTGCTTGAACTCCTCGTGGCTAATTAGCTTGGGTTTCTTGGCATTGTCATCGCTTACATTGGCCAACAATGTGGCCGCTGTCAGTTTCAATGGCGTCGGCGTGGACATGGCCATTGGCATGGGTTTCTCATCGTAGACAGGACTCGAATATATATGACTTTGTGCATCCAATTGCTGGCGTGCATCCAGCTCCAGTTGCTGTGGATTCTCGGCCTCCGATTCCAAATGTTGCTGCTGCTGTGCATCATTTTGTAGCATTGCAATCTGTGAGTTGGTCAAACTGCCGCCAACGTTTGTGGTATTTGTGCTCTGCTCAATGGTGTTGGTCACCTGCAGCAATTCCTCACGATTCAGACTGCGATCGACAATTGTGTCCATGCTGCCCGTTGTGGAATCATGGGAATCAATGGTACGTGCAGGTGACGCCGAGTGACGGCCATTAAATTCGCTGCCATTGATAATTGCCTGTGTCGGATTGCTGCTTGACTCGGTGGCCATGTTGTTGCTGTTGCTGTTGCTATTGCTGCTGCTGATGTCACTGATGCCTCATTGGCGGAATTCTGTACAAAAGAATGAAGATCGAGAAGGAGAAGTAGAAGAAAGAGGAGTTAGCAACGGGAAGGTCGAAAATGATTTAACAAATACAAAAGATTAGCGAACCAACGTTGCCGCTGGCCAAAATTAATTCTTGAATGCTTCAGTGTGTGTCTAATTAGGCGTGCGTATACCCTGTAAACACAATTTTACTCTTAAGCATTCATTTAGGCATGTAAGTAACTAAAACTGTGGTAGGACTAAACTTAAATTTATATATATACTTAACTATGTTGTAAATAATTATGTAAAAGATCAGTTACAAGCTATAGCATAGGCAAACTCTTCTTAACAAGCGTCGAAGGGTCGAAACTAGCTTGTCAGCTTAAGAGCTTTTACCATTTCTTCTGTAGATCTTTTAGCATAAAGAAAGTGTGTACAACTCTAGCTAAGATCCAAGCAAGCGTCAGTTTCATACCTCCTACCTAAACAAAAAGTGCTCAAGTTTCAGTTTGATTCAACACCAAAAATCTGGAGTGAGATAAGCGCTACTTGATCTATTGATACGACCAGCCAATTGAACAGATAATTTGCTCAATAATCACTTTGTCAAGCCATCAATCAAACCCAAAACTCAACTCGAAAATTTGAGCTGTATCAAAGTCTTTTGTGTTCTGATTTCCATTGAAATCAAGTGAAAAGATAAAAATAAATGAAACCGAAAAACATTTGTCAACTCGTTAACATTGTGATAGTTTATGGATTGTTGTTCGCATTGTTGTTGTTGTTGTTATTGTTGTTGTTGCCTTGACATTTGCCAGCCTCACAGATCTGCAGTTTGTTCTGAACAACGAACCGGTTCACACATTGTTGGCAATTAAACAAAAAGGGGCAAAAAAAAATATAGAAAATTAAAAACAAAATTTTACTGAATGCGACAGTTGCCACTTGTGTGTGTGTGTGCTGGCGTAGGGGGCGGTAGTGGGAGTGGCAGCAAGTGTCCCTGCCCCAGTATGTCACAAGCCGCTTAACACGCCACCTGTTGTCTAGCAGCTAGAAATACCAACTGCTTTGTGTTCGGCAAGCAGTTTCAAAAGTCAGTTCAGTTTCGAAAAATATTTTAAATAGTTTAAAACTAGATTTTAATCGTTTCAACACATGAAAACTGTTGAGTATTTTTTCAGCACTTTTTTGGTATTTTAATACTGACTTGTAAATGAGACCTGAACTAATGTAACAGACAGTAAAAATTGTTTAATTTAGTTAAACTTCAGACAATATGTTTTAGTATTTACCTTACAATAGCTGGTATTTATTTGGTATTTTTGTGTATTTCTTTTCTTCAACGTTTTGCCGCTGACAATACTCAATGACAACAATAATAACACTTTCCAATGTCCGTGCTGCTATTAGTTGTGTTTATTGTCGCCTTGAAAGCAATTAGGCTTAATTGACTACACAGTGAGGGAAAGGGAAATCAAGAGAGACGGGTGGGGAGACAGAGACAGGCGAGTGTAAAATTCATCAATTAGCATAGACCAAACAGTTGTTGTTTCTGTGTAAAATTTGGGGCATAAGCGATGTATGGGCCACGCCCTCATACGTACAAATTTCCCACACTCGCCGCCTTTTTGGGCAGCTGCCGTTTTTTGTTGTTGTTGCCGCAGTTTGCGCTTAAAAACCGCCCAAGCGCTTAAACCACAAAAACCGCTGCAGAAATGCAACATTCAAAATGTCGATAAATCAGCAAGAAGATAAAAACAGAAGTAGGTAAATTATTGACTGTGAGTTACCTTATAAGTTTTTTATGCTAAAATGTTACTAGAAAATTACTGAAAAAAAGCATATAAATAAAAGTTTTATTTATTTCGAACTAAGACATATTTAAAGGGCTTAAAACGAATGTGCAAAAAGTTAATTGTGGACACATGAAATATAAATTTTTTTACTAAAATTAAACTAGTTCTTCTTAGCTTGTTTTGCTCATTGAGTTTAATACCGTAGCTAAGTTAAATTTAGTTAAATTAAAAATGCCTGAAATTGAATTATGTTGGTGGACTTCGTTAAAAGTTAAACATTTAATTATTACTATGCTAATTGCTACTTTAGACATTCATCAGAATAACGCTCAAGACTTGCCTAAACAAGTTCTTAAGTAAAAACTTCAAAATGTGAACACAACTTATAAATTTGATGGCAATTTTACTATAAAATCCCAAAATAAAAAAAAAAGTTCTCAAAACAAATGCTATTTATTTAATAATTTTCAAGCGCTATTTAAATCGTTTAAAACCTAATTTAATTACTTTAAAATGTTTACTAGTTGAGTAATACAATTTCAAGTTTATATATAACAGTTATAAATAAAATAAAAATTAATAAAGACTGTCTTACAACTATTTTACTTAAAATAGGGTATTTCAAATGAAAATATGGCTGGAAAAGCAGCAAAATAAAAACCCAAACTGACAACAACAAAATGCCAAGCAACAGCAACAGGTTTACCAAAGTTTTCTAAGCATTGGCTGCAGCTAGTGACTTTACTTTTAGCTGTTTTTAACCATTTTTGGCAGCAGCAACGAAAGGGCAGCAAGATAAGAAAACGGAAACCACAAGAAAATGCAGCAAAGAAAATTGTTGGGGGGGGGAGGGGGGCAGTGAAAATGGAGGAAACTAAAACCACTCATCGCTGCTCAATGCAGTTGTCGATGAGTTTTTCCTGAAAGTAAAATTACAACAACAACAACAACAACAACAACGGCTATGCGAGTCAACAAAGTCAACAACTTTAACAGCTTCATCCGCAAAACTGGACCCAAGTGGCTGCTGCGTCGACGTCACTTTCACTTGTCGTTCAACACCAAAAAAAAAATTTGAAGAAAATAAACCAACAAGTCAGAAAATTTGTAAGCGATAGACAGAGAGATGGAGAGCGAAAGGGATGGAGCGAAAAAAACATTGCAGCTCGTAATTTGTTGCAATTAATTTACAAAACTATTTTAAAATTGAACGGCGGCTGTCATAGGATTTCCTCATATCGATTGGACTGCCTTTTGTAGCAGAACAGCAGTGGCAAGCGGTAGCAGCAACAACAACAACAACAACCGCAAAAAAACTTTCAAAAGATTCGAATTCGAATAATTTTTTTTATTTTTGGTTCGACTTGCAACGAAAGACTTAGGCAACGAACTTGGCGCGACTGCCTAATTGTGGCTGGTTTAATTGGACGTGTGTGTGTGTGTGTGTTGGTGTGTCTGCTTAAATTTAGCAACTGCCACGCCCAAAACGCCCTCACATACACACATAAATTGGGCAGTAAAATGAGCGATAAAAAAAATGGTAGCAAAAATCGATTTTATCGATTGTTTCGATTTTTCACAGGTTCCAACTTTAATTTGGTTATTTTAAAAATTAGTAAATAAAATATAAAATGTTTATTTACTTCTATTTAACTATTATAAATTCATTATTTATTTTTTAGCTGCATTTCTTGCTTCCAAACACCGATATATCGTCTTGACTTGATATTTTACCAGCTCCAATGCAAATTGGCTGCCCAAAATGTTGGACAGCTCGTGTGTTGGCTTAAATTATGCATGGAAATCAATGCATTAGGCAGAGCCCAATGCAAGTGTCGCTACATTTCTGAAGACTGTCTGCCCACGCAACAGCCACTCCTCCCCCCTCCCACTGCACGCCTTTACCAGTCTTCCCCATATAACATACATATATGTTTATGTATATATCAACAATCTGTTTGGCCAGCTGCACGCTACAATTTGGCAATTAAATGCAGTTTTTGTTTGTTGTTTTTGGCCAAATTGCGCAACTGCATCAAACTGAGATTGAGACTCTCAGCGTATCTGTCCATACTAAAAATAGTCAAGATTTGGCATTGATAGCGATTAATTAAGTTAGTTAACATGCATTGAGAGAGCAGAGACTAGCATTTTAAGCATAAAGTGGAACTTTGAATTTATTTAAGTTTTTAATTATATTAAACTTACTTAATAAAGAATGTGTGGCACTGTTAAAATGACTGAACAAGTTTAAACACTTCATAATTTTTGCTTTCAATTAACTTAAGTACTTAAACTAAATAAGTAAAAAGCTGTTGAGAAAATAAATTGCTTCAGCTTTAGTTGTTGTTGTTGCTGTTATGCTAAGTATAAACTAATTTAAATTATATTTATATTATGCTAGTTAATTAGTTTGACTTGCAAACTGGATCTGCAATTAATTGCATAATGTTCGTATGTTAATTTCTTGTATTTTTTATTTCTGCTACGAGAGCATATTGTTTAGAGCATAGAATTTGTCAATTGGCTTGTGAAAATTCCCAGGCGTTGACTGACTGTCTGGCTGACTGGTTGACTGACTGAATGACTGACTTGGCTTGGCTGTCTAAGACTTTGCCGCCTGTTGATTTCCTGCATCATGCGTGCACCCACAACTAACAATCTAGACATGATAATTGTGCCAGCAACATGTGTGTGTGTGTGTGTGTAGGTGTGTGCGTGTGTGTGTGTGAGTATGTGTTGGTGTGTCCGTATATGATGCAGTTTGTGGCAGTTGCAGAGCACACATTTGAGCCACGTTAGGGTAATTAAAACATTGCCTGCCGTGACAGACGGAGCGATTTAAATTAAAATATCAAAAGCACGTGTAGCATCAACATTACCAACAACAGCAGCAAGAAATATAATAATAATAACCACAACAACAACAACCACTAACTGTGAAATGTGACACTACAGCAGCAGCAGCAGCAGTAGCTACAAAAGAGCGACACTTGAATCACTGCATTGCATCATCCACAGCAACAGCAACAACAACAGTTTGTACCAAGAGACATAATTCAGCGTAGTGTAAGCGCCTAAAAGTAACTCTGCTTACCCTGTACTTTTGGCATACTTCTGTATACCCTGTGTACCCTGAAAACCCTTCTTTATACCCTTTATACCCTTCTGTATACCCATCTCTCTACCCATCTATATACCCTGTATACCCATCTGTATACCCTTCTGTATACCTATCTGTATAGCCTTCTGTATACCCTGTATACCAATACCCTCTATACCCTTCTGTATACCCATCTGTATACCAATCTGTCTACCCATCTGTATACCCTTCCTTATACCCATCTGTATACCCTTCTATATACCCTTTTGTATATACTTATGTACACCCTGAATACCCTTCTGCATGACCTTCTGTATACCCTTCTGTATACCCTTTTGTATACTCTTTATACCCTTCTGCATACCCTTTACTTCCTTTCTCTCTTTTTCACACTGAAACAAGTCCCAAATTTGTAGCTTAAAACGATAGCAGCAGTTGGTCTATACCAAGTCTTTATTTTTATGCTAAGATGGTAAGAAGAAGTGGATTTTTTTCCTAATATATTATATACACGTGTCTCACGCTTCTTCATAGTCTTTGTATAATAATTTATAAATAAATGTTTTATTTGTATTGATTATTTCAGGCTTCAATTTAAACCCTATATTTTACTGGCTATGGGGTAAACTACTAAATTATGTAGTTCCCTTTGGAATCGGCGTTCGAAACTCAGCGTAATAATTAGCAACATATTAAAATTGTTTGTTAATCATAACTAAATTTACACATTTTGTGAACTGTATAGTTAGATACATGCCAGATCGATTCTAAGCCAGTGATCAGTACTAAAAACATGAGATACCAATTAGTGTAGTCTGTCTCCAAATTCGTGATCATCTTAGTTATGTGATATTAGATTAGGTTATGTTATGCTGGTATATGTTTACCCTCGAATAAGTACAGGGTCTGTTGCAGTCGGATATACCCAGGGTATTACAGAGTACAGACTTGTAGACTAGAAGTTCTAGTCTAGTCAGCACTATAAATACAGAGCCTGTTGCAGTCGGATACACCCAGTATATTACAGAGTACAGACTTGTAGACTAGAAGTTCTAATCTAGTCAGCACTACATTACAGGTCTCAGAAACTTCATTCCACAGAATCACTGGCATGCGCCTTGCGGTGGTGTGGGTGAGTTAGCGACATGCAGCCCAGCTGGGCGTGGCAGAACAGTTAGTTGTCAACTAAGTGACTGCACAAATTGTCCACTAACTGCACTCCAATCTCCAATTGGCATGCGCTCCGTTTACCAATCAGAACAGTAAGAATCCAATCGGTGAATCGAGTTTATCAAGTTCGTTGCTTGAGTCTTTTGTTACGCTGTGCGACAACAATTAATTAAATGTTATGTTTTCCGAGACCCTGTACTTTAGAGAACTGGAAAGGTGTGCTGAGCTTGTCGTAAAGAGGGCGTGGCAAAAAGTGTGACAAAAAGTATATATAATCTGTATATGTATCTCACAGATAGTCTGCCTTAGATACTTGGAAATTATTGTATCTCTCTGAACCAAATTTACACAATGTGTGTAGGGCAGCATGAAGAGTTTCTTGAATAAACTTTGTTTGTATCGACCAACTGCATCATAGAGCTCCCATATACCTAATGTCAAACTTCTATATCCCTACTAAGTGTGTTTCGCATCGCACAGCTACAATCTGCTGCTTCCAATGTTCTAGCAGTTAGTTTACAGGGTCTTTTGCTCTCTGTTTGCTCTAAGGTGCCACCAATGCAACTAGTTTGTTTTTGATTTACTACTTATGGCACTAGGGTACACTCTGAGACAATGTTGACGTTGCTGCACTCCCACTGTTTGGGATTTCTAAAGAATTGAACTGGTTGCCGTTGAGTTGCTTCGCTTGAATGTTTAATTTTTATGCAGGCATTTAATGCAGACAAATGAATTGCTGATGAAGTTGACGTCTTGACAAGCCACACACACAAACACACACACTTACACACACACAGACACATGTGTGTGCCTTTGGCATGCCACAAGTTGAAATGTCAAAACATTTAGGTTTGCTGGCAAATTTGCATTGTCTTGTTGTAATTGCTGTTGTTGTCGTCAATTATGTCACAGCTGTTCAACAATTTTTGTGCACTGTGTCGGCAACAATGGGTTAACGCTGCCCCAGCAGCCTTCAATTGAAAACGTGCGTCTGTTTTTTGGTCACAGATTTGTATTTTTATTTCTGTTTAATTTTTTTCTTTATTTATTGTGTTTTCTTAAGGAATTTAGTACGTGTCTGTTAATTTTTGGCCAATGGCAACGACCAGCGACAGCTAGTCAACACTTTTAGACGTTGTCGCTCACATTTTCTCATTTCGTTTCAAGTTTTTTATCAGTTTCTTTTTTTCTGGGGAATTTTGTTAGCTTTTTAGGCAATGCCAGTGACAATTACTAAGCTGCGGTTGTTGCTGTGATTATATAAACAAGTGTCTCTCCAAGTGTCGTGCCTTAATTTCTGGCAGTTAATAATTCGAAACGGAATTATAAATCAACGCGTTAACCCTTCAAAATTAACAACTTTTTTGACTGTACACATAATCAAATATAATCTTTGTTGTTATTGTTGTTGTTATTGATTGCAGTGCAGCTTTAATAAATAGTTGAATATCCGCAGTTAATGTTTATACATTTTGTATGTGCTGTTGATGTGTTCGAGGGGATTAGCAAATTATCGAGATCATTAATCAAAACAAAAACAAAATTTATTTTTTTAAATATCAGTCAAATTTTTGATGCTTTAAACCAATTTTATACACTGTTCAAATCAAAACTAATTTACTTAAAAATTATTAAAGTTTCAAAATGTCTGCAACATTTGTTGACTAAAGTTTCTAAAACTAAAAGAATTTATCTCAATGAATTTCGAGTGAAGTTTTGAGCCATTTAACATGTTACTAGCTTTTAAAAATTATTTATTTAAATATTGTTTATATTAATTACATTTTTAAAACTAAACTTGCATATTTTTGAAATTTTATTATTTTTAGATTTATTTAGATAGAATAAATATTTTTTATTGATACAAAAACTATTCAAATAATTGTTGTTTATTTTTAAAAAATTTTTACGCTTCCGCTGGTGACAAAAATTTCTAAGGCAATAAAAAAATACAAAAATTATATTTTTAAATATTTTTTTTTTGTATATTCTTAGACAATATATTCGGCAGTCCACGCTGGTGACAAAAGCAGACAGCAGAAAAGGCTTTTAAAGTTGTAAATTTAAAATGGAAACATTTTTGCTATGTTTGGCATTCTACGCTAGTGCCTAAAATACAAAAAAAAAGTAATAAAAAAGTGGGAAAAATACTTTCTTAAATATTCCAGGCAATATGCGTCCACGCTGGTGACAAAAGCAGACTTTCTTTTACACAAACATATAAGAAAAGGTTTTTAAAGTTGAAAATTTAAAATGGAAACATTTTTGATATGTTTGGCAGTCTACGCTAGTGCCAAAAATACAAAAAAAAGTAATAATAAAAGTTAAAAAATACATTCTTAAATATTCCAGACATTATGCGTCCACGCTGGTGATGAAAGCGAAGCTCATAGCTGCACACCACTGTTTTTAACAATATGCTTAGCAAATCTAACTAAATATAAATAATTGTTGCTTATGAATTGTTTATGACTAGCCAAACTACACCCCTGCACACCCCACTCCACTTGCCACCCCTTCTCCCACTAAACCCCTCACATAGTTGAACATTTTATTACTTAATCGTTTATAAATTAAATTTCTATGCAAATCTATTAATGGACACCGCCTAGTAAACACAGTAATTAAAGTGCTATAAATAAATAAATCAAAGAGAAATATAAATAATAATGCAATAATACATTTAGGCAATTAATTGTCTGATTAATGAGTTAACTATGTGTGCATAGAGTAAAAACGTAATCACTTATGTCACAGCCAAGTTAATTGATTGAACTTTGCAGTGAAAAAAGAAAAGAAATAAGTTGATTAAGTTAATTGAGAGTTAAAGAAAAAAAAAACAAAATACAAATTTTTTAATTTTTATTGCATTGACTTTGGTTTGAAAATCGTTATGCAATTTGTGACAATTACAGTTTATTCACATTTGCCTGCAGCAGGCATTTGAAAACGTCTTTGTCTGCGTAACTAGCAGACTATATATGTATATACTATATAGTATATAAATGTACCTAGCTAGCTGCCTAATCTGGTTAAACAACAATCATTGCACGCATTCACACTCGCACACGTCTTTGAAGTTAGCCATTTGAGTGCTATGCTACCCAGTAGCAGGGGTATAACAGGGGTGTTCAATGTGTGTGCTTAGAAATGCAATATCTGCGAAACTAGTAGAGCTAGCGCTGGCAAATTTGGCATATGGGTAGCTTACATAAGCAATTTGCATAAAATTAAGAAATTTGTTAACTTACACGCCCACTTTGCCCACAATGCAGCAAACAAATATTTGACAATTTCTTTGGGCAGTTAAAAATAAAATAAAATTATTTAAACTTAAGTGCTTGTGTAGCTTACAGTGTCTTACAACATTGTTACAAGTTTCAAATAAATCGGTTCAGTTACCAAAAAGTTATAGCCATTTGAAGTACGCCTAACTAATTAAAGCTGCGTATTTTGCAGTCTAGCAAACTCCAGACGCATTTGAACTTGTTTTGCTGTTTGATTTGAGCAGCGTAACAATTATGGGCGTGGCAAGGTCGTCGTTTCGCTGAACGAAAAACGAACAAAAAAATTAAAATTTCAAATGACTTAATACAATTTAATTGGCATAGAAAATTGTGTTTTTTTTTACCACACGCATTGTCTGGAAAACTGAAAAAGTGTGAAATGAAAATCCAGTTGAGTCTCAAAGGCGAGACAACTTGAGTGCAACGCACTGCGAAAAGCTGGGGAAACTGCAAAACTGGTAAACCAATGGGGCACACATTACACACCAAATTTGCTAGCCACAAGTAAAAAGCAAACTTGTTGTTTTTGGCCAATTTGGCGGGAGTTGGAAAACCTTGTGGCCAATTTACTGGTCTGCATATCATTAAAAGTATGCTCTGCACTTGTCTCTGCCATGCCACGCCCCCCACCGCCCATGCCTTCCCCCTTTCACTTTCAATTGCCCAGTGGGCAGTTCAACGCTTTTTCCGCATTTGTCGTATACATTTTTTTTTTATTTATTATTTCTAGTTTTTCGCTGTTATTTTTGTTTCGCGAGCAATTTTTTATTTATTATGACGCAGTTCAAGGAAAAACTTTCGCTGCATGCAATTTTTTGCAGCACTTCCTGTCCATTAACACAGACCTAATAAATAATAAAAACTAAATTTAAATTGCAAAATTACAAAATTACCAAAAAGAAAAAGAGGAAAAAAATTATAACATATTTTTGAAGCACTCATAGTTTTGGGTAATTGGGGAAATTGGCGAATGCAATGGAAATTAACTTTATATATCAGCAACCCTGTACCTAGAGCCAGGCGCAGTGTGTATAGCTAAGTCAGCAACTTCCACGAGGGCAGCTAAAATAGTAACCAATGACAGTGGCATTAAAAAGTGACCGACAATTGGAAAATTAACAAATTGAGGGATTGACTTTGAAGCTATGAAAATACTTAACAATAAATCCGATTAGAGACACGATATTGAATTGTAGCCAAAAGTAACAACTTGAAGGGAATCTCAACAGATAATTATGCTCGTTAAAAAAGTGTTCATAATTTTTAAGTAGGCTATAAAGCAGCAACAACTTTATACATTATGTGTATTTAAAGCCGTCGTGAATAAACCAATAGTTTAATTAATACAAAAATAAAGAGTTGACAAAAGTTATTTAATTTTATATGAACTAAAAATTTTCCAAGCGCTATAATTATATTTTTAGATAAAAATATTTATTTATTACATGATTTAATAATTGATAACTTATCAAATTGTATTAAAAATAAAAATAATTTAATTGGAACGGAAAATGTTGTAAATTTGTTTATTAAATCATTTTTTGGAAAATGTCGAGTTCTATAAAATAAATAATAAAACATTTTTTATACCCTTGCAGAGGGTATATTGTTTTTGTCACGAAGTTTGTAACGCATTGAAGGAAGCGTTTCCGACCACATAAAGTATATATATTCTTGATCAGCATCAACAGCCGAGTCGATATAGCCATGTCCGTCTGTCCGTCTGTCTGTCCGTCTGTTTCTATGCGAACTAGTCTCTCAGTTTTAAAGCTATCTTAATGAAATTTGGTACAGGCCTGTATTCTCTCTGCACGCAGTTCATATGTAAAAATCGGCTAGATCGGACCACTATATCATATAGCTCCCATAGGAACAATCGGTTGAAAATGCTTAGTATGAACATTTTCTGTGTCTATTGACCGATTTCAACGAAATTCACGCAGGATGTATTTCTTTTTGTGTCCCATCTGTTGACCAAATTTTATTCAAATCGGACCACTATATCATATAGCTCCCATAGGAACAATCGGTTGAAAATGCTTAGTATGAACATTTTCGGTGTCTAATGACCGATTTCAACGAAATTCACGCAGGATGTATTTCTTATTGTGTCCCATCTGTTGACCAAATTTCATCCAAATCGGACCACTATATCATATAGCTCCCATAGGAACAATCGGTTGAAAATGCTTAGTATGAACATTTTCGGTGTCTATAGACCGATTTCAACGAAATTCACGCAGAATGTAATTCTCATTGTGTCCCATCTGTTGATCATCCAAATCGGACTTCTATATCATATAGCTCCCATAGGAACAATCGGTTATTAAAGCCAAATTAATGCAATATTCATGACTGCAAGGGTATTTAATCTTCGGCGAGCCGAAGATAACCGTTTTTTCTTGTTAATCCTATTTTCATGTCCTTGCCTACTCCAGACAGTTGGCCAATTTTGTTGGTCTAAACAAAGTCAAATTCTAAATTATTTAAGCTTTTAAATAAAATTTAGCTACTTGATCATGTAAAATACATAAATGGCAAATAAATAAAATTAGGAAATAAATACATTCCAAATCTACACTTCAAAACTCATGCACAAAAACTTGAAACTGCCACAAAACACGCAACTACCCGTTTTAATGGGTATAAAAATGAATTCAAAAAATGAAAGGATTTAAATTGAACTTTAATCAAAGCGATTCCATAAAAAACACACTAAAATAAAAGTGGGTAAGAAACAAAATTGAAAAATGTGTTACTAAAACAATTGTGCATAAATTCGAGTACGAATTTGAATACCAAAAGGAATAGGAATATGAATATGAATATGAATACGAATATGAATACGAATACTTTCCATTTTGTAGCTACATGCTGGTACTCGTTTATCTACGACTTTACAACTATATACAATACTATAACCGACTTTATGTGGCATGTGCTCAAATTGTTGCTATTACTCTCGTTTTTGTTGTTGTTGTTGTACTACTCTAATAATTGTTGTGCTTTATGGCCAACAAAACAAAATTGACATGACTTTTGAAAGAAACTGCACAGGTTTTTTACTTTACTTACTTTACTTTATTTTGTTTTTACTTGATTGTTATTCGCTTGGAAGTTTCGTTTCTGTTTCGTTTTGGCCTAAATTGATGTGTGCCCAGCCCCAGACTTAAAGCCAGTCGCAGACAAGTGTTAGACCAGAAAACAAAAACCAGAAACACAAAAATTTTAAACTTCAAAGTTAAAACTAAACTACAACTGAATGATCGATGATCATTGAACGACACTAATGCGAGCAATGCAAATAGGCATTAGTGTAGATTTGAGGAACTTAAACCTCTTCGGTTTAGTGTAGTTTGGTATTTTATTGTCAGACCCTGTAGTTAGAAAAAGCACAGTGGAAAAAGCCTTTGCTGTTTTCTGCTTAAAAACGTTTCTAAATCAGATTTAAATATTTAAACACTCGTCAAAATTGTCGTAAATCAAAAATGTTTACCTCTAACAACAGTTGCTTCTATTTCTAAAGCACTGTAGTTTTCTAAAATATTTGAAGCTTCGTCTTTCATAGTCGTCTAATGTTATTTACTATTCATGCAGTCTGAGCGCAAGTAATTTATCTAGAGTCTTAATTTATCACCAAAAAATCTGTCTTTCAATTTGAAAGATCTTTAATTTGTAAATTCTGTTTGCCACCTAAAGATTTTGAAATTTTGAAAATATTTTTAAACCCAAAAATAATTGAAGTTAAGATAAAAAAATTCATTATTCTGGAAATTAGTTGGTATTTTAAAAAGTACTAGAAAATTTGTACTTAAACTTCTTTTTAAACAGGAAAAATTCATAAATAAATTATTAAGCCAAATTATTAAGCCAAGTTTTTTTTTCCTACTTGATTTTACTATTTTAAATTCCTAATAGTTTTGTGTCCCACATTTTTGCTAACTAAATTATTTAACTTGGCTAAAACACTTGTTAAAGAAAGAGGAAATGTCAAAGTGAAAAGATTTCAAATTAAAGAAATTTTATCGAGTTTACTTGCGCTAGTTTTAAACTATGTCAGCGTCAAGAATTTCGTGATCTCAACATGTGTTTATTTACACTTGTTTCAAGTGTCACTACTTAAGATAAAACCATATTCTAACTTGCATATTTCCTTTTTATTTATTTATTTAATTTTTTTGCAGTGATTTATTTATTTTTTCAACTTACATACGTTAATTGAAGAGGCTGAAGTTTCTTTTGTTTTGCTGATATTTGCCGGTGTCGATTGTTGTTGTTATTATTTATCAGTTATTTTCTCTTGCCTGTCGTCGTCGTCGTTGTTGTTGTTGTTGATATTTTTTTTTTTCATTAGCAAGTTGAATGAAATGTCTGTTTCTGTTACTCTGCTGATCTCAGCTCTTGAAACTATGCTGCGTGCAATTAAAATTCAACAAATTCCATTTCACTTTAACACACACACATGTGCATACACGCGCACACTTATAGGCACGGCAACCAAATAACACAAGCAAAAAAAAAAACGAATACAAGTATACTTCACACACACACACACGCACGCCGTAGTCAGTTAGATAAAGATGCTGCGTTCGATCAATGAAACAAAATTATAAAAAAAAAACAAAATCAAACTTAATACAACGTGTGAGAGCGAGACAGTAAACACTTGCACGCACACTACCGTTAAAGCTCACAGTTTGAGCTGCACTGACTGCAAAAGCACACGACACTTGTTCGTTTTTCGGCTTCTTTCGTATTCGCTCTTCCTTTTCAATTCGTACGTACGTTGTTGTTGTTGCTTTTGCTATTTATTTGACTTGCGCTCTTCCGTGCTTGCGTTGCGATCGCTTGGCGCGCTCGTCGCTGACTAAGCTGAGACTAGCGACTGCGACTGCGCGAACGTAACGATTTTTCGCTTTTTTGTTGACAGCGCAGGCGACGGCGACGGCGACTGCGACGTTAACTGCTATAAAGCTGCGCTTTTAGCTTTACTTGGGCTTTGGTATGCCGTCGCATTGTTGTTGTGTGGCTGCTGCTGCTGCTGTTGCTGACGTTAACTTTACAACCTGTTCGCGTAAATCTGCGTTTAAAGAAGTGCCGACAACAAACGGTAATGAGCGTGCAGCGCATGCGCTCAGCAGCGGCAGCAGCGGCGGCAGCAATGGCCGCAGCTTAAGCAACAACAACAATGACGGCTGCTTTCGAATTGAACTTTTTGGCCTCTCATCTTCTTCATCATCACATCATTATGATTATTGTGCTGCTTGCACTACACAGCCGCTGTCTGTCTGTCGCTGTGACGTCAGCAAACATTCTTAAGACGAAATGTGAAACCAATTGAAAGCTCCAAGTGCGTTTTCTTCCACTTTTCGAAACTCTTTAGCCAAACACCTGATAAGTTTATCTCAACAGCTTACACACACACACCACACACATGCACACGCATTTCTGCCTCATATTTGTATCTACAAATATTTGATTTTAAATTTTAATCTTTTTTTAACTGGTTGCCAGCTAAAATTTGCACAAAATTCAAGTTTTTCGACTATTTCAAATACAATTTGTTGAGTTTTAGTATTTAACTGTGTTCGAAAACATTATCAAATACTTGAAGGGCGTTCCCAAAAACCATTTCAATTGTTTTAAGATAATTTGTCTTAGGGAAATTGCGCACTGCTTTTAATGAGTATTTTTTTCTTTTTTAAATATCCCAAATTTATTGCTATGGAGTTAAAAAGAAAATCCATAAGTTATTCAAATTTATTACGTTAAAGGGTGTTCCATTTTTTAAGCGGGATATTTTAAGCTTACTTGGGAAGAGCTTTATTTAAAAGTGATTGACTAGGCCATAAATATTAATTTTAGATTGAGTAAAAAGTAACTAATTTATAGATTTACATGTTGTACTTAAAAGGTACTAAATAAATATAGAAAAATTAAATAATAATTTTATTCGATTTGCTGTACGAAAATACCCTGTAGTTAAATTAAATTATGGCAAACTATTTTAATAGCTTAAATACCAAATAAGTACTACGAAAGTTCAATTAAAAGATTAATAAAATAATATTTTAAAATTATTAATGTACCACTTTGAGTTCTTAACTAATTTTCCAGCTGTCACACAACTTTTTAAAATACTTTTCCTCCCTTCCATCGTTCTTTTGACTACAGGGTCTTAAAACATAATTTTGTTTGGTCACATATTTGTTATTTTTTTAAGTTTTTTTTTTTGGAATCTCGTTTCTCGTCAGCTGTGCACGTTGAGTAAATTGAAAGTATTTATTTTTTTGTGTGCTAAGTCAAAACTCGTTTAACTTTAGCTTAAATCGCGTTAAACTCGCTGATTTGTGGTTGTTGTAATGTTTGTTGTCTTTATGTTAATTGAAATTGTTGTCGAGTGTTCTTGTGGCTTCGTGCACAAACGTGACACCATCGAAGCATTTTCTTTTTATATTTTTTTGGATGCGTTTTGTTTGCGGATTATATAATCAAACGGGTCAGAGTTCGTTATACTCACTTAATAGATTCACAAAAAAAATTCATAACTGTTGCAACGATAAACGTATTTTTCAAGCCTCATAAATGTAGTTGAAACAAAAACTAAAAAAAAATAGCTTAAAAATTATTATAGGCCATTTGGACGAAACGTAGCCCAAAACATAAATTGAGTAATTAAATGCGAGTTAGTGCACCTCAACTAGAGCATTCAACTTCGTTAGTGTGTGCCAGTATGTGCGTGTGTGTGTGTGTGTTTGGACTATGTGAAAGCCCAGAGTCTTGCAACAAATGTGGCACGCGTCACAGCCAGCAAAAAAAAGGGGGGATACATTACAAAAATTTAATAAATCAAAATATGCTTTGTAGCAGTTTGCAAACAAAAACTATTCTTGCTAGTTAGTTGTGGACAAGCAGCAGAAGGCACAGTGGTGCAAATCGTCAAGAGTAGGAGAGACAGATGTTTAGAAATAAAATTTATAGTTTATCAAAGAAAATAGATGTAAGTTTATAACATTTACAACATTTTATTTAAGCAATAAAAAAAATGAAATGCAAGCGACGTTCTAGCAGATTTTGCAAACTTTTATTTGCATTTGCCATGGTGCAAGCATCATTGAAAGTGGTCAACGGATTTGCGCAAGTGCACAGCAAGTGCCGGGATACCTTTTCCTACTGCTACTACTACCTGCAACAAGTGGCATGTTGGCAGCATTGACTGGTTTCCATTTCTTGCCTTCGTCGTTGTTGTTTTTTTTTTGTCTGTTTATCCTAAGCGCGCGAGCTTTGCTTATTTATGTAAGCGGCAAGCAGCAAGCGACAAGTTTGTGTCTTAAGTCTTTCGTTTTTGGCGCTCATAAATTGTTACTTTTTCCCCCTTTTTGTTTTATGCATTCGGCATTGCAAAAGTTAGACAACACACACACACACACACACACACACTAACTCACAGCATGATAAGCAGAATATTTAATCAAATCGATGCATTAAAATTGCACATTTCTGTTTTGTGCTATTTTGCAGTTTGCAGTTTGCTGCTTTTCATTTTTGGCCCAACAAGTTGCAGTTACCACTGCGCGTTAGCTGTTGGCCAAAAAAAAAAAAAAAAAACCAATTAATAATTATATACATGTATAAATGAATATTTTAACGAGTTGAGCAAGTCAGCAATACCTTATATTAAAAATAATTATGCGCCAAGTATGCTGCAATCAGTTTGCAATTTTTTTCTTCTTCTTTTGCTGGGCTTTCTCAATTTGTTTAGCTGGACTGCGAAATAAACACACCATGAATTGTTGTTGTCTTTCAAGTATTTAATTGTCTCTTCCTGTGACTCTAAAATTTTAGTAAAACTTGTGACAATTAAGACAGCACCAAAATTCTACAGTAATAACAATAGACTATAAAAACTATAGTCTATCAATATTTTAATTTGGGAAAAAAATATTTTAAAAATCGATTTTGAAACAACAAACTGATAAAAATTAACTTAGACTAACAACAGTCGCTAATATATATTTTCTATAGTAATTTTTAAGCAGATATTTTATTCTTTTGGAACAACTTATTAAAAAAAAAATAAATAAATGAAATATATAACAAATTACTTATGTTATTCATTGTCACATCTTTTATTCACTTATAATTAAATTATTTCTTCCAATATTCGATTAGTTTAAAACTTTGTTAAATTCATTACATGTTCCCAAACTTAAATATAACAATTTAATGCCATTTGTTAACTCTTTTCATAGTAAATTGAATCAATTATTTAATTTATTGAACTTAGCGAAGTTAAGCTTACCTGTAAAACATTTAAAATACAGCTTTAAAAAGTTCAAACTATGATTAAAGATTTATTTAATTCATAAATTGTATGCATAATATTTAAACAGCTTCCCAACACTGTATTTAAGCAGTTATATCACACTTTTATTGAACTCAAATTTACCGTATTCTATTTGTGCAAAATTTGGCTAACAAAAGAACAGCTTCAACTTAACGGAATCACGAAAATGTTAGCTAACAATAAATGGAATGATTAGCTGTGAGATACCCACTAATCAAGTGACAAGTGGCATGGGGTAGTTAGACGCCATGTGGCAAAAATCTCTGACTCAAATTCTGTTGATATTTGATTAATCGCTGGACAAAGCGATAAAGTCGGAGCATAAAAGTGGCAGAAACACAAGTGACGCACAGACAAAAGAGACAGCGAAAGGGGGGGAGAGAGCAAGAGAGAGAGAGAGAGAGAGAGACAAAGACAAAGCGCTGATAATACATGTAAATATGCCAATGATCTTTCGTTGTGGCACACCGGCAACAACTTACACTTTTTACCGGCTACAACTTTGACTGCTTTCACTCTTCATTGGATTCTTTCATAAATTTAACACACACAAACACACTCATATACGCACACACAACAGTTAGACAAACTGCTGTTTAGCATGTGTATGGCAAAAGAGCGAACGACTGACACTGAGTAGTGCTGACAGCGGTTTTGGGTTGGCTGAAACAAGCTAGAAAACGCTAGACAAGTTTCATTGTTTCCAGACTTTATAGACTTTCTTTTTCTAATTTTATATTTTTATGTATTTGTTTTTATAAATATTAGTTTATTATTTTAATACTTGACATATTTGAATATATTTCAGCAAAAGTAGCGAAAAGTAGCCAAGTGCACAGCACTAGCAAAGAGAAAGAGCAATAAAAGTGTTAAAACGACATTCGATTTAGCATTTTCTAGTTGTGTCAGCAGTGTTGGCTTGTGAGCCGATTTAAAGCTAGATTTAAAAGTTTGAAACATTGAAATAAATTGATGTAGAGGATTTTGAATTTATTTAAGCAGATTTAAAGTTTTTGTACGAGCAGAGACAAGGAGACTTAGTACTTGGTCTTTCACCTAGCTTTTCTATAAAACTTCATAGCTATTTTGTAGCCCATGAAATGCCAGCAACTTCTCTTGTTGCCAAGCCGCACATGCGGCGTATGCGCAATTTGCCATGTCCGTGTAGCAGCAGGCGCTGATGCTCGTGCGTAATTAGCGCGCAATTGGCCAAGACGCACGAGTGTCGAGGAAGCACAAAAAGAAGCGGGAGAAGCAGTGAAAGAGGGAGAGGAAGAAACAGCAGTGGCTGATGTGTAGATAATGTGAAAACTCGTCTGGTCAGTTTGGCAAAAGCCAAATGATTAATGAACTTAGACGCTGGCCAATTGGACAATTGTCCAGCTGAAGTAATTATTGAGCGGACTCATAATGAGCGTGTTGTCAAAATAAAATAAAAATAAAATTTAAAAATTCGAAAACAGGATACAGTTAGCTCTTATGCTCTCCCTCTCTTTTTAGCTCTTTTATGCTCTTTCTCGCCGCTCTTTCAACTCTCTTTAAATGCCATCATCATTATTATTATTATTGTTATTGTTATTGTCATTTTCTAGCCAAGTTTGCTGCCCACTTTAGCTGCTTTCCCACAGCGCGCGGGTGCTAAACAACGAAATCTATTAAATATGCATGGCTAACACAACAACAAGAAATACTTGGACCACAACAACAACAACAACTACTACTGCTATCAGCACTCATCGATTTTCAGTCCAAAATTTGTTCGAGTGAAAAAGAAAGTGAAGCTGGCAACTGGTCAAAATAGTAGCAGCAAACTGAACAAATTCCAAATCAAACAGAAATTCAATTTTAGTTTTTAACTCTGCTTGTAACTTCTGCCATAAACATGCCAAAAATACACACACACACACACACGACAGTTGTTTACAGATTTTCTATTATGCTAATGAAATTGGCCAAAACTTAAAGACAACAGACTTGTTTTTAGCTTTAACTAACAAACATTGTATATGCTTGTATTTAAGTAACAACTGCTTAATATATTAGTGCATTTAAATCTGTACAACACTGCACAACAAACTTCAGATTTAGTGGTAGGAAGAGTCGCCACACCTACGATAAGCTAACTTTATTCCACTTGCGACTGTTTTCATCTTGTTGATTTTAAATCGAATCTGAGCTCAGCTTTCTCTTAGAAAACATTCACTTAAGTTTATTCAAGAAATCGTGTGGTCAGTTTTTACTACTACTATTTTTATTTTATAAATTTACAAAAGATTGACTTGTTTTTAAATTTAAAAAAAAAAAAATGAAATCTTTATGGTTTTGTGTGTCTACAATTTGCATGTGTTTGGTAAGTTTATATTGAACTTATTCATTTTTTGATAAACTATTAAGTGCATTTTTAAAGTCAAAGTTTAGCGAATTTGATGAGAAATTAATAGGAATTTTAGATATTGTTATAATTATTGTTATTGTTGTTAATATTTTTATTGTTTTATAATTATCATTTTTATTAGCATCATCATCATTATTATTATTATTATTATTATTATTATTATTATTATTATTATTATCATTAACATTATTATTATTATTATCATTATCATTATCATTATCATTATCATTATCATTATCATTATTATTATTATTATTATTATTATTATTATTATTATTATTATTATTATCATTATCATTATCATTATCATTATCATTATTATTATTATTAATCTTATTATTATTATTATTGTTATTATTGTTATTATTATTATTATTATTATTATCATTATCATTACCATTACTATTATTATTCGTTTTAGTACTATTTTCTAATTAAAAACATTTTCTACAGTCCAGGCATAAGATCATAATCTTTTGGTACTCTTTTAGATTTCGACTGCTAATTGAGATTCAGGCATTTGTTTATTGTTTGCTGATTTAAAAGGCAAATAAGCAGCTCTCTTTTATAAATTAAATTCATATATTACCACATATAGATTATGAGTGCCTGAGTGTGTGTGTTTGTGTGTGTTTAGGTATGCGCTGCTCGCGCATTTGCATAAATTGGCAAAGTTAAAATCGCTTTAAGCTAGAACTTTCCCCATGGCGAAACTTTCGGAAACACCCGCACCCAACCAAATGCCAAACAGCGCACAGCTAATGCATATCCATATAGGTATATATATATATATAGTAGTGGCAGTGTATGTGTGTGTCTGTGTTTGATGGGCACACTTCTACTCTTGTTACAGCTGAACTGCGTCTTCTTTTCTACTTTTCACTTGGCGCGCAAAATTAAGCAAAAAAAAAAAATACAAAAAAATAAATTGAGTGGAAACTTTTCCATATAAGTATAGTGGTGTGAGTGTGTGTGTGTGTAGGTAGGCACTTGAGAAAAATGCTAATTACAGTTGTTAAAGGTGCGCACCAAAAATGAAAATTGCTGATGCAAATGAAAACAACAAAACACCAAAAACAAAACACACACACAAAACGAGAGCAACTGCGATTTAAATGCGTTCTGCAGCATCGAGCAATACAAAAGACTTGAGCAACAAACTTGCACAGTGTACAAGTCAATTAGACTTGGGCTTAAGAGCATGCACAAACTTAAATTATAATTGATCTATAAAACAACATTTAGTACAACTGGAATTCGATTAGAATATGTTAACAAAATCAATGAAATTTTGATGTAAACTTCTAGAGTCCACTTGCAAAATTTTGTTAGCCACTAGTGTATTTTAATTTGTAATTAACAATGGTGTGTAATAATAATAATATTGAACGCTAGTTGCTAGGAAAAGAACAACCTGAAATGTTTCTTATACTAATTCGTATGTATGTATGCATTTATGAGCGATGACTTCTATGACACATATACTATATAGTAGTCAGATTTAGACGTTATTTGGTCACATTGATAGAGACTACTTTAGCTAAGAACTTTAATCACAAACAAAGTTTTTCATGCTCAATATTTATCTACTTGTTTTTAGAGTTTTTATTTTTAGTGCCACAGAAATAGTTTTAACAAAAATAAACAAAATTAAATGCATTATTTTTGTAATATCTTAAGAATTTTAATCAATTGGTGAGCTGGTAAAAACTGAAAAACTCCTATTGGAAACACTTTTAAAGACCACACTTTTGACACCAAAAACAAATGATTATTGTGCCAACAGTTCTTAATTTTTAAGACCGTTCTTTATGCTTACTTGTAGTACGTTATTTACTTGTATCTTTTTTATCAGTGCATGAAGACTGTCTGAAAAGAGTGTAATTGCTGTCAAGTACGCGCTGTAAGTTATCTCTGTCGCTGCATCAACGCGTTGCAGCTCATTACACGTACTTCACACACGCATTCACGTATTCTTATTCACATTCAGCGTCTTACTCGTAGTCGTATTCACACCCATTTGTAGTGCAGTATAGTGAGGGCCACAAGCTAATCAGTGGGTGATGTCGGCTCTCGACCAACTCGTCATACGCCTTGCATACGCAATTTAGAATACGAATATAGCAAAAAAAAAAAAAAAAAAAAAAAAAACGAATACATGTATGCATACGCATGTGAATGCGAGTGCAAATGCTGAACACGAATTGAAAATTTGCAATCGAATGTGGATCGAGGTTAATGCATTCCACTCTATCTACACATATATACAACTGAGTAGTACAAGTCTCATTGCTTCGACAAGTGAAAACGTTTGCGACGACGAATCTCAAAAAAACAAAAACCGGCTGCGTCTCACACAATTCTGATATTGTCTGACCCAGCTAGCCCCGTGACTCCCCCCTCTTACCACTTTTCCCCTACCACCTTCACTGGCCACTACCACTCCCACTCTCTCAACCAATTTGGGTCTGGGTTGGTCATTGACAGCGCTTGTTGTCTCACTTTCACTTGACTTCCACTGAGTCTTCATAATCATCAACATCATGATCAGCAAGATTATGCTCATCATTGAGTAATCGCTTTAACCAGACAGCAGAATGCTTTCATTTTAATATTTTTCAGTCATTTTTAGCCAAAAATAAGAATTAACTTAACTTAAAACAATTTTCTAGTTTAGACAATCAGATCGCAAGGATAAAGAGTTTTATAAATAACTTTTTTGTCGAAATATTGTAAATAATTTATGTGAGCTTAGGGAAGAGTCTGTAAAGTATCTAGGAGTGTGTGTGCACCATTTGCTTACTGCAGCGATTATAGGCTCTTATATCCAGGAAGTTAAACAGATATAACATTCAGAGTACCTACATGATACATTCACACTGTCTCTGTTAGTCTCAAATGTGTTTTTAAGTTTCTTTAAAGAATGAAACGCGTATTTCAATAAAAAGAATACTTTCTTATAGTCTTATAATATTTATAATTGTAAATAAAAGAAAATAACATAAAGTCCAATCGAATGCTGCTGTTTAAAGGTTGCCAAGGCTTAAGACCATTTTTAATCGTATGTATTATTTTCAGGCAGCCGATAGCCCAATGGGCTGATTCTAGCTGATTTATATGTTGACTAAACCCACGCGGAAAATTGAGCTGCATTTTTAATATAAAATGTCTATCATTCACTTTGTTTGGCGAGTGAGTCTTGGCTTTTCTTCTTGCTATCTACAGACTGAACTCTGTAGCTATTATAGTTGAGAAAAGCAACCAAACTGTCTTAAAATAATCTGTAACATAACCCATCTAAGCCGTGAGTTTTAGCCCAACTTAAACACAATTTTGATTGTAGGACAGAAAAATAGATCATTTTATTTCACTTTGAGACTAGACAACAATGCACATAACATGCGACAATAACGATGATTTAAGTAAATAGCTTAAGAGAGAGATTTCCCGTTACATTTATTTTGTATTTTAATTTGTAATATTTATTATTAAATATTTAAAGAATTCGGTTTTCTGCTTCATTTGGGCAGCTGGAGATCCAGTTCCGCTGCCTGTTCAATATCCACATCGGCCAGCTCATCGTCCAGTGTGGGCGCCATTGCGGGCAACAGTAGAAACTCATTAAAAAGGAAATCGGCATCCATGGACTGAGTCTTGCCATGATAGCCACGGACAACGCCACGTTTTGGTGGCTCAATGAAGCGTTCCTTGACAATGAGTGCACCCGGATGTGGTGTGGTCATGGTGAGGTTGGCAGCGGCACCCGCTAAACCTACTGCAGCAGTTGTTACTCCAGCAGCTCCTCCTCCTCCTCCTTCTCCCGCTGCTGTTGTTGTGGTGCTGCAACCGGCATCGGTGTCCATGGAACAGCAAACGGACAAAGCGTTGGGCAAACGCTGAAAATGAGTGGGCACAGCAGCCGTAGGCAGTCGGGATTTTTCCCGCTCCACCTCGCGTTGATGCTGCGGTGAGCCGTAGTTTAGAGAACCCGAACCGGAACCGGAAGCAGCACCGCTGCTCTTCAAATTGATGCAACTCTGCGTATGCGAAACATTCGCATAATCATCCTTAGTGCTAACAAGTGGCACTCGCTTCAGCGTATTACTCTCAAAGGGAAAATTCGAATTGGACGTGGATTGTGTGAGATTCTCGAATTTTCGTAATCTTGCATCCTGACGCAATTGTTGTGCTGCCGCTGGCAAATTGATTGAGGCATGCAATGCATTCGCCTCAGGACCGCATTCAAATAAACTGATTTGCTTCTGCATACGCGGCGATATTGGATCGTGTACACGCCGCACACTGGGCCGTGCGTGCTCCGGCGATGCATGCGTGATTTGCACGGGCAAAGCGAAACAATATTTGGGATCATCGCTGGCCACTTCGGGTGGCGGCTCGGCATGTGTGGGACAGCAGTAGCACAGCTCCACTTTGGGCTCCATGTCGGGCGGCAGCGAAGGTGTTGTGGCCGCCGATAGCGTTGCCTCCTCGTCATCATCAAAGCCCTGTAATGAGAGAAATATTTGTGAATTTTAAAAATTCTTTTTACTATAGACAACTTACATCCATTGATAGCGTCATGGAACCTTTGTTGGCCACCATGCTCAGATCCAGATCGAGATCCATGCCACTGACTGGCGTTAGGCAAGCACTGCTAGGCTCCAGTTCATCGCAGACGGTAAGCAGAATGTTGCCACTGTGAACAGCAGTGGCAGCAGTGGACAGTGTGTCCTGATTCATGGGCTCAAAGGAGCGCAGGTCCTGCTGATCAGCTTCATCGATCATTACAATGTCCACAGTGGTCGATAGGCTGCAAAAATACAAAGTTACTAATTATGCGCAAAAAACAGTAGCAGTAAACACACTCACCTGTGTAGCGGTTGTTGTAGTTGCTGTTGATTCACTTGCTCCAAGTGCTCGTCAGCGTCCAGTTGCTTTGGCCAAACTTGTTTGCCATGTTTGTTAGTGTATGTGTCAATTGTTTCAGATTGTTAGTTTTATGATTTACATCATATGCGATGAATGTAAGTGTTAGCAAAGGTTTAAAGGAGTACAGAAAATACAGAGAGAGAGAGAGAGAGAGAGAGAGTGAAACTCAGCGCAAGGATGGACAAGCTGAAGCTTCGTGTTAATCAAGGCAATAGAGTAAAAGGAAGAAAGAAAGAAAGAGAGAGACAGAAACAGAGCCAGAGCAAGTAGAGTTGCGTGCGATAAAAAAAAAGAAAAACATTTGATTGTTTTAGCACAGGGAGCGACGTGCAGGATTAAAATACCAGAAATGCATCAGTGCTGCCACTTTGGCTTTTTTTCTAAACATTTGTTAGCGATGAAAATTTGACGCAAAATAAATAAATGACTTACTAAAACAATCCATATAATTATCAAGGATAATTTTATAGACCAAGTACTTGCACCTGGCAACACTTATGCATTTTTTAAAAAAATATACAAATTTCTCTAGCGATAAAGAGCGCTGCACACACGAGACAGTAGTTGCGAGTGTTTGTAGTTTTTTATTCTCAGACGCTTCATAAATAATTCATAATAATTAAATTAATACAACTATATTTAAGCCGCATGAACATACTGAAATCATAAACTTTTTCTCTTTTCAAACAAATATATACAATTAGATTTGAGTGCTTAAAAAAAAAATATTTAAAAACAATACAAAAAGCACTCAAGAAAATCTGAGTCATGTGCCGATGTTTCATTCCACTGGAAATTAAAGAAAAATAATAATAAAAAAAAGAAAATACGTTTAAGTTTGTATCAGAATTCGTTTGCATAATTGTAAATGAAATGAAAGTGAAAGTGAAAAATAAAATAAAATAAAATGATTTTTTTATAGAACAAACAATTGACAATTTAGAACAATACGAGTTGAGCATGCATTCAAAAGAAAAAAAAAAACAATAAAAAAAATTCTTAAGGGAATTTCAGACAGTGGTACAGTAAACATACATTATGTGCGCCAACCGATGACTGACTTACGACTTTGAAACTTACGCTCATTTTTCGTTGACAACATTTCATCATCGTTAGTCTCCTCGGACTCCTCGTTAACGGGCATTTGGGACACACGACTAGCAGTTGCCGTTGAGTTCAGCTCACTGTTATCGGATTGCATATCCAGATCCGGTCGTACCATTATGGAGGAGACACCCATAGTGTCTGCTGAGCCCAAGCCAGTGGAGAGCGCTGCCACGGTGCCGGCTGTGACAAGGGATGATTTATTGGCGCCAGCTGCATCATGGACACGTGGCGGTGAGCCCGTCGGCGTCTTAAAGATCTGCGCAAGGATCATGTCCTGCAGAAAGCTGTCCAGCTTGCGCAGCGACAGCGCATTGTGCAGAGTCTCCAGTGGTCGTATCGGCGGTACATCACCAAATCCTAAATACACAAACGCCAAATTAGCAAATGTTCCAGCCAATAATAAATACAAAAAAAAACTAAAGGAAAATAAATAAAACACAGACAACAAAAAGAGAGACAAATTAAATTGTTGGGGGGCGGTAGGGAGTGTGGTGGGGGTTGGGGGGTTTGGGGTAGGGTAGGACTATGGTTAAAGGAAATGATAGCGGAAACGGTAGTAGAAACACTTTGGAGTTAATGTTTGGCATAGCTAAAAAAGTATCTTAATAAATTACAAGATTATTAACTGTGTGCGTAGTTTTGTGAGTGTACGTGATTGCAGAAAATACCACACGAAATGCTCATCAGTATTATTTTTTTTTTTAATATCTTTTTTTTTTGCTAAATAGAAATAGTAGTAGCAGAAGTTTAGTTTATTGTGCTTTACACAGATGCTACAGTAATCAGCTACGAGTGTGCCCATTTTTAGAGCTAACACAGAGTTATATACGTAATTAAATGCTTACGTCGTAGTATTATTCAAATCGATATTTTTTAGTATTTTTTTTTTTCAGTACCAAAAATATTTTCTTTTTATTCCCATTGCGTAACAGAGAGTATTACTTCGATTAATACTAATTTGCAGTATTTTTTTCTAGTTTGCTACTTTAAGTTTTCATTTAAAATTTTGTGTTTATACTTATCTCACAGCTCTGACGATTTTGTCGATTCGTTTCTGAATCAACGAACAAACTGTAAAAAGAAAAATTTATTTGTGTTTTTCACTTCTTTTTTTCACAAAACTCAGTTATCGATAACTCGATATCGATGACAGTTATGTAGAAAATTCTATCAAATATAAAATTGTTGAATATTGCTCATCTGATTCTGCAACTATTTACGTAAGTTGGGATTTTTCTCGATTCGCAGTTTGTGATAGAATTCACATGCACTTTTCCATTTATCTTGTTTAATAATAATTGTTATTATTCGTTTTGTAGATTTTAAAGCTTTCACAGCTTATGTGGCCCACAATTCTTATCTCTAGCACAATCAAATTTAATTATTATAAAATTATTTAAGTTTCATTAGTTTTTAATTTTTTATAGCAACCTATTTTATGCAATTTTGTTTTTTTGTACTGTAAATAGTTTTTAATTTATTGCAAAGAAGGCCATTAAATAGTTTAAAAAACAGTCTATAAAAATTTGCTAAATTCCAAAATTTTTAATTTGTTTATATTAAAAAAATTATTTATTTAATATAACTTTCAGAAAGCCAAATAGAAATATTATCAAAATTATAATTGAATACCTTCTGAATCAAAATATTTATTTATTTTGAGTTGTATGTATATATGTAAATAAATAATTTTTAACCAATAAAAAAAAAATAAAACTCATTTAATGAAAACGAATTGAACATTTGTTTTCGGTCAAACCGCTTAGAGCTTAAAAAAATGTTTAGAAATTATTGTAATATTATTAAAACAGGAGTAATATTATAGAATTTTTTTTGGTGCAAAGTTAAAGTTTTTAGATTTGAATGCAGAATAAATATTTGCTATGCGAGCGACATTAAAAATGAAGAGAAGTTGCCTTTAAAATTATGTAAAAATCAAATTTAATCAAAAAATTGCATAAAATAAATTTCATAAAAGAAGTTTTAGCTCAATCCTAATACAATTAAAAATAATTATAAAACGTTTAGTGCAGGCAGTGGGTCAAATAAGCCATGAAAGTGTTAAATATTTTTGTTTTTATATTTTTTCTATGATGTATATTAAATATTTTATATTTTTATATATTTTTATATTTATTTTTTGTATATTTTATATTTTTTAAGATGTATATTTAATTTTAAATATTATTTTTTTTTAAAAACTTTTTGCTTTATACTTTTTTGGTGGTTCTTTGAATGCTTTTGGTGTTGGAGCGTGTATGGTTGTAGGTAAGGGTGTTGTGTGTGTGTGTGGGTGTGGGTGTGTGTATATATGGTTGCATGTGCTTTGGGTACGTGTACTCACCGGATGATGATACCGGTATCATATCGCGTAGATTTGGCGCCGATGAGCTGCCGCTTATGACTGCCGTACTGAAAAGGCTATTCGCGCTGGTTGCCATCTTTTTGCTAAAACCACCGAAACCCAACATTTTCATATAGGACATCTGGCCGGCAATACTGTGTCTTTGGCGACGCGACGATGTGGACGAATTGGCCGATGATACCGATGCCGATATCGAGACCGAAACGTTGCTATCTGTGGCGATTGTATTTGTACAACAAGACGGGGGCGTTGTGATGTTTATTGTAGTTGTATTTGTTGTTGTTGTAGTAGTAGTAGTAGTAGTAGTTGTTGTTGTTGTTGTTGTGTACGTATTTGTATTCAAGTTCGTTATGTTTATGATTTGGTGTTGTTGTAGTTTTTGTTGTGTAGCGTCAATTGAGGAAGGATCAATTGGTTTGAATTGGTTAGTACAAGGTTGATTAGAAGACATTGTTGCTGTAGTATAAGACAAAGCTGTTGCTGTTGTTGTTGCTGCTACTGTTGTTGCTACTGTTTTTGTGGGTTTGTTTGTTGTTGCATTGCTTGTGACAGCAACGGTTGCTGTTATGAGTACAGTGGGTATGTTGTATACCAGCTGCATGGCCAAGGGCTTGCTTTGGGGCGTGGCTGTGGGTGTAACACACTCGGCAATGGGCGCAAAGCAGCTGACAAAGGTGCCCGACATGGGAATGGGCACGGCAGCTGTTGCTGTAGTTGCCACAGCTGCCACAGTTGCCACAGTTGCTGCTGCTGCAAAGCGAAATGGATTCTCACTGGTCACTGGCGCTGAAATGGGCGCCGTGGCCATTAGAAGCGACAGCTGACCACATGAATGACTTGTGATCTTGCGCTGCTCACGCTCCAAGGGACGCAAATGCGTCTCGAGATCCATGCAGAGTTTCAGCGTGGATGCCGTGGGTGAGGTGGTGCTGTGCCCCGCCAGCGGTTGCAACATTTTGTTGCTGTTCTCGCGCAGCTCAAAGGCACTTGAAAGCAGCACCGCTGGCGCCGAGCTAGATAGCTGAAAATCCTCCTCAAAGCTGCTGCAGATGGCAGCAGAAGTGCTAACATTGGTAGCAACATTGATGCTGTTGCTGGTAGTGCTAGCGGTGGTGTTGGCATTGATGTTGTTACCACCGCTTGCATGCAGCTGCATGAGACTCTTGGAGTGCGCGTGGGCTGATGTGCCCAATGGTATCGAGTTGCAGTTGCAGCTCAAGGGTCGCTCATTGGTGGCCATTGGTGAGATTTGTGGCAAGTGTTGCAGCGGTGGCAGACCCTCAAACTCAGCCTCATCACCGCTAACCATGCGACGCATGCTCAACAGATTATGACGCTTATGTGCACGACCACAGCCGCTGGCAGCACCCGAGTTTAGGCACTGTGGTGTGCCCGGTGTCAATGAGAAATCAATGTCCGACAAGGGCAACTCATTTGTGGATGAATCGATTTTAAAGAACGATAGTCGATCGGTGACACGAATTTGGAGTGCAGTGCGATTGCCGCTGCTGCTGTTGCTGCCAACGCCCACCCGTTCAGCCACGCCCACACGCGCATTGGCAATTTCATCGAAAGTTGTTGTGACTTTTGGTTATTAGTTAAGAGTCGCAAGCGGGACAAAGTGTTCAGTTCAGTTAGCCAATCAAAAGTGTGTGTGTGTGTGTTGGTGTGTAAGTGCGTGTGTGTGTGTGTGCGGTCATAGAGTATACAAACAGAAAACTAATTAGCCGAAAGATACTCATTAAATTTGAAGTAGAACAAGAAAAGAAAGAGAGAAAAAAAAACGGAATTTTCGACAGGGCCGAAACCGGAACGCATCCTGCAAAACACATAATCACATACTCTATATATTTGCTTGTGTCCTTAAATCAAATTTATATTAATATAAAATATATTACTTGCTAAGCATCATCAATATAAAAAGTATTCAAGACTTTACTTGTTTCTTTAACGTTTTGCTTTAAAAACTTATTACACTATAATACTGTAATTGAATCCATCAGTTTATTCAATATTTTATACTAATTATTAATTTTAGAATTTTTAATTTTTGCTCTTTAAATCAATTGATCATCTGATTTAGTTATTAAAGCTTAATATTTCCTAAAATTATAACTTGTCTGAAGAGTTTCTTAATTTTGAAACTTTTCCAGCTTCAATGTAAACTAAGTTTTATGTAGAAAATAAAAACTTATGCACCCTGACTACTAAGGGTGGCCAGGAGGACGACGGTCTTAAAACCTTAATAAAATGTACAAAAAAATTATTTTATTTTTTTTTAACTTTTAAAGTTTTGAATATTTTTTGCAACTGATGATGCTTTTTTAGAGTTAAATTAACTTCAAGTATTACTTAAGTCAGTCACGTGACAGTCGGTATAACACGTTACTTTAATTATAAAGAAACTTATTAGTTAAATTAATTTATCAGCGAATTTAAACATGCGCTTTCAAGGCATTCAATTTTTTTGGGTTTTGGAATAAAAGTTAGAAAATCTCACAGCTAAATTGTAACTTGTTATTAGATGAAGAAAACTGCTTAACCCTCGCAAAAAAAAATTATTTTCTATATATAAAATAAAATGGCTTTAAATTTAAAATTTGCTATGCTATATCAATATTTTTTGGAAGGCAATTCCAACTGAAATTTAATTATAAAAATGTATTTATTATTTTTAGTTTTTAAAATTCAATTCAATAATTTTATTTTATTTTTATCTAAAGTTTTTAAACTTTAATTTCATAATTAGTTTAGATAGGTTTTCATGAGTAAGCTTTTGCTATGCACAGCAGTTTACGCTGGTGACTAAAGCATATATACAGGGTGATGCGTTGCAGGAAGGTTACTTTTTGAATATATTTTTTTTTTGAAATTGATTTAAAGCGTCGCGTCGGCAGCAGAATTTCAAACTTACTGCAGGCAAAGAGTAAGAAAAAAAAGTCAAATGAGTCCTGTTAGTTGGCGGTTGGTGGTGTGTTAACGTCAAGTTTGGCAATTAGTATTAAGGTTAGTCTGAGGTTTGTTTTAAAACCCTTTTTTTCTGTAAGTGTTTTGCGCACAACACAAACACAACAACAACAACGAACGAACGAACGAACAACGAACAATGAACAATAAAACAGCGAACAATTGACAGTTTTTGAAAAACTGTTCAACAATTCAGTTAATAAAATTGTATGTTATCAAATTGTATTGAAAATTATCCTCGATTCATGCATTAAACATATATAATTATAGAAAGAGGCAGATAGACAGAGTGAGTGAGAAAGACAGAGTATAGAGATAAAGAGAGAGTAAAAGAGACAGCAAAACAGACCGAGACGAGACACACACATATATAAAGAGAGAGAGAGAGGAAGACTGAGAGAGTGAGAGAGAGAAAGGGGTGTAGAGAGAGAGAGAGAGAGAGGGAGGTAGCAACGCCACAAAGTTATATAAGCCAACAAAAGTTCAAAGTCAGCAAATGCACGCGTCTACGCCCATGGGCGTGACAGCATTAGCTGACTCACAACTTATGTTCAAATTTATACAGACTGCGACCCCTAGAAAGGTTCAAGGGCTCAAGGAGTGGGGGTAATGGCTGGGCAGGACGTTTCTTTAACTATATTATTTAATCTTCTTCTAAGCAATGTTGGGCTTAAATGCATTGCCAAGTACACGGGATTCCGCGGCCAGATGCCTATAGATTTTCATTAGTTTCCCAACTTTTCTCCCAAGCTCCGAGAACTCCCGACGCCTCTGGGCATTTAGGGAGCTCGTGGAGCAGTACATCTCTATTTGTAGTTGTAGAAATGTTTCACATAAATAAATACTTCATTTATGTTTCCATGGTATTTTTTTGGTATTTTTTTTTTTTTTTGTTGTGTGGAAAGTATGAAAATCAAAAATGTTGGGCTCAGTAGAGTTTTGTTTTGGTTTTTTTTTAAGATCTCTTGCAATGAAAAGAAAACTTGGAATTTAGCGCTCAGCAATAAAAAAATACTTAATACAAAATGTTTGAGAACAATTATAGAGAACTTAAATGGTATGTGACGTACGAAATAAATAAATTTTGGCATAAATACGTATGGAAATGAAAGTAACACAAGTCGAGGGTCTGTTTTTGCTTTATTTATTTTTTTTTCGTATTTTTTACGAATTTTTTTTTTTTTTTTTTTTTTGGTATTTTTGTGGAAAGTTGGGAAAGAGGTTGGCTTTATATGGTGTTTTAGGCGTTTTGGGGGAAGCGGTTAGTCAAACCTGGCCAAAACGCGCACAAAATACGCATGCATTGAATCAAAATCAAAATTTAAAGTCAAAATTAAAAAAAAAATACAAAAAAGACAATAAATTAAGTTGTAACCAAATGTAGAGCGAGGGGAAAACGCACAGTGATAAAACGGTTAGCCAAGTTAGTAGTTGATAAGCCAATAGTTTTATGAGTGAGTGAAAAGTTGAAAAATATAAATATGCCTGATGAATGGACAATTCAAATAATCGTAATAATAATATGGTTGTAATTAAATATATATAAAAATATATAGGTATTTATGTGATCATAGTATTAAGTATTAAATACTGTAGGCAAAATAGGTGTTCTTTTATTTATTTTTTTTTTTTTTTTTTTTTTGGTTTTGAGAGAGAGAAATCAAATCAATCATTAAAGTTTGAAAATTGAAATGGGAAAATAATTGCACGCCGAAGCGGAAATTTCTTTTCTATATTTTTTGTGATAAAAAATGATTTTATCTGAGCCAATTTCTAGCCATGTTTATGAGCACACCAATCAACCATACATACCAGCCTCCTTGCCACGATTCGCTGACGGAGATCCACGCTGCTCAAAGCTACGCGAACGCGGCTCACAGTCTGGACTCACAGCTCTAATGTCGGGACTAATGGGTCTTAGTTGTTGGTGTTGCTGTTGCAGCTGCTGCTGTTGTTGCTGCTGCTGTTGCTGTTGTTGCTGGTGCTGCTGCTGTTGCTGCTGTGAGGCTAGTTCCTCATTCAGGCGCTTTGCCAAATCCATTGCCTCATGACCACTCACAGTGTGATGTGCTCCAATTGGTATTGGCTTTGATTTGAGCTGCTTGCTACGCAATTCCAAGCGATTGAAACCAAACGAGTTACTCGATGTATTCCGCTGGCTTCCACTCAGAGTGCACTAAACAAAACAGATTGGCATATCAGTATTATGTGTTACTTGGCAATAGGGCTACAGTCGAGCGAGACGACGGCAAAAGACCCTGTACTCATAGAAAGGAGCTGTAGCACAAAGTTATACGATCCCAACTATATGCTATTGTTGTTCGATCTAAACTACATTTGGTCAGAATAAACCTACTGGTATAAGCCCACTAATGTGTGCCACAAGAAATCTCCAGTAGTTTTGAAATTGTGGTTTTATGAAAAAACTTCAGGCTTCATGGACGAGCTTTCATTCCAAATTTGATAGTTCTAGCTCTTGCAGTCTCTAATATTTAAGGGTTCTAACAGACAGACAGACAGGCTGATCCATGGACGAACTTTCACTCCAAATTTGATAGCTCTAGCTCTTATAGTCTCCGAGATTGAAGGGTTCAAACAGACAGACAGACAGGCTGATCCATGGACGAACTTTCACTCCAAATTTGATAGCTCTAGCTCTTATAGTCTCTGAGATTGAAGGGTTCAAACAGACAGACAGACAGACTGATCCATGGACGAACTTTCACTCCAAATTTGATAACTCTAGCTCTTATAGTCTCTAAAATTTAAGGGTTCAAATTAACCTACAGACAGACTGATTCATGGACAAGCTTTCATAACAAATTTGATAGCTCTAGCTCTTATAGTCTCTGAGATTGAAGGGTTCAAACAGACAGACAGACTGATGCTGATCAGGAATATATACGCGAAATGCCCTTTGTTCTTTTCAAGTACAGTTCTAAAACTGTTGAAACTTATAGATAAATTTGTGTGTTTCGTACACTGCGCTTCTTGCTCTGCTGCTCGTCGTTGGAGGCACAATCGTTTTCCTCCTCGATGCGCGAGGGATTCGCATCCTCGCTGGACTGCATGCTGGCGCCGCAGGAATTATCGCCGTGCGAATGCGGCCGAAAGCCTGGACCTGGCGGTAAATTCTTTTGGACACAACAATTGACGCCGGGACTAAAGTGTAGCTCGACATGGAAACGTTCTTCGGATAAGGGATCTTTGGTTGGATCCTCGTAGAGCATTATGACAATTTGTGACATATAATTGAGTTCTGATACCATCGAGATATAGTCCATGGCACGACGCCACTGTTCGTCCGTGACAACATTGAGCATTCCGCCGTAACGCAGTACGGTAAGCAGGGAATGCACATGTGATTCGCTAGTAAAATACAGACGTGTTCGCACATGTCGCTGTGGACTGGCAACACCGTGACTATAATGCGGATTCAAGCGATTCATAAACTCATCCTCGATCTCATCGATATTCCGTTGTAGATCACCTTTGATTTTACGCAATAAAGGCGAACAAATGCCCTGACCAATGGCCAATTTCTCCTGAGGCGTCAGGCCGTATTCCTGCGGTATCACAATATCGGCCAGATTTTTAGCATATATATATAGCTCCTCGGCCTGATCGTATTGCAGCGTATGCTGATTGTGCTGCAGATCGTATTTAATGCAATCATAGATATCGGGAATTTTTGAAATATCAAATAATTTGGATTTTGTGCTAAAATCCTTTTCGATCTTCTCCCAGCGACAACGCATGAGATCCCATGTCTCGCCATGATACAGTATCGCATCCTTAGTCTTTGGATCATCCTTTTTGATGCTGATTATGTGCAGCAGTTCGCGTATCAGCAAATGCACATGATGACAGCAGTCGACAGGATTCTTTACAAAATCCAGTGCTTGCGTTATCGATTTACTGTTGCATGGATTGATCAGTTCGCGATCCTCCTTGGTGAACTCGCGATCATTTTGCATAAGCTCGTGCAGACGTCCTTTGGCACTAGAGGGGAGAGAGAAGAGATAATATTTAAAAATATTGAAATATGATACAATGAGCATTTGCTAATCGTTGTGCTGGATTCACAGGGGCTCAGACGCAGTGTGAACGCAGCTTAACTTTTGCCTTTACATGTAACATACCAAATCTTTGAAGTTTTTGTTTCAACCCTTAGTCTGTAGAGTTGTGTGAACCCAGCATGAAATTAACTTGTGTTTTACAGTGTGAACGCAGCATATTTTCCTATACCTTTCCTATTTCAAAACTTGTTAAGTGCTGCAGTGTGAACCTTACATAACTTTTGACTACACTTTCCTCATTTCAATGTTATCCAACTTTTCTTTACATTTTTCCACACGAATATTGAATTTTTGACCGATTTGCTCTATGAGAGCTATGCTTCATAGTTGTCCGATTAGGACAAAACTTGGTTATAATCATGACATACACAAAATGTGTGAATTGGGATCGATGCGATCGCTCAACTAACATCATACCTTCATGGAAATTTCATATTTTTCTATGGCTGCCATATCTTTATAGCCGTTCATGAACCTAATGAAAATACTCCACAAAGCTCAAACCCTACACCTTCATTTTTTAGGCACATAATTGCCAATGAGGCAAACAATAACAGTGAAAGCTTTCTTGGCCAAACAGCCACTGTTTCAATATTTTTGTCCGCCCAAGGGAGATGTCCGCCTAAGAGAATGCATTTTGTATGAAAATCATAATAAAACATTTTAAAATTCGTCCGCCTGAGGTAGCTGTCCGCGAGTAGAGCTTTCACTGTACTTTTAAATAAAGTCTACAAAATCTTTGAAACATTTGCGTTGATCAGTTGCGCATTCAGCGATCGTTTAAGCAACTGCTCAATTGAATGATTGACATCAATTTCGAAATGATTTGATCCATTTGTGTTCTACTTACAGATTCTGATACTTGCTCGAATCGCAATCATTATCAAGCAATCCGTTTGTGTTGGCGCTCTTCACCATCTGCACCAAAATGGGAGTCAGTTCGCCCTCCAAGGCGAGCAGACCTTTGGCAAAGGCAGCGGCGGTCATTTGGACACGCCCCTCATCCGAGGCATAAATCTTCAGATCATGACGGAAGGTTGAATGCAAGCTGAGGGAAGAACACAAAAATTAGAAGAAATTCAGCAGAGCAGTGAGTAAACCCTACCGCAATAGACCCAATCCCTGGGTACCCGAGTAATCAGAGCGTCCCTGGCCACCGGGATACATGCAGCGAAAGATGCGGCCCAACTCCTCGGCCTGAATGCGTCCCGCGGGTGTCAGTTCGCCGCCCCATTTCAAGATCAGCACCAACGATGGTTCGGCGGGTGTTTCAGCTGAAACGGATAGGACTTAGCGTATGGTTAGCTATGTTACCTAAAATTGAACAGAACCTACCATCATCAGAGCTGGAACCGCGTGGACGTCCCTTTGGTTGATATTTCATTTGCACCTTTCGATTAATCCCCGAAAAGTGTCCATACATCTCGAGCACATTCTTCAGCTGCTCCAATTTGCTCTCCTTCTCCTCAATCTCGGCGTGCGCCTTCGTGTGTATCTCGCTGAGGAGAAAGCGTGCTATGTCCAGTATCTCCTGCAACTGCTTGGGTCTCTTCAGCTTCACATGGCCCAGTTTGTAGCCATCGTATTTCTCAAAGATTTCAAAGAACCTAGGGGAGAAGGTGTAAAATTTTCAATAAAGCATTAGCAGCGTAGTGTCTTATGAATTTGGAGAGCTTTAAGCGTAGTATACACTTGGGGAAAGGGTCTCAGAATTTCAAAATTTGTTTCTTTTTTATATCGAGTGTTTCTTAAATTAACTAAACACTTGCAAGCTACTTAAAGCTCTGCATACTGACTAAGCTTCTGAAAGCTCTTTTAGTGATTGAAACAGAAATAGTTGTGAGCAATGCGCTTTTGGTTTTTTGCTTTTCGCAACTTAAAGCTTTACATTTTGGGATGAATTAGGGATTACTTCAAAAAGCAACTACTGAGATTTTCTGAAGCTCTTTCAGTCATTCGATTGTGCTTTAAAAACTCCAGTCAGTTAATTTTCCCAATAGCTTAAAGTATAGTTAAGCCAAGCTGCTGCGCTTTCAAGATAGGAAATAGAGTTAAAAGCTTAAAAGCTTTTAGAACTTTAAAAGTAGTTTAATTATATTAATGATTTACTAAGTTCGTTCGAAAGCCCTACTTCGAAAGCTCGGCATCAAAAGCTCTACAAAGACCACTCTCAGCTTTGAATTAAAGCCCAACTAAAACGCTTTTTGTACACAATAAAAAATGTGTCTAGTGGATAACTCACTTGGGATGTCGCACCTCCACTTTCATCTTCTGCTTGGGCGTCCGATCGCCGTGCCTGATAACTGCGACCACGCAACGTAGCTCCATCATTTTGCCAAACGTGGTGGGCACAATGGGCGGATCGTCCAACTGGAACGGCACCGACCAGGGTATATGAAGAGTCGGTGTCAACTCACGCAAGATCATGTTGCCCAAGATCTTGGCACAATCATCATAATATTTGTTTGAATTCTTCACAAAACTAAATCCATTCACATCGCAGACATAACTTTTGCCATTGGCACGAAGCAAATCGAATCCGCAAACGGTTTGCTTAAAGGCGAGACAAACTTTTCTCGAAATGAGCTTCTCGGAGTGATTGAGTATGACCGGATAACGGATCTCTTTGCCCTCGCTATCGCGTTCCACTTTGCCATCAAGGGCGGGACTCTTGCGTGCCTCCGCGTGGGCGTAATCGGGTCCAACGGTATAGACCTTCACATCGGTGCCTGAAAAGTACACTAAGTTGTAAAGGTAATGCTGGATTCAGTGCGTTCGACTGGCGGCCACTTTTCATTTTCTTTTTCTTTTCTTTTTTCTCTTTTTTTTTTTTTTTTTTTTTTTTTTGGGGGAAATTTCGGCAAATGAGCGGCGAGCAGCGAGCAACGATCGGCGAGCGAGACGCAAGACAAGATGGGTCAAATGACATAATGCTTATAAATGCTATATAGTGTATGGATTAAATTGCGGGGATTGGGTGGTGTAGGGTTGGTGTGGAGACTTCAAGTCAACTGGATAACTAGGCAATATATATTATAAATATTAGTGAAGTAGGAAACACAGCGATATATCGATGATCACAGTCGATTTTTAGATTTTTTTTAAACCCGATTTATCGATAGTAAAAAATCATGCGATTTGCAAAAAAAATATTATAAGCCATAAAATTAAATCAAATATAGAAATCGATCATAAAATCTAAGAAAAATCGATATATCGATTAATATATCATATATCGGTAATAATTGATCGATATATGAGTACTAAACTAATATGTCTAAATCGATAAAAATAAAAGCCAATAAAGCACATAAAAAATCAATTTATCTTGGTAAAATGATTGAATATATCGATTAATCGATTTTTTCGATTTTACCTACAACACTAATAAATATATATGTATTATGCGTGTGTATATTAGGTGTGTGGAAATTAAATTAGAAACAAATCCAGCATTTTTTTTTTTTTGGAGCTTAGAACGGTGCTAGAGCAGTACCTAGAGCAGTACATGAATTGCATTTGTGGTATTTAGCATTTATTGAGGTAAGAAGGCAAATAGTTGTTTAGCATACCATCGGTGGGCATAAAATCCTCATAGATGAATGAGCCCGTTTTGCGTACTCGCGACTCCGGTGAGTATACACTACTCCGGCTACCAATTTTGCGGAACAACCGTTGACTACCACCGCCTGCCGATGTCGGATAATAGATATAGATGTTGTGATCCTCGGCCGATACGGGTTTCTCCACAAACGGTTTGTTAAACGTAATGCCATTCACCTCCACATGATCCTCCGACTCAATGAGCTCATGATCTGTAAAAAGTCGTATGTAAAAATGTGAAATCGTTAAAAGTCCAATTTTAATACAAAAAGTTTTGAAAGCAGTCAGGTCTAAAGCTCTTCTTAAAGGCCTTTAAGAATTTAAAGCTTTGCTTTAAGCTTCGTGGAAATGCTTTTCCTTCTAGGAAACTTTTTTAAGAGTGTATAGCCTGGACAACAACCGATAAATCTTTCTACTTTTGATACTCACGCTTTGGATCGGGCGAATCACGATCGAGCACAGCATAGCGAGGTATCTCAATGCCCTCCTTCTCGAGTATGGCATACACACGTCTCCTGTCCTGAATGTCGTACTGCATGTGCAGATTGTTGAGCACAAATGGATTACGTAGTTGAGCATACTCGATGGCTTTCTCCAACGGAAATCCCTTCGAGTGAAACGAGACGAGGCAATCACAGATGGGCCAATTCTGTACCGGTTCACGCAAAATCACATTCTCCTCGAATGTCACCAGTTTGATAAACTCAAATTCACCCAGACGCGTTAAGATCTCCTTCATTGGCTTCGATTGTGTCTTCTTGGCCATCGCACAGATGCCAACAACGACCTGTTTGCTGTTACTCGACGAGGTGCTCGTATCCGAGTCCATACCGTCATTGCTATCACCAAAGTCCGTGTCGCCCTTTTGATTCAATGAAATTACAATTTATAAAAATTTATTTAATTATTATGGCACATCAGAAATGATTTTTAATTTTCAACAATTTCATGCAGCGCATTATGATTTGTTAGTTTTTTGATTTTACCCTGAGATGTGAACAAATTGTGGAATTGTTTTTTTTTAGGAGCTCAAGATGTTTTGAAATGTTTGGGAAAGTTACATTGTTCAAGGCAGAATTTACTTCAAAAAGATTATAGAAATCTAACTGATTCGACCTAGAAACCAAGAGAAATCATTCAGTTTCATTCTAATTGAAACTATGTTAAATTTGTGCCAATTAAATTAATCCCGAATTTTCTTTTAAATTTCACATGACTTTTATTCACATGACTTTGGTTCGTTATACTGTAGTGTTTACTGTACCCAAAACAAATATCATGTTCTTAGAGTTCTTAACAATTGACAGTAATAAATAATGAGAATTGATACCATGTGGTAGTTCATTGCAGAGATTTGAGAACAAATGTCAGTTTAATCTTTGATTAATTGTATCGGGTGGAAAGCGTTTAAAAAACAAAAAGTTCAGTGCATTTTCAACTTTAAACGGTTTTCAGCTAAGCGGAAATTGACTCAATTTAAAATCTATTTGAGCACTACTTGCTATCAGAACCGCTTAAGAATCAAAAACTGTTCAAAAGTGAGCACTGAATCGGTAGCAGACGTAACCCGTTTGCCTTGGCAACCGTTTTGAAACGGTTAACTATTAGGCAAAATATAAGGTTTTAAAACAGGTTTGAAACGGTTAGAATCAGTCGATAACACACGGCTCCAAATGAAGTCAAGTGTCGAAGTTTTTGTTGTTATATTTTAGCTTATTTAACGCTTCAATTAGCAGCTGTCGGCAATTTAGTTGACGCAACTGATTAGCGGGTAATACGTATTTTAGGCCAGATCCATAGCCACACCCACACAGACACGCACACATACAGTTGAAAACCCGATAAGGGCCACCTTACGTTGAGACACTCATCACAATAGCAAAAATCATCGCTCTCATCGTCACTATCGCCATTGGCATTGCGATAATCGTAATCCATGTAATCGCTAACATTGAATGGTCCATATTCGCCATCATCTTCTTCAGCCTCCTCCCGCCCCTCCACCGACTGCCCACGAGCTTTATGCGGGTCCACACTTCGTGCACGCGGCACAAGACGATCGCGTCCTCGTCGTCTGCGTCTCGTATGCGTATCCAGGCTATGCCTGCGCTCTGCTAAACCATCGGTTTTTACCGTTGACCCAACATCGGTTTCGTTGGCGGCTGCTTCGTCTGCCGAATGGGCAGCGCTGCCTGTGGTCGCTGCCGCGGCGGCTGCTTCGAGTTTTTTCTTATGACGCTGGTGACGAGAACGGAGCTTTTTGAGACGCCACCAGTCCTTGAACCATGTCCACTCCATGCAAACAAAATTCTTTAGGCCCTTTTTTGTTTTAAATGCCACTCAATTACAACAACAAATGAACAATTTATGCCTTGTTTTTATAACAAATTGCCCGCTGTTTGTTATTGTTGTTTTTAATAGCACACGGCACGACACAACAACAAATACAGTTCGTGTTTTATTGTTATTGTTATTATTTTCTGTTTTTCCCCCTCTCTGTTATTTATTATTGTTTCTTTTTTTTTTGCCGTATTTGTTATTAATTTTTGGGTAGCAATTCGCGCGGTACGCCACTGCGAACTGAACAATGTGCCACGACACGGCAGCGACTGTGACTACGGCTGCGACTATCGGCTATCAGCCACGCTCCGATCCGGACTAGCGATGTGCGAACTGAAGCACGAGGCCACGTTCGTGAAGCATTTACACTATCGTTTGCTTGAGCTGAGCAATTGATTTACAAAAAAAAACCCACATTTTGTTCAATGTAATAAAATATTTAAAATTAAACCATTACGAAATATGTATTTATAGGCAACCTCGACATTTGTGCCACAAAAGAAAAACATTGTTTTTTATATTTTTTGAGGTAACATACTTCCGAACAACTTGAGAGATAATTTTTTGCCGAACTTTTTTTTGGGAGAAAGAAAAACTATCTCTTATCTTGGGAAAACAAAAAATTTATTTTTTTTATTGCAAGTAAAAAGTTAAAATGAAACGCAACTTACTTCCATTCTTTGATGTGCACTTACTATCAAAAATTTGGTTAACACAATAAAAATAAAACCTTTATGACACAAAAACTAGCACAAAAGTATAAAATTGGCATGAAGAAACAGCGCAAAAAAGATTAAAAATAAACTTTTTGTTGCGAACAAGTCAAGTATGAACTCCAAAACAACAAATATCTTAATGAATACGTCTTTTCACACTGTTTCAACATTCCTAACAACTTAATAAGGTTTAGTTAATATTGTTTAAGATAATTGTTTGAAAAAATAGTTTTTGCGCTAATTAAATGACTTATTAATATCGCTCACGATAACAAGTGTCACGCCCCCATCTCTAGCTCAAAGCAAGCCGAAGCGAAGCTATTTGAGCGCGTCGCTTTGCGTCTCTTGATTGTACGCCAATCGGTCTGGTCTTCTCTGCCATTGATCATGTTAATTACTCACTCTCTCTCGATGTCTCTCTCTCTCTCTCTCTCTCTTCAACATCTTTGAGACAAAGCCAAAGACGATAGAGCTTTCTTTGATGTTGTTTTTGCCGTTGTTTCTTATTCTGCTCTTTGTGTGTGGCAATTGTTTGAATACGTTATCTTTGTTGACAGCGACAAAGACAACAACAACAACAACAACTTAAATACTCGTAACATACACGTCCGGTAGCTGAGACCGAAAATGAGAGTGGGAGAGGGAGTGCGAAATGCAGAGCGCGAGAACAAATATTACATTGAGAACTCCGTAACTCAATGAAGCTAAAACAGCTTTTGACTTAACGATCTGAAAAAAATGACGCACGCCAAATTCAGCAGGTGCAATAGTAAGCAGCAGGCTTACCTGCCGCCCAGTGCAACAACCTACAGTGAAAACACCGTTAAGGTAATTTAAAAGTAATAAATATCAATATAACTTTGTGACGACTTTTTGACTTAATTGGAATCTAATCGCACTCCATTTAATTTTCAGTTGATTTTTTTTCAACTTTGTTTATTTCAAAAACCAATTGCAAAAGTCTATAAAATTACATAAATTTAAATTAAATTTTTTTAATGAAAGTTTCTCAATTTCTAACAAATATTTTAAAAGAAATTTCAAAGAAACCATCAATTGGTGGAAATATGAGAATTACAACAAAACAAGACTATTTATAAAACTCAGTGCACAGTGGGTGGCAAAAGTCTACTTCAGCACCGTTATTTCGATTCCTTGAGCTCCCAAAGATAGCTTAAGACAACTTTTGTTACAATTCAAATTATACTGCTGAACATTCAAAATTTTATTAAACATAAAAAATTTAAATTAATATATAAAGAATTAAACATGATTTAATATATGTTGTATCCTGGAAACTAAAGCAATTTTAAAGGACCTCAATTTAAAAAAAATTCACTTGGTTTTTGGTATCAGCAAATTCGAAGCAAACTAACAAATTTTAGAAGAATTTTAAATTTCTTTTCTGACAACTAATTTTTCTTAATGCTCTGTCTTTTTAAACATTTTTTACACCGATGTTGATTATTTTAAAACTTTTTTTAATCAGTCACTATACATTAGTATATGTATGCATATGTTTTTAATTATTCAATTAAGTTATTTGAAACATTTTAAAACTTCACGTTTTGAAATTTCAACTGTCAAGCACGCGATTTACGTATGCACCATTTTTATACTTCGCTCGAAAGTATGCAACATTATTTTGAATCTTCATCACGCTGAAACTAAAGCACAAACTGTTACGTTATGACGTAAGGAGTCGTAAGAAGGATCCGTTCACAAATCGAGCAATGTGCAACTGCGCTGACTTACCGCAATTATTGAAATGAGCTCTGTGGCAATTTAGCAACTAAATTTGTCAACTCTGGGGTGGAAATGGATGGCGGAAATTCAACGAAAATCGAAAGCAAACAGGTAGAACAAATAAAATAAGATAATCAGGTAAAGGCATACATAAGTATGTTTGTTTGTTGGTATAATTGTGTACAAAACCCGACAAATTAATTAGGCGTTGCGCCAAATGAGCAAACAAATGTGCAAGCAAATTAATATGAGAATTAAAAAATGCGATAAAAAAAATGTTTAACGAAAATCAACGCAAACGCAGACAAGAATAATAGCGCAATGAACTTAAACTCAAGCCATAATTAAACAAAACAAACGCAACAAATGTAAATAATATTGTTGAAAAAAACAAGAAATAAAAAGAATGTTCACCACATAAGAAAAGGATGATGAACGGGGCTCCAGTGCGTCATTTGCGGATGTTGTCTCTGCGGAAGAACACAAAGAATGAAAACGGCAGGAATGAGAGAACAGCTGACAATACATGAGAGCGCACGCACGCACACACTCACGCACGCAAGCACACCAACGCACCACCTAAATTTGGAGTTGAGCTGACATGTGTCAGCCAGCGTCGGGATTTTGCATTGGAGCTCGTGCATTCTGAACTTTCCGTCGGCGCTGCTATCGCTGCCGCTGCCGCTACAGCTGATGGTGCTGACGCTGCTGCCGCTAGGCGACGTCGACGTCTACTCCAACCGCGACGTGAGTTGACATTGTAATTATTTCCACCGCCACCTCCAACGCCCGCAAATTTTTCAAAACTATTTCCCATTTTTATAACTGTCTGATTTTTTGTACCTCTCTATGCTTACGACAGATACATATATGTATGTGTGTGTAATTATGGACATGTATCAAAGAACAGGCGCAGGACTGACTACAAATTTATTGCAATTTGATGCAGTTTAGCTCACAGTGACCGTGGTAAATGTCAAAATGTTTAGTGTCCCTGGGAGAGCAGCAAGCGCAACTTTGGTGTTGCTGTCACCTTCACACTAACAACATGACTCAATGTTCGGCTCGATTCGGTATAAAAAAGCTCAAGTACGAGCAGCGAAAGCACAAAGTGGCAACGAGAGAGCGAGAGTAAATGAGTGAGGAAGAGCGAGAGAGAGAGAAAGAGAGCGAGCGGAGGCGAACGTTACAGTCAGCTGTGATAGTGCTGCTGGTACAAAAACAACGCAAATGACAAAGTCAGGGTCAACACCAAAAACAACAACAACTTAATTTGTATGTGTATGTATGTGTATTGATTTTGACATCGTCCTGACATTAGCACATAGTATGGATTATTAATGCGCATGTATTGAATGAATCTTTTTTATGAACGTTAATTTGTTTAAACTTTCGTTTTCTGCATACATTGCCATCGTGACCCAAGTAAAAGCCCACGCGGTGTGAATGCGATGTCAGCGGTTGCTGCTGCGTATTCTGCTGGTGTTGCTGCTGATGTTGTTGTTGCTGCTGCTGGTGCAGCTGTGAAGCTCCGACGTTGCTTTGCGTGGACTGACGCAGATCCTGATAGCCCGATTCCAGCTCCGTATAGGACATGCCGATGCCTCGTCTTGTCTAACTATTGCGTGGGTTAGTTTGGCGATTTGATGTTTTGATTAATGCGTTAAAGCAAGCGGCGGTATTTTTAAATTATGGTACGCATAATTGTGCACACACACACACACGCACGCACGCACTTTGGGCTTTTAGATACCGGGAGCACACACACGTACACGCACACACAACGTGTCGAGTTTATTTTTACAAAAAAATATTGAATATTTTCGCTTTTTAATTGCAATAATTCTGTATTTATAGATAAAATGGCACAACGGCACTCGCTCCTTGTTTGTCCTTCGCTTTTCAGAGAGCGTCTGCGAAAAACGCGTTTATATTTATATCAACAACAATTCAGATTACGAAAGATTCAAGCAGTGTGACCAAAGCTGGACAGTCCATAAATCGCGAAAAGCACTAAAATAAAACAAAAATACCAACACTTTGACATTGGCGCCATTATGATATGATACCAACGGAAGCGTATGTGGGCGGGAAAAAGGAAAGATTCAAAATTAGATTTAAAATTTAAAACTTTAGTTTAATATTAGAAATCAAAATAAAAAACGTTGCTGAATAAAATTAAAACTAAAATAAAATCTGTACACCATTCCATATACATAATTTTATGTTTTAAATTATGTTACAAATATTTCTGAGAAGACTAAATGATTTTTTTTCAACAAATTTTCATTACCAAAAAAAATTTTGCTATTCGGCCCATGAGCTGTGTCGGGTTGGTTGCAAAATGTCGCCCCACGCCCGCCACTACTTTGAAGAATATTTGTTACCAATGACATACCCCAACTATCGATATTCGTCGTATTTTTCCATCCTGTTTCGTTTACTTACCACAGCTGTTGAAAAATATCCAACATGAAAAGATATTGAGACATAGACGGTTTGTTTAAAAGTGTTTGTTTAATTACATAGATATCATTCGCATCGTAAACATACTTGTACATAGTAGTTTTATGTATGTGTTGTATGCCATTATAATGTATTTATCAATTTGGTTTTACCCAAAAAAATGTATATATGTATGTATGTATATATTTTTGCGAACTTCTTATAATTCAGACCATCTCTAATTTTAGGGCTAGGGTTTGTGGTAAGAGTGGGAGTTTGGGTGGGTGCTGGGTCTGTTGGGAACAGTTGTGTGTGTGTGTGTGTGGGAGTGGGCGTGGTAGGGGAAGTGTTGGTGTGTGTTAGCTTAATATACATAAGATAAGATTGAATACATTTAGTTTACTTCATTTTTACTGGTTGCATATGTTGAACTCGTTTTCGAATTCGTTTTCAAAATTCTTGAATTATTAAACATGCATGTGCATGTTTGTGCATATGTGTAGCATACATAAATTGTATTTGTATTTGTATGTATATATACATATTTATATATGTATATGTATGTATGTATGTATTTATTTATTTATTTTAATATATATATATGTTTATTATAATAAGGTTTGAATGTGTGCTTCTTGTTGGATTCGCTTAAGCTCTAAATATATATTCTTTTTTTCATATTTTTTTTGTGAATTTAATTAAGTTTCGATTAAATTGATTTCAATTACTTTTCGTCCACTTTTTTATTTTCTCTTGCAAGCATTTATCGCTTGTGATTCTTTTAAAGAGTTCTTTTTTCTAGTACAATTTCAAGTTTTTTCCAATTCAAAAATTGTGAAAAAATTGAAATTTTTCAATTTTTTAATTCGTAAATCCATTTTTGCATACATACTGCTTAGTATGTGTGTGTATGTATGTTTGTTTGTTTGTTTTGTATGTCTAAATGCACACTCCTTCGAAATGGCTAAGAATTTGCATATTTCTTAAAATGTTTTCATTTTTCAAAATTTATCCATTTTTCATTATTTTTGTTTTGTTTTTGGCTAAACACAACAAATACGATTTAAAAAAAAATTAAGATAATTTCATATGTTTTCTTTGCTTATTTTTGCTCTTTTTTCGTTCACTTTTGGTTGCTCTTTTTAAAAATTAACCAAATTGCTTACAGATTAGAGGTTCATGTGTGTGTGTGAGTGTGTTGTGTGTAAGTGTGTGTTGTGTTTGTTAGTGTGAGTATTTTGTTTAAAAACTAGTTTGTATAAATTGTTGGCTTGCTTTTTAATATTATGCTTTTTAGATGTGTGTGTGTGTGTGTGTGTTTGTGTGTGTCTTGTATGTGTTTGTTTAGTTATTTTATTTACTTGTTTTTATTATTCTCGATTCTTGTAGTTTTTCTGAACGTTCTGTTTTCGAAATACTTACAAACATAAATTTGTATGTTTGCTTATTGTGATATAAACGTCAAGTTGTCATCATTGCCCTTAAACACACATACTATGTATATATACGTTGTTAAATCAAATGTTATTCTTCCAGCGCGTCCATCCCCTGTTTTGGCAGCAAAGTACACTTATCAATATCCAACTCTAGGAATAACACCCTATAATTATTTTACCTCAAAAACCCATGATCTTATATGGTGCGATTCGAGACTGTTGATTTGATGTTCGTGCTTGAAATATCGCCCATCTTTCAAGTGCTTAACTGTAAGTTTATTCCAAAACCAGTTCAGATTGCGTAAGTCATTATACTTCTAATTGAGATACATATATCTATTTCAGTTAGCTTTCCCTTCTGAGTCAAGCATGTTATATAATGGTAGCGCTGTTCCTCAGCCTGGCTCAAAGGGTAAATGGAATTACATTGAGGATTATCTTAATATAATGTCAACTATGAATGCGATGAAACCAATCGACATCAGAATATCCTAGACTTATCAGCTGACCCTCATCATTATATCTCTTTTAAGCATGATTTAGATTCTACTAAACTTTCTGATGGAATCTCTTGTGAACTGTTTAAAAGAGTGGTTTAATTAGGAAAGGAGTGAAAGCAACAAATATCAAGTGTTTTTGATTTTTTAAATTATTTTCCTACGCTATTTGAAGAGTTTTGAGTTTGAAAAGAACTGATAATTGCCTACTGTCTAAGGGGAATGTTGCTTTCAATTTATACAGAAAATCAAATGGTTATAGTCAGAGCAGAATTCAAATTCCAACAAGTATTGTTTGGCAATTATATGGGCATGGTAGTTTAGTAGTTCAGAGATCAAGATAATAATGGCGAGCATGTGCCGTGTGATAAAACGAAAGATGAATCCTGATGAAGCAATATTCGCAGGAAAAGCTATCAAACATATCAATTCTTAGAACGCTTTGGGCTAACATCAATTATATTCTATGACTGACTTTGATGATAAAATACGACTTAGACTTGATCAAGACTAAGAATATTCACCCCCAGTATTATTCGGATTTTTGTCAATGAAAATGGATGTTGAAGTCACAGAATTTGGTGTTATCTACAGACATTATAATAGTGTATCAGTTTCACTAGTCCTATGATTCGGAGATTATCGCGCTTCACTGGATTTTGATTATTTAAAACAATGTATACATATATACATTTGTATCTGTGTGTGTGTGTGTGTGTGTGTAGTTATTAGTATGCATAGCCTATAAATGCACACACATACATATGCGTACTATATATGTATGGAAATTCCCGTTTGTTACGCGCAATGTTTAAACATTTAACGTATGTATCTACGTATTCTTTCTACACATGCCTTTCTTCATCTATTTATTATTTTTTGTAACTGTATCACAATGGGGTTTTTCTTTCATATTTTTCACTTTTCAATCGCGTTCCTTTTTCCATTTCCTTTTTAGCTGGTTTTTTTTTTTCTGGCCAAAAATTTCCAATTTTTTGTATATAATTTTTTTTTGCTTCTTATCACTTACAATGCTGCTTTAGTTGTTTATTATTATTTTTCTTAATTTTTTTTTTTTGCTTCTTTTTGTGTTTTTTTTTTTTTTTACTTTTTAAATGCAGTTTCACTCTCACTTGCGTCACTAGTAGCGCGACTGGCGTTTGATAAACGTATGTATAAAATTATGTATTGTATTGTATTTATATAAGAGTCTATATACATATATGCTATGCATGTACATACATACAAACATATACACATATAAATATACATATATATATATTTATATCTGAACGAAATGAATATTTTAAACATAAGAGATACGCTTGAAGCAAAAGTAATACAACCAACACTCACGCACTAACACACACATGCACGCACACACACAAACAAACAAAAAAAAATACATTTTCATTTTTATCAAAATATATATATTATAAAAGATAACGGACTTTATATATATATATAGGTATTTTTTCCTTTTGTTTTTTTTGTTTGTTTTTTCTTGTATTCAAAATTATTTGGAAACAAACGGGAAACGAAACGTTACGTTACGTTACGATGCGTTACGTTACGTTACGTAATTTAGAATTTAACTTCTTTTTGCTATCAAAAGTTTAGTATTTGTTTTGAACTTTCAAAAATATATATACATATATATATATTTGTAAAAATTGTTTACCACATAGAGTTAAGAGAGAGTTAGGAGAGAGAGAGAGAGAGGGGCAGAGACTGACTGAGACAGACACAGCGAGTAGTTTAGAGCTAGATAGAGAGAGACGAGTTTGACTGAGACCGAGTGAGAGAGAGAGATAGTTAGTTACCGACTAAAGCAAGACAAAAAAAAAAGTTTGTATCAAACTTTTTTCATTTGCAATCAATTTTTCAACTTTTTCGATTTTTTTTGTCCCGGTTTTTGGATTTTTTTCAAGTTGTTGTTTTTTTTTTCATTTTTGTTGTTTCGTTGCATCTTTTCAGTTTGTTGCGCTTAAATTTTATCAGTTTCAGTTTCAGTTTCAACTTGTTTTTCTCTTTTTTTTTGTTTTCGCTTTTCTTTGCTTGTTGCGTGTGTGCGTGTGTGGGAGTGTAGGTGTGTGTGTGTGTGTGTCTGCCTGTATGTGTGCTCACAACAACTTATAGGTAAAATACAATACAAATATCGCGTTCTATAGGCTTTTTTCTTGTTTAATATATATTTTCTGTAATTCTTATAAATCAAAACAAAAAAAAAAGAATGTGTGCCTCATTTCATCCATAATACATATATATTTGAATAGCCATCGATCGTCTTCATATATATATACATACATATACACTGGCATACATATACATATATATATAACTTATTTTTTTTGGCTGTTACTTCGATTTTTTTTTTCATTTTTTTTTAAGTTTTTAATTGGTTATTAATTAGTATTTTTTATAAGTCTATCACATCATCACAATTTGGTTGCATTAAAAAAAATGCCTAGATAGCGGGCGGGTCGGAGCGGGGCTGGGCGTAGCGGTGCGTAGTAGGGCGGGTTGGGGGGCTTGGTGGTGGTGGTGTTGGTGATGGTCTTTAGATTAACTGAGAACAAAAAAAAATCTAGAAAAAAAAGAAACACCGCCGTAGCGCCCGGTGCCGCCCAAAACGCCAGCCATATCTGGGAGTTCATTTTTTTCACTTAGTAACATTGTGTATATACATATACATATAAAAAATAAATGTAGTAGTTGTATTTAGTTTTCAGTTTTTCTAAAACCAAAAAACACAAAAATACTATGAGAGATGTAACGAAAAGTCTAAAAACAAAAATCATAAACAAAAAAAAAAAACAATACAAAAAACAAAATTAATAATAGTAAACGTAATAAACAAATGTCTTGCCATTTTTTTTATGCTAATTTTCCGTTTTCCATTTTCCATTTTCCTTTTTTTCCGCTTTCCATTTCGTTTTCTTTTTTGCTCTTGCCTTTTATAACTGTTTCTATACATAAATTTATATATTTTTTTTGTGTTTAATTTAAATGTAGTTTTTGTTATTGTTACAAGGAGATCCATGTGCTTTTGATATATATTCTTGTTCTATCATTCGATTTCTGGCTTTAATCTAAAGATGTACATCGAATACAAATGTCTATGTATTCCACGTATGAAGTATGTAAATAAATATATGTGTATATATCTATATATGCTAGTATGTGTAGAGAGTTTAAGGAGTTCTTTTGTTTTTCCTTTTGCTTTTCCCTGTCTCTTTTTCTAGTTTTTCCCCTGCTTTTCCACACATTTTTTGTTCTCTCTCTCTTTCTGCATTTCCTTTTCCTAATTTTTCTTTGTACTGCATTTTTCTGTATGTTTTTTTTTTTTGGTTTTTTTTAAGGATGAACTTGGAAAATTGTACGTTTTCGTTTTGTTTTCTTATTGGCAAAGTTATACAACAAATTTGAAGCATAAAAACTACAAATTTAATTAGTTTTTCCATTTGGGGGGTCGACAGACAAGGCATGGCGTAGTGAGGGGTGGAGTGGTGTGGGGTTTGGGGGCTGTTAATCCAATCCAGTTTTAGTTACTTGTGTGAAAACGTTCTGCTACAAACACTAAACAAAATCACTAACTTGTTATATGTATATATATGTTTTGTTGTTGTTCATTGATTTTCTTATATATATTCATACACATAATGTCAATTTATTTATGTATATGCTTATATGCATTCCTGTTCATTACTATGGTTCTTTTATCAACTTGCACTCATTTTTAATTATATTTTTTAAATTTTAGTTTTAGTTTTAGTTGTTTTTTCTTTATGGATGAATGTGGCGCTTTTTTCTTTTTTCTTTCTCTTTTAATTTTCCGTTTCTTTTTGTTTTTCATGGGTCACTTTTTGTATTAAATTAAGTTTGTAGTGTGATTTTTCCAGTAATTTGCATAGAACTTTTGAGAAACAAAAAAAAAATTATGTATTGCGAATGTGTGAATATATCAAGCAGCTATATATGTATATATATATATATTTCTTTTATATATAAATCAAAAGTTTTCCCTTTAAGCCTATACAAAATGAAATATTCACAGAAAAAAAAAATCCTTTTTAAATATAGAAGTTAAATAAGATCGCGTTTCAGCTTCAAGTTATGCAAAATAAAAATATAACGAAAATTATAAAATAAAAATTATACATATACATACATATATACATAACGCATATATATGTATCTATACATATATATATTATTCGAACTTTGAATGGTTTTCTCATTTGTTTTCCAATACATATTTTCATTGATTTTCTTTCGATTCGTTTACATACTTCTACCAAAGCAGCGCTGCTTTTATTTCTTTTAATTTTTACTTTTATTTGTGTACCCCTTTTTAAGGAGTTGTTTTTTTTTATTTTCCGAATTTTTTTTTTTTAAGTTTACAAATTTTCTAAATAGTTTTGTTTGTATTCTTTTTGTTTTGTTTTCAGTTCGTTTTGGTTTTAGCAATTCGACTTTTCACGATTAGCTGCATTTTTTCTCTCAGTGTGCGTGTGTGTGTGTGTGTTTGTCTGTGTGTATTTTTCTCATTTCTTCATATTTTTCAGTATTTTGAGTATTATTTAATTTTAGTTTAGTTATTGTTTCGTGTGTGTGTGTTTCTTTTTTATAATCTTTTTAATATATTATATAAGCAAACCGTTAATTTCATACCAACCAAGTTAGTGAAAAGGTTTTACAAAATGTTCTCTTTTTAAATTTTCTTATAATTTTGTGTGTGTGTGTCCCTGTTTGTTTGTATGTGTGTGGGTGTGTGTGTGTGTGCGTGTGGGGTGTGTGTGTGTTTGTTTTCTATTTAACAAATTACTGAATATATGGATTTTGTTATTGTTTGTTGTTATTTATGGTATACGCATACGTATAACACTTAAAATTAATAATTAACAAATTCTGTTGAAATTTCAAGTATGGATAGTGTGCGTTGTTAAGTGTATGTGTGTGTGTGGTGTGTGTGTTTGTTTGTGTGTTTAAATTAACAAAATATTAAGCATATTTCTATAATCCATTTAAAAAAAAAAAATTATAATTATAAGAATTGAGGAATAAGAATTATTTAACTCTTAAACATTCGAAGAACATGCGATTTGTTTGTCCGCGTTAAAGAATGCTTTAAAAATTAATATATATATAAATGTATCGATATATATATATATTGGGTGTGTTTAAACTAGTTATTTGAATAGTTAGTTGCTGATGTTGTTGTTGTTGTTGTAGTAGTTGTTGTTGTTGTGCTGGTGGTGGTTCGAGTTGTTGTTCATATACGAAGCGTTGTTTGAAGCAGTCGCAAGTTTGCTATTTAATTTTTTTTAGTTTTAACGGCGCTGTTTGTGTTTTTTGCTGCTGTTTTAAGAAAATAGAAGAGTTGAACTGCTAAATCGTGTAAAATATATAGTTTATAGACACTCACCCATTAAATGTTTGTTGTTACTGCTGCTGCAGCCGCCAAGCAAATACATCAGTGTGTGTGTGTGTAGGTGTGTGTGTGTTTGTGTCGTAGCAGATAAATAAATATAAATGAGAAATAAATGATATATACACACATATGTATATAACAAATTGCAAGTAAAAAAGTGTCGAAAATGAACTTTCTTTCATTCGCTGTTTCTTTTGCTTTTGTTGCTTCATGTGGATTTTCTTTCTTTCTCTAGCTTTCGTTTGTATTTGTTTAGTTGTTGTTATTTTTCTTCTTTTGGTATTGTTTTTTAAACTTGCAAATTGTTGCCATTTGTTTACGAGTTGTTGTTGTTTGCCTTGCCTCCCTTTGGACTTGTTAGTTGGTTGTTCTTGTTGATGTTGCTGCTGTTGTCACTTCGCTGATGAATCACACAAACTTACAGCACTTACACAATGCACATAAGTTGTATAACTAACATTAGTTTCTATAAACAAAACAATGTATTTGAAATGTTTGCAGTGTAAACTCGTTTCATGCCTCGTTATACATTATACATTTTTTATACATATATAGATATACATATATATAAAGTTGTGTATGAGTGTGTAAGAGTGTGTGTTTGGTTTTTGTGTCTGTGTGTGATTGTTTGCTTGCATCTCTTGTGTTTTGTTGTTGGATATTGCTGTTTGTTGTTGTTGTTGTTTGGACTTTTTGGAAAAGAAAATTAAAACAGGAGCTCTCTTCGCATATATATAAATATATGTATATATAGATATATGTATACATATATATACATATATATTCTAGTACACATATATATATATATATATATATATATATATACATATATATTTATATACATACATAGTTATTTATATATATATATAGGCATATATATAAATCTGTTCTGTTTTGTGTGCTTGTCTCTTTTGGTCGCCGCTTAATGCTGTCCAGCCTGTTCGATGGCAGCACCTGGACCGGGTCCAGCCACAGCTGGAGCAAATTGATGATGCTGTGTGGCATAGTAGGCGGGCGGCATGCTAAATTGACTGGCATAGGGATTGGTGCCGGGTGCCGCTGCTGTTGTCAATACACCTGCCGCATCATACATATAGGCAGCTCCGGGTGCAGCGGCAACCGTTGCACGCCCAGCACCACCGGCAACAGCAGCTGCTGCTGCCACAGCTGCAATTGGTGGCGAATTTGCTGGCGTATAATGGACGAGCGGTGTGCTAACAACTGTCGGTGCATACTCCTTGAAATTCTTATCATCAACGACACCGGGATGCTTTGGCTTTTGCTGTTGTTGCTGCTGCTGCTGCTGTTGTTGTGCCTGCTGTTGCTGCTGCTGTGGTGGCTGCTGTTGCTGCTGATAGTGTTGCTGCGGCCCCTGTTGTTGCTGCTGCTGTGGCTGCTGCTGATAGTCACGCTTTGGATATTGTTGGAAACGTGGCATACCACTGCCAGCTGCTGCTGCATTTGGTGGCACAAATTGATTACGTCCTCGATAATTTGGTTGCATAAATGCACCGCCCTGTTGTCCCAAATGGGGTTGTCCAGCATTATGGCCACCAGCACCATTGCCAGCACCACCTCCAGCCCCATTGTGTCCCATAATGGCACGCGGTCCACCATTATTGAATGGTGCACGCGGACGATATGTGGCATTGCCATTGCGATTGATGCCATCGGGTCCGGTTTGCTGATTGAGTGCAGCACCTGTGCCACGATTCCAATTGCCAACACCGCCACCACCGCCATTGGGCTGATAACTGTTGCCGCCAGCGGCATATTGTTGTTGTTGTTGCTGCTGTTGCTGATAGCTATTGATCCGATTGTTATAGCCATTGTTGCCGCCACCAATATTATTGCCCGCCTGATAGTTGAGCGGATTGCTGCGTTGCTGGTAGACACCAACGGTATTGCCGCCACCATTGCCATTGTTATTCCAACGTTTGTTGCCACGATAATTCGACGAATTGGGCATGGCGCGTGCCAAATCGAGCAGCGCCTGTGTTGGCGTCTGTCCAGCCTCCTCCAGCACTGAGATTAGTTCACGTGCCTGCTTGGCATTGTCGGGTGTAAAGAATGTGTAGGCGGTACCCAGTTGTTGGCAACGTCCAGTTCGTCCAATTCGATGCACATAATTCTCCGATGAATTTGGATAATCATAGTTAATCACATACTGTAAATCCTCCACATCCAAGCCACGTGATGCCACATCGGTGGCAATCAATATATTCGATTTACCATTACGGAAATCCTTCAACACTGAATCGCGTTCACTCTGCGACTTGTCGCCGTGTATGGATGTGGCTGTGTAGCCCTCGCTGCGAATAATCTGCAAAATGTCTTCAACCTGAAATTGAAATAAAATTTGAAAATTTGATTATTTTAAATGCTTGTAAGTTTTGTTTAGTGTACAAATATGTTTATATCCTTCTCCAACGAGCTTTCATGTGCTTTAATAAGTTACTTTTCTTATTCTACTCTGATAAGCTTTTAAGTGCTTAGCAACTTTCATTTAAATCTCGTTTACTGCTTTATAAAAAAATAAAATCTATGAGCTTTTCCGTGTTTTCCGTTTATATTCAGCATGATTAACTATATGACTACGTTTCTTCTACCATATATATGTGTAAATATATATAATCAAGTCTTTTTTTTCTCTGAAGAGCTTCAATATGCTTTCAAATTTTAATGTATAAAATGTTGCACAAAAGTTGTGGTTTGTACCAAGAGCTGAAGAGCTTTCATGTGCTTTCATTTAATAGAAAATTTCATTTCTAAAATATGTTCAACGCTTCTTACGTTCATTAAAATTTCAATAAAATGTCTGAACATAATTTAAAACAAGAAAAAACGGTTATCTTCGGCTCGCTAAAGATTAAATACCCTTGCAGTCATGAATATTGCATTAATTTGGTTTTTTTAAACCAATTATTTCTATGGTAGTTATATGATATAGTAGTCCGATTTGAAATTTGGTCAACAGATGGGGGACAATGAGAAATACATTCTGCGTGAATTTCGTTGAAATCGGTCAATAGACACCGAAAATGTTCATACTAAGCATTTTTAACCGATTGGGAGCTATATGATATAGTGGTCCGATCTGACCGATTTTTACATATGAACTGCGTGCAGAGAATACGGGCCTGTACCAAATTTCATTAAGATAGCTTTAAAACTGAGAGACTAGTTCGCATAGAAACAGACGGACAGACAGACGGACATGGCTATATCGACTCAGCTGTTGATGCTGATCAAGAATATATATACTTTATGTGGTCGGAAACGCTTCCTTCAATGCGTTACAAACTACCTCTGCAAGGGTATACAAATTTTAAGTTAATAAACAGTTTAAAAATTGCGTTTTTTTGTCTTTGTAGTTAGTTCATAAAACTACAAAAGATTTTTAAATCCCCTAATCTACTTTACAACCAAAAGTTGCTTTTCAGAGTCTGAGAAATTGGCTGTGTGCTTTGAATAAAACTAAATTTTATTACTGCCTTTTTTACTGATATAGTTTTTTAAAGCTCTTTTAATTGCCTAAGGGTTGTACATACTTTAATACAATTATTCAGAGCTCAAAATAAAAAGCTGACTGACTCACTCAATGCTAAAATTTCAACAGAAACTAACAAACTTCAAACAATTTAAAAGTCTTTCTTTACTTCCACGAAACGAGGAGCTTAAATGTGCTTTGAAAGCACAAATTGACTAAGAAGTTTAGGTCTGCTGCCTTACTAGACTGTTATAAATGGAATTCTAGTTTCGACTATCTTCAAATGTTCCCAATATCTTATCTTGAACGGACAAAACGTGATTTTGAGCACCGAATGATGGTGGAATTAATCAAGATTAAACAATTAATAGTGTAATCACTACAACTACACTTAGCATTTGATGAAGCATACCTTGATTTTGGTTTCCACAAATATGATGATTTTGTTGCCATTGTTGGCCGCATTATTGGTGGTTGGAGTGATCTCCTTGAGAAGACGCACCATACGCTGCGGCTTCTCGTTCTCATTGCAAATATCGACGATTTGACGAATGTTGTGATTGGCCGACAGATTCATTGAGCCAATATTGATTTGGATATAATTATTAAGGAAATCACCGGCTAGGGCTTGTACCTCCTTGGGCCAAGTGGCTGACCACATGACAACCTGACGATCCGGACGTATTTGTTCGATAATTTTACGAATTTGCGGCTCAAAGCCCATGTCCAACATGCGATCGGCTTCATCCAGCACAAGATAGGTGCAACGCTGCAAATTGGTATTACGATTCTCGAGGAAATCAATCAAACGTCCGGGTGTGGCAATGATCACCTCAACGCCACGTTCCAAATCGCGTGCCTGTGGCACTTTTGAGGATCCGCCAAAGATGCAAGTGTGACGAATCTCTGGATCGCACAAGTGACCATAATCTCTGACCACCGATTGTATCTGCTGGGCCAGCTCACGTGTGGGTGCCAGCACCAAGGCAATGGGTCCCTCGCCGCGCTGTACCGGTGGCTGATTGCTAATATGCACAATGGCTGGCAACATATAGGCCAATGTCTTGCCCGAACCGGTTTGGGCAATACCCACAAGGTCACGTCCACTTAGGGCAATTGGCCAGCCTTGGGATTGAATTGCGGTCGGTTTAGTGAAACCCTGACGCTTCATCTCATCGATCACATGTTGTGGCAATGAGCTCTCCTCGAAATTGGCCACCGGATGGGGTAGATCATTGCCCGACACAGTAATTTCAAGCTCGTGACGCATCTCGGCAACGGCCTGCTCACTGCGATTCTGTGTATTCGGATGCATGATATAGAAATCCTTCAGAAATGGTGGCAAATTCTCCCATATCGGTTTGACCAAATTACGACCCGGATTCTTGGCCTTCTCGCGCTGCAATTCGGCACGTTCCTCCTTCGAAAGCATACCCAATGCGGCTGCATTGTAATTGGCACCACCGCTACCCTGATAACCACCGCCATTGCCCATGCCATTGTGGGGCTTTTGATAGCGTTGAGTGTAATTGGGATTTTTGGCACGTGGTCCGCCCTGGAAAGTGATGCCATTGGCACCGGCAAATGCACCATTTTGCATGGCATTGCCGCCACCTCCGCCGCCACGATAAGGATTACCGCCAGCACTCATACTGATGCCATTCTGTATGCCATAGGTCATAACACCATAAGGTTGACCAAAATGCATACCACCGGCTGCTGCACCGCCGCCGGCGCCATTCAATGATGCCGCATTGCCGGCAGCGCCAGCGAAGTTATTACGCGGATAATATGGACGCTCGTGACGTGGTCCATTGCCGCCGCCAGCGGCTGCTCCGCCGCCACCGTTGCCATAATAGCCGCCCGTGTGCTGTTGTTGAACGCCTCCAGCGTTGGGTGCATATGCGGGTGCGTACATTTTCCCTCTTTATCCAGATAACTGTCTCTTTCACTTTTGACTCAAACTGTGATTTCCTTTCCTTGCCGTTCCTTTCTTGCGGTTCTTCAACGTCCGCCTGAATCGATAAAGAAATGCATAAAAATTAATCATTTCCAATGAATAAAAGAACACAAACTACACAAAACGTCGAACCGAACGGAGCCTGCACCACAGCATTTTGTATGCATGTCAATTATTAAACAGTAGTTGAAATATTTTAGACTAAAGAACTCTTTGTGTGTAATTAAATGACGATTTTGTACCTCAACTTTGAATATTGATATTTGACTTCGGCTGCTTTGTTAACTGTCAAGATATGTAAATTTGGACAACTACAAAATACCCTGCATCAAGTTTTTAATAATAACATCAATGAAGTTTTGAACAAAAAGTTTTGGTTTAGTGTGTTTCGCAAATTGCACTGAGCAAAGAAGTCCAGAGAACCTGTTCAGCTGCAATCCTTGAACCGGAACCAATCATTCAATAATTCTCCACTGAACACAATTGTGTAATTTTGAAGTTAGTATTGAAAATAGTGACTTGCAGATGTTTTTCAGCACTGTTAACACGTGACATGGATATTACACTCACACATACACACAACACACACACTCATACACTTTCATTGTACATGCAGTTGAATCACTTAGTAATTAATTTCTTATTTTTCTCAATCACATTCAATTTATTATTTGTCCTTTGTGGTTTAACAACAATCGACAGCCGGCTTGACGTACCGTACCGAAGAGAGCCGCAACCGCTCATTTACAGGGAGGCAGCGTTGATGAAATGCAAAAAAAAAAAATACTGAATAAAAATAAAATGAGTGCAAATCTACCTTTGCATGAAAAAATTGCACTCAAGTACTGATTAGTTTAGTTGCGCATATGCAATTTGAACCACACATAAGGCCATTTCTATTGCTTAATTCTATTCCATAAACTGCATATAAAATGTACCATAACAGCCGCTGCCCCCTCGCACAACCACTGCCGGTAGACAAGGCGGCGCAGCGTTCACGTAAAAAAATCAATACAGCATCGCCAACGGCCGACCAAAAGGGAAGTCAAAAAAAAAAAAAAAGAACAGAAAGAGAGCAACATGCAGAACGACACACGCAAACACAGGCACACACACTCACACATACATATTACAGAGCTGTATATATGTACATACATACACACATTGTAGCACATTTACTTACCCTTTATTTTCGTTAGTTGTTGACTTTCAATAATTTTGAGCTACTTTGAAACGTTGTTATACAAAATATTTGTTGTATAGTTGTCGTATTTGATGCGGTCGCGTGTAAATCTTATTTGCGGATTTCGAGTGAAATGTGTTTTTTTTTTCTTTTTTTGTCGATTTTTTTCGTCGTCACGCCTAGTGTAAGAAAACTAGAGCTAGAGCTTCAAATTAATTGCTTTTAACACTGAAAACTAACTTTAAAGCTAACTAAAAGTGTACTTTGTTTTACACTATTTTATGAAAAACTAATGCCTATTACTTTTCTTGTGTGTATTTGTATATATATTTTTACAACAAAAAAAGTTTTGCAAGATGGTAATTTCAGCAATTACCACTAGAGTTGTATTGTAGAGCTGTATCGTTAGTTCAGCATAAGTTCGATTGAACGAGTTACTCAATTTGGTGAGCGAACGAAATACATCCCTGATTGTTCGATCATATAGTTCAGTTATTTCGTTCGTTCGTACGAATGAATAGTTAAGATTAAATTGAGGTTATTTTAAAAGAATCCCTAAAATGTTTGTTAAGGAATAACGGCATCTGCCGACAAGATTTTTAAGTCGGTCAATACCAAACTCAGAGTTGAATTCGTTTGAAATTAGGAAGCCCGTTAATGTTTTTAGTCTCACGTACGCACCGTTGATTGATTCAGTAGTTTAGAATAATCTCACTATTATCGGAATGAATTATTTATCATTGATTGAGAATTGTAAATAAATTTGCAATTGTGCTTTTGATATTAATTTAAAAAAAATGTATAAGCATTTATTTAGGATCAGAACTCAGTTCGCTGATCGCATAGAGACTCTTATTAATTTTTTTGCACTGACTATATTGTACTATTTTATATCTAAAATGAATAAACAAAAGTTATAAGTTCCTAAAGAAACTTACTTTATCGGGCTAACGTTCCTTTTTTTCCCTTGGAACTCTAAGCACCGGTGAATGAATGTGAATTACTGGGAAAAATAAATAATGGTGACCCGTACAATATCGGGTTTTGAACAGAGCTGCCAACTTACAAGTTTAATCGAAACCCAGTAACGATAAAATACTTGTGATACTTTTATTTATTTACATTTAAATTATTTCCTATTGTAAACAACATTCAATATGCAGTTAACAATTTGGCCGGCATTTAATTAATTGGAAGCCAATGTTATAAGCAATTTCCTGCGGTTTGCATCCATCTTATGCAGAAACTTTTGGACGCGAAGACTATAAAAATCACTTGATTTGGCCAATTGCGCGCTATGCAGACGTTCCTCCCTCCTGTAATCCTCGATATGGAACCTATCCCTCTGATAGGCCAGAATGCCGGCCATAAAGTTCCAGATTGTTATTTGGGGCCAAAGGACATTCGTAAAGTATAGCACAGAAGATTTGATCTGCAGAGCAAGAGAAACATGATTGGTGAGTATATGAGGCTATATGACAGCCACACCCTAATTGCTAGCTGTAATCCTTACCTGCCACATCATGAAGTCACTCAAACGCGTCTCACCCGAGGTGCGGAATACAAGATCCGGTGGCGATGAGTGTCGTGTGTAGAGACACGCCTCCAGCAGACGCTCGTTGATGTCCGTGGGCTGCAGCTCCTCCGTGACATCTGCCGGCTGATTTTCCTTGAGAACGGACTCGACAGCTTGAGTGATTTCATCGCGCGATGTGTACGCAAATGCGACGTTCAAGAAGAGTTTATCATTTCGCTCCGTGCGCAACATGGCAGTGGCTATCAAACGCTGCAAATCGACTGGGAGCAGCTCAATATTGCCAATCACACGTATACGTATGCCATGCTCATCCAAACGATCAGATTCGTCCAGCAGCTTGGCAAACTTTTCCCGGGCGAGATTGAAGAGACCGTCGACCTCTTCGTTGGAACGTTTGAAGTTTTCGATGCTGAAGGCAAATGTGGTCACCTCCCGTATGCCTATGTCGAGGCACCAGCGCAACACGTCCGCCAATTTGGAGAATCCCCGTGAATGACCCTCGATCTTATCCAAGTGCTTGGAGCGTGCGAATCGACGGTTGCCATCCATTACAAAGGCGATGTGGTAAGGTATTTGGTTTGATTGCTGCAATGCTTGGAATGCTATCTTTTGTATCCACGTATACTTATAATCCGAAACCCACGACATCTCGACCCTATCTTGTCAGTTCCAAAATAAATAATCTTGTGACCAGAGCTGTGAAACTATCGATACATCGCTATCGAGGCCGCGTATTTATGCCCAACGGACAAAAGATGGCGCTAAATTGCGGTGACACAAAGCCATTAAAAATTTTATCACACATGCTAAAAGCTTACATGTAATTGACAATTATGACATATTAATAAATCGTATTATATTTAAAGAATTTATTTATACACGTTTTATATGTTTAATAACTACTTTAAGTGTGCAACCCTTGCCAATAGCTGTGCACACAAAGTGATACCTTCTAATATTCATCATCCCTGCAATGCAACCATATGCGCAGCTTGACAGTTCATGCGACTATTGTGAATGGAGTGGCAACTCTGCACTGACATCTGCTACATAGCCTTCTTTTTTAATATCCGGTTCACGCAATTGGTTCGTGTTGTGACAATCTCTTGTTTAATTTTTAAATAAAAACCATGTTTATACGCAATAAATGCAAAACAAAAACATGAATAGCATAGCAGAGTATGCAAACAATCAATTCATATAAAAAGTGCACCCAAATTCGTGTTTTTGTTTTGTTTTTGGCAATGTTGCACATTGGCACATTCCATTTTTTTTTGTTTTGTTTTTTTTGCTAGTGTGTGTGCGGCTTCTTGTGTACATAAGTGTGTGGTTGTGCCGTCCGGTGCTATGCCATGTGCAAGTTATTGAAACAAATTGTTAAACTGTTTACTTACTTTTTGGTTTTTTTTTTTTCCTATTCTACAGTTTGCTAAAAACCCGTTAATTGCTGCACAATGGCTCCCAGGAAGGCTAAAGTTCAAAAAGAGGAAGTGCAAGTGTCCCTTGGACCACAGGTGCGCGATGGCGAGAACGTTTTCGGCGTTGCTCACATTTATGCCAGCTTCAACGACACGTTCGTGCATGTTACCGATCTGTCTGGTCGCGAAACCATCGCACGTGTTACCGGCGGCATGAAGGTCAAGGCTGATCGTGATGAGGCTTCCCCCTACGCCGCTATGTTGGCTGCTCAGGTACGACTTCCCAAACGGATAGTAAATGAATTTTATTAAAATTAAACATTGCTTGCATTTTCCCCATTTAGGATGTCGCTGAACGTTGCAAGGTGCTTGGCATTACGGCATTGCACATCAAATTGCGTGCCACTGGTGGCAACAAGACCAAGACACCCGGACCCGGTGCCCAGTCTGCACTGCGTGCTCTTGCTCGCTCATCCATGAAAATCGGTCGCATCGAGGATGTTACACCCATTCCATCCGATTCCACACGCAGGAAGGGCGGTCGTCGTGGTCGCCGTCTATAAATCTGCAACTGGCTGAGCTCAAAACGGAGACAAACAGAAAAAATAACAACAACAACAAATTCTGCACTTTATTTTTCATCTCTGTGTATATGCTTTTGTATTGAATGAATACATTGTTAAAATCATTGAAATAAATCAGAAAACATGAAAAATTAAAGTGGAAATTTTTAAACGCCAATAGCTCTTTTAATAAACAAACACGTCACGTCAAGCAAAAGTAAAGACGTGCATACGTGAGCTACTTTTTTGCTTTCAAGAGATTTTAAATATATATTTTCTAATCATTTAGAGTTTTCGCATCACTTGCAGTAAATGTTGAATTTAAGTAAATTCGTATGATTTTTGCTTGGCGCTCCTATTGGCTAGAGTGCGCAGCGTACCCTGCTTAAAAAACCCACATCGATAGCTATCGCTTATTGCACACTATTGATGCTATCGATAAGATATATCGCACACGATTTTGATTACATGCTTGCACTAGAGCTGGGAAACCATCGATGGTTCCATCGAAAATTTAGAATTTAAAATAAAGTAAAGTACATAAATTTGTTTTCTTTTATTGAAAAAAAAAAAAAAAAAAATATATATATATATATATATATATATGCATATATATTTATATAAATAAATAATTTAAATACATATGATTTTCAAAATCAGCATAACTTATTTAATAAAACGTCTTCATTTAATATCCAAATAATTTGTATTTAGAACTATGGCATTCTGTTATAATTGCCCCTGATTTACTAAATATTATTTCCAACACTACAGAGCTCGCCGGGGTGTTTATTAATTGATATTTTGTAAGAGCCGAAAAAATTGTGATGTATCAGTCACTCACAACGAAAATCGCCGATATATCGACATTGAAAAATTTCCATCGATATATCGAAAACCAAAAAGTCCATCCATACTATCGATGGTTTCCCAGCTCTAGCTAGCACGCTTCTTGTCACCGGCTAGTTGTATTTCGTTTATTAGTTGTCAGCCATTACATTCATTTCATTTCAAGTAACGTGACATGAATGATCTAAACTTGCGCATAGCTGCGCTTAAGCTATGCGCTCATCCAAAGCGATTATCTGAAATGCGCGGCGCATTAGTGCCAATACCAATTAAATGGCAAAATTGTAAGTAATTTTTTTCTTTTCCTGCACGTTGTCAAACTGTCAAAAAAAAAAAAAAAATTCAACTGTCTTGTAATTTTAAGCAAACTGCAATTATGTGAAGCAATTTGCGGCCGCCAGCAGCTGCACGGAGCAAATCGCTGTGGCAAAACAATTGTTTAATGAACCCGAAGCTTTTGCATTTCTGGCCGATTTGTTGCTCGCGAGCCCCCTCAAGCACTCGGTGCGCGGCACGCTAACAAAGTAATGAAATGTGTTTAATGAAATTTGTGTTAATAATTAACCAATTGTTTGACAGACTCTTTTCCAACTATGAGACCAATAAGCGTGCCAATAAAACGCACACAAAGGAAGCGCTTGAGAGTGTCCTATGTGATGCAATTGGTCAGCTGGCTGAAAGTGTTAAGTCGCCCGATGTCTCACTGGATTTGCTTAACGATGTAATTGTCTCCATCGGCGGTTGTTTGCATAATTTTGACTATGGCCGCAATGCGCTAGCTCAACACATCTATGAGTTTATACCAGTGCTGCCTAAGGCTTTAGAGCGCTACTGGTCGTCAATCAGGTAGGAAAGTTGGCCTAATGCCTTTACCAAACTAAAGTTTTATCTATTTGTAATTACAGTGAGGCTGGCGAGGATGTTTCGCCCACGCGTCGCAACGAGTTTTATCTATTTATACAGAGTCTGTTGCGTTTCCATGTCAATTTTCTTGTGGACTTCAAGCTGCTGCTGAAGCCCGAGATGTGTCAGGAGTTGCGTTTCATTAATGCCACTGCGCAGCTAGTGGCTCGCCATGTAGAGACACCATGGGATGTGCGCTCGGTGGCCGGTTTGGCAATTGGCCACAATGCGCGTTTCTTCAACGAATTTCATGATTATTTGATTGATTGTAAGAACATGAAGGCCGAGTACTTGCCAATCAAGGCAGCCGCTTTATTGCTGTTTCAAAAGACCGATTATGAACAGCATATAGGCATGGCTTTGGACATACTCAAGCAGATGTACGATCAAGTCAAGGCGTCTAATAATGTTACCAACTTATTGGTCTACATGTCCAAACATCTCTACACTTACTCCAAGTCATTGCCAGGTATAAAACTAAAAGATCGTGCTCTGGTCATATATAATGTGATTTTGGCCACCTTGATGCGTTTCGCCATGGAATATATTTCAATTAACGTGGAGTCCATTCGCCACATGACCGCAAACCTTTTGGGGCAGGTCATTCAGCTGTGCAAGGCGAACAATCAATATAATATTATTAATCAAATCTATGCGACTGTCGAGCGTCAGAGTTTACCCTTGAATGCCGCCTGTTTGGTGCTCCAACAACTTGTCGACAATCTGGGCACCACATCGGTCTTCCATAACTGTCCTAAAATCTGTGGGACTATCTTTTCGGGTTACCTGGGTGTGGAGGATAATGTAAACACGCTGTACAAGTGTAAGTAGTTTGGGTGTGACAAGACCACATGTTTTGTTCATGGTAAACTGATTCCAATGAATTGTTTTGCAGGTATGATGACCGCAGCGTACAAGGAGGAGTCATTCGAGAATTGGTTCAACACCTGGTGTCTGAATCTTATGAATCAGGCGTACACAGTGGTGGATCGTCTGCCGATAATCGAGCGACTGATCAAAGTGGCCGTACAACTGGATCACACTGTGCTCCCTTTGGTGCTTAAGCAGCGTTCGGTGCCCTTTAGCACCAAATTGGCAGCCATGCTGGAGGGGCGAGCTAATGGCCATCATCGAGAGGTCAAGACCCTAATGCTGGACTTTACGGATCAGATCAATGACTCGATTGTGGGTGTCAATGACAATTCACGTCTGATGGCACTGGGTTTTGTGGTGGAGACACCAAAATTGAGTGAACCATATACACAATTTGAGCTCGATGCGATTCTTAGTTATGTGGAGTATAATGCCAACAGTCCCAATGCACATTTGCGGCAAATTGGGCGTGGCATACTGCAGAAGGCAATCAAGCGATTTGATCTGAATTTGGGGCAACAGCTCAAGGAGAATTCCGAGCTATCGGATGAGCACATGCTAATCAAATTCATTAACGAATTGATGTATATACTCATGTCGAATCTATTTCCCACTGCCAACTATGGACGTCGTTGGCTATCGATGCATTTGCTGAAGGATTGCATTGAGGTGATGGAGCGCCATCGTCAGAGCTGGATACCCAAGCTGCCGTCGCACACAATGTTATACCTACTGCACTGCCTGGGCGACAGTTATGAGCACAACAAATCTATGGCTGCGGATCTATTGAAATGCATTCAATTGCCCACCATTCTCAAGCCCAGTGAAATGTTGGAATTGTTGGTATCGCTGCGTCCGCCAGACTCCCTAACTGGTGCCTATCAGCTGCAGGTCTATTGTCAGTCCATGTATCGTGGCATGGCTGTGCCGCAAGTGACTGATGCACTGCCTGAAACGGAGCCGCGTTATTATGCCGTCTTGCAGTGGCTTCTACACGAACTGCGCAAGGGTATAGAGGTGGCACAGTTGGATCTTACGCAGGCAGCTACAACTAATCCATTGTATGGTCTGTTGGCGGCCAGTCGTCATCTGCTGCAGCTGCTGGTGCTGCACAAGCTGGCCGAGGAGCCGCTGTGGCGTGATTACATAAGGGAACTGGTGTCTACGTGCCTGCAGATCAGTGGTTTGATGTTGCCCGTGGTGGGCAGTGATTCACCCGAAGGTTTTGTGCCTGACAGTCCGATGCAGCAGCTGGAGGAGCTGATGGAGGTTAACAAGGTTAAGGAGGAAAAGCAGACAGTACAGCCAAAGCAGGAAGAGCAGGCGAAAGAAGATGATGAAACCTCCAATAGTGATACCGACAGCGAGGAGGAGAATAAGCCGTCCATAATACCGCAGCTGGTGCTGCTTTGCGCCTGGCGCAGCATGAAGGATGTCTGCCTCATTCTGGGTGAACTGGTGGAGCAGGCGCCACTGCAGAAGGAGCTGCCAGTTAACTATTTGATCAACAATGAACAGCTGGCCGAGATTGGTGAACATTTTCTGCTTCTGCTGGCGGAGATTAAGCATCGCGGTGCCTTCGAACAGGCCTATGTGGGCTTCACCCAGCTCTGTCGTCGCTTCTGGTCCAGCAATGAGCCCCCATTGAATCAACTGCCCATGATCTGGCTGAATGAGACACTGCAGCTGATTATGTGCCCTGGTGTCGTCACTAGCATTCCCGGCAAGTCCATCTGTGCCACCAGACGCAGCGCCGGTGTGCCCTACATACTGCAGGCCTTGATCTGCACGGAACTGAAGCTGGGCACACATAAGACCTTCAGTCGTAGCATGACGCTGCTGCTGCAGGTCTGCGAGAGTCGAGAGGAGGGCTCAGCGGCAGCAGTGTCACGTAGCCATGCCCTCAACATCATGCGGGCACTCTTCCGCTGCAGCGAATTGTCGGAGCTGGTGGGTGAGTTCATTGGTCGTGGCGTACAGTGTGCCCTCGATAGTTTGGATGCCCCAGATTGGTCGGAACGCAATGGTGGCACCTTACTGCTCTCTGCTCTTATTATACGCATCTTTGGCGTGGAACGTCCCCGTAATGATGACGGGCAATTGCATGTGCGTAACCGCATGACAGGACGCATCTTTTTCACACGTTATCCCAAACTCTATGATTACATACACGCGTCTCTGCGTCGCGCGGCGTTGGACAAGCAGCTCGGTGTGTCCTCAAGCGGACAGGCCCTACATATGGAGGCCATGCTGCAGTTGCTCAGTCGCCTCTATCCCTCGTCCCTCGAGGGCACCGAGAATGCTCTCAACGTGAGTACAATTTCAATTTAGTCACTGGCATTTAATAACTTTCACTTCTTTCGTTCAGCTTGGCAACTTTGTGCCATTTCTGCAGAAGATCGGCTGTGGCCACGATCATGTGACACGTCAGCGTGCTAGTCAGGTCTTGGCCAACTTCATGACACCCGAATTGGCCGAGAAGAGCACTTCGCGCATTCTGCTGCGCCTCAAAATGATGAACTTTGGGCACCAAGAGGTAAGTGGAGAAAGAAACGTTTACTACTTATTAAAGTATCGGCTGCTTAGGCCGTTATTAGACCCTGTACTCTCAAGAAGAGTAGTGGGGTCTATTAGTAGGCAGTAGGAGGCGTTGCCGACGCTATAAAGTATATATATTCTTGATCAGCATCAACAGCCGAGTCGATATAGTCGATATGTAGCAATGTCCGTCTGTCTGTCCCTTCGTCCGTCCATATGAACACCTGGATCTTTTAAACTACAAGAGCTAGAGCCACCAAATTTGGAATGAAAGTCCGTCTATATGTTGGGCAGGTTAAGTTTATTTCAAATCACGCCCCCTACCGCCCCCGCATTTGTCTATGTTCCAATTGTTTATACTGTTTCTCTCTCTATCTATACCACTCTGTTCGTATTCCTGTCCCTCTCTCTGTTCCTCTCGCTCTTTCCCACACAGCCTGCTGCCTCTCTCTTTCTTTCTCATGTCTCTGACATGACTTTACACCAGAGTCTCGCATATTAGAAGCACTTTGATTGCTTTTACTTTATACACTTTCTTTGTTCCTTTACTAATCACTTTCTCCTTTCCAGGGCACCCCCTACACTAATGATCTGAATGGTCTGCACGGCTATCTACTGCAGCTGCTGGAACTCTACCGCCAGTTGAGCTGGCAGAAATCCGAATTGATTAGCAGCATTGTGCGAGTGGTATCGATTACGTCCCTCAAGTGCTTCGACCTGGACATTTACGTATTCCAAACGTCGCTCACTGTGCTCACCGCCATCATGCTGGATGTGAACAGTAAAAACCGCTTGAGTGCTGATGACATCAGTGCACTCGAAGTGCTCGTCACGATCGATCAGACGATGTTGCTGAAATATTGCGAGGAGTACGCCGTATCACCCATATTCTACTACATCTTTGCGTTGCATTTGCAGCGTATAAAGGTGGAAACGAAGGAAATTTTGGAGCACATGTTGGCGCTGCTGGTGCGTCGCGACTATGTGCCAGCAATAATCCAACAATTAATCGTGGATCTCTGGCTCCGTATACTCTTTCCGCTGGCCAACAATGCGAGCAAGACGCGCGGACTTGTCGATTGTTTTGAAGCCAAAAATTATTACTTTGATCCCACTGTGAATACGTATTGTAAGGCATTGGGCTCCAAAAGGCATCAATTGGTGGCACATTTTCTGCGTGAATGCGAAGAGGCTATCGTCTACATACACAATTTGGCCGATCGTATTGCCCAGGAGCCCAAGAAGCATCCACGCTTCGGTGTTGCTGTCTATACGCTGCTTGCCCTGCTGGGACGCCTAGAGGTGACGCTGCCGGAGTTGCTGAAGCGTCGTGATTGCGGCATCGAACCGGGCCTAGTGATCTGCCTGACACGTGTGGTCGCCAAGCAGGGTATGGGCAAGTTGGAACATCAGGAACACTGGATGACTCTCATGAACTATGCTCTGGAAATGAGTGCACCCGCACAGGGTCCTTATCTGCGCTACAAAGCAGCTCAACTGGTCGGTCATATGAGCGCTGATTTGTGTAAAATCATTGAAAGCAATAATGTCAAACTGATTGGTAAATATATGCGCATTGTGCTCCAGTTGCTGGTGGATGAATCCGAATTGGTGCGCAATCATATGGCCGAAATGATTGCCAGTTGTATGGACCACTATGTGGAAATGAAACAACCTCCCATAATGTTAATCGGTGTTACAATGATGCCCATGTCTGCCGAAATCTTCTTTCTCCAACATCTGCTCAACAATTTGCGGCATTATGCCGAAAATGGCAGTTTTTTGATTGAACTATTTACCCTAATCATTGAGCCGTTTGTGAGCAGCGAATTGCTCGACAATCGTGCTGGAATTGATGCAGCTGAAACTACAATTGCCGAAGTTGTTGATATGGTCTTTGATAAACAGGATACGAATCTCTACTGCGAAGGCCTGCGTGTCGCCTCAATGGTGGCCAAATATTTTCGTAATACTTTTGGCAACAATAAGGAGTTGATCAGCGCCTTGAATGCCCTACAAAAATGGACTTTATATAACGGTTTTCGCGACGAACTCGTGCCAACCGTGAACAGACACTAAAATGAAACTAGAATAGACAGCGAGAGAGACCATCAAGAGGCTTTTAGCTTTAGTACACTTAAAACTAATTGAACTGAAAGAAAATTTAACAAAAAATGAAAAGAAAAACTCATCACCAATTTGTATTCAGTTTTAGACATATTTGATCAACTTTGATCGAACTTGACTTGTATTAACTGTAATTTAGCGATAATCTAATGTTGCCTTACTATTTATACATTTCTTATGAAAAGAAAATTGATTTAATTATAAACAAATACAAGGAATTCCATTTGAATTTATAACTGGTGTTTTCATTTTAGTTTTTATAGTCGTTTGATAAACTGCAGACCCCACAAAAGGGGTCATGCTGCACGCAGATCAGTTTTAAATTCAATTGGTCTGCTTTGCGTGTTCAAATTCCATTCGTTATGGTGCGAACATCGATTACACTGAATGTGATAGTAAAATTAGGGTTGTGGGGAGAATTGGGTGGAGCATTGGGGGTAGATGAACAGGCTCCAATGGCAAATGGGTCAGCTGTTCGTATTCTGATCTGGTTTTGGGGCAAACGCTGTTTTAAAATGTTTGTTTTTCGAGTAGTGGGGTTTTAAGAAGCGTGTAACAGGCAGAAGTAGGCATTTCCGACTCCATAAAGTATATATATTCTTGATCAGCATGAACAGCCGAGACGATGTAGCGCTGTCCTGTCCTGTCTGTCCTTTTGTCAGTAAGAACAGCTGAACTGTAAGTGTTATAGCCACCAGTCTGTGTCTGCTCAGCTCAAGTTTATTTTATATCATATAGTACCCATAGGACAAATTGGTCAAACATCGGTAATATGTATGGAAAAATGAGCACTTCAATGCGTACGGGATCATTCATGCCAAAATCCTGGCATTTTTATTGAATTATTTTTACGTAACATTTCGTTAGCTCTGGCTTCATGCGACCTTTCTTGGAATACTCGTCACTGACTTCATTTTGTCATAGACCGTTTTGAACACTCTGCGTTTTGTGCAGCAAATGCGTTTGTTCCGCAGCCAACTTCAAGTGCTGCTTGAAATTTCCAATTGGAATGAAAGCGTTTCAACCGATTTCCACTTTACTATTCAGTTAACTATCCAAGGTCAGGTCGAGAATTAAATAAACTAAAAAACTCTATTTCACATGCGAATTTAGTTTATCAAATTTTAATATATTCCAAAATAATCAGCATCAAAATAATCAATACTATTTTTGGGAATGTCAAAGGTTGTGTTGTGACGAAATTAAGATAGAACTTGAGATCTACGACTGTTAAAAATCCACTATTGTTGTACCAACTTCCCTTACTACTTACTACTAAGGATCGGGCAACTATAAAGTATAGCTCTCAGAGCATAAAAGCGTCAAAAAGTGGAAATTTGTATGAATAGTTTAGTTTTTTGTAGACCGAGCTCAACCCAACCCACACGTAATGTCATTATAGCTATCATCACTAAGTTTGGATCGGATCGGGCGACTATATCATATAGCTAACATAGGACAAATCGGTCGCAAAAAGTTAATTTGTAGGAAAAAGTTTAGTTTTAGTAAACCTATTTTAACAAAACTCATACAGTAGGCGAGTATTATGACTATAACTCTTCTTATCAAATTTGGTCCGCATCGGGCAACTATATCCCATAGATCACGTTGGCCAAAACGGTTGAAAATTGCTAAATAATATGGAAAAATGCTCACATGACTACGGGCTTTGAACAGTTTTGAAAACTTTAATTTTCTCAGAATTGTTTTTTTCTTAAGAATTTTTAAGCTAAAAACAATATATAATAATTGAAATAACGTATAAATTTTAATTTTTATAAATAGAAAGTCTTCAACATATTAAGAACAGAAAGTGTATTAATTAAAAAAAAAAAACACAATAATCATTAAAGAACATTTTTATTTTATATTATTATTTATTTTAGCAATAATTTATTAACGGAATCGATACTTTTTTGCACAAGAAAACGGCAGAGCACATATTGTACCGATAGTTTGCTTTGCTGCACCATCGATAGCTAACTACAGCTGTCAGTTGGTCGATAGCTTGATATCGATAGGTTTTGTCGTTTCCATGGAGAGCGGCAGTCTGATAAGATGCTCGTGAGCGTGTGTGTCGAGCGTCCGTGTTAAACAATTTTTTTTCGCTGCGTGTGCGTGTGCTTTAGCTACACAGCAGCAGCAGCTGCTGATGTTGTTAATAATTTCTTTTTGTTGTTTTTGTCTTGTTTGTTGATTTCGATTGTGAATGTGCATAAACATTTAATACAAGCAATTTGCTTGCAATTCATCTAACTTCCAATAAGAGCCAATATGCATTAATATTGTCAAAACGACAGCGGGCTAGCTGGCGGGCGTGTTCACTCCCCAATGCTCGTATTTTGTGAGCCAGTGTGCGTGTATGCATGTATCTGTGTGTGTGTTGTTGTTGTTGCTACTGCTACTTCTGTTGTCATATTGCTTGGAAAATACAAATCGAAATGCATACACTTTGTAAATGAGTCTAAATATTGCTCGTTTCATTTTTTTAATGAAAGACTTGTGTGTGTATCCCTAAGTGCGTGTGCGTATTGGCTGCGTTAAATTCATTTTTCTTTTGTTGATGTTTTAGCAATGTGTGCCTTCTGTGTGTGTGAGTGTGTGTGTGTGTATGTATACGAGAGCAAACTAACCACGGCGTTGCCATATCGTCTTATTTAAGCAAACGTAAACAAATGTCTTGTAACTTTTTTGGCTTTACATCTATGCACATGTCTGCATGAATAAGTGTGAACGGTAGTGTGAGTGTGTGTCCACGCGAGTGTATGTATTTGTGTGCGTATTTTGGGTTTGTGTGTACGTGAGTGCTAGCTAGCTCATTTACATAAAACGCTTGCAGCAGCCGACGCTGTCGTTGCAATGCATAAATTATGACGAAATCTGTATAAAATGCGTGTTTACCGTATTGTTTATGTTGAATCACTTAATAACAAAAAAGTGTTGCATATTTTGTTGTAGGCTAAATGTGCGCATAAGCATTAAAATTTAAAGCTAAAAGACCGTACATTTACATGTACACAAAACAATAACAAAAACAATTGATAACAGAAAATTTAAATATATAAAATTAAACAAAAAAACGCACAGCGCCTACGCTCGCCAAATGGCGCTGTTGCAGCCAATGCCCAGGAATGGCTTTGGCTTGAACTGTTACTGGTATTCCCAGCTCACCTAAAACAAACACCCAAAAGAGAGCGCCAGCCAAGGAGAGAGCGAGAGTAAGGTAAGTAGTACACAAACAACATGAAGATCTCTTTGCTGGTATACGCACAAAACAACTACACAGCCATATGCAGATGCTTTTTGCATTTGTGTGCGGCAAGTTTGTTTATTTGTTTGTGTGGCTGCAAAGCGTTAGGCAGATAACGATCAAGTGAGGGCGACAGAGAGGGAGCGAGTTAGAGTTGAACTTTGAGAGATAGAGAGCAATGCTCTCTTTTGGGTGGCATGGGGGGTTTAAGCAAAGCTTTTGGACTAGTGAGAGAGGAAAACTGTAGCAAAGTGAATTGGAGTTTGGCAGATTATCTTTTAAAGACAGTTTATGCAATAAGCCAAGATAACAAGTATCTCTGGTATCTGTTATCTGTTATCTTTTATATTCATATAGTCATTTATGTATGCACAGAAGTTAACAGAATTTCTAGTCTTTTGCTCACCAAATAAAGAAAAAAATTTGAAATTGCCAATGTTTTTTTTTTTTTTATTTAGAAAGTGCAATGTAGCAGCGTTGCCACACTTTTATAAATAACAATTTTCTTTGCAAAAGAAATTTTTGCAATTTTTCAAGCTTTAGCTTCAGGATTTAATGAAAGGAGACTCGACAAGATGAAAATTCTGTGTGGAAAAACTCCTTCAACTAAATTTCCCATTGTTTGTCACGTGCCGACACTTGAGTACAAAAAGCGAGACAAAACAAGAAAATAATGAAAAGTGAAGTGGAAAGTTGCTTCCATCCACATCCCATGAGTGCGCTGCTCGCTTTGACATCAACTCAATTATTCAAACAAAAACCAACAAAAAAGAAAAGGAAATTATTTTTTATTTTTGCTTTCACCTAAATCAATAAATTGCCTGCTAATTCCTGTTAATGCCAATTATTATTTTTCTTAAATAATAAATAAGGAAGGGTTAAATTTCCACACATTTTCCTGCTAAGGTGAAATATTTTAGCTTAAAAACATTTTTTTATTACACAAAATATAGATAATTAAATATTTAACATTTTTCTTGTATTATAGAAATCATTCAATAATTAAGATTGTAAAATAAGTGCCCTCAAATTATTTTATATTGATGGATTGAAGGAACGACTTTAACAATTTGATTAGAATTTCTTAAAAATAAAAAATGTTATAAGATTAATAAATTAATTTTAAATATATGTTGATAAAAATTATATACATTTAAAATTAATTAAAATTATATATAATTTATTTATTTTAAATATATATAGAATATAAATATATTTAATATTATTTTATTAATTATATATGGGGTATTTCTTTAGTCATGTTACTTAAAAGGGTAAAAGGTATTTTTAGCCAACAATGCCAAACTTTGCTACAGGGTATACTTCAGTCAGACTTTTTTAAGAAAATTATATATAATTTATATATTTTAAATATATGTAGAATATAAATATATAGAATATAAATATATTTAATATTATTTAATTATATATAGGGTATTTCTTTAGTCGTGTTACTTAAAAGTCAACACGTTCAGGCGTAGATTATCTGCTAAAAGTTAAATTGAATTTTTTGTATAGGGTATTTTTGTTCAACAATATCAAAACTTTGCTACAGGGTATACTTCAGTCAGACTTTTTTAAGAAAATACTAGTTTCAATTAAATCCTTTACAGTGATATTCATTAAGCTTTTCACTCTGCTACTGCTGCCATTGTGTTTTCTCTTTATGTTAATTCCCTTCTCTTCCCACATTCCGTATGCTCTTCGTTCGTTTCTCTTTAAAAAAGTCTCTTGCTTGGGCAGCGCAAAGAGATGGGTCCAAAGAAACGTTCCAGCGTCGCAGAGCGACTGCAGCGCTCAACGGCGAGTGCTGGCAGTGGTGCTGCTGCTGCGACGTCAGCGACAGCGAGCACAACGACATCCGCAGCTGCGTCAACGTCGACGTCGACGTCAAAGAAGCGTACGGCCGGCAAGCAGCAAAAGTTAACGGACGAAACGGATGATAAAAGGCAAAGCGGCAAAACGGAGACAGCGACAAAGCGACAATTATCCAGTGCAATAGCAACAACAACAACAACAACAACAGCAGCAGCAGCCAGTGGCAGTGCAGATAAAGTGGATAAAACGGATAAAGTGGATAAAGCAGATAAAGTTGGCTGCTCAACGCAATTAAAGCTGTCGGCAGAGGAGCGTCAAGAGGATGGCAAAGCACGAGCCATCAATAAAATGCTAAAAAGTCTGGACATTAAAATTCATGGCTTTGATAATCTGCTGCCTAGCGGTGAGGAGCGAATGAGCGAAGGTCTCAAATCCTCGATATCCGAAAATGTCAAGACAAAATCGCGTGCAGCAGCGGTTAAAGTTATAGCCAGTTTAAATCCCGGCAAGCCGATCAATGTGAAGCGACAACGCAATGATCAGGAGAAGGAAAAGGAGAAGGAAAGGGAGAAGGAAAAGGAGAAGGAAAGGGAGAAGGAGAGAGAGAAGGAAAAGGAGAAGGAAAGGGAGAAGGACAAGGAAAAGGAGAAAGACAAACAAAAGTTGAAGGAAAAGTCTAAGGAGCCGGAGACAGTATTAAGCGAGTCCAGGGATGCACAAACAGAAGCGACCGCAACGAAAGGTCAAAAAGGACATGCGACCAAAAAGGCTAAACTAGAGGCGCCAACAACATCCGCTATTAGCGGCAAAGCGTCCAAAGCAGCGCCCAAAAAACCCATGACCGATACCAAGAAGGAGAAGCTGGCCAAGAGCATGACAGCGCCCAAAGCTGGCAAAAAGACACAGGCAAACGCAGCGGCAACAACAACAGCAACCCCAGTGGATACCCAAAAATCAAAGGCAGCGTCACGTGCGCAACTGGATTCAAACACCGAATCAGTGCAAATGGAGCTCGAGGAGATTAGCAGCACACCAACGTCCATGGTGATGCCTATAGCAAGAGCCACGCCCACAACCACACCTACACCCACGAGCACAGCTATAGCCACGCCCACAGCCATACCGGCGGAGGCAACGCCCACGGGTAGTGGCACAACGGCGGCAGCAACAACTGCCGCGTCCACAGCAGCGCCAGCAAAGCAACGTCCCAAAATCAAGTACAGTAAAACCTCAGCGGCAAAGGCCAGACTGCAGCAGGCCTGCAGTAAAAGCTCGCTAATGGCGCTAAATGCCGCTAAGGATATATACGATTTCAAGTCGGGATCAGATGATGAGGAACCGATTAAAATGGTGCTACCCACACTGAAGGAGCTGCGTGAATTCTCCGACGAGGATAACAAACCATTGAAGCAGCTGGAGCGGCCAAAAGAGCAGCCGAAGGAGGCGGTCAAACTGGAGGAAACGAAGCTGGAGCCGGTGACGCAGTTGATCAAAGAGGAGCAGACTCCAGCAGTGGTTGGTGGAGCAGCCACAGCTGCAGTGGAAACACCAGCAGAAACAACGCCAACAGCAGCCAAGGGGGGCAATAAAAAGCAGATGAAACGCAAGCTAAATACACCCACACCCACAACCACACCAACGGGAGCAACAGCAACTGCAACAACCTCAACCTCAACCCCAACCGCAACAACAACGGCAAATACAGTGACTGCCAAAAAGAAAGCAACGGGCACAAAGGCAAAGCCACTGCCACCACCCAGTGACAGCTCCAACTCCGAGAGCAGCGACTCGGAGGATGAGAAAAAGCTGAGCAGCTATGGGGCCAAGCGACATCGCATGGCATCGCTGAATGCGCTGGCCAAGGTGCAGTGCCTCTACGAGAATGAATCGCGTACGGCACATGAGCTGGGACTCTCGAAGGCCACACAGCAGCCACCGCGTATACGCACGCTCGATGGCAGCGATGATGACAACAATCGTTCCAGTGATTTGCCAACCGCAGAGAAGGAGGGTAGGGCCGAAAAGGAGCGTGAGAAGATCGCAGAGAAAGACAGAGAGAAAGTGGAGAGAGAAACGCCACCGGTGGTAGCGTTAGAGCCGCGTCGAGAGCTACGTCATGTGACCGGTGGTCGTGGCGTGGGCAAGCACTGGGAATTTGATTCCGATAGCGAGGTGGAGGAGCTTCAGCTGCAGCGTGTGCAGCAGCCGAAGAAGAAGAAGCTGCAGAAGAAAACGTTGGCCAAGAAGCAGAATGAATCCAAAACGGAAACGGAGACGAAACGAGGTCCAAAGAGTCACAAGAAAATTGTGTGCGAGGACAGCGATGAGGGGGATCAGCAGCAGTCGCAGGAGGATACACACGACAAGGACAAGGACAAGGGCAAGGAGCGTGAGAAGGAGAAGGAGAAGGACAAGGAGAAGGATAAAGACAAGGAGAAGGAGAAAACAACAAAGGCACCGAAGCAGCTGCCCAAGAAACGCAAAAGCGCCTTCACCGAAGAGCTCATCGGGGATTACAAGGGCATCTTGGCCAGAAAACGTATGGCCAGTCTCAATGCCAGCGCCATTGTGGCTGCTACCTACGAGGTGGAACGGCATCTGGACAAGAATCTGGCCAGTGATTGCAGCAGTTTCGAGAGCTATGACGAGCTGGAGGTAACCAAAGTGGTTTCCAAGCCGAGCACTACAAAATCAGCGAAACTTCAAGCGGAAATCAAACGGGAGCCCAAGGAACGTGAGTCCAAGGAGGCCAAGGAACTAAAGGAATTGAAGGAGCTGAGGGAGGCAGCGAATAGTAATAAACCGCAGAGCAATATGATTGAGGAGAGCAACGATTCCAAGTACTCCAAGGAGACCAAGGAGACGAACACGGACACTACCATCACAACGACCGGTTATCGCGGTGATTCAAGCAGTGCCAAGGATGCCAAGGATTGCAGTCGACCCACATCCTCCAGTGTGGTCATTGTCCAGGACACCGATGTCACCATCACAGGTGTCTACGTAAATGCCAGCAATGGTGCCGCCCAGGAGGCCTACTGCAAGATGCAGTACCGCGTACAGTCGAGTGTCACCGAGGAGCGTCTGCTGCGTCCTGGCTCCGTTGAGCCTCCCAAATCCTACACACCACTCAGCGCCTTGTCAAGCATGTTGCCACCGGGCGCCAGTTCGGGACTCAGCGAGGGTAAGTTATCAACCTCTGAACGAGAACAACTTAACATTAACATTAGACATTGTGATTAACATAAACATTAACATTGTCCTTATATTTAACATTAACATTATTATTAACATACACATTTACAATAATATTATCATTAACATTAGCATTAACATTTACATTAACAGTAGAATTCATATTTACGTTTACAATAACATTATCCTTATCATTAACATTATTATTAACATATACATGTACAATAACATTATCATTAACATTAACAGTAGTATTTACATTAACATTTACACTAACATTAACATTATCATCAATAACATAAACATTAACAGTAGCATTAAAATTTACATTATCATTAACATTAACAGTAGTATTTACATTACCATTAACACTTACATTAACATATTCATCAATATTAACATTAACATTATCATCAACAATAACTTTAACATATTGACGTTAACATTATCTTACACTAACATTAAACATTAACAGTGACGTTAGCTTAAGCATTAACATTGACATTGTCATTAACATAAACACCACCACTTCTCTTCCTCAGCTCACAGTTCCCCGCCGCTTCCCGTGCAGCCGCCAGCACCGCATGTGCTTCTGCCGGGCGAACCGCTCAGTGCGGGCATGTACCACGCCCCCGATTTGGGTCTGCACACGGAGCACGCACCGCCGGAGCACCATGGACCACCGCCGCCGTCTTATGCAGCCGCCGCAGCAGCAGCTGCCGCCGCCGCGGCTGCCTACCATGCCCATCAGCTGGCACCCGGCGGAGGCGGTGTGCTGCACATGCACCACCAGCATCAGTATGCGGCGGCACATGCAGCGCATGCGGCACACGCTCATCACTATCAACAGGCGGCCGAGTATCATGGCGGACCACCGCCACCACCACCACCACATCACTATGGTGGACCACCGCCACCGCAGGCGCATTATGGTCCACCGCCGGGTGGACCACCGCCCGTGCCACCGGATCGCTGTGATGTTGGGTCACCGCCACCATCGTATCGGGCTAGCGCGTATCCGCCACCGCCACAGGCAGGACCACCACGCACATTAGGCGGTGGTTCGAGCGCGTTTTGTGCACCGAATCCACATCATCATCATCATCAGCAGCAGCAGCAGGCGTTGCCACCGCATCACGATCCCAGCGGTAAGTCGTACACTCCAAACTATTTTGCATAATAAACTTTTTTGCTGGTCGAACTTTGCTCGTTCCACCTCCACCTCAACTACCTGATTCCCCCCCTCAAATTCATTTTCATTTTTTCCCTTTGGTTGGACTTCCTAATAAGGAAAGGGTATACAAATGTGGTTGGGGCACAGTCGACTATTTGGTTAGTCGAGTAAAGATTACAAATTGCGTTTTATTGAGTGTTCTATTCCATTGTTCCACCACATGTGTCATTCTACTAAAATTTGCATTGAATTTAACTTTAAGTTCATTCAATCGAGTGTTCCATTCCGTTTGTCTTCAAAAATATGTTTCATTCCGGCGTTGCTTATTTAAATTTAACAAAGTTGGATAACAAACGCAATCATTTTATGTTAAATTAATTAAAATGAGTGTTCCATTCCATTGTTCCATCATAACATGTGCCATTCTACTAGTTCTGACTAAAATTTGACACAAAAGATTAGGGTCTGCATTGAATTTAACTTTATGTTAATTTAATTGAGTGTTCCATTCCGTTTTTCTTCGAAAATATGTTTCATTCCGGCGTTTCTTATCTAAATTTAACAATTTATGTGTAACGAACGCAGTCCCTTTAGGATAATTGAAATAAACTGAGTGTTTCATTCCGTTATTCCCTCAAAACATGTTCCTTTCCAGCGTTCCTATTAAAAGTTGGCCAACTTACACATTAGTTAAAAGTTTTTGGCTCAAATTCAATTTGGCATTGATAGAAAACATGTTGAACAGGAATGAACTTAATATTGGAACGCTGAGATTGAAACAAGTTTTAAAGAAAAGTTTTCTATCTTTGTTTGAAGGGCATACGTAATTCGTTTAACATTTAAACAATGAAATGATTTTCAATTTTTGGCGTTGGGCCATGGAAAAGGTAACCTGAATGGGTGCCACGCCTTGTGTCTTACGCCCTACACATACTGGCTCTGATTTCAGTTATCAGCAAACAATGAGCGGCAATTTCTAGTTTCCCAAAAGTTTTCAACGCATCCAATAACTTGGCAAATGCCTTTAAGCCATTGGCCCACAACATTTTGGCCAAAGAGTCAAACTATAGGAAATGTGTGTGTGTGTGTGTGTGTGCTGCTGTGTGTAGGGTGTAAGTGTTGCCATTCTAGCTAGTTTATAGCTAGATTCGATTATTTTTGATGCATTGAATAACAATGAGCTAAAGTTCAGAAAACATGTGTGTTTAAGTGAGTAGTAAAGTCGTTAGTGCTGCCATTTCAGCCTTTTTATAGCTAGATTTGCCAACATGTTATTCGTTGGAGTTTGCATTTACTATTAAAGCGATTTCCAAGGAGTTGCGTACTCTGTTCAATGCTGCCATTTAGCTAGTTTATATAATAAGTAGGTCCCCCTTCAGTGTTGTCCTTTTAGCTATTTTATAGCTACATTTTGCTCAGAATTTGTGAATTCTGCTAACAAGCAGAGCTGTGCGAGAAAAATAACTGAAACGAAATCATTGCATACATTTAGGCGCGCGCATTGAAACTCTTTTTCCCAATGTGTGAGTGTTGGCCAAAGCCGGAAACTGTAAGCAGGCAAGCAGCAAACGGAAACCGAGACCGAGACCAAAGAATGCAGCAAAAAAGTAAACATGCAGTCAACGTCGCAGTCGCCGTTGGCGCTGGCGTTGGCTTTGGCGTAGCAGCAGGAGCGAAAGAAGCGACTGAGCAGCCAGCCAACCTCCATTGATGTCATTTACCTTTTGGTACAGACACACATAGATGTATGTATGTATAAATATATACATATATGTATGTGCTAACAGACAGAGATAGGCGTGCACCACACACACACTCACTCACACACACACACACACACAACAAACACTAAAAGTTCGACTGCAAGCTGCGTTTGAAGGCGCCTTAAAGTGTGCTACATATCTTAACGGCATAAACAGTGGAAATGCCAGCCCCAAGGTTAACAATAGACACAACCAATTGTGCCTCGATAGTTCTCACTAAATTTCATTTATCGAATGTTGCTATAACTTACTGCAGTCGCTTAAAGCTTTTTTTTTTTTTTTTTTTTTCTTTATTTGACGAAATTTGGGAGACTAGCGTGCTGCTACCTTTCAGGCAACTTAATCTAGACAGAATTTACTAATTAATTGTAAACGATGGACGGGTTGAACATGTGTACATATAAGATAGGGAAGCAAGACTTAGAGGGAGTGACTATCACAGATGTATGAGGATCGCTTAAAGCTGAAACAAGAGTAGCTGTGCATATAAATTCCCTGTGGCCTTCTATTTATATCGATAATTATGACTCAATATAGTTATAGCTTGGAATATATATAAGTTGAGTTATCGAATATATATGTAATCGTTACTCACTATAAACGAGTTATTTAAGTTTTAAATTGCAAATTATTTACATAAACTATTTGGTGAAAATTCAAAACAATTTTCCACTTAGAAAGACATTTTTGTTCATGCTTTTTAAATATATTTCAACGAAACATAAAATTACAATTCTATGTAGAATTATCCAACTGAAAGCAACTTAAAGCTATCATAATTCTAAATTTTAGTTCCAACGTTGCATTTATTCGCAGCATTTTTTACTTTTTCTTCAAGTTGTGAAATTTAAGCTTTTTTATCGCACAGCATTCCATCTTTGACTTTTGTTGGCGAGTGGAAGACGGGTAAAGGGGAGGAGAGAGAGGGTGCCAATCGGCTTAAGCGATGATTCACAAACACATTTTCAGTCGTTCAGTTTGACTGCACTCATTCATTAAGCTGTTATTCATTTGCTGTTGATGATTGCACAGTGTCTAACAGACTCTATTAAGTAGGCTACCATTTGGATTGTCCTACAAACACACAGAACATGCACACATACACACACCCACAATACATATATTTTTATTATTTTGTTCTTGTTGTTGTCCATCCATTCATTCATCCTTCTTTGTACACGAGTCCGCGCTGTCCGCGTGAGTGTTTGCACTTTACGCTATGTGCTGACAGTTGATAATTCATTAGCACATGTTCTATTTGACGTTCGTTCATCCATGTTTAAGCTCACACACCAAGGCAAATATGCTCACAGACACAAACACACACACACACATATATACATACATATATATCTGTCTAAAGAGAAGAGAGCGTCGTTTTGTCCTGTCGCCTCACACCTTCTTCCTCTCCCTAAAAGCTGCAGCTACTGCTACTTTGGCTGCTGCGTCTCTGTTACAAACGGTTCATAACAGAGAGGGAGAGCAAGAGTACAAGGAGCAAGAGTGGGAGAGTGCTAGACTGCGAGAGCGAGCTAGCCAGCGATGAAGAAAGAGTGCAGCGGGGACGTAAATTAGTGCTATGTTGTTGTTGTTTTTATACGTTTATTCGTTATTCGCTTTTCGTTTTTATTATTATTTTTATTTTAGTTTTCGTTTTGCGTTAGTCTGATTTCGCCGGCTACCCGGCGTCTGTCGACAAGTTACGTTTTAGTGCTCATTTAGACGTCGGGACGACAACGTAACGTAACGAAACGGTAGCGGTGACGTTGACGCTGACTGTGACGTTGACGGCGACAGCGAAAGCGACAATGCCGACGACAATTGTGGTTAGAATACACAGATGATAATCATAGTAATGATTACAATAATAATGATGTTGATAATAAAGAGCGGGTGACAACAACCGTTTTGTCGTGAAACGTATATTGCGTATACGTAACGTGAATCGCGCGTGCTGTTGGTAGATAATAATTGTGTGTGTGTTTTTGTACATGTGGGTGTGTGAGTGTGTTTATTTTTTTTTTGTTTTTGCCGTGTTGTTCGTATGATTGTTGTTGTTATTGTCGGCATTTTGCATGTTGTTGTCAGCAGCAGCAGCAGCGTCGACAACAACAACAATTGGCAATTATTGTCATGCTCGTACGGTACGTTTTGTCGTCGCATTTCGCCGTCTATTATTATTATTATTATTGTGCTCGGTGTTATTGTTGTTGCTGTGCTTGTGCTAGTGCTTGTTCTTATTATTGTTATTAAACAAATGACGCATTGTTTATTGCACAATTTGAACAAATTTTTTTTACATTACCTTTTTTTTTTCTCTGCCATTGCATTGCGGTTTGACAGCCCCGCCCCGCCCCGCTTCAAACCGGCCCACCCCGCCCAATGTTTTTGTGTTTAAGTGCCGGCCGGTTTCGTGTTCCGTGTTTTGTGTTAAATTTCTGTCCGGATACGGCATCCAGGCGCAGTTTGCATCGCAGTCGCAGCTACTGTTGACCCGATGTTTACTTAGCAGACCGCAGATCTAATTAGCGTTGCATTTTCCAGTTAATTTTAATTGCAACTGATTTTTTATGAACAACGCAATTTTTTAACTGCGCCGAGAGCTCTTTGCTACTCTCTTTGCCGCTCTTTCCTTCCCTCCCGCAAAAAACTCTCACTCACTCAGTTGTTTTGCTTGTCTTCCTCTTCTTTTTTTTTGCTTTTATTCTGTTATTTTATTGAGCAAAAGCTAGCAAAGCATCCGGCTGACGACGTTACATCGTTTGTGACTGAAAAATGTTCTTCTTTCTCAGACAAGACCGACAAAAATGTCCATTTCAATTTGGAATACAATTTTTTTTTTTTTTTGCCTGTTATGAAAGTGAGCTTACTGTATTTTAATAGATCTTTCTTTCTATTTCATAAGAGTATTTTCCATTTTTTTAAAAATTATTTTAGTACGAGAAGTATTTAAAAACTAAAGACTTTAAGTCAATTTATCATATATGCATAAGTTAATACTATGAAGGATTTATATATAAATTATATTTCACTAAAAGACAAATTGAACCACCCATATTATATCGTAAGCTTGATAATCAAATCACTTTCGACACATTTGTCGGCTGCTCATTTGACTTGTGTGCATTGCAGTTTTTCGTCTTTGGGCAACGCTGCAGCGGCAGCGGCAACGGCAGCGACGCCGACAGCGGCTACAGCGAGTCAAGTCGCGCCTTCTGCTACGCTCTCTAGACAACCGCGTACTCTCTTTTGCTTATTGGTCTCGTTGTCTCTCTATCCCTCTCATTCTTATACACATATAGATTTTTGCGCTCACCATCTTGCACTCTCTCAGAGCTTTGCTCTGTGCGCCGCATAAAAAAAGCTAACGGCAGAAAATCGCATCGTTGTCGTTGTCGTCGTTTGTTTTAGTTTTTGTTGTAGATTTTTCTTCTTCATTTTGTTGATGTTTTTTCTTTTTTTTTTTTTTTTTTGCTAATTTCTTTTAAGAATTTTCTTGAACAATTTTTCCTGCTGCACGTCGCCGCCTATCGTTGTGGCTGTCCCGGTTTTTATTAGAAGTCGTTGGCAGCAACGATAGCGGCGAAGGCAACAGCAACAGCGACGCTAGCGTCGACGTCGACAGCGAAGTCAACTCGTTTGTGTTTTTGTTTGACATTGTTGGTGTTGTTGTTGTTGTTGCTTGCAACTGCTTTTTGTGCTGAGTCTGTCACCGTTTAACGGTGCTTTTCGGTCAAGCATGTGTGTGCGAGTGTCTAAGTCTATGTGTGAGTTTAGAATCGCTTGCAAGCTTGCAAAAAGTTTCGCCTGTGGGCGGTGGCTTTAGCCTGCCCGCTGCCTGCTGCCTGTCTCTCTTTCTTCCTCTCTCTTTGTCTGCTCTTGCTCTGCTATTCAGCTGCTCTGTTCATTTGTCTTTGCGTTGTTTTTGTTCAACTTTTTTTGGGTTTTGCCTGTTAGCTCTTTACTGTTATCAGCTATCAGCACAAGCCAACCCACACACACACACTTTCAACATTCATGTGGCATGTGCTGCCAAAGCATCGACATACCTAGCTTTTCATTTATTCGTGTGAGAGTGAGTGAGAGCGGTGGTGAGAGCGTAGCGCCACAGGAGACACCAAGAGAGCGACATCAATGTGGCAAATGTAAACAGATTCATTGAAGCAACTGGCGCTGACACATTGCATCGATCGGCCCAGCACAATCTACTCCACACCGCTCCCATTTGCGCCCCTTCTACACCCCTACCACCGTGTTGCCAGTCGTTTGCATTTAGGCCACAAAAATGCCATCGCTGGCAATGTCCAAAAAAACCAAAGCACAAAATGAGCAAACAAAAAAAAAACAAAAACAAAATCAAAATAAACCAAACAAAATAAATAAGAACAAGAAGAAAGTAATATGAAAAATGAGTTAAAGTCGACTACAAAATACCCGTAAGGCTATTAATTTATTTATTGCATAAATTAATTTTTCTAAATTCGTAAGAAAAATGATGAATAAATAATAAATAAATAAATAATAATAAAAAGAAATAAATTGGCGTAAAATAATTTTTATAAAGTGGCACCTTTTTTTTTTTATTTGACAATTGAAGCTTTGATAACACAGGAACATATAAGTTGGGGGACGCAAGACTTATGGGGAGTAAGTCTACTTGTGCTACTTTATAATACTACTACTTTATAAACTGTCACAGATATATGGGGAGATATGGTAGGTTTTACATCAATATTCGACTCAGAAGATTTTGAGGATGGTGACGCTTGACTCTGCTTATTGTTCTCGTGCGGGCACTGGTGGCGACTTATAGCTGATGCACTTAGACGTCTAGCTGTCTGTTTGTGTGAGCAACTAGCCATAAACACCCGTAACTCAAATAAAACTCTAGAATTGTAAATTCAAATGTGCTGCATACTTTTGGGTGCTCGTGACACTATCAAATCTACAAGCAGCTATAACTTGTAGATAATTAGGTCGATTTTAACGGACTTTAGTGGTCTGACTCGATACCTGTCCTATGCACTGTCCAAAGCACCACGTCTTGTTTCAACCTAACCTAACCTAACCCAATCTAACCTCACCTAACCTAACCACTCCTTAACCGAGATTACCTTACTATATACGTTAAACTAACAACTTTAAAGACTTAATCGCTGAAAGAACTCAGCTCTTGAGCTAGCTTCCTACTACAACTTATGTATATATACCCCTACTCCCCGCATTACCGGGTATCATAACAAAAGTAGCGCGTATGCGAAAAAAGAGAAACAGCGTCAAAAGAATGCGAATTCGAATGCGAATGGGAATGGGAATGAGAATGCATATTGAAAAATACATGCAACCCCCTCCCGCTCCCTTTCACAGCCTCTGGCTACCTCCTATGCTCTATGTGGTGCTACCTAACCGCACTCCCCCCCCGTTACAGTGCTTCAAAGCATATAGCCAATGTTCGACAAATAAATTTCGCAAAATTCGCGTTGAAAATAACTCAACGTGACACATAAAAAAAAGTGAGTGTGGAGCAAAAGCGGAGCTATCTGGGTGGTCAGGAGCAAGAGGAGAGAGGGAAGAGCAAAGAGATGACAAGGTGGAAGAGACGATGAGATTTATCCATGCAATGGGGAGAAATTTAGTAGACATGATAGCTTGGCCAACATCCGTACGTGACCTGCACCGTGTCCCGTGTCCCATGTCCCATGTCGAGTTACCAACTGACACAATGATTAGCTCTGGCAGTTTATATAGCTCCCCGGCTATGACAGATAAATATTTATATGCAAGTATTATGCTAAATTCTGTAAATTTGCAAAGTTTGAGGAATTTACTACAGAATTTTATGCTAATTATTTAAAATTTATGGTAAATTCACAAAATGTTCACAACAATTTATGCTAGTAATTAACACATTCACCCAGTTGGCAACGCGGGGAGTAACTTAATACAGTGTAAACTCCCACAAACGGACACCTGCTTATTGTGCACGCTTAACAGTTGTGTCCGCTTATGAGGGGTATTCGCTTGACAGTTGCGTACTTCTTTGAGGGGCAATCCGCTTTTGAGCGGCGTCTGTCAAAGAGGGGATTCCATTTAATAGGGGGTCCGCCTATGAGGGGTGACCGCTTATGTGGGGCGTCTGTGTATGAGGGGAATCTACTTAAGAGGGGTGTCCGCCTAATAGTTCTGTCCGCTTATGAGGGGCATCTGTCCATAGAGGAAGCCAATTAACAGGGTGTCCGCTTATGAGGGGCATCTGTCCAAGAGGGGAATCCACTTAAGAGGGGTGTCCAGTCATTAGGGGTGTTCGTAAAGATGGGGAACGATTATAAACACATTTGGCGTGAATTTGATTGAATTTGGTCAATAGACGATGAAAACGTTCATACTAAGCATTTCAACCGATTGTGCCTATGGGAGCTATATGATATAGTAGTTCGATCTAGCCGATTTAAACATATGAACTGCGTGCAGATAATACAGATCAAAAAGACTACAGCCTGATGGGTTTGTCAGAAGTAAAGTGTCCGTGTTAGGCACAAAGTTACTTGGCTGACTCCATAAAGTATCCGGATTGGACAAATATATCCTACGGTAGCCTAAGGTATAGATCAAATCGTGTGCTCCCGAATGAGCACGGGGTCTTTTATGTTTGGTTCACTCGGCTGTAGGTTTAAAGCTTTTTGTTTTAAGTTCATTTGCCAGCGTTTCACAGATTAAAGTGCATTCAAATGGTTTGAATAAAAATCGCGCTCGTCTCCTCCACTCTCCCCTACACTCTCTGCTCTCCTCTACACTCCACGCCTCTACTCTTCTCTTTCCCTGCTTTGAAGCCAAACGCGTCGAAAGGGCGAAATCGGTTGATGATTCTCGATTGGGTGCATTTTGAAAACAATGAAATCGAATTTGCATCCATCAGCCATTTAGAAACGTGCCTCTGGGGCAGACGAAAGGGAGTAAACACGATGATGAAGTTCCTGATGAATTTGGGCTAAAAGAACGCAGCAACAGCAGCATTTGACCTTTGGTCAGCTCAACAGGGCATCAAGGACAAAAGCACACACACACGCACATGCACACGCACACGCACACACACAGACACAGACACAGACACTGCATTATTTGGGTTAGTGCTTCGAGGGGGAAATCTATGTAAAAGTGTGTGTGCGTGTGTGTGTGGTTAGCCCAAAAACTCAATTTTGTTGCACGCACAATTCACATTTCAATTTAGTAACCATTTTAGGTTGGTTTAGGCAGCACCGCTGCTGGCATCGTTTCCGTTTCCGCTTCCGTTTCGCGCTGCCGGCGATGCGGTGGCCATTTTGTTGCTGCACCTGTTTGATTCGACAGTCTGTGCAAAAATTGTTGTTGCATGCAACATTTGTTAACTTGCGCTTGTTTGCCCACTGTCTGTTGAGGGGTAGAGAGTCGAGGGGGCGTGGCAATGGGCGGCAGAACTTTGGTTTGTGAATGATTTAGGTTATGTAGAATTTGGGGTTTTGTCTAGCGTGTGTGTGCGGGTGTGTGTGTGCTCAGAAACCGTTAGCAATTAACAGACCATTTACAAGTGCTACCAGCATTTACACTATTGCTCTTTATAAACAACGCGCCCACACACACACACACACACACTCGCACACACTCTTACACCCATTTGCACGTACTGCCAGGCGTCAAAGCGTACAGCGACTGAGAAACGCGTTGGGGCAACAACTAAAATTACAAAATCTGATTTGACACGCAATGCCAAAGCAGAGCACACAGTTGAGTCAACTGGCTGCAAAAGACCCTGTATGTTTAAGTTGATGGAAGTGCACTCTATAGTTTTCTCTGCCTATTTTAAATCTTGCCCTCGCATTTTAAACAAAATTTATAAACAAAAAAGTTTTTAAATTGCTAAACCACGCAACACTGCTAGAGTACAGGGTCTAATACAGCAAGGGGGCAAGTTAGTGTTAAAAATAAGCAGGGGAATCAGGGGAAGTCATACGGGAAAGAAGAGAGTAGCTGTGAGTTAGACAGAAACAGTTTGAAATACTTTAGTCCAACCAACGACTAAAAAATGCCCGTTAAATGTTCTTTAGGCCAGATTCTTAATAGACAAAACTATAGAAAAAGGCCTGAAAGGCTTAAACTTGGATTGAAATTTAGTGATTAATTTGTTGCCCCATAAGTTGCAGTTTCTACCTGTTTAAGTTTGTAGATGACACAAGTTTTTTCTTAACTCAACTCTCAACGAAAACATTGGCAACAAAACCAATATACCCAATATAATCACACTCTAAACGGGTATAACTATCCAGAACAACAAATGATTGGCGTGTAAATATTCCGGGCTAACATTGCGATGAAGATTGGCCCAAAGTGTTTTGCTGGAACACGATTAAGCGTCAGCTGCCACAACAACAGCAATAAAATGATTAATCCATGAGGCCATTTGCCAATTTCTGTGGTATTTGTGCTACACACGTTTTCTCTACGCTCATTTACCAAATCAATTCAAAACTTTTCTACAATTTGCTATCAACTAAGTTCTCATGTAATTTAAATGTAGTTCAAAGTGTGGCAAACAGAAGTTCAAGATAATGGAGCTCAAATAAATGACAGATAAAGTTTTGTTTAGCTGGAGTAACAAACTTAGAAATCTGGTAGATTCTTTATAAGTGGAATTACAATGCGTATATTTTTAGTAGAGGAGACTACAGTGAATTAGCTTTAAAAGGCACTGCAGTTTTTTCACAATTTGCATGCGCTGTAGGGTCCATGACAGAAATTTCAAACAAACATGATCTGTCTAACTCATAGACGTACTTCCATACCAAATTTGGTGGCTGTATGTCCAATAGACTCAGAGATCCAGCTGTTTATAGGAACAGATACATGTAGAACGCCGCATCGTTTGGGCTATTGATGCTGATCAAGAGTAAATATATACTTTTTGGGATCAAAAATACCTTCTTTGTCTGACAAATACACCTTTTGAACACTTTTGGAGTACGGGCGTCTGAACAGATCATAAAAGTTATTTGAAAAACAAACAAGTTTTTCATAGACCTATATGATATGATATTCATTATGTTGCTGTCAAATTTTTTCAGGTCTGCCAAAGACAGAAGGTCTGCCAAACTTTCATGTGATTAAACAACTGTAATACAATGTTTTAATACAACTTTACCGCTAAAAAGGTTTCAATCAATTCCAAATTTCGATTTGTTTTTAGCTTTTTTCTAATGAAGCTTTTAGACTGCGTTTAAGGTAGTTAGTTTTGAGATTTATGGAAACGTCCATCGATTAGAAAGTCTCACATCGTATTCAAAATTCATTAAAACATCTCAAATTTCATGATTTGTATTTCAGCTAACAATTAAATGAATTCGAATGTAAAATTCAGATCGCATTACAAAATTTGAATACAAAACACCAGAAAGATGTTTAAATAATGGAGTAAATAGTAGTATGCTAATTTTGTTAGCCCATGAATTCAAATCGGGGCAAGTTAACAGCGTGCGGTGGGGAGTGAGAAACTGAGGACGTGTGGGGAGCCTGTTAACTGGATTGTTATTGTCCTTGTTGGGCAACGGGTTGCCAGTTTCCAGGACCACCGAAAAAACCCAAGGCCTTGACATTTTTGAGCCCGATGGCCTCGTTGGCGTCTCTTTTTTTTTTTTTTCCTCTCTGTTCTTTTCGCGTCCTTGTCGCATATTTGCGTTCGTTTTCGCTTATTTTATTTTTTCCTTTTTTTTTCTTTTTTGTTCCTCTGCAACCGGGATGCATGCAATTCGCTGTTGTCGTCGTTTCCACCCGCGCGTTTTTCGCGTCCCTGTTGGCTTTGTGTTTTGGCATGTGGCATCTGCTGCTCTCTTGCTCATCCCTTTGCGCCTGTTCTGCACAACCCACCCACCCATTAGGGCCCATTGTCATATGCAGCTTGTTAAGGCAAATGCTTTGCTTTGCCAAAGAGACAGCAATTTGGCATCAGACTTTTCACATTTTTGCTGCTTCAAGATAACAAACAAAAGAAAAAAATAGAGCAGGAAAAAATCAATGTGGATTGTGGGATAAAGGAATCCATGTCGCTGTAGCTGTCGCTGTTGGTGTTGGTGTTTTTACTGTGAGTGGAACTTGTGTGGATCGCATTTCTGAGTGTACATTTAAATGTAGATGTCTAACGAGAATGTGTTAATATGCAGTGTATGGTATATATGTACTTGGGGTGCTGTGGATGGTAAGCACTTAATGGAGGAAAGTTGTGGATTGTATTTAGATTATATCTGGATGGTATGAGGATTGTATGTGGATAGTATGCAATTAGTTTGTGGTTAGTAAGGGCAGTATACTAACTGACGAAGGAAATTTGTGGATTGTGTGTAGATTATATGTGGATTTTATGTGGATTATATGTGGATGGTATGCAATTAGTTTGTGGCTAGTAAGGGCAGCGAATGGCGCAGATTTGTGGATGGTGTGTTGATTATATGTGGATTGTATGTAGATTGCATGTGGATGGTATGTGGATGGTATTCAGTTAGTTTGTGCTTTGTATACTGCCCTTACAAATCCTCAAACTAATTAACTTATGGAGGCAATTTGTGGATTGTATGTAGATTATATGTGGATTGCAAGTTTTGTGTTGAATATGTTGATATGCAGTGGAGGATATATGTTTGGGGTGCTGTGGAAGGAATTTCAATAGTGTGTGGATTGCATGTGGATGGTATGTGGAGAAAAGGCAGCAAATGGAGCAGATGTTATTGAATTTGTGAAAAGTAGGCTTGTGATTAGTGGATTGTATATGAATGGTGTATTGATAATATGAATGATGTGTGGATTATATGTTAATAAACACAGATACTATATGAAAGCTACGTGGAAGTCATGTCTACTTGGATATTATTGTTCAAATTTTCAGTTTCTATATAATATTTTACTCCAATACATGTGGATGCTATGAAATCCATGTTAATATGTTATATGTTATCATAGTTTAGAATTAATATAAAATAAAAGTTGACTACACCTTATGTGGGTTTTAGAGAAATGTTTGTAGACTCAAAGTTTCTGAGAAAACTTTAATTAAATTAGCTTAACTGAGTAATTTGTTTTTAGCGGTAATTAATATTTTATTAACAAACGAACGTAGAAAAATGTAATCATTTTTAGGAAGAATTTTTATCGCATTTAAAAACTATTTTTCTTTATATTGTAACTCTAACTTTATTCCCCATAGAACTCAATTTGTTTATTGTTTGAGAAAATTGAAGTTATTTCTGTGGGCTACCACTTTTCGAGCACTTTGGTTTAATGTGTTGCTAACTACTACTTAAAGCATTTTGAGCGTTCTCAAAATGTATCTAGTTTCTAAAAGCATATTTGGATTGTGGTTTGATGATTCCGATGATGAGCCAAAGTTTGAAACGGAACTTGTTTTCCTTTCACCTTTATGTTGGCCACGCATTCAGCTGACAGGCAGGGACGTAGTTCAGTTTGATACGCGAGGGGGTCGCTGGAGGAATGGGATAAATCAACTCTGAAAGTCAATAAATATTTCATTAAATTTGTATAGAATGTAAAGGAAATTCCTTCAAATCTATGGGGCTTTTTTTCCAGCGGGAGTTGGGTTTATCCAAATGTTTAAGATATGTAGCAATTTGGCTTTTAATTTTTTAAAAATAACTCAGCCGATAATATTGCTAAATAATGAAAACAACAAAGTTTCAAAAAATAAGTAAAACTTGTTGAGGAAACTTTATCAACGTCGTAAAAGTGCCTAAAGTAGTGAAGAAATCGGTAATATTGTTAATGTTTTTAAATTTGAATGAAAAAATGTTTTTAATGATTTAAAATTGCTGAACTTAATGTACATCATAAAAAATAACTTTTGTTATTCAAATAATATATTAAAAATATTAAATAAAATAATAATATATTAATATATTAAAAAACAATAATACATAAATATTTTTATAAACAGTCTAATAAAACTCTTGGGAATATTTTATAAAAGGGAATGAGTGCAATTTGGCACCCCCTTCGGCTACGCCACTGACTTTTAGACGAACCTGTTGTTGCAGCGTTGACTTGTTGTGGTTATTGCTGCCCATCAGCATTAACGTCATCATCTTCATCATCATTATAACCATCATCATCAGCAGCATTATGAGCACAAATGTGATGTTTATGCAACGCCTCATGCCACATGCCTCACGCCTCACGCCTCACGCCTTACGCCTCATGCAGCTCGTTGGCGCCCGTGGGCGTCGATAATTGTTCTATTAGTCAAATGAGCACAGGTAGCCACGGACAGGTACAACAACAGGGAAACGTAGTGTTTTAAAGGGCAACTGCTGTGTGTGTTGAGTGCAGACACGCCCACTGCTTTGCTTTTTGCCTGTTTGGCCCATCTATTAGGCGTCTCCTACTCACTTCCTCTGCCTCTCTTTAGGGAGATAAACAGATACTCTCTCCTGTTGCACGCATTTTGGGTCAAGGTTGTTAAACACGCCACTAACTGGATTTGACTTGGCCAAACGAAATTTGATGCAGCTGCTGATTTTAATCGAAAACAGAAATCTTCATATGCTAAATTGATTAAGCACTGAATTTTTGGGGCGGTTTAGGAAACTTTTCAAAGGACCTTCTGACAAACTAAGGAAATTCCGACTTAATCCTACGATTAGTTAAAAATTCGTTGACTTTAAAGTGTATTACTTTAATGTTCGATTAAAAAATCTTTAGTTTAGAATATCAACTTTTTAATAATGGGCTTATAAAGAGTACTAAATATAAAATTTATAAATAAATAATGAATAATAGAAAAAACTTAAGATAGGCCTTACTTTTAATATGCTTGTTTATGAAAATTTTAAATGAAAGAAAAATTATTTTAATATTTTGTGTGATACCTATTGATTTTTAGTGTATCTCGGGCATATTATTAACAATTTTTTTGGGGTAAGCATTACTTATTTTGGCCCATTACTCCTGAAGTCTAGTCTTTAACTCCGTAATGAAGAACATCGGCGTTAATAAGAGTAGTTAAAATAAATGTAGTAAAGCTTTAACATTTTTTAGAAATAATCTGTAGTTTGGTAGTTAAATTGAATCTACTTGATTTTAAAATTGTATTCTTTAAGTTTCCTTTTTGAGGCTTTCAGGAACTTGTCATTCAAACCTGTATGTGAGTGTGCATGGGTGTGTATGCAGACGTTTCTTACTTCTTAGTTGTCTACAGTTTTGATTATCACAACACTTAATCATTCACTACCCCATTCCTGGCTGTCCGCCTTGGCAACTCACTCGCCCTAACAGTGCTGCCTTGTTAGCCTTTTTACCGACAGATCTTTTTATTTTTATTGAAACCCATGGATTTTATTTTGAAGCCAAGTTTTAAGCAGAAGTTTGCCTGTTTTTTATTAGCTTTTTTTTTAAGAAAAAACTAAACGAATTTCGAACAGTTTTTTGACAGTTTTACTTTGTAAAATATATTAATAAAGTAGGCAAATACAGTGAAAGCTCGCTTGGGCGGACAGCCACGGTTCCAGCGTTTTTGTGCGCCTAAGTGAACGGGTTTTGTATGAAAGTCATGCTAAAAAACTATATAAATCTCCCGGCTGAAGGAGCTGTCCGCCTGAGGGAGCTGTCCGCGAGTAGAGCTTTCACTGTACATTTAGTTTTTATTAAATATATGTCTAATAGTTTAATTTCAGTAGAACTAAGTCTAGTTTTCCTTAGTTGGTTAGGGGCAAAAATGTTATCTAAGGTCTTAACTTTGTGATTATTGTGGTTTTCTTTCGATTTTTGTAATTTTTTTTTTAATTTTAATTATTTTTGTGCTCTTTTATCCTTTTTTGGAGTTTGTCTAGCTTTTTTGAAATCGATTGTTCAACACTGCTCCCCTTCTCTGCCTGTGGCTTTCTCTCTCTCTAGCTCTCTCCACCTCTCTCTGTCTGATCGTCATGGGCAGTCTCTGCACGGTTGGACGCTTCTCTGCCTTCTTTGTGCCTTGTCCCTGGAAGAGTCTCGCGACGCGTTCTCACGACATTCTCTCCCACTTTTGTGACGGTCACAATTTTCTGCCCATGTGCAAGTAACCGTGACCATTTTGACATCATTACGCTCTCCTTCCAGCCCTCACATTTCCCCGCCTCTCTCGCTCCCTTTCGCTCACTGGCTGGTCTTTGTGCGTTCCCATTTTATTTCCGTTCTTCTTGACTTATATGCGCCAAAAAACAAAAAAAAAACCAAAGGAAAAGTAAAGAAAAAAATGAAGAAAAACTAAATAAAAATCTCACCAAGTCTCTCCAAAGTCCACATTCAAGTATCCATTGTCCATTGCACTCTCGTCACTGCATTTGTAGCTGTAGCTGTAGCTGTAGCTGTAGCTGTATCTGTATCGGCAGCAGTGCATGTAAATGTATCTGTAACTGTAATTGTGTATCTTTGTAGCTGTGGCTGTGTGTGAGTGCAACTGCAGCTGTAGCTACTACTATTCATTGTTTGAAAACGGCGACAATTTGGGCAGCGTGTAGGCTTTCAAACAAGTTTGTTAGCATGGTCAAGAGCACGATGGAAATTTGGCGCACAAAACGTGAGCAAAAAACACACACACACACACACACTCACACACATGAAAAGACAATAAAAATAATGGCAAACAAAGTGGAAAGAAAATAGAAAAGAAATTAAACATAAGCAGCAGTTCCCTCCTCTGTTTCACCACCTCTCTGACTCCCTCCTCTCCTACTCTTGGGCAATTTGGCTTGCTCAAAACTTAGTTTGAAGCCAGCATTTGTACCCAACGCCTTTCACCGCATACACAGCATTTTAAAGCTGCCCTTTATGTCCAAGATACAAAGATACAAACCCAAAATGTATCTGGCAAATGCAATGCTATGGGTCAAGGGCGCTTTAAGATACGGGAGAGTGGTGCGGTGTCAGTGGGAGGGGCTGTAGGGAAAAATAAATTGACAGTCTGCATTTTAGGCATCTGTATGTACGCTTAGTAGCAGGGTATATAAGGCTTGTGTACCAAACATGTATCTAAAGTTTATGTCGTCGCTATATAGCCTATATATGCTTGATCCATAGCAACTGATGTGGCAATATAACTTTGCAAGTCAGCTGGATCTGTATAAATGACGTGATTTTAGATACTATAGCTGCTGTGGTGAACAAATTGAGCTTATGCTGCACGCAGATCAATTTTTTTGCATCACGGCCCTCAAATATCGTTTTAAAAATTAATAAAAAATGTTTTTGTCTTTTTTAGACACCCCACAATGCCCTCGGTACAGGGTCTTGCAGCGCCGTTGAGCTTTCCATAATTCTTATTTGTATTTTTGACATGAATGATTCACCTTTAATGGACTCTCGCGCCATATTTATACCCTATATGGATGACTCAGACAGGCTGGTTAAGCGACCTCCTTCGTTACCACCGCCAGTCACTGTTCAGCGGTGTTATCAAGGGACATGTGGCACGAGCGCTCAATTTACAGTATATTTTTTTTTGCATTATTATTATTATTATTTTTTCAGTTTTTGTTGTGCGTGTGTGAGTGTGTGTGTGTGTTTGTTATATGGCTTCACTGGGTAATACCCTGTCAGCAATACTAGCCAGAAAGTTGCCTTATCTTATCAACAAAGTGTGCAAAAAAAAAAAAAAAAAGAAAAAAAGAAATCAAACAAACTAAACGAAATTCGACGACAACAGATTCAGTTTAGTGAGGAAAAACGCAGTTTATCACTAAACACAAAAACAAAAATAATAATCAAATGAAATACAAACATTTTCGCTGCTTTGTGCCAAAACTTGCAAAAGCAAAAAAAAAAAAATTAAATAAAATAAAACGCAATGAAAAACTAAATAACAATTTGAATGCTTTATCGCTAATTGCTGTCTGGATTTTGTACTTGTTTCACTTTTTTTTTTTTGATTATTGTTGTTGACAGTGCGATACTAAACAGATACAGTTACAGTTGGAGTAAGAGTTCCAGTTCCAGTTCCAGTTCCAGCTCCAGCTCCAGTTCAATACTAAATCTTAGACACTTCCTGTTCAACTCAAATGTCAGTCGTGTGTCGAGTTTCGAATTACCAGATTTTTGTTTAGACGAATCCGATAAGATTTTTTTTAACTTTTGACTTGAGTTGAAAAAAGTTATAAAATGCATTAGTTAAAGGGGATTTTTTTTTACCGTGTCTATAGTCGTTTTCTAGCGCTTTTAGTGCACTTTACATTTACTGAAATTGTGAAACAAATTTGTGTATTTCATTGACTTGACATGATGAAATTAGTAACAAAACAAAGGAATTAAAATGGAAGTGAAGATTGCATCATTGAAACTGAACTAGAATATTATGACTGTATTGTATCTGGCAGTGATGAAATCATTGTTCAATAATTCTTGAGAAATCAGATAAGGTTTTATGCGTAAATGTTTTTAGATCATTTCTTCCTTGGTAATTGCTATAAAATCATTCCAAAAACTAATGCTGACAAACGAAAACAACAAAGTTTAATTAAATATTTATTTGAACTATTTAAAAATGAGTAATTAAGAGTTCTAAGTTATAAAGAAAATAAATTTAAATAAGGACAAACATTTGATGCTGAAATTCAATAAGGAATTTGACTAAGAACATTTAAATATTTCAGATTTAATTTTAATAATTGTTAAATCAAGTTAAAAATATTGAATTCTGAGCTCATATTTATTTGATCATTTTAGCAATAGTTTCTACTCAATGTTCAATTAAATTATGTTTTAAAACCCACCATTTGATTATGCTTCCCTTGTTTGCTGTGCAGATAAAGGGGAAAGTATTTGACCATTTAGAAGATTAACTAGTCAGCATTAGCTGCAATCGGTTCAGTTGATTTCAATATGCGTGTGTGCTTTTTGTTTACTAGTCGTGATTCGTACTACTTAGTTGATCGCATATCCTCTCCGCTCTGTCTGAATGATGTTGATAGTGAGATAACAGCATAACGATGACATTTCAGTTGCTATACCAAACTCACTGGCGACTGCGAGTGAAACGTTTCCTTCTCATTGGGAATATAACAAGCCTACCACGGCAGCGACGCTACGTTAGCGATGGCAGCAACGGCAGCGACGTCAGTGGCTTTAGTGGCTTTAGTTACTCTTTTTACGCTCAATTGCTTGACCAGCTGGTAGTACTTATGAGAGCGGTCAAACGTTTGCTGCTGGTATGAGTGAGAGCAGTGAGCTCGGCTCATTCGGTTTAGTGTGTTCGGCTTGCTTGAGCCATTCGGCAGCGCGTCCTGCGACCAATCAGAATCACTCGTGTAACGTTGTCGTTGTCTCGCTATTGTTGCATAACGCAAGCAACATTTATAGTTGCCTGCCCGACGACAACGACGACGGCCACGACGATGATGATGACGACGACTTATGGACCACACAATGTAAAATGTATTACAAAAGCAGCAATAACAACAACGAAAGCAATTGTTGCGTTCGTGCTCGTGCTCGTGGCTCTCATACTCTTACTCTCCCAGAGAGCGAGAGCAACAGTGTGAGTGTGAGTGAGAGTGAGAGAGAGTTATGCATGCTGCTTGTTTCACACTCGCTGCTTCGCTGTTTGGTTCGCTATCGTCGTCGTGTCGCGGCGGTTTTGGTCGCTGTGCTGAGCGCAAACGAATTTAGTGCTGCTCTACCTGTCGAATCGCTTACAACGCGCGTGGAGACCGCATTAAAACGCGACGCGACGACGACGACGACGCCGCCGCGGTCGCACCAGCAGCAGCGACGTCAGTGTGTAAAAATTTGCGCGTTACTTTAACGTTTGCGTTTTGTTTTTGTTTTGTGTGTGCTTTTTTCTGTTTTTGTTTTTGTTGTGTTTTGTTTTGCGCAGACAAAAAATCAGCGACGAAAAAAAGTGGCAAAGTTTTCGCCTCTATCGTTGCTCATACGCCCCGTCGCACACACACAAACACACACGCACACACACCAGTGCAAACATAGACTATCGAAACGCTTATGCACATGCAAAAAGCTCACACGTGTACGACTACGAGTCTATAAGTGTATGTGTGTGTGTGGATCTAAGTGTGACTGTAGTTGTGTCGACTTTGACGTGCAAATTCATTGCGAACGCGAAAAACAACAACAACAAGAATATAAATAATACGTAAAATAAAGTTTGTTTTTGTTTTGTGTTTGTTTTTTTTTTGTTATTGGTGAAAAGTGCGCAACAAATGAAAATCGAAATCAAAATATGCGAGCAATGTGCAAAGTAAAAAGCGAAGCAACCAAAAAACAAATATAATTAATTATTAAAAGTAAGCCTAAAAACACACACACACAGCCATACGCCGCGCTCACTAGCTCACTCACACACACCATCTCACACACACACACACACACACAGTCTCATATGCGGAGCAACAAGTTTGCGGCTGACAAAAATTTTCATCGCTTATTTGGCAATTTTATTTGCTGGCTGCAACAGCAGCAACAGCAACAACAACTGCAATAACAACAAAACAACAGAAGCAACAAGTTTACTTGTGGTTGTTGTTGCTGTTCATCCTGCAACATAAGCTACAACAACAACAACAAACAACAAAAAAAAAAAAACGCAAATTTTTCAATGCGAAATTACTCGAAATTTTTGACGATTTATTAATGTATTAATACACACACACACATGTGTACTGCACTTGTATGTGTGCTGTGTCTTCTGATAATGAATGGAATTTTATTTTATTTTTTTTTTCTTGCTTTTTTCCCGCTAAATTTGCCGAGATATCAGCAGTGGCAAAAAACAACAACAAATTCCAAAGAGTCGGCGAAATTTGAATAGAGTTTTGTTCAATTTAGCCAGTCGCTCACAAATACACACACACACACTCACACACACAAGCATTTCAACATAACTGCGATACAACAAATTATAGATTAAACAATTTGCTCTACTATTTTGTTGATAATGTCAACAGAATGCGTTGTTTTTTTTAAGTATTTTCGCGAAACTTTTATTTGCCCAAATTTGGCAGTAGCTTAAAAAACTTGAAAACAGTTGTGTTTGTATGTTTACGTACACGTTTATTCGCACAATCAGTTTCACTCATAAATCACTTGCTTTGATCTTAAAGCCCATCAAAAGAACTTACATATCTACCATATTGTATATAATTACCTGTATAAGTACTTAAAGTGCTAGTTATTTTATGTGTTACCTACTAGTTGGGTCATTAAAACTCAACTGTCGGGATGTAGTGCTTTTAAAGTATTAAAACGTTTTTCACTCTCATTATAGTTGCTTACTAATTTACATATTTATTTAATTATATTATTACACATTATATTATCTACTTAATTTTGATTAAATGTAGCAAACAATTGACAGTTTCGTAATCTTCTAAAAAGCAAACTTGAATAGAGTGTTTTGTCCTTTTTGGGAACTTTGCATAACTGCAGAATGAGTAGCTTTTTTTAGGTTACAACTTAAAAAATATTTATTGTTATAATTGTAGCGATATTATGTACATTTTTATATAAAAAACTTTTTTATTGATTACTTAAGCATAGTGAAAACTTGAGTTTTTAAAATAAACTCAATGAAAAATGGTTTTCATTAAAAATGTTGAAATTTTCTGTCCCTTTAATAAAGTTGAAATAGTTTTGTAAAGTTCTAAAATAAAAGGGAAGACCTTAACGTAAATTATTAAGAAAGCAATTAATAAAAAATTGATTAATCTTATAGTAACACACAAAATATAGTCCTTTATTCAATAATTTAAGGGAATCTTAACAACTTTCCTCTATTATCATAACTTTATTAAAGCAGCTATCTATAAGTTAAACTAACTTAAAGTTAATTTCTTAACATTTTCAAAAAGTGATCTAATAATTTTATAGACTTGTTTTTGCTGATCAATTGAAGAGATAATTTTCAAGCACAAGTTGATAACTAGTTGATCGTATGTTCTTATGCCATTTTTGATTTCTAGCCTATTTTTAACTGTGCTTACTTGGTTTTACTATATAAAAATTAATAAGTTAACTGCGTGTTAGCCTTTAAAAGCTAAAAAAAATATATGTTTCCCTTAAAAGCCATTTGAATTGCGCTTTTGAAATTTCAATGCGTGTTTGGCAATGTATTTGCATGTGAGTGTTTAAGTGTGTGTGAGAGGTGATAGGAAGAGAGATGGAGACGGAAAGGAGAGGGAGATCGAGAGAGACTTTGAGGAGATTTCTTAATGCAATCGCTTGGTTGCTTTTTTGTGTTGTTGTATATTGACTCGTATCCTGGCATTGTGAGTACGCTAAGTACTCAGTGCACACACACACACACACACACACACATGTTCAGTCCTTTTGCTGCCTCTCCCTTTTACTCTTACTTCTTACTGCTTACTCCTTGTTGCTGTTGTTGTCGCACACCTTTGCACTTTAATTCCTGCTTCTTATTTAGCATCTGCGCCGGGTGTTACTCGAGCCACAAGGCCTCCAATGTCAATAAGAAGCGGCTGTTGTTGCCAGTCAGTCAGTCAGTCACTCTGTCCCTCCGTCCGTCTGCCGCCTGTGCACGCGCTCAGGACGTGCACACCAGCAACAAAATAATAGAAGCGGCCTGAGAGACACAACCAGCGAGAGCGTAAGAAAGAGACCAAAAGAGAGAGAGAGAGCGGCAAAAGAGAGCGTTGTTGGGTCAACAACAGTGCTGGCAGCATTTCAAGCTAAATTTGAGTATTCAACTGCAATGTCAGAAGATCGCTAAAGCGATATAAAATGTGTCATTTTAGTAGATTTTTAATAAAACTATTTATAATTTAATTTAAAAGATGAAATATATATCTACTACAAGCTTAAAATTCTTTAACATTTTTAAAGATTTTTAATTAATTTCTTAACTAGTTTTTTACAAATATTCAACTAATTTTTCCACTTTTTCTTAAAAAAAAATAGCGAAAAATGTAGATACAAATGCTTCGAAACTGATGTTATTTTTGTCAAATTGCCCAATAGCATTATTTATCTATATTTTTCTTCTTTTATATTATTATACCAAGTTAAAGTTTTCCCAAAACAAACTATTTCTTTTTTTTAAACTTTTGTTAGATTTCAAGCTAAATTTTTAACGCTTCAATAAACTTTTTTAAGCGAAAAACATTTGTGTACTAAATCTAGCTACTTAATGGCTAGCGCTGGCAGCACGGACCAGGCAAGGAAGTCAAAAATTCTTCTTATCCTTATAGTTTATCCCGTTCCCATTCATATTGCCGTTGCCTTTACCGTTCCTGTTTTCATTCTTGTTCTCATCCTCATGCGCGCTCGCTCGCTCGCACGACCTTTCTTCTCCTCTCTCTCTTTCGCTCGTAGTCGGCGCTTATCCGTTTCAGTTGTTCGTTCGCTTATGAATGGATTGCACTTAAGCCGGCCGCTAATATTATGCTTGCCAGCCGTTTACCGTTGTTTGCTACCTGCTTGTGCTCAGAGTTGTGTTGTTGTTGTTGTTGTTGCTGTTTTTGCTTCTCTTGTTGCTTTTGTTTCTCTTGTTCTTGTTGTTGATACACACAGGCGTCGTATGCGTAATCGAGAAGCAAGAAAAGCTGTTGCTTCAATATCATGCCGCATATTATGTGGCACGAGTGTAGACTACCGTGTCTATGCCTACGTGTGTGTGTGTGTGTGTGTGTGTGTGTGTTTCAACCTATGACGCAGCGCACATTGTTGATATCATCATCATTTTTATGTTGATGATGATAATTATTATTGTTGATCATTTGGTAGCAATTTTGAAAACAACAACTAAGAAAACTGTTGCAAGCTTACTAGATACCCTGTACAAAGGAGATAAGTTTGATGACTAAGAGGTCTTAAATAAAACTCTTATATTTTGCTGCGAAAGTATTAAATATTTAAATTTCCAATTTTCCTAATATGCCCTGCACTTTGTATGCTACAGGGCATAAATTTAACAACATTTTAATTAATAAGCACTATAATTTAGCCAAATTTGCATATTCATAAATATGCAAGTAAAAGCCACTATTTACATAAACAGTACAGAGCATGTATTAAACTGAAAATTATAGAAATTAAGGCTTTAAATGGGCTCAAAAATGCTTTAATTAGAATGCAAAAATTTAATAAAATTTTAAGTTTAATAAAGAAAGCTTTAAGGAACGATTGTTTTTAGAAAATTATGGAAACTTCGATCCAATGAGTCCCACATATTATACCAAATGTTAAGACTTAAAATATACCATAGAATGGCATGAAAAGGTATTAAATTTATTTAAATCAGTACAGGGTATAAAACAAATTAAAATCAAAGGTTAATCATTTTTGGTTTAAAGCCCAAAAAAATCAATTTTGCTGCTCTCTTTAAACTCTACGCTCTTCTCTAGTTTTGTAATTTGCCTCTTAGACCCTGTACTCAAAAGTAGTGCAAGCTAGCCAGCACATGTTGAAGAAAAATAGTTTTCAAAACGCTATAACTTGGAAAGTAATGGAGCTACTTTAACCTAAATTTACTTGTCGTATAAATCAGGCTATCAAATTTAGTTCTTATCGAACGAGTATATCATATAGCTACCATAGCAAGATTTGATTTGACTTCAGTAAGAAGTATGCAAAATTTGACCACACTGTTACGCGGCCTTTTAAAGTCGAGTCGACTGCAGCTTTTCCCACTAGTTTGCTGCAAGTTTTTTTAGGGCATGTATTGAAATTAAGGGTTGTCCCAGTTGTTGTTGTTGTACATGTTGTTAATGTAGTATTGCTATTCGAATACACTCGCACACACACACACACACACACTCATACACACTTTGGGAGTCAGCTGTCAGCTGGTGTTTAGGGTTATGTTTGGTTTTCTTACCGCATTTCTTTCTCGATGGCATTTGAAACTCGTTTTCTTCTTCTTCTTCAACTCGCTCACAATTTGCGACGTTTGTTTGTACTTTGAAAATGTCCTTGAGCGACAATTTGTTGCTGTTGTTGTTGTTGTTGTTTGCTAGTTGCTTGTCTTCTGGCACAGCCCCTAAGACCAGAGCTTTTTGTTTTTGTTTTAAGCTTGTATGTGTACACTGTTCAAAATGTTTTAAACTTATAACTTTTGGTCTAAAATGTCTAAAAATTCTTTTCAAAAATGTTGAACTAAAAAAATTGGTATTCTAAGCACATTTGGACTTAAAAAGTTTACTGAGTGAGGTCAATTTCCATTGCTAGGTTTTTTGGTTGGAAAATTCAGTGTTCATAGAATTAAATTTGTAAGCGAAAGGATTAAAAATAAAAGTATTTTAAGTTCTTGGGAATAAAATAAATGATTTCTTTTCTTTAAAACAAGTTACTGCAGTTCTTAAGATTTCAACTCCTGTTTGTAGTAGTTGCTCTATTTTTGAATAGTGTATTATTTTTTATACACATTTTTTTTCAATGCAAACTGTTGGCAAATGAAAATTTGCATTTTGATTCAAAACTCAACTCGGCGGGCAACCGAGTGGCCCCCGTCGATAGACTCGAGTTCGAGTTGAGTATCGGATCGACTTGACTTGAATCGACTCATAAATAAACATAGCTGCCATTTGGATCCGACTCCAAATCCGACATATCTGCAGCAATACTGAAAATGTGTTTCTTTCTTTTTTTTTGCATTTGCTGCGCAATTGCATTTGCACGGCAATGTCAGGCAGTTCCAAAGCTGATACGCCCCCTACCACCCACCTCCCCTTGCCCCTTTAGTGTTCAACTTCCCCAAACTGTCTGCAGTTGTATATAGAAAATCGTTAACTCTCTATATAGGGGCATGTGGGCATATATTTAGATATTATCGGGAGTCGTTAAAACCGCTAGTTAAGCTCGGAGCTTGTGGTTTGATCGACACGCTAGCGTTATTAAAAAACGCTATGCATACGACCCCAGCAATGCAAGTGTTTTTCAGATACCCTGTACAAATATAACTCCTTTTACATTTTTTAATATATTCAAAAAGTTAAATAAAGTAAAGTTTCTAAAGACACTTAATAAATGGATTTTGTAAACGCCTTTTTAGCATAAAAATATTGCAAATAATAAAAAATTTAATAAAATAAATTATAAAATAATTATTAAGTAGTAGAGATAATTAGTGCTTCAGTTTAAATAAATTTTATATTTAAAGCTCAAGAAATTTACTTAGTTTTTAATCATTTTTGACTGCAATGTTTTGAAACGATTTGTAGAGATCTGAAAATAATTAAATTCTGGGATCTTAAATCAGTTTTGATGGTAAAGTTTTCAAAGTCTGTGAAACTTTTAAAACTTCGGAAAATATTTTAAAATATTGAAATTGCTTCTGTTTCTATTATGAACAAATAAATAAAAAAAAAAAAATAAGACATCTGGAAGGGGGTAACTAAATAAAACAACTGATCAACAACAGATCAAACAAAGTATTTTTCCAGTCACTTAGTTGATTTGCCGATGATCAAATAAACAGTTCATTTAATTTGTTTCAATAAACACGCGCATTTGTGCTAAAGTTAATACCATTACCAATACTAATACTAATACTAATTGAGTGATAAACAAATTCACAGAGCCATAAATCGCGTATTCAGAATGCTCAGAAAATCGTTTCAATGCAATTGACATAAGTCTATATTAAACTGTGAATATTTTGGGTTATTATCTCTGAGTTTTTTTTTTTTTTTTTTTTTTTTTTTTGGTTGCTCGAAATTGCTGGAAGTGAATTATCATGGATTATGTCCGCACTCACTTGAGCGCACTCGTGAATATTTCGAGCACATTCACTTGCCACACAATTGTCTCCTCTTTTTTTTATCGCTACGTAGAGTTTCCACTCTATTGGCCTTTCTCTTTCTTTCACTTGTTCTCGCTGGCTCTCTCTACCACCCACTCCCGCTCTCTCTCTCCCTCTCTCTCTCTTTTTGTCGCTCTCTTTCTGTCTGTCTTGCTGATGACAAATTTTCCACAATGGAATGCAAATCAACTCTCGCAAGTCTACGCTTAACATTTTGTTAGCGCCTTCGTCTCCAACTCCGCCCACGTACCACGCCCCCGTCTATCCCAACTATCGCCACTGGGCAGACACTCGTGTTATTGTTGTTGTTGTTGTTTCGCTGTTGTTGATGGTGTGTGACCTTCGCATAGCAGCGCGTCGTCGCCAGCGTTGCTTATTATGAGCATTACACAGAGAGAAATTTCAGTCAGTGTCAAAAATGAAATAAATAAAAATTGAAAAGTTAAAATAATAATGAAGGGGTTTAGGTTAAAGTATTTTTAGGGAACAAATTTCCCTTAGTTCTGATAACTTAACATATGTTAACAGCTACTGTTAAGTTTAACAGTGCTTCATTAACAGCTGTTAACTTCATACTAACGAAAGTAATAAAAGCCTGCTTTTTTATACTTTTGTTAGCTTCGTTCTCTGAACTTATGTTAACGAGAGCTGTTAACTTAACAGCGCCTTATATTAAATTGGTTAACAGCTGTTAGTTTTATTCCTACGAGGCTTTTAAAGGCTTGCTTTTCCATATTTTTGTTAACATAACAAAAGATTACAACAGCTGAACTACTGCTAGTACTTACTGCTGTTTCGCTCAGTGTATTAGAGCACTCGCGCATTGCGGCGGCTGCTATCGAAGCAAGTCCACACTTTATCGCATAGTTTCATATGTTAATTCGTTTACAGTCAAACCGACGACGACGGCAACGGCAACGGTGGCGGCGTCGCATTCGTCAAATGCTACTTTAGTCTATGAGCCACAATAATGAACCACTCCACTCGCCGAATGAAACCGGAAGCCGGCGCAAAATAAAAAAAAAAAATAACAGAAAAGAAAAAAAAAAAAATAAAGAGTCGAACGTCGATCCAAACATGTTTTTCCGTCTCCTCCAGTCGACTGTCTCTGTCTAATGTACCTCTCCCTCTATCGTAGTGCCCTCGTAACCTCCTCGAGCCGCCGCTGTCCATAGAAAGTAACACGCTTTAAGTGAGCGCCCCGACCGTCGCAACGGTTGTGGTATCTTCAGAAATGTGAAGTGCTATTGAGAAATAAGTATCATGGTAAAATTTCGCCAGCGCCTAATGCCAAAGCTAAAATGCCACTTAGAAGTCAATATACATGCATACGAAACCAAACCAAATAAAATAAAAAAATTTTGGGAATAAAACAAAAATACAGTCAGGTCTGCCCAAGTGACACCGAGAGGTGAAGAAACTTTAAACTTGTGTGTTAAAGGCTTCAAATGAATACTTTAAGTTTAGTAAAATTAGTTGTGTGAGACTTTGAGTGGCAGTTTGGGAAGTTAACTTATAATATATTTTATAAGCTAAATTTGTTGGGATTAAATCAGGTAAATAGCGACACATTCAAGACACTTGTGTAAGAAGGTTTACGGAGTGCTGATTTCTATATAAATGTGGCTTAAAAGGTTTCAATTTAAAAAGAACGATAAAATCGATTTTCTATAAATTCGCTTTTAACGATTTCCATGCTTTGTTTTTATTTGATTTGATTATTTTATATGAAATTGATTTTTAAAAACGATTAGTAAATTATGCGTTAAAATTATTTTTTGTTAAGAATTCAGTTGGTTTTCTTAAAGAGTGTTTATTTCAACATAAATGTTATTTATTTATGTGTTTTAAAAATCGATAAACTCGATTAATCTTATTATGTTTATGTTGAATGAAAACCGATCACTTTTCAATTAATTTTTAGTATGTTTCATGAGTGATTTACATTAGAATACATCCGTAGATTCCAAGATATTTTAACTGAATGAAAGCACTGCAAAGTTCACGTTAGCGACGTTTTACTGTACGTTTAGAAGTTGTATTTTATGTAGTATAAGAAAACTACTACACGTCAGTCAGTGCTGAAGATGAAACAGTCGAGATGCTAATGAAGTTATTACAAAGATACAGCTACGCATGCTACGCTAAGGAGACAGTGAGAGTCACAGATACAGATACAGATACAGATACAGATACATTTACAGCAGTAGCTGAAGCAGCAGATTGACAACCTAATTTGATTTATTCACAAATTGTCGCCACACTGCCAGACATGATGACTTTGCCGTCATTTTCAAATTCAATTTCAAGTTTTTATCTGTTGTTGTTGCTGTTATTTCTCTAGTTGATGTTGTTGCTGCTTGTTGCTGGAGCTGGAAAAGTGCGAGTATCTCATGGATTGATGCCTGTTGCTTAAGTGTGTTTATTGTTTAAATGTTTTGCCCTTTTTGGGTGGGTGTTTGAGCGAGAGTTCAGAGTGAACTCCAGTCTCCAGAATTTGATTCAACAAAGTGTGGGGTGTACACGACTGCTAAAGACCCTGTAATTAACAAAATTACTTGCTTAATTTTGAGTTGCTGGATAGCTGAAGACTCTGAAGCAGTGCTCAAGCCACGACGGTCTCGAGTGTACTTGACTGCTAAAGACCCTGTAATTAACAAAAGTACTTGCATAATTTTGAGTTGCTGAATAGCTTAAGACTCTAAAGCAGGGATCAAGACACGACGGTCTCGAGTGTACCTGACTGTTTAAGACCCTGTAATTTACAAAAGTACTTGCTTTAATTTTGAGTTGCTGAATAGATTAAAACTATATAGCAAGGCTCAAGACAGAAATGTCTTGGGTGTACCCGACTGTTATAGACCCTGTAAGAAACAAAAGTACTAGTTTATACCAGAAATTTTCTTTGTATTTAGATTTTCAAACAGTTGCTTGCTAAAGTCGTGAGTTGCTAGTACCCTGCGCACTTGCCAAGTGCAGGGTCCTGCAAGACAACAATGTAATAACACAAACAACAACAATAACAAACGACTTACCACTACAGCTAAACAAAACAAAGCCAAAAGCAAATTTAAAGCTAAAACAACAACAACAAAGAGTGTGCAACAAACTAAAACCACGCAAATAACAACAACTGCAACAAAAAGAACAAGAACAAGAACAACAACAAAATTGCCACGCCCTACAATGCACGAACATTTTACCATGTGGATTAACTTTGGATTACCATTTTTTAAATGTTTGTACTTTGTCAATTTCATAAATTTTTTAAGCAATTTTATTTGAATATTTTTTTTTAACAATTTTTTTGTAATTTTTAATATTAAATTTATACTTTTCTAATCATTTTTTGTAGTATTTATTTAAAATATTTTTTTTGTAACTGGTTTTGTTGTATATTTTTTTTTTTTTTAACAATTTTTGCTTTATCTTTTTTTTAATTTTGTGTTACTAAATTTTTCTAGTAAATTTTTGTTATAATTTTTTTCCTTTTAATTTTTGTAGTTATTTTTTTGAAATCGAAATTTATATCAGTTCTCTTGAGATTTATGCTATTTGCTTTTATATTTTGTTTTGTTGCTTTTATTTTGCTATTATTGCTCTTTATGAGGCAATGGCCAATGTGTTGTTATTGCTGTTGTTAGGTTTGGTGGATCATAAAATACCTAAACAAATACTACTTTTGCCCCCAGAGAGTCATTAAAACCGCGTGTGGAATAACCTTGCGAATTTTGCATACAAAATTCATCGACAAACTGAGCCACAACCAAAAAAACAAAAAAAAAAACCCAAAAACAAAAATAAAAATAAATAAAAAAAAAAAAAACTGAAATAAAAACATAAAATGAACAACAAAAACAGATTTAAAGTGCACACTTTTATGTATACACATGACCATAAATAGTTGGCTGTTAGTTAGTTTGTTGCCTAGTTAGTTAGTCGGTTAGTTAGTTAGGACTGCGAATATAGGGTGTTCAAGCAACTATGTGATGTAGCTTTAAAGTGGGTATTTGAGTTAATAAATGTAAATTAAATAAATTTGTTTTAGTTGCCTTTGAAGATTTAAATTACAATTTAAAGCAACAAATTTTCGTCATGGAAAATATAATTTTTATAATGTAAATTAATTGACTGAAAAATCATTTTGAAGTATTGTGAAATTTAAAATTGCTGTCCACAACAAACATAAGACATAAGACTATCGATATTAATCGATTTTCCAAATTTATTATAATAATCTAAAAAATTAGTTGAGAATAATTATTAACATTTTTTGAAGTCATTTTTTTATATTTTTGCTCTTAATAGACATAACTTACAAACCTTTATTTGAGTAAAATATATTTATCGATAAATCGATATAATTTGTTTACCACCAACCCAAAAACAGAGCTGCATTGTGTACATAAAATACCACAGTTGTTCTACAATATCGAACAAAAAATCATTTTAAAATTCTTCAAAGTAGAGCCAACAAAACAGAGATGAAAATAAATTTTCAACAATAAATCGATACTTTTTCAACAATTTAATTAGCTAATGAAAGCACTTAACAAGCATAATAAATAATTTAAGACAAAACAGTATTTAAAGAGTATTTATTTATATATTTTAAAAATAGTTGTTGACTGTTAAGTTACGTGGGAAATTCTTTTTAAAGAAAATCGTTTTAGTCGACTAAAGGGAAATCGATAAATCAATGTTCAGTACATTTAACTGGGGCCTAAGAAGCTCCAAAAAAATAGTACATTTTTTTTAAACTAATGCCTAAATTTCTTAATAGCTGGTCTCCAATTTTTATAAATAAAATAAAATTTTATGAGTAACTTGAGTAATTTTCATTGATGCTAAGATTTTTTTAAAAATAAATTTTAAATTCAAATTTCGTGCTTAAAATGATTTTTATTAATTCATTGAAAAATAGAGAGGGAGTGTGGCGTGTGTGTGTGCGTGTGTATGCGTGTGTATGCGAAATGCTAATTGGAATGTGTTAATTTGATTGGCAGGCAGTTGATTTTTGAATTTTGAGTATTGCGACTTTTTTAGTTCATTTCAAAAAACGGCGACACATTTTGCGCTTACCTGTTTGATTTTTTCTATATGTTTATTTAGTTTCTGATTTTTTTTTTGGCTTAGTTCGAGGCACATTAAATAACTCAAAGCGACGACACAGCTAATGAATAAATATGAGCCATAAACGGACAACAATAATAAATAGCAAACAGCAACAAAAACAACAGAACGGCAGCAGAAACTAAAAAAAAACACACAAAACCAAAATGAAAAAATATAAAAAAATAAAATAAAACAATACCAAAAGACAATAAAAAAAAGCGCGGATCGAAATGGGCAACAAATTGTTGTTGTTGTTGAGGTTTTTACTTGGCCTAAAAGTCGAACACACACACACACTCATTCACTTTTATGACTACTTTTTTGCAGCTAAAAAAAATAAATAAAATTTTAAACAAACAAAAAAAAAGTGAAGCAAAAAAGTGCGAGCAGATAAAGTTGATATCTCCGTTAAAAAGAGAGAAAAGTAACATAAAGAGAGAGAACGAGAACGAGAGAGAGAGCAAGTGAGATAGAGACTGTGATTTTGGTAGAGTGTGGGCGTGTAGGCGTTTGGCAGAGAAGTGAGAGAAAGAGAGAGAGAGAGACAGCCTGCTGTGTGAGTATTTTGGTCAACGCATAAATTTTCTCGTCCTCTGTCTCTCTGTGTTCTTCTTCTTTCCACACTTGTTGTTGTTCTTGTTATATAAAAAAAAAAAACTATTGTTGTTGTTGTTGTGATTTCTATGCTTGTTCTTTATTGTTTTTTTTTGCATCTTTATAAACTGTTTCTGTCTAACATCTTTACAACTGTTCATCCAGTCATGCATCCATCTATATATCCATTTGCATACTCATTAATTGTGGCAATGGGGTATGCTGTTCATGTAGTTTTAAGCTACGCAGATTTTGTTTGAAATTATTTTTGTTTGGATTTTTTTTCCTGATAAATTGAATATCCATCAATATTTCTATCTAAATCTATCTATCATAATCGGTTAATTATACAAAAAGTTATAGCCACTTGAAGCTATTGGTGTCTGCAAGCAGCTAAAACTGCATAAAAGCTTTAAATAATAATTGTTTAGGCTTGCCGATGTCTATAACATCTTTTAAAATATTTTTTTTTTTAAATTATAGTTGTTAAAAATTAAAAAAAATTTTTTTTAAAGGTAAAAGTCAGCGTGTTTTATATTTATAATTAATAAACTTTAGAACTTTATTCTGGCATTTAAATTTAGTTGAAATATCTTGATAAAAACGAATAGTTAAATTTGGCTGTTTCATGTTACTGTATTTTTAAGTATAAAGAACAATGTGCGGGGCATCTACAGGTCGAGCTTTTACTTGATTTATTTTGCTGCCCTCATCCCAGTCACGCCCACAAGTTGTTTATTTCCTCGCTATTTTTCAGCGCTTTATTCATTTGGCAAATTGTTTCTTCTGATTTTTTTTTCCATCGTGTTTCTCTTTTTCTCTCATTTCTTTTGCCTTAACAATTTCGCACCTGTCTTCGATTCACAGCACCTGGGCGCAGGACAGAAGGGTCGAAAGAGAGTGGGAGAAAGGGACATCAGCTGAATGAATGAGTGGCAGCAACAAAAAAAACAAAACAGATTGCAAAATTCTCAACGAATCGTGAATTAAATCGAGTGCATTTTGTTCAAGTCGCAGAACATTATCTTGATTGAGTGTATTTAACTGCTGATTACTCTCCAATCATCTCGTATTCTTTTCAATGGGGCTTACAATATATGCACATTGTTATCGTTCAACGTTTATCGATAAATGTAGCTTAACGAAGCGAGTGGAAGAACAAAACTTTTTAAAATATTTTCGAATTCAGCTATACATTTTCGAAGTTTAACTTAAAACAACTTAAAATAGTTTAACATTCTCAATGATTTTAAGTACTTTTTTGAATTCAATAATAATCGTTTATAAACTGTATATCTTTTTAGTTTCAATATAAATTGTTCATAAATGTTGTTTGTTGTTTAATTGATAGATAGATAGATAAAAGTCGTTACTTTATGTTTTTTTTTGTATGCCAACTTGCAGCCGCTCATCGTAAATTATTCCTCATTTCCCATTGAACTACTAATTTTTCAACAAATATTTACAAACTTAACTTTTTGCACTGCACTTATCACAAATTTATTGCTCTTTTAAACGTTTTGTGTCTACAAAACTTAATTGTTATTAGTTTAAAATAATACAAAATAATTTTAAAGCAATTACTTACATGTTTACTGCTAAACTTCTGCTAAGCAAAACTTCTGGCATTCCCTGCGTTGCGCTGTTAATTAACAGCGCTGCTATTGTGACGCTGTTAGCGTTGCTTAGCTTGATAATTAGTTACAAATTGTTAGGATTCGTTTATTTTGAATAAATTTCACTGACTGACTTTTGGTTTTCATTTCATTACTTTAATTTTATTTAATTTTGTTTTGGATAACAAAGTGAATAATGAAGTGGGACACGCCTACTCAGCCTCAATCGCAGCTGTCTGTTAATGATGACGATAATGATGATAACGCTCATGATGTGTCTGTTGGTGTTGCTGCTGCTGATATATTTTGGCTGTGGGCAAATTGCCGCCTGATCCTCGCACATGTTTCAGGTGCTGCACAGCTGACTCTTGAAGTTTTGAAGTCATGGAGTCGTGGCAGGTGCCACAGCGACCGCAAAACTAAGGCAGACGCTCACCTTTTTACCTGTTAGCTCTTACCTGTTACCTGTTGACCGACGAAGCGTTGCGGCCCGCTTGCAATTTAATTGAATTTTATTTCAGTTTCGTTTCGTTTTTTTTTTTGAGCGGCATTTGGGCAACGCCTTGGCAGCCCCTGCCACTTGCCTCATGCCACAAACGTCTTATCTCTGGGGCAATTTCAATATCATTTTATGCGGCATTTTTTTTTTCTTTGCCGCTGCTGCTTCCTTCGTTTTCAGCTGTTAATTCAAAGTAAATTATGTATTTTGCATAATTACAATATTTGACTTTTACTGTTGACTGCACGCCAGCAGCGTAGTGGCAAGGGGAGTGGAGGGGAGTTGCGGCGGTAGGGGCAGGAGCTGTGCCTGCTGTTACCACTCGGTTGTAGTTAAAAAAAAAAAAAAACTTTTCCTTTTGTTTTTTTTTTGCGCTTCTTTTACTGCTTCTTCCTGCTCTTCTCGTTGACTGCGGCTTCCGTTCATTTATCTTCTTTATGAATTGCTGATGTTCTTGTTATTATTATTGTTGTTGTTGTTGTTGTTTCACTTGTTGTTCTTCTTGTTCTGGTTGCTACTTTTTGAATTTTATTATTGCCTAATTTGCTTAGCAAAATTCGCGCAGACAAATGAAAATGTTAACAAAAAAATAGAAAATCTTAATCTAATTGCATTTAATTAAAACCTAAAAGTAATTAATTAACTAGCAAACATTTTAAAGCATATTTAAATTTGAATGCTCAGGAAGAAAACATTTTAGTGAACCTTTAAAAAGGTTATAAATGCTTAGTGGTTTTAATTGTTTAATGCAAAATATGAAATTAAATTCGCTGTTTGAAATATTTCTGTTTTGTACAATGTACAAATTTCATTAGTTATACTAATTAACATGCATAAGTCGATAAATTATTTTTAAACAGTGTATAAGTGATCAAAATGGTTAAAAGAAAGTTTTAAAAATTAAAATTTCTCTTTTTGAAATTTGTTACTTGTGGAATAATTCAAAAAAGTTATGGACAAAATTGGCATATTAAGGAGAATTCATGACTTTAAGCATATTATATGATCTTAGACTAATTAAAAAGTATCTGAAAACTATCGTTTAAAGTAGGTAAACAATTGATTTTTTTTTTAAACTTTTCTTAATTAATTGAATGAAGTTTACTTAATTAATAAATATTAAAATATTTCTTAAAAGTGTTTTGTAGTAGTACAAAAATGGTTTAGGTTGTTAACCATATAATGACAGTACTATCGATAACAGTTCGATGTGCTCTAAAAATCAATTTAAATACTTACTTTACACATCAAACAAAGAAATTGTATCTGCAAACCTTTTCTGAACATTGTGCAACATTTTGCACTTGTCGCTGCGTTTAACGATGACACGATGACGGCGGAGTTGAGTACACGATTTGTTTATCGATAATCGTTAATCAGCAATCGATACGCTTTTAACTTTCGCATACTTTCGATACTTAAAAGTATCTCTAGGCGAGTATATGTTCTTGATCAGCATTAGTCCCGCCCTAGCGAGCTGTTATCAAAATAAAATAATTTGAAAAGTGCTAAAAATATTCCAACAAAATGTATAGCTGATTTAAATTATAGTATTTGGCTTAGATCAAAGCACTATATCTTGTAGCTGTCATAGGAATAATCGGTCTAAATTCAGAAAACTATTTGTCTTTGATTGATTACTCCTGCATAAGTACAGGGTCTTTTGCAGACTGTTCACTTAAATGCATCTCTTTTTGTACCAATTGTGGTTTTGGTTATATTTTGGTTACCGTTGGCTGTGAAAGGAGAAAGTTGCTGCCACACGCTGCGGCAGGAACGAAGCGTGGATGCAACAAGCTGACGGAGACTTTCACACGCTGCGTTTAGTGTTGCTGTTGTAGTCTATGCTTGCAACAGGTGTAACTATGTGTGTGTGTGTGTGTGTGTGGGTTGGTGCAATTTCCGTCTAGCTTCTGTAGGTGAAGGGAGGCGGTGGGCGTGCCTCTGCGTGCATTTAATTGTGCGTAATTATTCACTTTGCTTGTTATGCCACTAACGTTGGCCCTCACCTCTGTTAATTGTGCCTATGGTCACCCTAAACCAAAGGCGGCCTAATCCCCCACCCTTTGCCCCCCTCCCAACGTTTTCTGCATTTTTCCTCAGGTGTTTTACGTGTCTTGTTTCCGCCTTAAGTGTTTTTAACTCTTTTGACTCTTCACAACATTTTTTTTGTAACTTGTTCTCACGTGTTTCATAATCGACCCATTAGCGATAACTAACTGAATAATTTTACTGGCTAAGGCACAACGATCGGTCTTTGAAATCAGTTAAAATAAAGTGGGGGAATTTTGCGCTTAAATAACGAAAGTTTTTTCATGATTCATTTAGAAAGTTCTAAAAAATAAGTTTTTACATATTTTTTTTGATTATTTTAAGTCTGTAAAGTTCTACGCTTTATAAAAAAAATCTTTATTAATTCATTAAAAAATACTAAATAAATTAATTTTTTTAAACTTAAAAACTAATATTTTTAAATATACGTAATAAAATTGTACATTTTCAAGCCTTGGTAGGCGGCTCCCTCTTTTAGCTATACATTTTAAACACCTTTTGTATTTTACTTTAAAATACAGGGTCTTCAAATCTTAAATGGTTTTTAATTTATAGCTTAAGTAACGCAATTTATTGCGTGGTTTTTAGAAACTTTTAGCTATCGTAAAATGAACAAAAAAATCAATGATTCCCTTATAAGGATGCTTTCCAAATTTGTTAAAAATTTAAATAAAAAACTTGGAAAAAAGTTACTCAAAGAAATGAAGCAGGTTTCGAGCCAGTGTTGCTCTATGTTCTTAAATTTATTCGATTACTTATTTAGTCTGATTCTTAACTACTTAATGAAATGAAATAAAAAACGAATCGATTTGCTGAATGGAAATTCGATTAAATTTAGTATGTGTGCATTTTGTTATTATTGTTGTTCGATTCGATTTTATAGCATTTTCAATGATGTCGTCACTCAATTTGATTAAAAAAGGTGGGTAGAAGTGGAGCAGGGGGTGGAGGGAGTAGTGGGTGTATAGGGGTATGGGTAGGGGTAATTGAGTCGAGTACCTTGAAACTGGCACTCGCAAATGCAAAAGAGGAGAAAGTAAATTATAGGGTTAAATGTCGTTAGTTGTTATAACGGATGTACAATTTGTGCGTGACACTTTTCTCTCCATTCCTTTCACTCTCTCTCTGCCTCTCTCTCACTCACAGCCTGTTTGCGTTGTAGGTCAAGTGCAAGCTTTGACAAATTGTTTGTCTATATGCGTCTTATACAATTTTGTTGCATTTGACAGGCGTTGACATTAAATAATAACACCTGACAGCGACACTCACAGCGCCATGCCAACAGCAACAGCAACAACTCAGCAATTCACCACCCACAAGTTCAACATTCCAACTCACCACCTGCTCTTCGCTCTTCGTATGTGCTTCAAAAAATCTCTCCGTCTGCAGTTTGCTTTCTTTCTCTCTCTGGCTTGCTGGCTCTGCCCTTTGACAGAGCTTTCGAGCAAAGTACTAAATGCGCTTCGAAACGTCAGAAGCTTTTGTGTCTATAAAACTTGGTGAGCTGTGCAGTGTTTTGGAGGGAGGTGCGTTGGTTTGGAACGGGTGTAGCTATAAGTCATGACAGAACGTCATCATTAGCATCAGCTTTAGCATCAACACCATCAACATCATTGTCATTTCGTATGTCATCATGTTCAATGACGTCAGAACGCAGTCGGCTGTCAGCGCCGTTGAGATCTAAGAGAAAAAACCAAATGCGCGAAAGAGATGGAAAGAGAGCATGAAATTGAGCGCACGCCTTTGTTGTTGTCATATTGCATTCACAACGTTTTTGTTGCTGCTGCCTCTTCCTCTTCTTCTTTTATTTTTTTTCGGTTTCTTCTTCGAACGTCTGCGTTGTCTACGTGCTTCTAGGCATGCCGTTGCACAGTGGAGGATATTTTATTGAATTTTAGTCACTCAAAAATATATATGTATGTATGCATCGTATATTATACAAAGAACAATGTGGTTCCCTTTATCAGCGCGGTAAACATCTTATCTACAATAGATATACAAGTATCTGTATATATTTCATAATAATTGAATGCTTATGTCAGTAGTACTCCATGATGCACTAAGTGACTATAGAAAATTGTTTTGCAAATAGAAATGAACTGATTGTGAAATTTGCATTCTTATAAAATTATCGCAACGCTTTATAATATGTACAAAGGTTTATTTCCATTCAAATTAAAATACTCTATTTTAAAATGCCCTGCTGCGAGTTACTCAACACTCAAGTTTCAAGTGCTTTATAATCAACAATTTCTTATATCATTTCTGTGTTCTGTAATAGAACAGTAAACAAGCTGAAAAGCTTAACTTTATGACTATCAATAACTTTGTTTGCATCTTAATTTTTAATACTGTTATATTTAATTGACATAATACTATTATTTTTAGTTGATGTAAAATAACATTGCTGATAAAGTGTTAAAATTATAAATGTGTGAATGGATTTGCGTAATTATTGTAGTTTACTAATTGCAGTTTACGTAAATGTTTTAATATTTGCTTGCGAAAGCGTAATTATATTTTACTGCTGCTTAATTTAAAAGGCAAATTAGCTAATTTTTTTATTACACTTTTTAAAGTTCTAATATTAGTGCATAGATTGTTATATCTGTTTTCTAAACATTTTTATTTTAAATAAATTTTTATAAATAATCGCATATTTCGGAAATATTTTATTGCCTTAGTACCACTGTGCGATGTGCGTCTGGCGTCAATGTTCACACGCTGAAGCACAGACACGTTCTCGTTGTTTCTTTTATTTTCTCTTTTGGTTCCTTTTTTTTTGTGGAGGAGTTTGCTTGCGTATGCCAGTGTGTCTCTGTGACTTTTTGGCTTCTCGATTTTTCCACACCAAGAGAGAGACAAAGAGAGAGAGTGAACGCTGCAATGCAAGAAGTGGGTGGGGGAGCATATGTGTGGAAGAGCGAGAGAGCAGTTTTGGGAGAGCCTAATAGGCGACAGCTGTTTGCTTTTGTGTGAGTGTGAAGCCAGTCAATGGCACAAATACACGCACATTCAAGTGCATATGTGTGTCAGTGTGTGCATGTGTTCATATCTGTATTTATGCAGGAAGACTTTGCACTGCAGCTACTGTTATTGCGCCACCTGTCGACCAATCTTTGACCGATACTCATCTCCCATTCCATTACTTGTCATCGCTATCCTCTGCTTACCTCTCCTTGAATCATTCACTCCTTTCTTTGCGCGCGCTGGTAAAATATTTGGAAAACCAGGTGGAAAACTCATTTTGTTGGCACACGGCGGTAAAGGGCTTGTGGGCGTGGCAGCAGCTTAAGTTGTGGGTGTTTTTTGGCTTTAACGCGTTAAATATGCAACAAAAGATCAACAACAAACAACAAGGAAAACAGAAACAAAAACAAAACGCAAACATCAAACGCGCTTAAAAACGCCTGTAAAACGCGGGAAACGCGTGTGAAACGCGTACGTGTGTGTGACATTTAAACTCATAGAATCGTTTTTGTGCTTTTGTTTTACAGCAAATAAAAATGAGAATTTCGCAATTGAAATTAAATGCTATTAAGAAAAAGTGTAAAAGTGTTGCCTTAACAATAAAACTTCCCTGTTGAAATTATATACACAAATATACAACAATATATACAAACAAATATATAAAGAAATATATTTTTAATACGACGATAATAAATTAATTAGAAATTAAGCAAAATGCGCCTAAAAGAAACCACAAAAAAGCAACCGCCCGCAATGGCGCTGTTAACGTCGACGCCGACGTCGACGCTGTCGGGTGAAATGTATAAAACGCTGCGCAGAACGCCGCCAGCAGTGTCCCAGCAACAACACCTCCATCACCAACAACAACTGCATTTACAGCAGTTACAACAACAACAACAACAGTATCTGCAACAACAACAGCTGCTGCAGCAGCGCTGCTCCAGCGTTGGCAGCACCAGCAGTAGCGGTACCTGCGAAACGGAACGTTCCACACAATCATCCTTATCTGCATCCTGCTCTTATTTCTCTTCCTCCTCCTCATCATCGTCATCATCGTCGTCATCATCTGCATCGCTATTGGCGTCAGCAGCTTCAACGGCTGCGTCGGCGTCAGCGTCGGCGCTGTCAGCGCTCTCACCGTTAGCCGCCATGGCAGCGAGCGTTGACGAGGCCGCTGCTGCTGCGGCGCTGGCTGCGAATATTGCCGAATCTTTTACATTCTTGCAACAACATGCGGCGCATCATTTTCGCGACATTCTGTATGCGGCGCACATGCTGGGAAGAGGTAAAGAAGGGGTGGGAGAGGGGGGCTGATAGTAGGGGAACGGGGTAGGCTGGTGTGGGGGAGTAGGCAATGAGGAGTGGAACAGGGTTTGGCGGAGTGCTGAGATTGTTGCACGACCAGCTGTAGCTGTGGCCAAAAGCGGCTCACTCAACTGGTTTTCTTCTTTATTTATTTATTTAGCTGCTTTTTTTTTTTGGCCAAAACCAACCGACCAACTTTCACTTTATGCTTCGTTGCCACATTTCACTTGGCAGCAGCAGCAACAAAAAAAACAGAATTAAAAAAAAATATTTTCAAAATTTCCCAATGCATCCTTAAAAAACTTGAACCATTTATTTGTTTTTAATTACAAATTAAAAAACAAAAACTAATTTATAAACATTTTCTCATTAATCCATTAAAATTTTTTGTATTTTTATTAAATTTTTTCAATGATTTTTAAGAACTCTAAAATGTAATTGAATAGAATTTATTTTTTTTTTTTATTTCCCATTGATTTTTATGAACTTTTTCTGTCTCTATTTTGATTAAAATTAAACAAAAATTCTTTTTTAAATATCCCAAAGATTTTTAAGAACTTTTTATGTCTCTATTTTTGATTAAAATTAAACAGAAATTCATTTTAAATTTTCCATTGATTTTTAAGAACTTTTTCTGTCTCTATTTTGATTAAAGTTAAACAGAAATTCTTTTTTAAATATACCAATGAATTTTATGAACTTTTTCTGTCTCTATTTTGATTAAAATTAAACAAAAATTCTTTTTAAATATCCCAAAGATTTTTAAGAACTTTTTATGTCTCTATTTTTGATTAAAATTAAACAGAAATTCATTTTAAATTTTCCATTGATTTTTATGAACTTTTTCTGTCTCTATTTTTGATTAAAATTAAAGAGAAGTTACTTTTTTTATTTCCCATTTATGTCTATTTTTTTGATTAAAATTAAACTGTTTTAAATTTCCCAATGAATTATAAGCATTTTTCTTAACAAATTTAACTAAAAAAATTTTTATTTTTATAATTTTCCAATGAATTCCAAATATTTTTTCTCACTAGTTAAAATTATTTTAAACATTTCGCAATAAATCCTTAATAATTTCTTTTCCACTTCTGAACTAATTTTAGGCTATTATCAGCCCGCTGGTCCGCTGATTTCAACGCATGTTATTGCACCGCCACCGCCGCCGCCAGTAAATTCAGCAGCAGCAGCCGCCGCCGCCGCTGCAGCAGCCGCAGCAGCAGCTGCCAATCAACAGCAACCCGTTAAGAAGTTAGCGGAGGAGGAAACTGCAGATCAGGCAGCGAGTGCAGAGATCGATCCCGCAACAGCAGCAGCAGTAGCAGCAGCACAGCAACAACAGCAGCAGCAGCAGCAACAAGCGTATACGGGAGCCAGCGCCGTGGCAGCAGCCGCTGCCGCAGCCGCTGCAAGTGGACATCCGGGCGTGCCGTATCCGCGTTCCATGCACGCAGCTCAGATGCACTACTCGACGGCGTATCCGCCCAATTATTATACACCGTATCCGGGCGAGGTCATGTGCTATTCCCCGCCAGCGTATCAGCCCTACTTCTCCAGCAAGGTCTATCAGAGTGGACCACCGCCGCAGGCACCGCCACCGCCACCCTCGACGGGTCATCCTGTTGGACATACACATCCACCGCCGCCACCACCACCGCCGGCCGCCTATCGACGCTATCCGTATTATCAGCACGCCGCACCGCATTCCCATCCTCCGCCACCGCCGCCGCCACCACCGCCGGAATTGTACGATCAGCAGGCAGCATCACAGCATCCGCCACCGCAGGGTGCACTGCCACCGCAACAGCAGCCGGTATCCATAGCCGCCGCTGCTGCTGCCGCCGCCGCTGCCGCAGCCGCAGCAGCTGCCGCCGCGGGTGCAACAACAGCGCCAGTGGGTACACAGTTGGTGCCAGCCCATCAGCACCAGCCGCAGCCGCATCTAGAGCACTACCCAGGTCCGCCCAGCTACTACGCGGGCTACAGTCCCGGGGGACCGGGCGCCGCCGCCGGTCAGTGCTACACGAGGGGACTGCAGGGTCCGTATATGGGTAAGGAAAAGTATGGTTATATATATGTGTATAGATAAAGAACGACCGTCTATCAGGGGGGTGTATATAAGTTGGTAGAACCAGCAGCGAAACTGGGGAATTCGGGGGGAAAGTCAAAGCCAATTCCAAATGCTAACAGAGAGTTCTTAGTAAGAACGGTTGTAAAAGACACCCATATGAAGTGTATATAGATAAAGTAGGGTTGTCTCTATATCGAATGTATAGGGGAATACCCAGAATAACTCTTAGGGGAATACCCAGAACAACTCTTAGATAAAGCTACACCGTATGATTCCGAAGTAGTGAATACTTACTTAGTAAGATCGGCTATGAAAGACACCCATATGAAGTGAATATAGATAAAGTAGGGCTGTCTCTATATCGTATATATAGGGGAATACCCAGAACAACACTTAGTGGAAAGCTAGACCTTATTATTCCGAAATAGTGAATACTAGACTTAGTAAGAACGGTTGTAAAAGACACCCATATGAAGTGTATATAGATAAAGTAGGGTTGTCTCTATATCGTATATATAGGGGAATACCCAGAATAACACTTAGGAAAAGCTAGAAAGAATCTCTTCCATTAACTGCTGACCTTTTTTTCGGAAATCCGCAATTAAGATTAAAGATATATAAACCAAATGGATTATTTTTCAACCGACTTTTCTTATGAGACCTCTTGTATAGTCAACCGATCTAGAGTCAACTTTTCTTGGTATAGTTCTTGAAGTTCTTAACTCGTAGGGACAGACGAGCCTCATATAGTCTCTGAGATTTAGTCTTAAAAGTCAGCTGGAAAAACTGAAAGACTCTTGAACATTTTTGATCCTTGTGTAGTCAAAACTATAAGGCCGAGATGAATTAGTGTGGGACATTTGGCCTTACAAGTGAAGTCCTATTGAAATATAGGTAACAAGCTGTTAGATCGATAGATATTTTAGTTTGGGTAGTGTTGGTAAATACTAAAATATTTATAAACATTTTTATGTTTTGCAATTTTTGTAGAATACCCGCCGCAGTGTCCATGTCCAATGCAACAATCGTGTCCAAAAAACGTCCATACTGGGCCTCATATTGGTAGCAACAGCAGCAGCAGCAACAACAACAGCAGCAGCAACAGCAACAACAACATCAACAGTTCCATGCACAAGACGAACAGCAGCAACAGCAAGAACAACAGCAACAACAACACCAACAGTTTGTTGCTGAGTGCTACGAGCAACAGCAACAACAGCAGCAGCAGCAACATGCCTATGCATGGCAGCAATGTGAGCAGCGAGAGCAGCAACACATTGATTGCCAACAGCAAGAGCAACACTACAACTGCAACAGCAATGACAACAACAACATCGACAACGCTGACTACCAGTAGAGGCCCAGTTAAAAATGGCAACAACAACAATAACAACAACAACAATCACAACAGCAGCATTCGTGTGACAACAACGACTGCAACGGCAGCAACAAACACAACAGCAACAGTTGCAATGCTGTCAACAACAACAACAACAACAGCAACCACTACAACAACCACCAACAACATGGGCACCCAATGCCAAATGTTGGTGAAAACGGAGCTAAAAACCGACGACAGCAGCAATCATACAACGAAAATGCAATACGAAGCGCACGTAATGCCACCACCAACACCACCCGAAAGCTATTGTGCCAGCGATGACAAATTACTGGATGAACCCGACACGGAGCAAGAAAAGGACAAGGAAAAGGAGATGCAGATGGAGATGGAAATGGAGACGGAGATTGAGATGGAGAAAGAAACGAAGGAGCAACAGCAGCAGCGACAACTGTTGCAGACGAAAGAAATTGAATCGTATGATCTGACGGGCAATACGCCGCTACCGTCAGCAGTAGGCGTGGCACACGCCGGTACAATGCCACGCAAGGCGCGTATTGGCAAAAGCATGGCCAGAGAAATGGTCTATGCGGCAGCACAACAGCAACAACAGCAGCAGCAGCAGCAACAACTGTTGCAGCTGCAATTGCAGCTTAAACAAGCAGAAGCAGAACCACAATTGCCTTTTGTACTTAAAGCAGAAATCAAAGCAGAGACCAAAATCAAAATAGAGCACGATGATGCTGTTGTTGCAGCGGCAACATTAACAGCAGCACACACAGCGCAAGCAACACACACGGCAGCAACATGCAATAGACATATCAGCAAACTGCCTGATCTAAAGCCAACAATCAAAACAGAACCAGAGTTGGAAGTGGAGTTGGAGGTGAAGGAGAGTACAGACATGAATACAACAGCAACAGCCACAGAGACAGCAACGGCAACAGCAACAGCAACCAATACCAGCAGCAGCAACAAGCAGCGCATCAATCTGTTGTCGTCGTCCGCCACAACAGCAACACAAGGCAAAAAGGCCAAGGCGCATAGCTACAAGAGTCTCATTAAACAGGCAGAGCCAAAGAATTATTTATGTCCGGGACGTAAATTTATGCGTCGTTATGGCCGCACGCCGGCCAAGTATGTGAAACGGCGACAACTGTTGCTCACACAGCGGCAGCAGCAACGTTTGCGCGCCCAGCGACGCGAGCAGCAGCAACAGCGCAAACAGCAGCAGCAACAGCAACAGCCACCACATCAGCAACAACAGCTGGCGGCCGCACATGCCGCACAACAGACGACAGCAACCACAGTTGCCACCGTGTCGACCACCACCAGTGACAACAACAATTGCTGCGAGCAGGCAACAACAACAATGGGACTCGCCAACGCCTGTTCGCCTAGCGCATCGCCAAAACGCGTGCGACCGCGTAAACAGGCAATTGCTGCCTTGCATTTGCTGGAGAGTTTGGATGCAACATTAACACGTGGTTACTTTAGTGATCCGGAGTTGAATAGCAGCAGCAGCGGCAACAGTTGTCGCGGGCAGGCAACAGTTGGTCTCTATGCGCCAGCAACACCCTCACCACTGCTGGCAGTTACACAGCAGCAACAGCAGCAGCAGCAATCGTTGCCCGCGGCAGAGAAGCGTTCCAAGTCAGAGACTAAAAAGCCGCTGCCAGCAGCAGCAACAGCAACGGTTGCGCTTGCAACGCTTGCAACAACGCTGGCAGCGCAGTCAACTACCTCAGCTGGCGTTGAGCCGGCGGCCAAGAAGCCGCGCAAGCAAACGGTCAAGGTCAAGACCAAGGTCAGAGCGACAACGGTCAAGGGACGCAAGGCGGCAACGGCAACGACAACAGCAACAGCAACAGTTGCTGCCAGCACACTGACGGCAACAACAATTCCCGCTGCTGTCGAGACCAATAACAACGAATATCAAATAGCAGATTTGCAGGCGCAAAAATGCAATGCCACGCCCATAGTGCCAGTTGCTGATGCAACGATGACAGCAACAGTTGCTGCCGAAACAGCAGCAGCAGCGACAGCAACAACAACAACAACTCAGCCTCAGCAACATTCCGTTGAGCAACACAAGTTCCTGGTGCCCACAAATCCTGCAGAGCCCATAGCCATGCCTACCACAACAACAACAACAGCAGCCGCCTCTACACGCCACGCCCACACAGCAACGCATACGAAACGCGCTCGCTCCCGCTGCAAATTTGGGAATCGCAAGAAGCAGCGTCAACGTCCCAGCGGCGTCAGCTTCGAATTGGACGAGACGCAACCGCCGGCGACGCGGGCGAACGTGGTGCCCAAATGGAACAACGGTTGGATGTGGGCGGGGAAGGCCTTTCAGGGCGCGGTCTTTCTCAATGTAAGTGCAATCATTTACAGTTACCAACACGCACGGTTTCACAAGAGAAGAGAAACATTTTTAAGACTTTGAGCTTTGTGAATTGAAGCTTCAATTCCATTAACCCAAAATGGACAAAAAGAAAGAAACTTGGTAATTAGAATTGAACTTGGATTCATGTCAAGTTTTAAAACCGCATACGCTGATATGAATCAATCAGTTAAACTTGATTAATCCGACTAATAAAGCTGAACCAAACCTTTGAACCGAAGCAAACCGAACTAAATTAAGCTTAAAACTCTCAGAACACTCTTTGAATCCAAAACTTTAGTCCTCTTCAATCTCTTAAATCTGAATCAATCAGTTAAATTTGATCTTCAATGCAATACTTCTTTAATCTGACTGATAAAACTGAACCAAACCTTTGAACCGAACCAAATTGAACTAAATTAAGCTTAAACTCTCAGAACACTTTTTGAATCCAAAACTTAAGTCCTCTTCAATATTTGGCACTGTTAAACCAAGCTGAACTTAAATATGAATCAATCAGTTAAACTTGATCTTGCTTCTTTAAGCCAACTAATAAAGCTGAACCAAACCTTTGAACCGAACCAAATCGAACTAAATTGAGCTTAAAACTCTCAGAACACTTTTGGAATCCAGAATCGATTTTTTTTTATTGGCCTTAAAAATACTTTGAACCCTTTAGAAGAGGGTACAATAGGTCTTATAGCCAAAAACAGTTTTTTCCTTTAAGTTTTGCCCATTTGCCGAAGCGCTTCCCCATGGGATGGCGAAACTTTCAACGCGTTTTTCTTAAAACACGAGTTTACAAGGCGGCGTACACGATAACTTGAAAAGGGCTTGGTAGATCAGTGTAAAATTTTTACACAAGCTACTTAAATATATTATCTATGATTTAATCGTTGCCTGCAGCTTGCAGCGCACTCTACACTCAATTTTTCTACAAAATATAAAATGTTAAAATTCTAGAAATTTCTTAAAAAGTTTATAAATCTCTTCAGGATAAATCTTTGAAAACACGTGTGTTTTGGGCCTCATAACTGCTTGTAACCCCTTAAATATTAAGCACTGTTAAACCAAGCCGAACTTAAATCAAGAATTTAAAACTTGCATTCTTATGTTTATTTCTGCTTTCCTTTCCTTAGAGCGATGATCCAATGGTGCTGCGCACTTGTTACCCAGCAATGCAGCACGTGGAGGGTGACATCATACGAACACGGGACTGTGTGCTGCTCAAGGCCAACGAGGATAATGAGCTGCCGTATGTTGCCAAAGTGGCGCATCTCTGGCAGAATCCCGAGGATGGTAAGCTGGCGTGTAATGTACTAAGACCATTTTGAACTAGTTACATTTTGCTATAATTTATTAAACAAGTGTTGAGAATTTGTTAAGTTCTTACGTTGATTTAACTAATTATACCTTAACTTTAACAGGTGAGATGATGATGTCCTTGCTGTGGTATTATCGACCCGAGCACACGGACCAAGGACGACAGCGCAACGATTGTCCAGATGAGGTTTATGCATCGCGTCATCGGGATCACAACTCGGTGGCCTGCATTGAGGATAAGTGCTACGTGCTGACCTTTAGCGAGTATTGCAGGTGAGTGAAAAATAAATTTAATAGAAAAGAGAAAATAATTTTAATTGAAATGCAAATTCCATTTAGATATCGTCGACGTCTGCGCGCTGCCGAGGAGGATGTGGAGGATGTGAGCATTGTGCCGCGACGCAGCAATACGTCAAATTGTTTTACAGTACGCACTGTGCCGGATCACACAAATCCTGAGCTGGTGATGTTCTGTCGTCGCGCCTACGAGTTTCGAACACGTCGTCTGCTCAAATTACCACAGAAGAACGCGCTCGTGTGCAGCTAGCGACGAATGCCACAGCCCAAGGAGTTGGGAAAACAAATGGAAACTGCACTTGACGCTAAGGAGCACGAAATGGAGACATGAAAGCGATTGAAGCATGAAAAACAATGTGGAAAAATGAAAAACTTTAGATACATTTGCTTCATAAGCGTTTAAGGGGCGAGAGAGTGTTGACAAACAAGACAAAAAAGAAACACACACACATGCACACACACACACACACACACGACCAACATGGGAAGAGCTAAATGAAAATGGAAAATGCGAAAATGACAAAGGGGAAATGTAATTGAATTGATGCGCAAAGCAACACGCAAATTTTCAACGGGTTTACATTAAAAATCCTATGTAATTTACATAATTTATTATTTATTATGCGCCCAACGCACACACACACACACACACATAATTTGTTATTAAGTTAATTGTATTTATTATTGAGTTTAGTCAACAATCTTAAGTTTCACACTACACTCTTATACTTTTTGTTTCCTTTATTTTTTAGTTTATTAGATTTTTTTTTTGTTGATTCTCAGTTTTCAATGAACAATTTCAATTGAATTTCAACTGACACTACTCTACAAAATTAATGCTCAGGCAAAAAACAATTTGCGCACACGCTCTGCCAATTGGAGTATAAATTGAGAGATTCCAAGATCCAAATGAAAGCGAGACAGAGTTAGGAAGATAAGGATAGAAAGCAAGTGAATGAGAAAGAGAAAAAACTTAACACAATTCTACGTGCTGTTGGTTTTTTTGTTGTTAGTTTTTGTAAGCAAACTATTAATGAAGAAAAATGAAAACATAAACAAAAGTAACGAAAACAAATGAAATGTGAGAAAACATAAAAAAATATTTATATATATATATATTTTGCTGTTTAATTTTTTTTTTTTTTTTAGTTTATGTTGAGCAAAATACTTTGAGAAATTTGATTTCTGCAACAAATGATGTATAGTTTTTTTTTTAAATCTATAATTTAGACCAAATTAAGTACATAAACTACAATTTTTTTTATTATAATTATGACATATAAAGAATTATATACACACATATATATAAAATATAAACTATATATTATTAAAGCACTATGTTTAAGTTGCGTAACAAAAATCCTTAAGAATCGAGAGTAAAACAACAACAACAACAAGTCACATACATTAACAACAAGTACTCTAATTATACCTATTATTTAATTTTAATGCTTGGCGTTTTTAGTTTATAATTGAAAATCATTTGTTTTATACCAAATACAATATAATTTATGCACTTAATTTTAAACAAACACACACACACACACAAGCGTACACACAAACACATATAAACAGTGTATTATCTATTAATTATAAATATTATTATTATTATTATTATTATTATTACTATTATGATCATTATTATTTTCTACTAAATTTTTTCTTATAATGCTAGAAAAGCACATAATAAAAATCCATTTTAATCGAATTTTGCGTATTTGAAAACAAGGTCTTGCAGCAATTTGTTGGAATTTGGTTAAAATCTTTTTATATACGAGGCAGTTTCAGAATTTTTGAGTTTTCTTTTAAAAGTATGAAGGTATGAAAACCCGTTTATTACATTTAAGATAAAACAAAGTAAATACTTTTAATATTCCTTCCGGCTTGAGAATCATTAAAACAATTTTAAATTACCATAATTCATGGGGTTTTGAATACTATGCGAATTTTTTCGTAAGCTGAAACCAAAGTTAGAAGTCTATATTTATTTTGCTATATTTTTATAATTTTTTTTGTTTACCATTAACACTCCAAGTCTAATTAAATGCCTATTTAGGTAACGTCTTTTGAGAGTAAGGTTTAAAAAAATCGTTGCCTACTTTTAGGCTGCGCCAAAATTCAGATGAAAGTGAGTGCAGCAAAGGAGCAGCAACTTAAGCCTTTTAAATATAAGCGACTTATGCTTTCCACTTTGATTTATCTATTACAATTATTAAACCATTTTTTTATTAAGTTTAATTTGGTATTTATTTCTTAGATTGCGCACTTTAAGGCTGCAAGAACTTTAGAAAACTCAAAGCTGATTTCGATTTGGTTCGATTTGAGCTAAAGTTGAAGGTGTGCCAAGAAAATTAGTAGCAAGCATAAAGCATAAACATACATACATACGTACATATAAGCATGTAGGGGGCTAAAAAATAGGCGTGTCAAGAGCTATATATGTAGAGCAGTAGAGAGAGCGAGCGTGAAAGAAGCGTTTAATGTGTGTGGCTTAGACACAGGTGTTAGCAATAGAAACGCGTTAGAGATAGACAAGCAACAAAGAAACACACACACACATACACATATACTCACATACAAATACACGCACATATACATAGGTAAGTATTAATGAATAGGGAGCATAGCAGAAACATATGAAACATGTATACCAATACAAAACATACATATATATCAAACAAAATATATAGAACAAAACAGTTTTCAACTCGGACCATATAGGGAATGGTAAATCTAATGATAACGCTAATGAAAATTAAAATGCTAATGAAACAGAAACAAGAAAAAAACACTGAAAAACAGGAGAATTAATTCAATTACAACACTGAAAGGTATACAGAGAGCAAGAAACTAGCCAAAAAAAAAAAGAAAATTAAAAATTATATTTGTACGATATCGTATACCCTAGGAACACACACACAAACAGACAGACAGACAGACATACACACACATACACTTACAAGTACATATACTGGGCCTGAGTATAATAAGCTGGTCAGATTTACAATACATATACATACATATACAACACTATATACACTATATAAACCTATATATATATATATAAAATATATATATTTCTATAGACAATGGAGAACAACAACAAAATACTAAACAACAAATGGTTAAACATCTCATATATTTGTATAATAGTCGGTTTTTTTTTTTAAAGAAGTTGCAAACTTAGTACAGTCAAAACAAAACACACTCAAACACTCTCAAACACACAAGTAATGCCTGAAAGTAATACTGAAAATACCAATCTACAAAATGTAACGTAAAAAAAAAATAACAAAAATAATTATTAAATTAACAAAATTCCGAGTTACTTTTTTTTTTTTAAACAAATGTTATCGATTAATTATAGCAAATAATATTGACACCAAAAATCAAAGGTTTGTTTCCCCTTGCCTCCCCAACACCGTAAAAGTATATGAAATTTTGTAATTTGTTTTCCTAAAACAAAAAAAAAAAAAAAAAAAAAATAACCAAAAAAAAAAAAAAAAAAAAAAAAAAATAGTTAAATGCATATATTCTATATATAATCCGTTTGATTACATGAAATATTATTGTACAATTATAAACAAGTTGAATTTTTGCAAATGCCCATACACCCCCCAAATTGAAAATAATATTTTCCAAATTTTTATCCACTTTTTATTTATTTATTTTCATTTTTTCATTCAACATTTGAACAATGTTTGAAAACAATGCCAATGAATGCATTAATACATTTAGCAATACAAAAACAAGCAACAAGAAATGGAAATGAAAAAAACAGTCATAAGCATCAAAACGGTCAATAAAAATCAAAACATTGTTTATTAGACAAATAAATGTATTTTTTGGCAAACTTCTTTTATTGTGGTGGGGTGTACAAATTACAGCTCAAGTTTATCAGCTTTTTGAAGATTAAACTTGAAAGTTTTTGAATAAGTGACAAAGCGTAAGTATGCAGAAAATATTAAATGGTGTAGATTAAATAAAATTTAATTTGTGCAAAAAATACAATTGGTTAATTAACAGTTATTTAATTATTTGATCAGAAGAAAAGTGCTGGACTCTTATAGAACTGTTGAACTACTTTTACTTTTCTTAAATCATTTCTGTAATATTTTTAAGCGATAACTTGGAAGCTTATACCTTTTTTACTCAATAAATATTAAATAATTTTTTTCTTGCTGGAACTGAAAGCCGTTAAAAGTGTTTTGTAGTAAACAAATTAATGTGTTAAGTAAGCAAATTGATTAGTTGCAATAAAAGTAATTTGTGTTTAGCTTACATTTGATTAACCTTGGGCATTGTGACAGTTATGTCAAGTTTACACGATTAACACACGTAGCTCATAAGTGGGTAAGTACAACAGGTACACAGAGAGAAAAAAATGCTGTTTTTATAGACTTAAACATAATTAAATAATGTAGCTTAAAAATGAATTAAAATAAATAAATAATTTATTTTGAAATGTTATTTGTAATATCTTAATATTTTTTTAAATCTTAAATTTCTTTAAAATTCGAGTAAAATATGTAGTAAAAAATGAGTTTACTAATGTAAGCAAAAAACTTTTACAGTTTCTACTACTGACAATATTTAATGTTAATTTTAGCCCAGAATACCTTAATTTTTCACAGTGCATGACTAACTAAAGAAATTGAACTAAAACCAAATCGGCTTCCCATTATAAATTCCAGTTGCAGATCCATTAGCACGTCTAGTTGTTAACTCAAAACTGAAAAAAAAAGTAATCACGCCCACAACAAAGTTGCACGTTGGTCTAGCCAAGGCTGATAAGCATCCAATACACGTAGAGTCCGAGTTCCAAGTGCTGTGAAGTAATTTCCATCTACTCCCCCGTCGAGGGGAACTTGACATTGATAAGCTCGATTCAACTGACGCATTTTGTGTGGCCTTAGAAACCTTAAAACTTGAGTCTCTAACTGAAATTAGTTGCGACCGCAATTAAGTTAATCGCATCAACATTTGTTGCTATTTTACTTTGTACTTGTTGAGCTCTTTTTGTTGCTGTTTTGTGGCATGTTCTCAGGCTTGGGCAAAATACAAAAAATTATTTATTCATATTTAAAGAAAGTCAGCAATTCATTTTCGTGTTCTCACAACCGCAGGCCAATTACCTTCGTGTACAAATCAGCGGTAGTTCTACGACAGCCACGCACAGTGGAGCCGAATATGAGGAGTGTCAGTACAGGCAGAAGGCGTTTCCAACCCCATAAAGTATATATATTCTTGTTCAGCAGCATCAGCTAAGTCGATATAGCGTTGTCTGTCCGGTCTGCCATCAGAAGCGGTAGTAAAATAATTATAAATGGTCATGCGATAGTTCTGAAATGTATGCAGTTCAGTAAAAAATCGAGTTATTCACTTCCACTAACGGTTCAGTAGCTTTAACTATCAGAGTATAGCTAAATATAGATATATATAAATATAGCGACAGTCACGTTAAGTTAAGTAATCTTAAATCCTTAATAAATTCACAACAAGTAAATATTAATTAAAAGTAATTAAATAGAAATTAATTTTATGGTGTACTCCTATGAAACTTGTCTTCAAGCTAAAAAAAATATTTATTAACAATAATCGTAAAGTATTTTATTTTTTATGTAATAAATTTATTTCAGTTTCGCATCAGCTACAAATGTTATCGATAGCTAATTATCGGTAGAAAAAAGTGTTGTTTAAACTGATTAACAAGAATTGTTAATAAGCATGCTTTAAAGTTACATTGAAAATTAAATTAAAAATAAAATAAAGTAACTTTTAATTGAAGAATAAAGTTTAATGTCAAATCAAGAAACTATCGTATAGCAAACTGAAGCTCAAAACAGATAATTATTGGGGATATAAGAGTATACACAAAAGATACATTTAGTATTAAGGTGGCACTAAAAATCCACTTTAACAAGAATTGTTAATAAGCATGCTTAAAAGTTACATTGAATAATCAACGAAAATTAAATAAAAATATAATATAATAACTTTAAATAGAACAATAATTTTTAGTCTCAAATCAAGAAACTATCGACAGATAATTATTGAGAATATAAGAGTATATACAAAATATACATTTAGTATTCAGGCTGCACTGAAAAGCCACTTTGCCCCACCGTCCACTGGCGCATTTCGAGTACTCTTTACCGGCATTCGCATTCATTTGAATGTATTCGCACACTCATTCGCACACGGACTCGCGTGAGTCGCAGATGTCTCTACTAATTAGTATCTATATAAATAAATACTCGTGTATCTCGTACACTTTGTATATAGATACAGATTATCTTTTTGTTTTTTCTTTTTTTTTTTGGCGTCATGTTTTCATTTTGGCTGTGAGAATAGATGAGCTCATAACTGAGTGAATCAGTTAGTGAATTTGAAGCTCGTGCTGTATCAACAGGTGTGTGCTACAGTTTACAACATTTTTGTTTCTTTGGGCTAATTACAGGGGCGGTTCTGGTCTAAACAACTTTGACTTCAACTTCTAGAGTATCGCGTATGTTTGTTGTGGGTGACGATGTTGTTGACAGTCGATTAAGTTGCGCAACTGCCTGGGAAATTACAAAACTCAGACCGTTTTACAAAGCGTTTAGAATTCGAATAATGTTTTCTGATTTTGTTCAGGGTTAACGATGCTGTTTAAGCCCGATTTGTAAACTGTTTAATAACTGCTTTGAAGTGCCTGGAATTGGGAATGGAAAACAACTGAAAGTCGTCAACTGAAACTTGTCTCAAGTTGTTCATGAGAAAATTCTGTACTAAAACTTAACTATTGCATTCATTTTCTAGTGCCTAAACCGGTTTAGGTAAAAGTAAACTAATGTGGAGTAAAGTAGGAGAAGTCAGTTGCATTTATTTTAAATAGATTTTTAGTAGAGTGATTTTTACAATTGTGAAATTCTTCTCCGTCTGTCTAACCGTCTCTATGAATTACTGCAACTCATAGACTATAAGAGCTAGAGGCAACAAATTTTATATTAAGTCGTCTGCGTAAATTGTGTAAATATATTTGCATAACTGCATAACTTGGAAAATACTAGAGCTATCGTAATCTAGTTTATACATTATGCTCATGGTACTATTAAAACTATCCTAGCAAAGTTTCATTCGAATCGGACAACTGTGTTCTATAGCTGCCATCGGATAAATCGGCACTAGAATGAGCACGAAGTCTTTCACAGTCGGCTCGCTCGACTGTATTCCTTCCAACTAATTAAATTTATACTGAACATCAAGGGTTTGTAGGAAAATAAAATAAATATCTGTATCTACACACTGTTGCAGTAAAAAGAATTTCATTCTAGTCAAAGCTTTAGCAGCAATAACTCCAATTTATGCAGTCTGTACCCAATGTATAAAGGGTACAGGCTGCATAAATTGGAGTTATTGCTGCCTGCTTTATTCATAAGTGATTCTTTGTCATCTCACTAGTGACGAAAGCAGAAAGGAAAATCATATATAACACTCGTTTCGACGCTTTGCCTGCACACTGGGTGTATGTGTATTTAAGTACTCTTCCTGTCCGTAGGTACTCATATACTCACACCCAGTTTATTTGTTATTCAGAGCTTAATTAATGTATATATCATTTGTAATTGATGCAAATGTCTAATTGCAATATGAAACCAGAGATTGAACCCAATGATTTCATAAGCCTTCGTGAGCTGCGAGCAACGCAAATTTGTATAACTTTCATTAATTACTCGGTAATTGTATGCCGTGCTAATTAACAATTTAACTGCGCATTAACTGAAATAAATAATAAATAAATATACTTATATATCATATAAAAAAAACTTATTTTTTGGTTCTTAGCGTAAACTCAACAAACGCACTTTTATTGCTCACAGATCTCAATAATTTTGGTATTTCTTTTACGTATAAATAAAACTTAAAAACTAAAAAAAAAAAAAAGTTTATCAAAGAATATATATCAAAAGTGAGGTTAGATGTTCAGGTTCTCGAGGCGAGCAGTGCTAGTGCCATGGCCACGCCCATTGAAGCCACAGTGGTGCCTGCACTGCCGTACGCAAAGCGATTGTGTGGATAACCCGGTTGGCCGGGCAAACCTGGTTGTCCAGGTAAACCCGGCTGTGCGCCCACACCGCCATTGTAGGAGAAGGGACGTCCATGTTCGTCCGTACCGCTCACATAGTAACCACCGTTACCACCCGCTCCGCCGTAGGTTCCACGGGAATCGACACCGGCATAACCGTAACTGATTTGTGGATCCTGATTGCCCAGACTGCCGGGTGGATGCATGCCGGGTCCACCCTGCTGCGAGTTGGCCCAGGCACCCGCGCCGGCATTGTTGCCACCACCCCAGGTAGCTCCTCCGGCCTGTGCGTGCACTGTGGGTAGAAATCACAGAAATTATGTACAAAATTATTTAAGAGTTTTGGAAAATATTTTAATAAATTATTTAAAACACTAAAAAAATTTATTGAAAATTTTTGACTCTGAAATTTACATAAAATAAATTTAAAAAAACAACAAAGCAATAAAATTATTATTGGTTTAATAAATAAAATTTCTCTACAATTTGTTTTTTAAACTAATAAAATGTGATTTTAATTTACGTATTTATTTTTTAACTCTAGAATTGTATGACATTTTAAATAAAATTTTTGCCTTTTTACTTAAAAAAATAACACCACTTGAATTTGTATAGATTTATAGACAGATAGCTTTATATAAATATATTTATTATAGAACTGACATAATAAAAAATTATTTATGAAAGCATTTATTTATGTAGTTTAACTATTATTGGTTTATTAATTTTTTGGCTCTGAAAAATTTTAGAAAATTCTCAAATGCTCAAAAAGTTTTAATTTGAACTGACATAATAAAAAATATTTATGAAAGCATTTATTTATGTAGTTTAACTATTATTGGTTTATTAATTTTTGGCTCTGAAAAATTTTAGAAAATTCTCAAATGCTCAAAAAGTTTTAATTTGCTCCTTTATTTGGTTTATTTATGATTTAAATAATTATTTGTTGTTTTTATTTATTTTTCTGCAGTTTAACAAAATCAAGTTTGCTTTTAAATTTATAAAAAAAATAAAATTTGTTTGGGTTTTCACTGACATTTTTTCATTTTTTTCGTGTTTAATCCTTGACACTGGTAATCCATGGCGTGTAAACGGTTACAAATCGGTTAACTTACCTGCTGAGAGTGCGGCCAAAAGGCAAAAGACAACAACACAATTCCGACGATCGCTTTGAGACATGTTTCAAGCCTGGTCGACTAGCTGCAACTAATTCGCTGGCGGCAACACGTCAACGGTTTTAAACTGGTTCCCACAGACGGGCCAAATGAACCCTCTTCCTCTTCTTGCCCTACCCATCCCATTCCACACCCTCTCTCTCTCTCTCTCTCTCTCTGTTGTAGTGTAAGCGAGTCATCATTGTTTTGTTTTTGTTATTGTCATTGTTGTTGCTTTTAATTGTTTACCCGCTCATTGTGCACTTACAGTGGGCATCAAACATTTCTGACTAATTTTGGCCAGCAAGTCTGAGTTGACTCTGCGTCAATTCATAGACAATCTGTTGACCAGCAGACTCACAACTGATTTAGTTGACTTTGAAAGTAATAAATTCATAAACAATTAAAAATATCTTAAAGAATTTGTTTAAAATGTATTGCAGTGTATTTAAATTGCCTTCTGCTGTAATTTTTGTAATAAAAATACTTTTTTTCTCTTTTTGTTTCAATACAGAACACGCAAATTTGTGTAAAATTGTTTTCTTCTTGTTTTTGTTGTTGTTTTTGTTTTTGTGGGACTTGACGTGAGAGGCGCAAGTTTTTTTTCCGGTATAGAACACGTTAATTCGTTGGCTCATTAATGATATGCATGACGAGACGATGGAACAGACCTGGAGATACTTACCTGGAGATACTTTAGCTGTGAACACAAATTGAGACGGGAGCAAATGAGTTTTCATATACAACTGAGAGATGTGTCAGCTACTTGATAATAAATATCAACAGCAAAGCACTAAATGAGCAAAACAAAGACCAGAATAACAACAGCAACAACAACAGCAACAAGTGCATTACTTTTACTTTTATTTTTGGTTACAAAGCAGCCACTTTTTAACACATTTCGTTTATGGTCAAAGCCCTGTGATGCTAACAAATTTCGAACGCAACTGAAATTGAAACTCAGTTTACGATTTGAGACCTGGAAAACACAATGCACTCGCCTTGTTGTTAGTAAAAAAAAGACCAAAGTCGAATATTTGTGGGTTTACATCATATGCAACAGTTGTCGATCATTTCTTTTACTTTCTAACAGCTCAACAAAACTAATGTTAAACCTTAAGTTTAACTTATAAAATGATAAAGTAAATATTCAAGGTTGTAGCTTTGTACCTTTGTAAAAAGCTCATTGCGAAATTTATAATTTTATTTATTGAGTATTTTTATGTGCAAGTTCTTTGAATTTTGTTTAAATTAATTTTCTATACACACATAACTATAAAATAGTATTTTCATTAAAAAGCCCCCGACATTTTTGCCTTAGAAACCTAATTGTACTCCTTGAAATTTCATTTAAAGTTTACTCATAATTAATGTGCAGTTAAATGGCTTATTAAAATATTTACCATTGATTTACAATAAAATATATAATATAATCTTTTAAAATAAATAAATAATTTTACAATTTTTTAAGCTAAACAATTAAAAAATTACCCTAATTTTTATTAGTTAATGAATACACTTTTATTTTATCGAAGCAAATAACAAGTAGCAAACAAACGATTATAGTAAAATATAGGAAAAAATTGGTTAATAATCCTAAATTACTCTCTAGTTTGTCTTTAATGTATTTGGAGCTTTAAAGCTTTCCATTACACAGTAAAAAATCACTAAAAAGAAGCTAAATATGCCCGAAAACATAAAATTTGCGCAAATAACTGGAGTAGAGTTGCTGTACAGCGCCATCTGTTGCCTGGATTGTGCAAATAAATGTATATGGCAGCACTGAATAGAGTTGCCACCTGCAACTGCGCACTAAACTGGTTAAGAAACAGGCGAAAATGGCAATACTAGTAGAGCTGGTCATCCCCTCTATTCCCGGAACTAGCTAAGGGTATGAACCTGTGTGTGTGTGAGTGTGTTTTCGTGTGTTATTGTTGTTTTCCTCTATTTAGCTGTTTTTTCAACGGATAACGATAGCTTTTTGCAGCATCGCCCGTGTGTGTGTGTGTGTGTGTGTGTGTTTGTTTCATACTTTTCGGCTTGATAGTGACATTGTTCGGCTCGGTCCGCCATTAAGTTGGCTTTTGAAGGCTTCAGTCTGTTGGCTCTTGGTGGTGGAATTTCAGTTGCAGCAAAAGCGCCAGCAGCGGCAGCCAAAAGTAGTTGCCACATTTGTGTAATCAATCAAAGAACATTTTTTTTTTGTTTTCTAAAATCGTTAAATTATTGCAAATTAAAAATTATAAACAAAAAAACGAAAGTGGACAGCGAATATGTGGCTTAAAACATAATTAACTTGATTGGCTAGCGCCAGCTATAAGCAGCGAAGCAGCTAAAGAAAAGAGAACCGTAAAGAAAGAAACAAAACAACAAAAAAAAAAATGCGAAAAACATAAACAAAAGTTTGCGTGAAAAGCAGAAAGTAAAAGCAACAAATAAGTTAAAAATCAAGTGCACAAATTAAAATAATAAGTAATAAAAAAAAAAATAAACAAATACGTGAAGCACAACAACAAAAACAACAACAACGGGGTGCCAGCAACAACAAAAGAGAAGAAGAAAAAATTTATTGCATCTATTCAGGCGCATAAAATAAAATGAGCGCAAAGGTAGGCAAAGAGAGCGTGCCGCTCTCGCTCTTTCACCCGCTCGCTCTCGCTCGTGCGTGTGCGATATCAACAATGCTGCAGCGACTGCGACGGCGGCAGCGGCATTCCTCCCATCCCACCACTCCCCACCGCTTTACCGTTTTAACTTGCATGCTCTCTGGCACTCATCTACTCCCCGACTCTCTTTTCAATCGCACACAACTAATTTGTGGCTAATGAAATTTTTAATTGGTTTTGCAATTTAATCAGCAAGCTGTATACACTTCCCTTCCCTACCCACTCTATTGCCACGCCCCCCTCCCTGGCGCATGCAGGCTAGTGCACAATTAGTGCGAGTGGTATACACAATTTTGAAACGCTTGTAGTTCAAACGGAGCCAGCAGCGATTTAAGTCCGAGACATATGTCTAACATATGTCACATAAGTAAGCAGGTCACTGACAGCCGAAGAGAGTCAGCTTAAGAGATAAAGAGTAAGAGCAACTGAGTGCGAGTGAGGCAGTGGTTTCAGTGTATGTGTGTGTGTGCTTCGTATACAGTTATGCGTAGCCAAGCAAAAGTTTGAACTTGCTTCAAATGCAATTTGACGCATGAACAGCTGCTTCTGCGGCTGCTTCTGCTTCTGTTGCTGTGCTGGGAATTGCACATTTAGCTACCATTCGCTAGCATTCTCCTATGACCACCCCTCTGTCTGCTGCTCAAACCGCTTTTGACGCCCATTCCACACCCACCACACTCGCAAATCCGTTAACAAGCAAAAGTTTGTGTATCCATAGAAATGCGCAGTTTGCCAAAATCTACACAGATTAATAATTTGTTTGTGATTTGATACCCTTGCCAAGAGATGCTTTTGATTTGGCTAAAATATAATCACTCGCTTGATTAAGACTATTTAATTGGAACAGTTTCATAAATAATTTGTTGAAACAGAACTCATTTCTTGATGATTTCAAATATCAATAATTTGTTGAATTATCTAATTGAAACTATATAAGTTTAGTTTAATAACAAACTGCTCATATGTCTAAAGCTTTAGGCCTTGTTTATCATTTAGCTAATGATGATTTCAAATATTTCAGTTAGTTTATTTATATTTTCTAATTTGAAAATAAATAAGTTTAGTTATTAACAAACTGAAACTTCATATGAGTCTAAAGCTTTATGGCCTTGTTTATCATTTTTTAACAGAGTGTCCAAAGTTTACGCTTAAAAATTTACTTTTTTTTTTGAAAAACCTTTCTTTCTTAAGACAGTTATATGTTGGAAAAGTTAGTCACAAAGTAAAATAATCCACCTTTGTTTTATTAAATTGATTAAATCCGATTTCAACTAAAATTAAACAATTTTTTTTTTGCTTATAAACTTGAAGTTTTATGACTTTTATGACGAAACTATCGTAAATGGCTGCTTTATTGAACAATTTATTTTTTCAAATTTAATAGTAATAATTTAAATACTAGAAATAATAGAGCTCTTTAAATTTAATTGAAATTTAAGTAAATGTAATTGATTGTTGAGTAATAAAATTACTTATTTCATAAGCGTATTCAGAGTTCGATAGGAAATATTTCAACATTTTTGATCTTAGCAAAATTTACGAGCTGTCGAAAGCCACAAGTTTTGCGTCTTTGTTTTTCATGTTTTTCATATTGTCCAAATAGAGGAATGAATGTTTAAAAAGTTTTGGTATTTGAATTTTCATATTGTATAAATATTTGGGGGATTTTATCGAAGTAATAATACATTTTAGAGGCAAATATTTACAAAACGAAAATTATTTTTACTTTGTTTAAGCAAGCAATTAAACTTATGTTAAGTGTGGGATTTTTTATTAGAAGTGTTAGCAAAACTTAATAAAAGTTTGAGTTTTCTACAGCTTGGTTTAATCTTAAGAATTGTGTGTATCTTAAACTAACAAATCATTGAATAAATAATATGATATGCAAGTGCTTTTAAATTATTTACAAGACTCTCTTTCTTTCAAAACCTCTGAGTGCAAATATGTTGTTGAATTTGTCGGTTTCACAAGCAGCTCATAAATATATAATATATATGAATGAAATGTGAATAAGTTGGTGTTAATTTATGGAGAAGTAGTTGCAGACTCAAAAGGTTCAGAAATAAAAAAGATTTGCATATAACAATTTATATATTTCAACTCCAAATTAAGTGCTTGCAAAAGTATTTTCTTTGCTCCATAAATATATTTTTAAAGATTAAAAAAGTCTTTTCTCTATAATGTGCTGTATTTTGATCAGTGTAGGAGTAAATTTGTGTCTCATTACTATCCTAAATTATTTATATTGCCTGTGATTGATGTAGGCTTTGACTTGAACTGAACTGGAGTGTCACACCAAGTCGTGTTGGGCTGTCAGAGGGAAAGAATGTCGAGCAATGTCTTGTAATGAAAAGGCAAATGCGATTTAATATCTGTTTACATTGGATAGTGGCAAGTTTGGCTCTTGTGTTTACACGGATTCAATATTTCAACCTCACGTCGTGTCCGGTGCTAACTTTGGCCAAATATTGCTCCCATTCCACCCTGCGGCCAGCACGTTCCCTCTCCTCCACCCTCCACATACTGTCCAAATATCAAATTGGCAGCAGGCAGAAAGAAAAACGCAAAAAAAAAAAAAAAAAAAAAATAAATGAACTGCGCAACAGTTTTCCATTTGTTCGGACAAAACTTGAATTCGTTTCGCTGCGATAAATGGGCATTTTGAGCATATTGTATGTAAATACAGTGCGCACTGGCTATGTGACACATGATGTCATCGTTGCAATATTGAACTAAGTTTGTTAATAAAGTCAACTATTAATTTAAGTTAATTTAATGTGTATATTAATAGAATACTCGTAAAAGTTTTTATTTATAAATAGTGGGAATATGTTAAATTCTTTTTTTTATTGATTGAGTGACTTTTTGTAAACGGTCTAAGTTTGGAACAGCTGCTAAAAAATTTAAAGAAATTGTTTTATTTTTTTTGAGAGCAATATGTCTTGAAACCATATAAATAAATATAAATGAAAAACATATTTTCAAATTATGTTTAATTATTAAAAAAAATACTTAAAGTCGAAGACAATTTTTTGAATATTTTGTATATAATAATAGTATAATGAATGTAGAATATAGATATATATAATAGAAGAGGTAAACATTGATTAATATATTTTTTTTTGTTAATAATCTTATTCTTCAATTTGTTAAATTTAGGTTGTAATGTTTATTTATGTTATTTACATTAAGATTTTAATGTGTTGTTAGCATAAGTTTACAGTAGAATCATTCTATACCAGTATTTGAATTTAATTTTAAAAAATTATAAATTTGTTTATTTTTATTGATATTGATATTAATATTAATAAGTTTGTTCTCTAAATAGAGCGTCTACTGTAGTTTACTTTCGGCTTACATCATTATTTGTTGTCCTGCCTGCTGCTTTTCTCTGTTCTACGCAATTAAGCAAATAATATTAATACTATATGCTTAAGTTAAATACAGACTCTAATACATATTTCTATATAATTATTTGAAATATATATATATTTCGGAACAGTTATGAGTTCCCTAAATCAATTGAGAACTGACAGCAACAATTTTATGATTGGCATGCCAATAAATTGTATGGTAATAATAATTAATATAATGGTGATCTTTCGATTGACGAACTCAAGACTGAATAGACTGTTTGGACATATAGTGAGAGTATATATATATCTATATATGTATATGCACGGCAGATATCATTCGCTTGCTCAATTGAGAGAATTAATTTGCTGATGGTACAAAACTATTTGAATAGGAGGCAAGAATAAAAAAGAGCGCGATATGAATATATATATAGAGTATGTATAGTAAACACACACACACACACACACACATATATATTTTATATAGTTGTATGGATTTTTGGAATGGGTATCGTTTGGGCATCGTCATCGACATCAACTGCCGGCATCGCCAGCGGCATCGGTATCGAGGCGACTCTCGGTATCGAGACTCGGCATCGTTCAGTTCACATTCAACGGTCATGGGATGAACACCGGAGGTTGTGCCGTCGCATTATCTCAGGCCCCCTAAAATTCGACCATTCTCGGATCTAGCCCGACGTGTGTCAATATTTACAAGAAACTTAAAAACAAAAATAATTTTCAAAAAAAAGACTTTATCGGTGATTACAAATATTAACTTAGATCAAGTTATAAATTTACTTTATTTTTGTAAAATTGTTTCTCGCCTAATTGCTAAAAATGTGGCTCACCGATTGCCGCTCGGTAGGTGTGTGTGTGTGTGTGTGATATGAGTGTTGTACCTTGGCTTATCAGAGTGAAAACACAGTTTGCATTAAGCTTTTTATGCACGACTGGCGATAAAATCGTTAACAATATACTATATACTTTTTGGAAATAAAACCATATGGAAACTTTTTTTTGGAAATCAATAACTGCGTGTGCGTTTGCGTTAAGTTGGCTGCGGTTGTCAATTTCATTAATTACTGTCGCATAAACATTTGTGCGTCGATTTCCAAGTGTTTGTGAACCGAAAAACAAATTGATTAAAGTGTTTTTTAAGTACTAAAATTTTGAATTCGTATTAAATTGGATATGTGGGCTTGTTGGCAAATAGTTGATAGCAAATTCTGTGTAAATATTTCCAGTTTGTTTGCAAACCACAATCGTAATGCGTAATATTTAGTTGAGTAAAATATTTCAATATATTATAAATATTAAGCACATTAAATAAATTGCTTGCGGTAAATAAACATAAATATTTACAGCCTGAGGCAGATTTAAAAATATTACAAAAAGTCAATTGGATTTGGCAACATTTTTCAGTGGCATTTTCAAACTCGTAACTGGAGATGGCAATTATTTCGATAGATTTAAATTATTCACATCATTTAAAAGTGATCCAAACAAATGCCGAAAACTGAACTGAAGAAAACTGCTCCGTATATGTAGGGGTAATGGGCAAAGTGTCTAATACACAAAATGTGTGAATGAGTAAAATTTACAAAGATGCCGGCCGCAGAGAGCGAGAGCAAGTGAAAATAGACAGAGAAGGGGAGGAAGGGCAGATGGAAAGGGAGAGGGAAAGGCAGAGGGAGACAAGCGTTGCTCGAATAATACAAATTGATATTCTCGTGCATATTCTGGAGGCTGCGAGACTGCTTGTGTTTGTCGGATAATCTTAAGTATTATCAGATCTACAATAAGTAAACAAACGAGCACAAAACTACAGTGCGTGACACGCGAATAGGTACAATGTGCAAACTAAATATATATAGATTTATCTAGAAATTTAAACTTTTAGTAATTTTAAGGAAATTACTAATGTTTCTTTAAATTAAATTAGAAATTTGCGGTTATATGAGGTTTATAATTAAAGATTAAAAATAATAAACAGCAGATAATTTAAATTCTAAATAAAAAATCTATATATATATATTTTTAAATATTAAAAAAAAACAATTTGGAATTTTAGAATTTATTTTTACAATAAAATATAAATTTTTAAATGTGCAAAATGTTTTTAACAAACACAAGTCTTACTTAAGCTTTTATACTGACTTTATGCAGAATTTACAATCAATTGTTATTAGAGTTTGGATTTATAATACAGTGTTTAGCAAATATATAGGTATATTCCTACTTAAGTATTTTTGAGTTATATACTTTTTGAAGTTAACACTTTATTTGATATGTATTTGAACTCGTATAGTTTGTCTTAAACTGATTCTAATTGTTTGCAAAGCATTGTAGTAAGAGAAATGAGCTGGGTGCCCGCATAAATTTGGTTGCTTGCATTCTACTTGCCCAAGTTGACAACTGAGTCCGATAATACTGGACTTGAGGTCGCAGCGACTATAGCCAGATTTTAATCTGGATCGTAGCGCATATTTTCGAACATAATGCGGATTGTAACATTGTATCGTTGTTTTTTTTTTCGGTTGTTATTTATATTAATACTATTGTTGTTTTGATTTTGTTGTTGTTGTTGCAGATGACACGTTACAAACAGACCGAATTTACGGAAGATGATTCAAGTTCAATTGGCGGCATACAGCTAAATGAGGCAACGGGACATCCAGGCATGCAGATACGCTACCACACAGCGCGGGTGAGATCAATTATGTTTTAAGTATAGCAGAAATATTTGAAAATGTTGGAAAAATATTTGAAAATTAAAAAAAAAAGACATTAAAATAATTAAAAACTAAATTTTTAAAATATTTTATAAGAAAACTAATTCAAAATAGTGTTTTAAACAACTGATAAATAATGCGTATATTGCGTGGTATAAAAGAAACCTACTTTAGGCTCACTTTTGCTTTAATAAGTAGCTAATTTATTACTAGGTATTTTTATCAGGCTCCTGACTTTACATATATACTCAGACGATCCACTAAATTGTATCTTCCCATATGCACTTGTGCTGCCTTCAATGCTCTACTTCTCAATCTCTGTCTACCTACAATGGGTCAGCATTGGTGTGGCGTGGGCGGTGCCACGCCTACACGACAATGACCCAAAAAGCAGCAACAATCATTTGATTATTCTGAAGGTTATTCCTTGTCAGTTAACACTTTGTGTGCGTTTTATTGTACATAAAATTTCTTATTCTTAAACTCATTCTGAGATATCAATTCTCAGAGTCTTGAGTCATTAAATTAATACCGCACTATAAAGAAATGTTTAATCGTGTAATTAGATTTGAGTATTGAGTTTGATTAGTTTTAAATTATGATAAATAAAACAAGCTGAATTCTAATTTACTTTAGCAAGCGAGAACTGTATTAAATTAAATACATTTTGCTTAATGGAAGTGTTTTTCCAAGACGAGCATGCTCATGTGTGATGGGTGCTTAATATTAATGAGTAATTATGGTTCAAAGAAATGTGTATATATGTGTATTTTATGCAAGAAGTCCATAAGCAATTCTTAAAAGTACTTGTATTATTTAGAGTTTTCTTCGCTAAAGCAAATTGTCATAAATATAGCATGAGTATGGAATTTAACGATGACATAGATGTTTAAGAATATCGTATATAAACCTGGTACTCCAGTAGAATACAGGGAAGTACAGGAAGTAAACAAGCCCATAAATTAACAGACAGCCGAGTTCGTCAGTAAAAACACCTAGCCATCAGAGTCTATAAGAGTTAGAGCCAGCAAATTTGGAATGAAAGTTAGACTAAAACATTTTCTTATCACTAGAACTCGAAAACTACTAAAGCTATCGTAAACAAACTCATACATTAAGTGTATTGTACCATTATTATTATACTCAACCGATCACACTGATGCCGATCGAACAGCTATAGCCTATAGCTTCCTCAGCGCATAAGCTGCATGAAGGCATGTAGTGTTAGTTGAACTACCCACCAAGTTTGATGCGGTGGGCCCAAATGACTCTATTGCCTGTTAAAATACGTACAGGGTCTTTTACAGTCGACTGTCGCGACTGTAGCCATTGTTGCTTCCGCTTTGTAATGCAAAAATGCTAAATAATACGATGCATATCTGTTTGTTTACAATTTTTCCAGGCAACATGGAACTGGCGCTCTCGGAACAAAACCGAAAAGTGGCTACTCATTACCACATTTGTGATGGCCATTGTGATTTTAACGCTACTTACTGTTTTGTGGTCCAACGGATCCAGTGATAACACCAAGCATGTGGTGCACGTCCAGCCACACAGAAAGGGTGAATATTCCATAATTCATATGTATAAGTAAAATCATTAAATCTCTTTTTGTTCATGTAGACTGTTTGTCGGCAAATGAGCTGCCCTGTCTCAATGAGCACTGCATATTTGCCTCAAGTGAGATACTTAGATCCATTGACATCAGTGTAGATCCCTGCGATGATTTCTATGGATATGCGTGGTAAGAAAAGTTTTGTTAAACTTTGTACACTATTAAAATACAACTTTCATTTTACAGTAATCAATGGATTAAAAATAATCCCATACCTGAGGGCAAATCCACGTGGGGCACTTTTGGCAAGTTGGAGCAGATGAATCAATTGATCATACGAAATGTGTTGGACAAACCGGCAAGTAGTTTCAAATCGAATGCAGAGCGAAAGGCAAAAGTTTACTACGAATCGTGTCTGGATGTGGATGAGCACATGGAGAAATTGGGAGCAAAGCCAATGAACGATTTGCTGACCAAAATCGGTGGCTGGAATGTCACACAAAGTGGCTATAATGTGACCAAATGGAAACTGGGTAGTGCACTCAAAATATTGCACAACAAGTGAGTTAACAAACGTTCCAAGTTTTATATGAATACTTTAGTTAGTTCTTGAATTACAGATACAATTTCAATTGCTTGTTTGGCTGGGCTATTGGGGAGGATGATAAGAATTCAACGCGCCATGTTATACAGATCGATCAGGGAGGTCTTACGCTGCCCACTGCCGATTACTATAATAATAAGACCGATATTCATCGCAAGGTGCTCACCGAATATATTGAATATATGACAAAAATTTGTGTCTTACTGGGCGCCAATGAGACGGATGCACGTCCCCAAATGGAGGCAGTCATCAACTTTGAAAAGAAATTGGCCAACATAACAATTCCATTGGAGGATCGTCGCAACGAGGAGGCCATGTATCATCCCATGAAACTGAAGGATCTCACCAAACTAGCTCCATTCCTTAATTGGACCGATCATTTTGATAATGCCATGCAATTGGTCAACAGACGTGTCACCGAGGAGGAAGTTGTCGTTGTCTATGCACCTGATTTTCTCAAGAATCTCTCCAATATCATTCTGAGTATGCAGCAAACGGAGGCGGGCAAAATGTGAGTTTATCAACCACATAATGATTAGAGGTTCACTTTCATAACTTTTCTATACGACTTTCTTTCATTTTAGCACTCTGAACAACTATTTGATCTGGCAGGCAGTGCGCACGCTGACCAGCTGCTTGTCCAAGCCCTTCCGGGATGCGTATAAGGGCGTGCGTAAGGCGTTAATGGGCTCCGATGGCGGCGAGGAGGTTTGGCGCTACTGTGTCTCCGATACAAACAATGTTGTTGGTTTTGCAGTGGGCGCCATATTTGTACGCCAGGCATTCCAAGGTTTCTCCAAGCCGGCGGCGGAGAAAATGATCGCCGAGATACGCGATGCCTTTAAATCAAATTTACAAAATCTCAGCTGGGTAGACAAGCAGACGCGTGATCGCGCCATTGAAAAGGCCAATGAGATATCAGATATGATTGGTTTCCCCGATTACATACTCACCGCAGAGGAATTGGATAAAAAATATGCAGATTTAAATATCACAGCCGATGCATATTTTGATAACAACATTGAGGTGGCCATTTACAATCTGAAGAGCAATCTACAGAAACTTGATCAGCCTGTGAATAAGACCAATTGGGGCATGACACCGCAAACGGTGAATGCTTATTATACGCCCACCAAAAATCAAATTGTTTTCCCCGCCGGTATTTTGCAGTCTCCGTTTTTCGACATCAATAATCCAAAAAGTCTTAATTTTGGCGCCATGGGCGTGGTCATGGGGCATGAACTAACGCACGCCTTCGATGATCAGGGACGGGAGTATGATAAATATGGCAACATAAATCGTTGGTGGGATGCCAAGAGCATTGAGCGATTCAACGAAAAATCTGAGTGTATTGCACAACAATACAGTGCATTCACGCTCAATGGACGCAATCTGAATGGCAAGCAAACACTGGGTAAGTTTAATCTGTTACATAAATATGTATTCATTTTTAAAATTACTTGAAATGTCTACAAATTGATCGACTTTAATTTTTGTGCTTATCTGAGTCATGAGTAAGATGATTTTCTTTAATTAAATTCCACAAAAATAAACTATAGCATACTTTCTGGAACACGATTGAAATCATCAGGTTTAATTGTGTTTTTTTTAATTTCTTTTAATGATTGTTTAATCCTTTTATATTTGAAATTCAATCCGTTTCTATAGGTGAGAATATAGCTGATAACGGAGGGCTCAAGGCGGCTTATCATGCATATCTGAAAACCAAACCCGAAAAAGATGCAGATATTTTGAAGCTGCCGGGCTTAAACTTAACGCATCCACAACTATTTTTTGTCTCCTTTGCACAGGTGAGTGGCTTGTGTGTATACCAAAAATGTTTTATAACTAATTCTAACTCTTTTTATTTGATTTGTAGGTCTGGTGCTCCAGCACAACGGATGAAACGAACCTGCTGCAAATGGAAAAGGATCCGCATTCGCCATCGCAATTTCGCGTTATTGGCACATTAGCGAATATGAAGGAATTCGCCGAGGTTTTCCAGTGCAAGCCCGGCAAGCGTATGAATCCGACCAAGAAGTGCGAAGTCTGGTAAACAAAAACAGATCTCAAAACGTTTTAAAATACCAAAAAAAAAACCAAAAAAAAAACGGAAGGCAAATTTCAAATACTATTTAACAACGCCGCACAAGCAACAACAACAATTGTAACTGTTTTAGACAACAGATAACATTTATCTACTAAGCTTACAGCTTCAAATGTGTGCTATAATTAAGTGATTTTTTTTTTTTTTTAGTTATTTTTATAAACTTGCAGATCGAGGTATAAATGTGCAGTCTGTCTGTAATAGTTCCACATGCATATTCCAAAATTACTGCAGAAACTATAGTTCTTAGAATAAGTAAAAAGGGAAAATGCACTAAATGTTCTTAAATTGATTGAAATTGGATTGGGAAAAACTCGAAACTTTTCAGTTCTATGTGACACAGAGATCTGCAAGTTTAAGCACAAATTTCGTTAAATCGAAAATAAATTTAATTTGTAATTTTACTATTTAAAAAGAAAACAAAAAGAAAACACAAAAAACGTCAGTCATTGTGCCTATGTAAACGATAGTATATCTGACGATAAACCGATGATTGTATAACTTTACGGTTACGGGCATTCACCGACTATAAGCCGATAGCCTGGGCCACAACATACCAAAGCCGAGACTTAAACAACATTAAAACACCAAAGTAACAATAGCAACAAAAATAAAATACAGCGCAACAAAAAATTCAACAATTTAATGTGCGAACTAAAAAAAAATGCCATTTCAAATATGATAGAGTATTTAAGCTACAAAATTGAAAATTACAGGCAACAAATGAGTAGATATTTCCATAGCATACTTTTAAGGGCTTGCGAATAAATTAGTTTTTGGCAGCGCAGAAAAGTATGCTTTAAATTTGTTCGTTCAATTCATTGGCGAGAAGTGAAAAGTGAAGAAGTGAAAAGTTGGTCGATTGCAAAGATCTGTCAATGAATGTATATGTATTAGCTATGTATGTATTTAGTAGATATAAACAATTTATAACTGTAAACGCGGCAGATTAATGTAGGCCAGCTAAAGATAACTGTACTGTATTTGTATAACTATTTATGTAAATTGAATGTATAAAATTAAACCAAAGAACTTGTTGTAAGCTGAAATAAATATTTGGCAGAGGATCTCCAATTGAATATTTCAAATATGTAAACCAAAGTCTCCTCCTCTGCAGTGTGCGTGTGTGCAAATGTGTATGCGTGTGTGTATGGAATAGAACGAGAAGAAGATAGAGCTACAATGGGAGTGCAAGAGACAAAGAGTGAGGTAGACAGCACATGCAGTTTCTTCTGCCTTTTTGTTGCCAAACTCCAAAGTGCGAACTAACAAAAAAAAAAAAAAAAAAAGAAATAAAATAAATATAAGTTTAAAAACAATTTGTATTTTTTATATACTAAAGCATAATTATCTTAGTTATGGTTAATAATAACCAAAAACACTATTTGTACCCATATCAATTGGGTTAATTTTAAGTGTGTTTTAGTTAAACAAATTTAACAATTATTATCTAATGAATTTATAACTTTGAGTTCATGACCATAGCACAAATGAATACCAAACAATAACATGATTAAACAGTTTCTTAAAACATCAATTTGAATTTGAATGTTAACAATCTTCTACTCTATAGCTCACTAAGCATTTGGCACATATCAGGTTCCATGGATATGTACAACATTGATGTGTGTGTGTGTAGTATACACAAAATTCAAATCAAAGATCTAAGAAAAACAATACTTAAGATGATACTAACGAATAACACCAAAATGATGACATTTATTATCAAATCAACTAGTCAGTTAATGGTATGGATAAACCATAAAATTTTTATGTGGCATATACGTGAAATTAAAGGGAAACAGACAGAATATCTTTATGTATATCTAACACCAACTAGCTGCATAATTTATATATTATCCTCAATTGTACCAAATTTAACTATAATATTAACAAAAAAAAGAAAGTCGAGAAATATAGTAAACCGGTTCCTTGAACACTAATATAACTTGAAACGGACAATGGAAACTATCTATCACAATTGCACAAATATAAAGTTTTTTTTTTATATATAAATATATATGATATGGGAAAACTACAAGTATAACTAACTACATATGAAACTAACAACAATGCATTTAAGTTGTCTTTTTTGATTGTTATTTGTTATTTTGCTCTTAAACAAACTGAGTTGAAACGAGTCTTAAAGTCCAAAATTATATACATAATTATAATATTATATAATTAATTATTAAATATACATATACATTTACAATTACATATACATATAAATGGATATATGAATAAGTAAATAGACGGATATCATAACTATAACTACATACTCAAGAACATGTATGTCAAAATACGAAACTTATTTTTATTGTCAACAAAATAACAAAAAAGAAAATTGTAACAAACAAAACAAAATTATATTATATACATTTGAAATCGAAATAAATTCAATAACTGAGTGTATATTTCGAGTGCATTTATTTTGATTACGTTGCCCAAGGCAACAAAGCTTTAAATTTGCTAATAACATTTGATTCAACAGACTGTAACCCTTCAAATGAGCACAATAATGAACTGAAAGTCCCCTAATGCATTGCGCTGCCAGAAGCACAAAAATTAATTACTCTTGCGGTTTACATTTAGGCGGTTCACAATAATTCTTAGACAAAGTGGGGTATGATGAGCCAGTTAGACGGCTTGGAGTGTAATAATTAGTGTTGAAAGTTTGCACGATTTGGGTGTGGAATAAAAGTGAATGCTGAAATTATGTGTAAATTATTTAATGTAATATAAAAATTAGAGAGACTTTTAAGCAGCGAATAGAAATTAATAAATAATTAGTGTTGAAAGTATAAGAAAGATTTAAACAGTGTATATTTTGCATGATTTGGTTGTGGAATAAAAGGGAATGCTGGAAAATTATGTCAATGTAATTTTTTTTTTTTTTTTTTTAACTCATATTTTTATTTTTCATTTAATTTTACTTATGTTTATTAACAACTTGAATTAAAATGTTATTATTATTTACAAATTGATTTATATTTTAAGTTAGAAGTGATACGGGGGAGGCAATGGGGGTCAGGTCCACATCTGGATTCGAACTCACAAGATTGTAAAGCTCTATTTGTGACAAGACAGCAGCTTAGATATCTGAGCTACTGAGAGAGACTTTTAAGTAGCAGATAGAAACATTTATTTTCCTTCTCAGACAACTTCTACCTAATAAAAGTATTTTAAGATATTTTTTAGTATATTACAATTTAGTATATTTACAAATTAAAACTTTTGTTAATTTTTTATTATAATATATTAAGATTATTAAAAAAGACTTAGTATTTCTTAAAACGTTAGTTTCTAATGTTATATTACTTTAAAGTATTTAGTTGAACTACACCTTAAAGTATCACTTATTTATTATAGTTTAATGTTTTGTACTACTTAAAGGGTATTTGCATGTCTATACAGTATATTTTATAGTTTAAAATTAGTTTCAACATTTGTTGTTTTTAAAATAAATGAAGAGCGTAGCGTACACAGTTTTCGCAGCCCTGCGCAAGCCTTCTGCACTTTTTCCACCTGCCCAAAAACTAAATAGCAACTTTTGCTGCGTTTGCGATAGGAAAACATAGAAATGTGCAGGCAAATGCTAAATTGCAGGCACATTAAATGCCTTAAAATTGCTCAAAGTTGTAACAAACTTTGTTGGATTGGAAGTCGTCTACACGCACACCAACACACCCCCACACACACACACACACGCTTAACCACACACAGACACGGCATGTCTGCAAATTGCTTACATAATATATAATAATAATAATAACGTGCGATTTTTGGCGCAATTTAAATTTATTTATGGCGTTTGTTTAGTTGCTCCCGTTGTGTCGTCCTGTTCTATGTCCTTTGGCCATGCTTCCGGCTATTGACAGCTTAGGCTTGACATGCGTCATAGCTTCACAAACACACACGCAAGCACGCACTCACACTAGTACAAAGGCGCACTTACTATGCATAGATATGCACTACACTGCTAAAAACTTTGTTAACCTACAAACTTTTACACTTGAATTAAATTCGCAGACAGTTGACTACTTTAATTACTAAACTTTGCTATTCAAAATTACAAAATAATAATTTTTAAAACTAATTAAATCATTTTTGTGCCCTTTAATTTATAAAGATTGAATAGTTATATTTGTAATGTATTTTTATTTTATTTAAATTATTTTATTTGTGCTGCTTTGTTTCTCTCAGTGTATTGGCAGCGAATTGCGCCATCGTTATCATGCTTTAAGTCCTCTCAGACGCTCTAGTTTTATTATTTGTGGCTGATCCTGGTCGCCAGGCAACCTGCGCATTAAGCATTTAATCTGCTTAGCCCTGGTCTCCGGTCCTGGTCCTGGTCCCTGCCAGAGTATGTCCTCGACCTGTGTTATCGCATTTACTACTAGTTATTGCTGCTCTTCCTCTACTTTCTCTCTCTGAGTCTCTCGGTAGCATTCGTGGTCTTTATGGTCTGGGTTTGGCTTGAACCTTGGTTAAGTGGTCGCTTTACTCTTAACTCAAATGGTAATTATAAATGTTGAGCAGACTAATGGTCATGTTGAAGTCTCCCTAGATTCTTATACAACTATGATGTCATGGCTAAGCAAACTAATTGCCAATTTGCTGACACTCATTTCATATTCCATCGTTTTCAATCATTAAAACACGCTGCTTGGAGTAGTTGCATTACTGGTCAGTATAAGCAAACTGGTGGAATGGGAAACTCATGGTTTAAATGATAACACTAAAAACTAAATCATTGGAGCAAAGTACAGTAATGTGGCTTAGATCTGAAAAAAATTGTATAAGAAAGCAAGAAAGAAAGTTTCAGATCGATATCATTCCTTATCATTCCGCAGAAGTTTACTACCCAAAAACTATAAAATAATTTTAATGTAATTTGTTAGCAGACCACAATAATTTAGAGCAATTGATACAAGTGTTGAAATAAATCAGAATTTTTAATTTAGAATTTAGGACTGACATTTTGTTGATTTAATTTGTTTCGTAAACTATTATTTCTTCTTAATAAACTAATAGTTAGGGCAGAAAAATATATAATAAATATAATAATAGCCAAGAATTCTCTAAGCTTCTTTCAAAATTTTAGCAGCTTGTTTTTAAATAATTTATTAATAACTTTAGCAAACAAAAAATGTGAAAAAATTAATAAATCTAAAAAATTGATGAATTTTATTACATTTTTAAATTGTAAATTTTTTACACAACTTTTGTTTTTATTAACATAAGTAGTTAATCCATTAGCAGCATGTTCAATACACAAAATTGTTATTGGAAACCTTTCATAATGCATTTCCTATTAATTTTCTTCAGCTGTTATAGTTTATGCAAATTTAAATGGCATATAAATTCGCACTCTATTAACATATCAGATGTGCAATGTTTGGCTAATTAATGCAAATTTTATCAAAATTATTTGTGGCCAAAAACATTTGGTAGAAATGCCAATGGATGAGAGCCACAGAGCAACAACTAACGGTCAACCGGTAACCACAAACCAAAGAGCAAAAACAAAACTATAGAGAATTTCTGAATTCCTGAATTCCTGAATTTCTAATTTCAAATTCAGTTTTCAGTTTGCAGTGTTTAGAATTTAGAATTTAAATTCAAATTGAAATCCGGCATGGCACTTGAAAAGTGCTGAGTCACTGTCAATCGTGCCACTCGGCAATCAGGCGTGCATTATGTTGACACACCTCCTGGTCCTCCGTCCAGACGTGTCGTCATGTTAGAGACCCGCCCCTTTCGCCCACTTTTCCCCACACACAACCCCTTCGTTCCTTCGCCTTTGGAGCATCACCTGTCTAAGTGAAATTATTTGCTAGCGTTGCGGCATTTCATTTAAATATGTTAATCAAGGGCCAAGTAATTAACTAAATTAAATGGTTTCTGCCTGCCGCAATGCACAAAATTTCTCTTTACACTCTGTCTCTCTCACTTACTCACACACACACACACTCTGCCTTTCTCTCTCACTCGCTGGCTGTCTAACTGCCTGTCTGTATATATCTGCAAATCTGTCTGACTGTCATGTCAAGCGCTAATTTTTGCATGTTGATTTAAATTAACATAAATAAACGGACTTTGTCTGTCTCTCCCACGCTCTCTCCCTCTCTCTCTCTCTCTCTTTCCTTTCATTCCTACACTTATTCTACCTCTCTTTTGACATATATAGAAGTACATAACTATATGTATTCACATGTGAGTACATTTATTTCCAACTCTGTACAGTGGTCGATACAAAAGCTACTCAGCCAAAATGATTTGCTCTCAAACTAATTTATTTAAAATTATAATTTTATATGTTTTTATTAGATTTTAATTTAAATTAACAATATAAATTCTCGATTTATTGTCAAAAAAAACTATAAACTATTTCACTGACTTTGAAAAAAAAAAAAATTTGAAATTTGTTTAAAAATTTTAAAAATATGTTCATCTACACCACAGTCCACCGTACATATGTGATTATTCATACAAAATATGTGATTGCGGACATACATATTTGTGTATGTGTGTTTTGAGTGTGTGTGCTGGACATATGCATATTTAAGCCGTATTTACAAATACATTTGAAGCTTGTGAATGCCTCGAACTTATCTGCATAATTTGGATTGTCAACAAGTTATTATAAAGTGCCCCCTCAACATTTTTAAGTCACTTGTCCGTGTGGTCTCTCTCAAATTGTTGTTGACACGCTCATTAGCCCACTGGCACGCCCATAATCTAACCCAAAAACTCCCACACACTCATATGCAAATGCACACACACAAACACACACTTATACAGACACTCAATTGTGACACAGTCGTGTGAGACCCCAAAGCCGTGTATGTGGTCAACGTCTTATTAGGAAATTTTCATTTATAATTAAAGTGCTGCAATTTATGCAGAATTTTCACATTTATTTGCATTTCATTTGACAAATCCAAATTGAATAGAGGCTATCTGGAGTATATATTTATAAAATTAATTGTTTGAAATTTAAGAAAATTTTAAAATTTTTTTCGCTTTAAAAAAGTAATACATTTTACATTGTATTTTCTTTTTGTCTAAACAAATTAATTAATTATAATAAATGTATTTTTTTGGGTTATTTTAAATTATTTTATTTTGTAATTCACTTAATTTTACTGTTGTTCCTTAACAACTTTAATTAAACTATTTATAATATTTACGATTATAGGTTTTACTATAAATTATAAGTCTTAAGGTACAATATTAATTAATTTAATCTTCTGTTACTAACAACAAATGTGGAATTCATTTTCGAGAACTGCAACATTCTGAAACAAATTTCGTCGAGCACCTAAAAGTATGCAACATTTTTCAGTTCACGCTTGAAGGGAGAAATGAAGTAACTGAAAGTGGAAATGAATGTCACAAGGACTAATAAAATATTGTTAGTATTTAAATGAGCTTTAGAGTGAATTCTTGTTAAAAGTCAAATATAGCTCTGAGTGCAATTGCATAGTAATTAATTAAACGTACAAATAAATGGCATTTAAACGAATGCAATTGATTGTTTTGCAGTAGTTGGACTTAATTGAAGAACACTTTGTTAGGGTTTATGCATTGTTAGCAGTTTCCTGAAATGATAACAACAAAAAGTAAAGAAAAACCAATGTGCTAGTGAGCACAATTGAAAGTCATTTGCTTCAGTTTGGGGGGCTGTTTATATAATTAGTAGAAAACGGTTACAAATTGTATTTTGCAACAACTTTTGTGCTCACATTTTAATTGCAAAATTTTTCGCCAATTTCGTGAGAGTCGAAAAACAGACGCAGTAGTTCTGAGCGGGTTGGTGACGGCCCTGCTGTTGATGGTGCTGCTGGTGTTGATGGTGGTGGTGGCAGTGTGTCCTGCTGGGTATATTGTGGTGTCGAGGCTTGAGCGATGAAATGAGATTTCAACCGCAAACAGCAGCAAACAATTTCTACTTTGGCCCGTGACGCTCCATGCGATGGTAATAAAATAACAATCAACGCAAGCCGCGACCGTTACGCGGTAAAGGCGTGAGTGAGGTATGGCAGAAGGGGCATCACTCCCAAATGGGATGGGATGGAGTGGAATGGAATGGAATGGGCTGGCAGTTGGCAGGATACCAACTAACCAGCATAGCCGGCCAACCGACAACAATGTTCGACAAAAAGCCACCCAAAATCGACGCAAACGCACTTTATTTTGACCCACAAAAAGCCAGAGAAGCATACTTCCTGCTTCAGCTCCAGCTCCCTCTACTCTCACGCCTTGTGCCTCTCCCACTACTGACCCTGGACATCCGGTGGGAGAACTTTGGCAGTGCCAGCGAAGCACTTGTGATTTTCATTTCAAAGTTTGCTCAATTCGCTTTTTGGCATTTGTTTCCATAAATTAATGAAATAATTTAAATATCTTAATTGAAGTAAATTGTGCTTGGTTTTTGGGCTTTGTCAAATATTTCAAATAGATATCGTAATTTACGTGATCCAATGTGGGGTTGTAGGAAATTTTTTAAAATTTAAAAGAGTTGTCTGGATATGTCTCATAATGGGATAAGGAAACCATTACGACAAAGGTACACAAATTCACTTTTCTGCCAGTGTAAACTTAACAAATTTATTTATAGCCAAGTTTGCGATAAGTTTTAGCCACTTAAAACTTCCATAGGTTTGTCAATGTATAAGAGTCGTTTAAAGTTTTATTTTATTTACGGCTGCAAAATATAGAAATAAAATTGATGGCTGTCAAATGTTTAAGTTCTTCATGAATTGCTTAAAAGTTTATTTAGCTGATGTTTCAGTAACTGCTTTGGCTGATTTAATGCGTAAATTGTAACATGAGTGCATATAAAAAATGATAATGTGCGGGTATGTATACTACAGGGTATGTAGTACTTACATTTATGAGTTGAATGCTGGGCAGATGTACTCGCTGCGTGTGTGAGTGTGTGTGTGTGTGTGCGAAAGTACAAGTACAAGTCTCCTGTTGCTTTATTGCATTTAAATATGTTATATATTTTATACTTTGGCTGCTCCCTTTGGCACTTCTGGCGCCTTTTTGTGGACGCGCCTTTGCATAATGAAGAAATTTCCCGCCGCTTTTTATGTCAGCCAGCAAATTTTGCCTTTTTTTTTTACTTTCTTTTTCTCTGCTTTTTTTTTACGACTGCCGAATGGTTTGTTTATAATAATTTCACGTTTGAGCCACTGTCACTGTCACTGACGCCCGCCAATTACTTAGTTATGTAAAGTAGCTCATTTTCGGCTCCGCACTTGACGATGGGCTCGGCAGAGCAGTCGACGCTGACGTCGATCAGTGGCGCAGCTAGACATTTTGTGCTAAAAGGGGTAAACAGTAGACTGTAGCTATGGTTAATTGCTTAGTTGGCTTAAGAAAATAAAAACATTTTCTCTGCTGGTGTGAAAAGTTATAAGTAATAAAATTTATTTAATTCAATTATGTAGTCAATTTAATGTCTAATGTATTTTATGGCTGGAAATGTGCACGCCTCTGCCCTGCGCCGACTGCGACGCTTCGTTGGCAGTTGCTGAATCATTTACCGGTGCGCGTGAAAATATTTTACATACGCTTTTCATCTTGGTTCTTTAGGCTTTGAGTGTGTGTGTAAACTTGAGTGCACATTGCCTCAACTTACACCAAAGTCATGCAATATTTATGCACAGTTTCTACTTACGCATATTTATATATTTTTAAATAGTTATATCTTTATATATTATGCTTAAGTGGCTTGCCAGAGTTGTCACCGATTTTGTAGCTGAGTGCAAAATGCTGTTGCATGTGCTTTCCATCTTGGAGTCCATTAAGTTTGATAACCAAGTAAAACAAAGGGTGTAACTATAACTTTAAAGCTATAAAGTAAAGGTTTTTCAGTCATAAAATTAAGTAAAAATATTTTAGTACATATATAATTCATAAACAGTTTTTTATTGAACACTTCAAATTGAGTAAATGCGAGTTAGATAATGTTCTTAAAATAAATTAAGTTTTGAACTTTGAATTTCCATTTGCCAATTAAAAATAATACAATAAAATATAAAAAGCCTGAAGTCAGAAGAAAGAGATTACTGCCTAATCCCGGGACACCTGGCTGACTAAGCAGCTTTCCTTTGGCTGGTCAGGAAAACAGAATGTGCTGAAATGAACTCGTTGCTTTTTTGTCCTCCTGCAGCAGTCGATGGGAGCTGCATTATGAGTTGTGCGGATAACTAAAGTGCCATACAATTTATTGTGCTCCCAGTGCGTTATAAAGAGCAAAAGAAACAAAGTGGAGTAGAGAGAGAGAGAAGTTATGGGGTGTGGCAAGAGCCGGCAGGCGACGAGGTCAGTTCATGGCCTAAAGCAGCTGTAGCATGTCAAGCAGCTGAATTGATTGGGCTTCTGGAAATGTGGCACGGTCCAGTTGTGCTGCACTTTCACCTGATGCCAATTGAAATGCATTTCAGGCATTAAGACATAATTTAATTTAGTAGTGAGTGCGGCTTAGGCTTTGGCATTAACTCAAATTGAATGTACTGCATTTTTGATCACATTCAATGCGTGTGCGAGAGTGCTTTCAAAGTGTCTTTTGTTGAGCCACTTGTCTTCACCATTCCCCACTGTAATCAGTTACAAATGCCACACAATGGGACAGGCAGGCAGCTGCTAAGCCAACGCGTTGGTTCCACATAATTGACGCAAGATTTTGCCTCGCCTCGCTTCAAATTCTATTTTCTCATTCAATAAAAATCAATTGTACAAATATTTCGTTCATCAAGAAAAAGTAGTAGAAGAAGCGGCAAAAATAAGGAAGGAAAACTTCAAACAACTTTTGTGTCCGTCCACCTGTTTCAATTGATGGACAGGACTCTAAGACAGGACCCTAAGTCAAGACCCTACGACAGCATGAAAGACAGTCGAATCCTGCTACATTTTGCTTTCATTTTACTTTATTTCATTTTATTTTTGTCTCTTTTTACATTTTTTATCTACACACAATATTAGAGGAAGTGTGTGTGTGTGTGTGTGTGTGTGTGTGTGTGTGTGTGTGTGTGTGTGTGTGTGTGTGTGTGTGTGTGTGTGTGTGTTGCCTCCCGGCATTTACCAGCAAATTTCTGTCCAGAGGTGACCTTCAATGGGCTTTTACAGATTTGCGGCTTCTCAATTATAAAGTTACCTTAAAACTGATGCCACTTCACAACTGAACAATTATACAAAGCTTCCTTGCCACTCCTTACCCCTACCCCTCCCCCTCCCCCTTCCCCCTGCCAACTCCCAACTGCCTTCCTGCCGATAATCTAAAAAGCGGACGAGCACAACAAGTGGTTTTCGTAATCATATTCGTTTGATCTGCCGTTTCCTTTCAATAAATTTCATAAAATGAACACAGTTCTAATTATTGATTAATACAGCTAATTAATAAATCAGTTTAGCAATGCTATTGACGATTTCAAACACAATAAATAAACATTTTTATTGTAAAAGAGTAAACAGTTTACTTATTTGGAGGCATGCGGTTAAGTGAAAACTTACTCAGCAAAAAGATAAAGAAAATTTATTTTTAAGAGTGAAATAAAAGTATTTCACTACAATCTAGTTGCCTACAGGGTCTTTGCATGTCTGCACTTCTAAGCGGCTCAAAATGAGAGCACAGTTAAAGGACCGACAAGTTATGCGGCCCAAACACAAAGCAAATCTCAAAACCAAAGCACTAACCACTAAAAAAAGATAAAGACAACAAGTAGGAAAGGAGTATAGAGGCCACATGACTTTAGTATACCTGATACTTAGTTTTCTGATGCGACTAACAATTGGGTAGGCTAATAGTATGGACACTAATTCATACCTTGGCTTGAGTATGGCAAGAATACATATTATTTTTAGGGGTACATTCACATTCCAAAAATTATAGTATACCCTTTCAGTCCTTAACGGTTAACGAGTATTAAAACAGATGATTATCATTGAAGGCATTCAATTTTGGGTCCAAAAAGCCACGCCAAATCAGGCTAATGAAGTGTTAATTGGTCTAGGGGTGACAACAGCAGACCCGAGCGGGTGTAGTCGGGGCTGTGGGGCAGTGGTTGGGGTAGTGGTGTGTGTGACATAAATATTTTTGAGTACGAGTCTTTTCTGCTGAGCGGCATTCGTTGAAATCAATGTTGTAAATAATTAAAATGCCATTTAGTTGAGGCCTAACAGGAGGGGGTACATGTAGATGGTGAGCAGGGTAATTTGGGTTAACAAAACTTGTGTGTTAGTTCAGTTATTTATCGGACTAATTGCATTACACTTTTGTGGTTTTATGGTTAGAAAATCGAACAAAATGCCAATGTTTTTCATAACTGAATTTTGTGTGTGTATTTGTGTGTGTGTGACTGCAAAATGACAACACAATTCGGTGTGAATGACAACTATTATAATTAATTTTCATTATATAGCTACGTAATCCTATCATATATCACATCATGTGCGCCATATAATTCGGTTTTGACACCGGATACTTTTCTCATTAATTGACTGATCACATGCCGTAACAAAAATGCAAATTGGTTTATGTTTGCTGAAATTATCTCCAAGTACAGTAGAGCTCTCTATAGTTACGGGCATTTAATATTTTAATTACACATTGTAAAATAATTTATACAAAAATACATTCGATAGCTAAATAAGGTTTAAAATGTGAGTAATATAAGCACTTGCAACTTAATTAAATGCTGCGGAATTTGAAACTTTTGCAGTCCTCTTTAACAATGATAATAACAATGTTCAGTTGAGTTTATTGATTGAAAAACCGTAACAATAGCTAACTAATTTTTTGATTAATAGTGTCTTCAATATTGTTTCATGCTATGTTTGACTTATGTTTACTTATAAGTACTTTGTCCGATAACTTTTTCGATGAACAAATAATTTATCAATTTGTGCAACAAAATGGAGCATGAGAGAGCAGAACAAAATGGCGCAGCAGACGAAATCAGTTTCAAGTGTTGCCGATCTAAATGACCCCGAGTGGGCACAAGTAAAGTAAGAGAGCAAAAAAAAAAGTGCTTGCAACTCATATAGAAAGAAAAGTTTATCAACAACTTGAGCGTTGAACATTCAACATTCAACATGCAGCATGCAGCATGCAGCATGCAACTTGCAGCGTTGATGGATCGCCTGCACTTTGTAGGAGCGGTAAAACATGTTGACGTTTTCAGCTGCAAGACTTGGCTGCTTGTTGCTCTCTGCTGCATGCCCCTTGTGCCTCCCCTCACCCCCTTGAAACATGCTTCAAAATCCTTCTCCAACAAGCCATATTAAAAAGTTCCGAGTGCGAACGCAAAAATGTTGCTGCACACACACGTACACCTCCCTAATAGGGGCACACACACACATGCATATATCTAAAGATTGCTGTGACAGAGGGCGTGTCTGGGGGCTAGCACGGGCAGGACATCTTATTACGTTGTTTTATTGCCAACTAAGAAATCAAGCGGCAACACAAGTGGCAGCTAAGCAGCGCCAGTCTTCAATTCTCTACGCTGCTCTCTCACTTCTTCTCTTCCTGCTGCCCCTCTTTCCCTACTCCACTCAACTTCGCTCTGTTCGTTCGCTCTTAACTGCAAAAAAGATTAATGACTTTTATAAAATTTATTATTACTGTTTCCGCCACATCGACGTCGCACTGCATCACCTTCCCTAACTTTGTGCTGCTTCCTTAGTTTAAACTAGTGAGTAAGGCCACAATCGAGTACACTGACTGCAAAAGACCTCGTACACAAACTGCAGCTAACTTATGCATTTAGTAGACTAAATAAACTTAATCAAAGTGATTAGCTACTTGAGTTATCTAAGGCTATTCAGACTAAACATTTAGAGTACTCCGTTGGGTGTTATAATTAGTACTCCATATGGTTATGATGTACTTAATAGAGTGGGAGTTACTTTAAGTTACTTTATTAAGCACAAAAGTTTTACTGACTAAGCTCTGACTTTCGACTGATTTGTCTTATAGAAGTTACCTAATTTCATTAGTACATAAGTAATCTTTTCATTCATCTGAAGCTGAAAAAGAATATACCATATATATTCCAAGGGATCGGCTAAGCTTTCTACTACTAACCATTTTCATTGGACTCCCTAAAGAACCCAATACTTTTTGTTTGAGTACGGGGTCTAAAAATCGTTGGAATTTTCAATAAGACCATAAATTGCAAAAGTATTGTTACTCCCGCAGCTCCAGTACCCGATTCCCTCTGATTTCCCCCGTTTCACGATTCCCATAATCCTTTAAAAAGGCTCATTTATTATGCAATTGCCAGTGCAATATCGCAAGAGCAAACAAACAAACGGGGACACAAGCAAAAAGCATCGACAATCGCAGTCGCAGTCGCCGTCGCAGCATCCAGCAAACTGACATTCAAATTCGGTAAATAGCCAATTCCACCCACTGTCGCTGACTGTGGAAATCACGGCTCTTGTCACGCTTTAGCCATTCCCTTAGCAATAATTTATTTTAGAGCATCAGCTAAATTATCACCGAGGGGCATTTTAAAATCATTTTTTGGTTGACATTTTGTTTTTACTTTATTTTAAAAATACCCAGTAGGTGGGGTGTGTGCAAAAAGGGGTATATAAAATATATAAAAATATAAATTATTTAAAAGCAAAAAAAATATGAATAAATATTATTATAAAAATTAAAAATATCTTGAACACAAATTAAAATAAAATGTTTTTCAATAATTTTTTATACTATTAAAAATATTTTTATATTTTTTTTAAATCAAAATTTGATGTCCAACTTTTTGCAGTTCTACAAATGATGCCCCTTAATTGTCCAACCGTGACATAGCACAGGGTAGCATGTTGTGCCAGCAATTCCATACTTTTATATGCTTTGCTCTTTTATTTGATGTCACCATGATTAATTACTGAAGCGTTGTTTAGGTTGAAGGAATTCCTCACTGGGTAGACTAATGTGAAAAACGAGTTTCTAACTCACTCAAGGCAAGGACAGGACAGCACAACCAAAAGGAAAGGGAAAGCGAAGCGAAGACAAAAAGAGCGAAAAGAGGAAGATGAAAAGCCAAAAAAAAAAACGGATTTAGCTTTAACTTGACGCATTTAAATGCATTCAGATATTTGTGGAACACATGTTTGGTACATTTTTGGTACACACTCGGAGAATCGAAAGAAATGCAACTGATGAAAATAGTTTTCACTGAAAACTTTTCAGTTTTCCAAGCTTGTATTTTTATTTCTCTTCAACTTCGTTTTTTATGGCCTGATTTTTCTGTTGGTTTTTAGCATCGATCTATTTTTGTGTGTGGAAGTATTCTGGTTGTTCAGTATCTCAACTCAGCTCCATTGCGCCAAATGTTGGTCTATGCTTATGCCGCAAACACACACCTACACACCCACACACCCCCACACACACACAGTCAGATACATGCCCGTAGCGCCCAGTGTTCGTAGCATACTTTTAGGCTACGGCAAGGGTTCAACGATTTTCAGTTAAAAAGCATTCGAGTGGATGAACAATATTTATTGGTTTTCATGAGCCTGTCCATGTCTCTGTTCATGTCGATGGCTCTGCTTCTGCCATGTCCGTGTCCGTGTCCATGTCCGTTTCAGTGCTTGTCTGTGTATTCTGTGTGGTTGGGTGTCCATAGTCCAAGAGCTTCCTGCTTGGTAGTACCAATCAAAATACTACACATACTCGAAACATATATAGGTATATGTTTATTCCTATTTGGATTCGTAATAGTAAAAACACACAACTGACGCTTAAATGCCAACAGAAAAGAAATTGATGAAGCAAATCCTTTGCTGTCGAAATATTATGAGTTTACCCGTACTAATCATTTGCAAAGGTCTATTAAGTGCTCTCCAATTTCTGTTGGGCTTCAATTGAAAAGTGAAATTGAAAGGGTTATGAATAATATTTGTACAATTTGCACATCTATTTAAGTTTGGCATTTTTTGGCAAAGTTTCATGGAGTGCTCTATGGTTTCCATAATTCCACGAGTTCAGTTATAATGAGGTTCCCGATTCAGCTTTGAATGAAACAATTGATAAATCCAATCAAATTTATTTTATATAAAACTTTATAAAAAAGTTTGGCATGATTCCATTTTGCGGATTAGTTAAATAAAAATTGTATTACTTTTATTTTCAGTGGTTTAAATAAAACTTAGTTTAACTCTGTAAACTTTATTGAGTGCTTTTTAATCAACATAATTTTGTACTGCCTTCATTTTGTACTTTTGTAAGATACCGTAAGACACTTTCCCTAGTGACTGACTGCTTGTCTTTCAACCAAGTAGTAAGTGCTCTTGTGGTGTAACTCACTTAAGTTTTACATTAGTATTAGGCACATACTTGGCTTAATTTAAGTGGTTAAGGTGAGTTCCGTTGAAGGGTGTTATGAAAACCGGTATGAGTAGGTGAAGGTGCTAGGGGTAGGGCTAATGGTAGGGTTACGGGTACTAGGTACAAATAAGAGCAAAGGTTCGGGTATGTGTATTAGTACGGTGATCGGCCTTTTACAATAAAACTTCTTCAATTGTTCTTTTCGCGTCTGCTCTTTTATTCTTTATTCTTCTCTCGTTTGTAGCATCGATATCACATGTTTATATATTATGTTATGCTTCTGCTGTTAACATACTGTAGACTTAACATTATGGGTATTTCTACTTTGTAGCCTGCTACAGTCTGTTACTTAACTTTTACTTATAACGACTGAAGCTTACAACATGTTAAAGCATCTATTAGTTTAAAATAACAGTCGAAATGATCAACTTTATGCCTTAAATGAGAAGTGGATTGATTTTTTTTTAAATAACCTCTTTTCCTCACAGATTTCACTTATAAATAGGTTTACAACATTTAAAATCTATTAGTTTATAAGCAAATTACATCTTATGCCCTAAAAAAAATACCCTGTTAACATATTATAATACCTGCTAACAGACAGACTTAACATATTTCTACTTAGTAGCCTGATACAGTCTGTTACTTAACTTAACTTAACATGTTAAAGCATCTATTAGTTTAAAATAGCAGTCGAAATGATCATCTTTATGAGAAGTGGATTTAGTTATGCGATTGCTGGACGCTGGCAAACTGAGCAATCTGGGAATAATGTTTGGTGATGCTGTCAAAATACCTGAAAACTTATTTAAGTCCATCACAGAGGTAATTTCAATGACAGTTCATGTGTGTGTGGGGGGCGTGGTCTGCGGGGCGGTCATTTTGGCAATGCAATGTCGGCTTTGTGGCTGCGTTTTTTGTGGCAATTTCTCGTAACGGCCTACTCGAGGTTCAGTCTTTGTACACAGTGTTTGTTGTGGGTGTGTCCTGGTGGGTATGTGTGTGTGTATGTGTGTATGGGCTGTGGATTTTTACGGCTTCCGGCGGCGTCAACGACAACGGATTGACGCTGGCAGCACACTATGTGTGTGTGTGTGTGTGTGAGTGTGTAAAAAAGCACAAAAGACACAAAATGGGCCAAAAGCTGAAAACAAACAACAACAACGCACATATAAAGTTCAATCGAGTCAGTCAGCAATTGGCACACACACACTAACACACACACACACACACACACACACAGTTTGTTGTCTCTTTTCTCTTTATTTTCGGTGTAGCCAAAGTCAATTGGATTGCGTTTCTCTTTTGGCTTTTAAATGTGTGTATGTGTAGCTGATTGAGAGTGCTGTGTGTGTGTGTGTGTGTGTAGGGGTCTATAAGTGATTGTGGGTGCTATCAAAAGGTTGGTGGAGAGGTTAAAATTTTGGTCGGCTTAGTGCTTAAATACATTTGATTGTAATTCGCTTTTAAATTCGATTCGTTGCGATTTTGTTGCGATTTGTTATTGGATGTAATGGTGCGACATCTGAGCTCAGCCAGCAACGATATCGCATTGTTTATAGGGTTCAAGCTCGCAGTGGGCTCGAGTTCGGTGTTAGGTTCGGCTTTGGGTTCGCACTGGGTTTCGCTCTGGGTTAGGGTTCGGGGCACAAAGGCTATCGGCGTGCTTTTTTTTTTTTGGGTACACGGGACTCATGTGATTAATGCGGGTCACACAAATGCCAAACTTGTCCTTTCGCTCCATCCGGAGTCCAGAGCCCGTCCACACACATCGAAGTTCACATATATTATGTACTCAGTCTGTATTTATTTAAACTAGTTTACTGTTTTTTTTTTTTTTTTTTTTACTTTAACATTCTCTTTTGCTACTATTGCCTATTAGCTTGGTCAACTTGTGTGTGTGTGTGTGTGTGTCCTGAAAACGATACTTTAAGAGCTTCACATATTTGAAGTGAGCGACAGTCTGTGTCTTTGCTTCTTTCAAATATTTGCTTTAGTAATGCAGCTTACAAAAGCGTTGTAAAAGTAAATCATTTAATAATTATTTGTCAACAACTTTTGGACTTTCAAGAAGTAAACCAATGTTGCCAGAGTCTATTTAATAATAAAAATAACTCTTGTATAAAACTTCCAATAGTTAAAGTGCTCAATAAGTAGCTGTATTGGAAATCGATATATATAATAGTGCAATACCACAATAAAGAGGATAAATAAATAAAATAAATGTAAATGAAAACAAATTTCTTCAATCAATTAAATTTGTCTGTTAACAGCTTTGTTTTTGTGCTATTATCTTTTTGATTTGAAATGATTTTTATGGTTTGAATTTCAGTTTGTAAATCGAGCTAGCTGTCTCTTTCGCTCACACTACCCCCTGCCCCCTCCCTCGCTTTCTCTGGACTCGTCGTCACACTAAAAACTTTCGATTTGTTTAATTTGTTGCCTTAGTTGTTATGCATGTTTGTGTACGCTGGTTGTTTGTGCTGCTGTTGTTGTTGTCGGTGTTGGTTGTTGCTCTATTTGGCAACAAAGTTTTACAAAACCAAAGCTTTCCCCACTCATCCCCAATTCCCTGCCAAATTCCATTGCCAATAGTTGCCAGTGGGAGAGAGCTCCTCCTTCTCTTTGGCTTACAAATCATTTTCAAATGCAAAACTTTGGCAAGTTTGCTGCAATAAAGTTGTTGCTGCCACACCTCTACGCAGTAGCCCCCCTCCTCCCCCTTAAGCCCTCAAAGTCTACCCCCAGTCTAGCTATGTTACTCATTGGTTTTATGTGCCAGGTAATTTGTGTTTTAAAACTGTAAAACGTAAATTTAATGGAACGTTTAGGTGTTGTAAGGTATTTGGTATGGTGCTGCTGCTTCTTCTTGTTAGTATAGCTGCTGTTGTTGTTGCTACTTTAGTACAATAAATTATATACTCAATTTTGAAAGCATTTGCTTCCCCTATAACATTTATTATAGTGCTGAAACTTAGCTCAAAAGCAATAAAAATTTATTGCTCACCAAATAATTTACAAGTTTTATGTGGCAAATTGTTGCCTGGCACAAATTGAACTAAACTCTAAACATCTAAAAATTAAATGTTTTAAATAATTACATACATGTAGACACATTGAATTTAAAATTATTGAACATATTTTAAAGCCAAAGATATATGAAAATCTATGTAAATGATACTTAGACTTTCCCACTGCTTTCACTCTACAAACTTAACACGATGGCTTCGCAGAAGCTGCCAGTCAACGGTGCACTGTACCTGGTACAGTGGAATAAATTGTAATTTTTTATTTATAATATACAGACTGGTGTGTTTTAGTGTACTTGGATTTCTAAGGGACTATTTATAAAAGAATGTCAGCAATTATGCATATTTATTCCATAGTACTGAAGTGATGGCATCAATATGCCACGCCCCATTTCTCATATTCCCCATTGAAGACACGCTGAGCAAAATTAATTTGCGGCTTATTGAAACCATAAAAATTTTCTAATCCACTTTGCGTAAATAATCATGAGCGTCAATTCAGTGACAGTCTGTGTGTGTATCTGTGTGCCTGTCTGAGTGTGTGTGTGTGTTGTAAAAGCATCGCACAGTATGTGTAGCATACTTTTGTGGGTCGTCTACTGGGTTGTCAATGTCTGAAATATGACTTTTTGTCGTCTTTCACTTATTATTTTTCTTTAAAATGGAGTGTAATCTATGACACACAAGTGTGCATGTATATGTGTGTTATGCACACTGTACATATAGTCAATAAAGCTTTTATTTTGCATATAATAAACCATAAAAACATTGTTGATTAAAGATTGACTGCAATTTAATTTAAAAAAAAATGTATTAGTATAGTTTTACTTTTTTAGGGTTCTGTTAATTTTGTAGCATTTGGAATTAATTGAATTTACTTAAAGGATTGCAAAAGCTTACTTCTGTTTTTGGTTTCACTTAACCAAGCTTACAGATTAAACTGTAAGCGATAACAAGAGCAGCAGCGACAAACAACAAAGTCCAGTCACAACATGGCATGTTGTAAATTCACTGGAGAATTCGAGTAAAATTGTTTCTTTTTTTTTTTTTTTTTTCTTTGGCCAAGTTTCTCTCGCCGGCAGCGAAACAAATAGGAAAGTGTTGTGGGAATCAGCGCGACTTTGTTGTCAGTTCAAATTGCAACAAAGCCCCGTTGTTCAGGCGAGAAGAATAACAGCAAAAGCAACAACAATAAGCAATACAACAACAGTGACAACAATATGCGACTGCACAAAAATATTGCGCTGCTGTCACAAAATTTTGCCACATTTGTCAGGATCGTTTTTGACCACAAAAAAAAAAAAAAAACTAGCAGATGCTAGAGTCAGTCGTCTGCGCTGGGAAAGACCGGGTACTAAAGTGCTGAATTCCTGTTTACAAAATATTTTTGGTAAGAAATAAATTAAAAAAAAACAATATATACATATATTTATACTATATAGCATCGGTTACGCCTTTGTTTGCCTGTTACAAACATGCTAACTGACAGTCCTAGCACACCTCATTACTAAGCTACGTACAGGGTTTAAAAAAGTGGAAAAATGCGGCCTCTTAACAAGTTTGGGGCTCCCTTTTTACAAACTCTATAAGTACGTAAGAGTGTATGAGAGTGTGCATGTGTGTGTGTGGGTAAGTGGGTGTGTTTGGGTGTATATATGTCAGCTGCAATCGCCATTAAGTTTTTTTTTCTGCCAAAACCCAATCAGCGAACACACAACTGCCCAAACTGTTCTAAACTCTGGTCAACCTGTCAAATTGAGCACATTACATGGAATTTCGATAAGGCGACAGATAAGACCACGACTCTGACTCTGACTCTGACTACCAGTCCGACTTTTGGTCTGATTTGGACTTTTAGTTTTACTTCAAATGCGACGCAGATGTTTGTGCATTCATATCGAAAGTTTGTGTCAACAATCAGCTTTTAAAGAGTTTCACCGACTCGCAGATACCCGTTTTGCAAGTTTTCCTTTACTTTGTTAACTTAAGCGATATGGAAAACTTTTGCTAAGCTATTTTTATGGCATAACTTTAAGTATCTTGAATGCTTATATGTGTTTGGGGTAGATAAAAAAAACTTTGTCGATTCGTGGGGGCTACAAATATTTGTTTGTCTGCTTAAATTTATAACATTTATGACAATTAAAAATAATAAAATGGTGGTGTTATTAGAGAAGGAATGTTACTAAGCCAACGGAACTGCAATTTGACTGAAGAAATAGAGATAGAAATCTTTCTGACTGCCTATGGGAAATAATTATATTTTTATTGATATTTTTATATATTTTTTTAATGCCTTAAAAATGGTGAAAAAGCTTATTTATTATACTCTTAAATTTAAAACATGTTTAATAATAAAATTCCGTATATTGAATACCCTGCACCCACTAGCATGCGCTTGAGTACATATTAAAACAAGTTCACACATGAAAAAACATGTCGCATGCCATATATTCGCTATTTTTTTTCATTTTTTCTGGTTGCCCTGGTCGAACGCTTCGAAAAATTGCTTTCTGAACAAGTTTCCAATTTAAAGTGCGATCGTAATGAAAGCGTCAGTACAGTAACTAGGCTTGTGATACCGTTTATTTATTTGTCACACCTAAAAAATGATATAATTTTAAAGTTAAATTTTGTAATTTAAAGTTCTCGTACATATATTTAATATAGGCGCAGTTTAAACTGAAATTCAATAAGTGTCATTGGTACAAATTGCTTAAAAACATTTGCATATATACTATGTGTACTACATATGTATATATAACACATATATATTTGCCTTGTCTGTGTGCTTTAGCTATTTGGGCAAAGAGGCTGTGACATTTTTCAGGGAAATGACAGAAAATGTGGAAAATTTGTTGTCTGGCATGAAATTAAATGAATATTTGTGGCATTGAGTAATTAAATTCAACAAAAATTTAGATGCGCACACACAAGCACACAAACAAACAATGCCAATGAATGTCCGCAATACAAGTACACACACACGTATCACACACGGCTCACACATCGTGTGCAGACATTGGAAAAAGATTTGCATTTTAGCCAAAAACTTTTCAAAAGGCAAAACAGGCAAAAAATGTGAAAAAAAACTTCGGCTCGAGTTGGATATAAAGATATATAGAGATGTGTATGCAAAAGTCAATGTTGATGTCTTAACAAAGTTTTAAGTTTGCCAGTAACAGGCGCAACAAAAAAAAAACAAATAAAATCTTTTAAACTTTGCTTTCCTATCGTTTCGTTTAGCTTCGGTTTTAGTTGTTAGTTTATATTTTTTAGATTTCGATGCTTACATAGTTTAAAGTTTGTGCAATTTGTTGTTGATTTCATTACGCCAAAATTAATATGCCATATACGCAATGTAATAAAATGAAATTGAGCTCGAGTTGAGTTGAGTTGAGTTCCTGGTTTGGGCTGTTGGTCCCGGCCCCGCACATGGCCATAAAATGTCCAGCCAATTATTTTAGGATTAAAGATTTCGAGTGTGTGTGCAGGTCCCGAGTCCGGGCTTAGCTCTTCAATATTTCATGCTCAGCTTAAAAGGCAGACAGTGAAAGGGGGCCCTTGGACTGGGGCGTGGCAGCTGCAGGGCACAGAACTGGCAGCAGCACTTCAAAGTCAACATTTTTAGACCCTCCTGGCCCACTGTTCTCCACGTTGCCATCACCACATCAATTTCAAGTGCGTATCAATGGTAATAGCATAGAAACTTTCCAAAAACTTGCACACTTCATTAGGCACAACATTTTATAATATGTTTAAAGTGGGCAATGGGGTTGGGAATATAGATTCCTGGTGTAATCCCTAAGTATATTGAATTGAATAAGTTGCCATTTGGGCATAGTTTATGCACCATTTGAAAATGGAAATTTATCCGAAAGAGAATTTGCCAAAAAAAATAAGTCAAAGTATTATGGAAAACAAGCCAAACTTGACTTTAATTGGTTAGCAAATATTTTGTAGTCAATGGGGATTTTTATAATATTTAAAACGATTGGAAATTCAAAGAAAATACTTGTTTAAGTTGCTATTTTCCTGGCTGGCATTTTGTAGTCGTTCCAGCAGTTTCTACAATTTTTGACAGCCTGTATGCCACATATTTTATAACACCTAAAGCCTTATGCTATGGACTGTTACTAACTCCAAGCATTTGCAGTTTATTAAGCCCTTTTTTAATAATTGTAAAACCTTTTCCAAACCAAATATTCCAACTCCTTAATTAAGAACCGATTCAAGCTAATTTTGTTTATGTGTGTCTTTATTTTTTTTAGTCACATTATGGTTGAATATGCCTTAAACAACTAGTGGCCAGCAGTTTAAAACGGCTGCGCTTAAAAGTATGCAATGTTTTTGAATCTCAAGCTGCTAACGGGTGCACTTATAGTCGAGGGTTTCGTCTACAGCCTGTTCACTTCTTCCCTTTGTTTGCTTACCAAAGTCCAAAATTTCATTAATGGCAACTTTGGTGCCATCACTTTTCATCTACGCGAAACTGCTTCTCTTTTGTTGAACTGAACCAAAATGAAATCAAAAAAAAAAAAAAAAAACAAAAATATAAAGAAAAGCGGAAAAAAAAAACTTAGTTGATATTCCAATCGTGTTTGGCTTAACTTTAATAACTTTTCAACTTTTTGGAAGCTTGACTTTCTTTTGTCTACTCGAGTCTCAGTTCGCGACATGCCTTGATTACAACTTATTCATCCAATGTGTGACTTTCATCCCAGTCGCGATTCAGTTTTGCTACTCGTACTATTTTCCCTTTCCTTAACCAAAAATACAGGACTTCTGCTTCCGGTTCCACTGCAGCTTTTGGGTAGCGGCTTTGATTGCCGCTTGTGACGTTGATGGCTGCTGTTGACTTGTTGGGGAAATGATTTGTGCGTCTCGCAGAGCAAAAACTGTGCCAAAATTGAACGATATGGCATGCAACAGTGCAAAAATTAATTATTACTTAATAGTGTTAAACTAATTATAAGTAATTAATGTTAGTGTACATTTTTTACTCATTTGCTTTTCTCGCAGTGTAGCCTAAGCAGCCATTTCCATCAGCAAGTTGGTCAAGCATTAAGCGATAATGAAGATAAATAACTCAAAAGAAAAATACCTCAATTACAAACTTTAAGCGCACTACTTTTGTAATCAAATGAGCGATTATCAAACTTTCCCTGGGCCATGGCCAGCAAGCTGACGTTTAACCCAAAAAAAAAACAGAAAATAACTTAACTAAAAGTGCCACTAAAGTCATAAATGTAAAATGACTTACAGACACACCACTTACCAGAACTTTACTACAAACTCTTTCTTTGCCCCATTATCTGTTCGGGTTCGGGTCTTTAAGTATCTTTGAATAAATGTAAGAATTATTTAGCCCAAGGTTAAGCAAGTAGATAAATGAACTGAGCATCAAGTCAGAGGAAAGTTCACATTTAACTCGAATTTAATTAGTTTTTGCTTTCTGTTGTTTTTCAGGCTTACTGTGAAATCACTTTGTACTGCTTTTGATAGTTTGTGCTATGTAGTATGTTTAGTAACTTATTTTTATATTAATAATAAAGGGAAATCAGTCAAGTTAACAATTTGAAGGTTTATCGAAATAACTTAAAATTTAAATTTTAAATAATTATGGTACCATTTACAAATAAAATAAAATGGTTCCAAAAGGCACCAAAATATTATAAATAAACAAGGCACACATTGCTTTAATTTAATCATTAAAAATATTGCATTAAAGTGTGAGTCTTTTCTCAAGAGTGTTGGCTTTAAAGCTCCTGTACTTATTTAGTTACATGGAGTGTTTTGGGGACATCGATTAGCAGCTCGGTGACCTGAAATTATTTTGCTTACTTTTTATCTTAAAACTTTGTGCAAAGTGCTTTAATTTCTGAAGCGTGACTTTCTTGCTGCATTCGATTAAATTTGCGAGTTTCAAGCTTTGAGAATTTTTGGGTATTTTTATTTTTTGGTTTGTTTTAGCCAAGTGCTTAATTTCACAGCAGCAAATTGCACAGCTGTTTAGAGCAAGTTGTTGATGCTATTTGTGTTACTGTTTCTCTTTCTGTTGCTGTTACAGTTTCAGTTTCCGTTTCCGGTGCTTGTGTTCAGTTGCAAGTTGAGATACTTTTTGGCCTGTCTGTCGAAACTGGGCCAACGAAATCTATTACAGGTGTTTAACAACAACAATAAAATGCTCCAGCGCATAAACAAAATGTCGATGCGTTGCGATGTGCTACACGGCCACTTGAGGGGGCTGAAAAGGGGGCGTGGCAGCGGGCGGTAGAGGCAGAGCCAGAAGCTGCGTCACAGCAGCTGCAAATGGCAGGCCATAAAAATGCTTGCAAAAGGTGCAAAAGTGGAAGACAACGAGAAACTTGAACACACACAGACACACACACACGCAAAGACTTGAAAAAGAATCATCGATGAAAAGCTGAAAGCACACGAAAAAACAGAAAGCACACGAATCACATGCAAACATAGAAAACGAGTCTGGAGGCGGTGTGCTTGGGGGAGTGGCTCACAAAAACATATTTAAATAAATTCCAATTCACACACACCCAAAAGCGAAGCCAATAAATAATGTTAGCTGCGAAACGACGAAACGAGTACACCGTCAAAACAATACAGCTTCTTAAATTCAGAACAAGCGACCAAAAGACTTCTCGTAAAAATCAAATATTTTGTTACCTTGGAGTAATATAAAATTTCGACCAGTAGAATTCTCTACTCACCTAAATTGAGTACATAAAAAATTATTTCTTTAAACCAAAACATTTGTGAAATGTTTTTGATATTATTTTAAGACACTTACATTTAGCTACTGGGTTTTGTTACTTGTCTAGTAATTACAATTGTGATAAATAAAAATATATAAAAATAAACCAGTTAACAAAACACCCAACTGCTAAGGCTTTTTAAGTAGCTTCATACTAATAATTTAGTAAATATATTAATACAGCATTTAGGTGTTTTTTAAATAAAATGCAAATTGAATTTTCTCAGTGTTGCAGACTCTGCAGCTAGCAAACTTCTTGGTTAACTTCCCCATATTGCCCGCATGCCATTTTCCACTCCTGTTGCTCCCTTTTGGCAGCCGACAGATGCTGCTGACTCGCACCTTTCTTGCCAGCTCACCTGTCTATCCGCATTTGTATAAATTTTTATTGCCAACAATTTTATTTTGATAGTTACTGAGCAGAGGAAGTAGCAGAGCCAGCCCACAAAACTCAAACAAAATGGTGTTGCAAAACAAATGGCGTCTCTTACAACAAACCTGCAGATACATAGACAGTGAGACAGACAGGCGCAGACAGACAGATCGACAGACAGGTGCTCTGAGGTGAATAAAAAATGTGTAAGAGGAAGCAAAGTGAAAGCGGATATGTGTATTTGGGTTTTGAGTTGTGCGAAAACAGCATGCATGTAAAACTGCAACAACGTGTGTTTTTGCTCATAATTTGGTTATACACCACATACATTCTTTTTTTTATGAACACCTTTAGTTACACCCCACCCACCACCAACGGCATATGCTGCAGAGACATGCAGGTACAACGCCCTTGTGAGAGCATATTGAATTCCCAGCATAACGAATGCAATTTGTTTGATTGACTGTTTGATTGAATGAAATTGCAGCCAGCTACATCAGATGATGCACACAAACACACACACACACACACACACACACACACACACACACACACACACACACACACACACACACACACACACACACGTTACACACTACAAACTGATGCTATGTTGCCCTTGATTATTAATGAGCCATATGCAAATATTTTGAATCAAAACTTAGCATAAAAATTATTGCATAATTTTTTGCACACTCAAACTAAAAAATCAGTCATATTTCAAGGAGAATATAAGCACAGCTCATTAAAAATATTTAATAACAAGCAAACAAATGACAACGCAGACAAGACACTCTAAAATGCAAACTAATAACTGACCAATAAGTTCAGCAGCAACCAGTCAAATTCTTCATAAAAATATCTTATTAAACTTAGTCAATTGCTGATAGTTATAAACAATTGAGAATTGCAACTCCATGTGTGAATATTTGTGAATATATAACGTTTGGTTTATCATATCATATCAGTTCGATGTGTATCAATGGCTGCTTGGGCTTTGGTTAAGGGATTTCAGAGAAGCATAGATTGCATTTAGTTTGTGCCATATTACAGCCCAAAATGGATATGGTGGGCTGCGGTGAGTGGTGAGTGGGGAGTGGGGAGGAGATGCCGAGGTGTGTCATTTCATTGTGTATGCATTGCAATTTCATTAATTTAATGAATTGCGTTCTGGTTAAGTTGTTGTCTAGCATACTCGACTCGTACCGCAGCGACTTTGGTGTATATATTGTGCCTATTCATTAGGAAATTCCATTTAATTATAGACACAGTCTTAGGCAGAGTCTTGGCTGCTGAAATCGAGAAATGCACGAATGCAACTGCAACTGCAACTACAACTACAAGTACAACTACAAGTACAACAATAAGTACTACTGTATCGACTCAGATTACGACTAAATTACTATTTTAAGCAACCAAAATGCAATGCTTTCAGAGCACCCTATGATAGTAGCACCAAAGAGTCTTTATTGAGCATAACTGAGATAGTTTCAAACATGATTTAATCTGAAAACTTTATTAAGTTTCATTTTAAAAAATTATTTTAAATAATTCAAATAAAGTATTTGAATTTTAATTTACTTGTTTCGTTTTACTTTATTGTCTCGTTTAACAGTAGTTTAACTTAAAAAAGTAAAAAAAATTATTTTCGTTTAAAATTTAGTTAATAAAAAATATTATCTTTATTTCTAATGTTTTACTCAGTTTAATCACAAAATTAAATATTTTTAAAATGTGTATTCAGTTAGAAAAAAACACAATTTTTTTTTCTGTTAACAATTTAAATTATTTTTATTAAAATTTTAAATATTTTTGGTTGTTTTTCTTTAGTTAAATGCACAATAATTATTAAAATTAATGGCAGATTAAAAAACTATCAAAAAATGCAGCTGAATGCTCTATAAATGTCATTTGTAATTATTTCAACATGACATAAAGAAATAGTTGTAAGTCTTTAATATATTTTTAAACTAATTTTTTTCTGTACAAACAAATGTTTTTAAACAAAGTTGTCTTATGCTGTTTAAAATGTTAAAAAAAACCGTCTTTAAATTCAACAAAATCTTTTTATTGTAGCATTGTTAAAGACTGTTTCAAGATCCACAAACGAGACAATCCCTGAACATCGAAGCTCGAACTCTATGAAAGCACCGGGTATTTTGAAATCCGATCAGAGGAATGTACAAATAATTGCATTGCAATTGCAAAGGCTTTTGTTATTCATATTGCCGCAATTCGCTGTGCAATTAAATAAATTTATGCCTCGAGTGCTGAGGTTTGTTTTAGCATTTGGGCAAAATGCATCTTAATATGTTTGCTATGAATTTGCATGTGATTGAGATAAATGAAATGGTAACATGATTTATTCTCTGAATACACACGATTCAACTAAGCTCAACTCAACTCAACTCAACTCAACTCAGATCTGATTACTTTGTCAGGCATTCATCTCGCAGACTCTTGGCATTAACTCAACTGAACTCAACTGAACTCAGTTGGACCCAACTAACTTATTATGCTTGTCTGCACTTGCACTTTACTTCACAAACACACACTGATACCAATCAACTGCTACTCAAATCAAAACTGTTGATGAAAAGTGACAGCGCTTGGCAAAAACATCAAGAGCAGAATGAAACCACTTTTTTAAACATACAAAATTGGTGAAATTTGTTCTTCTTTCTAGTTCAAAATAATTAGCTCTTCTTTTTGTGGTCTAGCTGCTTTTAGTGTTGTCAGTTAGAGTGGCATGCGTTTTTTGTAGATTTTTTGCACTTTGAATTCCACTCAGAGCACGGAAATGCAAAGAACCAACATTGCTCATGCCTGCACGACAGAATGTCAGACCCAAAATTTGCCTCAAATTGACCAAAAGTCTAGAACTCCATACTTTGCCTCCGCCTTGTGTTACTCAGTTGAGTGGCAGCGATTCTAATAGCGTTTGCCACTGCCTTGACTCCTGGCACAGCCACTTGACCAACGTAGGTAAGTAGTGCGGTTTAAGGTGATGAAAGCATATTTAATTATTACATAACCGCAGGAGAGTTACGTATACGCAACGCCTATGACACATTACGTATACGCATTATGTATTCTGCTTGACTGCCTAAACATATGTCGTCTTCAGATTGCTTCAAAATGTTTATTAAAGTATTGTGAACTATTGCCTGCTATTATTAGGTATTGTTTTTAAAATACAACTTAAATTAAAATAGTAATATTTATTGCAAAAGGCATTAAAGAAAAGGAAAACAAACTTTTCATTACAACAAATGCCCTTTTAATATTTGCAGTAAGCAAATAAAATACAAAAATTGAATTCTACTAAGAACAAGTGATTTAAAAGCATTCAAGCTTCATTTATTGTTTGTGTGTTATTTGTTGAATTTGTTGTAGTTTTTGTTTGTAGTTTGTGTGTTACTTTTGTTGCTGGCAACTACATGAGTTTGACAAATTTATTACGGGTCCTGCGGGCGGGCAAACAGCAAAAGTTATAACCAAACAACACAAGCGACTGAATTTAGATATATGACTCTGCTTTCTCTGGTATTGGTTGAGAGGGTGTGGGTGGTCACAGACACTGGGTGGAGGGTAAGATGCATTGGCAGGGAGGGAATGCCAGACAAAGGTAGCGAGAGTGTGTTGAACTAATATTTTGTTAGCCACTGTTGGGTGTTTAAAAAGCCACCAAAGGCCAAAGTGAGTTTAGATGTGTGTGTTTCTTTGTCTGCTGGTGTGTGTGTGTGTGTGTGTGTGTGTGCGTGTGTTTGAATGTAATTTGTGTTTGCTGGCTGTCCGCTTTTAATGTATTCATATGCATATAAACAAATATAAATTACACAGACAGACGCACACGTTTTGCGTTTTATGCAAATCTGTAAATTGTAAAAAAAAGCAATTAGCTGCAATTTTTTACAGCTGCCATAATGCATACAAAAGCCGTGGTTTATGCGTGTGTGTGTGTGCACCTGTGTGTGTGCGCCAGACTTTGCAGGTTCAAATGTCATGGCAACAAGAGGAACGTGTACAACGACAATAACAATGCCTAGCATGTTTCATACAATAATGAAACAGATAAGCCAATGTGTGGGTGAAGAGTGTAGCTTTTGAGTAGTGGGCGTGGCAACTCCCCTTTGCCATTTATTTACTGCGTTGCCGATGCCTGCAAGCTGCACAAATGTTGCAAATTGTAAAACTGCGTTGCACTGCTCAAAAAAAAGTCATGAAAAATCTCATTAAATTGTGCAAATATTATAGATTAATACACTTTAAAGAAACAAGTTTATATAGTTTACTAATTTGTTTATTTATGCTGTATTTAATACAACTTTGTTTTGAACAGTGTACTATATACAAACACCTTTCACCTGTGTGCATTTCAGTGCATACAGTGGCAACCGCAAATTCACATTTGCTCGCGGTCATGACAAGCGATTGATCACGAAACGAATGCCATAAATTTATTGAACCAACTACCTGTGTGCTGCCTCCTGCTCCCTTTAGAGCCAGTAAGCCGCATGGCGTTAGCTTTTCACCTGCATAACTTTCACCCTCTGCCGTTCACTCACTGTGCCCCTCTCTGTGCCACTCTTTTAGTGAGTAGACAATGTGCCATGTTAAACAGTTTAGTTGCTGGGACTCATTACGCGCTTGTCTGACTTTCGGCATTCATATTAGTTATTGCTTTTCGACAACAACAACAACAATAAGGAGAACAAGGAAAACAAGAACAGCAGCAGCAAAAACAACAATTCAAAGACCAACAAGTACGGTTAAACTATGCAAATAGTTTTCATTTTTCATTTACAGCAATGGTACGCAACGTAACGCGATGTCACGTCACGTATACGCCACGTTGCGCTCGTATTGAAATATTTAAAGCAATTCAATATGTAGATTAGTAGACGTCGCGACGTCCGACACTTTGGCGCCCGACACAGCCGACAACAACCGACACAACCGGCAACAGCCATTCACCATCCCGTCACGCGATCAAAAAGTATTTTGTTAACAGCTCAAAGTTATGCACGGTCACAGTTAACAGCGGCAAAAGGTATAGTGTAAGAGGTTACAGGGTTGAGCTACTGAAGGGTATGACTACACTCGTAGAAAATAAACACATTTGCATCTGCAAAAGATTTCTACTAAAAATACTTACAAGGCGCATATAAAATTTTATTATTTTATCTACTCCACTTTCATTTCTTTGAGTGTAGCTGCATGTGCGTGCCTGGTGCACTTGTCTCGGTCTCAGTCTCAGTCTACTTTAGGGTCGGGGCCATGCTTGGGGTCTGGGTCAGAGGCAGGTCTGAGACTGAAAACTGACTCGCTGATTTATGCCGCTCATTAGCTGTACAATGCATTGTGTAAAGGCAGCCTCAGCCTCAGGGCCATTATAAGTCTTAGCCTTAGCGTGCAAGGTGAGTTAAGCAACACGATACATGAACTAGGACTTAGTCTTCGTCTGCGTCTTTCACTTCGTCTTCCTTTTCGTCTCTGTCTCTGTCTGCAAACAAATTTACCTGGCAAAGGCCAAAGGCGCGGTGTTTATTATGCGCCTCAAGGGTCAAGGTTATCGTGCCACTCATGGCAACAATTTTTTTGTTGCTTTGTTTTTGGTAAGTCTAACTAATGTTGCTGTAATCACCGCACCACGTCGCGTATGCGTAATATGCAAATAAGTAAATGCAAGCTAATGGCTAATGGCAGACGACTGTAAACTGTAAGCCAAAAAAAGCTGCCAGCCAACAGCTGCCATGTGGCAACAATTTCACTTAACTTGCCATCGAGTGCAAGCCAAACAAACGACATTTATCAGAGACTCTTCTACTGTTCGTCTTTCTTTCCTCTTGCTTGCCCTTTCTTCTTTGCTCCTTCTGCTCTTCGTGCTCGCAGACATCTCAACCCACTGACGTTGACGGTGTTGCTGGCTTATTGCCTTTTGGCCATACCAAAAAGTTTCAGTAATTAAAACAAGCGCATCACAGCATCACCACATAAGCCACACACCAATAATTACTTTACTCCCATTTGTTGACTATGGCAAATATTGATCATCAACTTGCTACATCAAATATTGCCACAATGCTTCTCCAGCTTATCCGGCTAGGCCACTTCTTGTGGCTTTCTTTTCTTCTTCAAAAAAAGTTACTCATACGACTTGTGACTTTATAAACGTTAATAGTTTATAAGTAGTGCAAATATTTAATTTCTGAATTGAATTGTTTTATTTTCCTTTATGAATTTTTATGTATTTCTCATGCCCTACGAATCGGTTGAGCATCGATTATGGCTGAACTTATGTAAAGTGTAATTTAAAGTGAAACTGCAAGTAAGCAAGCTGAGCTGACGCTGTCCAAAGTACTCTGAAGCATCTTCTCTAATGACGCACACGTGTCGCACTCCCAGCACCTCAAGCACTTCCCCACACTTCTAACTCTGCCCCTACTCCTCACTTCTACTTCCTACCAACTCATGCCACTCACCTGACATCCTTCAAGCTTTGTGTGGGGCAACAATAGCTTGCCACACAGTGTGGCAGGGCGCCGAGGCATTGCCTTCAAGAGCAGTTAATTTTTCACACTTAGTCGATGCCGTTGCGCTCGACGTCTTATCGAGCTTTAAAACTTGGCTCAAAGTATGCCACTTGTTTATGTGAATAAATGTGGACAGACTTAACGTACACTGAGCGAACTGTAGCGAAGACTTGTGCAAACCCTGTCGTAAAGTTAAGTTAAGAAAATTCTAGAAACAGTTTCGAAAAACATAATAATTTTCTATAAATAAAGAACTTTTCTTCTGTGCAGTTACTAGTTACTTTTGGGCAAACATAACATGTTATTTTTTCTCTTTCTCCCTCTCTTTTCCTCTTTCCGTCTCCGTCTTGATGGCTTTCTCTTGCCATCTCTATGTGTTTTGTTCTTTTCTTATTGATGTACGTCGCGTTCAAGTTGTTTACGTATCCCGTCTGAGTAGCATCAACATTTGGCTAAGGGAAAGTCATGAGTTGATTCCACTTCTTGACTGTGTCATTTAGCCAGGCCTATAACGCCAACAAAAGTACGACAACAACAGCAGCATCAGCAGCCGCATTAACACTTGCGACACATTTGCGTTTGGCCTAATTTTCTTGGCTTTCAAGATGAGTGAGTGCCTTATGTTGTTGGCCCATCGTGTTAGCCAAGTTTTCTTGGCCAGACCCATTTGACTGCACTCATAATCCAATATGAGTGCATATTAACTTTAATCAGTTTGCGCAAGAGTAAGTCAATATTCTTACGCTCCTTCTCCCTGTTGCTTACTCTACCTCTCTCCTCTCTTCTCTCTTTCAAATAGGCACTGCCAGTCAATTGCGCCGTAACCCCTCTGCATTCCCCTCCCTCAGCAATTGCTGGCGAATTTAAAGTCGTGTCAACTCATGCCATGCCAATAGAGACTTCCCCTTCCCTTTGCTGCTTTCTGTGCTGCTCTGTGTATGCTGTAAGCAGCCATACATACACTGAGCAAAAAGTGTGACACTCTTAAACTATTAATAATTAAATAAAACTCAAAATCACTTTGTTTGACTGCTTAAAATTAAATTTTAACTTAAAATGTGAAATGTTTTTGTTTAAAATTTAACACTTTTTAGCTTGCTACTTGTTTCTAACAGTGTACGAATTTCATTTTGTGAATGATGAGGAGCAAAATGAGTTGGAGTAAAGGAGGCTGTGAGGAGTTGGAGGTGGAACAGTGCACTCTATATTCACAGGACCACTTGACAGTTTGTGCTGTTGTCGCTTCTGTAGCGTCTTGAATATTTTCATTTTATTTGGCCTACACGTGACAGGTGTATTACCAGGTGTGTAATACAACTCATGCTCAAATTTGTCACTTGGGCATTTCATTTCATTTGACAGTTTGAGCAAAAACATTTCTTTTCATTGGCATTTATTCTTAGTTCCTGTTTTAGCGGATGTTTTAAAAATTTAAACAGCGGCAAAAGTAATGAATTCTTACATCGGTGAATTAAATGAATTGTAAATGAACTAGAGTTAACGTTAATCCTTTTAATTCTAAATAAATTACGTTCAGCCATACCTACATGAATATTTTATTTACTTAACGGGAGTACACAGTATACTATACTAATTTATTTATTACACAACATAGGGATTTTGATAAACATTCTTTAAGTTCCGTTTAGGCATTGCTATTTAAATGGCATGGGATTAAATTAAGTTAGTTTTGGGACAGGTTTTACTTGTACTCTGTTGATTTAAACGAAATTAAATATTTTAATAATTTATTTTATTGAGAATTTCCATAGATTTATTGCCAATGGTCGAAAACAATACTTCTTTTCATCACAGAAATTGCCAAGTTAAATCGTCAACAAGTTTTGGCAAAAAATATTCAGAATCAGTCGTAAGGTAATTGTTGTTGTTGTGTGGTTGTTGTTCTCTTTGAGTGTTTGTTGTGATTGTATTGGTGTTGACTGCCAGCATCATTCGTATTTATTTGCCTTGTTTCATTTTCATTTTTATTTGCCGCCGCATTGCCAATGCCAAAAATGTGCGTAGCTGCCAAAAAAATGTTGCCTATTTTGTTGTTGTGCCAGTTGCGGTTGTTGTTGTTCCAGTTGCTGTTGCTTTGGTTGTTGTTGTTGCAGTTATGGTTTCGTTTGCATTGCCATAATATTTAATAGGCAGCAAACAGTTGACACGCGTTGAAAGGGTGCCGGGGGGAGGTGGAGGTGGGCTAAAATTGACTGCCTATGGGCTTTAGAGGAGTGGGCGTGGCACACTGGCCGAGTGCCAGTTATTATGTCACATCATTTTAACAAAATGTTGGAACATGCAAAGCAAACAAATTGTGAGCGCATTCGGAATTTTGAAAGCGGTTTCCATTCCATTTTCTTTTTGGCCAATTCGGTACAGAATTTTTTTGGTTTTTAGCGCTGAAGCAGCATAAAAATGCCAAAAGCATGAAACTAGTCCCCTTTTACCTATTTACATACATGTGCAAATACGGACGTGGTGTGGGTGGGTGTGTGTGTGTGTGTGTTTGTGCTTAGCAGCAAACAGGCGCTGCTAAAAGTATGCAGAAAAAAAACACTGGAACGACAGGAAAATCAAATGAAATTCAGTTTAACCAGCAGACACACACACACACACCTACACACTCATATCCACAAAAAAATGGAATGAGAAAGAGCCAGAGCAAGAGGACGAGTAAACGGAAGAGGAAGACAAACAGAGAGATACAAATAGAGCAGCAAAGCACACACAATGGCAAAAATATTAAAATTCTAAATTTCTGTCACGTGTCAAACGCCATTTATGCGCTTCGTGATCGCACGCAGCTGAGTCGCGCTCTCTCCTCTCACTCTCTCGCTATCTCTGTTACTCACACAGTCATAGACAATACCAATACTAATGCAAACACACGTAGACGCACACCACAAACCACGTAGATGGAGTAGCATTCGGTTTAAGCGATAAAATGTTGGAAAACTGAGCTTGAAATCATAGGAACTAATAACAAACGAGTGTCTCTTGATGAGCAAGAGTGAGACAGAGTCTAACAGTGGTTTAAATGGAGTGTGAGAGAGAGACAGAGCGAGAGTGCGATTATTGGAAACGACGATTTTATTTCTTATTTAACTACTTTATTAGCTGAGCAACATTTCGAATTGTTATGGCTTCAAATAACTATGAGAAAGAAGTGTGAAGAACTGTTGATGTTCAAGTTTAAGAAACGGCTTGTGGATTAAAAAATGTGCTATAATACATTGTAAAATAGAATGCAGTTAATAATTGAATAGCATATTTTTTAAACAAGCTACAAACACTTTTCTAACAGCAAAGTACGTGTGTGTTTGAGTCTTTTATATAGGCTGCTTTATGGTGTTTCCATTTCCAAAAAGTTTTATAAATAAATTTCTTTCTATATTAATGTTTTAAAAGACAAATGTTTGCAAAACTTGTTTTAATATATTTATTGATAATATTTCAAATAAGTTGTGGTGCATTTAGCTCGATTACTTTGTATGTTTCGAATACATCGATGTTGGTATTTCTAGACTCGTGTGCTTGCCCACAACGAATGCCATGGAGTGTGTGTGGCTATGTGTGTGTGGTGGGTGTATGTACATTGGTGTGCACTCTCGTTCAATTTTTAACCCATTTGTTTAGTTTTATGCCACATATTCACTAGTGAAAAACAGCTGTGAATGTGTGGCATGTGTGACATTTGTCTGTGCACACACGTGTGTTTGTGTGTGTACACCCACATTTTTGCGTGTGACACTTTTATTAGCACATATCGATTGCACTTGAAAATGCAAACAGAGTTAAAAATAAATCATTTATTTTATCGCTCTTGCATTTTGGCTTTAAATTAGATTTTTATTGAAAATTTATGTGAAATAAATTCAAATTTGTGTAATGATTTATTTCGGCCAACAGAATAATAAATATAAACTGTTTAATTTTAAGTAACTTACGTAGTGTGAATTGAAAAGTATTTAATATATATTTAATTTTGAGAACATTAAGTTAAAGTTTAGTATTTAATTACGCATACGTCGCGTAGGCACTTAGTAATAAAATTGCATTCACCGAGCGCAGGAAGTAAGCAGACAGATTCCCATAAGCTATGCTGTGTGTGTGTTTATAGTTATGCATTTATTATTAAATATATATTAAATATTTAATAAACTGTTGCACTTTAAAGCCAACTTGAATGTCAAATCGTTTAAACAATGAACAATGGACCAGAAAGCCCCTGCAATGCCGAGATGCTTCGACTTTTCTACCCAAAATGACTTGAAAGCGAGTCCGGAATGTGTTGAGGCCTGATACTGGCATTTTCCAGGGCTTCCATGGCATTGAGTGACTCGCACAAAGGCGCAAACGATTTACCGATTTGCCGGTTTGCCGTTGTGCAACTAATGCCAACAGTTGACCATAAAGCTGATGGTGAGTCTGATGCTGATTTTACCTCCACTGCTGCACAATGCTCAGGCCAATGCTCAGGCTGACCCGAAACTCAATGATGAGGTGGACTCCCTAATGCAGCTTCTAGTCACTGCAATCTTCTATTCTTCCTCTTTCTCCAAGTCTCTGTCTCTTTTCTGTGTTTTGTCCAAAGAGTTTTGCCATCGAAAACGACTGAAGACAATTACACTAGGCAAGTGCTTTAATGACTCCTCGACTCATTCCTTTGTCTACTTCATAGTGTGCCAGAAATTGTGAATGAACTGATAATTATGTGTGATAATGCCATATTCATTGCACTTGCACTTACCTGAGTCCCAATTGGTTTTCTTGGCCGAAAAAGTGCTTCAATTATGTGCTGTTTAGTATCTCAACTTTTCAAATGTGCAGATGCCAATGGGCAGTTAGAATATGCACATGCACAGTGGTGATGAAATTGACTGAAACAGCTGTATTCAATTCATTTAAAGAGGTTTCTTCTCAAGGTAAATAAGATCCCTGATTTCAGTCCATTTTGTGTGCAAGTGATTAAATTCAACAATTCATTAGTGTTATTTACATAGGCTTGAAATGTTGATACCTGGAAACCCATAACGATTAACCCAAATGAAAGCTATACTTAGTAGGGTTGCCATCGAGGCAACCCTGTTATGAAGTACTCAATAAAGGCAAATCAAATTCACAGAAAGACGATGAAAAATCTTTTAAAGCCGCATCAGCAAATATTTAAGCTCATTCTACTTAGTCTAAAAATACGTGACGTCCATTTGGCGAAAGAAAAAAAACCAAATCAGCTAGGAAAGGAGCAAAAAAGTGAATCATGTTTAAAAATAGCAAAGTAAAAAAAAAAAAATGAATGGATATTAAATTACGATAAATAAAAGCATGTCGACAAAAAGAAAAAAAAAACTTAAAAGGCGCAGAAAATATGAGCAGATTCTAGACTTTTAGCAATTGAGTGAGTGAGTCTTTGCTGTACTATTTGTTGTTGTTATTTGGCTTTGACTTGGCTGGGCTTGGCTGGTCTTGGCTTGGCTTGGCTTGGCTTGGCTTGGCTTTTATTGCATTTCCGTAAAGTAAGCCATGTAAATCACTTAAGAGTTTCTGACTGGATCGCGACTCGCGCCACGTAGACGCTCTAAAAAGAACATAAAGCAAAAATGCTGTGAAAATCATTTGTTACACTACGCGTATGGATAACTGTAAAGTGCCTTTCTCTCTCCCTTTCTTACTCCCTCTCGTTGGCTTTCTCTCTGTCCCACACCGTTACAATAATGTGCACTTATTTTTTATGGCAATCATTTAAGACAAAAATGTAGCAAAAAGCACGACGAAGTAAAAGTAAAACAAAGCAGTGAAGCCACTCACTCAAAACAATGCAAAAAGCAGAAGTAACTCACCCACACACACACACACACCAACACACTCACACACACACACACACACACACACACACACACACACGCACACATAATTTATAAAAGTCTAACAAAAAGATGCGAAATGGCACCGGAAATATTTGCGCAAGTGGAAGTTGAAGCAACCCAATTTCCACTCCTAACTTCAATTCCATTCGCGTTTTTATTCTCATTCCACCTCGTTTCTCCCACCCCCTTCCCCTACCATTCACTTGCGTATTTCCTTCTGCTCTCATCCTGTGTCTATTCCCCAGCTTGACTGCATCGGGAGCTCAAAACGCAGCGAGTTTTGTCCAATCTGTCGCTGTCTCTCAACTCGTTTTCAACGCACTTCCACTGCTCTATCTCCATCTCTATTTCTATTTCCGTCTTACTCTCGCTGTTGCTGCATCTCTATCGCACACTTTACCCGCTTCACTCCGCTGATGAGCGTCAATCAAGGAAATTGCTACTTTTCAACAATTTTTCACTCGCTTTGTGCTTAAGCCGCGAGCAACAATATGAAAGTCAAAACCTCGTAATCGGAGTCGATGTATTCGCACTTTTTGAGTGAAGCAATCATTTTATTCTCTTTTTTTTTTGGGGGGACTTTGGAAAATGCAAAAAAATCATTGAACTGAGTGAAAGTCGGTGAAAACCAATGGCATCGACTGCCTGCATTTCAGGCTTAATTTTTTGAATTTTAACTGCAGTTTGAGTTCTAATTGGCTTGATAGCAATCAGTGCTGCACTAAGTGTATGCTGAAATTTGTTAAATTTAAGAAAGAGCCTTTAGTTATGAATTTCTTTAAGTTAACAAAAATTGAACTGCTTGAATTTAAGTTTATTTCACAAATGAAAAAAAATTAGGGAAGTAAAATATTTGAAAACATTTTAGGTATCTGCAGCTTTAGATGCTATCAAACATTGAATGCAGCCATGAACAATTGTAGAACTAACACAATTGTTAAACACTTACTCTGCTCAAAAGTGTTTTATGCCATCTCTATGCCAATTAAAAACTTTATTTTCTGTGCTCCTATGCCCCTAATGAACTTACAATAGTTTTGATGTACGGCAATAAAGTGCTTTATTGGACGCATTTCAATTGAATTAAATTTAAATGTTTTTAACTGAATAATTACGAAAAGCTGAAGAGAGTTTTTATTTTTGCAATACGACTAAGTTTTTTACGCGTCCCTACTCAAATCGCTTTTGTTTTGCTCTTTTGCCGACTACTTACATATAATATTGAAGTTGATACCTGCTGCCTGATGTTCCGACGCCATTCCACAGCATTTTTTTTTTTTGTGCTGTAAAAAAGTTTTTGCCGAGCCATCAGGTTTTTCAGGCACATTCTTCCATAATTTTCTTAACGCAAAGTTTTTGCGAACAATTACGTACGTGTGGGCTGGCAAAGTCGTAGTCCTTGGTCTATGACTGCGGCAACAATGGGTTCAAAGCTGGTTGTTCTAAAGAAGGGAGTGGAGGGGTGGTAGGTGGGGGACTGAGGGTTTTGGGGCAACTGTAACTGGGTGAATGCTTTGCATGACAACTTTTTGCTACTTACCGCATCAGAAGGGGGAAAAGCTACGACAGACAACCGCTAACTATATAACTGCAGACAGAATATGTCGCGGTTAAGGTGAGCGAGTGACAGCCTGACAGGTGAAAGAAGCAAGGGAGATAGAGAGAGGCAGAGGCAGAGGCAGAGGCAGAGGCAGAGTAAAGAAAGTTGCTCCATTCCCTCATCATCAGAGTCATCGTAATCGCCAGCGCCATTGCCATCGTCGTCATCGTCAGTGTCAGCATCGTGCTCGTTCCAAGTACTTAGGAAACTTTCCACTATATAAGCTTAACTTTTTTAACCACAACATCAACTATGCGGCAGGCATGAAGGTATACCGGCAAAAATAAGAGCCACGAAGTACGAATCGCAGTCTCAGTCTTTAGATGGCAATAATATGACAATAATGATGCTGTTGACAGTGAGACAGTATGACGCGTTGTCCCTACCAGCTACGCAAGTGCTAACAAGCTAACAAATGGCTAAGGACTTTTTACCTCAAAAAAGTGTTGCATACTTTTGCGCATCATTTGCATAATAAGCGAACGCAAGAAAAAAATAGATTAACACTGTAAAGTTGCATTCTAATGAAATAGAATTCACAGCAAATTGTCAGAATTTAACAGCGTGTGGAGGGAGTGGAGCACAGACTGAGACACTAGAGAGACACACAGAGAGAGAGAGCGAGAGAGAGGGAGAACGAAAGTTTAATCTCTCTGGTCAGCCGCCAGCAAAACAGCCTTATCAAAAAGGAAATGAGAAAATTTTTGTTCATTTCCTTGAGTTGTCACTACACCTACACTTTGACTTCTGCCTGCTCCCGACTGACGACCAACATCGGACATTGGACACTGGACACAGGACACAGGACCTTGGACAGACAACAGACACGACAACGGGGAATCTGCTTCGTACTCTTAGGCAAATCCAAGTGACCAAAAGCAACTCAAACTATTAGCAGCTGAGCAGCAAAACTGAACTGTGGATAATACCAAAACAGATCAAGCTTTGTCGGATTGTTGGCGGAAATACTTTCAGCAAAACTTATGTACTACTTAACTTCTTAGTTAGTTATCAATTTGACAGCGTCTTATCTGCATAAACTACGCAAAGCGGGCACATATTAACACCAGTGGAGGGTACCTTGAAATTAAATTTTAAAAATATTTTAAATAAAAACATTTATAGACTGTACGAAGTAATTATCATTAATAGTTTGAAAATTTCCACTGTTTTTATGAGAAGAGATTTAAAAGCCTGTTGCTTCTTCTGCGACATTGTCAAGCATTGAGAGAGAGAGTGTGTGTGTGTTTGTGGTGTGGGTGTATGGTGTGTGCTGTGTAGTGTGTTTGGATGGATTATAGAAAGCAATTGACAGTGGAAATGAAGCGACATGGTCTTAAGAGCCTTAAAAGCTTTGCTCTTCTTGGTTGCCCTTTTTTTTTTTTTTTTTTTTTGTACAGATGCTTTTTTAGGCAATCGCTAACTCAATTTTTCAATGCTATTTCCGAACTGTTTGAGGAGTAATGCTCTGCGCACTTTCCCACCAAATGCTGAGCACACTGTGTTAGGCTGTGAAAATCCACATTATCTGATTTTCATTTCGCTTTGTTGTGCGACATTTTGTAATGCGTCGCAAATCGAAAGAAAATGAAAGCGACGTTGCGCAAACAGAAATCCTTTGTTAATTAGTGAAAGAAAACAAAGAAAATAAAAGCTGAGAAACAGGAAAAAAAATAAAAGACAAGAAAAGCGACAAGAACAAAAGCAGAAAAGGGTGTGCTTGTGGGCGGGACTGTGGGCGTGGGCGTGACATTAGCATGTACTTATTTTTGGCAATTGTAAAAATTGCCAAGACACGTCGCGACGTTGGTTTTAAACAAGCCAAAGAACAAACAGACACCGAATTTGTGCTGCAGACATGGGAAGGGAATGAGTAAAGGCAAAGGGAAGGTAGGGAGGGGAGTCAGGGGGAAGTAAGCCAACGGAAGTGGTAGACAAACAAATGTTGACTTGGCTTAGAATGTAATTAAAACTGGAAAAAGTGCCGCTGATTATTTGCTACAATTTTGTTTCGAGGGCAAATCCGCTACAGTCACCCTACCCCTACCCACTCTACCACTCCACCACTCCCCACACCTCCACCCATTCAGGGCTATTTAGCTAAACGTTAACGTTAGACATTCTACCGTTGCACATCGCAGAGGTGCGATTTTGGAATTTTTACATGCGTTGCCTGCACGTGACATGGCTGCCAGGATACCGAGTTAAAGGTATACACGGATATATTTTTTTGGTACATCCAAGCGACAGAAAAATGACAAGCGAGCAGATAGCAGCTGTTTTGGTTTGACTACAGGACACCCATCAAATAAAAGTACTGGGAACATTAAAATAACTAAATATTTGCACTATAACATTTAATCTATACTTTGGTCAAGTAATAGGTACTTTTCCATCTCTTCTAGTCTTTCCCATTAGACTATTAAACTTTTAGCCACAATACCCTTTTAAAAATGAGTACAGGGTATGCATAAATCGGAAACTGCATGGGGATTTACATCCACGTACCGCGCACGTTGTACAGGACGTGAGCACGAATAGCCAAATGGAATTGTGGATGAGACTGAAGGGGGCAAACATGTGGATCCATTTGTGTGTATATAGATATGTATTCTTATGTATAAGTCTATGTGTTTGTGTGTGTGAGGGGAAATGCAAACACAAAAGCAAATCATTAAAGAAAAACTTGCGCAAAATTATGTTTATTCGTTGTTTTTCTTTTCATGTGCTTCATTCGAAACTCCTTTACCAAAAGTCTATGCGCAGTTTCAATGAATTTATGTATTTTAGTATTGAAAGTAATAGTATTCAAAAATGTTGTCAATAGCAGTCGAGATTACCCAAAGTCAATACTTCTTCTAACAAACTAAAACTACGTTTTGTTGTGTGTAACGATATAAAATGGAGGCCTGTCCTTGGCATTAATTAACAGAAAATTATATATTCTGATTATATATTTTTGTGTAGTTTTCAAAGCATTGAATTCCAAATAATAAATAAATAAATTTCAGGTAATTTCTTAAAATAAATTAGAAAAACCTCCTTCTAGTTTACTCTTCAGAGCATTTGCTATTCGACATTCATTGCTTAACGTTGCTAACTTGTTTATTTAAAAAAGAAAAATGTATTTTTCTTTGTCCGCCCATTTTCCAAGCCTTTTCAACTCTTGCGAATTCGTGTTTTGACTCATGTCTCATATTTAGAATTTGATGCGTTCTGTTTGTCTTTGCGTTTGTTTGGCACAATTCACTGAGGGAGTCAAATATTCACAGGGAGTTAGCAGAACGCAGACAGGAGCACGGAGTTGAGCATATTTCGCAGAGTACAACATGACAGATAGAAAAAATCCCAATGTACACTGTTCAAAATATAAAAGTTTCCCAAAAAAACTTAAAGAAACTACAATTTTCTGTTTGGAATAAGATTAATATTATTTTAAAATTATGAATTCATTCTTTGGGCTAAAACAAATATATTTCTCTAAGCCAATGTGCATATTTGGTCAGCTGCAAATTCTGGCAGTGTATAAACATGCAGGAAAGTCGGCTAATTAAACATTTTAGCCGAAATGAAAATGAAAATTTTTCGTCTGTGCGACGAAAGTTAAATATTATTTTTATGTTCCTGCACAATTTTCGTGGCAAGGGATGTCTTAAATTTTATTTCGACGCGTTTTTAGAACACCTCCTTGCCCTCTCTCTCCCTGTCTGTCTCTGTCTGCCCCTCACTCTGGCTCTCCCTCTCCCTCTCCTACTCTCTTTATCAGTCTTGTTCTCGTTTTACTTGATGTTATCTCTGTTGCTGTTGTTTTTGTTATCCTTGTTGGCGTTGTCCTTGCTGTGTTTATTTTACGCCAAGTCAGAAAATGATGCGCGATTTTCCAAGCCAAGTTCTTTTTTAGCCATATCAAAGGGTTTTTTTTCACTTCTCTTTATTTAGATTTTCCGGCAGTAAAGTAAACAAAACTTAACATATTTCTGGCTAAACATAACTCGCTATTTAGAAACTGACTGCAGGTAATCAAGCCGAAGGACATCATAAATTTAGTTGACTTGCCAAAATTATATTAAATAATTAAGTAAATTGGGGCTTTAAGAGTATAGACTTAAACTAAGACTTAATTAGTATTTTCACACAAAAACATGTCAAATAAATATATATAGAGCCTTTAGAAAATTAAAGAAAAACTGTATAAAGATGGAGCATTAATACATATATAAATAAAAATCTAAAATTCTTAGCAGGCACATAAAAAGCACTCACTGCAAATAAAATTGTACATGAATTTGCCATAAAGTGGTACCCAACTCAAGCAACATGGCTCGTATTCCGTTTCCGACGCCTGAACCTGAACCTGAGTTCCCTGGCCAAGGACAAGGGGAAGGACAGCAAAGGCGGTGGGATCATGGGGCGAGTGGAGGAAGGGGCGGTGTTAAGCGGTACAGATAGGGAAATGGGGATGAATTCTAGGCGGCAAGAAGTCACCAAGGCGCATGCAAAATGAAACAGTTACATAAAAAACCACACACACAGTTACACACACACACATACACTCACACAGAGCCGCATGCAACAAATAAGCTAAGCCCCCAGATTGTCTTATCGCATTGAATTAGGTGTCTAACCCTTATTTCAACTGCCAGAAAACTCTGACATTTTAACGCTTATTCTTGTTGCTTTTTTTTTGGATTTTTATTCCTTTTTTTATACCCTAACAGTGGGTATTTTAGCTCTGTCACGAAGCTTGTGCTTCTTGGAAAATGACGTCATGATTTTCAGTGTGTTTTGGTTCTACTCCATTTGCTCTAGTCTTTCAGTTTAACAGCTGCTGAAAATGTTACCACCCTTGTCTTATTTTTGTTAGCAGCTTGTGTAATAAAATCGGAAGTTAAGCAAACCTTCCTACAGGTATTCGTAAGTGCATCAAATCTTTGCATTGTTTATGTTTCTTTTTCTGCCGCTTTCGCCCACGCCTCCTTTTTCCACAGAGCCACAAACACTTTTAGGCCAACTCGCCAAGTTGTTGACACTTGAAGCATTTTCGGTGTTGTCATTTTAGCGCTCGCTTATCGCTGATGCAGAAGCAGAGGCAGCGGCAGAGGCGCAAAAATGAAGGCGGCAAGACGTGAAAAATGTGTGGAAAAAGCCCTCAAACCATTAAAATATTTATTACAATAAAATGTTTTAAATTGCCCGCAGCAGGAGCAGAAGCAGCAGCAACGGAAAAAGGAGCCAAGGAAGAAAGTGAAAAAATGCTTGTTCTGCTATCGCAGGAGTTGCATTAAAAATGCATCAAAATTTAAGGCAATTTGTGGTACAGTGGAACAAATGTAAGCAATTATGAGGCCAGCTGAAAATCATCTATTAAACTGGAATAAATATAATATACTAACAAATTAAGACAAATCTTTAGACAAAACGCAAAAGAAAGTTTAAAACTAAAAGAACTTGTTATAAAAATGTCAGACAGTCTTTTAAAAATATATTTTACATGCTTGTTAAGAAGTTTTTGAATGAAAAACTTAATTTATCAAAGTGTTTTAAACACTGTGATTTTTGCAGATGCATTAAAAAAGAATTTATTGCCCACCAAAACACGAGGGAAAAGGGATAAGTGGTCGAAAGGTGTGTGGGAGTAGCGGTAGTGGCTGGGGGAGGTGGAGGGGTTTATTACTTCATCTAATTGCTTACTAATTGCCACAAACATTTTAATTATTTGCTGCAGCAAGCACACGGTAAATAAATCTGAAGCACATGTACTAAGAAAAGAAGTCGTCGAGTGAGAGAGAGAGAGAGGAGTAACGAGCACAGTGGGATGCTCCCAGCGGCGTTGAGTGGAGTGCAAGAGGGCCAAAGGGGGCACAGCCGCACTGGCGTTTGAGCTGCGATCAAAGTGCAAGCAAATGGCGTTCCAATAAGCGTTGCAACTTTGCCGCAAAAACTGAAGAAAATGGTGGAAATAGAAAAGAAAAACTGTTTGCAGTGGCGGCACAACGCATACGCCCCGTTGTCGGGAGCAACTTTTTGCGCTCACTTCCGCCGGAAGTCGACAGAAGTGTACGTACTAAGTGCTCATCAGTGCTGCCCGTACACTCCACTTTCCCACACTTTGCACTCCCTCTTTCTGCGTCCCCCTCTCCAGGGAGAAAGCAGCAGCAACTGCAGTGCCCTTGACATGATTTCACGGCACGTTTTTGGTTGTTTTTAATGCAATCAACTCGACGTTGGCCCATTTCAAAAAGTACAGAGCTCACTTTTCTCACTCTGTCTCTCCCGCTGTCTCTGTTTCTCTTTAGTCTCCCCTCGTGTTACATTACCGTGTCATGTTTGCTGTTGGCGCCAGCTTTTTTTTTTTTTTTTTGCTGCTTTTTTTGGCTCTTTTCTGTGGCTGCTGCTGCCACAAATTAGATTTAGTGGCAATTTATTGCTTTGTTAGCATTTCCACGTTTCCACATCCACGTTCTCGCACTTTCCCCTCCTGTTCCAACACTACACGACCCCTTTCCACAAAGTTATGTCAAAATATTCCCAAAAATGGCGGCGCTCTCAGCAGACGTACACTGCGGTGCATGTGCTCGTAATTTGCTGTGGTATTGCGCTGCTTTCCTTGCTGCCTTTCACTGAGCCACGCCTTCCCTGCTACTTATTTACTTTTAAATAATGTATTCTTAGTAAATCTATTTGATTTTTTTAATTTCTTATCTTCTTGGCATTTTAGTTTTTATTTTTTTTGGCTTTCCGAGCATATTTCCAGCATTTTTATTGTTTAACGTAGTTTATTTTGGAATACCCTTTAGTAATTCGATCATAATTTATTAACTGAACAATATGCTAGCTACATATAATACTTAACTGTTTGAGAAGATTCATTTAGTCAGCAGTCACAGCGAAAGTTCTTTGAGACTTAGTAAAGTTTAATTAAAGTTTATTTGGGTAGCAGTAGCAAAGATTTTAATTAGTGCTTAAATTTTGAGCAATTCTTGTTTGTCTTGCATTAAATCAAATTTATACAAAATTTTTTTAAACATAAAATTAAAGTAAAATTAAGAACTTAAGTTCAACAAATTCAACAATCAATCCAGTAGCAGGCTCCTGTTTCATACAGGGTAGCGTCGAGTTGTGAACACTTTGCCACCGCCCCTCGAGTGCTTTTCGCTAAGAAGTGCGGCGTCGTGAGTGTGGCACAATGGTACGGGGGTGGAAAGACGACAGTGGGCAGTCAGCACACATATTAAGTAATTGAAAATTGATGCTGCCAGTGAAAGATACTAAATGCCACAAAGGGTGTGAGAGAAGCAGACAAAATGGTGGAGAAAGAGGAGCAGTGGCAGCTAGAAGAAGATGACTCCAGTGTTGGCCGTAGTCTATTTAATAAAGTGTCTTAATTTAGTGCGTAAATTCGTGTAATTTTGTGTGTTGTTGCCTTTTAGTCGTTGATTAATAAAATGTAATTCACTTTGCTACAAACTTTTTTTAATTCCATTTTCATTTTCAGTTTTCAGTTTTAGACACTTCAGTCGCTAATTTTCCGCAGCCGGAAAATACATTTTTCACACTGCAAACAGTTTAAATGTTGAGTTGCAGTTGATTTGAGCCAAACTCGCAAGTGCCTTGACAGCTCATTGAAAATTTAAATGGAAATGAAAACGAAAATGGAATTCTTGTTGAACAAATAAATTATATAGCAAAGAGTCAAACAATTGCTGATAGTGTGGTAAGGAGGTGGGGGGCGTGGCGAAGTGGTTAAGTCTTTGGCTTGCATACTAAACAGTTGACGGTTTAATTAATTGCATGCAATGTGTTGCATGCAACAAAACGCGACAACAGAAAACGAACTAAACGAACTAAACAACTAAACCAAAAAGTGGCAAACTTTCACGTTTATTTTCCTACAATTATTATGATTATTTCTGCTCTGTTCATTTCAGCACAGACGACAATCAGTGCGAGGAGCGTGTCAGTTAACTGATTCAGCCAATTAGCTTACCATATTCAAGTTCACTCACTCAAGACACAGCCAGACGGTAGACATATCGAAATCACTTTGAAATAGAAATTGAGGATAAGGAACAAATGCCCAAATTACACTCGTTGCATGTCAAGTATTTTGAGTTTGAAAATTGAGTTTAAAAAAACACAATGGAATTAATTACATGCAAATAAAATTGGCTTTAAGCAAATGTTCAGTTTTTCGATGGAATAATATAGACCAATAAAGATAAGTAAGAGCTTTCTTTAAATAGAGTTGAAGTCTGCCCAAGTTTTGCATTCAGTTAGTTCCAGAAACATTGTTAGCTTGCAAGCCATTAAACTGACGAACATGGAGCTTAACTTACTTAGTCACTCCAACTAGTGCACACTCGATTTATTTATCGCTTTCTCTGCGCTTTCAACTCAATATTAAACTGCAAATCTGAGCAACAAACTCTCGATGTTCGCATGCCAATCAAAATTGCACCGGAAATGGCAACCAATTGGTTACCACGCTGTTCCGCCCACTACATGGCTGTGTGTGGAACAATCAGTTTCGTTTAGGTTGACAAAACTTAAATACTCTTATTAAAATATTAAAATGCTAAAACACAAAAGTTATACAACTTTCTAAAGGCAATTTTAAGAATTGTTTTTGGAAAGAATTTGAGGCAAAACTGTGTTAGCTTAAAAACTGCTTGAATTGTGATAATCTTCTACTGCCCATGTGCAACTAGGGTATCAGAAAGCTAATGCATTTCAAATACCTTTGAGAGCCAAGTCGCGGCGTCACTTTATCCTGGCAATGTCCTTGCTTCTTGCGTGATTTCGATTTGTCGTCAGGCAAACACAAAGTGGGCAACAAAAATGCGAAGCTGCAGAAATGTGTTCAAAATGTAAAATAGAGTTGTGACAAGAAGCTGGAATTGAAGGTGCGATGCGAGTGGAGAGACAGTAGAGAAAAGAGGAAGAGAGAAGACGGAGGGAGAGTAGGAAAATCTGTGAGTTGTGAGCAGCGTGTACTGTGTCCGTTGGTCTGTGGTCTGTGGCCTGTGGCATTGCTGATGGGATAACAACTGGCGACGACAAGGATATTAAAATTAATAAATAATAGTACGACTAGAACAGCTGCATGGAGCAGACCAGCCAAGCCCAGTTGGAACAGTTGGAACTGTTGGACAACTTGTAGATGTCACAACAAATGAAATCAACAAGGATAACTTTTGGTGTTGCTTCAAGTCTCGACTTTCTCTGTCTCCGTCCACGTTCCCGTCTCTTTCTAGTTCTCGGTCTCCGTGCTAGTCTCATTTGAAATGCACAACATGCGGTTGTTCTCCTCTCCCCCCTCTCTGTCCCTCTTCTATGCTTTGCTCACTGTCCAATTGTGTCTTTATTGCACTGGCCTCTTTTGGCCACAATAGCATTTTGACTCGGTCTTCTGACACTGACTTGATGACTTATGATTTGTTAACCTGCTTAGGTGCAATATTGCTTCACTTGATAGAGTCCATCTATTTTGGGTTAGGCCACATCAATCAAGCAATCAATCAATTAGCACAACACGTGCAACCACTTTAAACATTGATAGTTTCAAAGCAGCAAAAAATGTTGAGAAGAAAACAACGTTTACCAGATAGCAAAGAAAATGAAAGTGTTACGGAAAAGCAGCGTGGTTCAACCGCAGGACATCAATTCAAAGTGTGTGCTAACAGCAAGCAGTAGAGCAACTACACACACACACACACACACAAAGCGAACTAAATTAATTATACACAACGCTTTGGATGGGCGGCAAAACTTTTGTCTGACCGCATTATACAGAAACTTTGTTCAGCAGAGTGAAAAGTGAATCAGAATCGACTTGTGTGCTGGGTCTCGAGTGTCGAGTCTTCTGACTCGTCTATCGTAGCTTGAGGTTGAACCTTAGATCAGGTGTTCGTCCAAAACCAACATAACGTATCGCCTTCGATTTCTGTTCATCTTTCCGTTGTTGTTTCTGCTGTTTTCCTGCGTTGCCACCTAACTAAGTTGTTCTGACTTTCCAGAGTTGTCAGCTTGTCAGTTTGCCGAATTGTCGGACTGCTCGAGTGCTGTCTACACTGACAAAATAAATATGTTCACAGCCGATTTTGGTACAGGAAATTTACTTTATTTCAATAGCTTTTAAAGGCATTTTTAGACACATTACAAATTATTTATTTATATATAATATCGTGCTAGTTTTTATTGATTTATTGTTTAGGTAATTTAATTCTTTTTTATTTGTGTATGTGCATTTACTTGGACAGTTGGATTCGTCTGCTGTCAGTTCCTCTAAGTAAGAATATAAATTAGCAATCACTCTATTAAACAATCCATCAATCGATTATTTGCCTAATGGTTCGCTGATCAGCCAAAGAACAAAAGCAAAAGTTTTTAAGAACACAAAATATTTTCTTTTAAGCCAAATAAATAACCAACTTTAATTTAAAAAGGTAGTAAGAAATTTAATTTTAGCTTAAAATAATGAAATTTTATTTAACCAAAATTAATATCAGTTTTAAAATGAATTCACAAAGCTGAAACATTTTATTAAAATTTAGTCCACTTTGGTCTAAAGCTAAAAAATTTTTATTCAACAGAAATGTCTTGGAATTATAATAATTTAATGCTTAATTTTCACTTAGAGTAATTTTTTGTTAATTCATGGCTTCTTGTAAAAGCAGTGAGACTAAATTTACTATTGGAATAAATTGCTCAATTACCGATAGGTATTATCTACATAATATACAAATAGATGGGTATATAGACATATTAATTTCCAGAAGTATCTAAATATTGCAGTTTATTTTCACGCGCCACAGAGTCAGTCAAGTAGTTATCCCTGTTGCCAAAAGCTAAACAGAAAAGAAACCAGCACAATGGATGTGCTCAGCTGTAAAATACCCTGTTACTAACACTTGACAAGTGTTGTCGCGTTGTGCGTCACTTCAAATAAAATTGTTAAAAGCTTATAAAATATAAAACTAATGCAAAAACATTAACTAAACTCTTTTCCAACTATTTCTAAATTACTTGTGTTTCTTTCTTCGATTCAGCATACCCCATTTGTTTGAATTGCAGAAAATACTTAGTGGCTGTCGAGCCAGACACTGACTTGGATAGCCAACCGGGCATGAAAATATTGAAATACATACTTATGCATGTAGACTCGGGGTCCTGTCCGTTTCCATATATTACCTTAAAGTCAAAAATACACAAAGCACACACACACACACAAACACACACACATACAGTAACACAGACAAAGTATAGTTGGGATGAGATGGCAGGGCAATGAAGTAGAAAGACAAAAACCTTTTAGGCAATGGGTTCAGTTCGTTTTATTTTTTATTCTCTTTTGTGTGTGTGTGTGGGTGTGTGTGTGTGTGCGTTGGTTCGTTTCCATCTTTTCAGTTTGGAATTTTTGTTTTTTTTGACTGGAAATTTTATAAATTTGTTGGCTGTGCAGTTTACCGGGCGTAAAGATTTTAAGCGTGAAGCTGAAACGGCTTCACAGTAATCCACATCCACATGGACCCATGCTTGATTGCGCCACATCCCCTCAGACCGTTTCTACGCCACTGTGCCACCCCTCCCGCCCATACCCCTAATCACCGTATAGCTGGTTTCTCCGATTCCCCGATGGGATCTAAAAGTCGCCTGTCAGCGTCAGCTGAAAGAGTTTCTTGCCTTGGCTTGCCAAAATATTTGAGTTTTATGAGCCAAGGCAAGTCGAGAGGGGCCCAGTTACACACACACACACATACACACACACACACACACACTCGACACACACACACACATAGTAAGATATGTGCTTCACACAAACATGTTAATATTTTCCATACATTGAAACTATTTTTCGATTTGACTTTGGTTCGCTGATCCTTGAAGAAGCTGCTGCTAGTTTCCGGCATCAGCATCAGAAGTCAGGGATCAAAGGGTGCCAGGGCCCTGCAGGGGCGTGTGTGAGCTTGATTCGCCTGGGGTTGAGCAAGCGTCTAACCGTGTTTGCTTAGGCATAAAGTTTTCAAGTTATGGCCAACTGACTCTGGTCTAATCAAGACCCAAATTCTGCGGCACAAATACTACGAGGATGGCAACAGCTTATCAGGCATCACGACTGTTTAATATTTATGTGCCTCCTTAACAGTTGTCCCATTTTTCCGCATTTCCGCTTTCCTTCTCTGTCTGCCCACCATTTCTGCTCAGCTTTTGACCCGCTATCCGTTGGAGTGGTCTTAACTGAATGCGGTGTCACAGCTTAAATGCAATCAAAATAACAGTCACCAAAAAAGAAAGTTGTTTTATTCAGTTTATATTTATTTTTGTTTTTGACTGTTCATCTGCTGCTTATCCTTCTGCCACTCCTACTTGCCCCCTACTTCATACAAACTTTTACTTTTGCTTCTACTCCTGCCTAAATAGTAGCTACGATAAATTTCCCTGCTCCTACTTTTACTGCTACTGCCCTTTTTAAAGTTCGCTGCTCTTTTCACTTTGACTACTGCTGTTCCTACTACTTTTTATGTCTCTGTCACTAAGTGTTCTTTTACATAAAGTATTGCTCGCACTCGAACTATGACTTTTACTAATATTCCGTCTTTGTATACTTGTCAGTCAGCTGCTTCTTCTTTAGCTCCTAGTTCGATCTTCATTTACTGCCTTAGTGCTCTATCAAACTCCTTTTGTTTTCTTCAGCTTTATTACTCTTCTTACAAACTCTTTCTAATTCTTCACATTCGCTCTTTAATTTTCTTCTTTCTTTGCCCCTTCTTGCTTCTCCTTTTCTATATTTCCGCGTCTTACTTCCACTTCCTCTTCTGTTTCCCATTCTTCACTTAATCCTCTAATTTCTGTTCCTTTTACCTGTTCCTTCTTCCCATACTCTCTCCTACAGCTGATCCTACTTCAACTTGTACAGCTTTTCTTCCTCTAATCGCAATACAACTACTACTCAAAATTCCTCCTCTTTCTCTTTCTTCCTTCGTTTCAACTACTCTTTTTTTATCTCTCTCTCACCTGCCGCTGTCTCATTTTGCCACTCAATGTCAACGTTGCCATTTTGTACCTGTAATGCGAGACGTCAACAAAACTTTTTTCCACAATTTTTTGAAACGCATTCATTCTTCATTTTATTTTACTTTATTTTGTGTAAACCTCCATCTTTGTTGTTGTTGTTGTTGTTGTTGTATCCCTGCAGCTTGTTTGCTACTTGCTTGTTACACTTTGCTCTTGAACTCTGGCTTTCGTTGTGTTTGTTGTTATTGCTGTTGTTGTTGGATCTTTGTCGTTTTGTGTTGGGGCATGAAACATTTTTGATAATGTCACAACCGTGGCCAAGCCACACAAATGTCGCACTTGTGGCCAACTGAAAGTGAAACTCAGACGCTTTCGTCATCATCATCTACAACAACATCATCATGATTATTATCTGAAGAGTTGATGTTGATGTTGATTTTGATGCTGCTGCTGCTGCTGCTGTTGTTGCTCAACGGTTGCACAATGGCTGCCTGACAAGCTGTCTGCTTCTCTGTAGAGTGTACACTGCACAGACAGCCCAGTTAACACCGCCTCAGCCACGCCTACTTGTTACATATATCACAAAAGCCACTAACTGGGCTCAAATAAAACTGCACATCATGTTTATTCATGGCATTGTGCCTGTGTGCATTTGTTAAGGACAATAACTACTTTTGACTTGCTTTTGAATCGCTTGCCTGAGGTTTTAATTCAGTGGATTAAAAGTTGTTTGTTGTTTAAGACAAGCAATCAGAATAGGTTAACTTAAGAAGGCTAATAAAATGCTTATCAACATTTAAGTGGCTAGCAACAAAAACACTAATTGGTAACTTGAAGTGTTTGTACTATGACTGCAAGTTAAGTAATTTAAATGAAAATATTTTGTAGGTAATTTAGGCTTGAAATAGTTGGGGATTGCGTCATCCAACTTTTTTAGGTATACCTGTTTGAAGTCGGCAGGATTCGAACTAACGACTGACATCACAAAAATGAATAAACAAATTTAAAAAGAATTACACTTTTACTTATTAAGCAGTGAGTGGTACCTAGTTTAGTGCAGTATAGACACAGAATCCCAGCAGTCAAAATTCATTAACAAATGAGTAAAGCAATTGATCCCACAAATTATACTAACTAAATTAATATGAATTTAAAACATTATTTAAATAAAATAAATAAATGCTGAGCTCTGTCTTTGCCAAAATGAAGCAAGATTTAATTTTATTTCAAGTTCATTTTCAACAACTTTAGAAAAGTTTATTTTTCTGCTATTTTGCAAATGTACCAATCCAGTTTGGAAATGCAAAAAATGCTTGTAGTGCGAAGTCAATGAAGTTAAAACTTCTTTATGCTTTTTTCAATTAAATTATATTTCTTTCCATGTAATTTTTATAACAAAACATTTAATCAACTCAAAAGTAAATTTGAGCTCGTTCCCCACATTTGTTATTGTTTATCAAAAATATTTGTGTGATTCGTGTTGCATTTTATACTGTTTTTCAAGCTTCAACTTGGACTTGCTTTGCTTTGCATCTGATGAGATTATATTCGCATTACTTTAAGTGATTCGCTTTTGTTGCGGTTCAAACATTTTGTTCAATTCATTAAATTGCTTTTAAAATCACAAAAAAAACCTTTTTTTTGTTGGCTTAATAAATTAAAAACTTTGTTTCGTGTGGGAAATGTAGTTTTATTCGCAATTCGCAAAGAATCCGCAAACAGAGATAAGTCAAAGCTCTATCTCTTACTCTACCACCCACTCTCTCTCTCACACTCTTTCTCCTCATCTGTATCTCTTTCTGTCTGTGTCTCTGTCTGCGTCTGCATTTCAATGGCTTTTCTAAATCAATTGCAAAATCCAAATCACAAGATGTACAGCAGTCGAAGGAAAATGGCCAAAGGCAGCCAAAGTAGTATGTGGAAAATGACTTTCAGACTCTCAGCTCATATATGATAGGAGTATTCAGAGAGTTTATAAGTGGCTGGTATTAAAGGGGAAGGGGGAGAGCACTCTTTGGCATGGGATGGCTTTAACATACGTAGATGTGTCGCAGCGTTCAGTCAAAATTTTTGCACTGTTAAAAACAGGCAGATTTTTAAATTAAAACGCTTTTAATTTAAGACAAATTAAAGCACAAAATTCTACTGAACCCACTGTATGATTTAATTTTCTATATTTTATATCCAAAATTAAATCTTTATCCATATAAACATAAAAATCTTGCGACTCACTTTTCTCCACAACTTTTTTGTTCTCAACACACTTTTAGATGCAACTTAAATGAGACAGTATCTAGATCCAGCAATTTATATATTTTATAACAGTGTATTAAGTGTCTTAGGAGGGTAAAATGAAACAAAAGTTCAGGGCCAGAGGGGAAAATGGATAAGAAGACAGGGGAACTTTTGCTACTTTAGCCTTTACAATCTGAACGTTAATGGTCTGTCAATTATCGCCACCCAGTGAAAGTAACGATAAGATATCGCTGCTAGGCATAAGACATTGCAGACATAGAGATACACACGCACACACACAGGGACATATGTGAGCGTGGAGTCGAGGGCTGGCAAACACTTTAGTACATCATTTAGTAAGAATTAGTTATGGACACACACCCCATACACACACACCCCATACACACACACACATCGCACTCTGCCTTGAACTTCAACTTGGCAACTTCTTGGAATTCAATGCTTATGAGAAAGTGCCATCAGTGTATGTATTTTTATTTTCTTTCTTTCTGCCGTCTGTCGTTGGGTCATTTCTACACTTTTGGGGTCGACTTCGTTGCCCTTTTTACATTCGTATTTATGAGCAATGGCGAGGACACAGGACACAGGACAACACAGTACAACGAAGAAAAGAGCATAGAACTCAGATGATGATGGCGGGGTGGCTGTTAAGCACACCATAAAATAGCAAAGCTACACTGAAACAAACTAATAGCAGACCTATATAAATCATTTGGAATTAGCTTCAAGCGAGTGCCTCAACTCATGCTCCAAAAATAAACAACAACAACAAAGTTTTCCATACATTATTTGTTGTGGAATTTTAGTCTGTCTGAAAAAATAGACAATTCATATACTGAAGCTGTTTATGATTTGCGCGCAGTGCATGTAAACACTTCATACACTCATACGTAGTATGCGTATTCCTATTCGTATTCGTAGTCCTACTCGTATTCGTAGTCCTATTCGTACTCACATTCGAATGCTGAGTGTCCATTAAAGGCTGACGATGAAGGAGGCAACTGTAGATGGAAAAAAACTACTATGCATTTATCTATTTAGACGGCTTTTAGTTCAGTTTTGGTTTTGCTATATACTTTACTTATTTTACTTCTTTTTTGTTTTGGGTGTTTTCTTGAATTGATTTCGAGCTTTGGTCTTTGACCTTCTTTGTAGATGTGTCAGTGTGTGTGTGTGTGTGTGTGTGTGTAACTCGAAGCTTCGAATTTTGCTTCCATTATTTCCGCAACGCTCCATTGTTGTTCTTGTTTGTCTTGTGTAAGTATTTTTATTTCTTTTCATGCTTATTGGAATTTTATTATCAGCTCATATAAATGCAATAAAATCTTGATATATGTACAGACACAGACACAGACACATACACAGATACAGACTGAGTGTATACAGATGTTTGTGCGCTTCATACACTAAATAAATGCCAAAAATTCAGTCATGTACTGCCAATCGACGGCCAAGTGTCCGTACTCGTAAATCGAAGGAAAGGCGAAACGCCGTTCTTGATTTCCAATACTACAACAGGCAATGGGGAGAGAGAGACAGTGTTGAGAAACGAGTGAGCAGCTAGATTTACATATCTTACCGTAGCTCTAGTGATTTCTGCTCAAACTATGGACGATGCGGTGCGTATACTTTATATTAGCTGTTGCTTTAAAAATTATTTAAACCCCAGAAAATAATAAACAATTTGCTTTTTGTTTGAAATATTTTCAATTAGTATTTATTTGATTCATATTCATCATTTTCCACGTGCCTTTTATCAACTTATCCTCTTCTCATTTTGCTATTATTAATGCTAATGGTAATTATGCTTGCATAAAGTCGAAATAGTTTGCTTTTAATTTTAAGTTGGGTCCTATTACAGCCCCCACTCATACACTTATGAATATATTATAGTATATTTAGTTTCAATTAATACTAAAAAAAAAAAACCAACATCATTGCTTTAAAATAGTTTCAGTTTTTTTTTGTTTATATGCATTTTACTTTGGTTTTTGTTGTTAAGTGTTTGTTTATTTATTTGTTTGTTTGCTTTTTTTACGCCTTTAATTGTATGCTGTGCTGACTTTGTATGTTTATTATTATTAAGTACATATGTTATGCTTTACTCTTTTTTTTGCTTTGAGAATTGTTTCAGTATTTTTTAGCCTCTTTGTTATTTAAATTGCCTTTTAGGTTACACATTACACATCGAGGTTAATGCAAGGAATCTTAACAGTATGATTTTAATTATATATATATTTATTTATGTACGTATATATATATATAATTTGTATAATTTAAAAACAAATTCAACAATCAATTAGTAGCATACTTCAAATTTACAGTTGTTTAAACAATTCATACATAACTCTTTTATTTTAAACAAACTCAAAACACAACAACTTCCATGCGCATTTTATAATTATCTTTAAATACATATATTTATACATATTTTTTTTTATTTTAATTTTTTCAACGCATATCAACTTGAAACTTCCATTACATACTGTCTGTCTTTCCGATCTCTTCTATAACTAATAAGCGTTTCTTTGGAAGAACTTAACTAAAGCATTTCCTTTCAATGCTTTTGGGTTTAAATTTGTTCTGGAATAATTACTGATACTCACTTAATTATACATCCAATATTGCACAGTTTGAACTTACAATTAATTATCAACTAGCTCCTAATACACCTAATGCACCTCTAAGAATTTCGAATATTTTAGAATTAATTTTCACTATGATTTTCGGGATAAAAAAAAATATTTTTTTTGTTTTTAAAAAAATTCTACGATTTGCATTATTTGTGTTTTTGTTTCTTCTTTTTAGGAAAGTATAAAAATTTGTTGAGCTTTTCTACGGGGTTCCATAGTAATGAGCTGGAATCGCTTAGCTTAGTCAACAATTTAGTACTTATTTAGTATTTGTTGGTATTATTTTAGTATTTTTTGTTTTGGTTATTTTCATGTGTGTTTTTTGTATCGAAATTTACATTATTTGTCACATAGAAACATTTAAGAGGACGGTTATTGAAATCAAGGACCAAACAATGTATGCGAGTGTGTGCGTGTGTGTGTGTGTGTGCGTGTGTTTGTTTGAGTGTGTGTGCCAAGACGATGCCGATTCGAATTCGCGTCCATTTCATGATTATTTCTTTGGTTGTGAGCAAGGGGCATACTCCAAGCAATTCGAAATGAAGTCTAATCGTTTGCATATTCCATTTCCTAATAAATTTCTTGAATATTTCTACAACTATTGTGGGATGAACTTTTGATGGGGTTATGTAAGAATATATGTGTATGTGTGTGTGTGTGTGTGTGAGTGTATGGTTATGTGCATGTGTGGTCAATTCTCAGCTGGTTTTTCTTTAGCACTTCAGTTTATGCGAATTCGAGACGGAATCGTAGTCAATTCGGTCCGTGTTTCAATACGATTTTCAATACAAATTTATGTATTTAGTATGCTATATATTTTGTATATAAATATTATTTTTATACGTAGATGAGAATCGTTTGCTTAGCTCTAGTAATTTGTAATCCTACGCTTTAGATACCCTGATGCAACTTATAGAGTAGTTTATTTAATTTGTGTACCAGTACCAGTACCAGTACCAGTACCAGTACGCAATACGTATAAGCTTCATTTAATTACATGCTTAAACTATTATGTGCTGCTCCTTTCAAGTCCTTCCGTGCTCATGCACGTTAGAAAAATACTGTCAGCGTATTTTTGACTTTTGTTGCGCACTTGGTGCACTTGTATTTTCCACTATGCGAATTTACCTATCGATAACTATGTAGTTTTACTTATAGTTGCTTAGACTAGTTTTAAATGCGCTTATGCTTTATTAAGAACATCATTTAATTCAACACTCACACACTTAAATATTCTGACTATAGTTTGAACCAAGGAATGTTTTTTCAAGCAGAATCGAGTCAAAATCGGCGCCATTTGAAATTTGTTTTCATGTTAAATTTGTTTCGTTTGTCTTTGTGGGGCTCATTTTTGTCACTGTGTGTGTGTGGGTGTGCGTGAGTGTGTGTGCAATGTTTGATTACCAATCTGTTGGTCAAGTTTGAGTACGAGAAGAGTTTCAGACCAGTGCCGTTATTAAATTCGATTGCAAGATATCGATAAATAATCGAATAGCCACAGTTTATTTTCGATAATTAAATTAGTGAAATAAATACTACTAATCGATGGCGAGTCGAACACTTGATTTATCGATAAACTTGTAATCCTTCCCAGCTAGCAGTTAACAACTCGGTGAATTCGTGTAAGGCGCCGACTTCGAGTCCCTGCTTAGGACTTACCCTAGGGGAGTACCTGGTACACCGACACATGTATATTTCATGCATATGTGTGTAGAAGCACTTGTAAACTAATGGACCTTAAGGCTACAGGGGGACATGTTATCGATAAACATTTTAATTGCTACATTTTTTAACTACGCGTAAAGTATCAAAAATTGTAGGAGGCGGGAAATTCCAAAAATTCATATAATATAGTTTATAGGTTGCTTCTGGAGGATATGCCATATATTGTGGGATTTTTGCTTTTCAATTTCTGTATCAAAAACCGTAGACTTTAGTTTTTTGCGTGGGTTGGGCAGTTCAGTTTGTAGTTACAACAGCTACAAAGAGGGCAGGGGAAAGGGGCGGGGCTAAAAAATTCACAAAAAATAAATAAAATCGTGATATGTGTGGAATTAATAACTTATGTCTTGTCTATAGTTTTTTTTTTGTTTTTTAGAAGCGAAGTATACCAAATATTACGTATACGCAATGTAACTGCGCATGAAATGAACTAGAATTAAACAGACGTTAGCTTAATGTTAATGTTTTAAAATTGTCACCTAACCTACAGCTGAATATTTAATGCTCAACATACATGTACAGTAAATACAATTTAGATCAAATCTTAGACGCTATTTACAGAGTTATATACATTAACATAAGTACTATAGTTTTAGCTATTTAGTTATATATATGTATATATATTTTAAATACTTAGCTGCTAGATACGCGTGAGTATTGGGACTAACAATCTTATGAGTCTAATTGAGTTTTGAGCTTTGAGTTCAATTTCATTTGGTTGCATTTGGCACAGTTCGAGTTTTGAAGTTTCGACAAATCGCTTATCGTTTATCGCCTATCGCTTATCGTGTACTTACAATTTGATGAGCTGACACAACAAAAAAAAAATATTGTTTTATTTATACCTATTATATACTTTTCCAGTTTCTGCAGTTTAGTTTTCATCTGTTGTATTGTTATTATTGTTGTTGGTTTTAATAATCACCCCATGTGCATGATCTTTTTGAATGCCTTGCGAAACTCGGGATTAAATATCGTGTAGATAACGGGATTGACAAAGCTATTGATATAGCCAAGCCAAGTGGTTAACATGAAGGCCGTCAGACCCGGTCGGCAGTCTTTATCAAATTTTGCGCACATCGCGTCCATAATGTTGCACGTGAAGAATGGCAGCCAGCAAAACAGAAAGACACCTTCAAAACGAATCACAAAAGCACAAAATTGTATAGCCAATTAAATGGAGTTGAACTTTATCAAGTAGTTAACAAAAATCAAATGAAAATTAAACTAATTTTTGGTGGGAGTTTTAACCACAACTTACCCAAAACTATGGCCAGTGTTTTGGTGGCCTTGCGTTCCTTTTTCGCCGACGATTTCTCGCGTTTCTTTTTGGAGGCCTTGTGCACTTTGTATATCGTGAATCTACGTCCCATAGCGAGCGCATGCAATGCCCCCACCCCCCCAAAAAGTCCGGATAATAAGCCACGGCAAATTGCATTCCATTTCGAGTAGAACGCAAGAAGGAAAACGAAAAGGCAAAAAGTAGAGGAAAAAGTGTACACGAATGTTATGAGTCGAGTTGAGGTTGATTTTGGATTACGGCAATTGTTGGTTGTTGGCCAAAAGTTTTGGCTAATAACTGCAATTTGGCCAACTTGCGTTACTCACCTTGACGCCTGCGAGTTTTTCTTATCCTTGCGCGAGGACGTTTTCGATGTGGTCGATAGCGTCGAGTCGTTGCGTGCCAAAGTCATGGCCTCCTGCACCCCGTAGCGTACAAAGGACAATGGCTTCATGGCGACGCTGCTGCTGTAAGGCCACACAGTGGAGTAGAGTGTGCAGAAGGAAAACAATTGGTCAGCATTTCATTCGGGCTTAGGCAACAGGCTATTAATTTACTTAAACTACACGTGCAGTATGAAAATCTTGAACTTTTCACTATTTCATTTTTATAATGACTCAAAAGTTGAAAGTCAATTTATTAAGTGCAGAAGATTTTAAACATTTAAGTCTTTAGTTTTTTTTTTTTTTTTTTTTTAACAAATTTAGTGAATAATTTATGGGAAATCATAAAAACCGTTACATAATCAAAACTTAATATGTCATAAAAATATAATATTAATAAATATTATTTATAAAATAAATTACTTTCGTATAATTTGTATATTTGACAAACCTGAGAGCTGCCTCGCCGCGCTTGGGCGAGTCCTCGGCGGTATTGCGGCGACTGCTGACACTCGATCGGTGCAAGGTGGCGCCACTGGGCACCGGACTGTCCGGCGGCGTTGTGCTGCTTACGGCGGCACCAACGCTCACTCCTGCAAGGACATCGTCAACGTTTGAAGCAGCATAACCAGAATCATGATTACCATTGGGATCGGCAACAACCAGTTGCGGTTGCGTCGTGATTTGTGCCACAACGCTGCTGTCACGAGTACGATCATATCAAAAGGCACGAGAAGCACGAGTAGCACGAGCAGCACGAGTAGCACAAGGAGCATGCGTATCACGGGATGGTGTTGGTGATGATGGCAATCAAACGCCGTTCGGCAAGGGTAATAGCAATGTCAATCAATCAAAGGCAGGCAGACGGGCAGGAAGAGAGACAGACAGTCATCCAGGAAAAAATGGCGACATCACAAAAATCAACCAGAACGGCAAATTTGTAGCGGCGAGAAGAAGAAGAAAGAGAATGAAAAGATGGAAGAGAGAAAAAACGAGGCGCAACGTCAATTAAAAACAAGGCAAAAATTGAGTTTTAATTAAGTGACGCATTAATTGAATTATTGAGATTTATTTTTCCCTGACTGAAACCTCGAACAAAATGGACAAAGGTCGTCGAGGAGGTCAGCCAGGGAAAGTAAAGAGAGTAACCAAAGTGAGAAAGAGAGAGAGAGAGAGAGTGAGGGAAAGCGTCGAGAGCTTTTTCCCAATTATATTCCCTTCTCCTTCTCCTGGCATTTCAGCTGATTGTGGAAAAGGAAATAAAATAAAATGAAAAAAACTTTTCAGTATGGTTTGTTCGCTGGCTCGTTTGTCGGGTTGACCGCGCCTCACGCACCCACTCACGCCCCTTTCACGCCTCCATTGGAGTCTCCTCTGTTTCGTCGTGCAACGGCCTATCAATAATGGTTTCATTTCATGTCCTTATTGGATTAAGTAGCCCATCAGTTCGCTAATTGACTGCGCTTAACATTCCCCCTGTACTCTGGACACACTTGAACAGCAAGTCCTTCAGTTTTTCCAAGTGTCCAGCTACCAGTAGCTAATCCTTGACGCCGATCAAGTGGATCAACTCAAAGACAATAGCGAAATTGTTCATCACAAAAATAAGATTTTTTGGAATTTGATTTTGACAAAGAAAACAAAGCATATTTGACTTTTAGAAATCAGCCTGAATTGTAAGTCCTCGTACTTAAAAGTACAACAGTAGTCTATTAAGTATGGTAGAAACTGAGTTGAAAACACCACAACTTGTAAACCACTGCAGCTAGCAGAGCCAATTTCACTTATAATGTGCATGACACCTTTGAAAGTATGCTGACCAAATTTAGTTTGGCTCAGACAACTATAACTTTTAGCCATGGGTTAGTCAAAAATTGGCCATTTCTATGGATAAACCATAAAATATGTTTGTTAAACATTTGTATCTAATTTCAGTCAGATTGGAGAACTATATCACAAAGGTTTTATAGTAAAAGTCGTGCGAAAAATTGTGTTTTGCATGAAAAACTGTAATCTATAACAATTACAGGGTCTTTTACGATCGATTTGCTCTACTTTAACCAGGCTTACTATTTTTCCAAATCAAAGTACGCACTGATAAAAACATCGCTCAGATTGGTATATATAGGGCTCAGAACGTGGAACGAAATCAGTCTAACTTTATACTCATATAAGCAACAACTGCTTTAAGTTTTTCCAAAAATAATTTTAGGGAATTATTTATTAGGTTTTTCATCGTAGCGGAATAGCATTTTATTTTTACAAGTTTTAAGAAACTTTCCAATTTTTAATTAGCACAATTAGTTTAATTTAGTTTAGTTTAGTTTGTGATTAGTTTTAATATTTTAAAATATATTTTTTACGCAATCGGAATATTTGATCAAGCATAAGAACACAAAATGGCATCGACATCGCGATCAAGCACTCCGAAGTTGGCTTTAGTGCCACATGCAAAAGATAATGATAGTGACAGTGATGGAGACCATACTGATGAAGACATGGCAGAGAAACCGCCTGTGGAAATATCAGATACACGTAAAATCTTGGATGAAATCTCAGAGCTACGTAGGGAGAACTTCAATTTGAATTTGCGCCGTCATTTGTATGAGGAAGCTAGCTTCAGGAGTCCCGAATTTGTTAAAATGGCCAAAGAATTGAATAATGCCAACAATATTATTAAGGTCCTTGAGCAAGATGTTGCGGATAAGGCAAATCTTTTGCGACAAGCCACAGATGCCATAACACGTCATGAGGAACTCTATAAGAAAGGCGTTAAAGAAACTCAGCAGGGAATAGACGAACAAAATAAATACATTGATCTTTTAGAGGTTCGTATGAACGTATGCAAATTATTTTTATTTTATTTTCAAATCTTATTTCTCCACAGACCAAGATTCACAAGCTTTCAAGTGAAAAAGCCGAGAATATAACCAATATGAAGAAAATGAAAATCTTGGAAGAAATGGTCTGTATTTTATTCTAATACTTTCAGCATTTATAAATTATTAAACTTATTCCAAATCAAACAGATTAAGGAAAAGAATCTGGAACTGGCAAAGAATAATGAACAACTTTCGATTAAGGAGAAATTTATCAATAGCTGCAGCGAGAAAATCAAAAATCTCATCAAAGATAAAGAGTTGCTCCAAAAGGTAAATAATTTCGAAATATATTTCAAAGACTTTAAGCAAATTTAATTATATTTTACTAGAAAGTATCGCATGATTTCGATGGTGAACTGGAGTACTGCAAAGAAGAAAATCATGATTTGCATCGAATTCTGGATATGGTCGCACCCGAGATGAAAAAGCAGAAAAAATTGATTAAAAATACAATGGAAACATTGGTGAGAAATTTAGTTTGAAAAGAAAAAGTTCAGTGCTAATCAAAATTCTTATAGAAAACAATGCAAAAGAGAGAATCAGTTTTATTCAATACTCTGAACAACTATCGACGCGCATCGAATGCTTCAAATCGTAATACCAAACACTATATAGCTGAGATAAGGAAACTTGGTAATACATATAAGGGATTAGTTCTTGATAGTGATTCCGAATCGGATGATGAATCGTTTGCCAGCTCCAAGTCTTCCCTTGCTTCACTGTGCACGAATCTTGAGAACAAATAATCGGCGAGGTAAATTAACCGATTTATGTGTTAGGTGCATTCGATTTTTTAAATTCAACGTACATAAATTTTAAATTTTTATCCTGGAGTGGCAAATGCACACACAACTTGGCTATAAATACAATTCCGATTGATCCTCTATTTATTCGACATTTAAAAAATAAACCAGAACTATCCAGAAAAAACTTTTGCAAATCTTTTAATGCAACAATTGAAATTAATGTTCACAGCACTGGTCTCAATCTTCCGTTAAGTGGGTAAATTCCGAGTGCACATTTTAGATTTTCATTTGAGTGCAACGCGTGTGAATTTCAATGAGCTTGAAGATGAAGAAAACTGAAAAAATTCAATGTCTGTGGAGCACAAAGTGTGCCGAGTGCCATGAGGTTGCAATTACGTGTACATTGACAATTTCTTTTTGGGCTGCCATTAACTGAAAGTTGGCACTAAATGCATTTCGAGTACTCTATGCTCAGCAAAACTGAGCCAAGTTAACCAACTGCGCCAATTTGTTGTGTCAGCATTTGCTCAACGAGGTACTCAAACCCCAACAAGCTGCCTGCTTATCTTTTACGTGTCGCACGTGGTGTGAAGGTGTGTGTGTAGGTGTGTAGGTGTCTTTGAGCGGCACTTGCAATCTGGTCAGCAGGTGTAACCAAAATTGAGCGAGAAACTCAAGTCACTTATTTATTCAGTAGCCATCTCGTAACTGCGACACTTCCAAATAAATTGAGAGTGCAAATTGAAACGCCAATTTAAATTTAAAACGCTTATAAATATAACAAAATCCAAACCTAATTTTGTTTTATATGTTTGCAATTGAAGGCAAGTAAAAAATGAATAATTTAATACTTTTCTTAAAGCATTTTTAAGCGACTTTTGAAAAATATACCAAAAAATATTCCCAAAGTATGAAACTTGTACTTAAGTTCGTGGTAGTTATAATGAATTTTTTGTTAGGGTTGTAAGAATTCTTATTCAAGGATTAAGAGCATTTTTTCCCCTTCTAAGGCTTGGGACCTTAGAAACAAGAAATTGAATTAATCTACTGCAGTTCGTCTTTGATTTCCAACTACCGAAGTCCCATTAAAGTTTGATCCAAAGGCTTTTCCATTATTTACCCACCATTTTTCATTCCCCTAGAATGTTAGTAAGCTTAAGCGTTAGCTTTACCGTTGCACGTTCACAGTTAGCTTTCACACTTTCAACTTGCAGTTTTCTGTTTTCTACTTTATGGCTGGCACAGTGACATGAAAAGTGCTGGTGACATCACAATTTCAATTGGACTCACCGTGCCATACCTACAGTGCTTCAGTCCTTCAGTTGTTCAGTTCTTCAGTTCTTCAGTCTTTTAGCCCAGTCGGTCGTTGTGAATTGGGGCCACTTTGTTACTTACTTGCCGGTCTCCTCGACGACCGTTGCGAGCATAAACTCGGTCGACTTATCGTTCACAATGACATGACAGTCATCGATATCGGGCGATATGGCGTTTTCATCCTCCTCCTCGTTGGATCCACTCGCGGTATTTGTGGCCGGTTCGTCGGGCATTATGCGGCTCGCATGTCGGCTGCTATCGAGTGCCGTCTCCGCTAGGCGGCGAGTCTGTGCAATGTTCTCGATAACGCTTCCTCCCGTCAGTTCCGACAAATGCGGCTTGCGGGCAGCCCGTTGTTTCCGAGCTCGACTTCTCAGCGCCTGCCAAATGAGTAAAGGAGTGAATGAATGAAAAAGGTTTGTTTAGTAAAGCTATTTAATGCAACGCTTGCACTTTTATGCTGATTGGGTCGCTTCTCTATTCTGCTCTTCACCAGCCTTTCTACTTTACTTTCTACTTATTTCCACTTTTCCCTTCTTTTACTTGCTTCCATTCACAGCTAATGTGTGCAAACAAATATGACTTTGTAATTTCCTGGGAAATTGTGCATAAATCAGCAGACTGCATTGGCAAGCAATCAATAAAGAAACACTGGCAGCGTAGGCTAGCAAAAGACCCTGTAGTTCTTCAATCGATATCAAATGTGTTCGATGCTGATTAAATTTTAAGAATTAAGTACAGATTTCTTATACTTTTCTGCTGACAAACCTGGCACTCTTTGAATACAGGGTATAAACGCATTCAGATTGAGAACCCATATCGAAATCCGTTTTTGATTAGCTCCCTTTGTGGACTCACCTTAAATATGTTCCAGTAGAGAAATACCATGATAATGCAGGGTATATAGAAGCTGCTTAGCGATGAATACAGTATAAAGTCGGCATTATAGAAGGCGCATACGTCTGGCTCCCGATTGGGTGTATTGTTCAGTCCCAAAACTATCGGCGAACCAATCGCAGCCGATATCGCCCACACCAATAGTATCGTAAGGCAAACGCGGCGACTGTTTTTGTGCTTGGCATATTTTATTGGCTGCGTCACAGCTATGTATCTGTTGGATATAAAGAACAACATGGAAAGGTGATGCTGATTGAGAGGGGAAAAGGGGTGGGAGGTGCAGGGTTTGTAGTAGTAGTGGGGAAAGTGTCAACTTACCTGTCTATTGAAATGGCAACTAAATTAAATATCGATGAAGTAGAGCATATCACATCCATGGCTATATAGAAATCACAAACAACATTAGGCAAAGCCCAAGCGCCATTCACCTGCAAAAAAAAAAACAACCCGTTATTTGTAAGTCTCTATAAAATGATGTAGTAGAAATATTTTTTTGGCGCCCAATGAGTGACAAGCACATTTAAAATGCTTGTACCAAATTTAAGTTTTAACAGTTCATCAAAATAACAGCAATAAAATATGTAAATAGGTAAATTTCCTAGATTGGCGCCCAACGTGCAAGAGCCAATTAAGTCTTTCCTACAGCTATGTGAAATATTCAAATTTGAAGTTCAGTTTTAACAAAATTATGTATTTAAATACACATTTTGCGGTATAAAATATTTGATATGGCTTGGCGCCCAACGTGTTAGTAAAAATTTATTTAAACTTTATACCATATTCATAACTGGTTGCATACATATCATTGGGGTAAAGTAAAAAATGTATGTATTTTAATACACATTTTGCGGTATAAAATATTGAATAACATTTGGCGCCCAACGTGCTCCCGAAAATTTATAAAACTCCATAACTGGTCGCAGATTTTGCATTGGCTTAAAGTAAAACTGCTTTAAATTAATTTTTTTTTTTCGTATGCCTGAAATATTATTATTACACTGGCATCATTTAGGTAAGTAACAATATTCGGACTTTTCAAAAGACATAAATTTCAATTGCTTTGGTCCTTTTGCAATGTCATTTTGGACAGCGGCAAAGATGAATGGTTTCCATTTTGCAGCCGAGAATTGCCATCGTTTGCCAGCACAAATACGTTTAACGATGTCAATTTGGGCCTAAGTGTCATATGGAAAAGCAATTTAATTTCCAATTGCCAGTGCCAAGTGTCTTTGATTCGTTGGCTGCTGGAATCTCACAAAAAACATGCCCCAAAGAAAGATTGGGATACAAAAAAAAAAAAATACACATAAATTGTGGACGGCAGTGCGACCATTGTCATCTATCAATAACAATATTCTTTGCTGCCCTGGCAACAAATTAGTTTTTGAGTCTATCTTGCGGCGCGCATCTATCTATGAGTTTTCACTTTACTTTACTTGCAACCGGCACTCAAAGTCCATAAAAACCTCGGCTTCAGCTTCAGCCTCAACCTCAACCTCAACAATAATGCCAGGAATTTCAAAAGCCAAACAATTTGTAGCATACAAAAGCATATAAAAAGAGAAAAGAAAACTGAATGGAAAGAAAGGCGAGTAGGTTACATATATTGAAGGATGATCAGGGTCTAGTTCTCTATGCCTCTGGCTCTCCATATCGTTGCCTGTCAGTTTCACACACACTCCCAGATACATTCTTGCATCCATATTTCCAGCATTCCCAACAATGGTGGGGCAAAAAAACAGAATGCCGATCGGTTTATGCCTAAAACAGGCAAGCAAACTCACTCAGCCCATATAGAACAACAAGTTACAAGTTTAAACCGACACTGGACTTTTGAATACCCATAAATGCGAGTTAAAAACTACTGAGCTTAGTATTAAAATTCATTGTTTTGCAACAAACATTGCAGATCCAATGCAATGCATTTCTTTGCTTCAATCATGTGCAAAATACAATTTTGTATAAATCGACTAAAACTTAGACCAACTTTACTTATTGGAGAATTTAAAGTCTGCATGCCGAATTTTAATGTCTTAGCTTAGCCTTAGATTAACTTTGAATTTATAGAGCTACTGCTTGGCAAACCTCAATACGCTTTCACTCTACGATTAACGGGTATAAAAAGTGCAAAATATTTGAAAGAAAACACATACAACGACACACGGCGCCAAAAGTTTTCGATACGAAAGTGAAAATCAGGCAAAAGCATAGAAGAAATATATACATAAATATGTTTATTTATGTGCATGTGTCTATATATCTATATATATATTTCTAGATATATATGTATACTTAAGCAAAAAGTTGATGGTGGGAAATAGAAGACGACGAAGTCGGACTAAAGCGAGCATAACAAAAGTTGAGCAGCGCAAAGAAAGTGGCAAAAAGTTTTTGATATAAAGACATACGCACGAATGCTTTCACCCACACACAGACGTAGACGCACACTCACACATAACGCCACACGTAAGCTGCTCAGGAATTTTTACAGCGTTTATTTGCTTCCTGTTCTCTATTGTCGCCGCTGTTATTCTTCCTGTCGTTGGCCTCTTTTTTTTTCTTCTCTTTTCTTTTTTGTTGTTATTGTGCGGCCATTGTATGACATGGATTACGTATACGCCGCGTTAGCAACTCAAGACTTTTGCGCCAAAGCTGTGTGTATGTGTGTGTGTGTAGCTATAATTTATAATGTATTGGCATTTTCTTCGGCATCCATAGAATAACTATTTTTTCGCCATTGAATTCAGTGGCAGACTTTCAGAACCGATTTCTACTTATTTGTGGCGCCAGCGCCAAGCAAAATGTCCACAATTCAATCCATTCGATTATTGATCGTCTCGCTACACTCATGAGTGTATTAAATATTGTACTTTAATGCAAATTCAATAGAAATTTGTCTAGAAATTCAAACAACGAACACATTTCAATGTCAACTGTATTCATTTTGATCCCATTTAAATTTCCTTCGTATATAATATTTCTATAAAAAATGTTTGGACACTTGAAGTAACGGCTTATGTGCTTATATGTATGTGTGTGTGTGTGTGTTCAATGGCATTCAATTTATGTAGATTTTGCGCATAAGTGAAGACATTTAAAGTTGGGCAAATGTTTAAATCGACTGCTTGACTGGCATTCAAAATGCATCTATAAAAGAATTTCAATGCTTTTGCTATCACTTCAATTTTCTATCCCTTTCTGGCACACTGACTTGTTGGCTGTGCGTGGCTTTTACAGCAACAGAGCATAAAATAAATAAATTTATCTATTTGCACAGTCAAAGGCGACCACACACAACAAAAAAATAAACCCAAAGGGACAAAGCCCCCAAAAGAGACGACGGCGACTGCGACAGCGACAGCGACAGCGACAGGGACAGCGACAATGAGAATGTGAATGGAAATGGAAAAGCGAATGACTATAGAAATGCTAGCCATAGATGTGACACACACACATACACACACGCACTGGGAATAGAAACAAGCACAACAAACACACACGTAGCATTTTGATAATTGAGCTTCTGGTTTTTATGGCTTGCACGCAGATAGAAAGTGTAGACGTGTGTGTGTGTGTGTCCCTGTGTCTGTGTATATCCCCTTGTGTGTCAAGAAGCCAAAATCCTTGAGAGTATGCTACTTGATGTAAGTAACTACTTGTATAAATTCAGTAAAACTTCCTACTTACCCGTAGATATATATTTATATAAATATACTTTATTTATAAATAACCAATGCCCAAAAATAAACATACTTATGATATTCATTTTGCGCAAAACAAATAAAATCAATTATAGAACTTATTATTAGACCAACTGTAATCTCTATAAATAAGCTCTCAATGGCGGCTTTGAGCTTATCTGTAAATATTATTTAGATTTTTTGTAATCGATGCATTGATAAAAGGAGATTTATTTTAATCAGCAGAGAAGTAGGCAACATTTTATTAAAGAGGGTTACTTTAATTTTCCAGAAGAAATCGATAAGATTGTTGATTGTTTTGAAAAAGGTTTCAATAAGTGGATAAGACACAAACTTCAATCATTTATAAACAAAAAAAAAGCTTATATTTTTTAAATCCTTTAATCTATTAAAATACTTTATTAATTTATCATTTAAGTTATTATTTATTGTCCTTCTTTTAACTGTTTTACTTACTTCAATTTCATTTAATTCAATGATACATTTTATGCAAATTTGTTGAGCAAAGCATAAGACACAAATTAATCAGAATCTGGCAACAAATATGCAAAGATAAATAACAAGGGGAAAGAATTGTTTTAGTATCCGCACATAACTCAATGTTTACAATGATTGAACTGACATGTACTCGTTACTTTTACCGTTACTGTAACATTTACATTTACCGTTAGCTTTGCAGTTTGCCATTCTCTTCAATATGTCAATATCCCCGAAGCGATAGCGTTCTGAAGTTTTATGAGTCTCTTTTCAAAATTCACAATTCCATTTTTTTTGCGTTTTTTGTTTTTATGTATTTGTTACTCCTGGTGTTATTGTTTTTGTGCTGGTTGTTGTTATTGCCGTGGGCATTCGCAGTGCTCACTGGGCAAACAGGGCGGATGGAACTGCTTTTAATTAAATTCTACTATCGGAGCCAGCGATGTTTATTGTTGCTTCTGGCACGCAGAAGGACAAAGAACAATCACTGGTCGATGGACGGTTCGGGTGCAAGTGCTGACCGTGCACTATGGGCAAAAATGCCAGATAGCTTGGCAAAAACTATGTATGAATTTAGAGTATAACGGAAGAGTTTAACTGCACCAAGGTTGAATGACAAAGCTAATACTCCACTCCACTCTTTTTTAGAGTACGGGGTCTAAAAAGTAAATTTATTTCCTCAATTGGTTTTTAGTTTACTCAAATATCGATTTACACGACTAGAAACATGCACACGAAATGAAAAAATATATAAATATAGATACTTTGATTACGTTTATATTAATTTATTAAATAACAAAAAACTCTTATCAAACCATTTAAACATAAACAAATTAGGCTAATCAAATCAAAATTAATTTTATTTTTTTGCCAATCTTTTCGAACTCTTTGTCCATAGTGCAGTAAAGGTGCAGCTGTTGCCACTGGCGGTGCCAGAAGCGCTGCTGGTGTAGCCAATGGTACCATTGAAAAAAAAAAAAAACTCAGCACGGAATTTTTATGCCAATTTGCTCAGCAGCTTCAACACATTTGTTTCGACTTCTGTGTTCCATTGTGTGCTTGGATTTGTTAGTTGATTTTACAGCAGTTGCAACAGTTGTTATCATGTGCCAAGTGGCTTAACACGCACTCAAATCCACACTTATACACACCTACCCACACTCCCCTCACTGTAACCCATTTTGACTGATCATTTATAATACGTTACTGCGTTGGCCAATAACTGCAATGTTTTGGGTCATTTCATCTATGCAAATTTCGCATCAATTAGCTCTCTCTCTATCTCTCTCTCTCTCTCTTAATCTCTCCCTCTTCCTCCCTCTATCCCTCTTTGTACTCATGCCCTTTATTTAATTTTATTTGTGTTTATTTTTATGTTTGCCTATAAATATTTGGCATTGGCAACTCGAGTAGCTTTGCGAATGATGATAAACATGTTGCGCTCCAAGTTCGTTGTGTACATAATGTAAATATATATATACACACCAATACACACATATTTATGTCTATTTGTGTATTTGAGTCAGTAGCTTTTAGTATGTGCTTTAGCCAATGGCACATTTTATCATCTTGCGAAGTATTCACAAAATTTATGACGATTATCTCAAATGCACAAATAAATGATGTCTACTCTATAATGTGTTTTATAATGAAAAATGCCATAAATGCGTTTGCCAGTCATTGTATACTAACAACAATTTAAAAAGAGCATTTTAAATTACTTAAAATTTAGTGATTTGCCAGTTAAGATTAATTTACATTTAATTACTTTATAACTGATTAAAAAGTGTTACTATTTTCTATTACTGTAGCCTGTTAAAGATTTATAGAAAATGTAGTGACCGATAGTTAGCCTTTTAAACTAAAGTCCTTTTATTACTAGCACATGTGTTGAGTAAATGTTTTTCAGGCTTTTAAACTAAACACTGCTCTACTTTGCAGTGCGCTGTGCTTTTTCTTGAGCCCCAAAACAACAACAACAACAATCGTAGTACCAGCAGAAACAGAAGTCGCGATGGCGGCAATCGTAAGACGGTTGAAGTAATGGAGCGGAAGCGGAAACGAATTACTTTGTAGCAGTCGATGGCGCCTTGACCTTGTGTCTCTCATTCTCCACCCTCTCTCCCACTCCCTGTTTTCTCTGCTGTCATGGGTGTACACATGTGTGTGTGTGTGTGTGTGAGTGTCTCGCTTCTTCTGTGGCATGTGCGTGTTTTCACTTTTATGCAGAATTTTTGGCCGCAGGTTCTCGGTACACAACGCACGTGTCACACGTTCATTGTTGCGTTGCCGTTATTTATATTTTGCTCCACTTCTTCTTCCACTTCTATATCTATTTTTGCTTCTTTTACAGTTTATTTTGGATGCTTCTCTGTTTTCACTCCCGTGGGTTTTTTCGTGGTATTAAAAGTTTGACAGCCCTGGGCGTCTTCTCTAATTGTTAGTGCCTTTCAAAAGTGCGTAGAAAATGCTAAAACTTGTGCAACAACTTGAAAAAGGTTTCCTCAAATTTCCAATTTTAATTAAATTATCAAACGGGTATATCGGTTTTTGGGTGCAGTTTGGATACAGAAAATTGAGTAATTAAATCAAGTGTTTGAAATGCTTTTAATGATATTAAAAAGTAAGTTTCGATTTAATTTTGAGTGATGAATCAGATGGATTAGACGTTTTAAAGCTGCCAATCGGTTTCAAATTTACTTTCGTTGATTTTTCTGATTTAATAAAATAAATTGAGCTATAATTAATTTGATTACTTTTCAGGAAATGTTTTTACTATTTATTTTCTCGTAATTGAATTAAAATTCCGTGGTCGAGTTTAGAGCAAATCTTTTGCTTAGTATTTTGCGGTGCTGGGCACAAAGTTTTATTTTATTTTTTTTTTAAATCGTGTGGGTGTGCACGCGTTAAAAGTTTTCTCCTTTTTGGGTTAGTTCATTAGACTGAATAGGTATTCAGAGTCGAAGTTGAAGTTCCAACAGAAGCGTTTAAAAATAGCTCAGCCATAAGTCTAATTAACTGCCAAATGTGGGTAAAGGTCGGTGTGGCCCAGAAGGTTGTAGGGGTTGGGGTATAAATTTGGATTTGGAAACGTGCCACTGGCAGTTGCTTTTAGGGAAAACCTGTGGGCGTGGCAATGGCGTGTAACCACGTCGTTTGGCAAGCTACTAGCCAGGAACTTGCTTCAGTGAGATGCAAAGTAACCGATTCGTGTTTTAATGCCACGTGCCTCAAACAGTCTGACCGCACACACACACACACACACTCACACACACGCACGCACAACAAAAACTTTCGAGATACTGACATGTAAATTGAAGAATTGTGGCGAGTGCGAAATGAAATCAAATTAAACAAAAGGCAACCACATTTGCCAAAACTTTTTACACTAAAACCAAAATAAAATACGAAAACTAAACAACATCATTATGATGTTAATGCCAATGCAAATGCCAATGCTAATGCAAATGCTAATGCTGATGTTGATGTGACAAGCCTTTTGCCCTGCAAACCCAAATCAAAAAACTTTACGCTTTTCACGTCAAAATCGGACACAACTTCAGTTTCGGACGCGCTCTCTCTCAATCCCGATTCTCTGCACACTCTGGACTATAACCCTAAGTCTCTAAGACAAATCCAGGACTTCAACTATTTTATGTGGCGCATAATGAGCATAATTTGCTGCGTATGTTGCCCATTCCATGCCCCCTAAACGTCCTTAGGGGTCCACAGTGCATGCGGTTGCCCACTGGAGTAGCTAAAATCTGTTTGAAGCTCAAAACGAAGCGAAATATGAGCGGCAGCTAAAAGTGGAAAGGGATTGAGGATTGGAGATGAAGGAAAATGGGAAACTGTAGTCCGAAAAAGGGTTTTTCAGTTCGTTATGTTCATTCTTTGGTTGCGCTTTTCTCCCAAAAATGTTTGCCTACTTTTGGTTTTATAATTAATTTTAAAAAGCTTTTAATGGCTGGCACGAGTTGCTCCCGAAGATGGCTAAATACACGTCAAGCAACAGTAACCAGACTGAGTGTGGCCAAAACTGTCAGTCCAATAGGCGGCGCTACGCCCCTTATGAACCCAGTGCCCCCTTAACCCCTACTCTGCCCCACCCATGGCTCATCTACTCGCCTGCCTCATGCAGGATAACAGCTTGATCCTTGAAACTGCTAATTGGCTTGCCAATGTACACAGCTCTTTCAACTGTTGCCCCTAGAATGAAGCCATCACTTTTGGATAAGAGCATTTATAATGTCTTTTCTATCACTCGATCACTGCTAAAATGTTTCATTTACAATTATTTGTGGTGCTCCTGGCAGCACTTTGGATAAAAACCACAAGACACTTCAATTAATTGATTTCGTGCCGCACTAAATGCTTGTGACACTGAGAAATTACTTAAAACTTGAGCCGAATTCAGTTAGAAAGAATAAAATTAATTTATATATGGGTTAAGTAAGCAAAATAAATTTAGAGTTGGTATTAAATGAAGTCTTTCAACGATTTAGTTTGAAAAACTATAATGTATATAAAACAATAATCTGCTTAAATTCCATTTATATCAGAGTACTATATTGTGTAGCAAATTTGATTGACTTTGAATAACTTCTGAAATTGTTTCATTATAAAATAATAGCAACTTTAAGGTTCATAAACTGAACGATTGCTCTAATATTATTATCATACCGAATTGTTAATCACACAATAAACTGTTTATCCTAAAGTCGCGAGTGAACTAGATCATATTCTCTTGTGCTTTTTCGTTTTTATGCTGCACTAAGCTAAAGAAGTTTAGTTTTTAGTTTCATAGTTGAGAGCTGGGTTCCTTTGCGGATGTGAAACGCCGGCCTTTTAGTGGTCTTTGATTTTTATTCCCTTTTTGCGCTTTTTTTTCGCCCAAGACTCTTAGATTCAGTCCATAAGTTTTGGTATGAGAGAGACGAAGCTCTAAGCTGCTGCATTAAACGACAACGTCAACCACTTGAGCGACTATCATCTGCTTTTTGGGTTTGCTTCTTGCTCAACATCTCTGTCGACCTGCCACGCCCAGTTTTTTGGGAGTAGCTGGGAAGTGGAGGAGAGCTACATCTAATCTTGTCTGCCTTTAGTTGAGCATCTGTTGTCCGTGTTGGTGTTGTCAGTTTTGTTGATGTTTGTCGCAGCGAAACGACATGATAAACGAGTCAGCGTAAACGAGTTTAGTTGGCAAGTGATAAACCAAGAAAGAACCAAGCTAACAAAATAAAAAATAAAGAAGAAGAGGAACGGGAATGGGAATGCGAATGCGAATGGGTAGAAAAAAGAGAAAAAGAGCTGAAATTGGCAACACTCAGGACACTGAGACGAAGGCAAAGACGACACAGAGCACCGGGCTCAAAGTATGCCATAACATTTGGCTTTTTATGAATTTTCATAATTTGGCGCATTCGCTATAGTTGCGGGCGTTGCGGGGAAATATATGGATGTGTATACATATATATTTGTCGGGTAGGGAGGAAGCTGCTTAGCATAAAAATGTCACAACAGCTGCATAAAAATGCTGCTAGGGATTTTGCTGGCATTGAATGCCTTTCGGTACCTTTTGGGCGTCTTGGCTACCAAAAGATGCTTTGCTGCCTTGTTTCTTGGTTTTATGCGGTACGCATATTACATATTTATATGTGAGTATGTGTATAATGGGTGAGAGAAAGAGCTTGTGTCTGGACCATAGCTGTGCGCTGTGCGCGACTTTTGCCTATTTTATGAGCACCATAAAAGTTTACTTAGTGGCCAAGCGTGCGATGGCCAAAAACCGTAGAAGGCGAATACCAACCACAAGAGCCAGCAGCCAGCAGCCAAACCCAAAGCCAAAGCCAAGCCACACCAAGCCACACCAAGCCATTCGAAGCCGTAGCAAAACCAACTCGCGTAAAAGCCATCAAATAATTTGTTTATGTTGCCAAATGCTACCCAGCCAAGTTACAACGCCCTTAGTCATGGTTCGGGCTATTTTTCATTTAATATACATTAAATTCTTCGGCTTGAAAGCGTTATGTGCAGCGTGTAAACTAACTGGACAGCACATGTTGCAGCTGCCAAGCGATTTTAAGTCGTTTGAGACAAAAGTGTTGCCTACTTTTGCGGGCCTCTTACGAAAAGAAATTCGCCATTTCATGGGCAGCCGGAGTAGCGAAAGCAGACGTAATTAGGTTAGGTTAGTTGTGTCTCCTGGCGTGGTGGGTGCGTGAGTAGGAGAATTGTAGGGACAACGAACCGAGCGACAGAATAACGAAGCGACAATGAACATAACACACACACACACACAGACACACAAGTAAAAGCCCAACGACTATTAAACGAGTTTCGCATACATTTTGTTATGCCAAAGACAAAGTTAATTGAACTTGCTGTCCTAATAGAGTAACATATACTAACTGACAGCCAGAGAGCGAGAAAGATCGAGTGCGGAAAGAGAGACAGAGAGAGGGAGAGCGAGAGCGAGATAGGGAAGGGCCGCACTTGACGCTGTTCCTGTTGCTGTGATATCATATCAGGCGCGCAGGGCAATTAATTGACTTATTTATTAAGTTTATTGTGTGCGCCCTGCCTCGAGTGTGTATGTAAGTGCCTGCTTGTGTGTGTGTGCATGTGAACGTGTGTTGGTGTTGCTAAAAGTACCATCTTCGGCTGTAACAACTTTAGTGTTCTTTGCGCCATTTTTAATAGCCTCGGACGCCCCCGAAGGCGATGATGGGGAAATGTCTGCTAATATATTATGTATGTATGTATATGTGTATGTGTATGTACGTAGACATGTATATGTGCGCTACGGTGTGTATTGAGATTTTAGCACAAATTAGTTGTCATTAGCGTCGAGGGAAATTTTATTTTATGATGACTTTTTCTGCGTCCTGGCGCCATATTTTACCTCTAAATGGGTTTTACTTGACTCGCGTTGTATATGACTGTTTCTTTGTGTGTGTTTGGCTAAGTGTGGGTGTATGTTTCTGCGCGTGTTTGTATTTGTTTTGAATATAATGAGAGCTTTGCATAAGCCTGATTGCGTTTACATGCCGTCGAGCTTAGTCAACAAATTAGACTTTTGCTAATGATGACACTCAGCATAAAGAATCAATCAGTCAAGTAATAGAAAAGCCTTGCTGTGTAACTCATTTTAAAATGCATTAATTATGCACTAAATTAAAAACAAGCCTTTGACTTGTAGACAACACTTTAAAGCACAGACAAAAATATTAGCTATAATTGTGTATGTGTTCCCAAAAGTTACTCAAAAGCAGCCCAGCTTTAAATTCCCTACAACTTTAGCAAACAAAGCCTGAAAAAGCAGCTGACAGAGTGAGCTTTAAAGTGCTTTCTTAACGATTTTAGAGCCACAACCCCAAGGGTAAGTTTCTTAGAGGCGGTTCAGCTCTTACTTTCCCCCAATAGCTAAAGAGTTTGCTGCCTTGTCGAAGCCCCTTCACTCGTTAGTTGTAAATAATTTTGGAATTTTTCATTGGTATTGAGAAACCCGCTTTTTTAATGCCCTCAATCTGTCTGTAAGCTGTAACCAGTTACCAGTTACCCCTTACCCCTTACCGTTTTCAGTTTTTGGCCAAAAACAAAAGCCTTTATGGCCGAAAGTTTTTTTTTTCTTTTTTGGTACGCTTTTGAAGCACACTTTGGGGGCGGTACCCCATTTTGATTAAATGCCACGCCTTTCGTGGGGTCGTTGTGCTTGGAAGATGGGTGCAAATTTAAAGCATTGTTAATTATTTAAGTTGGCGCAGCTCGAGGCAAGTAGCAGGGGATTCATAGTGGTATTAAATTAGCTAAATAGCCCGACATGTTCCACGCACAACCCTTGAACGGGTCTTTCGCATACACACACATACTAACACACACATTCAAGTGGCGCCACATAATTCGCTGGCATGTGAAACATGCGACCAGATGAGAGGAGACTGTGGCTCAACCGGAAGTGCGCGCCTTAACCCTGGCATGTGTAGGGATCGGCAACGGTGAACGGAGTTTGGGCTTTAGTGGGGCTTGTGGGTCAGAGCCCTCGACTCGCCGACCGTCAGGCACTGGCGATAATTTTGATAGCAACCATTTAACTAAAGCTCACTGGGTGAATTTTCATTTCACTGTTCTTCTCTTTATACCCGTTACTTGCGGAGTATGAGCATATTTTTTGGCCTAGCAGCATATCCACTGGAGACTAATAAATTATGTACAGTCTTGCTTTGGGCCATGTGCCAGCCGTGTGTTTTATTTATTCTAAAACATTTTCTTCTGAAATTAATTGCGCTACTTTTTACTGGCATCAAAAAAGAGAATGTATAATGTTAGTTATGGGTGGTTCAGTCGGCAGCTTAATTTCAAATGATGCCTGAAAGTATGCAGTAGTTTTTTAACTACTGCTTGCTATGCGCAGCTTTCTTTCAATCGATGCCTAAAAGTATGCTTTATTTTTGTACAAATACAGGTATTCTCTAAGTCGTCAAAACCACTAGTTGTTATTTTTTATGCTTTTTTTATTCTCAAAAACCTTTACCGGAAGGAGGTCAAAACAGGCAGGGCTATAGGCGTGGTAGAATTGAAGGCAAGGGGGCGTGATGAGCGCCTGTTAAGCGTGTGAGTGTTGAAAACTTTTGTCGGTGGCCAATTTTATGCTTGTGGATTATTTATTTGAATTGATGTGCGGCTTGACGGCGACTGAGACTGTGACTGTGACTGAGGCTCAGGCTGTGACTCAATTTCTCACACACACTGTATTGGTGACGTTGCCTGGAAGCTGTGGTTGGTTGATCAGTGGGACAGGGAAAGAGGCTATGGATTGTGGTACAAAATCTGGCTGCCTGCCACGGATTTATATAAATTTTCTGGTCGCTTAGCTCAAGTGGCTGCCATTTGAACTCTCTGCCACTTGAGCTGGAACTGTGTTTGTATTTGTATTTGTATATATGTGCGTGTGTGTGTGTGTGTTTGTGTTTGTTTGGTGCACATCTCCATGTTCGAACGCCTCTTTTGTGCCAGCCACGCCCATTTGCACAGCTTAATGCTCTGCTTCGCCAGCAAATTCAGCTCCTTCACACACAAACTAACAGATCTTTCCTTTGGTGCAGTTGCCTCATTTATTGGCACTTGCTGCATTGCACAAACAAGCAACCGCAACATGAACAACTTCAGTTTCGATTCCGACTCGAGTTCCAGTACCGGGTCTAACTCCAACATTGATTCGCCTTACGACTGCATGTCTGGGACTTAATTTAAGCTTTTTGGCTGCTCAGTTTGAGTCTTGTTTAGTCACTTGCAGCGTGCAGTTCTTGCCCTGGTCATTATATATTGACCTCAGGCAACAAAAGACATCTCTGGCCATGACTGCCTACAAGCAATTATTCATACATTTAAACGAGAGCAACAGAAAATGTTTTATTCAGGGGGGAGCATGAAAAAGAGTGCAACTTTTGTCTAATAGTTTAATAAATTAATCTAGTACTCCTTTTGTGTACCAATTGTCTGCTTGTATTAAGTTCATTTTAAATAACTTTTGGTAAAGATGAGTTAGGTTTATATACAAGATGCTGTCTGGCACGCCTTCTTCAATGAACCCCTAAAAATACTCTCCACCCGCTTTATACAAAAGAAACGACTTCAAAACTTCGTCAGCTAAATTATGTGCGACAAAGAGCAAAGAATCCATTGACGGCACTGTTTTGGGAACAGCAGACACATAATATAGAAGCTGTTTAAAATAGCTTTTTTAGTCGAGTCGAGTATATTAGATGACGTAGACACAGCTGAAAGCTGACATTTTTATAAAACTATCAAATTAAATAAATTTCACAAGAAGCAAAAGTATTTTGCTGCTTTTATGGCAGACTTTAAACTGATTTGAAAGCTCAGATAGCGACGCAGACTCAAAGCAGTGACTTTGGCTTGAAATAAATAGTGGCAGCCAAGAAAGTAATCTCTTAAAATAATCGTCCTGGCAGAAAAGAGTTTTCATTAGCAAATTATTAAAATATAGTTAGAATTTATTCCTCGATTCCACAAAATATTTGAGCATATTTTTCGTTTAGTTCAAATTTAAATACCAAAGTTGTTTTACATAAACTTTCTAAATTTTCAACTTGGATTAACGCTCAAGATGGGGCGTTAGACATAGAACTCGTTTGGTTTGGTTTGTTCGAGCACTTCAAGTTGAAGCTGTCAGGCATTTGCTGGCGAAAACCCTCTAAATGGCCATTTAAATTAAAAAACTTTCGAGCTGAACAAGCTCTACTTACAGTTAGCACTTAGCTCTCACTCCCACCCCCTCTCTATCCCTCCCCAATGAACTTGCTTCAACCAAAAAGGGTTAGAGCTAAAACTGGAGTGACTGTCAACAGCAGAATTGAAGCTGAACCTGAACCTGAAGCTTAAGCTCTACCTAAGCAAATTGCATCTGGAAAACTGTTTTACCTCTTACGCTCTCTCTCTCCCTCTCCCTCTCTATTTTCCACTCTAACTTTCTCTTTCCGTTTTTATTACTTGCCGCATGAAACAGTTTTCTGCAGTTTGCAATTTGCAGTTTGCCAGCTCCACTTGACTCAACTAAACTCGGCTAGACTCGACTCGTTTCGACTGGCATGCTTCGTCATGCTCTTACAGAGCAAAACTTGTGGCTATAGTCGAGCGAGCGCCCTTTAGATGAATCTGTACCTGATTTATACTTTATTTCTACTGATTTGAAAACTATTTAATGTAAACTATCTAAGGTAGCTACATGATATGGTTCAAGAAGATCAACTGACTGGGGGCAAACAGATCTAATTCTCTATTTGGTTAATAGTTTTAGTCTAGACAAAGTTCCCAGAGTCTTCACACCATTTTAATGTCCTATGTATTTGTATAAATAATACGTTTAAAAATAGTTTCGTCTTAGCATTTTACTGCTTTTATAGTACACTTCAAACTTTAGGCATTTGCTGTTACTCTAAATACTCTCAGACTATTCCTTATACATGAAAACATCTACATTTTTGCACATGCTGACACTTTAAATGATTCTTAATATAAGCAAGATGTCTTGAATCGACAAACTAGTCACTTTGGCCATCAAATTGTGTTGGCGTTGACCCTTTAGCTGCCATTGGTCAGCTGTCCCGTTTGCTACTGTTGGCCGCTTGTCCTGTTTTACTTTTCCTGTTGGCCACTTATCTCCTTGGAGCCCTAAAATGAACCTGCTTAGCTCGGCGCTGTCTGCTTATATTAAACAAATCCAATCCAATAATTTCGGCTCATGCATAATAAAAATGCCATGGACATGAACAGAGCGTTTTGAAGAGGGTCAAGGGCGGTCAAAGATTACAGGCGGGGATGGTGCAACACCAACAACAACGAAGGAAATATATCTCTGATATGGAAAGTGGAGGGGGTGTGACTCTTAGGAGGTCTGAATAGGAGTCCGCTCTGGAGTTTGGGAATGCGACACTTGCCTGTCACTGCCAGGCGACTACGCGACTATTTTTGGCAAAATATTTTTCCTTTTCTACAATTTTTAGACCCCGTACTCTAAAAAAGAGTATAGGGGTCTATTAGGTTTGTCAGAAGCGAAATGTGCGTAACAGGCAGAAGGAGGCGTGGCCGACCCCATAAAGTATATATATTCTAGATCAGCATCAACAGCCGAGTCGATATAGCAATGTCCGTCTGTCCGTCTGTCCGTCTGTCCGTCTGTCCGTCTGTCCGTCTGTCTGTCTGTCCGTCCGTCCGTATGAACACCTGGATCTTTTAAACTACAAAAGCTAGAGACACCAAATTTGGAATGAAAGTCCGTTATTTTCGCGAGCAGATCAAGTTTATTTCAAATTGTTGCCACGCCCCTTACCGCCCCCGCAATGAGCAAAAACCAGACACACCTCGAAAAAATTTACTTTTAGGCCAATAACTCAGTAACTATGGCACTTAGGAACACCATTTCTGGTAAACAGGTTGCTAGAGACATCCTTAATGCAATGCCATTAAAAATTTTGAGCTGCCACGCCCCTTTTTCTCCTGAGAGTTAACCAAACGTTTTCACTTTAATGCCATGTTTAAGGCATTTATTCATATAGTAGAGTGTTGTAATTCAACATTCGTATAGAGACATATAAAATCAAACTATTCTGAAAGGGGCATCAACATACTACCTTTAACAAAAGAGCTACTGCGTTACAAAGTTTGTTATTTAACTGCAATATCACTTACGCGCGAGAGCGAGACAGAAACATACAAACACATGTTCGAACGTTTTCGATGCTTGTGTGGCGACAGCGCTGCCGGCAGACGCTGGCCGCGCCGAATACACACATACATACATACATGCATACATATAATTTCAAACGAATGTGTGTTTGTATGAATAATATGTAAATGCTGATATTCGGAGAATTCTTGAAAGTGGCGCGTGGTGCAACTGATAGTTAATTTAATTGTTAATTCATTTTTTAAATTTCAATTCTAAATGAACATATAAAATTAAAAATTTTAAATTTCATTCGAAAATTTGAATTCAAATTGCGCACTACCATGGGAGTACGGGGTCTTTTACAGTCGGCTCGATCGACTGTAGCCTTTCTTACTTGTTTTTTATATATTTTCTGCACCAAATTCTGACTAAGTGCCGCTGTCGACGTCTCTGTCAGCGTCGCTGCCTGTGCACCCTTTTTACTTTCATTGGAGCGCAAATAAATAAATTTAATGCGCCAACTGCCAAAAAAAAAGAAAGAAAGAAAAACAGAGAGAGAGAGGAAGAGAGAGAAAGAGAAAGAAAAATATTTGTTGTTTTTATTTTTTTTTTTTTTTTCGGACACTTGTGGCGGTTTGGCACAGGATGTAAACAGTCGCGCACCCTCAGCCCCTAGCACACCCTGCTTAGCACTCAGTCCGCAGCCCCAGGCCAGGATTAGGACCAGCGCCAGGACATTGAAGTTTCCCTTCATTTTTTGGTCAACACTCAAGTGTTTAGCTCATGTGTGTGTGCGAGTGTGTGTGTTGCTTTTTGTGTACATTAATCAGTTTATTTATTTATTTATTTATGCCATGAACATTGTTTTGTTGGCTCAACCAGTTAGAGTTTCTTTAAAAGTAAGCAAGAAATTCTTATTTCATTGAACCCTGTTGGAGAGTGTATTTTATTGATCTACCGTTACAAATCCACATTTCAGTAACAACTGAGACAACGAGCCAATCGACAAGTTGCAGCTTAAGCGCAGTGGCACACTGCTCAAAATTTTTAGCTTCATTTGCAACCCACAACGTAGAGCAGACAGCATTCGAACGCTGTTTATTTTCATTTAAAACAAATATTAACTATACCTTTTTTGTTCTTTATTTAAACTTTAAGATGTCTGCATGCAACACTTGTTTGTTGCAGTGTAGTCGCTTGCAACCACAGCAACAACCTCAACACAACTGTCAATTGGCGCCGCTACAAAAGCAATTAAGTGCGCTCAACATGTGTAAAGCACACAGAATGAAACGCAGCTACGAAGCGCACAAGAGTGGGAGGGATTTAAAGAGACAGATAGAGAGATAGAGAGAGAGGGAGAAGGAGAGGGAGTGATACCCTCTTGATATGATTATAGCAATGAACATGAACTGAGCGTAAGGCGAAAAATACATTGACTTCTGCAGCGCCCATGGCTCATTTGGGAGAGCTGTGAGCAGTGCGAGACGATGGGGAGTGGAGGGCACGACTGTGGGGTGTATGTGGGGTATGGTCTTCGCTTGCCTTTGGCAGTGCCTCGACCAAGTTGCATGCTTTTACACTGTCAATGGGGCACTTGAATGTCAACAAAAGCTTTCAACTGACATATACAACCACTTAAAATAGAAAAGCACTGCCCCAACATACACAGGCTCACACACACACACACACACACACACATACTGCTTGTGTATTTGTTTTAGCTGCGCGTTAAAACGAGCCAAGCTTCCAGTCAGTCGGCACCACATGGCGTATGAGTAATATGTGGACAAGAGACCTAAGCCCAGTCACAGGCACAGGCTCAGCACACTATCTGTTTGCCCGCTTGTCTGTCTGTTTGTCTATTTGTTGGCTTTGCTTGTTTGACTATCTGCTAGTCGCTGCGTATCTCTGCTCTACAATAATTCTCTTAGTTGGACTCTCTCTCACTCGCTCTCCCTCTCTCTCAGTCTTAGACTCCAACTCGGACACGTTCTCAGCCTCTGGCAGCGGCTCAACGTTTGTCACACACACACACACAAACACTCACTCATTTTTATGAGTTAAGTGCTATTCACAATACCAGCACACACACACACACGCTTATACACCCTAATGTTGGCCATCTTCACCTCGTCCTTCAATCGAGAGCCGACCATGCCCCGTGTTACTGCCCACTTATTGTGCTGTTGTTGACGCAAATCCTCTTAGCTAAATCAATTTTCATTTGTGTTTACGTGTGTGCCGCCTGCGTATGTGTCTCCCACACTCGTCTCCACTCTCTCTTCCCCCCCCTCCCCTCGCACACCATCGCATGCCATTGGACTTGGCGCGGTCTAAATAATTGCGCTTGTATTTCGGATTTCTTCATGTCATTTGCTGGCGCCCTAAAAAGTATGCTATCATATTTTTCTTCCCTTTTTTTCGCACTCGGCAATTGCTGCGTGACAAGAAATTGTTTGCACTGAATTTCAGTTATGGCTCGAATAAATAAATTTGACTAAACTCGAATTCAACATTTATAGTAACACTTAAGAAAGTTTTAGCGGTAACAGTTGAATAAACCGCAAGAACTTAAATAAAACACGATGAGTAATCAAATCAACTCGCAGTTTGCTTCTACGACAAATTTGACTGAATCACTTTTGGTGTTTTAGATTTTGTTGTTAGCAAAAAAAACAATTTATGTTCTGATAGAAACAATGTTGTTAGCTAAAGTCATATATTAATCATTTTTCTTAACTATATTTATGTTTTTAGTAAATCAATTGAGTCACGAGTGAAGCAGAAAAAAGCAAATAAAATATATCAAATGTTTGCGCAATTATTGCAAAACTTCTGGCACGCAGAAATTAAATTTTTTTTCAATAATTGCAATTTAAACGTAAATAGTGTAGCAATTAAGCTAGTAGTTTATGGCTTTCCCAGCTCAATTTAAAATTAATTAAATACTGAACTTATTTAGTAGCAGATGTGCGATGTGATTTCAAATGAATTTATATTCAAAATAATATTAATTATATTATAGTTTTATTAACTGCCTAGTAATGTATTTTTTCAGTTCTTTGCAACACATAAGTTTAATAAATTAAACTTTACAAAATGAAAATTCAGTTACTTTAATTACAACTGAAATTTGTTTAACAACCGCATTTAAAACTTAATGTGAAATGTTTTTAATGTGGCTTTATTGTGTCTGGCATTAATTTGTAATAAATTGACTTAATCAGCATTGAATATTAAATTGTGTTATTAATTTGATCGATATCAGTGTGATATACCTAATATGTATATATAATAATTGCATGTCTTGGTCGACTATAATGTGTTGTGCCACGCCCTCTAGCTATGTGACATAGCGTCACATACACACCTGTCTGTGTGTGTGTTAGTTGACATGTTCGGCACGTCACAGCTGCTGTAACACTTGGTCAGTTAGGCCAGTTAGGCCTGCCAGCCATTTTCTTGCACTGTTCTCCCAAAATTCGACCACTCTGCTCCTGCTTTTATCCTTCTGTTCTCTCAATGTTCTCTCGATGTTTTTGCCACTTGTTGTTTTTGTTGTTAAATGCTTTAATTGATACAGTGGCTCTGCACCTGACGCGACAACATGACTCCACGTACCTCACTGTGTTCGTCTGTAGATGTGTGTGTGTATGTATATTTGTCCGTTTTGTTGTCTGTTTGCATTGTGTGTGCAGAGCTTAATTAGCACCTGACACATGCACACAGATACAAGTGCAGATCCAATTGGAAAGCGAAGCGCATTTAATGACAAGTTAATTTGCCACTATATATGTCTGTGTGTGTGTGTGTGTGGGTGGGTGACTGTGTGTGTGTATATCGTCGTCCTTTTAGTATTAGAAAATCAACAAGCAGAACACGGTCGTTTGACAGGCAACGGCGGTGAAGTGTCAATTTAATGATCAAAATGAAATTAAATGAGCTGTCATTGCCGTTCACTGTATGTGTGTGTGCTGGTGTGCGTGTGTAAAACCACAACAAACGTTTGCTTGGCTTGTACTTAAATATTAGTGGTTATCCAATATCCATTCAGCATAAATGCCAGAGCTGGCTATTTAACTGATTTATTACGTATACGCACTCGGTATTCAATTAAATATGAAGCTAAAGAAGTGTTTAAATGCACACATGATGGAGTAATTAATATTAATAATATACTATATAGCTTCTTCACATCTCCAGCGCTTACTTCATGGCCACTTTCGTTTTTCGCTTCTTCTGCGCACTTGAGCAATCATGTTGTAATTGCGTATACGCAATGTGCGCACTTTGGGGAGTTCAATTTAGTTTATGTGAGAAAGGAAATAATTTTCTTTTCCTCTGGCTATATTTCCTTTTCTCTATTTCGCTATCTCTGTTTCTTTTCCCTATGGGCAATTAAGTGAAAATTACGCATACGCAATGTGCCATTGTACCGTATGTAAATTTAGTAAGAAACTCGTGTAGAAAAATGTAATAAAATCAACTTATTTTTCTTTTTAGTAGTAATTAAACTAATCTAATTGTCCTTCTGCTTCATTGAACAATCGACAAGAAATCACATCATTTATTCTATTTGTTTGTTTTTTCCATTTTGTGGTCTAATGTTTCGAGTGAAATTAATCAGCGTCAGCCGAAGCAAAAACTAAATGAAAATTAGCCAAACATTTAAAAAAATATGCCAATCTTAGGAAACGCTTCTTTGCACTCGCGTGTAACAAGTTTGCACATTAATTAATGTCAACTGGCAGCCAATTGTTAGTAACTGGCAACTGCAGCAGCTTTTTGCACAAGGGATGCGGATGCGTGGGGTACGGGGGCGTGCGAAGTGGTCGCATTTCTATATCCATTTGACAGTCAGAGTCCATCTGTCAGTTTGTGTGCGGCTTTTGTTAATTTCATTTGACTTTCGAGCATTTTAATTACGTTTGGACGACAGTTAGCTTTTTACGCCTGCAACAAATGTCCGACTTTATTTTCATTTTATATATTTTGTTTAATTTTTAAAATTGCAATTGCAATTGCAATTCGCATTTCATATTTTCCCATTTTTTTCCATTTTCAGCTTTGCATTTTACATTTTGCAATTTTCCATTCTGATAGCTGCAGTCGAGCAGAGAAACATTCGTTAAATAAACACACAATTAATTGTGGGCAACATGACAAATACTGTCAGAAAAACTGCCAGCATTTCTGCAATTCCACCATAGGCAGCGTTAACTGTGCATAAATGTTGGACCGGTATTCCGTATCGCTTAACTGTTGACAGCTTCAGCGATTGTCGAGTCCAAACACCGTGAAAAAAAAAAGCGAAAAGCACTGGGCTTTACATTTCCATTGTGTTAATACCATAATACTTTAATTTGCAATTCTAATGCTAATTTTGCATGAATTTTATATAAATATGGTAAAGAATCTTAACTAAATTGAGAGCAGATTATTCATTTTATTTAAATCGAAACCAAATCACATTTCATCACTTTAAAATTTTAAAGTTTATTTCCATAAAATACTTTCAACCCTTTTTCTGTCTGAGGACCCGTTAGTGAAGTAGTACAGCAAATAATACTCAACTTACAATTGAATAAAAATACAAGAATTTAAAGATGAGAAATGCAAAAGCGTCTTATGAATAAATGATAAGCTCTTTTTGAGTCCAACAGGAATTGGGCTTAAGGCATTAAATAAAAATGAAATTTATTTATTTATGTGACGCTTTAAGTTAAACAAACACAAGTGTTTAGGGTACAAAATGTTTGCCACAAATTTATTAGCCTAAATTGCCAATGTGCTTCGACCTTAGTCAACAATTTTTCAATTCAGAAAGAAGAAAAAAAAAACCTTGAACGTGAGGCACAAAATCGCAATCGGCAATGGCAATTCGAAATCGGCATCGAAATCGACAACGAAAACGAAATCGATTCTGTCGGCATTTTGGAATACCTAACACACTCTTCATTAATATGTCAGAGTGTTTGGCAGACAATTTGGGGACCTGAGACTACAAGGCAGACAGTTGGGCTGAGAGCGGGGCAGTCAGTGAGTCAGTCAGTCAATCGAACAATCAATCATAGGGAATGACAGCAACGTCGACTTTAAGTCAAAGAAAATCAGTCTAACTTGAGTTCCACTCTCTCTCTCTCTCTCACTCTGTCGCTTTTACACTACTCATTCTTCCTCTCTCACTCTCTCTCTCTCTCTCTCTCTCTCTTTCGCACTTTCTTCTTTTTGCGCACACATGCACATTGATTTATTTGCTGGGGCCGCCAAAAATTGAATGTTATTGCTTGAATGGCCGCAATTTAGTAAAGAGCCTCAACTCAACTCAACTCGACTCGACTCGACTCTGACTTGCCACGCCCACAATATCCACTCTCTTAAAGCATCTCCACTTTTGTTATTTATGAGCTTGTTTATTTATTAGATGGCCCCCAGACACTTGATAAAATTAAACGCAAATGGCCGGCAATTTTGCATTTGGCATTTTGATTTTGACACCGACGCACTTCCAAAAAACCAAAACCAAAACACAAACCAAAAAAAAACCGCGCTCAATTTTTTTTGTATTTTTCTGCCCCACCCCGCCCTAAATGGGCGCTCATATATCTTACGGCTGAAAGTGGCTAACAGCTAACAGAATTTGGCACTTACCAGAAAATAAACAGCGAATGGCATTACGACTACGGCGACCAGCAGATCGGCTATCGCTAATGACACTATAAAATAATTCGTAACCGTTTGCAGCGATCGCTCGCGACACACGGAGAGAATTACGAGAATGTTGCCGAATAGCGTCAGAATTGGAAAGAGTATCAAAATCAGCGCCCAATAGTTGTGGTCCACTGAAAGTAGAAGAAAATTGGGTATTTAAAAGTGGTAGCGATGGGAATAAATATTATTATGCACTTGCAGCGGGTACTTTGTTTTTGTCACACAGTTTGTAACGCATTGAAGGCGTTTCCGATACCATAAAGTATATATAATCTTGTTCAGCATCAACGGGCGAGTCGATAAGCCATGTCCGTCTGTTTCTATGCGAACTAGTCTCTCAGTTTTAAAGCTTGATGAAATTGGGTACAGATCTGTATTCTCTCTGCATATGTTCATATGTTAAAATCGGTCAGATCGGACTACTATATCATATAGCTCCCATAGGAACAATCGGTTGAAATATCTGTTGACCGATTTCAACTAAATTTACACCAAATGCATTTATAATAGTTTCCCAACTGTTGATGAAACTTCATCCAAATCAGACCACTATATCATATAGGTTCCATAGGCACAATCGGTTGAAACGCTTAGTATGAACATTTTCGGTGTCTGTTGAGCCATTTCAACCAAATTCACGCAAATCGGAGCACTAAATCATATAGCTACCATAGAAATAATAACTGCAAGGGTATTTAATCTTCGGCTCGCCGAAAACAACATTTTTTTTCTTGTTTTAATGAAATGTTTGTCAGCTATTAGTTACGTACCCACGCGGAGTTCATGACATGATTCCGTTGTTAGATTCAGCGTTGCATTCGTGCAATTGGTTCGATAGTTTTCAATGTACAGACTCGTGAGATTCTGATCGAGAAGAACGCTGCTGGCCGTTGTTGTGCCGATTGTTGTGCCCGAAACCGTGCTTCCATTGTAGTTAGGAAAATAATCGTTAAAGTTCTCGAGCAGCAGCATAAATGAGCTGCCGCCCGTGCCGGTTGAACCCGCCGTACCGTCACCGGTTGCATCACCAGCAGCAGCACCAACACCAGTACCGACACCAGCACCAGCACCGGCACCGGCACCACTAATACCCGCACCGAGTGCACCACTTGAACCACTCAACCAGACGGCATCCGAATCGTAGCCAGATGTGACTGTCGTTTGATTTGTTAGTCTCGTTGCCGTACGCTGCAGCAACTCACTGGTAGCATCCACAGAGCCGCCATTGAAGCTACCTAGTATACCGTAATCCGTTTCACCATCCGCAACACTTTCGAGTGCACTCTCCTCGGCACTGTCAATCAATGCAATGTCCTGTGCATCCTGTGACGACTCAACGCCGTTCAATTGCTGCTCCACGAAATTACGCAAAGCGTAGAGGCCACCATCTGAATCCGGATCTGAATCGGAATTGGCATTGAAATTGGATTCGGTGTCAGTGTCGTAGATGGTGCTATTACCACCAACACCACCACTACTAGCACCACTAGCACCGCCACTCCCACTGCTGCTACTTGATAACGTTGTGTTCTGTAATTCACCCAAATCCAGTGATAACCAACTGAATGTCTCATTTGTGTTGCTGCTACCAATTGTTGTTGGTGTTGTGCCAGTGTCAGTGAGATTGTTGCCACCGGCTGCACTTAGCAGCCATTCACTGATGTCATCGATCAACGCATATCCCGCCTCCTCCGCCTCCGCCTGCGTCTCGTCCAGTGCATTGACCACCTCATCGTACAGCGACTGATAACTGCTGGGTGTCGATGAGCTGCTAATACTAATACTACTGCCATCTTCGTCGTCTCCATCGTCTCCTCCATTCGCTTGCCTTTCTCTCGTCTCCACATTCAAGTCGGTGGTCTGATTATGCAAATGTTTCAACAACTTTTGTGCCAATGTTTTTGTTGTGGCTTTAACAATTGTTGTTGCTGTTGTTGGTGATGCAGTTGCTGTTGCTGCTGCTGCTGCAGCTGCTGCTGTTGTTGTTAATGTTGCTGGCACTGTTACTTCCACTGCCACTGCCACTGCGGCGGGGGCTACCACCGCAGCCATATTGCCTTTGTGCCACGCCCACTAGTGCGGCTGTGCCCGGGGCGTTATGCACGCCGCACGCTGAACGCCAAGGCAAAGCTTCCACTGCATTCTGCTGCCAGTCACGCTGCAATTCAAACAAAAGTAACATAATTAACTTTTTTTTAGATAAAAGGGAAGATTTCTTAAAGTAAAGTCATATTATAATATAGTTTTTATATTTAATTGCTTATAAGCTGCTGTACTCAACTCGTTCTCAGTCTTCTCTACTTACTCATTGTTTTCCTGATCTTGCATATACTCTTATACTTCTACTTATATTCCAACAGCTGATTGAGTATGCTCTTACGATGCCTGGCCTACTTCAATAAGTATCATTAGTTTATACTATTTTTATGTGACTAAGAGTCCTACAAACTGGAATGTTACTATTTTTTTTTCACTCCCTACAGTGCACGGACTCATTTAGCTGCGGAAGAGCCTAAACTTTGTTATAAAAAAAATCCTTCTTCTAGTGCTTACTATTTTTATATTGTTTGATCAAGTTCTTCAGGCTTTAATCTCTAGCAAGAGTGACTAAATTATATTTTACGAACAGAGGCTGACTTTATAGTTCTATCCTTAGCTAACAATGGGCTAAATTAAAGCTAGATTAATAAACTTATTTAATAGAAAATAAGTTTTTCTACAATGCAAACGTTGAAGAAAATATTTTTTTCTTTTTCTTTTCTTTGAATTCTTATATTAACTTCATTTAGAAAATATGAATCTGTTGTAGTAGGCCGCACATCACAATCAGCTGTTAGGATATAAGTATTAGTATAACCATAAGTATAAGAGTATAGGAATAATGAGAAAGAAGAAGAAAATGGAATCGAGACAGTTCAGAGACAATGTTGAAGAAGAGCAGAAGCATAAAAATTAAGTCTTGAAAGTAAAGTAGTGAAAAGTGAAAGAAAGATACAATTAATAACTGAACTATACCTGTGAATTGATAAGAGTTAAATAAATATATAAAATACAAAACTACACTCTATTTAATCATTTTTTGTTTACTTTTATATTAGCTATTTCATCCCATAACAAGTTTGTGCAAAGAAACGTTTGTCTAATAAATATAAAGTCTTAAAGTAAGCAGTTCAATTGACTGATGTTTACCAGTACAAAGCCGACTGTAAAAAACCACGTAACGAGTTGCCCTATGGGAGTTATATTAAAAAGTTGCCAGATCCGAATCAAACCTGATGTAAATAGATAGATAATGGTATCAAATATATACTGTGTAGGGTCGGAAAAGCTTCCTTCTACCTTTTACATTCTTCTACTTCCTTTTTTTTCAGTAGGGAGTCTAACAAGAACCAAAATGGCTTTTATTTAAAATGAATTAAATGAATTCCAAATGTCACATTATATTTCCCCAAAGTGACACTCAGCTTATTTAATCAAGCACTAAAACAATAATGCATTGAGTATAAATTAATTAATTTGATAGAAAATTTAAGAGCTTTCTTTTTAAAGCTTTAAGCTTTTTTTAGTGCCAGTTTAAGTCGATTGTCAAATTCCGGAAGTCGTTCGATTGAACATTGTTTGGGCGTGTCTCTGGAAACGTGACAAATGTTGCTAGTGATTATAGATTTAATTTCATTTAATATTAATATCGTTATATGCAGAAATGCAACTGTTTTAACTTGATTTCCGTGTTTATTTTTAATTGTATCTTGATGAATTTGTGCTGTAAATTTGTAATTAATTTGAATGCATGTGATTAATCGATTGGCGTAAATTATTTATATAAAATATTAAAAAGATTTTTGCAGGAAATGCAAGTGACACGACGCAGTTGTTGTCCTTGGGCCAAAGTGTAATTGAAATTGCATTTAAATGGCAGAACACACACCCGCACACACTCACACACACACACACACACGTGTATTTGCACTAATTGACGCTTCCTTTAGGACCAATGCAATTATCTATCCAGCTGTATACTTTGTGCCAGTTCCCCGAACGTTTAATTAACTCTTTAATCAATTTATTGCCAATTATTGTACAAAAAGCGCCAATGAAAATTGTATAATTTAATTAAGTTAGCAAAAGGTTTTTGTGTGTCACTTTTACAGCGCTCTCTCTCAACTGGCCTCCTTCTTCTGCTCAGTTCTTCTCGGTAAATGCCCCAAACCACTTGTCATCCCCATCCCATCATCCCCCACCCCCCTTTTAACCCCACACTATCCTACAGAGACTTACGTCCTGTTGCTACATTTTGCAATTTTCGCTTTTGTATTTGCCAATTGGCGCTGATTAAAGCCGTCTTAGTCATTGGCCCATAATTAAAAGATGCTTCGCAGTCTCCTAATGAGACCTGCCATTGTCTGAGCACCTATTAGAAATGTGACTTCTATTGGCCAGCTCTCTTGGCTCCCTGGGCTCAAGCTCTGCTCTGCTCGGCTCTGCTCTAAATCCATTTCATTCCATACCATTTCAGTCCATTCCATTCCAGAGACTTGCCACTAAAGTTAAAAGTCAGACAAAGTCTTGGGTCTTGGGCAAGTTAGCTCAGTCAAGCTTAACACCTCGAACAAATGGCCCAAACCTAATAGCCCTCTTTCAATTACTTTGCCATAGAGATGGCTGCCCTGCAACCCCGCAACTTGAGTCATTTAGTTTCTGCGGGTGTGGGTGTGAGTGAATTGTAAATCGATTTTTATCACAAGTTCGATAAGATTTTTGTACAAAAAAAAATATCACAAATAATTCGAGTTGAATGCACGATTTGAAATGCTTGAACTTTGTTTCGAAAAATTAAATAATTTTCAACTCATCTATCTTAACTTACTAGTTTCTATTCAATACTTTAAAACACGGAAACAGACTTGACACACACACATGGGGAGCTCCCCAAAACTCGTTTTAGGCTGAGTGTCAAAATGATTCATCAAATGTGCGCAATGCGCATAATGTGATCGTAAGCGTGTTCTGGTGTGCGTGCTGACAACACACACACAAGTGTGTATGTGTGTGTGTGTGTGGCTGTGTGTGTTTCTTGTTCGAGTGTTTGTACAAGTGCTTGTAGTGCTGCTGTATTATTGTGTCGCTCATCCAGATGCCAACAGATGGATACGGTTACCGCAGAGACGTGCGCCATCAAAATCTTAGGCAGCTGCCAAGTTCTTCCTTTCACATCCTTCCTACTCTCCACACTTTTTTCCACTGGGATTTCCCACAAAATTAAAAGAAGTGCGGAAATTGTTGGTTCTAATGAAATTTTGGCGCAATACGCAAACAAACAGACACGAAAAGAAAACGCAGAGGAAAAAGAAAAGAAAGCAACGGATAGTTGGGCAAAGGAAAATCTTAAAAGAGGCAACTAGACGAGTCGCTAGAGCTAAGAGGGTCGACGGTAACAGACCCTGTAGTCAGTTCGAAACTGAAATTCAAAGCTAGATAATATAGTTTTACGATTCCAACAAAGTTTAGACTGGACATAATAAATGCTTTCATTCAAATGTTGAGTGAATTCGTAATGAATTTTAATTTCCGAAGCATAAGTCCAATGGGAACTGTATGAAATAAGTGTCGAATTCAAACTTAATTCTTTCAATCTTCATTTAAGAGTATTCAGCATGTAATGTTAAGATTTGCTTAAGAATTCTTTAGTTACTTGCCAGTTATGCAGAAAACCTTTGTTCTTGCAGCCGTACAGTCCTCTAGGGACTTGTCTTTTGAAGCTGATCAGCTAGATATATGTTCTCGGAACAGATTTATATGTCTGCCACGCCTTCTTGCGCCTGTTGCGCACAATTTTTTGAAACAAACCTTAGTGACCCTGTACTTTTTAGGGTGCAAGGTCTAAAAAGAGATAGAGTAAGGTGTGTGTATTAGGTTTCTGTGTGTGTTTGTGTGTGTGTGTGCTGCCTGCCTTTTTCATTAATTACAGCAGTGGCAAGTGGCATGTGGCAAGAAGAGGAACAAGAATCGACTATTCCGAGGTCTCCTTAACACAATTCAAGTTGGAACTCAACTCAAGTTGTGTAATTAATTTCACTTTCGCTTGAGCGATGCTTTTGAATATGCGACGACGGCACGCAATCCAACAACAACAACAACAACAACAACAGCAACAAAAATCAGATGAGTGTTGACAAAGGGGGAGGGCTGTGGGCGGGGGCCAGTGCCTACTGCTAAGCAACCTCAGCTTTGGCTAAGCAGCCTTGAAGAGTGAGAGTGTCATTTCCTGTTGCTGCCAGCCACAACCCCACCCCCTACGCCCACCTCCATTTCCTTTGCACTCTTCCTGTTCTCCACTCCATCTCCCCTTCCCTTTCGACAGACCCAAGTCGACCCGAGCGACAACAAAGCTAAATGGCATGCGACCACATAATTTCGACTTTGCTGTTGTGTAGATTTGCTTTGTCTCATTCTCTTTCGCTTTCTCTTTCATACAACGATAATCAGGCTTGTTGCCATACTAATGGCATTATGATGGAACTGGCTCCAATGTCAACTCGTCCAAATCTCAGACATATTCATTTCACAAACACACAATCCTCTGTTCCATGGGCAACACGAGCAGCCACTTTCTCAAATTCTTAACTGATTGCCAACTGTTTGCAAATTAAATGCAAACAATTTCAAATCTAAAGAAATCTTTTTAGTTTTTCTGTTTTTGCTTGTGTCTAATAGTAGTCTTATGAGTTTATTATTTGTGTGAAGTGTTTTAGAAACGAGACTTGTAGTTCTTCGCTGCATATTTTAGTGCTCCATTTTGAAAGCCATATTTTAGAATTTTGTGCCATGTTTAATCTTTTAAATCCTGATAAGAATCAAGTTGGAACAAGAGCAGATCGAAGTAATACTTGAAAATTGAGAAATAAATGCAACTCAAGTAGGAAAAAAGGAAACAGACGAGCGAGTAGAGCGTATGTTAGAGCTCTTTACCCATTCTGATGCAATATGTTGTTTAGATGTTATATAATAATATATGTAATAATATTGACCATCAATAAGATGTCCTATGCAGTATAACTAACAAGAAAGAAAAGTACAGTCGAGGGCCCGACCGTATAATACTCTCTGCATTTGTCCCGAATAAATTATTAAAATCGGTATCGAGATATTACAATGTGAATTACTTGCATTAAAACACGTTGAAACAAAAACAATCTAAGCATAATCAAACACACATCTGTTTGTTTGTATTCGAATACACATACGTTTGGCAATATGTATATGATGCAAATATATATTTATGTATGTGTGTATTCGGCGCAGCCAGCGACCGCGGGCAGCGCTGCCGCCACACAAGCAGCGAAAACGTTCGAACATGTGCTTGTGTGTTTCTATCTCGCTTGCACCTATAGGTTGATATTGCGTTCAATTATCAATATTGTAACGCTTCTAGTTTTCTTGTTTATAGTCCGATTTTAATGCGCCTTTCAGGATAGTTTAATATAGTTAGTCTCCACACGAATTATAGATAACAATACTGTATGATACGAACAAGTTCGCAAAAAACGGCTTTTGAAGTTTTTTCAAGTGTGGGAAAAGGGGGCGTGGCAGTCCAAAATTTTAAATGGCAATGCAACTATGCTGTCGCTAGGAACCTCCGTACCCAAATTGGTGATCCTAGGTGCCATAGTTACTGAGATATTTGCCGAAAACATCGATTTTTACCGAGGTGTGTCTAGTTTTTTGCTCATTGTGGGCGAATGGGGCGTGGCATCGAAAAAAAAAAGATTCTTGTATTGACTGACTAAATATCTGATCGTTTGACACCAAGCTCGAACTTGTAGCTCTTACCATCTCTGAAATCTGTTTGTTCATACGGACAGACAGACAGACAGACAGACAGACAGACAGACAGACAGACAGACGGACAGACGGACATGGCTATATCGACTCGGCTTGTGATGCTGATCAAGAATATATATACTTTATTGGGTCTGCCACGCCTCCTTCTGCCTGTTACATACTTTTGCACAAACCCAATATACTCTTGCAGAGAGTATAAAAACGAAAAGTTACTAATACAAATGACACACATTAAACCAATATTTTGTAGTGAAACTAGTTCATTGATTCACTAAGAAATATCTTTAAATAATACGATTACATCTGACTTCCAATCGCTCTGATTGCTTTAAAGTTCTCTAAGAATACTAATTGTTTCCTTTGGAATTTAAATAAAATTTGAATATAAAATTGAACACACACCGTTAAATCGCCATAGACTTTCTTCGACCTTCGCTTAAAGTATTCGAATAAAAAGTTATTAGTAAAGTTATAAAATAAAGCAAAAAACTTATGACGTTGTTGCAGTCACAATGTCGCGGCTCATTTACAACATCCGGCGGATGTGGATGTAGCAATGAATAGAGGCGGGGGCTAGGAGGACTACGGGTGACTAGTGGTGCCTAGTGGTGCCTAGTGGTGCCTAGGGCTGGCTAGGGGGGGTGGTAAGGAGGCGGGGTCATTTCCTTTTCCTTTTTGCCAACTACGACAACCACGACACTCAATAAATCAGCAAGTGTAATTATTTTCAACGCCATGTTGCGGCACTTATCGCATGCGAGTTAGCAGAGTAGCAGCAACAACTAAACAAACACACCACACACACACACCATACACACACACCACACAACACACACCACAATATACACAATCACACGCATGAGCTAGCCAAACAATTGGTATAAAGTTTGTCACTAAAAATTGTTGTTTGGGTCTCGTGTGTATGGGCCAAGGTTACGCCTTACGCCCTACCACCGCCACGCCCCTTTTTCATCTGCTTTGCGCAATTAATTTGTTATATTTTTGCTGCATTGCGTCGCAATTCAATGTATTTATTATGATGTTTGGCGTCTGCTTCAAATTTCGTGGCACGTTTACAATTTTCGAGCCCAGCGTTTAACTCAAATTGAGTTGACACACACACACACATACACATATGCAGACATATACACACACACATGCACGTTGATAGAGGACGGCGATAAGCAAATTGGTTTCCGATTTAGTTAGCGCGTGCATGCGCCTGGGATACATGAAACCCTAAAGGCAAACCGAGTGTGGTTCTGACCCAATGTGACGTCCAACAACACACACACAGTCGAACACACACACATACGAGTGTGTGTCTCTATGTATTGCCTGCGGTCTGAGCAGCTGTCGTATGATAAATTTTATGGCTCTCTGACAGCTCGACAGCATTGGATACTTTTCCGACTACACGCCAGCTTCTTGTGCTGCCGCTGCTGATCCTGCTCCATGGTCTTTCAAGATACCGCGACCCGTGGGCGTTACTGGGACATATGCTTGTTAACTATTCAGCTAGCGGCAAATTCTATATGGCAATTGGCAAAGTTTAAGCGCCCAGCTCAAAAGGCACCTGACAACTGTCAATAAGCAAGACACGGAGCCGGAAGGGGTGCAAATGGAGGACAGTGGGGGGAAAAAATCAGCGGAATGATATTTTCTAAAGAAGAACATACACACTGCTCTAAGATTGGGTTAGTTAATCTTAAAATGTCTTTCTGGAAAACACGTCGAAATAAAATTCTTAATCATATGATTTTAAGTGTACACGGTACACTGTACACTGAAAAAAAGGTTTGAGACTATGTACACTGTATGATCTAAAGTTTAAGAGGAATTTGATCAGCTCTCACTTTTGTCTAACTTGAGTCACACTTCCTTGCCTCAAATTGCCCCTTGTTTTTATCAGTGTAGCAGCTGCAACGGCAAGCACGAATCTGCAGTCATTTTTTGGTGCTGCTGTCGTCTGGCTGACATGGGAAACGTATTATGTTTGTGTTTTTATTCGCAACACGATACACAATCCGTTCGTACGTACGTGTATTTGTGGCATTTGTGACTCGGCATGACATTTTGGTTATTTCCATTTCTATTAGCCAAAAGTCTCACGCGTCAAGCGTACACACGAACAATTGAAATTTATGTGTTAACTGGCGGCAAACGCTGCGTATGAGTTATGAGAGCAGCTAAGCACACACACTCACACCCACACACATGTTGAACTGATCGCAGCAAGCCGTCGTCTTCCTTTCTCTCCCCCCTCTCTCACACTCTCAATTTGGATCAATCAGCTGCGTACAGTACAAGCGGCTCGTTGGTCTAGGGGTATGATTCTCGCTTCGGGTGCGAGAGGTCCCGGGTTCAACTCCCGGACGAGCCCGATAACTAGCTTCTTTTTTTTTTATATATATAACGCTTTTTTTTGTTACTTTTTATTTTTTTTTAGTTTGTCTTGAAAGCGAGTTGGGGGTAAACGGACGCGCGACTAGAGCAAAAATATATTTTTGTATATGGCGCAAAAACCGCTTATCGCTTCAAGTCTACTCAAGCGTCAACGGAGCGATTCATTCGAGAATTTCTTATGCTTCAATGAACCAGAAGTGTCGTCGTCGTCAGCGTTCGCGTCGATGCTATATATACACATATATACTTTATATATATATTTACCCCATATATGAGCTGTGACCCTCTGTGTGTGCGTGTCTGCTACGCGCCATTTATCCGCTCCTGCCTTACCCCTACTAAGTTGCCCCTTTTATTTAGCTCCTTCTGTTGTTATACGTATATATATATATATTTTATATATATACATTTTTTTGTGAGCCATTGTCGCGAGCCCTTTTGTTGCTCGTTTTCTTGTCTAATGGAAAATTATTGAAAAGAAAAGCCAAATTGCACGCTCAATTTTCCGCAGAGCAACAACAGCGGCCGCTTCCCTGTCATTTTCTAGTAATTTTAAAGCATAAACGTTATAATCATAATAATAAAACCAAAGTGCGCCCACAAATGTACAAAAATGTATAAAAATACTTGGCAAGTGCCCAAAAATAGAAATATACCGCGAAGCTGTCAAGTAATTTCGGCAAGAACTGAAATTTGCTTTAAATTTCTGACCAGATTATTCAGTTACGCAACTCTCTCTCTCTCATTCTCGCCCTGTCCTGCTTTAATTCGTAGTAGTTGTTGTCTCTCTCTAATCTATTCACAACAGAAACGATCGTTTACAGATATGAACATTTATACTAGAAAATATTGACTTCGTTTATTACAAAGCACTGTTTTTGCCATAAATTAATACTTCAATGAATTTTGCATATTTTATTCAGTTGTAAAACTTATATAACTGTAAGTGGCAATTATTTTAGCATTTTACCGTGCGAATATTAATTAAACTGTCAGGTGTTATGGCGTATCAAATAGCTTCATCACTAAACTGTGCTCTGCTTTGCCAATTTAAAGTTAAAAACTTTCCAAACAAAGTAATAGAGAAACAAAACGTTTTAAAAGTTGCAAGCATGAAGTTCCTATTGTTGTTCATGACTATTTTGATCGGCATTGCAGCCATTAATGGATTTTGTGCTAAAAACGGTTCGGCTTGCTTGAAAGACTCGACCTGTTGCAGTGGCAAGTGCAATCCAGTATTTCAGTGTGGCACTTGGCAGGTTGAAACAAGAGGCAGATATACAGACAAAACGCCGCAGTAAATGATAATAAATAATACACAATATTAATGCATTGAAAATTTGAGGCTTGACTTTCAATTTAAGGCAACGTCAATTTCGTAAAGTTCATAATTAATTCAAGCAAAACATTTTTGCATTACAAAAGGGTGCAACCAACCAACGTTGACCACGCAAATGAGCAGCGGACCAGCAGAAAGAGCAACAACAAAGCTTATTCACTGCTAGCAGAAGAAAAAGAGTAAAAAAAAGGTGTGCCATTTGCTTGGCCGGGGAAAATTATGCTGCTCACTGTGAGGTTCTCGTTGTGGCAAAAAAAAAGAGAAATGAGAAAAAGGAAAATAGCAGAAAAGAAAATGAGCAGCGAACAGCGAAATTGCCCAACAAAAGCGTCCACGATTGACGTGGCAGCAACAAAACTTTGATGCTCAGAGCGCGCAGGGGAAGTTGGCGTATAGAAAATGGCCACAATTGCCATACAATAAATGGAGCATACACACACACACACACACACACACACACTCTAGTGCGTGCAAACGTGCAGATATTAACATTAAGCATACGTAAGTAAATTCAAGTTCTTGACCATACACTGAGCAGCGGAATTTCAATGTGGCACTTAAAAGTATGCAATACTTTTTTGAATGCCATTAAATTGAGCTTAGCCAAGTTTCACACCAATTGTGATCGCTTGTTAAACGATCAATGATTTGCAATTGAGTTGCTCTGCTTTTTCGCTCAGTGTGGCAACCACATGTACCCTGCAGCAGACTCGCTCAGAGCTCGAATGTAGACAATGGAAAATATCTTTCATTAACTAATTAGCTTACTTTTTCATTTGACTGGCTGGGCAATCTCCTCGCCTGTCGACCTGCGCCTCATCTCGCCACGTCTCTCGATTCTAGACTATGCCCGTCTGTGCAACTGAGCGGCTGTTGTGCTTTTGTTTAGCAAACTACCCACTCCCAGCCAGTGCCCTGTTTGAGACAGCCCAACGAGAGGCCACGCAGAAAGGATAACGTGTAAAATACAACTACTAATACACTTTCGCTTCTTCTTCTTTTTGTTACTCCTCCTTCTGTTACAGCTGCTGCTGCTGCTTTTACTTTTGCTCTTCCTTGTCTTTGTTATTTTACGCTTTACAATTCTTTTGGGCATAGCAGCAAAATTTGTTAAGCAAACGTTGGGACAGCCAGGCAATCTGCCATCCTTTGGTCCCCCATCCAAACGTCCCGTCGTACTTCACCATCCACGCTGTGCTTTCCCTGCAATTCACTTTGATTAAAGTGAAAATAAATGAGGGTCCTAGACAACTGCTGTTGCTCAGCGCTCCTAAACCAGTGCCAACACCCCAACCCACTACAATCTACACTCTACGTCGTCTTCCTCAGTCTGCCACCCCCCCGATAGACTTTCCCACTGCCGCCCATTATTCCACATTCCACTTTTTGCCTTTTTCAGCCGAATTCTCTGTTACCTCTCAGCTGCCTTATTGCTGCGCTAACATCAGCAGCAGCGAGCGGGCAACTTCATTAGATGCCACTAAAAATACAAGTAAGTACGAAGTGTCCAAGCAACCGACTTTGAAATATCCGTCATTTATATACTTTATCAAGGAATTTTTTAATTTTTCATTCAATAGCTCAATAGCATGATTTAATGAAAAGAAAATTCATCCTAGAAATTGTGAACTTTACATCTGTACATCCGTCGGAACACTCCTCTTACTCGTGAACTAACAGGGTATAACATTCGCTCCTTCCCACTTGCTATGTCCACCCAGTAGCCGCCCCTCAAGCTGTGTGTGTGTGGGTGTGTGTATTTTTTGGTATCCACCCCACAATTAAATGGACCGCCATGACGCTGACGAGCCTGCTAAATTCATTTGAATAAGCAACAACCCTAGACTCTATCGGCATTGTCATTGTCATCGTCATCGTCGTCGTCATCAAGGGGAACAGTGCTTGCCCATGTAATCAGAGGCAAATTAGTCAAAGGTGCTGGTTGCAGTCATTTAATACGGAATGGAGATTGCGGAATTGGAAACGGGGAGCAGAGAGAACAGGCAACTGGAATCCCTAAGCCCATTTTTTGCTCACTCTTTAAAATGTTGTTCTCTTGTCACGAAGTACACATGGGTTTCTAGACGATTGCTTAAAGCAAATTAAATTCACGAGCATTGCAGGAATATTTAGTTTTAACTAGACCCCGAAAAGGAATTCCCAGACCAATGGAAAGCTCTTGGAATCTTTCTCCCTCATCAGAGATAAGCCAGTCCAAAATAACTAATAATATATTCAATTTAATAAGCTTTACGATAAAGAACTGTTCCAAATTCTACTTTGGCACAAAGTCTACATAAACACTCGAGTTTACTGTTTGGGCTAATATCAAATTATGTTTATATTTAAATAAACTAAATTAGGTTTGAAAAGTATGACATAAAAAGAAATGTGTATAGGCAGATAGTAAGAAAAACCATGATGATAATAAGCAATTAAAGCTTAATAAACTAAGTCATAAAGATATTTAAAATGTATTCAATAATTAAGTTGATTTTAATAAAGTTAAATCTAAGATATCAACGGATTGTTCTTTGCTTGTGCTTTTTGGTTTACCAAATCACTAAAATTTCATCAGTAGTTCATGTAAACATAAATTGGCTGCTTACCAATGCCACAAGTTAGGCACATTATATGAAACAGTTACGTGTGTGAGTGTGTGCGGTATGTGTGTGAGTGTTTGTGTAATAAAACCACTTATCCAACTAATCAAAGTTATGCAATTATTGCAGCTTATTCAATTTAACGCACAAGTGTCTACACAACACAAACACACATACACAAACAAAAGCGAGAGGAAAATGAGTAGGAAAATGGAAATGGGAATTGAGAAGGAAAAGCAAACGCGACAGCAAAAACAAATTCAGCAACAAAAACTCCAATTAAGTGCGCATAATACGTTATAACCTATAACACAATTCAGATCCAGGGCAAGTTGAGGTCGATGGTTCTCCATTGCAGAGAAAAAAGCGAGTGAAAGAGAAAGTTCTGTGTGGAGTACACATATCATGTACACACCCACACTCACACCCACTTGGATTAATACTTGTGAAATCGCTTTGCTAATTTCAATTATCCCAGCATAAATTTCTGCTCGATGATATGTTTTTGCGAAAATTATGCTAATTACTTGTTTATTGTTGCCTCATCTATTAAACAATTAAAATGCAATTGCTGAGTTATGTAAAAACTGGGAATGTTTCAGTTACATTTTATACCAACTCGAAATGAGTATATTAAAAATATTAGTTTTATTCAAAAACCTTGTTCAAAAAGTATTTAGTCTTAAAAATAAAACAATTAGAGTTTAGTTAAAACAAGACTGAAAATGAATTAAATATTCTAAATAGTTTAAATATGGAAATGTAAATATAAACACGTAAAAGTATCTGATCAATTTTTGATGGAAACCGTGAACTTGATGACCGCAGGGAATTTTATTATATTCAAAATAATAATGGCAATAATGTAAATTGTGAATTGAAACTGTGAAATGTTCAAAACTTGAAATGGAAAGCATCGAATGACGTCAGTGGTTAGCAAATATGACACAAATGAGTGAGAAGTAGTAGTGGGATGGGGTAGTAGGAGGGGCGGGTAATGGAGAAAGGGGAAACGAGCAGAGTCCAAAAATGAAATGAACTGTAATCAATTATAAAGTCCCAAAGTTGAGCAATGGCTCGACCATTGGCGGTACAACAGTAATTTCCGAAACAATTTATGGAAAAGACTCCAGCCACAGCCCCTTCCCCCCTCATCTGTACAGTCCTCAAGTCACCAATTCGCCCCTAAATACCACAGCATTGCCAATTATTAACATTTTGGTCAAAAATCAAAAGAAGAGGGGTACAAAAGGTAACAGAAGAGAAAGTCGACTGTTAAAGACCTTGTAATTCTTCAAAAATGAATAGGGGAAAATTTAATAATTTTTGAAAGCGAAGAAAGTTGAGAAGCAACACATATTTTGGCTAATATCTAAGTGTAGCTTCAGCTCTTGATACTAGCTACATTAAACAAACAACAAGTCTTATTTCTTTCACTAATTTGTGACCCTAAACTCCTAGGGTGGCTGCCAAATGTAGTTGGTTAAGAAATCACCAGATTTCTGCTTACTTATAACAGATTTTCAATAGAGTTTGCTGTGTTTCTTAACTTCTTCTGTGAAGGTGAAAGAAGCATTGCAAAACTCTAGAATAATATTAATCAAATTAACGCTTAGACGAATTGTCATGACGAATTTGGTGTTTATAGCTCTTATAGATTTTGAGATACGAATATATCAATGCAAATGTTCCAACTTCAAGAGCCCTCTGTTTGCTCAAGGCTAACATACCTTCCACGCTCAGTGAGTACCGGGTCTACAAAGTTCTCCGACCACAAGGTAGAAGCAAAACGAATTATTAACAGGCGGCTGAGGATGGTACGGTGTTTGGAGCAAAATTTTTCAATATTTTCACCCTGACCAGTGGTCACTTTATGTATTTCCCAGCGTGTGCCTGTCTGTGTGTGTGTGTGTGTGTGTAAATTTCTCTTTTTGCCCCATTTTGTTTTGAAATTTTAATGCTTTTTGTAAAAGTTTGCGTAAAAAAAAAAAAATGCGAAAAAAAACGAGAATCGTTTTATTTTTATTTTTAACGATTCAACTTTCTGCTGGGTTTTCACAGTGAAGCCAATTTTTCTTTCTTTTTTTCACATGGTCGGGCGAGTTAAATTTATGAAATTTCGCACAGTTGCCGTTAAGGAGGGGGGCGTGGCAAGCGCCAGAATATCTTGTGGTTGGAATTGTGGTCGCAGTTCTCAGTTCTCAGTTCTCGCTTCTAACAGAAAATGGTAATTAATTTCTGACCCACAAAAGCTTTGAAGTATGTGCCAGGTGCACTAGTTCCAGTTCTACTAACAGCTCCAGTTCCACTTCCAGAACAACTTTTTACTGGGCGTGGCATATTCCAATCAGAACATTGTGGAACACACTTAATCAATTTAATGTTGACAATAATTGCATTAAATTGAATTTACTCTCGACTGGGCTGTGCATCAACTGTCAGTGCTGACTGTAAACAACACACACACACACACATATACACCTTTATATAAAGTTACCTATAAATTAAATTATTGTATGTACCTGAGGACAAGCCAATGCAAATTTCAAATAGAAAATAACAACGAAAAAATTTCTTCGATATTTTTTAATGAGTGGGCAAAAGTGTTGCCTGGTTACTTACGCCTTTTGTGGGTGTGGCAGTGTAAAATGAAATTATTTTCACGGGCAGGGCGTGCAGTTGCTGCTGGGGGGCGTAGTGGGCGTGGGTTGTTGGCTGGCGCAAGCAGAGCACTTGACACCAAGAAAATAAGAAATTGAATGCTGACTTGTCGTCAGCACAAACACGTCAGAGCTGGTAAAACGGTACACGGTACACAGTGAAAAACATGCCCATGAAGCACTCCGAAGAGTGAGACAGAAGGTGAGTGAGAGGAAGAGAGAGAGAGGGGGAGAGTGTAGTAGAGTTGTGCTGCTGCAGCTGAGAAAATTTCTGTGTACGATTGCACGTAATGTACCTTGTGTGGGCGTGGCAAATGTGTTGCTGTTGCGTTATTGAATAAGGAACACACACACACATACACGCACATGTATGTTTGTCTCCCTTTCTCTCTCTTACACTGCGTATATAGTATATATTTAATGAGTAAGGCGGTTAAGCAATTTATTGTTATTTGTTTTGGTACACACACACACACTTATACACACTATATATACACTTAGTATATACCCTATACACATATATATTGATGTGCTATTAGCATGTCCACTGTCCACGGCCAGAGTCGTTCATTTGGCCAAGTCAAAGACAGTTTTATGGCACTTAACGCCATTCCATCCTTTTCACTTGCCTCCCACCTACACCTGCCACTCCCCCTATAGTGGGCATGTGAAATATGACTCTGTACCAGGCAACAGACGGGGGTGTGCTTGGGGGCTGGCAGATCGTAATTTCGCTGGACGAACACAAACCAAATTCATTATACATTGCCAAATGAACTGTGCAATGCAAATTCCAAATTGAATTTGCTCCAGCGCCTCGGGGACAACATCGAAATAAAGGAATGCATAACTGTGTTTATGTAACTCTACACACACAAATGCACGCCTATGTAAATTTATGCACATAAGTGCACTGAAAAAAACTAACAGAAATTCTCGACTAAAATAAAATAAAATACTTGCTAAACAGAGCAGGAAAAACTTGATTTATGTTCTGATTAGTTTAGACAGCTATTTGAACTATCAAGATCATTATAAGAATACTTTGCAGACTCATTTTCCTATTCAATGTGTGCTTAAAATTGACTTCAAGACAAGTAAAGTATTCTAAACATTCATTTGAGTACCCTTTATTTCTTTAAGTGTAGGTGCATTTTTGCCGTGCATTAATTAAAGCACTCCTTTCTCTAAACACAGCAAGCTAAAAAATATTTTTATTTGAAACCCTTTACGTTACACTTGTGTCTCAAACAATGCTTATAGCCTGGCCAAGGCTAACTGCCAATATAAAATACTTCATATATTGTACTTCATATCAATTGTAACTGCTGCAAAATTATTAAATTAATTTAATATTTGAAATTTTATGTTTTCTGCCAAAACTTGAACTTTTTAATATTTTAATTTATTTATTTTAATACAACTTTTTGTCACTGAGTAGTTTGTTTTCTTAAATATATTTACATAGTACTTATTAAAACGTTTACATAATTTTATTTTGAAGGACTTGTCCTGTTTTGATTGTAAATTAATTGAGTGTTTAAATAAAATGCAAATAAATAACTTTTTTACCTTTAACTATTTATTCAGCAATGAATTTGAATTCCAAACCAAATTTATGCACAGCACATAATTTTGTTTTGAATTATATTCTTCTTAAAAAGTCGCTGTCCCTTTCAGCCTACCTCAAAGTGTAGAATATCGATTCGATTTGCAATTAATCCCCGAGTTGAGTCGCCAATCTTAGCACTTGGGGAATTATGCGGCTCAGCGGCTCATTTAACACTGGACCCAAGTCCAAGTAATATCGTACAGTCTGCGTTAGTACAGTCTGATTAGTAGAAGATTTTTGTTGTAATTAATAGAGTGTGAGTGGATTGCCACTGGCCAGGGTTGCCAGGCTAATGTCATAAATGGCATAGTCGAAAGCGACAAAAAAATGCAAATCAAAGTGAACCTTTTTTTTCCGTGTTTTTTTCTTTATTATTTAGGTAATCTTGTTGAGCCCACAAATATGCGCATAATTAATTTGCCTCTTTTTTCTCCACCGTTGTCTTTGGCTGGTACTTGGACTTACCAAGTTCGCAGCAGAGTAGATTAAATGGCATTTTGTCAAAGTGTATTCTGTATTTTAATTAACCCCTAACAACGACTTTTTCTCCTTTGTTTTGTGGCTCTGTCTGGTCGTGTGTCCCGTTTCGAGTGTCGCATATAAAAGTGGTTTCAGTTGCGGTCTAGGCCAAGTTATAAGAACTTAATGCACTTGCCAAAAATGACAAGAATGCCTTAGCATATAAAATCGATTGAGATTGAGATTGAGGAAATGAAATGAGTTTCTGCTTACCAATCGCTTTGTTTATTTCTTTTCTGTTCTGTGTTCTGTGTTCTCTGTTGATCAATCCAAAGTAAGTAAATTCCAAAGTATTTATTCTGCAAAAGATAAATAACAAATGAAATACATATTAATCTCTGAGAGAACACACAAAACGATTAAGTTTTAGTAACCACAGATTTGTACATGGCCAATTGGACAATTTGATGGTTTGAGCCCAAAACAAGTTGCAAAATCAACGTACTATATATTTTTTTTATAGCCCAGCTTACAATAATAACAGCTAACGTTACTGCAGTAATTTAAAAGTCGAAGAAAGCAAAGGAAACCAGAAGGAAAAACAAACAAACAAACAACAAAACAAAATCGTCATCATAAAAAAAATAACAATAATACGAGTATCAACGAAGCTCTTGGCTCTCAGCTCTTGGCTCTTGGCTCTCAGCTACCAGCGCTATTTGCATAAAAGTCAAGCTGCAGTACAGAAATCTAATCTCAGATATAAACTATGAATACGAGAGTACTACAGTATATGGTTTACTATAAACATGTCACATATGAGCACACTCGCAAAATATGAATAGATATTTAGATACATAAGTATATGATTTCCATTTCTAGTTGCACTTGGGAAACTCGATTTCTTCTTATGCTTTGATTGCTTCGATTTTTATTGGTTACCTTAAAATTATTAAAATTTTATGCACCTACAATTTTTAAACTCGATTTCTACTTATGCTTCGATAGCTTCGATTTATATTAGATACCTAAAAATTATTAAAATTTTATGCACCTACAATTTTTAAGCTATCCTATTTGTTTGATAGATTTCAATTGATTAAAGCCAAGCGACTTTAGAAATATTTTTTAAATCAATTTTATTGGAGATACATTTTACAGCACTTTGTTTATTCACCTTTCTGCAAAAAGTACTTTTACTTAATTTTAAAATATTTTGGCTAAATATTTGCTCATTTTGATGGAATTGTTTAGCTCGTGTTGTGTCTTTTGGTACACAAAAAATAAGTGCAATAAAATAATTAAAATAATAATTGCAATCTATTTGCAACGAGTCTTAGTGGTTTTTTCAACATGAAACAAATTTAAAAATTTCATTATTTCCGCATTATCACGAAATGTATTTTAAGCTTCGATGAAATACACAAAAATTGCAGGCTACTTCACTGATTATACGCACAATCGTAGCACATTTGGTTGTGTGGTTTGAATAAGTTTGTGGAAAGTGAAGTTAAAGTATTCAAACCAATCAACGCAGTCCATAGTCGTTTTGTGCCAACGCCTAATTGAAACATAATCCCCAAAGCTGTGAACGCAGTCAAATTCCAACTTCGTTTTTGAGTTGTTAATCCGCAGCGGGAAACAGCCAAAAACGATAACCGAAAAAACACGCCTAAAATAAAAGAAAAATCTGAAATAATATAATAAAATTGGCTGAACGAAGCACCGAAATACTCTGCATGCTGTCTCTTGTCAAATTCGATGTATCACTTTGCTTTCGGTTTTTTACTTTTTACTATTTCCCTTATTTTTTCGAAAATTTATTGCAGTGCACTATGGTGAATAGTAACAAAATTTGGCATAAATATTTCAATACAACTTACGACTCCAAATCAATTTCATCACTTAATTTGCTTGAAGAAATTAAAATAAATTTTATTAAATTTAAATCTTTAAGAAGTTTAAGCAAAACATTTGGATTTTCTCCCATGGTGCAGAGTTTTTATATTTTCGCCTTTTTTTTTGCAATGTCCGAGCATCACATGACCAGTTGTTATTGTTGTTGTCACTTTGCTTTTGTTGTTGTTGTTGTTGCTTTCACGCACCCCAAAGTGAGAAATTCATGTAAATAAATTTAATATCTGACACAATCTGCTGTGGGCTCCAAAAAAACACAAGAAACCGTTACGCAAGAGACAAATGATCAACTAGCACATACTCAGCAGTCAATCCATTAAATCTAACATTTTTAATACAATACTTTGATTAATTAGAATACTTTTAAAATACTTAAATCAAACTTTAAGTATGTTAATCCCCATGTACCGCCTGTTATTTTATGTTTACAGGGTATCACTGTGCAGCTTTCAGCTTTGTTCGTTTTGGAATTAAGAGCAAACGAATATTTCTGTAGGCATAAAAATCCCATTGCCTTCCCTTCACCTTCTGCTTCCCCTATCCCTTCCCTTCGCAGCCCACTGCCCGCGGCCCTTAAACGAATTTGAAACTCACTTTATGATGGGCAATTTCATTATTTTCATGGAAAATAAACAGGCTCGAAACAATGATTAAGCCAACTGTACTGCCAGACAGTTCAGATAATTTTACACCTTTTAAAGCGTTTTATGTTAGTTAGCTCGCATAAATTTTGAATTGCCCAAACTGAAACTATTTTATTAGCAAGTCTAGAAAACGTTTAGAAACATTTCTTTACATTTTATGAGGAGTTTAAAATTATGCACTTGTACAAAAATCATTTTCTAAATGCTTAGCTTATTTTCATTAAAAAATAGCACATAAAATTAAAAATGATTTAATTTTACAATATTAAAATCAGACTAAAATCGGAAACTTTTCCTTATAAAATTAATTCAATTTTTTCCCTAATTAAATCATAACTTTTCAACTTGAATATGCTTTCAAAATAACCACATTAAATTATTATTATATTTTATAAACTCAATAAAAAATATTTAAATTTGTAACACAAGTAGAAACCATGGAAAATTTAAATGCGATAAGTCTTTGTTAAATAATTTATAATAATTAACATTTAAAATACAAAAAGCTTGATCAAGCAAATCAAGATCAAACTGCTGTTAATATAAGGCAGTATCCATGGAGCAGTGGTCTAAAGAAATTCGGTTTGCTCTCCAATGTGGACAAGGACACGGACAATGCTAAGAATCAAGAGCAGAGCACAATCTGTGAGTGATCGACTGCTTTCCGCACACATTTTCAGCCATTTTTGATGCTTTTACAGTTTGCCAACCTTACACCTAAAGCAAGGACACTTTGTCCTTGGGAGGCAGCAAAGCTTGGAGTGGGCATTGCCCACTTTCCACTTTCCTTGTTCCATTGGCCATTGGCCGACTTGGTCATCAAACATTGGGCTGGCATCTGCTATTGTATAAAGTTTTTATTACCTATATCTTTTGCCCAGCTCTGTCTTTTGCTTTGAGTCCTCAGTGTGCTGAATGTTCTGAATGTCCTGACTGTCCAGAGTGCCCTGGGTGTCCTGTCTTGCATCTTTTCTTTTTTCTTTTTGTTGTGCTGTGTTTTCCGTTGGTCGTTTGGCTGCTGTCGCTTGTACTTTGTACTCTGTTATTTGACTTCATTTCATTCAAACTGTACCGGTTTTTATGGCACTTTGGTGCTGCTTTGCTGCAAATATGCAAATGCGTCACGCCTACTTTATAACGCCCATCCTCCAGCCACCCATTCACCCACAACAACGTCTAAAGCCAAATAAATTTATATGAAAAATGTCATGTTTCTCTGCTGCTTCTCACACGACCGAGAGACACTGAAAATATTTATGCATTTGGCCGTGAGGCATGTTTAAAAACCCAGCTGATGAGTGGTGGGGGAATGGAGTGTAGATAGGAATGGGGAGGGGCAGGGAGGGGTGAGGGTTGAGGTGGAATAGCAACTGACATGGGTAAAGTTGTAGGAGTAAACGAAGGAGTAGAAATTGGAGCAGCAGTTGAAGCAGGCATAGAAGTAGGAGCAGGTGTGGGAGTTAAGGAAGGAACGCGAGTGGGAAGTAGGAGGAGGAATAGGAGAATACAGGGGTTGATTCGGTAGTGCTGATGGGAATGGTTAGAAGAATGAAGACCGAGATGGAGACAGGGCTAGAAACATGAAGGGAGGGCCAGACGCATACCGCATTTCGCAGCTTCCATTTCGCTGTTCGCGATGTTCACGATGTTCGCGATGTTCGGTGTCAGTTCGAAAGTTGCGCGTAGATAAAAGTCGTAAAGTTTGTTCAACGCCCAACTCCACGCCTTTCCTGCAGCTCACTTCCCTACCCAGCCACCACTGCCCCACCCTCTTCCGCTGCTGCCTTTCAGCAGAGCAGCTGAGACACGGCTGTTGCTTTCCGCTCTTATTTAAATACTTATACACAACAGCAAGGAGTCAAAAAAACAACAACAAAAAAGCTAAAAAAGAAGCAGAAAGTAAGAGTATCTTTAGCACGTCAATGATTCAATAGCCTGTAGACAATATGAATTTAGTAATTCCATTGAAAGTTCTTTTGTCTTGTATAATATTTCATATAATTCCCTCGAGTTATTCCTAAAACTGTGAACTAGTTTTGATTAAATCGACTGGGCTTATTCAGTTTTTATATACCTAATGGGTTCTGGAGCGCTGTCTTCGATGCTTGACAAACTTTGTAATAAATTGAAAACACTCTCTGCTAGGGTATTTGAATACACATCCAGAGACAGATTTTTAGCGAGCGACATTAAAGCGTTCTCCTTGAGACACGTTGCCTCAGCCATGACGACAATACACAAAAAAGAGACAAGAAAGAAAAATGAAGAAAAGTTGGCAGAGATACGACGCCTTTAAAATAAATGGGTATAAATTTGCCTGAGTGCATTTAATGAGCAACAAAATGACGGCAATACCACACTCCTGGTATTTTGGTAGTTTTAATGGGCCAGAAAACGGTACGCACGTTTTATCCAGACACAATGACAATATTTGCACTGAGAAATCGATTTGTTTCGATTGCCAAAACTCTACACTGAATTTATCTCCTCTTGTTGTCCTGTAAGTGTCAATTAAACCTTTGCTTAAGCCAAACTACTCGTATTTGTAGTGCTCCAAATTGCTCTCAATTAAATGCGGTTTTCATTGCGCAGTCATTTGATTGAAATGCTTCGAGCTCTTTAAATGGCAACTAGATTAGTTGACGTTTTCATGATTTTGAAAATGACTTTAAATTTTATTTTTTAACATTTTGAACATTAAGTTTAAATTCGATAAACAGAATTTTTAACACAAAGTTGAAATATTTCGAAAATTTATAGACTTTTTTTTGTTTTCCTTACTAGAAAATTGAAGAATTTAGTTTTTAAAACGATAATTTCAGTTAAAAATATATATTTTAAAATAAATTAGCCACTATATCATTTACTAGTCAGATTCGCTGGCTTTTCCTTTTGAAAACGAAGTTGTTTTTCTGTTCTCTTTTTTCAGCCAATTTCTGGACTATTTAGGCTAACTGTTGGGCGGCTTTTTAGCTATTATTTTTAGTTATTTATGATTTAACAATATCGTCCTTTATCTTCTGCCGCTTCTGCCAATAACAAACACTTACCATATACCCCTTCACTTCCCAATTACCGGGTATAAACACAAAAACTTCGCTGACATATTCAACTGGCAGATGTGTGAGTGTATGTGTTTTTCAGTTTGTGTCTTTGAAAGTTTCAAGTAAACACAAATATGTGATGAGGACCTAAATCTTAAAACAATCCTTTTATGCAATTTCCAGTTGCAGCAGCGGAAAACTAAACTCGTTTGGGGCACAAAGTTGGCTTGAAAACCGACAAAAGCTGCGTCTGAAACTTTAATTAAATATCAATTTCCGGTTAGGCATCCGTAACGCATATCTATGTGGGTGCCTGCGTGTGTGTGTGTGTGTGGGTGTGGGTGTGAGGGTGTCTTTGATCCATCGAGTGGAGAAGCACAAGAAGTTGAAGTAGAAAAGCCACAGCAAAGCTCATTTACTTGACCAGACACGCAATTTTTAAGCACAATTCAAAGAGCAAGCGAGACAGACAAACTGTGTGTAAGTGAGGGGGTGGAGGAGTGAGAGGGGTAGGGACTGCGATAATGTATGCAGCTATTTAGTATACACATATCACTAACTGACAAGATATATACAGGGAAAGTTTTGCGTGTTTGCTTTGCCCTTTGTCGCTTTGCTGCTCGCAGGCAAATGGCAAAAGTTTTCTGGAACTAAAACTGAAAATGGAACTGGAACTAGAACGGGAACGGAAACGGGAATGGGAACGGGAACAGGCATAAGAATGAGCATGGGAACGGAAGCTGAAGGTTGAATTTGGATTGAGTTTGGCTCTTTCGGCATTTTTTTTCTCTTTTTTTTCTCTTTTTTCTTTGCCTTTCAAATGCTAATGTCGACAGAGAAAACAGATCTATAGCAAGAATGAGACAGAGATAACAAGTTAACTAGTTACTTGCGGGATACCCGACTGTTAGGTGCCCAGCCTTTGAGTTTTTAATGGATAAAACTTTTGACTCAAAAATAAGAGAGAAAAGTATCAAGAAAGAAAATTCTATAGTTAAATATAATGAATTTAGATGAAGTGTATCTAGTTCATTTAGCCTTCAGTGAGTCTTACAGTCGCTTAAATAAATAAACAAGTTTTTAATCAGACCAAATTGAACACAAAAACATAACTCAATGGCTGCCGCTGGCAACTAGGCTAAAAAGAAAGAGACAGAGCCTGAGAGAGCGGGATAAAATGCTGGCTCATAATTGAATATTTGCTAATGCAGCGCTGCCTTTGTGCTGCTTTTGGGGCACAAATTCACAACGGCTGCGTTTGATGGCTAGCACACACACATACACACACACACCATGGCCTTACACACAAACCAAAAGAGACAGCGACTAAAAGGGACAAACTGCTTGACAATTAATTTAAATACATGTCATGAATTTAACATAAATAAATAAAAAATGCTTTTATATATATCTATATAATATATATAATATTTATATATATATATAAACTTGTATAAAAGTTGCCCATTTTTTGTCAAATGGTTTAAGTTTGAGCATCACTAGTTGTTGTTGCTGTTGATATTTGCCTTTGGCAGAGTTACTTATACATTGGGGCGAATAGTGTAAAAGTTGTCTTACAACGAAGCAGACACATATATATATAAACATATAGAGAGAGAGGGAGAGGGAGAGAGCGGGTCTTAGGGCAAAACAAGGGCGAGGCAAGCTACGTGCTTGCTGCATCAAAATTTTCAATGAACTAAGCCCAACTTTTAACCAAAAGTCAAGGCAATCGTCTCGCAAGGGGAGCACAGCAGACAGTTAAAGGGTGCAACGCAGAGCGGGGGAGATAGAGATAGGAAATTTTAAAACATATTAGCCACAGATAAAAATATATTTTTGGTTTATAGCACTTTTAGTTTAAAATTAAAATTGTTTCATTAAGGCATTACAAATTTAATGAAATAAAATACGAATATGCTTTATTCTCAAACTAAAGCAGCGAAAAGAGTTTGTTTGTCAAGCAACTATTTAGAAAAAGGAAATAATTAGTTTATTATTAATGGACTTAATTAGTTGTAAGTAGGTGATGTAAACACACGCTTGCTGAGCTTAGTTGAGCTAGTAAAGCGCTACAAATTCAGTAAATTCTCAGTTCGTTTTAAATAAATAAACTTTTGTTTTTGCTGATTTGGCTCTTTTTTTTTTTGGTAAAAGAACATGAGGAAATATATGCGAGGACTGCCACAATTGTTGGTGTGAGTGTAAGAGACACTGAGAGGGCTGGAGTGGGAAGGGGCGAAGGGAAATGTCATTGGCCAGCCGTCAACACGAATTTGTTTTTTAGATTGTCAGTGTTGGGGCAAATAAATAATTTTGTTTCTGCACGGGCTTATTGCGTTTGTAATAAATTTAAAGTTCTACTCGCTGTCTCCCTCCCTCTCCCTCTCTCTCCAACTCTCTTTGCCTTGTTCTCTCTGTCCTCTGCCGCGCCGCACATAATTTTGTTTGAGTTTATTTCATCGTGCGCTACTTTTAGACCTGGCTAAGCCGGAAGGGATCAAACGTTTTACATATTCCGATTCCAGTGAAACCGAAAACCAAAAATGGACGACAACTGAAAGAGGAAAGAGCAGAACTGGGAATAGGTAAGTGGATAAAGAAAGGGGGAAAGTCGGGGACAAGAACGGAACGTGAACTGTGGCCATGGCTCAATGAGCAGGGCTGCATAATTTACTAGCATAAATGAGCGAAGTGGGCGTGGCGGGGCCAAGAGGCGTAATATGATAACTAATGACTTTTATGACTGAAATTGCATGCAAATTGTTAGATTTTTAACGCAGACCTGCTAATTGGAAATCCGATTCACGGCAGCGAAAAGTCAGCAAATTAGCTTTGTGCCACATTTTCACGTCACACTGATTAGAAGGAGTGTTTTTTTTTGGACCCTGTGCTCACAAAGGGTAAGGGGTTTGTTGGGCTTGTAAGTGTGTAAGTGAATGTTGATTAGAATATACGGTTAAGCAGCATCAACAGTCGTCGCTATACCAACCAGACTGGAAATTAATTAAAGTTATTTTGTAGACACCTACATTTCTTATCTCAGATTTATTAATATTTAATTTATTTAATATATTATGTTTTATATTAGGTGGGACAACTAGAACTAAACAACTTAAACAAAATAAGCACAGGGTCTTTCTTTGTCATATTGCCTGAGTGTATCATCATTTGCTAATTGCATTGTAATTTAATTCGAAACTGGATGAATTTTCGATATTGTAGTGCTTTAACTTTTAGATAATAATAAAATATTTTAAAACGAAAAAATAAGTAAAATAAATAAAATATTTTTGTAAAAGAAAACTTAAATTTTGTATTAAATTTTATAATATACAAATATAGAATTCAATAATCAAACTTAATTGAATAAATGCAAAATAAGGAGTTTAGACTTTTTGAATACTGAGCATGCAATTGTTAAGTTTTTCCAATGGATTCACTTAGTAAGAAGATAAATGAATGATTTGATTTCAGATTATGAACTTGTAAGAAAATTCCTAAACTGAAATCAATTCATTAATTTTTCTTCATTATGCTAAGGTTTAAGATTTTATAAATTCAAAAAAATTCGAACAAAACTTTCATAATTTACACAAAGCTGAGCAAAGTCAATCAAGTCAAATGAGTAATAAAATGAATATACGCAATTTAGATATAGCCTAAAGATTTGAAACGTTTGCTTTTGATTATTATTTGAATTGAGTTTTAAAATCAATATGCTGTTAACTTATGGAACACTAGACGACGTGACATTTAGCTAAATAGTTTCATTTGGCTTCTTGCCTTTTGTCCAGCCACCCAGAGGACAAACAGTGGCAGCTACGAGTTATCGATTTGCATGCGACGAGTATTCGAGTAATCGAGTTATTTGAGTTGAGTTAAGCGAATCAGCGAAGTGTCTAATAAAGACTAATCGCATGAAGCTTTTGCAAACCTATTTTTAGTGCTCTTCTTCATCTTCTTCTTCTTCTACTGCTGCTTCGTCTTCTTCTTGCCGCTTGAGCCAATCAAATGCGTCATTAGGTTTCTGTATCAGTTTCAGTTTCAGTTTCAATTTCAGTTTCTCTGTTTCTACTTCCATTTCAGTTTCGGATTTGCTCATAGCTCCGGCGACCACTTTAAAAGGGTTGCCAATTCCCCCATTTCCCCCTCTTGAGCCCGCATGCTGTCTATTCAATTGCTTGTGAACTTAAGTCAACATCATTTATGCTGTTAATACAAAGATTTAGCTCATCGCTTTGTTTCGCCGATTCAAACTTTGATGTTATTGCCTGAGTCAATATATCAATGTGCCTGCAGCCAATTGTGGATTATTTGCATAGCTCAAAGAAAGTCCATTGCAAAAAAGATAGAAGTCACTTATAAATATATATATAGAAGATATATATTATATGCGAAGTAAAACTATGAAATCTGCAGATTTTTCTATTTTTTAAAAGAGTTGAGTTTTGAATTCATTATAAATAAAAGTTCAGTATTTGTGTATTTTTTTCTCAGTGTGCTGACATACACAGCAAACTGGAAACTGTAAATTGAGCACAGGGCACTGGGAACTGGGAACTGGTCACTGTTGGCTGGCAAGTAGAAGCAAGTGCATTACTTGGACCATACTAATGGTCGACCAATTTGATGGCAGTGGCAGCTGGAGGCAACTTGATGCTGAAATGTATTTATTCCAGCTAGATGATTTCAAAAAGCGATAAAGACCCGGCCGCAGTCAAAGAGGACCAACGACCAAACACCCAGTAGCACCAAGGCGCTCGACGTGCGGAGTAAGTGCAGCAAAAAATTCTATGAAATTTACTGCTCGTCCATTCACAGTCAGCCGGGCGGAAGCAGCTTCAGCGCCTGGCTGCGCGTCAATTGACAAATTGTCGGGCAGCAGAAGCAGCAGCAGTAGGAGGACTCTACAAATAGAGCCTACGCAGTGTAAGTCATCAGAACTTAAAGCTAATTTCATTTCGTTTCACTTGTGCCAAAATAAGCTCAAACCAATTTGGTTATTATTATTATTCATACTTTTCTTTGCTTTACTTATATATTTTCATGTTTTCTTCTCTCTCTTTTCTCTCCGTCTTTCGCCTGCTTCTTTTATCTGTTCTTACTGTTCGGACTCACACATATTTTTCTTCTCGCTTCATTTTCACATTGTTTATGTGGCTGTTTTTCGCTGTCGTTTCTTTGGCACGCTCGTGCACCCAAAAGTATGCAGAGCTTTTTATATTTTTCGCCGGGCGTTTTCTCAAAATAAATTACGTATACGCAATGATAAAATAAAAAGCAAAAGAAACAAAAAAAAAAAAACGAGAAGAAAAAACAAAAAAAAATTTATGAATGTTCTCAGTGTGTCTTAAGCAAACAATGGCCGTGCAGAGCTTTTGTTTATTTTGTTGTATTGTTGCTTTTAGGGTGTCCCTCCCACACACACACACACCCACACACACACATACGCCTTGCGTTATTTTCCATTGTGTGTTTACTTTTGGCGGCCCATTTGTTGTACATATATTTTTAGTAACACTGCTGAAGGTTCTTTAACGCCGCTCTCACTGATAGCACACTAGGCCTCTGATAATGATGCCCAAATGATGCAGGCACACAAACGAGATAATAGCCCAGCTCAAGTCAAAAGGATCTCTCTCAAAAGACGTTTGTTATCTCCACTTAACTGATAGAACACATCATGTGCTCAGTGCATTTTGACATTAGCTGTTTAATTAGACAGCTGCAACTGTTTCTTTAAGTAATTACTTGAAAGCATTACTAAAACATTACTTAAAAACTCATGAGAACTCTATAAATAATGTGATGTATTTAAAATGAAATAACACTTAAAGTTGTAGATGAATTTTCCGAGCATTTAATAAGCAATTTATCATTAAGTTTAATACAACTCAAAGCAAGTTATTATTTTTAAAAGCATTCTGCAATTACTCAAACGGTAAAAACACAAGTTTCTAATCTCATACACATTACAAAACTAATGTCATGCGATAATAAAAATGTCACTTTTGCGTGTTGCTAGTTGAACTGAAACTTTTAGCAATTGCCAAAAGGCAACGAAAGTACAAACTAGAAAATTAGGAAACTAGAAAAACCCAGGCAGCGGTTAGTTTGGCAATAAATCACGCCCCATGCTCCACATTGCCCAACCCCTTTTGGCCAAAAACGAGCAAAGTTGGCTAATTAATTAATTGGCAGCTCTCTCTCGCAATCGCAATCGCAATCGTAATCAGAATCGCATTCCCATTGCAATCGACGCTTTCAGATCTGTTGACATTTTGAGCCAAACAAAATTTGCGTGACACTTTTGTGTGTGGCACGAACTCTACACTTGGCCAAAAACGAATTGTCAGCATAAACAGAGGAAACAATTAGCGGTCGCTCCCCATAAAGCGAACACCAGCCCACACAATACAATCTACTCTCTATCCACACTTTCCAACCATAAAAGGAAAAGAAGAAAAACCAGTTCATTTATCTTGGCAATCGACGGCACGCACTTTCCAAAACGAGCGAGTACTCGCTGTGTCTCAACTCTTGAGATTTATGCATGTAGCTCACGGTACAGTGCTCATTATTCATAACTCACCTCACTCATTTGTAGCTTAGAAATGGTGAGTAGAGCGCACGACTAGCCGATACCCGGTAGTTGATTTAGGACAGTTTTAATGAAGTTTTTGAATGAGGTAAAGCATCTTAAGTTTTAAAGTTAGGTGAGTATTTGATACGTTTCTTTGAAAAACTGGACACAGTTTGATTGTAGCTCATATTGAGACCAATGAGAGCAAACGTGACAAACTTAGGGACAAACTTTTATTTACTTTAAGTCTATGGAATGGACTAATTGGCAACAAACACAAGCTATACATGCACTACTTTAAAACGGGTACAAAGAGTGCTCCTACCGCCGCGCAGTCCCTCCACAAACAAGCCCCAGCTCATTGACAGTTATTGACCCGCCCCACAGCACGCCTCTTTATAAAGAGGCCATCTCGTGTTTGACGGCGACAAATTAGCGCGAATGTTTGCCAAATGTTGCCACACGCGAATACTTCTACCCACTGCCATTGTCATTGCCATGGACAGCAAAGGGGGTGAAGAGTGGGGGGGTGGAGACCGCGGCTGGCACAGGTACGAGAACTGAGGACTACAACGACAGGTGGCTCAATAAAAAACACCTTGTCTTGATTAGCCGCATGTCCTTTGTGAAGTTTAAGTCGTTGTCATAAATACCAGGCGAAAGAATGCCGCTAAAATGGCCCATAAATATTTATATTATAATAGTTAAGCGATAACGATAAAAAGAAATAGCAAGTGTGGGGTATCTAATGGTAGACACTGTCAGACTAGTTGCTAATTTAAGCCTTGACTTTTGTATTAGTTAAAAGAAGAATAACATATAAAGTAAGTTACTATTTGTATTTACCATTAAATAACTACTTAAATATATAACAATAATATTGTGCTTTGAATTTTAAATAGCAATAAATACAAATGTTTTCAATTGACCGACTTGACAGCCACCGGAAATAGTTTTTCAAGCATCAAATAGAGTTTAAATATGTTTTTGACTTTTCAGGTACTTAAAGGATTTAACTGTTAACTGTAATTGCTATTGGACATTGGCAAGCAAAATCTTTTATTAAAATAACTTCAAAGGATTTTGAAATCAAATAACAATTTCAATTTAAATCACATTTTTTGTCGAATAAAAAAATAAAATAGTGATGGAATTGTGTGGAGTAATGAAATATGAACTGACCAATGTTTTCCAATCAATATTTAATTTGTAATAAATATGCAAAAAATAAAATATTAAATTCCTCCTTACTATATATATTTATAATACTTTTTAATATATTGAGCGTGCTGCGTATTCCATTTTGTGAAGTGTTTCGAATCACGTGCTCATCGCTAGAAATTCTATTACAATTGCAGAGTAATTGCACTTTCTGTTACAGCATTTTGCCGTTAGCTCAACAAATACCCAACAAATGGTCAAAGCGGCCACAAAGGAAATACCGAAATAATAAAAAAAAAAAAAAAGAACAGAAAAAATACCACAATAAATACCATAGATTTGGAGCTTCAGCAATTCATACATATTTTCAAATGCTGTGAATTTTATTTCAAACTTTGTGCTATTATTTTTTACATTTTTATTTGATACGCATATTTTTTGTTGATGTTTTATTTTCATATTTACGAGCATTTTCGTGTCTGTTGTTGTGGCTGTTTTTTTTTAGACCCTGTACTTAAAAAGAGTATAAAAGCCTATTTGGTGAGCAGCAGGCCGAAGAAGCCGTGGCCTACCCCATAAAGTATATATATTCTTGATCAATCGAGTTGATATAGCAGTGTTCGTCTATTCGTGTCTCTGTCTATTTATCTATCCGTCTGTCTGCCTGCTCTCATAGGACAATTCAGTCGAAAATGGAAAATTGTACACTAAAATGAGTACGAGGTCTTTTACAGTCGGCTCGCTTGACTGTAGCCCTTTTTTTTGTTTTATATACATTTTTATTTTTTTTTAGAAAATTTGTAGCTCTAACACGCTGGGAATCGTGTCGATTGCACCTTAGACAACATACAATAGCCAGAAGTGTAACAAAAGCTACGAAATGTATTTAAATAAATTTGGTTTCATTTCACATTTCATATATTTTCTGTTGCTGTTTCTTTTGTTTAACTTGTTTTGCAAATATTCATTTCTTTTATTTAACGTTTACATTGTGTGTGTGTGTGTGTGTGTGTGCTTGTTGTTTGCCCATTGTTTGCTACTGCCTTATGAAAAATTTTAAGCACATCAAATTTTTATTATATCTCAACAAGTGTGTGAGTGCGTGAAAGTGTGTGTGTTAGTGTGTGAGTGTGTGTGTGTGTACATGCGTATTAAATAAAGGGCGTCCAGCGTCAGGGTTGTGGTTTGTCGACACGTCCAAGTCTGTGAGCCTTTTCGAGTTTGGCTGCCATCTGGGATTTGATTGTTAGGCTCCATCACACACACGCACGCACACTCAGGCACACACACACATTGTCATAACTGTTTTATGTTGCTGGGACTCGCTTTCTCTGTCTTTATTGCTCGACATAACTTGCAACATACTTATACCCTGCACAAGTAAAGCTTTAAGTCATATCAGTCGACTTGTTGCTGGCAAGCAGCAAAAGTATAGCATACTTATTTGGGTCATGTGCGCATACAGCATAACTGCTTGGTCTGGCAAAGGCATGAAAAGAAGTTATTTGGCAATACATTTTGCATGGCCAATTATAAAATCGTCAGCATGTTTTGAAGCCAGTCAATGTGTATGTGTGTGTGCGCATGTATGTATAGGCGGGACATGATATTAAAAAACTGATTGAAAATTGATGAGCGCTGTAAGAAAATTCTGCATCATGTTCACATTATCAGCGCAGACTTGAACTGGATCTGCGATCGAATTGTGTGCGAAACAATTTGCCAAAAATTTCACTTTCAACTCTCTCCCTCTCTCTTTCTTAGTGAAAACTTGGCTTATGCATGTAATTTGCAAGTTCCTTTAAAGCCGTTCGCCACTTGCAACCATTTAAGGATTTCAAGTTGAGCGCACACACAACACACTACCACACAGAGACAGTTAAGCATATGGCTCACACACACACACACTTAAAGTACACGAAACATGTTTGTCTTATATAATATTTTGGCCTGCATAGCCAGGCCAATTGTCAAGCCAACAAAGGGAGCGTAGAGCAGGGAATGTAAAAGGAGGCAAAAAGATGTCGAAAGAGAGAGTGTAAGAGAGAAAGCAGCCAGCAGATTGAGTGGAAGCAGAATTTTTGTTAACTGGCCAACGAATGTTTCTGACTTTTATGCCTGTCCTGTTGGCCACGTTTTATGCTCGCATCTTTGTTGTCGACCAAAAATCTTGACCCTTGCACATGACATGGCACATGGTCAGCAGCTGGAAACTAAAAAGCCAAGAGCTGCCCAGCTGGGAGCTAGTGGGGAGCCCAACAGAGCTGTAGCTGGCTTGATTTGTAAGCGTTGCCTTCAGCCACGCCCCTTATACTACTCCGCTCCTTGCTCCCCTCAAAAAGGAAAGCGAGGAAAACATAGTGACATTGATTTTCATTTCGCAGCCGAAGACAAAGTCAGAAAACTCACATTTTGGATCTTCTTGTTCTTTATATTTTTATCTTCTAGTTTTCTGCTGCTTTGTTAGGTGGACCGAGTACTCAGAAAGGAGTACAGGGGTGTTGCTAGGCTATCATAATATGAGCCAAATTCACACAACTGTCGTAGAAAAACTGATTAGTTGGAAAAACTGTTGTGCTCTGCCTCAGTTTGATTAAAATCGTATATGGAAAGCATTAGAGTATTCGAGTATATAAATACTTGCAGTACATGGTCTTTTTAAGTCGGCTTGCCTCGTCTCTAGGCTTTCTTACTAGTTTTTTCTTATTATTTTTGTTGTTGTTTGTGGTTCGCTTTTTGATTTGGTTTGGTTATCGTTTGGATTTCGTGCCTGCCTGCCATGCGTCGCCGTTCAATTTTCAAAGCAAGTTAGCAACAGCTGCTACTTAATTGGAATTTTTGTGCTGCTCCAAAAAATGTGGCATGCATTGTCATTTATGTTTGCTCTGCCGTTTTTCGGTACTGGTTCTGGTTCTGGTTTTGGTTTTGGTTTTGACTTTGGCATTGCTTTTAGCCAACTCTGTCAAGGCCTTCAGTGTGTGTGAGCGTTCTGGGACCTGCTGTGGCACAGCTGGCGCTCATTTGATGCTGCATGCTGGCAACTTTTTTATGGAAATTCTTTCACAGTTGTATTTTTTTTTTGTTCTCCTCTTTCTTATTTTTCGAACCGTCCACTCAGCATTCAAGATTGAGATGTTGCCCAAACAGACAGCGAACATTTATTGTTGCCAATTGCAAATAAAATCAAAAATCCAACAAAAAGTCAGCAATAAATGAATAGTTTTCGGCATAACGTTCAGTTTATGACATTCTGCTGACACTCCAGAATATTCCTTTAAGCCTTTCAATTATTAAACAAACATGCTGATTTCGTAATACTCTTGTCTCCAAATTGAACTTTGTACATCAATTAAAGCCAGTCTCGTTTATTGTTTATACCCAAGAGTAGCTATTATTTATTAGCTTAATTGATTTCTAAATGAACTAAATTATCGGCAGTTGTAAAATTAATTCAAGTATAATTAAGTACACGTTACTTACTGTAAGAAATTTCAAATGAAATTAAATGCTATTTAAACCCAAATGTCTAAAAATAAATTAAACAAAAATTGCAGTACTTAAACAATTGCTAATAAGTTGTTTCAGTGCCAGAACTTTCAGTGCCTTTCAGATGCCTTAATCGGGTTTCTTTCTCTTGGCAATGGAACAATTTGGGTTTGCTTTTCCTAGAGGCGTCATCAGGTTCTAAAATGTTGGCACTTATCAGCTGGTTGTCTCAGTTTAAATGCAAATTGAATGCAAAATGTTGCTTAAAAATACCAAGTGGCTTGTATACACAAACACACACACACACACACACACACATGTGCACACACTGACATACAGACAATAATAATTATGCAAATGATATTCCGTAATGTTGGCAAGATTCTTTTAGCCATCGCCTGAGTCTCCATTTCCATTTACATCTCATCTCCCCGCCGCCTCCTATTCTCCCACCCACACCCACACCCACACCCACGCTCTTCATTACTCCATTTGCCACGCCCCCTGGCCCACATCGGCAGCTCTTTCTCTCAGCACTTGTCTCCACTTGGCTGATTTTATGTAAACAAAATGACGTACGCCTTGAGGTTTTTGAGGTTTTATGTAGGATACTTCGTACCTGAGCGACGAATTTCGACTGTAAATTTCTTTGGGCCTGGCAACGGAAACGAAATGAAGCCAAAAAGAAAAAAAAAAAGAAGCGTAAAAGTAAAGGAATAGGAAGAAAAATGAAAACCGAAGGAAGCCAAACAAGAACACAGAAACAGCAACAACATCAGGCCAAAAATAAAAAAAGCAAGTAAAAAACTGAGCATCACAAATCTCTCGGCTCGCGGGCAAATGCGCATAACTCGTTTTGAGCCGAGAACAGTATGAGGCTCAGCCAAAGACTGTGAATGAGCAAGAGTACAGGGCTAAGGAGTAGAACAGGGACAAGGACGAGGACGAAGATGAAGATGAAAATGAAGATGAGTATGAGCTCTAGGAAGAGGATGAGCGCAAGGATAAGGATGTCATTTCTGGCCAGGAAACTGTTGTTGTCTGCCTGCTCGTTAGCAGTCTAAATTTGCTGTGCGTGAGTGTGTGTGTGTGTGTGCTTTTGGCCAGGCTTAGTTTTATGTCTTCTAACTAACTGAATTGCTGAAAATGAGCTTACACAAGTAAATTGTGTACGCAGGCAGCTGCGATTTAAAACTGTTCACAGTCAGATCTATTATCTGGCGTCCACTCTGCCAACAGCTATCACACACACACACGCACACACCTCGCACAACATACCAGCGACTGCGACACATACAAAGCCAAACAACATTCAAATGGGGAAACCTTTTAAGCACCTAAAACGAAAACTGGGTTACCACTAAAATGCACATGAGTGCACCAGAACGACAGTGGGACAACTGAACAGATGGACAGTGGTACAAGGACAACAGTGGGACAGTAGGAGGCTGTGGCACTGGCACTGGGACAGCCTGGAACAGCTGGCAACCAGCGATAGAAAGAGTAAAAAAGACAGCAGCTGAAGCGGTTGGAAAACAGACAGAGAAGGCAGCACATATACACTGAGAAAAAACTGAATATTTGACTAAAGAATTTAAATAAACAATAAACAAATAAAATGTAAAGTTAAGTCGCTTTTTAAGCAGCGTTTCAATCATTTTTCGCAGTGTATTCAGATATACAAGTAAAGTGCATAAAGCTGTTTGTCTTTAGTTAAGTGTGTGAGCGAGTGTTTTCTATAGATGTGTGTGTGTTTGTGTTGGTACGGCAATGTGTGTATGTGTGTGCACGACGCGGTTTTTAGATGCATTTTAAAAGATTTAGCGCACTTCCCCTGGGCGCCAAAATGCTGGACACACACAGAGCGAAAGAGATAAACAAAAGAAAGAGATGTATACAAAATGACAGTGCAGACGATAGGCGAAGTGGGGAAGAAGAATAAATTCAACCGAGTGACAAACCAAACTAAAGAAAAATACAACAGTGGAGGGTTGCGAAAAGGGGCGTGTGCGGGAGGGGGTGGGGCAATGACAGCCACAGATAAACTGCAGGCAACTTCAGTTTTGCCAGGACTACGCAGCAAGGATACTGAAGCGGGTGTGAAGCAAATGTGAAACAATTCCGCTAATTGCAAAAAACGCAAGCGACAGAGCGAGAGAGATGAAGAGAGAGGGAGAGAAAGAGCGGGTGTTAGTTGAAAAAAGAGTGCGAGAAAAATAAATAAAGAAAGTCGCGCTTCAAGTCAAGTGCAACGCTTTGGTGACCGCAGAAGCGCTACACTGCAATAAAGGGAAGAGAACTTGTTGTTAATATGGCCGACTTTTTAATACCCTTTAATATACGCAGCTACAATCTCACACAACTTAAAAGTGAAAATAGTTGGAAATGCGGAAAAGCAAACATCATAACAGAAGCGAAATCGAATAGTGAATGGATGTGGAAAAGTGAGAGCAATGCGCTTGGCTGTTGCTGGCGTTGCTGCCTAAGCCAAGCTAACCTTAGCTAACTTTTACTTAATTTGACTTTACTCCGCTGATTTCATTTGGACAACGTTGACGACGTCGACGAGTTTTCCACGTGCTTCAGCGCAGATTTTCTTGCAATTTAATTAATTTAATTTGGTTTTGCCAGCTCTGGCAGCGAATGGAAATGGCAACAACGGGAATTGGCAAAATGCGCGTCCATGGTCACTTCATTCGCCTGTAGCTTACAGCACTCCACTATACGGTTGTACGGTTCTACGGTATTACGGTTCCACAGCTCCGGGCAAACAGTTTGCAGCTTGAGTGTTGCATTTTTCGCACGCTTTTAATTAAACGCCGTGCGCCGTAGCGTATGCTACACTTTTATTTTCTCTCTTTCGCTCGCACACTTACACACTCTCTGCACAGTGGATCGAATAGCCAATTTTATTGCATTTACAAATAACTAATTTATCTGTAAATCTCTTTTATAATAAATTAAAATTTATTTATTTTAAGTTTTAGTTGTATATAGCAAAAAGGAAATGGGCAATTTGCCCCACAGTGCGTAGTTGCTGCCCTTATACACGCATTTCTATTAGTCCTTGTTGTTCCTCATTTTATTTAAAACTTCCAGCTTAACGCTCGTTTTCTTGTGTTTCTTCTCCTCCATTTTCTTCCGCAACATTCATTTTTTGGGTTTTCCCAATAACTGACAGTTGACAGTTGTATTGACTCACTAATTCCAATGGATTTTCACCGAACTGTCGCCAAACAACTTTATTACAATTATTGCATAGCATTACAGAATTTTGTAAAATCATCAATTCTTTTGCATTAATGAATTTTATTGTCTGTTGCTTAAAGTAAATAAAAACAGGAAAAAACGGTTATCTTCGGCTCGCCGAAGTGACCATGCAGTCACCCTTGCAGTCATGAATATTGCATTAATTTGGTTTTAATAACCGATTGTTCCTATAGGAGCTATATGATATAGTGGTCAGATTTGGATGAAATTTGGTCAACAGATGGGGAACAATGAGAAATACATTCTCCGTGAATTTCGTTGAAATCGGTCTATAGACACCGTAAATGTTAATACTAAGCATTTTCAACCGATTGTTCCTATGGAAGCTATATGATATAGTGGTCAGATTTGGATGAAATTTGGTCAACAGATGGGGAACAATGAGAAATACATTCTCCGTGAATTTCGTTGAAATCGGTCTATAGACACCGAAAATGTTCATACTAAGCATTTTCAAACGATTGTTCCTATGGGAGCTATATGATATAGTGGTCAGATTTGGATGAAATTCGGTCAACAGATGGGACACAATAAAAAATACATCCTGTGTGAATTTCGTGGAAATCGGTCTATAGACACCGAAAATGTTAATACTAAGCATTTTCAACCGATTGTTCCTATGGAAGCTATATGATATAGTGGTCAGATTTGGATGAAATTTGGTCAACAGATGGGGAACAATGAGAAATACATTCTCCGTGAATTTCGTTGAAATCGGTCTATAGACACCGAAAATGTTCATACTAAGCATTTTCAACCGATTGTTCCTATGGGAGCTATATGATATAGTGGTCAGATTTGGATGAAATTCGGTCAACAGATGGGACACAATAAAAAATACATCCTGTGTGAATTTCGTGGAAATCGGTCTATAGACACCGAAAATGTTAATACTAAGCATTTTCAACCGATTGTTCCTATGGAAGCTATATGATATAGTGGTCAGATTTGGATGAAATTTGGTCAACAGATGGGGAACAATGAGAAATACATTCTCCGTGAATTTCGTTGAAATCGGTCTATAGACACCGAAAATGTTCATACTAAGCATTTTCAACCGATTGTTCCTATGGGAGCTATATGATATAGTGGTCAGATTTGGATGAAATTCGGTCAACAGATGGGACACAATAAAAAATACATCCTGTGCGAATTTCGTGGAAATCGGTCTATAGACACCGAAAATGTTAATACTAAGCATTTTCAACCGATTGTTCCTATGGAAGCTATATGATATAGTGGTCAGATTTGGATGAAATTCGGTCAACAGATGGGACACAATAAAAAATACATCCTGTGTGAATTTCGTGGAAATCGGTCTATAGACACCGAAAATGTTAATACTAAGCATTTTCAACCGATTGTTCCTATGGAAGCTATATGATATAGTGGTCAGATTTGGATGAAATTTGGTCAACAGATGGGGAACAATGAGAAATACATTCTCCGTGAATTTCGTTGAAATCGGTCTATAGACACCGAAAATGTTCATACTAAGCATTTTCAACCGATTGTTCCTATGGGAGCTATATGATATAGTGGTCAGATTTGGATGAAATTCGGTCAACAGATGGGACACAATAAAAAATACATCCTGTGTGAATTTCGTGGAAATCGGTCTATAGACACCGAAAATGTTAATACTAAGCATTTTCAACCGATTGTTCCTATGGAAGCTATATGATATAGTGGTCAGATTTGGATGAAATTTGGTCAACAGATGGGGAACAATGAGAAATACATTCTCCGTGAATTTCGTTGAAATCGGTCTATAGACACCGAAAATGTTCATACTAAGCATTTTCAACCGATTGTTCCTATGGGAGCTATATGATATAGTGGTCAGATTTGGATGAAATTCGGTCAACAGATGGGACACAATAAAAAATACATCCTGTGTGAATTTCGTGGAAATCGGTCTATAGACACCGAAAATGTTAATACTAAGCATTTTCAACCGATTGTTCCTATGGAAGCTATATGATATAGTGGTCAGATTTGGATGAAATTTGGTCAACAGATGGGACACAATAAGAAATACATACTGCGTGAATTTCGTTGAAATCGGTCAATAGGCACCGAAAATGTTCATACTAAGCATTTTCTACCGATTTTTACATATGAACTGCGTGCAGAGAGAATACAGGTCTGTACCAAATTTCATTAAGATAGCTTTAAAACTGAGAGACTAGTTCGCATAGAAACAGACGGACAGACAGACGGACATGGCTATATCGACTCGGCTGTTGATGCTGATCAAGAATATATATACTTTATGTGGTCCGAAACGCTTCCTTCAATGCGTTACAAACTTCGTGACAAAAACAATATACCCTCTGCAAGGGTATAATAAATGAAATACCAATGAAAAATATGAGTAAAGATAGACTGGAATGTTTTAAATTAAGGCATTCGCAAGTTGAACTTAAAGTTTGATGAGGAGAAAGCAAATACATTATCTGAGCTGTAATTTGAATACAGAATCGTCTTGAAATTTATTTATAAGAAAAACATAAAATCTGCACTGAAAAAGTTTAGATAATTTGTAAACTAGAAAGGTTTTTGTCTTTGTTATTCTGTGTTTAGTTTTTATTTAAATTTATCAAGACATTTATAGTTAATTTTGGCTAATGGGCTCCAGTGTTATAAAGTTTAATCCCCTATTCATTTTATAAACTAACTAACTAATTTAAAAATACAAAAATAAAGTTGAATAATTATATCTCAATATACGAAATACTTTAGCCAAAAAACTACTCAGTGCTAAAAGTATTAAAGCTGTAAATACCCAATGTTTAGGGTAGCTTTAAAAGGCTTTTAAGTAATGGCAGAAAGCACATTAATTGATGATTTACAGAAAAAGTTACTTAAACGAAATAGCGAAATAAATATAATTCTTAAAGCTTGCCAACAATTACAGTTGAAAGGCATTTAAGAAAGTAAAGAAAATAATGTAAATAATGCAAATAATGGGTATAAAAAGGCGAGCCAAGAAAACCATTAGGATTTTATACAGTTTGCGCCATTGAAAGGAGATCGTAAACCGCAGGAGTCGAGTTGCTTGGAATTAGAGGAGGAGGAGTACGAATTTCGGACCCACTGCTGATTAATGGAGCACCTATTGTCATTAAACTATTCGGGTCAAATGGGGCAACGACATTGCAAGAGATTTGCCGTTAACTAATTTCCGCAGTGCAAAATGGTGGACACAATGGAGACAAAAGCGGGGAGAATGGATGGGAAGGAAAGGGAAGGGATGGGGAGAGAAGAGAGGAGTAGAAAGAAAAAGAGTAACATAAAGATGCTGGCCAAAAAGCGAAACCAATCCAATGCAAAAACAAAACGCAATCCACGATGACAACGTTGATAATGATAATTATAATGAAAGAGAAACAGGACGAAACGATGATAATGATAGTTTTGGAAGGGGCTTTTCATGGGGGGACGGGCTAAAGAGAAGGGGCAGTGAATTTGACTGTGCTGACTAACAAGGATAATTGCAAAAGGAAGTAACAATAAACTCAATGTTATCGAATCGTATCCAGTAACCAAACACATTCTCCCTTTCCACGTTCCACTCTCTGTCTCTTTGGCTCTGGGAAAACAAAGGCTCTGAATGAGGCTCAGACCCGGACACAGCTATGCCATACAATGAGATCTGGGTGTTCTGGCAAAGACTCGCAGCAACAGCAGCAGCAGAAGGAGCAGTAGCAGCAGCAGGAGCCGCAGCAGTAGCAGTCAAAAGCAAAATGTTTGCAAGAGCGCGCAATCAGCGTAAAGTGCGCGACGCTTTGTAAGTGAAACGATAAAAAACTGTGGCAACTGTGGGCGCAAAGCAAAGCAGGGAGTGGCAGTGGCAGGCAGAGGAGGGGGAAAATGATGGCAAAGAGACTCACGAATGAAACTGGTCAGTGCACTGTGGGTAAAATGACCGATGATTTGTTTCAAGTTATGGGTAGACTTTTTTGTCCACTAGATGGCACTTAACGATTTCAGAACTCAACCATAAACTTTAAGGCCTTGAAGTTAATTTCGTCTATACTAGGTTAAAAATTTCTTCATATTTGCTCAAAATTGTGTGCTTTTTATCCACTGTACGGTGGCAGCAAAACGACGAACGCAGGCGAATGTTGCAAACAGTCGAGAAAAAATAATAAAATGTCCTTTATTGACGCAAAGACAGGGAGCGCACAGAACGATTGTTTTTCTGGTTTTTTCCTTCAGCCAATGCCACGCCCACTCCCACTCCCTCCACCGACAACCTTTCCCCACGAGTTGCTGGCTGGATTCCCCAATGCAGCTGCCGCTGACTTTGACGAGCTCTTGGACTCCAACTCCCAGTCGAGCTCCCAGTCGCACTCCGAGTCCGACTTCAATTCAATCAGCTTTCGTCCTGTCTGTTGCATTCAGTCGAAACAAAAGCAGTCCAAAGAGCATCCAATCAATTAGTGAATTATTTGTTATACACATGGAAAGCCCAATGTTCAATTTGGTTTTGCTTTGCCTTTGCGTTGGTTTGCCATCAACAACATTTGCAGCTTAATAACAATAATCATGTCAAAATTGATTTTAATTGAGTGCGGGATTAAGAGTAGCTTTTACCTGGCTTAGTTGCCATTTGCCAAATGCATTTCAAATTTAATTATTCAAATAAACATCAGAAATCAACAAACAATCAACCGCAAATTTATACATTTTATAAGTGACGCAATAAAAATAATTGACAGAAAATAAAGCGATTGTTACTAACAAAGGGAAATTGTTGCTTAAAACTCTGATCGTTCTGTGGCTCAAATGGTAAGACTTGTGAAACTGAATTGCAATTGAAATGTATTACAAATTATGGTTGATATATCAGTGAGGTAATATCAAAAGTTATGTAGTTGTTATAATCTAATTTTACTTTTAATTGGTTACTAAAGTGTAAACTATTTGAAGCCGGGACAAGAAAGCCATCGCAAGTTCATTTCTTCCAATTAAAAATCCAACACCTTTTTCTGGGCAATAAAATAACATTTTAATAATTTTCATTTTCTTTTCAATTTGATTTCCATTTAGTTGCAAATTATTGTGACTTAAAGTGATTTGATTTAAAGTCTTTTCGTCTTCCTGTTATTCGCCCGTTGTATTTAAAGTAAATAGTTAAAGAGACGGTCTTTGGCGCTCTCTAGATCCCAGTTGACCTTGGAGAGCGTAAGGCGAGCCTCGTCGACATCGACGCCCAGGTACCTGAGATGTAGGATCTTAGTGTCGCATGCGGCATACTTGTGCGGACCATCTGCATAGGCATAGGTCCAATGCTGTGCTGTCATTTCAAACATATGCGGCATCGCCGTGTACTGCGCCCCAATGATGGCCTCCTGCGGTTCATCCGGGTCTGGGGTAGACAACAGTCCCTGCAGTGATAGCAACACCGTGCGCATTGTCATGGTTGCAGTCCAGTTTTCCAAAAAGTTATCCAGGCAGATCGTACCGTTATACGGTGAGACATTCGGATGCCAGACGCGTGTAATAAAGCGCACCTGTGGTGCGTCAATTGAATATCCCTCTGGCAGCTTTATATCAATCCAAAATTTACCGCCCTCATAGGGCGAATCCTTTGGCCCTGTGATTTGACCGCGGAACTCTTTCCAATTGTCACCGATCATCTCGATCTTTATCAGACTCCGCTCCACTTTATCCCAATGCATGGATTTATACAGTTCTCGCATGGCACGATTTGCTCCCGAACTTTCCATGGTTTCAGCTTGTTTTTGGTTTCTATTTGAATCGTTGTATAAGTGATGTTGTGAATTGAGAAGTTTTGCTGTTTTGTTTGGTGTTGAGGCCTAGACGGTATATTTTATGTGAAACAAGACACAAATATGTTTAGGTGACAATGTCTGGAAACAACTCACGTGCTTCAATCGCAAAAAGAAAAGAAGTAGAAAAGTAAAGAATAAGTTCGTTCAGAACATGTTCGATTGAACTATTCACCGATATAGTTCGTTCGTTGGAAATTGAACTACTGAACTACTTCCTTCAATTGAACTACGATGTACTCTAAAGTACAGCAGCTGATAAATATCGAATATTTAGTAACGTAGCATGAGCTCATTATGAATATATCGATATTGAATCACTTAAATGAACTAAGAACTTGTATCGATATATGAATCGAAATGCGACACAGCAAGAAGAAGAAAAAGCACGCTCTGTCTGGCTTGCACTTGCTCACACCATTTTTTCACACAAATGAACTATTTTCAGTCGATTTGTCCTATGGAAGCTATGGGATATAGTTGCCCAATCTGGACCAAACTTGGTGTGGATAATTATAAAAGTACTTTACACATAATATGTGAATTTGCTTTGCCGATAGCTGTATTAGTTTTCAAGTTAACGCGTTTTCAATATGCTTTTTACAATTTGCGTGTGCGGTAGGGGGCGTGGCAAAAATTCAATCTAAGTATGATCTACCAGCACATTAAAGTAGTCTATGTACCAAATCTGGTGTTTCTAGCTTTTACCATCTCAGAGATCTCTTCGTTCATATGGACGGACAGACGATCAAGGTTTGTTCACACAAACCCAATTTACCCTCACAGGGTATAAAAACAAGTCAAAAAAATGCATAATGTTTAAATTTAGTCTGCCAACATACTTTTCAGTAAATTAGAAATTTCCTTATTCCCGAGGCCATTTGCCCAGCGAATTCAGCTCTTAAAATGAACATAAATGAGTGTTTATAAATTAAAAATATTTCAATTCAGTCGCCAAAAGTTGTTAAAACTTTCAATTCGCTTAAACCTAAATAAACAATATAAAGCTGTTAACAAAAACGAGTGATGATGTATTGCTGGGGTTTAACTAAAGGCATAAACGAATAGTTTGAAACGAGTATCCCCAAGAGTGCATAGTCGAAAGTGGAAAACGTTGTGTTCATTTTAATTAAACTAAAATTGTTTTGCGACACATTTCCCAGAACTCATGCCTCATTCGCATGACACATGGAAAAGTTCTTTGTTTTGCGCAGAGTCGCTGTAACAAGCACTCACTGTAGTTTCGAATTATCGCATGAAATTCAATACTGTTGTGCTTTTCGGCTTTGAAGCGAATCAGAGGTAGAAAAACAGCTAGATTTGGAGCAGCTAAATAAAGGCAGCTGAAAATTAATACAAAGCTAATGGAGTATTGTGTTGTGGTTGCTGACAACTGTGCTGTCAGGCAGATAATAACAAACACACACAAGCAGACACACACACACACACACACTGTGTTTTTGTTGTTGGGGAAACACGTCCAATCACTTGTTACACGTTAAAGCCGCTGAATCGTATTGTTTTTGTGCGTGTCTTTTTTTTCATTCTTTTTTTTTTTGTGCTTTAGGTCTCGTTTTCGTGCGTTGCACTGGGCGTATGCGTGTTTTTAATTTCCAGCGCAAAACATTCCTCATACGCAGCATGTGACAAATCAACAGGATATATTTATGTGTGCTGGCGGGACAGAGAGACTTATAGCTGTCATGGCCATTTGTTGCGTGCCAAACACACCCCACTCGCCCCCCACACAATCCCCTTCTCTATTGGAAGAACTCTCGCCCCTCGCTAGCCTGACTCCATTAGAGCCATTGCCAGTCTCAATGCCAACCCCAGACATTGGCCTCGTTTTCATGCACATTTATCGTGATTAGCTATTAATTGATAATAATTAACTTAAGCACATGGCACAGATGCTGGTCCCAGCAGCAGCAGCAACAACAGCAACAACCACAAACACAGCAACTAAAAGCCATATTAAGCACATTCCCGTTTGGAGATTATTTCTTCCTTTTCGCTCATATTTACTTATCGGTATTGACTTGTTTCCGTTACTATCTTAGCCCCATTGGCACCCACCCCTGGGCCAGCATTGGAAAAGCTGAAACTTATTTGACATCTTTTAGTTTGTTCTTCGCTCAACTAATATCGCTTGTTCGCAGTTTTGTTTGTCTTCTGTATTGTGCCCTATACTCGTAGTTTGCATAGAAACATTAGCATATATTACTTAACTTAAGGCAAATACAAAACTACTTCAACACATTAGCAAGTGCTTTCGCAAAACTTTTATCGTGCAATTGCCAAAATTAGTTAAGTCTCACTTGAATTTAAGCACAAGTTTAAACAACTAAATTGAAATAAGTTTACAACATGTTCGATACACTTTCATTTCTGACACATCTAATTCCATTTAAAGAGCTTAAAGTACTTTCAATTACTTTCTCAACAATTTAAACTCAATGAAAAACAAGTTGAAATAATTTCCAAATTTTTCTATTGATTAAATTTTAAATATTTGCAACTTTTACTTACACTGCGCGCTCTGGAATTTCACTCTAATTTGCATTAATCTTTCAGCTGTTTTTCTTTGCTTTCAACTTTTTCACACTTTTTTTTTTTTGCAAATTCTTTGTGATTTTTCTTTTGCTCATTCGCGACTTTATTATTATTTTTATTTCTATGTATTTATTTTTTGGAACATTTTCACAACATTTACACTTATTTATATTTACAAAAAAAAAAAAAAAAAGAAACAAATTTAACACAACAAAAAAAAAGGGGATTAATTGCCGACGGTTTCTTTTTCTTAAAATTGAAACTTTGTTTGTTTTGTATTTTTTGTTTGGAAAAAAAATAAATTCTGCACGCAGCTTTTTGATGTAGTTGAATTTGAAGTTGACTCTCGATGGCGATGGAAACTTGATGCGAACAAAAATTTCGAAATTTAGTTGAACACAAATATTTTCGAAACACTTTTAAATTTATATATATTTAATGGAGAATTGTTGGTAGTTAAAGTATATTTAAATTATTTGTTTATTGTTTTTTTTTTAATGCAGATGTTTAACGGGCGTTTTTTGTCTGTCTGTCTGTGGATTGTTTGTGATGTTTGCTTGATTTGATTTGATTTGATGGCTGGTTGGCTGCTGCTGCGTGCTCCGTGCGGCACGTGCGAACACGTTCAGATTTCATAACCAACTGTCGAATCAGTCTGCCCAAATGGTTGACAGGAGCCAAGCTCAGAGCCGAGCAGCAGCAGCCGACGAAATCGTCAAAGCCGATGGAGACGAGTGAGTCGTGTCCTCACGAGCAGCAACACGAAAGCCGAATTCGAATTTCTTTCGTGTCTGCTTGTGCAAGTTTGCTCTTTCAAGATGCCGCTTTTAGCAACAATACGCGAAACACACACACACACACAGGCACACACACACACACACTGCTCCCTTGGGCTTGACAGACTTTTGGGCGCTGTTGCTGTTGCGCCTTGGACAGGTCAGCATTGTCAATATTTGGTCCTTTTGCTGCTGATAAGCAACTCCACTGCGCTCTCTTACACTCGCTATCTCTCTCTCTGTCCCTCTCTTCACTACACTCTCTTGACTCTTTGCTCTCTCTTTGCTTCACTCTCTCACTGTCGGCACGAATCGGCTGCTGTTGGTAGCACACTTTTATAACAGTGGCAACGCTTTTCGCGCTTTAAATGAAATTGCGTATTAAAGCGCCGCGTGTTGCCCGCTGCTTGTGGCACTTGGGGCGCGAATGCCTCAAGTGTTGCACATTATAAAGCTGAAACTGAAACTGAAACTCAAACTCCAACTCAAAGTGGAACTCAAACTGAAGCGAGGCATAAAACTTTGACCATTAGCCGCATTAATGTGAGGCGCGGCAAATTCGTCAGCTGTCCAGTGGTGCATTGATTGTGTGTTGCCACAAGACGTTAAGTGGCTTATCGCAACTTCTATTGGTAACTTTTGACCCCACTTTCCAGCCCCCCTATCCGCCATCCCACCATCTTTCTCCCTACCATTTTCTCCTCAGTTTGCAATTGTCATTTGTCATGCTCATATTCATTCGACATTTTATTTAAGTGCTGGCCACATACGTTCCAGGAAGTATGAATCGTTTTCAGCCACAATTTCTGTTTTAACTTAATAACAATGTCATTTCTTCTTAATTTTAAAGGCAATCAATATAGATTTTTTTAAAGTAATAATTAATGAATAACTTGGTACAATTAATTATATTTCTGTATATATTTTCATAATATCCAGACGATTTTAAATAATTTGTTATTTATCATTATTATTATTATTATTATTATTGTTATTATTATTATAATATAATATATTAATAAATTCAGGAGATTTGTTCAGACAAACTAATATTATATATAAATAATATTTGTAAATTGAATTATTTGTACATTTTTGAAAATATTTTTTAAACAAGACATGAAACACTATTAGTGTTGTAGTCTGTACAAGCATTAATTACAAAGTGATGTCTTTATTCAGTACAATACATTTAACTACAAATTTCTGATTGAAATATTCGTTAGAGATTTATTTATAAAACATTTATTGATAAATCAGTAGCGTCTTCAGTCTTAGAAATTTTATAAAAAGCCCAATTTTTCTATGCAATTCCTCCGTACTGGTCGACCGTCCCGCAATGCCCATGTGGTCACCCTAGCCTTAGTGATAAGTCCAGATCGCACACACTTCCTTAATCGTCTTGCAATCCTTTTTTGGTTTAATAGAACCACTATTTGCTATTTTTTTATTTTTGGAATTTAAATTATTTTTTCGTTTCTTTTCCTTTGCGGTTGTTGTGACTTAAATTAATCTTCTTCTTTCAGGCATATGAACGAACTTGTTCTTCTTTACCAATTCTATAATTGTTAGAGTTACCAGACTGTTAATCAGCAGAGAGCTTTTACAAGAACTATCGATTGCAATATTTTTAAATTAATTTTCCTTCTATTAGTAATTAAACATCTAAAATAGACAATGTATCAGCTAGAGAAAAATATATTTATTGCTTGGTGTTTAATTTAGTCATAAATATGGTAACTTAAATCTGGTTGGCAATTAATCGGAACTATTTGATCGTTCTATTTACACAGTGTTGTTATTCTATATATCGATACTTACAAATTCAATGCTTATCGATAATACAAAATTCAATTGTAAACTTATTAATTAGCTAGTTATTATCACTACAAGTACCTACTAGTATATTTATTACCACAGTGTAAATAGAAACGAATTATCCCAACTCTATTTGAAGGCGTTCGCTAATAGTCTGAAATAAAATGAAACTAAATTTGAACAGGAATTGAATACTGGAAGTGTGATCCTTTCGCACGTAAAACTCAAAGTGATTGTTTTAGGATTTGCATGCCAACTGTGACACACAACACACACACAAACTCACACATGTGGCACACACATAGGAAACAGGCCGGAGAACTAAACGGAAACAGGTGGCAGGGCAACAGTAGTAACTGCCTATAACACACGAGACAACACAAGACCAAACACAGCGGGCAGTGGTTTTGACTTTGACTTTTGGTGGTGGAGCTGGCGTTGGTGTTGGAGTGTGTAACCAGCGGTGGTGGTGCGTCTGCTGTTTTCAGTGTGCAACAATTTATGCGCCTAACTTGAGACCGTACGAGTGCTGTCAACAAGACGCTGCACGAGTCCAACTTCAAGTCCAAGTCGATGTGTGTGTAGGAGTTGGGGACACCCCCTATAACTCCCGGTATACAATGGCCCATGGCGTAGACGCAAGTGACACATGTTACTCCAAGTGCTCCGGGTGCGGATTGTGCACTGCGGGGCCGTTCAAGCGGCAGCATCACGGCCAACGTCAAACCACTCATATGGCATTGCTGCTAGCCACTATGACATATTGTATCCACAGCTGTACGTGCCTCGGGTACCAACTAAAGAAAGTTTTCTTGCAGCAGCCACAAGCTCCTTTATGTTCTAGTCCTACTCCAAGTTCTACTCCTGGTCCTGCTCTCCCCCACTCCCCTTCATACTGTCTCAAATGATGCTATTCCGCTTGTTGTTGTTGTTGTTGTTGTCACTTGGCTTGTTTACGGCCGCGTTCGCCGTACGTTGTTTTTCGGTTGTAGACTTTGGTTTTTATGCGGCTCACACACATAAATTATATGAAAGACATATTAGTTGCTTGATTTTGATAGTGGCCAAACTTTGGCTAAGCAGTAAAAACTGCCCCCGAAAGTGGCTCACAAGATGTCCACATTGTTGGCATGTGTGTATGTACACACACACGAACACACACCCGTTCAGTCCCGCCCTCTGCACAGTGGTCGAAAAGAGCATGCATTCGTGGTCAAAGTAAACATAAGTAGCTTATATAAAACATTTTATAGCATAAAATTACAACTTGGATATAACAGTTTTAAGGTTATAGGAGGCTATTGCTTTGAGATGACACGCACACACTCATCATGATCCAGTCTACATTTTGAACAGAGTTTACACAGTTTACACTGAACTCAGAGCTGAATTTATGAATGAATTTTTAACCGATTTTTAGCTACATCTTTGCCTGACTAAATTAGTGAATCATTAACCTATTTTAATACTGAGTTTATATTTAAAAAAATTTATTTTTCTATCAACTTTTCAAGAACTTTAAAACTAAGTGTTTCATCGCTGAATTTATACCGAACTTGTTCCTTAGCATATCTATGTATATATCAATCCAATCTCAATGAATACCTGTTATTATTATTAAAATGTTGCTTGAATATAATAATAACTTTATTTATAGCTGCATCTAAGCAAGATTCTATTTTTGTATTTATCCTTAATTGATTCGCATATTATTCTAATTTTAATCTCCAAAAATTTAATTAATTTGTATACTCTCTTTAAACTATTCTGGAATGTATTTAAACTCATCTCAGCTTTCATCCCTTAATTAATTACTGAATTAACCCCTTGAATTACCCATCATATCGTTTCAGAACTCACTCCTCATTTAACTAATGAATTCATTTTCGAATTTATCCCTAATTTTAGTCTTCCACGACATCAACACCTACACTTCATTATAGATACGAATTTTAAAGCTTTTAAAATAGTTTCACTGCTTAAACACTAAATATATTAACGATAAATTCATTTGAGCTTTGTCTATTGACTGCTTAAGAAACTTAGTAATTGAAAGTAACAATTAAAATAACTTGTGATATTTTGTACGAAAGACTCTTATGTCCAAATAATTTCGAAATAACATTTATCTTTAGAGGAAGCTAAAGTTTAAGTTGAAAGCGAATAAGGTTAAGGTGTGGAAAATGTTACGGCTGGGAATTGTGGGAAATTGAGGGAAATGCAGCTAAGCCAGTTACAATTTGTGTAAATTTCAAGTGAGCAAAATGGCAGGATTGTTGAACCCAATGGAATCCTTTTGGCCAAAAATTCCTTCACTCGAAGGTCGTAAGATCCAATGCAATTGGCAAGGTGCTAACTTGTTGTAGTTGTTGTCGTTGTTGTTCCAGTTGGCCAGGTTGTGCTTGGGTTTTTGTCGACCATTTGCACAAATTACACAAATCACATTTAAGTTGTGGCCAGCGAGTGTCCAACTTTTGGCCAGTTGCGAGTGCCCCAAATCAATAAATTAAGTCACACGCCCCGCGGGACACGTAACTAAAACAGCATATTTCTGATGGAGGATGAAAGAGGAGTGGCTTCTCTGTGTGTAAGGGTGTAAGGGTGTGTATGTGTGCCGCTGGGAGTGAAAAGTTTCAATACACCAAGTGAATGGCTAGAACTCTCGGCTGGGAATGACCTTGAAAGCATCATTTGACCCAGAGCTGAGCTGAGCTCGGAGTTTGGTGCTCGTTGTTCGCTGTTCGCTCTTCTATGCCTGACATTGTCATTGTGCATCCCGAAATTTCGCACAACTTTGGCACATTTGTCACTTCGGACATGGGAAACAGCAGTAGCAACAACATGACAACAACAACAGCACTGCTAAAAAAAATAAAAGCATAGAACTACTGCAGAGATTTGGAGTGCAATGAAATGTTGCAGACAACAGTGAAATCACAGACTCCACTTGCCACCGCACACTACCATATCACTCAAAGTTAATAACTGCCACAGGCCAGAGTGCCCCCAGGAGCAGCACCAAAATCAGTGACAGGAGTGGGAACAGGAGCTGGGAACAGGAGCGGCAACTGGGAACAGCTGTTGGGAATGGTAGGAAATGCTCTTTTGAAGTAGGTCCCATTAGTTCACCGCATTTTATAGCTTGACTCTCGGCCTTCGACTCTTTCCCCCTTTTTGCCCAATCTATTGCTTAAGAAATGACATTTAAGCCTATTAAAAGCTAGACTGGATTAATAGCTAAATAAAAAATAAAAAAATTTTAAGGAAATTTTTACTAAAAATCGATAAAAGTTAAAAAATATTTAGCAATAACACTTATGACTATGTACAAAGTTACAAAAATAATTTGTTTTTCAAGTAATTCAAATTTGTTTATATATTTTTGTATTTATTATTAAGTTAGTTTATAGTTTGGCAAGCTATATTTGGCTATTAAATTCTGGCAGCACTGCTCACTCGCATATGTGCAGCGTTATCTACACCGGTAACCGCCTGAGGGACTCGCTCCCTTTTCCACACTCTCCCTTACGCTCTCAATCTATTTGCCTCTCCCTCTGACGCCTACGGCTCTGTGGGGCATGTCAAAAGGTGCGTTGTCTCAACGCGCTAGGAGTAAAAACTGTGTGTTAGTACGAGTGTGCGGGTGTGCGTGTGTGTGTGTGTGTGTCGAATGACAAACATGTGTGTATATGGCAGGACACGTTTTTGTTGCTGCTGTAGTATTTTATATATTTCAAACACCCGTAAGTTATTAACTAAGGGTATATTGCGTGAGAAGCAAGAGGATGCAGGAAAGCCTCCTGTTTTTAACTTTAAAGCACAGTTCCTAGTACTGAATTAACGGGTATCTTGTAGTCAGTGCACCCTTTTACTGCCTGCTGCGTGCGCCAGCAGAGGGCCAACTTTTCAGCAACTACAATAATTTAGTATAGTTCAAAAGTTTTACCTGTCCACATCCGCATTCGTGTTCGCATCCGCATCCAGATCCTCATCCACATCCGCGTCCGCATCCGCAACCATGTGTGCGTCTAAAGTTTATTGGCAAAATTTTATTGCAGATTTTTGCGCTACACAGCGAATTCACCTCAAAAACCCCAAACCATTTTTCGCTTGGCAGTCCACAAAAAAGCAAACCCAACCACGTTGCCCCGAAATTCAAAGACTCCCGCTTCTTTCCTTTAAACATTTATATATTTTATATATAAATGTATGTTTTTTTGGTGCCCCGACGTCGTCGACGTCTTGTGAAAATATTTGGGGAAAACTTTTGCAATTTATCTGTTTCATAGCCAGCGACGAAAAACGCAACGCCACGGCCCTTTCGAAGTGCGAGTATCTTTAGCAAATGCCTTTACCTGTCGCTGCCAGGCTCAAGCAATACTACATACACTCCATTTCTACACACACTCACACACATACACACCTTTAAATGTGCCAGTATAGACCATAAAAATATTGGCGATTGAGTTTTTCCAAAGCTGAACAAAAACAACCTACTAAGTCGTAACGCCTGCAGAAAACGTAGCTGAATCGCTGCACAAAATTCACTTCATGAACAAGTGTTAAAAAAAACCCGTAAAGGGAATTTTTTGATATTAAAGAACCATTATAGTTTCGCATGTGTTGGACACAAAGTGCCAGTTAGAATGAATTTCGTTAGCGGAGTATATTAAGAGCAGCTGAGGCAAGATTGGCAGACTTCTTAAGGTATTTTCTACATGTACTACGTACATATATTAAATGGAAGTCGAGTCTATAAAGTCATCTGGCTTATATGCTACTACATTAATTGCTGGAAAAGTAAAACTTTGTAAGGAATGTCTTTAAATTAAGGGAAAAACGAAAAAGTTCTCAAGGAAAATCAGCATCTTTGGCGTTGTTCGTTGATTATATTTCACCAAAGACTTTTTTTTGTATTTTCTAAAAATAAATTCCTAAATTAAGCAAGAATTCCAACATAAGCTTTAGCCTTTAAAGACTTCTTTGACGGCAGAGTACTGCCAAAAAGGTCTGACTTTAGAGTAAGTACACTTTTATTTCAAGAAATTAGTTCTTTGCGCACATTTAAGTGGTAACTTCAATCAATTTTTCTTATAGCTCTATTCCGAAGTGAACTTCTTTACTGCTTAGCTTTAAGATCAATATTTGATTTTCAAGTGGTTTGCATCTGAGAAGCCCTAACTTAATCCATTCTCTAGCTACAGTTTGAGGTTTGACCTGCTGCATGAGCGTTGCCAACCTTTTTTTTTGTTGTTTTCGGTTTCCAAGCGATGTGGCAGCACCCGGTAGCGTAACAATTTTTCAGTTGCGTTCCAGCTTTTGTGGTTTCCAGAGCTCAACTGGGCTCGAAAGGCTTTTCCTTGATGCGCTGTCTAAGAAAAGAAACTGAGAATTGTGCACTCAGAAAAACAATCTTCAAACTAAAGTATTTTATTCAAAAAACATTTATTTTTAAATCATTTCGATTGAAGTAAGTTTGTTTTAAGGATTTTATTTAAAGAAAAATGATTTTTGTGATATATATTAATGACTTCATTTTTATAATAATCAATTTAATACTTACACTATCGTATTTTTGTCTGTGTAGGGGGTTTATCTGCTCTCACGACCGCAAAGGCAGACAGGTGGGGCATGAAAGCATCTGTTGCAAACAATAATGCCTTTCTTTATCTTTGTGTGCGTTTATGACTGCGTGACAGTGTGTGTGTGTGTGTGTGTGCACACACTTCAACTCATTAGCGCGTAAAGAATCTTAACGCTTCAAAATGAATTAATTTTCATCCAATTTGACGTTGACGCCTACAGACAGACACGCCCCCTCACAAACCCCTCCCTACACACTTACACTAGAAACACACGGCCTTCATCTTGATTCAGCATGCACCTGTCTGTCTCCCATATTCACTGCCACGCCCCCACATTCCCTACGCCCCTCGATCGCGCTCATTTTCAAACTCGTTGCGCGCCTGTTGGTAGACAACAATTTTGATTATTTTATGTGTTTTTTTTTGTTCTTTTTGTTTTGCTTTTCGCCGGCTCAAAACTAAAGTCCGCCTGCCCTTTGAGCCACGCCCCCACTCCCACTCCTCCTGCACACGCTCGCAGACTCATGTCGCTTGTCGTGTGCGAGAGTGTGTGTGTGTGTGTGTGTGCCTTTGTATGTATTTAAATCCGATTTGAATAATTACAAATTTCAATTGTATGAAGCCAGCGACAGCAGCAGCAGCCGCCGTCATGACATCCAGCAATGTGACGCCATATGGAAATGGTGGTGCACACACACACACACACACACACACACACTGTGACTGTGACAGTGAGAGTGTTACGCACATTTACTGTACAATGGGAACAGCAGCCATGGCAGCCGCAGTCGCTATCTACCTCTATCCCTGACTCCCTCTCGTTCTCTCTCTATCTCCCTCTCTCTCTACCTCTTTTTCCCTTCCTTTGGCTCTCTCTCTCTCTCTCTCTCTCTGTTGCCACTTCACAGTCGCTGGCTTCGAGCACTGAAAGCAGGAACAACACAACAGGGCAACATCAACGGCTTCTGTTTCTGCCGAGTTAAAGATAAGATTATTACCCAACATATACAAGCATACAATAACACACATACACACACACACATACACGAGACAGAGCAGCCACGTGCAAGGATCTCTGCTTTGGATTTATTTTTGTCTGCGCATTTATTGTCAGAGTCGCTTTTTGTTTGAGCTCCACTCTGCGGTCGACTATTTGCGGCCATTGCTACGTGCCACAAGTACTTGCACACACATACTCTCACACACACCCACACACACACACAATCCGGCTCATTGGGGCACTTACATTTTATTCATATTATTGAAATAATACCCGCATTTCTACTTGCCATCATTCTTACAACTCACATTTGATGGCCACGCGGCTCTTTCCGCAAATCGATTCAAATTTGACAATACACTAAATTCATGTTAAAACTAAATATATTTATTTAAAGACAAAAGAAAGAAAGAAATTTATGTTTAAAGTAAAATACCATTTAAAATTATTTTAAAAACAAACAACTTCCATAAAAGATAGAAATTCATTCCAAAAGTGAAACTAAACTGTATCTTCCCCACTCATAAATTATTAAATTATAAACGATAAGCTAATTTACTGTATTTATTGCACTGCTGCTCATTTTCACAGCTATTTTGAGAGCAATAACAATTATTGCATCAGTTTCCAGTTGCAACTGTGCAGCAAAACTTCTGTGGGCAACGAGACGTATGAGCAATTTTCGATAGCACTAATTGTGATGGCATTTAGCGAACTTAACGTTGTGCTAATAAAAGCAATAACAACATAATAATAAAAATAATTATGATTATTATAATACTAATATTGGTGATAGTGGTGGGGAAAAGCACTCGGCAAAAACGACAAACAACAACAAATTAAAAACCTAATAATTGTCTAATTATAATTCCGACTAATGAGTTTTCAAGTGGTTATCTTCATCTAAGCGATGTCGGATCTGCCTTCTGCCGCCTGCCTTCTGCCTTGTCCATGTGCAGAGTTTCCCTTCTCGTCTTCATTTCGATTCGCTCATCCTTAAACTTATCCATTATAATGTGCTCCACGTTGCTGTTGTTGTAGATGTTCTTGGCTAACAACAACTACAAATATTATGTCTTTCCATGGCAAATTTTTGTGGTGTTCCTAATGGCGAATTGGCTGGAGCTGGAGGTGGAGGGGAGTTTTGTGTATTTAGCATGCTTATCGCTTAATTGCTTGACGAACAATAACAAAAACAGTAAGAACAATAAGTATAACACCAGCCAACTGCCACACAAAATAAATACAGAAAACAAATACCAAATTTATCAAAATTTTACGCAGACAAACTTTCAAGTGTTTTTAGCATTAGAGTTTTTGCCACGCTGAAATGACGGAATATCCAATGAACTAGAGCCCCAAAATTCTCAAATAAACTAATAAGTACCCTGTGCAGAGGGTATGCTCTGTTTATAAAAAGAGTCTAGCCAAGCAATTAAGTAAATTTGAACCCAAGCAAAAATTGCTAGAAAATTTTAAATTGCCGCTTTAGCTTGATTCTAAAAAACGGCACAAATAAAGTTGTTTTTCGTCAAAGAAACGTTTTCAATACTTTAACTTGTACCCGATTTGGTTTATTGGTAAAAAACAATAACAACAAGAAAGAAAAGTACAGTCGAGCGCGCCCGACCGTATAATATTCTCTGCATTTGTCCCGATTAAATTATTAAAATCGGTATCCAGATATTACAATGTGAATTACTTGCATTAAAACACGTTGAAACAAAAACAATCTAAGCATAATCAAACACACATCTGTTTGTTTGTATTCGAATACACATACGTTTGGCAATATGTATATGATGCAAATATGTATGTATGTATGTGTGTATTCGGCGCAGCCAGCGACCGCGGGCAGCGCTGCCGACACACAGGCAGCGAAAACGTTCGAACATGTGCTTGTGTGTTTCTATCTCGCTTGCACCTATGGGTTGGTATTGCGTTCAATTATCAATATTCTAACGCTTCTAGTTTTCTTGTTTATTGTCCGATTTTAATGCGCCTTTCAGTATAGTTTAATATAGTTAGTCTCCACACGACTTATATAATTACAATACTGTACGATACGAACAAGTTCGCCAAACCCGGCATTGAAGGTTCCAGACTTTTTTATAAAATGTGGGAAAAGTGGGCGTGGCAGTCCAAAATTTTAAATGGCAATGCAACTATGCCGTCGCTAGGAACCTTCCGTTCCAGAATTGGTGATCCTAGGTGCCATAGTTACTGAGATATTTGCCGAAAACACCAATTTTTTCCGAGGTGTGTCCAGTTTTTTGCTTAATGTGGGCGAATGGGGCGTGGCATCGAAAAAAAAAAAGATTCTTGTATTGACTGACTAAATATCTGATCGATTGACACCAAGCTCGAACTTGTAGCTCTTACCATCTCTGAAATCTGTTTGTTCATACGGACAGACGGACAGACGGACAGACAGACAGACAGACGGACAGACAGACGGACAGACGGACAGACGGACATGGCTATATCGACTCGGCTTGTGATGCTGATCAAGAATATATATACTTTATGGGGTCTGCCACGCCCCCTTCTGCCTGTTACATACATTTGCACAAACCCAATATACTCTTGCAGAGAGTATAAAAACACAGCGTATTGTCGGTAAAAACTTTTAGATACTTCAGATACTAAACCAATGCCGATACTTGCACTGATAAAAATTAAGATGCTTATTCGCAGTTCATGAGAATTTTGACAGATTATTTGTTTTGAAAACTGCATTTAAAAGATACTTTTCAAAAGTTATCTATTAAATCTCCGATTTTTTAAGCCAAAAAGCGAGTCAATCTAAAAACGATTTTGCTTAACTAATAAAACTGTGTCTAACTCTATGAATTAAACACAAATTGTTCTCCTAACACGCACTTTTTTATTCCCAAATTACACAACTCGAAAACCACTTACATTTTAATTTACCAGTACTAGTTTTTTCAAGTGTAGACACAAGCAGACCAGACCAGCTAATAGGAAGAACTCGTGTTCGGCTATAACAAAGTTTTTAACGATTGCAACTTGTAAATGATTTCAGTGTCGAACAAGCTGGTGACTCACAGTGTTTACAAAGAAAAACCAAAAAAAAAAAAAGAAGTTCAACTCACTCTTCGCCAAATCGCGCCCAACGTGGACGACCTGCAGTTAAAGTCGCTCCCTTTGCGACGCCCCGCGGCAGACATAAATCAGGTAGCAGCTATCACTCAACCAATAGCTTTCATAGCTCTTTTACACCCCATAGGTAACTAAAAATAGTCTATTATGATTACAACCCTTTAAAGCTCAATTCTTAAAATCGATGACAGCTTTAATGAGCAGTGCAAATGGCAGCGATATGCAAATGTCTCCTGCCCGAGGATATGAAAACATTGGCAACTACTTATTATGTTATACACTGAAAACACTGTTTTATGTGCTAATTTCTTATAAAAAGAAAGACTAAACTCTTTCATAAAATAAACTTACTTTAAAAACAAGAAAGAAAAGTACAGTCGAGCACGCCCGACCGTATAATACTCTCTGCATTTTTTTCCGATTAAATTATTAAAATCGGTATCCAGATATTACAATGTGAATTACTTGCATTAAAACACGTTGAAACAAAAACAATCTAAGCATAATCAAACACACATCTGTTTGTTTGTATTCGAATACACATACGTTTGGCAATATGTATATGATGCAAATATGTATGTATGTATGTGTGTATTCGGCGCAGCCAGCGACCGCGGGCAGCGCTGCCGACACACAAGCAGCGAAAACGTTCGAACATGTGCTTGTGTGTTTCTATCTCGCTTGCACCTATGGGTTGGTATTGCGTTCAATTATCAATATTGTAACGCTTCTAGTTTTCTTGTTTATAGTCCGATTTTAATGCGCCTTTCAGGATAGTTTAATATAGTTAGTCTCCACAACTATTATAAACAACGATACGAACAAGTTCGCTAAAAACGGCATTTGAAGTTTTTCCAAGTGTGGGAAAAGGGGGCGTGGCAGTCCAAAATTTTAAATGGCAATGCAACTATGCTGTCGCTAGGAACCTCCGTACCCAAATTGGTCATCCTAGGTGCCATAGTTACTGAGATATTTGCCGAAAACACCAATTTTTTCCGAGGTGTGTCCAGTTTTTTGCTTATTGTGGGCGAACGGGGCGTGGCATCGAAAAAAAAAAGATTCTTGTATTGACTGACTAAATATCTGATCGATTGATACCAAGCTCGAACTTGTAGCTCTTACCATCTCTGAAATCTGTTTGTTCATACGGACAGACGGACAGACGGACAGACGGTCAGACGGACAGACGGACAGACAGACGGACATGGCTATATCGACTCGGCTTGTGATGCTGATCAAGAATATATATACTTTATGGGGTCTGCCACGCCTCCTTCTGCCTGTTACATACTTTTGCACAAACCCAATATACTCTTGCAGAGAGTATAATGAATAGATTTGAAAACATGTTTCCTTTTTCTCAGTGCACATGCATAGAATCATTATTTAGCCAATCAGAGTGCAAGCCCGGGGGCCACTTCACTGAAAAGTGATTAAAAACAATGAAACCGCCGAGCAGTTGCCGAGGCTGGGAATGAGACAGAGAGGCTAAGAATGGAATGGAATGGAGCTGGGTAATCGTAGGGAACCGGATGACAGGAAGTGCGCATAATGAATTAGCGTCACGGAAGCGAACTACGAGTAGAATTCTAAAGCCTCCCGATTAAGCCTTTTGAAACGCTCGAACTCTGATGGGCAATTGGAGGTGGACGTTGTCCATTTGGTTCGCGGATCGATGCCAATGGCGATGGTTATTATGGGCCAGCTAACAATTTATGCATACGAACGACTTTCGTCTTGGTCGGGGTGGGAAAGGGAGTGGAAGGGGTAGGGAAAGGGGAAAAGCGGGAGAGCGCGAGAGAAAGCGTTCAAAGTGTTGGTAAATGGCGTGCATAAATTAAGGACAAAGCCAGTGATTGAAATAGCCCAGAGGGTGCTTAAGGCATAAGTAAGTGAGGGTGTGTGTGTGTGTGAGAGTGTCTGTGTGTGTGTGTGCAGTGTGGGTAAGCGCACAAATATAAAGTCTCGTCCATTCTGAATTCGGAATTCGAATTGGGGCCAATGACATTATATATCGCTGCTTTGTAGCCAATAGTTTCACAACTATTCGATTGAATTCTTAATTTCCTCTAACCCTTAAGTTTTTATTTATTTATGCGTATTTTAAGAAATCAAAACATACAGGCTTAGTACAAAAAAGTTCTTTAAAAAGAGTATTTTAATTAAATTTACTAAAGTTTAAGTAGATATATTTGTAACGATTTAAAGGCTTAATAAAAATATTTTTAATTTAATATTATAATCTATTTATAATTTATGGAAGCATAAAATATATATCTTAAATAAAAATATTTCTTAAATTACTAAAAGTGTTTAGAATAAATGAAATTTCCAAGTTTTAATTTTTAATAGATTGTGATTATACTTACCTAAGGCTGATATAGCTGTTGGCATTCTTAATTTTAATAGCTTATAATTAATAACTTTTCAAAACTTAACTTTTATTGTTTAAGTTTCCAAGATTTGTTACCGCTTGCTCAGAAACTATTACCTGGAATAAATATATTTATTTCATACATAAAATAAATACGAGATTGGAAAAATATAATACAATATATTAGTGGTGTGTGTGTGTGAGTGTTCAGGCGTATGAGTGTGTGTGAGTGTGTGTGCTTGGTTGGATTTGTTCATGCAAGAAATCAACATATCAAAATTAATTTCCCATGCATAAATAAGTAATATGAATGTCAATTTAATGCATGCTTCTGAGAGCAGCATCATAATGTACACATAAATGCATAAATATGTCACTCCCACACACACACACACATACACACACACACACAATTGACAGCGTAAATTAGTATGCCTTCTTGTGAGTGTGTGAGTGTGTGTACTTGGGTTTTTGCCTTTAGTAGGTGTAATTTTAATACCAACTGCCTTTTGCCATTAATAATTTTTTGTTAGGACAGCCACACACTCGCAAGAAGTGTGAGAGGCTGTGTGTGTGTGTGTGTGCGTATAAAAAAGAAAGCCAATATCCCGAGCAAATTTCAGTGAATTATGGCAAATTACATTCTTATCGATTTGTCCATTTTTAGACCCAATACTCAAAGCAGGTGGGGGGCCTATTGGGTTTGTCAGCGTGGTGGAATCTATATTATATATATTCTTGATCAACATGAACAGGTACATTGACAACTGCTGCTGTCAAAGTTGACACACTTTAAAATCATTATTTAGTTCTGAGGTATGTGCTATGCCTTCGCTAACTAAGATAAGTAACTCTATGTAAGCCCTTTGTTATATAAAATATGTTGAGCAAGATGTGCAGGGTCTTTTTTAGTCGCCATGCTCGTCTCTAGCCTTTCCTATTAGTTTTTTTTCAACATGTTCCTCCTCAAAAGCGTTATTGGACTGAGCCGATACTTTGAGCTGATTTTTGCCGCTTGTTCCAGTTCAAGTTGTGGTTGTTGTTGTTGGTGCTGCTTTTGTACACCTTCAAATTACCGTATATAATAAACACGCCCAGGAACATATGAAAGGTGGTACATGGCATGCGTTTATATTGCCAACGGCAATGACCAAGGAATGCCATTAAAGCAGTCACTTTCTGCACATCCTGTATACAGTATCCTGTATCCTGTACACTCCATACCGCAGTACAGTCTGTACTCCATACTCTACGCTGTGTAGTGTGTTTTCCTTATTGGCCACAAAGACAAATACGAATTGAGAGCTTAACACATTGGGGTCTTTTATATGGCAAAAGCAGTCGAAATGTCCATTTGTTGTGTTAATTCGTTTACCTTGAAATTGACAGATCACTCAACCGCATTCGATTTGATGCGATAAAACAAACTCCACATTTGAGCAGCCTTTCGTACAGCTACGCATACGAATTACCGTAGCAGTCAGAGTGTGTCTGTGGACGGTTACATGAATTTATTTCTACATAAATTCATTTTACTAATTTGAGCTCTTGGCTTTGTCTGTTGTAATTTCGTTTAAGTTTCACTATGAAGATTAAATTTTTACTTAAAAAAAATATTAAATTTAAGAGCGTAAATAAATACTACTAAAAATAGTCACAATAACAAGTTGGAACATGTTTGTGCCGGATTTCAATAAAATTTATTTATAATTTATGGTAAATTTATTCAAATATTTATATTTCATTAATTTCTAGCGGTTTTATTGTTAAACTTATTGCCTGTCAAATTTATTTGGAATCACTGGAGTGAGATCTAAATTCATATATTTATTTGTAAGCCGAGATTTGGTTGTGGGTACCGTTATTTCAGTGACAGTCAGCACAGTTGAAAGGAGTTTCAACACAAATTGCCAAAGAGAAGAGAAAGTGGTGAGAGAGAGAAGAAGTAAACAGAAGGCAGGCAAAATTATCTGCTTCGATTTACTGTACGCGCAACGTGGTGTTTTAGCCTCTTTTTGGTTCTGGTAATAAGATAACCTTATTGCATATGTTTATATTACAGCCAGTATCTCGGTGTGCCCCCGTGAGCGTATGTGAGTACGGAAGTATGTGTGCACTTGAGGCGAAAACACCTAACAGCCGTTGACGCTTAAAGACGACACCGCCCCAAAATAAAGCAAAACCTTAGGCCCACCTGCACCCAGCCCCCCAGCCACGCCCATACGACAGACATCAGACTGTGGAGGGGCAGTAGGTAGGAAGTGGGAGTGGCTGTGGAAGATAGCTGTCGTATTTGTGCTCAGTGCTGCCTAATAATGTGATTGCCTTGTTATGGTTAAGCCATATAATGTAATATGTTCGTATGTATTTGTGTTTGTACGGGTATTTGTGGTGTGTGCGTGTGTGTGCGAGTGTGTGCGTGTTGGATTCACAAATTCATTTTTATGATCATGTGAAATTTATTAATATTTATTGTTGTATTTGTTTGCCTTTGCCACCATCGGCACTTCCATTCCCACTCCCATTCCCACTCCCAATCCCCATTCGAGTTCCCATTCCTAATCCCATACCCATTTCCAATCCCCATTCATATTGTGGATGCTACTTGTGTTGCTGCTTGTGGCATTTTGCTTATTGTTTTTATATGTACTCAACGCCAGCAAACGGATAAAACACACATTTGCAATACAACGCTGCTATCTATTTGCAACATTGTATCTGTAGCTGTCAATTGCCAGCCATGGAGAAGGTGACCCAAGGCCATACTCCGAGGAGCACTAGAAGGACCACACGCAGTCTAAAACGAAAGCCAGGTTAGGTAGTGTACTGCTCTCAACCAGGTGAGTTTTAGCACGTGCATGAAATTCGCGTAAATACAAATTATCTAACGTATTTCCAGCTGCATTCAGATCCATTCGAACCGTAAATTACCGAATGTGTCCATGAATTCTTATCAATGCTCATGCAGCTTGCCACTTAATTTGCAAACACAGCGCAGCACAGCATCACAGTGAATGGCAAACAATACACCGTGACTAGTTTAATTGTTCTATACAAAAGGCTAAGGTAAAAAATAAAGGGCTTAAAATACTCTAAGTCTACTACAATAATATGCATAGAAAATATTTAATTGAATTGAATTCTTTTTGCTTATAGAATTTATTACTTTATAAGCCATTCGATTGTTTGCTTGGAATATCGCTTTATTTTGTATAGAATTCGATTATTCAACAATTTTACTATGCATTTATATATTTAGTTTATTGTGAGGAATTCATTTAGCTTTCAAACAAATCGAATTTTAGATGAAACTAAAATTCTTTTAACACAAAATAAGATAAATTGTACTTTTTTGTCATACCTTTATACTAAATACTTTACCTATTCATCCAATTTTTTATCATCTATAAATATTACATTATTGTTACCCAGTAAATCATGACACAAACTTAATGATAAAAGGAAAGTAAAAGAAATGCACCGATAGTTATTCGATAAATAGCTTTAAATGCGTTTAACGGTAACTTTTTCATGGCTTCTTTATTATGTTCTTACTTTTACAGTTGCAGCGATTCCAATTGTATAAGAACTTTACCGTTACTGTCTACGGTAACGGTAACGTTAATGGAGACGGCATGAAATCAAATCTCATGCAAATTATACGCCTTTTTACGCATTTACACAATGATATTGGCAAGGACAAGGACAGAGAAAAGACGAAGATGGAAATGGAGATGGAGATGGAGACAAGGACAGCAGCAGCCAGTGCAACAGAGACAGCAATACATATAGATGCTGAGGGATTGTGGCTGCGTTGAATGCTTATTTGGATCGAGTTCGTTTAAGGGTTCGACATCGGCAACGGCTTCAGTGTCAGTATCAGGTTCGGGTTCGCGTTCAGGTTCGGGTTTGGAGTAACTCCCCTTGTGCAATACGTTGGAGATGCGGTGGTTAAAAGCACCATTTAAATGTGCCTTCAATTGCTTAAAGCTCGGAGTTTTGAGCCCTTGGCACAGACTTAAGCTGCTCGACTGCAGTGAGCCCAGTTTTAGACTTGAAATCTTTTCGACTTTTCCCAGAAAGTTATCAACATTCATTGTAAGTTCTGAAAGTATTTTTAAAACAAGTCAATTTAAGTCTATTATGTTTCACATTTCTATGAAATAGCTTAAATAAAAATATTTAAATTGTATATAATTCAGCATATACCTTTTAAAATCAACACTTGTGCAGGATATGCGGCAGGAGGAAACGCTGTCGCTGATGAAGCATCTTCGTTGACGTCACATCAGGGAACGAGGCGTGTGGCATGTGGCATGTGGCACATAAGGTTGAGATATTTACCAATGTTCCGGGACGTCGCATATGTCGGCCTCGACTCTTTCTCCTTCTCCTTCCGCTTCTCCTACTTCGACTCCTCTGCCAACTGGGAATGAGGGCCGTCTCCAGCCTACAGCACCAGACACGTCTCTCGTTACGTTTTACATTTCGTATCTGATTTTTTGTGCGTGGAAATTTAATTTGTATTTCATCATACGAGTACTTGTCTGCCGTCTTCTGTCTGCCGTGCGGTGTACGGCGTACGGTGTATGGCGTGTGGCGTGCCGGTTATCCTGCCGAGGTTCTGTCAAGCCTGTCTTAAGTCCGGGGCCCAAACGCTCACTCGATGCCAAAATAATATTAAATAAAAGTTAAAAGTAAAATTCCTTGGCAAACGAGCAATTCAAGGGCGCAGTGGGCGTGCCATTCACACGTACACACTCAAAGGCGTCAAATTAATCGAGAGTTAATCGATTTTTTTTCTGATTCTCTAAATCTTGACAGAAAATTTCTTCTTTAAGTTGCAATAAAATTATATTTGTTTAAAGTACTGTCAGTTTGGCTTCGCAATGTCTTAGATATAAATTAATAAGAATGTGTCTCAAGTATGTCAAGTTAACAATCAACCCTCGCTCTTAATGTGTGCAAAGAATTTCGTCATTTGTCAAAATAGCAAAAATGAATTACACTTATCATCGTTTAATGTTTGTTTTGCCAGCAACTAGCAAAGACCACAACGAACGCTAAAGAAAAAGAGAGAGAGAGAGAGAGAGAGAGAGAGAGGGAAAGCTTCTCAAAAAGTAAGCAGAAGAAAAGAGGTGACAAGCTTCATTCATAATGAAAGCGCGAAATGTAGTTTATCAAGCTATTAGTCCGCTGAGGCATGCCATAAGGCAGAAAGACAGACGGATTCAGTCAAAGTGCAAGATGCACTTAAGCACATGCACATACACAGACATACACGCCAACAGACACTTTCACACACACACACACACCCACATATTTACGTACACACATCAAGGGCTGTGGCAAATACAAGCAACATCAGCAAATTGCAGTTGTGTGAAGCCCTCAACTTGGCTGATGATAGCAAAGACTACAACAAAGATGCACGAAGAAGTTGCCAGAAGTGCTTACCGCTCACCACAGCCCTTTTCGCAGACCCACTGTGCCCTTTTAACCAAACACTTGCCCATTTTATACACTCAGAGAAATAATTTATTCCGTAAATTTCTAATTAAATTACTTAACATCCACTTATAAAGCATTTTAAATTATTACATTTAATATAATGTAAATAAAACTTTTCTGTATACAAACTCCTCACTTTTTCTCACTGTGCACAGTGGACTAAACTACAGCTGCTGTCGACTGCCAGAGAAATATAATATAAATAACTTTAAGTACATTTGATTTTTCACAATTTTTGTGCAATTTGTTTGGCTGCCGTGCGACGAGGTGCTTTATAGTTGCAAATAAGAGCAGATAAAGTAAAAATAAATAAATTATGTGAAGTATGCGGAGCGACTAAAAATGAATGCTCTGCAATGGCAGACGCGGCGTATGCGTAATATGCAATTATTTGCAGTCACTGCGATTCACCGTCATAAATATCCAAGCGTTGCACGTGTGTGCAATTGCATTTTGCTCCACTCCCCTGTCCCCTCGTCGTATGTCTATCATTTGTTTCCAGTTTTATTTTCATTTTAACATTTTTCCATTTTTTCATTTTTAATTAAAGATTCCATGAGTTTCCTATAAATTATGCGTTAAATGTGCAGACACACACAGTCGATGTTTAGCTCAGTTTGTTGTTATGATACACATGTGGATGACTTTATTTTGAGAAGACTTATGTCTAACTCAGCAAGCAAATAACTGAGAAAATCTTTTAAATGAATAGGTGTTCAAGTACTTTTGATATTCACTCACATTGAAGTTAACAGAAATTAACAATTAATCTTGATCTTTTTATTTCTTTCTACCTTCTTGATGTTGTTGTTCCTAAGCGATTTCTCATCAAAACACTCAAATATCGCTCTGAATTTCTTACTCCAGCTCTACTCAATCATATACACAGTATTACACACATTTGGTGCCTATTTGGCTGTTACATGAAACTTTTGGCACCTCTTGTTGCGATTTGGAATTGCCAGTCGTAAATCTCAGCGCTGGTAATTTATGCCTATGCCAACAAGAAATGGCGACAACAAAAAACTATATGCATTGAAATTTTTGATGCAAAACAGCAAAGATTTAACAACTAGCAGCTGACATTAGAGCAGAACAAGCAAGGGAGTGAATGAGTGGGGAAAGTGTGAAGAGCACAAGGTGTGTGTATAGTTATCATGCCAAGGAACAGCACAAGAATGGAGGAAAAGGAGGAAAGCAAAGGAAGAAAAGAAGAAGTGAAGAAAATATGGCACTCATTTACATGCAGGGAAAACAGTGAACGGATGCTAAAGCTAAAGGCAGCCAGGATGGCAGCTTGCATTTAGCATATTTGCCACTCATCTGCTACGACGGCTGCTGCCTTATGCATCCTTGATGGCTTCTGCACCCTGTATAACACCGCTACGCCTCTCTTCGGCCTGATGTCTGCTAACCCTGCGCAGGCGCAACATTTTGTCAACAAAAGAGAGCGAAAACATGACCTGTAAGTTGACTCAAGACAACTTTTGGCATAGACTTCTTTGTATCATATGTAAATGAAGCGATGTCTAGATTAAGGCGTGGTCCAAGAAGGGGGCTTGAGTGTTTGGTTTGGGGTTGGGGAAGCCACTCGCTTTAGGCACCAGCTGCAACTGAAGAAATGATACCTTGATGGCAAACCCTTTTCCTAAGTAACTCATAACTATAACAAGCATGTTTATAATCTGCATAAAAGTATGCAATACATTTTTAAAGTAGGAGTATCTACCTCATCCTTATGAGTGTATGTGTGTGTGTGTGCTGTTTACATGTAAGCTGCTTAAGTCTAAATCCTTTTTGTTATGTCAAGTAGCATCGATTCGGTTTGGTTGGGCTTAGATATCCGGTTGTCCCAGCAACTGTCCTGCGGCTATTTAGCATAGTCCCTAACACAAGTGTGTGTACGTGTGCGTATGTGTGGGTATGTGTGTACATGTGTGTGTGTGCTACAATAATCAGCAATATCGAAATGCTTAAACAATGCAAAGGTCAAACAATAATCAGAAGTACATAAGCCTAAAATCAACTTAATCTTTGCAATGTTTGAAATTAGTTGAAAATAAATAACTCTGTCTTTTTAAAGCACAGCTCACAGAGTTCGAGAACTTGAAGGCTTTTTTGTAAAACTATTTAGGGACAAAAATATGTAAATATCAGCGCACAAAACTTAACGAAATCATTTATCGATTATGTATCGAAACAAAATGGTTACTAAAAAAGAATATATGAGCGGAGGGGAAAGGGGCAAACACGTGTGTTTGGCTCTCGTTTGGGCAACGCAAAGTGGACATAGGAAACAGGACACAAAATCTATTTACGGATAAACCCATGCATGGATGCCAAAGGCAGCATTCTTGGTCCCAGCTGCTACTCGGGATAGTTGGGTTCAATACTGGCCAAGTGGGTTGAATAAGCATCCGGTTTTTGTTGCCGTCCTGGCCAGATTGGCCATCACATGTCAATTTGCCAGCAATATATTTTAACCCTTTATTATCTTCAGTTCACTCATAACGCTATTCGCATTTTTGGCAGCAGACGAGTAGCGGTAAGAAAAAAGTGTCTGCTTGAGGATATATAAACAGATCCTGTTACAATATATGTATTCATGGCAACTGATTTCTTGGGGAACAGAGCAAGAAGAGTTGAAAGAAGTTATGAAGGATTGAAAGTAAAATTGTAGTTCACTTAAGTATAATTAATTCTTTTATCTTACGTTAAAGTTTACTCTAGTAAATTAAACCACATTTAGTGATGAAAAAGTCTGCTTAAATACTTAAATTATTTAAAAGTCGTTTAGTCTCTTATATTTTCAAATTTACTTTTTTCTCTAATACATGCTTTGATGATTAATAATGTAGTTAGTTGTGGATTGAATGCTTTGTTTCCCCGTGAAAGCAAGGCATTAGCATTTAACCTTTAATCTATAATTACCTTAGACATTTTGCACACATTTTTGGCATGTGTTGTGCATGAGGGTGCAAAGGTCGCAGCTCCTTTAGACACATTTTCTTCTTATTGTTGCTGGCAATGCGAATTAAATATTTGTTTAGAATATATCAACTCATATTTCTTACACGTCATTGTGCATGCGAGATTATCATTGTCATAAATCATACAACAATTTTTCCATAAATATTTACAAAAGGGCACAGCACGAGAGCAAGTGAGAGAGTTAGAGGGAGAGGGAGAGAAAGAGAAGGAAAGATGAAGGGAGCGTGGTAGGGAGTAGCAGCAGGAAGTCATGATAAATAGATGCTGTGTGTGGAGTGTGGGGTAAACGAGGTTCATGGCACAACGCAAGAAGGCGCTTGGCTTTCAAATGCAAAACGCTTAAAAATTATAATATACAAAAGTATATATCAATTTTCTTATGCAGCAACTTTCTTGCAGATATGCACGATTTTTAAGGAATATGTAAATCTATACGTGTTTTCTGAGCTGAGTCTATGAACTGAAAACATCTTTGATGAACTTTCAGTTGCAGTTGGAATTGCATTTTCCACTGAATTCAGCTGACAAGCTGAAGCAACTCGACTCAGTCTTCTACTGTGCATGCACTTAAGGAAAAATCTATTTTGATTTTAAATCAATATAACAATAAAAATACCTTCACTCTTTCTGAACACTAAGTTCAAAAACTGTATATATTCCTACTCTAGTTCTATTTTAACTCTTATGAATTGAAGTTTTTGGCTTGTTGCTACTCTTTTTGCGCAGTGCACTTGTATTTGAAAGCACGTGTGGCTGTGACACACAAACTGCACTTTCCTTCGTTTTGCACCTGCCAGGAAGAAATTGTTTTTAGTAAGTCACTCATCATGCTTGTCCTCTGCTCAAACACAACTTTTGCAAGATGTTGAAAGGCCCATCCATACTCAAGTCACAGCAAAGTCACACACTCACTCATGCGCCCACCTGTGCAACGAGGGGCTGGGCTGGGTGTTAGGGTGTGGGTGTGGGCGTGGGCGTGGCAATGCGGTAAAACTGCAAGTTATTTTGCGACGCTGCTGCCATTCAAAGCTTATAGTTGATGAGGCGTGTTATGTGCATTTTATTTGCCCCGTTCGCTTCTTTCTTCCCTCTCCTTTCCACTGTTCTTGTTTTATTTATCTTTTCTTTTTAGACCGCGTACTCTAAAAAAGATTAGAATGGTCTATTAAGTTTGTCAGAAGCAAAGTGTGCGGAACAGGCAGAAGGAGGCGTGACCGACCCCATAAAGTATATATATTCTTGATCAGCATCAACAGACGAGTCGATATAGCAATGGCAATCATGACAAAAATGGCAAACTATCAGAGCTACCGTAACCAAATTCACACAGTACGTGTGTGATACCATTAAAACTGTTCTCACTAAGTTTATACCGGATCGAACAACTATATCCCATAGCTCCCATAGGCCAAATCCGTCGAACATTGTAAATTTGTATGGAAAACTTCGCACTAGAAAGCGTACGAGGACTTTTACAGTCGGCTCTCTCGACTGCAGCCTTTCGTACTTGTTTTTTTTGTGATCCTGCCACAAGGGTCTTAGCAAGTCGTTCAATCTGTGTGAGTGTGTGTGTGTGGGGGGGTGTGTGTTTGTGGGTGTACTGCACACACTCGTGTTGTGTTCTCGTGAGCGAGGTTATGCCATTGCCGCAACGATACTTTGAAAATTGCATTCTGAGGTTTTTGCAGGCGTTTCCTTATGCTTTGATCGAGTCTTGTCTCACTTCGACTTATTGACTTGCCACCCACACTAAAACACACTCATGTGGCTTTTATTAACAGCAGAGTCAGTGAAATAGCAAGCATCACTCACTCACACACACTCCTTCACTCATTCTTCTTTGGTTGCTACACAGCAGTCGCTAATGAGCTGAATCCTTAGCGAAGGATAACTCATCAATTAATCACATCGCAGCCAACGAAGTCAAGTCAACGAAGCCAAAGTCAAGTACCGTTTACCCGCCAACAACAATCATTCACAGCTTCAATACATTTACCTGTATAATGGATATATTTAATAAATATTAAAAGTGCTCTAATTAACCAGCTGCTGGCGAAGTTGTATTGAATGAATTTCAAATATTTCAAAGACAACAATAATGAATTGGAAGTAAAGTTGATAGAGTTCTATAAATTCCTTTAGTTTGATTAAGTAGAAGAGAGTCAACCAAAAAGTCTACTACTTTTTCTACTAAATTGTATTTTTGTGCAATTTAAGAAAACTGCTAGCTAACAAAATAAAATGATATGGAAATAATGCAGAATTTCTAAATCAGATTGCTCTCCCTAATGACCAGTTGTTGGATAATTAAACCAATTTAGCAGTCCGTTAGACAGCGACAACAATCTTGCAAGTTGTGGGGAATAACTCTCAATGAATTGGGTATTCAAGAAAGCAGTTTCTTCGAATGCTGTTCAACAAAACTATGAATAAAAGGCCAGCAAATCTGATTTGCAAGCTGTAGTGGGTGTAAGCCAGGCAGCCGCAAGTGCTTGCTCTGTGTCTGGCCATCCATAAAGGAATCAAATGAAAAGCGAGCAGAGAAATGGAGGTGTACGGTGGTGTGGGGTGGAGAAAGTGTTCGGCCTACAAGTGAAATGGCTTCAAGAAGGTGCTGCATTGCATGAAAATGAGCTTGTTTTATACAGTTATGCAGTCGAGACTGGCACACCTGTGTAGCCTTAGTCCGCTTAGCACTCACACCTGAGCCAGACAAAAAAAAAAAGATAAAGAAAAAAACAGCCAACAGAACTGGCTGCGGTGTCTACTCTTGCCCAGTTGTGATTTCTCACTGACAAAAGTCCAAAAAAACAAAAAGAGAAAGCACAAAAATAAAACACAGTGGAAAAAAGGCACTTGGCAAGTCGAGAAGAAGAACGGATTTCAGTCTTGAATCCATTTTCATTTTCATTTTCATTTTCATTTGAAATTCATGTTTCGTTTTACTACTCGCTTTTCCATTTCCCATTTCCCAGACTGACAGTTTTCTAGTTACTCATATTGCCTGATGTCTCCCTGTTGGCTGCTTGTCCCACCTGTTTACCTCTAACCGAACATCAATCTGATTGAGTTATCAAATTTCTCGCATTAATTGTCCAGAACAAAAAAAAAACTCTCAAAGATAATTCAAATGTTTAACCAAAACGAATTTTCGGCTATTTGGCAAGCAACATGAGCATTACGGCTTTTCACCTGTCTGTCTGCTTTTGGCCATCTCCATCTAACCATATTTCACGGTCACAAAAGGGCTAACATTTTTGGCCTTTTTCAATAAGGCCCAATTCGTATGCAGCTAGCGTATTTGCATCTTTTGGCTTATACCTTCATAAGTATCTTCATATAACGAGATTCCTGTTTCGTTTTACAGTTACAGATACTTCTCCTCGACTCATCTAATAGACAATGTGGGAATCTCTACGTAGTAGTCCAATTATTTGCATTGTATCTCATATAAGAAGTAGCTATATGTATCTATCTAAATATTCTTCTTAGTTCTAGCTAAATCTATACTGTTATCTACATTTATTTTAATTTCTATATGCTATGATTAGATCTATCTATTTCCATCTAAGTTTTTGTATCTTTAAATGTATCTTTATTCATGCCTACATCCCTCTATGCATCTGCACATATTTTTATTACTTTATGTTTAGCTATATCCCCTTATACGTGTAAATACATTAGTATAGCCATAGCCATAAGTATAGGTAAAGCCCTCACTGCATAGCTCACCGTCAAATCTTTGTATCTGCAAGATGTGAAAAGTATCTATATGACTTCTGCCTTGAAAAACAAGTTGATTTTATTTCAGCGCTTGCAGCCTTCTGGCTGTTGTCGACTTCTGTTTATGCAAATAAGTAAATGTACAAGAATTATGGTAAAGTCAGCCCCTATTCTAGTGGAAAAGTGGTGTGTGTAGGCGGTACGGGGAACGACGGGGAATAAGAAGATTTCACCGAGAACAGATCGAACTGCCAAGAAGCAAAATGCTCAGCCAGGCTCGTAATTTGTTATGCATATGTTGCGTTGGCTGAGAAAGTTATGACGGTTTCGTTTTGTATCTGCTTGGATTGGATTGGAGAAGGCATTAAATTCGAAATATGAAATGTTTCAAATGTTGGCTACTGATGCTACACGTGAAAAGCGTTGTTGGCTCCCCCAACCCCCTCCCAAAAATGTGGCAACTAAGGAGCTGAACCGAAAGCCGCTCAAAGTCGGTCTGAAGTCAAGGATTTGCTTCAATTGTGGGTGTGTGTGTGTGTGTGTGGTTGTGTGTGTGTTTATGCTTGTGTGTGTGCCACCTTTCACCACAAATTGAGTTGATTGTCGACATTGAGAACGTGGCTAGACATTGTTCAAATGCTTCAACTTGTTGTTATTGTTGTTTTGGCTTGTGATTCTGATTCTGATTCTGAATCTGATTCTTGTATTCTGATTCCATGTGCCCTGTAAATTCGCCTAGTAGCGCATATTTGCATAAGTTAAGGCCAGCTCCAGCTCCAGCTTCAACGCCTGCTCTCCCACTTCCTTCCAATTGCTTTCAGCACCTTCATCTCCATTTCCATTTCCACGAACTTATCGACTTCGGCAGTCTGGTTGCATTTTTTTTCGAACGTTACCCAACATTTGCCGAAAAGAAAAAAAAAATGTCAAGGCATTTTATTTTATTTGGTAAATTCTATGTGGCTGGCACGAGCACTTGCTAAACAAAGCAGCAAAAGAAAGAAAAACACAGCACAAAAAGAAGAAAGGAAAGCAAAAGGAAATGGGTGGGAGGAAAAGCGTGATAAACTGGAATTTTCTTTCATCTCGTCTCGGCGGCTACAGCGAATGACACTGAAAACGGGATGCTGACAACTCTCTGATCCAAACGAGCTTTGTTAGGATTTAACCATGTTGCATGCTAATCAGATTAGTTCCTGTTTTTACCTCTTTTTTTAGCCATGCTTCGGGAACTTGGCCCAGTTATTCTGGCCATTTATTCATTGCTAAACTAATGTCAAAACTTTGTCTGTTTGAGCCAAATGGGTCAAAGAGTCGTTTTAAAATTATGACACTTATACCAAGTTAATACAAAATACCAATAAATTAATTAAATGCAATTTAATATTTTTAATTAAATTTAAATACAATTTTTTATACATTTCTGATGGAAAAAATTCATTTAAAACAAACATTTTTCTTCAATTTTGTAGAGTTGGTTTAGCTAAAAATATATTTTAATGTAATCAAGACAAATTTTCAATTATATTTTTGAGGGAAATTTAGTTTTTTTGTATTTTTGGAATTGTAATAAATTAAATATAAATAAGAAACAAATCAAATCTTGCGTTGTGCTCTTAATAAAACAATTTTAAGAGTTACTATTCATGATAAAACATTTCTAAGTATATATTTGGTTGCTTTTATTTTAAGAATTAATAATTGGCTAAGAATAAAATGTTGTTTTTAATATTTTTGTTATATTTCAATTCATACTCCTCGTTTTTATTATTTTAGAAACTAAACTTATTCAATCTAGTTTCGGTCACGTGTTAAAGAGTCTTCTCTGCCGCATCCAGTGACCTCGGTTTAAACTTATGCGATATGTTAACTGTCAGCAGCTTAAAAACCACAAGGTTCGTGCCCGGGCAGCCATAACTTGAAATGGTGTAAGTGAAGCGCACTTTCGTGTCATCTACACACATTTAGCCACTCACTTTCGCACGCACACACACAGGCACAAACTGACAATCACACAGAATATTTTTCAAAGAATTTTCATCATCAATTTTTTACCTCAACCAAAAAAAAAAATGCAAACTAAAAAAAATCGTAACCAAAAACACAAAAAACTTTACACTAAAAACAATTAGAAACAACACGAAACAATTAGAGAATGAAAAATGTATAACGACTCAAAAAGGAATAGGAAAGTGAGGAAAGTCAGGAAAAGCTCAAGAGCCAAACATCGATAAATGGAGTGAAAAGGCCACGCCCATTTGCAGGCAAATTAAGTCATTTAAACTTTTGAAGCGTGTGATTTTTCTTTCCGGCCGTATACCAACGCCCATGCAACAATAGAAACAAAACCAACAACATGACTTCGGAAATGTTTTGGGCCGAAAAATGTTATTTATTGCGTCTTTATGCGCATTCATCAGCAACAACAAGAAAAACAAAAACAAAAACAGAAACAAAAACAAAAACAACAAGTGGAACAAGAGCAAAAATAGGCGATACTTCCACCGTGTGCTCGTTCATTTGTGTGTGCAGACTTTGCGCAGCACTGCATGCGTGTGTGTGTGTGTGTGTGTGTGAGTGTAAGAGTGTGTGTACAAAGCTACTTAACTTGTCTCTGCATTGCGTACGTGGTCATGTATGAGAGCGTGAGCTTCACATGAGCAACACGCGCACTTGACATTTATGTGCGAAACGCAACTGAAGTCCCCTCCTACAATCCGTGGCCCAGCCCTCTTCTGCGCCCAGTCACGCACTCGTATATCGAGGAATTGTCAAGTTGTCCCAAAGAGTTTTTCCAGCATTCACTTATAACTTCCCGCTAAGATTTCACATCCTAGTGTTCTATATTTATCTAGTCAGTATTGAGTTTTCGCTTAAAATACTCAATTAACTACACTATTTTTAACACAAGACAGACAGACAAACATAAAAATATTTTAAAGGTTTCATTTAGTTCATTTATTGTACCCACTATTTGTCTACCTTGTGTATTCCAAGTCATTTCTTTATTCATCCAAAGACTCAAGTAATTTACTGTGGATGCTGCATTCAATCTTGTGTCGTCTAAGTAAACAGAGTCTTAAAGTTCTTTTGTGAATTCCATCTGCCCTGTCCTCTCTCTTGAAAAGCGAGTGTTCCAGAAGGAGGTGCATTAGAGTCATCTACATATTTTGCGAAACTTCTCAAAGCAAGCCTTTGGTAATCACTAAAGCAAAACAACTACAACTACATCGTTTAAGTCCATATCACGTGTAAATATGTTGAATAGTGTTGGACTTAAGACACTACCTTGGGGGAGTCCCCTGCTCTGATGGGCTTGGCAACTATTCACTTGCACATTGTAATAATTTATTGAATTTATAAAAAAAAAAACTAAGTATTAATTAATTTGTTGTATACGTTTTGATAAGTCAGTAAGGAACTCAATTTAAAATAGAGTTATCAATGTATAAACACGAAATGCCATGAACTGATTAATGATTTTTCAATAAAAACTATTTATGAACACCTTGATTAACTTTTAAAAAAGAAAATTCTTAAAACACAACAGTTGGTGATCATGAAATAGATACTAAAAAATTCGATTTAGTTTTTGAAGCTATTTAAGTCATTCTGTAATATAGTTTAGAACTATAAAAATATTTTTACTATTTTTACAAACTTATGGGCATAAATAAAAGGAACATATGTTTTTAAAAAGAAATTTTCTAAAGTCCCACGACATGTAAACACACAAAAGCCACTTTATTTTAAGAAATGCCAGAGAATTGTGCACTTATAAATCAAATATATATTTTTATGTGTTTTATTCGTACTATTTCTCTGCCGTAGTACATAATTTAAGGTATAAACAGTTGTTATTTTTATAACAGCAATTAAATGGGGTATACACAACTAAGCCGCAAAATGTCGAGACAATTTAATGGTCTTGTTTACCGTATGACAAAGGTGGTTACTGCAATAATTTATGGCAAGCAATTAAATAAACTTTTTTTTAAAACAAAACAAGAACATTTCTTGGCAGTTTGTCAAGTTTGCAGGTTGCCAAGTTAATGTTATCATAGAAATTAAAACAGAAATGCAAATTGAAGTTGAATAAATTAAGTTTGTTTTATTTTGAACGCAAATAACAAAGTATTAAATGAAATATATATTGATTATAATAAATATATAAATTTGTATGCATTTTATTTTATATGCTATAGGGGAATATACTACAGGGCATCTGCAATTCGAGCCGCAATTGGATACTTGCCACTTGTTTGTTGGTTTGATTGTAGCCACGTTTTATTACTTTTCTATGATTTATTTGTTGCAATTAAGTTGGCATTGGCCTTGGACCAGGATTTGTTATTGTTGGTTATTGTCAGCGACGCGGCGATAATTGCAATTGGCAAACGACGCGAAACTTGGAGCGGCTAAATGTAGTCGAAAAACGCGAATAAAAACAATCGCTAATGTGAAATTTGATTAGCATGTGGTGTGTTTCTGGTTTCACATGCTTCCCTTACTCTCTCTCTCTCTCGCTCACTGTTTCTCTTGTGTGTGTGTGTGTGTGTGTGAAAATGTGTGTTAGCGTGTGTTTCTGGCTTGTCAACAAACAGTTCACCCGCAGTTCGTTGCCGACCAATTTCCTGTTCCTGTATTTCAGTCGTTAATTGCGCGACGAAAGAGAAAACTTGAGTACTAAGAGAAAAACAAGTGAAAGTGAGACGCTTTCTCTCTCTCTCTCGTACTCTCCCTCTCGTTCTCTGCGCTGCTTGAGAGCGCCACGAACTTACTTCGGCATTTTTCGAAATTCGAATTTCGAATTGTGTGAATTTGCTGTGAAAGTGTTCCACAACTGTTGGGGATGCTGTGTATGTGCGAGTGCGAGTGTATGCGTGTTTGTATTGGCCGCCATTTCTGCTGTTTTAAAGCACGCAACGCACAAATCTAAAGGAGACAACAAAATGTATTGCATACTTATGGGAGTTGCTTAAAAGTTTCCTTTTCTTTCTTGGAACGTCACATAATTTGCTCTCGGCTACAACGGCTGACCAGCCAAGGGGGCGGCAGGGGGACACAATCTACAGGAATTTGTAGAGTAGTAGGGGCAGCATTATATTTAAAAGATATTTATTTGTTTAGGACCAAAGATTGAACATCATTTGTCCGTAAATCGCCGACTTCTTTCCATTTTTAATTTTGCTTACATTTCCAAAAATAAACCTAATCTTTGCCAATATTTTGTATTTCAAAGTCAGTTATTAATTTTAGAGCTCGCCTTTCCAATACTCTTTTGATTTTACCCATTTCGTCTGCCTTCTTAATTACTTTCAACTTTCATCAAAGCATAAAAACATTTGAACTTAATTCAATTAATTAAATTGTAAAAATGATTGAACCCAAAAGTTATTATGCTTGTCAAGCCACTAATTTCACAATCCAAATAAAAAGTTAATTTAAACATTTTTAAATGTCTTTTTAAATCTTAAATTTAGAAATTTTAGAATAAATTGTTCAAAGTTTTATGTTGTACATTTTTAAATACATAATTTTTTCTAATAAGTACAGTGAAAGCTCTACTAGCGGACAGCTGTCTTAGGAGGATACCTCCCTTAGCCGGACGAATTTTATAGTTTTTATACCCAATTGGGTTGGTGCGAGCAAACCTTGAAAGTCTGCCAGTCTGTCCGTCCGTTTGAAAGCCGAGATATCCGAGATGGTGAAAGCTAGAAACACCAGATTTTGTACATAGACTACTTTAATGTGCTGGTAGATCATACTTAGTTTGAATTTTTGCCACGCCCCTACCGCCCACGCGAATTGTAAAACGCATATTGAAAACGCGTTAACTTGAAAACTCATACAGCTATCGGCAAAGCAAATTCACATATTATGTGTAAAGTACTTTTATAATTATCCACACCAAGTTTGGTCCAGATTGGGCAACTATATCCCATAGCTTCCATAGGACAAATCGACTGAAAATAGTTCATTTGTGTGAAAAAATGGTGTGAGCAAGTGCAAGCCAGACAGAGCGTGCTTTTTCTTCTTCTTGCTGTGTCGCATTTCGATTCATATATCGATACAAGTTCTTAGTTCATTTAAGTGATTCAATATCGATATATTCATAATGAGCTCATGCTACGTTACTAAATATTCGATATTTATCAGCTGCTGTACTTTAGAGTACATCGTAGTTCAATTGAAGGAAGTAGTTCAGTAGTTCAATTTCCAACGAACGAACTATATCGGTGAATAGTTCAATCGAACATGTTCTGAACGAACTTATTCTTTACTTTTCTACTTCTTTTCTTTTTGCGATTGAAGCACGTGAGTTGTTTCCAGACATTGTCACCTAAACATATTTGTGTCTTGTTTCACATAAAATATACCGTCTAGGCCTCAACACCAAACAAAACAGCAAAACTTCTCAATTCACAACATCACTTATACAACGATTCAAATAGAAACCAAAAACAAGCTGAAACCATGGAAAGTTCGGGAGCAAATCGTGCCATGCGAGAACTGTATAAATCCATGCATTGGGATAAAGTGGAGCGGAGTCTGATAAAGATCGAGATGATCGGTGACAATTGGAAAGAGTTCCGCGGTCAAATCACAGGGCCAAAGGATTCGCCCTATGAGGGCGGTAAATTTTGGATTGATATAAAGCTGCCAGAGGGATATTCAATTGACGCACCACAGGTGCGCTTTATTACACGCGTCTGGCATCCGAATGTCTCACCGTATAACGGTACGATCTGCCTTGATAACTTTTTGGAAAACTGGACTGCAACCATGACAATGCGCACGGTGTTGCTATCACTGCAGGGACTGTTGTCTACCCCAGACCCGGATGAACCGCAGGAGGCCATCATTGGGGCGCAGTACACGGCGATGCCGCATATATTTGAAATGACAGCACAGCATTGGACCTATGCCTATGCAGATGGTCCGCACAAGTATGCCGCATGCGACACTAAGATCCTACATCTCAGGTACCTGGGCGTCGATGTCGACGAGGCTCGCCTTACGCTCTCCAAGGTCAACTGGGATCTAGAGAGCGCCAAAGACCGTCTCTTTAACTATTTACTTTAAATACAACGGGCGAATAACAGGAAGACGAAAAGACTTTAAATCAAATCACTTTAAGTCACAATAATTTGCAACTAAATGGAAATCAAATTGAAAAGAAAATGAAAATTATTAAAATGTTATTTTATTGCCCAGAAAAAGGTGTTGGATTTTTAATTGGAAGAAAAGAACTTGCGATGGCTTTCTTGTCCCGGCTTCAAATAGTTTACACTTTAGTAACCAATTAAAAGTAAAATTAGATTATAACAACAACATAACTTTTGATATTACCTCACTGATATATCAACCATAATTTGTAATACATTTCAATTGCAATTCAGTTTCACAAGTCTTACCATTTGAGCCACAGAACGATCAGAGTTTTAAGCAACAATTTCCCTTTGTTAGTAACAATCGCTTTATTTTCTGTCAATTATTTTTATTGCGTCACTTATAAAATGTATAAATTTGCGGTTGATTGTTTGTTGATTTCTGATGTTTATTTGAATAATTAAATTTGAAATGCATTTGGCAAATGGCAACTAAGCCAGGTAAAAGCTACTCTTAATCCCGCACTCAATTAAAATCAATTTTGACATGATTATTGTTATTAAGCTGCAAATGTTGTTGATGGCAAACCAACGCAAAGGCAAAGCAAAACCAAATTGAACATTGGGCTTTCCATGTGTATAACAAATAATTCACTAATTGATTGGATGCTCTTTGGACTGCTTTTGTTTCGACTGAATGCAACAGACAGGACGAATGCTGATTGAATTGAAGTCGGACTCGGAGTGCGACTGGGAGCTCGACTGGGAGCTCGACTGGGAGTTGGAGTCCAAGAGCTCGTCAAAGTCAGCGGCAGCTGCATTGGCGAATCCAGCCAGCAACTCGTGGGGAAAGGTTGTCGGTGGAGGGAGTGGGAGTGGGCGTGGCATTGGCTGAAGGAAAAAACCAGAAAAACAATCGTTCTGTGCGCTCCCTGGAAATTAAAAACACGCATACGCCCAGTGCAACGCACGAAAACGAGACCTAAAGCACAAAAAAAAAAAAGAATGAAAAAAAAGACACGCACAAAAACAATACGATTCAGCGGCTTTAACGTGTAACAAGTGATTGGACGTGTTTCCCCAACAACAAAAACACAGTGTGTGTGTGTGTGTGTCTGCTTGTGTGTGTTTGTTATTATCTGCCTGACAGCACAGTTGTCAGCAACCACAACACAATACTCCATTAGCTTTGTATTAATTTTCAGCTGCCTTTATTTAGCTGCTCCAAATCTAGCTGTTTTTCTACCTCTGATTCGCTTCAAAGCCGAAAAGCACAACAGTATTGAATTTCATGCGATAATTCGAAACTACAGTGAGTGCTTGTTACAGCGACTCTGCGCAAAACAAAGAACTTTTCCATGTGTCATGCGAATGAGGCATGAGTTCTGGGAAATGTGTCGCAAAACAATTTTAGTTTAATTAAAATGAACACAACGTTTTCCACTTTCGACTATGCACTCTTGGGGATACTCGTTTCAAACTATTCGATTATGCCTTTAGTTAAACCCCAGCAATACATCATCACTCGTTTTTGTTAACAACTTTATATTGTTTATTTAGGTTTAAGCGAATTGAAAGTTTTAACAAGTTTTGGCGACTGAATTGAAATATTTTTAATTTATAAACACTCATTTATGTTCATTTTAAGAGCTGAATTCGCTGGGCAAATGGCCTCGGGAATAAGGAAATTTCTAATTTACTGAAAAGTATGTTGGCAGACTAAATTTAAACATTATGCATTTTTTTGACTTGTTTTTATACCCTGTGAGGGTAAATTGGGTTTGTGTGAACAAACCTTGATCGTCTGTCCGTCCATATGAACGAAGAGATCTCTGAGATGGTAAAAGCTAGAAACACCAGATTTGGTACATAGACTACTTTAATGTGCTGGTAGATCATACTTAGATTGAATTTTTGCCACGCCCCTACCGCCCACGCGAATTGTAAAACGCATATTGAAAACGCGTTAACTTGAAAACTCATACAGCTATCGGCAAAGCAAATTCACATATTATGTGTAAAGTACTGTTTTAATTATCCACACCAAGTTTGGTCCAGATTGGGCAACTATATCCCATAGCTTCCATAGGACAAATCGACTGAAAATAGTTCATTTGTGTGAAAAAATGGTGTGAGCAAGTGCAAGCCAGACAGAGCGTGCTTTTTCTTCTTCTTGCTGTGTCGCATTTCGATTCATATATCGATACAAGTTCTTAGTTCATTTAAGTGATTCAATATCGATATATTTATAATAAGCTCATGCTACGATACTAAATAATCGATAAATTTATTATGATCTCATGCACGATACTAAATAATCGATAAGTGATTTTGATCTGCTGTTCAGCTGTAGCGTTCGAGTTGCGTTGACTAGAATCAATTGGATTTCTTATTGATTTAGCGCGCAAAGTGAAGATTTTTATAATCTCAGTGGCAGGATCGGACTTCTCACAAGGCACCTTACGGTCGGGTGAGCCTGACTGTACTTTGATTCTTGTTTAGCATGACAAAAATACTGCAGCCGTGGCTGTCCGTCCAAGGGAGCTTTCACTGTGTAATAAGACTATAATATTTAAACAAATATCCTTTGTTTTTCAACATATTCGTTATCTGTTGAAATAGTAAACAGTTGTAGAACTTTCATGACTGCATTTCAATTTCATTGCTCCATCCGGTTTGCTTCTCATTTACAGTTCTTTCAGTAAATAGGAGAATTCATTTATTTTGTCAGCTTCATCAGTCGGAAAAGGGAAACATTAGGCACATTTTAATCTGCAAAAAATATGAAATAATGTTGATCTTTTGGGTGCATTGGGCGCTTTTCCCCATCAAGGCGTTAATGTTAATTTACGACTTTCTAACGCTGCCCATATACCTTATATTGCAGGCACCCTGGAAAGCTGGTCTTGAATCGAATCGCGTGAGAGCAAAGATCATCAAGAGCGAAAGGAATGCATTGACCTACAGAACAACAGAGCCCCCAAGGTCCGTGCACATCAAGATACTGCAAGAGAACATCGATACACTGGAAAAGATGTTCAACTATGTGGCCAAGACATATGCGACTAAACAATGCCTGGGCACACGGCAGATTCTGAGCGAGGAGAACGAACCGCAGCCAAATGGAAGAATATTCAAAAAATACAACATGGGTGAATACAAATGGAAAACTTATCACGAAGCGGAGCGAATGGCCAATAATTTTGGACGTGGTCTACGTGAATTGGGACAGTCTCCGCATCAGAATATTGTCATTTTTGCCGAGACTCGAGCAGAGTGGTTAATTGCAGCCCATGGTTGCTTTAAGCAATCCATTCCCATTGTCACTGTATACTCTACGCTGGGTGACGACGGTGTGGCCCACTGTATTGCGGAAACGGAAGTGAACACGGTCATCACATCGCACGATCTGTTGCCAAAGTTCAAGACACTTTTAACCAATTGCCCCAATATAACGACAATCATCTACATGGAGGACCAGTTGCATAAGACCGAAACCGCTGAGTTCACTGAAGACAATCGGCTCAAAATTTTGCCATTTACAAAAGTTGTCAAGAAGGGAAGCTATAGCAAATGTGGTAAGTGGAGAATTGAATAAGAGGCTTAAATTATCTTCAGCACGGAGTCTTAGATTTAGTACTCTTAATACTAAGGTATATAAATCTCTCTAACTACTTTCTTTCCCTCCGTCTTGTGTACTCTCCAGAAAACGCGCCACCGAAAGAAGATGACATCGCCATCATAATGTACACATCCGGTTCGACGGGGACACCAAAGGGTGTGATGTTGTCCCACAACAATTGCATTGCGACCATGAAGGGCTTCTGTGATATGGTTAGTATTAATCCAGACGACATACTGATCGGATTTCTGCCACTCGCTCATGTTTTTGAGCTGTTGGTCGAGTGTGTTTGCCTCATGACGGGTATTTCCATTGGCTATTCGACTCCATTAACCCTGCTTGATGCGAGCAGCAAGATCAGGAACGGCTGCCAGGGAGATGCGACCGTTTTAAAGCCCACTTGTATGACCTCAGTGCCTCTGATACTCGATCGAATCACAAAGGGCATAAACGATAAACTCAACTCGGGATCAGTCTTCCAAAAAGCATTGTTCGACATGTTCTACCAGTACAAGATCAAGTGGAAAATGTGCGGATTTCAAACACCGCTAACTGACAAATTGGTGTTCCAAAGGGTGGCCAATTTGTTGGGTGGCCGTATGCGTCTCATTTTGTCGGGTGGAGCACCGCTTTCAGCGGAAACCCATGAGCAGATCAAGATGTGCCTCTGTGTGGATCTAATACAGGGCTATGGACTCACGGAGACGTGCTCGGCAGCGACTGTCATGGATGTGGCTGACATAAAATATGGACGAACTGGTGGTCCTCTGACCATTTGTGACATACGCTTGGTCAACTGGGAGGAGGGTAACTATCGAGTGACCAATAAACCCTATCCCCAGGGAGAGATTTTAATCGGAGGAGATTGTGTCTCTGTAGGTTACTACAAGCTGCCCACGAAGACCAACGAGGACTTTTTGGTGGAGGATGCTCGGCGCTGGTTCAAGACCGATGACATTGGTGAAATCCAACCCGATGGCGTGCTGAAAATAGTCGATCGTAAGAAGGATCTGGTCAAGCTTCAGGCGGGCGAATATGTCTCACTGGGCAAAGTCGAATCGGAGTTGAAGACTTGCGGCATTATAGAGAACATTTGTGTCTACGGTGACTCCACAAAGGAATTCACTGTGGCTCTGGTTGTGCCCGATCAAAATCAATTGCTGCAATTGGCTGCAAGCATTGGAGTGAGTGGCAAATCCTTTCAGGAGCTTTGCTCCTCCCAGGTCATGGAACAGGCCATACTCAAGCAAATCGCGGAGCATGCCAGCAAAAGGAAATTGCAAAAATTCGAAGTACCCATGGCTGTAACACTCTGCAAAGAGGTCTGGTCCCCGGATATGGATCTGGTGACTGCTGCCTTCAAACTCAAGCGAAAGAACATACAGAATCGCTATCAGAAGGAGATCAATCGCATGTACGCCTCCTAAACTGGACAATCAATCACAAATTCGAAGTACCCATGGCTGTAACACTCTGCAAAGAGGTCTGGTCTCCGGATATGGATCTGGTGACTGCTGCCTTCAAACTCAAGCGAAAGAACATACAGAATCGCTATCAGAAGGAGATCAATCGCATGTACGCCTCCTAAACTGGACAATCAATCACACTCAAACAGGGAACACTAACAAACACTTGTACACACACACACAGAGAGGTATCTAGACTCAGCCAGTTGTTTCCTGCTTTAAGTTAGGACTTTATTCTGTTTGCATGCTCACACTTTTTGTTAGGTTAATACACTTTCTATCCATTCATTTGTAGTCACATTGCTTTATAATTAGCTTAGGAAAGTTTTAGCTCATATCTAGTATATAATATATATATATGTATATTATGTGTATACACATTAATAGAGAATGAAGGAAAATGTGTCTTTTATTAATTGTGTAAGGCAATAAAGCAGGAATGATATTTGATTTTGGGATCTGATTCTTCTGACTAGCTGATCAAGTTTAAGTAATGTCAATCTTGAACATGCAAAGCAATTTGTAGTTACATGTTTTCTATTTAAAATTTCTGCCTTTTGCTTATAAATTTTGTTCCAATTAAACACTTAATTAATTTTTCTTGTTAATGCTTTGATTTCTTGCACTCCACCGCACCGTCTAATTTAGATTCATGTCACTCCTTGACTCAGAGGCAGCTTAAATTAAGTGTGTTTTTTTTTTATATTTGCAAACATTTATTTACTTGGTTGTGTCGGTGGGAAATGCATCAATCATTTGACCACACAACGTCGACAGATCCCGGGAGGAAATGTCAATTGGAAAATGCATTACCCATAAACCCCTTTTACAACCCATCCCTACCCATCCCCCCTGAAAAAAATATGAAAAGTATCCACAACCCTTCGTGGAGGCCGGCAGAGAGAGAGACAGAGAGCGTTTTTATGCCCTTGTTGCACTCGTAATTGAGTTCAGCGTAAAACAAATTAGCAGCAACGAAGTTTATCGAAATTTTATTTTCAGTCATCAATGGGTAAAATGAATACAGTTATAGTTACAGTTACAGATTGCATTGCATTCAGGTTTTAGCTGCAGTCTGCCAGCAAATTCAATTGATGAACTTTCACTAACTTTACAAATTGATCTGACCGAGCGTGACTGGCTGATAGATACCCTGTCGAAAAGTTTCTTGTTGTTGCGTTTTCTGCTCAAATGTAAACTAATTTTGCAAAAGTTTGCTATGATATTGATAACAATATTGAACGCATGATTTAAACAAAGTTAACAGAATGTTTGTAGGGCTGCTAGACTCTGTAGTCAAGTAGAGTAAGAGGGTGTTATGTGTTTGTCGTGCGTTATTCGCAGAAATTGAACAAAGCTGCTGGTATAAAAGTTGTAATTAATTTACAAAACGCATTAAAACTGTCCAAGACATTTCTCAGAATTAAGATGGTTGACTATTAATCTATTAATTCATCAACTGCAGTACTCCATGCTTCATTAACCCGGAGTCACTATTTCCAAGAAATTTATTTTACATTTAACAACTGCTGACCGCGGACAACACAATTCCTTTAAAAGTAAATAATTTGTAGAGTTCCGCGAATAACTTGATTACGCTTTCGTAGAAACCGTATATTAAAATGAATAAACTGGTTACATGCTAGTTACTCAGTAAAACAGTTAGAGCTTTTTTTGTTAAGCGCTCTGGGGTTTAACAGAGAAAACTATTAAATACTCCGAATAATTATTAATTTTGTTTCGGTGTCATGTTTTGTGTTGATGTCTGAGTTTTGTCGTTGAACTGCACTGGAACTATAAATACACTTGCCAGAAAAAGTATGCGTACAAGCATAATGCGAAACTTTAAAGGTGTATAAATATGATTAAAACTACTTTAATGATCTGGAATGTATTTTTTACTGAATAACACATTAATTATAAACATTTGTCATGAATTTTCATTTAATTATATTGAAAACTTATTTTTATTTATTTAATATTATAAAACAACATCATATATTCAATTAGAAAAAGTATGCGTACAAACTAAAAAATTAAAACAAAAGTAACTTTTTTTTATAGTAAAACAAAACAATTAGTAGGAAGTTGGATTTCCCTTCCGTTTCTTAGTCTGATCCAATCTTTTTGGCATTGATGCGACTAATTTCCGGGTAAATTCTACACTGGCAAAAATAATGGTTAGACAAGTTTTCTTTAAAAAAAAGTATGAGTAAGAAAATAAAAGTTTAGGTATGGAGTTAAAGAAAGTAAAAACACTAAACTTTTATGTCTTAAAAATTAATAAAAGTAAATTTTTCTTAAAAATATTTGATGCTAAGCATTTTTACAGCTAAAATGTGTTATACGGTACAATAAAATAGTCACAACATAACTTTTTTTTGCAGTGTATGCTTATTTAGGATTTTGCCAAAGTAGGAGTAACTCTGATGCTAGAAGAACACGCAGACTATGCTGATAAAATATGCCAGCATCATTAGCTCAACATACCCACAGAAGCTGAGCCAAAGGAAGGCAATGAGAGGGGCAGAAAGAGAGAGAGGGAGAGAGATAGAGCGAGAGGGGGGTAAGCAAGGTAAACCGCATGCCAGTGCTCGTACTTGTGCAATTAAAAACCTAGCATAACGGTTAATATGTTGCCCTGTACTGTACTCCCCTACCCATTCCCATCCCTGCTATGCTTTTCCCAGGCGAGACGCCATTTTGCCAGTTTACTGCTGTCGGAAACGGAAGCGCGTTCATATAACACGCATATTTATAGCAATTACAACGAGCATGCAACGTATGCAATGCTCATTTGCCTTTCCATAGATAAACCCTCGTTTTCATCTTTGTTCGCAACCTTTAACCCCATGACCACATCCCTACCCCCGCACCACTCTATGCTTCGCCCCGTTTTCCCCTAACACAGAACAGACTTAATGCCAGGGACATCCACAATTTATGACGCTTACAAATTGTCCAAGTTTATGGTTTTCATTTTTGTATATCAACTAAATACACACACACGCAGACGCACACACAAGCACACACACTGGTATATATAAAGGTGTGTATAATTATGGCGTTGCGACACGTGCGTATTTTCAATTTTTGCTCATTAATTTTAATTATTTTGTAATAAATCGAAGATTTATTGCTTACAAGTTGCATGTAACATAATTTTTATCACGTATTTGGTCGGCCAACAACACACTTACACACGCACACACACATGTGTGTGGACCACACAAGTCTCTGTGTGTGTGTGTGTGTTCTCTGGGGTATCCTGGCTATTACAATCGTTGTTTCTGCGGCTGTTGCTCTACTCGCTGTTCCTCTTTATTCACTGCGCTCTTTTCGCTTTTTTGCTTTCCCAGTGGATACAGCTATATATACAAATATAGAGCGATATAGACTTAAAGGTAGATTAAGATATAAGCAAAGAAAAAGATTTAAAAACATTTATTGATATAAATAATTAAAGAGTTATGTTTTTAATTAATACAACTTAAATAAACCGCATAAAAATTCAATGAAATATTTGAAATTTAAAAGCCCAGCTTAAGAACTGTCAAAATGTGAAATCATGTTCGAAATACTTGAATAAATGTTGAGCATATGTTAAGTAATTATGTCAAAGGGTTGCATTCGAGGCCGAAACCTTAATTAAAACAGCACTGAGGTCATAAAAGACAAGCTTGTTGTACTTTTCTTGTGAAAGAGACTTGGTCAGAAAGCTGAATGAATGAATTTTTGGTGCTGTTTAAGAGCTTTATTTGTTGATGCTAACTTTATAGAATACTTTTGCAGGACAACTAATAACTAGAACTGCCCACTGAGAGTAGCAAACACACACACACACACAGACACATAAAGAAGAAGAAAAACAACAGAGCAACAAAAACATAAATTCCAAAAAAAAAGAAAAAAAATGAAGAAAACCAAAAACAAGCTAGCAAAAAAAATGGTTGTTTTGAATTGCTTTTGGTCTCAGAATGGGCAACTTTTGGGCGCAGGAGCAGGACTAATGAGGCTCTGCTGGCGGACATGGCGCAAATGAGCGAGAGCCGCATCTGCAGGGGGTATGACGCTGGTTATAAAGGGTGTGGGGAGAGTGGAGGAGATGTTGGAAAGCGGGGAAGTAACGGGTGTGCTGCTGGGTTGTTAAATTAAAGCGGCGTTAGCAAACAACAGGGGGACAAACTGAGCATAGCAGGGAGAGAAGGGAGTGCGGTGCTCACACACCCAAACACACACACACACATACAAACCACAACAAAACACAACAAACAAACCAGAAAAAAAAGAGGAGAAAAAAATAAGTTCTAATTGTTTGTAGACATTAAATGGGACGCCGTTTGGAAATTATTGCCACTCGCTTCAAATCTTCAGTGATTCGCACTGCCTCCCAGCCACGCCCCTCTACTACCCTCCACTCCCCTCCCCTACCAAACACTTCTGGCTCTCAACTCAGTCCTTCTACTTCACACTCCCTCGCTCTTTCCACTTCGTTTGAACTGTGCAACATAATTGGTCGCTTGCTCTGCTCATAACAATAAGCAGAAATGTTGTTGCCTTCTCAAAGCAGCCTCCTTGCCAGCACGACCCCTCACAGCCCCCCTCCGCGTTGCTGTGAAGTGGCAGCTACACACAAAATGGCCGCATGACGTATGTAACGGACATTGCGGCTCATAAACTTGCAACAATAACAGCAACAACAACATTTAGAGCAATGGGCGTGGCACAACTTCAATTGCTTGCCTCACACATGTGCCAACACTCGTCCATATATATATATATATGGGTGTGTGTGTGTTTATCGATATGTGTGTGCGTTGCTTGTGTGTTCATTTCGACGCCTTGTAAGTTTTAATTGTAATCATCTATGTTTTGCCTGCTGCAAAGGGGATAAAACGCTCCGAAATAGTGGAAAATGAGTTGGAGCAGGTGCTGGACTAGGCAGGCAGCAGCGGAGTGAAGAGCAGGGTGGCAGGCGGGGAGCATACGGGATAAGGCATAACAACAAGCGACAAGTGACAAGCAACGGCATCGTCTGATTATTAGGCTTTAAACAATTAATTGACATTGCATGTGGTAGGTGTGGGTGTGGGTGTGGGTGTGGGTGTGGGCATTGGTGCGGCCCTATAGGTACACTGCCAAAAAAGAATAGGTGTTAAAATATAAATAAAACTATGATAATTATGATAAATTGGTAAATAAAATAAAAATACATTTTTATTCTTTCTTTCACAAAAAGTCTATTAAATTCTTGTGCTTATGTACATTTAAGTACAAAAATTTGTTAAAAATTTGTTAAAAAGTAGGAAAAAAAATTATTTTTTATATTTTAAGTATTAGTTTTTATCAGTTAATTAATTTTGCTCCAAATGTTGTTAATTTTCTAGAAAAAATGAACCCTGAGCTAAATTAAAAAGCATTAAAAAAGTATAAGCAAGTTGAAAATAACTTTTATATATAATCGATCAAATCAACATAGTTTTACCTTAAATAGAAATTAATTTTATATCAAAAATTGTCAAGTTACCAAATTGTCTTCTTTATTAAACATTTTAAGTTTCCACAATATTGTGGGCTATATTTTTGAACAGTGTGGGTGTCTGTGTGTGTGTGAGTGTGTGCGAGAGTTTGGTGGTCACTATTAAAGTGGGTTGCCAACACATGCCAAGCACTTGTGGTCGCTTAGTCAGTCACTTGGACCCTTCAATTGCAATTGCAATTACAATTTGTGGTTCCAAAAGGAATTTAATTATGCTTGAAATTTGAAGGCATATTACAATAACACACATCCACGCACACACACACACTCACAAACAGAATTCTCAATCATTCACTTTATCACTTTCTCTGGTTTTCACTGTGGAAATAAACTTGATCTGCGTACAGACGGAGTTTAATTCCAAAATTGGTGACTTTAGCTCTTGTAGGTGTTCACGGACATTGCTATATCGACTCGGCTGTTGAAGCAGATCAAGCATATAAGTACTATCTGGGGCTGGAAAAGCTTCCTTCTCCCTTCTGACAAACTTTATAGCCCCCTCCACTCCTTTTTACCATACTTGGTTTAAAAAGACTTGAGAAAATCCATTTAAAACATTAATTTAACTGAACGTAGTGCTCAAAAGTGTGTACCACTTTTTTCAAGACTCAATATTGAAAATATGAATTAAATTGATTTTTCATGCTTGACTAATCTTTTTGAATTGATTGCTGTTAAGCTATTTAAAGTTGACCTAAAAGCGCGTTCAGTTGAACAGCTTGAAGAGCGATTTCTTTGCAATGTATAAAGACTTAGTTTTAAGCCTTGGCTAAGGGTAATGTAGCCAAAACAATATGTCAAGAATTTAAGCAAATTTAACAATTCAATGGCTTCGTCTTGGGCCAGCATTGAGGCAGTTAAAGCAAATGTGCTGCTGCATACTGTGCATATACGTAATATTGGGCAGCAAAATGGACAATCTATGTGGCACACAAATTGAAACAACAAGTACGTTTGCCAGCAAATTGCAGTCAGAAATGAAGGAAACAAGGCTAAAGTGCCAAACAATATGCAAAAGAAAGAAAAATTAAGTCAGCGCCTTGGACCATGATTAATTACAGCGAACGGACAAGACCCTAGACCAAATGCTATATATATGCATGTATATAAATGTATATGTATTTGTGTTAGGTATACAGAGTCGCCATACTCCATCCACCGAATGATTTATGTCTTTTTAAAGATAGCCATCAACATCAACGGCAAACGCTTCCTAGATAAAGGCAGCCACAATGACCCAGGCCCACATTGACAGCCGCATTCACATGGCCAGAGAGAGGGAGAGAGAGAGAGGTGGGAAATGAGAGGTAGTGCTGGTCCAGGCCAATCCGCTGGTAGAGCATTGACTTCCGTTTCCGGCAGCCCACTGAGCCCTGTGTTGACTTTATTTACAAGTAGAAGTGGAAGTGGAACTTCAAGTAGAGGTAGCAGTGAAATGAAGTTGATTTCATGATTGCGCTGAAATTGTCTATGAAAATGTAAATGTGTAATTATTTGGAAAATGGCAGGTCTCCTTCCCCAACACACACACACTGGGAATACCGCTATTAATGAGTCGAATCGCACTAACTAAATAAATCTTTGTCCAGCGCTTCTACTTCATTTTTGAGCACGTGTAACGTGTGTGTTTGTGTTTGGGTGTGACTTACTGTGCACAAGTCAAGAGAAACAGCAAAAATCTAGTTTAAATTGTGTGACAAGCCATTAAGCAGCGATAACAACTGACACGAGCAGAAAATGAGGCATAAATAAGCTTGAACTTGATTGACATTTATGAAGAAGTTTTCATTTTCATCTACGCACAATGGCGACAAGTCCAAAGAAAGTTTCATCAGTCAGTTAGTCATTCAGTCAGTCAGTCAGTCAGACAGCTGCCAAAGACATTTAAAATCCCAGCAGCTAAAGTAAATAATACTCCAAAAAAACAACTGACAAAAGAATTGTACAAATTTCCATTGCATTTTCTTTGCTATTTTATATTTTCTACTTATTATTATTATTTTATTTTTATTATTGCTTTCTTTCACTTTGGAGCATTCAAACAAAGTTGAAAACTCATTTGACATTCAATTGGTATTCACTTACCCCTCCAAAGCGACCAAATGAATTTGATTTTAAAACTTTGAAGCCAAAAACTTCAATGTGCCAAAACAGTTGTTTGGCGTTTTTCCCGCTAACACATTAGAGCCGTAATTCTGTGGAACACGGTGCTCCAAAGAACAGGTGTGACAACGACTACTACAATGGGAATGTCAACAATGTCCACAGTGTCAGTAAGTGTTTTAAGCAGAAAGCTTTCTGCCAAATAAATGCCTGGCACTTAAGTCATTTATAGGCAGTGCTAACCGTAGTTGCCACTGAGCAGAGCTACGAGTGAGAACTGTGGCGTAAATGATGACAATTTTACACTCAGAGAAACAGCGGAGAATTCTAAGAATTCTTAGAATTCAACTTATTTTGGCTGCTTGAGTTTAGAGGCAATTCACTAAATTTAAAACACAATTTTAACTTCCCATTAGTTATACTTATCAATATTTTATTAGAAGTTGTTCATATTTTTTAAGAACTTAAAATAAATTGTTTATTGTTTTACTTTTTGATTAAATATAAATTATTTTTTTGGTCTAACCTTAATTTAGTTTTTACATTATATTCCTTAAGTGTAGTGCAAGCGACAACTTGAGCCAAACTTAGTGTTAACGCGCAGTCATAAACCCCCAAACACCCCTACCCCCCAGTTAGACTACGTCCCTGGCACAACCCGCTGACATTTTGCATGTGGCACTTGAACAAGTCGACAGACAATCTGCAAGTTGCACTTCAGAATGCCGCATTTATGTGTGACAATAATGATGTTGTCTATGACGTCGGCTGTTTAGCTGACTTTTGAACTAGTGTTGAGCACCGACACGCCCACCCACAGGCACCGCCCTACACGCCTATGCGGCACAGCAAACAGACAATTTTTGGCAGGCAGAACGCGATAATAAAACAACACTTAAAGCGGAAGCAACAAGACGCGAGGGCGAAGCGGTGGGATCGCAAGAACTCGAAATACCCTATAACAAAACTCTTGCTAGCTTTACTGTACAAACAAATTCATTTACTACATAAATTACTAGAAAATATCATATCAGTAATGACATAAAAATGACTTCTCTGCGTTTAAGCCCATCACACTCTGTCTAGAGGGTATAAACTGGAAACCTGTAGAAAACCGCTACTTGCTGTCTTGGTGTTGGCTTGTATCTAGCTATGTGTGTGTGCGTGTGTGGCTCAGTGGTCCTAAGTAGGCCGAATCGACTGCATTGCACATGAAGCTCAAGATGTTTAAGTGCACTGGCTACATTTTAAGTGAGTCTGGGAGAAAGCAGCGGCAACGGAGCTCAGTTCTATCTCTGTATGTGTGTTTATTTGTGTGAGTGAGTGTGCTTGTGTGTATGTGTCTGTACCGAAGTGTTTCAGTGGGATTTGGATGATACGTTAGACAGCGACAATGAAGTTGCACTTAAAGAAATCATTAATGCAGCACATAATATTACACTGAAAAGAAAATTAATATGTTAGTTATAAATACATGCTAAAAATGTGTTTCCAAAGGCAATAAATAAACAATTGAATTAAAATTTTTCCACAACTAAGACAGAAAAACAAACATAGAATAAATTCCTTAGCTCAGTTAATAAAATTTATGCCCAATGAACTCAAAAGTATCATGCTCCCTCTATAAACTTTTTTTAGTCTATAGCTCCCATAGGACAAGTCGTTGGAAAATTGGAAATTTGTATGAAGACATGTAGTGTTAGTTAAGATATCGCAACCAAACTCACATATTGTATGTATGGTACCATTACAACTATCGTCACTTAGTTTGATCCAGATCGGACAACTATAGCCTATAGCCCCCATAGGACATATGGGTCGAACATTGCGTACTTTTAATTTAAAATGCGCACTAGAAGAAGTACGAGGTCTTTTGCAGTCGGCTTGCTCGACTAAAGTCGATTATTTCAATTTTTAATATTTTTAAACATATTTCCCAAACAAATTTCCATTAATTCCAAGCACAGCTTGTACTTTTTGATTACAGGGTCTAACAGTTGGTGTAAGCTAAAAGCTTATCAGTTCGTTGTTGACTCTTCGCAGGCGTTGCCAGATCATGCACATTTTGTGCCAGCTTTGCCAAACATTTTCAACTGCAACGGCATTCAGTGCATTTATATAGACTGGAATACAGAGGAAAGCGGGGGAAATAGGGAAACGGGGAAACAGTGGAAAACGGTGTGTGGATAACCAGTGAAAAGCCAGTTAAAAGGGAAATTGAAGAGGGGAAACTGAAGAAGTTGTTGTCGCTGTAATACTGGTAAATGGCAAACTGCTTAAATGGCAGCACACAATGTCTGATAAATGTGTGCTGGCCAAGGCACAAGGCACAAAGCATTAGCAGGCAACACACACACACACACGCACACAGGCAGACACTCAGAGAACTGCAGCACTCATAGATGTAAATAGCACTCGAAAATTCCTTTGGGTCTCTTGGATAGCTTGAAGTGAGTGTCCGTAAGTATACTCGTATCTGCGTATGCGAATATCCCTGTCCATGTGGGAGTGAGGAGGACAGCTACATAAATGCAGCGCCTGGCAACGGCATTAACATAGAGAAACACTTAAACATCTTTGACTGATGGCAATTGCAGTCAGCATGCATTTTCAGCAAGCTCCGACGTACACGCAGTAGCACACAGTAACACACACCCCCTGTCCCTACACCTGCCACTCCCCCCCAAGCCCACTGTGGGGCTAACATAATTTTTATGATTTATGTGCGTTACTGTGACAACAATCGTAGCATACTTAGCAGCGCCCATTGCAATTTATTGCCTCCTCCGCCAGTTGAGCTCCACCGCCCACCCGGCCACACCCATTTACTCCCAGCACACGCACTCCTGAGCCTGTCAACAATTAAATGTCGAAGCTGTCAAATTAAAAAGAAATCAAATTGAATGAAAATTGTTTTACCGTTTGAGCGAACACAATTGACAAACTGACAACAGGAATTCGAAAACGAATGCGAATTTGAGTCGCTTCCTGACACTTGAACAGAAAAGTTGCAAGTTTATTTTAAATTTAATTAAATTAGCAATTTAAATGCTGTAGCGTTGAGCTGGTGTTGTAAATCTTTAAAGTTGATGACGATTGCATTAAAAATATGTCAAAGTAAAGCAACTTTTGTATTTTAAATAATGAAAGAAACATATTTAAGCATATTAAATTTACAAAATTAAAATACGAGATTAAAGTAATGTTTTAATATATTTATCGATTTTTCTGAATTTTTTTTAAATCTTTAAAAACTTAAGATTTTTTTGAAAGGCAAAAAAAAAGTAAAAATTGACTGGTAGAGGATAAGCATATCGTGTGATGTCGGTGATTTCTTGATTTTAAGATGGCTTCATATTCATAGAGCCGTCTTCGTAGGAATTGCGGTTGTTTTGACGCTTTGGTGCGAATAAGGACTGAAGTCTCATCAGAATCAAATTAAAAATTTAATTAAATTTTGCGTGATTGATTGCACTTGCCTGGGAGGTACTGGGCACTGAGCCCTGCGACTCAAACTGTGTAGGGATGTTTGGAGTATTGTGAGCTGAGAGGGGTATTGGAAAGAAGGGGGGGTTGGTACAGGAACAGACCAATTTATGTTGGGAGTCGAATGATTTTTCAAAATTTTTTGTGACAAGCAAATAGAAGACCGACAAAAGCAACGTCCGCACAATTAAAAATGAAAGCGGCTTAATAAGTTCACTTCACGTGGCCTTTGATGAGCCAAAAAAGCACTCACACACGCACACCCGCACACCCACACACAGAGACGGTACACAGTTTGAGTAAGGGGCAGAATGAAGAGAAATACGCGTTCTCAAATTAAAAGACACTTTTTGGTTTCATGGGACATGCGTGCCAATTGTGCCTCAGACCCAAACCTCAAACAAAAATTCAGATTCAGTATACACCGCAAAAAATATTAACATATATTAACAACTTAAAAAACTAAAATATATTTCTTTATCTTGAAAAGCTGATAAATTTCTGACAGTGTAGGCCCTGGGTTGCCCATGAATAAGCGCGTGGGCTTTTCGTTAATGAGGCAATGCGTCACTGGGTCCTACTCCCAGTTGCCAACTGCTCGAGTCTCCTAGCTCCACACTCTCGACTCCTTGGTCTCTGCTACTGGAAGCTCGTCAAGTTCATCAGCATAATTATCCATGGCATTGACTTCATCAGCTGTCGCATTGTCATTGCCTGTATGCCGCCGAGATTTGGCTGGCCAAAAATTTGCTATTTGCTGACAGACCAATCCCATTCCCCTACGCAATCGCCTTCGCACTTCGCCCCCATCCCCCCTCGGTGGTCACTAGCCTGGGACGAACACATAAAGTGTGTTAATTGTGCAGATTTGCCAGCAATGCGAACGATAAAGAAAATAATGTTTACGGCTTAAAAAGATAAATCGCAAGGACATCGAGAGGAAGCCGCAAGCGGACGAATTTATACAGCCTCCCAAAAGGCCAGGACACGAAAGACCCGCAAGCCAAATAATTATTGCAGTAGTAATTAAGTTGTTTTACTTCTCATTTTTGTTTTTTTTTTTTTTTTGTATTTCCTCTTCTTTGCCTACACATATTTTTGGCCTAGTGCTGCCCACAACTGATGTCTACATAGTAAACATCTATAATATATATACATTATGGCTGACTGAGAGCTTTGCTATTGGAGAGCTTATGTCCCAAAATATAGCAATCATTTATGTGATATTTTCTCATTTTTTGCATCTTTTTTGGTATTTCTTTATTTTTTTTTGGACTGTAGAAGATAAATGAGAAATCCGCTGCACGATAAGGAGTATAACAATTGCATAACTACAAAACTGAAGTAACTAAGTGGCAAGAGCTGAAATAAAATACAAATAAATTGAGAAGATTTCACAACTCAGACAAACAAATTGAAAGGCATAAATGAAAATTAATATATATCCAATTAAAATGAAGAAATATAGTAAATTATTTTTAAGCAGACTCTTGCAAGTTATGCAAAAATATGTTATTATTTTAAACATAATTGTTTAATTAATTTGTTCGCAGAGTAAGTTAAGGAAAAACTATGCTTTCTGATAAGAATAACTCTTAACTCTTTGTTTTGTGTCATATGTTAATGCTTTTTAATCAATTTATTGCCTCTTTTATTTACTAAATTAATATTAATAAAACCTTAAAGTTATTTAAAAATAATATATTTATTTTTTTACTACAATAAATTTTAAATGGCGCATTTAAATACTTTGCAGTGCTGTTAAAGTCTTGCTGACATAACCCGGAGTGTTAAAGACAACGAAGATTAATATGGATAGAAATTAAATAATGAGTAGTAGTCGCAATCATGACTGTAAGCAGCTTGCCCTTTCTTGTGGTGGCGAAGGGGGCGTGGCGGGGGCTGTGCTTGGAATTTGGGGGCGACGATAAATGCCACAAGTTAAGTCAAGTGTTTGAAGCGACAAATGTGAGGGCAGAAAAGCCGTCAGTGTTGTCGCTTGACGAAAATCAAGGCCAAATCTAAGTACATATATAAGTCTATATGTATATATAGAGGGATAACCACACGTGTCCTGGCCACGCCCTCTGACAACCCACTCCTGGTCTGTCTCAATCAAATGCTAAGTTGGCGCAATAAAAGTAAGAAAAGACTGATATACGACTGGAGCTAAGAAAACTTCCATCAGAGTCTTTTTTTGTTTTGTTTCTTGTTCCTTTTTTATTTGGTGCTTTGACTTTGGACTTTTTGGAGAAAAGCAGCATCAACTCGTTGGAATCAAAAAAAAAAGTAACGAAATCAGAGCATCAACTAATGCAGGACGAAGATGTTGATGCGTTCTTCTTGGCCATAAGGCTAAGGCCCCGCCCACCTGGCAAACAAGTTGCCAACATACATGCGATTTATTTTTGATTGATATTTGCGTAACTGTCAACCTTGGTGATTGATTGAAGGCTTGCTTTGCTCCTCAGCCAAACACCCCAGCCAGTTGCTCAGCCCCTTAGCTCTGCCACACCCCCTTTTCACTGCTCCTAAGCATCGCAATTCTTTCAGTTACTCCACCCTGGAATTTGACTTGCGACGTTTGCGCACTTTTTGTGGCAATGTCTAGAGCTCAGAACGGGTATGTAGGGTAGGAATGAGAAGAACGAAGGAGCTGAAATTCCCTTCACTTATCCTGTCTGCTCGGAGCGTTTTGAATAATGCGTAATACGGAATAAATAAGTGGCCTCTGCATATGTCTGTGTGTGCGTGTGTGTGTGCTAGCGAGTGTGCTTGACAGACGATTTGCATTTTGTTTTTGGAAATTGGTCGATGACTTTTGCGCTTTGTATCCTCTTGGGCGCTGCGATACATAATACATAGATCGAAGTGTTTCAAGCAGACAAAACGAAAAGTCTACAGTGCCATACAAATGTTTAGTGTCTAAGAAATTGGAATATTTTAAAAAGTAATTTTTCAACTCATTTTCAGTTAAATGCTAGCAACTGATAAGGCTTATGCTAGCTGTTTGATGCAGTCTTATTAAGATAGCAAACTATATCAGAAATATAACTGTATTTATTATTTAAGTAATTTAATTGAGTGGCTTAAGAAAATTGCATGTTGTCATGAGTTCTACTTTAATAAGCACATAGGACTCTTGTATAGCTCAAAAATAAATTTTGCCCATTTTTCCTCTGATTTTTTATTATTTAAAAAAATACTATATATATTTAAATGCTGTTTTTAATCATTTCTATTTTTTTTTTGTAGCATATTTAGGTATATGTTGATTAAGAAGCAGAAGTCGCCACGTGTAAATAAGCATAGTAGATGTTTTGAGCACCTTTTCGTTAGCAGTTTCCTGAGGTATCAATTCAAGCACCTTCATGTCCTGCTTAATCTGGTCGTTCAACTCAAACAGCTCCTGCATTCATCGCACTTGCTTCGCCCGCTTTCTGGACAAGTGCTCGTGGAAGAGTAGAGGATCAGCCACCACCAACGACGCCTACCATCCCAGCCCTATGGTCATCCCCTGTCGTTTTAAGTATAAATGACTCTCTATTGATCATTCATAGTTAACTTGTGTGTTTTTAAACTGTTATTTTTAAATAAATATAATGCGACACTTCGCTTAATATGTAAAACAAACCACAGCTGTATGCAACTAGTGTGAGCATAATCTTCTTGCAAATTTATTATACCCAACCGCAGTCATATGCTAATTGTCATATTTACTGACAGAGGTTTAACTTTTCTGCACATTTGAATGGTAGTGCGTGTGATATGAGTGCTAAAAATGAGTATTACGGTACTCGTTTACTTTTTTGTGGTTCTTGTGCTTGTTGATTTGTACTCAGGTTGCTTCAGCTGTGTGTGTTTCTGAGGGTCACTTTACGTCCCTTAACACGGGACAGCACTGTACGCTGTACACTGTACACTGTACGCTGGACTGTACACTGGCATATGAATAATTTATTGCTGTTATTGTTATTGTAGCTGCAGCGCCTCAAATGGCCAGCAAACGAGAAGCACAGCAACCGAGCAACTAGATGTGAGAAAAGTTGAAAAAACTAAAATGAGAAAACTAGAAAATACAAAAAAATAAAATGGTATGAAATGAAAACATGAACCACAACAAAGCTAAATGCAGTTAAAGTTTTTCTTGTGGCTTTTTGCATTGTGCCCTTTTGTGTTTTCTGGTCAACTAATTTATGCAAACAGTTTGTTTGCTTCTTTGCTTGAAAATACTTGTTAATTGCTTAAATTGCACTTGCATTTTAAATATCAACAAATTAAATATAAATTAATCTGCAGTTATGCAAATATTCACAACTAATTATGTGTGTTTGCAAATAATTTCAACTGAGAACTTGGAACTTGGGAATTTAAAAAACTAAAACATTAAGTGTAAATATTAAAACGAGTTTTTCGAAGGGACAGTAATGATTATAGAATTTAAAATTTTATAATATAACTAGCGGGCCCGGCGCGCTTCGCGGCGTTCTTGTATTATAGATTTACCTGCTATTGAAAAATCTTTTTTGGTTGGAAAAACATTTTGTTAAAAATAATGCAGACAACAAATTTTCTAAAAAGTTTTTTAATTAAGTGCTTTTAAATAAACAACATTTTTAGTTTTTCCATCTTGACAGTATACATATAAAGCAGATGATTTTCCAACGCGAGACGATCCGACATACAGTTGACCATGGGAGAAAACTGGTTTTTCTAAATTAATGCCGCAAACTTTCAATGATTGGCCTTGTGCTTTATTTATTGTTATAGCGAAAGCGAGGCGAACAGGAAATTGAAGTCTTTTAAAATTGAACGTCAAATCGGGAGGAATCATAGGAATTCTTGGTATTAATAAATGTTCGCCTTTGTACTTGCCTATTATAATAGTGGCTTCAATAAGATTAGTCATTAATTTTCTTACTGCAAGTCTTGTTCCGTTACAAAGTTTGGGATGATTTAAATTTCTTAGCATAATGATTGATGCCCCAACTTTCAATTGCAAATTGTGGGGAGGAATTCCGGGCAAATCAAGAGAATTTAAAAATTCGGTGGGATAATTCACTACCTCATCCTGATCCATAATGGTATCAACCGATTTGTATGAAACAACTGGATTCGTAATTTTGTGTAAAATATTTGCGTTTAAATCATTGACGTCCTTATTTTTTGCTGCTAAAATTGCACGTTCACTAAGCCATGTATGATTGTGATAGTTTTCTTCAAAATTTGGAAAAACTTTTTCGACCAACACTTCTTTCGTGTCTACTAATCGACAAAAGTTGCTTGGTAGTGTGATTAATCCAGTTGCATTGTCAACAGGCATCTTGCCATTTCCCATTTCTAATAACTGCTTTGTAAAGTTAGCAGCACATGGATCGTTTTGTAATTGAACACGCATATTTGTCATCAATTTCAACGTTCTAACATATCTCCACAAATATGATGATTTCAAGCAGGCATTCAATTGATCAGCTGGTGGAGCTCGCGCAAGAACCGGTAACGTTTGGCGAAAATCTCCTGACAATAATATTAAAGCGCCACCGAACAAACGTGAATTTCCTCTGATATCTTGAAACACTCTTAAATTTTTGTGGCGGTTGAAAGAGTAGCCAGACAGTTTTCCCCCACTGCCAGAAACAAAAAGAGTTGCCTGATCTCCTCTTTGAGAAGAGCATTTTTGCCATTCACATTATGCAAACATGTATGTTGTTGTTTGTGTAATTTTTCCGAATTGTTTTTTATTTTGCTTTTTCTTACATTTCCAAAAAGTTTTTCCATATTTTTTTTTTCATACAAACCAAGTAGATAAAAAAGCTGATCTATTAAAAAAAAATGAAAGCAAAAGACACTAATTATCATACTGAATTTTGAGTACACACAGGAAGTGAGTTTGCTTTTTATATATATAGATGACATCAACTGAATACTTGACATATTTTACAATATTTTGACAACTTTAACTATAATTTTAAATATTACTATACACTCCAATTTGCTTTAGTTTAAACACACTTGAAATGGCTTACTTGAAACTCAATCAGATAAGTTGCTAATAAACACACAATCAGAGTAACACATGCGATATCGAGTGGTACGCGAGAGTAGCTAATAACTTGCTATTCAATAGATTTGTATGCCCTAATTGGTACGTTGCATGCAATCCAGCAAACACAGCATCCTTTAAACTAACGAAAGCGATTTCAAGACTCGTAAAAAGTAAAAAGAAAAGGCAAAAAGGAAACAGAAAAGAAAACATGAAACTAACAGACGGACTTGACATTTTGCATGAAATATGTAGCAGTATATATAAACATAGAAAATCGCACACTTACACACACACACACACAGTTCTTGGCGTACGCATGTGTGTACAGTTCATAAGAGCCAGGTGGGACTGCAGTGTTGCCAACTCTTTAGCTGGAAGTTTCTTTACATACCCGATATTAGAAGACAAAGGGTATACACTGTGGGATTGTCTGTAGACATGATATAGAAATTACAATCTATTCTGTTTAATTCTGTTAATTATTATTTAAATAGTTTACATAGCAGTTTTTTTAATTTTAACAACACAACTTTAGCTTTAAAGACTTGCTAAAGTCTATAAGTACTCAGCTAACCCTTATAGTCCTTATAAACACTTCTTCTTCCCAAAAGAGTCAACTATATGATGAAGCTTCAATGCGTACAGCGCCAGTTATAGCTGTTTAAATAACTTAACCCAAACAACCGCCTAAACGTATGCAACATTTTTTGCAACGCTGACATTTTAAACTTACTTAACAGGTCTATCATAGTCGGTAGTCCATAGTAGTTTTGCAACTCGTTTTGTTTAGAACTCTTTACTGGAAATGAGAATGAGGATGAGGTGAATTCATTCCTCCAGTTCACAACATGTGAATAATTTATGTAACAATTGCGACACTTTTTTTTCTGCAGGAGACACCAGCTGTACGTTGGGTGGGAATGGGGCACAGGAGGTGGTACCTAGTAGGAGCAACAACGTGTACAAGTTTAATGGCATTGTTGCTAAGGTTTAAGTCGTAGTTGTCGGCCCTGGCGTGTCGTAAAACCAAATAGAGCAGAATGAAAGACGCCGCCCAGGGCTACAGCAATGGCGGGTTGGGCTTTGGGTTGGGGCAGACCAGTTAAAGCTCAAACCCAAACTGGAAATGCCTAAAATGCAGCCCTGAAAAGCCGGTGACAGACAACGCATTGGCGACCCTGACTAAGTGAATGAAATATTGCTGCCTAATAAAAATTGTATGAAATAAAAGTGATGACTTTCACTTTCGTTTGAGCCGAGCAAGCCAAAATTTCCCTCTCTCTCTTCATCTATCCCTTACCTTGACTTCACTATAAAATATATGGTCACCCTAGCTGGCAGTCAGAATTTGTGTCTTAGAAAATGTAAAAATTGTATTCCAGGCAAAAAAGCGACAGCTGCTTAAACTTATTGTCTATTTTCCATGTTGCTGTGTAAGTGTAAGTTTTGGTGTATGTGTGTGGGTGAGTGTGATGTGTGTGTGTGTGAATCTATGTGCTCATGTGCACACCTGTTGCGTCCTGTCAACGCACACCTTTGCATGGCATAAAGATATTAATACAAGTCTTGGGGTTTCACACAATTAGTTTCAAAGGATCAAAATGTTGTTTTCCCAGAGACTCGAAATAATTTTCCTATGTTACTCATAGTTTCTGTGAACATAGATGTTAAGTACCGGTTAATGGTAATGTCAAATAGCCAAATTTAATATTGCTTTTAAGCAAAATGACAGAATTAAAACAGATTTTATGTTTCAATTAAAAATGTTCCTAAATTAAAGTGAGTTTTATGTGCAAAAACAGCAACAAAAGCGTCAATTAAACTTTCAACAGTCTAAAAATCAATTTTTTTTTTTGTGGCGAAAACTCACTGCTGTTCATCGTAGTTGTGGTAGTAATGTAGAACTTATTTTGTCAGCAATATTTTTATGGCAATTTTATGGACGTAATAAAATCATATGCTCCGCTGTGCGAACAGTTGCCAGATACACATTATTATTTGCAGCAATTTTGGCCTGTCTATGAGTTGCCCAAAACAATGTTGAACTTTATTTGCTAACCCTAAATACCAGACCATCACCCCGTGCCCTATTTTCCCCTCGCAAGTCCCTAACATTACCCAAAGTATCCCTCAAAAAATGAAGGAGAAAAGTGCAGCGTTAGACAGAGGGAAGTAGAGAATGTTGAGTGCATCGCACATCATAAGGCTGTACGGCAAATGAGTGTGTGTGTGTGGGGTGTGTGTGGCTGTGTGTGTGCAACTTGTCAAAAGAAATTGTTTACGCTTTTTAAGTTTTTCCATCAACTAGAGCAGCAGCAACAAAAATGAGTTTCATGCATTCTCATATCTCTGTGTCTCTCTCTCTCTCTTTCTCACTCTATGTGTTACTGCCTCTCTCGTTGGTCAACTAAGAATCCCTAAACAGTTAAGAATTCTCCTCCAACAGGCCAGTGGCCAGCTGGTATTAAGAAACTTATCTACTTGCTATACACTTGAAAAATTTAAATGAAAACAAATGAACTCAGAACAAGATTTGCGGTCGAATATCTAAGTAGTTTTCTCTCACTCATAATTTTGATGGGAATCTATTTCAAGTAAGAACTTCACTTCTTTCATACACTGACTGGACGGTTAGCAAACATAAATTATCAACTTGACCAGTATAAGTTTCATTACATTTGATTTTTTGTGCTCTACTTAAATTTGGAGGCTGTTCATTTATAATAAAAAGTTTTATAATATTTTACTTATTTTAAAAGCTTGAACCGACTACAATAATTGCTGAAGATCTGTCTATCTATCTGTCTAAAGATTTGTATGACTTTCGTCTATCCAACTTCCTTTATTCCCCCTTTTATCCATCTCTATAACTCTATATTACCATCTATCCCCTTCTCCATCTTACTCACCTGCTCAGCAATCCGTTTTTAGACTCTGATTATTGTTGCTACTAATCAAATCTTTGGTAGTCATTACTTTCTATCGTTACTTGGCCAACACAACACTAAAATTCATTTTTGCCGATAAGTAAACTCCACTACTCCACTTCCCAGCGCTCTTAACTCTTTCACTCTTAACTTCATTGCTCTTAACCCTTATTGGCACTTGCCACTTGCCACATGCCTCAGTCGCTGACACCATCAACGTTTTCCACTTTGCCAACGGCAATGGAAAGCGGCAAATTTCAGCAATGTCACGTAAACATGTAAAACAACAACAACAACAACAACAGTAACAACAACAACAACTACAACAACTGCTGTTACGACAATGAAGCGCAAAATTGTTGGGCAAACCAAAAAACTGTAAATAAATATTTAAACTATTTGTAACTTTATTAACTTTGCTCAAGTGGCGCAATTTATTGCATGCCAACAAAAAAATAGAGGAAAAAACAGCGAATAAAAAAAGGGAAAATTTTAAAATGCATATAAAAAACACCAGGCTTGAAAACAGCTACAAACTGCAGTAACTTTGTGGGGGTAAGAAATAAGGAAAAAAAATAATAGAAACAGAAAAAAAGAAGTGCATTTAATGCTAGAGAGCAAATTGTTTTGGTTTATTTTGTTTGCCTTTTTCCGCCAGAAAGTAATAGAATGGCTGTATTTTTTGTTGCCATCCGACGTCTCCAGATGAGCTGTTCTATATAGAGTTTATGGTGCATGTATATATACGCGTGCATGTGGTATGCCAGTTGTGTTGCTGTTGCTGTCTATGGTGAGCTCGTTGTTATCCGTGTTGTTTAGTTTGCTGACCGCTTTAGTGCAAGCATGGCGTATACGCCGCGTGCCACATGTCCATGGATGCATTTAATTAAGTTGCTGCGACGCTGGCGTTAAGCGACTTTTAATAAGTCTGGGTGTGTGTGTGTGTGTGTGTGTGGGGGGGGAGAGGGGTTTGAACACTCACTAAGTGCTCTAATTGTCTGACCAAAAGGGGCCACACAGCAAAATGCAGGCTAACTGAATCATGTAAGCGCCCCGTTGTCGTCCTTGGATACTAAATAAGCGCAACAATTTCGCATTTATTAACAATGTGCACACTAAGCACACTCTTGTAATGACAAACATCAAAACTCGCTAAAGTATCCACTTGAGACATTAATACGGCCACTCAATACATGAGTACTTCCGTGGCTGATTTCCGAGCTGCAAAGCGAGCTAAAGTAATTTTAAGAAGAAAAGAGTTTTTAAAGATATTTTTAAGGCGATTAATTGAAACACTGCAGGCGCCAGTACGTACTGTTGACGGTTGCATCCGAGTGCTGAGCTGCTCAATGAACACACATTTTATATAAATATGAATATTAAGTAAGGCAATTTAATATGTACACTTTCAATACAACTTAAAGACCAGTAATAAGTTATGTAAAACGAAGTGAATGCCCAAAATGCAATAACTTTGAAACACGAACTCGAACTAATGAAAAAGTAGAAGGGGAGATTGGGATAAAGACTAAGACAGGCTATGAGGCAAAGTGGAAAAGTCAGGGCATTAATTATTGCTGCGTGTCACCTGGCAACGAAAGCGAAGAAACTGCAAGACAGTTGCCTCAGGAAAGGCGCGAAAAACGCACAGAAACACACACACACACACACACACCTATGTAAACTTATGTATGGCGATAAAATGTGTAAACATATGTATTTGCCGCCAAAGGTTGGCAGTGTTGCAAGTGCCCCAAAGTAGTAAACGGAATGCAATTCCATTTCAAGTGTTTGCCATCAAACGTGACGCAGCATTTTTTTCTGTTTTCTTGGCTTACAAGAATCGATGCGAAAGCATACAACATACAGCACCAGCATCAGCACCAGCATCATATAATACCCACAAGATGATTTACTAAATCAAAAATAATTTTATGACGTCACACTCAACACACACAGACGCATATGTTGGCTAGCAATGCATCATAAATTAGAGCATTAAATTAGTGTGTGCGGCAAGAGAAACTAGCCGACTAGTAGATACCTGTCCCAGGTAAAATCTGTATTCATTCAACAAGCGGCAGTCACTGTCTGACTGATCACTTAAGATATCAAACTATCATTGTTTGTTGGCTCTATACCTAAATTGATTTATATGCTTAAACTAGCATACCAAGGCTTATTAGTTTCGTCACTGCTGCGTCTTGCTGCTTAAACAGGTATACCCCAAGCACGCAACAAGTAACGGGTATAAAATTAGAACACAGCATACGCGCGAGAGTGCAAAAAGCTTTGTTGCACACATCGTATATCATTCCGCACACACACGCACACACACACGCACACACACACTCATATTTGAACTCGCAGATTTTCGGATTTTGCAACAATATTTTACAATATAATTATGTCAACTTCAGAGGATGACAACGGCAACGGCAACGGCGACGATGACAAAATCTGCGACGAGTTTCAACATCTCAACAATACTTAGTATGTCCAATGGCGCTGGCAATCCCATACCCCGTTCCATTCCCATTCCATTTCCCTTTCCACTCCGCTGTCCATTTCCCAGTCCATTTCAGATCTCTCATCCTTTTGGCTTTCATTTCCGTTAGGGACACTGCGGCTCTTTGATGCAGCTGCTGCAGCCAGTTGGTCACAGGAGTCGATGACGCAAGCAACAACAACAACAGCAAAGAGAACAACAACGGCGCCAGCATATAAAGTTATGACACCCTTTGGGATTACAAAAGTGATGGGCTAAAGGACTGAGGCATTTGGAGAAATGAAGAGCTATAGAAGAGGAGAGCAGGAGAAGAGGCGTACAGTAGAACAGTGAAAAGCTAAACAGAAGGACTCGAGTTCTGGATGACTAAGGGACTGAAGCACTGGAGGACTAAATGACCAAAAGGACAAGGGACTCAAGCTGTGCAACGAGCAGGACTCAACTGTTTATGTCAAGAGCAATTATAATGGCTGAGAGAGAAAGAGAGAGAGAGAAAGAGAGAGTTCTTGCTTTGTCTACTTCTCTGCCTAACACTGGCCATTGAATTTGTTTATTACTGAACATGATACTTGGGAAATGTCATTACTTTTTGCTAGACATGGCTACTAGACAATGGGTTCGTTTGACAAAAAACTAAGTAACGAAAGGAATGAATGGAATGAATTTAGTATAAATGTAGTTAGTATAAACAAAGAAAGAATATTTTCATAGATTACTTACTCATAAATATTTATTTTTAAGGCTTTTTATACAGTTAAATGGTAATTGTCTAGTATATGGGCCTCATCACCAAAAATTATAAAAAAAAATGGACCTCGACATTTGCACACGAATGTCACTAAAAACGCGGCTTAAAAGTTCTTGAAAATCCCAGTTTTTTAATCTAGTTACCTTTTAAAATCATGAGAAATGCTTTGAATCTAGTAAGCTTTGAAAATGCTTTAAATGCACCAACAATAATGCATTTGTCAAAATTTGGGACAAATTTTTCATTCGTCTTTCATTCGTAACAAAGTATAGATAAAATAAAAATGTGCTGTGTGGGCTGTAACCCTATACAACCCCTCTGTTGAAGCCGCAGATGTTAGAGATGTGCATTTGTGAACATGCAATTTAGCCGCAACCAAACAAACGAAGACTAACAAGTAGCGGGTAGAGGCCCTGGACCAATTACCCGCTTACCGCGTCTTTTATTGTGATGGAGGAGAAAAAAGAGAAGACGGAGGATAAGGATTAGGAGAATGAGGAAAAGTGATCTTGCAGAAAGTGGTGGGGAAGAAGGAGAAGAATAAGCTGGATGATAAAAGATAGGCGGTGGAGGTAACAACCTTTCGTTATCTATTATAAACAAAAATAAAATAAACATTTTTTAATCTAGAACCTTTGTAAAAGATGCACTTTATTGCAAGTAAATTTAGCGAATGCACTTCTTTAATAAATGCAATCAATTGTATTCTTGCATCCTTTACACAGCCCACTAGATTAAAGTTTATTTTTTTTTTTTATAAATTTTTCAATGAATACTAGATCAATTTTTTATTTTTTGACGTGCAGTTCTATGCATGCTGGATTAATAATGTTATTTTTGACAGACAATTCAAAGAGTACTTGATTTAAAATGTTACTATGAAATAATTTCAAAAGGTAACTAGATGAAAATACTTGGATTTTCAAGAAGTTTTAAACCGCATTTAAAAAAGAGCCATAAGAGACCGCCCAAAGTTTTTAGTGCCGTTCGTCTGCAAAAGTCACTGTCCATGCAGGATTTTTATTTTCATAATTTTTGGCGATGAGGTCCACATATTAGACAATTACCTATTATACTTATTAAGCACTTAGGTTTCTACACTAGAGTTCAATTACTGCAACCCTTAAATTTAAAATGCGTTTTACCCCCACAAGTTGTCAGCTCAAGTGATAAGTATTTAGAGCACAATCAAGTGAATTTGAAGCAAACACGAACAATTTAAATATTATTTTAAAAAGCTGTTCACAGGCCTGTTTAGGTAGTGACTAGTGATAGCAGTGGGGTGTTTTTTAGTTAAATTAGCAGTTATGTTAAAAGTCGCGACTTGCGACACACCTTGATATGCAAAATTTTAATTACTTTGCCACTTTTGGTGGCAGGTTTTGTGGTTTTGTGTTAAATATTAAATCGAAATTCATTTGTCTTAAGCGACCGCAGCAAACACACGCTTAAAACTGTAGGTGTAGCTGTACACCCACGCACGCTTACATACGCACTTGTACACCTACATGAACACATGAGTAACCGCACATTTGGCAAGCAGTCAACCGTTGGGCGCCACAAAGTATGCTACACGCATTGCAACTACAAAAAGCTCCCCCCAAGACAGACAGTCAGACAGACAGTGGGTGACAGCAGCAGGGGTTTAGATGGGGAAGACCAAAGACAGAAAACAGTAGACGAAGCTACGACAGACAGACAGACAGACAGATGGACGGAGAGACATGTAAGTTAAGCAAAGTTGGCAAACAAATTAAATAACCATTTGGCGACGTACCGAGAAATAGCAGAAAGCAAATAATGCAAAGCCGTCTTTGCCTACCTTTCCTGCTGTCTCGCTCTACCTCCCTCTTTCTCACTCCCTCCCTTTCTCTGTCTCTTCTCCTACTTTTCGTTATCTTTATTAGTGTCTTTAATTACATGCAAAACTATCACATCCGTTTTGTTTAACTTTTTCTTAATTTAATGAAGTTACACAAAATTTATATATAATTTGTAAACTTCTATACCTTTAAAGTATCTTAAAAAATGTATATATTCTCTAACAATTAAATTTCACACAAGGCACATCATATATTTTAATGCACAATAAATTATCTTCTGTATTTTCGACGAGTTCATCACTTTAAATAAATTATTTAAACCAATTAATGAAGAGCTCAATATTAAGAAAATAAGTTGATTTTCACTGCAAACTCAAGCGTATCACACACAGTCAGTCTGTTAATGAGTTTTCGATTTCATTTACCAGCTGATTGTATATTTTTTTTTTTTAAAATTGTTTGAGCTTTTTATATGTTTGATTTGCGAATCAATTTGGTCACGTTGCGACTGCTCTTGTTGTTCTTGCCGTTGTTAGTGTTGTTGGTTATGATTTTGCTGTTGTTGTTGCTGTTATTAATTCAATGACATTGTATCGTATATGGGCATTAAAACCACGTCATTGGGGTAGTAGCAAGAGCACAAATTTCTTTGCACTTTGCCGTGGACGTGACAATTTATCGACTTTCATTTGTCTTTTTTTTTCTCACTGTTGTTGTCGCTGCTTTTCCTGTCATTTTTTATTATATTTTTATTTCCTTTTTTCTGCGCTTTCCCTTTTTTTTTTTTTTTTTTCTTTTTTGTTTTGTCTGCCAAACTTGCTGCTTTGTTTTTGTTTTTCTTGCTTTTCCTTTTTTTTTGCACTTTTCTCTTTCTTTTTTTGGCAGGGACATGCTGATGATAAATGTTGTACGAAAAGGTGATATTATAATTCCGTTATTTTTTTTTCTTGTTTTCTTTGGTCTTTGCTTGTCTTTCCGCTGTTACTTTAAACGTTAATTAATATTTATGCACGTTCCTGTTGCTATTAGGCGTGTCATGTTCTTACTGCAGATGTTCTTGTCAATCCCTTCGCTCTTCGTTCTTCTTCTGCTACCGATAAATGTATGAAAATTTATGTAAGCTGCTACGCTTAGCTGTACTTTCAAATTGCACAATAAAAAGCATATTTTCTAAAAGGTCTCTATAAATTAAGTTATTTCTTATCATTATATATAAGAAGATTGCCCATTGGGCATTTTTGCGACATGAATTTAGTGCACGAATTGGTCGAGCACATGTTTTGGCAGGCAATCGAAATGCAAACAAGAATTTGTAGCTAAAACTGAGTTCAAACTAAAAATTGAAGCGAATGCAACTTAAAATAAAAAAGAAAGACGCTGCAGGACAGAACGTGATTCTCATTTTAAATTGATTTCCATTTGGCAGATGGATGGAAATGTGTTTTTGTTGTTGTAATTGCAATTGATTTGGCTGAAGTTGTTGAATTTGTACTGAAAAGCAGCTATCACCAGAGCAGACACAAGGGATTTTTTTTTGGCTTTGCTATTGCCAATTGGGGCAATCGCGAGCGTCGTCTACAGTTACAGTTAGAGATACAGTTACTGATACAGATTCAAATTAATATTTGCTCAACGCCAATGCAGCGCATTGAGACGCACAGTTGGTTGAGTATAGTATATACCTGTACTCTTCATATATAGCATGTATACTATATATATATTTATATACAACTAACTACACGTAGTGGCTTTGAATGCGTTGTCTCCACATTCCATTTTATCCCATTCAAGTGATTTCAATCCCTCAACTCGATCCAACTCTTGCAAATGCTTACAATTCAAATAGAATTTGTATTTGTTTGCCTTTTGGCTGAGCTGAGCTGCGTTTGTTTTGCTTTGCCTGGCATAAATTGCAAGAGTAACTCAACTAAAACCACCTGACATTGTGAGTATATCTGTCTCTTTCTCTACCTCTCTATGTATCATTTTGAGTGTGTGAGTCTGTGTGTGTGTGTGTGCTAGTATTAGTTTGTTAGCCTAGGTCCCTTTGTGTGTGGGAGCGCGGCATCCCAAAAGTGTTGGGCAAATATTCAGGCCAGTTTGTTAGAACGCTAATTTGATGTGCTGCGAAAGTATCTTTCAGATACACTGCGTGTTTGCGGTCGACACAGCAGCAACAGCAACGACAACTTATGCCTGATGATAACTCTGCAAATATTTGGCCACTTGCGGCGTATGAGTAACGTGTGCTGTAATGCCATAGCTACTGCCATCGCTAGTTGAAGTAGGTAGTAAAAAACTACCTGGATTAATCACCATCTCAATCCTGAATTGCATTTAGTTCATTCGAAGACACTCTTCACTTTACACAGCTTCAGATTTCACTAAGTTTTAAATCCATCAGGAATCGATAACATTTTCTGATAAATTTATTGACTTGCTTAATTATTTTATTACTTTCTGTGTGCTTCTCGGTGTGTATTAACTTGAAACGCCTTTCTTAAACATTTAGCTAATAAAACGACATGTGTCGGCAAGGTAAGTACGAAAGATACAGGTAAATTAAAGATAACTGCGTACGGAAAAGCATTGAGGAAATTAATTTTGGACGCGGCACGTCGTGTTTCCAGGGAATTCAATGAATGTCAATTCCCATCCATTCTGGAATAACAATTGCAAATGAAGCGAACCAAACGATGGTCCTAAAATCAATTTGTTAATGCTTTTTTTTCTTTCTTTAGGGCCAACACGGAAACCATTGCCAATATGTGGCTGTCAATTAATCGACCTTTCTTCTACATAATGTTAATGAAACAGGCCGAGACGAGCAAATGGCCAAAGGGCCACAAAGAAAACTGAGTGGAAAACTCTTTAAAACGAAATTATTATGTCAAAACAATGGATGAATTTAATCCCTGTGACCTTCGGAAGGAAAGCACACAGAAAATTTAATAAAAGCCGTCGGCCAAAGGGATGAAAGTTGAAGGACACAAAGGGGAAAACTGCAGAGTTGTTTATAGCCACTTGGAATGCAAATGCATTCGACCAGGTTGCCACTCAAGGCCCTTTAACGCCAGGTGTGGTCAGGTGCAAAGCGAACAACCACAACAACCTTAACAACGATATCAACAACATTTATTCGGTTTTTATGAGAACGGCCAAGAGAAGACGAACGGCTTTTCCAGAATTTAATGAGTTCTTTGTTTATGCATTTTCATTTATCTTAAATTACCGCGCGCAGACATCAAGCAGAAAATGATTGCCCGCCCAGTCCTCTTGGTGCTTAAAAGTCTGAGGCCTTTTTCACACCAATTTCAACAATTGTATAATATTATTGAAGCTTATTACCACAAGGTGAGCAATGTTATTGTCCAACTTGAGGACGAAAGATGCCCAAAGTGTTGACTTAGGACTGTCAGAATGGCAGACTGCCAATCGCTGCGGTCCGGCAGACTGATGTCAAGTGCTTTCCATAATGCCAACTAAGCCCTTCTCGCCACCTTTTTGCAATCAAATTTCAAACTTAAGTAAATTTAAGTCCTTTCACATCAAACACAGCTGAAAAAGCAGAATTCTCTCAAGTTTTCTAACCACCAAATAAAAGCAATTAACTAACTTTTAATTGCAAAAAATAAAAAATAATAATAAATAAAATTTAAAATTCAAAATATAAACAGTTTGTGAAATGATAAAACTACTGAGTAAGTTGGGATTATTTAAAATTTTTAATTAGTTAACGCGGTATTCAAGGGGCTGTGTGGCCTAATGGATAGGGCGTTGGACTTCGGATCCAACGATTGCGGGTTCGAGTCCCGTCACAGTCAGTGGTTCAGTAACTTTTTTTTAATTTTTTGATATTTATATGTGTTACTAGTTACTAATCCCTTGAAATTGCATTCATAAATGCATAATATATGAAAAGAATGATAAATCGGTTTAAAGCTTAAAGGAATGTGAACACCTAAAAGTATGCAACATTTTTTGTCGACAACATCTGTTGGAGCGAATTCAACTATTGTGAACTTTTATCAACAATAATATAATTTAAATTTTTTTTAACCTTTTTTTTTTTATTTTACACTTAAAACATATTAAATTTAAAAAAAAAATTAAATTTTTAATGACTTTTTTGAATTTTTTTTAAATTTCTGTTAGAAATTCACTCTATAGTCCTGATAAGAAAATGAAACTTTTGTCGACCTAACATAAATTCAGCAATGAAATAATAGAAAACGAATAGATTAAAATAATTTAGGATATTATTTTTTATATTTAAAAAGAATAGGCAATCGTTAGAATGAAAAAGCGAATTTAATAACTAATAAGTTATATATAACTTAGCACAGAATTTAAAGAATTGTGCTAAAAGTAAAAGTAAGCTCATTTCAAACAAATTTTGCAGTGTATAAATTATATATTAACAACATAAATATGACCTTTTTATTTAAATTGGAACAATCGTGAACTGTCTTAAATTTGGCTAGCTTCATACCACAGCTCAATGATGACTGACAATATGCTTGCTCCCTGACTCAATCGTAATGAAGTCAAACAGAGCCAATTCCTGTTGCTTATCCCGTCCCTAGTCCCGTGTTCCAACTTTCGAGTATTCAAGTTTGTCGTATTTCTTTTCCAATGTCACGCTTGCTGCATATTTGTTTAGGTCTCTATGCTATTTTACTCCTATACACGTATTTGAATTTTGCGCCTTCCTCTGTTTGCCTAAGTTTATCTTCAGTTTTTTTCCTAGTTTCGTTTTTTTTTTTTTGGTTTTGTTGCCTTCAGCATTGATTCTTGTATAGGATACACACATGTGTTAACTTTCGGTATTGTCTAGTCACCAACTAAGAAAAATACAAATACAAATTCAAATAAAAAAAAAATCACAACACGAATACAAATACAAAACACAAATAAAAAGGGACTAAGAACAGTGGACTCAACTTCATTGTATTGCAGTTATTGTATTTGAATTGGACAACAAATTGTATATAATATATCACATACAGTACGTGCTAAAAGTTGATGTCCAAAGTAAAAGCTGAGGCTTAAGCATCCACTTCAACAGATTTTGCTTTTTATTTATTAACTGCAAAAACAATTTAAAATATCGATTAGCAATAAAATGTTGTTTAAATGCCACAAAACAATTAATTTTGTCTCACAAATCAAATAATAATTCAATATGCAAGCAGCATTAAATTGTAAATAAATAATAATAACAATCAAAAATACAATTATTTATGTTTGCACAGTCTGTCGGCCTGTCAGTAAAATTTATTTAATTACAAATGTGCAGCCATTTGAGTGGAAAAAAATGTACCAAGACTGTATCTTAAAGATAAATGCATTTATATTTGTATAAACAGAAACATCAACGATTGAATACAATTTATAGGAGAATAATTTATGTTTTATTTATTTTTAAAATTTATTTTGTTTATTTTTTAACATTATTTGACAGAATTGAAGTTTATATATTTATTAAGTTATTTTAATTAAGATTTCTTTGACTTTTCAACACTTGAGCATTTAAATCCCAAATGAATACTCAATAGTTTCTCGGAAAATAAATACAATACTTGAATTTAAGACAATAATGTCTGATTTGAAATATAGTAGTGATGAGTGTAGGCTCTAATGCGAGTATCAGTGTCAATAAGTGCTCTGAACCTTTTGAACCATATCCATTATATTGTTGGAGCATTACCCTTATGGCCATTTAAGTTAATCTTATGTTTATTTACCCATTGATTAATGTGAAGATGCCAGAAACCCACAAAGGTCGTTCCCGGCACAAGTCTTCAATCATAGTTTGTTTGTTTGCTCTTCATTTTCTTAGGCATTTCTTATGTTCTTTTCTCGTACTACTTTTATTATTTATTTGTTTTTCTCCATTCGGTTTTTCTTAGGAATTTGCAGCCTTCTATGGATTTATTTATGCATAAAATTTATAGGCAGAAACAAGCATATTTGTGTCATTAGCCGCAAATTTTTGACCCATTTGTCATTAGGCTCGAATGCGGGGGATTTGCATAAAACAAACACACACACGCACACACAAACTAACTCACCCATACACACATGCACAAGTGTATGTGTGTTGGTCTGCTAAAATGTGTGACCGACAAGATTTATCAAGTAATAACAGACATTTCGGACAACCCATAGACCCATTAGTCACACGCTGTTTGACATTGTCTGAAAATATCATTTTAATCACAGGCCAGCAAGGAGCGAGCTGCTGTTTCTTGTTCATCTTCTACCCCCTCTCCTCTCCCATTACCACCCCCTTTGCCATATCCTTAGCAACTTCTACTCCTGTAACTCAATCGCCATTGTCATGGCCCGTTGAATGTTTAACATGGCCAGAACACACCCACACCCACACACACATACACTCCTATGTAAAATATGCACATGACCTTCGTGTAGTATATGAATGATATAATGCAAGTACCGCCCCGATGGAGTGATAGCGGAGGAGAGAGAGAGAGAGAAACAGACGGTGGTCGAGTAAGCTGATACACTGAAAAAAAATATCGATGCGTAATTTTTTGTGTATTAAATGTTTTAATAAACTAGTAGTAGTAGTAGTAGAAATAGTAGTAGTAGTAGTAGTAGTAGTAGTAGGACTAGTAGTAGTAGTAGTAGAAGTAGGACTAGTAGTAGTAGTAGGACTAGTAGTAGTAGTAGGACTAGTAGTAGTAGTAGGACTAGTAGTAGTAGGACTAGTAGTAGTAGTAATAGTAGTAGTAGTAGTAGTGGTACTAGTAGTAATAGTAGCAACCCCGGTTTTCTCAGTGTATTGTATACTAATACATTTAAACACATTAACATGTTTCCTGGTCATCATCATCCAAGTCGCTGCCTAAACATAAATATATATGCTAATATATACCTAGATATATACCTATAAATGTACATATATTTTACATATACATAAATATATATGTATGCGTATCTTGAGATGGTCTTTCCTCTCTTACCCTCTGGAAATGGATCAGGTTCGAGGCTGATTTTGAGTAGCTCTTCAACCCGCCGCAATTCAGTTCATTACATATTTGACTATAAATTCAAATTTGCAGAAATCAGCATTGCTCAAGATTTGCTGAATAATTCAGTTCCTAAAATGTTCTATATAATGGGAGTTATAAACAACACTGTAACCGATCCATATATTTTTTGTCAAATTTAGGACGCTACGACTTGGTCATTTCATCTCTGATCTCGCGGAGAAATGAGCGCAACTAAGACAAATGATTTGGAAGAATCCATTGCTGTTCCTGAACGGCATGAAACATTAGAAATAGCTTAACAAATAAAACTTTAGTCAACTTACATTAATCAATTTTTGAAAGCAATTATGTAATATGTAATTTGATACATAAAACTATATTGCGCTGCTTATTGCTAACCATTAAGCAATATATATTCTAGAAAAGTAAGCATTATATAAATGTATTCCGTTTTTATTGTGCATTTTGATGCAGTTAAAAGTATCACGTCTCCTTCAGCTGATAGACAGACGGAGAGACAGAAAGACAGACAGGCAGAATGGCATGATGCTCGGAACAATGATTGATTGTATTTTGAAATCCATAACAGGAGGCAAGACATAACAAATCAGTAATACAAATGAAACACGATGGTTGATAACTTGTTGGGTTGATAGCTTGATGGGTTGATGGGTTGATGGCCTGATGAGTTGGCATTGTGTTGGCCAATGTGTCGTATGAGTGATTACATGCAATCATTTTTACAATCAGGCTAGACTGCATGCTGAAATAGTTATTACATTTAAAATAAATGACGTTTAAATTGCAGTTCCAACAAAGTTGTCCAACCGAGAGACACATTGAGAAGCAGACAATGAAGACAGAGACACAACATGAGAGTGCACACTGTACAGTGTCAGCAACAGTCTGGCTAATATACAACGATAGTTGAGTGGGAATAGGAGTTTAAGTGGAAATAGTTGGATATATATGTATATTGTCACTTGATTAGATTACAATATGTGTGTGTGTGTGTAGGTGTGTGCTTGTGTGTGAGTTGTTGATCTAACAACAAGGACAGCGACAGTGAACTGTCACCAGACCGGTGATACCCATTGCCTGACATGTCTTCGACTTTCTGTCCCCTTCCCCGTCTCCGTTTCCCTACCACCCCTTTTCTCTCTCCTCTTCCTAAGCTTGACAGCAACGACATAAACAGCAAAACAGACACTTCCATTGCACTATGGAAATAATCACAACTCTAAAAAGCTAAAGTTTTTTATAAAAATGTTTTTTATTTAAATTTATAAAATTTTAATAATTTTTAAAAGCTAATACTTAAACTAAAAATTTATTTTTTATTTATTTATTTCTTTAAATATTTTAAATTTACTGCAGTTTAAACAATGTATTTGATGCCCTTGCCTAGTGACTTACCCATTTTGTTGTCCAGCAAAGCCAGGAAGCCGTTGTCATTGCTGCTCCAATGTAAATTTCATTATCACATCGACCAGTCAGTGCTACCAACAACATCTTTCCCTACTTCCTCACCGTCCTCTTGGCTTCCCTAGCACTCTAAATATTCATTCACATTTCCATTCAGAATGTAGACGAACATGTAACTTGGAAACTGGAAGTCTGGTACTGTGTTGGTTTACACATTGATTTGATGAGCTGCTGAGTCGTCCTCCTGTTCGATTCGGTTCCGTGACAGAACATTGCACTGTCAGATTTGCCAGTGTTATCATGTTGTAAGGACAAATTAATTGTAAAGTCATGTAATTGTTTGACAATGTTGGCCTAAATCACAAGTTACTGTGACCAGACAGGACAACATACAATATGTATAGAGATGCTGGCCAATAATACATGCCAGCTGTTGACCAGCATGTACAGCAGTCTCTCACACTCCTCTCCTCTCTCTCTCCATTTCTCTCTGTCTCAGACTCTTCTCACACTCACTCATGTAATCACTGTGTATATTCTAGTGTAACTCAATTTATTGACAAGCTTTACAATACGATTCTTAAATACTGTTCAAACTAATATCCAAATTGGCGTTTTGGTATGACGTATGTATGAGTGTGTGTGTGTGTAGGCCAAGTTGAACAAGTGTAAAGTTAGGTAAGTTGAGCATTAAAGTTCTCAAAAAGTGTCTTTAAATAAATTGGAATAAGAACGTATTGAATTACTTAATCAAGGATCTAATCTATTGTAAACTAAACTAATATTTATCAGGGATTGTAAATAAGAAATATTAAGAATTGTAAATCAAAAAGTAATATATATTTTCATTTACACACCCAAAGACATAAAATAAAAATGCTTTCTTTAGAGTTAAAGCTGAAGCAAAACTGGTAAATTAAAAAAAAAAAACCTTTACTTAAATTTAACTATAGAAAACAATGTTCTAATATTAATAACCATAAAATACAAAACTTTTGAATAATTTTCCTTTACTTTAAATGTAATATAAAAAGTTTCTGACCACGGCATAATTAATCAAGTGAATGTCTCAAAGGCTTATTATTATATGGTATATCAAACATTGCGGTCAGTCGGTCAGAGAATAAGGTTAGATTCACACACAAACACATATACATACATATGCATATATCACAGCAATAAGGCAGACAAAAAGAATTTTTGGCGAGTCTCCATCACCAGCAACAACAACAATAACAGGAGCTTTTGATATAATCGTTTTTGTCGTTTCCGGTTCCGGTAGGCATACACACACACACACAGACACACACATGATATAAATGATATGATGTGATTATGCAGCGCCATATATCTAACCGGGAGCAGTCGAGAGTTCAAAACGATTAATTATCAAATTGTTTTGTTCGTGATTGTCTTTTGTGCTCCACACCCTTTGGTGACCCCTCTGGCCTCACAATACCTAAATTACCCATTGTGCCCACTGTACCCACCGTACCCTCTGATCCCACTGTACCCTCTAGTCTATGCGTGTCCCGATAAGCTCTGGGTTAACGATAATTATGCTGGCTTTCAGTGTTGGCCTTTGTCTATGCGTGTGAACGAGTGAGTGAGTGTGTGTGTATATTCATATGTTTGTTTGTGGTATGTGCATGCTAACTTCATTTGATATTGCCCCAATTTGCGTTTAGTTGAGTAAATTGCCAAATTGCATTAAATATCGAATTTAAAGACAAATCCTCCAGCGATAACAAATCTATTGTTTGTGCATAACTTATTTCATGAAATGCCAACTGCGGCACACACATAATATGATGAAATACCGATTCTTACATTTAAAATATTTAATTAAAGCGAACACCTAAAAGTATGCAACACAATATTTTCGTAGTAGAATCACTCTTTTTTACTGCCCTGCACTTAATTGACAAAATTAGAAAGAGCAAAAGTTCTGACACTCGCTTAGAAGCTGTCGCCAGGCTGACAGTGACTGCGACAAGTAAATGGACCCACATCAATGTGCTGTCAACGGTTTTGGGATCGTTGCGACAGTCAGCAATATCTTCGGCCATCTTGTCCATTTTAATTGCATGGCCAAAGTCATGCATTTTTCATGCCATCAGCATATCAACCACACACACACATACACACACAAGCAGACAAATCGGCACAAAAAGCATGGACTTGTTTATTTTTGTTATCTTCCCTTTTGCATTGAAGGAAAGTAGGACGAGTCGACTATAAATGACCAAATGCAATAATAACAAATATATACTTTAATAATGGATTGGAAAACAATAAAGTTTTTCCTGTTAACAAATGTTAAGCAACGCATTTTAAATGTTGTTTTCGGGAGTCTACAAACCATGTGAGTATAGCAAATTAGCGTCCAAAGATTTTAGAAATAAATCAAATCATTCGTCTTTTTATTATATACTATATTATTTAGTTGTTACTACCAAAAAAATGATGTCAAAGGTATTAAAAAGCAAGCCAAAACCATTGAAACAATTATAACCAGGACTGCATGACTTTAAGATACCCTGCTTGCATCTTAAAGAGTTCTTGAATTGTATTTAAATTATCTTTAATTTAAGTTCTTAACTTTGTGTGGTAAAGTATTTAAATATAAAATCTCAAATTCATAAGTATTTAAATCTAAAATTTAAGATCAAAGCAATGCACTTTATGGGTTATAGCTAAGAATGGCAGAGCAGCTGACTATAAAGAAGCAATATTTAAGCATTTTATTGCCATTCGGGAAACGACTACTCACACATACTTTGTAACGTCATTCAAGGCGCCTATATATTATCGAGCGATAGAATTTTCGAGCAGTACTCCCCTCATATATGATTGTGCAGGCTGGAGTGGGTATTGGGGGGGGGCTGGAAAGAACAGTTTCGTTTTCGGTTTTATTACTTCATAGCCTTTTGTGTTTTGTATATGATTTGCAATACAATCAGCGTGACGAAGTCTTGAGTTTTGATGTTATTGTCGCTGTTGCTGTTGCTGTCGCTTTTGCTGTTCTTAATGTTCTTTCTTTACCCAATACCCAGGTCAACGCCTAAACCAAGACGGGTATATTTGGCAGTCATTTTAAAAGAGTTTATTTGACATTTGTTATTAAAATAAATCAGATTTAATTTATTTTTTTTAATTATAATTAGTGTTTTATTCAGCTCAAAATGTAAAATGACATTAATAATGTCCATGTGTATTTTTTATGTCAACTTATATTCTTAAAACTGCAGCGCAGAGCTTCACAGGGTATCTACTTATGTTATCAGCTTTATTTTGCCTGCCGATGCTTGCTTCCCTTTGTTTATTATGATTTCTTGTAAGCAAGAACGCATTACTACGTACTCCTTCATACAGAGAGAGAGTCACTCTCATATGTAAGTAAGAAAATTTAATTAAATCAACATGCATAAATAAATGAATTTTTTGTTGGGGCTCCGGCAATGCGCGATACCGACTTCAAATTTCGGTTGTTTCCAGGAATAACAAAAAAGAAAAGAAACTGGAAATGATTCAAGTGATGGCGGTACAGTCTGTCTGAGTATTGCTTTTGCTTTTGATTTTGATTTTGCTTTTGATTAACATATTTCTTTTATCTGCCAAAAAGGAAGCCGTGTCAAAAAATAAATAAAAAGAAGAGAAAAAAACAATAAAGGGGCGGAGTTATGTAGAAACCAGGGTTGCAAAATGCTTGAAGACGAGGGCAAAAACCTTTGTGCACATGAGCTTAAACTTATTATTAAAGTTTGTGAAACAATTTTGATAACTGACGACAAAACAAGCCAAAAACATCAAATCAAAAACATGAATATACAAGTAAATATTTATATAGTAAATAGTATCTGTTTAGCACACACATATATACATATATACTTACATACTTTTGTTTCGATATGTACATGAATACTTTGAGGCACACACGAATTTCACTGTCAGTCTCCATGACAAACTTGGCAGTCAGGCACACCAAAAGGAAACTTTTTTAATTAAAGCCAACAAAAACAAAAACGAAAACGAACAAAAAAAATATATAAACAAACAAAACATATAAAGTTGCCCCACTGACAATATCTTTTCCTGACCATCAGACCATCAGACCATCAGAGGCCATCAACAAGTTGAATGTATTTTTCTACATTTCTGCGCTCTTTCACTACCAGGTTAAATACTCTATGAAGTTGGGCTTAAGTATATATATTAAAAATATATTTAAGTCTATAATTATTAAACAGAAATATATTTATATGTAATAAAATATATTAAAACCTAATTAAACACGTATGTATCTGTTTAAACAAGTTGAATTTTTAATTACTTCATTTGAAATGGTTTTTATTATAACATATATTTCCAACTTAATTATAAGTTAATTTTAGTGTAAGCTCCAAAATGTAGAGCATTTAAAAGCCGTTTACTATTAAGACTCAGTTTCTCTTGCTGCTTTTTCTTGTTATTTGTTTATTTTCAACGATTATTCTGCTTCATTTCCGGTAACGGAAATAAATCGTTTAGCAAGCAGTCTTTTGTATGATTTTGCTTCGGCTTTTTTATACATTTTTGTTTTGTATGTATTTTTTATTTTATTTTCATTTTTTTTTTTTAAATTTATTTATTTATCTCATTTTTTTTTTTTTTTTTGAATGAAATTCGAAAGCAATTGAGATTATATGTACTTTGTCTTTTGGCCTGACTTTGTGGTTTACCAAATCAATTTGCTATTGACGCCTCAAGTGCCATTCTGAATGGTTTTGCGCTTTTCTCAAGCAATTGCAAAATTGAAAATGTGAAGTAGAAGAAAAAAATGTATATACCAGTCATTGATTTATATGCTACCTGAGCTGGGAAAGCTTTAATTTATTTTAGGTATTTATTTTGCGAGCTCGTGGCAACGATTTATACCGAGCATAACATTAACAAAAGTTTACAAAATGACCATTGAGAATCAAATGTTGTCATTGTTAAGATTGTAAATTATGCATATTCCTTTCAGCTTTAAAGTAGACATTAAAAAATATTGAAAGAGACTTTAAAAACCCAAACGTCTTCAAGACCTCTTAAGGTACCTACTTTCATTACTTAAAAAACATTTCCGGTTTCCTTTTGAATATGTGTATTTCTTGTGAGATTACCAAACATTATATAGCACATACACACATAATTTATTTTTGTGAAATTGAAAGCACATCATAAATAATGGGAACTGCAATTGCGAATCGGTCACTAATGGAGCAACTCAATTGATGATGAGACAGGAAAATCGCCGCAACTTTATGTTGCATAATTTTATTGACTTCTTTGCCCAGAAGTGGGTGAGTAGGGGAACAGGGGGAAGCGAGGGGGGGAGTCCCTGATGGCACCACTCAATAGGGCTGTTGGGTGGCTCGATTTGTATGGTGGTGTGTGTGGGTGTGTTTGGGGCAATTGGCAAACATTCTAAAAGTTGTTTTGGCAGCTGTTCTTTATAGAGCAGAGCACTCGTACCAATCGTACAAATTTTGACTGCTGCTTCCTTGCTGGTTGTCATTGCCACCGCCACTGCCACTGCCTTTCTCGTTGTCGTTATTGTTATTGTGTATTATTATTATGATTATTGTTATTGTTTTTGCATTTTAAAGCAAATGGACTTTTATGCGTTTCCGTATATGATTCGCTTGTATGCCAAAAATTAGCCCGCTATACATATATATATGTGTGTATATGTTTGGCAGTCCTTGCCAAACATTTTGATGTTCCTTTAACTGCCATGTCCGTCGCCCATCAATTTTACTTACTTTACAGGCAAGCCTCCTAAACATTCGCGCACATAAAACTCAAATTTCCGCATAAATTACCAGCTCAACATTTTTTATGGTTACCCCCACACCCCCTCCGCCCCTAACGGCCACTCCATCTACACACTTTTCCTTCATTTCCAAATGTTGTTTCCATTGCTTATGTGTTAACATAATTGAGGCTTTTATATACACACAAACTGTGTGTGTGAGTGTGTGTGTTTGTGTGTTTTTGAGCGATAGAGAATGTTGTAATAATTGAAACTGATAAGCAATAAGCAATCGAATTGTTAATGGATTTTATCCATAAACAAACCATTGTACAACTGATGACAGTCAAAGGGTTTTGCAGCTGTACAGTTTATAGAGTGGCCTTCAAAAGCCCAACAGAATTTATGCTACAAATAAGGTCTATTAAGCTTCAAGTCTGTAAAATAAATTAGAGCATTCCATTAATTACTAAATGACTTTATTTTAAGCTAGAAAACAAACAAAAATATTTTTTAAAAATTAGTTTTATAAATAAAATGCTTGAATTCTTAAAGTTATAATGAAATAAAATAAAAAGGTTTGAATTTTATATTGACCCACTGTACATATATTTGGCACAATTATCACAAATCTAATCATCGTGACGTTCTGAATTTCTATGTTATGTTCCATATATGTTTTGCAATAGAAATCAATACTGAGACAGAGCGGCACTCATGATTAGCACTGAACTCTCACCTTGAGGCGTCTCTCAGATAAGCGATGAGCTGAACAAATGTAGAACTACGCACTGATACGCGTTAAGATTTAAATATTAATGACAAGTTTTGAAACAGCAACAAACTCGCAGTTTCAAATCAAATTCGCAGCCCGAAAGACGCAAATACGTGAGAGAAAAATCGCTAAAAGATGAAACTATTCCAAATGTGCATGCTCGTTCTGTGCCTTTTTCTGTGTCTCTGTGTGAGCAGTGGCGAGGCAAGAGGATTGCAACAGCGTCGTGAGGCAAATGCATCGCCAGATCCAGAACCATCATCCGATGCTAAACCCGATGCTCTTGATGGCGATGATTCGACGGAAAAGGAAACTTTTATTTCGGATGCCACAACCACGGAGAAACCCAAGGGAATTGTGTCCGTCAAGTCACGAGCAATTGCCATGGATCGAGGTCTCTGCCAGGTACAATCCCGCTATCATCCCCATTATCCCAAATGCCATCAGTACTGCAAGCGGCTGGAGCACTGGATTGGGCAATGCTGGCGTGAAAGCTGCCACTGTATTTCTTAATGGACTAAAGGGCTTCTAACATGCAATAAAACTAAAACGTTTCAATTCCAAAGAGCTTCAAATTTTATAATTTAAAAGGCTTTACAAAAATTAAATATATATTTTTTTTTAAAACTCAAAATTTGCTATTCCAAAAGAGTTGAAAAACTTAAACATAATACAAATGTTTTATTAATTTTTTTTTGTGTGCAGTTCTGCAAAATTCGCGTTACATAAAAAGAAAATTTCCATTTTAAAATCAACACAAACTTGCTACTTAAAAACAACAGTTGAATTTGAAAACTTTGTATCAAAAATGTTGAACAGTGCTCATTAAAATTGCAATGCTTTATTCCCAGCTACCAGTTCGGAGTTCCCATTTCCTGTGTCTAATTGGCAAGTTAATGCTCAAATTAGTCAATGTGAAATATTTCGAAACACTTTGGCCAAGTTAATGAATCTATTAATTCAATGGGCGCAGTTTGCTAATTGCGTATACGCACTGTACGTCGCATATAAAATTCTGTATAGGTATTTACAGCATTAAAGCGGATTTCAATTTGCTGTAAGAAGCAGCTTAAAAAATAGTTGAAAAAAAAAACTGAATTTGCTGTAGCTGACAAGCGCTTTAACTGTGCACACACACACACCCACACACACACACTTACATGCCTATATTAATGTTTGTGTAGGAAAATAAAATCCACGCATTTTGCTAGTTTTGCATCATGGATCGCAGTCAAAAATTTGCCAGAAACTTCAAAGCGTACGTAGCAAATGCGTGTGTGTGTGAGTGAGTGAATACAAACATAAGTGACTGTTAGCATGTGTGTATATATATGCATTGTGTGTGCGTGGTTGTATGCTTGCAGCTCTTTCATATGCTAATTTAATAGTAAACAGTGGCAAAAATGCGCGCCCAGAACATGACAGACAGGCGGTCAAATGGACAGACAGCATAGATGTCAAAAAAAAAAAAAAAGAAACTAGGGACAGAATACATATATGCAAACATGTTACTAGTGGCAGCTACTAATAGCACACACAAACACAAGCATGCATACATAGACACAGCAACAAGCACAGTAAGCACACAATATGCATATTCATGAACTAAGTGGCTGCATTTCAGCGCTCTGTTTTGTAAAGCTTCTTTGTGCAAATTCCGAGCATTAACAATTCTTTTTTTCTTTCTCTTTTTATTTTGTTTTTTATATATATATTTTATCTCAGCTTTTAATAGTCTTTTTTTATATTTTTTGGAACAACGTCGCTTGCAAAGAACACTGGGTTATATTAGGATTGTCGGGACAAATGTGCGTGACAGGCAGAAGAAGGCGTGTCCAACGCCCTAACATATATATTCTTGTTCAGTATCAAGTAAAAAGTCCATATATTTTACTGACTCTTAGAGCTAGATCCAAGTTGGAAACTAAATACGCACTACGAGGCCTTCTACAGTCGGTTCGCCCTACGGTTCATTTACCTACTAGTTATTTGGAACATTTTCTTTTCAACAGCACTCAGACATGCTATAATGGCAAGCTTACATCTAAATTCACAGAAAACAAGCAGAATTTTGTTAAGAATACTTGTTGAATAAAACAAAATTCGAATTTGAAGTTTAATTTGAATTTAGACAGCAATTTTAATTTAGTATGAGCCATGATTCAATGGTGAAACCAAAATTTCTTTAAGTTGCTCTTTCGAAAACTAAATTTGGATTGAAAAATCGAATATTGAGATTTAATTTAAACAAAGACAGACATTTGATGGAGAAAGAATACATAAATAGCTATTTTTATTCTGCATAAAATTGTAATTATTATTTTTTAAAAGCATTTATGCAACATTTGTGAAAAAGTCGTCTTAAAATCAAAAACAGCTGCTGGATTAACTAAGTTTGCTTAACATTTAGAAAAGGAGAAAAACAGTGAGAAAGACAGTAAATTTCAATGAAACTAGAAAATTTATTTCGATAACTGTCAGCCGATATCACTTAATGGTATCTATTAAAAGGCAACCAACCAATTATTGCCAACAGTTGACATTTGCAATGATATAGGAACCGAGTAACAAGAGGGATGAGTGTAAAAGAATGGGGTACACAAAACAGACAAATATTATTAGCCAATTTGATTGATATGATTGTATGACCATTAAAATTTAATGAGCTACGAGAGAAATGCTAAAAATATGCCAAAAACATGGCTGAAAGTGACATGAATGTGAATCAAGTGAGGACAGAATTGCAATTGGCATGTGTAACAAGCAATGAGATACCCTGTAAAGTGAGAACTGATGACAGAGCAAAGGTTTCGAGAGAGCAAAACAAAAGCTAGCAGCGGAAAAGAAATCATTGCATACTTTTAGGCATATTGGAAAAAGTTTTATTATGCAGCGTACTAATTAGCTCTGGGTGTCACAGGGTATATGCAAGTCGATGCAACCTTGTTAAACAACTGCTGTTTGTTTTTTTCGCCCAGTGTTTGTCGAGCATTTGTGCTCGGTGTTTTTGTGTGTCCGTTCAACTGATTTAGCTCAATAATGTGACGCGTCTCTCACTTTGATAAGGGTCTTTGAGCTGCTGCTACCGCTGCTGTTGCTGTTGCTGTTGCTGTTGCTACTTCTGACACTGCAGTGGCAACTCTGCTCTACCGCTGTCAACAGATAATGACAACAACAACAACAACAATAATAACAATAAGTGGGAGGACAGCAAACACGAGTTCGTTATCTTTGCCGCAATGTTAACACTGCTACACAGAGACCAGAGTTGCACAACGACAAAAGGGTTGCCACCACCACTCCACACACCAACCACTTAAAATAGTAGCATGCCGTCCTCTGCTGTCGCACGAGTGCACACCGTGTCCATAGTGTCAACTAAAATTAGTAATTAAGATTAACAGCAACACAACACGACACTTGCGTCTGACTACTACAAAACGTATTTATAAAATGTGTCAGCCCACGTTTATATTCGATTAATCGATAGATAGTTTGTAAAAAGTGCATACGTAACGAACGAGGAAATAAACGTTGAAGACTTGCTATTTATTTCCATCTAAGACTTTTATGTAAATAAAGACACTAAAATACAAATAAAATTTTAGTTTCGGTAAATTTTTTATTTTAAATGGTTTTATAAGACATCAGTTCTGTATCTATGAAATGACAGTCTCAGCTATTAGCCCATTGATAACACTAGGAGTATTTTTAAACCTTAAAAAATGTCTTGTTTTATTCGTCTGTTATGTGTCAACAATATTCAGTTCATTGTTTGTGATGCTTCATACAACACCGCATTTCTGTCGCTCTTAAAAGTGTCGGGCCTTGTGCTTTTAGAAACTGCGATTCGCGGACATCCATGTTTCTATTACGAATTGAAGTAAAACGCTTTTCAAACTCATCAAATGATAATAGAAGCTTATAGTGGACCTGCTTTGAATACAGTAGGAAGCTTGCAAGCATTGTTGGATAAAGATGAATGAATGGATACACCGCAAGAAAAGATGGCTGTGCAGTTGGGAGTGAACCAGGAAACCATTTCCAAGCACATGTTCATGTTTTTAATCATGATCGAACAATAGCAAGCCGGGAATTGATGTAGATGTACGATAAGGAACTTCTCACAAGACTTGACGACTTCCCACTATCATATGTTTTCATCGATGGGTTACACACTTTGCCAGCAGCGCTTCAATTCTTACGAAGAAATCAAAAAATGGCCAGATAATCGGTTTACTGCCAAAGAAAAAATGTGCTACTAGCTATGGCCATTATTTTGAAAATTATATTTGTAATCATTTTTTATTATAAACCGTTTGAAACTGAAAAAAAATAGTCTCATTTCATAGGTATACCCATATACATTGCCAATTTATATATAAGAATCATTTACATTTGACAGCCAAAAAATTAAAATGAGTTTATTAAGTGCAAAACTCACAACTAACAAAGGACTTTTTTATAATTTACATTATACAGATCTCCGTGTACGTTTGTTGTATAATCCTTTTTGACCGGGCTATTGACTGATTTGTATTTTGTTTTTTTTTCATTGTTCCCCTATAACACGATTAAAACTTAGTTCCTACCCAAAATGGAACAAGTAAATAACAGAAATGAACACTGGTAGCTAAGCTTTTTGAAGAATTTTGTAAATTTACAAAGTGAATGTCGACTTGACATTGGATCCCTGCTTGACCATTGCATCTTTGTGGAGCTGATATTGCAGCAAAATCTGTGGTCCCAAACATAGGGCATCGCGCAATTTGAGTCCAATCTCATGAATTGCCTCCTTATTATTGCCATTGGCTGTCCAGATCGATATCTTATTGCTTTTACCGCGTATGTTGACAACAGCGCCACAGATCTCATCGTATCGATCAAATACTTCGCCAATCAGGCAAAGTAGCTGTAGAATTAATTTTATAACATTTATTTAAACCAAACTTGATGAGTGGGGTAAGAATGAAAAAGAATATTAACCACTAACTTTATAACTATTATTGATTTTCAAATAGAATATTCGTAAGTTTAATGGTTATAATAAAAAACAATTTCATTTGCGACCTATTTCACCTTCTTAGCGCTTATAGTCTCCGAGATCCTTTTGTTCATACAGACGGACGGACTGACTGACTGACAGACACAAAGAGACACAAACGGACACAGACAGACAGACAGACAGGCAGGCAGGCAGGCAGACGGACGGACAGACAGAAATAAGTCTACTCTATGGGGTCTTCAACGCCTTCTTCTCCCTCTTACATTCCAACGATTACAGTATACCCTTGTACCCTACGAGTAAAGGGTATAACAAGGTCTACAGTCGAGCGGGCCGACTGTAAAAGACCCAGTACTCATTCTAGTGCGCATTTTTCGATTCAAAAACAAAATTATATGTAGTTTGGGAGCTATGGACTATAGTTGCCCGATTTGAATCAAGTATAGTAAGGATAGTCATAATGGTGGCATACGCATAATGTGGAAAATTGGTCTAGAATGTCTCTAGTTTCCAAGTTATGGTTTTTAACAATTGCTATACTCTATGAGTTCCAGGAGCTCATACAGACGGATGGAGTGGCGGACATTTCTTAATTGTCTTAACTGCTGCTGATGATCAAGAATATACATACTTTATGGGGTACGGAATGCTTCCTGTTATGCCTATTAAGCACACTTCGATACTGAAAAACCTCATTGACTCCCTGTACTCTTGTCGAGTACGGAGTCTAACAAATCGTACTTAAATATTGGATACTAAATTCCTCCAGTAAGAAACATAGTGACTGCCACTTACCACATCAAGCCACAACTTGTCCAAATCATCCTTGAGCATTTTGTTGATAGCGATGACCCAGCGACCACCGTTATTATTGGCAGCATCTTCCCACATGGGGCGAATGCCCTTCTTGAAGAGCGAATAGTCGCTGCCCAGCTTGATCTCAGACGGTGGTTTGATGTGATTGTATAGACTCCAGAAGTCCTCGACTGTATCAAAGCTAGTGATTTCATTCTGCATATCCTCCCAAGACTTAGTGCGATCGTTCTCCAAATACCACAAAGTCCAAATATTTTGCAATGGATGCTTGAGTATTATTTCATGTTCATTTGGTTTATTCTCCTCATCGATGTCCAGATTGTTGGTAGCCTCACATACTTCAGTTATATCAACTTGCTTGGCTGCATTCTCAATATTTTGAATGATCTTCTCAACATCAATCTCTGGCACATCTGGGGATGCTTCCTCCAATTGTGGTTCAGTTGATGTTGGTGCGATATTAGCGCTTGCATCCATCTCTTCGCTTTGGGTAGCAGTTTGTACTGTACTCTTGAACATGGTCTGCAAATCGGCAAAGTTTTTCATTTCCTCTCGTTCACTCGTTGTTTGGACCGGATTTAATTCCTTTTTCCTATTGACTGCAAAGCAACTGGAACTTATTGCGCCGATTTCACTAGTAGATATATACAGTGCAAATAGTATCTGTGAAATATAATCGAAAACGTTAGTTGTATGAAAATCCGTGGACAATCTTTACTTTTGTGTCTTGACAATTTAAAAGTATTTTATTAAATTGTAAATGAAATAACTTATGGGAGCTGCAAAAGTCAACTGAATATCGAGTGACAAACTCGTAAGCAAGTAAGTGAAAAACTCTCTCAAAGCAAACTAGATTTGAACAATTTTAGCACAACACTAACAGAAGTAATATTAATTTAATTAAAACTGTTGTTAATATTATAAATGTATAATTTATTTAACCATTGAAAAGCCTTGACAAAGATTGCTGCTGCAAGAGAACAGGGTCTTTGCTCTGCTCACACTTGCCTTACTCTAATATTTTTAAGAAAAGCACTTCTGCTTACCAGAAGCTTAAGTTATTTAGCTACAAATTGCAGTTGGCACACACTCGAATGCTAATTAATGAGTTAACGCTCAAGTAACAACAATTCATTTCGACTTTATTTTTGAATGCTAAGTAAAATGTTTTAACAGACTTTTTGTGAACGATGCAAATTAATGAATTACATCGCAGTTGCTTTTTATTTGATGTAGTATTTATCTGAGATGACTATAAATAGCACACCTTGTGCTACATTATAATGGCGGACATGACTCCTACTAACTGTTAACTGCTTAGCACAACAAGCGCCATGGGAGTCGCAGCCGATGCCGTTGCTACTGCAGAGGCACAAGCCGAGTAGTAAGTGGGCGGAGCGTAGGAGCTGGAACTTCTGGAATATAAAAGTCTTTGGGGCAAGTTTGAGAAAGGTGGGACAGGCAGTGAAAATGGGTATGGGCAGGCAGAGGGACAGGGACAGGGACACCGAGCGGGTATGCATGGATGCCATGTAAATGTTGGCCAGATACAAGAGGCATACATATCGTATAATTCATATAAATTTGTTGGGCACAAAACTCTCCCCGGGGTGCATTTAACTAAACGCAGCGCAGGCAGCTTTTTGACTGCTCGTGGCAATTATAAATTGTTGAAAATAATTTCATTAAAAATGTAAAAAGCGGGCACCAAATAGAAAAGTGTATTATTAAAAGCCCAAGACCTGAAACTGAGGCAACACCAGACACCACCGAAACTGATGCTGGATTACAAGTTGTAGACCAAGCAAAAATTGTTCTACTTTTTTGGCGTCCTTGTGTTACGTATCCGCTTTGTCCGAGTCCGAGTTCGTGTCGGTGTTGGCTACGTGTTGCCATTAACTTTCTCTCCCGTTCTCTCTCGCATTCGCTCTGCCTTTCGCTGTGTAAAGACATTGTCCTGTTATTGTCCTTGTTGCTGTTGTTGTTCGAACTTTGACTTCCTGTGCCCGAAAGGTTTGCACTTTGCGCCTGCTATTTGGTTTGCAAATTTAATGCGTTCGTAAATTTTCCACTGAAATTTCATTTGCGTTAGTTCATTTCGAGTGCCAGCTACACACCCTACACCCCACCAGTCTCCGCTTTCCCCTCATACCTCTTAGATCCCTTAGTCCCTTTTCCATCCACTCAACAGTCTCCTTAGTTAGCAAGTTACGAGTATGTACGTATGTTTTTAGTACCATCATTTGAATATTAGCTTCGAGTTCAAAATGTTTTTACACTTTCACTCTCCCGCGACCTCTTTCTCTCGCTCGTTCTCTCTCCTTTTCTCTTGCTCCCTTTCTATCTCTCTAGAAATGCGTGCTGCATTTTTGGGCCGCAGGAAATTAAATTGGCAACTTTACATAAATCGTTATCCACAGCAAAAAGACCTGACATGGCCGCTCTCTTCCTTCCCTCTCTCTATAACTTTTGCTTGCTTGTCTCCTTCTCTCTCTGTCTCTCTCTCTCTCTCTCTCTCTCCTCAACATTTTGTTTACTGCTGCGTTTTTCTGCAATTTGCTTTTGCATCACTGCAAGCACAGACACTTTGATTTCACACCTAGGACTTGACTTTTCATTGATTAAAGGAACTTGTTCTCAGATTAAGCATATACATCTGAAAAATTGCGACAAAAGAAAAGATTTGTTGCTCTTCAAAATGATCAATTTACCTGCTTACTTACCATTAGCTTTTAGCTTTATATCTTTTTCTTTGCTCCCAATTAGGTGCACGGAATTGTTCGAACTAATTTTAAATACTTTTCAAAGCCTATGAATTTACCCATGAGCATAATTTAAAACTCATAAAAGCAAGTTTACAAATAGAAAAGTTTTACTTTTGCAAACTTTGCAATTATTGTTGATTCTGTAATAACGTAAAATTATTTAAACTCTAATTTTTTTTTACGCAGTTGTCGAAGGTTAAAGATTATTTCAAAGAAATATGTATGTGTGTTTGTGTTAAATTTTCACTGTACCTGTGCTTCTGAGAGGGCGTGTCAGGATTAATTTGCGCTTAAGCATTTCAATAATTACATTTGAAGTGAATTTTAAATAAACATTATACGCCTCATTCCTTGGCGTGAGTTTTTGCCATCTTCTTTCCATCATTCTAGGCTGATGTTGGGATGCCAACCGTGCCACGCCCCCATCCTCCCTTTCTCCTTTCCCCTGCTACGAGCATGTCTTAAGCAAACAGCGCGAATAAACAGTATGTCATTATTTAGGTGCTTGGTTGGGTTTGCTCCTGCAAGCGCATTACTCATACCACATGTTGGCCAAGCAGAAGGCTGCTCGCGCTGTCGCTGTCAAACTTATTAACGCACGCACACTCATGTATTTAACAGAAAGCAACAGATGCAAACACACCCACACACGCACACACACACGGAGAGACAAACAGACAGACTTTTGATTCATATGCGCTCCATTGAGTTTCAGATACGCGCCCTGAAAAATATCCGCTTCCATTTTAATAAAATAAAAGTAATGAGCATTGCCAAATATAATGTTGAGCAAATTTGTCGAAATAATTTAATGCCAACTGCTTTGCCTGACACCAACGAGCGCCAGAAGTAATTGGGTATATAAAAACGCAGATAAATTTTAAATTCGATACTGAAATGTCCTTAAAATTGTTAATTAAACAGAAAGCAACAGAAAAGCTAATAGAAATTGGGCTGAAACATATTCTTGGAATTGAATATACTGGAAAGTTTTTAAGTCACAAAATTAATTCAAATAACTAAGAAGAACTGAAGAAACCTGTTAGAAACAATGGCAGTAGAGTATACAACCGGAAATGATTATATACTCATTTTGGAATAATTAGTTTGAATTAATATTGAATATTTTGGACATAGATATAGTTAAGTAATTGTTCAAGTTGTCTGATTCTGATCATATTTGGTTAAAGCTTTGTTAAAATGTAACTCATTTATAAAGTGAGCAAGTAAAATAGGCTACGGTCGAGCGAACCGACTGTAAAAGACCACGTACTCTATCTAGTGGGAAATTTTCTATACATATGAGCAATTTTTCAAGCAATTCTTCCTATCAGAGCTATAGGCTATAGTCGTCCGATCCGACGGACAGACGAACATTGCTCTCGGCTGTTTATGCTGATCAAGAATATATATACTTTATGGGGTCGGCCACGCCTCCTGCTGCCTGTTACGCACATTTCGCTGCTGACAAGTCTTATAGACCCCGCTACTCTTTTTTTTAGACCCCTCAACATTGTTTTACTATTGTCAAAATATGTCGAAGAAACTTATCAGTTTGTTTTAAATTTATCTATAATTTTTTCCTAAACAAAATAATAAATTCAAATGCAGCAATTAAGTTTAAAATATTTAATATATATAGTTTAATTTTATTACAAACTGAAATCATTTTAAAATATATAGGTACAGTAACATTTTTGTTGAAAACTAGCCCAAATATCGGCTCTACTTTGTGAAAACTTGCTTTAGAGGATATCTTTAGGTCGTTGATCGATTTAACTTCAACTCAAATTTGACACTTGCCGAACTCATTAGCATGGAAAACCAGAAACCGTTTGATTTTCTGCTAGTTTGTAAATTTATTCAGTTGTAAATAAGATAAATGTTATCAATACGCTTAAGCTCAGCAAAAAGCTACACGGCTACAAGTCTGAAAATAATTATATATAAAACTAAGTAAATATTATAATGAATATAGTTTTTATGAGATGTTTTAATATCTAGATATTGTATGCTTAAGTAATAAGCGTGTGTGATTTTGCGGATGATCGACCAAGTGGTAAATATTTGTAACTGGTATAAAAACATCGATGAAAGGCATTTTTCTCAACTCAAAAATTCTCTCTTCCACTGCCGCATATTCGAAGCACTTAAAAATTTGCTGGTAAATGGCAATTGGGAGTTGGCAGATGCATTATGTCAGTGGCATTTCAAAAGGCATTCGCATTCGCATTCGTATTTAATCAAAATTAAATTTAAAAGAAACAGAAAAAGTAAAAAATATCCAAAAGAGTGGGTAAAAAGCGAGACCAACATGCAATTAACGAAATTAGGCGGGCGCAAAAAAATACAAATACTTACAAAATTAACAAAAAAAAATAAAAGTAAAAATAAAAATTTAATTTTTTTATATATATGTATATATATGTATCTGCAAATTAGCTTACATTTTGCACGCACGAGTGAAACGCAGTGGCAGCCAAATGTGGCACAAACCGAGGCGATGGGAAGTGATATAATTGCTGGGGCAGGAAACGTTAACTGACTGAGTGAGTGACTCAACTCAACTCGACTTGAATCACTGGGAGCTCTGAGCAGTACGCTGTGAGCGGTGAGCTGTAAGCCGGGAACTGCCAAATGGGAAATGGGAAAGTGGGAAAAAGGGAGCTGGGTGATGGGAGCTGGGATATGCGCAAAGGAAGGAGCTGAAACAAATAAGAAAACCTAAATCGAATAAAGACTATAAAATACCCGTCTATAAAAAGATTATTACATAACTATTTGATACTTTGTTGATTGCTATTCAAATGGAAGCTATTAAAAGGGAAGATTTATTTGATTTTTAATAACTTTTTAGTACTGATAACATTCTCAACGGTTCAAATCTACCCCGTACTGGCGCCCGACGGGTATTCAAATGAAAATAAACAAAAAAGAAATAAATAAATAAGCACGAAGTATTCGAGTTGGTGGAGCGCCCAAAGTGTTGCACACTTGACTGCGTCCAGGGTATGAGCTTTGGGAATTTCTTGGAATGAATCGGCGGGATCCGGTGCGGATTCACGGAGCACAGACTGCGGATGCGACTGTCTGTCTGCTTATACACGGCTTATACACGGTTTCATATAGCCCAATTTTTTGGCTGTTTATGTTAACGCCTGCAGCGTTTCGCTCGCCTCAGTCACGCCCCAACCCCTCAGCCTCCCCACTACCCACTCCTCCCTCCCGCAGAAGCACTGCCGAGCGCAGATAAAAATTCATTTATGAAATGAGCTTTACGTTCGCTTAAAACCAAAAAGTCGATTCCAATATGTTTGACGGTTTGGGTCATTTACGGGTGCTGTGCACTCTCTCATATGGGTTCGTATATATATTTACATCTGACCGAATGAATTTCTGTATAATTAATATGGCCAATATATCAGTGGATTCCTGAGCTTTTAAAATATGGCAAGTGCGGTCATTCAATTAAAAGGAAATGCAGATTTCAATAAAAACTCATTAGCTTAAGTAAAACTTATTCACTTAACAAAAAAGAACTTAACAACACAAAAGGAAATAACTTAAAATCGAAGCTAACAATCCTTAAAAATAAGTAATCATTATTGAAGTAAACAAATAATTAAATTATATTAATAGATTTTTAAAAAACTTAAATTTTAAATAAAAATTGCAGTTTTATTTTTTTTTTATATTAGCAACAATCTCAAATTAATTAATTTATCAATCGAAATTACAAAATTTTTTAATCCTTTTCAGTTAAAATATTTTTTTTATAATTTGCACTTTTTAATAATCATTAATATTAATTTTAATTACACATATAAACTTATTTTTGGTTAATACATGCGACTGATCTTAGTCTGCGTTATAAAATAAATAAATATTGTAATTTCTAAACAAATGTACCAAATACATACAAATTATCTTAAATATTTTTCAAATCCATATATAAAGCTTTAAAGCTTAGAGCTTGTTTGTCTTTAGTGGTTCTCTATATAGCCGACTCTGTTGGCTTCAATTGGCACGCAAAACAGTGCTCTTATTTATTCATATTTGAGACATTACTGCTAACCACTTGCCTCATTGTTACACTCAAAGCAAAAATCAACATAACGACTTTAGCTGCTAGACTCCTGACAATTCCATTATCCTTTCCCCACTTCACCACTGACAGCTTATGCGCTGACAAAAAAAATAGCTCAAATTGTAGCTAAAGATTTCAAATAAATAAAACTATATATATTTTTTAAATATTATGTTTTATTTGCTGCGCATTTTAAGAGTTTTTAAAAATATTTTCTAAAGGCATACAAAAATCTATATTCACTTTTACTCTGTTACTGCGTAGACTTTGCTTGAATTGATATTACAATTTAACAATTAATTCTATAAAAAACACTTAAGCAATTCATATAGATAACTGATTTGGTGTGAGTATAATATTTTATTTAAATTATGCTTGAAATACTTGCTTGATTTAGTAAATTCCCATTAAAATAAAATATAACTGCATTAAAAAGTTGAATAATTTAGTTTATTCTTCAATAAATAATTTCCAACTACCGTTGCTCCCTTTATTTCTCAGTGTACTATTTGTAGAGCGAAACATTCCCAGTCGGAGCGCCGGATGCAGCACAGATAGCGGAATTTATACAATCTACTAACTGACTGCTGACTCCGGTTAGATGCTCTAACTGTTTCGAAATTTGGTTGTGGCTTTTTCAGCATGACTGTGCGTGTGTGTGTGTGTGTAACTTGGGGTGTCGCTACTCACCAAATATTTTTATTGCGCGCTCGAATATTCAGTGAGCAAATCGACGCTTGGCCAGCAATTGCATTTAAATAGTTTTTCATTTGACTGGGCAATTTGCGTTGTCCTTGTTGTTGTTGGTGTTGCTGTTGGCCAAGTATTTGGGCCGTGTTTATTATGGCCCTCTTTTGTGCGTTTGGCATTTGGTACAGTTTTTACTTCGCTCTCGCCCTCTCCCTCCCCTTCTCTGTGTCTTTTCAGGCACACCGCTTTCTGAGCATTTGTGCGATTTTTGGACTCAAAAGACTCACCAAATGCGCACTGTCAGTTACACATTCCTCTTGCGGTCTATCACAGCAAATAATTGTCAAGTTTTTTTGTTTTTTTCCCCTTGTTTAGCAGTATGTATGTATGCTTTTTATGTTTATACCGTATTCATGGCATAGTTTGAAGCGTTTCAAAGCAACTGAATGCGTTTCCACACCGCTGACTAAGCAAAATCACAGCATCCAAAGGCAATTTGTAAGCATTTAATTCCAAACATTCATTTTTCTTCACCAAATGAAAATTCATGTTATTTACAGTATGCCGTATCAATTTACAAACAATTAACTCGCTTGCCTTTGAATAATTATTCTCAAAAATAAAAAAGAAAGACTCCCTTCAATTTTTTTAACTGTGAAATTTTCGGTTTTGATTTGCCTTTTTTGGGAATTTGAAGCTGAGCATTAATTATCTGAGCGTACAACTCATAGATTCATAAATTAGTGTGTACAAAATTAGAAAATTGCTGAGAAAAACGTATTTAATTAATACAAGAAGCCTGTAATTCCTGAGTTTTTAAACAGTTTAAAAAATTACTTGGGTATTTTTATACTCTCTGCAAGAGTATGTTGGGTTTGTGCAAGGTATGTAACAGGGAGTAGGAGGCGGTGCAGCACACATAAAGTATATATATTCTTGTTCAGCATCACAAGCCGAGTCAATATAGTCAAGTCCGTCTGTCTGTCCGTATGAACAAACAGATTTCAGAAATGGTAAGAGCTACATGTTCGAACTTAGTCACAATCGTCTACATATTTAGTCAATACAAGAACCTTTTTTTTCGATGCCACGACCCATTTGCCCACAATGAGCTAAAAAGCAAACACACCTCGGAAAAAATCGAGGTTTTCAGCGAATATCTCAGTAACTATAGCACTTAGGAACATCAATTTTGGTCTACAGGTTCCTAGAGACAGTATAAAGGAAATGACACCAAAAATTTCCAAAATGAAATATATTTACTTTCAAACCTTTACGCCGTTTAAAGGCATTAGTTCTCATCGTACAGTATTGTAATTTATTAATATTTTCATGACGAATTATAACAAACTACCTTGAGTTTGAAATGTCAATACAGATAATGTCAAACGTATATTCATGTGCATATAGACAAACAGATGTAAGTTCGCTTATACTTGGTTTTTTTATAACTTTATTGGGAATAAAACCAGAGAGTATAATATGGTCGGGCGTGCTCGACTGTACTTTTCTCTCTTGTTAATTTTTACTGTGTTGAAAAGTGGTGTAATACACGACAGACTTAAGGCATGAAAATCAAGCAAAATAACAACAACGAGAATGGAATACTCTTTCAGAACTCTTTCTCTGCCTTATAAACAAACTTTAATCGCGATTAAATATTTTTATTTATGTAAGTTACTGACAAAAAGAAAGTTTTTCAGAGTGTCTAGCTATATACTGTGTTCAACCGATTTTCACTGATTTTATTAACTGGTAAGGCTATAAACTTAGCTAAAAGGCTATTTTATTTAAAAACAAGAAAGAAAAGTACAGTCGAGCGCGCCCGACCGTATAATACTCTCTGCATTTGTCCCGATTAAATTATTAAAATCGGTATCGAGATATTACAATGTGAATTACTTGCATTAAAACAGGTTGAAACAAAAACAATCTAAGCATAATCAAACACACATCTGTTTGTATTCGAATACACATACGTTTGGCAATATGTATATGATGCAAATATGTATGCATGTATGTGTGTATTCGGCCCAGCCAGCGACCGCGGGCAGCGCTGCCGACACACAGGCAGCGAAAACGTTCGAACATGTGCTTGTGTGTTTCTATCTCGCTTGCACCTATGGGTTGATATTGCGTTCAATTATCAATATTGTAACGCTTCTAGTTTTCTTGTTTATAGTCCGATTTTAATGCACCTTTCAAGTATAGTTTAATATAGTTAGTCTCCACACGACTTATATAATAACAATACTGTACGATACATACAAGTTCGCCAAAACCGGCATTGAAGGTTCCAGACTTTTTTATCAATTGTGGGAAAAGTGGGCGTGGCAGTCCAAAATTTTAAATGACAATGCAACCATGCCGTGGCTAGCAACCTCCCGTTCCAGAATTGGTGATCCTAGGTGCCATAGTTACTGAGATATTTGCCGAAAACACCAATTTTTTCCGAGGTGTGTCCAGTTTTTTGCTTATTGTGGGCGAATGGGGCGTGGCATCGAAATAAAAAAAGATTCTTGTATTGACTGACTAAATATCTGATCGTTTGACACCAAGCTCGAACTTGTAGCTCTTACCATCTCTGAAATCTGTTTGTTCATACGGACAGACGGACAGACAGACGGACAGACAGACGGACAGACAGACGGACAGACGGACAGACGGACAGACGGACATGGCTATATCGACTCGGCTTGTGATGCTGATCAAGAATATATATACTTTATGGGGTCTGCCACGCCTCCTTCTGCCTGTTACATACTTTGCACAAACCCAATATACTCTTGCAGAGAGTATAATTACACAAGACTATATAACAAAAGGCATTGCAAACATTGTGAAAACATTTAAATCTCCTTCATAAGTTTATGATAAAGTATGCTTTCAAGTTTATATTTATTTAAATTATAAATTTGTGGACTGTTGAATATTTTACTTTACTTTGCTGATTTAAAAGAACTAAAAAGCCTCTGAACTTTTTTATTTTAATTCCTTAATTTAGCAAACCTTTTCTATTTAAAATACATGTAAGTGCATCTAATATTTGTTATTCCAATATTTATTTTTTTTTGTTCGTAGTGTGTATTCCCTTATCCAATTAAACGCGTTTTGTTACCCGCCAAAAAGCAACAACAAAACTTTTTTGATTAAAATTAAAGAAAGTTTTTTGAACCGAGCACTCGGCTATAAGTTTTGACCCAGCAATGGGGCAACAAGTGGCGGTGGTGATGATACCCGGTGTTGGGTGCTTCAAGGCGGTGGGCGTTAAGTTTAGAGTGGACATGACTCACACAAGTGCATTAGCCGTCGCTGCGTAAGCAAAAAATTACAAAATAAATTACAATAACAATAAAATGAAGTGGCTGCGTCTCAGTAGCAGACATAACCCCCCAACCCTACCCAACCCCACCCCACCAGATACCCTGCACTTTGCGTGGAACAACGCCCCAAGTTGTTTACTGGCAAAACTTTAACCAGAAAAATTACAACATCGCCGCAAATTATCTGCGTCAGTGTCGCAGCTTAAGCAGCGCCAACTGTAACAAACAACAACAACGATAATAACAAGTAGCAAGCAAGTCTACATTCCAGCAAATCGACTGTTAGAGACCCTGTACTCGCTCGAATTGCTCTTTTTCAAACAGCTGTTTAATTTGGCCTATGGAAGCTATGAGATATAGTTGATCAAACAAGATCAGATCTTAGACTCTCTGATATCTCGGAGAAGAATATATATAGTGTACTATATGGGCATAGCAAACACACACTACGCTTCTAACACACTCGATAGACTCCTGTACCCCTTTACAGTACAGGGTCTAACAACAACTCGCAACAAATTGGCATCATTTCAATGTGAAACTTATTCCAAGTCAATTGTTGGCAGGCGGCGCACGGCAAGTCGTCATGCCACGCCCCCAAGCGTAGCACGAACGCCCCAATACCCAAGCCACACACACACACACACACACTACATCTGTATACACAAATGAGCATTTGAAACATTTTCATGAAAAACTTTTTCTTTGTCCACATTCACGTCCGCGTGCGCGACTTTGATTTTATTTTATTTCATTTCATTTCTTTTTCTCGCTAGCGCGGAAATCGTAATGAATAATTTTGCTTTTAACTGTTTGGGGAGCCCGACAGGCACAGAAACACCCAAGCAGAGCGAGAGAGGTGCAGACAGCGATAGAGATAGCGATATAGGTAGATGGTGATACAGCTTGAATGACAGCGCGAGAGGCATAAAATCTGTATCGAAATCTAGCTGGAATTGTCAATGCTGTTGTTGTTATGGCTGTGGTTTGTTGGGTTTGAATTTTGGCTTGGTTCAGTTTGGTTTTGTTGACAACTTGACTTGGCTATAAGCATGGGTGGCAGCAGAAAATAATACTACAAAAGGGGGGCCATGAATTCAAAACTGAAACAAGTTATCAGTAGAGGGGATTGTGGGATTGTGTAGCCAGGAATTGTGCGAAATATTTAATATCGACATGTGCATTAACTAAAATTTTAATCTTTATTCCATCGTTGTTCATTTAAAGATAATTTTTGTTAAAATGCCTTGAGTATTTGCATGATTTGTTTGTACTTAAATCAAGTCCACCCCAGAGCAAAACGATAGTCGATTTATAAGAACTTCAGTTTGTTTCCTCGTGTCTCAAAAGACCGTTTTCTTTTGGCTAAACGATCAAATCAAGTTGAGCAGCTAAAACTAAAAATAAAAGACACTTGATAGTGTACAAAGTTGTAATAAAAAAAGTGAAAAACATATGCGACTACTTAATGAGCTTTTCTATTGATTGCATCATTCCAAGTTTTTATGATTAAGCCGATTTCTAAATATATTAAAATTGGTTATTCTTCTTAGCCAACCAATCGAAAATAGTTGAAAATTAGTTGATCAGCTTAAAGCGTATACGCAGAACCGTCTTTGCCCCATTGCCTGGCTGGCCAAAAAAAGGAGAAGGCCATCAGACTGTCTGCGTTGTGACCACACTCCATTCAAAGCCATTTAAACCAGTTCACCTGCTTGAATCTGAGCTTGAGCTGCCTGCAGCTGTTGGCCCCCAAGCCTGTTGGCCATTTAGCTGTTTTTAGCCAGGTCGGTGTTGCTGCCTGTTGCCGCTTCTCCAATTCAATGCAAGCAGCAACATCAGCCACATCAGCAGCAACAACACTCAAAGGTGCAATTGCTGCCTGTGGAGCTTTTCCGTAGCAATTGAAGTAAACCGGCAGCCAGATTTGCTGGCTTCCTTTTTGGCCATACAAACTTGTTTCAGAGCTGGAACAGATGCTGCTCCCTCTGCTGCTACTGCCGCTGCTGTTGCTGCGCTGATTTAGTTTCGTCTGCCCACTCTCCAATGAGCGGATTCGATTGCATAATGCATTTCGCTTGCCTTTCGGACACACGCATCACATTTCCTGCAATGACATGTTCGCACTCGTAATGCATACAACAAAAATACATGGTTGGATTTTTGGTTAGCTAATTAGTTACTAGGCAACTAGTTGGCCACTCTATTGGCCGCCTTTATTAGCCATTTGCAAGCAGCAGCTACGCATTTTTGCCAAATAGCAAAAGCATTCATCATCATCATCATCGTCATCTTTTTATCTGACTGCAATGCCATTTAAAGCTTATGAAATCAATAATAAAGTGAAATAAACTGACAAACTGAACATTTCACAATTTGATTTTTCCCTCCGTCTATCTATTCGCCTATCTATCCGTCCATACTCGTCGGTCTATAATTTTCAGTTTTTTTCTGTTTCATATAAACTTTTCAAGCTAATCAAATTATCGCTTTTCGTGGTAGCTTCTCATGCTGAAATTATTTTCAGTTACACGCACAGTGTAACGAAATGTAATTAATAATTGTTTTATTAATAAAAACAAAATTACAAGTGCATTAATGCAAGTAAGAAAATTTAATACAATGAATAATCTGGAATATTACTGATTTTAGCACACCAAAAAATTTTAAAATATTATTAAATTTTAATAGAATTAATATAACAAATAAATTTATAAAAAGCCAGTTAGTTAGCGTTAAGTAGCATATAAATTCATAAGCTAAAAAGTTGAACACTTTTGTCACTATTTAAAAATATGAAAAGTAGGAGCCGTAGATAATTTCTTTTATTATAAATTTAATTATGAATTGCGTGTCTGGATTGTTTATTAGATCATATATAAATCCACATCTGATTTAACTGCTGACTCGTTCCAACAAATTAGAATTTCAATTGGCCAGTCTTCATCATAAAAACCTGCATAAAAGTTAATTTTTCCAAATCATTATAACAAACCGTGCTCTAACAGAGACTTTGGGGGTCTATAAGCTCAGAAGCCAAGGCCAAGCGATGTATAAACTGTATGAACACCTCGATCTCAGAGTCTATAAGAGCTAGAGCCAACAAATTCGATATCAAAGCGCGTCTTCTTGGCGAGCAGATCAAGTTTATTTCAAACTGTTATATGGCAAAGTGTGCACTAGATTGAGTACGCGGTCTTATACAGTCGGCTCGCTTAACTTAAGCCTTTCTTACTGGTTTCTTTTGAATAATTATTACTTCTGCAACAATCAGGCATTCAATTCTGAAGTGATTTTGGTGTTGCGAAATGTAACATCCACTTGTTACAAGTGCTTAACATGTTTGCCATATAATCACTCGAGAATTCACTTGTTGCTGTTAAGCTGACAACATGGCGTATGAGTACTTTAATTGGTCCAACGAATTCAACGCGTTGACAATTGTCAGCGCAAGAAACAAAGGAAATTATAGTATTAAGTACATGGCATGTATGTGTATGACTATGAAGCAACAAGAGGCAGAAGATAGGGAAGGAAAAACAAGTCGATTAATGTTATGCTTTCCAAAAGGATTTTGTAATCCCAGGACCTTAACAATGCCATGTGCGTCATAAACAGGATGTGACTCGTCACGCAGCTTCAAAGTACCAGTCGCAGCTGTTTTGCAGATTTTGTTAAGGATTTTCTTGCGTATTTTATTCGAATACCCTGTACTGGAAATTATGGCAAGTCCTAAGTTTATATAAACTTTATATTAATTCCTCTGAGCCTCAATGAACACCTGGATGGCAGAAACTATTAGCAGTGGTAAGGAATCGGATGCAAATGAAAGTTCAGTATGGAAAACTTATTCTGTGATTACTTTGAAATAAATGTTTTTATTTATCAAATTGGCAAAGCACAAGTACAGGGTCCTTTATCAGTCTATACACTCGACTGTAGCACTTGCTACCAATTTTGTTTGTTTGCCTTGTCAACGTTTGCAGTGCTAATTATAACTCTTTCTAACCCTCGACCCTCGACTCAGGCAATTAATGAATGTTTTGGGAGCGAAGCTGCCTCGAGTTTTTTGTTGAGTACTGCAAGCAAACTGTTTTGTACCCATGGCCAATTCTTTACTTCCGTAAAGCTCTCTCTCTCTCTCTTTCGTTCTCTGGCATCGAGCGGGTTTAAACTTGCCACTGCCACATTTTATGTGTGACTGCAAATTGGGGCTTTTATTTGATGTAACATGGGCATTTTGGACATCATTGTTGTTCCTTTTCATTCGCTCGTACTCTCTCCATCTCTCTCGCACAGACACTCGTTCTCTTTGTTGTTACTATGGCAGCCAGAAGTAACAGTTAAGTTTTACAGAAAGCCACTTGATTTTATTAGGAACGCTCATAAAGTCTTCCTCTTGCCACCTTACACCGCCCTGCACCATTATGCTGCTCCCTACTCCCCTCTGCTCCACCCGCCTCCTCCTCACTCCTCTCTGCTCTGCAGTAGTACCGTTTTTATAGTCCCAAACTCTTAATGGATGTAAAATTTGCAATGCTCTTGTGTAATAACAGCACCAAGGGAATAAAAAGCGACCAAAGCAAGCCAAATAAGACAATAAGAGTATTGCGTTTACGATAATTGGAATGCGGTTTATAAGTGCCCTATTTAATTGAGAATGCACCATTCTTAATCCGAGCATCTCTATGGATTGTCAATAGACAAAAGTTCATTTTAAATACATAACCATTTTCATTAAATAACAATCAAAAAATATAGCTTCAGTTTAAGGCGTATGAAAACTTACGCACTGCTTTTTAGTGCTATATTTTAGCAGTGACTTTAGTGGTGATCAATTTTTTAAGTATTCATTAGCTACAATGATGGTTTTGTTATAGATTTAAATGTTTTTAACAGCATCTAATTACATTTTTAGTACGTTGTGTTTTGTTATTATTTAAAACTAAATTTAGTTAACTATGTTATCAACTTATCTATTTTACGGTCGAAAGTATTTTCTTTACTATTATTATTACACACTAAACTGACTTTAAACAATTCATTTTATATTTAAAATATACTTTAGAAACATATTTTATTTTGGGTTCTTCCCAACGAATTGCAACAACTGTTGTTTCAATTTTTTTACTTTTGATTCCCAGATTAATGGATTAATAATTTACTTTTTTTAAAACTTAATATTCTATATAAAGATATATATACATTTAACCAAATTATCTAGTTACATACTCCCTTCTACTTTTAGTTTAGCATAAATAATAAACCAAATAAATTTTCATCAATATTATTCCCTAATTTCTAAAATAAATAACAAGTGAATTTCATTCAATGCCTTTCAAACATATTTTTAATCTAACAATAGTTTCATTTTATTTGAAGATAAAATAACTATATTTCACTATAAATATCTTAACAGCAACTAATTTTGAAGACACCACTACATAAATAAATGGCATGCAAAGCTCTTAATTACAATTAGTTTAGTTATGAGTCGGTTAGGTTGGCAGATTTAATTTAAATAAATACATAAGCCAAGGGTATAATAATTTTGCAATGCGAATATGATGAAGTACAAGCTCATAAACTAAAAACAGACGTTAATGGCAATAAAGATGCAGCGTGGACAAAGCGGACAGAGGGCTGGATAGAAGGGAGCGGGCTGAATTGCAGCAACAAGCACAAAGAATGACAGTAAAACGAGCCTGCAACGGACAGCAGTGCAATGTAGGAAGAGGATGAGTGGTAGTAAAGCGAGGAGGGAAAGGGGGGAAGGGGAAAAGGGGGTGCTTGCCACGACGGTGTAAGGTTTATGCTTCAAAGCAAACGAGATGTTGCTTGTGGCAGTTACAATCCCGCTGCCCCGTTAGCCAAACACTAAGCTAACTTTGTTGTTGTTGCTCTCATTGTTTTTGTTGCTGTTGCTGTTGCCGTTGCTGTTGCCGTTGCTGTTGCTGCTGTTCTTGTTGGCGCATAAGCAGAATTTACATTTTGTGGCAGGAAAGTGAAAAATGAGAAAACTGAAAAGCGCCAGCAGCGACTGCTAATTGGTTGTAGTTGCACTTGCAGTTGTCGTTGTCAATGCCGTTGCCATTGCATTTGATGAGCTAAAACAACAAAGCGCACATGGCCAACAACAACCAACAGTGTACAAATGTGAGCTGACAATGACCAAGGCCTCTAATGATAATCAGTCGATTATGGTAATGATTGTGCTCCAAATGGCAGACTGCTTTTGTTTTAGCCAGCAAACAGCAAACAACAAACCAACAAACAACAAGCAACAGCAAATAGACAAATAAACAGACGTATAAACGAACAAACAAGAAGTGATCGGTGCCAGGTGCTTGCACCCATACGATTTGCCATGTTGCAAGTCGTCAGACGCTGCAAAGCCTATAAAATGCAACGCCGCCGCATGGCCAATTTCACTCTCACTTTGTTAGCTAAAACGCGAGCCACTCAAAGCGGCAACACTGCATCAAAAAAAACGACAAAAAAAAATTCAAATAAAATAAAAATAAATAAAACAAAACGCGACTTCAATTCGCTAACACGCACACGCGGCGTATGCGTAATGTGAATTACAACAAATTAACTGCAAATTTGATCATACCAGCTAACTGAAAAAAGATTAAAATAATAAATAAATAAAAGTGGCAAAGTCACGCATTCAACAATGTTTATATTTTGTTTATTTTTCTCACGTGCAAGCAAATTTAATTGAGTGTGAAAAGCCAAAAAAAAAAATAATAACAATATTAATATAAATTAATATTTAACCTTTGAAAATTATAAAAACAAATTAACACTTAAACCAGGTTGAAAAAAAAAACAAAAAGAGTTATTAATTAATTAAAGCGACTTGTTACAATGTGGCCCATAAAGGTGAATCAATTATTAACATCAGCTTATTTACCACATAAGTATATGTAATTTGTTACACAAATTGCATCACATTTTGTCAATTTCATTTTTGGCTATAACCAACTTAATTAGTTGAAACATAAAACTACAGTTCATTTATATTCATATGAGAAGTTATGTTGTCGTGCACATAATAAATTAAGCTGAAACTAAATCTAGACAAATGCAGTTAATATTATTTTGATTCCAAGTAATTATGGCAAGCAATTTAATTGAGTTTAGTAGTTATGCTTAGGTGTTTTAAATTACATAGTTTGTGCTCTTTTATTTACAGCAATTATGGTTTTTCTTAACCTATCCTTTATAGGTTTTTTAAAACTGTGCGAGTTTTCTAAATTGGCATTGAGTTTGTTTAAAAATATTTTTAAATTGCATTTCATTTCTATTTTCTTTTATGCCTTGTTCGATTGAAACGATTAATAAGGTAACAAATAAATGCAAGAGTTTTTAAAGTTTACATAAATTTTAATCAATACAACATACAGTTTTTAATTATTTTTTTAAATATTTTTTTTTTTTAATTTGAAAGTCTAACAAAAAGTGTCATTGTATTTGGCTAAGCTAATTACATAACAAATTTGAATGCATTTATCTAAAACTGAAAAAGAACAGACGATTTTTTTAATAAACATACATTTATTTTATTTCTTGATTAAGACTTTAAAAGTTCAAATTACTGACATGGAGTAATGATTTGTAAAACATTTAATAAACATAAAAATATTTTATTTCTTGATTAAGAGCCCTTAAAATTTCAAATTGCTGACTTGAAGTAATAAATTAAAACTTTATGGGTTGCTAACTCATAGCACGAGCTTTGGAGTGTTTTAAAAATATTTTTTTTTAATAAATTTTAAATTTAAAAAATATATTTTTCTTCACAAAGTTTAGTTAAGCATATGCAAGTGTACACAAAAAAACTTGTATATTAAAATAAGATATTAAATATATCTATCTTATATTAAAATAAGATATTAAATATAGCTAAAATATATCTTATTTTAATATATAATTTTTTTTGATTACACTTGTATAAAATGTACCATGTTAGAACTAAAACTGAAAAGTTTGCTCCTAGTATTTAAAAAAATTTTCGCTCGTTCATTTTTCTAGATTTTCTTTAGCTTTAAATGGAATTGTGACCACGTGTTTTCAGTTTGGTTTAGGAAGTTTTAGCATTGAAATTATTTGCAGTTTGCACGCAACTTGAATGAATTTTGCTCTTCACTCCATGAATGTGGAAAACTAATTACAGTTATGAGAGCTGCGTGTGTATGCGGTGTGTGTGTGTGTGTGTGTGTGTTTGAGTGTGAACTGTACTCAGGTTCATTGTACGTGGCACAGAAAAATGCGGCATAATTAAAACACAGTTTATAATTATGTGTGCAATGCAATAATAATTGTAAACACAAAAACAAATAGAGAGAGAGAGAGAGAGAGAGAGAGATAGAGAAAAAAGAGTAAATTGTTTAATAGCGAATACTCTCTGTTATGCGGTGGCTACAATTATTAAATAAATAATTGCATTTATAAATCAATTTAATTAAACTATTATAAAATTACAATGCAAAAATTACGGCGATAAAACTGACACCGCAGCAAACATCAAAATGGAAATTATTCGAATCAAATGTTTCTGCACATTAAATATTAATTAAAAAACACTTTTTTTTAGACAATTCACATAATGCGATAAATAAATTTGTATCCCATTGGCATAACTACGCTCTGTTAGCATTGTTCGTATTTATTTTGGCAAATTTAAATGAAATTTTCTACTCCCACTTCAAATTTGACTATTGCAAATTTGCATTCATTAACACAACTCCACTCGCTTTGTAGTTTGCTGTGCTGCTCATTTGCTGCATCTCCTGCTGTCCAGCAGAGGAGCTGGAAACAAAGCCAACCGATGCCCAGGTCGAGGCAGTAACAACAACGAAACTGACGCCCAGCGTCGAGGAGCCAAAGAGTAAAACTGAGAAACGCGATTCCTCGGACCAAACTGGTAAGCCAGAAATTACAAATTGTATAATATAGCTAATTAAAAATTATTAATTAAAACAGCAGTAAAAGTACAGACGTGACTCTGTCATTTAAAAAGCAAAACAAATGCAATAAAAATATTATGGCAGCAATTCAATTGCAAACTTTGTCTAACTTAATTAAATCATTTATTTAAAAAATAAAAATAAATACAAATTTATCACCAATTTATTTATTTACAAAATTAACTACTCGAGACTGCTTTTGGTTTGCGTTAATAAATAAATAAAACAATAAAAACTATTTTTCATTTACTTTTGTAGCTCAACGAAAATAGCTCTTGATATTTTGGCTATAATAAAATAGAAAAACAAGGTTTCAAATAATTGTTTGCTTTGAAAAAATGTTTGATTTGTGGAGATTCAGAATCCAAAGCCTGCACTTCACATCTACGACAATTAAATACATTTTTTTTATTTTTTTAATTGCTGGCACTGTGCACATAATTGAAAAAAAAAAAAATTATTTTCTATGAATTTCACAAATTTTGGCATTGGGCATTAAACTGCAAAAGCTACGAAATAAATTAATGGGATTTAACTCAATAGTTAAAACAAAAAAATCTAACAAAATCGTTTTAAAAATCATACTGGAAAGCCAATTAAGATAGCCCACCTGCAGAAGGTCTTGGGAAGTAGAGGAACAACTATTGGAATTATTGACGAAGCCCCAACTATTTTAAACTTATTTACTAATGTTAAATATTTAATATAAACAGCTGAACATTAAAGACAATTTTGTTTTCTATAACATTTCGAATTTAGGTTCCGTATATTTAAGCAATCCCACCAAAGAGTCCGCCTTCAGACCGCTTTTCCCATCAGCCGCTTACTATGAATCACCACAAAGTGACTCCATTTTCGAGCCCACCACAGTGAGATACACCGCAGCCGATGCAGCACCGCCTGCACCACCTGCACCGCAGGTAGTCCGATAATAAGCCAATAGCAACACAACAGCAATTTCAATTAATTAACACAACATTTGCAGACCTACTATGTGAAGTCGGAGCAGAGCAACAACATTCGTTTCTCACCACCAACAGCGAGTGAGCAGCGCCACCTACCGACCGGTAGTGCTGTGCGGGGAAATTTGCCTGGACCACTGCGACCACACCGCTTTAGTTTTGCAGTGCCACCACAAGTGGAGCTGTACCAGCGACCAAAGATGCCGTCACCACAGCAACAAGCGCCGATTTACAACTATGTGGAAGCGGATCCAAATATCTATGAACGTATTGCACCACCGCACTACCAGCTGGCGCCACCACACCAACAACAGCAACAGCATCAGTCACCATTGTCGCTACCGGGTCAACGTATACAGTATATTATTGCCATACCTCTGTCGTACATGAGACAACTGCAGCAGCAACTGGGCAACAACCTGTTGCATGTGCCCACGACAGCAATACCCAGCAGCAGCAGCACCACCACCAGCACCAGCAGCACAACCACCTCGACGTCACCACCACCACCGCCAACTACACCGGAAGCCGCTTTAGCCGCTGCAAGTCATCCGATTATGCAACTACTTGGACCATTGGCACGTGATCATCATGGCATATATCGGCCATATTATCAATCGGATGCAAATAGTGTTGGTCCCACTGTGGCAGCCCCTTATGGTGGTCAATACTTGCAAATTCCAGCCAGTGTTTTGCTCGCTGCCACCCAACAACTGCAGCAGCACCACCAGCAGTACCAACAGCAGCAGCAGCAACAGTCGCAGTCACATTCCTCAACCCAGCCACCACTGCAGGCAGTGTATTCAAAGCCCGGTACAGGGACCTCGTCATACTATCAGCCTTTGGTCTACCAGAGTCAGTCGCCGTATCATGTGCAGCGCCTTTATCAACAACCTCCAATGATCTACACCGAACAGCCGGTCGGGCAGCAAACCACATTATATGGTAAGTAGTTTAGCTACCTAAGGTCGTTCCGTTACTTTTGAAAAGGGGTTGAATGGGCACTACTATCTAAGATACGAATTAATAGACAGTTTGAGTATTTCTAATACATAAATTTTAAAGAAAACACAATAAGAATCGACTCACTTATCTTAAAGAAGAGATCGACTTAATCTTGCATAACATAACCTCACTATGTAGACTGTGTAGCAGGTACAACTGTACTTGGTCTTGAAATTAGGTAATACTTTGCGTATTAGTGAAGAATCCATAACTCGTGGAGAAAACTCTTTGAATTTTGAGACAATAACTGTCGATCGACTTAACCTTACATAACATAACCTAAACATAACCTAACTATGTAGACTGCTGAGCAGGCACAACTGTACTTGCTACTGAAATCAGGTAATTAATCTTCACTTGAAGCATTGCCACAGCGCAGATGCGCATTTAACAGACTGCAAAATGAACTCTGGCAATGTCAGTGTTGATGATGATGACGATAAAAGCATTGAGTTGACTTTGGCATCAATTTTGTTTGATATTTTAGCGTATCCGCTGCACCAGCAACAGCATCAACAGCAGCAGCAACATCAGGGACAGCGACTGGTGCGATTGGGCCCCAAGCAGGCACAGCAGCAACATAAATACGCAACTGTTCAATCAGCGGGAACAGCTTCCGTTACGGCACCAGCAGCAACAGCAACGGCAGCAACAACAGCACCGTCAGCAGCAGCATTGGTGTTGCCAACAGCAACAACCGCATCAGCCCATCAGCTGCAGCATCCGAGTCTGCATTCGAGTTTACAACAGCAGCAGCAACATCAGCCCATCGTGCACTACAATCCAATTTATGTCCAGGGTCCAGCAGACCAGCAACAACAACAGCAACATCCACAGCAGCAGCAGCAGCAACAACAACATCAATTTGCAATATTGCCACGTTTTAGCAATAATAACCCAAAGTCTGCTTACAATTTAGTCCACGAATCAATGCCACCAATTCATGTTGTTAGATTGTCATCAGCGAATGCATTAGGTCACCAGCCCATACACCATTACCATCACTATCAGCCAGTGCAACAGCAGCAGCAACATTCTTACATTGAGGAGCAACAACAACAACAGCAGCAGCAACAGCAGCAGCAGCAACACAGCCAGAGGCCAGTCTCGCCAGCGATTATACCATATTTTAGCCATCCAGGCGCCGTACACTATGGCACGCATTTGTATCATCCGGCATCAGTTGCTGCTGTCTCGACAGCAACAGCAGCAGCAGCAGCTGGTGCAGCAGCAGCGACAACAGGCACAAAGCAACAACATCGACAGGCGGTTGAAACAACCGCAACAAGTGGCAGGTTGCCAGGTGACAGCAGTGCAATTGGGGGCGGAAATGTGGGCGGGGTCAAGCAGCCAACAGTCGCCGCGAATATTGTGAAATATCCCTAAGCTCTGAACTTGACAGCAGCAGCAGCAGCAGCAGCAGCAGCAACAACGACAGCAACTGCGGCCACCGTACACTTTGCTTCCGGCTATTTCCGTTTGTGTTGGTTTCTATGTAAGCATGTGTTGGTACCTGTGTATATCTGTGTCTTTGGGCGTGCATGAGTGTGTATGTGTGTAGAGTGCTTATATTTGTGTGCACTTCTTGCTGTCAATTTCCTATAAACTCTACAAGTTGTACTACTTCTAGCCGCAGTTATAGAATATTTTATTTTATTTACTTATACGATTTTATTTTTTTTTTGTAATTTTTATTGGTGCTAAGCTTAATATGTTTCACTACATTTTACATTCATGTGATTGCTCTCAATTTTCATCAGTTTTGCCAAATTATTTGTTTAGGTTCCTTTTTTTTGGTTTTTATATTATATATACTGATATTTTTAAAATATGCTTTTGGGAAATACATTAAAGATTATCTAAAGTAAAAGAAACAAGGCTTCTATTTCATTTAAATTTTTAAAGAGCTTTCTGTACATTAAAATTAAAATTAAATTACACTTTTGATTCGCAATAAATGTGTTTAGATTTTTGGCAAGTGCAACCACTGTACAACAGTAGGTAAATTTGAAAAAATCGACAACAAAACTTTGGGGAACTATAAAAAAAAGCAATAAACTGTGAATAAATTGCTTAAAAAAACAGACTTCGACATGAAATCATAGAATTAAATTGATGGAAAGTTGATGTCAAGACCACAAATAAATAATTTTATATTTTCTCATTATTTAGTTGAACTAATAACATTTATGTAATTATTTGATAATAAATTCAGCCTAAGACTTTAAATTGGATTAAAAAAAGAAATATTTCGCTTGAAAATTTTAATGAGACAGCGCAAAGCAAATGCAATTAATGTTTATTGGCAAAGGATTCCTGCATTTGGCATAAAAATAATGTTAAAAATTCGAAGAAGAAAAAAATAATTTTAATAATGATGATAATTTATTGGAAAATGGCAAAATGTAAATCGCAGAACCGTTAAGCGACTTATGCGGGCTTAAGCATGCCAAAGCTACTGAGTGGAGTACACACACGCACACGCACACACGCACAACAAGCCGTTGAAACATATCTGAAACCTCAATGGAGCATGTTAATCGTGTTGTCATTTAATTGAAAACATTTCTGTAAATATGATTAAGCTCTGATTTGGTCACAACAGCAGGTAGTAGGCGTGGCAACTGAAGGGCAGAGAGCATAACTTTGATTAAAATGATCAGATTTAATGAGCGACTATTTAACAAAACTAAAGCAGCTGCGGCAAACCACCGCAGTTGCGGTGCACGTGACAATGCTCTTAATGCGATACAGTTTCATTTTTCTTCACTTTTTTTAATATTTTTTAAATTTCCTGTAAATTCATTTTATAATGAGCTGCAGGATTATAAAATAAGCGCTTCAAAAGTGAATGGCCGCCTTTGGCTGCCGTTGCTCGCACTGTCGATTCCGAGAGGCTCATAAAAGCCAGCGGCTCGCAAATCCGTTCACATGAGCGTTAAATAAAAACAAAAGAAAAGCGCAAACCAATAAGTTAAGTTAAATATGGTATACCAAAAACCACAATTCCTAGAATTGTTAATGTTAAAAATGAAGATTCGATTACAGTAAAGTGTCTTAAAGATTTTTGCAATTTAATATTTTGTTCTCCAAGCAAAAATGTTTCGTTTAAGCGGTTAAGTGGGTTTCAGAATTTTTTAAACTCAATCTTTTTATGCTTATAAATTAATACAATATTTTGACTATATTCTTCTAAAATTTGGAGCTCGTCCGAGTAAAATTGTAAGGCATACAGTCTTGGAAAGTAAATCTCGATTTTCTCAAAAACGTTTTTTTAAAGTCTTTTGAAACGATTTCCCAAAAAGTTTCTAGAACGATTATTTTCAAATTTTGAACACTTATTCTACATGATCTAATCTCGACTTTAAGTATTTTTTAGGGACATTTTATGTTCAAATATTCGTCAAAAAACCAAAATTTCAGTTCAAAATCTGTCAAAAAACCAAATTTCAATATTTTTCTTTATTCAAATTCGAGGCATAAGCATTTTGAACAGAAAATATTTGTTTTTTGGATTACTGACGAACCGATCTGTCAATCTTTCAAACTATTATTTGTTTGCACAAAATATTTCACTGCGAACATGTGAAGAACATGTGCGTATTCTTGATTTAAGATATAAGTATTTTTATTTGTGTAATCTATTTAATACATGAGCTAGCAATTGCAGTATTTTATCAATAAATCCCTTTAGGAGCCATCCTACCATCATGCTGACTAAATATTTACGTGCACATCACAAGTGGAAAAGCCTATATGCCCTACACAGTTTACAGTGCTAGGGTGTACAAAAGATACGTGACACGAAAAGAGAGCGAGAAGGAAAAGGAGCAAAAAAAATATAAAAGACGGACAAAGGCATAAGATAAACAACTTCCGTTGGACGCCAGCGGGTGACACTTGCATAAAATGCGCATTTCCGGTTTCAGCTGAATGAAAATGGCGGCACGCCACGCCATGCTAGGCCACGCTCCGTTCCGTTCCGTTCCGTTTGGTTCCGTTGCCAGTGAGTGGCCATATTGGTGACCATTCGCTTCAACGGATTCGCCACTTATCCCCTCTCTGCTTGCTCATGTTTTTAATAACAAAAAAAAAAAAAAAAAGACGAAGCCGTGTGCTCTTTTTCGCACTCTGTGTGCGATTTTCACAACATGGTTGCATGTCGCAGTTAACAAGTATTTTCAATTTAATTGCAGGCACATTTAATTTTGCGACTTTATTTTATTTAGCAGCGTGAACATTGAATATGACATTTTCACAACCTGCAAAGAAGAGGAAGTATACTTAAAGATGTCAAGTAAGTAAATTAATGGTAGAGTAACTTATTTAAATTAAATCAACAAGAGTATGCTCTGAAAACTATCAAGGAAGTTTCAACAAACATTGTTCGTACAGTCAGTCAGTAAGAATTTTGCTATTAACCTGATGATTTCTAAGCTGGAGTCAAAAGAACAAAGGCAGACTATTCATTTAATTTCATTTCTTTTGCAAAGTGAATGATTTTTGAATTTAAAAACTGTGTTTTACCCCTAAAAATAAGAAGTGCTTACTCACCGCTTGAATGATAGTGATGCGCACAGGTAGATAACCCGCTGCTTTGATCATAATCGGACGTTGAGCGTTGTTCAGCATAAAGATCAGAGTACGTTGAAACTTGACTGGCTGTTCCATCCAATTGCAGCTGTAAACGGCATGACCCAGCAGTTCAGCACTAGCAATAAGCTGCTCTACTGCATAGCATATAATATAGGTTTCAAATGAAACGCCCATTAAAATTAATATCTGAGTGAAAAGTTTCATGGTACTCATTTGCACATATAACGTATAGAAAGTCAGTGTGCACATGGATAAAGTCGTGCAGACGAATTGGATAAAGGAAACCGAAGAAAGAGTGTCCTGCATCGTCTTGACCGATCTATAAGCAAATCAATAATTAAATTTAATTCAAGTTATTGTTTTAAACTCACAGCAAAAGTCTCTTGTGATCCTCAATGTAGTCGATTAATTTCTTATATGTCACCGTATGGAGTTCATTGCCATAGCCCAACATTGAAATGCGATTTGAGAGTGCTTGAAAGTGTCCAGCAATCATGGTTAGATAAGCCATTGGATATATATCGGTGAGTAGAACAACAGTCGATATAACAAATACACAAAATGTTTCATAGAGCAATGTAAACCAATAGACGAGACCAGAGTTCTGCCAATTCCAGGGGTACCAGGTGGGAAATGCCAACTCAGTGTCGGACTTAAGTGCGACATATATAAATGCCGTAGCTTGTATTGCAAACAGCAAACGTGCATAGAAGAAAAAAACATTTTTCGAGTGTGTTATGTGACTGCGTATAATCTGGCATTCCTTTGTATTCTGCAGTCGTCCATCCAAATAATGCAAATCAGTATGCAATTTCTTCAAATTATTCATTTTTAGCCAGCAATTGATAAATTTCGCCTGCTGTCCGAGTAGCGCGACAGTAAGCCAAGTTGCTTCACAGAATTCGGCGAGAGTATTGCTCACCACAGATTGAATATAGAACGAAGATGGTGCCAAAATATTGGTTAACACAGCTATAAAAATCGTATAGATTGCATAATGTCTGGATAGCATGGTGTCATCATTAGGTGGATTCAGTCCTAGGTAACGCCACATTAACCACAAATTTTTGAACGCAATTGTTGAGTCCACGTTGCTCATTATGTTGATCGGGGAAAAAAAAGACTTTTGAATGTTCCTTCGTTCGACATTTTGCCTTTTATAGGAATCAAGTGACCATGCCAAGCGATTTATGCAAATTGCCCTTAAATTAGCTGACAGTTTGACGACACTACCCGACTCATTGTGGCGGGGTGGTGATTGGGGGCGTATACTTAACGCCAACCCATCAACAGCTATTCATAAAGTGCGCGTACTCATCCTTAAACTGAATATAAGTATTTTACTTAGCATATCAAATGACCAATAAACGCCATACTGTCATTTGCCAAATACTCTATTGTGTTCAAGTTATTTGCCTGGTTTCTAGGCAGTTTACAGTAAAGGTTTAAAAGCTGCTTATAAGCTTGGCGGCACAAATAAATCAGAAGTTGAAAGATCGCTAATTGTGGGCAATTGCCTAAGTAACAAAGGTCAGGGGGGGGGACGGGAAAAGTTCAATTGTGTGATTAATTGGTTTAAGTAACCTTTACAATGGTTTAAATTAACTTGTGCAACAAAACTGATTTACGTTTCTTTAGACTAAAGTGCACTCAGAAAAAAACACTCGTGTGATTTAACGTAGAACTTATTTTTTGAATACAAATTAAATTCTTTTAGGTTACGAAATTATCAGCAATGAACTTGGCACCCAAAAGTATGCTTTAGTTTTTGAAACAATTTAGTATTTTATTTCAAGAATATACACTAAGAATGAAGTATTTTTCGGTTAAGCGCCAGTGTTGCCAGTATTTTTCGGGCCAAGTAGCTAAACCTGAAATAAGAGTTTAGTAAATTATAATATAAAATTATCAAAACTTGGCCAAATGTTTACTTTTGCAAAGTGTATTGCTAAGACTATAGAATAATTGTTAATCAAAAAACATGCTAAGTAACATGGACAAGTTGGCACTCTATGTTGCTAAGACCATAGAATAATAATTAAAGAAATATTATAAAAAACATACACAAGTTGGCACTCAAACAACTATCAATTCTTAAACTGTATTCAGCTGGAAATAAGCTTAAATTTCTACACTAGAGCTCACTGTGGCTTAACTTTAAGATATCTAGTTGTAAATTTTCTAAAAGAATAATATAGTAATGTAGGAAATATTTGTTCTAAGCACCACTGAGAAATGTCTTAATTTAGCTGCAGTTACTAACTAATTTCACAAAAACCATACAAACAGCAAAACCAGTAGTATATTAGAATTTAAAAGTAAATATGACATTATTCAACTGGTTAATTAAGCCGGCAACAAACAAAAGCTAAATATGATTATAATCGAAATCGAATTGAGATTCGATTTGGCATCGAATCGATACGATATAAAAAGCGCATTTCAAACAGTTAAGACCAGTTTCTTGACCAATTTTGTAGAGCTACATTTTGGTAAAGTATATTAGAATCCATTGAATTGTGGGCGTTTCTGCATTTGGAGGGTGGGGCAGAGGCGAGGTGGGATACAAGGGCTGCGGGGAGCAGGCTGCGGGGAGCAGGCTGCGGGCTGCACACAGGTGTCAAGCGCGGCGTATATTCAAATTAATAATGCCAAATTGATTATATAACATTTGTCAATGCGAATCTGGTTTTTCGTGGGGATTGAAGCAAAACACCATGAAGAAAATAGCACCAGCTTAGCCCCATCCGTCAGACACACAACACACACAGCGTCAATGATTGAATATGATTGATTTAGGCGGCATAAATTATTAACGGCCCAGCAGCAGCCCAAACTTCTCAGCCACTCCCCTTTTACCACCTCATGTCCCCCTGCTGCCACAAAACCTTCCTGTATTCCGGGCAACCTGTCGCGACCTTGGCCATTTGACAAATGAGCTGCGTAAGCCAAAAGATTTTGCACAAGACGCATAATTAAATAGACACCGGGCGGCCCAAAATTGCCACCGGCATTCGATTTGGTGGCACAACACGTGCTGAAATGAGGACACGTCGCCGGACTCTGGCCAGGTGTTGGCCCAGTAGGACTCGTTTTGACATTTCTACTTCTGGTTTTCCTTCTTTTTTTTTTCAATAAATAATATCAATTGCAGCTCAATTACTGAAATTCGAAATAGGAATATACTTGTATCTGCTTGGGATACTTGACAACTGTCAATCATAATTCTGTTGCCCAAGGGCATGAGGAATAACAATCGTTGGCCTAAAGTGCTGCAATTTAAATGGCTACAATTTTAAATCATCTCGAAAGTTATCTTTTTGCTATTTAATTAATAAAAATATAATTTATTGTTGAATTGTGTTAAATAAAAAAGAAGTTTTAATATGAGAACAACAATTATTATTTATTTATTTTGGTATTTTATATATTTTTATTTTGAGTTTTCTAAAAATGCTGCAATTTTAAATCTCCAAAAAATTTCTCTTTTTGCTATTTGTTGATTGTTAATTAATAAAAATATATTTTATTTTTGAATTGTGTTAAACAAAAAAGAAGTTTTAGTATGAGAACAACAATTTTTATATTTATTTGTAATATATTATTTTTTATAAATTTTTATTTTGAGTTTTCTTGTCTCTTCCAAACCGCTTAACATATTCTTTTGCAAGCTTTTAAGCAAATAAAACACTCCAAAAATATTACCAGCAAATTAAACACATAATTTAAACATATTTAATTAAAGCCTACAACTAAAGCTTTAACAATATAACTTTTAGTTCCATGCAATACAATTGTTCATAGTTATTGTCCCCTCATTATTGAATAAAACAAAATAATTCCAAGAGTGAGCATTTAATTCGAATTCAACATTTAATTGGTTATAGACAATTTGAATATATTAATTGAATCATTATTTATTTTAGTTTGCTGGCATTTCAAACAGCAAAGTTGCCAAAAAACAGACCAAAAAAAAAAGTTTTATTTAAACAAATATAACAAAAGCAAACACAAATGGCCGCTGAATGTTCAACGAATTTGCTTCATTAAATTGTGTGTTTTTTTAGGCAATATTTTAATGGTTATATAGACTTTAAATGTTGAGACAAATGTTGCCTTTTCGGCCGACGGAAATTAAATGAAATGTAAATGGAATTACAAGTTTTATTTCATTTATTTTCCGGCGAAACTTTTAATGAAAAGCATAAATTAAAAATGTATAACATAAACAAATTAGAACCAGCATATTTGTAGTTGATTTTTTTTTAAGCCGACATTGGCAACTACATACGTCTATAGATTACTATATATAATTGCAATTAGCATTCGGTTAATGTACAAAACAAAAGCAAAACGCCTTCATGAGCTACAAATTGCTGGATAACTTGTATGTAGGTATAGACACGTACATTCATTATAAATCTGTGATATATATTTTAATATAAACATGTCCATATTTAGTTACTTTCTGTAATTAATAATGCGCATCTAAATAAAGTTCTACAATGATCGCAGAACAGTAAAGTCTTTTCATTTAACTTATTTTTTTTAGACATCAATAAACATCAAATAAAAAAAGAATTTCGAATTAGTTGAAGAAGAGTAAAACATCTTTTCATTAAAAATAATATTATTTTTGGTTTTATACCTCTTAACTGAGAGAGAGAGAGAGAGAGAGAGTTTGTGACTTGGCAAAGAATGACACTAAATTTAAATAGAAAATGTTAATGACTTTTTTACAATTGTAAAATTAATATAAATTCGCTAAGGAATAAAAATAGAAAAATATAAATTTTTTATCTTTGCCTTAAGATTTAGTCTGTTTATTAGTAAAATTAAAGAATTTATTTTCCTATTTAAAAAAGTATTTACTTTTACTAGTGTTAGAAGTAAGAATTTTAGTTTGTTAGTAAATTACAAGCTTTAAATAATTTTTTAAGATTTTTACTTTGCAGATAAGTTCTATTAAATTAAGTAGTAAATTATCACAATTACATTTATATTTTAATACACATTTTTATTTCAAGTAATTTCTTATATTAATTTTTTAACTATAAAATTGAGATTTTTATTATTTAAAAAATAAAAAAATTTAACTTTGAGTTGATTTTTATTATGTTTCATTTAGAAAATTTTTCAAATTCAATTTACGACTTTTGATTACTTTCTGTTTGTTTACAGGGTATGGCAAGAGCGTGTCTTTAGACCAAAACTATTTTAGCGGATAAACAATAACACATTATAATATGACGCCTACGCATTGGAGAACACTCATCATACACCACAGTCAAGTTCTCAAGTACGTAAACTTATATACATATATATAAGTCTATATATGCTATGTATAAATAACCTGATGTCTAAGCAAATGTATGAATGAATGAACGAATGAGTGAATGAATGTATAGGCAAAGAAACAGTAAATGACTTTTAACTGAAATCAAACAAAACGACAACAACACAAACAAAATAAAATTAGTAAGTTAAGCTATGAGTGTGCAGCACGACTTTAAAAGACCCAGTGCTTGTTCTAGAGTAATTGTTTAAGCTAACTTTAGTTAAGAAGTGTTTTAAACTAACTACTGAATTAAGTCAGAATAAAACTATGATATAAAACTATAATAAAACTATATCTCTAAGATATAGTCATCTGATTCTTACTCCAATTGGTTGGGGCTGACACCTATTCTGAACTTGAAGACTCTACCTCTTATAGACTCTTTTCTACTATAAATATTTATATATTTTACTTGCTTCTTGATGCTGATCAAGAATACATATACTCTGTCAAGTCAAGCACGCCTCTTTCCGACAACCACATTGCACCCTCTGCACCTTTTGCCTACCGGGCTTAGAAACAAAAGCAGTTCCGACTGACAAACACTGCCAAGTTTGTCAATTCAACTGAGTCAAAAACTGAGACTTCAACGCTCAGATACATTGATGATGACGCCAACATTGGTTTGTCTCACTTCTCAGCTGTTCTCAGCGACCTTTTCGGCGACAGAGGGTGAAGGAGACGAAGACAGAGAGGGGCAGATTTACGGAGACGGAGACTTAAACAGAGACGTGGACAGGCTTATAAATAGCTCAAGTCCGTCTAGAAGGCGCTTTAGTTCAAATCGAGCGCTTCAAGTGGCATATAATTTTAAAATAAACAAAAACTACTTATAAACAAATTGTTTTTGGATTTCTTTACTTAATTTTTTTTTTGTTTTGTTTTTGTTGTTGCTAACAAAATGGTGAGTGCATTCAAGTGAACAACTATTCAATGTAAACAAAACTCTTCTTACAAATGAATTTGTTTAGTGTTTCATTTCATTACACACACAAAACAAGACATAAAAATGTAAATACAAATCAAAAATAAATAAACTGCATTTAATACGCTACGTGAGCTGAATATTCAAATAAAATACCTACGAAAAAAAAAGTAAACACATAAAACTACAACAAAAAAGTTACAAAAAAACAATATAAATAAAAAAAAAAAATAGTTGAAGCGTCGGCGTCACTGGAAAGTCCCTCGATTTAAGTTCCATTTGAAGTGTTTGCTTCCGGCACTTGACTTTTGCCTGTGAATCAGAGCCATCAGAGCCATAAACTCATAAATTGTATAAAAAAAATGTTAATAAATAAAAATTGGCTAAAAAAAAAAGGAGTTTGAAATGATTTAAATACAGACAATAATTAAATTGCCGAAAATAATCTATAAATAATGAAAAGCACTTTTTAATTTAATAACAGATTATTTATGCTTAAAAATATAGTCTTTTTAACTACTCAACTATGTTTTTTATAGCTATTTAAACTCTTAAATAAAATTAATTTAAAATTAAACTTTTTATTAAAGTCCAAAAAATTTATTTGAGCAGCAAAATATTAAGCAAAACTCAACAAGTTTTGAGTACTCCTTCGCCTGCTTCCTCTAAAGTTCTAAACAAATAATTTACACAAAAATTCCAGTCTTTATAAATACTGTTTCCTCAAAAATAAATTAAATATTTCCAAGAAGCAGGTATACAAAAAAAATTCAATACTTTTTCAACTCCAAATTATGGAAAAAAAGCAAAACAAAACAGCATTCCAAAGAAAAAACTTTAGTAAAATTGCCCTTATAAATCACGTTGTGAATAACATGTACATAACCAAATGGTTTTAGAAAAATAACTTCCAAAAATGTCATTTCACTCATACTAATAAACAACTGGAGTCTATAAATCCATGGAGTTTGCGACCATAAGTCATGTCTTGCCTACAACTGTTGTCAGTAGGGAATTCCATAAAAATTAATTAGTTGTCAAAACTGCTAATCAATCAAAAATCTCCATAGCAAAAAGTTATTTTTAAGCTGAACAGATTAATCGATTAACATTCTTTTATGGGATTAAATATGTGGCAAAGTTTGATCGTAGCAGCTGTTAATGGCCCTGTACTTATGTTGCAGCACAAAAAAAGTGTTGAGTTCTTAAAAACATGCAAAAATTTAAAAGAAAAAATTTATTAAAATATTAAAACATTTTTATTGTATATTTTATGGTTTTCCAACTCAAAGAAACTTGTGCTGGATTTTTTGTGAGATCATTTACTGAATAAATATAAGCTAAAAATATTTTAACAGCTTAATTAAAGCACCACTCCCCCTATAGACCCTTCTAACTTTGCCAAGTACAGGGTTCGGCACAAAAAAAAACTATGAAATCATAATTTTGGATCATCCTATGCCCATAACGACCTTGTTTAGCTGCTGTCTTACTTTGCTCCAGTCCACATTCAAGTGTGACTTGATTGTAATGAGAAGCTGCCATTTCTGGTCAATAGCAATTTGGCCAAACAGCTGTCAATTTGCATAATTTTGCTGAATTCTTGATTCATATTTAAGCTGAAATCGAAGTTGCCAAAATCGCGGCCAGTAACAAGTTTCTTCACGTCTCATTCAACAGCAAAACAGAAAAAAATAAAACAAAATGATCTTCAGTTAAGCAAATTTATGTATAAATTGAATTTATCTTTATATAGGCCAGCGTGCAATAAAGCCATATATTTCCAGTCTGTGCTACCAAATTTGGTAAATCAGTTTTAATTAAGTAGCCCAACGAAATCGAATTTATTTTTATACTTTTCGGATCTGGCTATAATTCTCTTGACGTTATCGATGACGTTGTTGACATTATTTCTTGTTTATTTTTCTCACTTCTAATGTTTATTGTTTGTTCCGTGACACATCGCCGGTTCCATGGAAATTTGTGTTGAGTCGAAGCAAATATTTATGTAAATTGATTTATGAGCGATTAGCCATAAATTGTAACAAGTTGTATTACTTCATGGACAGTGGACTCTATATCAATGTGGTGTAAGAAATATAGACTGAAAATTGTACGTAATTTCATTTTAAAATATTAATTGGATATAAACTATAATTTAGTTAGTTTATACATCATTTTAGTAGTATCTAAAATGAAAGCACAGCATCGAAAGCACATTATTTACAAGCAAAACTTGTGCAAGCTTTATTTTAAAAATAAATGAAGTTTCAAAATTATACATAATTTCATTTTAGAGTATCAAATGGATGTGAACTATAATTTAGTTAGTTTATACATCATTTTAGTAGTAGCTAGCACAGTATTGAAGAGCAAACCTTTTGCAAGATTTATTTTAAAAAACAATGAAGTTTTAAATTAAATTGCCATTGTTTCTAATGACTCCATTTTAAAAAGGTTTATTTAAGCTTAACCAAAAATTACCTATAAGATTATTTCAATATTTAATGCTTACAAATAAAAGTCAATTAATATATTAAATATATAATTCTCATTTTTAAAGTACTATAAAATAAACAAGCTGAAAAACAAAGCCTCTTTTTGTACCAGGTTTTTAGTGGTACATTTCTTCAAACATTTGAAATTAGTTACCCAATTTTTGACTGAGGGATTTTAAAGATTGTTAGGCTAAAAAAAAAATAGGGCTAAGCTTTAAAATAAAAGTTATGCAACTGTTTTAAAGGCAAAACTTAATGTTAGTTCCGATTTTCAATAACGACATAAGATAAACTCTAAGTGGTTGAACTACAAATTGTTATACAACACTGGGTTCCAAAATTTTTCATTCTTATTTCTTAAAAACTGTTTACAAATTATTTAAATATTGTTTACAATTCCAACTTTTTCTTGACTTCTTTGCTGCCTTTTTAGCTAACTGATATTTTTGTCTCTCCCACAGTTTTTACAGCATCAGCGCGTTGTGGGCCTGGCTTTGGTGCTGTTGGCGCTCTACTGCGGCAGTACGTTAGGTAAAAAATTAGAGAAACGTTGTGTGAACTGTACATATCGTACGTATTACACCTATGGCGATGGCCGTACCCAGCAGCGCGTGATCTATCAAGATCCGGTCTACACACGTGGTATTTACAACAACAATACAGTCCCTAGCAAAATTCTATATACATGTCTCTTGGCTAATAATTGTGGCACGCCTACTTGCACTACTAGCGCTCTGTATGAGCTGATTAAGACTTAAGACTACTAAATTAGTGCACAAATTGAGCTAACTTATGTTTGTACCCAAAGCATTCTTAATCACACTCACACACACACACACACACACACGCACCAAACTGACTTTACATAATTTAAATATGTGTATATAGTATAATCGCCTAGCATAAATTATGACAACGCCATGCACGGAAACACCTTTATGCAATGTTACCTTTCACACCTTTCTCATTCCAACAATCCGCCCGCCCCCGTCACCCCCAAAAACGCCCATTTAGCTGCACAGACGTACGGCTGCAGTGGGAGTCCGTGCGGTGTGAATGCCGTTTGCCAGGAGGCCTCCGGCGGCCGTCCGGTCTGCTCCTGTCCGCCCGGATTTAGCGGTAATCCGCTTACGCACTGCAATCGCGGTGAATGCCTTGACAACATCGATTGCCGTGGAGACCTTCAGTGCAAGGACAATCGTTGTGTTAACCCGTGTGTTGGTGCCTGCGGCATTGGTTCCAACTGTGACGTAAGTACAACAACCCAAACAGCCCCACCACCCACCACCTGTTCACTTCCTTCACTCCTCACACTCACACTTACATGACATTTTCACAAACTTTTGTTTTTGCAGGCAAGAAATCATGTTGCCGTCTGCAGCTGTCCCGCTGGCTACAATGGAGATCCATACACTGCCTGCCATCTGAATGATCCAGGTAAGCCAGGCCACTAAGTGGGCACTCAGAGCAGTGAAACGATAGAAAATTTTAAGAGCTTTTCACAGGCAACTAAAGACTTTAAACTAAACCTCTAGAAAGTGTTTGTTTAGAATTATAATTTTTTATTATAAATTCTAGTCACAAGACTTAAAAACTCCTTTTGTTTCTTCAAAAATCAATCCTTAAATAATTTTATCTTTACTACGATTAATTCAACTTTGAATGCTTCACTTGTTTCCACTTAATCCTTAAATAATTTCATCTTTACTCCGATTAATTTAGCGTTGAATACTTCACTTGTTTCTACTTAATCCTTAAATAATTTCATCTTTACTCCGATTAATTTAACGTTGAATACTTCACTTGTTTCCCAACCAAAGTAAATTTAACTTGAACGCATTACATTTAAGTCAGAAAACAAAAACTTGTTATTGTTGTTGCGGTTGCTCTTTTAGCCAATTGACTGGTTTTGACCAAACAAAGCCATTTTCGGGCTGGGCATTCAGTGATTTTTCGTATGTAGGTTGCCGTGCATAATATTTGCGCTGAATACAATATTATTAACAGCAGTATGATGAACGCCCAATGCAAAAAAATATAAAAAAAAATTGAATACAAATAAAATAAAACGCACTTGCTCTTTGTAATTTTATGATAATTAGCTGATGTTTTGTTTCGTAATTGTCAAGATCAAGGTCGAACCAAATGCGCGAAGGCGAATTTCGAGTTGAAGCAAACCAGAAATGTCGTTTCGATATCCAATTATGAACACATAATACAAATACCACACCCAAAACAAGTATAGGGTATAACCCAATCAACTTGTTCAAGTGCAGTGATTAACTGAAGCTGTTTTAGTTAATGATACGACTAAGGGTATGACTAAGTTTGGTAGTATGGGGTTGGAGTAGTGTAGTGGAATGACTTCAAAGTGTGGTGGCTCACAAAGTTCACACTGTTATTCTTCTGCAAGCTAGAAAATCACAATAGAAGAGAGAAATAGAAGACAAGGAAGATTGAGTTCTTACTTTAGAGCAAGTGGCTCATAAAGCTCACACTGTTAATTTTTTGAATTTGATTATATAACATACTTTAAGAAATAAAAATAAAAATATTAGTCTTGAAGTTACCTTAAGATACATTTTTCTTTTAAATCTGAATGGCTCACAAAGCTCGCACTGTTACATTTTTTAATTGAAGAATTTTTGAAGCAGTATAGGTCTATAAATTAAATGTTAACATTTTTTTACTATATTTTTACATGTTCCAATTCTTTATTTAAATTGTTAGCAGTGCCTGCGGTTAGTGTTGGCATTTTAGCCTTTTTCTGAACATATTCGACCTTTTTTTATTTATTGTTTATTTATTTGTATTAAGAAAACATGATTAGTTTCGAATGTTAGCATTTTTTTCCTAATTACTTTATTTTATTTATTATTTAAATATTGTTAAATAGCCAAATTATTGAACTAGCATTGCAATAGATTCTGACTAAGTCTTGTCTAAGTCAAAAATCGACATTTTTATCCTAGACTAAAAATATTATTCTGTTTTTCGTTTTATAATTTGTAAACCTCGAGAAGTTTTTATTTTATATTTTTAATATTTACACAAAAAAAGAACAAGTATCTGTTAGTTAAGCAAAGCAGAGACATTTCTTGTGAGTGTGTGTGTGTTTGTGTGTGATTTATGTAAGGTCATGTTATTCATGTCCAGTTGGGTCACAGCAGTGAACCCTGGGAACAACAAGCAAAGGTTCGCTCACACTACAGTGCTCGCACTTAGTATCCTCACACGCACTTGGCCAGCTCCAACATAATAAAGCGCAAATAATTGGGGGCGTGGCAGTGGCACTTGAAACAGCCCCTGAATAATTCGGCACTGGTCAGAGAGTCAGTCAGTCAGTCGGTCGGTCGGTCAATGGGACCCAAATACAACAATAGTCAAAGCTCATTTATGCGCATAATTTTTACTTATAATTTTGCTTTCATTTCTCTTTTTTATTGGTGTTTTTTTTTTGTTCCTTGCTGATTCCTTTCATTGATGAAAATGATGATGATTATGTTGATGTTCATAATCGAGGCATGTTTCTAAATTGGTATTTGTAGCCATGACAAAAGTTACGCCATAGTCGTAATCATTGTGAAACGGTAAAGAAAAAGTCAACTAAGGTCTAAATGCTTATATTTATTTATAGATTTGAGCCACTTGATATGCCATATACCTTCCATTGACTCCCACTCCACTTCACTTCCGTTCAGTTACAATCTAAATACATAATACCATCATTTCCATTGTTTTGCCTATTGTGTGAAGTTTGCATTACTACGATACTGCCGTACTTATTGTCACCACTTCTGTGCCTGACACTTGAATATATATATACACGAGTATACATATACTTTTGTGGCCCACTGTGTCCATTTATGTGCAAGTGTACAAGTGACTATTATACAATAAATTTCTATGCCTTCAATTTGATGGCCTTAAACCAAATGCTAATTACAAATGCATATGAATCAATATTGAATGAAATTTACATTTAAATTGGAAATTTATTAAAATTGCAGGCGGCTAACTTAAAAAAGCTTTACTTACTTGCCAGTTAAAGCATTTTAAATGCGCTGTATATTAAATAAATAAATTAAATAGCAAAAAGTTCTTTTTAATAAAGTAAAAAATGTTGACTTTATTTTGTGAACATTTTTTGCAATATAAAAAATGTTGTACGCCAAAAAGTTATAAATTTAAACTCTTTTGAAACTATAATAAGCAAAATTGGAATTTTATGCTCTATAACTAATCTGGTTGTGCTTGTTTCCACTGCAAGTACAGCAACAATTGTTTCAATTTTTCCCTTTTTTTTGTTTTTTTTTTTTTTTTTTTTTTTGTTATCCGAAATTAAGAAAATTGTCACAAGTTTTATGTTTGCTCTCAACAAACCTTGCGTCGTTAGTAGATGGTATTTACATCACTAAATTCAGTTCATAAATTCATTAATTATTTCATTTTTTAATTTGTATATTTAAAATGTACACCAATTTTGGTAGTAACTCTCTCGACTTCGACTTATTTTCTTTTAGCATATTTATAGCCAATTTATAGACTATACTGCACGCAGCTCAAGAAAATAATTCTAGTCAAAAGTTACAAGATTATTTAATTGACCAAAACAATTAACTAACTTTTTAAATATTTTAAATTAAAATGGATTTTAAAAATTTACTTTTTAGTATAGTCATTAATATTAATTTTGCTCCTAACTTTTTTATTTGCTTAACACACGCGACTACTCTTAGTTTGCGTTAATAAATAAATAAATAAAAGTAAACAACAATAATATACAGCTGTTTTCAAAAAGAAGAATAAGAAAAAAATGTTTATTAAGTTAGTTTATAACTAACTTAAACGATGACACAACTATAAAGCAAGAGTATCGCTGAAACTTTGCTTACTTAAGGCATTTTTCCTAATGTATTTCATAGATAATTATAATACACACTTATTAAATATTATAAATATCTATGAAATACATGAGGAAAAATGCGTTAAGTAAGCAAATTTTCAGCGTATTTTCCAACCATTTCCATTTAACTGAGTTAATGTCATTTTATATATATTTTTATATGGGTTTTAAGTCTGTTCTTTGTCTGTGCTTGTGCCCTGTACCAAGTATAGGTAAACTAGTAAGCATCAACTGATTACAGAGTCCACAACAGAGATTTAAGAAACGATAAAATACATCAATTGAAATGCAGGGCAATAAATGTAACCCAAGTTGAAATCGATTTAAAGTTTATATCCACATAAAATATATATGTATCTATCTTTTGTTCATTGCAGAGGAGCAGTGCCATCCAAGTCCTTGCGGCGTCAATACCAAGTGTGAGATTATTAACGGAGTGCCAACCTGTTCCTGTTTGCACGGTTATCTGGGCAACCCGCTGAGCGGTTGTCGCCACGAATGCGACCATGACGGCGACTGCGGTGGCCGCGACATGTGCAGCAATTTTAAATGTGTGCCCTCCTGTGGACAGTGCGGTGTTGGTGCCAATTGCAAGACGGTAGCGAATCATCGGGCCGTTTGTGAGTGCCCCAAGGGTTATATTGGTAGTCCGTATACCGAATGCCGTCCAGAGTGTTATGGTGATTCCGATTGCCCAGCGGGCAGGCCAGCTTGCTTTTATGGCATATGTAAGAATACTTGTGACGGTGCCTGTGGCATCGGTGCCGATTGCAATTTGCGCGGTTTGACGCCAGTTTGCAGCTGCCCACGCGACATGACCGGCGATCCCTTCATCCGTTGTCGCCCCTTCACCAAGGAGGATCTCTGCGAGCCAAATCCATGCGGTACCAATGCCATTTGTGTGCCCGGTCACGATAACACTGGACGCGAACGTCCTGTTTGCAATTGCCTGCCTGGTCACACTGGCAATCCACTCTCCCACTGCACACGCGTGAGTTTTCATTTAACATGAATTTATGTATATTTTGAGCACTTTGTAGAGGGTAGCATTAAGTATATGTATTCCTGATCGTTACAGTCATGCTTTCCATTCCATTCCACTTTAGATATATCTTACTCTATCACTATATCATCTGGCTGTCATGGGAATTATAGGTTGTACATGTTTTAGTAGGAAAAACTTTTGTTTCTTAAACAAGCTTAAACAAATTTATACAGTCGCTTATCTAATAGGATATGGGATATATCATAGGATATAGCTTACTGCCATAGTATCACAGCATGCACAGTTGTTGTGGCTTGAAATACTTTTGTATTTGTTGAGCTAACTTAAATTAAGTCATATAGAAGACAAATATTTATAGTCTTACAATTTTCAAGCAAGTCGTACAACTATATCATATAGCTGCCATATCCTATAGTTCCATAGGAGACAAGTAAGAAAGGTTAAACTCGAACAATACATATTTCAAGCAAGTCGTACAACTATATCATATAGCTGCCATATCCTATAGTTCTATAGGAGACACGTAAGAAAGGCTACAGTCGAGCCAGCCGACTATAAAAGACTCCATGCTCATTCTAGTGACCATTTTCCTTACAAAAAAGTCATTTCTGACCGATATGCCCTATGGAAGCTATAGGCTATAGTTGACCGATCCGTATAAAACATGTTGAGCATAGTTATAATGGTACCATACACATAATATGTGAGCTTGGTTGCTATAGCTCAACTAACACTACAAGTCTCCCTACAAGTCTCCTAATTTCGACCGATTTGCACTTTTCGCTTCTGATAGCTTCTGAAAGCTTATAGACCACTCTACTCTTTTTTAGAGCACAGAGTCTAAAAAATCATGTATTAACAACCATGGAAAAAACTGTTTTAGAATAAAAAGAATTTTTGTACCATTAACTATACATTAAATCGGACTATAAGCTAAAAACTAAAGGACAAACGATTAGCTTAAAACTAGCCACAGTGGTCTGCAAGGTTATCAACACTAAGCTCTATACATTTGCTAAATAAACTTATTTTATATTTATATATATTCAATAATCCTTCACAGGGTGAATGCCTGAGCAACAACGAGTGCCCCGACCACAGGGCGTGCATCAACTACCAGTGCGTGGATCCCTGCATCGGCAAGTGTGCGACCGGTGCCAGTTGTGAGGCCAAGGCCCATCTTGCGGTCTGCCGCTGTCCTGCTGGTCAGTCGGGTGATGCGCTGGTCTCCTGTCGCCAGACAAGAACCTTCCCAGTGGCCAAATACCACTAAGATGTGCCGGAGTGTGTACTTATAGCAAACGCCGCACTGCCTGCCTACCACAAATTTTGAATTTTCAACTCGAAGTAACATGATTCACACACAACACTTCAAGAACAGTTCTCAGTATCTGTCAAAAGATAAAGCACTCGATTCGGCCATGATTAAGAACCTGGCTGGCACTTACATTTCAACACTGCTTAATACAATTTCTAAATCAATAAAATAATAAAAAATATACAAGAAATATATTTAATTTTGTTTAATAACAATTATTGAAGCAACGAGAAACAAACTAACGATTTTGTGAATCAAAACTTTGCTTACAACGTTATCCTAGTATTCCTAGAGACCGTACGATATAATATTTCGAGCTTAACTTGACACATAATGTAGAAGCTTGAATGGAAAGCTATGGCAGCTCTTTAATATAGTTATCAGATCTGATATAGAATTAATTATTGAATATTTTAGTAAAGTCTGAAATAAATTAGATCATCCTATCGTTCCTACAATTCCCAATATGATAAAGTTATCAAATATTGAACAAAATTATAACAAGTCAAATGCAATTTACTTAATCATCTTTCCCCTAGTATTTGTCAAGACTAAAATACAGTAAAAACTGTCATAAGTGGACAACTACTGTCAAAAGAAGCATTCGCCTAACAGCGCAAAGTTTTCAGATGCATCAAAAAGCTCAAAGCTAGAGTAACGTACGCTTATAAGGGGTGTCGGTTAAAAGAGGTTTCGCTTTGAAAATGAAATGACTGCTGCCAGCATCATAATTTTGTACGCCACTGTGTTTGCTAGTGACCGATAAACCAGTTTTCTGAATCAATGTGATTATACGATACACGATCGTCATCGTGAAAAGCAGCAATTTGATGCAAATGTAATCAGACTAATTGTGTAAAGCTTAGCTAATAATAAAGTCGAATAATCAAAACTATTATTAAGTGACGATAGCTAAGATTTCCGACGCTTCTTATGCAATCTGCGGCGAGCTCATAAACAATTCCACGTACAGATGTATAAGTTTCTGGGGAAAACGATTGTAACACTTGATCGTTATGAATTGCAGCAACGGGAACTGACGATAAACTTGAGCTGGAGCATAAGTAAGAAGTTGAGAAGCTGCTGATAAGAGTCAAGAGTTGTAAAACCATAACAGACTGTAGAAGACTCTGTACTAATTTCAGATGAGTTACAGATAGACTGATCGACTGAAGACTGAAGCTTGCTGATTGTTTCTAATGTTGTTGCTGAACAGGAATACATATATTTATGGCTGGTACCATAAGTAGAGCAAATTGAAGTCGTAGAAGTGCCGAGCTCAACTGGAAATCTATAAAAATAAATCAGTTTAACATAGAGTGAAAACAATTGCATACCAAAATACTCACCCACATATTTTTCAAGTGTTTGTTGATGGGGGAAAAAGATATGTATACTATATTTAAAAATTGAATTAGTTGCTTTATTTTATAACGTACATACTCGTTCATTCTGCTCAATATGGTATGTTGGTATGTATGAATATATATATATATATACATATCTGTATAAATATATATATATATATAATAAACGAGTATAGTATATCGAAATATATATATATATGTATGTATATATGGGTTGTATATAACTATGGATTTACCGCACTTTCTAAAAGTCTGCCATTAAATAATTATATTTGGTGTTGAAACACAATAAATATGTATACAATTTCGATTTAAATGTCTATTATCAATATAAATACAATCATATACAATATTGATCTTTGTTTCATATCTAATTGGCATTTGGAAAACAAATTTACAGACACACAGAAAAACAGAAAAAAAACAAACAAAATCAAAAAGGAAACAAATATCATTTGATAAGTGAAATGTATAAAGTGAATATCGAAAATGTTAGAGGACTTTCTGGAGTCGAGATACATATACTTTAGTAAATATATATCATAGTTATTTGAGTGTCCACAAAAGATCTTTTAGGGGGGAGGTGGAAAATCTATAGTCTTCGTTGGAAGTATGTTGCGGTTGGAACAATAATGCTTTGGACATACACACTGAAGTATGCACGAGTATGTTTTTAAATTAGTTACCATCAAAATTGTAGTTCTTTTTTCCTCCTTTCAAAATGCCAGTGATAGTTGAATTAATTCATAAATTATAAACGTAAACGTATCAAAATTTTGTTCATTTCTCTCTCTCTCTCTCCCTCTCGTTCTCGTTACTTTTCTCAGCTGCTGCGCTTATAATCGCAATTATTGTTTCAATTCTCGTAATTATTATTATTATTTAATGTTGTAAATACAATTTTGTTTGTGTTTTCGTTTTCGTTTCCGTTTCTTTTTTCAAATATAAATATATTCTTGTATAAATATGCAATTTGTTTGTTTGTTTGTTTCTTATTCATTTTTTGTTGTGTTCTTTATGTATATTAATATATATAGACATATATATAGATATACATATATATAAATATATGCATATCGATTTATATATATTTATATAATGTATATAAATTGCTAAATACAATTAATTGCGCTTTACACTCCTTTTTACGGCTCTGAGGCTTTACAAAAGTTAAAACAAGAAAAAAAAACAAAAAAAATGTGTAATTTGTGTGTGTGTGTTGTGTAGGTGTGTGTAAGCTACTGGTTTGTCCAACTGTGAGAGTGTATGAGTGTTTGTGTGTGTGTGTGTGCCACATGAACCTGTACTACGCGCCACCACAACGTTTCCTCATCAAGATGTTGTTGTTGTTGCTGCCACAGCTCCGCTTTCAACTGCAACATTTATTAGTTTTCCGGTTGCCCTTCTTGTTGCTGACCACAATGCGATCCTTTTGCTGCTCATCGGATGCAGTGCGCAGCTTGTGATTCAACACCTGCCGCGTTATCGACAGAAACATATCCTCCACATTGAGGTTATCTTTGGCGGAAGTCTCAAATAGTTGTATGTCCATTTGTCGCGCAAAGCGTTCCGCATCCTCCGTTATGACCACCTTACTGTCCGGATCATCGTTCTTATTGCCCACTAAAAAGAAGGAAATCAAATTAATGAATGATTTCATAAATCGTTTAGCTACTCAAAATAAATAACTACCGGGAAAGTAAATAATCAAGGCAAATCCCTGTACTGTAATTGTTACCCGATCTATGCAGTTCAGTTGACATATATCTATAGCTGTCCGATCCGAAGCAGAGTTAGTCAGCATATATAACCATAAAGTGAACATAATATGCCAATTTATTTGATAAATCTAGTACATAGTTCACAAAATCATGGAATTTGCTAAAGATTTCAACTGAGGTTCTGATAGTGCTCTACTTTTGATAGGCACAAAAAGGGGCGTGTCAAAAGCACACAATACATTTTGTTTGCGTAACATCTGGATGGAGTTTATAGCGAAATTTCATCACTTTAGTTCCAATACACTCAGAGATCTAGAGCTGGAGAATGCTGATACTAATTAAATATACTGTATAAGGTCGCTCGCTCCTATGTCAGCCTTTCTGGGCCTTCATAGTCAGACTACCACGCTGTACCCGGCACTACTTTTGAAGTAATCTGATCTCGTAACTAACCCTGCACTCTCTACTGGAGTAACCTTCGTCTGGTAACTCACCTAATACTTTGTTCACCACATCGCAATTGTTTTTGATCTCCTCCAGCCAGCGACGGACATTCGCAAAGGAATCCCCGTTCTGCACATCGTAGACAATGATTACGCCGTGGGTGCCTCTATAGTACGTGCTGGTGATGGTACGGAAACGCTCCTGTCCAGCCGTATCCCAAATTTGCAATTTAACACGCAGTCCATCGATGACAACGGTGCGAATTTTGAAATCGACGCCAATTGTCGTTATATAACTGCCCGAGAATGTGTCATCTGAGAAGCGTATAAGCAGCGAGGACTTGCCCACACCTGTAAAATGACGTAAATATTTAGAACGAGATGCGGAAAGAGGCAGAGAAAACTGTGTGTGTGCGTGTGTGTGTGTGTGTGTTTGTGCAATGCTTTGAAGCACTTGAACAATTGTTCAAGTATTTTACTTATTTTTTGTTTACCCAAAAAAAAACAACAACAACAAATGGCTTGGTTGCTGGCATTTCTCTAATTACAATGCCAGTTGGTTAATACGCCCTTTAAAAAAGCAAAAAAAAATAAACAAAAACAATTGCAATTAAAGTGTAATTATTATGGAAATTGATCGATTCATTGAGTTTTATCGGAATTACAGCAAACACTCAAGTATAAAACAATAAAATTGTTTACGAATGCTACACAAGAAGCACTCGAGATAAACGAGAGAGAGAGAGAGAGCGATGAGAAATTTAATCGACTGTTATCGATATGCATCTTGCTCTCCCGCTCTTGCACAACGACTCTAAATTTACAGTGGTCTGTAGCCTATGGCAACCATCATAAAAATAAATTCAATTGTTAAAAATAGTTTCTAATCTAACTGAAAGCGAAATTTATTCATTTAATCCTTACATATATTTTTAGAAAAAAGAATCATAACATAAAAAAAAATGTAGTCCACTGTAAAGCAAAGCTGTTAGAAGAGCAAATCAAATAAGACATTTAATTAAGTGATATTACAGTCACAGTGCACACAGACGGAGAGAGCGAGAGAGAGAAAACAGCTGATTGCAAAGGCAAAACACAAAGAAAACCAAAAAACAAAAAAAAAACATAAACCATGGGACAGAACGAACAAAAATTGGAATTGAGCACAAAGCAGTGCAATTTGTTGTTCTTTTATGCTTTGTTGCTATTAATAAAATTGTTGCTGTTGTTTTATTGTTGGGCAGGTGAAACATGCAGAAATGCAAGTACATGCATGCATGTCTTAGCACACACACACACTGACATATGCCTGTGTTAGTAGTCTATGTGTACGTTTGTGTGTATTTACACTTACCGCTGTCGCCAATTATAAGCAGCTTGAACATATGATCAAAGTGGCGTGCCATTTTGGAGTTGTTTTTGTTGTTGTAATTTACAGTTAAACGGCAATGACGCTGGCGTCCAAGTTAAACAATGCAAAAATTTGTGCGGTTTGCTGCTGCTGCTGCTTCTCTCTGTTGTTGTTGTCGTTGTTGGTTGGTTGCTTGTCGTGCCTGTGCTCTGCTCCAACACATACACAGACACACCCACACACATACACTGGCGTGCGCCTACTTTGCTCTCGCTCACTCCCACAGTGTTAAAGCTGCGCCGCTGCTGCTGCTACTGCTGCCGGTATGATAAACTGTTGTTCTTCTGAATGTTGCGCGACGATGATGCTGCGAGTGTGTGTGCGACTGTGTTTTTGATCGTGTGTGTGTGTGTGTGTGTATGATAAGCTCTTGCTATTGTTATTAGTGTTGTTGTCCGAAGAGTTTTATAGTTTGTTACTTGTTATTTAATTCCCGGCGTTTAAGCACTTGACGCTGCTTCGACTGGCGTTGATTTTGCATGTACATGTGTCTGTGTGATTTTGTGTGCATGCATGTACATGTATTTTTATCAGCAATTCGTCGTTTGGGAAAGGCGGCAAGGCATGAACAAACGTCAGACAGAGGCAAAGTTGCGACTTGTTGTTGCTGCTGCTGTTACTGCTGGCTCTTGCTGCTGCTACTGATGGAAGCACAGTGGAACTTTTTCATACGATGATAAATACTTATTATTTATAGTTCTCGTTTTATTCGAGCTGTGCGTATTTCTTTCTTTTTTTTTATGTTTGAAAATATTACAATTACAAAGCTATTAATGTCACACTGACAGCCAACACACAACGCACACGCACAATAAATTAGCAAGTCGCCCTCTTCGTCTCCCTCTCACACTCTCTCTCTTTCCTTTTCGCAGCGAATTTTGGCTCTTTTATTATTTAGACGTCGTCGCTCGTTCGTTTTTCACTCAACACATATGAACTTTTTGTTACGTTTTTGTTGGAATTATGATTTGGCTTATTTCGCACCTGCTCCGCTGACTGACTTCAGTAACTTAATTAAAATCATAATCCTAAATTATATTCATATTATGAGTAAACTATTACTAACGCACGTATGTATGGAATGCAGTGTGACCGAAGCTCGAAAGCACTAATATACTGTATACCAATCACAATAAATACCAAAACATACTGTAACAGTAAGTGGGTGCATTCAACGGTTTTTAATAGGGGTACTCTTATAAAACTGGTATTTTAATATAAATTTTACCAAAAAATAAACTTATTTATTATTCTTTAAATTTTAAATAAATATAATGTAGAAGTTAAGCTTTGTTAGGCTGAAGATATGTCTTTAGGGAATTTTAAATTGGTTGTTGATTTAAGTTTATGCTGTAAAACAGTTGAAATTAATAAATCGATTTCTGACCAATTTACGACCGACTTTATTTTTGGTATTATTTATCACACTGGCAACTTCTTAATATACTTTGTGTTATCGATAGACCAATACGAATAAGAGCGAGAAGCTCCGGGAATCACACTAACTGTTCTTGTCACTTTGATGTAAACCAATTTAAAACAAAAATTTCTTAAATTTCTTAATATGTATTTCAATATTAATAGCCAACATAAAGATGCTGAACGTACAGCTAGTTAATCCAAGATAAACGTATTAAAAAAAAAAAAAAATCACTTAAATAAAGTGCTTAAAAATGAATCCAATGAATTGATACCCTTAATACTGACTCCCTACTTTCGCGAACGGGCGCGTGTCCTGTTCGCCACGCAGGAAATGTCCCTTTCCGAGTTCTGCAGCGGAGAGACGCAGGTATTCCGACGGCCCCTTATTGCTCCTGGCCCTGGCCCCGGCTGCGTCTTCTTCATATCATGCATAGTAGTGCGTCTGGCGCTTTTTGGTGCGGATTTCGCCACCTTTTGGGTCTCCCGCTCCGCCAGGTCAAGCCTGCCGCTGGGTTGAGTGCGACCTTGAGGCATTGTAGCCAGATGTTCGCTCGCGTCCAGCTGCGGATTTCCCGTGTCCATTCTAGCAATGGGCGGCGGCTGATTGCCCATGTCCACCTCGTCCTCCGTCTCCAGTCTACTAGTGGAACGAGTGCGTCTTCTAGCACCTGGCGGCGGCTTATTCCCCATGTCCACCTCTTCCTCCGTCTCCAGTCTACTATTGGAACGAGTGCGTCGCTTAGCAATGGGCGGCGGCTGATTACCCATGTCCATCTCTTCCTCCGTCTCCAGTCTACTATTGGAACGAGTGCGTCTTTTAGCAATGGGCGGCGGCTGATTGCCCATGTCCACCTCTTCCTCCGTCTCCAGTCTACTATTGGAACGAGTGCGTCGCTTAGCAATGGGCGGCGGCTGATTACCCATGTCCATCTCTTCCTCCGTCTCCAGTCTACTATTGGAACGAGTGCGTCTTTTAGCAATGGGCGGCGGCTGATTACCCATGTCCATCTCTTTGTTCGTGTCCCGTTTAGCCCTGGAACGAGCGCGACTTTTAGCATCGGGCGGCGGCTGATTCCCCATGTCCACCTCTGCCTCCGTCTCCAGTCTACTAGTGGAACGAGTGCGTCTTTTAGCAATGGGCGGCGGCTGATTACCCATGTCCACCTCTTTGTTCGTGTCCCGTTTAGCCCTGGAACGAGCGCGACTTTTAGCATCGGGCGGCGGCTGATTCCCCATGTCCACCTCTTCCTCCGTCTCCAGTCTACTAGTGGAACGAGTGCGTCTTCTAGCAATGGGCGGCGGCTGATTGCCCATGTCCACCTCGTCCTCCGTCTCCAGTCTACTAGTGGAACGAGTGCGTCTTCTAGCACCTGGCGGCGGCTTATTCCCCATGTCCACCTCTTCCTCCGTCTCCAGTCTACTATTGGAACGAGTGCGTCGCTTAGCAATGGGCGGCGGCTGATTACCCATGTCCATCTCTTCCTCCGTCTCCAGTCTACTATTGGAACGAGTGCGTCTTTTAGCAATGGGCGGCGGCTGATTACCCATGTCCATCTCTTTGTTCGTGTCCCGTTTAGCCCTGGAACGAGCGCGACTTTTAGCATCGGGCGGCGGCTGATTCCCCATGTCCACCTCTGCCTCCGTCTCCAGTCTACTAGTGGAACGAGTGCGTCTTCTAGCAATGGGCGGTGGCTGATTACCCATGTCCACCTCTTTGTTCGTGTCCCGTTTAGCCCTGGAACGAGCGCGACTTTTAGCATCGGGCGGCGGCTGATTCCCCATGTCCACCTCTGCCTCCGTCTCCAGTCTACTAGTGGAACGAGTGCGTCTTCTAGCAATGGGCGGTGGCTGATTACCCATGTCCATCTCTTCCTCCGTCTCCAGTCTACTATTGCAACGAGTGCGTCGCTTAGCTAATGGCGCCGGCTGATTACCCATGTCCACCTCTTTCTCCGTCTCCAGTTTACTATTGGAACGAGTGCGTCTATTAGCTGCTGGCGGCGGCTGCTTTTCCGTATCAATTTCCTCGTCCACCTGCGGTTTGTCACTGGTGCGCGTGCGTCTTGTTGGATGCGGCACATTGGGAGCGGGCTCTCTGCCGCTGGAGCTCTCTGCAGCTGTCAATTTTTGCGGCAAACACTGCTGCTGCTGCTTCTCCAATTCCATGTTCTCCTCATCGCTGGTGATGGGCTGCACCTCCAGCTTGTCAGCCAGAGTAGAGCGTTGTCCATGTGCCACATTCTCGGCATTGATGTGAGGTGTCAGCACGCAAGGACTACGCAAACGCAGTGGAGAAACCTGGACTAAGGATTGCTTGACCGTGGGCAACTGGCCACGTGAACGTTTCTTGTCCTCAATCTTGGCGGTTACGATGGCAAACTCGTCCTCCGAATTGGATGAGATATTCAATGGAGGCGAAGGCAAGGGTGAAGGTGAAGGCGAAGGCTGCTTATTAGCAGTTTCTGGCTTCTGCTTGCGCTTTGCTTGTAGATTGGCTATGTAGACGTCCATGGGATCGAGTTGCTCCTCCTCCTGGTGATACGAATCGGCCATCTTTCCAATAGTATCGCAGACATCACAGCAATAATTGTCATCCTCGTTTTTGATGCATTCCGGATGCACGGGATTTCCGCCGCACAGCATGCAGTAGAGCAGCTCATCCTTGGTGGACTTCCGTCCAGCTGCATTGGAGCAATTGTCTGCGGTGCAGCTGGTAGGCACCTCCAGCTGATCAGCAAAGGCATCTGTGAGCTCCCAGGAAGCATCGCTGCATAAAATTGTCAAGTTTTTAGCTATATAGACGATATATATGTCTGGCAGACTCACCGATCTGGCACTGTGACGCCCCAGAGGACCACCATGCGGAACGTCGTGCTGTCGTTGCACAGTGGACACTTGAAGAAGTACCCAGCGGAATCCGCATACTGTTGAAGGCAATCTCGGTGATACCAGCCGGTATTGCAGCAACTGCCGTATATGTGCTTGGTGAAGCTAAAGGGTTCCTCAACGTCCTTTAGCTGCTCCAAGCAAATGAAACACTTCTCCGTCGATTTGGGAAGAAAATCGTGTTTCTCGATGTGCTGGTGACAAAAAGATTTGTAGGTGGACATGAACTGGTTCTGGGCGCCGTGTGTAATCCCACAATAGGTGTGAAAGGTTTGACGGCAAATGCTCTTGCAGCAACCAATGTTTGCGCCCATCTGGTGGCAGTAGCAGCAGCGCTGAAAGTGTTGCCAAAACCATGATTATGCTCTGCTGGTATAGACAAGCTTAAGGTGACTCTAATGTAGTTGGCATGCACTTGCTGTTCAACTACAAACATGTTTGTTTAGACCCCGTACTCTAAAAAAAACAAGTAAGAAAGGCTACAGTCGACCGAGCCGACTATAAAAGACCCCGTACTCTCATAGTAGTGCACATTTGTATTCAATTTGAATTGAAATTTAAAAAAAATAATTTAATAATTCGCATTGCCAGCATTCGAACCTACAACCTCAGACAAACTCTATCAGTTGCACCACGCGCCACTTTCAAGAATTCTCCGAATATCAGCATTTACATATAATTCATACAAACACAAATTCGTTTGAAATTATATGTATGTATGTGTGTATTCGGCGCGGCCAGCGTCTGCCGGCAGCGCTGTCGCCACACAAGCATCGAAAACGTTCGAACATGTGTTTGTATGTTTCTGTCTCGCTCTCGCGCGTAAGTGATATTGCAGTTAAATAACAAACTTTGTAACGCAGTAACTCTTTTGTTAAAAGTAGTATGATTATGGCACTTTCAGAATAAGTTGATTTTATATGTCTCTATACTTATGTTGAATTACAACACCCTACTATATGAATAAATGCCTTAAACATGGCATTAAAGTGAAAACGTTTGGTTAACTCTCAGGAGAAAAGTGGGCGTGGCAGCTCAAAATTTTTAATGGCATTGCATTAAGGATGTCTCTAGCAACCTGTTTACCAGAAATTGTGTTCCTAAGTGCCATAGTTACTGAGTGCCCTTTTCCCCACATCAGCTAAAAAACTTTTACGCTTTAATGCCGTTTTTTTATTCATATAGTAGAGTGTTGTAATTCAACATTCGTATAGAGACATATAAAATCAAACTATTCTGAAAGTGGCATCAACATACTACCTTTAACAAAAGATATACTGCGTTACAAAGTTTGTTATTTAACTGCAATATCACTTACGCGCGAGAGCGAGACAGAAACATACAAACACATGTTCGAACGTTTTCGATGCTTGTGTGGCGACAGCGCTGCCGGCAGACGCTGGCCGCGCCGAATACACAAATACATACATACATGCATACAATTTCAAACGAATTTGTGTTTGTATGAATAATATGTAAATGCTGATATTCGGAGAATTCTTGAAAGTGGCGCGTGATGCAACTGATAGAGTTGCGGCAATGCGAATTGTTAATTTAATTTTTTTTAAATTTCAATTCTTTCTTTCTTACTTGTTTTGTTTTCGTTTTGTGGAAAATCTTTGCGAAAAACTTACCAATTGCTGGCAGCGTTTCGATTCGGCCACAATGTCGCGCCAGGTGAAGTAGCAAATGTCATCTTCTTCGTTGCCTCGCTGCACCAGTTTAGAACTCAAGTACTACACACATATACATTATAAGCAATAATTAAAATTTCACTTGTTAACAAACTCACCAAACAATTTTGATGCACGAAATTTTCGCCGCGTTCATGTGCTATGCCTAGCAGCACTTCGTTTTTCACGCTGCTGCCGCAGAGCAAGCATTTCTGCATTTTTGTGCGTCTTTTAATTTAATTTATTTCCTGCACAATTTTTGTGTTGAAGAAAATATGTTGTGTGCCGAAATTCGGTCTATTCATTGACAAATGGCGGGAACGACGCCAACTTAATGTAGTTTTGTGTTCAGTGCTGCAATGAAACTTGTCTATCGATAGACGCCAGTGTGTCAGTGTCCGACTATCGAAATAGAGTAAAATACTCGTTGGCAGTGCTGCCAGATGGCTTCATTTGGCGCTCCATTTGAATTCCGTTTGTTCTCCAATTTGTAAAAACTTGCTCTTAAATTTTTGTAAATATATATTTAAGTCATACACATTATATTTTTTCTTGGTACATACGCATACATTCGGTTGGATAATAAATTATTTGGACAGTTGCTGTGGCATACGGAATCGCATGCGCGACAATTAAATACAATACAATTCTGGTTATTACACAAATTCCATAGTAAATACAATTAAGAATCATTATTTGATTGCCCTAACGACTTAATAAATACTATATTATATATATAATTATTTTAATGCATAATTATAGTATATAAACTAGATTTGAAACGTGCTCTTCGCTTTCTACATTTTAAATTGCTAATTCTTAATCTTTCTCTCTCTTTCTCTAGGTTTTCCTTTCATCTATTTATATATGTATATTATTGCGGTTTTGTGTGGAGAATTAGCACAAAAACGAAATAGACTTAAGTTGATTGTAGGAGCGAAAAATGGAGTTGCCACCAAGTTCGCTTAGATTCCTGCACGCTCCAGTGCGCTCAGCTGTGTTCCAAGACGCTCCTCTCTGGCCTTGCGCTCTGCGCTTATCTTCTTTGAGCTCTGATAAGTGTTGAGAAAGGTTTGCACATCGATTTTACCGTTGAGAAAATGCTCGACATGACGATCACAATCCGCATCCGCAGTGGATGCTGCAATTTGCAATAGTTCCTGCAACAATACAACAAATATTTAAGAAATTTACTAATTAAATTTGATGGTAGACATTACCCTGATGTGCTGTGGCGCATATTCCTCCGATTTCTTTAAGTATTTCTTATTTAACTGATCACATTTCTCACCAAGCGTTTTTAACGCCGTATAATCATCGCTGAGACGACGCTTTAGCTCCACCAGATGTGTGCCTTTGGTCTCGTTCTCGCCTGTATTATTGGTATTTGTCAATTTGATGAATTTCTGAAACTCTGGTATAACTCACGTGATATGTTCTCGACTTGATTCATCATGGAATCGAGCTCTTCGTTCAAATGCTGCACCACCGACATTTCCTCAATGAAATCATCAAAGAATTCTGGATCCCGATCTAGCTGCTTCAGCTCGTCCAATGACAGTGTTGATAAATTTGGCATATTTTCATCCTCCGACTTGAGTTCGTTGACGCCATTGTTGTCCTCATTGGTCAATTGTTGTTGCTGCGGCTGCTGTGACGTCTGCTGCGCAGTAGGCATTTTGCAATCTGGCAGCAAATGCACTTGAAAATACTTCAGTCCCGCAACTAACTAAGCAGTTTAATATTAATAAAAAAAAATATATAGATTAGCAGTGACTACTTAATCACATATGTTCTGATGTGTGCATGCGTGTGTGTGTACGTATTTTTGTATAGTATATACTAACCTGTCACCTGCAAGCTCCGCTGTTATTCGCATTAAGTTATTGCTTGAAAAGTTTGTTTTTTTTTGCTTTTTTTGTGTTATGTTATAACAAAACTACATTGCATTCTATAAAGCACCGTTTGTTTGACAATAAGAGTTGCCAAGCGTTGCGCGGGCACTGCACATATAGTGAACACCCTGGAGAGCTAGAGATGAGCAGCGCCTGTGATTTGTTGCAAGTCACCACCATAAAAAGTTTTGTTTGGCAAAAGTTAACCAGACGCTAAAACTCAAAAATATAATCATTATTAAAAAATCAAATTGTAGCTATTCCTTATTATATAGTTTTTTACCTGTAGTTTTACTGATTGGTCAACGACATTGGCAATCGGCTATTACTACCCATCGCTTGCCGCTCATCTCTAAGGACGAACAGCTGATTAGTTGATTTGCGCACACATTTGTTCGCAGCTCATCACTAACGACAAACAGCTGATTACTGTTTTGCCATTATTTGTAAATTGAATCGCGTTGCCAAACCATAGATCAAAAATATTTATATAATAGTTACCACAAGATCCCAAAAATAATGGCTCTGTTTGAAATGAAATGGCTGCGTCGCTTTGTTCGTCGACATACAAATCCAATTCCGGAGCATCGTGCCGATTTGTGGAAACGCCGCCTCAGCATTGGATATGCGATATTGGCCTGGCAGGCATTTGGCTTGGTTTGCTACATGGTCTTTACCGGCCGCAATGACTGGGCCAAGTATTATGGCTATAAGACGGAGGAGGAATTGGCACTGTCACCGGCTCAACAATTTGCGAAGCACATCAAAGTGGAGGGCACTGGTAAAATTATACGCATATCGGGACTATCCAAAGTGGAGGAGGTACCATTTGACTCTGAGAATGTTCAGCGTGTAAAAGAATAAAAGTAACTCATCAGTTAGTTGGTAATTTTAATAATTATTACATTTTTTTTTCGTAAATTGTTACAAAATAAACAACTGGAAAATACCATAATCAGTTTAGCATCTTTTATGTGTTGGTATTTTGTGAGCAACGCGATACGGCCACACTGGCCGCAAAGTCAAACAGAAACAGACGCCGCCGCAGCAAACACAAACAAGCAAAGCCAAGGCTGCTAACGTTCGTGCAGCAAAGGCCTCTGCAGTCATTATAACTATAACTCAAGTAATAATAAATAAAAATTAATAATACAAAGAAAATTGTAAGAAACGCGTGCATATGTGCTAACAGTTTGCCCCATAGAAGCTTAATCAATCGTTGGCGGCGTTGCTGTTGTAGTGTAGGTCGCGTTGCATTTGGTCTAAAAATAAGACAACAACAACAGCGACGAGAAGAAGCAAAACAAAACAAAACAATAAGACATCATCATCGAAATCTATTTAATGAATATTAATTGGCTATCAAGCAAGCGTGCACAGTGCAGTCCAAGACGAAGTCGAGGTCACAGTGTCTGCCTTCCCCCTCTACAGCGCCTGTCCCCCCTACGTCATGCATCTCTTTTACTCTCTGCGCCAAGCTGCTTGTATGTGTGAGAAATAACGGGACCAGCAGCAGACAAAACAAAAGCAACAGCAAAAACAACAACAACAACGACAAATGGCATTTGTGCTACTCTTCGTCTAATTGGAATTTTTGTGCCATAGAAATGTTTAAAATACGCTCAAGCTGCAAATAATAGCTAATTAGTTGCATTTTTGATGATGTTTGTTGGGTTTGTTTGTTTGATGTCTTGCAAGGCTTCATTCGCCGCCGCGACACGCATACGAATTTCTAATGCAATTAACGTGCGCGCCGCAGTCAAAGTCGCTGTCGCCGTTGCCGTTGCCGTCGCAGTCGCTGTCGGAGCTGCACCAGCAGCTGTGTATAAAACATAAGAAAATGTGTTATATTTTTTTTGCTGTTATTTTTTTTTTGTTAATTTTCTAGTACTTTGGTATTTATGTGGTCTCCTTTCTTTTTCTTTAGTTTCGTACTGCAAAAAGTTGCAAAAGTGAGTCAAGTGTTAAACAACGTTGTCGTTGTCGTCGTGGTCGTGGTCGTCTAACGGCATTTAAGTGTGTTGACAAATTACAAAAACATAGTCAAAGTGCAAGTGCTGCAGGCACACATACAAACACACGCGCACGCATACAGAGCATACATATGTGTGTGCATGTGTGAGTTTCTATTGATTGCATCTTTGTCGCTTGCGGGTAAGTTTTAAACCATTTAAACCGTTTTACTGTTCTCTCTCCCTGTCTCGCTTGCTCTACATAAATCTAAATATACTTGTGCCTTTCTTTGTCGCTGGCTGGCGAAATTGAGTTAATTTAGATAATTAAAAACGCATTAATTATATAATTCGAGTGAAATTTCTTCGTCTTCACTTTCTGCTTCTAACTCGCAAGAAGAAGAAAATAAAAACATAAATAAGCAAAACGTAAATCATTAACAACAACAAAAAGAAGCTGACAAAAAAAACTGCATAAATTTGAACATAAATTTGAAAATAAGCTGAAATTTAGAAATGCAACAATAACAAAAGTATAACAACAACAACAATGAATTTAAGCACAACAGACGACAAAAGTTAGTTTCTATTTTTAAGAAGAAGCGGGAAAGAAAATGAAACCGTTTTCTAAAAATAATTTATTTTTTATTTATTTATTTATTTTTTTTTGTGCTCGAGAAACGAAAGGAAAACGGATTAAAATCGCTTTTAACAATCGCCGGAATCGTTAAAAGCGCGTTATACAAGCGCCAAGCCGCCAAGCGCCTAGCGCCGCGAAATGTTTAGCATATGGCGAGAAACGCGAACAAAGCGTGCGAGAAACGCACGCAAACGCAACCACAACTGAGTTAGAACGGGAACACACCCGACGGCGAAATACCCGTTAGTCGACTTCAGTCTATGCGCCGACAAAACTAGGGTTGCCAGGTTTTAAAAAAATCACTCAAACTATAAACTAAAAAAAATAAGTGGAGCTAGTAAAAATACCTTTTAATGAAATAGAGAAAAGCTGCTATTTTTAAATTAAATTTATAAAATAAAAAACTAAAAAAGTGGACTAATTTTGAGTACTTTAGGAAGTTATTAAGTCGACTTAAGTCTTTGCGCCTACAAAGCCAGAGTTGCCAGATTTTAAAAAAAATCTCTGAAACTATAGACTACAAAAGTAAAAATACCCTTTAATGAAAAGGGGAAAAGCTGCTACTTTTTAATTAAATTTATAAAATAAAAACTAAAAAATTGACTGATTTTGAGTACTTTAAGAGGTTATTAAAAATGCTGAAAATAAAAGATTTTAAGATTAGAACAAAGCAACATTGAAAAAACTCTAAACTTTTTTTTATTGAAGTGTTTCATTCCTTAGAAATTGAAAACACGGCTAAGATTATCTGTGACTATTAACTTATGTGACTTATAAACTTAAACAAAAATACATTTATATTATTTGTACTTATTTAACTGAGAGATTTTTTTAATATAATTACAAAAGTCGTAATATCAAAAAACCAAATGAAAAACTAAAAAAATAACTAAAAAGAAATGGCTCATAGAATTTTAAAGTTTTTTAAAAGCAACTAAACAATTTTTAACCTTAAATTCTAGATAAAAAAATGAATAAATTGATTATTACAAGGATTTGTTAAAGCTCTTAAACATTTTTTTAAATAATTTTTTAGACTTCAATATATATTTAAAACAAATTTATAAATCAAGTAGGTTTTTCTAGCTAGAATTAGAAAAAAAGCTAGTGTTGTATTATTACTACGTTTTGTTTTCATAAAAGTTGTTTATTTGGTTATAAATTAAATTTTTGTAAAAACTTTTCATTATGGAGGGCGAGGGCTTACAAAGAAAACATTTTCCAACCAATTAAAATATATAAAACTAATAATTTCGAAATAAAAACTTAAAGTTAAACAAAATTTATGCCAATTGTGTTCATACAAGTTTATGTATAAAACTCTCCTCTGAAATGTAAAATCTTTGGGCACTGCCAATATACCCCAACTCCACTGCTAACGGGTATCAAAAATACACACATGTCAACAAAGCATATTTTGAACATGAAAACACAAACGGGATCGGGAATGGGAGTGGAAATGGAAATGGGAATTGGAATGGGAATGGGAATGCGAAAGGGAATGTGAATCTGAATGTGAATGCGAATGGGGGGGAAAAGAGGAAGATGCGAAGACTTTGGGGCTTTGTGGTGACAACGCATTGGGCATACTCTATGGGAAGGGGCATTCACTAGTGTTGGGTATCGATAATGGGTACAGATTTAAACACTTTTCGATAGCTCCAACTTGTAACTCGTTATGGATAACAATTTTTATTGATTACGGTGGATTGATTTATCGATAACAAGAAAGAATTCAATCAAAAGTGTCATTTATCTCAGTTTTGAAACTGTTTTGTAATTTTATAGAAATTAATCGAGTATTTTCGATAGTTAATATCGATAAACGATAGGCGCACAAAGTAGCTCAACAAACACAACTCTCACGCCTGAGTTGCTAGTTATACCCTTTCAGAGAGGGTATGCCTGGCTTAGTCGAATGCCGAAAAGGGTATCAAATCTTTGCCCAACCTTTCTTCTTGTTTTCTTTCTTCTTTCTTCCACCTTTACTACTATTATTATTTTTTTTTAAATACTTATGTCATGCTCGCTGGTTTAGCCGATTGTCTGTCCGTCTGCCAGTCCCTCCGTCCCTACGTCGGTCGGTCGGTCTGTCTGTTAACTGCCCACTGAGTTTCTCAGGTGCCAGGCGTAATGCGATCCGTTAGTACCGCCCAGTCTGATCGACGTGGTGGGGTAGTGTGTGGTGGGGTGGGGCAGGTGGTGCGGTGACTTTTGCGGTGGTTATCACGACGCCTCTGTGAGCAGCGATAACCAAACTGACGTTCGTTTCATCGTTCGTTTCACATGGTCATAGACCCCGAAATGAGCCAAATGAGCAAACTGGCCAAAACTAAAGCCAAAGCCAAAACCTAAACAATAAACATAAAAAACCACAACAACTATGGTTGGTAGAAGAAATAAAAAGTGGTGGGAAAAGCTGCCGACGTGTTGGTCGACTGTAAAAGACCCTGTACTAGAAGTGACTTCCACTCATATCATGTAATTTAAGTTAAGAGTCAAAGGTTTTCCGATTTCAGCTGGAATATTACTATATCTACACTATATAGTTAGCCGATTTTTGTAAACTTCTAACAGAGTGCTCCCAATGGTACCAACTACACGATGTGTAAGTTTTCTTCGCATAGCTTTAGTTTATTTATGATTATTCCTGTAGGATCTATGGGTTATAGTGCTCCGATCGGTATTGAATTCAATAAAGTTACTTCCAGAAGTACCACACATTTAGTTTTTAAGTTAAAGTATTTTAAAAACAAGTGTTTACTTATTGCTCAGGGGTCTGCTTCCCACAAAACTAGCACACCACGCTACCCTATTGTCGTACAGGGTCTAGAAATGCAGAAAACCGCAAATAGCCGACGCGCTTTGTGGCTTTTGCGGTACCGGAACCCGCAGCCGTAGCCACATAACCGCTATATGTTCCCCCATATCACCGCCTTCCTCTCTTTCTATCTCTTTATCTCCGTCTCTGTCTGGCGCTCTATCTGTGGCTTGATAAGCACACGCAACAGAAGCAATCGCTGCTTAATAAGGTGCCCGAACCCCGGAACCACAGCATCCAAAGTTCCAGCTTGAAAACATAAGAAAAGAAGCAGAAGGAGAAGGAGATGGAGAGTGGGAAACGGGGTGGGGGGTTGAGAAGAATCAGAGTAATCGGTCCGGTCTACCTGAGCGACGCATAATCTATGAAAGAATGAAACTGAACTGTCATCTTTTAAAGGCATTTCCCAGACAATGGTTGATTGCCCTATCGCCTGGGAATGGTCGAAAGCGAGTTACCAACTTCCCATGGCTTGGTAATCCCATCGGTAATCTGGCAAACACTGTGAAATCGATACAATCAACAATACAACGTGCCGTTCTGCATAAAAAACACACACACACACACAATTTCCCCCCTACCCACTTCCCTCCTCGCTGCCAACTTCCTCTGGGACTGCAGTGATTGATGTTCACACTCCATAAAAAAGTAATGGAAAATCTTACTGATCTTACCGGAAAGAAGTTTTTGCCCAATTCTGTTTGTTGGTAAAAGAAAGTGAAATCAGATTAATCTTTGATCAAATGGGATTAATGGGGAATCGTATATGAGTAAAGATTGAATTTAGATTGTATTTAAACACCTTTTAATCCTTTGACTTCTTAAGTTATTAAACACCCACTAAATGAGGCACTCGATTGAGGTTTTTAAAGTCAACTCGCCAAATCTAGTGTTTGTTTGAGAGCGAGTTGTGATTAGTTTTGGATTATTTTTGATTACATTGAAATCTGTTGGTGGTAGGACTTCTCAAAGCAGCCAAAAGCAGTTCTAGTTTGTTTAAAAGCAAGTGAAAATCATGTTAATTGGGTGTATTTCAGAAGTATACAAAATTGACACTAGAAAATCCAATAGATCAAAGCACAATAAGTGGATTCTATTGAGTTTTGATTTCGGGTATTTTTAATCACATTTTAACTTATTGACGGAACAACATCTCTACGAAAGTGACATCAAATTAAATGCAAATCTTTGAGAAATATGCAAATTTGTCTTATTTTGGTGTCATCTGTGATCTAATCACTAAAAGAGTATTCCACAAACGGGTTCAAATTAGTTTTAACACACCTTAAATTCTTGTTGCTACTAAATTCTAATTCTGTTTTGTAAAAAGGGGGGGAAAAAAATTGTCAAAATATAAGAATTTTTTAGTGCATTTAAATATATCCTACATAAAGATTTTAATAACCAGTTTATCCGTAAAATAATATAACATATTTCGTACATAAAGATTTTAATAATCAGTTTATACGTAAAATAATATTAATTCGTTGAGTTTTGAAGACTTTATTTTTATTGTATTGTATTTTTTACATAACTATTCTTTTGAGTAAAACATTTTTATCAAATCGATAAAAAGATTTAATGTGTTAAAAAAGTAAACTTAAAATAATCTTAGACTGTTTGTGGCATACCCTTAATGTTTGTATGGCAACAGATATCAATCGATTTAAACTATGAAATTCTTAAAAATTAAATTAAAAAATATTCAAGTCAATTTACAGTGTTATCGATAAATCAGTCGTGCTTTAATTGAAACAAATGCTATCGATTAATAAGCAATATAATAAGTTAAATCAAACAAATCTGATTATACAGAATTATACGAATAATCGGTTATTAATCAAATTACTTTTCTCTTTTCTTTTCGACTCTTCTGTTTCATTCGTTTTTTATCGTAAATTTTTTGCTTATCAATCTCTGATCGTTTCTTTTGCATAAATATGTGAATGGCGCCAAAGCCGATCTGATCTGATATATATTTTCAGTCCAAAGTTTTGGATTCCGCTTAAGATGACAAATGAATAAATTTAAGATCTGTGTAGTGGAGAGAAAACAGTGAATCATTTGGATGCTAATCACATACTACCCGATGGAGATATATCTTCTTGCATGGCGCCAGAATTTGTGCTCTTAGCTGTGCATGAAAATTAATTTAATTCAATTTTAATATATTTTCTGTTCACTTGCGATTTGTTTCCTTTTTTAGGCTATTTTTGCTGGATTTAACTTTCAGGGAACAATTGCTCCATAGCGTTGTTAGCGATGAGCCAATATTCACGAGTGCCGTTAACTTCTGGCCACCCTCAAATATATCGGTTGCTTGCACATCTCCATCTAGATCCTTAGTTCCTTCTACGCCTATGGTGTCATTCACTACATTGTCCTCTGTCAATGACATAATTTAGAGCCGAAAAAATAATGGAGTTTTATTGCCAACAAACGGTTGGCAAAACGACAAACTTTACAAATTTGGTAAAAGAAAAAAAACTCAAGAAATAGGCATATTTTATATTTTTGTGTTAGGTTAACAGCCTGCTTTATTTGAAATTGTCAAATTCACCACAGTTGTGTGGAGTGCTGTAAAGAGTCATTTGTTTGACTCAGTGTTGGGTAACGTGTCACGCATGCGCTGTTGTCGGCACGGGCCATTAACATTTCGGTGTCTGTTAACAGGCGCGCGAGCGCGTAAGAAACATTTTGCGCTTGCAAACTACGGTCACACAGTTCACAGTTGGCTCGTTCAGAAAACGCGCGTCGCGTCGCGTTCGCGTTCGCGTTTGTTGTCAAGTTTCCATAGCTCTGTTTTTTTTTTCTTTTTCGTTTTACTCATTTCGTGCGCGCTGTTATTCTCTCGACTTTTAGTTTTGTTTGTTTTTTTTTTCTGTTGTTTGTTTGTTGCATCTGCAGTGTATATAAGTTGTGGCTTATTTACATGGCTAACCTCTGTTTGGTATGTTTCGACACACTGTATGCGTGCCAAAAATGAGAAAGAAAAGAGAGATGCGAAAATAAAAGCTGTATAAAATACCTTTTACAGTTATTTGGTGCAAACAATTAAACGTATGTGTGAGAGAGTGTGTGTGTTTACACATAACGAAAGCCAGAGCGGCGTGTGTACGTGTCTTCGTATATAAATACCACGGTGCATGTGTGTGTATGTGTATGATTGTAAGTGGGTTTGTGTGTGTGTGAGCGTGTTCAATTCATTGTTAAGCGGTAGCAACAACGGCTCAAAGCTGACACTGCTGCTGTGCTGCTTTTCTGCTTCTTCTTTATCTGCTGTATATATGCATATGTGTGTGTGTGTGTAAATTACACGCACGACATTCTTCAAGTGCTATTTTTATTCAATTTACTCTCGTTAGTGGAAGGGACAAGAGCGGTACTTTGTTGTATTTGTATTAAATTCAACACTCATACACACATACAGTCGCTGCCACTGCAGTCGCTTGCATCCTGCTCTCAAACTCTCGCTCTCTTCTATCTCCTGTCTCCTGCTGCAACATTTGTGCAGTGTTGCAAAACGTTTTGGCAATCTGCACGCGTGTTGTTTTGCATATTCAATTAGCATTCAAATACAAAACGAGTTCAGTTCTCGATCTCATTCTTCATTTGTTTTTGCCTTTTGCTTTGCTCGACAGAAGGTAATTTGTAATTATCTAATGGCAAAAGCACTTATCGTACTGCAAACAGCAGATAAACCTAAACCCATTAAACCCGCCTCCCCTTTCGCTATCATATAATAATATATATATGTATGTATATTTTTGTTGGCATGACCCACGCACCTGATAAAACACGAATGTAGCTCGTTTGCGTGTAATTAACGAAATTGCGACAGTCCAAGAAAAATCCAATTTTGTTTTTTGCGTGAATGATGTCATATTGTTATTATTATTTTTTATATAATTTTTTTTTTAACCATTTTCTGTTTGTGTTTCAATTTAAATGTCGCTCGGTCGTCAAAAAAGTTGAAAGCCTTTAAAAGCCTTAAAACAAAATAAACACAACATGTATGTGTGTGTGTGTGTGTGGGCAGCAAATGGCAGATTCTGTTACGATTCGTCTTGTAAGAGGTTACACCGAGTAGTGCGGCACTGTGACGTCACAAACTGATGTGTGGGTGGAATATACTAGAATTGGCGCTGAATTAAACAGTCAAATTTGTTACAATTCTACATGTCGTTGAATATTATTATTTAAAGAAAAACAAATTTTAAAATAAGTGCTTGACACGTTTTCATTATTTAGTTATATTAACTTCTACACGAATTTAAACAAGTGTTTTTTCCTTCTTCGTTAAACTCTATTTAGCATCACAAAGTTTAGTTAGTTACTAATTAAAAAAGTTGTTTTGAGCTGTCAGAGTAAGTGAAGCTGTGACGTCATGCGCAGTAAGAGAGCGTGAGCATTTGTGCGCTTCTTTCATTCAACCTGTAGATCTGTTAATCTTCACTGATTTCTTACACTGTGCCGGCCGGCCATAAACGGACAAGAAGCGGCTTTTTATGGTGAATAAAAACATACACACACATGCATACAAATGTAAGTTTATTTGTAGTTATGTGTGTGGCGATATGTACGTAGTACTTCCCCGTCGACGTCGTCTTAATGCACATTTCAAGTTCTCAATTTGCGATATGTGAATGAGTAATCCAAACGACGGACGAACCACATGATGACAATGAAAAAAGCAAAAAAAAAATACTTAAACCACATGAACAAACACAACCAAACTGCAAATACTATACCTATGTATGTATGTGTATATGTGTATACTCAAGACTAGACACTGACGTTGCAATTGACGTGGATGTCATTGTCGCAGTTTTGTCCTTAGCATTTCAATTGCAATTATTGCTATAAACAGCATATTAATGAGTCGATTATTATTTGTTTTTTGTTTGTTTCACGGCGGCTCTGTTAGTTAACAGAGCGCTGTTAAAGTGGTGATTGAGCGAGGGCACTTGCTCTCTTCGCTTCCCTTTGCCACTGCCTGTCTCTGCTACTCTCTCACACACACACACACACGAAAACGGGGCGGAATAAAAACAAAAACAACAACAATGCATGCGATTGTCAAAAGACAACAACACAAACGAGTTTATTGTTTGGTTATTTTTCCTTTTTCTTCTTTTTTGTTTTTGTTTGTTGTGCTCTGTTGTGTTGCTTTGCTTGTTGGCATGCAACAGACGAGCGATGTTTTATTAGCGTCTACTTTGAACTTTCATTCATCGTTTCGTCTCGCCTTCTTTCACTTGCATATTGGCGAATGGGGGAAAACAACAGCAACAAACAGAAAATGTCTTGCAGATATTTGTACTTTCTCTCTCTTGCTCTCTCGCTCTCATCGCTGACATCGATGTCGATAGAACAAACTGAACAGAGTGTTAATTTTTTGTTTGTGATAACAGCATTGAACGGGCGATAACGATTATTTGTAAGAACGATTTAAAAACGATAACAACGAACGACGACTGCAACTTTTTCAAGTGCAACGAACAAAAAAAACTATTTATAAAATATTCAAAAACAAAAAAAATCAAATTTCAAGTTGAATGTTAATGATTAACGTTTTGCCGGCGACACAAGAAACACCAAACAAGTTTATACAAATTGCATAAAAATGATTAAATTAAAATCATTATTTCGCAGAGGACAAGGAACCTCGAGTTCTGCCTCCTCCAACAACTCATCGCACAAGCAGCAGCAGCAACATTCCAACAACAATCGACAGAAGTCCCAATCGAGCACATCCCTTAACACGGCACATGAGCAGCAACAGCAGCAGCAGCAGCAGCAGCAGCAGCAACAACAGCAGCAGCAACAGTTGCTGAACAACACTGCAGTGGCAGCAGCGCCGACAGCAGCAGCAACACCCTTAACGACAACAACAACAAAGTTTTATTCCAACCACGACGCGACCTACGAACGCGGTGTCGATGTTGGTGACGAGGCAGCATTGTTGCTAACACAACAGCAACAACAACAGTTGCAGCAGCAGCGACGCCAGCCGCAACAGCAGCTGAGCAATACGCTGCCGCAGAAGAAATCAAAATTTAAGGGACAAAAGCAGCCAAAGCAACTGCCACCGCAACAACAACAGCAGCAACAACAACAACAGCAGCAGCAACCTCAACTGATGACTTCGATTGCCGCTGCGCCAGCGCCCACCAACAGCAGCAGTAGTAGCAACAACAGCAATAACAACAACAACAGCAGCAGCAATAACAGCACATTGGCCGCATTGCAAGATGGCGGTGTTGCTGCCGCTGCTGATTTCTATCAGCAATTAGCAGCAGCAGCAACAACAACAACTGCTAGCAGTAACAGCAACAACGCAGCAGCAGCAGCAGCTGCCGTTGCTGTTGCCGCCGTTGCCGCAAGCAGTTATCAGCAGCAACAGCAACAACAACAGCAGCAGCAGCAACAACAACAGCAGCAACAACAACACCAACAACAACTCATCAACAATGAGCAACAGCAGCAACAACTGTTAGAGGTGAGTGTAGAAATACTTATGCCGTTTTAAATTAATATTAATGAATTGCATTTAATGCATTTACAGGCTAACAACAAAATGCAGGAATTGCACACACAAATGGATCGATTGGTACGCGAGCAACTGTTGCTGGAGACGCGAATCACGGAGTTGCTGCCATACCAAAGCGAGGTGACCAAACTGAAGGGTGATCTGCTCAAGATGCAGGTAAAAACCAGTCACCAATACAATCAATTAGCCAATCAATCGGTCAATCAATCAATCAGTCAGTCAATCAATCAATCAGTCAATCAGTCTAGTTAGCTAACCACAAAAAAACAATAGAGAAGAAAACTGTCAATTGTTGTCTAACAATTGTCTTGTTATAGCAATTGTTGTTGTTGTTGTTGTTGTTGCTGTTGTTGCCTCTCATGTGGCTGCTGTCGTTCTGGGGGCGTTGCGCTTCGTTACTTTAACCAATTTATTGATATTCAATATGTTCTTATACGATATGCGCAAAAAGCAACAAAAACTCAATACTGCGCTCCTTTAATTGAAACCGTCGGCACAGTGGCTGCTAAAAGCAGGCACACAAGTTCAGCTAAATTCATTTATAAAGTCAGCGAATTTATGTCCACAGAGCACTAAATTGAGAGCCAGTGAAACATTTAGCAACGAATAGAATTTAATTTAAAATTTGTATAGGCAATAAATAGTATTGAAATATTTGAAATATTTCTTAAAACAAACTCAACTTAAATTTGCTTAAATGATTAGTTTATTTTGATAACTGAAAAGATTTTTCCTTATCAAATGCCACTTTTTAAAACCCATTTAAAAAATTGTTTTCAATTAGAAATGCAGCGCTAAATAATGCAAATAGTTTTAAAATGTTTCATAATTTGTTTAAATAATTTTTTTAATAGAAACAAAGTATGAAGAGTCGATAAATATTTAGAATTCTTGCTGACTTGTTTTGGCACATAAAATATTTATATAAAAAATACTTAAACTGATTTAAAGACAAAAACATTTTTATGAAATTGAAAAACACAAAAAAAAAAATATATATTTTTAATATTTTTATTTTTTATTATTTATTTTTAATATTTTCTGATATTGCAAAAATGATGGAACAAGCTTAAAAAATCTTAAGAAATTCATAAAAATTATTGCTAAAATAATCAGAATAAAGTAAACACTAAATAAAAATATTCAAATATTTTTAAAATATTTAATGCGCTAAAAAATGTAGATAAAAACCTTTAGGGAATACAGTGACAGCTCACTTGGCCGGAGAGTCACTGTTCCAGTAGCTCTGTCCGCCCGAGAGAGATGTCCGCTGAGACAAGTGGTTTAGTATGAAAATCATGCTAAAAAACTATAAAATTCGTCCGCCTGAGGGAGCTGTCCGCGAGTAGAGCTTTCACTGTAAAAAATACTTTTATTTTTGTTGGCTGGCGCAAACAATTGGCGCTCAGTGTTGCCTTTTTGCGTCGTGAGCAACAACAACAACGGCGAGAGACAGAGAGAGAGACACAGAGAAAGAGATAGAGAGAGGAGTGTAGAATTAAGAACTGTAACAAACATTGAAAATGGAATACATACGGAATGTGCTCACCTGATTTGTTATTGTTTTTGTTTTTGTTTTTGTTGTTGTCGCACAGAATCAACAGGAGAAAACACAAATGGAAATTGGAAATCTAAAATATGAAAATGAATCTTTGCGCAATCGATTGCGGGACGTTGTCAACTCGCCACTGTCGGATGCGGAGAAGCATCAGATTATACAAGACTCACAGCGTTTGCATAGCTCAGCGCCCGCCTCCATAGCACTGCCCAGTGTAAGTAACAAAGCCACTGAATACCCTTTAAATTTACCCAACAATTCAATTAATTGAAATCCCTTTTTTGTAGTCGAATGAGACGCCACACGATGGCACACCATGTCTTACGCCGGATTGGGATAAGCATTCGTCGTCGAGTGAGATTTCTGTAGCTTGTCTGCAGGACAAGATCATACAAATGGAGGAGACACACTATTCGACCAATGAGGAACTTCAAGCGACACTTCAAGAGCTTGCCGATCTGCAGACTCAACTCAGCGATACTCAAACCGAGAACGAACGACTGGCCGAGGAGAAGGATGTGCTCTTTCAATCACTCTGCCGGCAAACTGAGAAACTCAATGAATCTCGCACTCAGATTAGCACACTGCAGGAGCTACTGCTGCGTGATACCAAACAGGCAGCCGAGGTGACCACATCGGAGCGTGAACAAAAGCTGCTCGACTTGATACAAACATCACAGGAGGAGCGTGAAGCGTTGCTGCTCAAGCAGGAGGAACTCAATGCAGAACTTGCCGAGTTGCGTCAATCACGGGATACAGTGCAGCTGGAGCAGCAGCGTCAGCGTGAACGAAATGCTGTGCTTGACTCCCAGTTGGATGCAGCCAATGCGGAGCGTAAACAAATCGAGGCACAATTATCGCTGGCCAAGGAGGAGATCTCACAGCGTGCCATTGAGATAAGCAGGCTGAGCACGTTGCTGGACAATGCACGCTCCAAGATTGAGGAACTCGACGCGGACTTGGCACGTGGCGATAAGACAGATTTGAGTGATGTACTCGATGCCGCAAGACGTGAAAAGGATGCACTGGAGGAGCGTCTCGCCGAGCTGCAAGATCAATGGTCACGCAGTCAAGCGGAATTGCGAAGATTACGCGAACAACTCGCAAGTCTAACGGAGGAGTGTAAAGTGGTCAAGATGAATGCCAAATGTGCTGTCTCCCAACTTGAGTTTGCACTGGAGCAACTGCAATGCGACAAGGATAAATTGTCGGGGGATTGTCAGACGCTCGAGGAGCGTGTGGTGGAGCTTCAAGTGCAGTGCAAATGCCATCAGGAGGATAAATCTCAGCTGCAGCAGCTGCTCAGCGAGACACAGCGACATTTGGGTGATTTGCAATTGCAGTTAAGTGACTCCGAGTCACGTTTGGATAAGGAAACACAATTGAGGAAACGGGAGGCCGATGAATGGCAACAATTTCAAGCGGATCTACTCATGACCGTACGCGTTGCCAACGATTTCAAGACTGAAGCGCTAAGCGCACGCGAGCAGTTGGTGCTCGACAACAAAACGCAAAAGGAGAAAATTCGTTTGCTCGAACAGCAGCTAGAGAAACTAACCAAGCAACGTGAGTAGCTTCACATGAATTCTATTTGAAGTCCAAATTTTTGATAGAAATTTCATTGGGTTTCATAGAACTGCAACAGACGGAGACACAGCAGTCGGTGCTGTCCACTGTGCAACAGGAGATGGCATCACGACGGAGTAAGCTCAGCTTCAGTCGACAGGATTCACGGCTCTCCGTTAAAACGCTCATCGAGAGCATTGAGAACAACAAGCAGGTAAGTTGTCAAAAGGAAGTTATGTTTAATTATTAAACTAACTAAATTGTTACCTCTTGCAGCAGGGCAAAGCAGATGAGACTGAATCGCATTACAGCTCGACGTCCAGTTTGAATAGTGGCACTCCCGAGACTGGACACACGCCCATTATACTGCCCGTTTCCAGTGACTGGCACGAAAGCGTAAGTAACAATGCATTGATTAAACTAAAACTGATTTGAAATTTGTTGAATTTTTGTAGCTACGCTTGCCCGTGCTGCAGAGCAGCAATCTGCACGTGAATGTCAACAATGTGGCAACAGTTGGTGGTGGTGCAGCAGTAACAACACCGCCAGCAGGAGCAGCAACAGCAGCGGGAGTTGGTGTAACAACAGCAGCTAATACAACCAAAGGAATACAGCAGCCGCAGCTGCAGCAGCAATTGTCGCAACTGTCAACAGGAACAACAGCATCCACAACAAGTGCAGCATCAACAACATCATCACAACCCTCCACACCAAACACGCCAAGTCTGCAGCAGCAACAAGCGCCCAGTTTGACAACGCCGGGACAATCGCCCAGCAGCGCACTTGTGGGCAGTCTCAGCTTTGGCAATGTCTCAAAATCCTTCATAAGCGGTAGGCCAAGTGTATTTGAGCTACAGCCATAAACTGTAAACATAAATGTTTATTCTACTCACAGGTGAACGCAAGGATCCGCTTAATATGTTGGCCAAAAACGGTGGCTCGAAGCGTAATGCATTGTTGAAGTGGTGCCAAAATAAGACCGTTGGCTATCGCAACATAGACATCACCAATTTTAGTTCATCGTGGAACGATGGACTGGCATTCTGCGCTATTTTACATTCCTATCTACCCGATCGCATACCCTACGATACACTCAGTCCGGCCAATAAACGGCGCAACTTCTCGCTTGCCTTTGCCGCTGCCGAGTCCGTGGGCATTGGCACCACACTGGTAAGACACTCCGCTCCCTTCTTGCTCTTTGTACCTACTTTAATTGCACTTTCTTTCTCCGCAGAATATCAACGACATGTGTCAGATCGAGCGACCCGACTGGACACAGGTCATGTCCTACGTAACTGCGATTTACAAATACTTTGAGACGTAAACCGCTTAAAGACTTTAGCTGATTTATATTTTTTTTTACACCTATTTGTTTCACACACCTTTTGTATATGTATTATCTACTTTTACCAACATTATTCTCTACTTTTTTTAATCGGGCAACTATTTATTATCAAACCTGATTGTATTAACGCATTTTAATGGCGCCCAGCAATAACTTTTGGCTTGACTCTTGGCCTAGACAAGGAACATTTTTAATCCTAGCTCGTATTACACTATATAATTATTATTTTTTTGTTCATACCATTTTTTTTTTTTTTTGCCTACTCATAAATATATATACACATATATTTAGTTGTAAAAAATTAAATATGTATTGTCAGGTCTTTGTAAGTTGCGCTAGACTTTTTTTTTATGTGGGGGAAATAAAAGCAACTTTGATTTAATTTGCGCAATAATTTTAAAGTTTACTTTATACATGCATAGACCTAAAGAAAGCGATTGGTCGATTAGCTTTAGCATATTTATTAAAAACTAAAACAAAAACAACAACAATAATAATGATTACCTTTATCTTTATTTATAAACAACAAACTATTTTTGTATTCAATTCTCTAAAGAAAAAAAAAACACAAAAAAAAAAAAAAAAACAACACAAAAAATAAATGGAATTATTAAAAACTTTATTTTTCAAATCGAAATAAAATGTTCTATTATTGAAAATTGATTGGTTAACTTTAGTAAACTGGCTTTGTGGTATAGACGACCGCATGTGACTTAAAGATACCCTGTACTTATCTCTGATGCTTAAAAAACATTTATTATGCGCTTGCTTGATTTTCTGTGTGTATTTTTTGAGTTTAGTGCTTATTCATAAAGCTTAATTCCAACGGTTAAACAAATAAAATAATTTAAAAATTAAGCTTAAATTATTATGTTGTTTTTTGTGATTTTTATACCCTTGGAGAGGGTATATTGTTTTTGTCACGAAGTTTGTAACGCATTGAAGGAGGCGTTTCCGACCACATAAAGTATATATATTCTTGATCAGCATCAACAGCCGAGTCGATATAGCAATGTCCGTCTGTTTCTATGTGAACTAGTCTCCCAGTTTTAAAGCTATCTTAATGAAATTTGGTAGAGATCTGTATTCTCTCTGCACGCAGCGTTAAAATCGGCCAGATCGGACCACTATATCATATAGCTCCCATAGGAACCATCGGTTGAAAATGCTTAGTATGAACATTTTCGGTGTCTATTGACCGATTTCAACGAAATTCACGCAGAATGAATTTCTAATTGTGTTCCATCTGTTAACCAAATATCATCCAAATCGGACTTCTGAATCATATAACTACCATAGAAATAATTGGTTGTTAAAACCAAATTAATACAATATTCTAGTGAATGCAAGCAACTTATGATGTAAAATTTACTAGTACAGAGACAACGATATAAGCATAAATTTAAATTAGAAATAAAAAAATTTTAAAAATTATTTTTTTTCCAACTAAATACAACTAAATTATTTATTACATAATTTATTCCTGGTTTTTTGGAAAACTTTAACTAAATAAAAATTTTATACTTAGCTATAAAATAATTTTTTAAATGTCATTTCACTTATGACTCTTTGCTTTAGCTTGTTCTAGTCCGAAGACTAATATACTATGGAATCTAGTTTTATTATTTGTAAAGAACATCAAAATTTATGAAACGAAGTCAAATATTCAAGGCGTTAGTACGCAATGTGTGCATTGATGTCTTAAATTCATTTTTAAAAATATGCAACGCTTAAAAGAAAATCATTAGTGTATTTTAAAGTTGAAATTATAAAAAGGTTGGTATAATACAAATTAATTTAATTTTAAGATTAATTACATACCATTTAAAAACAAAATTATGATCCAAGAAAATCCAGAGAAAATTTGAAACATTGACAGATATTCCCTATTTAACTATCTAACTCCTTCCCTCCCTTTCAAAGGATTTAACATTTATTTCCTATTTACCTACCTAACTCCCTCCCTCCCTTTCAAAGAATGCAAATTACTAAATTTAAAATTTTTCAAACTTTGTGAGCAAACTTGATTGAATCTAAAACAAAAGCTGATTTCGTATAGCTTTCTCTTTGCTCCGATTGTATTTCAACTGCTTGAAAAACTTGAATTATTAATTTGGGTAATTCTAATACAAAACAAGTTTCAGTTTGAAATAAATAATCTTATTTCAGACCGATTAGGTTTCAAATTAAAAAAGAAACACGCTTATTAAATTAAAATGTAAGTAGAAAAATTTGCATTGAAGTTTCCACAGTCTTCAATTTCGTTGGGGTGCATAAAAGGTTCATAATTCTGATGATGATGATGATGACTTTGTTGCTACCTGGCTATATAATAATATAACAAAATAGACGCAGTGAAATTTTGTTGTATTATGTAAGCACATAAAAGTGAATTAAAAAAGGTTTACACATTGTTTAATAAAAAATATTTAAGGCTGCTTATTAAACAGATCAATCTTGTCCGCAACATAAGCGTTTTCAGCCGACAGATAAGCCCGCTGAGTAACGCCCACTGCCACACCCACCAGCCGTAACATTGGCACTGCCACTCCCACCACCACTGACGCCCCTTTCACTCGCTTACCAAAAGGAAAATGCTCAAGTTGTATGAATTTTAAGCGAGAAAATCATTTCGAAAAGCCCAAGACCTCAAACCTCGACTTCATTGTTCCCTTTCATCCCCTTTCCACCCATTTCCTCAAGTGAAAAGAAAATGGCGTTCTCTTAAAAACATGAAACTAAAATTTCCTTGTGCCGACTGAAAATTTCCCAGGGATACACACGATGCCTGGCGCCAGAAAGAGATGCCGCTCATGCTGCACAGTGGGCGGGATTCCAGTGACGACGCGGTGGGGGAGTGCCAGGCCGTGTGGCCTGAGGCATTTAATTAAGTGCTAAAACTTGCGCACAACCCTCTGGCAAGTAGGCTGGCCAAGGGGGCGTTGAGGGGTGTGGCAGTAGATGCCTTTGCACTCGCCGAACAGCGTGCGATTTTTTAAAATTAAAACAAGCCGATGATTGATGTACTCGAGGCTAATAAGTGTCGGCAACTTTGTAGCTGCCACTGTGCGGCAACTTAAGCCGTCCAGAAACTAAAGAGATAGAGAGCGAGAGAGAGAGAGAGAGAGAGAGGGTGCAAGAGAGACAGTGACAGTGAGCTGCATGACTCGTTTATGGGATTGGTTACCCAATAAATTTTTTACTTACAAAGCCATTCAATGTATGCAGATTGATGTACTAACCCTGTACTTGGCAAATAACAGGGGCTTATAGAAATATGCCTAAAATAGGCTCAAAAGGTATAAATATTCAATCAAAATCAATATTGGAGACCTGTTCTGGTTCTGTCAATACAAATGTCTGTTAGTTTCGATTGTAATGCACGCAGATCAAGCATTTTATGGCAACTTGTTCTCAGCAATGGTTTCTCTTTAACGAATTTTCACACATTTCCTTAACAATTGCTAAATTTTTACTTCAAATGTCCTCCTTAGGAACTATAGCCCAAGCATGATCAGCTTTTTATATTTAAAAAATCATTTAGTCAATAATTTTTAATTCTTTTTCAACTATTTTGTTGTGAAAACTTGCTTAAATGAATTAATTTAGTTTTGAACCCGTTTCTATCGTCTGCTTGCTGTTAATGGTAATCTGCTTAATGCTGACCACATCACGCAGTAGCCAAAATTTTCAGGTAGTGCCCAACCGAGCTCTACTCCAGCTTTAACTGCTGCGATAAACCGAACAAAGAGACGCTATCAATTAAGCGATTACCCGATTAACCGCATACCCGATTACCCGTTCCCGTTGACAGTGAGTGTCGTATGTCTTTTAATGTGTGGCACATGGTGTGGCATGCAACGAATGCTGACGCATCAGTTTTACTGGTCAGCGCACGGTGGGCAAAAGGGACAAAAATATGTAATAAAATTATAAATAATTATAAATTCAAAGTCTTTAAATTTTACACAGATTTAAGTTGAAATAAAGATGAATTTCTTACTTTTTTAAATAAAAATAAGTTATTATTAAAAATGTGGGTTTTAAATATGCACTGCCCTCTGGAAGGGCGTCCGGCTTAACCTAACCTAACCTAAAAATGTGGGTTTAATTTTAAAAATTACTACATTAATAAAATAAACAATTTGTTTTAAGATTTTCTTTGGCAAGAATGGGCAAGAGTGCAATTTTTATGTGACTTTTTACATTGTTTAATTTAAGTTTTGCTACTAAAACATAGCTCATTTGATCAACTATTTATTGCAAGTACTAAATTATATGCTTTGATTATTTTATGTTATATGAAAATACGTTTTACAATTAAAATATGCTCTTGAAGCCATGAGCTGAGCTAGATTTCTTACTCTAATTCTAACTCTCTTTAAGTTATAAAACTAAAACTAATAAACATAAACCTACTTAATTTACATATGTTAAAATATTGAACGTTTTTGCCCACTGTCCAGCGGTCAGTCCGCAAAAGTCTGTTAAAGTCCGGTACGTGGTCCGGTGAAATAAAAGAAATGCCTTGTCATAAATCATGAAATCGACAATTCAATTTCAATGTGGCAACATTTTAATATACAAAATAGTCAGAGAGAAGCGAAGGGAGAGGGGAGTGGGTAGAGGGGAGACCAGAGACAATGCAACTCCACACACTGCAACTATAACTATAAATATATTATCTATAGTTTCCACTTAGCTGCACAACGGCAAACGTTGAACAACGAACGGTGGCACTTACCGGACGTCGTTCGAGTTCATTTCGGAGTGTTGTGGAGTGGGTCGGAGTGGGTTGTTGCGGTGGTTCACTTACGTTTGTGGGGCGTAAATCATAACGGCCTCATATAATAGCTAATGTGCACTCATAAATGGATAAGCGCCATTGGCATATGTCTTCTGCCCAGTGGATCGAAGGGTCCAAACGGTCCAAAGGGTCCATAAGGTCGGTGGTTCAGTGCCCCAACTCTCAATTGTGGACAAAAGCATTTTGTGTGTGCGTGTCATTTCAAAGTTAGCACGTTGTCATTTATGGGTCATTTCCTCAAACAAACTTATGTGTAAGCCTCAAAAATAAAAAGTTTCTTCGTTTTAAATAAATTTTAGTTTGGCCTATTTTAACACAGAAGCGGTTTTTATAAGAAATTAATTATAAATGGGAATCCGTTTTCAAATATTTTATAAAAATAATATTAATTTTAATGCAGACTCCAGTTAAATTGAGTTACTGATTCGAAATTGAAATCGGTATTAAATTTAAAGACTTTTATTTTATTTTTATTTTTTATAAATTTGTTGTTTGTTTTTTCCAAAAATATTTGAAATATCATAAAGTGAAATAATTTTATTTCAGAATAAATGAATAAAAATAAATTTGCTTGTCTTGATTTTTGTTAGTTGCATAACAGACACTGATTGTAAGGCTACAAATTAATAAAAAAAAAAACAATATAGTCACTTACTCTTAAAAATAAATATTTAATATTAATCTGTCGGTTTTAAATTCTAGAAAATAATTAATCCCTTCCAAAAATAATAAGTGAAATTACGATTAAAAATTTTGTCTACTAAAATATCGTTCTTATACGTTTTCACTTGTTCTAGTTTTCCAAATCAAGCCACACACACTCACACACACACTCACACACACACACACACACACACTCACACACACTCACACACACACACACACTCACTTACACTCACTCACACACTTAGCAGCTAGTTGGAAGCTGACTTCCTGTCACAGTTGAATGTTAATTTTTCGATCAGCGACCCCTTTTTTAAATTTTTTTTTTTTTACTCGTAACAAGACGGAAAAATAGGAAAAGTCGGAAAAGTCTTAGCATTTCCGATAGCGTTCATTGCGAGCAAATCCTGTTTACTGCCTGTCAACTTATAAACAGTTTTCCATAATAAAGAACAACTTTTCTGCGGCGGAAATCAGCCAGAGACTTTACAACAAAATTGAAAAACTCTTTGAATGCGAAGAGAGAGAGAGAGAGAGAGAGAGGAGGGAAGGAAAAAACTAGTGAGGAAGTATAAAAATGATATAATGTAAAAAGGATTATAATCATGTAATAGAAAATCGAAGAGCAACAGACAAAGATTGAATGAGCTGGGCAACATTTCCGGTTTCCAGGAGGAGGAGGAGAGAGACCGACTCGAATGAGTAAAAAAGTCCAAAACAATTGTAGAAAAAGAGTAGAAGTTGGTCAAACTGACTGTGAAGGACCCTGTACTAGACTCTTTGGAGTAATGATTACATTTGATGTACTCCTTAATGGCTTTGCGCCGAGTGTTTCTATGATAGTTACTCAAGTTTGATGGAGGCAGCTCAACTAATTCATAACTTGTAAGTGTAAATCACAAGTCTTGATCGGTTTAGCCTATGACTGCTATATGATATAGTTGTCTGATCTGGTATAAGTGCTGGTCTGCACAAAGCTTAAGAAGTCTTAGAAATACTGTGCTAATTTGGTTGACTTGGCTTAGTTAGTTTAGAAGTTATGGCGTCCCAAGAGAAACTATCGTTAACTTTTTTCCTACACTCCTAGCAGACGCTGCATGCTGGCTGTGTACAGGGTCTAAAAATTAGTGCTTCTCTTCGAGATGATGCTACAAAATGACCAAGAGCCAAAGTCAAAATCGAAGTCGCAGATACATGACGCGGCTGCTTTCATTTCACTTCCTCTGTTGTCCATCTCGCTCAGTCTCTCCGCTCTCGCTCTCTCTCTCTCTCTCTCTCTCTCTCTATCTCTCTCTCTCTCTCTCTCTCCCCCGTCTCTGGACTGGCACACAAAGAGCTTTATGATTTTCCGGTCAATACAATTGACAACGGGTCTGCGCTGCATCCTTACAAATCAACAAGCATGACACATTGCTCAGCGCTGTTGTCACTGGAGTATGGCTGTTGGTTTGCTGTTGCTGTTGTTGTTGTTGTTGTTGTTGCTGAGACAGCACTAAATAAAAAATAATAGAGAAGAAAAAAGAACTCTCAGTGCATTGACAATGAGTGAGTGTTTGAATTGCCTTCGTTCTTTATGCTTTATCCTCCTCTGCTTCCTCCATCTCCTCCTCATCGTCTTCATCTTTTATGTTCCCATTTCCGCATTGAATGCAATCTGAACAAATCGACTTTAGCTGCTTTATATGTAGTTGAGCTAATGACCAATAAATTCTTGTTTCAAGTTCCACATTGACTGCAATTTGTTGCCCAAATCATGCTTCAGTTGACATCTCATAGATACCTCGTATGAAGGACGTTTTTGAGTGCATTTCAGCGAGAACAAGCGGCAAAAGGAGTTTTGTTTAAAAATATATAGGTGAGTAGTTGTTTGGCTTGTAAGAAATATTTAGCTGTGTATAAATATTTAGCTTGACTCCCTACACGCATTCCCTACTACTTCCCTACCCGCCCCGCCCACTTACCAACGTTTTGCTTATCATGCTGTTGTCCCCCTTCTGTCCATTTGCCACTTGCTCACTTTGATTTGCACGCATGAGCTGCTCATGAATGGTCCCAAAACGCTTTGCTCAGCTCTACGCCAATGTTTATTTTGTCCAGCTACCCTTGAGGGCATGGGGTGGACAAGGGTAACACCCTTGTGCCTAACCAGATTTCAATTTGTGCCAAAAGGAGAAAAGTGTTTATGAGATTTTCTGCTGCGGGACGTGTTTGCTAAATGGCCGGGATTCTAGACGGGATGACTGCCTGGAGATTTCCTTGACTTTTATTGTCTGTTAAACGTATGTGTGTGTGTGTGTGTGTATGGGGGTGTTACACACACACACACACTGAGCTGCTATTTTTGATGTAATGTGACATGATGGCTTCATCAAAAGCGCATTAAAAACAAAGCGTGTAAATTGCGCCAAGTAAATACAACAACAATGCTAACAAGGGGGAATACAGGGAAAACAGTGGGAAATGCTCCGAAAACAAACAGACAAACAAACAAGAACTCAATTTGTTTGCCAAAAGCTATAACCATTACCTTTTTAGTATCCAAACTCCAACTTTGGTTCCAGCTCCAATTCCAAGTCCAACGACCGCCAAATTCGGTTTATTGTGCAGCTCGTAAATTTAGCAATTTTCCATAATTCAAAGTCAGTGCGAAAAATGATTTACACAGGCCCAAAAGATATATGAGCACTGAATGGCGATGTGAAATAATTACAGGAGCAAAGGCGATTGGAGGTGCTCGACTGTTGCAGGCCCAGCGCTGACAAATTTTTAATTTGATTGCCAAAAACTTTGTAAGAAGAATAAAAAGAGTACCAAGTATGTAAGCTTGGAGGTGCTCGACTTTTTTAGGCCCAGCGCATTCAAACTTTGTAAGGAGAATACAAAGAATACAAGGTATGTAAAATTGGAGTTGCTCGACATTTATAGGCACAGCTCTTGTTCCTAGTAAAAGACAGAAATAATAAAATAAATAAAAAAATAAATATACATTGCAATAATCGATTGCAAAACTCCCTAGGACTTATTTAAATCGAATAGTTACATGTCCGCCTGCTCACAAAAACATAACTTCATAGTTCCCTCTGCCAACTGGGCTAAATACTACAAATAAAATAATGTTGAGAGAAGGATTCAAGGAATGCCTAACCGGGCATGGAATTATTACAGGCCAATGCACTTTACAAGTGTCCCAACCAAAAAGAAACATCAACAACTATTTCCACATGAACTAGGCAACGAGATACCCTGTACTCAGCACAACTGATACGGGTTTGCTTAGAACTCCTCTCCACTCTAAGACACTTCTATTGCTGGCTTTGTATACCCCATCCAAGGGTATAACAGCAACTCAAAGGCCAAAAGGATTCAGGCCATTAAGTTCCGGAAGCGTGTGTTGATAACCAGACAACAAGCTCCAAATCCACATTCAAATCCACATTCAAATCCAAATCCAAGCCAAATGTAAATAATACTCGTCTAGCTACCAGTAGACCACAAACTGAATTTTCCACGAGGCTAATTTTTCCACTGAGTCCCAGTGGTTACAATGCTTTAATTGTATCGCATATCCGATAACAATTTTCTCTATTTTGAAGCTAAAAGAGCAACGAAAGTTTTTCACAACTTTTGTGTGGTTCAAATGAACTTTTCTTCTGGTTCAATGGCTCTCACAAACAATTTGAATAGTCTGATTTGAGTTCAAGGAAAAAGATTATTGAAATTATTATGTGTTTTAAAAATATTTTATACAATTCATATTTTATTTATATGATTTTATATTTTTTGTTTATTTTTTAAAACACTTTTTGAACTAACAATAAACAATATAAATAATTAATTAATTTTACAAATTATTTTATGTTTCATATATATTTTATATTTTATTTATATGGTTTATATGCGCTATATATATATTTTATTTATTTTTTAAAACACTTTTTTAAATTAACAAACGTATTTTTAAACTTTTTTCGTTAGGAAAATTAATTAAATAATTATTTATATAAATTATTATATGTTTTAAATATATTTTACATTATTTATATTTGATTTATATATTTAATATATTTTTTAAATCATTTTTTTAAATTAACAAAAATATTTTTAACTTTTTTTGTTAGGAAAATTAATTTAAAAAAAATTATTATATAAATTAATTAATTAATTAAATATATTTTATATAATTTATATAATATTTACATGATTTTATATATTTTAATTACTTTTTAAAGCACTCTTTGAAACTAGCAAAAGTAAAAATTAATAAATTAATTAATTATACAAATTATTTTATGTTTTATATATATTTTATATTTTATTTATATGGTTTATATATACTTTATTTATTTTTTTAGGAACTTTTTTAAACTAACAAAAATATTTTAAGCTTTTCTCGTTAGGAAAATTAATTAAATAATTAATTATATACATTATTATGTGTTTTAAATATATTTTACATTTTATTTATATGTTTTATATATTTTTTATTTATGTTTTAAAGCACTTCTTTAAACTAACAAAAATATAAATATATTTAAAATATATTATATATAATTTATATTTTATTTATATATTTTATTTATTTTTTAAACCACTTTTTTAAACTATCAAAAATGATTAAACACTTTTGTCGCTAGGAACATCAATTTATAATGATTTATTCCAGGCATTTAAATTATGAAATAGTTTCATCAACTTGTAGTTTATTACTGCTGTAAACACTGTAGTCACTGCCTTATTAATCAATTCCTTTAAGTTAAACATATGCACCAACTTTATTTCTACAAAAATCAGCAAAGTTTTGCTGAGTAATTCACATGTCAAGCAGTTGAATTCATTTCGGTGGAACAAAAGTCCGCAGACAATTTAGTGGAAATAGATAAATAAAAACGCCGTCAGAGGGAATTAAGCAACCCTTCCGAAGTAAATAAATCAACAAATTAAGGCAAGTGTAGAGACGCATTTAGATCAAAGACGGGTGAGTCTGCAAAAGGGGGCAGAACTGAAACGGAAGCGGAAACGCACACACAGTTAGTCACATCAAATTGTGAAATGGCATTTTCAAGTGGCTTTAAAATGATTTTGTGGCCAAAAATTAAAAAAAAAAAAAGAGAGAAGAGAAACACAACTAAATAAAGAAGTGAAAAAATGTGTTGTTAAAATTTGATTTTAAAATCTTGACGCTGCCATTGAACGGCGACACATTTCCGCTTCCGCTTGAGTCGCTGGCAGTGCTGGTTAAAGGATTGTCAAATGGGGATGACCGTTAAGCCATTTCACTGAATGTTTGTTGCCTCCTGTTTTCTTGTTGGCTTTACGTTTCATTTAGCAAACGATTTCATTAACTAAAAAGCGCAACGAACCAACTGAAGGGCGACCCCTCGACGTCCAGTGAGCCCCGTTACCCCCGTGGGCACAATATGCTTCCTGTCTTCGTCCTTGTGTAAACGCGTGGGCGGAGTAGATGCTCATTCCTCCCCTCTCTCTCCTACTCCAACTCCTTTTGGACTTGAATTGTTTGTGACCCTTGTCGTACATAGTTTTCTTTCTTTTCTTGTTTTTTTTTTTATCGCCACTGAAGTTTGTTTTTCCGCTTAAAGTATTTTTATTGAATAAGTCTTATCGTTTTTTATAGCCAGCCAACCACTCGCCCATATCCTGCAACACAGTCACAGCGAATTCTTGGCTCAGAGTGCCCCTTATCATTGTTGGCCATCATTGTTTGTGTCGTTCTCATCCATTAATGCTAATCTAAACAAATTTTGTCATTAAAGCACAACGTATAGAACCAAAAAAAAGGAGCTAAGGGGGTTACTTGGTCCATTCTACTGGCATATAAAATATTGTCAATCAATTCAATTACAAGTTGACATCATTGTTAGTTATTGTTGACGTCAATTGTCCGGCCCTGCACAGCTTCACATCCACATCCTTATCCACTTTCACTTCCAACTCCAACTTGCACTCGGATTCGGACCAGTGATTTATGTGGCACTCGTTGCCTTGTTACAGCTCCAGTGTCCACTGCCCACTGTCCACTGCCCAGTGTCCTTTGTTTGCTTGAGCTTTTGTCCTGAATTCTCTGTCACATTTTGGAATAGTTTATGCCTGACCAACTTACCAAGTCATCTAATACTTGTAGTACATGTAATAAACATAGCACTAAGAATAAATTATTTGTTTGTTGCCATTCTTAGTGGCAATAACAATATTTTTCCTTCTGAACAATTCAACTAACGAAATAATGTGACACTTTCTATCATTTATCAAGAAATTTGGTTTAATAATTATTTCTTAAAAGCTTAAAATTGAATGGTTAAATGTAGCATAATGTTAATATTACTATCAGTTTAAATATTAATGTTTATCATACTTAGGCATTTTCTTAAATTTAATTGTAATCTTAAATTTTATGATTCTAATTTAGATTTTTATATATTAAAATTAACTTATTTTTCGTTTTGTCAAGACTGTTTATAGTTTGACAATAAATAAATAAATAAATAAATAAATAATTTAAATACAAAATTAATAAATTAATGAATAAATAAATAAATGAAGTAATAAATAAATAAATATATATACAAATATATAAATTAATTAAGTAAATAATAAATTAGTAAATTAAAGAACTAATGAATAATAATTTAATAAATTATTATTTATATGAATATAGTAAGCCTTACAAAACTCTTTCAAAGTCTCTACATGTGGCTTCTTTAATAAAAATAGATATTAAATAAATTTAAGAAAAAGTGATCGAGCTTATTAATTTTATTTAAGCAGAATGAGCATGAAGTGCACTAAAAAATTATTTTATTTTACCAAAAGTATTCCAATCATATATAGATTTTTATTAACAAGTAGAAGACTTTGTTAAATGCCGATAACTAAGCTATAAGAGCTTTAAAGTATTAAGTAATAAGATTGAATATCACCACTTTTCTTCTAACAAATTTAGAGATCAAAGGCAGATAGCTCAAGTTATGACTGCTTAAAGACAGCTTCTAAAAGTATGTTAAAGTTGAAGCATTAAACTAAAAGATGCACTTAAGTAACGCCTACACGGACTGAACAAAATTTGGAAAAATTAAATTACATTTAATTTTAGAAAGTCTGCTTTATTTTAAACATAAAAAACTAAGTAAATTTAGTCTATATTTAAACATAAAATATTTAACTTGTTTATGAGTAGTGTGTGTTTGTGCCTTGGAAACACATTTTGTTGATAAAAAAATATATTTTTAAAGGCAGTTGAAGAATTCAGTTTGAAATATAAGTCGGAATCATTAAAGTTTTTCTTTTTGTACATTTTAAAGGCGCAACACTACAACTTTATACCGATTTGTTTTGGCTTTTAAACTCATTTTTTATTAAAAACACATTTGAATTAAATTAAATAAAATATTACTGATCCTGTTGACGACTCTGCTACTTTTAGAGTTCGCAACAGAAGTAGCAAACAATCAAATTTATTTGAAGACAACTGCTTTTTGTCTGCTCAAATTACCAGCGAGGGGGAAATTCGTATTCCTTACTCCGTTTACCCCTTGCCAGGATCTGGCTGAGGGCAATCGACTCCCACTCCAAGTGAGCAATTAGGCAGCACACGTCGCAAACCGCGCAACCCTTTATGTCTCTGTCTCTGTCTCTGTCTCACTCTCGCTCTCGCTCTCTCTATTTGTGTTTTGAGCGGCCAACTTAATGACTTCCGTTTTGGTGTGTGGTGTGTGGCGTGGAATCGTCAGCGGGTTCAGTTTGAGGTGCAGTTAATTCTTGAGCGCCCCAAAATGTTATGACGTCTAGAAATTTATTGTGTTTGAGGATTTCTATTGATTGATTTCTCTATTAACGTGTGACGTTGCACCCTCAACTCAACTCGACTCGACACGATTTGACTTGCGTCGACACGTTTGTGTTTGCATACAAAATATTTTCTGTTTATTTTGTTATTTTTTTTATTTCTTTCTGTTTTGTTTATTTACCAATAATAATGCAATAAAAATCAAAGGTTAAACAATCGTGCATTGTTGTTGATCTAAGCCAAAATCTGATCTTGGAATTCTCAAAAAGGCTGAAAACTGAGTGCTCAGGTGTTGCACGTGCAACTCAACCCTTGCCACACCGCGCGTGTGTGTGTGTGTGTGTGTGTGCCACTAATGGTTGCTGCCACTTTATTGTTTGTTGATTTGAATTTTGATTTGAGGCGACTTCCAGCGACACGACAAAGTCATATCAATATCGTGGGAAGCACTAAATACACTCGCTCGGGGCTCGGCATATTCAAATTAGCCAAACACACACACACACACACACACACACACACACACACACACAGAGCGAGTGAGGGGGGGAGCGAGAGAGCAGGAGACAGTCCGCCAACGCGAGGTCATGTGAAAGTGCAAATTTATATTGGTTTAATGGTTTTTGGCTTTGATTTCTGAGAGACAGCACTTGGACTCACCCAGCTATTCACACACTCACCAAGTCATTCACTCAATCACTCAGTCAGTCACTCAGTCAGTTTGCTGCTGCGTGTGCTGCCTTTTATGCAAATCATTGTAATGCAATATTTAAATTGATGTTCGGTGGCTTTTTAATGGCAAACGTTGCCTGACACGCAACTTCGACCACAAAGTGCTCCCTTTATTTTTATATTTTTCCTTCTTTGCCCGAGGGGTTAGTCAATGGCAATCAACGGCACCTAAAGGACCAAAAGGTTATGCTTCTTCTCCATTTTCTTCTATTTCCCGCCCCCAATTCGCTTCGAGTTGCGTTGCGTTGCCCTTTTCCTTTTCCTATTCCTTTCCCTTTGCCCTCACCCATTTTGACATTTTAATTATCCAACAAACAGTTCATGGAAATTATTGAGTTCTCTGTGAACAACAAAACTGATTTATTCAACTTATACACACATTAAATAGTTTCATAACTATTTCTAATTTACATTTTATTACACACATTAGTTGGGAATATTGTAAATAATTCGAGCTATAAACATTTGCCCTATTGTCATATTAATTAATTTAGATCAAATGTTAAAAAGGCCAATGAATTTTTTAAATTTGAAGCCAAGCACAATTTTAAAATAAATTTGTAGCAATAACTTGTTTCAATTTCATTAAATAACAAAAATTTTGTATTAAATAAATTTATAAATAAATCCATAAATTTTAAATAATTTAGTATTATTTAATATTATTCATTTAAAAGATACATTTATTTTTAGTGCTATGATCATTTCTTAGACAGATAAGACTCATAAAAATATTTAAAAAAATGTTTAATATTTTCTCATTTCTTAAATATTTTAATATATATCTTTTTAATGTTTAAAAAAAAAACTTAGTTGTCATTATGGCTTTATTTATGTATTTTTTATAATTTCTTTTATTTTACTTATAACTTTTGCTGTCTAATAATAATTTAACGATAGTTCTTGCTGCCCAATGAAGTGAATTTAAAACTCTAATGCAGTTAAATACATATATTAATTTATTAAAAAATTTCTTTTAAAATTAGTTTAAAGCTTTTTGTGGAACTCATTTTATATCTGTTAGTTTATTTATATATTTTTTTTTAAAAAATTTCCTTTCAGTTTTATTCCAAATAATATTTAAATGACTTTGTCTATTAAGTTGATTGAATACTTGTGTGTTTTTCCAATTAAATCACTTTTGCCCTTTTAAAAGAAACATGTTAACAATTTATTCCGCCTGCTTCTGGCTGACAAAAGTCAAAAGTTAATCCTGGCCACAACGCGTTGCCAATTTCTAAGCACATAAAGCCAGGGGCAGGGAGAAGGGGTTTTTGGTTGTTCACAAATAGTCAACATATTGGCCAAATCTTCATAAATAAAGAAGTGTGACTCGTGGTCGGAATGGAGGAGGAGAAGAGAGAGGGGTGGAGTAGGACAGGGGAGGAGAGGAGTGGAGAGAGAGATGAGGTAGCGTCTGCTGCACGTGTATCAGAAGAATAACAGGCACAAGTTCTAAGGGGGTGGGTAAAAGCCAGGGGGCGAGGGGTTGGACAGTGGGTGTGTATGTGTGTGTACAGTGGGGTGAACGCAAAAACAATTGACTCGACAAGATTACATGCAGGAAATTCAATTTTAAAAGCAGCTGCCACGTGTCCTTTTAGTGCTTGAAATTGTTACAGTTATTGAGCCTGGTCCTGAGCGTAGATGGGGTGAGAGGGTGTGTGTGTGTGTGTGTGTGTGGGTTGTGGTAATGCTGGTGGTGGCTTTGTATGAATATGTAATTTTTTTTTTGGCAACATCGATGAAAATTGAGCAATAAACGCTGCATTGCGTTACAAATAAACAAAAGGGACGCTGGCAGTAACAACGGAAACGGAACACACACACACACACACACACACACATAGAAACAACACAACTGCCCACCAGCTCATCAAGCAATCCAACAAAGCCAACAACCCACGAGAACAACAACAGCGACGACGTGTTAATTTGCAGGGTGACTTTCGAGCCGTCGGAAATGCCAACAGCAACAACAACAACAACTGCAGTAATAACAACAACAACAACAAGAACAGCAGTTACCACGACGGCTGCGGTGGCTAAAAGGGCGTGTGATTGACTTAATTGACTATGAAAATGAGAAATTACATGCAGATAATGACGATGGCCGCGAAATGAACAACAAACAACACTGGCAATGGCAACAGCAACATTAGCAACAGCTACAACAACCACATTTTACACTAAACAGCTACAGCTATCTCTTTCTAACCCACCACTCCCCAACGCCTTTTAAGCCCCCACTCCGCCAACAACTGTAAAATGCGCCATCAACTTTGACTTAATTTGATTTGATTTGATTTGCAAGCGCCCACAAGGCAGACACAACCCCGCCAGCCCGCAGTACCGCCCCCTGAACGCCCACTCCGCCCTTTTCACACACCACCAAACAAAAGAGATACAATTAAAAGTGTTCAACTTGCAGCCCGACTAAGTTATACCCCTTATACTTAACATAGTAATATAATTTAAAATAAAGAAAAGTTTTACATGAAACATTCGGCAACTTTTAAGTTAAATAAAACAAAACTTTGTTTGGATAGCGCTTTGATATCAATTCTTTGTGAATATATATTTTTAAACTCGTGGAGACAGCAAAAGATTAATTTATATTTAAGCCAGTTACTTTTTGCCAAAGTTCGCTTAAAACTGAACAAATTTGTGCCAATTTTATGAACTTTGAATTTGCAGCTGAAAAGCCTTTTAAGATATATCCACATTTGACAGACAAATGATCATTCAATTACTAAAATATTTGAAGGTTTCAATCAAACTGAGTATTGTGCAGTTTTGGTCCATCGATTGAAGCTTAGGAATCCGTCAGACTGATCACTCACTACATTTGTCGTTGCATACTTTTAAGCGCAAGCTAAAACTTTTTCAAAGAGAACTTTAATTTCCATTGATGGGTAAAACTTAAGCTAATTTACACAGCTTTACCATCACATAAGCAAATCTTCATATTTTCTTCTTCTAATTTAAAGTTTTTTTTTTAAATGGTATTGATCGGTTCAGCGCCCCTTTATTAGCAGAGTGTATGAGGTATGTGCCAACTAGTCACATTTAAACTCAAATCATTTTCAGCAGTTTCCCAGAGACTTGCACCTTCATTTTCTCATTTTCATGCTCAACGCTGCGGGGCGCTGCTTTCCGGCGCTTTATTGCAGCACGTTGGCTAATTAGAATTGCGAATTTGCGACTTTGTATCCCAGTCAAACATACACACTGAATACACACGCACACTCACACTCACATACATGTGCACAAACAATGTGTGAGAGTTTTGTCATTAAAATTGCATTTTATTTGCGGACAACGGTCAAAAGCCAATAAGCAACCATTGGACAACTAATTGGAAAACGGTTTCCCAGGCTCAAAATTGTGGACATGGGATTTGTTTGGGGCTAAAACTGTTTTGGTAAAAAGACAAAAAGTTTTGAAAAAAACAAACAGATTTGTTATTTAATTGTCTTAAGCGGAACAGTCCTCATCTGGTAATAATAAACTGATTTTAAGCTAATTAATATTATTTTAAGCTGTGTTTAAAACTGCAGAAATATTGAGTACAATTTTACAATCAATATTATAAAAAATTGGTGAATAGTTTATTGTATTTAAATTTTGACTTGCAAAGTAACATAACTACAATTTTAAGTAGTAGTGTTTTAAAAATGGTATAAAATGTTTTAAATAAGAGTAGAATAGTCGATTGTGATAAACTTAGCTGGAAGTAACCTTTGCTTGGTTAGTCTCACCCTGTACTTGAAAGGCACAACTGTACTGCCTGCTGTGACTGTCAAATAAACTTAAAGGAAAGTATTCAATATAATATTATTTAATAAATGGATTTGAATAGAACCCTAAGAAATTTTAAAAGTACAGAGTCTTTCATAGTTTTCTCGCCTTTTTTACTCATTTTAATACATTTAATTTTAGCTGATTAATTAATTTTCCAGCCAGCAGATCAAGAATTCAAACTATAAAGCCTGCAAAGTCTGGATTCATCACATTGTGTAGCACAGGGTCGAAAGACATTGGTGGAATGAGCTAGACCAATGGTGAGTGGCACAAAAAATGGGGCTTATCTAACACCACGCCCACTTTGTAGTCCAAGCAAATCACAAATCAAAAAGTTTACAATTTTCAATTGCGAAAGAACTAAGTAAAAATTTGTTAACGCCCATTTTGGGTAACTGAGGAATAGAAGTGGAAAATATGACGAATGACAAGTTCATTATATCGTAGTACTACACTAACAACATACATACATATACATATGTGTATGTATGGCCAAGCATATACTGTTTAGTCTGGGCTATATCGGACATGGACTTGAGGACTTGCGGCATTGGGGAGCGCCGCTTCGAGTGGCATCTAGAATCGCGTTCGCTTGTTGTTAAATCAAAAACGCAATTAACTTTGGCCTACAAAACAATAACAATAGCAATGGCAATAACAACAGTGTATGGTGTATGGTTATACCATATTAAGTACTATAACTAAATTGAGCAGAACTCGTGCACTTATCGATTATTTTATTAATTGTAATCTCATTTATTTGCTTTACTGCCTTTACTTGGCCTGTTTAATTTCTACATTTCAGTTTCAGTTCAACTGATTTACGTTTATTTTCTGATAAATTTATTTATTCAACACACACATGTGTATATACAGTATATGTGTTCATATACGTGTGCTTACGATTCATATAGCGTTAATCAATTTTTCATTACAAACTGACCACATTCGAATCAGAGTCGTTGTCGTTCTCGTTGTTGTCGTTGTTGTCTGGCACCGTCTGCCAGCTTTATCAATGCCAAATTTGAGCAGCAGCAACTGCAATAACAACAAAATTCATTATATCGTCTGAAATCGGTGCTGATTAAGTGTTGTAAGTGCCCATCGATTCACAGCAATTTTTCCTGTTGTTGTGGCTGTTGCAACTTCTCTTCTTGTTCTTGAGCTTGTTGACAAGTGCTCACCGTTTGACCTGAAGTGTAGTTGTCATTGTTCATCCATTTATCTTACCTTGTTCTCGTTACCCAATTACAGGCTCCAAACCAAACACTCTCAAGTGCTGCTGCAACACAATTTAAGTGTGAATATTTGACTAAAGACAAATGAAATATCAACTTGCCCTAAGTTTATGTTTGCCTTATGTAAAAGGGGGAATTTTTAAAAACAGCTGAGCATAAATCTATTAAACTTTTGCTACAAAACTACATAAAGTAAAGTTTAAAAAATATTAAAATTAATTTTTTAAATCAAAACAAGCAAAGAAAGGAACAAATATTAGCCCCTAGAAATGCAGAAAATCAAAATCTTTAATTTTTTAATTTTATAAAAATTTTAAAATAAAAAATAACAAACTGACAGCACAATGATCTTTGCAATGATATATAATAATTGATTTCCAACATTTTGTTTAAAATAATAAAATAGTTAAAGCAGCTAATTATAAAGATAAGGCTACAAATTTGTGGTTTATCTTTTTCATATATTAATTGAAAATATTTTACTCTAAATTATCTAATAATTACTTTTGGTATCAATACAACAATAGATATTAAAATAATTAACTATGAAGTAATAAAATATAAAATAAATGTGTAGAATACTAGATAGAATAGGTATGATCAATGGTATAATAAATGGAATAATGGTTAAAAAATCTGCTAAAAGTACAACTTTGGGTTAATGACTGTTTGTGTTAAAAAGAATCCACATTTAAATGAAGTATTCCATGCTTTCCTTAAGACTACCCTACTTCAGATTTAAAGAAATTGCCTTCCAATTGGTAACTGGCCGGAAAGAAATGCCATATAATCAAAATATTAAGGCCTAGTCTATCTCGTACATCTGTCCAACTTATTTGTCGATAACCAAATAGTGCTCTGTAATGTAGAGTCTTATAAAAACAAGCGGATGTGATTTTTTTTTATTAAATTCATTTTAAGTTAATCTCATGAAATACACCATAATACTGTCGCAATCGATTTATAGCTGGGAAACACTCAAATTGAAAATAAACCAAACGTGGAACTACACCTGCAAATAAAACTAGTCGTACATCTGTTTCTATATAGTAAATATATATGTGTATATGGGCATAGTTGGACTGTTGTGTAGAGTACGTCAAGGAATCGACTTATTAATGATTTTTATGGATACTATTTCTTCCGCAATGCCCTGTACACCGCAGCAGCAAACACACCGCATCCATCAAGTGCCCCCTAACACGCCCCCGCACCCCAAACTGTCGCAATTTTGTGATAAGAGCGCACATTTTGTACTTGACATGACGTCCACGCATGCTGGCCAGTGTACAGTGTGTGTGTGTATGGGTGTGTCTGGGTGTGTGTGTGTGTGTGTAAACGTGTGTGATCGCTGACCAAGTTGTCCGGCAATGTGAGACACATTTCTGCTGATACAGTGCGGACACACACACACACACGTACACAGGTGCAATCAGCTTGACGCCTGGTGGTAACTTCACGGGAGCACTACGAATGGGTCTTATCTGAAAGCAAAGAGACCCAGCAATAACTAAAATAATAATAATAATAAAAACAATAACAACAAATGTTTATTATAGTGTTGAACGTAGCGTTCAATGTGCTGCTAGGCCATTATCAGTCTTGGAACAGTTATTAGCACGTCTAATCAAGATCGTTTTTGTTTTTGTTTTTTTTTTTGGGGAATGTACTCGCACTTTGTGAATGGTACGGTTTAATCAACATCCTGTCCGATTATATGCAAATAAAGTTAATAGCCTTTTTTGCCCAAAAATTTATAAGTCAATTACATTTGTGAGGCATTTTTATGGCACTCGAAATTTTCGGAACTGCAAATTATAAATATTAAATTTGCTTCTCATTTTTAAAATAACTTGAATGGTTTTTAGTTTTGGTATTTTGGATTATCATCGTAATTACATTATTGATTTAGTAGATTTTTGCATTCGCTGATGCTTAGATAAATCTAAAAAAAGAAATCAATAAAAAAATAAATATAATATTTATGGCACTTCAGTAATCGTTGAGTTTATTGCCTCTGTAAAAATGTTGCTCTTGTTACTGAATAAAATATATGGCCAGGCACTTGATGTTTATTAATACTCGGTATGGTTATTGTTACTGTTATGCTATTCATACTCTTCCGTTCACACCCGTGCCATATTCGCTTTCACAGCTCGTTAGCTCGACCGGATGTAGTGGCAGAGAGCCTTTAAAACTATGAACAAACTGATTTAAACTATTTTTGTTACTTAACCACATGTTGGAAATAATAATTGAATTTAATTGCTTACAAGATTTTCTGTACTTCAATTTACTGGTATCGATATTTCCGATATTTGCATGTACTATCGATAGTTTCGACTATTTAAGTGAAAGTGATATCAACTAAAAAGTGCTGTTGGTTTAAGTTTTTTAAATAAATATTTTTTAATATATTTATATGCGATTACACTGCTTTGATGCTGTTAACCAGCTGTTAAAAATCGTTAGATTAGTTTAGATTTTGAAAACTTTAATTTATATTCTCTCAAAATTTAAAAAACAATCGATAATCCTAAAAAGTTACTAGGATTTCGCTTACGTCATAAATTTTCAATTCATTTAAAATGTTTTTTATTTATGCTTCTAACTTATAAATAATAAGAAAGCCTTTTAGCCATCGATTAAGTAAAGTAAATTTGCCAATAAAAATATTCATAAAATATTCAAAAAGTTTCAGATTGTTCATACTTTAGTTTACAATCCAAATGCCAATTAACCAATTAGAGTATTCTTGATTCGTATACATTTTTCACTCCCACTATTTCCATATAAAGAATAGAATACTACGAATTTAATGGCGCACTATGTAGTTCCAGTTCGTATAAATTCATAAACAAGTCGAAATGTTTGTGTGTATAAAATGTTTCAAACTGAAACTCTTGAGTGTTTCAGTGCTCACATTGATGAGTAATTTAATTTGTCGTTTATTCGAAAAGCACTTGTTTTTTTTATGAGATACTCAAAAACCTCTACTTGAGTTCGAGTTCTTTATTTGCGCAAATTATGTACACTCACAAAAGTGCTAGATGGACTAGACCCACGGCGTTACTTAGACTAGTGTCTATGATTATTGATGGCCATTGATTATTATAATGATTATTGTTGTTCTTTTTCTTTTTTTTTTTGAAATCATTGTTTTGGCATATCTATAAGTTCATCTTGCATACTTCAATGTAGTGCAAAATACCATAAAGTCAATGTTTGGTAACCCAAAACCAATTATAGCCATATATTTATACAGTACACAAACCAATAGCCAAATGCTATAGGAACCTTCTATTAACTGTTTCACGCTTATCGGTTGCTAGCATTTCAAAGGTTCATGCGGTTAGTTTAGGTACGAGTGCTGGTAGTAGTTGTAGTACTATATATACCAATACTCGTATAATCATTAATGGATTACGATGCCAATCGCTTATGGCAGACGTAAACGGTAGCTAAAAGCCATAATCAAGGCGTATTTATGAGCTGCTCAATGTTTTTTTTTTTTTTTACCATTGTTTACTGGCAGCGCATTGGAGTCTAAACTCTATGATAAACTTGTAGAGGCAATAAGGTTGCAATGGTCGACAAACAGTTACCCTTTATGATGAGGGCAGTTATTTGCTACAGATTTGTGTAATGAAAAATTCTAAATAATATACAAAATATTCTCACATTTAAGTTCGATTTTAAAAACTACAAAATTTGTGTAGTGGGAAAATTGAAAAATTAAATAAAATTTAATTTGTAGCTCACAAAGCTCACACCATCATTTGTGTCCAGAGTGTTTTAAAATGACAAATTGAAAAAATATTTATTTTGCTTGTTTAAACAATTATTCACTGCAATGTTTATGCAATAAAAGACTTCTGTTTAATTTTTGTAAATAGTTTTATTAAATTTCTAAAATGTCTTGAATATTCAATTTAATTTTTAGTTTAGTTTATATTACAATTAAATTTGTGGTTTGCCTGTTAACATTTATGAACTCATTACGCGCTATAAATTCAAAGAGTTTGTTTTTATTTTTGCACTATCCAAAAAAAAAATTGATGTATCGTTATATATATCGTTATATGTATATATATGTATTTATAGGTTAGTTAGTTTTTTATGTGTTTTTTACAGTTACGACTACGTATTTAAAAAAAATTTAAATTCTGCCTAAAAATTGAACACTAATTATTAAATTGTTTAAATATATATAGAGTTTTTTTTTTTTACATGATTACGCACTATTTATTTTATTTGCATTGTAATTTGGAATATATTGTAATTTTTTTTTTTTTTTTTTTCTTCATTTTTTTTTTTATTATTTACAAAACGATTTGATGGATTTTTATTTATAATAATAATCATAGTTAATTTATGTTAAGGCTAAACAAAAAAAAAAGACCTCACACTACAGCTAAAGTTTTATAAGTATTATCGACTTTTGTGCAAAAAAAAAAAAAAAAAAAAAAATGTGTTGCCCACTGCTCTTGAGCTGCAGGAAAAAAAAAAATGATTTTGTTATTGATTGGTATAAATCTATATAAAGTTATTACACGAATGATATTTGTTGACATTTCCAGCTGGTTGTTGTTAGCCAAAAGATGCATTGACCTTGGCCAAAAGGAGAGAGTTATGGAGCACCAGGTGAGGGGGACACCTTGTTAATTATTATTGCACCAATTTTGTTCGTATTCCCAGCCCAAACTAACACCCCCACCGTAGTTCTCTCCTCCCTTCTCCTTCCCGTTGCTCCAAATTTTCGTCCAGTATTCGAGTTTACCAGTGTTTTAGGTTCTTAGATATTTGCATGCCATTTCAGCCAACTCGAATCCCTGGATCTAACAATATTAGGGCCACCAGGCAGCGCGCTGCGCATGCGGATGGGCGTGTGCATGGGCGTGGGCGTGCAGCCCTGCAGCGGCCGCAGCAGCTGCATGTTGATACGCAGCCGCGCCATTGAGTGCCACCAAATGATGAGCAGCTGCGGCATTCTGCATAGCTGTCGCTGTGCTAACACAATCCTGCGACAGTTTGCTGCCATCGCCCAGACACGGTTTGCCATTGCGCACGAGCACGGGCACAGCAACGCGACGTGGCGATGGCAGTGCCGCGGGATGATGGGGATGTGTGGCATGGCCATGTAGTAGCCCTGGATGCTCGTAACCCTTTTCGTTTTGTGCCCGTTTGGTCTTGTAGCGATGATTCTGGAACCAGATTTTCACCTGTGTGGGTGTCAAGCGTATCAAACTGGCCAAATGCTCACGCTCCGGTGCGCTCAGGTAACGCTGCTGACGGAAGCGTCGCTCCAGCTCGTAGGTTTGGGCCTTGGTAAAGAGCACACGACGTTTGCGTTTCTTGTTCGGCATGCCATCGGCATTAACACCACCGCCACCGCTGCCATCGGCATCGTCCACATCGTCAATATCCTCCTCGATGCCATCCTCGTTCAGGCTATCATCGTGTGCACTGCCACTGCCAGTGCCCGTATCATGCTTCAAGCTATTGTTATTATTATTATTGTTGTTATTATTATTGTTGTTGTTGTTGTTGTGCAGGGCATGCGCCGCTGAGCTGCCGCCAGCTGCACTCGTGGCATGCAACGTGTGCAACGCATCGCCCACCGACAATGCATCGCTGTCGGCCGATCGACTGTAGCTCTTGTAGTCGCCGGAGAGCGCAGGCGACGTTTGGCAATTGGATCCTATGTAGGTGTACGACACCTCTGACGTCACCGGCGAAGTGCTGTCGGGACTGGCTGGCTGTTGAGTGCCTGCAGAGCAAGAAATGAAGAAACGGTTAGTTAAGAAAATCAAAAATAAATTCATAAAATTCTATTTTAGTTAAAGGATGAACTAATCTTTCGATAAAACATAGCTTGAGTAAATTATAATATTTTTCGTAGGAAACTTTTGGTTTTCCACCTTTAACTGAATTTTAGCATATTTTTCTAATAATTTTCAAATATTTTAAAAACTTTAAATCACTTGGGCTGTGGTTTCTATTACTTAAAAGTTCAAGTTCTGTACCTAAAAATAGTGTACCTAAATTGATCTTGTTTGCTGAACAAGCTACATTGTTTACATCCATGTAGAGTTCGAGTCAATTTGTCAGCAATTTGGCTAAAATTAATGCGAAGGCACACAACACACACACACACACACTGTACACACACTGCACACACCCCAATGAGCAGGCAGAAATTGGCAGCGCTGCTAAATGTTAAGTCAGTGGGTAAACAGAACAACCGCCAACTACTCGCACAATTGGATTATGCCGCAGAAGGGAGACAGTGAGAGAGAGGTAGATAGCTAGCGGGGGGTGGGCAACTGATCGGGGTGGCCAGATGCGCAGTTACCCCGTAAAAACAAACCAAACTATGGCACATAGCCCAACTAATAACATCAATTAGAGGACCAAACCATTGACAAGATTTCGATCGTCGTACGTCGATCGTCGACTACCTGGCAATCCTGCCCTTAGGGGTTTTTGTCGGTTTCGGTTTCAGTTTCGGTTTGTGTTCAGGGCAACCCTGCAGAGTTACACCTTTTGGGCAATTGCAGTGCTGCCTTCTGACCTTCGACGTGTTGCCTTTTTCGCCCATGTCATTGTTTGCCGAGATGAGAGACAGGACGAGGAGCAAAAAAAAAAATGCTAATGAAAATACATTAAGGTTTCTAACTGCCAGACAATGGCATATGACACAAAAGCCAAACCTCAAACACAGAGCTGCCATCTACTGTCGTCCTGTGCTGTCCCTGACTTTTGCTCCCATCATAACTCTTAGTGCATTATGCTGTCTGCATTCTGCACATCCTGCTCCCTTTTCTTCCGGTTTCCTTGTTCACAATTTATTTTTTGCGTTTCTTTTTTGCACACGCCCACTTTTTGGATAGTCAGCGAGCAGTGATTTATTGGCGGTCAGTCATACATTTTTCCCTTTTGGGGGGTGTGATCATTGTCTGATCGAAGTTTGTGACTTTGACTAGATATATTTTTGGAATGCCGCACAATTGACTAAACATTAAAAGGCTTGCTGTCTTAGTCTCAGTGCCAGTCCCAGTCCCAGTCCCATTCTAGTAATTTGCTCACCATGACAACTCAACAAATTAATAACTTAATATAATCAAAACGACTCAGCTTACAGCTGTGAAACTTCCCAAAAAAAAGAAAGAAAAAAAACGGCAAACTGGTAACAATTATAATTTGTAGCTGAGCACCATATCAACAGCAAAGAAAAAGTTGGCATAATAAAAAAATACAGCTATATATGACAGGCAAAGGAAAGGACGAAACGGAAGTGCGTGCCATAAATTTCCAGGCTTTATATAAAAGGAATGACTGAAAAATGTTATGTCCGCTACACAGGGGGACATCCCAAACGAAACAAAAAACAAAGGCAACAAAAATCGACAAAAAAAACGAATAACGAAAAAATACAAAAATAAAATAACAAAATTAATCCTCAAGTGTGAAGCGCATACAAACTATTAGTCAAGATTAGGTTGGGAGACTCGACTCTCTACTCGAAAGGGTGGTTCCGGGCCACTTCGCTTCTCAAGCACCTGAATCGACACATATCGCATCTAACACCACAATAGTCCAATGCCTCGGGGCGTGGCACAGCCCAAGGGTTATGCCTCATCAAAGGGGCTTCCCAAAAAAAAAATAACAGAAAATATAAAAAACGACAGAGAAACAACAAAAAAATTGCCACCGTGTTCATATGCAAACACAGCTGCCTTTTGTGAGGCAATTATTGAACAATATTATTAGTAGTCGCTGGCTCTCACCTTTCCATTTGTTTCCCTTTTTGCCTTACTCATCCCCTGATACTGTTGGCCTTCTACTGCTGCCCCTACCCGTTGAGTATCGTGCAACTTGCAACCAAACTCTTTAATTTTAATGCTTTGGTTTAAAAGATCAGTCGTGGTTTGCAGCTTTTGGAAAAGACTTTTCAAATGGCCATGCATTGCTATAACTATGCCTTAATTACTGGTATTAATTGTGAATAAATAACGCATTAATTATAGTCTTTTAATAAAATTTAAATGTGGGTATACTTGGAAAAGCATGTACTTAAGTTTCAAGAACACAAACTTGAACACAATAGAGTTGATCTCTAACAATTTGTGCCATTTATGTGACTAGGCCATTTTAGAGTTCTTTTGTTAAATAGTTATTACTTTTCTTTTCAACCTAAGCTGCATTATAGTTTGTTTTATTTATTTATTAACTCATAAAAGAGGCTATAACTTGGTACACGACTATTACTTAATAATGTTAGTTTTCAATAAAAAGAAAGACTTGAAATTTCGAATTTTTTGGTGCCTATTATGTGATCATAGTAAATCCCAAAAAAAATCACTTGACTCACCATATAGCTCGTTCTCCTTCATCCACGCACTGCGTCCCGAGTGGGAGAGCATCGTCTGGGCCATGTGATGGTAGGAGGACATTTCATCGCCGAAGGGACCGGCAAAGTTCTTTGGCAGATACTGACCAGCGGCAACGGCAGCAGCGGCTGCTGCATTGTGGCTGGCCAGCAGATGGGCAGCGGCCTGGGCGGAGGCAGCATGCGCGTGGGCGCCCACATGGGGCAGCGGAGGTTGAGCGCCACCAGCGCTCTGATGATGTGATAGCGGCACAAGCGGTGCAACCGGCTGCTGATGCGCCAGCGTATGCGAATGTTGATGCACATGGGAATGCGGATGTTGCTGCTGTTGTTGCGGCTGCTGCTGCTGTTGCTGGTGGTGATGGAGGTGATGCTGCTGCTGATGATGCGGCGCCTGTGCACCGTGCTCTGTGGTATGATGATCGCCATGAGCAGCTGTTGTTACGTGCTCATCTCCGCTGCTGGGCGGCGGCAGTGCAGAGCTTGGTGTGGGTGACAAGGCCGTTGGCGTTGGATGACCTTGAGCATGGGCATGTGTATGGCCATGTCCATTGCTGGCCTCTGCCCCCAAATCGCTGCTGTGACTGTGCGTGTGATGGGCGGCAGCGGCAGCCGCTGCAGCGGCACTTTTCAGCTCCGATCCATCCAGATTGAGTATGTCGGATATATGAAAGCCGGAACGCTGCGACGACGGTACCTTGGCATCAAAGAGGCTGCAAATGAAGTTAAAAAGAAAGAAAAAAAAATGAGTTTTATTTTAATTGTCGATTCACTCCTAAGCAATGCATCCGACATCCGGTGTCATTGTCATGAATGGCCGGAAAGCCATACAAAGCAGACCGACTATCTACCTGCCAACTCAGTTGAGTACCTGCTGCCTTGGCTGACTTTGAAGCAGAGGCAGTAGAGTACAGGAATTGCACGTTTCTCGATTTTTCACACTTGCTCGGAATTAACTTTGATTAAGTGCAGCCAAATCGCTGGATTATTGACACCTACACTCGCCTGCCTTGCCCGCTCCCAATCCAAATCCCAAAACCGCTTTGAATCCCAAAAAAAAACTGTAGGAAAAGTTTGAGCTGAGGCTAATGCAAATTTGATTTTCCACTAATACCATCAACAATTAAACGCAAAGCCGTTTTTGTTTGCACCGCATGAAATCTGCAGGTAAATTTTACCTGTCGAACAGTTTAAGATTTTTCGGGTTTTTGTCAGTTTTCCGTTTGCAGTTCTGGGCCGGGCTAAAATAATGGTTTTCGGCCACATGTTGGCGCAAGTAAAAAGCGCGCTTTGCTTCCGGTTTTTCCATGCACAAATTTTCCCAAATATCTGTGTGTGCGTGTGTACTTGTGTGTGTGCGTGCGAAATTCCCACGCGCTCAGGTTTTGGTCTAGCACAAACACACGGGGCATTCCCCGCATCTCAACATGGAATTCCCTCATTGCACTCGTCTCGGCCTTCGTCCCAGACAGTGTGACGCCGTCGTCGTTCTCGTTGTCTTCCCAGTCACAGTCACAGTCCTCGTCGTCGTCTGTTGCACACATGTTTTGAGATTGGGGTTTCCCTGCCACTCACCTATGGGAATTTCTATTTTCAAATTTCTTGTTTCTTAGCCAGTCCAAAAACACTTGAGCCCAAAATCTTCCTATTCAAACACATACAACTCTATATGTATTTTCACCTTTTTTGATCGTGCACTAGCCTCGTGTAAATCTGTTGCTCGTGTTGGGGGAATTACGTGATTAGGATTTGGATAATTTACTTGGTGGGCTGTGCACGGGGCAAGTGATTGGATTGTTCGGTTTTGAGTTGATCAGTGGACAGTAAAGCTGAGAACTGAGAGCAGAGATCGGAGACCAGCTTAGCTGACAAAGTTCATTAACGCATTAGGGCCTAAAACAACATGGCCACGAGTAGAGCCATCTAGTGAAAATGACAGTGATTTACCAAACGGATGATCTACTTTAAGTCACAGAGTTTGTGGCTAAGTCTTCAGACACACGACTCACTTGTAGTTGAGATCAACTGAGCTTAAAGCTTGAACTATAACTGTGCATACACAGCAAGCTTATCAAGCGAAAGCTTGCCACATGTACAAAGAAGGTTCAGATCGAAGCCTATAAACTGTAATATATCTTATTTCCCAACAATTATACCCAGTTTAAATTTAAGATCTTTAATCAGATCGTTTAACCCTTTCTTAAATTTAATGATGCTGTAAAGAGTTCAACGACGATTTCTAATTTTTTAAGCAGCAAAAAATAAATTACATTTTCTCTAGTTTTAGTTTTAAAATTTAAGTATGTGCTGAGAATGCTGTGCTTTCTAAAAAAAGTTTTTTTTAAGCGTATAAAACTTTTGATGAGTTTAAAGTTTGCACTTTTGTTTTGATTGTTATACAAGAACTTGGAATGTCTTGATCAAAACGTGGCCTAAAATAAAAGAGTGTTTGGGCATATCCCGACAAAGTTTAATGCCCGCAAAGAAAGTTTTCTAAGACCGACTTTTAGAATTTTACTATAAAAATCGTTTTACTTAAGTTTATGTTTGAAATCAGTTTAAAGCTTGATCGGAGTACAGTTTTTGAGTATTCTACAATAGATAGACATATCTATATATATCAAGTAAAGTAAAATTCCCAAATCAGAGACATAGGGAGAGAGAAAGCGAGCGTTTTAGCCAGTTAGGCATTATCTGATCTTAAGGCTTACCCTGGGAGAGCATTACGTAGAGCCGCCGGATAGAAGGCGGCAGGCAGCAGAGCGTGGCTCCAAGGTGGCAACAGTATGGGCGACCAGGGCAGAAACGGAGCTGCCGCTGCGGCTGCCACCGCTGCCGACGATGGCACCATCAGACTACTCATGCTGTGTAGCCCTGGAAAGCCGCTAAACGCCGCCGCTCCCGTTGGTATACGCAGCTGCTCGGCGGCCGTCAAGTTGGCGGCGCCGCTCGTAGGCGTCGTAGTAGGCACTGTAGTGCTGGCGGTGCCAATGATTTTGGAGCTGCGCTGCTGCTGTTGCTCCTGTGATGGCGTAGATGTGCGCAGTGGACGCTTGGGTGTTGTGGGCGTGCCCGGACTAACGGTTGCCGCGCTTTGTGGTGAGGCAGGCAAACTGCCGGCGCTGCCCAAACCGCTGCTATTGCCGCTGCTGTTTGTTGTCTCTCGCTGATCCCGGACGCGTTCCCGTTCACGCTCGCGCTCCCGTTCCTTGTGCTTGGCTGGTGTACGCTCCAGGGCCGGTTGACTGTGTGTGGTCATGTCGGTGGCCGTTGTGGGTGTGGTGGGCGTTGCTGGCGATGGTGGCCTAGCCGCTGGACTAACCACTGGCGGTGTGACGTTGCCGTTCGATTTGCGTCGCTGCTGCGCGGGCGGCGGCGTTGGCGACGGCGAACTTTTGCGTTTCTCCGCCACTTTGTAGCCGTACAATTAACAAGTGTCACACGTGCAAAAAAAAAATAGGGTAACAAAACACTTCACAACACTGCACTACGCGGCGTGCACAAAAATTCGCCAAAAAAAAAAATGTAGTCACGATTTTTAGGCAATTTTTTGAAAGCTTTTTTTGCTCTTAAACATAATCCTTGTGCGGAAGCTTTGAACACCAAATTTTTCAGTTAGTTTTCATGACAAATTTGCATTGCAGTAAACAATTTAAAATTTAAAATTTTTAATTTGAATTTCAGTTTCAATTTAGAATTGAATGGCGATTTCAATTACAATTTCGATTGCGATCTTGATCTCGACTCTCTCGTGCTCGGATTGCGTTGTCAGCAGCACTCTAAACATTCCAAACTGAAGTGTCATCAACAACTAACGAGACATCAAGAACTCGACACGAGTCCAAGCAGCCAACGGCGCAAAAGTACCAAAAACTACTCCTCACACACACACACACACACACACTCATGCACAAGCAGACAGCGTTTGGGATATATTGTATATGGCGCATCCATCCACCATTGGGTATATAACCTCACACTCACACAGACACTCACACACACACACACTCCCATGTAGAGAGTCTCTCTGGTTATTGTTTAGTCGCGGCGCGTTCGTCGCATTTTTACTAAGTGGCTTCTCATGTCCTTTTCAACAAGGATACCACGACGACGACAACGACAGCAGCAACAGCAGCAGCAGCAGCAGCAGCTCTGCAGCAGAACAACAGCAGCAGCTCTGCAGCAGCAGCTTTGTGAGTGGCTCATTCAACCACCAACAACAACAGCCACCACCATTTGTGCATCCTTGCGTCGAACAAGGCTAGCGAGAGCATGTGTTAGCATGCCATCTCGCTTGCACGGCCAACGAGTGCCCACTTGAGTCGACTCTCTATGCCCGCGCTCTCACACACACACACACGCGCTCTCACAGGCAAGTGCCTGCGTGTGTTTGTGTGCTTGTAGAGACTCTCGTCTGCCATTGTACCGTTCGAGTAGTAGTCGGGCTTTGACCAGTCAGACAAGTCCCGTTTGATGCTGCTCTCACTCTGACTCTCGCTCTTGCGCTCTCTGTCTAACTGCACTCTTTATTTTTGTTTGTTGGGTTTATTCCTTTTTTTTTCCTGCCATTTCCATTCAATTCATTCACGTTTGAATTGGACATTGAGGCTGAGGTCCTGTTTCGTCCTGCACTTGATGTTGTCAACAATTGCCGCGTCATTATATTGTATTTATCATTATCATCTCTCTCTAGTTACTCTTCCCCCGTCACCGTCACCGTCGCTTCTTACAGCAGATTACTACTTACGTGTGCATGTGTGTGTGTGTGTGTAGGTATGTGCGTGTCTTTCATAGCGACACTCCCATTTATGATGCACCTACTCCATTATCCCAACCTTAATCTCTTGTTCAATTCAAGTGAATGCAATAACTATAATTTATTTACTTAGTCCTATCGGACTTTGGACTCCATTAAACAAGCTCAGATTTTGCTGATTTCCACATTAAACATTTATGTGATTAATTTTAAAAATTCATAAAGTCTCGCTTGTTATACATTAATTTCAATTCAACAATTACATTACTATGACCGTTCGAGTTATTCATGATAATGAATGATTGAATAATAAAATGCTTAAATCGTACTGTTCATTAAATTAAAAAAATAATAATTATATTTAAAAATTTGAATCAACCTTATTTTTTATGTAACTAAGAGTTTAATTATTATTATTATTATTATTATTATTATTATTATTATTATTATTATTATTATTATTATTATTATTATTATTATTATTATTATTATTATTATTATTATTATTATTATTATTATTATTATTATTATTATTATTATTATTATTGTTATTCATTTAAATTTGTGGATCTATACTATTTAAAACTCTGGTGTTTTGGGTATTCGGTAAAATGTTAGTTGAACCTTTCCAACCCTACAATTATTTATTTAAAATTTCAAAAACACATGTTTTGAAATTTTCGAGTTTTAAGAGGTGTCAAAATTGCTAACAAATTAAAATTTTAGAGAGTCATACCTCAGACGTTAAATCAATAATCCAAATCGAAGCGAATAAGCTTTACTATAAAACAAAGTTTTTTAAATGCTTTATATTTAGAAAATTTCTGGAACGAAATTAGTGTGGGGACTCAAATCCTAAGAAGTTTGAAGAGTTTGGCCAGATGTAAAGAGCTATATTAGTCCAATTTGATTTAGGCTTATTTTATGCATTGAAATGCTTCCTTATCAAGATACTGCTTGATAGTAAAGTAATCAAATCTTTAATGGGGAATCGGCCAGTCGAATAAAAAGTTCATCAATTTGGACATGCTTTTCATATTTTTTTAAGTGAAGTCTGTTTCCTTAACCATTATTTCACTTGAGTATAAGAAATTCATACAATAATATTTAGAATTTCTAATCAATCGAGAAAAAGTTCAAAGCGTAAAGTAATCCTGGTATTGAATTTCTTATAAAAAATAAGATTTTTATATTTGAAATACATTTTTGAACAAGCATTTTGTCTTTTTCTTAAACTAACTAAACAATCGCTCGTGTAAAGAAAACTTAAACTAACTTTATAGCTGGATTCGATTTAATGATTATCGATATAAATTTGTGATCAAAGGTATCATTTAAGAATACCCAAAGTTATTATAGTACCATATCTGTCTATATTTTAGGCATGTGAACAGTATTAAGTTGAGTGTTTTCCTTTTTTGTTCGATTTGTTAGTAACTATCTTAAATTCTGTGTTAGAGTTAAGTATCAACTCGAAGCGGTTGTCGTGACTTGCGAAGCACTTGAGGCCCCACCCGGTAACATTTGAAATTCGATTTCATGAGTAAACCCATAATTATTTCAGATCCTGGCGCTGTAGAGGTGTATATACCATATATCATGGTATATAAAGATATGTGGGCGTAAGTGTGTGTGTGTGTGTGTGCTGGCAACACACCCATCAGAAAGTGGTGGTGTGGGGGGCGTGGTAGTGTGGGCTTTATTGAAAGGAACATAATCAAAACGACCATTAGCTAGTAACTTGAACAATGCCAAGAGGAAGTTATGCGAGGGCGACTCAGTGGGCGGGTACAGTGGGTATCCCGGAACAGTGGGGACAGTCGGGGCGCAAAAGTTTTTGCAATTGAAAAAATAACATGTCAGACATTGCGTGCCAGCGCCAACATATGCATATACATATATTTATATGGTTACTATATAATATATATACTATAAGATGTAGGGTCTCTTTACATAAAGAGCAGCGGCGGCAGAGGCGCAGGCAGCGACAGCTCCCATATATGCCACATGAGAGGATACTCCAGAGCTCGTTCATGGCTTGGATTACACATGAAAATGGGAAAAACACGCGCACACCTCAACACACACACTCTAAGCACACACTACACTCACCAAACAGCCAAGCGCCTCGGGGAAATAACGTGTAATATGCCGTCGGCGTCGCTGTCTCTGTCGCCGTCAGCGTTAGCTGCGCTGCAAAAGTGGGCGCGTCGCCTCGTTTGACTCGCTAGACCAATGGCAGCGCAGTGCGAGCGAGATGGCTAGCGTGCATGGCGCACTTGCGCGCATGTGGCTGGCATAGAAATTTCCCAAAAAAGAAGAACTACCAGAGTCATAAGGATAACGGTGCTAAGGGAAATTTTTGTGTTGTTTGAGAGCCGCAGCATATCGCACGCCCCTTTTTCAAGCTGCAAACGGAGTGGTGTGTGTGCGGTGTGTGTGTGATGGCCATTGTTATGCGCTTAATGATGATGTTGCATTTAACAATAGCAGCAACAACAACGAGACAAAAGTAAAAGCCTTTCAGCGCTGGCAGCGACGCGTCGCTGCGTTTGTTGCTGTTGTTGTTGTTGTAGTTTTTAGCTTCCGCAGGAAGTTTAAGTAGCCAGTCAGCAGCAACAACAACAACAACAAGAACAACATTCAATACATGAATGACTCTTGTACATTAGCAAACAATAAGTTGTAGCTGTATCTGAACTCGTATAAAAATGTATCTGTATTGGTAGCTGTATAAGTATCTTTTACTCTATCTGTATCTGCAACTGGCATTCAAATTACATGCAAATTCAATTGAATTTCTCGCACAAAAACTCGTTTGCTTTTCTGTTTCATTCACATACATTTATTTATTTATTTTTATACTCTCCTGTTGTGCATGTGTGTGTGTGTTCGTGTGTTTGTGTTTTTGTGTTTTTTTCCAACACTTCAAACTACTTTACCGACTTGTTATTCTAGTTGTTTTGCCTCTTGGCTATTTGTATTTTTGTGTTTAGGGTTAAGTAGCTCAATTCAATGGCCTTTCCCTGATTCCGTTTCCCTATTTTATAAATTTAATTTTATCCAATTTATTTGTATAACAATTGAGACGATTTATCTTATTTGATATTTTATTTTATTAGGAATAAAATATTTAAATTATTATCAGAGCCAATATAAATTTAAAATAAATAAATATTCAGACAAAAAAACCCAGAATTTACATTTTTCTCTATTACTGCATTGAATGCATTAGAATATTTGCAGATAAAAATATTTATATCTGCTAAACAAATAATTTTAAATGTTTTATTTATAGTTAATCACAGATCAAGCTAATTTCAAAAGCATTCATGAACAACCTTGTCATGAACATGTATAGACATGCTCATTTTTGATTTTCAACAACTTCCGTACGTCAAATCTTCTGATCAATCCTTAAGCAGCTCTTGCTCTTGATTACCAGCGATTAGTTCTAATCTTCAAATAGATTTATTCAAGCTAAGTATGTACTACATAGTGGAAATACTTGTAGATGGGAAACTGTTCATATTCTACTCCAAGTACATACACTAATAATCAAGATTCAATTAACAGTTGTTAAAACAGCTCTTTAAAGATAAGAAAATAGTATTTATCAGAAGAATTACTTATGTATCAGATAAACTCTTAAACACAAGTAACTATAACCAATTTAGAAGCAGCTGCTTCATGAGCAAACTTCCAAAAAATCCTATCCAATCCCAATCCCCGAACTCAAACTGAAGTGTGACAATACGTAGTCCACTCAAACGAGCCGTATCCGAGAGATACAATTAACAACAATCAAATCCGGGGGGGGAAGTTACTGAGTGCTAATGTTGGTGGTGTTGGTGTCGGTGGTGCTATTGCAATTGCTGTTGCTGTGGATCGCCTTTTCAATAACTATACAAATGTCATAAACTATATTAGGCCCAAGTAACAATAAAAAAGGAGGAAAACCGCGCGACACTTTTCCAGCATTTAGGGGCGGACGATTGCTCTAACAACCCCAATTAAACGCTTCGTTGCGGCGGCTGCTGCTGCATTGGGCGTAAAAAATCAGTTCCCAATACAATGCCTATCTAGTTGTGTATATAAATGTGCCACATATAGGTGTACAAATGTGGAAGAGTTTTTGGCAAAAGGTGTTTGCTTTGCGACATGCAGTGAATGCTAACTACGAGATACTTTGCAGCCATGACAGTTTGGGTACAGTGGGAAGAAACGTTCACACCACTGTAGGCATTCGTTTTGGATTTTATTTTCAATTTTTATAACCTTCAAGTGAATAAATTTATTTACTAACCACGCTAGACTAAGGAAAATTCGTAGAGTACAAAAATGAACTAACAAAAATTTGCAAAATTTTTGTTAATTTTGTTTTTTAAATATATTTAAGTTTAGTGCCTTTTCTTGGTGGATTAAGAATTGCTTAGTTGGGCTGAACTGAAAATTTTATCAATTTTTATTTCCAAAATATTTAACACACAGTGCTTAACTCATTGAAAGGATTAGAGTATTATTATTATCATTATTATTATTATTATTATTATTATTATTATTATTATTATTATTATTATTATTATTATTATTATTATTATTATTATTATTTGGATTATTTGGATTATTATTTCGGATGAACAATGAATATTTACTTTAGACTTTAATGTACTAAAACTTCTTTGTAAAGTTTTTGGCTATTATTACATGTATTTTATCTAAAACACGCTATATTTAAGTTAAACAAGCTTTAAATTCTGCAGATGTTAGTCAAAAATATCTCAGATTTTTAGCTCTCAGGGGTATAAAACTATCTTTTGCTCCAATTCTATTTGCTGCTGCTTGATATTTTTATATTTTATTATTTATTTAACATTTTTCTTAACAAATTCTGCGATTTTTGCCCATAGTGGAGTGCTACATTTACACACATGCACACTCTGGCACACATACACTCATAGAGACACTTAGTCTCTCATTCATTCAATGCTCGTTTAGACAGCACAGCAGCTTCGCTCGTTCGTTCATCCATTGTCATCCATTTTAATTTACCTTCCGGTTTTCCTTTCGCTTCATTTTATCTGCACTCACTCTCCCTACCGCTCTCTCTCTCTCTCTCTCTCCGACTCACTCGCACTCTCTTGCCTGCTCTTTCTTGCTTTCTTTCCTTTTGTACGGCTGCTGCTGTTGCTGCCTTACGCCAACCCCCTCCAAACACACACACCGTTCGTTACCCCTCGGCCGTGTCGCTCGTGTTCTCAATTGACGGCCATGACAATTTGGGTTCCAGATTCGTTGCGCGGAAGTGATTTACCAAAAAAACAAAAATGTGTATATGACTTTGTTCCAAGGAGTTTCAAATAGACGGAAGTACCTCATTCAGGGAACACCTTTACATTTTGCGCAATCGCATACAATAACCGTACATAACATAACATACAAGCATATGCCGTACATCCCAGTTGTCCCAGTTATATACTCGGTCCATTTGATTGATCTTCGGTTTGTTTAACAAGCCTGACCTTTGGTCATTCACTGGCGTGATCCCAGTAACCATCCAGCCTCCTTTTGTTGTCTCCCATTGATTCCAGACCATTTTCAATGGGCGTTACTTCTGTACAATTTAATGGAAATTTATCTACCCAACTTTAGGCTATTGATCTGATTTTCAAGCTGAAAACTGACAACGGCAAATGCTGCAAATACAGCTGGAGTCTGTGACACGATCGAACTGCTTGGCAACTTCCTTTATTATTTATTAAGATCATAAATTATATAAAAGACAGATAATATAGAAAATAAACGTCTTAAGCAATCTCTTCGCTCTGCTTTTCTCTGGAACATAATTTAGTTTGCTTAATTTCAAAAGTAAAAAATTGAATTGAAATCAAAATAATTTTGTATACTAAATTCTAGATTGTGTATATTTTTAAAACCACTCCTTTCTCACTGAATTTAAGAGAGCTAAGAAAGTGTTCCTCGATTAACAAAGCTTTCAACTCAAATTACAAACAGACTGCAATCACCTAGAGTAATTAATTATGATTTGCTTAAGTATGTTGAAAGTCTCTTCAGTTTTTTTTTCAAGACTCATTTGCCAAATGGTCCAAATCGGCTTAAATAACTTTCACACAATTGTCATTAACGTGTGTTAGAGTTTGGCCCAAGAAGATTCCTTCCAATCAAAATTCAAACCGAAATGCAAAACGATTTGATGCGTACAGCTTACAAAATTTAGATAAATTACTTCCTACTTTGAAAAAAATACATTCCCCTTTACAGAATGGTTTTCTTTTTGTGGATTGCACAGCCGTTGGGTGAAGCGATTTCATGGCATTTATTGAAGGGATATTGACAATATTGAATTTGGGAAGCGGATGTTGTGTACTCCAAGCGGAGGGCTCTTTAGTTGGATTTCGAGTCAATGAAAAACGCTAAACGATTTTGAAGGCTGGCAGCGCCAGACAAAAGGCGGGACAAGCTCATTGACTAATAAAAAAAAATCAAATAAAATAAAATAAAAGAAACAAGCAAAGAAAGAACAACACATGTATGTGTGTGTGAGAGAGTGTGTGTGAGTATGAGCCGGCTGTGAGGATCTAATTGTGAGTGCCCGAGAGCCATAAAGCAAAGGCCCAAAACCCGAACTTGACAAATGGGTTTGCGATGTGTTTGTATCCCACTGTGCCATTGCCAGCAGTTCACTCAGTCGGTCGGTCGGTCGGTCGGTCACTCAGTCAGTCATTCACTCTGTTAGCCCGTTTGCCAGTTAGCCAAATTGTCTGTTAGCCAGTTCCGTCCGTTGGCTGTCAAGTCGGAAAACTTCCTCTGCGCACTTCCTACTTCCTTCACAGCTTGACGCATTTAAAAGATACACATTTGCAATTTATTTCAAATGCCAAACAATTTCAATTGCAATATTTTTGAATGAATGGCACAGCGGCCACTCTCAGTCACACATACACCCACACTCACTCACACACACTTACACACACACTCATTCATTCATTCACACTCATTCAGAGACATTCACTTACACGCACCTTGCCCTTTTTTGCGGTATTGTCTTTGGACCCAGCAACCCGTCAAGCATTACACTCTGCAAAAATACTAGCATCTTTTAAGCCAGTTAATTGATTATTATAATATGCTTATTCATTCGTATTTAATTCTTTTTTAGTTCATGAGGTAAAAACCTCCATCATGTCTATTTCTATAAGTGTACTGCTGTATTTCTATTGCTTTTTAATCGTTTCTTTCTCAACTTTAATTTCCCAGCCATTTTTAGAGAGAAATGATCAAGTTAGTAGACGAGTAATGCCAAAATATAGTACAAACTGCATTTGTTGGCCAGCAGCCAAGTGAGCTACACTAACTCCTGCCACCTGCCATCTGCCACCATCTGCCAAAAGGTGCATGTTGCAGTTGCATTGGCCGTGTGACACTTCAGCCAATCACATGCTTCATTATAGGGCCATCAAACTGGCAAAGAAATGACGATGGGAAGAACTTTACCACCCTGCCCCACTGTACTCCACAGTACCCCACTGAACCCCGACACATGCTATCAGAATAAGCATGAGTGTGAGTACAAGTATGAATATGATTACAAGCATGAGTTTCAGTATGAGTATATGATTACTCTTACTCTGCCTAGATGCAAATTTTATTGTGTTATTTTCGCATTCGCATGGCGCATGCGATGTTTTGCTCTGTCTGTGACTGAGACTGACGAATTGACAAACTGTAAAAGTGACAGATTGACAAACTGACTAACTGTCTGACTGCTTGACAAACTGGCATTAAATGTCACAAAGTCACGCGTCGCAGTCAACTCAACTCAACTCGACTCGAGTCGACTCGAAAGCTGTGCAACATTTTGTTAAATGTATCAATTTTCTGATTTGGCCCAAACTGTCGCCGTTTTGTCCAAGTTTCTGGCAACATTTCCAATGCCGCTTGACATGTCCCTCAGACAGAACAACAACAACAACAGCAACAACTATGACTGACTGTTATGGCAAGTGGACGCTTTGACAGCGTCGTTTTAGCCCAGCCAAAAAAGACAAGAAAAGAAGCAGGTTAAAAAAACTCGCGCGTGACAGTTTCAGGCAAGAACCGACCAGGGTTGCCAAGCTATTTAACAAATTTTTTACTTTATGTCTCAAAATCAAAACTGTAGTAATTATGAGAAATTTTAAGCTGAGACAAAATCTTTTTTTATGCGTAGACTTATAACAATGATTTTGTTTTGAAATATGCGACAACTCTAAAGGAATGGAGAAAAAAAACACACTAAAGTATAAAGCAAAACAACGCGACTTGGCGTTAATATTTGCCAAAGAAAAAAAGAACAGAAAACAAAGTGAACAAATTTTGTTGGGGAAAAAATTTAATACAAATGATCCCGCGTAAGGGGCGTATGAAACGCATTCGAAACATGCAACACGCTACACTTGGCTACCCTAACATTAAATAGGGTTGCACAGCGCACTTGGGAATTTGTCTCAAGTTAGTATTTTAGTTAGTTTTTAGGTAAATACGGTATTTGGTTTTATATAAACTTTTGTTGATTAAACATCAAATTGATATAATATTTTAGTGATTAAGGGTTTTAATTTTGTTTCGGTATATTAATTTAGAAACAGTTTAAATAAAAGTAGTTTTTAGTACATTCAGCACTAGTAACAAGGTCAGTGTTCTACAAGCTGAAGCTGTAGACTGTAGAAGCTATATAATATAGTTATTCGATTATAACCAAAGGGTGTCTACAAAATAATCTGTAAATTTTGTTGAGATTGTTAAAGTAGTTCTCCAGTTATGAAGTTTCATAAAAAACATCCTTCAAAAAACATTATTTAAAACACACTTGATCAGCGTAACTCATAGACTGTACTAATAACAAGTTGCTAGTTCAGCTACTTGATTTATTATTCATAGAAATGCAATATAAATTATTGTATAGTTATGGAAATAGCTAGAGCTGTTTTAGCTGTTTTCTGTACAAATCCATAAGAAACTGTTTCCTTATAGAAAACTTTAAACCTCAATAGAGCATTGACTATTCGCTTAAACCGTCGGTTAAAACACCCAAAATACGTGTTGGAAATTCGTGTGTGTTTTGTTTACTTCCTGGCTCATCCGACGACGACGACAACGACGACGACCACGACGAAGAAGACGATATCGACATGTGCAGACATTCCCAGGAATTTTGTTTGAAGCTTTCGGGTTTTTGGAGTACGTTCAACTTGACTGACTGCGTTTCCGAATTGCGTTTAGTAACGCTACTCTCGACATTACACTGGCATGGGTTATGGCTTCGTATTTTTTTGCTGTCTTTGTTATTATGATTTTTGTTTTATTAATAAAAAATATAGTATCATCAAATAAAATTATGTTTTCGAACTTCATATTTCAGGACTCCAGACAAGTGCATAGCGTGTCCTTTTCTACTCAAAAAACAAGTGCGCATAAAAAAGGGGTAAACGACGTTAAGAAAGAAATAATAAATAAAAAAAAAACATAAAATACAAATAAAATAAAACTCAAGCCGTAAGGGAACTGGTTTCATATTTATATTTATTTGAATTTGGTTGCCTTTGTTGGCGTCTTTTGGAGAGCGCTTTGAAATTGTTTACATGCCAGTGACGTGATCTGTGTGTCTCTCAAACAATTAGAAACAAAACACAAAAACCACAAACAATTTGTGGGATAACAACAACTTAAAAAAAAAGTAGTTTTTTTTTAAGCCGCCGCGGCAAACAAACATTTTTGTAATTAAAATAATGTGGAGATTTCTAAGCAAAAGAGGAAGGAAAATTAAAGAAAAAAAAAACTAAGAAAAGAAATTGCGAAAGATGCAACCTGTGTTCACCTGTGGTCAGGCGGGAATTCCACAGTCTGCTGTCAGTGCAGGCCAGGAGGAATGAAAAACATGAATGAAAATGTAGATGAAAAACAGCGACGGCAGCTAACAAAAATAGCATTAAAATAAAATACAAATAAATAGAATTTTTGCTTTTATTTGGCAAACAGTATTATCCAAGATAAGCCGAGGGTTCGATGCAACGATTATGGACAAACCCAATTAAAACTACCAAATTTTCCTCACTTTGTGTTTCGTTCTCTCTCCCTCTCTCGCCCTCTTTCACTCTCTTGCCGTTTTTGTGTTGTACTTGGGTGTGTGTGATTTTCCAAACGATTTCACTAAACATGTGTTTTGGTTTTCAAAGTGCAGCCGTGAAAACCCCGTCGTTGTGCCAAAAATGCAAAAGGTGACAAAGTGGAAATAATGCGCATTGTTGAATGCGTTTCTAACCGTTAACAGTTGAGTTCTGGTTGCTGTTGCTGTTGTTGTTTGTTGTTGGCTGACACCTTTTGCCCTTAGGCTTATCACACATGCCCCGTCAGCCAGTCAGCCAGCGATCCTGGCCAAGTCCGCTCTCTTTTACAATGCCGTAACATTGGCTTAGGCCAACGCACTCTGTACACAATTTCTCCTCTCTCTCTCTTACTCTCCTTTCCCTCTGCGTGTGCGAAAATCAGGGGCTTAAGACGGTCGTAGTTAGACATCGAAACAATTTCATTATATTATGCCATTAAATGTTAATACTGATCCTTTTAAACTTCTGTACTGCCTGCACGGATCTGGCCAGTCCAACACATTCGTTGTTCTCGTTTTTGGGACTTGTTTTCTTTACTGATTTTAAATCAAATTGTTTTTAATTGCCGCATCGATTTCCTGGAAAATGTTTTGACACTTTTCACTTGTTAAACCAGAAAATGGTTTCTCTGCCACATGTGCAATTTGTGGCAATGTGTGGAGAACGTATACTCTCTGGCATTGACTTCGAGTGGGACGGAGATTTGTTGGAAATTTTTACATTTTCCTTTTCAAAAAGTTTCCCAACAGTTTCTTATAGCTTCAAATTTAACAGTCTTTTAGTTAAAGTTAAAAATAAAAAACTTTCACAGCATTTTAGTGCTTAGATTTGTGGGTAGGTGGGTAGGTTGAAAAGTGAGCTTTCGATAGGAAATTTGGATACTATCAATCAAGCTTTCTAAAAGTTTATTTAAAGAACGTATAGGTAATTATGCAAGAAAAAGGTCTTTAAAATCAGCCTCATATGATTTAGGACTCCCACTTTTCAAGTATCGAGTGTATTTAATTAAACCTGATTGCATATTTTAGTTACTTCTTAAGATTTAACTGCTTCTTGGGTAACTATGTATCTATAAATTCCTAATTTCTAATCCGACGGATTGACAGTTGTATGCCGTCGGCATAACTGAAACCAACCCACATTGAATTATTATACAATAATTATAAATATTATCCAATAGTTACATGACATTAAACGTTGAACATGACAAATGAGAAAGCAGAAAGGGGATAAGGAAATCAGAAATAGAAAATAGTTGAAAGAAAACACACAATTTGTTGTCGTTGTTGTTACTTACTCGTAGACGTGTTTGTTGTATTCATAATCCGGTTGCATGCAATAATCCTGTTGATATACATTATTTGTATAATAGCCGCAATCCTCGAAATAACCACAATTCGGATTATAATTGCTCATAATTAAAGCCGTTGACGTTCTCCCTCTCTCTCTCTCTCTCCACTCTCTCTCACTCACTCTCTTTGCGTGTTGTGTCAAATTCAAGTTAACAAAATTTCAAACAAAAAACAAAACCAAAAAAATTAAATAGACTTGAAGTAATGTAATTTCAATAGAACTCAGCACTTGTGGGGGTGTTTGGGTTGTTTTGGTTGTTTAGGGGATTTTATAGTTGTTTGGTTGTTGTTTTCTAGGCTCCCAGTTGTTGTTGTTGTTGTTGTTGCTGGTCGGTTGTAGGTTGTCGGCACCTACTTCAATCGCACATTGAATCAATTATTTTTTAAGCTTTGCGGCAATTATTTGCACGATTCACGGTTATTGTTGGATCGATTTTTAATGCGCGATCACTTTATAATTTGTGTACAATAACTAAGAAAATAACTAACAACAAATAGCAATTGAGTGGCTCACAGTTTAGTCACGACGCGTCACGAATTTAATATAATAAATTTGCTTTGCTTTGATTTATGATTTAATACCAAAAAAACTAATTAATTTATGGCATTTGTGTAACTTTTCTTTATTAATAACTTTTGGCCTTTTGTTTTTGGCCCACTTGAGTCGTTGGTTAACAGTAGCGTCGGTTGTTTAGCATTTGCGGTGGTGTTGTAGTTGCTGCTGTGGGAAAAGCTCGTTGCATTTTCTTAGTGCCTGACCCGAGGTGTTGTATCGAGCGGTGCGCGCGCTTTTGACTGTCGCGTTGCGATTTCAATAAGCCATAAAAATGGCAGTGGCGGTAGGCAGCGAGCGGACGCGGTCCACTTACGCACTCGTAGCGCTGATATGGCCGCAGTACCGACTAACTAGGCTAAAACAACTTGGTCAATTCAGATGCGCATGCGCTCTCCCACACACACACACACACACACACACAATCAGAGAGATAAACACAGTCTCCTCCTTTCGTATAGCGCTCTCTCTCTCTCACTCTTTTTACTCGCTTTAACTTGCGATTATTTGACGATCGTCAATCAAACGATCAACGCGTAATACCCGATCGGTTCACAAAAAAAATAACACACTCACAGTTAATTCTGCAATTTTTTGTACGACGATGCGTTTTGAGGCTCCGTGTCAACTGACACTGACGAACTTTGGGGACAGGCGCATTGCCTGTTGATCCACACAAACACTCGACTCAAAAGAGGGAGAAAGGAATATATATATAGGGATATGTATGCAGAGGAAGACAGGCAAGTTGAAGAGCGAAAGAGATCGACTGCTGAAGTGGCGCAACGTTGGACACTTTAAATGCTACAACAATCACTTATTAAAGTCAAATAGGTATTAAACAAAAAGGTTCAAAACGCAAAAAAAAAAAAAGAAATACAAAAAAAAAAAAACTGAGTTAAACAAATATAAATAAAGTACACAAGAACATCGACATATCGATAATGTATCAGTGTATTCATATCTGTAGCAGTGCGTGTCTGTGTGTGAGTTTTACAGATATGGCTAGTAAGAATATCGATACGCATACAAATATGAATACGTACACTGTTCAAAAAGCGCAGGTACTACAAAAAATGCTTACAAAATTGTGGGAAATTTGATTGTTGTTAGTTATATATTTAACTATTAATAGTTTATACATAATATACATAATAGTTTAAAAAAATACTGACAAGATTCTTATTTAAATTTTCTTTTTTATTTTTAAGGCTCTATCATATTAAAAATAATTTATTAACTGCTTTTCGCTTATTTTAATAACATTTTCATACTTTTAGCTCTTCCACTTTGTTAACTTTTTGTGTTTATTTTGCAGAACATCTTTAATTTTGATCAGTGTACATGCAGAGTCCCCAGCTCAATCGCCGATACTGCTACAGATACAGACAGAGCGGGCAGCGCTTTGCCGTTGCTTTCAAATCGGGGCTTATGTTCAGATATTTGTTCTTTTTACCCTTTTTCTTTGCCCATTTGGTGCTCTTCATTTGTAGCTAGTACTGCAGTGGTACAGTGGTTCCACACCTGCCGAAAATGGGACAAATTGGGGGCAACATGTTTGAGAATTAAAATTTGTATTATAATAAATATAATGATCATTTTTATGTTCTTTTCTCAGCAACTTTTATTTCTATTGCCTACAATGCAATTATAAAAATTTCTTAAAAATATATAACGACCGATTATAGTATTTATTTAAAGTAAATGCACTTAAATGAATTAAATAAAGTAATTAATTATTTTTAAGGTCAGTTTATGCTTTATAATAAATGGGTTAAACATTACTTAATTTATTTTGAATAAAATAAAAGTCTTTATGTTAATTAATACTGTTTAAAGTTTTAAAATATTTATTCATAGTCCACTGTAAAGTCAACACCAATCAGACCCAACGCAGAGTTGGACAAACAGGCCCACTGCGTACCGTGGGCTTTCACACATCATACTTGCATCGCATCGATTGGAATGAAAATAATGCCAAACAGTATTGTTATTATCGGGACGATTATGTGGCGCATATGTTTGTTGACAAACAACGAACTGTCGACCGGTTAAATAGCTCTCGAACGGGAGTTCTACGAATTTACGAGGCAGCTCGTAAAACTCCCGATGATCAGAGGGTTTTGCTGGTTTTGCTTGGTTTTACTGGACTGCTTTATCCAGTACTACTCCATGACACTACTACCGACTATAGGGTAGCTCCATTGCCCGGTACAATAGACGGCTACAACAACTTTGTTTGTACAAAACTCGTCGCGATATCAGTTGTGTGATACGGTGCAACCTACATAGACGTGGTTTTTGTGGGGGGGTGTGCCAGAGGGTGGTGGGGGGAGAGTATATACCCAGCATAAGGTAGTCACATTTGTTTACCCCTTGTGATTGTTGTTACTGTTGTTGTCATATCATAAGTATTAAAATTTTGATATGTACTTGCGATCAATGATTATGATTTAGCTTGAGTTGGTAGCGAGAGTATATCAGTTCTCAGGGGCCGTAAGTTGGTGGTGTTCGTTGCAGCTTATCGGTTCAACCGGTAGCCCTGTTTAGCTGTAGTGGGAGCAGGGGTGGAGCAGTGGGCGGGGCAGGGCTACGTTTCACTGGGCTGCAGTAACACAATCTCTGGTTGTTATCGTGTTGTTCACACACACACACACAAACACACTAACTGATAGACTCACTGGCCGCATGTATATATGCAGAGACATGCACAGCCCCCAAAAGCAGGCAATGTGTGTAGTGCTGTGTGTGGGCATTGTTGTCATCCCTCTTGCACTTATAGCCTACAATTATTATCAAATGATAAGAGCTATTATCAGCACACAGTGTATGGCTGGCCTGCTCTAAACGCAAGTTCGCGCCTTCTCGTCTACTTCTGATCAGATTCTTTGCCTAAATCATAAATTTGACTATGAATACCCATTATTGCAAATGTTATGTTATATTTTTCACTGCTCAAGTGTTTCACTTCCTTTCTACGTAGAAATCGATCTAATCGTTATTAGACAGCTCTTTAAGTCTCTGACAACTTTTTAATCGCATTCGTTAAATTCACATGTGAAGTAAATTTTTGTTTTATTTTGTGTTCTGTCTTTTTGTTGTGCTTTATCAGCGCTCTCAGGTGTTAACTAATTTAAAACAAAGCCTCAAGTGCATTTCAAAGTTGACTACTGCTATCTGTAAAATTGTATCTGTGGCATTGTATCTGTGTTCTGTATCTGTATCTGCTAGTACATGTTGTGCACATTCTGTAAGTGCATTGTTTGTTATTTGTCATGTTGACGACAGTGGCCACTTGGAATACAAAATGCACTTTGGAAAGTTTGTGGACCAAGCAACAAAACGAGCAACAACAAATTGTTAAGAGACTAACGACGGTTTAATACACTTACCAAACAGTCTTTGGAGGAAGCTCAGTGAATTACATAATAATATATACTTCCAAAATGTTGTTCCTAAGCTCAGCTCAGTTTTAAAATAAACTTTAAAGCCTTTAAGTGTTGAATATAAATCTGAAACTGAATCTGAATCTTGTAAACAGTTTCATGTTTTAAAAAAATCATAATCCAGGCTCTACTCAAAGCAATCAAATCAAATTTTATTATTATTTATTGTGAATCCACCAATGGCCTGACTTATTTGCCCTACCCTACCTATACTAACTAGTGAGTGCAACAATGCATTTATCACGCTACACTTTTGGCTTAGAGTCGTGATCTTTATCTATTTCTATGCCATGCTCCACATTGCTGCTACACATCGATCATTTGTGTGTTTAGCTCGAGTAGGTGAGCCACCCAAACACCACCCAACCACAAAAGCCACACAATCACACAGCTAACCAGATATACAATGGCGGCTGTGCCCTTTTACTCCCCACTCTTCCCGTCTCTCCACTCCATTTCCCATTCGTATTCCCATCTATCGTCAGTCGTTTGGGCTCATATATCAAAATGTACGTCAATTTTCATGCTTTGGACACTTGATAGACTGAAGTGCTTTACATTGATTTCACGTATACTCATACAGTTTCAAGTGATTTATTGTAAAGGCTTGTTCGTGCACTCCAAGTTGAAACTCATAATGAGCACACATCATAATCAACGTAAGCACTACATATCGTAGCAGCGGCATAGAAATCACCTCATTAAGTGGCATTTGCTCCCATTTCCATTCACTTCTCCACTTCCTCTTGCACATTTATAAATGGCCTAGCCGACAATTTAGCCAGATAATTGCGATTGTTCGTATCTATTACCAATGCGATTAGTCTGACAACTTTTGAAGGACGTTTGGCATTGGCCAAGTGCCAACTGCCAAGTGCCAAGTGCCAAGAGCCTCTTCAGCTGCAAATCGTTGCAAAAAATTAAATTGATAACATTTTATTCAACTCTATTTGAAGTACAAAATAAAAGAGAACTGATTGTATAAATTGAATCTTCTTTAATTGGAATTACACGAGCACTTTGAGCCAAGTTAATTGCTAGCTGTCAAGGTCAATCAGTTTAATGAGTTCACAAACACCAGTTATTTTAGTGCCCATCTTAAGCAACAATTCAATCACTTTCACTCATTTAATGGCTCTTTTGAAATCATCTAAAGTCGTTAAGCACTATATAATAATCTGAAGTCATAGCACAGCTAAAAATAAAAAGCGCTCACAAACATCAAAAATAATAATTTTTAAATCATTTTAAGTTACAGTAAACATGGCTAAATATTAAAAAATTAATGCATTGAAATTATTTTTATTAAAAGTGAAAAGTATTTGAACTTTAATGAGCCTAAAAAAGGGAAAACGCATTAATTTAAATCATTTTTAAATTAGATGAATTGTCTAATTGTCTTTAATGCATACAAATTACAAGTGCTTAGCTTTATTTATCGTATTATTATCCAACTGAAAACAAATTTATTGATAAAGCGATGAGTAATTCGCATAGAATCAAATAAACTGACAGCGTAATCTAATTTATTGGCACCGGGCTCCATTTGGCATTATCGGAGTATTTTACAATTGGTAATCGAAGCGATTAACATTTTCGAATTCAGAAATAATTTCGCTTTCTTGGCCGGCAACTATCAGAATTATTTGTATGAAATATGGTGCAACTTTGAACTGAACTGAAAAAAGTATTTAACAAATAAATCATAATTATCTGTATGAACTGAGTGGCATTATTAAAATACTTGGCTATTAAAAGTAAAAGTATTTTTGCATCAAGTCTCAAAAAAGACAAGGACAGAGCATGTGGGCAGGAAAGAGATAGCTAGCTGCTTGAAATGAGACGCATATGTGGAAATTGTTTTTCTGTTATTTTATTTTATTTATGCAAAATATTTCGAAAAGGAACACAAAAATTCAAAATTAAATTATATATGATTATACAATGAAAATTGTTTTATTTGCCATTTTGGTTTTTGTTTTATTTTTGTTTTTGGTTTTACTTTTTACGCTTACGTTTTATGTTTGGTTTCTTTTCATTTTCCTTTTCATTTTTATTTATTTTTTTTTGCTTTTTTTGTGAAACATTTTACAATTGTTATGCATAATTTTCATGGCATTTTCTGTGTGTGTTTTTTAGCATTTTCCTCAATGTTGCATTGTTGTTGTTAATGTTGTTGTTCTTTTTCTTGTTGTTGTTGTTGATGTTGTTGGAAAACCAATTTGTTCATGGCTATATGGCGCAATGTTTACACTTTCCATTTTAATAATAATATATATAGCGTACAATTATTGTTGCAATTACAATTGTCTTGAGTACATTTAATATTTAAATTTTTATACTTTTCCATTTTCGAACCTATGCAAAAATCATAGTTGACAAAAAGAATTACACATTTTTCATAATTTTTCTTTTGGTTTTTTGTTATAAACTTTTTGTTTACTTTTTTTCCTTTTCTTTTCCATTTTTTATGATGAGACTACGACAAAAACACATGCGACTTATTACACGTTTTTCTTATATTTTTTGTGTGTTTGTTTTTTTTGTTTTTGTTTTCTTATAGTTTTTTTTTGTGTTTTTTTCTTTTTTTGGTTTTGTATTTTGTTAATGTTTGCTTTTAAATTTTGTGTAAATTTTTCTTTTATGATATTTTGTTTTGTTTTTTTTTTTACTTTTATTTTTATGTTTAATTTTATTTACGCAGGACGGGGTTTATTTCTTACACATTTTCGCTTTCATTTTTCTCTTCTCATTGTTTTTTTTTTTTGTATTTTTGTTTTATTTTTTGTTTTTTTTGTTGCTTCACTAAGTGTAAATATCAATTGTTTTTTATGTTTTTTTAATTTTTTTTATATATGTATATATTTTGTCATTTTATATATAGTAATGAATAAATTAAAAAATATTCAAGCTTTGACTAGTTAGATTTTTGTTGTTTGTTTGTTTTGTTTACTTTGTGTGTTGTTTTGCTCTTGTTGTTGTTATTGTTGTTGTGTCCAGTGTTGTTGTAATACTCGAATGTCTTGTGTGCCAGTGTGTGGGTGTAGGTGTAGGTGTAGTTGTGTCTGTGTGTGAAATGCAGCCACCGCATAATGTATTTCTGGACATTCTTGAAATCTTAATGGGTTTCTCTGCTGCTGCTTTCGATTTAAGTATATCGATTCTATGGGACTATGATGTAAAGTAATAACAAAAAAAATTATTGTAGCGGTTAGTTTTGAAGTTTTTTGCTTGGAGCCTAGAAAAGCTTTACTATATAGTATATATATTAGTAAGTACCTATGCCTTCTTTTTGTTTGAAGCATATTTCTCAAAGTTCGCGCAGTAAAGTTTAGTTAAGTTAGATATAGATAGATAGATAGAGAGAGAGAGGGAGTTATAGAGGTTATGAAATGTGTGTCACAGCAATATTTTGCGGGGTGGTATAGGCCTGAGTAATGCAACCGAATGCAATTGAAACAAGATGATACCTAGCAAAAAACCAACAAAAAGAAATATTTTAAGCAGAATGTTAAATGCAATATGAAAATCGGTTTATATATTTGCAAATCATTTAACTCTTGAATATCAACATCAAGTGCCTGTTTAATAGAGAGTATATTCTCGTTTATAATAGTTGTTAATTTTTTTTTTGGTTTTCGCTTTTACAATTTGTTGCTTTTTTTTTTGTTTTTGGTTGCTAAATATATATTTCATATACATTCACATACACATATATGCATTTATAATTATTGATTTGTTCATATTGGTATACAAATAAGGTTACAAACTTTGGTTTATAGCAAAAAATGTACTACAAATTACATTTATATAAATTGGATTTGCTCGTGTGTAACGGTTCGTGTGTAAATGAGTGTGCGTGTGTATATGTGTATCATTTTATTTAATAATAGAACGTCTCGAATGTGAAAGCGGTTGGCATACACTTGTTAAATATTTGCCAAGCAATCGAGCTGAAAAATTAAACTAGCAATTTCATTCGGTTTATCTGCCTGTCTGTTTGTCTGTCTATCTGTCTGTCATATTGTCGATTGTATTGATTGAGTTTGTCAATACGTATATTGTCTGTCCACTTGTCCACCTGTCCCTCCTGTCCCACCTGTCGTTTGCAGCATTTAACATTCACATATTTGTATAAATTTACTGAAATTGCCAGTAATTGTTTTGATGCACCAATTGTGCAATCAGTTTGAAGTGCAATTGAAGAGCAAGTTTGGGGTGAACCCTAAATACCCATAAGAGCATTTGTTTGTATGTTTCTTTTGTTTAATATTGATTCTCACTGCAGTCAGTGTACAAATAGTTAGCAAACTAACTTCTGTTCAACGATTTGCCTAATTTAACAAAATCATTTGATATGAATTTAAATAGAACACAATAACAAACATGCTGCATACTTATAGGAGTAAGTATATGAGTGTGAGTGTGTGTGTGTGTGTGGGTTGGTGTGTCTGTGAAGTGTGCTTCTTGCGAGTGGGTAAAAAAGGAAACAAAAAACCAGTTACAGAAATCTTGAGAAAATGTTCTAAAAGAGCTTTTTGCGATTTAATTTTAATATATTTTCTTTCATTTTTTGTTTTTGCTTTTGGCTCTGCATTTGTTGCTTAATTTGCTGCTTTGTTTATATTATTTAGTTGCCTTACTAGCTGAGTTTTTGCGTTTTATCATTTGTCTTTTTTTGGTTTTTTTTTTGGGTGTTGTGTATAGATACATAAATACATTTATGGACATTTTTGCGTTTGCGTTTTTTGCTTTTTAAATATATTGTTAACATACATATATACATATATATATTTCGGTATACGAGTATACATATATACCGATATATATATATATGTTTGTTTGTTTGCCTTGTGTATATAGCTGTTTATATATATATATAAATATATATATAGATTAGTACGCGTAGGTAGCTCTTAGGTTCACATGTGTCTGTGTTGCTGTGTGGTGTGTGTGTGTGTGTGTGAGTGTGTGTGTGTGTGTGTGTGTGTGTGTGTGTTGTTGCTTACGTATTTTGCTTATGCGTTTATGCGTTTTAGCATCTACTAATTGTTTAGCGTGCAGCGCAGTTTCTCATTATGTTTTATAGTGTATTTTCTTGCGGCGCTAAAAAGTATGCTACGCTTTATTGCTGCTGAATTGCCATCTTTTGCGTGTGCCGCCATTTTGCATGAATAAATGTGTGTTTGGGTGATAAAGTGTATGTAATTGAGTGACTGTTTCAGTGTTTTGCGTGTGCGTTGTGAATGTCTTGACAAATTATTTACTAGGAATATAATTTCTCAAATACTGTTAATGCAATTGTAAGACTCGCACTTGCTTCCAAGTGCTGCATGTTGCACGTTGCACAGAGTTTGCATTTAATATCGAATTTATTCGAGTTGCCGTTACATATCAATTTTGTAGTTTTTTTTTTAAACTTTTTAATACACTCTAAACAAGAACAACGCAGTACGAAAACAAAAATAATTTATTCTCGTACAGTTTTCACTTCTCTTAGCAAATTTGTAACATTCTCACTAATTTGTTCGTGTGTGTGTGTGTGTGTGTGTGAGTGAGTGTGTTTAATGTTGGTGTTGTGATACATGTTTACATTTGTATGAAGTGTATTGTGTTTATGCTGCACGGTTTCAAGAACTTTGCGCAATTTATTGTGTTTACATTTTCATATGAAGCATTTTCTTACGTTCAGAGTGTGAGAAAAAGATAGAGCTAGAGAGAGATGCTTTTGTTTGTTTGCTGCATTTTCTTTTCATTTTTGTTTTGTTTTTGTTTTTTGTTTTTGTTGTTAAACATTTAAATACTTAAATTTAATTGCTTGCTTTATATTCTTGCCTTTCATTTTAATTTAATATATAGATGCATTACATTTCACGTACGTTGCGGAACTGCGCTCCTTTAGACGAAAAAAAAAAGTTCTTTCTTATTTTGTTTTATTTTATTTTAATTTCATTTACTTTTTTGTTTTTGTTTTGTTCTTTCTATTTTTGTGTTACATTTTCATTTTGTTTTCTTTTTATTGATGTGCCATGCTCTTTTTGCTTTGCTTCTGCTTGCCTATCCTTAGGTGCATGCATTTTTGTTATTTTTACTTAAATGTTTCATTTTCTTTGTATTTTTATTTTTGTTTTTTATTTTGCTCTCTTCTCTAGTTCTTTACTCTTTCACTTCGAAATATTTGTAGGTCGGATTCTCGTACCCATTGATCTGCATATTGGGCACAATCTTCTCTTCCTGCACGATGGGATGATGTGTGGTCACATTCTGTGTGTGGGCAAAAGACGGAATAAATTTAGTATGCATAAAAAATGAGTTAGAAAACACTTTCGATTAGTATGCTTCACACCAGGGAAATTAATTTCGAAATACGTCAATTGGTAAATATTAAAATTTCTAGTAAAATTTGTAAATCGGCTAGTTAATATGGACATAATTGGCAGTGCTGCCTAGACTAACAAAAGTATTACTAGATTCAGTTCAAATGGCAACTGTTATACTGGCTATTATATGTTCTTTCATACAAACATATATAAAAGCTATTATACTTTTATACATGTTGTACGAATTCTTATATCCACTGTCATACAAACTGTTATACGAATTCTTGTACCTACTGTCATATAAACTGCTATACGAATTATTATACTCACTGCAATACAAACTGTTATACAGACTGTTATAAAAACTGTTATATAAACTTTTATAAAAAATACAAACTGTTATACATTGGAAAGCCAACTCTTTTTAGTCTATTTTTTTGAATTGTTTTAGGAATTGTATGAATTGACACATTTAGTTGTCAAACTGTTATAATAATAGTGTTATATCAACATATGATTTAATATATTTTCAAGTTATGAAGTTTACATGAGATATACCAATTAAAGTCGTATACTTTAAACACTTAAAAGTATTATACTGAAGAACCCTACACTGTTATACGATGATTCCTCTCTCTCTCTGTGAAGCATATATCGGTATAGTGTGATAATTGTTTCATACCTGATCCACCTCAATGAAGCCTTGCGCGTGCGGCGAACGTGATGTTCGCCATTTGGCAACGGCCACGCCCACAAAAACGGCCGCCATTAGGGCAATGCCTGCAAACGATAGTGTGAAATAGACATTGCGTCCCTCCTTGGCCGCGTGCGCATGCGAGAATTCGCGTCGCAGCGAGAAGCTCTGCAATGAAAACGAGAGAAGAGGATAGGCTTTAGGCAGATGCGGCGTGAGTTGTGAACGCCGCAGCTCAAATACCGATTCACGATGGCCCAGATCGTGGGTCATGAAGTGCTGCACCTGCGGCTCAGCCTCCTGATGGGCCACTGCGGCAGCCACATCCTCAACCGCGCGCTGCACGGCGTCGTCATCTACCGTTGGCAATACGGTCTGCACCTTGGTGCTGCGTAAGAGAACCGATCAAAAGTTGTATTAGAATAAATACCAAAAAATATTACGCTACACAGAGGATAGAAAGAGGGAGACAGAGAACTAACCTGACCGTGGCTTCAGCATACTCGGCATCAACCAACTCCTTCTCGCTCTTTGTTGTGTCGAGGTTGAGATTGGGAGCGGTTACCAGCCCGCCGCCCACCTCCATGCTCAGCTCCTTGCTATTGATGCTCTTGTCCTGCTGTTGCAGCTGCTGCTGTTGTTGCTGCTGCTGCTGCTGTGACAGCTGCTGTTGTTGGGATTGCTGCTGCTGCTGCTGTTGCTCGGCCGCCTGCGACTTGAGCATGTCATCGACCTTTTTGGCCTCCATGCGCAGCTTTTCCTCACGCAACTTTTCACGCTCAGCAGCACGCTGTTCCTTGCGCTGCTTTTCGGCCAAGCGTAGACGTTCCTTTTCGGCCACCTTGCGTTCGATTTCAATACGATACTTGTCCAAAATGCCGGCCTCAGCCTCCTCGCTCATGCCCAGCGATGAGCCGGGAATATCGTCCTTGCTGCGCAGTGCCAAAATGTAATCATTCATCAATTGTGCAATCTTGGCAGACAATTCGGGATAACGTTTAAGCATTGTCATAGATTGATTAACGGCACGATCGATATCGATCAGACGCTCGAGAGTTCTTGGTCGCTCCGATGCGGCAGCCTCAAGGCCACCGGGTCCGCCCGAGTTCAATAGATGGCGATAATGGGCGAGTGCATGAGCGCGATCCTTGTGCAGGGCACGCAGCAGTTTCTGCAGACACTTCTCGACATGATGGGCCTGCAAATTGAATGAATAAAGGCAAGGTATTTTATGGACTATCCGCAGCAAGACTGCAAACCGGTTCGAAGCTGATACTACGATTCTGATTAAGGGTTTTTGAGTAAGTGTATTGGCGTTGGGATCTATAAAACCGAATCGCTTTAGCTAATTACTAATCGCTCGGTTTATTTTTAAAGAAACATTTCAAAAAGTATTAAGAAGACATAAGGTTGTCAGAAGATACTGCAGAAACCGAGCGAAGAAAACTTGTTCAAATAGGATATTTGCAAACATTATTATTATTAATCAAGTGTAAAATATTTGTCATAGAATTGATAAGTTTAAATGGGTTTGATTTGCTGTGTATAAGCAAAGACTTTATCTACCAAAGATGGTTTTCATCATACTGTAAGAAGTTGAGGTTGAGAAGTAAGAAACGATATGCCTTAGTGCTTAAATCATCATAAAAATGACGCGATTTTGTAAGCCAAACCTAGGACGATCCCCAAACCGTATCAAACCGAACCGTTTTGCAGCCCTGATCCGAGGATTCACTCACATTGGGTGGCTGCTCCGTTAGGGCCTGGGTATAGCAGGTCATGGCCTCGCGTTTCCGCTGGTTGATGTGAGCCAGAACGCGTTGCTGGTGCATCGCGGCCAGTTGATGCTTCTCGGCGTTGCCTTCTTCCTCGAGTGCCTGAACAGAAGTCTAAAATTACATTCCCATATAAAGACGTATTGCACACCAAGAGAGAAAGATTATCAGCATGAGTTTGAAATTTTTCATTTTCGTTTTCATTTTGCATTTTGTTCATTTATCGATTGCAATATTTCGATTTCGATTACGATTACGATTGCAACGATTTTGCATTTCAAGTACAGTTACGTTTAATTTGTTTTTTTTTGTGTTTTTCTATATTGTACAAAATTTTATGGCTATAACTAGCAGTTGTCGTTAGTTGGGTGTGCGTGTGTGGCTGTGTATGTGTGTGAGTGGGTGTGGGTGTGTGTGTGTGAGTGTGAGTGACGGGGGTGTGGTTGGATGACTCATTTGGAAGGTGCTGCTGACGTAACACAATGCTGTGCAGAGACAGAGACAGAGACAGAGAGCGAGAGTGAGCGTGAGCGAGAGAGCAAGAGTGTGTGTGAGATTAGTGGGAGACGGAGATAAATTAATGAAATCGGGGATTATGAATAATCCAAAAATATGCAGCTACTTATGGGTGATGTCTTTCAAAACACACACACTTGCCAAACACCATGACGTCACAGTCTGAGTCAACTTTTCGAATTCTACAGTTCTTAAGAGCTATGCGAGCAGAAGATTATTTATATTAAACACATGTATGTGGTATGTATATATAGCTAAGAGTATATATATACATGATTTTATGCATTTTAGTGGGCAGACCATTCGTTCAAAGCGCAGCAAAAAATACTTTTTCTTTTAAGCAGCATTTAAGCCAAGTAGCTGAGAGCAAGAGTGAGACAGAGTCAGTGTGTTGAGTGTCAAAGTGAGGTTCGTTGTGGTGTCTTTATTTGTTATTTGTTGGTTAGCTCTAATTGGTATTAAACAACTTAAAAGGCGTCCAAAATAAAAGAAATTAAAACAATAAAAATTCAAGGGTATTACAAGTACATCATTAAGCCAATCAGTTCAACTACTAAAGCACGATTTGAATTCTGTTTTTTGTTCGTTTTGAAAATTTAAAAGCTTTTGATTTGTTTCATTGTTTGTTGTTGTACTGAGTTTGAGTTTTTTGAGTTTTGCTTTCGTTATATATTTACGAGTATGATTGATAAATAATTATGCTTGTTATTGTTGTTACTGTTACTGTTACTGTTATTGTTATTATTATGATTACAATCTGATGCCTCTTTCGCTCCCATTTGCCATACATGGATACACAAAAGTAGAGAGAAATTACAACTACATACAGACACACACATACACATACACAGAGCTACATAAAATTAAATCATATAGTAGTTCAGGCAGATAGTTAGACAGATAGAGTTAGATAGTTTGATAGATAGATAAACAATCAACGATTAAAAAGAAGCGACAGGTGCATGATAATTGGTGTTCCAACTTAGAGCAAATGATAAGCCAAATCTAATGATAATGAAAATGGTAATGTTATTGATAATGATTACGATTAGCTTGATTATAGAGTGATAGTATATGATGTGTATGGGTTATGGCTACTTGAAGAGCGCACAGAGCACAGTGTACTGTGCTCTCTTCCACACACACACACACATAGTACACAGATGGTGGTATATACAATGAGAGAGGGAGAGAGAGGTTAAGAGAGTGCAAGAGTGTAATAGAGACAGACATAGAGTAGAAACAGAAACATGTCTGGTATGGCTCATAGGTATGGATATTCTTACCCATACCAAATGGCCTTACCTAGTGAAATGAGGAGTACACGGAATAGAATGTTGGCTCTAATGTACTACCGGGTGTTGGCAGGGCGGTACTACAAACCTGGAAGCGTGCCGTCATGCGCTGCTTGAAGCTCTGGGCTGCCTTTGGATCGGCTAGACGCATGTCCTGGTACTTCTCCTCTAGATCGGACCAGTCCTTCATGACGCGCGTGACCTTCTCGCGATGGGATTCCTCAAGGCGCTGTTGGGCTTCCTTTGTTTAGAATACGTTTTGTTTTTTTGTTGGATAAATAAACCTGCGCCCTCAACGTAAACACTTACTTTCTGACTTACTTTGTAGCTCTGATGCTCGTAGTGGGGATCGAAGTGTGTGAAATATGGATCCGATGTCGGTTGAGCTGTCGATGGTGGTGCCCCAACGGCGACGCCAGCGATCGCAGCAGCAGCAGCAGCCGACGAGGCAGCAGCAGCGGCAGCAGCAGCAGCAGCAGCCGATAATTGCGGTGTTGCTGTGACAATTTCCGGTTTGAATTGTTTATTGCCAGGTAGTTCGGCGGCTGTAAGACTTGCTGGTGATGAGGATGTGGACATTGAGGGGGTCTTGAGGGAGGCAAGCGGTGGCTTTGCACCACTGGAGCTGCCATTTTGATCCCAGGCATCGGCAATGCCAGCAACATCACTATCTGAACCGGCACCGTCCTCCTCATAGTTATCGCTATCCTCACCGCTGTCATACTCGGCATTGATATCATCAATGGCACCGCTATTGGCATCACTGTTACCGCTACCTGCTGCTGTACCAGCGCCTGATCCCGCAGCACCTGCTGCTCCTGTGCCACCAACTGTTGCTGCCTCATCGGCAATCATTTCATCCTCCTCGTCATCACCCATCAGATCATCTTCATCGTCCAGTTCATCATCGTTAACATCCTTCGAGTAATTGGAATCGTTGCTCTCATCCTCCTCATTCACATTCAACTCATCGTTGGCTCCATTGTTGTTGTTATTGTTGTTGTTGTTGGCATTGCTGTTGAGCTGTGCTGGTGGCATGACGGGCATATCGGTCTTCTTCACACGTATCTCATCGGCTGAATGGGAAGACAGCAGGTGAGTGAGTCATATTCAATCAGAGTTTCAAGCGCTAAGCAACTACACTAATAAAACTAAGTTTTCATGACTTTTTGTTAAACTTTTCATTTTATTAGTGCTTGTAGCTTAGAGCTTAGAGTCCTTCTGGCAGTGTAGTATACTCACTTTTGAAGTGCTTGGGACAGCAGACGAACTCAACACCCGAGAAGAGCGAAATGCCGCAGGGCAGCAACATGGCAAAGCTACGCATTTGCATGCCCCTCTCCTGGCAGGCAGCGGCTCCAGTTTGGTTCCATCTTACGAATGGCCAACAGCGCGATGCATTGTGTATGTGGTCAAAGAGGCAACCCTCTGGTACCAACAACGCGTCCGATTGGAATGGTCCTTCTGAAGCCAAACGAGTTGCCAATCGTATACAATTACGTATTCGTTTTAGTTTCCGTTTCCGTTTCCATTTCCAGTTCACATCATTTTCAAGTTTCGTCAGCCATTGTATTTGTGTGTATTTTATACATATATTTAAAGCAGATGGTTCACATTTGTGGCAGCTGTTCAAGTTTTTTTTGGTACTACATTCATGGCACTTACCCAGGCAACGGAATGGTTTGATCCAACGATGGGCTCCCTTACACTTGGCTGCATTCAGTGCCCCTTGGCGACACCAGCCTCCGATCTTCTGGTAATGCGATGATTCCACAATATTGGTTATATCTCGATTTGGATAGGCCTAAAAGAAAAAGTAGTGGATAGTGGATGAGTTCATTGTAAGACCTTGAAACTAGAGAGGTGGATTTCTGTTTCTTTCCATACAGCCAAGACATTCAAATATCTACTATATAATTAGCTACATCTACAGCTTATCTATCTCTTTGAGTCTTTTAAGTCTCTGATTTTAGGGCATAGAGAAAATTACAGCTAGGGACAAAGTGCTAGGGACTAAGTGTTTACTCCTTAGTAGTTACACTTAAACAATTACTGCAGTCCAAACTTGATTTGATTAGCTAAAAGTCACTGCATATCCACAACACACTTGAACGATGCAAGTCAGTAAAACATGATCGGCAATTCATTCATTTGACTCTCAATTTCGCATACATTTATTTTCTGCTTTTTGTGTTGCTTACTGAATTCATAATGGGAAACAAGTTTTGTATAAAATTTAGTTTCAGTTTACTTGCTGACTGACAAGCTTTTAAGTTCTCCTTTGGGACAACAAAAACGTTAACTAATGCTAATGTTTATTTGTCTATGCATGAGTGAGTGCATGTGTGTGTGAGAGACTGTGTGTGTAAAAGTGTTTTTGTGTCTCGACTTGTGCTATTTTGGTGCTTAGCAACTACAACGAAATTATCATCTTGATTGAGTTGTTCCAAGTGACATGTTTGTTGTCAAGTGTGCAAGTGTGCGAGTGATTGTCTGTGTGTGTGTGTGTGCGTATAGTGTCAGAGTGTGTGTGTGAAGGTACTTCAAGGCATGTAAATTGAGTGCACCTAAAAGCCTTGGCTTCGATTTTGACGCCTGACTGTTGCACACTCGCTCACAAATAGTCAAATTGGGGCAATCGTCATACAAGCGTAGATCCACACACACACACACACACACATATACACAGACGCACTCACACGCACTGAGAAGTGACTGTTGAGTGGGCATCAAAGTTTTCGATTCGTTGTGTTTCATTGTTGTGTGCAGCACTTGGCGTATGCGTAATGTGCCCATTTAACTCTCAAGGATCCATAGAGAAAGTGAAAGACTTGACATTTAACATTTAGCAACGCTTTAACCTGTTTTTCAGTCCTAAGCTCACGTGTATAACAGTTTGACTGAGTAGAAATGAAAGAAATGTGAAGAAATGAAACTAGTACTAAACTGTTATACAGCTAAGAGAAGGAGCAAACTATAATATTTGTAGCACTTGACAGTTTATACAAGTTTTGAGACCATTTAGCGTTACACTTGGCGTATGCGTAATGTAACTTTTACTATTTTCTGCGCTACAAACGTTGATTAAATTTGTGTTCCACTTCAATGCCACACTAGTGACGAATGTATATTTCTGTACTAAAATAAGATGTGCAATTGTTATAAACTAATTTGTGACTGTAGTTCTGGCATCAATAGCTAGCTCGTCGTAACTTTCAGCTAACATATCATGTATCCGCATAGCTCGTCTATACATATTCATTGTGTGCGCTTGTCATTCCCAGAGGAGGGTGCTGTGGGGAGAAACTGCTGTACTGCTGAGCGGTAAGCGGTTAAATCATTAGATATTTATAGGTTCCAGTTTCATTGTCTGGCTGCGCTTGCTTAGCCAAGCATTTGATGCGTTTTTGTTTGGCCAACGAGCAGTAAAACTTTAATTGGCCGCCCGGTTTGATTGACTGGCTAAATGACTGACTAACTGAATGGCCTAATAAAATATCGCACACAGCCACGTGCCATCACAGTTCTCTCGCTCTCTCGCTCTCTCTCTCTCTTTCACTCGCTTTCTCTGTCTCTCGCTCTCGTGTGTGTTTGCTCGGAGTATGTGTGCACTACATTTGTTTCAAACAATTATGTGCCGAGTGGCATACACTGTGAGAGCAGGCGAAAGAGAGACAGCGCGAGAGAGAGAAAGAGAAGGAGATGGAGATGGAGGTAGCTAGCAGCAGCTCATGAAAATGAGGTCTTTTTAAATGTTGTTTGAGTGCTTCGTTGCAAATGGCACACACACACATACACACACACACACGCACACACACATACACACAGCTACATAATATGTGTGCGATCCATTTGCTAACGCCAGAGACTGAATTCCCGTGCTCCGCTCTGTATTTTACTCATCCCGCCTTCCCAACCTACTGGTAGCCACATCTTTTGGCGTCCACTAGGCCCACAGCCCGACAGTGTGCCATGTACAATGTATTGCCGTAGCTGTTGGCAACCGGGCTAAATAAAACATTAAAAGCACAAAATAATGATGCTGATGCATGTCAAGTCAAACTGAAAACCGAAGCCCCAAAGGCCTTTCTCATCCTAAAAACAAACGAGCTAAACAGTGTACAATGTACACTGACAGATAAACGGCCCCATAAACTAAGAATTATACTGGCACTGTGTCATTTGGTTTAAATTCTATGCAATATAAAACATAATACATGCTGAAGTGGGCAAGAAGGAACAATGCATTATCCAAAATAATAAATGCATTTAAAACTGTCGATTGAATGGAATTATAATAGTTACAACAGTTCGATAAGTCACACATTAATGAAAATTGGGGGGTTTCAAACACTGCATCGTATTAAAAAGTTTACATTCCCCTAGAAATCAGCTAACCATTTAAACAGTTTATTTTAACTGCGCCATTTGCTTCGTATAACAGTTTTTACAAACCATTATAACAGTTGTGCAATTACCATTAGCATGTATCATGCAATCAGTGTTCTATTACTGTCAAAACAATTTAACTGTTATAATTCCACTTAACGCAACTGTTTGATTTGCTGACCCACTGTGCTCACAGTGGTGCATGTTTGGGTGTCACTGCCCCATGGCGTGCGTGCGAATTGATATGTGAGTATACACATACATATACCCCCCACTTCCATCTCCACCTTCACCCATTACCCCGCACCCTTTTCACATTTTCCCCCCGACGCTTAGCCGCCATTTAAAGGGAAATGTAAAAACGCACATCAGCAGCAGCGGTAACGCCTGGAGCAAAAACTGCGACGGCGACGTCATTTGCAGAGCAACCTGTGCCTGACCAACGCCTTCGCATACCCATTACTCGCTGAGTAGAAGAGTATACATTAGAGTGTTTGTAACTGGGAAAAGGAATTCAATTGTGCCCATGAAAGCATGTATACTAAATGTGACTGGAAGTAGGAGTTATCTTCAGCAGACAGCTACGTTCGTCTGTCCAAAAGAACAGACAAAAAGAAGCTATAAAAAGTGTAGGCTATATCGAAATCGAACTACTGTAGCAGCTGTTCAGGGAGATATCAGTCAGAACTCAATTTAATTGTAGAAGCTGCAAAGCGATTTGTTTCTACAGACCCCTTTGTACTTGCTCGCATTTATATTTATTCGCTAATCATAAATTAATAGTCATTTAAGGGTATTTAATAGTTGCGCATATACTTCAGCCGTATCTCGTTTTCTATTGTTGTTGCTGCTGCCTGCGGTTGACTGGGAGTCCACCATTTGTTTGGTCGTTGGAGTATATAAACGTGCCGACCGAATGCGCAAACCAATACACACACAAACACACACACACAGACTTAGAGAGCGTAGCAAAGAGAGAGCGAGTGATAGACTGAGAGAGACAGAAGCGCGAGGGAAAGCAATGAAATCGTGCTTGAGCTTTGGGCCTCATGGGTGCCCAGGCAAAAAGCGCCAGCAGAGCTGTGTACCACGTTGCCCCACACTCTTCAGCAACACACCAGCCTTCTCCTACCCCTCCAACCTCCAACCACCAACCTCCGCCTCGTCTCGTCTCGTCTCGTCTCGTTTCTGTTCGTCCTGACTTGGTGTGGTCTGCTTCGGCTCGTTTTGGTTTGGTTTCATTTGGTTGTGTTGGCTTGGGCTTTGGCTTGGGCTTTGGCTTGGGCCTGGGCTTGGTGTGGGCTTCGTTTAGCTTGGGCCTGGCTAAAATGTGTTCGTTCTACTTGGCTTAATCAAAACATATTCAACCGAGCGTGATGCTGTTTAAGTGCTTCGCTCGAGAGAGCTTGCCACAAATATACACGCAGCGCAACTTATTGTAACAGAATTTGATTCTTTTGTTTTCACAAGCACACACACACACACACAAGTGACTTACATGTGTGTGTGTGTGCGTGGGTGAAATGAAAAGCAAATTTAATTGTATAAAATTAGCACAAAAAAAAAAGCGCGGCTCCCAAAGCGTATGTCCCTGTGTGTGCGAGTGTGCGTGTGTGTGCGCTAATGACAGACAAACAATTAAACTTGACATTTTGCTATTGTCCCTCAACAACACACACACACACACACAGGGTGTGTGTGGCTGTCATTGTTAACCATGCATGTGCTTATCCTTGAGCAATGCAATTAGACAAATTTCAATAGCAATGTAGACAGCAACAAAATACAAACAGTTAGAACAAAACTTTTGAAAACAATATGTCGTCCCACATATTGAACACAAAATGGCGGGCATTGTTGTCGCTATACTTGTACTCCTTGTTGTTGTTGTTGCTGTTGCTGTTACCGTTTCTGTGTTAACGTCATGCTCAAAAAACCTCACGTTTGTCCTTGAAATATACGTTTTATTTTTGGGCGTAGCATTGTTAAAATACGTTCTATGCATACGTGGGCAGCACTCGACTGCGTCAAGTCAGACACACACACACACACACACACACGGAATGTATTTTTATGTATTTATTATTTTAGTCACATTATTTAAGTCACATTTGACAGTATAACTTTAAAGCATCAAACGAATCAATTAAATAATATTTTAAAATAGATGTATAAATTATATATAAAAGTTTAAAACATGAAGTGTTTTACTAATTATCTGTCAGTTTTAATTTCCAGTTATGAAAATTGAAATGAAACATTATTTAATTAAGCTATTAAACACTTTTTTATCTGATGATAACTAGACAGCGTAAAAAATTTACATCTAAATTAATAACTATTGAGTTGCGAAATTTCAATTGATGATTTAAAACACTTAGCTGCAAACTACAATATTTTTAAATGCCGTCAGCATCGATTCATTTCCAATTCGAGTAATTTTCGTATTGGTGTAAGAAGGAATTTCAATTGGTATGCGCAATAATTGCCGCTTGGCATTTGATTAAACACTCAAATGGAAGCAACAAAAAAAAATCAATTACTTTAAACGAACCCGGTGCTTAACAAATGAATATTATATACGCCATTAAACTACAAATAACGATAAGCCAAATTGTTTGTAAAATTATTTAAGGTAAATTGAATAAATATGTTGAATAAAACTTTTCAAATGCAAAAATTCATAATAGTTGTGGAGCTGAGGGCATTTGCATGGTGAAAAACCTATGTGTACATATTTTTTATTCATTTAATTCAATCGGCACCTTAATTTATTTTTTTGAATCAAATTCCAGAAGATAGAAAAAATCGTTGCATACCGCGAGGCGCAAGTTTATTGCATAGCCTGCAGCTGACTACAACTGTTCGCGATAGGCGCACGCCACGCCCCCCAATCGTTTGTCAATGCATGCAAAATGCAAACAATCGACTTGTGCGTGTGTGAAGGTGTGGGGGTGCGTGTAGGGGGCGGGTGGGGGCCTGTGTAGGGATGTGTGTTATTCGAGCCGTTGCAGTCGAGCGCGTTATTGAAAATGATTTTTTAATGCGGCATTGACATGAGACCACCGCGTACAGTCCTCCACCTTCACTTGGGCAAGTACCCACAATTCCCTACCTCCATGCTCCGTCCATTTCCCACACCAGCTGCGAGTCTCAGCCCTCATCAATTGCTGTTTGCCCTCATCATCATTCCCCGCTTCTTGTGTGCGTTCTGACAAATCATTTTGTGGCAACTTTCTATTTGCATTTTTTTACAGCTCGTTTTTTTTTTTTACTTTTTTTTTGTTTTTAAATTTTATTTTGTGTTTCCCTTTGTTTTCTTTTCCGTGTCCACAGGGGCATGGCCCGGCCCCAAGGCATTTTGTTTGCACATGCCGCTCTGCTTTGAGCTGAGCTGAGCTGAGTTGTTATTTAAGTTTTAGCGTAGCGTGGCCACGCCCACACCATCATAACGCCTACCGCACACACTTGAATTGAGTTTAAAAAGTCGACTCCTGTGTGTGTGTGTGTGTGTGTTTGTGTGTGTGTATTTTTAGTTAAGTCAACGCTGACGTTAGTTAGTTACTCATTCCATCAGCTTTCGGTTGCACACCCAAATGCCCTGCGGCCATCAGTGACCGTTAGTCCCCTGTCACGCCCCCATCTGCCTCTTCCTCCGCCTCCGCCTCCGCTCCTTTGAGTTGTGTTTACGCCCACTGCCTTTCTCAGAGCACTCGGCCTTCGCGCGTGTTTGGCTCTCTACGCGTTGACATTGAAATTGTAAAAATAATTTTGCCTACACTCTGTACCTTTTTCACACACACACATAGGCAGCACACCCAAGCATACACTGACACATGACTAAAGTAGCTGTCACACAAGTACGCACACATAGAAAACAATAAGGGCAAAAAGGCTAAATGTTATGTTGGTTTCATTTGTTTTTTCCTTTAACTGTTGTTGTTGTTGTGGTTACTATTCCGTTGCTGTTGTTGCTGTGGCTTGACAGGGTCTTTTTGTTACGTTAGTTTAAACTTTTGTGTTACAAAGTCATTTCTGTCAAATAAGCAAAGCAAACACATTATAAGTTGCTTGTCTCTCTGCGGCCAACTGTGCGTATGTGTGTGTATTTAGCACTCACTGTGTGCGTGTGTGCTTGGGTGTGTACTCTTGCTTGCTTATATCTGTGCGTGAGTGTTATTTAAAGTTCATGTTGACCGGACAACACATTAAGTTTCACCTTTTAGAATTTCATTTCTGCTTCTCAAACATTGCGCATACGCCATGTGCCACTGACAATACTGAAACCTTGTCTAAATGTTTGGCTGACCTTTTTTTTTTTTAAAAAACTTTGAATACTTTGAGTTGCTGTTCATAAATAAATAATCAAGGTTTTTATTATGTATATTACTCGTTTAATTGTTTGTCGTTTTAGCAGAAATAAATCCTCAACTAGCAAATGACAGCTTAAAATGTTAGCTGAATTGCTAGTTGGCAACATTTATATACTATTCTTTAAATAATCAATTTGGACGAACAACTAACAACTACAATTTTAGTTGTAAACTGTACTTTGCTTTTTTGGTTAAAATTGTTATATAAACTGTTCTAATCATTATCATTTGTTATCGTTTACATTTTGTTGTTACGGGCTGTTTGTTTAAGTTCCTGTAATCCAATTGGTTGATAAAAAAAAAAACACTGTGACCTAATAACGTCCTTTTAATACCCTGGAATGTGGGTATATTGATGGCCAGATTCTTTTTTTTACTTCATAATTTATTAGCTGTTTGTTTTTAATTTTTGCTTCATGTGCATAACAATTTTTAAAAGTTTTGCTTAATAAAACCCATTTAAATTATGCATACACATTTGCAATAAAAAATGTTTCCACTAACAGCTGTGCAATTTAGCATTTCTTCTGCTCTAAAAGATTTACATAAATTACAACAACTAAAAAAAAAATGGAGTTAAGCAAAGTTTAAATATTTTCTATAGGAATATATTAAACAAAATGTGTGCTAGTAGAATTTTTAGTAACGGGCTCATCGAGCGCGTTGTTTTGGTACAGGGTATACTACGTTCGAGTAAGCTTCACTTTACTGTGCACTCGTTTTTTTGGTTCATCGCGCCACACACCACTATCCCTTTGTCATTACGTATGTATGTGTGTTCATGCAATGCATCACCTTTAATGGGCATTATGTGTTAGCAAGCATTTAGCCTTAAATGCCCAGCAACGTTACAAACAATTGAATTAAGACTGGGCCGCTGCACAATTGTCCCTCGCACTCAGAGGCGCTGCTCGGTGGCATCCGCCCACCAAACGAAGCGGGTGGGGACGATGTTTGGGGGTGTGGGATAAGGACTGCTATCCAAATGAGCTGGCAGACCCCACTGCTGGGGCCACTTGCTCAGTGTTGTGTAATTTTGCAGCCATTTAAGGACTTGGCTCAGGCTCAGGCTCAGTCCCAGACCCATTTGTTAGTTGTGGCCTAATGTATGTGTGTGTGTGTGTATCTGTCTGTCTGAGTATCCTATCTATCCATCTCACTCTCGGCCTGTGTATTGGGCCACTATATTTAGCTATAAGTATGCACACATACACATGCATGCGCACACCCCGTGTGTGTATTAGTGTGTGCTTGTATGTGTTTGAGTTTATAGTGTGCTTTGCATAGCTCGTTTGTTTGCTGTTTAAACGCGACTAAACTACTTTTTGCCAGCTCACTGGCTTTCAATGGCCATACGGCATTTAATTATAAACATTTCATAAATATATCACACACTTATGTATGTAAAATGGCACAAGAATAAAGTCCACAATGCTTCCATATTAGCTGTGTGGCCTTTAACACCGTTTCGAGCACAAATCCATCACATATACACATTAATGCACTTTACTCTAATGCTTCAACAATTTGTTGCCAACTTGACTCAAGTGCAATTGCAGCAGAGTCTTACTAAAGAGGAAAATTCTCTCTGTCTTACTGCTCTAATAATTTCTTTCTCTTTCCCTCATATTTTCAGTCATTAGAAACTGTTTTATTAATACAAAATTGAGTAATTAGCCACACTTGAACCACTACTTACTAATCACCTGCAACTCCTACCAAATTATTTAACTTTCATTTATATGCTCGACTACTAAACACTTTTAAGATTAATTATGTCTATATATAGTGGTTTAAAAGCTCTGTGCACTTTTGTATTTCTACAATTATTGGGCTTTCATTTGTAAATTGAAAATCTCTCTGACTTTGGGATTAAAGAACACAAGTTAAAGCTGTCAATTATTTAAAATTGCAATTAAATGCACAGAAATAAATTTACTTTTGTTTACTTTCTAAATAAATCATGGCAAATCTCTTTGAAGCTGAAGGAAACTTTTGTTCACTATTTACATTGTAAATGTATATTACAGTTGTATCATTTGTGGGATTAGGAAACTGCGCTGACAAAAGTAATGGCCTCTTAAAGTGTTGAGGAGAGAGTTTTCAGTTAACACAGTTTAAGAAATAGTATACAAATGTTCTTTCTTATAAAATTTTGATGTAATTATAAAGTTTTAAGTTGAAAAAATAGCTATAGATTTTTTTATATATATATATGGACGTTGATGTACTAACGGGACAGTACATTCAAGTGGCCCAGCAACACCAAGCAACGTGCTTGTTAGCGCGCGGAACCCTGCAAATAATGCAGCCACCTCCCGCCCAACCGACCGAGGGGCACACCGCATAACGTACGGCTAGCGATAAACGCGAATCGAATTTATAAGTTAGAACATAAAATAACTAAAAACGAAATACAATACATTTTAAATTATTAAGCTAAGATAACTAAGATCTAGACAGGTGACAGAGAAGATAAGTTCTAATTAAGGGGGTCGAAGTAGAACTACCAACAACTCGAGAAAGTTTGTTGTAGTTACTACATAGGACTCGGAAAGGATTATGAATAGCAAAGTTGGTAGAACAAGGTTGAAGAGAGAGCGGAAGAAAGTTTCTAGTTGGTCTAATCGGAACAGCAAAACTAATCTGGCTGAGTAATTCTGAAGAATCAATTTCACCATTGATTAGTTTGTGTAGAAAAATTACACCGAGCACTGTTCTACGATCAGACAAAGAAGGAAGATTAATTAGTAAAAGTCTACTACGATAGGAAGGTAAGCGTATGTTAGTATTCCAGTTGAGAGACCTTAGTGCAAAAAGAAGAAATTGTTTTTGTACAGATTCTATTCTATCCTGATGAATCCTGTATTGGGGTGACCAAATACATGATCCATATTCAAGAATAGGCCGTACCAAGGCAGTAAAAAGTGTTTTCGTTAAATATGGATCGTTAAATTCTTTCGACCAGCGCTTTATGAAGCCCAGGACACTAAAAGCACGATTAGTAATTGACAATACATGCCTATCGAACTTGAGCTTAGGATCCATAAGGATACCCAAATCAGTGACCGACTCAATTTATGAAGAGTTCTGCTTTGGTTCGGTATTAAGCAATCCCGATCATCAATTTTTCTAGAATTTCTTGTTTGTTTTGCACATATATTTATAATTGAGAAGGTGATATAAAATACGTATTCGAATTCCATATAATTTGAGTTTAGGATTCAATTGTTCTACAAAGTAATTATACTAAGGGTATTTATCCAAAAACTCCAAATTAATTTCGAGTTTCGTTACGTTTCTTGTTTTCTGTGCACCATTTTAGTTTTGTACATACAATTTCAAATATTTTGCGTCTATTTCAATGACAAGCTCGCTTAGCTTAACAAAAGCTTTGTCATGGCCAAAATCAGAAACAGTTTATGGTGTGCCAGTTGCTTTGGCCATAAACACGAAAATCAAAGTACTAAAAATATGATAAGAATCAACAATTTAGTCGTCACAATATCTTAATGTGCGTATCGCTTGATGTTGCCAACGTTTTAATTGTTCTACCATCAAATCAGACTGTTAATACTAGCTACATGTGTATGTATGTGTGTGTGTCTGTCTGCCAGACTGTTTGTGTGGGGTCATTAAAGCGAGTAAATTGCATTTTGAAACATAAATCGCATCTAAATTCAATTAACTGCATTAACTTGCCAAAGTCAGTCACTGCTTCGGGGCAGAGGGCAACAAGCTGACCAGCTGAACAGTTAAATCTGAATCCTTGGAAACCTACCTCCCTCTTTCCCCTCTTTACACCACTCTGTCTGTCGCTGTGTCCCCTGTTTACCGCCCTTCCAACCTATATAAATGTAAGCTCATTTGTCGCAAAATCTCATTAACCGAGTAAGGCTCTGGAGAGTGAAGCGATAGGAGGCGTCGTGTAGGGAGGACAGTGGAGGGGCAGCGAAGAGTTGGGGTCGCCGTCATGTCGTTAATTAGGAAGGTTTTGTAATTGAATACAGCGAACCGTTATGATGTTACACCAGTATCTTTTTCGATGTATCTGTGTGTGTAATTGGCTGTAAGTGCTATCTGTATGTGTGTGGGTGTGTGTGTGTGTCAGTGTGCGTGTATTTGTGTATCCATGCATAAGTTTCGCTTATCAATTAGCTATTAAAATTGCACTCTGTTTTTGCAAACAGACAATGCAATTATCTAATAATATGAACATGAATATTCGTGTTCAAATTTTTCCAACTAAAAAACTTTAATCCCAAGCTAAATGATGTATTAGTTTTGAGCATTTCAGCTAATAAGCAGCTGCTAATAATGCATTTAACTAGCTGGGAAAAGCTATAAAAAATGAATAATTAAAAATGTTGAATATTAATTGAAATGATGGATGAATTAAGGCTAATTTAGACAATAAACAGCTGCTAATTACGTCTTTTTTTTTAAACAAAATGAATTGGTATTCATCTGTACAGCAAAGAGACGCAAAAAAATACAAATATGGAATTGATTAGAATTTCATTACAAATTTTTGAAGCGCGTATTAAATCAAAATATTTATAAATTCGCTTTTGTTTAGAGGCTTAGACAAGCTTTTCGAAATGTTTACAGAATGCCAAAAATCAATGCTTGTTCAATGCAAATTAGTACAATGCCAAACAACAGCTTGTGACGCAATCCAACTCCAAATCCAAAAACCAAAACCAAATCCAGCAAAATGTTGTTGTGGAATATGTAATTTAACTCATTACTGAAACCGAACAACAAACAAAATGCCAAAAACAACAACAATAACCAGTAAATGACAACAACAACAAAAGGGCCGAAAGAAGTGCAAAGTAGTGAGCGGTTTTCTGGCCAGCCAATGACACCGAATGGCCGCAAAGCAAACAGATACGACATTCCAGCAAAAAAAATCAAATAAATAAATAAAAAACAAAAATACAGACATATCGAATGTGGAATTTTTATGGTATGGGGGCGGGGGGGGACAGAGCCGTTAGCCGCGTTAAAGCAGCTGCAAATTAATTAATTTCCATTTGAATGGAAAACAGAGGAATAACAACCGAAATAAGGCAAACCAAATGAAAAATGAAAAATAAAACAATAAAATAAAAATAAAAATAAATAAAAAACCACAGTTTAAATATGCACATACTTAAACGGAAATGTTATGCTGCACTTGGCACTGGACGCGGTGCCCGAAAAAGCGCAACCAGTTCAACAATCCGCAGCCAAAAACAACAGCAACTACAAAGGACAACAGGTTTTATTTAATTAATTTCTTTTCGCGACCGCCGTCAAAAATTTTTGAACGACTGTTGAAAAAAGTGTAGCATACTTTTGTGCGGCTTGATTTATTTTGCCAGCAAACAACATTCCGGCCAAAGAGGCATAAGAGGGAGCAAAAAGTGTGGGAGAGACAGAAAGAGAAAGCATGTGTTGGGGTCGGACAAGGCAGCATGAAGTGAAGTGGAGTGAAAATGAATGTGCCACAGCGGCCTTCTGTTCTCTGTATTTATATACATGTACATACATGTGTGTGTATGTGTGTGTGTGAATTAAGTGAGCGTAAACTCTATGTGCGTATATGTGTGTGTCCATTTGTTTGTGTTTGCTGCTGCTCTCCGCACTAAAAAATACCCAAATTAAAAAGCGAGCAAATCTGCAGCAAACACACCCACACACACACACACACCCACACACACTCAATAGCTTGCATGCAAACCAACGCATACATACACTGGCACACCCTGAATGCAATTTACTTGCCACGTAGCATCTGCATCAATTTGACTTTGCCCCACGCTTGACATTAATGGCGACCACAACGCTGCGCTTCAATCCGCTCTTCCTTTTGCTCAAACTAATACCCTATGAATTGGCTTAAAAGGTGCATCTGCGAAGTGTAGCGCATTGAAAGTATGTAGACACTTTTTTCAAATATTCCTTTATTAAAGTTTTAAATGTTTCTTTAGCTCATTTTAGCGTTGAAATTTGAGCTTTTCGCTGAGTGATACTTTCAATTGGGTATTTGAAAGTCAATCACTTCTGACACCCACTCGGGCTTATTTCTCTTTTTAATTTTTGGCTCGTTCGTTAGTAAAAACTGTAGTTCAAGGCTGTGTATGCGAAAACGAAACGAAACAAAATGCACGCATTTAAAACTGCGTGTTTGTGAAAAATTTCAACTTAATTTGTCCACACTGGCACGCCCCCTTTTTTTTTACATACTCCTTCCATGCAACAGTCAATTATAGTCGTATATTTAAGCATCCTCAGCTAAACGCACTCAGCACTTTGATATTGTGCATTGTGCATACGCAACGTGGTCCGTCTTTTTGACCCAATTAGCATAAAATGCTGAGTCATGTACTAATGAATAGCAAACAATTGAAGTTTATCGTATCGATGTTTTGTCTACCTTTTGTTCAACTTGAGCTTAGATCTCTTGTATCACAAACTGCACATTTGTTTTACACAAATAAATTATTGCAATATTGAGTTAACATGTTTCGTAACTGTTTGTACAGCACTTGGGGTGTGAAATTATTGTAGAATATTGTTACAATAACCTGATTGATAATCATGGAGTGTCTATTAACTTGTTAGACTTTAAAACTAAAGCGTAGCAAAATAATTTCACACATTTGCAGCGTTGTGAAGATAAAGGAATCAATAAAGATTTTCCACTTGAACAATTTAGGAAAATGCCTTCGATATTATGTTGCTGTGGAGCAATTAAAATGCGATTATCTATTATATTCAAGTTAATTTATTTGCTGGCTTCTGTTGTGTTTACTTTAGTTTCCCTTTTCGCATTATAATCTCAATTTACAGGCAATTGAAACCTTGACTTGACCCCTTACTTTGTGTTGAATTGAAATTTAATCGTTTTGACTGCATGTCTCTGATAAGATTTCTTATTGTTTGCCTTTAAACAAAGCCAATTTTGTTTATTTACTTGCTTTTTTTTTTTGGTTTTCACTCATTATTTTTGCTATTTGCATTTTTGTGCGCTGATATTGTAATAATGGTGAGAATATTGCATTTTTATTACATTTTTTAAAAGGGAGACAGGGTAGGGCAAATGTTGGTTGACTGGCAATGGCATTAAAAACATGTACTCATAAATTAGGGGTAATAAATAAATTAACATAATTATGAAATACGCTCAAAATACACGCAAATTGCACAACGTTTCATCGAAAAGTGCTGCAAAAATAAAATGCAAATGAAGGGCCAATAAAATATGTGGCACAGCCACAGCCACAGCCAGAGTCACAGTCACAGCCACATTCACCAACATCAAACCATCAAGCATCAGGCATCACATGAGTACAATATTTATGGTCGTGGTGTGTGCGCGCGTGTGTGTGTGAGTGTGTGTGTGTGGCTGTGTGTAATTTGATTTATGTTGTGGCAAAATGACAGCAACAGCATCGGCAATGGCAGCACCAGGTCGCAACAAATTTGCGTGTCAAAATCAAATGCGACAGCTTTGACATCCCGCAAGGCTCATTAGAAGCATCCTTATAATGATAAGGATGTGCCTCAGACTTTAGGCAAACAAACAGGCGCAGGCACTGGCACTGGCACTGGCACTCGCACAGCCCCCAAAGACAGACAAATTGTCAGCCCCAAACAGACAGACAGAAAGACAAACAGAAGGCAAGACAGACGGACAGTTTGTTTGTTTGCCAAAGTTGACTGTTCGTTAGCCTTGAACCAGCTAGAAGATATGATGACTAATAGATGAGTTCAAGCTACAGAAACAGGCACAAAAACATATTCAAGGACTTCACAAACTGCTCAAAACAGACGATGTCTGAACACTTGAGTTTTGCCAACTAAATTCACTTTTCAAATGCATTTCATATCGATCATAATGCGCACAATTTGCTTGACATATCCCCCCAAAACTGTTGCAAGCCAAAACAGTGCAAAAGAGACGAAAGGAAACTTTAATAAAACAGATGACAAGCAATTTTTTGCTAGCTTGAAAAAATTTGTAGAATTTATTAAAAGCAATCAGCAGCTGGTTGACAAGATTGTAAAGATTTTTCAACTAAAGAAGTTTAAAAGTGCTACTGAATAACTTGAAAGAAACAAATGTTCTGGTTTAATTAAACTGAATAGTCAGTAAAAGCAAATTTAAAGATATTTAAATGCGTTAAGTGCATAGCCAATCCAAAGCAGTTTTAGATTAAATTCCAAATACGATGGGGAAAATATAGATTTGTTTTTAGTTGGCTTGAATTTAAACTAATTTTACGTAAACTAAAATTGTAACTAAAATATATTAATACTTAAACTGTGCTTAAGAGCTAAATGCTTTCTCAACATTTTATTTAACGCTGCGTTAAAAAATACTTATAATTTATATATATTATTTATATATATACAAAATAGTTTTAACCACACATTTGTGTACCAAATTTACAATATCTTTACTTAAATTCTTAAAAGCATCAAACTTCAAAATATATAGAAGAAAAAAACACATTATTTTATGGAAAAATATTCAACTAAGGTCACTGTGCATGCATAAAGATTGGTTTGCCAGCAAATTGTAAACAAATCAAATCAGACACACTCACAACAACACCTACAAACACACACACCTACACACCTACACACCTACACACATCCCAGTTATTGCACTCTATGCAATTTTGTATTAATTTTAGTGTTTTGCATATCCGTATGGCAGTGTCGGAGTTTTCCATTTACATGGCTGAACGGTTAGAAATGGAAATTCTGCAAAAACCTATTGAGCTCAAAAGCTGTTGACTTTCCTGCTGCTTTTGTTGCTTCTGTTGCTGTTGTTGTTGTCTGATTTTATTTGACTTCACAATTCACTTAACACTGTCTGCCTGCGTCAATCACTGGACGCGTGCGGCAGCACAACTATGGTGAAAAGCGGGTGCAATGGCAGGAAAATCGGGAAACATTGCCAGCACAAGGACGTTGTTGATGTCAGGCTTTATTCCAACAACATTTGACATTTGCTCCCTGCACATTTATGGACTATTGTTGAGTGCTTCGTGGCAGTGTATGCGAAGCGAGGTTGGTAGGTAGCAAAACAACAAAAAGACCAACGAACGCTACATTAGCCAGAAAAAAGCCAAAGAAATTTAATTAAAAAAGCCAAAGGCAGGCGAGCGTCATAGTCAATGGCATGCCAATTTATGATGGCAGACGGCGCACACGGCGTATGCGTCATGTGTGTGAAAGTGTGTGTGTGAGGGGAGGGGGAGGGGGAAGGGTTGCCCTGGTAAGAGGCAAATGGAGATAAGAAGAGCATGCAAAAAAGCAAAAATAAATGGAAAATTAATTAAGTGTCGTTTAATGTTGTCTCAATGTAAACGCTTTCAACGCAGCGCAAATTAAATTGTTGATGCCACACAGCATCAGTTATTGTGTACCAGTCTAGCAGCTACCCGTTGCCATAACCCCCAAAAGCCTCCATTCAGCCCCAGCCTTCATATCCTTTCAGTCAGACTCGATATGCGTGCTTGCTATTGCTGACTCTTTTGATTTATTGCCTTTTATGTGTGCTGCATTTTGAGTAGATCAGAAGTAAAAAGGACTAAAGGACGTGAGAACGATGGTATGGCTACCAGCACCAGCACCAGAGCAGAGACCACACCGTGTTGCCGTGGCTTTCATTGCTGTGGCTGCTTGCGGTTAGCCACTTGAGCGTTAGCCAGGTCATAAAATTACATTTGGTCAGGAGCGAATGCAGCAAATGCGGAAATCGGAAATGTGGAAATGTGGAAAAGTGGAAAGTGGAAAAGTGTGGCAAACTGAGAAAATGTGGGGAGAAAAGTGGAAAATGTGCGCAATTTTCCTGTATGCAAAGTAAATGCAATACTGAGTGCAAATAGCAATTTCCATGCGGCTTCAATTCAATCAGCTACACACATTATGAACAAACATTGCACTTCATCCTTGCACATATACTTCTTCCTCCACTTCCATTTAGAATGGCAACTCTGGGCGCAGTACAGTGGCAACTCACGGACTTACCTTCTTGCAGTAATCAAGCAAATCCATTTTATCACGCAAACATGTGGCACCCGTTGTCTTCTTGCTCAGGTCCGTCACCCAGCGTCCCTCCTCGGATAGGTATTGCGGCTGATAGATTTGTCCGGCTTCGCAAAGTACGGCTATCTGTGGCTCCCAGCGCGGCGAGGCGGCCTGAAAGTATGCAACGAAAAGCAGAAATACGTGTAAGTTAAATGTACAGTAAGAGAAGGGATTGTGGTTATTTCGTTCATTTTTAATAGTTGATAAAAGTATGATTAAATCAACTTTCTTATTGGTGTACTGTGTGTTTAATGTTGTGTCCTTTCTTTGCATATGTTGAACGCAATGTGGTTTGAACTTAACCGCTCCCAGCTCGATTGATTTGACTAATAAATGGATTTTAGTCACGTTTATTGCATCAGCCACAGCTGTTTGGCTATGAAATACATCGGTCTCTCTATCGCACGCCCTCTCTCTCTCTCTTTGTCTCCCTGCTGCATGCCGTGTCTCTCTTTCATTGCCTCCCTTTTAATAGTTCAAGTCTATTCTTTTAATTACAAAGCAATTACAATAAAATACATTTATATAAAATATATAAAAACTAAGCAAATCTATGTTAATGTGTCTAAATTTTTGAAATGTAAGAAAAGAACCTATAAACCTATTACCAGCTGCAATTTCCTTGAAATTTTGAACATAACTTATGGACTACTTTAAAGTTTACTTATTTTTACATTCAAAATTCGCACATATTTTTCATACTTGATGACTGTGGCTTTTCAAACTGTTTACATGAAGTGTAGATGATTTTGCACTGCTTGCAGCACTGTGCGTATGCGTAATAAATGTGAGTGTGTGTGTGTATGAGACAAGTGGAATAGACAGCTCGTAGCGTCGTCAAACAAGACATTAATCATACGTCACATTGTGCAAGTGAGACTTGCTGCCGTTTTGAGGGCGTAACTGAGCGATAAAAAATGATGATGCCCCCCAAAAACGACACAAACCAATGCAAAACCAAAGCAATCCCCGACACCGACTTGAATTGAAGAGATCACGTTTTGGCTTAGCATCCGAGTGGGATGCAACAACAGTAGTAGCAGCAGGAGCTGACATGCCACATGTGGCAATCAAGTGAGACAACTGAACTCATTAGGCGGGGCTGTCATAGAACACAAAGGGTAGAACGGCTGAAACTCTCGGTGATGTCTTAAATGGTTCATTACAGATTCCATTGCCAGAGACAGACAACACAGACAACACAGACAATAGGCAATTCAGGCAATTCGGCCAATTCAGCACCAGACACTTGGCAGTTTGATGAATGACCATTTGAGTTATGCATAGATAAGCAGCAAAATGATATCAATTGATGGATTGATTCAATGATTTCCCACTGATTTCGATTCTCTGAGCACTCAGTTGCTTTACCATGATCAATGGCTTAACAACAAAGCCAAATCTGATGCCATCATCGCTACTTTTCTCTATGCCACAATTCTCAATCAGTTGTCCTTTGTTTTTCCTACTTTTTAGCGGCACAAAAACACAAACTGTGGTGTGTGTTTTAAATACATCGCATAGCATAAAGCAGTCATTTAAATGCACAAAAGTCATACGCAAAAATAGCATAGTGAAATGTATTTTTCAAATTTTTCACTTAAGCTCAGATTTTATACTTTTTGCACACTTTTAGTCATTATTATGAGATTAAGTTAGTTTAAAAAAAAAGCATAATAAAATTGCTTAAAACCCCTTTTAGCAGAATTTCTGATGGGCAACTTTTCTGCTTTTAATTTAAATATTTTACTATAAATCTGTTTGTTATTTCAGGTCAGCTGAGCTAGTCTGTAATTTCCTCTATGCCGAGAGCATACTAAATAAAGACTACTTTAATTAATCAATTTGTGGCATGACAGTAAATTGGTAATAAAGTACTGCTACTACTCTAAGGCACATCACTCTTCCCTGAGCTTAACTGTACTTTCTTTTTGTGTTTTTACATTTGAAATGCTTTCACATGACGTCACAGAATCGTGTACTCGTTTTATGTATTTTTATCATTCGCATAACTATGGCAACAAGCAGATTAATAGCCCTCTCTCTCTCTCTCCCCCTTTCGTCATTTCATTTATGCGTCCGCTTTTGCAGCTTTTCTTTTATGCCCGACTGGGATACTTAATTGTTTCTGCAGCTGCAAATTTCCATTAGTTGGTGCTATTGTTTGATATCAGGCTGATAAGCTGCTGTTCATGTTTTTGCCAAACTGAAAATGCATTCACATTTGCCATTCAAACATTTGCATGCTGTGAGTATCTACATGACTGACTGAATGACTGAATGAGTGAATGAGTGAATGAATGAATGAATGATTCATTCAAAAACTTTGCTTTCAAAGCTTTTTTCAGCCACTTTAGACCCAAAAGTAAAATAAAAACAATTCATCAAACATTTTTACCAGCTGCTTCTGAGCCATTTGAATTTTCAATTTTACACAATATAAATTGCACTGCCAATGGTTATTCTGCATATAGAATTACTATCCATTGTTTATTGTTTATTGTTGTTTGTTGTTTGCCTATCGTTTTAATAATGTCCAAAATTCAATGCTTAAATTTGCTGCCTAAAGCTGCCTTGTGGCTTTCCTAGAAAATCCTCTTAAATATGCCATGAATTGGCCTTATGAACGAACATATTCTACTCCACTGCTGTTGATTCAGTTCATGTCCAGACTGAAAGCCCTTTGGTAAACTCTACTCTCAACATTCCCATTCATGCCGCTCTGATCTGTGTTCATTCTTACTTATGATTTCATCAGCAGACCAGTTTATAAAACTCCCACAGCAATATTCGCATTTGTTTTTCTTCCTTTCAGCTCAGCTGCCTATGGTAACAATGAGCCTATGTGTTTGTGCTAATGTTGGTTAGCAGCAATTTCAATTGTAACAAAGTTGGAATATATTTTGGAAACTTAGTAACTCCTACGAGCATAATTATTTAAAATTATATAAGCCAACAATGTGTTTTGCTGAACATAAAATATATTTCATTTAATATATGCAAGTAGTTTGTTTATCTGGATCCCAAAAGTTGACTTTAATTATTTTTTTAATTATCTTTACTTAGGAAAAGGCAGTTTAAAAGCACACAAAATACTTTGAAGCGTTTTGTAGCAAATAGAAGTACCAATAATGTTAAGTGTACAGTAGTTTTACAGAAGAAGCATAACATAAATGTAAGCGTAGTATATCTAGACTATAAGCTATCGAAGAAGCACAAGAAGTTAGTTCCTAAGCAAGAGAATAAAGAGACAGACGGGTAAGGAACAATTAGAAAGATTTTTATTGTTAAAGGAAGTTTATAATTTAAACGAATTTCTTTTAATATTTTAAATCTGCAAAATATAATCAAAAATTCACATGGAAAGGCAATTTTATGCTGTGTTATAAATTATATAAAATACTATTCAGTATTTATAAAATATTATAGCTAAATTTAAAGACTATTTTATGTACGTAGTTAAATAATTTTAAGCTGAAACTGTTCGTTTTTTATGAGCTAAGTTTCTTGCCCCCAAATATTTTTTAGCCTTGCACAAAGCTTTTTCTTACATTAAACAGGGTCTTTTGCTGTCGAGCTTTCACTCGCTTATTGTCTTTCTATTAGTGGTTGTTTGGGGCTGTTTTTATACTCTCTGCAAGAGTATATTGGGTTTGTGCAAATGTATGTAACAGGCAGAAGGAGGCGTGGCAGACCCCATAAAGTATATATATTCTTGATCAGCATCACAAGCCGAGTCGATATAGCCATGTCCGTCTGTCTGTCCGTCTGACCGTCTGTCCGTCTGTCCGTCTGTCCGTATGAACAAACAGATTTCAGAGATGGTAAGAGCTACAAGTTCGAGCTTGGTGTCAATCGATTAGATATTTAGTCAGTCAATACAAGAATCTTTTTTTTTTTCGATGCCACGCCCCATTCGCCCACAATAAGCAAAAAACTGGACACACCTCGGAAAAAATTGGTGTTTTCGGCAAATATCTCAGTAACTATGGCACCTAGGATCACCAATTCTGGTACCGGAGTTCCTAGCGACAGCATAGTTGCGTTTCCATTTAAAATTTTGGACTGCCACGCCCACTTTTCCCACATTTGATAAAAAAGTCTGGAACCTTCAATGCCGGGTTTGGCGAACTTGTTCGTATCGTACAGTATTGTAATTATGTAATTCGTGTGGAGACTAACTATATTAAACTATACTGAAAGGCGCATTAAAATCGGACAATAAACAAGAAAACTAGAAGCGTTAGAATATTGATAATTGAACGCAATATCAACCCATAGGTGCAAGCGAGATAGAAACACACAAGCACATGTTCGAACGTTTTCGCTGCCTGTGTGTCGGCAGCGCTGCCCGCGGTCGCTGGCTGCGCCGAATACACACATACATACATACATATTTGCATCATATACATATTGCCAAACGCATGTGTATTCGAATACAAACAAACAGATGTGTGTTTGATTATGCTTAGATTGTTTTTGTTTCAACGTGTTTTAATGCAAGTAATTCACATTGTAATATCTCGATACCGATTTTAATAATTTAATCGGGACAAATGCAGAGAGTATTATACGGTCGGGCGCCCTCGACTGTACTTTTCTTTCTTGTTTGTTATTGTTGTTGCTGTTGTTGTTATTATGGCAACACGAAAAATGGCCACAGGCTGTTGGGACAGCAGGTGACAGTGGCAGACGGCAGGTGGTAGAGGGCAAGTGGCTCTGTGTATGTAAACTCTATTATCAAAATGCATTTGACGAACAACATAATGTTGTTGCATATAGACTGCATTAAAGAAAACTTCCCTTTTACCACGTTACTCCACTTTCTTTCGCTCTGCTGCTGATCCTTGTTTTTGTCCCTGTCTCTATCCCTATCCCTATCCCCATCCCTTAGCCTGCGTCTGTTTCTGCTCTGCTAATAAATATAATAATAGCGTGTGCCTTGAGCATGTGTGTGTTGTTGGCAAGAAAAAGGCTTGTAGTTTCAGTTTCCCACTTCAGCACTTTTCCTGCCGCTGCTGTCAGACTTTGCTGCCTTGTCAGTCAGCCATTCATCCATCCATCCACACACCAAATTGCCATTATTCATGTGCCTGTCTCTGCTGCTAGGACGTGTGCGTGTGTGTAGTCTTGTATGCGCTCAACTATTTCGAAAGTAATTAAGTTGGCAAAAAGGCGGCAACGACGTCGTTCAACGTCGCCTTCTTGTTTGTGATGTTGCTGCATTTTTCCAGGCAATCTAATAATTCACATAACAAAATACACATACACATGCACCACACACACACACACAAACACACACATACAAGCAAACAAAAATTTACATACACTGCTTGTTGTTTCTGTGTGTTGTTTGCATGCGCAAAATTCGTTGGCCCGAGTTTTTGGCTTGGCTAGGCTTTAGCTCTTTGAACGTCATTATTGCAATCTGGTCTAGCAATACTTGTTTGTTGTTGTTGTTTACAGTGACACCATGGCATATGCCAACAAACAACAACAACAACGACACAACAGGAACAACAACAACAACAACAACCACAACAGCAGCAATTGCAGTAGCCAAAGCTGTTGGCGGCATATTTAATAATGTCGCTGCCTGGGCAACGCAATCTGTCAACACAAAAAGAAGCCAAACACACACATGCACACCCCACTCATACACCTACTGCTATATAGCAATTTATGTACACAACAACACACATACACACACCTGTGCAGGTGTTCCCGTTTTGTACTCTAATTTGGCTCACATTTCAACTTCATTTCAAACATTGTTAATCAAGTGCATTGTTGTCATTGTAGCTCGTTTATGGCTAGATTTAGCTATTTAATTATTTAAAGAGTTAGCATCTGTAAAAGTTGGAGCTATTAGCTGGAGATTTAATCTATGAAATGAATTTAAAATCAAGTTTTAAACAAATTATTTCAAATTAAATTTTATTTTGAAGGCTTATAACTTGCTTGCTATTAAACACATTTTAATCTATCATTAAAATAAGTTACCATGTTAAATAATACTCTAAATAAATCAGAAACTAATTCTGTAGTTTTATAATAACAAAATATATTTTCCTTTTTAACAAGCGTGTAATTACATTTTTGCCTTTCAGTCTCAAACTGTAAAGCAGCATTAACCTCACTGACATGACTTTATTATTACTTAATTACGTTAAGCATTAAAAATAAAACATGCCTTTCAGCTTGTGTTCTGCCCACAGGGGAGTTGACTGTATATTTATAAGGTTTTATACAGATTTCGTGACCAAATTATTGTGTGCATAAAATCACTCAGTTATGATAACAAATTTTGTTTTATAGTCAAATTTCACTGGCTGCCTGAAAGTATGCAGCACATTTTATTAACAAGAGTTTGCTCAACCGGAATTGGCAAGCTGAAACACACAGGCACAGACACAGACACACATATGTTGAGTGCACACTTGAATACACAAGGATACACCCAATTGTTATGAAACAAGCGGATCTTTGTCGAGCGTCAAGTGGCAAGCGGCGTTCGGCATGTGGCATGTGGCAAACGCAGTATTAGAGATGCATGTGGCATCTAACTCCATGCCTGACCAGACCACTGATGGACTGTCATCTCGCACACACTCTCTCTCTCCCTCGCTCTCTGCCTCTCTTGCACACTGTTAGCAAGCCAAGGTTGCCAATCATCGGAAATGAGTTGGCAACAATTTGCTGGGAGCATTTGCAGGCGGTAAACAACAGCTGAGTGTTAGTCATTGGCAGGCGGCAATCCAAATCGAAATTAAGCAAACGCAGCGGAAGCGGAAACGGATGTTGCAACGGGCGCCTGGCCAAAGGCAACGGCAATTGCAATTGCCAAAGTCTGCAGGCCAACAGTGTTGCACAGTCAGTCAGTCAGCCACGCCCACTTCTCGCTCTGTCACACACTCTGCCCTCTGGTTGTTGCCATTGCCTTTGCCATTGCCTTTGCCTTTTGCTGGCAATCAAAGCTTGTGTCCTGTGTGTTTTTCGCGCGATCCAAAAATGTAATCAAATGCACGCCTGCCGAGTTCACCTTTTTTTTTGTTTTTGATGGGCGTCTGTCACCCGTTGTGGGCGTGGCAAACAGCACACGGCACTGCTTTGAGTTCCAGTTCCAGTTCCAGTTGGAACTCGAGAGCCGTTCTCGGGTACAGTCCACACTATGTTTCAGGTGGCGTTGAAAGCCTTGTCAAGCAGACTGCCAGCAAGGGCGGGGCACAGGACAGAGGGAAAAGAGGCACGGGACACGGGACGTAGGATGAAGGACGCAGGCCAAAAATGTTGCGGTCACTTTGAAGCGCCAGTTGCGCGGGTGGTGAGAGGCAGAACGAACAGCCATCGAATAACGGTTCACATAACACCCCCGCAAAATTTTACATCAGCAATTTGAATGGCATTCAAATTAACAAGTATTTCCACTCAATGTATCAATTTATCAATTATATTCAATCAGCAATATTCCGCACCTCAGACCCCAAAAAGAGCGTGTCAGTGTTGGTAAACAACGAGCAGCAAAAAGGCAGCATTTTTTACGACTAGAATTTTACATTTTAAATTCATTTTAATTTTAGCCAAAGAAAAAAAAAATCAATAAAAATATAATACTACCTTTTAAATATTTTACAACACTATGCAAAACGTGCGAATAAACATCTGAAAGTTAATTAGCCAAAGTTTAATTGTAGTTTTTTAACAACATAAAAAAGGCATATTTTAATAAACTCTTAGTAATTCATGCTTTGCCCTTTTTAGCACATAAAATATTTACAACTCCTTCACTTTACTTACTTATTTGCTTAGTAAACTTGGACAAAAGTAATTACAATTAAAATGAAACTAGAAAAAATGTTACGACTTTGCAATTAAAACGTATAAATTTGATGTGAAAAGGTAAAAGTTTCAAAAAGTTGTAAAGTTTTATAAATATATATATGTATATAAATGAAAATAAAATTTATACTTAAAGCTGTGCACTGTTTTCTAAGAACATTCCACTAATTGAAGCATTCAGAGAATTCTGGAATAATCTTGGCAGCCAACGGTGCGTATTGATACAAAAGTCAGAGCGCATAAATGTAGAGGAAGTGAAATTCTGAGAACACGTTGGCTGGCTAAAATGATTTAATAAATGCTTTCATTTATTTTGGCAGGAGAATTGTGAATATATATTTCTATTAATATTCAGAAAGCTATTAAAAAGTTACTCCTACAAGTTCTATGAATTTTTCGAGATCTACAAGTTACGAATTCACAAATAAGAAAGTTACAAAATGTTATTTAAGCATTTGCAATTCGATTTGTGTCTATCGATTGCCAGCCAACTTAAACCAGACTCTTATTCTAGACTTTAAAAAGTCACACACACACACACACACACACACACCAAACAACTGGGAAGATGTCGCGGCATCTCCCTGGTCGAAGAAAATTCGTGGAAAAAGACGGCAAAGAGAATAGAAGAGAAGCAAGCTGGGCAATAAGTACATGCTACTTATAATGCGACATTGACAACGGGCAGAAACACAATTATGTTAATGTTTACTCGACCGTAATTAACTCAAATTTATGATATTTTAATTTTGCCACAGCTACACTTGGTAGGGGCGTCAAACGGGACCGGGGGGCGTGCCACTTGCCTGCACCGGCAACTGGCGACAGGCGACACTTGAGAGCGCAAAAGTTGAATACGTTCAAAGCAAAGCGAAAAACCAAAAACAACACACACAAAAAAGGAGAAAAAGAAACAACGAATGAAAGCCACCAAAAGAAGCACAAAAGAAATTGCGTTATAATAACACACGTAATAAGTTTTTCCTTTCTTTCACAGCATCCCGACTCCCCCCCAAACTGCCCCTCGCCACACCAGTTTCGCATTTTCCATTTTCCATTTCCCATTTCGCATTTCAGCAGAGCCAGAGACAAATACAATTTTAATGCGAGCGCGTTAAGCAAAAAGAAAATGAGAAAATTCAAAAAAACAAGACAAGAAAACAATCTTCAAAATCGTTCCTCAAATATTGAATACCCTATAAAAGTAGCACAGAGTTGTTCAACACTTGCTATGAAATATTTAATACTTATTTTTTTAAGTCGTTTATTTAAACTTTAATAAATAGCTGTTATAATAAAAGAGTAGAAATTTAATAATTTATAAAAATAATTTCTTTTGGTATAACAGTTGTTATAATCACAGTTATGGCTGTGTTATAACTGTTAGTGTCTTATAAATCCCCTATTAAAACAATTACTTATAAGTGTTATACATATGCCAGTTTGGAAAACTCACAAGCCCAATTTGAGTGCCTGAAAGCTCCAATTATAATTTCATTTTGTATAACAGTTGTTAAAATCACAAATTTACTAACAATAGTGTCTTAGAAATCAGCCATCAACACAATTACTTATAAGTGTTATACATATGACAGTTTGGAAAAGTCACAAGCCCACTTTGAGTGCCTGAAAGCTACAGTAGAGTAATTTCTTTTGGCATAAAAATTGCTTTGAAACTGTTATACATTGTTATACAACAGTTTACAGTACTAAACTAATATTAAGCTAATAAACAGCATGGCTAAAAAGCTTAAAAAGTTTTTTTTTTTTATAAATTTCATTACATCGATCAAAAAATGGTGTATGTAATGGTATAGGTAAAGGTATAGGCACACACACACACACACATACACACACTCTTAGCCACATTATTGGGGTCGGAAGTGCCAGTTTGATGGGCAGAGTATGGAAAACTGCGAGCAAAAAACAAAAAAGACAAAAACCAAAAACAAAATTTATTGTTTGCCAAAGAGAAGTCCCAAAAAACAAACAAGAAAACACAAAAAATAAAGTAAATGTATGCGAAAAAGGCGCAAAAAAAAAAGAAAAAGAATGTGGGAGAAAGAATGGAAATTATGTTGTGCATGTTAAATGCGGACAGGCATGAAAACAACACGTAGCAAATACAAGACAAATAGTGAAAAATAGCCAACAAAGTGGGCAGAGAAGGCAAAGAGGGGGAAGGGGAGGGGGAGGTAAAGCGAGAGGGGTGTATGTGTATGTGTGTGTGTGTTACTTTTGGTATACATTAAGTGTGGGTGGGCGAATAATGTTTTTTGTGAGTAACTGTGGACGAAATAGCGTGTCTCGTTTGGCTGGGATTAAAGTAAGTCAAAGTTGAAAGTTTTGGCCACTGAGTTTGTAGTGCACACACACTCACTCACACACACACACTCAGCGACACTCCTAATCATACTAAAACTGCCACCCACTGTCACACACACCCATACACACACTGTCACACCGTGACTATTATTTATGACTTTTCTACGTTTTTGCTTTTCTGTGCATTTTTCGCATTTTGGCATTTAATTTTTTTGCGCTGCGGCTCAATTTCAAGTGTCAGAGCATACAAGTAGTTGTTGTGTGTGTGTGTGTGTGTATTTGTTGTGCTGCCACTTGATGACTCAGCATGTCGCATACACATACATATAAATATATATACGCATCGCACATACCCTGCAATTGCGTAGGGTTTTTTTCTGGTTGCGCTTGGGTTTTATGGTTTGCCTCCGGCATTTGCTATTAAATTTCAGCGCTTTGTCTTTGTCCTGTTTATAGTACAATCCAAATCGTAGCTGGCATTCAGTGTACACTCACACACTCACACTCGCACATATTTGTGCGTGCCTGTGTGGCAATGGAATGTCTGAGTTCAGAGGCATATTAAAGAGTACTGTCTGCCGAATGGGGAGCTGTGGGGACTTTTGGGGACGGGGACTGTAAGATGAAACGACTGCAAGAAAATGGCTGGGTACTGGCAAAAATGTTTGAAAACTGCAAAACTCTAAAAAACTCAAAAACTGGAAAACTTTGACGGAAAAACTTTCGGGCCAAGTGAAATCCTAAAAATGCTCAAAAACATCTTCTTCTACAATGTTCGGTTTGTCTGCGTGTGTATGAGTGTGTGTGAGTGTGTGTGTATGTGGTATGCAGGTAAGTCAGACAAGTGATTGCTTTGACAGAGCCCACACACACGCACACACACACTCCCACATGCAAATTTAAATTAATTTTCTGACTACAGCCTGCAAGTATGCAACAACTTTTTTCGGCTTCCTTGTTGCTTCTTTCAATGTGTGTGCGAGTGTTCACTGTTTTTCTAATTGACGTTGCAAAAAGCAGTTTTAATTACATTTGCTGACATTGCTTGAGGTAAGGACTTGGGCCTCACCTGCACGACGACGACACTTGCCTCATTTACTACACACACACACACACACACACACACATACACCGAAATGTAATGTATATAAATATGCATGGTTTTTATGCCTCTCGGCTGAAATTTAGTTACATCATGGCCATCATTGCGTGTGGCCTGGTTAGTAGTTTATCATAGATACGCTGGCATTTCAATTACATTATTATCAGTCAACTGCATTTTTCACTTGCAGCCATCGGAGCTATCTTTCATCTAATTGATTTTGCATAGCGCAAAAGCAGGAAACAGGCTGCTTGCCAGAAAGAGCACTGAATGTAGGAAACAGGCAACAGCAGCATTTCAATTATCCAACTTTCGGCCAAATCAAATTACCCAAAAGTCCTCGTCAGCTGCAAAACCAGAAAAAGAAAAAAAAAACTGACTACGATTCGCAGTGTAGTCGGTGTTCCCATTTCAATTCTATTAGATTTTTGACTTCTATTTGCCCAGTGCGACTTTTTAGATTATATGGGTTATGGCCCCTGCAGCTCCCTACATTCCACCCACACCCCAAACACCACAAGGCCCCCTTTGCTCCCATAGCTCATCCACAAATTCTGCTTTTACTTTTGCATTCTGCAGCAGAGATGATATTTCAGTTAGTTATTTGTCGATTTGCTGCAGGTCTCTGACGCCCCAAATTGCCTCTCAATTTCCTTTCTCCCTCACTTCCGCCATCTCTCTCCGTCTCCCTCTCCCTCCCGTTTTGCTTAGTTTTCTTTTTTTGTAGCCCACTTTTGAGCTAATTGAGTGTGATTCGAATGGAAGATGGAATTTTCATGTGCGTTTAATGTGCTATAAAGTCCTCTGAATGATGATGAAAGAAACGTGCTAATGTTGCTGTCGCTGTGCTGAAATAATGAGCAATCGATTGATTCTTACATCCCAATCGAATTATTCACTTAAACTACCATGTATTGTAGTATAGCAAATGCCAAGTGGATTTGATGATCTTGTAAATGGATTTACTGCTAAAAGGTAAAGTTAAGGAAAAATTTAAGTCATTGAAAAGGTCTAGATAAAGCATGCATTGATTTTCCCGAACTAGACTGAAATGAATTATGTTTAAAAACTTTTAAAGCTAGAATTTTTCTTTCAGAAAATAAAACAACAAAATTGTGTTGAATAACCAACACTGCTGTAAGTCTTTGCTGAACAGAAATTAAAGTAACTCATGACTTTATTGTAAAGTAAATTGATTTCAGCGCAACGCAAAGGAAACAGTCATCATAACCTGACGTTGGCATACCAATCATTAACTGGCCAAATGCACATGGAAGCCAATTGGTAAGAAAACATTAAAAACAATGAAAAATAACAGGGGAAAAAAAGTGAATGGAAAAAAAATGAACTGTAAATTAAGTCCAATGGAAAATAATGCTGAATCAGCAAACCAATCAGCCAAATTACGTAACAAAAATGTGCTCCGGGTGTGGTTCGCAGTTGGTTATATTTAGTGGCTCGGGGGTGGGTTAAGACCACGACCGTGACCATGTTCGTATTATGTGGATACACAATATATATGCGGGATGTATGGCGCATTAATGGCCCTAAAATGCTCTGCACATTTCAATGCAATGCATTAAAATTCGGGACTAACAAAATTTTAAGCTTGCCACAAATTGTTGGGGCTTAAACGCTGTTGGGCACTCAAAACAAAAGCCTTTCATAATAAATATGATTAATTTTACAGGCTCAACTCGGCTAACTGAGTTTATATCTACATATGCATATGTACATGCCACAATAAGAGAGCCGGGCATAAACAGAGCGAGAGCGAGAGCGCGAGTGAGTGAAATGTGAAATTGCAAATCAGCAACATTTTAAAACTAACAAAATTACAAGTGAAAAGACCACAGCGAATGACTGTGATCCATGAAACAATAATAAAATTATAAATAATTCAATTAAAAAGTGCAAAAGAAGCGGTAGCTAAAACGAAGATGAGCTTAAAGGTGAGTGGGGCAGGGAAATGTGAAAAGAGCGAAGTGAAAATAGTGTTGCATACTTTTGGACGTTGCGTACATGACAAAGCATTGCAATTTAATTAAGTGTAAAAACTAATTAAGTGACTATGCGATGAATCGAGGCCTGGAAAAACGATGCTTTCAAGGCATCCCTTAGCCAGCAGTGTATGTGTGTGAGTGTGTGTGTGTGTGTGCTTATATATGTTGCATACTTTTTGGTAAAACTTTGGCGTGCGTCAAAAATAAATTGAAACCGGAAGCAAACACACACAAACCAAAAAGAGTGAGAAAGAGAGAGAGGAGAGTAAGAGCGAGGCGGAGAGTGATGTGTGTGCGAGACTCGTGCGTGTTTCAAGATGGCGACTTTGACAACACTTGGGCCTAATGGCAGTCTGACAGCCAGGCAACAAAAACTTTGCCCTGACAGCGACTAATTCTCATTCAGTTGATGCACACTCGCACCACACACACACACACACACACACACACACACTGGCACACACATGTGTATAATACAAATCCAAATCCATTTCCATACACACTTTCGCTCCTCTTACATCTTCTCGCCAGACTCATTTTCATTTTAATCGCAAGCGTAAGCCAAATGAAAAGCTTTTTCAATTTATTTTCTCACATCTTGCCTCACCTAGAGCCCAGGCAGGAAGCTGTTAGCTGGTATCTGCCAAGATGGAAGGAAGAAGGACTGTAAACCTTTGATGCTTAATCATTTGGCATGGCTGAGAAGCAGTTTTCCGACTTTAGCTTACGGCTGCTGCTGCTGTTGCTGCTACTGCTGCTGATGCCGCACTTAATATCCTGTATAGCACAGCAGCAGCAGCAGCAGCAGCAGCAGCAGAAACAACAGCTACAACAACATCAACAAAACAATGGAGTAAACAAGATGAAACTGTGGAAATTTGTATGCAAACCGTTGGCATCATTTATGCTCTTTACAATATTAAATCGGATTGCAGTATGCAGGTTGCACAACGCATACACAAAAAAGTAACTATAAATGCGTAAACCTGAAAGTTTTTTAAGCTTCAAATGAGCCACCGATAAGCTATGACCCACTCTCTCCATCTCTCTCCAACTCTCTCTCTTTCTCTTCAATCCTTTTTAGCTTTCTATCGCCCGCAGTTGCCATTTTCCAATTCCCAGTTTTCACTCAAAGTCAAAGTCGTTGAGCCAATGAATTTCCAGCTACTAATTGCATTGCACCCGCCATTCAAAAGATGATAATGCAGCTCAGCTCAAGTACTATCAGTGGGACAGAAGGATAGAGGAGCAAAGCAGACAGAAAATAGAAGCACTTTGCTTCAAAATAAGTAGGAGAAGCAAAAACAGTAGACAAAGACAAAGACTGACATGAGGGATGCGTATAGAAAGCAGAGTTATTAAGTAGAGGTAAAAACGTAGACGTATGTGATATATAGTATTTCTTAAAGTAAAAGGTGAAAAGTATACAATATGCAAGGGAAAAGCTACATCGTGGAGTAATAAATCAAACTAGGAGCTTTTAAAGCACAGTCTTTGCAAATTCTATCGAATTTTAGTGAAAATTGTAGTTCTTCTATTAATTTTACCAAAGTTCTTCATTGAAATTATTTAAAAAAATTGTAAAAAGTGTGATTTCAATGCAAAATGATCAAAATGTTGCAGTTATCTTGTTAACGATGTACATAACGATAGTATTCGTGCTGTCTGTGCTCATCCCTAGCGAACAGAAGCCAACGGAGTGCGGAGTGATAAGCGGTGATTTAAGCTTTAAGCGTTTTGCGCTCATTATAAGGCAAGAGAATAGTGGAAGTAAAGAGAGGGACACAAAGAGACATGCACACTTGAAACACACACACACACACCCGTCTACGCATACTCGTACACTTGGCACGGTGCTGAGGCATGGCGTTAATGTTGGCAGCAGATAAAAACAGTTAAAAGCCATGATTGAATTGCCTCGCAGTGGGTCGAGTTAGTTCATTAAATCAGCTGTCGCTTTAGACTGTGCCAGCATTTGTATCTGCAAACTGTGCATGTATCTGTATACGTAGGTTTTTTTTATCTGCTTCTCAGTTGCTTTAGCACTTTGTTATTTCGATTTTTCTTCTTTGCTTTGGGCCCTCTTTGCATTTTTCTCATTATCTCTGTGAAGCGAAGTCAATGAATAACACACACACACCCCTACATACACACACACACACACACACCGTGTAAATACTGCTTACGTGCATAAATTACAAACAGACTTTGAAAAACGAATGCAAAAAAAAAAAACCTCGGCAGCCACATGGGGCGTATGCGCAATTTGGCAAAAAAAATGTCGATAGCAAGCAGGTAAGTAAGACAAAAACTACAAAAGGGTTTACTAACGGCGGGACGGAGTCGCCAAATGTGCAACTTTGTTGCACATGTCTTCTGCACATAAAATCCATTGACGTTGAACCAACGAAGATTTGCACGCAATGCAAATGCCACAAAAGTTTCAGCCATTGAATTTCGCATCGAATTAACTTGACAGTCTTCCCCAAGAGCTCCACAGCATTAGGCACCTAGAGGGGTTGTGTGGTGGCATGAAGAGTGGATTTCCACAGGTAACTTTCAAAGTGTCAGAGCTTGTCTCCCAGGCGTCTTAATTAAGTGTAAAAAGTGCACACGAAGCAACAGCGTCAACATCACATAATAAACGAGAAGCCAAGCCGAACAATGGGATAATTTATCATGACTAACAAAACTTTAGATACCTAAATGACAAAACATCGCAGAAAACATATGACAAATAACTGATTACTTGCACAAGTAAAGCAATTTGTATATCACTTGAAACCAGTGGACAACTCAAAGAGTTTATAAGAAACTAAGAAGCTTAAAGACCTTTTTTATGACAGCTAAACTTTTTAGTCACTTTGACAGGCTTTAACACATCTATATATATTAACTTAACTAACCATAAGTATCATTTCCATTGGTACTCGAATTATTTATTTGTGTGCCACGTAAACTTTACTTTCAATTTAAAATTGTAAGACAAAAATTCACTTGAATCCGCTACACATCGATAATTTTTCGATTACTAGCACACATTTGACGACATGCGCCCATTGTGTGAGGAAATTGAAGTCGTTTTGCTGTCTTGAGTTGTTGGGTTCAATGTATGTTAATGGGTCGTTCAAGGGGGTAAAAGCTGGGCGGAGTTAGCGTTACCATCTTGAGTCCCAAAACAGATACACACACACACACACACACATACACTCGTGCCCATATAAAGGCAAAAATGATGATGATGGAGTGCAATTACTTGAGGCGGAAGTGACAGAAGTTGCTGCGTCTTCGACAGGAAATGGAGGTGGAAGTGGGAGTGGAAGTGAAGATGGAGGTCGAGGTGGTAGAGTAGGTGTAGATGTGGGTGTGACAGAAGCCAAAGTGCGCCAACAAAATGAACTTTAATTAAATTCTTTGTATGCATGCTTGTGCGTAATTTTTCTACTTCTTCGCAGTGCCGTTATAAAATGTCATCTGCTCTGCATAAAAGCATGAACTGGAAATGGAACTACAACTACAACTAAAGCCTTGCACAGTAGTGTGAAATTTAAGTGCGCCCCAAACTCAAAGTTCATGTGAACTTTTCTTCTTTTTTAGACCCCGTACTCTAAAAAAGAGTAGAGGGGTCTATTAGGTTTGTCAGAAGCGAAATGTGCGTAACAGGCAGAAGGAGGCGTGGCCGACCCCATAAAGTATATATATTCTTGATCAGCATCAACAGCCGAGTCGATATAGCAATGTCCGTCTGTCCGTCTGTCCGTCTGTCCGTCTGTCCGTCTGTCTGTCCGTCCGTATGAACACCTGGATCTTTTAAACTACAAAAGCTAGAGCCACCAAATTTATAATGAAAGTCCGTTATTAACCCAGGCAGGTTAAGTTTATTTCAAATTTTTGCCACGCCCCTTACCGCCCCCGCAATGAGCAAAAAACCAGACACACCTCGAAAAAAATTTAGTTTTAGGCCAATAACTCAGTAACTATGGCACTTAGGAACACCATTTCTGGTAAACAGGTTGCTAATGACACCCTTAATGCAATGCCATTAAAAATTTTGAGCTGCCACGCCCCCTTTTCTCCTGAGGGTTAACCAAACGTTTTCACTTTAATGCCATGTTTAAGGCATTTATTCATATAGTAGGGTGTTGTAATTCAACATAAGTATAGAGACATATAAAATCAAACTATTCTGAAAGGGGCATCATCATACTACTTTTAACAAAAGAGCTACTGCGTTACAAAGTTTGTTATTTAACTGCAATATCACTTACGCGCGAGAGCGAGACAGAAACATACAAACACATGTTCGAACGTTTTCGATGCTTGTGTGGCGACAGCGCTGCCGGCAGACGCTGTGGCGACAGCGCTGCCGGCAGACGCTGGCCGCGCCGAATACACACATACATACATACATGCATACATATAATTTCAAACGAATGTGTGTTTGTATGAATAATATGTAAATGCTGATATTCGGAGAATTCTTGAAAGTGGCGCGTGGTGCAACTGATAGAGTTTGTCTGAGGTTGTAGGTTCGAATGCTGGCAATGCGAATTGTTAAATTATTTTTTTTAATTTCAATTGAAATTGAATACAAACTACTATGAGAGTACGGGGTCTTTTATAGTCGGCTCGGTCGACTGTAGCCTTTCTTACTTGTTTTTTGTTGGTTTAAAGATACACCTTTTATTTGTTGCTAACAACTAAACACTCGTCCAATACCAACTGACCAGCAAAACTCTGGACAGGGTGTGGCAAACAGGTAACACAAAAAAAAAACACCTTTACTCTTGTTGTCGTTGTAATTTTTGTTGTTGTAGTGAACTTTTGCAGTGAACTTTTACACTTGCTTGCACGAACTTTAAGTGCATTTTTCTTGCACCTTTGCACAAAGGTCACCCGAAAACTTTTTTCGTTTTTAATTTGTGGTCGTCCCTTTTTTATGCCACGTAAAAAGGTTTACAGTGGGGTAACCCACCAAAAGCTGGCTCTTTGCAGCATAAAATTCAGCATCATTTTGTTTTCATCAACATTAAATGTAGGAAAAGTCTTAATAGTTTTATAAAAATAACTTTAGTACACTTTACTATCAATTTTACTTTCATTATCAGCTATTTTCTTAACCCTTTTGCAATTTTCTCCTCACATTTCCTTCAAATTTTAGTAGATAGTTTAGCCATTTTAAAGCTAATGTTTTTTTATGTACAATAAATAAGCCAAGTTCACGCGGTATTCATTCGTCGAGCCTTGTCTTTCACCAACTCCTTGCAGCTCATCTTTTTAAATCCCCATTTTTTGTCAGCTCGACGCCATTTTGTTACTTTATTTAAATGCTCTTAACCGTTATATTTACTGTATTTTTAGACCCCGTACTCTAAAAAAGAGTATAGGGGTCTATTAGGTTTGTCAGAAGCGAAATGTGCGTAACAGGCAGAAGGAGGCGTGGCCGACCCCATAAAGTATATATATTCTAGATCAGCATCAACAGCCGAGTCGATATAGCAATGTCCGTCTGTCCGTCTGTCCGTCTGTCCGTCTGTCTGTCTGTCCGTCTGTCCGTCCGTCCGTATGAACACCTGGATCTTTTAAACTACAAAAGCTAGAGACACCAAATTTGGAATGAAAGTCCGTTATTTTCGCGAGCAGATCAAGTTTATTTCAAATTGTTGCCACGCCCCTTACCGCCCCCGCAATGAGCAAAAAACCAGACACACCTCGAAAAAAATTTACTTTTAGGCCAATAACTCAGTAACTATGGCACTTAGGAACACCATTTCTGGTAAACAGGTTGCTAGAGACATCCTTAATGCAATGCCATTAAAAATTTTGAGCTGCCACGCCCCCTTTTCTCCTGAGAGTTAACCAAACGTTTTCACTTTAATGCCATGTTTAAGGCATTTATTCATATAGTAGGGTGTTGTAATTCAACATAAGTATAGAGACATATAAAATCAAACTATTCTGAAAGTGCCATCATCATACTACTTTTAACAAAAGAGCTACTGCGTTACAAAGTTTGTTATTTAACTGCAATATCACTTACGCGCGAGAGCGAGACAGAAACATACAAACACATGTTCGAACGTTTTCGATGCTTGTGTGGCGACAGCGCTGCCGGCAGACGCGGTGGCGACAGCGCTGCCGGCAGACGCTGGCCGCGCCGAATACACACATACATGCATACATATAATTTCAAACGAATGTGTGTTTGTAAGAATAAAATGTAAATGCTGATATTCGGAGAATTCTTGAAAGTGGCGCGTGGTGCAACTGATAGTTAATTTAATTGTTAATTCATTTTTTTAAATTTCAATTCTAAATGAACATATAAAATTAAAAATTTTAAATTTCATTCGAAAATTTTAATTCAAATTGAATACAATTGCGCACTACCATGGGAGTACGGGGTCTTTTACAGTCGGCTCGATCGACTGTAGCCTTTCTTACTTGTTTACCTCTTTCTCGCTTGCTCCGACTCACGTTAAACATTTTTGCATATTCAGCAAAAAGTTGCAGCTCAAATGGAAGTAAAATAAAATTAACAAAAAAAAAAAAAGAAGAGAAAAACAACAAAATAAAATAAAAGAGGGAACTTCAAAATTAGTACAATTAAGTTTAATTGACGTAGTTTTTAGTGACGCCAGAAGAGCACTACATGGTGACACGGATTGGACAGTTCTAAAACTATACTCCACTGGCTTATGTGTGGGGAAAGGGGGGAAGTGGGGGTTATTGGTGGTGAGGGGGGGTCTGAAGCATTAACAAGTTCATAATGGCGAAATATGCAATTTGAGCTGTGCTCCTTAACAACAGTTGGACACTTGAATGGCAACCAATTACAAAGTGTGCAAAACTTACCCCAAAGGGGGCCTAAAGGGGCGTAGGGGGTGTGTCGCGTAGGGTATCATAACAATAAGAGTCGTACAACGATATGATATGAACGATTTGGGGGTTGAGTTTGGTGTTGTGCTTGTGGCTGAGTAGTGAGAGCATTTCCAAGCAAAGTAGCGATTTCTGTTTTGTTATCACGTTTTATAGCTGCAAGTTCTTTGACAAATATGGCAAAAGGAATGAGGAAAAGAGAGAGAGGGATGAAATGGTGGCTAGAGTGCGCTGCATGATGAAAGGCAGCTGACACGAGTGGAGCACATCATTAGAGAACAAAAGAGTTCAACACTTTGGGGAATTTCGCTTATAAAAGCAGCGAGACAAGTGCTGCCTGTTAACAGTGCAAAAGTATCGATAAATCGATAAATATATACAAGCAAAAACGAGCACAAACGAGCACAAAAATAAACATTTTTATGCCCTAGAGAAGCTAGTTAAATAAATGCTAAAACTGCACTGCATCAATTTGATAATAATGCATAAGTGTCAACATAAATCGAAGTATTTTCATTTCATTAACAGTGTTTGTAATGAGTTTTGTAATCTAAACACAACGGGCACTTAATCACACACCTTTTCCCACATAAATAATTCCATAAAGTAGTTTAATTCAAAGCAGAATTATGAGTTAGACAAAATAGGTAGTTTTCGAGCTACTTGTTACTTCTAAAGTTAACAGTTGATTTATCTTTGATTGCCAAGCATCGAGCAACCAACTTACAAAATGCCACAGCTTAGCTAATAAACCTTGAATAAATTCTAGTAGCAGTTAAAAAGAAAACGAAACTTGTTCTATTTAAATATAACATAACATAAGAGTCACAATTTGCTAATTCTGAAAAGTTTTGGTTTCGCATTCTCTCAGTGTTCTCACAGTGCACTGTGGTCTTAGCCATTGTCTTTTGTATTTTGTCACTAGTCTCTGGTTCTGGTCTCTCTGGTCTTCTCTTGTTTGTTATTTGTTATTTGCTGTTCTGTGCGCAGTTTCATTCATTACAACAGCACAAAAATTGGCATTGTTGTGACTTCTTCATTTGACTGCGGCTTCTGAACTTGTTTTTCTTGCGTTTTTTTTTGTGTTTCTTGTGCTTGTAATCTGTAAAGTCTGCATTGCTTCAAAATCCATTCGAAAAACAAGAGACACAGACACAAAGACACAGATATGGCATGTATATATAGTAAGTATATTTGGAGATTTACTTGGGAGAAGACAACAACCCCGAAAGCCGAGACAAATGTCTCAAACCAACGCGTAATTTCCTTCTTCTGTTTTCTTATTTTTTTTTTTTTTTTGTCTTGAGCTGCTCATTTTAGTACCCCAAGATGGGGGATGGGATGGCTTGCTGATGGGGTGCGTGGGCGTTGATGGGCGTGCCGGTACGTAGAGCCCAAAAGGAAGTTTACTTTGTCGCAGTGTCATTTATTTTGGCATTTTTGCTACTGACGTTTGTCGCTGCTGTTGCTGCTGCTTATGACATTGTTGTTGTTGTTGCTGCTGCTGCTGCCACTGCTGCTGCTTTTGTCGTCATCATAATAATCGTTAGTTTCGCCTTTCAGTCACACTCATTGGGTGTCCCAAGTCGCTTTGCTTACCCCCAGCACCCCCAGTACCCCACTCTGCTTGCGAGTTAAGAAAAACCCCAAAATTTCTGTGTCTGTCTCTTTCCCTCTGTCTCTGTGTGTGTGTGTTTGTCTGTTTGCGTGTGATTGTGTGCGTTTTTATGACTCTTATCTGCTGTGTTGTTCCAGCCAACACTCTGCACCCTCTGCCCGCTTCACTCCCGCTCCCCCAACTCCTTCTCCACTCCTGAGCTCAGCCCAGCTTCGTCATCAAGCGCAGTGCCTTATCCACGCCCCCCTTCCCCTGCCCCTTTCACAGCAAAACCCATCTCCTGCTTCTGTGACTCCCCTTCCACCCCGTCCTCCTGCCCTTTACCCAACCCCCTTCACTCTGCACCCATTTCGCTCTTGTATTTTCCACTTTTTGCATTGCATATTTCAAGGCGCAATTTTTTCGTGTCAATAAAATAAAATCGATATTTTCCATGTCGCGTCGTTTTGGATTGTTGTAACGTTGTTTTTGTTGTTGTTTATACTTCTGCTGCTTATTTACTGCGGTTGTTGTTGTTGTTATTGCTTTTATATCAATTCAAAGAGTTCAACAACTTTGTGCCATTTACACGAATTTCTCCGCAGTATAAATTCGCATTTTGTCTGCCAGCGACAGTCGCTTGACCTGAACAAACTTCAAAAATACACTCACACACACACACATACACACACACAAGCACACCTGTTTGACTCAGTGTTGTATGCACATGACATAGAACCCTTTGGGCTACGTAAGTCAAAGAACCTTTATCAGCTCTAGTGCTTCAGTTCAATTCATTGCAGCCACAGTGCAGCGTCGCTATGACAAACAGTCTGTGTGCGCTGCTTGAATTATGCTTTACGTATTTCATCATCAGTTGGTTTCGTTTTGAGCACGTTTCACTGTACAAATTAAAACACAAAATGCTAGTAAATTGTGTCAATTTTTTAATTAAAACAGCAGCAACAGCACGAACGCATTGAACTCATTTGGCTGCTCCACTTAGTACCGCACGCCAACAACAAAAAGAGTCGGAACAACAACAACAACAACAACGACTACGGTTACAACAACAAGAAGAAGCTGAACAACAACATTGTAGCAGCTGCAAAATGCGCACAAATTAAAAGTGTATAAAAGTAAATTTGAAGCGTATTTAAAATAAATAACAGCAGAGGCAGCGGTGGCAGAAGCAGCAGCCGCAGCCAAAACCAAACCACGCAACAACAACAACGACAACGCTAACAACTGTAACAACCCCACGCAACGCAGTTATACAATGACCCAACTTTGGGTTAGAAGAGCCAGCGGGAGACAGCGGGGAGTAGTATGTGTGTGTGTATCGCTGTCGTCGCCATGCAAAAGGGCCACGTAACTGTCAGCTTTGAATGCCAGCAGCAACAACACACACACACACACACACACACACATACACCCACGCACACCAACAAAGCGAACACCATACAATTTTCAGCTAACGTAAAATGCTAGAATAACAACAACAATGCCAACAAAATCCTGTAGCGCCTTGAATGAATGCTTGAAATTGGTTTTTTGTATTACAAGCGCAGAAAAGTATACTACAAAATATTTCACAGGCACACACACACGCACACGCACACGCACACGAAAATGGAATGTAGTGGTTGGATAGGAATTCGTAGGGAGTGTAATTATGTGTATGTGTGTGTGTGTGTGCGTTGTGGGTCGGCGATTGTGTTGCACAGGTAAACCGAAATAAATTTGAAATAATTTGTGTGTAAAATAGACGAAAGCTAACTTGAGGCTGCCACAAGCTAGAGCTCAGCTAAGTTGCGGAAATTGCCGTAAAATTGGTGAGTTTGTGTGTGTGTGTAAGCTGGTGTGTTGTGGTCAATACTGTGTGTGGTGAATACTGCCGGCAGCACTGTAAACGTTCGCATTCAAATCGCAAATTCACCACAGAGCAAGAAATCTTTACCTTACCAGGCTGCCCAAAATGTATTTCACAACAAGGCCACAAAAGCGACTGAGTGAAAGGGCAAACGCACTAAAAGCAGAACAAGAGAGTGAAAGAGAAAGACAGAGAGAGAGAGCGAGTGAAAGAGTGAGAGTGTGGGCGAGAGTGCTGTATGTGTGTGTGTGTGATGAAGCCCTGGAGGCTCATAAGCAGGCACAGATAAAGCGCTGGCATTAGCAACTCTTGAGAAAGTTGCGCTGCGCCAAAGGCGCTGAGGTAAGTATACACACACACACACACACACACACATATACATATATATATTTGTGAGTGAGTGTAGCTGTGTTGCCACTTCAGCTTATTGAATGCCAGCACAAACATATTTTTGTGTTAAATGTTACATAAGTTTTCTAAATTCAGAAACAACTCGAAAGTTACTTTCTCATAAAAAATTCAATTTAATATACATTTAAATGAACTAAATTAACTCTATATTTAGCTATATAAGTATATATATGTTAAAGTTGAAAAACTTGTACTCATTCGCTGCTAGCTGAAGCTGCTTACGAAATAATAGCAGTTTCATAAGTGAAAATTGGCAACGCTGCAAACAGCTGTTAAACTAAGTTAACCAAATAAATGGTTTATAATATTTTGTCTATTTTAACTCGTTTACAGCTATAGTAAGCTGGCTGTAAGTAGCCAGAAAATCAATAACTCTGTATTTATTTTTATGTTTAAATAATTAAGACTCAAAAATATGATTTATATTTTTTGTGCATTTCAACTTGTGCTCAATTGTTTACAGCTTCAGTTAGTTGTCATAAAGTTGCCAGACTGTTGCAGTTTCTATCGTGAAAACTGGCAACACTGGAATATATGCTCAATTGTGTACAGCTGCAGTTAGTTGTCATAAAGTTGCCAGACTGTTGCAGTTTCTATCGTGAAAACTGGCAACACTGCAATATATGCTCAATTGTTTACAGCTTCTGTTGGTTGTCATAATGTTGCCAGACTGTTGCAGTTTCTATCGTGAAAACTGGCAACACTGCAATATATGCTCAATTGTTTACAGCTTCAGTTAGTTGTCATAAAGTTGCCAGACTGTTGTAGTTTCTATCGTGAAAACTGGCAACACTGGAATATATGCCTGTAACTTAAGCTGTAGCAGTATTGAACTAAAAGTGTTGCCACTTAGTCACTTCTCACTTCTGCTTTAATCCCCCAAAATTCTGACAGCAAGCAGCGCAAATTATTGTCCTACAAACTGACTGACTGACTGACTGACTGACAAGGACACTCATTTGCATTCATATTTAATACACATGCCATTTGCACTTTGATTTCACTGAATTACACACCCTTTAATCCCCAATCTCCGGCGTTTTTCTTTGGGCAAAAGTAGCCTCTGTAAAATGGATTTTCATTTGAATGACTTTATTTAAGATTTCGTTTAAGCGATGAAACTTTCGTAGCAAACTCTAAAATTGAAAACTTTTGTATTTTATATTTTAGGACCTACAGAGATGAAACAAGTCAAAGATTACCCTTCCAACAGCTACCCTGTGACCCCTGACTACTGGCCTCGTGCTCACCTTACAAAGCTCCACGCCCCCCACCCCCCATCCCTTTCTCCGCCCACATTTTGCATGCTAACAAATAAACTCGTTTCAATTATGGCGCAAGTGGAAGTGGAAAGAGCCCCAAAAAAAAAAGATCATAAACTAAAAGCGGGAAATCCCGTTTCCGTGTGCACATTACAATCTCTCTGTCTTATGCTTTTGCCTTTTCTTTGCTTTATTGTTGTTGTTCTTGTTGTTGCTGTTGTTGTTGTTGCTTTTGCCATGCCATTGCCACATTTCACATTTCACTTCTGCCGTTTGAACCGTTCGCAATAAACATGAGAAATATTTTCCTGCCCAAAAATTATTTCAGCTTTGTAATTTCCTATGCCAGCAAGCGAAGGGCCCAACGAAAAAGGGAAAAGGTCAGAAGAGAGAGAGGGGGTGGGGAGGAGAGGAGAGGAGAGTAAAAGGGAAATCAAGTCAAATGCAAATAGGCGAAATAACTAAACAGAAAGCAACAAGAACAGCAATACAAGCAAACAAAATGGCGAATCGTGCGAAACAAATGCCTCGAAATAAAAGGCAAAATTTAAATTAAAAAGACGTCGACATAAACATTTTGCCAACAGACACACACACACAAGCACACCCAAGCACACACAGTCATTCACAGGCCAAAAGCTGTTCATGAGCTGCCTTTTCCTTGGCTTAGGTCACTGCGAACCGTCAATAACAATAACAATGGCAGTTAAAGGTAAAGACAGAGCTCTTGCCAGAGCGTCGTTTTTCAACTTGTCACCGAGGCACCGTGCACAGTGGTGCAAAATTGTCTAGCACTGCAATTTATCGAAACAATTTGAATAAAAAACATTAACTTGTAAGTGCTTAAAGAGCAACACAAATAAAATATATATTACTAAACTCTGTTGATTTCAAATGGCTAATATTTTATACATAAATGCTTATTGTTATTTTTGTTACTCATAATATAAATTTATACATTTTTTAAATGAGCTTTTCTTGATTTTCATTTTGTTTATTTGGGAAAATCAGCAAAGCTTTAATAAATAAATACTTGTTATGAAAAAACTCATATAAAACGCTCATTAGGAAGCAGCAAAACATAACTAAAGCATTGTCTCAATCATAAATTTATTGTTAAGACAAAGTTCAGTTGATTTTGTATTTTATTTATGTTTAAAAATATGAAATGTTTATTATTAAGTGCTCAGCTTAGTTTTCCCAAGTTAAAACTAAATTATAGCATTTTATAAATAATTTAATTTTGTCATAATTTTTAGTTTCCTTTATTTAAATCAGTTCTAATTATTTTTACTATACTATCTCTGCCAGCAAACCGTCTAAATTATGTACCAACTTTAATTCTTACTTACTATTACACACTTGATTTAATAAACTACAATTTATGAATTGTAACTGTCAAATTATTGAAATCAATTAGTGTAAAGCTGTGGGATCAACTAAGCTAACAACTAATGAAATTCAAGCCATATTAATTAACGACAATTATCGATAAGTGCGCGCAATCAATCGATAAATAGCTAAATTCCACTCAGTTGTCAACGTCATCACTAAACTGTCAGACAAATTGAGTGGACAGACAACACTAAGCTTGGGTACAGTTTTTACAAAGCACACACTAAAACCGACATGGGCGGGTATGCGAGTGGGCGTGGCAGGGGTGAGAAAGTGAAGCGGTCGATAGAGCAACAAAATATAGTAAAGTCGGTTAAACGGACCCATCTATGAGTGCTAACCACTTCATTTTCCGTATCATTTAGATGGCATATTAAAAAGGATTGGCAATAAGTACTTCACAATTTTCTACCTCTCTACCACACGCTCTCGCATGCTCTCCTTTACACACACTCGTTTATTTCTTTTGGCAAACAAATTAACTTAACTGTCAACCGCAAAATCACAACAGATGCAGTCGCCACTCAATCACTGTGCGAGTATGTGTGACGCTTCAAGTGTGGTGTGTGTGTGTGCGTGTGTGTGGAAAAACTAAAGCGGCTGCCGACCCAAAAACACTGTATGTATATGTGTGTGTGTGTGTGAGCAAAGGGTTATATTGCTGACGATAAAAAACACTTTTTATGCCTTTGGCCTGAGCTCATAATATGACAGCCACCAAACAGCGTCCACTGCCTCCCACAACCCACGTTGAGCCTCTTTCGAACACTCAATATCAATAGCGCTTTATTTACGTTAAAAATCATGCTCTATACATGCACACAGTCGCACACAGTCGCACACATACGCTCACGCACACAGCCAAAGCGAATAAACAATTTTGTAGCATACTTTCAAGCGCCGACTAAAATGAAAAACACAATATTTTCCATTGTTGTTGTTGTTTCTTTACATTTTTGGCGCTTGTTGCAGTGCTGACGAAACTTGAGAGACACAAATAGCCAGTTAAATGCTAGAAAAAGCTAGCATCAATTAAATTAAGCTGGTAAAGCACAAAAAAAAAACATTTTAAGCACTACAATTAATTGATTGAAGATTTCTTAACGAAGTACAGTAATGTTTTTGTTCCCTAGCTTACATCAGAAACTTTATAGTTAATATAAAAGTTTAAAATAGCCAAATCTAGCTAGAAACTTGATAAAGCGGCAACACTGTGCTGTTGCCTGCTGTTTGCTTTTTGCCTATATTCGCAAAAAATATTTTATTTTTTGACGCTTTATTTATTTGCCAATACGTCACACACACACACACACACAGACAGTGGGCTGTAAGCTATATACAGTGGGCGTGCCAGAGGCTGCTGCTAAAGGGGAACTTGGGAAAATTGAGAGAAAACTGCTGGGCATGGGATGCAGTCTTTGATTTGGACAGTTTTCGAGTGCTTTCCAAAATAGAATAAAAGCAGAGAGAAAAAATAAAGGAACAAAAGAAATGGAATGGAAACGCCAAACCCTTAGCCCCACACAACCCCTCAACCCCTCAACCCAACTGTATGGCCAAACAAATGCCGTTTTTCCCCATTGCCACTGTGCCCATGACCCAAGAGGCTTTCGATTTTAGTAAATTTATGATGCTTGCTGGAAGATCGTCTAGTATATACACATAAGTATGTACAAGTCTGTGTGTATGTGTGTTTGTGTGTGTGAGTAGGTGTCTCTGGGCATCGTTAAATAGCAATGGGCGGGGTAGGCGGTTGAGGGGGTTATACATGACCCTGGCGACAGGAGTTGTTTGCTGCTTGGTTACTCATACGACACGTTCAAGCATAATCCAGGGCACAACAACATTTAATAATAATAAAATGAAATTCTACAGCTAACCAGAGACCAAGTGAAGGAGAGCGAGTCATAGTAGTACTGGGTGTGGCAGTGGGCGTCAAGCGAATGCTGAAATGTCATCAAATTTAACGCCTGACTTAGTCTCAAGTGCCCCAGAAAGTAGAAAATAAGTTTCGTTTCTAGCAAAGACAGAGAAAATATACTAGATATAAAATGTATATGGATTTATATAGAACATAAGTAAGTATATGAAAAGTAGATGAAATTCGATAGCTAATCAGACACTGTTATCGATAGTCCGTTATCGATAGCGCGCGTGCCAAGCAGACGCACAAATCAGCACCTTAAATGCCAATTGAGTTTTATGACCATGCCCAATTTTTTACTCCGCCCACCCCCACACACAGCCCTTTCCACCTGGCTGCTGGCACATACATGCATGCTCGCCAGAGGGCGCCAGCGTGCGCTAAAAAAATATGATTACTTTTAGCTCTGCTGCTGCTGCTGCAACACTAACAATTTGTCTTTGCCCCCAAGTACTGCAGGGACATGGCATGGGGTGTTTGGAGGTGGGTTTGGGGCTCGGTTTGGTATATTGCGTCTGCTACCGTCATTGTCGCATACAAGTGGCACATAATGTGCCATGCCATGCGCTGCATGCCACATGCCACATGCCGCATGCCGAGACATGATGATATTCTGTGCGTTGTTCCTGTTGTTGTACTGTCTGTGCCACACTTGAAATATTTAAACGATAAAATAACTATGCATGTGTGTGTTAGTGTGCGTGTGTGTGCATGTGTGTTAGTGTGCGTGTGTGTGCCGTGTGTACTTGTGCCTAATAGAACCCAAGTGACAAAGGCATGAAAACACAAGCATGGACAGCAAAAGAATGAGACAGCGCTATGTTTGTATAATAGTTAGCGAAGGAAAGAGAGAGAGAGAGAGAGAGGGGGAGAGAGGGAGACGGAAAAAGAGTGAGACATCCTCTTGTTGTTTGGACTTTTGGCCATTAACTTTTTGCCACAGCTGTGCATAGCTGGCAAATTTTAGCCACAAAATAGCTGAGTTTAATAGAGCCGCCCACGCAGCCAACTCACTTGCATGCTAACAGCAAGAGCAGCAGCAGCAACCACAGCAATGCTAACGACAACAGCAGCAGCAGCAGCAGCGGCAGTAACAACAACACAAACATTGCAAATGTGTGAGTGCATGAATGTGAGACATGGCAACAAACACAATTACAGTTGACACCAAGCACAAACACGCACAGCGAGAAAGAGAGAGAGAGAGAGAGAGAGAGGGGTGAGGAAGGGGTACACACACATAAGCAAACATCACTCGCAGCTAAGTATTATGCGCCGCAACGCATACAACATTACTAAGCCCAGTGTGGAGAGCATAATGAGTTTGTTAACAACAAGTAACGAGCACAAGAGTACAGAAAGAAAGAAAGAAAGAAAGGTGAAGAGTAGAAGAAACAGAAACAGCAAAAATTTGGCTGGCCATAAAAATAATTTCAAAACATTCTCAATACTTTTACAATACGTGTTTTTTAAGCCAGCTTTTAATACTTTTCTAGAGTCCACTTCAGAACTAACCAACATTCGATATAGTGCTTGGTATACCAAAATTTTGTATTTTATGCAGCTTTGCTTGACTGGCACAGGGTATATTACAAACTAGTTAACCCCGCTAGACTTAACTGACTGTATATTGGAAAGAAGAACCAAAAGGCAAAAGATGGAGAAGTAGTTGAAGACGAAGACAATGGAAGGACAACAGCGTTTGGCTCGTTGGCTCGTTTTGGACATGGCTGGTTATGTGTCAGCCAAGCGCCAAAAGTGGCAAGTGGCAAGTGGCAAGCCGCAAAGTCAGCACGGCCGGCGGCGAAGAAGACGGGCGCAAGGCAAAGACAAGAAGCAGGGGCCATGCGGCATGCGATACTGCAAATGCCACAGGCGACACACTCAGTCACACACAAACACACACGGGTACACACACTCACACATACAGGCATATTTATATTTACATTCCTCAGAGCTAAGCTTGAAAATCTGTTTCAATTTTGTGCTCTTTGTCTTTTTGGCACTTACTCACAGTCAGAATTTGAGCTGATTTTGTGAAGACGAGCAGAAAATGTGCAAGAGAGAGGGAGAGAGAGGGAGAGAGGGGAGAGGGGGAAAGGGGGAGAGACAGGGAGAAAGACTTTCAGTGCACAAAAAAAACATTCATCACACTCACATTACAAGTCTGAATGTGTGAATGAATGTATGAATGCCAGGCAGAATAAATGAATATTTGATAACACATTCATTTCATAATTGCAGCATATTTCTGCCTAGTGCTGACAGTGGGAAAGACCATGAAATATTACACTAGACACACACACACACACATGTGCTAAAGATAAAAGTATTTTTAAACTCTGATTCCATCACTTCCACTCACATCGATTGGCCAACTGAAGCAGCTCAACTTACGCACAGCAAATGCTTCAGTTGACAAGTATACGCACTGTGAACTATCCCTGTGCTACTAATATATTCAATTTCCAGTTCGTAATCAAAACTTTCGATAATTCGCTGCTTGTAATCGATAGCACTTACGACCTAGCCTAACCTTAGGGTTAACTGCGCTTTAATGACCCTAAAAACGATTTATATAAATAGATATGAATACAAATTGCTCTGATTTATTGTCGTGCTTAATTGTCCTTATACTCTCGCCCATTAGCCTTGTTGTTGAAGAAATGAAAGAAAGGATTTTTATTGTGCCAGAGCTGTCGTTATAAAAATAGCTAGATTGGTAAAGGAATTTTCAAAGAATTACGTTTGAAAAGCTTTAAATTGTCTTAAAATTACTTAAACAAACTTCTAAAACATAGCTAGTCTCTTAGCTTAATACACTTTATAGTTTTTCTACCACTTGCTTATATCTAGCTTTTAATTCGCTAAAATGACAGCACTGCTCTACCTCTTTCGGTCCCACTGCTTAGTTTCTGTCTCTTCATATCCCTTTGTCTGTCCATCTGTCTCACTGTCTATCCGTTGGTCTATCTGTCTGTCTGTCCATCTGTCTGTCTGTCTGTCTTTGTATATAAATTTCATTATCTGCAAACGCGGTCATAAAATTTGACATCAAGTCAATTTTTGCAGCACAAACCCAAGCAACTTTACCCATTTCCGACCGTACTCGTCTACCACTCACATATTCATTTTTCTTTCCTCCTTCTTTTTTGTCGTTTCGCGCCATCCCCACATATATATCTCTTCTCTCTCTCCCTCTCTCTCTCTCTTTTTTCTTGTTGGCTGTACGAGTATTTTGAATGAATGTGCAAATAAAATTTAATTTAATAGCAAATTTTATGTCACAAATATTGCGCTTCACTTGAAACAGCCAACATGATCCACACACAGACACAAAGCACACACACATGTGTATGTATTCCAACTCCTCCATTCCCACCCCTGTAGCTTACACACTTTTATGACCCTCAAATGGTTCGAAGCGCGTTGCTCTTCGATTTTGACAAGCGGCTCACGCCCAGTCCGCCTACCCCCCTCCCGCCCTTCACCTACGATTCCCGTTGTGCTGATAGCCAAATGGGATTTGGGGAATACGCCAAGCTCGGTGTCGAGCATGATGACGAAAATGGCCAAAGGCGTTCGTATTAATGTGTCAAACTGAAGTTGAAATTGGGATTGGCCTTTGATTTTGCTTGTTTTATACCCGTTAACCTTTGAATTAAGGTATATGGTACTGATACCGATAAGTATACCGTAAAACACATTAATATTTATTAATTTGTTCATGCCAACTCTACCAATTTTCCATCTATCTTAACACCCGATAACATCAGCTTATAGGCCAAAGTTATAGCTAGTCAAAAATAACTGTCAAACTACTCGACATTTTGTTTATGGCATCATTTGGTGTCATTCAGCTGATACAGGGTCTTTTACAGTCGCCTCCAGCTGACTGTGCCATGCCGCAACTAGTTTGTTCTGCTGGCTTTTGTGCCGTCGAGGCCAAGTGAAGTCATTTCCCAGAATTGAACCCAAAAAACTCAGACTGGCAAAAAAAAAAAGGAACCCAATTTCATCCAATTCAAAATCCAATTCAAGCAGCAAATGAATCCATTTCGTAGTATTTTTAATGACATTTACTTAACGCACTTCAGCACGAAGCTTCATTACAAGAATTTATTTATTCTAATGAAAGGCGAACGAAATACAAAGAGTGAAGAGAGAGAGGGGGAGATGGGGAGACGGAGAGAAAGGGTCAGAGCATGGGAGGTGGAAAAACCCAAGCAAGCGAAAACTATGCCAATTGAAAAATAAGCCAAACGAGAAAAGGCAAAAATGTGGAAAATGAATGGAAATGGAAATGGAATTGGGAGTGGGTGTGGGTGTGGAAGTGGGAGTGAGTATGGACTGGGCAAAGTCGACGCAAGGCAAGCCAGTATAGTCCGAAAATGCAATATTGCGATTTTATAACACAAATTGCTTATAATCACCCAAAAACAACAACAGCAAAACAAAAACAGAGCAAAAAAATGAAATAAGGAAAAACGGAAATGCACGTTGTAATGGCCTGGAAGTGGCCGCACAAGGCGTGCCGAGGAGGGCGTACTGGACGCAGGGGGCGTGGCAGCAGCAGCTGCTGCTGCTGCGTTAACTGCTCCACGGGTTGCCCATTTTGCATGGGAATGGCATAAAAATCATATTTCCGTTTTATTATTTGCTGTTAATGAAAATGCAAATAAAATTGGATTTTCCATGCCGCACACAAAAAGCCAGCTAAATAAAAAGTTGTTGCTCTTTGCCCAGAGTGCTGGGCGGTGGGCGGTGTGGGCGTGGCAGCTACTAACAGGGAGGCTGCTTCAAATGTATTTCCTGGCGCACATTTCAAATAAACATTTTGGTTATCATCATCAACGTACTTTTTTTTTAGCTTCTTTTCATTTTGTTTTTTATATTTCGAAAACCAACGAATATTATTTCTATTGCCTGTGTGTGTGTGTGGCTGTATGTGTGTGTGTGTTTAGAATTAATTGGGTCACGTAATTAGCAGCCTGTGTGTGTGTTTGTGTGTTTGTGCTCTGGGTTGAAATTTGATTATTTGCATTTAAGTGAAGCGTTTTATGGGTAGCAAACAGAATGAAAATATAACCTGGCCAACAACTTGTCCAACAACCTGACAACCTGATTTGGGGAATTGAAAAGACATCCCAATTCCCAAATCGACTTGAAAATGCCTCGAATTACACGATTCAACGGGAAATGTGACCTCATGCCATCGTGCCTGTGGTATTTTCATTCTGGCATTTCATTCATTTCCTGCTCAACTCTAGAATTTGGATGCCGCTGAACAAGCGGAAAGCTGGGTCCCCCTCCCCCCCCCCCCACACACACACACACACACGAAAACACGCTGGGAATAAATTATCAAAATTCTTTTCGATATTTCTATGACAGCAGATGAAACAAATCTAATCAAAATTTGCATACTCAAACCCTGTTTGGCAGACACGTTTTGTCAACCTATGACAGTAAGTGCGAAATGTACTTTTATTTTTATTTGTCGAGTTCTTCAATTACGATTCCATTCGCTTGTGGCATTAACCAGCTCACAGCGTGATTATCAATTAATATCAATCAAGTCTACACTGTTTTTTTAGCTGCAAATGCTTGCTTTAGTGCTCCGTTTGAAGTTTGGCAACAGCGCAGTTTGCTAACTGAAGTTTTTCTGCCTGCTTACTCACTAAAACCTGCATTTTGGCTGGCAATTAATCTTGGCCTTAACTCGCTTTACTACGCTTAAGAAGTTTCCGAGGCAGTGCTTTTATTTTAGCCATTTTAGCGCTAGATTTAGCTACTTTTATTTTAAATTGGCAAATTAAAATGCTTGTTCTAGCTTTAACTGCGCTCTGACGCATGTTTACACAAGATCTCCAACGAATGAAATGCAATCTGTGAAAGGATTTATCCACAGAATAGAATTATGCACATAAGTCAGCATATGCTTGTGCAAATCAAATAGCATACAGAATGTGTGGCAAAAATTAGATAAAACTGTACCATTTGTATGCAGGAGGTTAATAATTCATTCATTTATTCATTCATTTATGCGTCTATATAGTATATAGTGTGGATATATGTGCCGCATCGTTTATCTATTCGCTTATTTACAGCGAGCTTGACTAAATGAGACCATTTCCTGGCCAAAAAAGCAGATGAAAAACTCTCAGTGGTGGCAAAAAGCACTTCAAGTGACTGAACACTCGACACATGGCTAATGACACCGTCGATAATGATGCCATTCGCCATTTTGTATACGTTATTTGCTATTTGCGATTCAGCATTCGCTATTCACAATTCACTACTCGGAATTCGGTATTCGGTATTGGGTATTCAGAATTCAGTGCTTGGCATTCGGTATTTGGAATTCGACATTTGCCAAACTGACAAAAGCTTCCGCACAACAATTCGCCTGGAAAAGTCAAGACGAGCTTCAGTTTCAGCCGTATGCAACGGATTGTCTTTCAACAGCGAGTACTCAAAGTCCCAATCCTTTGCCCCTGCCCAGCCACTCCCATCCAATCCCCTTTGTCGTTTTGGGTGCGACGTGACTTGTGTGAGACGATTGAAAAGTGCCAGGCGTCTTCAAATGAAATCAGCAAAACGAACTACTGAAAATGCCACAGACAAAAGGGATTTTACACTGCACAAAAAATATGTGTACTTGATAAATATAATTGAAATGTGTTTTTTATTTAATTTTTAAGCACATTTTTTAGTTGAAATTTGTATGTTTTTTGAATGCCCACATTGGGCTAAATATTTGGCACAACGAAATTGATTTCGTTTGGTATTGAATCTCTTTTTTTTTGCTGTGTAGACAGTGCACACCCGCTACAAACCACTCAAACAAATAATGCATGCGGCCAAAAGGAAGGTGTAAGTGGTTGGAAGCCAGCTTGGCAGTATGGCAGTACGGGGCTCATAACAAGAAAAGTCGTTCAGGCTCAGTCAACAAAATGCCAAATTCAAGCACCTGCCACAATTTCAGGTTGTCACGTTGTCGCTAACGCTTCACGTTCCGTGCACCGATTTGGCATCTTCCTTTGCCACCTTATTTTGATTTTTTTTTTTATTTTGGTAGCAAGAAACTTGCTTTCCCTATACGTTATTCGTATTAAATAAATACATACATATACGTCTATACGTATATTCATTTATATATTGGCTTTGCCAAGACGTGCACTGCCGAAATCGCGTCCAAAGGCAGCCCAAAAACTTTTCCATTTCAACTTGGCCAAGCGCCTTTAGTGCGTTCGCTTTTCTTTTCTTATTTCTTTTGGCTGCCTTTTGCCATGATTTTCCCCTACGGCTGAGTCTGCTCGCCGTGTCTCCTACCTCTGTTTGCATTAGTTACAGCCGCCGCGCTGATTTGTCGTGCCACTGTCTTTATAGTGAGTAAGTGTTGTAGTTTGAAGAGCACTTGTTTTTAACCTATAGCTATGTAAAAAATCAGAACTTAATCAGTTCTAAAGTTATGGTAGTTATTGATGAAAGAGAGTGGAGGGAACTCATTTGTTTCAAGTTGAAAAAGTATTCCTAGTGTAACTGCTTGCAAAGAGCTTTGTAAGTCCTTACGTTTTACAGGGTCTTTTAAAGTCTAGCACATTTATTGCCTACTCTTTTGTTCGGCCTGCAAAATGGCAACGCGGCGTTTCCCTACGCGTCTCTCTCACTCTCTTTCTCTCTCTCTTTGCCTCACACATGCTTTCTGTCCCTCTCGCAAACTTCTATTCTCTTTGGCTGTGTAACAGCTGTGTGTGTGTGTGTGTGTGTGTGTGTGTGTGTGTGTGTGTGTGTGTGTGTGTGTGTGTGTGTGTGTGTGACGCCGATTTGCTTTTTATGTCTTCCATTTTCAACTTGTCTCTGTTTCTCGACTTTTCTGCTTTCTCCTTTTTCCGTCTACACATTTATTTTTGTTTTCTTTCTTTTTTGCACCTTTTGCTTTGCTGCTTCGTTTACTATTCATTCTGCTTCATTTGCTCAATTGTGTGAGTCATCAGCATAATCATCTTCCATGCTAGCATCATTATCATCATTAGAAGTCTGTCCCTCTCTCTCCCTCTTACTCTTACTCCTTCGTCTCTCTTTTGCTGTCTCTGTCTAAATGCTCTGCTTTCTTTGGCTTTATCGCATATATATGTATGTATATCCACACTGTGGTTGGGTTTAGGCCTGAACTAAACTAAACTAAACTGAACTAAACTGAAGAGTCGTCACCTTGTGGTCGCCGCAGGATAAGTGTTGTTGACCCATGTGGCATGTAGCATGTGGCATTGGCTTCAGCCTCCTGCCCCTAAACACTACACCTCTACCAATATGAATACCTTTTGAGCAAGTCCAACACTTAACCTTAATTCCATGCCTCTGGCTTAGGCCAGAATTTGCCTCAATCTGCCAACATTTTCTGTATTTTCTGCTGTTTTTTTTTTGTGGCTCAGACTTTGGCTATCAACGGTGGGCCTGGAGCCAGCTACTGACATTAGCCTAAAACAAAGACAATGCGTTGTAGAGGGTAGCTAGTACAGGGGTGGCTTTCCAGGGGGGTGGTTGGGGGGGGTTAGTCTTTGTCAACGTTGAAATGAGCAAAATGCATAATCGAAAAAATCATTGAAGCGTAAACGCTTTGTAACTGAATCTGGGCAAGGATGGAGGATATAGAATAAAGGACACACGGTGAGGGAGGGAAAGAGGGGGGCGGGGGGGGGGGGCACAGGGCACTGGGCACTGGCGGCATGCCACGACCACAAAGTCAGTAGCGATGGACGGACAGACAGAGCATAAAACCAAAGCTGCACAAAACCAAATGACAAGAACAACACAGATAAAAGCAAAGAAAGAGGCAAATGAAAAAAGAGGAAATAAAGAAAGGAAAAAGCAGGGAAAAATGGAAAAAAAGAAGAAATGCTGAAATGAATCCAAAGCAAACGAGACGAAACGAAGCGAAATGAAACGAGTCGAGACGAGTTGAATCGAGTTGAAACGAGTTGAGTTGAGTTGAGTTGAGGATTCGAAACATCAGTGAAGGACACGGCAAACAAAGCCAAAGGCAGCGGCAAAAGGATTTCAGTTTTGTGGCACGGGAAATTGAAAGGAAGTGGGGTCAGTGCACAGACTACCCCTGATCCACATGTGTCTGTGTGTGTGTGAGTGTGTGGGTGTATGGGTGTGTGGACTATGACACCACAACTAATGAATGTGCACGAACAGCAAACGACAACAACGACAACAATCGATGTGAACATGAGCGAGGACGAGGCGAATGTGCACGAGAAGTAGCAGAAACAGCAGCTGAAGGGGCGGACTAAGGGGGAAGTGCACGAGGACAATCGTCAGTGATGCAGCAAACGACAACGCTGACCAAGTTGTTTGGCATTGCCAAGCCTGACAAATGCTGAAGGATTGCACGGTTGCCCACTATATTGTGGAATGAGGCACAACAACAACAACAACAACAACAACGGCAGGAAAAAAATAAAACAGTTTGATTTTCTGATGGGATGCCATACACTGCAAGAAAAAGCAGCAAACAAATGAGTTCAACTTAAAAAACGCACAAATGCTTAGACAAAACTATGCAAATTTTTAAGTAAATCAAAAGTAAATAAAAAAATTTATATAAATGCTACTAAATTTTGCACTGTGTAGGCGTACAGTGGTGGCGTACTACTGCATATACCATGCCGAGTGACCAAGTGCTTGCAATGAATGCAAACGCATAGCCGTGATTAAAGGCAAGTGGCAAACACAGTCAGCAGAGAACACAGATATAGATAACAACAACAACAATAACAACCACCACCCAGATCAGCAACAACAAGAAAAACAACAGCATCAGCAGCTTCTGGGCACGCACAGTGAATTCACTGCAAGGGAGCTTTTGTGAGCAATGCGTAGAGTTGTTCCCCGGAGAGACACAGTGATGACCCCACAGTGAAACCCTTGGGAAGGGTCAGTCGTTTAAATGGTTTGCATCGAACACTGAGCCCATCATTAGTGCACGACATGTTGGCGACGAGTTTTATAAGCTTTAAGAGACCACATCACTGGACAATGAAATGCAGCAAAGACTTGTTTAAGCTGAAGTTAAAGGACTCTAGAACTAACTTTATGCCAAGTAGAGCTAAATTTGAGCCGCTAGTCACATTATGATAGCCATTAAAAGCTCGATATTCAAAATAGACAACTGAAATATCGATTAAATCAAAGGAGTTGAAAGACATAGGAAAAGGTTTCTAAGCAATCGATTCAAAACAAAATTGAATTTGTCTGACTTTCAGAGCATACCAATACCAAAGTAGTTCATATTGAAAACAGCTTAACATTCAGTGCTTAACTCTTGTATTTTGCATGTAAAACAAGAAAGAAAAGTACAGTCGAGCGCGCCCGACCGTATAATACTCTCTGCATTTGTCCCGATTCAATCATTAAAATCGGTATCGAGATATTACAATGTGAATTACTTGCATTAAAACACGTTGAAACAAAAACAATCCAAACATAATCAAACACACATCTGTTTGTTTGTATTCGAATACACATACATTTGACAATATGTATATGATGCAAATATATATGTATGTATGTGTGTATTCGGCGTAGCCAGCGACCGCGGGCAGCGCTGCCGACACACAGGCAGCGAAAACGTTCGAACATGTGCTTGTGTGTTTCTATCTCGCTTGCACCTATGGGTTGATATTGCGTTCTATTATCAATATTGTAACGCTTCTAGTTTTCTTGTTTATAGTCCGATTTTAATGCGCCTTTCAGTATAGTTTAATATAGTTAGGTCTCCACACGAACTATATAATTACAATACTGTACGATACGAACAAGTTCGCCAAACCCGGCATTGAAGGTTCCAGACTTTTTTATCAAATGTGGGAAAAGTGGGCGTGGCAGTCCAAAATTTTAAATGGCAATGCAACTATGCCGTCGCTACGAACCTCCCGTTCCAGAATTGGTGATCATAGGTGCCATAGTTACTGAGATATTTGCCGAAAACAACAATTTTTTCCGAGGTGTGTCCAGTTTTTTGCTTATTGTGGGCGAATGGGGCGTGGCATCGAAAAAAAAAAAGATTCTTGTATTGACTGACTAAATATGTGATCGTTTGACACCAAGCTCGAACTTGTAGCTCTTACCATCTCTGAAATCTGTTTGTTCATACGGACAGACAGACAGACAGACGGACAGACGGACAGACGGACAGACGGACATGGCTATATCGACTCGGCTTGTGATGCTGATCAAGAATATATATACTTTATGGGGTCTGCCACGCCTCCTTCTGCCTGTTACATACTTTTGCACAAACCCAATATACTCTTGCAGAGAGTATAACAACCAAGAAAATCATCAAAATATCGTGTATTTAAAGTTGTTTTGCAATTTTGGCCAAGTGGCTACAGTGTAAATGGGCTTAAAGTGTCGCTGCGTCATTTTCCAACCACATTCACCCTCAACTTCTACCCCTAAACCATTATTTTTTTTTCCTTTATGCACTACCCCTGTTAGCCGAGTTAAATCGCATTGCTGTAAACATGGCTTAAGGGTGACTAAAGTTGAGCGACCAGCGAATTGACAACTTTCTGGCCTGCTAGTTGGCAGTTACCCGTTACCAGTTTACAATTGTTGTTGCCCCGACAATCAAATGGCCAAAGCGCAGTTATCTATACCCCTCAAACCACAAAAACCCCCAATCCCATACAAGCCTCTCTGCCCCCGGTGCATGACAGCCCCTTGCGGCCTGGCACACTCGTAACTATGGGAGCTTAAATATATATGTATGTGACTAGACTTTCTATGGGTTTGTGCCCCGTATCGGTTGTTGGTCGTGCAGTTGTGCAGTTGTTCTCTCGTTGAGTTTGCTGCCTGGACATATTGCACTTAGTGTGTGCTTCGTGGCTGTCTGAATGCCGCATGAGTCAGACGACACGCGTGTCTCTTACAAAAAAAAACTCAAAAAAAAAATAAAATGAGTAACAGAAAAAAGTACGTAAAACCCACAGCGCAAGCAGCAGAAGAAGAATGAAACGAATATAATATAACCAACAACAACAACAAGAACTTCCACTACAACAGCGGGAACGTTGAGTTGCTCTGATAACGTGCACGGCAATGTTGACGGCTCGCTGACTGTCGTTGACTGTAAGCATATAGCTAAGGGTAAGGATATGGCCATAGTCTACACTGGGCAACAATTTAAGTGGTTCTTTAAATCAATAAACTTTTATTTTTCTACTGAACTTATTTTTACAGAGATCCAAAAGGACTTCCTGGACTTCTTTTAAATTTACACAAAATGTCTTCTTTTCATTGACAAAGAATACAGCAAGTTAAACAGTGTACTGCATTTTATAATTTATGTTTATTTAGCAAGTCTTTTATAGCTAGTTTACCGCTAGCTAAAAGTTATTAAGAATCTAATTACTGCGAGCACCTAAAAGTATGCAGTGCTTTTTCATAGCGCAGCTACTAAATCTTTGCAATAACTAAATAAATAGTATAAAAGTGAAAAAACTAAAACATATGACTGCTTCTACTTAGTTAAAAGCTTAGTTAAGCAATGTTTATACAAAAAAATTCGATTTTCAGCTTAAGCCAAAATTCATGTCAAAAGTCAAAAATGAATTTTGCAAAAATGCGTAACTGACTTTGAGGGCAGATTTATTTGAAGAAAAATATTCGTACTCAATTTGTATACAATTGTTATTTTCAGTGCAAGAATATGAAAATGCAAGCAAACGCTGCAGTTGCATAAAGTGACTCTGACTGTGAGTACAACTACAACTGCTACAATGACTGTGACAGCCACAAACCTCTGCTCTGGGTCCCTCATAAATTGTTGTCAACAGCAACAGCCAGAAGTAGGAGGCGACACCGATGAGAAAAAAGAAGCAGAACATGAACAGCAATAACAACAACAAGAGTAGCATGAATAGCGGCATTAAAGTATCAGAGAATATATATATATATATTTATATATAGGGACTCAAGAGGGCGGTAAGAGCAACATAGCAAATTGCAGGTTGCATAGAGCAGCAATGGGTAACATTGAGAAGGGAGGCGGCTCCAATGGGCACCTGCAACTTGCAACGTGCAACGTGGGCAACCAGAAGCCGGGCTGGCTTATAAAGCAGCTTAAGCTTAATCCATAAACTCCCCCGCAATACTTCCAATCTTCTATTATTTTCTCTGCTTCGTTTTCTTCTTCTGCATTTCTTGTGCTGCCTTTAAGTGCTTGTGTGTGGTATCCCGACCTTACTCTTTTTACCCCTGAAACATTCACCTTCTTTCTTCACTGCTTTCCCTGTTCAGTTGGCCTTTCTCTAGTGCCTTCTCTGCTTCTCAATTTGTGTGGGTATGAATTTTATAGGGTTTTTGTTTTCTAGCCTTAAATTGCAAGTTCTTTGCTGCTGCATCCTATACTGTTCTATTCTGGTATGTTTGTATTGTCCTTTTTGATCAAATTGCTTCTGAGTTATTTAAGTGCAGTCACATTGATAAGGCAAAACACGTCAATTGCAGTCTCTACACTGTGCAAAATTCGGTTCAAGAAAGCTAAAAAAAATCATAAAAAATTAATGACTGCAACTCTGACTTTCTCAGCTTATTTTAGCCCATAGCTTAACTTAATAACTAATATAATTTTGTTATTAGTGACTAGAATTTAGTGCACTACTATTTTTTGTCAGTGTAGCAAACAAATAGTCATTTTTGTCTGAAATCATTCGAATAAGGACACAGTTTGTTAATTTGTCTGTCTGTTTGTGTGTTTTGTGTCTTTTGTGTGTTTGCTTATTGAATGTTTTGACCAACTTATCAAATGGCAAAACAAATTCAGGTAAGCAGGTGACTGTGTCAGAGACAAGCGACAGCAAACTTATATCTTGGCATTGCAATGCATCAAAAGTTGAAAGCGTTGTCATTAGTTAAGAGTTAAGTTTTATCTCAACACACACAGCCAGGCACACACACCTGCTCAGCGCTCCTTCTACTTTTGGGGGCTAAGAACCTGCCCACCACAGGTGGAGGAGGGCTACTTTCATATGCAAATTGGCTTGGTTGCGTGTTGTGTAAGTGTTGTGCCTGCTTTTGGGCTACCAAAACAAAAAAAAAAAAAAAACACTGTTCAATTAAGCCAATATTTGCGCACACTCGCGTATACGCTGTGTGTTAGTGTGCCTGTGTGTGTGTGTGTGCGAGGACAGTGGCAAACGGCGAGACCTGAAGCCAGAGTCTCTTTTGCCATGGCACATTTTTCGTAGCATTCTTTGCGGAGTCCGCTTAGACCAGACCCAAAACTGAGCATGTGTCTGTTTGTGTGTACGAGTGTGTGTGTTTGCGTGTCTCTCTGCCTCTGTGTCTGTGTGGGATACGTGTAGGGTAACGATAGGATTTGGACGGTATGACTCACCTGCACGGTGCCAAGAAGCACGACAGCGGCCCAAAGGCTCCGCAGCAACAAATTACGACGCAACGAGGCGCACATTTTTCGCACTTTTCTTGCTCTGTTTTCCAATTGTTTTCTCTCGCTTTTCGCTCGCTGTACGTTTTTCTTTTTTTTATATTTTTGGTTTGTTTTAAAATTTGTTTGGTAATTTTTTGAACGCTTCAATTTGTTTGTTGTTTGCTTTCGTTTCGTTAAATGTTCTTTATTTATTTTATTCGCACTTCGACTGTGTCCTTAAACGTTTTAGCTATAACAACAACGGCAACAATATAATTAACAACAATAACCATAATAATAATGCCTAGTTATTATTTTAAATTAAAAGAGAGTATAAAAATATGCACAGAGAGAGCACTGGTTGGTCTGTTGTTGCTGTTGTTGCTATTGCCACAAAGTTGATGCGTCGCGTTTCCTTTGCGCTGCCCCCAAAAAGTATGCAACGAAAATCGTCAACTATCAAGTGTACACATGTGTGTGTGTGTGTCTCAATGTGTGTGTGTGCGTGGTAGTATTTGATTGTAGAACGTAGTAGAAGCTGCTAAGAAGACGAGCAACACAGCCAAAGAACGTGTGGGAGAGAGAGTGAGAGAGCACGTTGGCTGTTGGGTAGCGAACATACGCCTGAACGTATGCTATGCCTACCACCCGTTACACACTACTCGCTACTCGCTGTTGTTCGTGTGTACTCGTTGTGCTTAAGACTGACACAACTTCAAGTTAAGGCATTTACCATAACACACTTGCTATATCTTAAGCAATCAATTGCTTGGTTTAACCGTAAAAGGCTAGAAAATGCTAGTTTAGAAATATAGCGAGCTGGTTTATTGTAATTTTTTTGCAGAAATTGTATGAAACACAACAGCAGTTAGTGCTTTTCGCATTGGTCTAGTCCACACCCCGCCAATATTTCACAAATTTTAAGTCACATTCTCTAGCTTGCTTGCTCTCCCGCTCTCTCGCCGTTGCTTGCGCTCTCTCTGTTCACTTGAATTCTAGAACAACTGCGCACGCACAATTGCAAAGCAATCACACGCACAAGGCTCTCACTTTGCTTCAACTCTCTCTCTCTCTCTCTCTCTGTCCTTCCACTTGCTATGTCTTACTCCCCACGCTTTCTTGTATTGCGCAAAACACACACACACACGCACATTAACACAAAAACACACAGCAATAAAAAGTAACAAGAAACTTAACGATTGAAGGCAGCACAAAACTTGAAAACTTTTGCAACACAACAACAATTTTTTTTTTTGGTTTTTTCCTTTTAATTTGCTTATCTTTGCTTGTGATTATTTTTTTGCACTTTGTTTCTCATTTATGTTTCTTTCATTTGCTTTCGTTACGCGCACAAGAAAAAAAAAACATAACCAAATAGAACAACAATTTTAATGCCGACACTTGAAGAACAGTAAAAAAAAATTACTATAGAAATGCGCTCTCTTTCTCTCTCAGTGTGATGTATACAACTACAACTTGTAGTCTCTCAGCTCTATCTCTCTGCTTTGTGCTCTCGCTCTCTGTCTGCGCTCTCTCTCTTTTGTGCGGATTCAGGTTGACAACCTTGTGCTGTTCAGTCACAGTTATGGTTCGAATGCGCCAGGAAACTTGAAGAGTACCTTGCGCTGCGAACGCTCACAAACGACTGCAAGCGACGCTGACTGCACGGATAACTCGTTGCCTATGCGGCTCTCCAACTGGACTCGGATTCGGACTTAGTTCGCGAACTCGGTACTTCTGAACTCGTCATCGGGTTCGACCTCGAACAGAAACTTGAAGCTCGTGTCGATTGCGCAGGCGTTTCCCACACGAATCGATATCGAGTGCGAAACAACAGCAAAAGGGGTGACTTTTGTGTGCGTCAGTGTGTGGGAAAGAAGGAGACAGTCTAAGTCAGTCAGTGCCAGAGCGTGTGAGTGTGTGTTTGCGCTTGTGCCTGTGCGTGTTGCTGTTCAAGTTGAGCTTTAATAGCAGCAGCAGGTGCTATGTGCTTTCAGGGCTGCAGCTTAAGCTTGTTTCGCACAGCGATTCCAGTTCAAGTTCCAATAGAGCATAGCGATAGCCCTCACTGCATGTATCGAATAAAACTAATTTTATTTATATTTAAATAGTCAATATAATATATAAAAATAAAATTTAAATACAAAAATTTAAGGAACAAATGTATGTAAGAATTTATTGTTTAAATCATTAAAAAGTAGAAATTGCAAAAAAAAATTTCAAAATAAGTTCATTTTGAGAGTTCTTAACATAAAATATTGAAATAGTTATGTTCAATACACTAGTACTTCAAAACAACGTATATGTCAAGGCTACTATTTATTTCCGTTAATTTTCTTTACAAATTTATAAAATAAAAAAATTTAACTATAAATTAAAATTGCAGGCATAATTTTTTTCAATTTTGCAGCCCTTGAAATCAATAAAGAATTCGAAAATACATATATGCATTTAACTTAAATACAAAATTAAATTAATATTTAGCTGAGCTTAAAAAGTAAAAACTAAGCAAAGGGTTGTTGACTTCACTATGCTTCTGTAGGGTTCTGTCTCGGCTACATTTGATCGTCAAGTGAGTGCTGTCTAAAGTAAGCACATTTCGTTAAGTTGCAAATGCTGAAAGCTTTTGTTAAGGAACGTTCCCAGAGATGTGTCTAAGTAAAAGCTTTTATAGAGCTTTTGAATTACAATTTAGATTTTTGTAACAGAATTCAAAATTTATTACTGGATATTCGTACCAAATTTCAAATATTCTAATTATATTAAGTTTTTCTTATAATTTTTTTCATTTTTCGTTCATTTAAAATAATTATTTATTTACAGTCAATTTAAAGAGTGTGTGTGTGTATGTGTGTGTGTCTATATAATATGTTTACCAACTGAAGGCCATTAAAAATTAAAATACAAAAAAAAAGAGTAAGTGTACAAACAGAGATGTATCGAAATTATTCTTAAGAGCTCCTATGAGTGATTCAACAACAAATATTCGTAGGCATAATCGAAGACCAGCAACATGATCGCACCACCGGGTCCCAGACGCATTATCTTTGGCACCAGACCCTTATAGAGAGCTCTGAAGCCCTCCTCCCGATAGACAATGGCAATGGAGCTGAATGTGCCGCGATATTTGATCTGGTTAACCACCGGCTGTGGGCCCTGAATGCGCGATTTGGCCACATCGAAGGGTATGTTAAAGAAGCAGGCCAAAGTGCCGGCCGTAAAACCAATGGCCACCTTACGCAGGAACTCCCAGGTATGATCCTTCGATTCGGGCACTACATTCTTCACACTGTGATAGAAACCAAAGTAAACCATGTTGAACACTCCATTGCGACCCATGGTCGCAGTCACGCCCTTATTCAGCCCCCTCAATCCCAGTCCATCGCGTTGTACAATCTCGCGTGCCACCGCAAAGGTGCTAATCATTTTCTTCTGGCGGTTCGCCTGCTGCGCCACCTTGACCACCTCGAAGGGATTCACAGCAATGGCCTCCAGTGTACCAGCAGTCAGTCCAGCCAGGGAAAATGTTAGCGGTGTCGGTGTTGGTGATCCGAACTGAAAGAATTGTTTTGTCTGCTCAAAAACTAGGAATTTAATGGCACGCTTGGGTGTCTCGGCCAAAATGGGCGGCATCAGACCCTTCCAGTACGACATGAAGCCCTCCTGGCGGTACATCTTGGCGAAGCAGTCGAAAACACCCGTGTAAGTGCCCTGTGAAGTAGGTAGAGGTGGGGTTTAGTTTGGGTATAACATTTCAAGTGTTTCATTCAGTTTTTTTATGCTATAAAATATATAAATGTAATGTAAAAATATAAACAATTTGTTTATTACACGTTTTAGGCCAAGAAATTCATTTAGCTGCTCTTTTTCTGACAGTGTATTCGTTTGGAAATAGTTTCTCTGTTACTAATTGTCTTTGTCAAAAACTTTGAAGTCCGTAAAGTCGTAAAAATCCGAATTTATAAATAAGATTGCAGTATACTTTTAGATATCATCTAAATCCTTAAATCTTAAACTATAACAGATTGAAGTCAGTATTCGGGTTTGAAACTGTAACAAGTAATTTATTTTGCCCAGAAAACTGAAAACTTAAAGCCAACATAATTTTAAGGCAATAACCGTTAAGTAAGCTTTTCGGCTACAACTGTCATAAGTTTTCTGTTACTGTAAGATATTGAAACCAGAGTCGACACAGATGCTAACCGATTAAACTTAAAGACGTTCTAATAAATAAGAAGATTCGTTTTACATGGAATAGAACAAACTACAAATTTCTAAAATGATTCACAAACAGTACAGAATTTATGCGATTTACAAAATAAAAGTTAAACAGTAGACAAAAAAAAAACTTTTCTCATGCATACAAAATATACAAAACTCCTCATATCAGTTGAACCGTTTTAAACTAAAAACGCACTCCAATCCATTAAAAAACTGTTTACAGGGTATCTGCTAGTGTGCACTCTCTCAGCCTCACACTGTTCCATTTTTGCTCTCCATAAAATTCAGCAATTTTTTCGTTATATTGAAAACTGCGTGCATTGTGCTCAATATTTTGAACACATTGCTAATTGAAATCGTTTGTGTGTGGCTGTGTGTGTGGTTGTGTGTGTGTGGCTGTGTGTGGCTGTGTGAGTGTGGCTAGTAGTGTGAGTATTTTTAATATGCATTCTGCAGCTATTTTAATAACGCGCTATAAATTAGTTAAAATCTCTTGCTAAATGTGTATAAAATCATTTTTTAGCTAAACATTTTTGAGCAGCAACAATTGGAAAATAAACGCTAGAAAACTGACAAAACTTTTAAAAATTGCAGATAAAAAGCTTAAGCTTAAATGGGTTGTTTAAAGAGCGATTAGATTAAGAGCAACATAAGCTAAGAAGTAAAACTTTCACTAGACGATTAAATCAGCTGATAACGCGAGCAAATGCACACACATGCATATGACCTAATGTGTGTGTGGGTGTGGGTGTGCTCATATAGACACACTCATCAGCTGTGCGTTTGTTGTGCTTTATCTAAATATATTTTCATTTTTGTTTGCTTGTCTGACACGCATTTATAGCAAGAAATAATTCCAAATGACCTTGACATGACCTTTCCAAATTTCTATGCTATCAGCTGGTTAGCCCAGCGCCGTACACATTAAAAAGTCTGAGGTGTTATCAATAGCTAAAATCGTAAATGATATTAGTCTGTGAAGAGGGTTACTTGAAAGCTCTACCACTTTACCTCTCTCCCTCTGCCTCTGCCTCTCCCACTCCCACTCTCTCTCTATCGCTTATTGACTTAAGCAACGAATCGATTGAAAGCTGCGCTCTCTTTGTAGCTTATGCTTTCGCTCGCTTTCTTAGACTGCGACGAATCACTTGAAAGCTGCGCTCTCTTTCAGTTTCAAGCTTTCGCTGACGCTCTGAGCTGCTCTGTTGACATTCGTTGCAAGCTTTTAGCGCCAGCTGATAGGGAAACACCAGGTGTATGGGCTTAGTGAACTTACCTCTGCACTTGCTGCACTTGCGGGTGTGCATTGAATCTGCATGCGTGTCTTGACCACGTCCAGGGGCTGCATGATGCAGACCTCGAGAAAACCGGCAGAACCTCCAGCGAGCACCTGGAAGGCAGCTCGTCTTGCCGGCGATATATCATTTAAGTTGCTCATATTTTCCCGATTGTACTTGCTGTCAAAACAAAAAACTGATTTCAATCACACTTGTATCTATGTTTACTTTTGATATGAATTACATGTGTCTACACAGAAACAAAAATATTGGATTAGGGTTCGAAATTCAAACTAAACAATGACAGCATTTTGCTGAATCTACATACTTGATTTTAAGTGGGATTGTTTCGGGAATACAAAAGTTTCAAATACAAATAAAAGTTATAAATTTTCGCCCTTCTCAAATTTTCTTTTCTGTGCAGTACAATGCATTTCACTTATGATATTGGCTAAAACTAAAGGGAGTATACATAAACAATTTTTTTGTATGAAAGCTTAATGCTCACTTGGTAGCTTATAGAATTTTATATCGACAACAGATAATTCCACAACGCACCAGAAAAAAAAATTGAATTGATGATAAACAAAAATTACGCTCCCGAAAAGAACAAACTTCGCAGCCGCCACGCGCTCCGACAACTCAATTCGCACTGAACCCGAGCAAGCGAATTGTATTCTGCAGCAAGCAGCGGGCAGAGCAGAGAGCAAAGAGCAGCAAGCAGCGGGCAGCGGGCAGCGGACAGCGCTACGGGCTAGCACAAAGGGGAAATGAAGAAAGAGAACAGACGTACGGCAGACATGCCGAATTGCTGCTGGTCAGAGCTTTCAATGACGCAGCTGGCGACAAATGTGAGATTGGCGCGTGCTTCATTGCTGGAAAAGCTTTCTTCTGCCGGTCAATGCTAGCAGTGAGCAGTGCTGTCGATCGGGTCTGATAAATGTCAAAAGCTCTTGGCAGCACAAGCAGACTGTTGTATTGTTGTTGCAAAAGCTTTACGTCAAAAGCTCCAGCTGCCAAGGACTAAAAACTAACCCATCATGTCTCGACTGATGGTTAGATAGGAAAACACTCTATTGATAGTTGATAAGCTCTTAATGGTGTCATAAATGTGCATTAATTGCTTGCGTTTCGATAACTGTTAGAAACAAGTGTTGTTTCTAAACAAAACAAATAGCAGTGCTTCTTACGATCAGTCTTTATCAGTATTGTTAGACGGTGTTATCTGAGGAACTTAGGACGTAGACTAAGCTGATAAAATCAATTTTATTTTATTTAGTTTAATTATATCGTAAGTTAAAAGATTTATTGATAAAGAAAAGTGAACATTTTTTAAAATCAGACCCATTTAGATCATCTTTATTTCTAAAACACTTCCATTCAGACCTAAAAATTGATTATCCAAAATACCATGCAAATTTACTTATAACTTTTATTAATTAAGTGATATTTGATACTTATATATAAGTTACTTGGTAAAAGTATATCAAACTTTTGAACATTGCAAAGCACTTTTTCACCAATCAAAAATGTCCACAATAATTTTCCTTAAAATTAAAAGTAATTCTAATTCTAAACTAATTAAGCGGAGTTAAATTTGAAATTATTATTATTAAAACTTAAAACTATTTTAAATATATTTCTTATAACATTCAATCTATCAGTTCCAAAATGAGAGTTTTGTTTTATCATTACCATTCATTAATTTCCACATTTGCTTTGTTTAATAAAAACTTATTTATTTACTAAGAAATGTTCCTATTCCTATTCCTATTCCTATTCCTATTCCTATTCCTATTCCTATTCCTATTCCTCTCCTATTCCAATTCCTATTCCTATTCCTATTCCTTTTCCTATTCCTATTTCTATTCCTTTTCCTATTCCTATTCCTATTCCTCTCCTATTCCAATTCCTATTCCTATTCCTATTCCTTTTCCTATTCCTATTTCTATTCCTTTTCCTATTCCTATTCCTATTCCTATTCCTATTCCTATTCCTCTCCTATTCCAATTCCTATTCCTATTCCTATTCCTTTTCCTATTCCTATTCCTATTCCTATTCCTTTTCCTATTCCTATTCCTATTCCTATTCCTATTCCTATTCCTATTCCTATTCCTATTCCTATTCCTATTCCTATTCCTATTTCTATTCCTTTTCCTATTCCTATTCCTATTCCTATTCCTATTCCTATTCCTATTTCTATTCCTATTCCTTTTCCTATTCCTATTCCTATTCCTATTCCTATTCCTATTCCTATTCCTATTCCTATTCCTATTCCTATTCCTATTCCTATTCCTATTCCTATTCCTATTCCTATTCCTATTCCTATTCCTATTCCTCTCCTATTCCAATTCCTATTCCTATTCCTATTCCTTTTCCTTTTCCTATTCCTTTTCCTATTCCTATTCCTATTCCTTTTCCTATTCCTATTCCTATTCCTATTCCTATTCCTATTCCTATTCCTATTCCTATTCCTATTCCTATTCCTATTTCTATTCCTTTTCCTATTCCTATTCCTATTCCTATTCCTATTCCTATTCCTATTCCTATTCCTATTCCTATTTCTATTCCTATTCCTTTTCCTATTCCTATTCCTATTCCTATTCCTATTCCTATTCCTATTTCTACTCCTATTCCTATTCCTATTCCTATTTCTACTCCTATTCCTATTCTACTTAACTTCTATATAGTAAGCTCATAATCTGTAAATAATAAAGCCAATTTATTGTTCTTCACTTGTGTTATCTACCTACTTATGATTGAAATCAATGCTATTAGCGACAGTTTTGTCAGTCTGGAAAATGGGAAAAATAAACTCTATGAAAGACAAAAGAATCTTTTGACATTTGTCTATGTAACACGGCACGAGTATATTCGTAACTGTATCTGTGACTGTGACTGTGCCTGTATCTGACAGATGCATCTGCTCAACTGACTCTTGATTAGTTTATTGTTCATAGTCCGCCGTATGCGGTGCATCAATCAGTTTGAGTTTGAGTTGGAAAAAAAGAAGAAAAACAAACAAACGCAAGAAAAAAATACTAATAAAATAAAAAATATGAGTGCCAGGTAAGAGAGTGAATCTGTGGTATCTGTCAGATGGATTGAGGACAACTTTCATTTGCATAAAATGCATAAATGAATTCTATAAAACAAATTGATAGAACAAATTGTTGGTGTCAAAAATGCGTTGAGTTCTTCCCTCTGCGCTCCCTACCCACGATTTCAGTTCGAGCTGTAAAATTTCATGATTTAGATGCCTTTCAGTTGGTTTGTAGGCATGTGTGTGTATTTGTATTTGTATCTGTGTGTGTTTTATGACTGTCCAAATATTTCTAGCTGTTAATTATAGGCACGAGTTAGCGTGATAGATGTGTGGAATTTAGGATAGCCACATAGATAGATAGTTAGATACAGAATTACAGATCTCAAGTTGCAGGCGAATTTAAAACGCATTATAGTCTATTAAAAAGCCATAAGATCAAGGCATATATTTATATATATTTTTCCATACCATTTTCCAGCTAATTATGTTGTAAAGTCACGCAATTGAGCAGCTACATTTTACTTTTAAAAAAAAAGTCTAGCAATATTACGTTAATACTTGAATTATAGCTATTAATTACCGGTTAAGCGTAGCACTTAATAATCGATATGAATGCATCAAAACCGTTTTCAATTCTTAACATTCACACACATTCACAGAATCGGTGGAATTCAAAAAAAGTCTGGCCCAAAATACCGGAGGCAGCGGGCATCTCGTGTAATCGGGGAAAATGATTTTATTTTTTATTTTTTAAGTTTTAAGTTTTTTTTTGTAATTAGACGGGAATAGCAGACCAGCAGAACGGCTGATAGCGCCGATTGATCGATCAAATATCTACGATACAGGCTAATAAATCATTTTTCCATTCTCATTTCCCATTTTCCAACTACACTGATCAAAGGGTTTACACTTTTTTAGTGTAAAGTATTTGAACTGCTTAGCTCAAGAATCTTGTCTTAGGTTACCTAATTAATTAGCTTAGTGTTTTTCACAGTGTATCTGCATGTGCAGCACTACCAAAGTGAGAACTCACGACCGCCCGTGGCCGTCCAATTGTCTGTCAAAGGCTATTAACCCCAATTTTGGCGCGGCCGTTCCACTTGTTCCACTCCGCTGTGGTCATGTTAGTTCCTCTGTCCCGCTCTCTCTCTCTCTCTCTGCGCATCTCTTTCTTTATTTTCAGTTTTTCCTACTTCTCCCACTTGCCTGCTTTGTTTCTCTCCTGTTAGTTGTCCAAATTGTTTTTCCAAACATAAGAACAAAACAAAAAGTGGAAGCGGAGCGCCAAATGTTAAATAAAAGTGTATAAAGCACTTTTGGTTCCAGCACTGGAAAAAATATTTACAGAGTTTCCAAACTAAACTATATAAAAAGTGGAATTACTTGATTTTTCAGGTAACTTTAAAAATGTAGCCTAATCACATGCTTAACATGCTTTCCAGCTGAAAACCTCTACAATTGATTAACCTAGTAGTTCTTTTCAGTGTACGTCGATCCGCTGTACCAACAACCGTCAACAGGCGCAACATTCCCATCGCAACTGATGGGGCATAAAACGGTTCCATGTTTTGATGAGCCAATGGGGATGCCAGCCAAAATATTAGAACATGTCAGAGATGGAGTAGACCACAACAGCCAGAAGACGCACAGCAAACACATTAAACCACAAAGAAAGCAAATCAGTTAGAGTGTTTTGATTAATGTCAGTTTTGACAGCCTGTCCATGTCAAGAGTTTTTCTTCTTTGATTTTGGAAACCCTTTTGCCATCAGTCTCAACCCAGTCTTGAGTTTTATGCAGGTCCAGGAATTGACTTCATTATAGGTCAGAGCCGACATCGAATTGAAAGCAATAGAAGCCTCAACTTCTAATAAGCAAATTACACATCTTTGACTTTTTAAATGATTTATTTTCCTAGGTTTTAATTGATAAACTTAAATGAATTGTCTTAATATGCACCAGATGGTGTTGGTATAACAAGTTTGTTAAAGAAATGGGTTAGGTTAAGTAGGAAAAGTAGAAGTTTGAATGAAAACAATTTTGGAATTGTATTTATAAAATGTTTGTAGCCTTTTGGAAGGTTCTTTTTGCTTTAAATTGACTCGAAAATAGTATAAATTTCATAAAAATCGTATGGGAAACAAAAAAGTTATGTAGGATATAAAATAAGCTAGTGAAGTTTGGCAACATGTGTGAGGGCATTGAGAAGAGTATGAGCTTCAAATAATTGTCTGTTAGATACAAATGAATTCCACTGTACAGCAGCTTAACTGTAGCCAATTTGAAGCTCAGTTGTGATTACAAAATATTTAACCCTTGTGCATACGCTTCAAGCAGAACAGCTGTGATTTGTAGCACAGCAGAGTGAAATGTTGGGCGAGAACATGGCCTAGAACGACTTGAGCTACTTGAGCCACTGACCACACACAGTACAGTGAACTGTGTGACCCGTTGAGAACAAGTTGGGCGATATTTGCAGGTCGTCAAATGAAAGTACGAGTAACCGCAACCCAAAAACCCCGAAAGGCAAAACCCAAAGCCAAGTCTAAAATAAAAAGCCGTCATATAAAGACAGTTGTTGGCCTTACTCCGTTGTTCAGTTAATTTTGGCGACTTGCAAGCGAATGGCGACATTTGTGGCTTGGACTTGGGTGCTGCTAAGACTGCTAGGTGCTCTGCCCAGCAGCTGGACATGGACACCAATGAGAACACAGTATGCACTGGCTAACAGCTACTTGAATGCGGCCCAACGGCCTTTGTGGATACTCGAGGATGAGCCGCGCAGGCGCATGCGACAGGAGCGAGGTATGCAGACAGCGCCGTTAAGAATTAGGGTGCGACCAGATGCAGAACCACCGCAAGTAGCACCACCACCACCGCCACGGCCACTTAGAATTGTAGTGCGACCAGATGCAGCACCAGCACCATCACTAGGACCAACCTCAGCTCATCCCCTGCGAATCCCAACACATTTACAGCGTCGTGTGGTGCCGCACCAGCCGCCACTTCGTCGACGACAACCGCGCACGGAGCTGCGACGTCGTCAGCCGCAATCTTTGCCCATTTTCGATAATGCCCCAGGGGATAACGCCCTCACCTCAAGCAGTTATCCGATATTTGTTTATAATGGCACTAAAGGTGAACTACTGCTCAATACGATGCTGAGTGCACAGCGTTATCCGATGCAGGAACCGGTGCCGGGTCAAATTCTGTATCCACCCTCGACGCCCATGTTCCGACCTAAGCCCATTGTGGAGCGTTTCCGTTTGCCCGTGACGAGGGAGTTACTTAATCTGACCCTTATACCGTTCTATGCCCATGAGGCCATAACAACGGCGCCACTAACGACCATGATATCGCTACAACAAGCCGACTCCAGTGACACTACATCCACTGTGAGTCCGGTCTTGGCTACGTCACTAGTTCCTACAAACGATCCTACGTTTGCTCCCACTATGGCTCCTACTTTCGCTCCCACAACCTCATTAACCTCTGTAGCCGCTGTCACGCGAGTGACTGCTGCAACCTTGGCTAACTCTGCCCCTGTTCCACCCAACACCACCACACCGCTGCCGCGTCCCTACGAAACGCAAGTGCCGCGCAGCAAACGTAGAAGAAATCCCAAGAAAGCCAAGCAATACAACGCCTATCACTCGCCGCAAGAGGTAGTGCAACGACAGCCGGTTTTACGTGGCTCACCAGCTCTAACCGCACCCAACAATCATCGACAGCACTTGGACAGCCCAGCGGAGGACTTGCTGGAGGAGGAGGAGGAGGAGCACCAGGATGAGGTAGAGGAGCTAACCACTGAAATTGATCATGATGGCGAGGAGTTGGACTTGGAGCTAGATTTGGAACATCAACAGCTTGAAGAGCCCACCAATGCGGAAGGTAACTCGCTGCAGATTGTGTACATGGATGAAAGCGTCGAGTCACCCACCGATACGCTGGCCAGCACTACAGTAGTGCCTCAGGTGCACCGCCAGAGCTCACGTTACTCCATGAAACGCGAGTACTTCGCCTTTCCCGTCTACACGTTGGGTAAACTGCTGCAGGATCAGAATCCAGCCAGCGATAAGGTCAAAGTGGGACACATTGTGGAACTAAATGATTCCTCAGAGCAGGGCGAAACTTGGTTCATACTAAACTCACGGTGAGCTCCTTAAAGTCTATTGGGTTTCAAACTAATTTCCTAACGTCTTTTCTCCTGCAGCTATAAGGGACCCCATCGGAGGAATCAGAGCAAGTACTTCACCTCCAAGTATGTGCAAAATCCTAAGGGAAGCAGTAGGTAGCGCTGCGAGAGCTACGTGTCTTGATGTGATTATGCTTTAATATTGTAAAAATATGTAACTTTTTTTTTGTAATAGACTTAAGTTTGTTTTGCTTTGATTAAGCTATAAAAATAATGCTACGAAATCAATTTATATTTATTTTAAAAGATTTCTTTAAAAGAGCTAAAGAAGGACAACCTTGAGAACCATCTCCATAGTTCCCTCTACCAAATTAATGCTGCATCTTATTGAATTGTTCTAACTGATCGATGATCACCTGAAATGACCATAAAATGTCTGCCTAACGACTCCATGAGCTGCTCAGCACTGAAATTAAAAAATACAGTCACATTAACACCTCAAAAGAGCCCATGAATAGCCATGATAAATACACATAGAGATTGCATGTATTGTCTGCATTCAGTAAAAGTATTTTATTGGACTATATGTGAGACACATTGATACGCTATTGGCTATTTGGTTACCATAAAAAATGGCAATAAATTCCTGTGAGGAACAAAGTAGACACTGTGCTCTCTCTCTCTCTGCCTAGAAAGTTGTCATAAAAACGAAATTTAATAGTGGAAAACAAGACGATCCCTTTGCAAAAAGAATCAGAATCACAGCACAACGAAATCTTCACTGACCTAAATTCCAGAAAAACCAAATTTCCAAGTGTGAAAAGACGAACTGAAAATCAAAAAAAATAAAATCAAGTTAGAAAGGCTACAGTTGAGCGAGCCGACTGTAAATGACCCAGTACTCAGTACTCCAGTGCGCATATTACCATAATTTCCACCGATAATTGTCCGATCCGGATCAAAGTTGTTAAGTATAGTTATAATGGTATCATACATATAAGATTGCGGTAGCTCAACTAACACTACATGTCTTCATACAAATGTCTTATTTTTCGACCGATTTGTCCTATAGGAGCTATAGGATATAGTTATCCGATTCAGATCAAACTTGTTGAGGATAGTTATAATGGTCCCCTTCATATAATATGTAAGTTTGATTGCGGTAGCTCAACTAACACTACATGTCTTCATACAAATGTCTTATTTTTCCAACGATTTGTCCTATGGAAGCTATAGGATATAGTTATACGATTCAGATCAAACTTGTTGAGGATAGTTATAATGGTCCCCTTCATATAATATGTAAGTTTGATTGCGGTAGCTCAACTAACACTACATGTCTTCATACAAATGTCTTATTTTTCCAACGATTTGTCCTATGGAAGCTATAGGATATAGTTATACGATTCAGATCAAACTTGTTGAGGATAGTTATAATGGTATCATACATATAGTATGTAAGTTTGATTGCGGTAGCTCAACTAACACTACGTGTCTTCATACAAATGTCTTATTTTTCGACCGATTTGTCCTATGGGAGCTATAGGATATAGTTATCCGATGCAGATCAAACTTGGTGTGGATAAATATAATGGTACCACACACGTAAAGTGTGAATTTGGTCACGATAGCTCTGATAGTTTCGAAGTTGTAGTGTAATGAAAATAGGTTTTTACAATTAGCGGGGGCGATAGGGGGCGTGGCAAAAATGTGAAATAAATTGAACCTGCCTAACATATAGACGGACTTTCATACCAAATTTGATGGCTCTAGCTCTTGTAGCTTAAAAGGTGCATCTGTTCCTACAGATGGACAGTCGGACATCGCTATACCGACTCTGCTGTTAATGCTGATCAAGAATATATACACTTTATAGAATCGGAAAAACTTCCTTCTACCTGTTACGCACAGACTTATTAGACCACTCTACTCTTTTTTAGAGTACGCGGTCTAAAAATGGAAGAAAAAAAAGTCATCAACACATGTTTATGGCTAATTCAATGGATTGTGTGTCTCTAAACAAAATGCTGGAAAAACTCAAAATAATACAAGGCAAAAGAAGATGGAACCCCGCCCTCGTAGAGCCCGTCATTCATTCAATCATTTTGTCAATGATGTTGCTTTCTATTCTAAACGCATGTTCATTATTATTATTGATTTCCCAACTTAGTATTTCGTTTTCTTACGACTGTTTTGGGATTCCACTGGCCTGCAATTAATTTTCCCGCGTTCTACCAGCTAAACCGCACCCCACCCCCTACATGCACACCGCCGCCCCTTGCCGTGCGATGCAACAAAAGGCAAACGCGCGTCATGGCATCTTTCATGTTTAACGAACGTTGCTCCAGGGCAGACTGAAGACCGGGAAATCAACCGAATGAAGACCCAGAAAGCCCCTACTCTCCCACTCCATAGCCACAGTCAGCACTCGCTAGACACGCTAGGTATAAAAGCTTGATCTATAACTGTTTTTGGGTTTAGAACAAATGCAGCTGAGCGTGTGTGCGGACAATCGAAAAGTCGTCGAATAAAAGTGTTTTTTTATCATTTTTTTTGTGTGTTAAATATTGGTAACTCATCAAGGATTAGGCTACTCTTGATCAAAGGATATTCGAGTGACGTGCAGTGAAATTTAAGCGAAAAAATGTGGCAGAATTTAGTGGTATGTGAAGAAATGCCAACAAGTTAATTAAATAAAATAAAAGTTATTTGCTGAATTTAAAAAGACTAAAACAAATGGAAGACAAACGTTTTTTTAAGTGTAGTCAATTGAAAGTTTTATTAGCTAATTTAATAAAATATAGAAATAACTGGAGACTATAAAGCGCTAATAAATAGACCCATATCTGTTCGTTCACTGTTCATTCTTCTTAACTTAATTCAGCTTAAGTTTGAACTGTGTGGAAAAACGTTGAAAATTATTAATTATAGCGCTTTAACTTTGGAGCAAATATTTGCTTAAAATGCTAGAAAATATATGCTGAAGCAACTAAGAAAATTTGAAAAAAAACCATAACTGTCATTTATTAATTTACTACCAAAATGTCGATGTCTCTATGTCATAAAGTAGCAAATAAAAATGTTTACTTAGAAAATTTAGCTTGAAACTTCTTTTCATAGCTTTTCAGTGATTAATTTAAATAGCTGTAAGCCGAATTTAGTATACTCTACTGCAGTTTTGAATAAATTGTTTGCTTTTCGCACTCTCTGCAGATCATGGCACTGCTGTGCAGTCTTTCCTTGGAGAGCGATGCCTTCTGGTGGCCCAAAGCAACCACGTAAGTTCCTACTGTGCTCACACTGCGTCCCTAATAACTCAAGTTCCCCACCCTTTCAGTGAGACACCTCGCTCGCAGGTGCTGCATCAGATACCGCTGACCTACTTCCGCACGTACACGTATCAGCCGCTGGCAGGTGAGACCATTGGAGTACCGTTCTTTGGCTTTGGCGCAGCACAGACACCGCTGCTCTCCGGACGTCATTATGATCCGTATGCGGTGACAAGTTATGCGGCAGCACGACGTCACGATGCCAATCACAAGTCGGACGTAACACCACCAGCAATGGGAGGTGGCAACCCTGTGCCGAGCACCACAGCAGCGCCAACAACAACAACAACACCGACGACAACTTCGACGACGACAACAACAACAACCACTACAACACCGCCACCGCCACCGACAACCACAACAACAACAACGAGTGCACCAACACCGTCCAGCAGTACAACAGATGGCGCCACCTCGCTGCGTTACGCCACCTACAGTGCAGAGTATCCAACGTACACGCGTCGTGTGAACAATTTGTACAATGCAAGGCCACAATATCCGTATCCGGATTATTTCAACTATCAACCCCAAAACACGTTAACCGACAAAAGCGGATCTCGTATTCAATTTGTGCCCTGCATGTGCCCTGTAAGCATGCCCAGTCTGTCGGGTATGTCCAGTTTGTCGGGCTTGGCTGCCACCAGTACGGACCGAGATCGTCCAGCCGGTGTGTCCATTGGTAGTCCACTCTCCACAGTGCCAGCTTTCACAGCTGCCACATCGGATCTTTCCAATCCGGAGCGCACTTTCGTCACCGTACAGGGTCGTCACATAGAGAGTGAAGAGTCCGAGTTGGAGGAGCAGGACGAATCGGATCAGGCGAATGCCGATGCCGATGAAAGTTCGGACTCTGCAGAGGATACTCACGAGGCGAAAGCTGCCAGTGAACTGCAAGTGACCACGCCCACTCTGCTGGAGTCTAACGGCTTGGCTTAGCTGCGCCCATCTAACACGCCCATTATAGTATTACCAACACCCAAGGCCCAGACTGATTCGTTCGTGGCTACTCATAATCTTTTTTTTTAACTCCCAACAAAAATAATACAAAAATTTATAAAAAGCCCTCGAAAAGTCTGTGAGTTTTTAATATTTTCAACCGATTTTGGCCTAAGGAAGCTATAGGATATAGTGGTCCGATTCGAAATAAGATCGGTAAGGTAAGGTATATAAAATCATGATAAGCACAAATAGGGTGAGTTTGGTTAAGACAGTTCAATAAACACCACTTTTTTTCAACACATTACCTATTCTCAACCGATTTTGGCCTAAGGAAGCTATAGGATATAGCTTTCCGATTCGAAATAAGGTCGATAAGTAAGGTGAGGTATATAAAATAATGATAAACACAAATAGGGTAAGTTTGGTTAAGACAGTTCAGCAAACAACATTTTTTCAACACTTCGAAGAAATTTCATAGGATAATGTTTACCGATTCGAAATGAATTCGGTAAGTATATATAAAAAGATAGCATAATCATGATAAACACAAATAGGGTGAGTTTGGTTAAGACAGTTCAATAAACACCGATTTTTTAAAAAAAAAATTACTTATTCTCAACCGATTTTGGCCTATGGAAACTATAGGATATAGTTTTCCGATTCGAAATAAAGCCGGTAAATATGGAGAGGTAAGGTAAGGTATATAAAATCAGGGAAAGTTTGGTTGAGACAGTTTAATAAACACAACATTTTTTCATCACTTCCAAGAAATTATTTATTCTCAACCGATTTTGGCCTAAGGAAGCTATAGGATATAGTTGTCCGATTAGGATGACACTTGCTCAGTATGTTTATATTTTTAAGCCGTGTGTTTTGTCTATATTTCATTTTTCATTGTCAACACAAAAGTGTAGAGTACCAATTTATATTAATTCTTTACCGATTTTGACTAGAAGAACTATAGATAAAGTATTCCGATAAAGGGAATACATGCCTAAAACTGACAGTACAAAAACTATTGATTTACGAAAATTACAACACAATTAAACCCTTTCGAAACTACTGGGACAATACATCCCTGAAATTTTCAAACTTCTGTATCTTTGTTAATTATATGACTATTATGTGTCCCAGGATAAAAGGACGATTATTAAGTATGTAGTACATATTATTTTTTATCCCGTTTAGGAATATGGAAAAGTATTTTCTTAGTCAAGTTAGGTGAAGACTTATTAAACCTATTCAAAAACCAGCCCCAGCGAGTGTAAGTGAAACGCTCTAAAACTTTTGATAAATAACTTATTTAATAATAACAATAATTTAATATATAAGAAAGAGTTAAAAAAAAAAACAAAAAAAAATATTTTGAGACAAGAGATGGATAATGGAAGCGATAGAGGGCGTTTGCGTGCACTCAGTAGTGCTGGTAGATGTTGCGGTGGTGCTGATGCTGATTGTGGTGCTGCTGGGCCAGATTTGCCTGGGCAAAGATGTGTTCGATCTCCGCATCGCTCAGATGATCAAAGATTCCCTGGGCGCCACTTGCTCCCGAGCTGCCCGAACTCAGTTGAGCTGACTGCGAGCTAACGGGCGGTAAATAACCTGAGAATCGCAAAGAGCGGCGTTAAGCAAAGAGGAGCAACTACTAAATCAAAAATACTGTACCTTCAGCTGGTGCACTGCCGTACGGTGGCAGTAGTGTCACCGATGGCCGACTGGGCGTGGCCGGCGGCTGATAGAAAATTGGTTTCCAGGGCTGTTGTGGCTGTGTGGGCTGTGGTACGGTCGTTGGTTGCTCCGGCTCCGCCTCGGGTGTGTTGGGTATCTGTGGAGCCGCAATTGCGGTGCCCGTTTCAGGCAGCACCGGCGTAGAGCCGGGCAGCGGTACTATGCCACCGGGAAACTGGGACTCTGGCTGACCAAATGTAGGCGGTTGCTGTGAAAGCGGTGGCTGCACGGCCGCGGGAAAGAACTGACTGTTCGGTGGTGCACCCGGACTGGCAGGTAGAGCAGGTTGTGCAGGTACAGCCGGTTGGGCGGGTACAGCGGGTACGGCTGGTACGGTGGGCACGTTGGGCGCCTGGGGAAATTGTGGAGCTTGGGCGAAGGGGAACTGTGGAATGGGGAACTGCGGGAAGTTGGGCAACTGCGGGAATTGCGGAAACTGTGGCAACTCTGGCACTTGTGGAATTTGTGGTGCTTCAGGTATTTGTGGAATTTGAGGTATTTGTGGAATCTGTGGCACCTCTGGTAGTTGTGGTGTCTGTGGAATTTGTGGTACTTGTGGCACCTCAGGTGCGGGTGGTGCAGCTGCGGGTACAAATGCGGGCACCACCGATCCCGTGGGGAATTGTGGAGCAACGGGTACGGCCTGTGAGGTGAACTGCGGTACGAACGGGAACTCGGCTACAGTTGGAGTGACAGCAGTGAAGGTTACACTGGGTTGAATCGGTTGCACCGGTTGAACAGGCTGAATGGGTTGTACTGGCTGAATGGGTTGCACTGGCTGAATCGGTTGCACCGGCTGAATCGGTTGAACTGGCTGAATCGGTTGTATGGGTTGCACCGGTTGTATGGGCTGCAGGTGCTGCAGTGAAGGCAACGGCAGGGCAGAAGCAATGGACGGTACCTGAGCAACCGACTGCACAAAGTTTGGCTAGAAAAGAAAGCAAAAGGATTAGAACATAACCTCAATAAAGTTAAAGCAAGTTACACTCGATATAACCCAAGCACAGACTGAGTGACTACAGGGTCAAATCAACGCCAACGCAACTCACCTGTACGGCATGATGGAAGTGCACGGGTTTGACAGGTCTGTGCAGATGCTGATGTGGATAGTTGACGCTATAGGAGGAAACCAGAGCATTGCCAGGACGCAGCACATAGGAGGGAGCGGCAGAGACCGCAGGTAGAGCAGGCACCGCAGGCAGAGCAGAGACCGCAGGCAGAGCAGAGACAGCGGGCAGCGCAGCCGAAACCACCTGAGTGGGCAGCAGAGCGGCTGCTCCAGCGGTAGGAGCATACTGCTTCAAATGATAGCCACCAATGGGGGCGGGAAACTTGAGGAAGGCGTGAGCGTGATGTCTGTGCGGCGGAGCAGCGGCGAGGAAAGTGGCAGCCGCTGGCAATTGCAGGCTGTAGCCATACTGCGCTGCATAGGTGCGTCCAGGCCAGTGGTTACCACCAGCATGGAGTATACCCCGCTTGTGTTTACCACCGAGTGGCGCTGTCTCTGTCGAAACCTTCTCTGTCGCGGGAGGAGACAACGTGAGCTCAGCTTGCTGCTCCCCTGTGGCGTCCACTGTGGTGGGTGTGGCGGGTGTGGTGGGTGTGCTGGTGGAGATTGGCGTGGTGCTGCTGATCAGACGACTCGAGTGACGAAGACGTAGTGCTGCCTCCACATTGCCGCCACAAAGCAGCGCTGCCCCGAGCAGCGCCAGCAACCAGAGCAAACGTGGATTAATCCTTCGCATGTTCCAACTGCGAGTCATCGTGTGTAGCTTATTTTTCCTGCTTTGTAATCCGTTTTTGACTTTCGATTTCAATTTTTATATTTTTTTTTAGTATTTGTTTATTTCTTTTTTTTTTGGTAGTTGGATTATGTCAACGCGTCGATTGTTGCCAAGAAAATGAAATGAACTTCCTTGGTGTTTGTTGTATTTATAAAGCGGATATCGACGTACACCACCGCCATACAGCGCACCACCATTGCATACCAAGTGCTTTACGCTCCACACCCCCACCTCCTGCCTCTCGTGTGCTTCCCTCTTCGACTGGTCAGTTTATGACTTTTACGCGGCCATTTCACCTGCTCCAAACGCCAGTGGACGCCAGCGGGTCAAGCACCACTGCACCACCGCCATCGAGGGCTTATCGAACGGCTTGCACTGTGGTACCAGTTGTATCGAAATTCCCTTGAGATATTCATATTTGATGTTAGGTACAGTTGGAAAGGAACATATTCATTATTGAGGTTAGGTACAGTTGGAATGGAACATATTCATATTCATATTTGAGGTTAGATACAGTTGGAAAGGAATATATTCATATTTGTGGTTAGGTACAGTTGGAATGGAACATATTTAAAATAGAGGTTGGGTACAGTTGGAATGGAACCTATTCATATTAGAGGTTAGGTACAGTTGGAATGGAACATATGCATATTAGAGTTTAGGTACAGTTGGAATGGAATATATTTAAAATAGAGGTTAGGTACAGTTGGAATGGAACGTATTCATATTTGGGGCTAGGTACAGTTGGAATGGAACATTATTAAAAATTTTCAAAAACCATAAAATGTTTGTTGTTGTAAGTTGAGTATGCAAACAAGTAAGAAAGGCAACATTTTGAACGTTTTTTCGGAGCTATACTTGCTATTTAGTTGTCCGATTTGGATCAAACTTGGTGAGGATAGATATAACCGTGATATACACATAATGCGTGAGTTTCGCTCCGATCGCTCGACTAACACTAATACAAATGTACCATTTTCGACCGATTTGTCCTATGGGAGCTATAATATATAGTTGGTGGTTTAGTCCATTGTTCAGTTACTCTCACCACTGTGCACTGTAACTGTGCTTCATTCGGCAGGTCTCTTCATCTCCTTCCCCTCCCTCAACTCTGTCCCGCTCTTGTGTCACCTACGCATGCGCAGCACGTTTCTGCACGCTCATGCATGTGCGTACATGTACGTACATTTAAATGATTGTACATATATGTAGGTGTATAGTTACAGGTGTTAGTGATGGAATGACCACTTTTCACTTTCAGGCGCCCTGGCAGACCAAAAAAAAGGGCCAACTCTGATGGTTAATGTTAATGTTAAATCAAAAACAAAATCAAGCATTTTTTTATGGCTCGCTTACATCACAGCGAATGAAAAACATAGCAAAAAAGAAAAATAAATAAAACTAAATCAAACTGGGCCAATTACAGCTAGCACAGGGGACTGCCAACTTGCTGGGCAAAGCGAAAGTAAACAAATATTTGACAAGTAAGAAAGGCTACAGTCGATCGAGCCGACTGTAAAAGACCCCGTACTCCCATGGTAGTGCGCAATTGTATTCAATTTGAATTCAAATTTTCGAATGAAATTTAAAATTTTTAATTTTATATGTTCATTTAGAATTGAAATTTAAAACAAGAAAGAAAAGTACAGTCGAGCGCGCCCGACCGTATAATACTCTCTGCATTTGTCCCGATTAAATCATTAAAATCGGTATCGAGATATTACAATGTGAATTACTTGCATTAAAACACGTTGAAACAAAAACAATCTAAGCATAATCAAACACACATCTGTTTGTTTGTATTCGAATACACATACGTTTGGCAACATGTATATGATGCACATATATATGTATGTATGTGTGTATTCGGCGTAGCCAGCGACCGCGGGCAGCGCTGCCGACACACAGGCAGCGCTGCCGCCACACAAGCAGCGAAAACGTTCGAAAATGTGCTTGTGTGTTTCTATCTCGCTTGCACCTACGGGTTGGTATTGCGTTCAATTATCAATATTGTAACGCTTCTAGTTTTCTTGTTTATTGTCCGATTTTAATGCGCCTTTCAGTATAGTTTAATATAGTTAGGTCTCCACACGAATGATACAATTAAAATACTGTACGATACGAACAAGTTCGCCAAACCCGGCATTGAAAGTTCCAGCCTTTTTTATCAAATGTGGGAAAAGTGGGCGTGGCTGTCCAAAATTTTAAATGGCAATGCAACTATGCCGTCGCTACGAACCTCCCGTTCCAAAATTGGTGATCCTAGGTGCCATAGTTACTGAGATATTTGCCGAAAACACCAATTTTTTCCGAGGTGTGTCCAGTTTTTTGCTTATTGTGGGCGAATGGGGCGTGGCATCGAAAAAAAAAAAGATTCTTGTATTGACTGACTAAATTTCTGATCGTTTGACACCAAGCTCGAACTTGTAGCTCTTACCATCTCTGAAATCTGTTTGTTCATACGGACAGACAGACGGACAGACGGACAGACGGACAGACGGACATGGCTATATCGACTCGGCTTGTGACGCTGATCAAGAATATATATACTTTATGGGGTCTGCCACGCCTCCTTCTGCCTGTTACATACATTTGCACAAACCCAATATACTCTTGCAGAGAGTATAACAAGAAAGAAAAGTACAGTCGAGCGCGCCCGACCGTATAATACTCTCTGCATTTTCCCGATTAAATTATTAAAATCGGTATCCAGATATTACAATGTGAATTACATGCATTAAAACACGTTGAAACAAAAACAATCTAAGCATAATCAAACACACATCTGTTTGTTTGTATTCGAATACACATACGTTTGGCAATATGTATATGATGCAAATATGCATGCATGTATGTGTGTATTCGGCGCAGCCAGCGACCGCGGGCAGCGCTGCCGACACACAGGCAGCGAAAACGTTCGAACATGTGCTTGTGTGTTTCTATCTCGCTTGCACCTATGGGTTGATATTGCGTTCAATTATCAATATTGTAACGCTTCTAGTTTTCTTGTTTATGGTCCGATTTTAATGCGCCTTTCAGGATAGTTTAATATAGTTAGTCTCCACACGTATCATATAATTACAATACTGTACGATACGAACAAGTTCACCAAACCCGGCATTGAAGGTTCCAGCCTTTTTTATCAAATGTGGGAAAAGTGGGCGTGGCAGTCCAAAATTTTAAATGGCAATGCAACTATGCCGTCGCTACGAACCTCCCTTTCCAGAATTGGTGATCCTAGGTGCCATAGTTACTGAGATATTTGCCGAAAACACCAATTTTTTCCGAGGTGTGTCCAGTTTTTTGCTTATTGTGGGCGAATGGGGCGTGGCATCAAAAAAAAAAAAAGATTCTTGTATTGACTGACTAAATATCTGATCGTTTGACACCAAGCTCGAACTTGTAGCTCTTACCATCTCTGAAATCTGTTTGTTCATACGGACAGACAGACAGACAGACAGACAGACAGACAGACGGACAGACAGACGGACAGACGGACAGACGGACATGGCTATATCAACTCGGCTTGTGATGCTGATCAAGAATATATATACTTTATGGGGTCTGCCACGCCTCCTTCTGCCTGTTACATACTTTGCACAAACCCAATATACTCTTGCAGAGAGTATAAAAATGAATTAACAATTAAATTAACTATCAGTTGCACCACGCGCCACTTTCAAGAATTCTCCGAATATCAGCATTTACATATTATTCATACAAACACACATTCGTTTGAAATTATATGTATGCATGTATGTATGTATGTGTGTATTCGGCGCGGTCAGCGTCTGCCGGCAGCGCTGTCGCCACCGCGTCTGCCGGCAGCGCTGTCGCCACACAAGCATCGAAAACATTCGAACATGTGTTTGTATGTTTCTGTCTCGCTCTCGCGCGTAAGTGATATTGCAGTTAAATAACAAACTTTGTAACGCAGTAGCTCTTTTGTTAAAAGTAGTATGATGATGCCCCTTTCAGAATAGTTTGATTTTATATGTCTCTATACTTATGTTGAATTACAACACCCTACTACATGAATAAATGCCTTAAACATGGCATTAAAGTGAAAACGTTTGGTTAACTCTCAGGAGAAAAGGGGGCGTGGCAGCTCAAAATTTTTAATGGCATTGCATTAAGGATGTCTCTAGCAACCTGTTTACCAGAAATGGTGTTCCTAAGTGCCATAGTTACTGTGTTATTGGCCTAAAACTAAATTTTTTTCGAGGTGTGTCTGGTTTTTTGCTCATTGCGGGGGCGGTAAGGGGCGTGGCAACAATTTGAAATAAACTTGATCTGCTCGCGAAAATAACGGACTTTCATTCCAAATTTGGTGTCTCTAGCTTTTGTAGTTTAAAAGATCCAGGTGTTCATACGGACGGACAGACAGACAGACGGACAGACGGACAGACGGACAGACGGACATTGCTATATCGACTCGGCTGTTGATGCTGATCTAGAATATATATACTTTATGGGGTCGGCCACGCCTCCTTCTGCCTGTTACGCACATTTCGCTTCTGACAAACCTAATAGACCCCTATACTCTTTTTTAGAGTACGGGGTCTAAAAATATTTGAAAATACAAAAGAAATAAAAATAAATATACAGCGAAAAATAGGTAATTTAAATACCTAGCTAAGCTGACAAATTGTTTTCGATTTCGAGTTTTGATTTTATTATTTTTGCTACGTTTCAATTCGTTTTGATTTGGTTTAGTTGATATTCAACATTCACACGCATAAATTTCACCTGCACTAAATTTGATGGCGTCTACTGGGGCAACTCATATCCCAGCCAAGGGAGGGGTAATCGCTGATCTTTAGAGCTAAGGGGAACGGGGGTACTTACATTATATCACACACAGATAGACACACAATCAAATGAATGTTCAATTAGCCCACAAAATTGCTTTTCACTTTCTTTGCCCGCACAACATTTTGAAATTTCAGCTAAAACAGTAGACATAAAATGGGATTTAAAACTAATATGGGGTTTACCTGCCTAACTGATTCGTTCAAGGTCTTTACAAGGCCGTTGCGCTGTAAATCTTACAAGCAATCCATAAATCTATATACAACATGTAAACTCCTTTGTCATTTTACTTTTAACAATAACTTTAATTAAACAATTTCGAAAAAAAAATTAGCATAGGCTATATAGACATATATATCTGTCTGTGTGCATATAAACTTGTTCAAACACGTGATTTGCAAACAGATTAAACAAAAAAATCAAGTTTTTTGGGGTTTCTAAATTACAATTTTGTACAGGAATTTCGTGTATTTTGTGTTAGTTTCTTCTGTTTTACTTTTTTCCCCCCTTTCTGATTGGTGCTACAGTTTGAAGCCGGAGTGTATGCTGACCACACCAAAGGTAAGATTTTCATAGCTGGCATGCACGAAACCCGCCTGCTCGATCATTGCTTTGAACTGCTCCTGACGCGGAAAGCGTCGTATGCTCTCCACCAGATACTGATAGGCATGCCATTGTCCAGCCAGCAATTGGCCCATTGGTGGTATTACCTGGAACGAGTACTGATCGTATAGCCACTGCATGGTCTCGTTGTTCAGGTGGCTAAACTCCAAGCACATGAAGCGGCCTCCGGGCTGCAGCACACGATAAGCTTCGCTGAGAACCTAAAGAGCAGGAATTGATTGTTTAATAGAGTCGCTAACTAAACATAGCTACCTCTTTACTATGGGGTACACAAAGTGTGCTAACGAAGCGTCACTTAACTCACCTTGTCCACGTGCGTGCAGTTGCGTATGCCAAAGGCGATGGTGTAGGCAGTGAAGCTATCGTTTTTGAATGGCAACTTCTCGGCATCGGCACACTGCCAATTAATGCTGGCATTGGGCATCTGATCAACAGTGAGTCCCAGTTGACGGGCACGTTCCTCGCCGACATTTAACATGTGTTGATTGATATCCGAGACGGTGACATGACTGATGCGATTTTGTGGATTCGGTTGTTTGGCCAGATATTTGAGGTAACGAAAACTAATGTCACCGGTGCCGCCGGCCATGTCTAGTAAACGCATCCCATGCGTTGGTCCCAAGCGCTCAATAAAAATGTCCTTCCACACGCGATGAATGCCCATCGACATGGCATCGTTCATCAGGTCATAGGACTTGGCCACCTGCTCAAACACCTCGTGCACTACAAAATCAAAACATTTTACAAAATTTACATTTTTTAAATTAATTCTTAATTCATTGGTTTGTCACCTTTGTGCTCCTTTTCGCTTTCCTTGACGGTTTGATAGCCAAAGTGGGTTGTCTGCTCTGTTGCTCCCTCTTGACCTGAATTTGTGCCTGCAGTTGTTGTTGTTGTTGCTGTTCTGGACATTGTTGCTGTACGCTTTAGCATTTGCCTAGCTAGGCTTGTAAGTTTGCGTGTGTTTTGCATTGTTGTTTTATACAGCTTTTAATTTAATATCAAATTTATTATGAAATAACAATTCATGCAACGCCGGCAGCAATCAGCTGTTCTGTCGATTAACATCGCTAATTGACTATCGATATGGCAAGTGCAACACACCTACTCGAAACGATAGTAGAAAAACCAAAATATAAACAGCAATCAGCTGTTTTTAATCTAACAATCGATAATAACTGAAAACTTGCCGATACATAGGCAACGCGCCAATAAAATATATAAATAAATACTAAACAAATTAATTGAAATAACACAGATGGATTAATTAACATTGAAAAATAACGTTGAAAGTAATTTAGTGCAAGATGTCTAAAAAAAAAAAAGTTAGACACTTCTGTTTATTCTATAAACGCACAAACTTACCGTCAATCAAATAATCAAGTACTTCAAAAGTGCCCATATACTCATGCAGTTTAATGGCAACATATACCCCAGCCATGTAGCAGAAAGTATGCGAAATCCAAAAACTTCGATTATTAAGTTCATCCTGCCCTTCGTATATATAAAAACATGCAAACAAGAAAATTGGAAACGTCACCATGTAAACTATACAGGTAAATATTGTGGAAATTAGCCTCATTTTATTTCGATGTATCAATAATGCTGTAATATGAATATATTTTAATTTAATTGCCTACTGTTTTATTTGGAGCTTTTCGACATTTCCTAAAATCGATAACATGAACGCCAGTTTCGGGCAATCAGTATTTTTCTATCCCAAAAAAACTGGCTTTTGTCTGCTGTCTGACCACGGTCACACTGCTGCGTAAAGCGCTCAATTTGTTGCTGATAATCAAGCGCTTTGGTTGTGCGCCGTCTGCTGAATTCGTTTATTTGCTCTTACGCTTTAAACTACGCGCGCCGCCGGCTGTTTAAATAAGCATAAATAAAATCAACGTGCATTTGGTATACACCCTTTTCATTTAAATGTGCAGCTTGCTTTATTTTTGTTCAAGTTTACAAGTGTGTGTTAAGTGCTGAAAAATGTATTAAGCGCAGAATGCAATAATGCACCTGTCTGCACCGCAGTCAGTCAAGCCTGAAAAGCCAAAGCCACAAAAGTGTAAAGTGCACTAGCGAGCATAAAACAAAAAAAAAAGAAGTTGCTGAAAGCGAATACATAAGCCAAAACAAAAACGAAACCGAATAACAACAACAGCAACAATTAAAATAACAAAGAAGACAAATTCGCAACTAAAGAATTTCGCGCGTTGCTCGCTGCGCTCCAATTGTTGTTGTTGCTGTTGTTATTCAGCTGCTGCTAAGTAACCCACACAAATGAGGTAAGTAACACATACACACACACGCCGAAGCTCACGCATTCAGCAACACTGCAAGGAAGACATTTTACAAAAGCATTTGTTGTTGGTTTTAGTTTTCGTTGCTCTGGCAGCTGCGTCCGATGCTTAAGCCGCCTAACGGTTAACGCACGCACACTTACGTTAATTGTGTGCGGCCTTCAATTATACAGACAGTCGCATACATACGCACGCACATGTATTCCTTTTTTTTTTTGACATTGTCATCTTTTATAACGATTTGCTCCAAATACTGCGCTGCTGAGAATAAAAGCAGATCAAAATAATAAAAAAAAAAATTGCTACTGACACTAGAAAGTTCTGTCATAAATCCTATCAATGCCACGCCCCCACTTTCTTTGCCTGTTTAGCGCCGTTAGCGCGGCTGTGTTCAATTGTTTATGATGCTGATTGTGATTGACTGGCTGTCTGATTGATTGATTGACTGACGGACTCACTGATCATTGAATGTACGCCTTGCAGCTGTGCTTAATTTTTTGTTCATTTTAATTTTTTCGGCTTATGCAATTGCCGCAATTTGGCCACATTGAAGCTGCACACACACACACTCCAACACACTCACACACACATACAAAGCGAAGACTTTCGAATGGCGTTTGGCGACTTGTGGGCCAATCGGTTAATTGCATTTCCTGGCTTCCAAGCTTGTCATCATCCACTGGCAACAACTTTATTATCATTACACATGATAATGATCATTATCGGTATCATTATTATTGTTATTACTTTGCTGCATTTTAATTGTGTTTTAATTGTAAATTGGTGATGACAGTTACCATTTGTCCACGCAGCTGGTCACACTGTGCGCCGCCAATGCAAATCTTGGCGTATTGCAAAACAGCCACAACAACAAAATGCCAATTCATGCTGAAGCGTATCTCATAGCTACACAAACACAACACAAAAAAATGCAACTGTAGAAAAATTGAAATTATAAAAAATTGTTGTTGTTGTTGCTGCTGCTGCCGTTGGAATTGCTGTTTTGCAGGCGGCCCCATAAAAAGGCTCCTTTTGTAATTTAAAACTGCCGGCAAAACGGCAACTACTGCAGTCAACAGTCAACACACAGCCAACGCGAACCAAATGCATGTGTAGCCGATCTAAGTCAAACATAGGCAATCTCTACTGTAGTTGACTTAACCGCCCAACGGCCCAATATCCACAATTCCCCAGTTTTGCCCAGTTGCCCAGCCAGTTGGCCGCCTCACGGACAGCATTTTTCTATGCAGACGGGCGTTGTGAGGGCTGACGGGAGTGAGGGGTACAGTCGGACGGACGGACTGCGACTGGTTGCAAACGCGGCTTGCAACGGATTGGCATTTGTAGGATAAGCAGCAACTGCAAAAACTGAAACAGAGCTCAACTCAGACACAGACACAGTCGAGCGAGTTTTTTTTTATATTTTTTATACCCTGTGAGTGGGTAGCACATTTTGAGTACAGAATGTGTAACAAGGGCAGACAAACTGTTAATAAAGTAAACTTAGGTATTAAACATATTTAAAACTCTGCAGGGCTCATTAGTCGAGTGACGCCAGCAGTCACTGGAAAGCTGTTAATTTAAAGTATAGAATAGAATAGAATATTTTTTTTTTTTTTTTATTCCATCAAAAGATTTTACTCAAATAATGTCTAAAAAAAAGAAATAAATAAAGTAGTATTTAAGTATTTATTACAGTTATTACAGCTTTCGTCAATAGTCTTCAGTCAAATGTAGTCCGCAAAAAGTCTCGTTTGCTACTGTTTACAGTAATTTACCAGGAATTCGTTGAGTTTTTAAATCATAACAATCAAACAAAACTTATTAATTAAAAAGTAAGCTATAAATAATTTATTTTCGCCCTTAAACGTTTTATTGCTTAAAAATTACTGCAAAAAAATGGCAGCAAAGTGTATTAAGCTTTCGTCTTTTGGTGCAAACAACATTCTTCTCTTTTTTTGCCTTATTTACACATATTTCTGTTTTTTATTTGTACCACAAAAGTTGCCGACAAACCAATTTCTGCTATTGTCATTCCTGTTGCCAGACTCAAGTGCAGCATGCGGAGAGAACTTTGAAGACAGAAAAAGTGTAGAAGAAAACAGAATTATAACATTAGACGAGTTGAAAAAAACTTTTAATTTAATAGCATAACATTTAATATCCTAAGTTGCATGACAAGCTCTAATGTAAGGTATTACTAGCATAAAGTGTCTAACATTAGTCAGGCACTATCACATGTTAATGTTAACAGAGCGCTGTTAGTTGCAGTCAGAGCGGAAAGACTGTCTATGTTAACTATATAGCTGCTAAGTCTGTTAATGCTTAAAGCGCGCTGTTAACTGCAATAAACTTAACAGCTGTTAGTTTCAAATGCTAACAGTTTGCTTAACAGCGAGCTTTTACTTACAAATGTTAATGTTATGCTACTATTTTGTTGATTTCTCCCCTGAAAGACACATTTTAAAGCCGTGCAGATCAAGGTAAATGAACTAAAAAATACACTCGTTCATTTTAGCCAAGTTAACGAAGAACCTAATCAAATTACACGCCCGTTTTTGTCTCATATATCAAAATTCAATTTGTTGCTGTCCAATTTTGTTTGTGGTTTTCTTTACTTTTTTCTTTTTTAGCGCTTGGCTAATAAGTCTTTTGCGCTAAGCCAACTTAAAGTTGACCCCAATTGTTAATTAAAGTGCTAAGTAAACTGATTTATAGCTTGCAAAAGAATGAAAAGAACTGAAATCGTTGAGGTCTTTGCAGTCCAAAGTTTTTACAGTACTTGCTGTCATTCAATTTTAAGCGAAATTTAAGCGATTTTTAATTAACTAATTAATTTTGATCTGTGTTCAATTTCGCTCAGTGTATCACTTAGTCATCGCATCGGGTTCTAACCTGTTTTACTTTTGATTTAACTCGAGCCGCTGAGGGAGGTAGGAAGGGGTTAGGGGCTGGGGGCGTGGCTAGTTGCCACTGCAATTGGTCACACCGCGCAAGAGGATGATGTGGCCGAGTAGCTGAGAGATTGTGGCAACTCGTAACTTTCGCTGGCGAGGCAAGAAGAGAAGATTTGCAGCTGTCTTATCAGACGCGCCACGCCCCAGTCAATCCAGTTTTTTTTTTCGGGGGGGTGGGGGGATAGGCAGACAGACAGCAAATGTGGCACGTTGCACGTAGCTTGTTGCAAGTTGTTTGCCAGTTGGTTGACTGTTAGATCAGCAGCTGCGCGCCACCAGCTGTGCCAGCAACAACAACAACAGCAACAGGCATCCTTTTTGCGCGTGGGCCAAACGAAAGACTTGGGCAACAAACTTGCCACAGTGCGGCACTTCAATTAAAAAAAATCACAGCAACAACAGCAACAGCAAACATCAATTTATGCATAAACAATTAAATTTTCTTGCCGCCTATCGTAGGTCATTTACCCTAAAATAACAACAACTATAACTACTACACCTACAATTACAATAACAATGGCAAATACTATTACTAACAACAACCACAACAACAACAACAACAACATGCAACGTACTTGAAACAAAGTTTCATGTCACGCCTCAAAAACAAAGTCGCATCGAACGATTCACACGCTGCCACTGCGGCTGCCACCGCCTGTTGTTGCCACCGCTTGTTGCAAGTGGGATGCTGCTGCGGCAGCTGCAACAGCAACTGCTGCCTCTGCTGCAGGTGTGTGGGAATCTTTACAAATAGCAAAAGTTCAATAGCATCGCATCGCAAGCAGCAGCTGCAACTGCAACTGCAACTTACCACTTGCCACATGCTGTGGCATGCACTCGCAGAAAACAAAAGCCCTTACTGCATTACGAAACTTTGTTTCAAACTGTAACAAATCGTAACAAATTTAAATAGAATTTTAAATTCAAGTTTTATCGCCTTTAAATTACCAAATGGTTCAAAAACGGAACTTGAGACTTAAGACTTTATTACATAAATGATAAAAAAGAAATAAATAAATATAGTCGTTATTATTGGATACAACTTTAGCAAGCGTTGTAACAAAAATTAAAGCTAATCGATGATTTAACAAAAAAATTAAATTTTATTTTAAAACTTTGTACTCAAAAATACCATTAAAAGTATTGTAGGTTTCTATTTATTTTACCCGACATTTGAATAAAATTAAGCGTTTCATTCTAGAGAACTTATAAACACAGTTTAGACCAACAAAGGGGTCCATCAAGGTATACAGTGAAAGCTCCCTTGGCCGGACAGCCATGGTTCCAATATTTTTGTCCGCCTAAGAGAACGGATTTTGTATGAAAATCATGCCAAAAAAAACTCTTATATTTGTCCGGCTAAGGAAGCTGTCCGCCTGAGGGAACTGTCCGCCTTTCACTGTACATTTTTCAGGAAGTTGGTCCAGCAAAATTCTTTTAGCCCGTGATTAGTTTATGTCTAATGTTTTGCCTAGTAGCGAACTTACTAGCCACTGATAAATTCAAGTATTCCTAAATCTCTTCTGATATCATCATTCCGTACAAAAGGTAGTAGGTTTTTAGCTTTTATTCTTTAAATTTTGTCATTTAAAAGCAACACATAAAAAGTGCACAATTTTTATTTCGATCAGTTACAATAGTGACTCAATGTTTCGTATAAAATCAAACCCTAATAAACCTGAAAAATTAGTACTTGCCTTAAATCAAACTTCACTAGAGTATTTCAAATAAATACTGTGTTGGAAAAGGGGAAAACCCTTTTTTAGCATATTTTTTAAACTATTATAAACTGCTATTGAGATCTTTAACCAAATATGTTTAGTTTTTCTTATTATTTAACAAACTTTTGTCACTAAATTTGTTATCTAAGCATAAAAGTTTAATTCCAGTTAAAATTTGGAATTTAAACTTCCTATTTTTGTTAAAAGCGAATTCGATTTCGTTTTGTAGTAATTTAGGCACGAAAATATGTTTTTGGTTTACTGTGTAGATATTTTTGCTCAGTGCATGGAGTGGGTGGCTGCCCCCTTTACCGCCATACCACGCGCCTTTGCGGTGTATTCTTCAGGTGCAGCACCGTCGTCGCTTTATTGTCTCGTAATTTGACTGACGCAACGACAAAGCCAATCAGTCAGCGAATCAAAGACAGCCCGAGCTGCAGTTGCAGATGAACATACAAAAATGAAAAACAAAATTCAAATGAAAATGAAACGAAAATTAAGATGTTTTGTTTGCTGCTCATCTGCACGCAAATTCCTAGCACTCAACCGCACCGCCCCCCGCTCCCCCTCTGCTGCTCGTGTCAGTGCTTTGCTGACATGTTTTGTCATATGATTTGAAGCGCAAAATTGTTTTTATTTTTCATTTGCTGCCGCTGTCGTTTCACCTGCGAGTGTTGCATATGAGTTTCCCATGTTACTGCTGCTGCTGCCCCATTGCCACATATGAGCGGCAGGCAGTTAAACGTTTGACGCAAGCAGCCAATTTACTCTCGCTTTATTTATTTGCATTTCATATTTAAGACCCTGTACTCATTAAGAGTGCAGAGGTCTGTTAAGGCTGTCAGAAGTTTTATAAAAGTCAGTTTTAGCCACGCCCACCAATGCCTCAAACTTGATGTGTGCTATGAAAGTAGATCAGAGCTGCCAAGTCACTTTATAATCTATCTATTTAAACAGGTATACATACGAGGACTTTTACAGTCGGCTCACTCGACTCTACACTTTCTCAGTAGTTATACCCATTACCTGTGAGCTAACAGGGTATACTAAAATTGAGTATGCTTTTTTTCCCCTCATTTGTGTTGCAATTGTTGCCCCTTTACCAATTTTTTTGGGTTCAAACCCAACGCAGTTGCATAAGCCAAGTTAGCCAAATTGGCTTGCGGTGAAAGCAGCTGGGCACACAGATGTGGCACACGGCGCAGGACGCTCCCAGGCAGAGTTCTGCAATTAAAATGAGCCACACGAATGTTGTTGTGCTGCAATAACAACAGCAACAATGCGACAACAACAACAACAACAACAGTGGAGTAAAAGTGCAGACAGCTTTCTCTTCTGGCAGCCAGACAAGGAGCAGTCACTGCCGCGGCTGTTGCTTGCCGCTTCCTTGCTGCTGCCACAGTGAACGTCTGCCTTTGAAGCCAGAGTGAAACACGATTATGTTGCATCCTCTTGTCTGACTGTCTGTCTGTTTATTTGCTTGGCTTGTGGCATAACCCACGTTGACATTGCCGATAAAAATAAATAACAGTCGCCGAAAATAAAGTTTCACCAGAGAAAGAGAGAAATGCTGCATGCTGCATGCTGCATGCCACATGTGGCAAGTAGAAGAAGCTGCAGAAGAAGCAGGGGACGAATGTTTTAAATTCGACAAATTTGTCACGTTGTGTTTTTCTGGCCAGTCGTGCGTTTATTTGTTTGCCTGATTGGCCAGCGGAAGTAAAAGCTTCTCATGCCACACAGCCTGCAGGTGCACATCCCAGACACACACATGCACACACACACATGCACACACACACATGCACTCACTTACATGTGATAATTCGACAATTGTCGGATTTGCGCAAAAATTTCTCTTTGATTTATGGCAATTTCTTTTGTCTCTCACGAATCAAATATTAACATGATGTTCATTGAATAATAAAACGAAAAAAAAAAGGAAAAAACAAAAAGAAAATATATTTTCAATTGTTGTTGTTGCCACACACACACACACACACACACACGTACTTATTTTATTGCGACAATTAAAAAATGCCCTCGCTGCTTGTTACAACTCGTAATTAAAATCAACGAGTTATTTTTTTCACTTGCGAATCAAAAGACTCAGGCAACGAACTTGGCAACACGAAGAACACTTGTTGCCGCTGACACAGCGACAGCGCCAAGTGCCACATAATGAGCTGTGATTAGCAACAAATTTGTCATTCCTTCACTTGCCTCATTTGGTGGCAAACATGTTTTATTTGCCCACCGATTTTATCGGAGTTGTAATTATTTATGCTGAGAATTTGTTGCTGCTTCCGAGCAGAACTTGCCACATTTTGTTCATATTTATTTATTTGCCTTGTAGTTGACTATTGCTTAGTATTTTTATAGCTTTTTGTGCTTGCCACATTTGGCGGCAACTTGATGGGCTCACTTGCTGTGGTTGCCACTCATATGGGCTCTGTGTAAAGCTCGTTTGTGCCATGTGCAACACTTGTGGTACTTGCCACATTTTGTGGCATATCGGATTTGAACAATTACTATTGTTTTTGAGTCAAATCAAGCTGTGTTTATAAGACTTTACAGTATCCATGTGTTGTCGACTTTTAATGCTTGCCCCATGTGGTGGCATGCAACTTTATTAGCGTCAGCGGCTGGTAAACTTATAAATTAAAACCTCTGTTAATTGCTAATCAACTGTTGATGTTATTTCCGTGTACCTGTTATGTTAACAAAATGTTGAGACTTTCAGCAACAGCATTCGTTTACTGTCTGCTGCTGTTAAGGGTCTGTAATGCTAGGACTTACAGCTGTTATTAAGTGAGACTGTTAGGAGTAGTAAAGTCAAGTCACTTAGGAACTTTTTTATTTATTTTCTTATGCTGTTAAGCTTCTATAAACCTATGGCTTGCATCTGTTATTTACAGAGCCCGAGCATAGCAAAGTTTAAGAAGTTTTAGGGGTTCTGTTATGCTGTTCTTTTCAAGTTTTATAATTTATAACAACTTTAAAAATATGTTACAAGAAATGTTATTAATTCCAGTACGCTGTTAACGCACTGTTATGTTATGCCTGACGACAGACGCTAAATTTGAATTATAAAGTGAAATTTGTAAAGAAGTTTTGTAGATAGCGATTGCTTAAAGCGCATGTCACGCACAGCAGCAGCGGCAACAACAGCAATTACAACAATAACAACTACAACATTGAGAACTAGTTAAATGCTACGTGAGGCAAGCAACAAAAAATTCAACGATTGAAATGAATTGGAATGCTTTTGGGTTGGGCTTTCAGACTTGTATCGTGGCTCGTTATAGTTTTATGAGGATGCTGGACAAATGTGCAAAGACTGCAACAACAACAACTAGTACTACTAAAAACAACAACAACGACGACGACGTTAACAGCCGTAAGAAACACATATTATTATGATACACAGAGAAAGTCACGATTAAAATGAACAGAAAAAATAAGCAACCGGCAAAAAAATAATTACAACCGCCTTTATTAAAGAGCAACAAGCGAACATGAGTAAAAACAACAACAGCAGCAACAGCAGCAGCAGAACAACAGCAACTACAACCAAAAAAGAACCACGAAAAACACGCAACGTTCAAAAATTACTTGTAATAAAATTTGTTTATTTTTCTTTTAACAATTTCTTTTGGTCGAAAAGAAACTAAAGAAGAAAAAAAAAATGTGTACAGCAACAAGATTAAGGAGAAGAGCAACGCATTAACGACTTCTATGGAAATTTCGACTATAATTTATTTAAATTAAAATCATCAGCCATGACAGCAGTTGTGGTCAAGACATAAACAAAAACAACAACCACAAAAAGAGACAACTGCCCACGATGAAAGCACAATTGAAAAGCCAAGTAACAAGTAAAAAGCAATTGCCAAATGTCAACGAGTAACGAGTGGGCGTGGCCGGAAGTCTCAAGTGATTAGAACTAATTGCCAAAGAGAAAAAAAAGCAACTTCTCTGCGGTCAAACCGTTGGCAAAAGGTGAAAGGCCACAGAAAAACAGGCAGACACAACTGCTCGATTTGGTAATTGTAAAGTTTCTGATTACCGATTATCATCAGCTGTGATTAGCCTCGAAAGTCATGAATCGGTTTCAAAAATTGTCTCAATGAATGGACAACGAATGGACAACGCGTGGAGCAATCAAAGAAGCCGACAACGAACGACACGATGCCATCAACATCAACGGAAGCGAATGACGAATGATGGATCAACAACGGATGCTGTTCATGACGATGACGCTGATGATGATGATGAAAGGCAGTCAGGACTGTCTGGAATGTCAGGCAATCAGCTTGACGTCTGTCTCACTCAGAATTTATCTATCGCTATCGCTAACAATAAGTCTTTTAACTTTGATTAAGTTGTTTCAATGTAGTAAGACGAAAATTAACAATTGGTAGTAAACATTTGTTTAAACTGCGCACTTTGGTATTCCAATTAATTAATAGTTGTTTTAACATATCATAAAAACTGCGCATGTTGACAATATATAACAAATAATCAAGTGTTAACAGCTTAGAATCTTCAAGCTCTATAAATTTAATATCAAACATTTTCAACACATGAATTAATAGCAATTTAACTTGGTAACTAAAATATGTTACAGTTCACAATAGCTGATGTCAATAGTCTTATGCAAACTCTAAGCGAAAGAAACTATTTATGTCAACTATGCTCAATGTAAGTTTAACAGAAATTTAAAAAATGTTATTCGAACTGTGTGAGTTCCTAGCTTTGAGTATACAGGGAAAACTGTAACTATTGTGGTAATATACTAGTACGTAATCATATTTAAAAAAAACTAACTAATTAATAAGTTTATGATTATATATAATCGATAAGCATGGAGTTTTGTGTGTATTGATATAAAGGAACATATAGAAGAAAACTCTGTAAATAGAGCGATCAAATAGTTTCGAATATGGAACAATCTATCACTTTGAGATGAACACTTATACAGACTACACTGCGTATATTTTAAAGCCAATTAAAATTCTTAACAGTCACTAAACTTGCTGTTGCTGTTGCTGCTACATTGACTGCTAGTAAAATCTCGCTGGCTGTAAGTCCATTAACAGCTGCTTAACATTGTGTAACATTTTCAACACCCGCAGCCCAGCTATGTTAATAATACCACTTGAAACTGTTTTCGTTTAAACTATGTCTAGGTGCACAATATTTGGCTTTTGAGTGTCTCGTTATGCTCCCTAATAATGCGAATCCGAAAAGAGCAATTTGTTGTTTGCATATTAAATAGCTCACTCGAGTTTAATGGCTGGTGTAATGAACATTTCAAAATAATTTTCCGCCAAATGTTTATCATCATTTAGTAGTGGCGCCACACCCCCTTGTGACCCCCTTTGGCGCCCTTCAAATTTGGTTGCTCAAGTCTTTAGTTTACTTTATTGTTGTTTTTGTTTTCGTTTTAATCTTTGAAGTTGCAACTTTTGTTTTGGGTCGTAAGTGGCATGAACTTTTCGCCCGGCTTCCATTTTTGGCATTATGAAAGATTTGAACGCAAAATGATTTATTACGCTACATAAACAGTTAATAAATACGTTGTAAATCATTGAGTTGCATTATGATAAATAGTTATAATGGAATCTAACTGGAATGTGAGTGGAAAAGCGACTGGAATCGATTTTATTGGAAATTGCGAATTAATCAATGATTATAAATTATGGAGCAAATAGTTATGAATGACATAAATAAAGTATGTGTAAGTGGCATAGAAATGGAAGTAGGACTGGAAAATGGACTGGAATATTGGAATATACAAATAGCAATGGAAAGTAACTGGAAATAATTCTGCAGTACGAAGAAAAATGATATGGCAATAAGTATAGTAGTGTTTTATGGCTGGAATATCTGGAAAACTAACTGGAATGTGACTGGAACAAATACTGGAAATGTTCCAGTCAAAAGAGTTTTAAAGATATATGGCAGAAATTAGTGATTGAAGAAAATAAAGCATTGGAAAATGGTACTCAACTGGAAGGAGGACTGGAAATCAGACTGGAATATTGGAATATACAAATAGCAATGGAAAATAACTGGAAATAATTCTGCAGTAAGAAGAAAAATGTTATGACAATAAATATATAAATATGTTAGTGTCTTATGACTGGAATATCTGGAAAACCAACTGGTATGTGACTGGAACGACTATTGGAAATATTAGTCAACTGGAAGAAGGACTGGAAACTCTACTGAAATAAACATTGGATATTATAAATCACTGAATAACGAGAAAAAATAAATGATGAATGATTAAACTAGATGATATGACTATCTTATTACTGAATTGGGCAACTAAGCGGGAACTGTGCCCGGAAACTCCATTGGAAATTGCTCTGATAATTTAACTGAGCTTATGACTGAAATTTGATTATAAATTCGTCTGAAAACTCGAATACTAATAAAATTGAACTGCACGAAAACTGGCCAGTGAAATTAGCCTCAAAATGTGATAGATTAAAGATTATGAATTTTCAAAGAAAAAATTAAATGAAAAAGTCTTAAATAAAAGAGGGAAAAAATGGAGGAAAAAAAAAGGAAAATTATGCTGCACATAATTTCAATAATTTTCAATTTTGTTTGCTTGTCGAATAGTTGTCGGTAGTTGTTGTTGTTGCTGATTTTAGCTGCAAGTGAAGCGTAGAATTACGCGAAAGAAAAGTGAAATTATGCAGCGAATACGAAACGCAGCAACAAGTTGTTGTTACAATTGTTGTACTCGGAGTTGTCTTATGCTGGTGGCAGTTACTGTTGTTGTTGCTGTTGTTGTTATGATGGTATCTGTCGCTGTTGTTGTTGTTGCTGTTGTCTGTGTGATGCGTGAAAGCAGCCAAAACGAAGAAACGTCGCTTCATTCGATGCGTGCGACCCAATTTCGAAATTCAATTGCAAGTTCAAGTTTTATTTGTATACCCTTTATAATCGTTGAACCGTTTGTGGGTATGACAAATTGTTCAAAACCTCTGCCATATTAAAGTGTCATGCAATCAACGCTCTTGACTAAGATTAAAATTACACAAAACTCTTTTAGCTAACGCTTCAAATTTAGTACTTACCTTCGACTAAGATATGAGCATTGATGATAAACCCATTATCGATTCCAATGGTGACCTCCGGCTGTTGACTGCTCACTTGATGATGATAAATGGTAACAAGTTGACCATGTTTTAACCAAGCGCTGCACACAACACTTAATTACTTTAAGCAAGTTTGAGTGAAGAATTTTGTAACTAAAAGACATTTTGAAGGACTTTTACTGTCTTCGTCGGCGAGAATCCTTTAATAAGAGTGGAGTCTGGGTTCTGTTTTTATGGAATATAAATTTGTTAAACAACTTTTGTACGACAGTTCTTTGACTTTTTGGTTTTCTTTTTGTATTTTCCGACTCAGCTATTTTTTATTTCCTTATCTTAGCGCGTGACGTTATGAAGTGCACTTAAAATAGCTAACAAAAAACATTTTAAGAAAAACCAGAAAAATGTCACGATAGGTAAACAGTAAATTTACGCTTTTCGCCTTAATTATAAATGTTTAAATATTTGTGCAGCTCTTTAAAACAAACATGAAAAACTTTTACACGTAACAAGTTGTAAAACTATAACAATTTTGTAGTTGTTACATGACAAGAGCATCGATAGCTTAGGGAGTGTTTTTGCCAACATTTTTAAAATACTCTGGACTCAGATCAGAACTAAATGGTGGCAGAAATAAGAGAATACTTAGTTAACTTTATATAACAAGATCGGAGCACAGTATTGGAAATTGAATCCAATGTTTCCTTTCATTTCTCTTATAAGAAACTCTTTAAAAGGCATGCCCAACTTATACTGTACTTTTTAACAGTGTTGATTTGGGTATACCCGGCTTTAGTTGACCACAAACAAGTCACTTTCTTCCGCAATACTTGAGCTTCTATTTCTTCATAAACTTGAAACATTTAACACGCGTCTCACGTCTCAAAATTCTTCAGTTCACGTTCTCCTGCACATCACGTATCTCTCACTCACACCCTCTCTCTCTTCTTTTCTTTTTGGGTACAGTTGTGCTTGAGGCGGCTAAGAGAGGCTTCAAGTGAGTATGATGATGATGATGACGTCATCCACATCCACCGACTGCAGCGGCAGCAGCATTCAAGGATCAAGCACAAGTTCCGCATCGAGTGATGTGATGACACTGACAACCACAGCAGCCTCATCGTGGTGTGCAATGCCATCGAGTACACGGCTGCGTCTGGTGCGGCTGGTACGTCCACATCAGCGGCGTTTGTTGGTAGTGCCAGAACAAAGCGCCACCTATGGGTTCGCAGTGCGTGGAGGAAAGGAACATGGCATTGGATTCTTTGTGTCGCATGTGGAGCATGGCGGCGAGGCACAATTGAAGGGATTGCGCGTAAGTGGTTCAGTGGGTCGCACGCACGCACCACACACACACACGTGTCTGCCTTCCAAACGTTATGTGACGTCACAGCGACCTTAACTGACTTTCTCTCGCCCTTTCTCTTTCGTTCTTGCGTTGCTTCTTTTGCAGATTGGCGATCAGATTTTGCGCATAAATGGTTATCGCTTGGAGGATGCCGTGCACAAGGAGTTCATACAGCTGGTGGCCAGTCAGGATCGCGTAACGCTCAAGGTGCGGGGTGTGGGCATGCTGCCAGTCAAGGAGTAAGTTTCCAAATGATCGCAGAATGCTTGCATAAACTATTGTTGAATTTTTCTAAATTATTTGTTTAGATTTTGTTTGATTTTTGTAAGTTTGAGTGCCTGTAAATCGTAAATTCCACAGCGGAAGCGAAAGAAATTAAATTAAAATTAAAGTACATTATTCTAAATTATAAAACTCTGTTAATGAGAAAGTAAAAAACTGTGTTGTAAAAGGCTCTTAAGAGCTCAGTGACAGTGACCGTTTATAGAACTGCTAAAAAGAGCACTAAAGGATTGACATAATCCTAAAAACGCGACTCCTTTTGTGGCACAGTTGGTTTGCTACTGGAGTTAGTTCATGGCTCCGTTGACTTACAATAGTGCCAGTCAGGAAATGCATAGAAAAGTCACTTTCATTTTCGAAACCTGCATATAAAAGAAATTATACATTTCGTTAATTTTTACTGATTTATTTACAACTCTGAACAAGTGTATAAGCACAAATAAAACTTAAAGACAGTTACTTACACAAAAAGTGTTTAATAAAAAACAAAATAATTTTGAAAAGCCGCAAAATGACTCTCAAAATGTAAATAATTCATTTAATTTTAATTTAAACATTTTAAATGAATTTTATATAAAAAGACAAAGAGAAAAATCGAATAAAAACAAGTCAAAAGTTTTGTTGAAAAATTTGAAAGAAACACTAAAAATTCATTTTAAAAAAAGTTAAACTTGATAAGAAAAATATAAGAAAACCCGACCCTCAGTTGGTTAGACTTCTAGCTGCTTTGTAATCCCAAACTAATCAAAATACTTTAACTATATTCACAGTCAGCCCGATGAGCGACTGTCCTGGAACGTGGTGAAGCTGCCCAGCGTCAGTGGCACGCCCTCGGAGAGTTCCTTCAAGGCAAGCAACGAACGAGATCGCGAGAGGGAACGCGAACGAGAGCGGGACAAGGAAAGAGAACGCGATCGAGAGCGTCGCAATGCGAGTCGGGACATTAATGTAGTGTTGCATGTGGCACCACGCACCAAATTGGGACTGGGCATCTGCAAGGGACCCGAATGGAAGCCAGGCATCTTTGTACAGTTCACCAAGGAGCGGAGTGTGGCACGTGAGGCCGGATTGCGACCAGGTGATCAAATACTCAGCGTGAACAGCATTGACTTCTCCGACGTACTGTTCAGCGAAGCCGTGGCCGTCATGAAGGGCTCCAGTAAGCTGGATATGGTGGTGCGTACCGCTGCCGGCTGTGATCTGTTTCCCGGTGAATCCAGTGGTTATAATAGTTCTGCAAGTTCGGTGACTGGAGATCAAAGTCCTTGTTGGGCGGATGCCAAATCCAAGCGATTAACGGCCGTACGTGAGGAGCCAACTAATGGAGCAGGTGCATCCACAGTGGTGCAACACAAGCAACTAAACAAGACGATCATTAAGTTGACCGAAAATGGCACATCCATTAATAACACCTACATTGCCGCCAGTCATGAGCAATTGGAGACGGAGCAGCAATCGATTAGTCGCAGCACAACAATGCAGCGCCATCTGTTGCCTGGCAGCTGTCAAGCATCAATGAAAAACGCATTGTTGCCTGCACCACCGCCGCCAGCAGCACCGCTTAGCAATGGCAGCAGCAGCAACAATGTCAACGGCGGTGCTGGTGGCGCTGGCGGTGGCAGCAACAGCAGCAGCCTCTCTAGTGCCATAAACGAGGAGCTCAAGAAGCGCAAAGAGGTGAGCAAGTGCAAATTTCACTTAGCCAGTTGTAGTTTTCTTAAGTAACTTGTAGATAAGACGGTTTTAAATATGATATTAGAGAGCAGAGAGCAGTCAAACCACGTCTGCATCCCAGCACAGTTGCCGAATGAAGAGAAGGCATCAAATTCAATCTTATGCTTAAGTCTTTCTGTCAGCAGGTGCTCAACACTCGGTAGTAAATACTTATGCTAGACAACACTACTTAATAAATATTTAACATTACTTGCCTAACGATCTATGGGCAATCACTTAATTCACATATTCATATATTTAAATCAGCTTACACCTCTTAGCCGAATTTTTAATGAATTCAAAGTATGAATTCGAAAGCTTCAATTTGCACAATTCTAGACTTTTATGCAACACTAATTTCTAAGCTGCCTGCTGTCATGTACGTCTCCATAATGTAAACATATTTTGGATCAGCATTTTCAGCAGTGCTGCTATAGCTTATCTATATGAAAACTTGCAGCTCAAAGACTTTAAGAACTAAAGCAATCAAAATGCGTATGAAAACCATTTTTTACCACACCAAAACTTGGAGTTATCTCGATCTGATGCACACTTTATGTGCCTAATGCAATTTAAAATATTCACAGTCGAAAAGTGAACACTTCTATGAGTTTGCCTTAGTAGTAAATATTTAAAAAAATACATATTTAAAGGCTTTAAAAGTAATTGAATTCAATTTGTTTATTGCAGAAGTTGCAGCAGGGGCAGCAGCGCAACAACCACACGAGTTGCGAACGAAGTGCAAGCATAAATGGAACTGCTGCTGGAGTTGCTGGTGGAGTGGGAGTTGGCACTGAGCTGCGTGCACACAATGGCAGCCGCAGTGTTGCACAAGTGTCACATAAACGTGAACGCAACAATAGCAACACAGGCGCCAATGCGGGTGCTGGCGGCGTTGCAGTGGCTCCATCTGGCGGTGATCAGCATACAGCGCTGATGGATGAATTTAAGCGCGCGCATCAACGTATGTTCAGGAACGGGTTCCATGAGAGCGAGCACAAGGTGAGCAGCTAATATGATCTATGGTGGAGTTTCATGTAGTTGTAGTTGTTGTTGTTGCTGTTGTTGTTGTTGTTGTTGCTGCATTGTGGCAACAACTGGCGACTGTGTCTGCGACTACGACGCGCGGCTACTTCTAAAGGTCAAGAGAGCTGAAACGGTCTGCACTTGTTGTTAGAGTGTTTGTTGTTGTTGACTTGATTGCTGTTAGCCATGTGATGTATTTGTTAGCCACTTGAAGCAGCCAAGTGAATGAGGGCAAAGCAAAAGCTTAACTAAATGTTACATAGAAAATGAGAGAGGGGCAGAGAGTTAGAGCCATTTAGAGAGAGACGGCGTGAAAGAGAAAGAGCACAAAGTTCCATGAGAATGACAAAGGAAATCGCGAGTTTCCCCAATTAAAAATGCAACTTATCAAATTTATTGTGATAAGCGGCAATTTCTGGTCGGCTAGCAAATCTAATCTCCGGGGTATACCCTATCTTCCAGCCACGCCTCCCATCTCCCCCACACCCCTTTCGAAAACAAATTTATGATCATTGATAGTTTCAATTAAATTAAATAACTTTGAGCACACATAAACCTCTGAGTAAAACAAAAACTGCGCACAGCTGATGAAATGCATAAAAAAAAAGTGTTCAATTTGAAGTGAGCGACTAGAAGTTACCTCGTAAATAGCTGGTCAGTTGAAAGTTGCTTGGCTTAAAAGGACCTAGCTACGCAGCTAGTTGAATGTTGACAAGCTAAGCTACCCTGTAATGTTGGTTAATCAAATAGGAAGCATTGACTGACTAATTTGTAGCTTTAGCTCATGTAGCCTCACATTGAAGGGTCTAGCTTACCCATTATTTATAGCTATATATAGGGTATATGTAACAAATACCCTTTAAAAGGCTTACAAAGCAGCTGGCAGATTTTTTGTAATTGTAATTTTGTACCCTGTAAGTTGCCATTTAGCTGCCTTTCTTCTATTTATCAGCTCATTAATGAATTCGATTGAAAAAATTATTTTAAACACATTTTTAACAGCCGAGCATACTCGCAGCTCAAAGTTGCACAGGGTATAGGTTGTAAAATATGCCCAACTAACAAATAATTTATGACTAAATTGCTTTTCTGTTGAAAGGGCAAATAAAGCAGTGCAGCATGGCAAGCATGACTGCCAAATACCCAGTAATAAAGTTGAGTTTAAGTTGGTAAGCTTTAAATATATAGAAATAGAACTAGATACCGATTTACATACACTAAATTGGAGTTCAAGTAACTAGCTTTAAAAATGCCAAGTATTTAACAGGGAAGTTGATTTATTTTCGCTTAGTTATTGCATAAGCCAATGAAATGTGTGTGTGCGCGCAGTGTGTTTGGGTGTAGTCAGCGTGTGTTGACTGAACACAACACACATACGCCCTGTTGGCCTTAACTTTTCGTGGCTTTTCCCCATTTTTGGTCACAAACAGATCTTCCAAAGGGAACAATGCCTAATGGCTGTCATGCTGAGGCACAACAAACACCTCTCTCACCCCCGCAACTGCCTAACAATGACTCACCGCCCAAAAAAAATAAACACCGAGACAACAGAGACACCAAAACAAATAGCAAATGTGCCCAGAGCAAGAGAGAGAGCGTTCATTTCTCTCAGTAGTAGTTTGTGGTGTGCGCTTATCTTATCACCTGTTGGCTTGACGCTGGCTAAATGAAACAGGTGAGCTGACAACTCTGTAGCAATTGCCGTGCACTTTGAGCGTCCAGTCTAGCAAACAACTTGCCAGCGTCAACAACTGCACTAAAGTGGCTAAAACAAAACCGTAAACAACAGCAAGAACAACAGCCAACAACAGTCAGCAGCAAAGAAAAAACGTGATGAGTTTGCTACGTGCCAAGAACGGTGCTGTGGGCGGTGGTGGTGGGAATGGGCGTGACAGCGATATGCCCACAATGCGACCAGTAACCATAGGTAGACCATTGGTCACTATGTCCACATACCAGGTAGTTTGAATCAAGCCATCAATCAGGCAATCAATCAATCAACTCTACAAATCATTGCAAATTTTTGCATCAATTTCAATTAATTTTTATATTTATTGTTTTTATTTTTTAGGAACGCGGCGAGACACTGAAACGCACTTCGATAATGCCCGATGATAGTTGTTATCGCAACAACAACAGCAGCAACAACAACAGCAGCAGCAGCAAAAACAACAGCAACACTAGTGGCAACAACAACGGAAGCAATCGCATGTCGCTGCTCAACGGCAGCAGCAGCAATCACATTGCCAATGGATCGACGGAATTGCCACCGCCGGTAAGTAATTGCCTCAATCGGTGGCACCACAAAAATTGCTACTTGTATTGTGCATAAATCTATTTATAAATTTATCTGCGTGAGACAAAAAGTGTTATTAAAAGTGCCCAAAAAGTCAGTGAGTTGAGTGCATTTCTACATGTGCCACGGGTCATGGAAGGTTCTAGTAGAAACAAGTGTCAAGCTAATCAAGTTTTTGCAGTTTTATGAGTTTCTGGAAGATTTGCTTAATATCTTTGAGTCACTTTACAGTTTGATGGAGCAGAAAATCAATGGAAATGAGCAATAATATTAAGTATTTCAAAGGAAATGTAACAAAACAGAACAAAATTTTAAATCTTTTGAGGCAAACATTTTCAGTCGACTACAATAAATTTTAAAATTTAAAAATTTTAGCATATTGAAATTTTTGGAAGGATTTTCAGGGGAATTTTCAACTGCAGAAGCTTCCCAAGAGCTTTCTTATTCAAAAGAAAAACGTATTTTAGCAGCACATAATTTTGTAGTGCTTTTTAAAGTTTTAAGCTAGCTCTTAAATTGATTAAATCTTAGAAACAAATAAAAATTTCTGTGGATTTAGTTAACATAAAAGACGAATTACATTTTTTTAACAGTCGCAGTAGTCTGTTTTATACAATAAGTATTCTGTTTTATACAATAACTTGGCTTAGACGCCTTAAACATGTTTTTCAAGCGTGTCAACTAGAAGCCAACAAATTTGTATTATTTAGAAACGTGTGAAGGATACTTTTTTGTATAATTCAGGTGCCTCTTAAACAACGCTTTCCATTTAAAGTCAATAAAAAACCAATTTTAAAATTTTTTAATATACAGGGTATTTTTAAGTCGACTACTGCCGCTTCGATTCACGTGGCTTTAATTAAAAAACAATTCTGGCATTTTTGCCAAGCTGGCAACTCTGTTTATCTATTAGATATACTAGGTATAGTTATCACAGTCACACTAAAGCTCATCTGCCAAGCTCACACACGCTCTCTCACACTTACACTCACACTCTACCTCTTTCTCACCCTGCAGCCCCCACAATTTGCCAATCCACAGCAGCAGCAACAAAAACAACAACAACAACAGCAGCAACAGCAGCTCAAGCTCAACTTTTCCAATGGCAACAGCAACAGGAGCAAGCAGCTGCAGTCAGCAACGACTGCGACTGCGACTGCAACGTCGCCGCCACCACCGCCGCTGTTGTCGCCCGTGCGCAGTCCAGGCGTACAAATGAGCGGCTTGCTGCGTGCACCTGCCATGCCACAGCCGGACTATGATGCGGCCAGTGTTGTACCACTGCGCAGCAATGGGCAGACAACAACAACAACAGCAGCAACAGCAACGAGTAGTAGTCAACAGCAGCAGCAGCGTCGCACACTGCGCCTGGGCACTGTGACCATTGGAGAGTACGGGGAGCTGCGAGGCAAGCGGGAAACACTTAGAAAGACGCCATCTATGGTGGGCGAGGGGCAATCGAATGGCATACTCAAAAACGGCAATCGCAGCAGCGCCAGCTTTAGTAACAACAACAGCAACGGCAGCAGCAGCAGCAACAGTCGCCAGCAGCAGCAGTCGCAGCACATGGAAAAGTCCATTAAGTTTGGCAACTGAAAGTGGCAACACACACATACACATTTACACACTCACACACACACAGACCTGTAAACAATTGTGCAATATGCTTTTTGGGTAGGCGTGGCCTGTACCTTAGTTAATATTATTATTATGAATATGTAATTATAAAAACCTTTTTTTTTTAACCCCTCGTAAACCATTTTTTTTTATATGCTATGAATTTGTTGAATATTTGCTAATATTATTTAACAATTAATTATTTAGTTGCTATTAATTAATGTATGTAAATAAAATACTTGATTATAATTATATGACTTTATATATAAATATTATTGTAAACGATTTGTAATAAAAGCCGAAAAGCAGACAGACAAAAAAACACGACTTTTATGTTTATTGGCAGTAGCTGCTAGACTTAAAGCTACCCTGTAATAGTCAAATGTACAGCGCATATGAAAAGCTTTACAAAATCAGATATCTGAATTTTAAATAAAAACATTTGTGAGCAGCAGCTTGACTAGCACATACCCTATAGTAGTAAAATGTGCAGAACAAGTTTGTTTTTGACTTAAAGTGGCCAACTTTTCCAATACAAAAGGTTGTCAGCGTATGCTTATGGTGGTGACTTGATTTTATGGCTACAGGGCATGGGAAACAATTCTCTGACAATTGTCTGATAAGCTGTAAGAATATTTAGCCGCTTGCGTCAGCTAAAACAAAGAGGAGAGCAGAGCAGAGCAGAGCAGAGCGCTGAGCGCAATTAGACAGCTTGACAAGCCCAAAATGTCCCATTGCGGATTTTAGCCATAAATAGTGGTAACAACAAACTTATGATTGATATTTCCTATCTATCCAATATACTATTGCCACTATCATCAGTACTCTCTGATATACGGCAACAACAACACGTGTACACTGAAATTGTTCAATTAAATGGTAACGGGATCTGGTGTCGATGTCACTTTTGTTTCTACTTTGATTTGCGTACGTAGAGAACGCAGGTGACGAAATCTGAGCTATAAAAATGTCATTGCATACTTTTAGGAGAGCTGAAAATTGCAATGAGCAATTTGTGCTTGCAACGCATGACGTCACTTAGGAGTACATTGCGAGGAGTTTTAGAAAGCGCTACGCTAACCAAAATAATGTTTCAACGACAGACTTGTAAAATAGTTTAAAAAGCATCAATCTTGGATGTACATATGTACAGTGAAAGCTCCCTTGGTCGGACAGCCACGGTTCCAGCATTTTTGTAGGCCTAAGGGAGATGTCCGCCTAAGGGAGATGAGAAGAATTTTTATGGCTATTGATGTTTACAACACTTTACACACTTTCTATTAAGTAGTTGTTATTATATGCTGAAAGGCGGTCAATAAGAAGTGTGTGTACGAATAATTGTTTTGTTGCGTGTACTTATCGCGACGCTGCAAAATGTACAACCGCAACGGCGTCGCGAAAAATTGTTGTCCGCCTGAGAGAGATGTTTTGTATAAAAATGGCAAGGGACCGTCCGCCATAGGGAACGGATTTTGTGTGAAATTCATGGTAAAAAACTTGCAACTATAAATTCCGTCCAGCCAAGGCAGCTGGCAACCTCATCAAATTAAAAGAGACTGCCAGACCAGTGCGCTCTCTTTTGCCTAACTTGTGAATGGCAATTTGGCAATAGACAAGAGAATTGCAATCCACTCGACACTGCGTTCTGCAAACACGACGTTAGCCAACACTGTAAGACGCCATCTCTCATTTGAACAAAATCTGCTCAGCGTTAACACGTGTGTTCAAAATTTACTCTGTGCAAATTTAACTGGTGAAAGTAAAGTGAATTAAAATGTCTCTTCGTCAACGTAGCCGCTCAGGAGAAGACCTTAGTTTTGGTATAGCCTGAGAAATTAAAATGCAATACAAACTATTCAATTTTTTATTAGACCCCGTACTCTAAAAAAGAGTAGAGGGCTCTATTAGGTTTGTCAGAAGCGAAATGTGAGCTGCCACGCCCCCCTTTTCTCCTGAGAGTTAACCAAACGTTTTCACTTTAATGCCATGTTTAAGGCATTTATTCATATGGAGACAGAAACATACAAACACATGTTCGAACGTTTTCGATGCTTGTGTGGCGACAGCGCTGCCGCAGACGCTGTGGCGACAGCGCTGCCGGCAGACGCTGGCCGCGCCGAATACACACATACATACACACATACATGCATACATATAATTTCAAACGAATGTGTGTTTGTATGAATAATATGTAAATGCTGATATTCGGAGAATTCTTGAAAGTGGCGCGTGGTGCAACTGATAGAGTTTGTCTGAGGTTGTAGGTTCGAATGCTGGCAATGCGAATTGTTAAATTATTTTTTTTTAATTTCAATTGAAATTGAATACAAACTACTATGAGAGTACGGGGTCTTTTATAGTCGGCTCGGTCGACTGTAGCCTTTCTTACTTGTTTTTTTTTTGTTTTGTTTTGTTGTAGACGAGAACGACGATCGCGATGAGAGGTCGCCAACGCCGCAGGGTCCTGAAAGCAGTTACAATCCATATTATGAGGCGAGAGAGCTGCTTGAGCGCCAAGAGCGTGTGCGTCGTGAGCGTCTCGCTTCTGAAGTCGACGATTTGTATGAATTGGGGTGCATCACCTACAATCTGAAGAGGACTATGCGTCGCAGCAGCACGAACGACCTACACAAGCGTTTGAAGAAAAAGTACATGAAAAGCGTCCAAGAGCTGAAAACGCTGAAGGAGCGGCACCAGCAACGACTCGAAATTGAGAGCCAAGCACTAAAGTTATTGATTTATTAATGAGCAGCCAGTAAAATAGATTAACAATAGCCATGATTAACTACAATACACTAAACTAAAATTCATTTTTAATACACTACACTTAAAAACACAACTCACTTGTACAACTTAAACTTGCTATCTGCTTAAATTAACTACAATACACAAATAATGTACTAAACTACACCGCACTGTACAGTGCACTTGAAAAAAAAGTACTACACTATAAAAACTTAAATAAACTAAACTTGTATTACTACATTAACCAAGCATTTATCTAATTTTGATTCTGAGTCTACATCTGGTCTTCGATTTTCAGGTACTTTCAAGAATGAGCCGCACTTTCTGTGACAACATATGGAACTAGACGTCGCTGGTAATGTAACAACACAAGTTTTAGAGACCAAGAAGTCTCATCAGCCTCATCATTTCATCATTTTTTGGAGTCGAACTTGCAAATATGCGCTACCCTTTTGCACATGAAAAGTGAATGTATTGCTAATTAGTGCATCAAAGTCCATTGGAAACATGGTTTGCTTTAGACAAAATACACAACTGCCATACTTCATGACATGTCGTTAACAGTCCACCCGTTCGACCAAAGCCCTTTCCACTAGCGCATGCTAAATACCGTATTCCTGTCATACATAATCTCATTGTTCGCTTTTAACACAGCGTAAACACATAAGGAACGCAAAAAGTGCGCAGTCGCGGCGGCCATCATCGCTGCTTGCTTGCAATTTTTGCTCGCTCACTTCTCTCGCTCTCATTCATTTCCTTATTGTTCATACCGCACAAGCTCTCTCGCTCACATTCATTATTTTTCGTGCCGCACACGCTCCTTCGCTTTCCACCATTTTTATTTATTATGTATACCGCACAAGCTCGCTCTCTCTCTCTCTCTTCCTTTTTTTCTTCCTTCCCACCAGTCTAGAACATTCTACAAAATGGCAGCGGATGCGTGGCGAGCACAGGCAAGTTGCTAAGCACAGAACGAGACAACAAAAGTAAAGGCCCTCGACGTTGCCACCTGATACCAACACATATAGAGAGCAAGCAAGTCGAATTTTCACAGCCATTAAACAACACTGCGAAGACAAGTCAGATTCCTGTCATCAAAGTTGGCCACGTTCCATCTTGTCATTGTTAGGCAGCACTTCAATTCATTTGTGGCAGTGTTTCTTGTGTGTAGCTCAAAGCAGGACGTGTAAAGTTTTCGATCTCACAGTCACACTAAAGCTCATCTGCCAAGCTCACACACGCTCTCTCACACTTACACTCACACTCTACCTCTTTCTCACCCTGCAGCCCCCACAATTTGCCAATCCACAGCAGCAGCAACAAAAACAACAACAACAACAGCAGCAACAGCAGCTCAAGCTCAACTTTTCCAATGGCAACAGCAACAGGAGCAAGCAGCTGCAGTCAGCAACGACTGCGACTGCGACTGCAACGTCGCCGCCACCACCGCCGCTGTTGTCGCCCGTGCGCAGTCCAGGCGTACAAATGAGCGGCTTGCTGCGTGCACCTGCCATGCCACAGCCGGACTATGATGCGGCCAGTGTTGTACCACTGCGCAGCAATGGGCAGACAACAACAACAACAGCAGCAACAGCAACGAGTAGTAGTCAACAGCAGCAGCAGCGTCGCACACTGCGCCTGGGCACTGTGACCATTGGAGAGTACGGGGAGCTGCGAGGCAAGCGGGAAACACTTAGAAAGACGCCATCTATGGTGGGCGAGGGGCAATCGAATGGCATACTCAAAAACGGCAATCGCAGCAGCGCCAGCTTTAGTAACAACAACAGCAACGGCAGCAGCAGCAGCAACAGTCGCCAGCAGCAGCAGTCGCAGCACATGGAAAAGTCCATTAAGTTTGGCAACTGAAAGTGGCAACACACACATACACATTTACACACTCACACACACACAGACCTGTAAACAATTGTGCAATATGCTTTTTGGGTAGGCGTGGCCTGTACCTTAGTTAATATTATTATTATGAATATGTAATTATAAAAACCTTTTTTTTTTAACCCCTCGTAAACCATTTTTTTTTATATGCTATGAATTTGTTGAATATTTGCTAATATTATTTAACAATTAATTATTTAGTTGCTATTAATTAATGTATGTAAATAAAATACTTGATTATAATTATATGACTTTATATATAAATATTATTGTAAACGATTTGTAATAAAAGCCGAAAAGCAGACAGACAAAAAAACACGACTTTTATGTTTATTGGCAGTAGCTGCTAGACTTAAAGCTACCCTGTAATAGTCAAATGTACAGCGCATATGAAAAGCTTTACAAAATCAGATATCTGAATTTTAAATAAAAACATTTGTGAGCAGCAGCTTGACTAGCACATACCCTATAGTAGTAAAATGTGCAGAACAAGTTTGTTAGACCCCGTACTCTAAAAAAGAGTAGAGGGGTCTATTAGGTTTGTCAGAAGCGAAATGTGCGTAACAGGCAGAAGGAGGCGTGGCCGACCCCATAAAGTATATATATTCTTGATCAGCATCAACAGCCGAGTCGATATAGCAATGTCCGTCTGTCCGTCTGTCCGTCTGTCTGTCCGTCCGTATGAACACCTGGATCTTTTAAACTACAAAAGCTAGAGCCACCAAATTTATAATGAAAGTCCGTTATTAACCCAGGCAGGTTAAGTTTATTTCAAATTTTTGCCACGCCCCTTACCGCCCCCGCAATGAGCAAAAAACCAGACACACCTCGAAAAAAATTTAGTTTTAGGCCAATAACACAGTAACTATGGCACTTAGGAACACCATTTCTGGTAAACAGGTTGCTAGAGACATCCTTAATGCAATGCCATTAAAAATTTTGAGCTGCCACGCCCCCTTTTCTCCTGAGAGTTAACCAAACGTTTTCACTTTAATGCCATGTTTAAGGCATTTATTCATATGGTAGGGTGTTGTAATTCAACATAAGTATAGAGACATATAAAATCAAACTATTCTGAAAGGGGCATCATCATACTACTTTTAACAAAAGAGCTACTGCGTTACAAAGTTTGTTATTTAACTGCAATATCACTTACGCGCGAGAGCGAGACAGAAACATACAAACACATGTTCGAACGTTTTCGATGCTTGTGTGGCGACAGCGCTGCCGCAGACGCTGTGGCGACAGCGCTGCCGGCAGACGCTGGCCGCGCCGAATACACACATACATACACACATACATGCATACATATAATTTCAAACGAATGTGTGTTTGTATGAATAATATGTAAATGCTGATATTCGGAGAATTCTTGAAAGTGGCGCGTGGTGCAACTGATAGAGTTTGTCTGAGGTTGTAGGTTCGAATGCTGGCAATGCGAATTGTTAAATTATTTTTTTTTAATTTCAATTGAAATTGAATACAAACTACTATGAGAGTACGGGGTCTTTTATAGTCGGCTCGGTCGACTGTAGCCTTTCTTACTTGTTTTTGACTTAAAGTGGCCAACTTTTCCAATACAAAAGGTTGTCAGCGTATGCTTATGGTGGTGACTTGATTTTATGGCTACAGGGCATGGGAAACAATTCTCTGACAATTGTCTGATAAGCTGTAAGAATATTTAGCCGCTTGCGTCAGCTAAAACAAAGAGGAGAGCAGAGCAGAGCAGAGCGCTGAGCGCAATTAGACAGCTTGACAAGCCCAAAATGTCCCATTGCGGATTTTAGCCATAAATAGTGGTAACAACAAACTTATGATTGATATTTCCTATCTATCCAATATACTATTGCCACTATCATCAGTACTCTCTGATATACGGCAACAACAACACGTGTACACTGAAATTGTTCAATTAAATGGTAACGGGATCTGGTGTCGATGTCACTTTTGTTTCTACTTTGATTTGCGTACGTAGAGAACGCAGGTGACGAAATCTGAGCTATAAAAATGTCATTGCATACTTTTAGGAGAGCTGAAAATTGCAATGAGCAATTTGTGCTTGCAACGCATGACGTCACTTAGGAGTACATTGCGAGGAGTTTTAGAAAGCGCTACGCTAACCAAAATAATGTTTCAACGACAGACTTGTAAAATAGTTTAAAAAGCATCAATCTTGGATGTACATATGTACAGTGAAAGCTCCCTTGGTCGGACAGCCACGGTTCCAGCATTTTTGTAGGCCTAAGGGAGATGTCCGCCTAAGGGAGATGAGAAGAATTTTTATGGCTATTGATGTTTACAACACTTTACACACTTTCTATTAAGTAGTTGTTATTATATGCTGAAAGGCGGTCAATAAGAAGTGTGTGTACGAATAATTGTTTTGTTGCGTGTACTTATCGCGACGCTGCAAAATGTACAACCGCAACGGCGTCGCGAAAAATTGTTGTCCGCCTGAGAGAGATGTTTTGTATAAAAATGGCAAGGGACCGTCCGCCATAGGGAACGGATTTTGTGTGAAATTCATGGTAAAAAACTTGCAACTATAAATTCCGTCCAGCCAAGGCAGCTGGCAACCTCATCAAATTAAAAGAGACTGCCAGACCAGTGCGCTCTCTTTTGCCTAACTTGTGAATGGCAATTTGGCAATAGACAAGAGAATTGCAATCCACTCGACACTGCGTTCTGCAAACACGACGTTAGCCAACACTGTAAGACGCCATCTCTCATTTGAACAAAATCTGCTCAGCGTTAACACGTGTGTTCAAAATTTACTCTGTGCAAATTTAACTGGTGAAAGTAAAGTGAATTAAAATGTCTCTTCGTCAACGTAGCCGCTCAGGAGAAGACCTTAGTTTTGGTATAGCCTGAGAAATTAAAATGCAATACAAACTATTCAATTTTTTATTAGACCCCGTACTCTAAAAAAGAGTAGAGGGCTCTATTAGGTTTGTCAGAAGCGAAATGTGAGCTGCCACGCCCCCTTTTCTCCTGAGAGTTAACCAAACGTTTTCACTTTAATGCCATGTTTAAGGCATTTATTCATATGGAGACAGAAACATACAAACACATGTTCGAACGTTTTCGATGCTTGTGTGGCGACAGCGCTGCCGCAGACGCTGTGGCGACAGCGCTGCCGGCAGACGCTGGCCGCGCCGAATACACACATACATACACACATACATGCATACATATAATTTCAAACGAATGTGTGTTTGTATGAATAATATGTAAATGCTGATATTCGGAGAATTCTTGAAAGTGGCGCGTGGTGCAACTGATAGAGTTTGTCTGAGGTTGTAGGTTCGAATGCTGGCAATGCGAATTGTTAAATTATTTTTTTTTAATTTCAATTGAAATTGAATACAAACTACTATGAGAGTACGGGGTCTTTTATAGTCGGCTCGGTCGACTGTAGCCTTTCTTACTTGTTTTTTTTTTTTGTTTTGTTGTAGACGAGAACGACGATCGCGATGAGAGGTCGCCAACGCCGCAGGGTCCTGAAAGCAGTTACAATCTATATTATGAGGCGAGAGAGCTGCTTGAGCGCCAAGAGCGTGTGCGTCGTGAGCGTCTCGCTTCTGAAGTCGACGATTTGTATGAATTGCGGTACCTCAGCCACAATCTGAAGATGACTACGCGTCGCAGCAGCATGAAAGACCTACACAAGCGTTTGAAGAATAAGTACAGGAAAAGCGGCCAAGAGCTGAAAACGCTGGAGGAGCGGCACCAGCAACGACTCAAAATTGAGAGCCAAGCACTAAAGTTATTGATTTATTATTGAGCAGCCAGTAAAATAGATTAACAATAGCCATGATTAACTACAATACACTAAACTAAAATTCATTTTTAATACACTACACTTAAAAACACAACTCACTTGTACAACTTAAACTTGCTATCTGCTTAAATTAACTACAATACACAAATAATGTACTAAACTACACCGCACTGTACAGTGCACTTGAAAAAAAAGTACTACACTATAAAAACTTAAATAAACTAAACTTGTATTACTACATTAACCAAGCATTTATCTAATTTTGATTCTGAGTCTACATCTGGTCTTCGATTTTCAGGTACTTTCAAGAATGAGCCGCACTTTCTGTGACAACATATGGAACTAGACGTCGCTGGTAATGTAACAACACAAGTTTTAGAGACCAAGAAGTCTCATCAGCCTCATCATTTCATCATTTTTTGGAGTCGAACTTGCAAATATGCGCTACCCTTTTGCACATGAAAAGTGAATGTATTGCTAATTAGTGCATCAAAGTCCATTGGAAACATGGTTTGCTTTAGACAAAATACACAACTGCCAACACAACTTTTAACACAGCGTAAACACATAAGGAACGCAAAAAAGTGCGCAGTCGCGGCGGCCATCATCGCTGCTTGCTTGCAATTTTTGCTCGCTCACTTCTCTCGCTCTCATTCATTTCCTTATTGTTCATACCGCACAAGCTCTCTCGCTCACATTCATTATTTTTCGTGCCGCACACGCTCCTTCGCTTTCCACCATTTTTATTTATTATGTATACCGCACAAGCTCGCTCTCTCTCTCTCTCTTCCTTTTTTTCTTCCTTCCCACCAGTCTAGAACATTCTACAAAATGGCAGCGGATGCGTGGCGAGCACAGGCAAGTTGCTAAGCACAGAACGAGACAACAAAAGTAAAGGCCCTCGACGTTGCCACCTGATACCAACACATATAGAGAGCAAGCAAGTCGAATTTTCACAGCCATTAAACAACACTGCGAAGACAAGTCAGATTCCTGTCATCAAAGTTGGCCACGTTCCATCTTGTCATTGTTAGGCAGCACTTCAATTCATTTGTGGCAGTGTTTCTTGTGTGTAGCTCAAAGCAGGACGTGTAAAGTTTTCGATCTCACAAAAGTACAAAAAAAAATAAAATAAAAATGTCGCGTCTTTTGTCGTTCTCTGAATTCCTGAACCTTGGTGCGTATTTAAACCGCTTAATTCTTCTTAACCTTTAAACTATATAAAAGTATATAACTAATTTTTATATTTATAATCTTGTGTACTTTTTCACCTATCAAATTCTTGAATTTATTGCTAATTAGTGCATCAAAGTCCCTTGGGAACATGGTTTGCTTTAACAATCCACCCGTTCGACCAAAGCCCTTTCCACTAGCGCATGCTAAATACCGTATTCCTGCCATACATAATCTCATTGTTCGTAAACACATAAGGAACGCAAAAAAGTGCGCAGTCGCGGCGGCCATCATCGCTGCTTGCTTGCAATTTTTGCTCGCTCACTTCTCTCGCTCTCATTCATTTCCTTATTGTTCATACCGCACCAGCTCTCTCGCTCACATTCATTTAATTATTTTTCGTGCCGCACACGCTCCTTCGCTTTCCACCATTTTTTTTTATTTTTTATACCGCACAAGCTCTCTCTCTCGCTCTCTTCCTTTTTTTTTTTCTTCCTTCCCACCAGTCTAGAACATTCTACAAAATGGCAGCGGATGCGTGACGAGCACAGAACGAGACAACAATAGTAAAGGCCCTCGAAGTTGCCAACTGACACCAACACAAGCAAGTCGAATTTTCACAGCCATTAAACAACACTGCGAAGACAAGTCAGATTCCTGTCATCAAAGTTGGCCACGTTTAATCTAGTCATTGTTAGGCAACACTTCAATTCATTTGTGGCAGTGTTTCTTGTGTGTAGCTTAAAGCAGGACGTGTAAAATTTTCGATCTCACAAAAGTACAAAAAAAAAGAATAAAAAAAAAAATAAAATAAAAATGTCGCGTCTTTTGTCGTTCTCTGAATTCCTGAACCTCAACCTTGGTGCGAATTTAAACTGCTTAATTCTTATTAACCTTTAAACTATATAGAAGTATATAACTAATTTTGATATTTATCATCTTGTGTACTTTTTTCACAGTAAACTACCTCAATAGCTTTGTGGGCGATGTATTTGATATTAACAACCTGCACGAAGTTCTGCCGTTCTTCTTTGAGCATCGGGAGCGCCAGCGTATAAAGCGCCTCGAGCGCGAGGTGGAAGAACTTCAGAACTTACAGAAGATGTGCCGCCGCTTGAAGAAGAAGATGCGCCGCAATACCTCCGAGATGCGTCAGCTGTTTCGTAGTCTGAGGCAAAAGCTCACGATCCGCAGAAACCAACTGCGTCGTATGCAGTATCGGCGCCAGCAACGCATAAATGCGCAACAACGTCTGGAGTATGCCATGCAGATGCAGCGCCACAACGTGCAGTTTATCAATTACCCACCAGAGACTGATGATGCTGATATTGTTGTAAAGAACGAGCTTTTGCCTGAAGATGACGATGAGCCCGTTGTCGATCAGTCGGATTTGAATTTGGATGTCGCTGGTACTATTGATGCAGATCCACTTAACTGGCAGGCCGGGGACAATATCGAGGAGTCGATCGAGTTCGAGGCACAGCAGCTGATTAAAATGGAGAACATTAACTATGAACCGGAGGACAACGATGGTTACGCCGGAGAAGGTTACGCCGGAGAAGGTTACGCCGGAGAAGGTTACGCCGGAGAAGGTTACGCCGGAGAAGGTTACGCCGAAGATGATTTCGTCGATGAAGGTTACGCCGAAGAAGGTTACGCCGAAGAAGGTTTCGTCGATGAAGGTTACGTCGAAGATGGTTACTCCGAAGAAGGTTTCGCCAACGATGGTTACGCCGAAGAAGGTTACGCCAACGATGGTTACGCCGGAGATGGTTTCGCCGACGAGGACTAGACCACACTACACTACACTATTTATAAACAACTACACTAGTCTACACCAAACAGTATTAGCTACATCAACTTAATGTGCATACACCAGACAACACATTGAAGACTGCAATCTGCACTGCACTACACAATAACGTCTGCAAAACACTATACTACCAATTACCGTACTTTGGCGAACACACACCAATACACTTTACTACAAAGTACGGTATTTTGTAGTCTTATTTAGTGCTACTGCAAAATACAATAGTTTGCAATTTACACCAAATACACTACACTACCTAAACTATTAAGCCACACTGCACTGCAAATTATGGTATTTTGCAGACAAGAATAAGCAATTAATTACGGTTTCTGCAGAATACGCCACTGCAAAACCCAATTTATGCATACTCTACACTACACTACAAAAAACTGTCGAAACACACAAGAATAACAATGTTCATCCTCTGCTCTAAAAATGCAGTCAAAACACAAGAATAACCATTTTCATACACTACACTACAAAAACTATTATACTCTGCTCCAAAAATGCTGCCAAAAACACAAGAAAAGAATAACCGTTTTCATACACTACACTACACTACAAAAACTATTATACTCTGCTCCAAAAATGCTGCCAAAAACACACGAAAAGAATAACCATTTTCATACACTACAAAAAAAATGTCAAAACACATTGATAACCATGTTCATACACTACACAAAATATCAAAAACACGGAAATCATGTTCATACACTACGAAAACTGTTAGAAATTCGACACTAACCGTTTTCACTAGTGTTCATGCTACACTGCAATAACCATTGTTTATAATGACCATTAAATACACTACACTAAACAACTCTTTGCATAGCTCATTTATTATAAATTATTTATTATATAATTATAAATGCATTAAACTACAAAACACTACTAACTAAAAGCCAACAATTGGTCTGCCTGCAAAACTAATCAAAATTCTTTGTTTTCTTTATATAATTTCTATAAAATGGTTTAGTTTTTATTCCCCAGATTGCGTAATACTCCCGGAGTGCCAAAATAGGCGTGTTCACTAGCCGTTTTGGAGCAGCTGAACTGGCCATTCCTGTTGCCAGCGCATAAGCCTAGGCAAGACCACTTAAGTGGCCAACTGTCTAGCCAAACATGCAATTGTCTTAGCCAACTTGATACGTGTGTCTTAAATAGCTTGTCTATACTCTAGTATAGACTCTAGTTAAAGTGATTTTAGTGCAACTATTTATTGAAGAATTATTTTATAAAGTATAAAATATTTTTTAAAATTATTTTATAATTAAAACTAAAGTTCTAAAGCTTGATTTTGTATACAATTAGTATTTTTGAAATATTCAAAGTGACAAACAAAATTTGTATAAATCAAAGTTAGTCCAAAAAAAAGCTTAATTTACCTTTTTATATTATTTGCTTTCAAAAATTAACAATTTTTTATTTATTTTTTAAAGTAAAGCATTTAAATTTCCAATTCAAATCTAAAACTCAAACTTTTCAAATAAGTTAATTGAAAGTTAAGTTACTGACTCATGTGAAAATGTTGAATAATCGCCTGAACTTAGTTGGAGATTAAGCAACTCTTTCATAAAGCTAGTAAAGTGCAGCTTAACTTACACATAAGTAAGTGAGTTTTTGATTTTAGTTGGTTTGCGAGATGAATTATTATTATTATTGACCTTTCTCTTTTATTTTGCAGTTGGGCTTATTGCCTCACCTTTTGGGCCAAAGCAGTGGATGCAGCGCATCGCAGAGTCCACATGTGACACACACACCTCAAACACACACGATGACCACACGTTCAGGTTAAAGCCATAAACGAAGAAAGAAATAAAAAAGAAATAAACGAGTCAAATCGTTGCGCAGACGCGAAGACTCAGTTGATTGTTGGCACTGGCCGTGCACGGACCGCATTTCGCACAAGTGTCTTACGTCGTACAAAGCTTCCAAAGTTCCCGCAAGTCACAGAGGTGAAACTCGTATAGTTAGTTACACTTTTGCTTTCGTTTCGCAATCAAAATGATCATGATGAAGTTGTCGTTAATATCTGCGCTGCTGCTGCTGTTGCTACTGCAGAGGAGTACAGCGTTGCCGCTGGCGCCCACTACACTGGACGGTGCCACGCCCATCGATGCACAGGTGTCGGCCGCTGATTTTGGCGCCCTCGATGCCTTTGCCGAAGATGCAGCCGAAAATTCCGAGACGGCGGCAGCTAGCGAAACAGCTGGCTTTAAGGTAATGGACACGGCTGCCAACTACAACACTATAATGCTGTTTAAATCGACAGATTTCTTTGCTGCCGGAGCCGGTGAAGACAGCGGAGTCGGTCAATTTGGAGCATGAAGCAGTGCCGTCTAAAGTCTACACTGCCTATGACGACACACACAAAAAGCTGTCGGATTTATCACATGTAAGTTGAGTTTAGTTTTAGTTTGCTGTGGATTGCAAGTGGATTTGATGTTTTGTTGTGGATTGCAGCCTGTACCCATTTTGGACAGCATCAGCGAGCATGAGAAGTATGGCAACAATGGAGACAAATTCGACAACATTTCTCGCTCGATTGTTAACGGCTACGAGGCGTTTTCCAATCTACTCAACACCTTTATACAGGTAAATTTAACCGTGTGTGCGTGTGATTTTGTGTTTTGGATTGCGCTATTAGTTTGCACGTCGCATTGCACAAGACTTTTGGCGTCAACAACATTAACATCATCGTCATCATCATAATCTTCATTAGACTCTTGCTTCCATAGGTGACAATTAACCAGACTTCGACGTCGTTTCTTTGCCAAGCCGCTCGAAGGTCAAAGCCCTTAAAAAACACTTTTGGAAATTGCACTTTAATTGTCGTAGACAAAAACACTTGTGTTTTTTCGAGTATTTAGCTTTGAATAGTGACGAAAAGTTTGGAAATTTTAATTGATTTCCGTTTGATTTTGCAAACTGTAATAGTTGAAGTAAGCACTTTTTAGACCCTGTAAGCAGTTTTTAAAGGAAATTGTATCCATCTGTCTAAACACTCCATATTTAGAGACAAAGAGATGAAGAGTTCACAGAGTAAACTTGTTTATGCATCTATAATGCACGCAGATCAAGTTTGTTTTTGGACTCTGTAAGCTGTTTATTAAAGAACTTGTATCCATCTGTCGGAACACTGCAAAGAGGTGAAGGATTCACAGAGTAAACTTGTTTATGCATCAATAATACAAGCAGATTTAGACCCTGTCAGAAGTTTATAAGGGAAATTGTATCCGTCTGTCGGAACACTGCAAATTTAGAGACGAACAGGTGTAGAGTTCACAGAGTAAACTTGTTTATGCATCTATAATGCACCCAGATCAAGTTTGTTTTAAAACGATTATGTATTTTATATAGGAAATAGCTTGTAGTAACCATAAAACTAATTATTTTTAGTTAAAATCTACCAAATTGTGCAACTATGAGTTATAAGGTTATTAACACCTTTGAATCCTGATCAAATTTGACATAGAATCTGAGAATGTTTTCATATAGATCTTGCTTTACATATTTAGTCACTAGCATGAAGATCTTTAGTCACTAGCATGAAGTGTTAGTGTCACTGGTTCACAATTGTTTCATATAGCGGCAGCATAAGCACAGGGTCTTTTGTAGTCGGCTTCGTAGCTGCGTGGCACTTTTTATTGCCCGTAAAATAAAGAATTCCTTGTGATTGACTCCAGTAAATCTGTATGACGAGGAGTCCAACTAATGACCACAAAATCTACTATCAAATTTCAGCACAAAATCACTACTCACAGACAGCACTACTCACAGACAGCACTACTCACAGACAGCACTACTCACAGACAGCACTACTCACAGACAGCACTACTCACAGACAGCACTACTCACAGACAGCACTACTCACAGACAGCACTACTCACAGACAGCACTACTCACAGACAGCACTACTCACAGACAGCACTACTCACAGACAGCACTACTCACAGACAGCACTACTCACAGCGGCAATACCTAAACCTTGAATAAAACTTCTCCACTTTTTTTCTCCCACAGAAACCCAAAGAACTGGCGCGTAGTGTCTCCAAGGGCATCACCGCACAACTGGACATCATTGGAGGCAAACTCGTCGGTCTCTAAGGAATGCTAAAAACTTGAAAACGAAACGAAAAAAAGAAAAGAAAACAAATTTTTACAGCTAAATATATTTTTTTTAATAGTTTGTATAATTTTTATTATTTAAATAAATAGTTTAATTTATTTTGTAACTTACACACAACTGTTGTAATTTGTATTGTTTAGGAATGTGCGCGATACATAAATATATATGTACTTCTATAATTATTAGCATATATAAATATATATGTATATATATAATTATTTTTTATGATATTTTGTTGAACTATTTTAATCGTTTTGTATTTTGTGGGCAGTTGTTGTTATCATTTGTTCAGGTGCCAATTAAAAAACACTATTCAATTTTAATTACAAAAAAAGTATATGAAAAAAATACCAACAGTATTTTTTCTGTATAATTTGTGGGAGCTAAAAATTCTTGTATTTTTATAGCATATAAACTAAATGAGCACATCACAATATGGATATACCGCTAACTAATTTCGACCCCAAAGACTGCAATACTTTGCAGCAACAATACTGGAAAAATACTAAAAACAAAGACAATAATAATAATATAGTTCATATCATCGTGTGATCTCTGCTTCTGGGGCTTTGGGGCGTTTTTCTCAGATATGTTACGAGTATTATTTAACTTGACTACACACAAATAATACGTAATAAACCAAAGTCGAAAAATACATAAAATAAACATATACTGAAACTAGTATTTAAATTAATTTTTGGCACATTTCGCAGCAGAAAAAAAATCAACGTAAACTAGATGGAAAAAAAAACATAAAATATTTTTGCATTTGCTTTAGAAATTTGTTTTCAGCTTATTTAGAGTCGGGTTCAATCCTCCCAGCTGCTGGTGCGAGTCTGCGGATCAATCGAGGGGGAATACGATTTGTAGGTGTCAGAGGCACGCTTATGTTTCACCGTGCAGAACAACAGCATTGATGTGATCAGGCCAAAGAGTTGAACAAATGCAATACCCAAACCGATGGCACCCACAACATTTAGCTGTCCATTAAACCAATTTTGCAGCGAGTGAGCACAACCCTTGTCCCACCAAAGCGACGGATTCTCCGATCTGCCGCAATCTACGCGCATTATGCCATCGCCGGAACCTTCGGTCAGCAGCTGGCGTTGATCGTAGAGCTGGCGGCAACAGGAATCGGGTACCCAACGTTTGCCACTCCACGACTGAATGTCATACCAGTCCTCGTAGGAGGAAACGCCGCAGCATTCAAACTAAGCAAAGAGAAGATGGAGAAACAGTTGAATTATTTCTAGCGAAAGTCTTTAGTTTTAATGACCTACCGACTGCTGCACGGAGTCCCAAATAGCCGCCACAGAGGGCGCCACCAGTGAGCCGCGATCGCTGGCATTGTAATGCCGTTCGATGCCAAAACGCAGCTCGTTGGCCAAAGTGCGTCCAAGACCGCCGCGGAACAGGAATGCTATGGAACCGACCAGGAACTCGCTCATGAACAGCATCACAATCAGCATAAAGTACTGCATGTACAAGATTTGTTATAAAATGTGGAGTTTAGTGAGCTACATTGCTCCCTTGCCGTCACTTACCAACACTAGCAGACAACGCGACTGTACCCAGGCACCACAGCAGCCAAAGAAACTGACCACAAATCCAATGCCACCAATGCACATAAAAATCGTGTCCGCACTGAGTCCGGCGTGTTGGGGCAACAAAGTGGCGTAACCCTCGTAGCTGAGACGCAGCCAGAGACCGGCGCCAAGGAACGCACAGCTGCACAGCTGCAATAATCGTTTAAGGCGACCAAATTAGTGATTGCAAGTGCAGGAAACAAAAGCTCAGTTCGATATATCGATTAACGATACGATTTTTCTATTTCGTTGGCTGTTAAGACGATTTTAGGCGGCTATTAAGCAATTATTATTTTACGAATATTTTTTTAAAGGCTGCAATTTTGAGTGATTACCGCTAATTGGCGGAGATCGGTAATTTTATCGGTGTTATCGATTGCCAGACGTTGGTAATAAAAATTAGATTGTCTGGGGGTTAGAGGTGCAGTGAGATGCTTAAAAGAGGAGAGAGTGAGAGAGAGAGATTGCCGTACAAATTGCCGTCGATTTGTCGATTATTTTTATGGTCATCGCTTTAAGATTTCGATATGGCAACTCGATTACTGTATTTACTATTCGATGTAATTTTATCAGCATACTTTAACCATTTAATCCAATCAAGAAAATCATAATTTTAGAGCAATAATCTACATCAAAAGTTTAACTACAGGCTTCACTTAGTTATGTAAATTTTCAAAATTAAACAACGATGTTTAGTTGATCGATAGGTATCAGAAAAAATATCGCAAAACATCGGTAAGCAGCGGCAAATAAACATTAAAGCTCGATACATCGATGTTTTTACAACACTAGCTATAATAAGGTAATATAAATTTATCGATATTGAAACACTCAAATGAACTGAGGAACTTTTAGCGATAGCTGAATCAAAACAAAACGCAACAAAGCAAGAAGAAGAAGAAGTACGCTCTGTCTCGCTTGCACATACGGCGAACTGGCTTCAAAAGGCAATTGATAATAGAATTAATGTTTTTTTATAGCAGCCTGGAATGAAAACTATAAAATGCACTTGAGCTTGCTCATACAAGGAGTGAGTACACCAAAAACCGTTTTTTCATACAAAAGATCTAATTTTGGCTGATTTGGGCTATGGGAGCTATAGGATATAGTTGTCTGATGCGGACCAAACTTGGTATGAATAGTTTTAATAGTACTTTACACATAGTATGTGAATTTGGTCTCGATAGCCTAAAAGGTTTTCAAGTTATCGCGTTTCCAACAAGTTTTTTACAATTTGCAGGTCGGTAAATCGAGCTTTATCTACATAGCTGGATATTAAAGTAGTCAGTGTACCAAATTTGGTGTTACTAGCTTTTACCAGCTCGGAAATCTCAGCGTACATACGGACGGATAGACGGACTGAGGTCAAGGCTTGTTTACACAAACCCCATTTACCCCCACAGGGTATAAAAAATACAATTGGATAAACGGTTTAGCGAGATTAAGGTAGATTATAAATTTAAAAAGTTTTAACATTGGCATGTTCAATGCTACTTAGTTTATGCAGAAAAAGACCTTGATGCAAAATGATTTGAGAATTCTTCAATGAGCTACGGTAAAAATGGGTTAGAAAAGGAAGTTATTAATGGAAAAGCTTAAAGTTTGATTTGAGAATTCTTCAATGAGCTATTGTAAAAACTGGGTTAGAAAAGGAACTTTGAGTTTGTGTTTGAATCGGATTGAGGACTTTCTAGAAAGTGATACAGACAGAAGCTTTTTTTATCGGTTACTCAAGTTAAACATAAATTTTCTTCATGTGATCGGCCACGCCTGCTTCTGCCTGTAACGCACATTAAAAGACCCCTCTACTCGTACAGGGTCTAAATACCCTTTCCCTAAGCTAAGCTAAGCTCAAGCCAAATAAAAACTGATTTTCCATGAAAGCTGCCAGCGATTAACGATAACCGATAAACGATCTTTGCGAAACGACGACGGCAACGGCGACGGCGACTGGAAAGTTGTGACGGGAAGGAGCCGCTTTGAGTCTGTGGCACAACAAAAGACGTTTGAAGACAATGGGGCAACTTCGACGTTTCCGCTGTGGCAGACGAGGCTGAGAACTTTTTTTTGTAACCGGCGTCGCATCGATTTGCTATTGTTGTACTCGTTGTTGTTGTTGTTGTTGTTGCAGCATATCCGGCCATGGCCGAGTTGTCAGGTCGTACGGCCGTACCGCCGTGTAGGGGTACAGCACGTGTGGCAGCTGCTCACAGCTGTGTGGCATCTCCACAGTTGGAAAAACTCACCCACAATATGATGTTGAGCCAGCAAAAGGTGCGGCGGATGCATGTGTAGCCGGCGTTGCCCATCGTGGCGAGCAGCTAGCTGCAAAGAGAAAGCCAGAGAGAGACAGAGAGTGAGAGAGAGTGAGTGAGATGGCGAATTGAGACAACATAAATCACGAGTTGAACGCTTTGGGGAGCAGAACAAACGTCGCAACGTTGCGCTGCATTCATTAGATACATTTGTATCTATTAAATGCGCGCTTTTTCGGAAATCACACAAGCACACACACACCACACCACACTACACACACACAAACATTTGTATAAATAAATTCAAATTCATAAATTTCAACAAACAACAAATTCGTTTTGTTTTTTGTTTTATTTTTTAAAAGCATTTCCTTTGCCTCATGTAACTAAATAAGTGTGTGCATGGGTGTGTGTGTGTGTGTGTGCCAGCGGGATGTAGCTAATACACCACATACTTAAATATATACCATATATCACATATATGTATCTGTATAGTTAAGCAATTGGCTAGCCACAGAAATTGCAGCGCGTTTTCTGCATTTACACAAAATAAATTTTAATTTTTTTGTATTTTTATAAATTTACGACTTGCAAAAAAATTATAAGCAACAAAAGCAATTATTATGAAATTCAACAGCGGCTCGAATTACACGACAAACAGTGTGCGAGGGAGAGAGAGGGAGGTGGGTGAGGGAGGAGGCGCAGAGGGACAGTGGGAGTGGTAGTAGGGGGAGCCAAAATGTTACCTATAAGATACTCACTCTAGTTTACCCCTAGAAAGTGACGTAGGTCAGTCAACAAATAATAAAAAAAAATAGACATAAAACTGATCTGACCTCAATAGAACTGAGTTGGCTCAGCTTTCATTAGATTTGCTGTAATAGTTGTGCTAAACATGATCAGCAACTGTAAAATACCCAGTAGTAACTTAGCTAAAGTTGAACAAGCTGATAATGCTTCACTGCACTTGGTTTTGTTTTTATACCCTTGCAGAGGGTATATTGTTTTTGTCACGAAGTTTGTAACGCATTGAAGGAGGCGTTTCCGACCACATAAAGTATATATATTCTTGATCAGCATCAACAGCCGAGTCGATATAGCCATGTCCGTCTGTCCGTCTGTCTGTCCGTCTGTCCGTCTGTCCGTCTGTTTCTATGCGAACTAGTCTCTCAGTTTTAAAGCTATCTTAATGAAATTTGGTACAGGCCTGTATTCTCTCTGCACGCAGTTCATATGTAAAAATCGGCCAGATCGGACCACTATATCATATAGCTCCCATAGGAACAATCGGTTGAAAATGCTTAGTATGAACATTTTCTGTGTCTATTGACCGATTTCAACGAAATTCACGCAGGATGTATTTCTTATTGTGTCCCATCTGTTGACCAAATTTCATTCAAATCGGACCACTATATCATATAGCTCCCATAGGAACAATCGGTTGAAAATGCTTAGTATGAACATTTTCGGTGTCTATTGACCGATTTCAACGAAATTCACGCAGGATGTATTTCTTATTGTGTCTCATCTGTTGACCAAATTTCATTCAAATCGGACCACTATATCATATAGCTCCCATAGGAACAATCGGTTAAAAATGCTTAGTATGAACATTTTCGGTGTCTATTGACCGATTTCAACGAAATTCACGCAGAATGTAATTCTCATTGTGTCCCATCTGTTGATCATCCAAATCGGACTTCTATATCATATAGCTCCCATAGGAACAATCGGTTATTAAAGCCAAATTAATGCAATATTCATGACTGCAAGGGTATTTAATCTTCGGCGAGCCGAAGATAACCGTTTTTTCTTGTTTTATTATACCCTTGCAGAGGGTATATTGTTTTTTTTTTGTCACGAAGTTTGTAACGCATTGAAGCAGGCGTTTCCGACCACATAAAGTATATATATTCTTGATCAGCATCAACAGCCGCGTCGATATAGCCATGTCCGTCTGTTTCTATGCGAACTAGTCTCTCAGTTTTAAAGCTATCTTAATGAAATTTGGTACAGATCTGTATTCTCTCTGCACGCAGTTCATATGTTAAAATCGGACCACTATATCATATAGCTCCCATAGGAACCATCGGTTGAAAATGCTTAGTATGAACATTTTCGGTGTCTATTGACCGATTTCAACGAAATTCACGCAGAATGAATTTCTAATATTGTCCCATCTGGTGACCAAATTTTAAATCGGACTACTATATCATATATGTAGTAAAGACACACATAAAGCTCTAATCTTATAGAGACAGCGAGAAGTTCCCTATCAATATATTATCAAAAAAAACTTTAATTACATTAGTTTCTTGCTTAAAATATTTTAAGGTTTATATTTTGGTATTATAACAATTTCTTAAAATGGTTAATTATTAGAGTGAACAGTTACAGTATTTTTGTCCGCCTAAGAGCACGAATTTGGTCTGAAAATCATGCTAAAAAACTATAAAATTCGTCCGGCTAAGGGAGCTGTCCGCCTGTGGGAGCTGTCCGCGAGTAGAGCTTACGCTGCATTTGTAAGGAGTGTGCATGAGTGTGAGTAAAATAATGTTAGAATTAAATTTGTAGCTATTTGAAGCTGATTTATGTTTAACACTTGGTGCAATTTAAAAAATATTTCTAGCTACACTGAAAAAAATAGTGTGTAACTTAGAACTCATCAATAATACAAATTTAGGAATATATTTGAAATCAGCATTTAAACCAGAACTCTTAATCTAAAATATTTTTTTATTATTTATTTATTTTTACTTAATCGTATGGATTCCTCAGTAAATTTCCTTACTTTCTAGTGACGCAAGTGACACCAAAAACAACTTCGTCTAGTTTTACAACTAAACACTATTACAGGGTATACACATGTGAATTTCTGTGGCTGTCAGACCGACTGACATGCGACGTTTTCATGGCGCAAGAAAATCACAAAATTTTCGTATGCAAATTGCGAAAATGTCGTGAAGCCAGTGACAAAATGCAACAAGTTGTCGTACGTTTGTTAAATTATTTTGTTTGTTTAATAAATATGGAAATAAATTATGTGTTAAACATGAAAAATGCTTCTTCAATGTGTGCAGAGAAAAATATAAATATATATATATAAAAAACAGCAAAAGGAAAAATTGGAAAAACTTTTAAGAAAATCCGAAAATTTCCATTTCAATTCAAACATTTTTTTTTTCTATTTTACTAGCGACGAAAAAAGTGAAACGATCATAAATTACTAATCGACAAGAGTTCAAAGCTAGCAGCCTGACAAAAGCTGTGCGCTATGGCAGTGAGTGCTTGTGTGGGTGTGCCAGAAGAGGCGAATTAGAGCACGCGCCATTTTAGTTTCTGATCCTCGTGCAGGCAAAAAAGACTAAAGTCAAGACAATGGCAATTGAAAATTAAGTACTGGCTGTGATAAGTCTAACCCTGATGATCATAAAGATAATGATGATAAAGATGATGATGATGATGATGATGATTATAATGATGCTAAAATAATAATGAAATAGTTGCAAGTCGTGAGGCAAAAAAGGCAGCGGCAACCCTGGGGGCCTCGACAGGCCCAAGTGCGAACAATTGGCCAGCAACAACAACAAGTACTACAGTAAGTACTACAACAACAAGCACACACACAAACACACACACACACACACACACACACTGATAACTGTCGCTCGCTTATTTTTCAATTTAACTCAATAACGCGACGGACTTAATGCCATTTGGCGCTGTAAATTTGCGATTTACTTACTGCCACGCCCACACAGCTGCTCGCCCACAAGTGTGTGTGTGTCGGTGTGTGTGTGTTGGTGTGTGTGCGGATGTGCGAGAGTGATTTATGTGCATATCTCGGGAAATTGTCCATTTGCCCAAATGCTTTTTTTTCATAGGGTTTAAACAGGTCGCTGCCAAAAAAAAGGGTAGTCATGAGGGGTGAAAGGGGTAACAGGGGGTGGTGAAACTACCTAGAGGTACTGTGTACTAGCTAGACTAAGCACTGATCTGGCTGAGACGTTAGACTGTTTTTCATTGCCAAAGAGTTGTCAGCGTTTGTTGGCCAAAAGACAACATTTGCCGCTTTTCACTGACGCTTGACCAGCTGCCAAATGTTGTTGTCAATTGTTGCTCTTGTTGTTGTTGTTGTAACAAAGTGTCGCGTTCAGAAAAAGTTTTCTCTTTTCTCGCTGTCTAGCCGAGAGCTGAGGTCGCCAGGCAGCCAATCTATCTCCACTTTGCTCCCCTTTCCCCCTTTGCAAGTTGCTTGCCACAAGTTTGCCAGCTTTGCTGCTAATCTTGGCCCCCCTACCCCCTTACCCCCTACCCCCCCACTCCTACCGCTACCCCTTCCCCCAACCCACTTCACGCTTGTGGCAAGCTGCTGTCCATTGCGGCATTTCTTTTCAGTTGCAAATTACTTCAAGTTGTTGCCTTGGAATCTGGTTTTGTGCGCTTTTTGTTGCTGCTCTTGTTGTTGTCGTTGTTGTTGTTGTTGCTTCTGTCAATAAACTGCAAAGCTGTTGTTTTGTTATTGTTGTGCATAATACTCTTAGTATACATCTGTCTCCCCACACACACACATACACCTACTTTACATCCTCTGGAAAATCACAACAAAAACTTAAAGTTTGTTTTGTTTTTAAGTGCTTTGCACACAATTGTTATATTCATTTTAAAATATATACAAATGTTAACTTTTTTGTAATGCATTTAACCATATTTTTTTTTTTAGCTTTAATCAAAAACAAATATATAATTAATTAAATCAGTTTCTTTTCCATAAAGCTGCTAATTGTCACTTTATTTATTTAATTTATTTACTCATGTGTTTGATTAACTCAATTTTGTATTTTTTTGTGTGTATTTTAAAGGCAAATAAATATAACTAATAAATATTTATTAAGCTTTATACTACATTCTTTGTTTTAAAATTATATTTATATTTTTAAATGCATTTTTTTTTGCATTTTTTTTAATATATATTCATTTAAATAAGCTTTGAATTTAAATATTGTTTTTTTTTTAATTATATGCATACAATTTATATTTATTAAAATTTATTTTTTGTGTATTATTTATATTATATTTTATATATAATACCAAAATATTTGTTTTTTCATAATATATATTAACTTGCATATATTTATTGGCTCAAAAACTTGCTTTTTGAATTTATATACGTTTTTTTATATTTCAATATTTTATATTACATTTTTTTAAATATTTTATTATGCTCGAATATTTTGTTTCAAATATAACATTTATTTGCATACCTTTTCTCAAATTTATTCTGATTTTTATAGTTTTTTTTTTTTGTACCAAATTATTAGCTTTTAATTCAATTTAAATATTTATATACATTCATTTGTCATGCTTAAATATTCAAATATTTTCGAAACATACTTTTGCGTTTTGCTCAAACTGCTGTTATCCTGTCAAACTTGGCGTATCCTTAATATTTTTGTTTGATGTTCTGAAAACTCTTCACACAGCGACACATTCAAAAAAACAAAAACAAAACACAAATTGTTATAAAAACAAGTAATTTCGTAAAAATTGCAATCGTTTGAAGTTTTTCAAAATTATTTCGTTGTTTTTTTTTTATATTTATTTTTATTTTATTATTCTTTGTATTGTATTTATTTTAATATATTTTTGGGGCTGGGCTTTTAGCTCGTCGCGGGTTCTATGCGTTCGCAGCGGCTGTTCAAAATAAACTAACAACTGAAAATTCTCCGCACTCGGCGTTAAAAATAGTCAAGAAGACGGCAAACCGAGCGACAATAAAAAAAAAACTAGTAGGAAAAGCGACAGGCGAGCGAGGTGGACTGTAAACGACCTCGTATTTGTTTTTGTATATAAAACATAAATTTTTGCTTTGTAGTTTATTCGCACTAAATCTTTAGGATTAATCAACTTTAAATTAAACATATTTTATTTACATAAAATTATTATATATATTTATATTTGTGCATATCATCAATTTACATTCGATTTGCACTATGGGAGTTATATGGTAAAGTGTTCAATTAACATAAAAACTTATTAATGATATTAAAATTGTATAAATGAAGTCTACCGATGCTGATCGAACTTATATAGAATCTGCTGCTGATCATGAAAATATACATACTTTATATATAATTCATTTTTACGCCTTTTTATTTCCGACAAACCCAACAGACCACTTTACACATTTTTAAGTACAGGGTCCAAAAAGCCGAACAGTCAAACTTTGGGCACGAGAAGCAACAATGTTGTCGTTGTCGTTGTCGTCTGCATGCAGCTGCTGCCCCAACTTGTTGGGTCTTGCACTCGGGCTCTCTTTACCTTTCTCTCTCTCTCTCTCTCTCTTGCTCTCCGTCTCTACGCCTTCCCCATCCCTCTGTCTACAGCTTCGCGCTCTCTAACTATCTGCTGCTTCGCGGCCTGCATACTTTATGAATGAGATTTATGTTTAGATTTCAGTGTCACGTTTTGATCCACATTTCACACACAGCAAAAAGGAAAAAAGAAAAAAAAGAAAAAAGCAATAAAATAACGAATACACAAACAAAGCAAAATTAAATAAAATTGAGGCCCAAATAATGATATCTAGAAATGATCAATTCCTCCCTTAAAACTGCGCAAACTTATAAGCAAATTGCGCATACGCCGCGTGCAACAAAACGCATAAATCAAGCTAAAGTGGAAGAGAGAACGAATGGGAGACAGAGATGGAAGAAGATCAAATAAAGTTGTGTTGCCGAACCACTTGAGTGGTGCATGTTTATGCATGTTTACATATATTTTATGATGTTGCAAGCGCCCAAAAGCAATTCAATAAATTAATACATAACTTAGCAGCGCATTAAAAGTAGCATAAATATTCAAATTAAGTTCAGTTCGCTGTAAATTAGTGCATTCCATGAGAGACGACTACTTGATGCCCTGTAAAATATTTTTCACAAAATTTAAAAGGCATTTAATAAACTTTACAATTTACTTTGAAAAAAAATTTAAATTTTAGCTAGTCAAGTCGAGCTGTTGTAGATTTTGTTTCTCATAACAGTATCGATTTTCAGCACAAATTTCTCAACTTGTCTTACTCATAAAAAATAATAATAAAATTGATGAATGCCTTTTGTATTTTCTACTTTTTTTTTGGTTCAACATAAAACTATTGATTAGGCAAATTAATATACAAAAATAAAAGTGAAAGTTAAGCAAATGACTTTAGTTTGTAGGTTTAAATATTGCAAGGTAGATTAAAAATCTATTTTTACCACAAAACAACAGAAATATTTGCATGTCTGGGTAATTAGCAGACATACACTGCGAGAAACAAGCAAATATGTTTTGTTAGCCTGAGACTTTTAATTTTTTTTAATAATAAAATCAGTTTAAAATTGAACTTAAAAATGGAAACTTATTTTAAACACAAATTTCTAAACATTTTACATGCTCTTTTCTCAGTGTAGCTAGTAATTATGCACACAACACTGCCAGAAAGCTTGTGACTCGGAGCTTAAAGCTTTTGAACTTAACGGTTAAATTAGTCAAGCGTTTATATAAAATACAATATGAATAATTTATGCCTTTTTGTGGGCTTACGTAGCCGTAAAGCCGTTACGTTACTCTGTGATTGCTGGGGAATCCCCGCTGACAACCCAAAGAGACCTACAGTTACTAAAACTGGTGTTGTATGACAGCAGTTAGATAATAACGACATACTTAAGTTTATTATGCTGACGTACTGAACTTACGTTACGTTATGCCTTACGTAATCGTTGGAGTTATAAAAGAAAACAACTTTTGTTAGCCTCTGACATAATTATGTACAAAAATTAATCTTTATTTATGTAAAAAAAAAAAAACTGAAAGCCAACTACGAACCAGGAATGTAAAAGAAATTCAAAAAAAAAAAAAGTATGAATGAAAGAGAGAGGTAGAGAGAGAGAGAGTGAGAGAGATGCGCTTGAGTAGACCCGCTAACGATGCATCCCAAATGTCATGAATTTATTTGTCTTTGCGCAACTTTTGACTGGACACCTCGATGGCCTCCAGCCACAGCTTGAGATCGGCTGGCATCTCTGGACGCTTAGCGGCTTCCGGGTAGGTTTTGAGCAGATCATTAACATTACAATTGGTCAGACACTGCTTGGAGAGGGCGACGGCACGAACAAACCCGTCGGCGAGTGTGACAAACTGTTGCTCCAAGTAAATGGCCTTATCGTCCCACCAAACGAGCTTTGTCTGGATTTTATATGGATGGAAGATGGGAATAGTGCGACGATAGCGTACACTGCTCGCACCTTGGACGGCACCGCCACCGCGTTGACGCACCAGCTCATAGAGGCCGGTCAGCGAGTAGAAATGGAAGCGAGCAAAGTCCAGCTCACGCAGATAACGAGCATTGTTCATATGACGCAGAAAGATGTCCACATCCTGTGACGTGCACAGGCCATAAATGGTCGTCGTGTCCGTGACTTTGCGTTTGCTCTGGAACAGGCGACCACCGAGGACGGTGAATACGCAGCGCAGAAAGTAATTCACATCCCAGATGATGTACAAAATGAGCAAGATGACCAGGAACGACATCACGACAATCTTTGGTTAGCCTTAGAGTTTGGTTTATCTAAAAAGAGAGAGGTACGCGGGAGAGCGTAAAACCTGTTAGTGGCGAAAGTTTTGTAGACTTTGGAGCCAGATTGTTGTCATAGACCTAAAACAAGCAATGTCAATGAGAAGCATTGAACCCATTTCATAAATCCTTAAATATGTGCATAACAAAATTTGGTGTGTGCGTATCGTTAGCTACTTACTTAATTAGTTGTTAGTTGATTTGCATCAGTGCGATAAAAGCACAGCGTCGATAACGATTAGCCAGCAGAGAAAACAGCAAAGAAACCAACAAACGATAAAGACGATCAACTGTGGGCAAGCGACCGGACGCAACTGATTTGAAGACAGCAATAAAAGCTGCCTTCAAGTCCAAACATAACAAACGAAAGTTACTTCCAAGCGCCGAAAGAGAGCGCGAGAGCGCAACGCAGCAAAGAAACGCACACACGAACACACACACACACACAGGCACAAAGAGAGCGCGCTGCAGAGAGAGCGAGCAAATGCACTAGACTGTGGGGGTTGTGGGAGCGCCTAAGGTGCAAGCGAGACAGCGCGATGGCACTTGCTTAGCTATTGCTTGAAAGCTTTCAGCACCTTGCACTTGATCGATTCGTCGTCAGCTGGCAGCTTTTCTTTCGTTTTTATTTTTTTGCTCTTCTTGCAATTTTTGTACCTGCGTGAACGAACTGTGTGTGTTAATCGCAAACAACGATGCTAAAAGATACCCTGTAGCGACTTGTGCTTACATACATTAAATTTTATTTGATATTAAATACTTTAGCTACGCTGTTAAACTAAATCCACTTATACGAGTCATGAAGTTATCATACTACCCACTTTGCGTTCAGTGTAATTACAGGGTATAACACCGTCAATCTTTGATTAAATAATAGACTAATGCTAATCGGAAAACACTTTATGAGATTAAAAGCTAAGATTACTCAAATTAAATTTGCATACATAAAAAAAATGAATACGTGAATGAATACCCTGTAATACAGGGTGCAAGCCTCGTCACCGTTACAGAAAATAAAGCAATTGATTAGCAGTTGTTTGCATGCTTACGGCACAGTTTTTTTGCTGATACAAGTCGATCTTTATCAAACATCCACAATACAGGGTGCTTCAAATGGAATTTAATCTTTTTAAAAATCGTAGCTCATTCAGAAAAGATTTAAAATTGTATATTTTTACAGTTAAGTAAATTGATCAGCGTTTGGCTTAAACGGAAAGTGATAAGAGACATACAATTTGACAGCATTTTTGATAACTTTGATCGGTTAACCCCTTAAATCTTGTATCTCGAGTATACTATATGCATATGAAGTATATTACCGATCGAAAGTAAATATTTTTAGCCGTAGTTACTGGGGAAAACTTCCTAGAAAATGTTGACTTTAACACAGTAAAGTTTGTTTACAGTTTGTCAACAGCAAAACTCGACCTTGGTCAGGAATGACTCGGAGAAATGTTAATTTCTGTCACTTTCCCATGAAATGCCCTTTTGACCAGTTTGGTGCTCGATCTCTACTTACCAACAGTTAAAAATATCAGCTTTTCCATTTTTATTTGCGTTTACTTAATCACAAATAAAATAGTTATGAGCCGTTGGTCGGCACGTCATTAACAACATTGTAGTTTCCTGTAATTATAAGTTTTTGACAACAGTTTTATGACTGTTGGATTACGAGCAAAACCAATGGTTAAAGTGAGATTTAAAGTACAGCCATTAGCCATACATTGACGACTCGAGTTCTCTGATCATACGCAGATAGCGGGTTTTAACTACTCCCTAGGCAAACGTTTTGGTAACCCATTCCAAAATCCAGGAAATATTCATGTCGTTGCCTTCGCTACCCCAGCAGCAAAATGCATACTACTTTTGCCGTACATTAGGTGATCACTGCTCATTTCTGCACTACTTCCGATCACGGAATGTATGTGGACAACTGTGTGTGTGTGTTTTTCAGCTACAAATAACCAACTGGTGTTTGTTGAAATGCTTTCGAGTTCCCTACACTTGACTTTTTAACAGCACACTTTCCAGCACTGCATCTTAAAGTGCCTATTACCAGCAACACTTGGTCAAAAGTTGCTGTTCGTGCTGTGTGTTCACAGCAAGCGTTAGTTACGGTGATCACATTCATTCAAAGTGATCAAATTCCATACTCTTAAATGTAATTGTTGAACCAAATAACAGCAACAGATGATCAAATTTCAATTCAAACTGCATTTGCAGCACTACATAATTGAGCAAGCGTGGGTAGTCACAAAAGTATGTAAGTCATGAAGTGATTGGCATTGAACTGATCGATATGCACTTATAAATAATAGGACCTTTACGTGGCATGCGTTGGGCTGCTTAAGAAGGAGGCAGAATCAAAGGCGATCAGCTTCAGTAACTTACCTTTCTTTTTGGATTAGTTGAACTAATCTTTAACAAAATTCTTTGAACCGATGCAAATTGTTACCTTATGAACTGCCCTCGCTAAGTTAGCTAATACCTGAGTTTACTTAGTTCCCAGCTCGAGCGCACTTTTGCATAATAGCCCAACTAAGTCATGATTAAACGGAATTTTTAGCTAGAAAAAATATGTCAGTTTTTAAGTGGTATATAGTTATCATTCCCTTCTTTGTTAACTTTAAATACTTATATTTTAAAATATGGAATAGTTCATGATTAATCCAAGCTAGCTTCAGACCTAAGGAGGCAAAATGTGTCCAGCACTTGCCAACACTGTTTTTAGCAACACGCAGCTAAATTAAGTCAAGTTCCCGCTCGTGTGCACTTGACTTCGATTACCTAATCAAGTTACAGATGCAACTAACAAAACGAAATTCGACTCTTGACACTGCACAGCACTTTGAAATACCCTGCACTCAAGTGTTAAATGGGCAATGAAAAAATACCCGAGGAAAAGTCCCTGGAAAAACTGGGGGAAGAAGAGAATTGGGAAGAACAAAAAATAAAATGCCAAGTCATCACAGTTGATATATCTTAGCTGATGTTTACTAGACCAGCACAAACACACACACACACACACACACATACACCCCACACACACTCACACACACACAAACAAACATCTTATTAGCTTTTAGAATTGGTGTTTGTTATTAGACATTACATTTTACATACAAGTAGAAGTACATATAGTTAAATATTCATATTTAGATAGATATATATATAGCTAGTTAGCTAGATTCGGCTAGGCTAGATGCACTTACGGCTAGGCCATTCAGATTCAGACAACTTAAAGCTAAAGTTAAAGCACTCGATGCATGTAAACATGCATCAATATTTGCACAGTTTACAACAGACACACACACACACGCACACACAAATACTTATACTCTTACAGACTTTACACTGAATAAGCTTAAACATTAATTAACACAATTTAAAGTTTTGGAATAAGCGGAAATGAAATTCGCTAAGAATTCCACAAAAAAAAATTCGTCGCCATTTTGGAACTCGTGTGTTTTTTGGCTACTTCCGTTGAGTAATCACTGCCTGCGATCGGTCAGCAGCCGCTTCTCAGATTCTTGCTGGACATGTCATTATATTCAATCCATTTGCATAATTCCGGTGGCATTGGCGGTTTCAGTTTTGCCAGCGCCGTCGACGTCGTCGTCGTCGTCGTTGCTGCTGCTGCTGTGCCCACTGCTGTTGTTGTGGTTGTGATGGCCACATGACCATTTTCCGCCTGTGCCGCTTCCAGGGTTGTCGCTGGCACCATTGTTGCCGTGCCAATGCCCACCGGATGTAAACTTGCCGTGGAGCTCAGTGTGTGTCTGGAGGCCTGCAGCGGAGTTGTCGATGTCTTTGGCAGCAATTCGGCCATTATGGCATCCATGGAGACATCGATCACCCGCTGGCGACAGATGACAATGCAGTGCACAAACTTATCCGAGGGACGCACGAAACGGTGCTCCATAAAGAGCGACTGTTCGTCCCAGTAAATGATCTGCAAAGAAAACAAGGATTAGCTAGAAAAAGGCCAAAAAATAGCTAGAAGAAGCTGTAAAATAGTCGTCGTATTCAGTAATTTCAAAAGTTATACAGTCAGAAAGGTGGTAAGTGTAAGAATACTTATAGCAAACATTTTATGCAGCAAATATTTGCTTAAAATGAATAAAATATTTCCTACTCCGTGTAATTTTTGCAATTCATAATCGAGTCTTCAACAAGTCAGTGGATTAGTGTAAAGTTCAGTTAAAGCAAACATTTAATGCAGCAAATATTTGCTTTAAATACAATAAAATAAAATATTTGTTACTACGTGTAATTTTTGTCACAAATATTTGCCGTATATAATTTACTTGCCAAAAATATAGCAAATATTAACTTCTGTAATTTGGCACCAATTTTGAGCAAATATTTGCTTCGATATTTGCCTCAAATGGCATGAGCAAACTATGATTCATGTGGATTTTCCAGGCATGAAATTAAGTCTGCCGGAATTACTTTTGATGATAATTACAGACAATTAGACATTTCAAATATATTTCAACACAAACTTGTCAGTAAATAATTAAACAAGAAAATATTTGCTGTCAGAACATCGTATTTTAAAATCGATCGTTAGAATTGGGCAATAAAATAATTACTGAGAAAGTTAGCAAGGAATGAATCCTGTTACTTTGATAATTTATACAACTTTTTCGCTGAAATTATCGCAGCAAATATTAAGAAAATATTTGTAGAAAAATTAAGGAAATTGTTGGAAAAAAGTGGAAGCAAAAGCTGGGAAAGTAGTTAATGAAAGTGATGGAAATTGTCGAATCGATGGGGGAAAATTAATGGATAATGATTGGGAGTTGAAGTGGCAAAAGCAGTAGCAAACAAGGCTAACAAATAAACAAGGAAAATTGTTGGATAAATGAAAAATAATTAGCGAGACACAAGGGAATGGAATAAGAATTATAGTTAGTACAAAACAAGAAATAGAAAATTATAGAAAGTCGAAAATTATAAAAGAAAGGCAATGAAGTTTAGGTTGGAAACAGTCGGAAAAGTGATAGCAATAAAAATAAGTGAAGGTTTAAAAATTTCTTTAAACTATTTGTAAAATTGTTGAATAAAATAAAAAATAATTATCATGACACAAGGGAATGGAATTAGAATTATAGTAAGTACAAAATGGAAGAATGATCGGATAAAATCAAGTATACGCTCGAAAGTTATAGAAGAAAGGCAATGAAGTTCAGGGTGAAAATGTAGGAAAACATTTTTCCTCGTACAAAACGGCTCAGTTGCTCACCCTGGAAATAATTTTAAAGCGATGAAAGGGTCTAATGAAGCGACGATATCGAATGGTGGCCGCGCCTTGAAACACCGAACCGCCCAAACGGGTGATGGTGCTATAGAGTTTTGTGCGCTCGTAGAAATCCACGCGAGCAAAGTCGAGTTCCCGAAAATAGCGAGCGTTGTTCATATGATAGAGCAAAGTGTCCACATCGTTGGTTAGGCAAACACCTGTCAAGTACCACAAGAGGAAGAAGAGCAAGAAAACAAAGAACTGGTCAATACAAGGGTGGGTTGAGTTCGCTGTGTGTGTGTGTGTGTGTGGGTGTGTGTGTGTGACAAGGTAAAGGTAAAGGTAACTACCGGCACTTGCAAGGTAGCTTTACGTAAGTAATTGCGGCCCAAAGCGACTTACCATTAACTGTTGTGGACTCCAGTATGTGACAGCGGCGTTTGACAAAGCGTGCCAGGAGCACACAGAGGCACATGCGCAGGAAGTAATGCAACTCTAGCAGACCGTAGAGTATGATGATGCCCAGCAGGCAGCTGAGTGCCACATAGCACAGCTGTTCCATGTGTCAGCCACAACCGCGAGCCAAAGGACCAAAAATCCACTACAAACTCAATCAATTTGAGGACCGCTACCCAATGGGAAGCCAGTCAAGCGCCGTACAGGGTGCTTCACTTAAGTTTTTCTCTACTTTCTTTTCAATATCCGTTTTCTGTTTTTGAAGTAATTATTTTTTGCTATTTTGGTGGGTTGTTGTCCTGGCTAAAATGGCAGGCGATTTGTTTAAAATTAGGTCATGTTGCTGACGTTTTGCCCGCGACGCCGCATCAGGTGATACGGCTCACACACACACGCACATCCACACACACACACACATAAAAGGATAACTTGAGGCGTCGTCAGAAAAAAAAGAGCAACAAAATAAATATGCAGGCAACTCATACACACACACACACACAACTCTTAACAGCTAAAAACTAGCGGTAGGAACAGCAGCAACAACAACAACAACGACAACAGGAGCAACACCAACATAAACATGACACATCACACACGGTTGACAACAATCCCAAAATGTTTTTTTTTTTTTTGTTGTGGGTATTCGATTCTCAATTAACAAAAAAGAAAATTAAAAAAAATTCGCGCGCCAAACAACCGCAACGGCAAACAGCGCACTAAAAACTTTTTTGGCCAATTCACTTGGCTGTTGCCGCCGTACCAAACGTCAAAGCCGCAACGCCAGCGTTGACAGCGGCAGCGACTGCAAAGCTTCGCAGCGTCTGCGCGCAACGTGGCTGCTGCTGCGCTGCTTTTCTGCTGCTCTTCATCTGTCGCTCTCACTTGCACTCTCTTACTCTCATGCGCTTGCATCCTAGCGCACAGCTTGTGAGCGAAAGCTCGAGTGTCAGCGCAAAAGCTTTTTAGGGGTTGAACCTGTTGCCGCTGTCTCTCAGCGCAGCTCAAAAGCTCTTGCTTTCGCTGTCAACGTCAACGTGAAGCTTTTGCTGCCGCCACCACACACAAAAGTCCCTGTCGCTGTGCTCTCAATGAAGTGAAGATTTTCAACACTTTCGTGTACTTCGATTGACGCCATTTTCTCTACGTTCGAGTGCCGTCAACAAACAGTTACAAAGTTCTGCTCAGCAGCCAGTGACAGGCATACCCTTACTAGAACAGCGGGAGTAGCACAAATTCACCGCTTCTTGACAAGCAACTTAATTTTGAAATATTATAATTATAGGAAAATTCGAATAAAATATTAATTTTAAATATATTTTTATGTTCTACGCCAAATTATGTTTAAGAATTCATTAATAATTCAAATTTAGCTAGTAATATTTAAAGAATTTTCCTTTAAAGCTTTTAAAAACTAATAAAATTGTGCAACTAAATAGACGATAATCTTTGAGCTACTATCGAAAATTGATGCTTGCTATATAAAGGCCTAAAATTGAATATAATATGCAATTACCTACAACTGTCTCTGTAAATACCTACAGCAGATTTTGTAAACTTTGCCTTCCTGAACTTAGCACTATTTTTGGAGCTGATCAATTGTTCAGAATGTAAAATCGCACCCGGAACAGCAGCAGTACACATACACATGCAGTAAGATCGCTGGAATAGTCTAGTCAATCAAATACACTCCAAAGTTGATAGTTCCGAATGAGAAAGGAATTCCAATTAGCAGGGTTTACACACGCTGTGCACACACGGGAAGTTTGCTAAGTGCGCTGGAGAGAGAGATGGAGGGGGTTGCTTCGGGGGCTGGGCAGGTGTTTTAATACATATTTGTGGATGATGTGACGGATTGCAATTACATTTTCAGTATTCACTTTATTTGTTTTCTTTTCTTTTTTTGATTTTTATTTTTTTTCTCTTAAGTTGAAACAAATTTGTAAGGTTCGAAATTCAAGTCTTTTTTGTTAGTTAGTTTATTTCGTGTTGTAATAACATAAACGTGAACACTACAGTCGTGTCTGGCTAAAACGAATCATCGTAAAGCTAGAAAACTAATTTTAAAGGCAAATAAAATTGTACTAAAAACAGAAATTAATTTTTTTTAATCTAATGAATTCAACCAGATACGACTGTAGTGTTGTTTAAGTGACAATTTTTGCTATTTGCTTGAGGGGAATAAGGTTTCGTTTTTGAACATCTAACTATGATTCGACTATTTATGCGTCTTTTTCATTTCATTTGTTGTTGTTTTTTTTATTTAACAAGTCGTTTTCTAATCTTTCTTAAATTATGTATAAACAAGCGCAGAAAAAAAGGTAAACTTAAACTAACAAAAACAAAATCACATACAGAATAGACTTAAAAACTAACACAAATCTGATTTTTTGTGTGTTTCAACTGGTTTTTATTTAGCTTTATTTTGTTTTTTTTTTTAACTTTTTTTGTTTTTTTTTTTTCATTTCATGCCTTTTTTCTTCGCAACAAAAGTGCTTAAAGGGTGTAAAGTTTGCTTCAGTTACAAATAAGTTTATATTTATTAATATATATATATATATGTTTATACGTATATGTAGTTAATATATATATATATATATATATATATACATGTAATTAGGTATGTACAAGGGCTATGTGCAGGGAATTATTGGGTTAGCTTAGTAGTTTCATCGATTACATGTAAGAATATATAGATTGGTAGCTCGATTACTTGATAGTTTGTTGTATATATATATATATATAGGCAAATAAAACTGACTTAAATACACAAAAAAAAGGAGATATAAAATAAAAAAGTAATAATAGTAGTTAAAAGAAAGTGTGTTGTTAGGAAATATTGTTCAGCAGCTTAGCGGCATACAGAGTATACATTTGAGTTAAAGAAATACAAATTTTTATTGTTCTATATAGATATAGACTATGGAGGCGTATTAGCCATGCCCACAGTCTCGCCCTCGGTCTTGACCTTGCTCTCTATACTTTGCTCGCTCTTGCTCTCGCTCTGAGTCCTTCAATTGTGCTCCTCTCTGTGTCTGTCTCTATTTTCTTTACTTTTCTTTAGTTTTTATACAGCTGTCTGTTTATCGGATTTTCTCTGGATTGAATGGTCCACATTGATTATTAAGGCATACAAAACACATACATATTTTAACTCCACTTAATTTTGGTATTCCTAAAAAAAAAATTTCGAAATTTTCATTCTTTGTTCTTATTTTGATTTTTGTTATTATTGTTTTTTTTTTTCTTGCAAAACATACAAAACTTTTTCCTTCTCTTGTCTGTGACTTTCGATCTATTCTGCTTCCTTCTTTGTTTTTTTTTTGTTGTCGTAATACACTTAACGCTATTCCCTATCCCTATTCCTATTTGCAGCATTGTTAAGGTCTCTCAATCTGCTTTTTGTTTTACGTTCCTTTTCCGTAGCTCAACTGTTTTTGGTATTTTATATACTTGACATCAATTCAAATTTCACAACAAATTCCGACGAATCCCTGGTCATGTTAAATTTCACATAGTTTGCGGTAACGGAGCAGCAGCAGCATCATCATTTTCTACTTTTCTTCTCTCTTCATTTTAACCGTAAGCTTTCATTTTATTATTATCGCTTGCAGCAGCAGCAGCAACAGCAATGACAGCAACAGCAGTAGCAGCAATTATTCTTATCAGCTTTTCTCTATCGATTTCCATTTCCCATTTAATTCTAAAGTTTTCCATCAACTCTCTCTCCCTCTCTCTTGCGCTATCTCTATCTCTTTTTAGTTGGCTGCTTGGCATAGTGCCTCAAAATCGCAGCGCTCAACGCTGTCAGCGTAGTTGCGTCGCAGCGTTGCAAGTGGACAAAGATCATTATCCTGTGGACAGCCGGGCAGACGCACCACACGCTCCTGATGCATCACCAGCACTTTCGGTTCTTCCTCGATGCATCTGCAAAACAAATTTTGTTTAATTAATATCGGTCTCTCTTACTCGCCCTCTGTTTCCTCATATTACTTACTCATAGCGCACAAAGGCCAAGTTGGTTGCAAACGCATCGATTTCACTTGTACGCCAAAGCCGCTTCTTGCCAAAATCTTTGTGTGTTAGCGGCGCCTTATCCCTGGCCACGCCCAGATGTGCCAACATCTTGAGCAGCGTCCCAGAGTGTGTGAAATAAAATGTGGCATTGGCGCGTCCACTGGGCGAACTATTAATAAAAAAGAAAATAATTAAAATGATAAGCTACCATGTCTTAAGCTCCCAAAGCTCTAACTTAAGAAGATCTAGAGCTGAAGCTCTAATCTCTTACTTTTCCCTATACATATATTAATTAATTTACTTACTCGATGGCCGCAAACATATCGGCGATTGCCGGGCAGGCAATGCGATGAGTCAATTCATAGCCGTAGCCATCGTTCCAGTAATATTCAAGATCCTCTGAAAATTCCAAGGCGCTCAAAGAGTTCACATCGAAGAAGCGACACCAGATCGATGGTGATTTATGGCGTTGCCAGGCCGTCTCAAACGCGCACACTGTGTACATGAGTTGAACGTCCTGTACCGTTAATTCCGATAGCTGTGTGCTGGAACGCACATGCTCCACCGCTGACTGCATTGCTGGCTCCGCATTGAAGCTACGTGCATTAAACATTGTTTCAGGATTCTTATCGACGTCCGTTCTCCAGCGATCGCAGAGCTTATAAAACTGTAACGAGTTGAATGTCAAAAAGAAACGAGTTAATAATTGAAGGGAACTTGACCTACAACAAACATTTAGTACCATCTCTAGTTTCTATATCATTTCTAAAGAGTTACTAATAAAATAAGTACTCGCCAGAATTCTAACGAGTGAATCAAAAAAGCATTTAGAGACAAAATTAAACGTTGGCTAAGAAATACCCAGTTGTTATAAACAGAAGAAAAACGTATAAGAAAGATGAATATTCACTCGTTATGCAAACCAACGAGTACAATAAATAGATTTTTTTAGGAATGACACACAAAACAAAGGAGCGTTACTAACGAGAGGCACATATATAACGAGTAAATCACCTAACACATGTTCTACTTGCTATGTTAGAGAGTACTTAACTAAAGTATTGCTTATTCGTAAAGAGATATGAGTTTCCAAACCAACGAGTAGAGTAAGACTAGTACATTTACAAGTAAATTAAATAGTTATATGATATCTGATTCGAGTTTAAATCACATTTATAACGAGAGTAGCAATCACTCGTTGCTACACATATATAAGAATCATATTAATAACGAGTAAACTAATCTAGAATCTTACCTATAGTTACAAGTTAAACTATATAGATTTAAATCACAACGAGTAAACTAAACGAGTACCAACAACTCGCTGATTTTGTATAAATAATTGTAACGAGTATTGAATTTACCTGGTGTGGGACTGTAGACGGCAACCGTATTGTCCACAAAACCCACTGCAAGCTGCATATTGAACGAATGAAATGAGAGACACGTTGGATGAGGATTCCTTGAGCCCATGAATCCCTCATTGCTACGCAGCACACTCTTAAGCCGTCCATTCAGCGAGTAGATGCAAATCTTTGATGCATTCCCACAGGCAATGGCATCAGCGATCGGATGCGTTGCCATGGCGGTGATATCAGCACCCGCCTGCCAATCGTGTGGATCATAGGGTGTATCAAAGGTGCTCGCACACGTCGAGCGCATGTCAAAGACACACACCTTGCCGGCAGTGCAGCCGGTGACGAGAGTTGTTCCGTTGCCACGCAGACAGACATGTAGTATGGGTGCGGCATGTTCGCGTAGCACACGGAAACGGGAGTCTTGAGAGGCACAGCGTTTGTCAAACAGACGTACACTGCCATCGGAACAGCCGGCGACAATGATATCACTACGTGTATTGGCTATAAATGGTGATAAGACGCGAACGCTCGTGTGTCGTCCCAGCTGCAAATCGTTCAGTTTCAGCTCTCGTTCCACATCCCAAATGCGCAGATAACGATGCGAATTCCCGCCAACAACCAGATGTTGTGTTGACTGTTGCCAGGCGGTGACTATACCGACACCACCACTGGAACTTAAGCCGGTGCCCGCATGTAGACTATTCCCTGTGCCCAGATTACTGGATGAGCCACCGACACCAACACCGCCGCCACCAACATTGCCACCAGCTGCCGCTGCAGCGGCCGCAGCCGCACAGGATAAGCTTGTAGAGCTGTTAATGTTGCCACTGCTGGTGCTGACAAGGCCGCTGAGGTTACCACCAGTCAGGAGAGCATCTGTCTTGAGCAGACGCTGCAGATAGGAACTGTTTGCCGTTAGATTGGCAGCTGAGGAGGATGTACCAGCGCCACCGGCTGAAACGCCACTGCTGCCCATTGTTGTGCCCATGCCACCGCCACGAGTCAGTGCATCCCAGGCGGTAATCAGACGAATCTTTGCCGCTGGCGATCGGGTGTCATCACCTGATCCGTTTGTTGATTGCCAAACGCGTATGACGCCATCATCGTGGGCAACCAGCATTAATCCCACATCCTGTGCATTAAGCAGCTCAAAGCTGCTAACACGTCCACCCGTATTACCAGAAGCAAAAGCAGCGATACTGGCCTCCAAGCGGGATGTCTTACGTCCACTGCCCGTATGCTGTGATGTTGTGGATCCAGACATCGACGACTCCGGATTAGGGGCTTCTGTGGCGTAGCTAAGACCCGTGTTCTTAACGAAATCATAGACGAGCACCTTGTCCTTGTAGGCCACCGCAATCTGCGGCTCATAGGGCAATAGCTTCACCAGCGATGGTGTAAACTGTGTCTTTCGCACCCAATTGTGGGCATCCAGTGAGCAACTTAGATCATTCAATTCCGAATGATACGCATCCAGACGCATCACCTGATTCCTCTGATAGCGATACTCGCGTGACCGCAGCTCCTGGGAATTGCGATCGATGGGATAACGTTGTTGGCCCTCCTCCTCCTCGGTGCTGCCTTCGGCGCTGCTATACCGCTGATTACCCGGACGCGTAAAGTACGAGATTGCCCAGGGTATGAACTGTGTCTGCACGATTGGCTGCAGGATTTGTGTCTTGCCATCGGGATAGTGTAGGGTTTCGCTGCCACTACTTCGTGCCGAGGTGCTGCCATCACCGGCACTGCCACCTACTCCCGCTGCCGCGGCTGCTGCCGAGAGTCCAGCCGCTGCTGAGCCCACACCGGTGGTGGAATGTGTACTTACACCACCGGCACCACCATCGGTTTCATCGTTCATTGAGCTGGTGCGTAATTTGCGCTGATTATCAGCATTGGTTCCACCTGAGAGACGGAGTTTCTGCACCCACTGACTGGCACCACCGCCGGGTCCACCATGTGGTCCCGTATGATGACCCACTGGTGGGGATTCACCGCTGCCACCCAAGTAATTGCAGCGTGTATTTGGACTTGGTGGCAAACTGACACTCAAACTGCTATTGTTGAGCTTCTCCAGATCCCGATGACTAGCTGATCCACTGCCGCCACCACCATGTGAACCACAACTATTGCCACTGCCGGTGGTGGCATTTGTTGCCTCTTTGGCGGTGATCATACACAGTGCCGCATCTCGTACATGGGCGATGATCTTTTGAGCAGTTGAGGCGACTAGAGGAAACGGATCCTGGCCAAGATTATAGATGCCCAGCCAGAGTTTGGTGAATATCGACTGAAAGGGTATGAAATTAGTGGTTGTTGTGGTGGAATTGTTGCTACTACCGCCACTGCTTGAGCTGCTCATATTCGATATGGAGCTGGAGCTAACGCCACGTCGGATGGCATGACGGAAACGTTCCAAGCTATGTGTCGATTGTGGCCCATAGCTGGGCGGTGGTGCATGTGGCATGCCATGGGTAATGCTGGCACTACGCTCCCCACCGCAGGATACCAGCGCAGAGCTATTACTGTTCAGCTGCTCCGCCAGATAGACTGTGACGAACTGCGTCTCGAAGAGCAGCACCATCCACTGGAGTGCCGATGCCAGTTCTAGACGCACCAATGGCGACATATCCTCGCCCACCGTCTCCAGCAATGTAATGGCTATGATCCTATCGATGTTATTCGCCTGCTCCTCACTACGATCCGTTACGGAGCTGATGAATGTGCCCAGGGCGAACACAGCAGCGGCACGTACCTCCGGTATGGAATCCCGTAGCAGCACATAGAGCTTCTCATGGGCCAAATCGCGTGCTCCAGACCAGCGGGCCTTCTCAAAGTTCTGCCAGAGCATGCCCAGGCAGATGGCCAGCCACTGGCGTAGCAGCCAGCTTTTGTCATTCAACTGTTCCAAACAAATGGACAGCAAAGGTCCCTGCAGTGCACTCGTCTGTCCCAGCAGGAAATTGTGCACAATGGAGGCGAGCACAAAGGCGGAGAGTGTGCGATGTTGTTTACTCACGGTATTGTCCTGCAGCACGGACAGAAAGTATTTGTATTCCTTGACCAAATCCACCTGACAACTGGGATCCACAGCCAGAATCTTTGCCCAAATGAAGACCAAAACGGGACGCAATTCCCGCGTGGAACTCTGCAGTAGCTTTAGTACATAGGGAAAGATGCCCACGCCCAGAGCAAGATTAACAGCCCAGGGGCCCAGATCGAGGAAGCGTGCGAGCAGCTCCAGTGCACGCAGACGATGCACCTGGGAGAGCAGCACCTGAAGCACAATCGGCAACTGTTCGGGCGGTGTACGGGATTCGGATTCACTGTCCAGCCACACCTGAAATGCGGTCAACTGATGCTCAAAGAATGGCAGCTGACGATATGGCGCCTGTTGTTCCAATATATCTGGTAGCTGTTGCAATGCCAGATCTACAACCAAATCCCAGGCCTTCCACATGGCATGCCGATGACACGGCGGCAATGCAGGCAACGAAACTGGCGTACAATCATGACTACGAAGTATTCGCTCAGCGAGCAGGAAATTTCGAAATAAACTGGCCACTAGCAAATCCTGTCGAAACAAACGCTGGAAGAGCTCACGCGGCAGCGTATTCCAGGCAATCGTATCCGTTATGGCCGTAAATATCCAATTCAGTTCACCCATCATGGTGCGTCGATCATTGACCTTCCCAGGAATCTTATCGATCAAATCACTCTGGATGCGGGGTACCATGCCCAGTTTCTCCTGCATGGCATACCATTTGAGGGCAATGTTAATGGGTGTGGTCAGGCAACTGGTGAATAGATCTGCCGGTAATTGAGCATTCATGGGTAGAATTTCATTGGCAGCACATGCCGCCAAATGGATGCAATTCTTGTAACTGACCAACTGGGCAGTGGATTGATTGTTACCGCCTTGTGCCTGGGCAGCTGCCAGTGCCTTCTCCAGCTCATGTTCATGCTGTTCCGCAAAGGGTTGAAACGAATTGATTATGATGCCGGCATTGGAGCAATCATAGACATAAATCGATGGTGCTGCCATCCAATTGATTAGCTCAAAGATGCTCAAGGGTATGTACTGTGTGAATGTACGATTAAATACCCAAATCTCGCCATTTGCCGTCGGCTTGGGCACACCATGACCATTGTAATGAAATAGTATACGTTCACCCTTCGCATTCCTACGCAGAGATGTGCACAATTTCTTCACATCCTCCACGGTGGGATCATTGCATTTTTTGTAACGTGCACGGGGTTGCCAGCGTTCGTATTGCATCTGCAGATTGCTACCAATTAGCTCCATAGCCTTCGGCACTGACACTGAACTGGGATCAATCCAGCATTCTAGGCGGGAGCAGGGATGAATTTTGACCACATCGGGTGGATCGACACCGATGTTCAGGCACAAGACAAGCGCCACACTCGCCGTCTTCATGCGTTCCCGTATCCGCCATGGAAGACGCTCATAGATAAGTGGCTCGATCGATTCCAAATGACGTTTGGCCGAGAAACATAGTGGTATACAACTATCGTTGGCCAAAAAACTTCGTGGAAAGCTGGTATCATTTAACACTTCCAGAAAGTATGAATAGCTCCGGGTTCCAACTCCAATTCCAGTTCCAGCTCCAGCTCCTGTTCCAGCTCCTGTTCCAGCTCCAATTTCAATTTTTTTCTTTTGCCGTGTTCTTGATTGTTGTGTGTTTTGTTGTTGTTTGTGTTGCATACTGCACTGTTCAGTGTAGTCAATCGTCTCATTGTAACTCACGTTTGTTTTGTTGTTGCCACCGCCACTGCCGCTTCCACTTTCGGTAGCAATTGCCGCAATACTTTCATTGTTTAGTGATTCCAGCATTTTTTTTTTTTATCTCTCTTTCCCACACTCTTTCTTGCTTTATACACCTATAAATACACCCAATATATTGTATGTACGTATGTATGTGTGTGTGTGTAAGGTTTATATATATAATTATTTATATATATATGTATTGTTATTTACAGTTTATTGCAGTATGATCAGCTATTATTGAGGCACATGCACACGTTCATTTTGTGTGAGCGCGGGGAGTAGAAAACTACGAAGATGTCGTCGACAACAGCAGCAGCAGCAACGGCAACGACAACAACAACAACAACTGCGACGACGGCTGCTGCTGCACATAACCAAACAATTTTGCACTCGCTTTTCCCCTGAAACGAACAACGACGACGATGAGGAGACGACGACACGACGAACGCAACGGCGATGACGCCAAAATTAAGTGACGTTTTAACGTTTTGTATTCAGTTGAAAATTTTGTTTTCGTTTACACGCACTAAAATTAATAAACAAAAAAAAAACAAGTGCTTTCAATTTATTTCCACCAAAATTATTGTTGGAAACGCACGCGCTGTATACCCAAATACGAAATACGCATTTGCGATTGTTCTTGTTCTTTCACCCTCTATATTTCTCTGTCTCGCTCATAATTATTTTACATCCTTGTCTTTATTACGGTGCTACAGAGCTGCCACATCATGCAAATTGAGCGCTATTTTTAAATCTTATTCATAAATATTAGAAATTAATAATTTTCAATCTTAAGCTTAATTTTGCCTAACTATTAACACATAAAATAATATAATTTTAACTTACCCGTAGGACTGGATCACGTTTTAAAGGTTGTGGATAGGTTATGGCATGTATGCGATGACGTCCAAACAATCCAGTTGCAAAGCTTTGTGCACTTTTTAGCGTACGTTGCGTGGCCGTATATTTCATATAAAACCACTCGGGATTGTAGAGATCAGGCAGCAGGTTAGGAAAACGCAATTGCATGCGTTCTGCCAGCTCGATTAATTCATCTTCACCCTCGGCAACCAAAAGTTTTTCGTCATCGGGATCAATGTGCTGCCAGCTCCAGCGACGTATTTGCTCAAGATGGTCAGGGCATAGTTTTGGATTTGATTGCTGCAAGATAAGTTGCTGCACTTCCAGCAGACGATTCTGAGCTTGCAGAATAACTAATTTGCTGGGATTTCGCGTTCCATGTCGAATAATTGACCATATTCGCGTCGCGTGGCAACCTTGTACGTATTAAAAGCAACGTATGAGCATGTGAAACGGACAAGACAAAACAGCTGAGCCATTCAATCGAATAAAAAATGTCTGGCTTAATAATATAATATTATGGACATACATACCATTATATATCGGCGAAGTATCATTATAGTTAGCAATGGCGCGATAAGGGGTTTTGGTGGACAGACGGCGCTCGATCTGATTGCGTTCCAAGCCATTGCAGGCAATTGAGTCAGCTGTTCCCGCAATTGTCAGTTGTTGTTTGGGTATTAATATCAACAGAAGCAAAGTTAATAGAATAGATAAATTAAGCATTTTTGACGGGAATAAATTTATCAAGAATTAAAAGTTAAAACTATAACAAGAATTAGTCAAAAACTTAAAACATTGAACGAAATAAACGAGACACGCACGACGAGCGTGAAAGTAAAGTCTCACGATTAAACGGCGATTGTAATTACCAATGAGAATGACAAAAGAGGAAGCTGCAATTACATACATACAAACATGCACGCATGCATACGTACATACATACATGTATGTAAGGTGCTTGCTCACATAATAAAAAAAGAATGACAAACCCACACAAACGAAGACAATCCGGTGTTGCCACTATTGGAGACAGAGCTGCCATTTTGACAGCCCTGGAAACAACTTTATCGGCTTTACATCGTTATCGATACTTTGTATGCCAACTATCGTTTCAATAACAATCAGCTGTTAAAAAAGCGCGCGTCGCGCTTCCAAGCAACTGCGTCTCAAAATATAAGTATAAGTAAAAAGTAAAAGTATAAAAAAATATATGTAGTTTTAAAGTCAAAATCATTTCATAAACAATAACAATTTATTGGCCAAAAAATTAAAATACCCGCAATGGGTAAGCACACATGTCATATAAACTTGAAAACTACTAACAATGATGTTCGACATATTCCCAGTTGGTCTCCAAGAGTCAGATCCAAGGTCGCCACCACGGCGAGCAACTCGATCTCAGTCGAAAGCAAAGAGTAGCCAAGAGGAATCTTTGGAGAATTTTGATAAGGCCAAGACTACCAAAGTCGTGCGTAAAACTAGAAAACGCAAGTCACCAGATGAAATTCCATCGGATACATCAAAGAAATCGCAGAAAAAATCTCAAAAGCCAGTCGCCAAGGAGACGCCTGAAACTCCAAAGCCCAGAACACGAAAAGGCACCACTTCAAAGAACACACAAAGTAAGTCCCCAGAGCAGCTTGAAGATGCCAAGACTAAGACTAAAGTCGCACGAAAGCCAAGGCAATCCAAGTCGTTGGAAAAAGTACAGCGGGAAAAGTCTTTCGAAAAAGTCGAGGACCAGGCTTCGAGTGCAAAAAGACCGACTCGCACGTGCAGGACACGAATAGAAACAAGATCAGATCATAAGGAAAGCTCACGTTCAATACGGGCAATTTCATCCAATGATGAGAAGAGCTCCGAACTGGTTAAAGAAGACACATCTTTAGAGCAGGAGAAGACTGAAGCTCCAAAACAGAAAACAATTCGTAAGAAGAAAGCGGACAAAATACCGAATTCTACTCCACAAAAGATTGAAAAAGAAAGCAGTGAACAGACGGAACCCAAGAAAAACTCAGATGATAAACAAACTAGCAAGTCGTTGGAAAAAGTACAGCGGGAAAAGTCTTTCGAAAAAGTCGAGGACCAGGCTTCGAGTGCAAAAAGACCGACTCGCGCGTGCAGGACACGAATAGAAACAAGATCAGAGCATAAGGAAAGCTCACGTTCAATACGGGCAATTTCATCCAATGATGAGAAGAGCTCCGAACTGGTTAAAGAAGACACATCTTTAGAGCAGGAGAAAACTGAAGCTCCAAAGCAGAAAACAATACGTAAGAAGAAAGCGGACAAAATACCGATTTCTACTCCACAAAAGATTGAAAAAGAAAGCAGTGAACAGACGGAACCCAAGAAAAACTCAGATGATAAACAAACTAGCAAACTATTCGAAGACAGCAAAAATTCCATAGACGAGATCATTGAGGATTCACACACAGATAACACAACTAACAACAATAATATTAGTAACAATAATAACAACTATTTAAGCATTAATACTAATAAGCAAGCTAAACTGTGGGACTCCATGTGCGAAGGTGCTGAGGAAGCATCAACCAAGCAATCGGAAACCGGGTATACCCTCGACGATCTGCAGCAGTTTCTGCTAAACTCGAGCATAAAGGAATTGTTTTCGTTTCAGTTGGAGCATAAGACTACCATGGAGGTGAGTAGCTTTAAAAGCAGCTAAAAAACAAACTTTAATTAACAAATTTAATAGATCTTTCAGCGCCTCAATGGCGTCATCTACAACCTGGAGACGGTACAACTGGATCAGCTGCTTGATATATATCATCTGGCCATAATCATGCAGAGATTTCAGCCACTGGAGACTGGAGTTATGAGCGAGCGCCATGAGTTGTTGGATGCCGTGGGTGAATTATCAATCGCATTGCAGCCAAAAGATATTGAATATATTGGTATTAGTTTATGTGATCGATTTGTTATCGGTTGTGGCAATCAACGCATGCAGCATCTAATCAATATGCACCAAGCCATTGTCATGTTAATCAATAGTAGTCTACAAAACTCAAAAATAGCCATGCTAACGCTTTTGGCCACATTCGCCAAGGTATCTGGCCTCAATATGCCTGATCAGTACTTGGACTCCGATATTGTAATTTAAAAGATTCATCAATTTTCTTTTAATGTTCCACACTTTAAATCATAATTTACATTTTTTTTTTGGTCTTTAGATTAAAAACGCCTTTGAAATGGCCAAGTTAGTGAATTGGGCGCAACTGGTGGAGACACATCGTTTGCCGGACATGTTTGTTCTTGTCCGCTGCTTCGCATTGATCATTAACGCGGAGCGCAATCGCCGCATTTATCCCAATTGGCACAAGGAACTGGGCATCGAAATCCATAACTTTTTTCTGATCGCATTACGCACTGTTCGATCCTCCAAGAATTACTGTTTCTTTGCCATGACGGTGAGTGAAACCTTAGACAAATAGGGGGTTTTTATTCATTTATTTATAATCAAATTGATTGAAAAATTTAAAATTATAGTCAGGGCAAAATTGGATTCTTTGTGGCAGCTCTTTCATTATGTATCTAGTCGATGTTCTTTCAGTTTTTCCAAAAATATTTTTTTTTACAAAAATAGTCAGCAGTAATTTTTATACCCTTGCAGAGGGTATATTGTTTTTGTCACGAAGTTTGTAACGCATTGAAGGAAGCGTTTCCGACCACATAAAGTATATATATTCTTGATCAGCATCAACAGCCGAGTCGATATAGCCATGTCCGTCTGTCCGTCTGTCCGTCTGTCCGTCTGTCTGTCCGTCTGTTTCTATGCGAACTAGTCTCTCAGTTTTAAAGCTATCTTAATGAAATTTGGTACAGGCCTGTATTCTCTCTGCACGCAGTTCATATGTAAAAATCGGCCAGATCGGACCACTATATCATATAGCTCCCATAGGAACAATCGGTTGAAAATGCTTAGTATGAACATTTTCTGTGTCTATTGACCGATTTCAACGAAATTCACGCAGGATGTATTTCTTATTGTGTCCCATCTGTTGACCAAATTTCATTCAAATCGGACCACTATATCATATAGCTCCCATAGGAACAATCGGTTGAAAATGCTTAGTATGAACATTTTCGGTGTCTATTGACCGATTTCAACGAAATTCACGCAGGATGTATTTCTTATTGTGTCCCATCTGTTGACCAAATTTCATTCAAATCGGACCACTATATCATATAGCTCCCATAGGAACAATCGGTTGAAAATGCTTAGTATGAACATTTTCGGTGTCTATTGACCGATTTCAACGAAATTCACGCAGGATGTATTTCTTATTGTGTCCCATCTGTTGACTAAATTTCATCCAAATCGGACCACTATATGATATAGCTCCCATAGGAACAATCGGTTGAAAATGCTTAGTATGAACATTTTCGGTGTCTATTGACCGATTTCAACGAAATTCACGCAGGATGTATTTCTTATTGTGTCCCATCTGTTGACTAAATTTCATCCAAATCGGACCACTATATGATATAGCTCCCATAGGAACAATCGGTTGAAAATGCTTAGTATGAACATTTTCGGTGGCTATTGACCGATTTCAACGAAATTCACGCAGGATGTATTTCTTATTGTGTCCCATCTGTTGACTAAATTTCATCCAAATCGGACCACTATATGATATAGCTCCCATAGGAACAATCGGTTGAAAATGCTTAGTATGAACATTTTCGGTGTCTATAGACCGATTTCAACGAAATTCACGCAGAATGTAGTTCTCATTGTGTCCCATCTGTTGATCATCTAAATCGGACTTCTATATCATATAGCTCCCATAGGAACAATCGGTTATTAAAGCCAAATTAATGCAATATTCATGACTGCAAGGGTATTTAATCTTCGGCGAGCCGAAGATAACCGTTTTTTCTTGTTTAAATTTACTTTCTAGATATTAACATTTTTATTATTTTTTTTCAAAATTGTTTCCAATTAGACGATTTCTTCACGCAAGATCAAATATTTCGTATCACTAAACAATGCAAAGGATGAATTACTTTGATAAATAAAGAAAATTGTATCGGGTCCCGGCTGTTTTTTCGGGAAACGTGCGAACTCCGGGGTCGATCAATTATCCCGTTCGTCCAGGTTTTTTTAAGACATTTCTATCTCGTCCGATCACGATAAATCGCGATCCGGATGTCCATTTCTAATTTGTTTGATCTGTTTCTTTGTATTTCATATATCATATGTATATATCTATATATTTCAGGTCGAACGGTATATTGCTTTTTGTGTTGTACGTGGCGCTGCACCTCGGTAAGTGTATAAAAGTATTAAAATAAATATAAATAAGGAATAAAGTGCAATATAATGTTGTCAAAATATTTGACGTGAAAACCTAAAATTCACTTCATTTTTAGAAAAGTTTTTATTATTTTCTTTTTTAAATATATATTTTACATATATATATTTAAACTTAAGTGGATCTGAGTTAAACTTTTGAAAACTTTATTTTTTTGTGCTTCATTCGATACAAAATTGTTGTAAAAATTAAAATTTTAGGTGACTAAGAAATTTAAATTGCTTTTTAAAGTGATTTTTGAAAATGAATCCCCTCAAAATTTGTGCTTCCTTAGTTATCAAAAAGTTTATATATTTTTTAACTCAATATTAGTATTGTTCAATTTATTTATCTGTTTAATGCCTTAAAATTTAATTTCATTTTAGCCCTTATACAACGGATGCATAATAAACTGGTTTGCCGAGAAAAACCTTAAAACATTTTGCTTTGCTTCAATTTTGGTATTTATTGTTATGTTTACCTTGAAGCCAAATAAGCTCAAATTAAAGCATTTTTAGTTGATTAATTTTTATTCTACTTAAATGTATTCCATTAGTTTTAATTGTTCAATTTTTTTTGTAAACTGTTAGAAGTGAGAAGAGAAGTAACTGAGCAGCGTACGCGACTGCGATGGGGTGTCAACAAGTGTGTGCCTGTCAAAAGTTGTGAGCTTTTTTTTTTTTTTTTGTTTGTTTTGCGTGGGGATAGGTAGGGGTAGAGTGTGCTAAAAGCTCTTACCGGCCGGCCCGCTGGGTGGCAGTGTTGACAGCGTTGACAGCGACAGAAAAAAAAGGGGGCGTGGACGAAAGGCTTTGGTCGCTAGCAACGTTGGCTTAACGCCTGGTGTGCGATTAACTTGGCTTTATGCACGTACGAGAACATTTTGTATTTAGTCGCTCCTAGAGCAACCAAAGTGTCGCAACCGCTAAGAAAAGATAAAGAACATTTTAAAAATAACAAATAAGCAAAGCAACAAAACTAAATTTAAATTTCAACTTAAACTAAAAATATAATGCAAATTCAACTAGTGTATATTGAGTTTTAAGCAAGTTGATGTGTATTTTGGTTTATTTATCCGCTAATTTTGTTGCGCTCGGAAAATTCGCGGTGTTTGGGGCGTAGCATATGGCGCCGGAAAATGCGCCGCCGCACGTGCCAGTTGATAGCTGATTATTGCGCCAAAAATTAATCCAGAGGTAATAATAATAACGGTCGTTGTCCTGTCAAGCCAACAAACCACACACCTCACACCCACCCCACCCCTGGGGAATTTTGTTTTGTTATTTGTTGCGCCATTGCACGCAATCGAAGTTAGTTACATTTGGCACGCCACCTGTTGGCGGGCCACAGTGCTCGGAAATACCGTTATAAATATAAATAGCGCGCAAAATGCGTCGATTACCAAACTGATCGATAAAGATATGTGTGTGTGTGCGCTACTTTATCTGAGCTGTCATAGATAAAATTTATAGAAGATTAAAAAGAATGTTTGTACGACGACTTTATTGGTATTGTTTAATTTTTGTTTAAGTAAAAATCAAATTATTACAAAGGTTTAAGAAAAGACCAAAAGAGTGAGAAAACAACTTATATAAAGTGGACTTAATTAATTGAGTTTTTTTTATAAAAATTATAAGAGCTAAAAAAAATAAGATACACTGTATTGTGAGTGGTTATGCGGTGTAAAGAATTAAACTTTAGTTAATAAGAGATTTTTAAAAAATTGTTAAGCTAAGAAAAAAAAATGAAGAAATGTTCATAGATTTTGTTTAACGTAAAAAAGTATATATATTTTTTTATACAAAAATAAATAGCGCAAATAATGAAGAAAAAGCTATTTTTAAAAATTATTAATCCAGTGTAAAAACTAAAAATTTGAAATAAAATGAATGCATATGCCACCAATGAATTGAAAACTAAATTGTAAGTTGAAAAATCAACAAAAAATAAATAAAAAACCTTTTTGATGACATCTTTTCGTAGACTTAAAACTCAAAGTTCAGCAGCGACGACTAACAATCTAAATCAATAACAAATACACTTAACAAAATTAATTTACTATCAATCAGGAATCAAAATACGTTGTTTGTAAGTATATATATAGTATATAGTATGCTTGAATGTTATCGAAAGTTGCCACGCAATTGTGATTGGTGGAAAATGTGATTGCCTCACTCAGCACTTTAGCGTAATTGTTTTAAAATCGCCGCAAGGAATACCCCTAATGGCTTTAACTGATTTCATTTGAATTAAAGTAAATTTTTCACTTTTCCTTTTCAGAAATTTAAAAGCAAAAAACAATTAAATAAAAAACAAAAGTAAAACTAAAAAAAAAAAAAAGAAATCGTGTAAACATTTTTATCACTGGAATTTATTCTAGTATCTGAAGTATCTCAAGTGAATTTTGGAGTATGATTAATCTAAGCCATACACAATGGGTTTCTCATTATTGTTGTTCTTATTTTTCTGGTCGCTTATCGTAAAATAAAATAATACAGGCGGTAATTAATTTTTTTTTGCTGGCTCGGTTAATGGACAACATGAAAATTGTTGACGCGATGATCAAGCACTTGATAATGCCCAAACGGACGATGATGACAATGAATGACGAGTGACAATTTGAATGCTTTAATTTTGGACAATTCGCAAAGTGGACAATCAAAGAGTCAAAGTCAATGCAATCGAACATTTCGGTAAATTCGAAAACAGATCACACAGCGTTGCCATCTTGTTTTAAAACTGAGGACGGCTCCTGTTTTTCTTAGGGTTGCCCAAGAATCAAGGGAAAAGGCGAATAAAAATACTAGTATTGCAATAGTATTTTTTTATTTTAATTGCGATTTATAAATGTGACTTGTGCTTGAAATGCGGCTCTAAATAGTTTTCGACACCTGTCAAATTTGTTGCGTCTTGTCTTGTCTCTGGACTTGCACTTTGTTCAGGACAGAACGCGCAAAAGAAAACGCACAACTAGAAGGCCGTAGCTTGAGTTCCCCCGACATAGAACTACCCTCGATATCCGATTTAATAACCAATGCTTAGTTTTGAGTTAAAAAAAAAACTAATTTAAATAATAAATTAATTCATTTTATGGGCCTATCAGGAATATACGCATGTAGCTATGTTGACTTTCTCTAGACCAACCTGTGCACAATGTGCATACTTTTGACAAACATTAACCACCCACACTGGGTACAACATCAAAAAAATGACCAAAGGCAATGGCAACCGCAAAGGCAGAGACAAAATATATAAAGCAAAAGAGCTTTTAATGCCGTTGCTTTTGCGCTTGCTCTTTTTGTTGTTGCTTTTGCCATTGCCGGCTGTCAAATTGTGCCGGTAGCGCGCGCAACAACCGTCTGCGCTGGCGTCGCTGTCGCCGACTACTTAAAGGCTATAGAGAGTTAGCAGCATTTAGTTGAAAATCAGAAGTCGTAACGTACGGATGAGCAGACAAGATGCTTAAGGAATGTCTTCGTTTTCAGTTGCCTACGGGATCAATTCCTGCTTAATCTGGTTCCTCAAACAGCTCCTGCATTCATTCCAACTGCTCGTGGGTCGCAGGGTCCGAGGCATTGGTAGAAGATCAAGCGCCTCCCATTGCAGCCCACTGCCCTATACCATATCAATTGATATATATTCGAATCAATTGATTTTTGTAGATTTCTTTGTTTTGCTCCAGTAGCGTCATGCAGGCTGTCACACTCGCCGATAGTCAGATTGAACGAGCTAGAGTTCCCCCGACTTAAAAATACCCTTAAGGTGGGCAGACGTTTATAGTTTTTTGGTTTCTTTACTTTCTTTGAAGTGGTAAACTTTGTTAGTTTATATGTTAACGCTCTGTAATCTAGTATGTTAATTAACATAGACATTAACATTAAGTTCCTTCCTTCTCTTCCATCACTGTGCCTTCTTTGTTCTACCACAGTTTACGTGATCTTCTTCTCTGTTTCCTCCTACCGTTACTTCTCTCGTAGGCAAGCCAAAGCAAGACGAGAAATAACTGTAAATAGTACAGCAGCATTTCGGTTGCATCGCTTTTCGTTTTCATTTGCTTATTAGTTCTTGTTTATTCCCTTGAGATGATGGTATTATGTTACGCATTGAAAGCGGCGCTTGGTATGAACATTTTCAGGGTCTATCAAGCGATTTTAAACAAATACACATTTGCTTTCATTCAAAATAGGACTACTATGTCATGGATGTAACTACCATACAGAAAATTGTAGCCTCCAAGCCTGCATACAATGTGCATAGTTTGGCCAAACTTCAAACACCCGCACAGGGTAGAACACATGAAAAAAAAAGGCCAAAGGCATCCGCAACCGCAAAGGCAGAGAACAAGTGTAAAGCAAAAGAGCTTTTAATGCCGTTGCTTTTGCTCTTGCTGTTTTTGTTATTGTCGTTGTCGTTGCTGGCTGTCAAATAATGCCGCCAGCGCGCACACCAACCGTCTGCGCTGGCGTCGCTGTCGCTGCCGTACTCGAAACGTGACTGCAACTGCCGCCGACTGCTTAAAAGCTAAGGACAGTTCGCAGCGTTTAGTTCGTAACGAGAAGTCGCCTCGCGCGGTTTGGCGGCACGATAAGCATACAAACATATGCAAACCACGCACACAAACATACATCAACAATCTTTCTGTCATTCACGCACACACAGACGCACACGCACACGCACTCACACACACGCATACGCTGCGTTCACTTAAATCCCGCGCACTAAACAACACGCAAAAGCAAGCGTTAAATATAACTGTTGTTCAAAACAATAACAGTGGGACGACAACAACAAAAAGTAAAACAAACAGCCATTAACATAGCCAAAAAAGGCTATAAAAGCAACTACAACAAAAACTTAATTGAAACCAAGTATTAAACAAACAACAACAAAAGTAATTCAAGCCACAAACTATTTTAGTTGGAATAACAAATGAAAACGAATTTCTAATGTGCAACTTGTAATATTTTTGTGAATATTTTTTTTTAGTTGCTAATGCCTGCCAAATTATTATTGTTTTTTTTTTTGTGCTGTTCACGTGGCGAAGCAGACAAATTTTAATAACTGTGCTGCATAAATTTGACTAAAATACGATTTTGGTATTTAATTAAATCACGCGATCAAATTTAGCGTGCGATGCCGGCAAGAAAAAAAAGTGTCCAATCGCCAGGCTGCGCAGATGCGATCCGACCCACACGCCTAAGTGACGACTTTATCTCCAGCTCCAACATCGTCTACGATCAACGATTTTCATTAGTCGCTTTTGTGTCACAGACAGAACTAGTTTCAGTTTGCAAATTTCTTAATTAAATTTAGTATTTAAACTTGGAGCAACTTTTTGCATCTCTTTCTCGGCTCAGTTAGAGCGGCCTTTTTTTTTTTTGGCGTCCCAAACATGTTGGCCATGATCAAGAACGTCAGCCAGCTGCTCAACAGGCCTATCAAAAAATATACTTAGTTATTTAAACAGGGAACGAACGAAACAGTAGCAAAGAAATACAAATCAAATAAATCAAACTCAAAGTAAAAAGATTAGTTTTAAAAATAATAATGAGTTGGCTTTAAAAAAAAGTAAAAAAAACTTTAAGCTAAAGATTTTCAATAATTAATATTAATCAGCATTTTAATCCCTTAATGCCTGTCAAAAGTATCATTGATTTTATTAAACAAAAACAATTTGCTTCTTTTTTTTGTGGATAACCAAAAATCATGTTAATTTTAATATAAACTGAGTTCATTAATTATATATTTTGTAGCAAACAAAAATAAAAAAAATATATATATATAAAGTTATCAGAGGCAAAAACATGTTTGTTGAGCGATTCTTCCTATGACAGCTATATGATATCATAATTCGATCTAACCAGTTTCGATTCATATCAAGTTTCATCAACGTATTACATTTGATAAGCATTATTCAAAATCGAGAATTTTATGGGATTTTCAAGTTGGAAGTGAGGAAGGTCCATTAGGAAGAAAATAGTTAAACATTTGAAGAAAGTACGAAAAACTATGATAAGTCTTCTTCTAAACACGTTAAATTGAATATCAGTGAAATCAACTTAAACAATTTACCCATTTAGTGTATATTCACTAGATCAGATCACTATATAACATACAGTTATTATGCAAAGTCGAACGAAATATATAAATTTTTTAATGGAAAGCTGATGTAATTTTGATAGGACGAGGATCAGAATACTATAGTAACAAATCAGTGATTAGCAGAGCTCTGGAGTAAGTAAGCGGTCTTTTCAAGTCGACTTACAAAACTGTATTTTAACTCCCCCTAGTTCACCCTCCAACCTTCCACTAAAACTTTTAGTTTGATTAACATTTGGACTTCTGAATTTGATAGCATTCATTCATTGTATTTCCATGACTTTGTCTGCACTTTCAAAGTTACAAAATATCAAATAATTAATGCGGTCCAACTGAGTGGGTCGTATACCAGCGTATCGTATTGCCCATCTAGTTAGGTCCGGTGCACGCTAGTGCTATCTAAATAAATACTACATATGTGTATATTTGTATTATCTCACGTGTCCGTCTCTAGTGACATTTGTTTTTTTTTAATTTAAATAGAATTTCTAGTTGCGAATTGTAATTTTACTTCAGCGCTGTTTCTCAATCGCCTGTCAGAGTTATAATATAATGACCGACTTTAACATGTTGTCAAACGAGATTTAGTACCTTTTTTGCTAGACCCTGTACAACAAAAAGGTACACAAACTTGCTAAACAGGTAGAAAGCGCTACAAATGTAGAAAAATACTTGATTTCCATAATAAACTGGGGTCAATTAGGCATGCCTGACTGTACCACGGCCCATCTGTCTGTAAACACAGGAAGCTCTTGGGGACTATAAGTGCTAGAGCCACCAAATTTGGTAAGAAAGCTCAGCAATGCTTTGGGTTTCTGTAATGCCTTCGTTCAGTTAAGAAAATTTATGCAAAATGCCAAAAAATAGAAGAAATTTGTTGTTTAACTCCTTTATTATTTTGTTTTTGATAACTCCAAAAGTACAGGGTCTCTCAACCACAACCTTTCCTACTCTTCTCTTATCCCTGTTGTCTGTCAATACTCAGTGGTACTTAAATGGTTTAACATGTCTTTAATTTATTTTGAGTGCGATAACATTAGACAGTTAATTTACATGATTATTAGTGTGACACGGAGATAGGCGAATAGAGTTGCCACCTAGCAATAAATTCAGAAATTACTTAAGTATAAATTATGTTAAATGATGACAGACAAATTATTGCTGTCATAGGGAAAATTTGATTGATTTCCAAGTTGTTTATTGTTAGAAATTTCGAAAAGAATTAAAAACGCAACAAACACTTTAAAATGACCGTTATTGCAGCGTAACAGTGTTGGATAACACTGAAATTTTTATAGAAATATTGTGATTTTTACATGTACTGAAGAAGTCTTGATTTAAAGCGCCATATTAGTTTTAATATTTAATTTCAATTCAAAATTTAAGAATGAAGTCTTGGAAATTAAATTAGTTTGGACTTTTTCGAGATCTTTATGAGTAAAATATTTGTAAACAAAATGCTTAAAAGTATCAAGAATTCCATTACACATTTTGGATTAAGTTTTGTAAATATGTGGGCAAAGTTTAAAAGTGGAAACTGATATATTTTTCAGAACGAATTCCGCTATTTTGACAATATTATGGGTAAAAATCCATAAGACAAAGAATTTTAAATTAGTCCCGCCATTGGCAAATAGCTTTTTAAAGTTTTATATGCAGACCCCGTACTCTAAAAAAGAGTAGAGGGCTCTATTAAGTTTGTCAGCAGCGAAATGGCCAGATGGAAGCTTTTCAGACTCTATAAAGTATATATATTCTTGAACAGCATCAACAGCCGAGTCGATATAGCAATGGCTGTCTTTCCGTCTGTATGACTACCTGAATCTTTTAAGCTACAAGAGCTAGAGCCACCACATTTGAATTGAAAGTCTGTCTATATGTGAGGTGCATGTATGATACCATTATAACGATGCCAACCATGTTTGATTCGGATCGAACATCTATATAATACAGAAGAAGTAAGGGGTCTTTTAGAGTCGGTTCGATCGATTGTAGCCTCTCTTACTGGTTTTCAAATACTTTCATGGGTCTCCTCTAACAGTTTAGTTTGATTTTTTCAATCAATCATTCAAAATATCAATCATGGTCAAGAATTTATGCCTTTCTGCAGAGGTTGCTTTACAGGTACCTAGTTTTATAATTCTCATATCAAAGCCCTGTTCAATAAGCTCTGTTTCTTAGTTTTTAATGGCAGTGTTGTACAACGTCACTCATTTATGGTACTTAAGACACTCCACGACTCATAACGATGTAAATTTCCTTGCTGTGATCGCCTTTAACACTAGACTCGACAGTTAAAATGAAGTTTTGCTCGACGTTTCTACATTTTTGTTGTTCTCCTTTTTTTTTTGCAGTGTTGACAAGTTTGCAGAAGTGGTAGAGTGCCGAGCTTAAGTGAAAAATCATTGAAGATTATTTGATTATTTCTGATCGAACGTTATAAATCAAAAGGAAAGAAAAGAAAAGCCAGAAGCGTAAAAAAGCGAGCGATAAAAGGCCAAAAGGCAGCGGCAGTCACTGCGACTGCGGCAGCGATATGTTGGCCACGCCCAGCGGCGGCACAGCGCCCACAAGTGAGAAACTGAACAACGGTTATTTGCAGTCCAATGAGCTAAATGCAACAGTTGTATCGCCGCTGCTGGGCCAACAGCAGCAGCAGCAGCAACCACAACCACAGCAACCACAACAGCAGCAACAACAACAACAACAACAACAACAACAGAAGCTACCAACTGTTGTGTTTCTCAGCTCCGATGGCAGCGGTGCTGTGGGCAGCGCCTTGCAACGGAATCCAAATGTTGCTGCCACAACGGCGGTGGAAAGCGATTGGCTGCTACTGAAGGGAACACAGCAACGGCGACGTCTTTTCATTTTGGCCATTGCATTCACGGTACTCGGAGCGGCCATCGGTGCGTTGGCCATTTATTTTGCCAGTTTGCATCAGCAATGCCAGTTCTATCAGCGCAACGAGCTAACGGAAGCAGGTAAGTTGTGGCAACAACAGCAACACAATTGTGGCTGCTGCTGGCAAGGACAACAGTTTGTCTTAAATTGGGTCAGCAGCAGGCAATCAGTCGGGCATCCGGGGGGCGTAGTGGCGTAGTGGGCGTGTCTCAACCGCTAGACACGTAAACAGTGTTGACAGCTGCGAAGAAACCAAAACAAAACAGCAGAAACTGTGAAAGGAGCGTTGAAAAAAAGGCTAGAAAATAGGTCAACGAAGGAGCACAAAAATAAAGAAAAAAGTAAACAAAAGCGAACAATCAAAGTCTGGCTAAAAGCGCAAGCATTTTACCAAATTTAGAGCTGCATATATTTTAGAATTCTCCTACAAATATGGCCAATTTTCTTGCTGAAACTTCCAAAATATTTATTTAATTTAATTTAATTATTTAATTCTAAGACTTGGGGAATATTTTTTTCTGCTTTTATACAAAATGGAGCTAATGCTAATGGAGCTGAATATATTTCGAATTATCCTACAAATGTGGCTAATTTGCTTGCTGAAACTAGCAAAAGAATTACTTTAATGAGGGACTCATGGATTATTTTGTATCTTCTTGTATACCAAAAATACTAATCTGGTATTTGTAGAATTTTCTGATATGATTTACTATTAAATTAAAAAAAACTAATAAAAACATTCAATAAATTCACACATTTGTTAAAGCAACAATTTGGTTATTAACTAGATAATACAGTTTTTTAATTCATTTTTCGAACTCTTTAATAATTAGCATAAATTTGTTTGAAATTTACACACATACAGTGAAAGCTCGCTTGGCCGGACAGCCATGTTTCCAATATTTTTGTCCGTCCAAGGAAGATGTTCGCCTAAGAGCACGGATTTTGTATGAAAATCATGCTACAAAAGCTTTAAAATTCGTCTGGCTAAGAAAGCTGTTCGCCTGAGGGAGCTGTCCGCGAGTAGAGCGTACACTTCCCAAGGTTCATCGAAGAATTGCTCGAAAATAGCTCTAAATATGGAGTTAAAATTCGGCAAATTTAAAAACATGCCGTCAAAATTGCAGCCAAATAGCGGGCTTAAGAAAAATCGGTCTAAATTATATACTAATATATGGATTATATATTAATTAGTAATATAAACAAATTAGTATCAGAACTGATCAAGGAAAGAACCTCTAATCATTTGCACTTACACCTGTCTTATAGTTAGGCACATATAAAAAAAAATGGCTAAATTGGCAGCACTGCGTATGCAACACAAATGCAGCAAAAACTCAATTTCCTTTCAACCAACAGCAACAGGCAGCAGCAGCAACAGGCGGCAAGCAACAGGCTGCTGTTTGCTGCTGCTGGCAGTGGCAGTGTCAGGCTGTGCTATGTACAGTGTCACACAACAGTATGTGCTCTACAGTGCTCTCAGTTCTTCTGTTTTCGCCTTTCATTTCCGTCTGCATTAAATGCTCCGTGCGACGCATTGAAATTCAATTATAAAATATGTCAAACAAGCAACAACAACAGCATTGGGAATGGGATGGGAATGGAAATGGGAATGGGAACAGCAACCAACAATGGCAGCGCCTGTTTCCTGTGTCACGCCTCCTTAGCCTCCTCAGCCGCTGAACCTTTGGAAGCAGGCTTTTGACATTGCTCATTGGACTCGACATTTTTGCATTCATTCAGAGCAAAACATGCTGCTCACACACAACCTCACACACCTCCTCACACACCCCCTCACACACCCCCTCACACGCCCTCTAACTGTTCTCATTAACGCTCTATTTCAGTGTTGAGCAATAAAAAAGTGTTAACAGCTGCAATTTGGGCAAAAAAAGGCTACCAAGTAAGGCAAATGTTTGCTGTGTGTTTTTAAATAATACAGTGAATGCTGCCTCAGGTGAACAGCTTCCTTAGCCGAAGGAATTTTATAGTTTTTTACCATGTTTTTCAAACAAAATCCGTGCTCTTAGACGTATAACTTCCTTGGGCAGACAAAAGTACTGGAACCGTGGCTTTCTGGCCAAGAAAGTTTTTACTGTATTTATTTTTTATGTGCTTAACAAACAGACTTTAAATCAAATAATCAAAATAGGTTTGGATTAATCCACTTTACTAAAATGTGACAAATTTATTCAGAAATGTAATGTAATTTAAAAATTTTGATTCTACTTTTAGAGTCACAAGCAACTGAAACGTTTGACAAGTTTTAAAGCAAATTTTTAAAAAAAAATATAAATTATTTCTTAAATGAAAATCTGTAGGTAAAATCTTTAAGGTTTTGTAAAACATTTGATGAACTGCTTTTAGTCCTTTTTATTCTTGTTTTGCTGTTTAGTTTATTTCACACACTGATCTACTTAACTACTTTATTGAAATAAACTATAAATTGTTTATTTCAGCTTATTTTAAATCATATTTTTTAATAGTTTCGTTAGCAAAGTGGACAGTAAAGAAAACAGCCAGCTTTTACTTTGAGCACTGTTCTTTTGAGAGGAAGTGCCAACTTTGGATGTAATAAAGCTAATTTGGCAACACTGTTATCAGCTCCTTACCACACGGAATTCAGCGGCTGTCAACGTTGCTCGTATATTTTTTTTTTTTTTTTTTTGAAAACCAATCAATTGTCCCTAGGAATTTGTTGTTGCTTGTTGTAGACTTTCAATCGATTATGGTTTGCTGATGGCACCACCACGTGTCTATTTAATTGAATGGCACACACACACACACACAGTGTGTTATATAAATATGTGATGTGTGTGTGTGCGTGTGTGTAAAAACGTGCTTTTAATATTTAGCGACAAAAAAAGAAATGAAATTCATTCATCGACTTTTCTTTTTAACCTTAAACTTGCCCTGTTGCTTTTAGCCTGTTTTACCCCCCTGAAAGCCTATATAAAACCCATAAAGAACACACACACACCCCAAACACACACACACACATACACATACACCTGTCTATAACAGGCATGTGATCTATTAATACACATAGCCAGCAAATACACAACTTTTTACTTTTTACTTTGTCCTTACGCTGAAATTGAGCTGCGTTTTAAATTTGTTCATAAAATGTAATATTTTAATATGAGCACGTTCTACAAATATTTATACATAAACACACACACACACACACATACATATATATTTATAGCTGTGCATTTTGAAATTGTTGACGGTTACGTATACGTGATTTCACAACAATTTATTCATTGCGTTTACGTAAAATACTTTAAATGAGCACTTCATATATTCTTATTAGAATAATTTCCTTATTAGAATAATCAAACTCAAACAGGAAGTGATCATTTTTTATTGCCTACTTTCTGGCTCAATTTGAAATGCCAATAACTTATGGCAACCCTTTGAATACCCAAGTTAAAAAATGTATAACTTTAGAATTTTTTTGTTTAATTTGCCAAAATTTGGAATGAAAAAAAGCTTAAAATTTCAAGCTCCTTTAGTGCAGTCATTGCAAATTTAATATTTTAGCAGGCTTCAAATTTAAAGTGTTTTCCAACAAAAGTAGCGAGTTTAGAGATGTATGTAAAATTGGAACTCGTTAGTTGTTTGTTTAAAGCCAAGATATAAAACTCTTAACATTTTTAGACGCCGTACTCTAAAAAAGAGTAGAGGTGTCTATTGTTCTATTAAGTTTGTCAGAAGCGAAATGGGCAGAACAACTAACGAAACTATCAGAGCTATTGCTACCAAATTCACACAGCACATGTTTGGCACCATTATAACTATCCACACCAAGTTTGATCTGGATCGGACAAGTATAGCCTATAGCTCCCATAGGACAGATCGGTCGAAAATTAGGGTAAACACGCAGCAGAAGCAGTCGGCTCGCTCAACTGTAGTCTTTCTTAATTGTTTATGCTTAAAATAAATAGTTAATATATAAATTCGATTAAACTTAATTACGCAACTTACTTTGTTCCATACTCCACCGTGTTTACCTCTTTTTTCTGCCATTCAAGTGACTTAATTAACTGACTTGAGCTAATTGCTAGAATTTCCGACTAATGCGAATTTATAGCGAGATGCGCAGATTCGAAGCCAACGGAAATGTTGAGGAAGCCAGTGGAATTTGCAAATATGTAAAATGTTATTTAACGAGGTGTATAAAATTAGAAGAGTAAAAACCAATCAGAGAGAGCGGTGGGAGAGGGGCGAGGCATTACAACGATTATGGGGCACATGCAACATGTGTCGTAAGTCCCGAGTGTCGAGCACAATCGATGAGCTATCGACCAGGAGAAAGGAGGGGGAGGAGTAGGAGGAGGAGGACTGGGAGGAGGAGAAAGAGTAGCAGAAGCACGTTTTTTATGTTTATGAAATAAAAAACAAAATCTTCTTCTTAAGGGTTATTACTAAACCAAGGCAGGCATTTTGTATTTAGTTACTTGAATTAGTTTTTAGTAAATGTCTCTCAGAAAGAAACATTTTACAGGGTATCTCTAGTCAGCACCCTCTTAAATATATGTGTATAGCCCAAGAAAAGGCTGCTATGCGAGCAACGACAGTTTCGACCTCAAAAAAAATGAATTCACACAATTACAGGGTATCTTGTAGTCACAACTCAGACAATCAAGTGACGTATCTAAAAGAAAACCATGTTTTATAGCGTATCTGTCAATTACATTGGTTTTTAACTCAATGAATACAAAATCTAAAGTTTACAGGGTATCTATAAGTCCAATCTAACTTCAATGGAATGGAAAACTAAGCTCTACAGCTTAAACTGCTAGTTAGTTTAGCTTTAAGTTTATGTAAAACGACACTTGACACTTACAGGGTATGTTTAAGTCGACATTTGATTGCACTAGCTGTCAGTTACTTAACTCTCCACTGAACTCTCCACTCAGTTTGTGTTGTGTAAAATCCTTTTTAATGAAAAATTCAAATTCAATTTTCTTGAGTGGATTTTTAATCGAATCCAAGAAAATCTTGAAGGGGAAAGGTGTCCAGGGGGTGTGGCAAGGTTTGTGTGTGTGTGTGTGTGTGTGTGTGTGTGTGTCGGCAGGACAATTGAATACCTGGAAATGTTGTTAAAGCTGAAAACTGAGAGCACAAATTCTTTAATTACAGGGCACTACAAGACAAGCAATGGAATGGGCAGTGGAATTGCAGGAGCAGCTGGAAACGGAGCTGGAACTGGTGTGGGGGGAGGAGAAGGTGTTGGTCAGGACAGCATCTGCATGACACAGGAATGCGTGCGCACAGGTGAGTGATCAGCTTCAGCTAGGCACGAAGGCGCCTCAACTGGTATGCAGTCTTGGCTCACTCTTATACCCTGTAAAAGTTGTAGTTTGCGGCACAAACATTAGAGCCTGCAAGGCGTGAGATTAAACACATACTACCTGCAGTTATACCCTGTAATGTGAAGCATTTCAACTGCTTTGATTAGATCAGAATTCAAATTTAAAACTCAGCCTGGAAATTGTAGCACAGTTTGTGTACAGTACAGGGTATTGGCTAGTCGACCAACTGTGGCCTGCTTTGCATTTCAATTATTTATTTGCAATTAACGTGGTTTACGGCTCTGATCAATTTAATGCTGATTATATGTCTCGATTTGGCTTATGGCTTTTAGCCCAAATGCATTTAGGGCCCAGTTCTTGAAGCTGAGGTTCTTGCCTGTCACTCCTTCATCCCCACTCCGCTTTCCTTTGGGCAGAGACAGTGAACGTTTAACGACCTTTTTATGGGCCACAAACACACAGCTGGGAATGTGACATTTGGTTGATGCCACATGCCGTATGCCACATCGCATGCATGCATAACAAATGCATAATAGTCATAGCATAGTTAATGTCTGTCTTTCCCTCCTGTCCACCCCCTGCAACCCCATCCCTCTACCGACATTCGCTGCTCTTGTCTTTTATCACGCGCCCAAAAGCAGGCAATTGTTTTTTTCTTCTTGCTTTTTTGGTAAGTGCTTTGTGGCCCCAAAAGTGAAGCGAGCTCAATTGTTGGCCACACAGGTAGCGTCTCCATTTGTGCCTTGGGACATTTTGCTAATTATACGCGCAGAATTAGCTGCCACAAGCATTCCCAAATCCCACTCATGTCCATTCAGAAAGCATTCCTCGAGACAAACCTTTTATGCAGCGACTTCTGAACTTCTACTTCAATCATGTATAGCAGGCACGTGAAAGTAATTCTAAAACACTTTTGCAAGTCTCAGAATCTTTGGCAGCCAACAGTTTTTAAATGTTCTTTAACACTTTCTTTATTAAAAATCTTTCGGATTGTTATTTTATAAGTTCAGTAATTATAGCTATAACTTTTTCTTTTCATTTATCACTCCTCAGTTTCACTTCTGTTCAAAAAACTAAAAATTGTAAATAAATTACAGAATTAAACATTTAACCATCTGCGTTATGTAAATTGTATTTACATAGGAATGAGAACTACAGTTGAGCACGCCCGACCGTCTAAAACTCTCTGCTTTTACTTCCGATCATACCATTAAAATCGTTATTTATACTTTTGGGGTCTGCCATTTCTCCTTCTGCCTGTTACATATTTTTCACAAACCCCATATACTCTTGCAGAGGGTATAAATAGAGCATAAATATTACTTGGGAAAAAATGTAGCATGCTTTTGTGCGAGTTTTATAATTTAAATCATTTACAGGAGAAACTTGATAAGGTAGTAGAAAAACTGTTTATTTAAATAAGAAAAAGTTTAATAGAAACACAATATATATATTTTTTTAAATATATATATATATATATATATATATTGTGTTTCTATTAAACTTTTTTTTATTTAAATAAACAGTTTTTCTACTACCTTATCCAGTTTCCCCTACAAATTATTTTAATAATAAAACTCGCACAAAAGTATGCTACATTTTTTCCAAATAATATTTATGCTCTATTTATACCCTCTGCAAGAGTATATTGGGTTTGTGAAAATATGTAGCAGGCAGAAGGAGGAATATATATATATATATATATATATTATGTATCTACTAAAATTAATATATTTATATTTTAAAAATTTTAACTTAAAAGAAAGATTTATTTTTGTCAGAAAACTTATGATCAAGTCACTAAAAACAATAGAAAAAAAAACTTTTATTTAAACGGGTTTGCTGTTACTTTTAGTGGCAACTTAGATTAGTTAAAGCCTTAGCCTAGTAAAGGCCTTAAAAATGTATGCATAATATTTTGGCGTATGCGCTGCAAATATAGGGAATTGCAGCGAAGTCTAATCTGAACAAAATAGGAGTTGCTCAAACTAAAATCCTAAGAAACAACAGTAATGCCCCTTGGTAGGTGTGCACCAGAGACAGCGAAAGAGATTTGCTGGTGGCAAAGGCAGGGGACGTTATTTCCTATAAAGCAGCAGATGATTATCTTCGGAGAATTGCAGATCATCCCAAATACCCTTGCGAGAAAACTAAGATATTGTATCTTAAAATAGAAGACTTAAGAAGTGCCAACCTCAGGACCTCCCTGCGATATTCCTTGTCTAAAGAAATTATCATCAATTAGATTTGTTAAAACTATTATTGTACAAATTCTTGTTGTTTTACTTGTACTATTTCTGTTAATTGATTGATTAAATGTCATAGAATTTATAACTTGTTAAGCTGCCAATAAGGCAGCATTAAATCGGTTTATATAGACATATAAAGTTTTAATAAAAGACAATTTTTTGGTGTAGTTTGGAAAATTCGCTTTAAGACAAGCCAGAGGAGTTTTAGTTCTTATAAAAGTCGATAAGAACTAAAACTCCTCTGGCTTGTCTTAAAGGGTATTGGCTGAATTAAAAGCACTGAAAGTGCCGCTAAACTTTTATCTCTGAACGGTTCTAATCCCATCACATGCTACGCTAACCGAAGCAGATTTGTCTCTAGTAATAGTAGGAGTATGTGGAAACTTGCATAATGCAATTGATTTATGGAGGTCGCTTTTGTTGCAACTTTTTGTCATTTCAATACTGTCGCTAATTGTTAAACTCCGTGACAAAAACCACATAAAACTCTGCCTAAGCGAGGACAAAGTTTAGCTACAAATTTCAATCAATTGGCGGTAGGAGAAGGGAGTCGAGGGGATTGCTGTTATGATAACATTTTCATATGCTTTATGATCGAACATGAATTATGGCATGGCAATTTGCAATCGCATTGAGCAACAGTTGTAAAAATTCACATGAAATTTATTGATTGACTGATTGATTGATTGCAGCGGCCTCATTGCTATCGGCCATGGACTTGACAGCGGATCCATGTGAGGATTTCTTTCAGTTTGCCTGCGGCACATGGAACAAAGTGCATCCCATACCCGAAGATCGCAGCTCGATCAGCACCTTTGAGGTAAGCCAACTAAATATACCCTGTATTTGTCTATATATGTAACTCGAATAGTTTTCATGCTCTTTAGGTGCTCTCCGATCAACAGCAGTTGATATTGCGTGGAGTACTGGAAGAGCCCATAGATGATCGTGATAATGAGGCCACAATCAAAGCGAAGACTTTCTTCAAGAGCTGCATGGACATACGTGAGTGGAGAGTACAGAACTTGTAGGATAAAATAGTTTTTAATACTTTCTTTTGCTAACCAGATCAGATTCGAAAGATCGGCGTGGGTAGGTTGGAGCAGGTGCTGCGTTCCCTGGGCGGCTGGCCGGTGATCGAGTCGAACTGGACACCGCCAGCTGAACTGAGTGTGGAGAAACTGATGGGATTGCTGCGTCTGATCTATGGCGAAGCGGTGATGGTTGAGCTCTACGTGGGAGCGGATGACAAGAACAGTTCGGTGAACATACTACAAATGGATCAATTGCAATTCGCATTGCCATCGCGTGATTACTACCTGAAGGCGAGCAGTCAAAACGATCGTTTGGCATATCACAAGTACATGACACAGATAGCTTTACTATTGGGCGCCAATCCGGCGACTGCTGCAGCGGAACTAGACGAGGTTGTGTTCTTTGAGACGGAACTGGTGAATGTTTCACTGGCAGAGGCCGATCGACATGACACAAGTGCCATTTATCGCAAAATGTCACTGAAGGAGATGCAAGCGACTGTGCCACAACTGAATTGGACGGTGTATCTACAAACAGCTCTGGGGGAGGACATAAAACTAGAGGAGGATGAACCTTTGGTCACGTATGGTCTAACCTATTTACAGGAAATGGGACACATTTTGCAACGCACCGAACGTCGAGTCATACATAATTATATGCTCTGGCGTTTGGTTATGTCGTTGGTCACCCACTTGATCGATGACTTTCAGCGGGAACGCGTCGAGTTCCGTAAGATACTCATGGGCATTCAGTCGGAGCGTACACGTTGGTCGCAGTGCGTCGAGTGGACGAACAAGAAACTTGGCGTTGCTGTGGGCGCGCTCTTCATTAGGGATAACTTCAATCAGGATAGCAAAGAGGTCGCACTCGAGATGATACACAACATACGGGCGGCATTTAATGAGCTGCTTGCCGAGAATTACTGGATGGACGATGAGACGCGTGCGGTGGCCAAGGAGAAAGCCGATTCCATGAACGAACGCATCGGTTATCCCGAAATTCTAACAAACGTCACGGAACTCGAGCAGGAGTATGTCAATGTAGGTGTAATCAGTAATGTAGGTGTGGCCGTAATCCTTTGTAATCCTTTTATGCTCTGCCAACTGCAGCTCACAATCGTCTCGGACAACTTTATCGACAATGTGTTGAGCATTTTGAACTGGGAATCGGTGAAGCTGCTGCATTTGTTGCGCCAACCGGTGGACAAGGAGAAATGGACCACTGAACCCGCGGTGGTCAATGCCTTCTACAATCCCAACAAGAATGACATAGGTGCGTCTTTACTTTAACTCCAGCACAGCCTAGTGTTTCATTGCTTCTTCTTGCATCTTCTAGTCTTTCCGGCGGGCATACTGCAGCCTTTGTTCTACAGCCAGCATTTTCCCAAATCCCTCAACTATGGCGGCATTGGTGTAGTGATCGGTCATGAGATCACGCATGGCTTCGACGACAAGGGCCGTCAGTTCGATAAGGAGGGCAACATGATGCAGTGGTGGAATAATGCCACCATTGAAGCATTCCGTGAGCGCACACAGTGTGTCATCGATCAGTATTCGCGCTACAAGATCAACGAGGTAGACATGTTCATGGACGGACGCATGACCCAAGGCGAGAACATAGCCGACAATGGTGGATTGAAGCAAGCATTTCGCGTAGGTTCATCAATGTTTTGTACTGATCTTGACATGAACCTCCTCTGTTCGTTTTAGGCCTATAAAAAGTGGGAGAAGCTACATGGACAGGAGTTGCAATTGCCGGCTCTAAATATGACACACGATCAGTTGTTCTTTCTCAACTATGCGCAAATCTGGTGCGGATCGATGAGGCCAGAGGATGCGTTAACCAAAATTCGATCATCGGTGCATTCACCCGGTTTTGTACGTGTGCTGGGGCCGCTCTCAAATTCGCGGGACTTTGCGCATGCCTATAATTGTAAAGTCGGCACTACGATGAACCCCGCGGATAAATGTAGTGTCTGGTAGTCAAAACGATCATGGATCATGGATCACGGCTGATCAGTGTACCACAGGCATATCTAATGCTTTGTATAAGTTTATTTTTTTATATATATATATATATATATATATATATATATATATTTATATATCGTATATACTTACTATAACAACGGCAGAATGAAGGGTGTCTAATTGTTTTTTATTTCTTTCTCTCTTTTGTTGTTAATCTGTGTATTTTTTGTTTCTAATTTTACTTATATATAGCTCGATAGTACGAACATAGTATACTATATATACTGTATAACTAATTGTATTTGTATTTGTATTTCTAATGCCATATCTAAAGTATTTGAAAAGCTAGCTGCAATTCTAGAGACCCCTCGATCCCAGACCCACTCTCTCTCTCTCTCTCTCTCCATCTCTCTCGGTAACGTCCGACGAAAAAATTATAAGAAACGGCATTAATTATCTTAATAAAGTAAAGTAAATGAAACGATAAAAAAAATATTGCAGATAAGGCACGATCTTCCTATATAGTACTCTATACACTATGCTAACTGTTTTATTATAGCGCTTTACATACTTTTCCGGTAAACCAAATGTGGGCGTTGTGTACATTTGTTTTGATAAGATCGGATTAAAGGCAGCCCCCCTCGGTACTACCCAAAATTTACAGCAAAATGAAAAGTTTTATAATTTCACGATATGTTTTGTGCGATTTTATTCTTGCATAGTTACACCAAGATGACATTCGTCTGTCATCACAGTTGTGTTACTTAAAGCTATATATAGATCGGTTTTTGTATATATATCGGAATATTTTGTATGTTGGTTATATTTAACTTGTATATAGTATATAATTTGTATAATTTCGTTGGACAACCGTTGGGCGTCGCTCTAAAGCTATGTTAGGTCATGCCGGGACCCTAGTTTCTCATATGTATCGCATATGATATATATCGTATATCGTATAACGCATATCGCATATATCTATAACTATATCGTATATTGGTATAAAAACGTCTAGCAAAACACAGTCCGCAGTAAAAAGCTTTATATTGCACCCAGGGACACAAATGGTTTTCTTTATGTTTTGTTTGGAAGTATTGGAAAGTCATAGCCATTGGAAGGTCAGTGCTCAATTGCGACTGGAAACCGCTGGAAGGGCTATGAGAGGTGAGTTTACGTTCAGTTATCTGTGTTACTTGGCTTAACACTAGTGTTGTATACTGTGTGCAAATGTGCTTGAAAAATATGTGACTGGAAGTCGACTGGAAGTGAGTTGGCTTTTTAAGCTAGCGCAACTAAAATATAGATTGAAAAGTAGCTGCAAATAAATCGAAAGTTTGTAGATTTAAACACTTAAAGGTGCCTGGAAGTTAGTGGAAAGTCAGTGCAGTCGCTAGAAGCCGTCAGTGGCAAGTATTGGAAAATTGTACACATTGGAAAGTCACTGGAAAATGCTAAACAAGCAGGAAGCTAAAAACTGATTGGAAACTGACTGGAAGTATTTACAAATTATATTGGAAAGTCATGATTAAACTACAAGTTATTCCAAGCAATTGGGAAGACACTGGAAGTTGACAGACACTGGAAGTGGAAAGACATGGGAAGTGAAAAGACATTGGAAGTGAAAAGACACTGGAAGTGGAAAGACACTGGAAGTGGACAGACACTGGAAGTGGACAGGCACTGGAAGTGGACAGACACTGGAAGTGGACAGACACTGGAAGTGGACAGACACTGGAAGTAGACAAACACTGGAAATGTAAAGACACTGGAAGTAAAAAGACACTGGAAGTGAAAAGACATTGGAAGTGAAAAGACACTGGAAGTGAAAAGACACTGGAAGTGATAGGACACTTAAAGTGAAAAGACACTGGAAGTGAAAAGACACTGGAAGTGGACAGACACTGGAAGTGATAGGACACTTAAAGTGAAAAGACATTGGAAGTGAAAAGACACTGGAAGTGGAAAGACACTGGAAGTGGAAAGACACTGGAAGTGGAAAGACACTGGAAGTGGAAAGACACTGGAAGTGGAAAGACACTGGAAGTATATGATCTATTGAAAAGCACTTGGAAAGTAGGTTTAGTTTAGGACCAGTGTACAGTTTTAAAAACTAGAATCACTGGAAGCCGCTGGAAGACAAGTGGAATATGCCTGCATATTGCTCACTTTCACTTTCCAGGGAATACTGCGTCCGCTCGTTTCAGGTGTTTCAGGTTCAAGTTCTGGTGTCGAGTTGGGTGGCTGTGGAAACTTAAGAAATCATTCCTCACGGAATTATCACACTTATCACTTATGCGCTACACACATACAAACAAATGTAAAATAAAATAAAATTAAAAGAAACTTTTTGTTGGGGTATTAACTCTGTTAACTCTTAGGATTCCCAAAATCCAGGTACTTTTAGGTGCGCACTGAGCGTGGAGAACTCGTGACCGTTTGTGGCCTCTTGGACCAGGATTGCTCATCGGCGCGTGCAAAGATCAGGTAGATGAAGTTACCGGCCACATTAAGACCCACAGCCAGCCAAAAGACAATGTGCCATTGGGTCAATGTCTCGCGATGATTGATGATCAGCCCGATGACATAAGGAGCCAGAAATCCGCATATATTCGCCGCCGAATTGGTTATGCCGTACATGGTGCCCGCAAAGCGAGGACTCAACGCAATGTGATTCATCTGATTACCCGCATAGACGGCACCACCCAAGGAGCCAACACCGGCGAGCATGAAGGTCACCCACACCCAATCACAGCCCACATAGATGATGCCAATGAGTCCCAACGAGGGCACCACCGATGCTATCGTGTTCCACAACTTATAGGAGTTGAGTTGGCTTATATAACGTCGAGCGAGCATCCAATCCGCTAGCGCGGAGCAGGCAATACCCACAAACCAAGAGGTTAGATAGGGTATGGCATTAAGCAGGGCATTCGATTGGATGTCAAAGTGGAGTATGTTGCTCATGTATGTGGGCAGCTCCGTTAGTTGCGTGTAGAACGCCCAACTCTGGCCACACTGCGTCAGGAGTATGGCCCACAGTGGCACGCTGGTAAGCAATGAACGCCAGGGTATCTGCTCCGTTGTGGGCGATGTCTCCCGCTCTCGCGACTCCACCTCCTGCCCCTGCTGTTCCTCCTCCAGCAGCAGCTGCAACGATCTTTCGATATACGCCCGCTCCTTACGTGAGATGCGCGGATGTTCACTCGGCTTGTCGTACACCAGATACATCCAGGCCACGAACCACACAATGCCCAGCAGTCCAAAGATATAGAATGCCGATGGCCAGCCGCCTAGAAAGCTCAGCGAGCACAGCCAACCCGTTAGAGGCATCGATATGACCGTACCAATATTGGAGCCGGCATACACAATGGCAGCGAATTTATTGCGCTCCAGCGGCGGTATCCAATGGGCGAGCATGGCATGCATGGCCGGATATGTGACGCCCTCACCCATGCCCTCCAGTATGCGTACGAGCACCAGCAGCGGCAGATCCCAATAAGCAGCCAATGGGGTGAGTAGCGTAAAGATGGCCGTAATGAGCACTCCATAGCCATAGATACGTTTACCGCCAATCAGTTCGGCCATGCGACCACCTGGCACCTGAGTGAGCACATAGCCATAGAAGAAGCTGCCCAGCACCAATCCCTGTGTTGCCTCATCCCACAGGAATGTGCCGCTGGTTTCTGCCGTGGCCTGTGGCCAAAATGCTGAGTGACTGGAGGTGTTGCGGGTGTGTGGCATGGGGCAGGTGTCGTTGGCCAGCACGGAGCTATTGCTATGCGGTATGGCCGTTTGATTGACCATGGCCACAATGGCCACCGAGAGATTCACACGCATCGCATAAACGACGGCAAAGCCAAGGAATCCCATTAGTCCAAAAATGTGACGTGTCTGCAGCCAGTCATTTCCAGTGCCTGCTACGTCATGGTCTGTATTGGAAAGCAAAAACCATAAGCATTATTTGCAGTTCCATGTAAAGTGCCGTTAGTTGAACTCACCAGGTATTAGTGGCCTATCGCCGGCACAAAACGCCCCTCGTTCATCGTCTGCCTCCGTTTCATCGTCGTCCGCATCGGTGGAAGATGTGGGGGAGGCGCGTATGAGATTACCGTAATAACAGCTGGCGTCGCGCGTCTCATCCGTCCATCTGTGTGGCGGCATTTCGTATACAACTCCAACTTGAACTCCACTTCCAACTCCAGTTCCAATTCGAATGCCACTTCAAGTCCAGTATTCCAATTCGATTTTCGATTGAGCTTTTAATTTTAATATTTTTCTTTGCTTTGCTTAGTTCTTGTGCAATTGCCAGCACATTTTCTCTTTTGTTTTTTTTTTTTTTTTTTTCTTTGCCAACTAACAACAAATGTTAGCAGCAGCAATGACGCAGTCAACAACAACGGAGGCAGCCCAAACACAACTCACCAGCAGATGGAGCGGGCAGCGACTGAAGCGTCGTAATTTGTGGCAGCGACAGCGCTACCAGTCGTCGTAGCAATAGCAAAAACAACAACAGCAACTAAGTCTAAACAGTCAAAATCGCTGTGTAACTGTTGTTGTTTTTGTTGTTACTGCTGTGCTGCCTCTGCCTCTGTCTCTGCTGCTGTCGCTGCCATTGTCGAAGCTTTAACCAGTCACTCACGCTCTCTTTTTGTGTGTGTGCTTTTGCGCGCGCTCTCTTATATGCTCTTGCTCACTTGCTCGCTTGCTTGTGAAAGTAGAGCAACAACAACAACAAGAATAATGAAAACAACAACAACAAGCGAAAGGAATTGCGCTCTTCTGCGTCATTAAATGAGCTAAACTGGAATGGGAAGGCGTTGTGTTTAGCTGATTTGTTGTAAATTTCAAAAAAAAACTATTGTGCGGATTTACTTGTAGTTCCCACAAGCATATACAGACGCACACACATACATATGTACATGTGTAGCTAGTATATGTATTCATGCGCTTGTTAAAGCGGCAGCAAAATTCTACTGTCTGCAGTGCAACAATGAATTGAGTATACCCTATAAACAATATGCAAACATAAGTACAACAAAATTAATAAATGTATAAACAGCCTGTTTTAGCAATTGCATACATATAGCTGTTTTGTTTTTAAGCGAATCTGTTTAAATTTACAAAACTTTTGAAACAGAGTTTAATTTAACTGGCTGTTTTCTTATATACTTTTGTAGCCTTTTTTGTTTGAAAACTTTTAAAACTCTGTTTTAGTTTTTTGATTAGGAATAATTCATTTAGTAAGCTTTTTAGCAGTAACTATAAACATTGGTTAAATCGTATAAGAACCTCTTTTCTAATTTAGCTTTTTTACGATAGTCTAACCTCAAAATCTTATTTAAATCCTATAAGAACATTTTTTCTAATTTAGCTTTTTTACGATAATTTCAGCTTTTCGTCTTCTGATTTTCGAAATCCCAGTTAAATTTTTAAAGTAAAATCTAGCTTGATTTTGTCTTTGACGTTTGCTAAAAAAAACTAGCCTTTTCTTTTAAAGCAATTCGATTAGCTATCAAAATTTCACTCTAAAAAAAGTAATTTAAAAGAATTAAATTTAGTTAATAACTTATCTATTTTAATATTAATAGTGTATAGAAAAAACTACTATATTTCCTGCACATTTTTTCAATGTTTGTAACATAAATAAAAAAAATTCCACTAAAGAAATAAGTTCTCAAGTTGTTATCAGAAACCGACAACAATGTTGATCGATTGCGTACTAAAAAAAAAACTAATCAATAAAAAACTGATGACTAAAAGGGCGTTGTGTAGTCGGAATAGTGTAGTGTAAAAAAAACTGATCGGTCTTTGACATTTGAGTACAAAAATTTAGCATTTTTTTGTACACACTCGAAACGAGTTCGAAATTTGACTAAGATTTTGGCAACTACGTCGATTTAAGTTTAAACAAAATTTTCTGCTATCTTTCTTTAGTTAATCTAGTGACGAAACAGACAGAAAAAAATAAAATTTAAGTGTTAAATTTTAATTATAGGAAGTTGAAGTGCGTTGAGTCATCATTCTCCGCAATTAGCAAGATATTGTTAATCAAGAGAGAAAAAATGATAACGCTCAATGAGGCCCACAAATAATTTTTTTTTTTTTTTGGCTTGGGGCTAACGAACCCGCTGAAAAGGCGAGAAAGAAACACGCACTCCAAATAAAAAGAGAGGGAAATACATTCAGTTGATTGAAAAAAACTGACCTTTAACTTGGTTAACACTTTTTTGGGGAACTGGGTCAGTTGAAACTCTAGGCATGTGTTTGAAAAAGAAGCTAAATTGGTAAAACTGGCTAAAAATGATATGGCGGAGATCTGTTTGATATAGAGTTAGGATTACATCTGATTGAGGAACTAAGTCTACAATTTTTGGCTAAATTTTTAAACGGCTAAACTTGCTTGTATTTGAAAAAGAAGCTAAATTGGTAAAACTGGCTAAAAATTATATGGCGGAGATCTGTTTGACAAAAAGTTAGGATTACATCTGTTTGAGGAACTAAGTCTAAATTTTATGGCTAAATTTTTAAACCGCTAAACTCGCTAATAACAAAAGAGAAAATTTTCTAAAAATATATTTGTTCTTAAATAACACTAAAATTATGCTCCTCGAAAACTGTAGAGTTAATAAACTTGAAATCTAAACAGAAAAAAGGCTAAATTACATAGTCTAATCCCATTTAGAGTTAAATTTATAATTTTGTAAAATCAACTAATCAAAAAAAACGGCTTGAAATATAAACAGAAAAAAGGCTAAATTACATAGTCTAATCCCTTTTAGAGTTAAATTTATAATTTTGTTAAATAAACTAATCGAAAAAAAAGGCTAAACTTTAATTTTTTTAAATCTGATCATCAAAAATTATTCAAAAATAGTTGAACTGAAAAAAGGCTAACTGGACAACACTGCTGGTTGGAGACAGTTCTTATTTAAGTAGAGGTAAGCTAAAACCCAATAAATATGCTGTAACGAACCTAAGCAAGAAAGTGCGTTCGGTTCTAGCTAGAAAAAAGCTAGTTTGTAAAAGATGAATGAAGTCCATCAGATAAATAGAAATGACATGCAACTGAATACAAGTTTAGTGGATCTCTGTAAAAGTTTAGATATTAAAAATAAAGTTAAATACAAAATACAAATACTAGCCACAAAAAGGCCAAATTAGCAACGCAACTGTTTCGGCTTAAAAATCGTGTATTGCAAACAAGAAAAATCGGACTACACACGGAATATAAACAGGATATAGACGTAGTACTCTATGTACAGATAAATTCATTATTTTATATATTGTGGGGATTTGAAACCCCTAAAAGCACCTTGAGGTATGTAGAGTAGTAGAGTGTTGTGTAGTGCAGTGTTGCGTAGTGCAGTGTTGTGTAGTGTTATTTAATTGGCAAAAATTGTGCCCACGGCAAAGACAATGACCTTGCGCTGATTGTTGATGGTTAGAGTCTCGTAGTGATAACCCTTGATGATCTTTGCATCATTCTGATTGGCCTCAAAGGAGGCTTTAATGGGTGCCAGATCGACCTTGTAGCAATTGATCATGATGGTGGACTCTTTGAGCAGGGCACACACCTCATAGGCACTGGCCAATTTCTCGTTCCAGATGCTAACCGAATTGTAGACCAGGGTCTCCTTGAGGTTCACCTGTGTGGCCTCCTTGGGTGTGCGGAATGTGTGCATGGTGATCACGCCCGTCGGCCCATCGCCCAGAAAATTATGCGTAAGATCGCTTACCAGCATGGGCGTGGCATTTGGTGGCACTGTCTTGGGGTTGCCCACAATTGTTTCGGCCTTCAGCTTTTGCAATTTGGCCAAAGTGCGCAAATAATTGGGATGATTGGCCACCTGCGTGTCCAATTGTTGTATACGATCGGTCAGACGATCCAGAAAGGATTCACGCACACTCTCCTGTATCAACAGTGTGGCGACGGCATTTTCAGCAAACGGATTGTGCAGTGAGGCGACCAGATGATGCATGGCCGAGTTAAGGTCACCGCCATCAAAGATGATCATCAAAGTGGGCGAATTGCTGGCATATTTCAGCTGCTTTTCATCCTTGACGGCGACCTTGGGATCACCGGCCCCCAGTGAAGTGCTTGTTACGTTAATTGGCTGTGACAAACCGCTTTCGCTGATAACAGCCGGCAGCTGAAACAAAAAAATACAAAGATAACACATGTGGTTTGTCCATATCGTATTCGAAGTAGGAAATTCGATATCGAATTCGATTACTTACGTTGACTTTGCGATCCTGCTTACATTCCAGCTTGTGTACCATGCCGTAGGTGATCACTGGTGTTTGTATCATGGGATTAATAGTTAGATTTTCACGCTGCTCCACCGTCAGATTATCGACCATGTTTCACACTAAATTTCTTGCGCTACAAAATCATTCACAATCGACACGACGAGATGCTCGGCGTGTTATCAGTCTTTGTTCTCTATCTACCTCTCGTTCTTGCGCACACAAAAACACTGTGATCGTGTAAGCAGCTGATAAAAGTTGCCACAGCGTTGCCCAATTGTTGCAAATTGTTAATGATTTAATTTTGTTTTTGTTTGACTGTTTTATGTTGAACTACTATTGATATGTTTATCAATGTTAAGCTATTTATTTTGTTTGTGTTTGGCGCCAACCTTTAGCGCTGCTTTTTTACTTTGAATTGTCTGCACTATCGATGTTGTATCGATATATCGGCACGCAGCACATTTCGTTAACGCCAGCTGTGCAACACTGTTTTCGTGCAATACTCTGGCAAGTTACGCCACCGCGACGTTGACGCCGACGTCACTGGGGGTCTGTTTGTTGTGTGTGTGTATGTGTGTATTTTTATTTTTTTTTTGTTGCCCGATTGGCGCTGCCCCATGCACAGTTTACAGTCAGATTCAAATTGAAATTGCTCGTGCGCTGTTCGCGTAGCTCTCTAAGCAGTCACTCATTCTATTCATACACATACAATATTTAAAAATTGTTGTTGTTAAGTGTTGCATTTGTTGTTTTTTTTTTAGTGTGCCGTTGTTTGTTATTGGTGGTTACGCCCCAGAAATCCGTTGGTACGATTTTAATACTGGCGCTAAGAAATCTGAATTACTGTTAGAATTTATCAGTGACGGTATCATCTGGGAGCCTGTGTGTGTGTGTGTGTGTTCGAGATTCGAAGACCAACAAGTGCTTGCTTCCAATTGCATTCTGATTCGGATTCTGTACGTCTCCTGTATCTGTGTGCGTGCGTGTGCGTTTGTGTGTATTTACGTGTGCCAATATCTGTGTGCTTGCTTGCGCCTAGAATTGTTATTGTTGTTTTTGTCAGTGACAAAGTGCGTTCAACCAATTGAAAGTGAATTTCAAGTCAAAATAGAATTTGAAATACTATAACAAAACAAAAAAACACGAGACAGAAAATACACAACGTTTAAAAGTAGAACAATTCAAAATATTTGCACTAAAATAACGAAACAGCTGTCGAAACCAAAAAAGCAAAACGACAGCAGCGACTGCAAGCGAGTGAAGTCAGCAGCAAAGTCAACGACAAAGTCAGCAGCGAAGTCAGCATCGACAGCGGTCTTCTTGTTGTGGCTGCTCTCAACAGGTTCAACGAAAGTAATTTTTTTTTTTCTGCGTGTAGGCGGCGCAACGTCGGCTGCGCAACTGCAATTGCATTTTTGAATTTGGGTCAAATACCGTAAAAGTAACAAGGAGGAAAATCAAAATGACCGATTTAAATGAACTGATGGGCAACCCCTTCGTGCGAGTTAAGGTAAATAAAAAACAAAATCAAACTGAATAACAACAACGACAACAACGAGCGCAGCTCCTTTTACAAGCTCACTTATTGGGCTGCACATATCAAGTGTTAGATAATGCGACATAGTGCAGCGGCAGTGGCAGCGCTGCCGAAGCTCAGCTCAAGCTCAGCCGCGCCCAGTCTCAAGTGTTGCTTAATGCAATTCTGCCGCCCGCTTTTTTTTCATTAGCACATAACGAAACGACGCGCGCCGGCAGAGACGCAGCGTCAACGGCCGCGTCTAACCGCAAAAGCTATTCGATATATGCGACTTGAGAAGAGCGTGGTGAGTGTGGCGTGGGGGGCGTTGAGGGGGAAGAGCTAACCAATTAGTAACTTCAGTGAGAAATGGTAGCCGCTTGTTGTTGTTGTTGTGGCTGCTGCTGCCGGCGTCGCTGTGTGGCTTCATTTGAGCCGCTTACCCAATAGACAAAACCGAACTTGACGAAGCTTTATAACTCCACATTCTCTTTCTCTGTCTTTTCTTACTCTTTTTTTGCAGCTCGTTGCATTGGTGCACTTTATTTTTATATCGAATGCCATGCTGGGCCTTTGGGGCCATGGTGCCTACGAGTTTTATAACTTTCTGTTTATCATAGCCATGTTTTGGGCCATACAGGCCAAGGAGTCCGTTGAGGCAGTGCAAACGGTAAGTTACTCACTCACACACACACACACACACCCACTTAAAACTGAGTCACACTAGCCTGCCAGCCTTATCAGTTGCATGCAAAATCTTGCTGACTGATTAGACCCTTTTCTCCCTCTCTTTTTGGCGCTCTCTCACTCGCTTTCTTAGGCAACTCATCGGCCTTATATTAATTTCAATTTCAATTTCTTTTGTTTTCGTCTGCGCTCGCTATCGATAGATATATAAATATTTATATATATACAAATGTCTGGCTGCGTGTATTTATTTTTTGTGTAAATAATACTATATCTATCCCAGAACCGGTTCTACAAAAATTCAGAGAGAGATATATAAAATTAACATATAATATACGCTGACTTGTCTCAATTTTTTTTTATTTTCTTTTGTTGTCTCGATTTTTTTTCTGATTTTTTGTTGTTTGTTTGTCGTTCCTATAAATATTTAATGTGCTCATGGCTTCCTCATTCCATGCGCTGCTAGCCCCAATTCTCCCCATCGCAATGTGACGACACTTGCAGTTTCTATATAGTGGATATAACTCCATGAAACCAATTTCAGATAAGATTTCATTGGCAAACAAGAGCAGAGATTTCACTTGGGTCTAAGCTATCAGGTTATCAGGCGAGATAGCAAAATGTAGATTCATCTAGCTGTGACTTAATTTCGTTAAATCTTGATTAAAACTATTATAAACACATTTTTGACTATGTTTTGTTAGCATTAAGCAATTATAGTTTAGATAATTGTTTAAGATCAAAGCAAATTTGAATAAGTTTGAAAGTGTAGCATACTTTCAGGCTGCAATTTATATCTTAACCTAAAACTAGTCGTGTGTTTGTAACTGCTCACTGACTAATCAAACTATAAGTGGTCTAGAAATTATGAAACGTTACTTAAAAAAAACTTTGATTTAAAAATTCCACAGAAATTTCAAGAATAGAATTTTATGGGCAAGCCACAAACACGCCAAATTAGCACTCTAAATCAGTTTAGCAAAAAAAAACCGCAATTTTTATATATAGCAACACATGATTGTTATGTATATATTAAGTTTTATAAATGATGTTTCATCAGCGTTGGGTCAGCGCATATAAATTTGGTTCGCTTTGCGTTTCAACTGGTTTGCAAACAAGTTAAAGTTTGGGGCCAATAGAAACCACGTGGAGGCATGTTAATGTTTAGACGCATTTGGTTAGCCACAAATATGACATAGCTACGTGTATATATCGTTAGAGGTCCATATTTGGAAGAGTTAACAGCTAGAGGTCACTTTTTTGGGGTTGGCTGGGGAAAGGGAGGAAGGGATTGCGCCCAATTTGAACTTTGACATTACCCAAAATACCAGCAAAACTCCACGCACCAAAGACGACTCTCGGCCTAGGAACGCAATCCTGTTTTGGACCCTTAACGAAGCCCAATTGACCTCAAACACACTACATACATCATTCGGCTTGGCTTTTTAGCGGTCACTCACATGCAACCCACACTGGCTGTACTACAACCCTATGGCTATACAACCCTATTACCCTACAACCCTAACTTCAGCTGCTACACTGTTAGAAATGAAAGCAAAAGTTCCTAACATAAAAGATCTTTATGCATAAAATATTTTAATTTGTAGACAATTATAATTCCCAAAAAATCATGTTATCACTAATCTTAACAAAGTTATTCTATTTTAATGGAAATTATTTTTTATTTATGATTTTTTTTAAGTTTTGCTTTTGAAATTTGAATGCCAATTGTTTGCCTAATACTTTTTGTTCAAGTCCCAAGATTTTTTAAATTAATTTCCATACTTACTTTTGGTTTTGTATCTTCTTTTTAATCCTATTATTTTTACTTAATAATTTTTTAAACCAAAGCTCTTTTTTTACTTTATTTAATGCTATTATTTCTGCTTAATTTTTTGTTGTGTCCAGCAATGTCTATTGGTCTAATTGGTCTATAAAATAAACTGACTTAATGTGACAATAAATCAGATTTTAATCTTCCTTAAAGAATAATAATTTAAAATAGATGAAACTTGTATATTAAGATATAAGATCTTAACATAATAAAAACTTTTGTGTCTTATTTTAAGTTGAAGATTTTAGTTTAACGTGTGCCTGAAATTCTTGAACTCCATTTTTAACAGTGTACTTTACCCATTTTCATTGTTTGGACTTCACCTGACGAGTCATTAGCAACGCCTTTTAATCAACTCAACTCAACTTAACTATGACCCAAAAGGCTAACACTTTTCCCCTTTCCCCGCCCTCTATGCCCATACCCAACGCCTACTTTTCTAGTCGCTTTTCGTGGAAACCTTCGCTGAATCCTTCGCGACAAGTTCATACATGTTTAAGCAGCTAATTCTCCACGTTTCTACGAAGAATCCATTCAAGTATTTATAAATTTCTAGCAAAATTTTGTTTACTTTTTTTTTGTATTTGAGTTTCTTAGTTATTGATGGTGCGCCCAAAAGCAGGCTATGAATAATTTAATGGCATTTTTTTAACGCTCTTTCCTGCCAAGCTGGCAATTAAAGGGTATCGTAAAGTTTAGTCAGAAGTAGCACATTTCCGCTGCCCATAAAGCTAAACAAAAATAGGCAAATTTTTCAACGGTCTAAACTCAAAATGGCGGCGAAGCGTTAACTATAAGTTTTCGATATGGTAGTTTAAAATTTTAGCTTTAAAAATGCTAAATTTTAGTCTAGTTTTAAATAAAGAAAAACATTTTTCTAACGAGCAAAATAAAGCAAAAGTTACACTAATCAATCTGAACTGCTTTTTATCGTGTGTTATCGATAATATCAAGTTACTTGTCTGCAGAAAATTCAGTTCTTTTCATTAGATAAAAAACTGAACTAAAGTAAAAGTGGAATAAGTTTTCTGTGCATCTTTAATCATGAAACTAATAGAGTTCTTTGTGCACAGGCGGAAAATCGATTGTTTTTAAAAGTGGAATAATCGATAGGTGACTATTTTTTAAGCGAAAACTTGAAATAATCGATAAATGACTATTTCTTAAACTTAAGCTTCCAATAATCGATAAATGATTATATCTTAAACAAAACCTTAGCCAGCTCATTTGATTCGAATTAACTTCATAACTTTACAGCTTTTACTAGAGTTTGTCATAAATGAATTCTTGAGTTTTGTAGGCGTATAGCGAAAAAGGAACGTAGCGGTAAACAAAGTTATCGATAAACAGTAGTTTCTTTAATTTAAAATTGGTACTTGAATTAGTAGAACCAAAATAGTAAAGATTTGAAACTTTCCTTCGAATTGAAGGCGAATTAGTTAGCTGGCAAGTGTCTCCAACTAAAGCTGTAGTTAGACTAAAGTTTATTAAACATAAACTCAGTGTGTTCCCTAAAAAACAAAGTAAATCTCTTCTGCCAATTTCTCATAAACGAATTCTAGCGTTTTCCAGGCGAATTTGCAGACTGGAATGCGTCTTTCTTAGCCCTTCCTACAGTTAAGAAAAAGTAAAACCTTTTGGAGCACACAATACACACGCCAGCAAAGGTGTGTCCAGCTAATGGAGTGTATCGCTGTGTGTGTGTGTGTGTGTGTGTGTGTGTGTGTGTGTGTGCGTGTTTATTAAAGTTCAACAGTTCAAGGTCAATGCAATTTCTGTACGTGGACACAAAACGCTTCTTAAATGTTGAGTCATTAAGAAATTGCACAACTTGAAATGGAAAGCAGTTCAAGCAAATATTCAAGTCATTAGCATTAGTATTTGCATTAGTATTATCATTGAAATCGCTCATTAATCATTGTATTTCTTATTGAAATGTTGAAAGTCATTAAGAAATGGCACAACTTGAAATTGAAAGAAATTCAAGCAAATATTCAAGTCATTAGCATTAGTATTTGCATTAGTATTATCATTGAAATCGCTCATTAATCATTGTATTTTTTATTGAAATGTTGAAAGTCATTAAGAAATTGCACAACTTGAAATTGAAAGAAATTCAAGCAAATATTCAAGTCATTAGCATTAGTATTTGCATTAGTATTATCATTGAAATCGCTCATTAATCATTGTATTTCTTATTGAAATGTTGAAAGTCATTAAGAAATTGCACAACTTGAAATTGAAAGAAATTCAAGCAAATATGCAAGTCATTAGCATTAGTATTTGTATTAGTATTATCATTGAAGTCGCTCATTAATCATTGTATTTCTTATTGCAGGCGCTTGTTATCAATGTATCTAGCATATTCTTTGATATAGTCAGCATTATCATAAGTTTCCACATGATGAGTAAGTACAACAATGTTATTAAACTGTTTATCGATAATTAATCGATGATTTTCTTTTGATTTTCAGACGGCTGGGCTGTGACATTCACGATCATCAATCTAATACTGCGACCGGTGAGCGTCGCTTTGCTCTATCGCGAGTTCAATGCACGTGGCGGCAGTTTACAGGGTAGCGGCTCGGTATTTCCGACTACACAGCAGCGTAGCTATCAGGACATTGATCGTCCCACGCAGCCGACACCAAGCAACACACAGCCAGGTCCAAATGTGGCCAGCATTTTCTAAGCGAATGGCGACTTGTAATACCCTTCCAAGTACCTAAAACCAACACAGTTAAACCAACAAAATTAACAAAATTAAATGAAAAAAAAAAAAAAAAAATGAATGAGAAATGTTTTAGAAATATCCTTAAATTAATAGTTAACAAGTTCTAATGATGTTTTTTTTTTTTTTAAACAAAAGTTATTGTTTTTGAGCTTTAAAGGAATAAAGACAACCGATAACAATGAACCACTTATAAAATTATATAATATAGAGATATATTTATATTTGTATTTATATTTATGTATGTATTGAAAACAAGCGTGTAGCGATTGCTACTTTATACATCATATATAATAACGCCTACTACTAAACTATGTTAACCTAACAGCATATTTAATAATAAAAAAAAATGACGGGCGTTCCATTCAGATATATATATCGTATGTATATATGCTTCGCATTTTGTCTGGTCAATATCTGTATCTTGTATCTGCACACTTGTGCTGTCATTTCACATTCGTGTCGCTCGAATTTCTAAGTAATTCAAATAAATAATTGAAGTAGCGCCTGCTCAACTATGTACAACAAATTTTCCCTCTCTCTCCCGGCTTCCCTTCCGTTGATACGCCCACTTTTAGAAACCCTCCTTGGCCGCACGGAACTTGTATTGATTGGTTCGACCATCCAAACAGGGCACCTGCACCAGATTGAAGTAAATGGAACCCATTAGCTGCGATGCCGACGTGTTTGTCCTCTTCAGGCACGAGAATAGCATATCATCGCAGATACAATGTGATCTATGAGATACATTTGGCATTACATTCAGTTACAGTTACAGTTACATCTTTGCGTACTCACTTTGTGTAGAGCGAATCGTTCATGAGGTCGTATTTATGCTGATACGCACGTATCTTGATCGGACAGAGATCGTGCTGGCGACAGCAGCGATCCATGGGCATCTCGCTGCCCAGATCGCTGTACGTGTCGGCAATGTCGCCAGTGCCACACCATTTGGTACCTGTGGTGAAAAATGAAGGGTTAATGATGGCATTTGATTGAGTTAAGTGGAAGTAACGAGTAAATCTAGCGATTGCAAAACTAACGAGTTAGAGGAAAACTGAAAAACCATCCGAGATAAAGAGTTAATGATTACACTTGATTGAGTTAGGTGGCTAAAATAACTAGTTATGGAAGTTACGAGTAAAACTAGCGATTGCAAAACTAACGAGTTAGAGGAAAACTGGAAAACTGTCCAAGGTGAAGAGTTAATGATTAAATTTGATTGAGTAATAACCATTTGAGTGGCTAAAATAACTAGTTATAAAAGTAACGAGTAAATCTAGCTATTGCACAACTAACGAGTTTAAAATAAACTGGAAAACCTCACAAGAAAAGTGGAAAAACTAGCTAGTTTTTAAACTAGCGAGTGCTTGAATACAAGTAACGAGTTAAAGACTAGCGAGTCACGTAACTCAAGTTTTTAACGAAACAAAGTAGCTGGTAATTTAGAAAACTAACTATTTTCAAAGTACCGAGTTAATTAAGCTAACATTTGTTAAAAGTGGCGAGTAACGAGTGGAACAACTAAATAACTAGTTTCCACAAAGCCGGATAACTTTGTAAGTATTTACTTATTAACAAAATAGTATCATAACAGCGAGTAAGAAAATTAGCGAGTAAAAGCCTTCTTAAGTTGTCAAGCTGGCGAGTAAATTGTCGAGTGATTTGATTGTAAATGAGCAAAATAAACAAGAGTACAACAGTTGTGCTACATGCTCAACTAACGAGTGAGTGAATTTAGAAACTAACGAGTAACGAGTAGCTAACTAGCTACAATTCGTTATCAAACTAATTGCTTACCGGGTATTATGCCGCTGAGCAAGGAGAAGGGGCTACGTGGAAAGATATTAGCAGCGAGTTTAACAGCCACGCCCTCCTGATTAGATGAAGAGGCCTCACTGCCATTGGCGCCCGATGACTCGCTGCTACTGCCACCGTCACTGCTGCGCTCGGAGCCCTCGCTGTGCCTGGACCGATACCTAAGTTTCGCCGCATAGCTAAGCTTATCCACGTGCTCACACTGATCCATGAGCTTGAGCATTTCCTCGAACTTGATCTCCAGCGGTCGATTGTACTGAGCGAGGTTACTGAGCAGCATTTTACCCTCCTTCTCGTTGCTAAAACGAACGAGTACAGAATTCATTATATACATAGAATAATTTGATGGATATTTGAATGATACTCACTAGATTTCGATTAGTTCGCAACCGATGAGCAGCTTCTGGGGTCCAAGTTCGGTGACAGCGATTGTCTGATCGTGATAGTATATCATAATGAGCGAATCGTTGCTAATGCGATTGCCACTACAACGAGACAAGAGAGGGTTGTGGGATGAGTTAGGAATTAATAGTGGAACGCATATGGGCACATGGCCAGAGACTCGTAGTTATACCAAACTACGTGACGTCCATGACAATGGACAGCACAGACAGTGAAACTGTCCCTAGCTCTCCCCAAAACTGTCAAGCCATCCATTTGGAATTTAATTGTGATCAGTTTGCACGTCAGATGATTACTGATTACTGCTGATTACAGAACATGTCTTAACTCACCTGTAAGTTTTCATTTGCCGCAAACTGCGCTGTTCAATGATCTGCTGTGTGAAGGACTGAAACGAGGGGAATCCCTGCAGTCCATGGGGCAAACTAAAGGATAACGTGGGTTTCGCCAAGGCCACCGATGAGCTAAGATAGCCCAAAAGTACACAGAACATTAGCGAAGCGAGCAGCTGCAGACGCCTTCGTTTAAGTCCAAAATTCGAATGCATTTTCACTGAAGATTTGCAGATGTTTCCACTTCTACTCGTTACTCTTGCTACTCGTCACTCGTTGGCCTGAGTTGCACCAGGCATCACTCCTGCGACGTGTTGTGTCGTGCAACGTTTTGTTTGCGACTCAATTTCCGGTCTACAAAATAAACAAAAAATACCTGCCACAGGTGTAACACAGGTGTACACACACATTCGTTTAATCGCTGTATTCGTTTTCATATTCGTAATCGTCCTCGTATTCGCATTTATTACTCGTAATTCGCTTGCCCCTAACGGTCGAGTGTCTTGGAGGTAAAATAAACCATTTCAAATCTATATATTTTATTCATTTACAATTGCCAGTCACGGAGCTGCCATGTCCTCACAGCTGACCATATTCACAGGGCACTCGGGCCAGTTGAAACCCTTCGCCCTACGACCTTCATTTTGGGCCACTTGCTTGTGCTCTCTGCCCAATTTTGTTCAATTTGTTTTGTTGGCTTCACGTGTGCTAAAAAACGCGACGTGGCGTTAATTGAACTAGTCGTGCCACACGCCTACCCCAAAGTGCCTTCTTTGCATAAGTTTGCGCTTACGGGGCGTATACATAATAAACGAGTAGTTAAACTTTTGAATCACATGCGTTTAATTTGGTCTTGTGAAACTATTTGATGACTAGCAGTTGTGTTTTATGGTAAAGTTAGCTATGTTCTTTAGCAGCAGATTTAATAGAAGATTTTTTTAGCCAGAAAAGCAATTTTAAGTTTTCTAAAATCGTTGAAAAATCATAACGTTCAGAAGTAAAGTTGATTGAGTCACTGCAGAGCTTGTAGCTTTTAGACAATAATTAAACAGTTTCTCAGCTTACCAAAAACTTAAAATTTTACTAAGCCCCAACTTGCTACATCTGATTTGTACTTCAAGTTCAACTTCAGCTGAATCTGTGATTAAATTATATTAAATAAATTATTTTTTACTACCGTTAATCAAAGGCGAGTAGCGCACGCTTTCCGCTCAGTGGGTAATTTTGTGGTTGAGCTTTTTATGAGCATTGCGAATTTTTAAGTATAACATTTAAATGCAAGTATATAGCCTAAGTAACTTGGTTGCTAGTTTGGCACAGCGAGCAGAGCTCAGCGAAGGGGGGAGTATTGGACCAAAAGAGGTCTATCAGTTTATCGATTTATCGGCTTATTGCTGTGATCGGCATGTGCTGAACATGCGAATTGATTACGCTACAGCGCGACACTCGCAATTTAACGCTCTTCTTGACACTTTCTCCGCCAACTCTTTACCCCCCAAGTCCCCCCAAGAGTCCAACCAATTTGGCTATGACTCGTTTGATTTGAAACACTTTTCGATGGCAGTGAATAAATCTTTCGCACTCTCGTGTTGGGTGTAGGAAGTGTGTTGGTGTTGTGGGGCGTGGCAGCTGCCGGCGGGGGGCGGGGGGCGTTGGGCACAATGAATTGTCCACACGCACGAAACATGCTAATCAAAATGATGTTGCAGCCCAAAAAAAAGCTGTTTATTATGCGTATAACAATATGTATATATATAAAATTTATATATATGTAAGCTATATATATTTTTACATTTATTAACTATTGTTTTGTTTACTTTTTTTTTCATGCTTTTTTAGCCAAAGCTTCGAAAAACACGAAAGTTTACGCAAGTCGCAAACAATGGTCAAGTCCAAAGGGGGAACAGGGCGGGGGTATTGTGGGTGTACCAGGGTGGAAGGGGGGGCACAGTGGTACCAGGGCTGGGGCAAGTGAAAGTATTATGCATTGTTATTGTTATTGCTAATGTTACTCATGTTTTTTTTTCCTCTTTTCGTGCGTTTTCAATTGAAACTGCAGAAATTCATGGAAGTTGAGAAATTTTCGCGACATTTTGTGATATGTGTGGCAATAATTTCATGAGTTGTCCAACGTCTTAATCACAGCATCACCCACACCGCCAATACACACACACACACACACACCCCTCGCTTGATTACTTAACACTTAACCTGGCCAAGAGAGTAACGGACGCAGTGGTTAACTGGTTAACTTGCGCTAACTGGTTAACAGCTTAATAGGCTAATTGAATGACAGTTTATTTGGCTCTGTGGAAATGTCAATGACTAGTTTTTGCAGGTTAAGGTTGAAGCTAGCGGAGCTATATTAATTCAAACATAGGTTATGTTTGAATTTCAATTGGTTTTGGGGGTTTTTTTGCTGTCTTGGAGATTTGGTGATAAATGAGAAATGGGAATTGATGTGGAGTATTGTGATGAGTAAAGCTAGGAGGAGAAGGGGAGAAAGAGGGACAGAGAGGAGCAGAGAGGAGCAGAGGGAGTGTGATGGGAAAAGAGGTTAGAGAGAGACAGAGAGAGGCAAGGAAAGGGAGATAAGGAAACAGAGAGTATATAGAGAAAGATAGAGAAAGAGAGAGAAAGAGAGAGAGAGAGAAGGAAAGAGAGAGAGAGTGAGAGGTACAGAAAAAGGAAGAGAGAAAAAGGGAGAAAGAGGGAGAGGGAGGAGCAGAGGGCGTGTGATGGGAAAAGAGGTTAGAGAGAGAGGCAGGGTAAGGGTGATAGAGAAAGAGAGAGTATATAGAGAAATAGAGAAAAGAGAGAGAGGGAGAGAGAGAGAGAGAGGTTAAGAGAAAGAGAGATAGAGAAAGAGGTGTACAGAAATATAGAGAAGTATAGAGAAACAAACGGAGAGATGTATAGAGTAAGAGAGAGAGTAGTGAAAGAGAGAGATTAAGAGAAAGAATGAAATAGATAGTAAAGTAAATACAGGTTAAGAAAGAAAGAGAGAAAGACGGAGATTGAAGTAGAGCTAGAGATTGAGATAGATACAGTGATAAAGATAGAGATAAGCCCAGAGAAAAGAAAGAAAAGATGAAGGAAGAACTGAATAGAAGCAACAGAAGTACAGAGAGACAGCGAGAGATAGATAAAGAAAGAGAGAGAGAGAGAGAGAGAGATAGATAGAGAGAAAAAGACAGATAAATAGATAGATAGAGAGAAAAAGACAGATAAATAGATAGATAGAGAGAGAGAGAGAAAGGTAAAGAAAAAATAGAATTTAAGATCGCATGGTAAAGAAGATACCAAATGAAAACAAGGAACCACAACAATGATCAGGTAATGGGTAATATATTGAAAAGCAAGAGAGTGGGAGGGAAAAAAGGGTTATGGAAGGATAAATAGAAATACAAAATACACACTGATGTGTACCTAAAAATGTTTGTATATTAATTAAAATTTTATAAAAGTAGGTTCAAAAGTCTTGGGATTACTCCAAAATAAAAGACACAATCCAGCTCTAGATTACGCTAACAGCTTTAGGTCATTTCAACAAAAGTGAAAACCGATTCCCATTAAATTAAATAAATCTCGATAAGCGAAATTAAAGATGAAACAACTCTCAACTCTACTCTCCCCTTACGCTGTGCCATCAGATAATCTAGACCTAATTTCAAAGAATGAGAAGTGAAACTATTGAACTACTTGTAGTACAAAAGAAATAAACATTATTCAGCTGATTTGGACAGACTTTCGGACCAATTAATCGAATGCAGAAAGCCAACTGTTGTGACCCAGACTGACCAGTTTTTTTTTCGCTTTTTTGTGTCTCCTCCGATGAGTTTGTCGTGATTTCAACATCATAATTAACAATACATAATCGCGTAACCCGAATTAAGCCAACGACAGAAAATGATGGTTTATAGTCGACTGATTTCGCTGCGTTTCCTGCTCAGATCAGAACAAAGCGATTATCTAAAAATATATATGTACATGATCTATGTATAGCCCGATTCTCACTTCCGGCTAGACGTTAGCCCAAAACAATAACGAGTATGGCGAGAAAAAAGCTGGTTAACAACAAAGGTTGCATTAGAGAGTTCACAAGCCAAAAACGAAAAAAAAAGAACACAAAGAAAATGCTAATTACGTTGAAAACGTGTAAAAAGTGAAATAAATTATAAAACAAGTCCAGAGGAGCGACTTGCAGACTATGAGGAATGACTTGAAGTCTAAGACCACTGATGCTACATTTAATTATAGAACTAGAGTCCTGCGGTGCCTCAGACTCAATGGGATTTTAAGGAAATTTCCATAACTTAGTTACATTAAAATTTAAACTTAAAAGAATTGATTATAAATTCAATTCTTCAGTACGAATTTAGAATGAGGTGAAAAGCGGTTGAGTGACAGTTAATCAGCAAAAAACTTAAACATTTGATGTGAGTACAAATTTTTTTAACAGCATTTCAAAGAACAAAAATATTTAGCAAGAAAATCACACCTTAAGTTTGTATTTAACAAGAAAAAATGGTTATCTTCGGCTCGCCGAAGATTAAATACCCTTGCAGTCATGAATATTGCATAAATTTGGTTTTAACAACCGATTGTTCCTATGGGAGCTATATGATATAGTGGTCCGATTTGGATGAAATTTGGTCAACGGATGGGACACAATAAGAAATACATTCTGCGTGAATTTCGTTGAAATCGGTCAAGAGACACGGAAAATGTTCATACTAAGCATTTTCAACCGATTGTTCCCATGGGAGCTATATCATATAGTGGTCCGATTTTAACATATGAACTGCGTGCAGAGAGAATACAGGTCTGTACCAAATTTCATCGAGATAGCTTTAAAACTGAGAGACTAGTTCACATAAAAACAGACGAACATGGCTTTATCGACTCGGCTGTTGATGCTGATCAAGAATATATATACTTTATGTGGTCGGAAACGACTCCTTCAATGCGTTACAAACTTCGTGACAAAAACAATATACCCTCTGCATGGGTATAAAAATGCCTCTAAGACGACTTCTAGCACTCTTCAGTAGGCTTTACCTAAAGTCTGCATCTTTAAAATTCGAATTTGAGTTTAAATTTCCTAAATTAAGATACTCAAAATTAAACCTCAATTGTTTAATTCAAGCATTTGCAAAGTGATTTCCAGTTAAGAATTCCTGGCTTTAAGTATATAACAAACTACCACACTCCAGCAAACCCAAGACTCCTCTGGTTTGCTGCCTTGATAATTGCAAGACTGATCTGCGTGGTTTAAAGACTTTTAGACTTCCAAAATACTATACACAAATTATTAATGGCTGAATTGAAAACTAAAGACTTTTAAAATCATTTCAAGACTTTTAAAATCAGCTCAAGACTCTGCAAAAGGTTTTCAAGTCTTCTTAAGAAGCACCCCAAGATTTTCGACAGCTTCTCAAAACTCCTCCGGGCTAATGCAAATCTAACAGATTCGAGATTCAATTTCCCTCAAATTCAAATACCAAGAGCTCTTAAGACCAAGACCCTAAAAGAGTTACGGCTTCATTGGTTGGTCCAAAAACTCTAAAGACTCCTCAAGTTTCCTTAAGACTCGCCAAAATCTTTCCAGATTTTGGCCAAGCGTCGTTTTTTTCTTGTCTTTGGCGTGGAGAAAACGTAAACGAAAACGAAACTTGGCCAACTTGAACTTGGCTCAAATCAGTTGGGACGAGTGGGAATTTCGGTCTCGCCAGATGGGTTCAAAAGTGCAAAGCTTTGCATAAGCACGAAATGCCATCAATAAAAAAAACAAACCCCGAAAAAAACAAAAACGAAACTACACAAACAACAAACAACAGCAAAGCGGTGTCTTGGCATAGGTCAGTGAAGCATGAGGTTGGTTTTTCAGCTAAGAAAAAAACAGAAAAAGCTGAAAAAACACAGAAAAAAAAGCCAACTCGGCCGTGGGCGAAATTCAGTTCGTTTCGTTTTGTTGTTGACCCGCTAAAAAAGCAAAAAAAAACTTTAAGTGGTTGCAGTAAAAGTGGTGTCCAGTGGCTGCAGATGCGCCAAACGAGCAATCAACCAGCGAGTGAGTAGTGGAATACCAACGAGAGCAGGGGGAATGGGGATAGGGGAAGCGGGTGAGCGACTATTAACTGGTTTGGAGGTTCGCGGCTTTAACTTTCACATTGGGCGCGCACGCTTAATTGTGGGCTTTAATCTTGGTTAATTTGCTCCAGTTTTTGATTTGTAACACACGCCAGACGGCACGAACTGATGATTAAGACGACGAGATGCGACGAGAGATGCCTATCATTAAATATGATCATCATTATCGTCATCTTATTCTCGGCTGAACATCATCATGACTCAAACTGTTTATCGTGCTCTGATGCGCTGACTTTTTTCTATTTCTATCTTGGGTACTTTTCAGTTACTTGTTAAGCTCCCTACTCGCTAGTATACACGTTACAGGGTGTTGATTAATTGGCGACATTCGATGCAGTTCATGCATACGCTCTTGTTACCTTATTTACTCTTTATCAGTATCACTTTATGAGTGGCACTTTATGAGAGAACTCGTTACTCGTTACTTTCACTCGCTACTATGATTCTGAAAAAGCATTGCTTCCTATTAACTATCTGCTCTTGTTACCTTATTTATTAGTATGATCTAGTAGCACTTTATGAGAGAACTCATTACTCGTTACTTTCACTCGCTACTATGATTCTGAACAAGCGTTGCTTCCTACTTACTATCTGCTCTTGTTACCTTATTTACTCTTTATCAGTATTAGCTAGTATCACTTTATGACAGTACTAGTTACTCGCTACTTTCACTCGCTACTATGATTCAGAACAAGCATTTCCTTCTAGCAGCTCTGATTATTTGTACATGCTGCCACCACTGGTTGCTTCTACTCGTTGAAGGCACTCGTTGCTTTTACCATTTAGGAGCATTTGTTCTAAGTGACATACTACAAAAACAATCACTAGCATATTCTACATTGCACACATAACTAAGCCACTCAGTTGCTTTAACTAATCCAATATTTTATTTCGTAAGTAAATTACCAAAACCATGTTTGTTGTTCTTAATGTTTGAGCTTTGGCTAGTTCAAGCAAAAACTCGTTAACCAATGACCAAGCCAAGGCCTTTCGAAAACTGTGTCAATTAGAACTCGCTATAAGCACATTGAAGTGAATTCTTGAGCTTCATGGTCTTCATGGTCACTTATACTTGCAACGCTCTAGAAGCCTTGATTTGCTACGTTCATTGAGTTCAAGTGGGTCTTTTGGGTATAGCCGACGAGACTTATGAATTCGTTACTCGTTAGAATTACTGTCTTGGACGAGCACTTAGCTTTAATTTATTATATACAAACATTTATGGACTTGTATTTAGAGTTCAGCGAGTAATATTCACTCGCTGCAGTTACTCGTTAAGTTTTTGGCTCGCTTTGTTTGTTTTAGTTTTTTTGGGGGACTCTCGTTACAATTACTCGCTTGAAGAAATGCTCTATAAATACTTGTATTCAAAACTTTGCTTAAATATTCTAATAAGTGTTTTTAGAGTTTTACAAGTAACGAGTCATTTTTACTCGCTGCAATTTCTCGTTAAGTTTTAGCTGTCTTTATTTGTTTTATGTTTTTTGGGAGACACTTCTAAGAAGTTATTTTCAAGCTCTACAAGTAAAGAGTAATTTTTACTCGCTGCATTAACTCTTTAGCACATTAAGCTCCCGTGTTGAGGTAGGGTACTTAACGTATTGCGCTGGCCCAACTTCACACGCTGTCGCTAATCATGGGAATGGGCATGGAAATGGGAATTCGAAATTGGGAAATCGAGAATGATAATGACGATGACGACAACGATCATGATGATGATGGTGATGGTGATGTGTATGGAGGTGAGTGTGTGCAAGCAAGTTAACTGCTTATTGCGGATCAAGATATTTAATGATGAAACATAATGATGTTGTTGTTGTTGTAGTTGTTGTCGCACTGATGCCGATGACAACTTGCAGCTTGTGGCATTCCCACAGCCATTCCCAGCCGATTGTCTTTCCTTTTTCGTGTGTGTGTGTGTGTGTATGTTGTTGTGTGTGTGTGCCAGTTTCACAAGCGTTTTGGGTGAAACTCGGCCGTCTTAAGTTCAGCTTCCCCTCCACCTCCCCCTTTCACAACACTTGGCCTGAGATCAGCGTGTAATCAACTTAAGTATCTGTAACTTCATTTGCATTAACTGCTCAGGCCTTGCAATTTGCATCACTTAAGATTTTTTAATATTTCTTAACTAGTCCAAGCATTTAACTTGGCTAACAAGCACTTAAAACACGTTCATAGTTTAAATCTATTCTTTTAACCAACTAATTGCAATTATAATTAAATATTTGCCATTAGATTTACTTTACTAACCCGTCACTTTGTCGGTCAGTTTCACTTTTACAAAAAAAAAATTCAACGAATAACCGAAAACAGAAAAAAATAGACGAAATACAAGACAGACACGAAAGACGACAATAACCGCCGCAAAGCTGTTTAAAAGCTTATCCGCATGCGCGTTCTGGCAAAGCTCGCAAACCGTTCGCTGCCGCGCAAAGTCAGCAACTGATCGATGAAGCTTCAAGTGCTGCCCAAACGCCAAAGCCGAAACCGAAGCCGAAGTGGAAGTCGAAGTTACCGAAGTTGCCGAAGTTGCGACGCAGCGTTGGCGACAACAAAACGATGTGACGCGACGACGAAAATGTGTCAAAAGCAAAAGCTGCGCTTCAATAGACACAGACCAACAAGTGCTGCATGTTTTGGCAGCGTTGTCATTGTGTGCGTGTGTCAGCTTTGTTTTGAATTGCTATACGTGAGTTTTGTATGGGTGCGTGTGTGTGTGGGAGACATGCAGTGCAGTTCTGCTGCTGCGTCTGCGTCTGCGTCGACGTCAACGCTTGAATAGACACAGAGCGACCAGAAGCAACTGCTGCATGTTTTGGCAGCATTGTCATTGTGTGCGTGTGTCTGCGTTGTTTTGAATTGCCGTACACGTGAGTGTAAGTGTGTGTGTGTGAGTGTGTATGGGCGGCTTGGAGTGCATTAGAAATACAGTTTTGCTACTGCGCCTACGTCAACCTTTGTATCACGACTTCACCTCTGCTGTACGTCTCGTTTGGCGCCCAAGTGAAAACACTTGAAACAACTTTTACAATGTCGCTGAAAGAAAAGTGACAGTGGGCCAAATGGTGAAAAGTAATTAAAAAATGCTTTTAAACTATTTTGAAAGACAACTGCAAAACCAATCACGATTTCAGTCTACCACAACTCCAACTCGGTGTAAATAAAGGGTCATTAAAGCTCATTTGTGACATTTGTGTTCATTTCGAATTTAGCCGGAAAATCACATAGTTAGTTTTAGCTATGCTTTAATTTAATTAAGTTTTTTAATAAGCAAATCTTTAAGTTGCACTATTTGAGTTTCATATAAGGAAGGAATTGTTTGTCAAAGTTTAATTAAGTATTAAAAGGGGATTTACGAGCGTTTTTCCTAAAATTTTGTGCTTATTAAAATTTAAGAGTTCCTCAAGTTTTTTATATGGATATATTTATATATGTACATATTCTTGATTAACGTCAGGTTACTTTTTTAAGCACCACAGTTTCATATGCTATTGTGTGTAGACCCTGTATTAAACAGTAGACCCTGTACTTAATAGTTGACCCTGTACTTAACAGTACACCCTGTACTTAATAGTAGACACGGACTTAATAGTAGACCCTGTATTTAATAGAAGACCCTGTACTTAACAGTAGACCCTGTACTTAATAGTAGACCCTGTACTGAACAGTAGACCCTGTACTTAACAGTAGACCATGTGCTTAATAGTACACCCTGTACTTAACAGTACACCCTGTACTTAATAGTAGACACGGACTTAATAGTGGACCCTGTACTTAATAGTAGACCCTGTACTTAATAGTAGACCCTGTACTTAACAGTAGACCCTGTACATAGCAGTAGACCCTGTACTTAACAGTAGACCCTGTACATAGCAGTAGACCCTGTACTTAATGGTAGACCCTGTATTTAATAGTAGACCCTGTACTTAATAATAGACCCTGTACTTAATAGTAGGCCCTGTAGACCCTTGCCACGCATCACAGCAAAAAAAAAACCATAAAAACTTGCCAGATCATATACATCTATTATCAGATTTAAGGAAAGATTAGAGAAAAATGTGTTTTGGGCATAACAATATTTTGGTTTCAAACAACTTTATGAGTTAGGTACTGGGTCACTTTTAGTCAGCTAACTCTACAGCAAAAACCGTTTCACTTACCAAACAAAATGATGCAATACAATACACCTCTTTTTATATAATTTTTAAAGTTTTTTATTTTTAAGATTTCTGCTTAGGCATTTGAACAGAGAATGCCAATGCCAAATGTAGCTACATTATAATTTAGGCATACACTACGTAGTATTAATCTCCCTATATAGTAAGTATATGGTAGTGGTAGTACTAACATACAAACATATATTCGTAGCTATCGTTAGTTTATGTTTTTATTGTAGTATAAACTTGGCTTACTTATGTTTGTAGTTTCTATTTACTTTTTTTTCTCTATTTTTCTTCTTTTTTTAAACTTATGAATAAGAGGCATGTTTGAAACATGGATTACGATTACGATTACGAAGAGTCAATTAATTTGGAAGCTGGAAGCGTTAAAACCCAAAATAAAAATCTGAAGGTTTTAACAAACTGGTCAATCGTTATGGATGGTTTAACATGCTTAAACATATGTACATTTTATCAGACGGGAGTTGCCAGGAAAGGGAGTGGAAAGGGTGAGGGGCTGGAGCAGGGTGTGGTTAATGTGATTACTCGTATTTGCCGTGCAGCTAATGCGATTTACGTATCATGTCTCATTATACAATTTACAAACACTACAAATCAGTTATGTTTGCTTTAAGGTTAACAAACAAAACGATAAAAAATTAAAATCCCTTGACAAACTAATTGTAGTTACATACATTGCGATTTTTTTTTTTTTTTACTAAATATTCATTTGCTGAGTTATGCCATTTCCCATTTTATAGTACAATGAGTAGCAACATTATTCCACATTGCAGTTGGTACTAAATCTTCAAACATTTGTGCTACAAATTGTTAATCAAACGATTTAACAACAGTTCGTGCCTAAAAATTATTGAACAACAATTTAAGTAATATTTTCATACAATTGATTATCAGTTTATGTTTTTGTTTAGCAAATACACATATATATATACTTTAGAATCTATGTACATAAAGTATATCTATGCGCATTTAATAATCACATTATTTATTCGTATTTTAGAATTAAAATATGAACGGTTATTGGACTTAACCAACAACAAGTAGGTGTGTGTGTGTGTGTTTGTGTGTGTGTGTGTTTAAGGAAAATCTTTAGTGCAAACATTAATTTAAAATTCTTGATTAAAAAATTTAAAAGTTTTCTTTGAATAAATAAAGTTTTACAATTGGTGTTAGTTGAGTATATTAGTAAACAAAGATCATTACAAGAGGCTATAACAGAACGGAGAGAGTGTTACAAATTTGTTGCTGTTTTTTGTTTGCGACATAAAGACGTGAACCATATTTCGTTTATACATATATTAAAACAAAAGAATTAGAATTAAATAAAATATAGATCAAGATATTACACGTAAGCCGCGAGTGGGGCGCCCAACGTAAGCCAATTGAATTGTATATAGTTTTTCCTTCTTTTTTTGTTACTGGTTTCTGTTGCAGTTGTTGTCATGGCGATTTGGTTAAATTTCCCATTTTGTTGCTGCTCCGTTTTGCCAAAGTTGATTTGCGCTTTAAGCCAAGTTTTATGTTATAGCTGAGAGTGTTTTGAGAATGTTTGTGTATGTGTGTGTGTGTTGAGTGTGTGTGTATTGCAACACCTAAGCAATGATTTATTGCTTTTTGGTCCGCTTGTTTCAATTGTTACTTGTCCCGGTTGTATAGGAACCCGACGGTTCAGATGTGTGCGATTTGCTGTTCATGCTGAAAAACTTGCTCTTCACTTGGTCAATGGTAAAGTCCTCCTCAATTGCCGGGTAGCTGGACTTCTATAGTAACATAAAGTAAACATAATTAATGTCAAATTCAATTAAATTGCAAATTTTTAGTTACTTACATTTTGTGTTAAGTTCTGACCACGTTGCAGTTGCCAGTTTTCCAGAATGTGAGCGTAGCGCAAATACTTTTCAAATTCATGGAGCGTCTCATAGACATGACACAGTCCCAGATAATCATACTCCAGACCCGAGTAAGTAGCTCCAAACAAACGCAGACCTAGTTAATGTTTTTAAATATTATTAATTGAAGTGGCAAATAAAAGTTTCTAGTTGTTACTTATGTCAATGCTGCGCAGATAGAGATCCTCCGCCTGTCGAAACTTTTTCATTTGATAGTTGTAGAGCGAGGCGAGATGACCGATGGATAAACCGACCTCATAGTCATAGGGTCCAAGTAGATCGGTTTTAATCTTGATTGCCTTTTGATGCATACGCTCGGCTTCGTCGAAACGATTCATTGTTTGATATAAACGCCCCAGATTTCCATAATGTTTGGCTGTTTGCACATTCACCTCACCGAATACCTCCAGTGACAATTGCAGTGCAAAATTGTGCAACTCCTCGGATTGCAGCAACAGTCCCTCCTCATCCATGCCATCGGCTATCTTATCCAATGCAATCTCCTCCAGCAGCAGTGCCTTAACACGTTTAGCAGATGCCAACATCAAATGATTGCTCGGCACCAGATTCTTCATAATGTTAACCGCCTTATCGACATGATCCTGGGCCCAACTAAAGTCCCCAGTGCTATATTCATGCACATAGTAGGCATAGGACAAATCCTCATGTGCAATCGCCACGTGAAAATTCATGTTCCCAAAGATGCCACGACGCACAGCCAATGCTTCCTTGTAAACGTTGACGCATTGAAGCACCGAGTCCACGTTAAGCAAAAAGAAGCCATAATCCAGCAGTGCATCACCATACTTCTGATGGGTTGGACCAAAGTGTTCACTGCAAACGAAGAGTGAAAAGGAAAGAGAACATGAAATATGAATTAGAAGGAGAGGGAAGTTATGTACTAACTCCATATTATATATAAATTAAATACAAATTCTTAGAGAGCTAGTAGCAACACTTGAAATGTCTGCTCGCTACATTTTATATACAATTTGTCTAGCTTTTAAAAATCTTATTAAAATCAACAGTAACTTAGGGGGTTTCTTTTAACTTATTGACAAAATTTGTTAACTAGTTATAGGAAACAGTTCTTTCAACATAACTCAAGGCCAGTTTTACCAATTACACATTACTTGTAGAGTAGAATAGTAAACTGCGATGGAAACCTTCAAAGTATTCTAATACAATACGAATTAAAACAGAGAGTAGAATCATACAACATTGGTGAGTAAGAGCTATGATTAAAAGGTTAACAAATATTTTAGCTACTATTTTATATGCTTTAAAAAAAAAAACTAGCTTGTTACTTTCATTCCCATTACGACTCATACACTTTTGTTTTTAATGAGCTTATTAAATTATGAATCGAAAGCAATTTTTAAATTAACTTTGCGGTTAAAGCATGAAAAATTTGTACAAATTTACAAAATTAGATTCTTGCAAAGGGAACTCATATGTTGATATGAGAGATAAAACAGTTGTACAGTTAATAAACTAATAAATCACAGAATTATTGAAAGTAAGACGGAACGCTTACTGAACAGGTAAATTGATATAAAGTAAAACTTAGATATACTTGTAAAAAGGACACAAATTGATATAGGAATTGACAGAAGCATAAGATTTGGTTTAACGATCTGATCTAAGGAGTACAGTGAAAGCTTTCTTGGCCCAAGGGAGATGTACGTTTAAGCAAACGGATTTTGTATGAAAATCATGTTCAAATTCGTCCGGTTGTGAGAGCTGTCCCCCTGAGGGAGCTGTCCACCAGTAGAGCTTTCACTGTATATATAATCCCTGTTCACAAGATGGTTTTATAAATATTGTGCTATCTTTTCCCACAACCAGTATTTACCGAGCACGTCGCACTGCCTGACAGATGAGTAAATTGGCGCGTGCAAAATCCCTTTTGACCACACAAGCCTTGGCCGCCTGACGTAGCACATCAATGGCAACTCTACGGAAATTGGAAATAATAATATAACATTAGGATATTGTATGAGATAGGGAAAGGTAATGCACTGCACCGTGAGGGAGCTGTCATGCCCAAGTGGTCCATAGCCTGCAGACTCCAAATGTGACTGTTGTTGTACTCGTTGCGAGCGAAATACATGGACGAGATTTGTGTGTAAACCATTGCAATCAATGAACTTGGCACCTTATCGTTGATCATGGGTATCAGTTCCATAAGCTCAGCGAATGTTTGTTGTGCCAATTTGAAATTGCAATGTGATGATTCCGCATAAAGTAAGCTGTAAAATAAGTGAAACAAATTAATATTTCAACTAAAATGAAATTAGTTAGCACTTTGCTACGCACCGCTGCAGGCAATCAAGACGCGTGATTAGCGCATTTTTGTAGGGCTGCATGAGCTTCAGTCTTTCGTTAAGGGACGACAGCACCGAGATGCTTTCTTGCATTGAACCGGCCTCGGACAGAAAGCTACCCAGTCGCATTCCCAAATCAATGGCACGCATATCGTCAGCAGTCAGCGATTCCATATCCTCCGTAACAACATCTAGCAATGAAATAACATCTGTTGCGCTCTTTGCCGTCTTGTCCTCACAGCTGATATTGTGTTTGCTGTTGCTGCCACTGCTGCAATCAATGCCAATGATCTGTTCAGTAGCCAACTCCTTTTCGGCCAATTGATCAGCCTCTGCAGTCTGTTCGCATGCGCTTTCGTTGTCCGCTTTTGGCAGTGAGTAGCTTGCTACATACGTGTCGCTTAGACGACGCGGCAGCTCCTTGTTGCTGGACATCAGGGAGGCCACAATGCGCAGCAGTTGACTGCGTGCCGATGTGTGGCGCAAGAGGCCTCTGAAGACATCCAAGTTGGAGAGCTCCTCGAAGAGCGTGTCCTTCAGCTCCTCGCGCTTTGACATCTGCAAAGTAAGTAGAATACGATATAAACAATTGTATGTGCAAACATAGCTTAAAGCTTTTTAAAGCTCATTAAAGCTAGAGCATTTTAAGTTGTATCTTATTTAGAGCATGTAGTTAGACAGGTGTTGCTCAATTATGTAAAGTTTATAGATGTATGCACTACAATTTATTTAAACAAAGCTTATTTATGGCACGTTTAAATAAAAAAGAGTAAGTCGAGCTTTTGAATTAAAGCTCATACATATACAGTGTTGGTAACTCAAAACTCTTTTGCTGTTTAGGTATCAAATTTGATAGTCTGAGCTGCACAAGCATTGAAACTGTAACAAATAAACAACAGACTGTAACTGTAATAATGTTTATAGAAATCCAGCTGTGTAGAAAAATAATGTAATCTTTGCAAGTACTTTAATCCAACTCGAAAAGTGCATGCACTTTGGTTTAAGATTCAAATTAACACATGTTACAGACAAATTCAATTGGTTAAATGTTGAGCACTTTCTGTGCTTCTCAACACTTGCTGCTTCCATTACTAGTCTAATCAAGCCATAGATTTAAGCTGAGACCATTTTCTAACAGCCACGCATTTTAACAGTTGTACAACACACATCTTGGCAGTTTTATAACACTTGCACTTTGAAGGATTCAGCCCTCCCTGACCTGACAAGTTCAATGGCTCTACAGCAAGTCGAAGGGCGTAAGAGCGTCATATTTAGTCAACGGCAACAACAACGATAATGACTAGCAGAAGAAGAAGAAGTAGAAGGGGAGGAGAACGAACAGAACTATAAAGCACACAGATCAACAGCATCATCAGCTGCAGCTTCATTGTTGTCGCAGTTTATAATTTATTATTGTAATTGCAACGCCATTATGACAATCTCGTATGCAAGCCGTGTGCGTGTGCGTGTGTGTGTGTGTGTGTGTGTGAGAGAGTGGGCATGTGTGCGTGTGGGTGAGTGTGTTTGGATAATCTATTGATGTTTCTTTTTGTCGAAGTTCAAATGCCCTTACGTCGTACGCTACGTACGTATAGTGAGTATTTTTATAATTCGGTATCTATATTATCCAAGATACAGTGAATAAACAAATGAGCTATATTAAAAAGATATGATATCAACAATGATATTACGAAAATATGTATAGACAACAACAATGCCATGCGGTTTCAGACCCCCTTTCAAATACAAACAAAACTTGAAGTTGGCTGCGTGTGTGTGTGTGTTTGTGTGTATGCGTGTGTAGCAGCTATGTACCAGAAGCTTCTATGTGGTACACAGTTAAAAGTTTCGTTTTGTTTTTATTTGAAAGCTCAGATTCCGTTAGTTGTAAATCAAAACAATAGCAAATTATTGTCCTGGCGTCGAGTTGCGCAAAAGATAAGAAATAAAAGTTAAAAACAGAAATGCGATAAAACGTAACAAGCACACACACACACACACGAGAGCGCTGTCAAATGCTTAAGTGTATGTGTGGGCATTGAAGTCGCAGCTGATTTTGCATGTGTGTGTGTGTGCGCGTGTTTTCACTTTTTTCGCTCTTTTGATTCGCTGCTCACAGAAGAAGTTGTTTTGCTCGCATGTGTATGTGTGTGTGTGCGCACAAGTGCGTATGTGTAGATTCTATAGAATAGGAATATAAAAAAAAGAGGCTCACCAGCTCATAGACATCGATGAGCAGATTGCAAGGCAGCTCTGGCAACTTGCTGATGCGCTCCAAAGTGGGCACTTTAAGGTTCAGGCCATTGACAACGCCAATCAACGACAGATCATACAAAGCTTCGGGGCTGTTGTTGTTGTTTTGACCGGAGGCCGATGACATTAAGGCCAATAGCTGCTGTTGAGCAGCCATTTTGCGCTTCTTATTTTTCTGCTTCTTCCTGCTCTTCTTGCTGTTGCTGTTGTTTTTTTTTGTTCTGTTTTTCTGCGCTCTGTTTTAATAATATTATTATAGTTGTTGCTCCTGTTGTTGGTGGTATTATTATAGTTGGAGCTCCCTTATTGCAATAATTGCGGCTGCAGGAAAAACTTGCTTTACACTATGCAGCCTGGGTGCGGGGAATTGAAATCTGCAACAAGTTTTTATTGCGTTCGATTAGAAAGGCGCCGAAGCATATTAAAACAAAAGACAACAGAAAAAAAATTAAAATGGGAAAAAAATTATGTGCTGGAATTTTCTCCACTTGCCACACGTGCGTTTGGTTAGAATTATTACTGTCAATTGGTTGCAATGTCACCAACTTCACCTTCACCATTAACACTAACACACACACGCACACTCGCATACACATGCATATACACAATAGTTATCGAAAACCAACACTTGCACTAACTTCACTTTCTTTTCAAATTTATATTCTTCGTTTTATTTCACTCCTTTCCCTGTGCATTCCCTTCTATTGATATTTTGTTATTGCGCTCTGCGTCCAGCAGTTGCTGGCTGCTGCCACTGCTACTACTGGTAATTTCACTGCTCTGCCGCTGTTGTTTGCGACGAGTTCCTCTTTGTTACTCACGCACATGCACACACACATTACACATACAATCGCACGCTCAAAGGCAGTCACAACTTGATGGGCTTTTTTTTACATTTTGTGAATTTGTTTCTAGTTTGTATTGTATTTGTTGCCGTTCGCAATTTGGTGTCCACATTAAAAAAAGAACTTACACAATATCGTATGCATTTAATTGATGTTAGAGTTACGAAATTGCACGACTAATCTGCCCACTGGCTGCTGTAAGATTACGATCGAATGAGCGTAATTTTTTGCTTCGATTTTATGCCAAAAAAATTATTATTTGTCTTGGGATTAGAGCTGTATAACTATCGATTGCAAAGTCGATATATGGATTATTAGTTCGATTATCGATAGTGACAGTGTTGTGCAATTGTTTCATCGTTAAAACAAGGCATAGATGGCGGATCTCTGTGTCTTTTGCTACACAGCGTTGCATTTGCCGATAATGACAGTCGTGACATTAATGCGTTAACAGACTCCATTTTGCGCAATATTAGCGGTTTGATTTAAAAATTCAAATTGAATGCCGTTATGATGACAATCGTGACATTAATGCGTGAACAGACTCCATTTTGCGCAATATTAGCGGTTTGATTTAAAAATTCAAATTGAATGCCGTTATGTATGTGTGATATTTATTATTGAAAAATTACTTGACAATTTTGTAATGTTACTGAATGTTGTTAATGGATCAACGCAAATCAAAGGCCAGTTTAACTTGATTTTAAAATAGGTCAAATGCATCATCTTCGACCTCGACGAGCCCAAAATCGTTGGTACTGCCAAACATCCACCAATGTCGCAATATATTGCGTATGAGCAGGAAACGTGTCGTCACAAACTCAAAGAAATGAAAGAATAGCGCACTGGATGTTAGCAATGCACAGGATGCAACAAATACCTCCTGTACCGTTAGCTGCTCGGTGCTGCCCTGATTCAAATTGTCCATGCAATGCAAGACCTGTACACAAGTTAAGAATCGCAAATAAGCCTCGATTGTGACAAACGGTATTCGATAACACACTGATCGCGTACACTCGCTCACCTGCTGCAATATAACATGGGCGAGGGGCATTAGCGAGGCACTAAACAGTACATGCTTCACAATCATGCCACAGCAACGACCGCAGCAGAAGGCGCGCAACATTTGCTTAAAGCTCGCCCGATCCGATGTGATATTGTATGGTGCATGACAGATCTCACATCGATTATCGCGTTTATGCATTATCCAGCGTTTCAAGCACTTCATATGTATGTAGCCCTGGGAATGAAAGAAGAATCAAAGTGTTCATTATATTAGCAGTACTCTAGATAATGGGATGATGTAGGAGAAAGACCGTGAACTCGTGTGATTACATATCAGCTATCGACCAATCGTTCCTATGGGTACTATATAAGACAGTGGTGCGTTTTGGTTAATCTAAAGCTTATAGTTTTATGTACCCTAGGTTGGGACCGAACGATTATATCGTGGAAAACATCTTTTAAGTATAGTGCAGGGTTTTATAATCCCTGAGTGAGTTTGCTTCAGATCGGACGACTATATTTTATAGCTCTCATAGGTCAAATCGGTGGAAAACGTAACTTTTTTGCTATAAATAAATCTTACAAGAACTCATATTGACTACTCCAGCGTACTGTAAGGGGGTCTGGGATTTTAAGGGTGACCATGATATCGTGGAAAATCTCATTTTAGTATAGTGCATGATTTTATAATCCCTGAGTGAGTATGCTTCAGATCGGACGACTATATCTTATAGCTCTCATAGGTCGAATCGGTGGAAAACGTAACTTTTTTGCTATAAATAAATCTTACAAGAACTCATATTGACTACTCCAGTGTACTGTAATGGGGTCTGGGATTTTAAGGGTGACCATGAAATCATGGAAAATAGGTCAAATCGGTCGACAACGCAACTTTTCTGTTAAAAATGTATTAATCTTATACGATCTACTACTTCAGTGTACTGCGCATTTTGGGCTGACCATCATAGTGACCCCTCTACTAGTCCGAGACCCTTCCCTGGCACTTACCACACTGCCTATGCATTTGCAAGGACAGTTGACGACCTCCATGTCCTGACGGTTCCATAGGCAGATACGACACGAGTGGCCAAACTCATTGGCCGAGTGTACGCTGTCCTGTGCCGATTGTCCGGAGTGTCCGCCGCTAGTCGTTGGCAATGCGTGTCCCAGCTGTGTGGCAGCAAGTGGACAACTGCCTCCGTTGCTGCAACCAGCTGTGTCACTGTCACAAGTGTTGCTTGTATCATTTTGCTGTTGCTGCTGTTGCGGCTGTTGCTGCTGCTGCTGTTGTTGCTGTTGCTGCTGCAGCATTGTCGTGCTGCTAGTAACAACACTCTGCAATAATCTTAGGGCTGTTGCCTCCGATATCTGCTGCGGTTGCTCCTGCTGTTGTGCCATTTTTCTATGCTCGACAGATAACCAAAGATTTAGCCAACTTTCTTGTCCGTATTGATGGTCAACTCTAATGCCAATGTTGTTGGTGTATGCGCGTAACTAACTAAATTTTGATGTACGAATTTTACACGGAATTTTGTTTGGACATTTTACACAAAACTAAACGTTCGACTTTCACAGCATGTCTGAATAATCTGTATAATCAAACGATATGGTCAAAAAAACAGTTAACACCACAGCTTACTATGATGTTTATTTAATTTTTGAATGGGGTACAGAGTGAAAAGTGCGTGACAGGCCAAAATGAAGTTCTCTAGCTCCAAAAGTAAATATATTCTTGATCTGTATCCTAATCTGAGTCAATATAACTAATGTTACTCATCTAACTGAAAGCAACTCAACGCTGATTAGAGTTGGAAGCACCAAAATTTAACACAGCGAATTTATGACAGTATTTGTAAGCTCAGAGTCTGCAGAGTAAATGGGCTTATAGAGTGTACCAATTTAAACGGATTCTGTAAATTTCATCAAAATTGGCCCATAAACACACAAGTTATGCCCTTTCTAAGCTAAACAGTTTTAGTCCATGTTGAACTTTTAAATAAATGTTATTTAACATACCATGTTATGTACACATAATGTAATGCTAACTCTTAACACTGCCGAGTGTGGCGCTGTTATTAGCGTTGCGGCGCTTGTCTCTGCAAATAAAGGATAATTTCCCGGTTCGCTGGCCGTTTTTAAACAAATATATTTTAAAATCCCTCTTTGCAGTAAATAAAACACACAATTCGTTTTCAATGTTAATATTAGCTGTAAATACATTTTTATTTTGATATATCGCATGTCGCTTGCCGCTGCTGCGAGTTAGTAATTTGCTCGTAATTTCGCTCGCTTTATGAGTTCTACACAACAACACATATATTCACACACACAGACACGTGTGTGTATATTTGCATGTGTGCACATGTGCTGCATTCGAACTCAGCGCGGTGTTAGTAATTATTTGCTCCTTGCAATTGTTGTTCTTGTTTTTTCTTCCATTTTCTTTTCTTCTTTTCTTTATATTTAAAAATATGACAAAAAAAATCAACAATTATTGCATAGTTCTTTTTAAGTTCAATAACAAATAATAATATAATAATAATAGTAATAGAATTTAAAAAAAAAATAGAAATAATAATATAATGATAATAATAAACAAACACAAAAAACGTACAAATGTTCTTCTTCTTGCTGTTCAATTAGACGAGCCTGCCATTTGTGGTTATGTGCATGTATGTGCACACACATAAGCATGCATGTGTATAGGTTATAAGATCAACACTTACATATGTATGTACATACACATATGCGAATTATATAGTTAATGTATCGTATAGGTTGCGTGTGTTTCAACTCAAAATGCCAAAAGTGTCAAATGGGTTTCTTATCTTTCTTTTCTTCGGATAGACTGGCTTATTATTTAATGAATAGATGTGTAGTTGTTGTTGTTGTTCTCGTGGCCCACCAATTACTGTTGTTGTTCTTAATTTTCTTCTTTTTTTGGATGCTGCTTACTGGCAATTGCGAAAACGGCGATAGATGCTCTGCACGTAGACAAAGACGCACTTCCAATCGGGTCGACTCATCTCCACCATGTCTTCCACATCCAGTAACGGTGCAATTCCAGCTTTCTCACTGTCGATGGACAACACACAATTTTAAATTAGTAAAATCGAGCTACATACGTACTCAATAATCGATGGTTGTTTAAACAAGTATCGATGTTGTTATCGACATGCATTCAGAGTATGCAACATTGATACCTGTGATATATCGATACCCGTTCAAATACAGTACTCACTCAGCAACGGTGAAGGCCAGCTCGAAATTGTGTCGGCGCGTTTGTTTGGTTAGTGTACTATATTCAAATGCATCTGGCAAGAAATGATGGATCAGCGCACAAAAGGCCAAGCCGTCTGACCAGCTCGAGCTAAAGTTGCTTATTTGGACGTTCTGCGAATTACATTAACATTGTTTGTGATCAGTACATTCGCGGTGCTATACAAGGAGGGAGGTGCGGATGAGGGCTTGGATATAACGGCACAGCGCAATTAATTTTGTGTTTATTTTATTTTTTTTTTATATGTTTTTCTTTTTGGTTTATTTTGAGCAAGTACTGCGGCAGCGGCTATTAAGCGATATTTAATTGTTGCAGTTTAAATCCAGCCCCAAAAGCAACAGTCGAAGCAAATGGCAACAACGATAACAACAGTAATAAAAGCGGTAAACATGTGTATGTATGTAAAGTAATAATTGCACTTTTGTGCTGTTTTTTTTCCATTCTTCACATTATCTTCTGTTTCTTCTTCTTCAACTTCTGCGTTTCCGTTAGGATGTTAAGCCAATGCTGCATTGCGTGCGTTTGTATGCGAGTGTGTGTTCGTGTATGTGTGTATGCGTGTGTGTTCGTGTATATATGTGTGTGTGTGTGTGGATGAGTTGCTCAAAAGCTCAGCCAAAGGTTAGAAGAACCACAAGATGAGATAATCAACAAGGTGACGCATTCTTTTCATCTCTCTCTTTTATTGCACTACAAAGAGAGTAACAAAGAAAGTTCTATGCTCTCTTCGCTCCAGACTGTGGTACATGAATGCGTCACCTTCTTTATAATTTCACCAAAGGTTAGGCGATGTTTTAGTTTTTGTTTGCTTTGTTTTTTTTTTCTTTTGTTATTTTTTGTTGTTGGGCCTAAGCGTTAGATTTTGTTAAAAAAAAAATGTTATATAATACGAACGACAGTAAAATTCAAAAAACAAATCAAGTCAAAAATCAAAATGTATAAAAATTTAAGTGAAGGAACATAACAAATATAACGGTCTATGGCTGTGGCTTTGCGTTTGCGGTATTTTTTTTTTTTTTTTTTTGTTTATTTGTGGTAATTTTTGTTTGTTTTGGTATTTTTTAGGTTTTGGATACCTCATATTCCTGCGTTTTGTGCTGACACCACTGTAGAAGCTGATCCTTGACAGTGGCGGCGCGAGCATTTAATGCCGGATCGGTAAATTTGAACAACGGTTGTGCTGAACCGCCGGGGGTCGTGGGTGTGCTTGTTGTTGGAGATGATCTGAACAAAATGATTCAAGGTTGGAGGGGCAGACGTTTTAGCGAAACTCACACAAACAATTTTTGTTTTGTTTTTTTTTTCTTACTTATTTTGATTTTTTATAATACATAAATATTTGTTGTACTTATGTATGTTAAATTGGGTGTTTGTTTAGCTCGTGTAGGTGTGACTGTATGGCTGTGTGTGTGTGAGTGTGTGTATGTGTGTTAGCAGGAAACAACAACAAATATTTGTAACTTATAACATAAAATAAGTAAAAGTCGTCTACAACTAACTTAGTTGCTCGGTGTCTTTAACTAAATTCGTTTGTTGTTGTTGCTGTTTAATATATTTGGTTTTTGGGAGAGACGACAGGTGCGTAAGGAAGTGAGAGAAGAGAGCAAGAGAGAGGGCCCAAAAGAGCAAGACAAAAGAGCTAGAACAAAAGACAATGTACAAAATTTACCCTAAAAGCATTTAAAAATATATAATCCTAAGACACAAGAAGACTGGACATTTTATTGCCGATCACCAACACCACAGAATGGCAGTCAATAAGGCGAAATTTGTGTGTGTGTGTGTGAGTATGTCGTTGTATACGTAAGTACATGTTGAAGTGTATGTGCGTGTGTGTGTGTTTATGTTTTTGTTGGTGTTTGTATGGGAGCCTGCACCAAGTGAGAGTATGTGTTTGTGCAAAAGGAATGCAAAGAAAATGGCGTTAAAGTAAGTGTGACCAGAGCGGTCATTTGTACCGGCGTTGCCAGATCGGTGAGTGCCGTTGTGTTTCTCTACGATTACTGCACATTTTTTTTGCTTGCCTTTTGGCAACACGTGTGCGTTTTCTACCAATGCTATAACTATGTCTTTTTTTCCTTTTTTTTGTATAAATATGTATTTTTTTCGGTACTATTGTTACTTACTTTTGAGCCTGCTGCTGGGCTGCTGCCTTGTCAAGCTGCTTAAATTTGGCCAGCGGCGAAATGTTTTTGGGGGCAGCGCTGCCGCTCACAGTGCGTGTGGTAACTAAAATGAATTTAAACTTTAGTTTATTTAAATATTTATATTGTAATGGAAACGCACCTTTTGTTGTTGTTGTGGTAACAACTGCGCCGCCATCCTTCGACTTGGTCTCGGTGCGTTCACTGGTCGTTGAGCTTTGTTGCTTGTGTTGTGCTGCATGAAGAAATTATTTAGACGAATTTTTTTTTTTTTTTGTCAAAAAAGTGGGGGAAGAAAAAAAGAAGCAATAATTACAATAATTAGTCATCTCAACTAGTCATGCAGTTCAAAATCAATTCAACAATATATATATAAACATCTCATTATGATCAGTTCAATAAAAGTTAGTGAGAGTGTGAAAAAAGTCTATGTATGTACATAAATTAGAAAGGTTATTGGTATTATTTGTATTACTTTGTTTGTATCTTGACTGGTACTAAACTACAGCAGGCAACTAATTTTTAATACACGGAAATTACAAACTTAATTCATGTGAATATACAAAATTAAGTTGATTATTTAAATTGTCAGCGCAACGATTTGGTAAACGGTACACGCGCAGTCTGGCAACGCTGCACTGCCGCGTGCAGCCGAAACACTTGAAAAAATCGCACTCAAGTTGGAAAATAATTAAAAAAAAAAAAACAGTTAGAAATAAATAAATAAATAGTGATGAGAAAAAAATAACGAAATGTGACCGCTGTTGGTGGATGCGGTGCTGCTGGGCGATTTGGTGGTTGGTGTCTGTGACGCTGGTGGTGCTGGTGGTGCAACTAGAACTACAACTACTTAAGGCTACTAAAGTACTCATGCACAAAAAGTTATTTTAAAAAAACGGAATACACAAAAAACGTTGACAACATGCGAGTAAAAAAGTTTGGCGTAGATAGCGACGATTCAGCGCCAGCACAGCAAACTGCAGCTGAGCTTTTTTTTAAAATAATCAAAAAAAATTAGAGAGAGACGGGGCTAGGGGTATGTACAAAAAGACTGAGACAAAGAAAGAGAGAGAGAGAGAGAAAGACGGAGACAAAAACAGTCCAAACGGTACGGGAGGGACAACATGGGATTGGAATTTTAGTGTGTGTAATGTTTTTTTTATTTTCTTTTATATTCATTTTATTTATTTATGTAGTTTTTAATTTTTTATATTTTTATATATATATTTTTGAAGTTTTTTGTTTGTTTTTGCTGGACCAACCAACCAATCAACCAGCCAACGTAACGGTAACATAACGAAATGAAACGGAAACGGAAACAGAAACGTAAACGTAAACGATAAAAAATATAACGTTAAAAGCGCCAACTAAACTAAACTTTATACAGTCTTTCGGGGAGCACTGATTAGGGGCAGGAGAGCAGGGGCAGGCACAAAAAATGTTCAATAATATATGTGTGTATATTAAACAAAAGATAACAATTATACGAATATAAATGTATATAAAAAAAGATATGTGAATAAATATATATAAAAATAAGTAAAAAGTATTTAAGGTATGTATGCAGTTAGGCCGGGCGGGCGTTGGTAGCAATGGTAGTACATGGAACGCGCTAATTAAACAAGGTGGCAACGCTGTTTATATTTATTTATTTTTTTTGTTTTTTTTTACAATTTCGTGTGAAGTTTTGTATTTTCTCACTCACAAAGTTTGTGGTATCAAGTGCTTCTTCTTGCTGCCGTTTAAATTATTGCAAAATGGAAATTTCTTTCTCTTTTTATTTTCTGTGGTTTAACAATAAATTTGTCAGCAGTTGTTGTTGTTGTTGTTTCTGGCATCCTGCGGTTGGAGCAGCGCAGCAAACTCGGCAGTGTGTGTGTGTGTTTGGGTGTAAGTGTGTGTAAGTGTTTTTTTTTTTTATTTTTGTTTAGAAAAGAAAAATGAAATCCCCTTTATGTGGTCCCTCCATGAAAATGTTTGCGCAAGACTCGTCCAAATTGAGCGCAACAGAAGCAAATTGAGATAACGAAACGAAACGGAACGAATGAAATTGAAACGTTTCGTGTTGACTAGAAAGTTTCTTGGGGTTTGTGGGTTGGAGAGGGGGGAGGTGTGGGGGGAGTAGGGTGCTGGTACTGTACTAAAACAAAGCCTAAAACAAAATCTACGCTCAAAATAACAGTAGCGAGTATTTAACGGTAAACAGTTAACAGTAAGCGTTAAACGGTTAACGTTGAACGTTGAACGTTGAACGGTTAACGTTAAACGGTAATCGGTAATCAGTACAGTTACAGTTTCGGCTACGTGAGTGTCCCTGCATGTGTGTGCGTTGTTGTGTGCGTGTGTGTTTGTTGGTGTGTGTCGTTTGTTGGGTCCAGTTGCGTCTCGCTGGGCAGCTCAAACTGGAATGACTGCGGTCTCAGTGTGTGTGTGTGTGAGGTTGTGTTTGTGTGTGTGTGTTTTTGTTTGCGAGTCTAAACTGTGTTATCGATTAATCGACAGCGTTATCGATATTGGCCAATTTAAGCGCCTAGCATCAACTGCTCAAACGCATCCTCCACATTGCTCTCGTCCAACAGATTGAGATGTGCTATGTGTGGCATTGTCGCACTTCGACTTAAGCCACCACCAATAACACCAACACCAGCACCACCGCCGGCACCACCAGCAGCAGCACCACCGATACCAGCAGCAACACCACCATGATACAGACCCGCCATCGAGACATTACCATTCGATGTTGAATTCAATGAACTTAATGATTTTCTTGCTGCCGATAGTTTTTCACTGGTTTTTGTACGATTAATTGCCGATTTGCGGTGCGTTGTTGTTGTTGTGGTTGTGTTAGTGCTTGCCGTGCGCAACTCCTCAAACTGCCCCTGTGGGCCAGTGGGTGACTTTTGGCCCGAGAAATACGCAGCGACTGTGCGTTGCTTTTGACCCACTTGGGCTTTATCAATGCCCGCCTCATAGAGTTTTGGCACCGCCAACGAGTGTCCCGATTTCGAGCGTCTTAGCTCACCACCCACCGTTGCGGCTGGTTGATTATATCGTATGGCTGCTGTGCCATTGCTTAACGGTTGCTGTTGATTACAGATCTGGGACCAGGAATCACATTTACTCAAGCGATTCAAACGTGAACCACTTTGTTGGTGATGCTGAAACTGTTCCTCCTCCTGATGCGAACGACGACTCAGCGAACTAAAGGCATTCACATTGTTGAAAACAATATTGCGTGGTATCTGCTCTTCGGGCGTTTGCTGCGGTGTTGCAGGTGTTTCCACAATCAGTGGTTTGTGGACTTGCTGGTGTTGCTGTGACTGGGACTGCGAGTGCGTCTGCTGCTGCTGCTGTATGGTAATGTTGGTGGTGCTCTGACTGAGACTGTTCTGTTTGCTCAGCTGCGGACTTTGATACGCATTGGGCACGTAGTGGTGTCGCTGTGGTGGACCAAATTTCTTGAGCAACGGCGCTTGTTCCTTTGGCAGCGATGACTTGACTATGTCGGGCGTATCGGGTGGTGCAGATGATTTATATTCCTGCTGCTCGTAGTACAGCTGACGGTGCTCCAACACATTGCCAAGACTCTTGCGGCGCAGTTCCTGCTGCTGCTGCTGTTGTTGCTGCTGCTGCTGTTGTTGCTGCTGCAGTTTGCTGTTGTTGAGCGTTTGCTGTGACATCACACGCTGTTGTAGCGGTGCGGGATTGCTGGGTGCATCTGAGATGGTCATGGACTCACTGATGGTGTGACTGCGTGTGCTTAATCGTGGTCGCTGCGGTGTAGTAGCTGCTGCTGGTGCAGGAGCTGCTGTCGCTGCTGGTTTTGGCGCCAACTGCGGCTTGTTGCTGCGATCGACTGGTGGTGGTATGACCGCTACAGGTTGTGGTGCTGGCTGCACATGCATGGGATTCGCCGTCCAGCTGGTCATGGATAGACTAGAGCTGGCATTCGAGTGTTCCGAGGTGCGTCGCATGCGACTCAGACTCAAACTCGATTCCTGTTCGTCAGCCGAATCTTCCATCGGATAGGTGACCACATAGCTGGTCTGTGCTTCAGCGGCATAGCTGGGCGCGCTGTGCTGACCATGTGCCACATTGGCGGCATACTGTGGCTTACGATTGGCCTCAAAGTTGCTGAGCTGCGGGAACAGCGGCTCCACCAGCGGTGCCTGGTACAAGCGACCGTCGGGCGAAAGGCAGCCGGGTTTGCTGGGTGAACTGGGTGGCTGTACGGGTGGTGCGCTGCTTGTAGCTTGTGCTCGCAGTGTTGCTTTGCTAGCGCCAACAGCAGCACCGTTGCCTGTACCATTACCCACTCCATTACCACCGCCTGTGCCTCCCAGCTGCTTCATTGTATAGAGCAGCGATTTGGCCGCCCTCGAGTTTCGTCCGAAGACCTCGTCATCACTCATATGAGCGGTGCGGCGTCCAGCAACTGTTACCGCTGTTTGACTGCGCGGCTTACGCATTACCTTGATCTCCGCACGATACTCGTGCATGTTGTGATCCGAATCCAGATCGAGATCATCGTCTGTGTTGTCCGTCATAGCGGGTGCGGTTAGACAGCTGGTGGGACTGTCCACGGGACTGGCAAAGTCAAAGTGTCGCGACGTCTGCGGTGGTGTAGGCAGGTACGTGGGATTCGCACTGGTAAGCACTAGTGGGGCAGCCAGCGGATTAGTCAGTGGCTCCAATGCAGCGCTACTCAAACACGGTTGACTGCGATAGTTACTCAAGTTGGTGGCACCACGTTGACTGGCCAGCGGAGCATAGTCCGCGTAGGTGAAGGAAATGTTGGTGGGTGGCGGTGGTGCAGCTGCACCGCCTGCTGCCGGCAGCAGTGGCAACTCCGGCTGCATGGCATTTGGCAGCGACGGACGCTTGCGGAACTCACTGAGCGCCATTGGCGGTGCTGCCTTGGAGCGCAGCGAATTGTGACGCTGTAAGTAGCCAGTCGGTTGTTGGGATTGCGGCAACTCCTGCTGATGATTGTCCCTCAGCGAACGCTCCTCAAAGTGGTGCGCCTTGCGCTTAAAGTCGCTGTTATCCACACGCGGTTTGGCCACCCAGGGCAGTCCGATTGGCGACGTAGCCGTCGTTGATGAGGGCGAGGGTGTGTTGCTGTAGCTGGGACGTGGCTGCAGATGCAGCTGCTGTGGTGCTGCCTTGCCACGCCCAGCACCATTAACGCCTGTTACTGTGGATTTCTGCGCTATGGGCTTGTAAATGTTGGGAGACGGCGGTTGTCCTTGATCGATGGGTCGGAAAACGGATTGCGGTGCGTGTATAAACTGATTGAGCGGTGGCTCCGCTTCACGTACTCGCTCGCGTTCTCTTTCTCGCTCGCGTTCCCGCTGCTGCTGCATGCGCAGCTCCATTTCCTGGCGTCGCTGGCGCTCCAGTTGCTCCTGCTGCTGCCGCTGACGCTCAAGTTGTTGCTGTCGCTCCAGCTGCTGTCGCTCGAGCTGCTGCTCGTAGTACTCACGCTCCAAGCGTGCACGCTGCTCCCGTTCGTAGCGCGCCTCCTGCTCCAGACGCAGCTGCCGCTCCAGTTCCTGGCGTCGCTGGCGCTCAACGTGGGCCTGCTGTTGTTGCTGCTGCAGCTGCTGTTGCTGATCGCGTTCCCGCAGCAATTGTTGCTCTCGCTGCAGTTGCTCCCGCTGCAGCTGATCCCTTTGCAGCTGCTCCCGTTGCAGCTGCTCGCGTTGGAGTTGCTCTCGCTGAAGTTGTTCCCGTTGCAGTTGATCACGCTGCAACTGATCACGCTGCAGTTGCTCACGCTGCAGTTGCTCTCGCTGCAGCTGCTCCCGTTGGAGTTGTTCACGTTGCAGCTGCTCTCGCTGGTGATCCCTTTGATAGTGATGCGTCGGTGGTTGCGGTGGTTTACCCTTTGTCGCTGTGGCCGCCTCGCCCGTCTCGAACGTATGCTTAATATTGCCAAATTTATGCGTCCAATTGGACACGGAACGTGCACCCGCCCAGCCCAGACCACCCTGATGATTCTGCTTATTGATGAAGGCCAGAAACTTGTGATCATTCTCAGTTTTGGGCTCAAATGGAGGCACCACCTGCGGCACCTTGCGCTTCACGCTCACCTGCACGGCGCGCTTCAGACCTAAGTTGGGACCACCACTACTACGACTCTGATCCTCCAGCTCCGAATCGCTGTCACAGTCCGCCGTGCCGTACTTGGCTTTGGCCTTTGGTATATCGATGGTGTTGGCACGTTTCATGAGCTGCTTTTTGGTGCCATTGAAACGCGATGCTTGACTCGTCTCTGCGGGATTTGGCGGTGGATTTGCCAACTGATAGCTGGCAAAACTAGTGGCATAATCGCCGGACAGCGGTCTTCGATTGTTGTTATTGTTGCTGTTCGGTTTAAGCTGCGCCTTGGGCACAAAATGATTGGGTCGCTGCAGCTGTAGACTTGGCGCTCCAATGATGGCACCCGAGCTCGCGTTGCGCTCTAGTGGAAGTGGCACTGGCAGCGGTGCTGCGTTGACACCCACCTGTGGTTGCTTCTGCTCCAGCATGAGCATGTCCTCCATGTAGCGTCGGGCATCGGCCAACTCCTCGCGACTTACACCCACCGTGTGACGGCTGTTGCGTTGTCGCCGCTTTGCAAAACGCTGTCGACTGCTCGACTCTGGATCGGGACTCTCGCGATCTGCATCACCATCGCCGCTCGGCTCTGCGGGCAGCTTCTCGGGTGCACTGAGACCGGTCTGGAGACGGGCGATGAGGGAGAGCAGCGTCTGGCGTTGACCACCATCGACGGCCAGCTCTTGGCCCAGTTTGAGGGAGCACTCGAGGCGGCTGAGTGCATCGGTGACTTCCTCGAGCAGACCGCGATTGGCATCGTTGCCATCGTCGCGTTGCTGCAACGTATCGCGCAAACCAGCGGCTAAAAGACGCAAATCTTCACCGCTTTCGGTGCCCGAATCTTCCTTTTGTGGCACACTCAATCGTTTCACCTGCTGCTGTTGTTGTTGTGGCATTGTCTCGTCTTTTGTCGGACTAACTAGTTTGGGGCTAATGCTATGCGAACTATTTAATAATTTGGTATTGCTACTGCTAAGACTATGGCTTTGATTTGCTCGTACTGCTACTGCTGTGGTTGTTGCTGTTGCTGTGGCTTTTACTGCTGTTTTTGCTGCTGTTTTTGCTGTTGCTTTTGCTGTGACTGTCGCTGTCGCTGTTGCTGGCTTTGCCTGCTTTGCCTCTGACAGGGACTCACCCTGTTGGTGTCCGTCCACAACGCTGATACCTTTGGTTTCCACCACCTGCTTGCTAAGCTCTACTTTAGCCAACTTTTGCTCGACCACCTTAGTTGAGCTAGTTTCCACCTTTGCTTTCTCCACTGGCTTCTCCGTGGGCTTTTCCACTGCCTTTTCCGAGGGTTTCTCCACAGTTTTTTCCTGTTTGGTCTGTGGTTTTGCCTGCACCTTTGCTTGTGCTGGCTTGGGCTGCTCCACTTCTTGCTCCTCCTCGTCCTCGTCGCTGTAATCGGTTACCTCCTCAATTATTTCCTCATATTCGCTGGCACTGCTTTCTTCTTCTTCCTGCTCCTTGGCTGCGGTTTTGGCACCGCTTGCCTTTAAATTTTTCTGCTCTAAAAACGCGCAACGCATAATTTATTTCATTTCAAATGTTTTAAAGAATGTGTAAGAGTGTGAGAAAGAGAGAGAGAGAGGAAGAAAGAAAGAGATATATCTTTTTTGATTTGATCTTTTAAGATTTTTTTGAAAGCTTCGGTAACGAGCACAACAACAAAACAACAAAGGCAACAAAGGGTAGGGTAAAAAAGCATAATCAACAGTCGGAAGAGTTCGAAAAGGATCGAGCAGGCCGTTCACTTGGGCTGCCCTAGGTACATGAAACTATAACACTCGCCAACGAGAGAATGCAACGAGTTATAGAGACGAATTTGGAATTTTGAGTGGACGGAGAAAGGTTAACTAGTCAAATCAAAAGTCAGTTTGCCAAGCAAGTCTGACTTTTGGTGAGACATGAGAGTAACGAGTAGCGAGTGTGGGCAAGAAAACGAGAGAACGAACAACGTGAATACGTTAAGCGAGAGAATGAACAACGAGTGAACGTTTAACGAAAGAGTGAGAGAGAGAGAGAGGCGAAACGCACCAACGAGTGAACGCTGAACAAAGAAGCGAACAACGTGTGAACGTTTAACGAAAGAGTAACGAGTAACGAGAAACGCTTAACGAGAGAGTAAACAACGAGTAAATGGGCTGCGAAAATGTAACGAGTGATTTCGACAATTGACGAGTACATGAAATGGAGTACTTGAGGTAGATTTCAAATAAAAAGCTCATGATGATGTGTGCATTATGTAGACAGACATGTGACTGATAGATAAATCATTATCTAACTGACGGGTAATTGCAATACCTGGCCTGGTTTATATCACTTTAACTAGCTACTTTAGTCTAGCAACGAGTATGCGCTGTTTGCATATCTACAAGATACAAATACAGAACACAGTCAGAAGCTATAGTATGACTACAGATAATACAGATGGCGAAATATATATTTATATATAGTATAGATAGAGAGAGAGAGAGAGAGAGAACTAGATGTGAAGCTAAAGCTACTTAGATAGATTCAATCCAATAACCCGTTATAGTCTCAAATTTAGGAAACATCTGGTCACTTCCCGAGACTGCCATTATCCATTTGGGTTAGTGCTGGTATATGCTGATTAGGTTAAGATGCAGTTATTATATTAGTGACGGGACTTACCTTCGCGTTCCGCCATAAGTTCGCGTAAACGTGCACGGATCTTGCGACGCTCCTCGTATGTGGAGGCCTGTTCCAGCTAAAAGTTTCCGGAGGTTAAAAAACAATTTTAATTTTGCGTGGGTTAAGTATTTCAGTTTCCTTTCCCTGTATTTCTAAACTACAAGTGTGATTTTAGTGCAAATGAAACGTTTGGAATCGAAACAGTCATACAAAATTGATTTATTTTTCTTTCTTTTCCTTTTTCGGATTGCAATTTCATTTTAACTTAAATTTAAAATTCACATAAATTATTAAACGAAACGTTTGGAATTGAAACAGATAAAAGTTTATGTTAATTATTTCATATTGTTTAAACTTCGATTTTAATTCAAATAACTGTGAATACATAATACCCAAAAAGGAATATTTTTTTACAAATTGTTTAAAATGAAACGTGTGGAATTGAAACAGTCGGAGAATATTGCATTTTGTTCCCTTTCCTTTTCCGAATTAGATTACTATTTTTAGTTTTAATTATAATTCGCATAAAATATTTAACGAAACGTTTGGAATTGAAACAAAAAAGGTGAAGTTAATTATTTCGTCTCGTTTAAACTTTGAAGTTAATTCAAGTAACGAAAATATAACTGTGAGTACATTATACCGAAAGGAAATAATTTCTATAAATTGTTTAAAATGAAACGTTTGGAATTGAAACAGTCAGCAAATATTGCATTTTTCCCCTTTCCTTTCCGAATTCTATTATTATTTTAAGCTTTAATTATAATTCCTACAATATATTGAACGAAACGTTTGGAATTGAAACAGATAAATAGGATAAATAGTTTAAAATGAAACGTTTGGAACTGAAACATTTTATTTATGCACATAATTGTGCCTTGCCTATCGTTTGTTTTATTGCTTGAGCTGTCTAATATTTAATTAAACTAAAAATTGCTTTAATAAATTTGTAAGTGAGTGAAACGCTTGGAATTGAAACTTACCAATTGTCTAAGTAACTGCTCGTCCCAAATTTCCTCGATGTCACAAGTTGTTCGTGTAACTGGTGCTGAGGATGTTACTGTTGTGGTTGTTGTTGATTTCCTGTTGCTGCCGCTGTTGTTGTTGCTGTTGTTGTTGTTGCCAGTGTTGGTGGTGTTGCTGCTGTTGGCAGATTTGCTGTAGCTGCTGCTAATACGTGTCGTTTTCACCTGCAAAGAGCAAAACGAATTTTGTTTATCAACCGGAAAAAAGAAACGAAAAATGAAAAAAGGAAAAAAACGACCTCAGTGTGTGTGTGGGTGAGTGGGTGTGTGTGTGTGTGTCGAAAAAAAGCAGACACCAGCTGTTTTTGGCTTGACTCTTGGCTCTAAATACAGACGATGAGCGCATACACCGGCAACGTTAAGCGTAAAATCAAATAGCCAAAAAGTCTAAAAGGCCAACAACTAAATGACCCTGATCAACGATGATAAGACAAAAATATCAAATCAGAAATCACAACAAAGTCACGAACAACACAACACAAAAAAAAAAGAAAACAACAGCAACAAAATCGAACTAACAATTTGTCGTCCTTAGCCATGGCCAAATGTATTTTCCGGCTGATGCTTGATGCTTAATTCTTGTCGCCAATCGTAGCCATGAGCCAATTTGTGTGTTGCCTGCTTCTTCTTGTAGTCTTTTCTTTCTTTGTTTGCTTTTCTTGTTGCTGCTTCGACGTTAGACAACAAACTGAACGAGCGCACTGAACATACCTGGCGTATGCGTAATGCCAAGCGTATTGCGCATACGCCACGTAGACAATGAGGAAATACGCGTATACGTTCAATTCTATTCAAATCAATAACTACGAGCATTTCAATGAGTCACTAGCCAAGATCTGCGTAGAATCTATTAAAATTCTGCTGCGTTTTATATAAATTTTGAAACGCATTTAAATATTTTCGGAAAACAAAAGAAAGCAAAGAAATTTTTCAAAGAAATAACAAGTAATTTTTAAGCTAGGACAAATGGGTTTGAAATTGTGAACAAATTTGATTGAATTATTGTTATTTGAAATATTTAAAAGCGATTTAAATTTATGAGCAAACCTTAGACCCTTTTGTGTGAACTTTTTGACCGTCGATTGCTTTGAAAATGCTCTCAGCCTTTTTCTACTTTTCACTTTCCACTCGCTGCCAAACACTTTGTAGCATTTCGGCATTATCTGGCAACTGAATCAAAAGTACTTAAGCTTTGTGGCATGTAAGGCATGCTGGGCAGGCCCATAAAGCGACCGTAGACCCCGAAAAAAGTACGGAAAAGATCAAGGAAATTGTTGTAGAACGTTGAGTTTCTGATTTATTAAGTATACGCAGCGGTTGCACGCAAAAATCGATTGAAGCGAAGAAAAAAGTCAAAAATGAAATTACCTTTAAATTTTCAGTACGTCAAGCGAAAATCGTTTTTTCCCTCACATTTCCCCTCACTGACAGCTGTACGAATAAGCCATCTATTTTTCCGATTTTCCGATTTTTCAACTTTTGCTCGCTACAAAATTTTGTTTTTGGTTGTTTATAACAATTTGACCAAATTTGGTCAGCGGAATATTTCAAAAAAAGAAACAAATTTCTGAAATTTCGAATATGTGCGATTGACTGAGGGAGAGAGAGAGCGAGAAAGACGGCTGTGAGAGCGAGCGAGAGGCAGTCTGTGAGTGAGAGAGACGCTAAACACGCGCTGCTATTTTTAGTCATAGAGATTATTTAAGAAATACACAAAGAGCGTGAGAGGAAGAGCGAGGAGAGAGATGGAGGGAGGGAGGTAGGGTAGAGAGCAGCACTGACCGCATAAAAGGGGTGAAAGAGAGCGCGTACGTGCGAGAGCGAGAGGTAATTTCATATTTCTGCCTACACGCACGTTCTTTTCCGCCTTCACAATACCCTGTAATATGGGGGAAAACAGAGGTAGTCACAGCCAAACAAGCAGCTGGTTTTTACAGGGTATTCGTCACCACAATGCAAACTATAAAGCATTATTAATTTGCCCAATTTGTTGGCACTTAAAATAAGCAGCAAAAAAATGGCCAAACTAATTTGTTAAACAGCCAAAAAAAAGTCATCACAATTATATATAAATATATAAAGAAAAGCAAAGCAAAAGGAATAAAATTTATTTTTCTTTCAAAGAAAAAACAACAAAAAGAATTTTTCATTTATTTTTTTGTTGTTGAATTGAATTGAATTGAAAATTTCATTTGTTTTTTTGATTTGCATTTATTTTTATAATAATTTTGATTTGTGTGACGTGTTGCTGGCTATTGTTAAAGCAAACAATGTTGCTGTTGCTCTTATTTGTTGTTCTAATTTGTTGTTGTTGTTGACTAGGCTTGCCAAGTTATTTGGCGCAATTCCGCTAAAGCGTAACAAACCTCACAAATTGCCGGCTGTTGGCCATAAAAGAGCTAACGCAAGGGGCGGGCAAGCACAAATGGAGTTTTAGGGGGTAGATGGGGGGGAGGAGTGTGTGGGTAGCAGAGGTGACACGGGGTGAAGCGGAAAGTGGAGTGTGTGTGTGTGTGTGTGTGTGTTGAGGCAGCCAAGCGTGGAAATCAAAATGGAAATTGCTGGTCGAGAGGCAAGAAACAACAATTAAAAGAAATGCTGCCACGAGCAATATGTTGTTATTGTTGTTGTTTATGTTTTATGCTGCTCTTGTTGTTGTTGCTCAACTGACCAAAGCGAATGCAATCAGCTGCAGTTGTTATTACTTATTGTTGCTGCGGCAAATTGAGCAACAGCAACATTGGCCATGACACTGTCGCCTGTTGCTGCCAGCAACAACAGCAACAGCAACAGTAACAACAACAACAATAGCCATATTATTAATGCTTTGAAATTTGTCTCTAGTAAACAAAATTGTTGTTCAATTCGACTCAAAAAAAAAAAATCAAGTGGAAAACTGCAAAAGAAAAAGGTGAACATCAATGTGAGAAAGGCTAACAGCAAATTTGTTTTAAGCATTTCAATTTTTACAATTTTTCGCTACAATTTGCTGTGTTTTAAATGAGTGGAAAGCCACAGCGAGGCTCAATTTGTTTTTTTTTTTTTAATTTTTTATTTTAGTTTGGCAAAGCAGCCAAAAGTTTTTGCTTTCAATTTGAAAGTTTTTGAACAAAAAAATATTTTAAACCTAGTTAAAATTACATTTTTTATGTTAAAACATTAGAGGTAGTTTTTTATTTAATGTTTGAGTTAAATTTTTTAAATTTTCCAGGCATTTAAATTAACATAATTTTCTACATTTAAAATGGAAGCAAAAGTCGAAAGTTAAACCAATTTGAAATATATTATTTCATATTTGCAGACAGTTTAAAAGTTCTTTTTATTTATATTAAAATACCAAAAGTTACTTTGCTAAAAATTCAATATCTTACGAACTAAGACTCCGTCAAATTTTAACTAGAATCTTTTAAATGTTGGTACTATCTAAAAATAAAACCTATTTAGTTATGGTGTCGCAATCTATAGGTCAGACCCGGGCCTTTTAGCCGACCTGTATACTGCTCAATACATTTTTTAAAGAAAACTTTGTGTTATCAATAAATTCAGTTAAGAAACTAATTGAAAATGGAGCTAAAAATTAAAATAAAAGCACAAATCGAAAGTTAAACCGATTTGAAAAAATATATATTTTGCAGACGGTTTAAAAGTTTTTGAAATTATATTATATACTGCTAAAGAAATTTTTTAAAAAAAACTTTGTGTTATCCATAAATTCAAATGGGTTTAATTATATTTTACTACTTTAAAACTGTATCAGTTAAGAAACTAATTGAAAATGAAGCTAAAATTATATTTAAACAAATGTTTAAAATGGTATAAGTTTGTATATACATAAATATACGTATATGCAATATTTTCAAACTTAACTTACATAAGGAAAATTCATAACTTTTAAATTAAAATTGCTCTAAAAATGTTTGCAATTAAAACTTTTTGCAGCCTCTTAAATTATACAAAATTTGCAACTTTTTTTCTACTACAAAACAGCTTGAAATGTAAGTTTATTTTTTAACACAATTTTAACACAAAAATTTGCAAATTTCAGTTTAAAAATGTGCATTAAAATTTGTTGTTGCGAGTGTGTTAAATGTGCAGTTAAATACCATAATTTCCCTGATAATTTAAATGAAAAATAGACTCGCATTTGTTGGTTTAAGTTTTCTATCAACAAAACTAAAAATTGCCCACGCTAAAAACAAAAAAAAAGAGCCTTCAATTTTCAGTTTAGATTGTTTCCAATTTTCCATGAGTTTTTCATTTTCAAAATACAATGCAAAAGAGATTTGCTTTAATTTTGTTTTTTTTTTTTTAATTTTCATTTATATGTGTGGTGTGTTTAGTTTTTTTTTTTTTTGGCATATTTTTAGACACATGGAAAACGGCTGAAAAGCTTTACGAACGGCAGTTTTTGACATGCAAAATGAGCGAAGAGTTGAGACAAAGATGAACGAGCACACAAAATACACACAGTGATTATGAAACGACGTAGTGCAAACTGAAGAAAAGCAAAAAAAAAAAGAAATGAAGTCTAGTCAGCTGGAGATAGAGAGAGAGAGAGAGAAAGGGAGAGAGCAAAGGTGAGAGAGAGGGAGGGGTGAGAAACAAGGCAACAAGATTTGCCACGCTGGGAAAAAAAAAGAAGTCTGATAAACTAACAGTTAACTGCGGGAAAAACCGGCTCGAAAAGTCATAGCTAAAAAAGCCAAAGCAAACCACTTGCCGCTAGCCGCTGACTTTAAACAAACGCTTTTTTTTGGACCGCGTACTCTAAAAAAGAGTAGAGGGGTCTATAAAGTTTTTATGAAGCGAACAGCCCCAATCGGACAACTATAACCTATAGCTCCCTTAGAACAAATCGGTAAAAAATAGAACATTTCTATAAAGACATGTAGTGTTAGTGTTAGAGTCAATGCAACCAAACTCATACAGCATGTGTATAGCACCATTATAAGTAGCGTCACCAAGTTTAAACCAGATCGGTTGAATATAACCTATAAGAGATATAGGCTATAGCACAAATCGATTGAAATTTGCTTATATGTATGCAAAACTTTGCACTAGAAGCAGTACGTGGTCTTTTACAGTCGGCTTGCTTGACTGTAGCCTTCTTTATTTGTTTCTCTGTGCCGAGACCCTGTAGTTACAAAGAAGTGAAAGGGGTAATCGAAGGAAAAGCTTAGTCTGAGGGTAGCCAGTCGAAAGGCACTAACAGTAGCACATAAAATAAAGCTTAAACTTTATATAAAGCTATAACTTAAATAGTTGAAACATTTTATAGGAAACACCCAACTACAGGGTCTTTCACGGCCTACAGTGTGCTCGATTCAAGCAAAATCGCAGCACTATACAGCTGTCTTTATGCCATATAAATTTGTAGTAAGAATTACTTTTATTGTTAATCAACTGCATAGCCTCTGCTCAGCTACAGGGTCTTTGTTGCTCTATACGCTTCATTTAAGTTATATAGCAATATAAAGCTGTATAGAAACAAAGTGTTTAAAATTATTTTTGGTTTGAAAAACTGAAGTACTTCATACTGAAGTATTTCATAGACTCTGCAGCACTACAGGGTCTTTTACAGTCCATGTGCTTTACTTAGACTAATAAAAGTCTTAGAACTGTGGTAGTTTTTCATTTGGTAAACTTTAATTCATAAACTCAACATAACTACAGGGTCTTTCACAGTACATGCCCGCGTTACAAACTCTTTCTACTAGTTTTAGTTAAGTCTCTTTCTTTCCTTTTCTAAGCAAACAACCAGCTGAGAGTTAGAGTGTGTCTGTGTGTTTGTGTGTGTTTGTTGTGTCGTGTTTGTTTGCCGCAACAGAAGCTGCAAAATATTATTTTAAACATGTTGCGCTCGAATGAGTTTTGTAGCTATTAAAAACCGGTTCGGAACCGAACCATGAACCAAAACCCCGCTAACATTTAACACTTGAAAAGTCAAAGCAATGGAACAATTCAAGTCCACAAAAGGCTTAAAACAGTTAACAAATTGTTGCAAAATAATTGAAGAATCCAAATTGGTAAGCCAGGTGAGAGCTGAGAGCTGAGGAATTCAACTGGAACTGAGCAAGTGCAGAACTAAAGTAGCAGATACATTACAAAGTGTGTTGAATTGAGATACAAGTGTTGGTACATCTATTTCCATTTAATTATATTCATTACTAATTTAATATATTACTTTTTTGATGGGTAAATAAAACATTAATCCACGAATTGAGTCAGCTTCCCAGAGCACAATTCATTTGGGCCAAATCGGAATAAACTAATCAGCATTTTTATTATTCTTTAAACATGATTAAACCACAAAAACTAAACAATAAAAAAACGGTTTTATTAACTGTTTTTGTTAAACAAAAGTTGCGATTTTGCCCAACGAAAGTCGAAATTTATTTTCATAATTCCAAGTCTTTAACTAATTTTTTGTTTTTTGCTTCTTTCTTTATATATAAAATAGAATGCTTAGTTTCCTTTCTCTTTTTTGTTTGCGCTGCTTTATTTTTAGTTTATTTTGTGACCTATTTTCAATATTAGTATTGAATCTTTTTCCAATATTTGGTTGTTCGTTTTGAAAAGTTTGAAAAACAAAGTATCTTTGCTATGCGGCAAACTATTTGAGAGCTGCCACTAGATAAAAATGTATCTGTCCAACTATAATAAACTCTGGGATGGTGCTAACTTGGGCATTGTATATTGGGCTTAGTAGGATCTATAAGCATGGCTGATATTTGGTGCACGAAAAAATACAGCAAAACACACAAAAAAACGGGCCACATTAGAATGCAACACTCAACACTGTAGATGTATCTGCGTATCTTTAGCTGTAGCTGTGGCTGTGGCTGTGCCTGTATCTTTATATCTTTAGCTATAGATATATAGATGTGGCTGTGTGTATCTGGCCACTGGGCGCCCCGTTGCCCAAAATGCTCCAACGTTGGATACGTCTCCTTATAAATAGTGTCGAGCGTTGCGCTATTTTTGTCGAAAATTTCTCGTACGCTTGCGCTCTCAATCATGCAGCACCCCACCCCACCCCACTACGCCCCGCGCCCCTCTCTCCGCTGCACGCCTCTGTCTCCGACACCTGCTGGTTTTTTTTTTTTGCTGCTGCTGCTGCTGCTTTCCGAAAATTTATTTATTTATTTAGTTTTGCTTTTCGAGGCGTTTGTTTTTTTTTTTTGTCATGCTGGGAAATTCGTATCTTTGGCTGTCTGTTTTGGCCATATAGTATTTATATAGACGTGTTCACATTCAGGTGCATTTTGAGGTGTCGTGACAGAAATTCTTCTGTGCTGTCGCTCAAATTATGCGCACTAAAAATAATTAACAAAAAATAAATGTGATAGTGAAAAATGTTAAGAAGCAAAATGTGCAACAGCTGCCACGCCTACTCTTGCTAGTGGGTGGAAAGGGGGAAGGGCGGTAAGGGGACACACTCACTCACACACACACACTTACTGCTGACTTCTGCGAATGTTGTAGCTGCTGCTGCTGGCTCTTTCAGCTGTTTTGTCCAAACTTGGCTAAGACACTCGCACAACAACAACAACAATTGACAACAATACTAATAATAATAGCAGAGTTATAAAAAAAATAAAATAAAATAAAATGAACACAACAAGTTCTACAAAAACTTGTTGCCTTTTTTGGCTTTTCAATTTTCTTTGCTTTTGCGTATTGTTTTTTTTTTCACTTTTTTGTGTGTGGGATTTTGTTGTGTTTTTTTTAGTTATAATTTTTAAAAAAAAATTGTTTTTTTTTGGCGTTTTTTAAAGCTGAGAATATTTTCTTGCCTCTTCGCACGTCTCTTGTCTCGTTCCGTCTCGCTCTCGCTCGCTCGCTGTCTCTCTCTCGCTCGCTCACTCGCTAGCTTTCGGTACGCTGCTCGTCGCTTGTCTCGTCTTTTTTGTTGTTGTATTAGTTGTTGTTTTTTTGTTGTATTTCTTTTTTTTTTATTACTTTCTGCTTGCTTTCTTTATTATTCTTTTTCTTTGCATTAATTTTTTTACTGTTTGATCGTGAGCACAAAAGTCGCACAAGTGATCGATGCCGCCTCTGAGTGTGTACTGAATTGGCCAAACGACAGCCGACAAGCAACAACCGACACAAACGACACAACGCTCATTCCCTCATTCCCCCATTTCACATTCACATTCCCCTTTCCCGTTACCGCTTCACCGTCCCCTAACCGTTTCGATTCCCGTTCCTGCCCAGCGGCAAAGCATCACGCACACGGCACTAAACCGTCTGCAAGCCCACTGTGTGTGAGAGCGAGAGCGAGAGCCGAAGAGAGAACAAGAGTGTCGAAGAGAGAGAGCAAGCGAGAGCCAAGCGCCAGAGTGTGAAATGTTAAGAGAGCAAAAGGAGTGAGCAATGACAAAGTGTTGCCGATGGGGAAGTACTGAAAGAGGCGAAGATGGACAGTGGGTAGAAGGAGGAGGAGGGGGGGGACAGTGAGAGATCATTCGTAGAGCATAGACAAGTGGTGTGCGCACACGTGGGCTTTGGGCTTTGCATTGCTTTTTAGGCATTTTGTTGCTGCTGGTGCTTCGGCTGATGACTCCAGCTAAATTAACGGTCTACTACAATGTTGTTGTTATACCCTGTGCTCAGTTAGTGAACAGATTATGATCGACTGGTTGTTAATATTTGACAGTTGCAACACAGTTTAAATACCCTGTACAAGTTTTCTTATACACATTTAGCTGACAACTTTTTCAAGCCATTTAAATTTGTAGAGGCTTTAAAATACCCTGTAAAAAACATTTATAAAATTGTAATTTTTCAAGTTCAGTTTTGCTGCACTTGTAATTGAGTAGAAATGTTATACACTGCAAAGCAAGCTACTTTAACACAATTTTGAACGAATTATAAATACCCTGTAATTTTAAAAACCTAAAATTATGCAAAAAATTGTGGCATAATTTTAAATTAATTATATTTATAGCTAGTCACAACATTTAAGTTTGCTTTAAGAGAAAAAAGTTGAACAAAAATAGTTTCGACTTGCTTATACCCTTTAATTCATTAAAACTTTACTTCTTTTCTGAAAAAGGAGATGCTAAACTTAACAAAAATACTTTATATTAATAAAAGAATTTTTTGTTTCAAAACTTTTTCTCAAATGCTACAAAATTAAAGTTAATTTCATAAATTATAATCAATTATTGAACTTATTTCAAGATTTATGGTCTTATCAAAATTGTGACAGGAGTTTTTTGAAGCAAACGAAGTTTTTCTATTTTTAAGTCCTCATTTTTAAGACCACAACTTGTAGCTTGTAGAGTGAATTTTAAGATTTTCTACTACCATTTTGAGCAGTGTATGCTTACCTGACTGTTGTTGCTGCTGCTGCTGTTCCTGTTCGATTGTTGCTGTTGTCGCTGACCCACTGGCAACATGCTCTCCACACCTTGCATGATGACACTGGCACCCAAAAATTTATTGAGCAAGGCGCGAGCCTCGCGATCCTCCGAGCTATCGCCGGGTTCAACCACTGAAAGAGACGAGCGTTAATAGATGGCAAGTTAATGAAATTTCTATAGAGGATTACACACCATTGTCGGCATTGCGCATGCGCTCAAGCACATCGTCCACGGAGCTCACAAGACGCTCCTCGCCGCTGGTGTTGAGAAAGGAGCGAGTGGAGCTGGAGGTTCTGGTGGTGCTGCTGCTGGTCTGACGCAGCTGTGGCTCCATTTCCACCTCAATCACACTGCACACATCGTTCGATTCACTGTCCTCGGTTTCCTCATCGGCCAACTCATGCTGAACCACAGTTTGGGATTGGGTTTGAGAATGGCTCTGAGATTGATTCGATGCCGAGGATTCCTTGCGTATAAAGTGTTCGTTGATTTCCTTGGAGGCACCACGACGCGTTGAAACCGTATCAATGGCATCCAATGGTACCGATCCAGTGCCCGTTATCTGTTTAAATTCCCGCTGCAACTTGGTATTGGCATCCACATGGGATTTACTCTGCAGCTTTTGCTGTAGACTGGCCAGCTCCTCTGGATTGCTAGAGTAGATCAATTCCTTTCGCTCGTGACGCGGTGGAGATTTGTCATCCGCATAGAATTGCTCCTCAATGACATAACCTGTGACTTCTAGAAGCGGTAGGAAAATGGGTTGAGATCAATTGAGATTGAAGGTCAAAGAAGGTTGAGGTGCGTTTTGCTTACCTTGCTTTGTCTCACACGTAGCCGGCGGCTGTGTCTTCTTCTTCAAGGCCCGAATGCCAAAGAGGGGCAAACCATTCTCATCGGTGGGTCCCACACCATAGCTGGATGTGATGGAATCCTCCTCGCGGCGTTTGCTCGTAGTGCTTGTGGTGCTCGAGGTGTTGACGCTGCTGCTGGTGGTGCTGCTGCTGGTGCGCGCCATTTTAGTGCTGCTGCTGGTGGTGCTCGAGGCCGAACCCTTGCGCGGTGTGGGCGATGCGGAACCACGCAACACTTTGCTACGATCAGCCCAAATGGGACTCGGTTTACTGCCCCGACGATCGGGCGAGGACTGCACGCTGCGTGGAGTGCCATTTTGCTGGCTAGTGGTGGTGCGAGTAGTCACTGTGGTGGTGGTGCTGCTGCTGCCAGTCTTGCCCGTTGGACTGCGACGACGTGGCTGACCCACTGACGTTACTGGCTGAGCTGGACTTGCGCTACGCTCGCGTGGTTTCACTGGTGGTCTGCCATGTGCAGTGGAGCTATCGGGCTCAGTGCGGCGACTGGTGGTGCTGGTAGTGCTGCTGATGCGCTCCTTGTAGCTCTTGCTGTCCGGACTGCGACTGCGGTCACGCGGTGACACGGACTGATCTGGCGAACGGCGAGTAGTGCTGCTAGTCGTGTGGGTGCTTGTCTTGCTCTCCGGACTGTAACTGCGTCGCGGCAGCTGTGGACTGCGACTGGGCGTGGAGCCACTGCTACTTGCAGCTCTTGGCTGCACTGGCTCCGTTGCACGCTTGATCGACGTGGTCGTGGTGGTGGTGCTGGTGATGCTAGTACCCGCATTGATCATGTTCTTACGTATGAGTCGCATCTGTGCGCGTATGCGACGACGCATCTCATAGCTGCTGACCGTTTCCAGCAGCTGCTCCAGCTGCACCAGATCAAAGATGGCCTCAATGTCCAGCTCATCGCTGGGCTCCGAGCGGGATGTGCTGCGTCTGGGCACATCGAATTTAACCGCTGCATTTGGATTGCGTGGCTCAAGTGTAGACTCATCCTCTATGGAGGATTTGCGTGAGTAGTGCGTCTTGTTAATCTCCAGAGAGTCGCGTCTGATGTGCTCCAAGGAACTCTTGGTATGATCCATGTAGGATGGTCGACGTCCAGTGTGCTCGGTGGTGGGACTGGGTGGTTGCTTCTCAAAGATGTTGCGACGTGAGGCAACTGTGCGTCCAGCTGGACTCTGACTTGGTCGGCTGCGGTCTAAAAGTGGTTGAACGGGCATTTCAGTGGGGCTATCAGGGGAGCTGTCAGGGTGGATCAAGTGGGTTGGTTGTTGGTTAGTTGGACTATGTGTACTGGTTGAATGCTTGGTGGTGCTATGCTCAGTGCTGGCTTTAACTACGGTGCTGGAGTTCAGTGGTGATTTGGTGGTGCGTCTACCAGGCGAAGTGGGTCGGGGGCTGCCACTGAGTGGCGTGGACTTCGTTGGTGTTTCCTCGGGTTTGGATGTGGTGTTCAACGGCGACTTCCTAGAACTAGTGGGTGAGTTGGTGCCACCCACTGCCACATCGACGTCCACATCCTGCTGCACCCACTGCTGTTGGCTTATATGCTCCCGGCGATTCGTGGAGCTGCTGCTGGTGCTGTGAACACTGCTCTTACGCGTCTCCGTGTCGCTGGGCTTGCTACGTGGCTGCTTCTCCAGTGATGGCTTGCGTGGTGCAGGCGAGCGCACTGAGCCACTTGGACTGGATGTAGGAGCAGTTTGATTGCGATAAGCGCGTCGCTCCTCTGTGATCAGAGTGGTGCTGGCAACAGCACGTGGCTTGGCTGGCGTTGCCTTGCGATCCACTGGACGCTGTGCGAATACCGTGGGACGATTGAGTATGTCCTTCTGACGCTTCAGCTCAATGTTGGTCGTGTGCTGCTGGGACATTGGCTGCAGCTCCTCTTCGTCCTCCGACTGGGGTTGCTGCTTCACTCGCTCCACACGCTTCGTAGTGGTGGTGGTTGTCACACGTTCTTCCTCGTACTCCGAGTCACCGTCTGTTGGCTGCTCCGGTTCCGATTCCTGATCCAATTGAGGCTCCGTCTCCGGTTCACTTTGACGGGAAATGTGTCGCTCAATGTTGGCGACCAGTCGTGGTGACTTTTGTGGTGCCGTGGGTGCCAGTTTTTCAGCAGTGTCAATGAACTTGTGCACCTTCTGGGACACACTCAAGATGCAATCGTCCTGCCGTAGTTCCTCATCAATGTCCTCGTAGTTAGGACGCTCCACCTCGCGTGTGGGTGTAATCGGTTGCTTGGTTATATTCTCAGCGGTCTTGAGAAACCGATCCACCTTCTCGTCAATGCTCAGCAGACACTCATCGCTGGCCGAGACCTTGGCATGCTCATCGAACTGGCGACTAAATGGCACCGATGTCTTTGGCTGCTTCACCTGCTCTGCCGTATGGGTGAATTTGGAAACCTTCTCGTGCACACTCAGCAGACACTCGTCCACATCGATGCTGGTGCTTGGAGCACCATTGCTGCTTGTTATGCTGGGATAATCCAAGCTCTTGGGTGCCTCCACTGTGGGATTATCGTGTATATCTACCTCAATGCCATTGGGATTACGTAGCTCCGAAATCTGACAGCCCACATACGCATTTGCCTCCTCCTCAAAGATGGGTATGTTCGTAATCACCGGTTTCTTCTTCGGCTCATCATCCGGCTCCTGCACTACATCGGGATAACGTGGCTTACCCGTATCCAGCTCGGCGTGCACAGGAGTGGGCACTATACGATCGGGAGACGGTTCCCTGGAGCTCTTCGCATGCTGTATATCAATGATGACGTTCTCCATCTCCTCGCTGTTGATCAACTGTTCGGTAAGATTGATCGTCTTGGTGGTGAAGCATTTGCTGGGACGACCACGATCGTTGGGCTTTTGAGCTGAACTCGGATTTAGAGAACTCATCTCGGGTGTGGTCTTTGGCTTGCCATTGACCATCTTAATGACATTTTCGCTCGTGGAACGCGTTACCTTATCCTTATCGCGACGTGTGACACGCGGCACTGGAGCCGATTCTTTACGCTCCGTTACCGGTAATTTTCTCGCTGGAACCGTCACCTTACGCTCTGTCTTCGGGGACAGAGTCTTGGGTGAGGTGTGGTCTATGATGATCTCCGTGTGCACGGAAATATTGCTCGAGCGACGACGCTCACTTGGCACTCGACTGGGACTTGTGTCCGGCGAGGAGGATTCTCCATCCACATCATCAGGTTGTGGCTTCTGTTTGCGTGGCGATGATCTCAAACGATCCTTTATGGAGGGCGAGGTTTGGTCCTCGATGGGCTTGCGATCCTTTTGAGTGCTGCGCGTGGTTGAAGTTGTTGTTGTGGTGCGTGTTTCCTCTATGAGGCTATCACGCTTGCCAGGCTCACGTCTGGGCAGGGACTCCTTGCGTGGACTCTTCGTGGTTTTCTGCGGAGTTTCCTTCACGGGCTGCTTGGTAGGAGTACTGCTAGTACTGGTCTTGGTAGTACGCGAATTACGTCGTTCAGTTTCAGATTTTGTGGTTTTGGACGGTTTGCCAGGCTGCGATTCTTCTGGTTCGCTGTCTAGCTGTTGCTTCTTCTTCGGCGTAGTTTTGTTGCCATTGATCTGACCCACGTGCTGTGTGGTCTTTGTTACCTTCTCCACAACAGTTTTGTTATTGCAATCAATGATTTTCTCCGTCACAAAGTGTGCGGTCTCTGGTTCCCTGCGAGCTGGTGACGGTGACTTGTGTGTCTTTCTCTCCGGTGATGGAGACTTCGAAGGACGCTTCGTTATGACTATGGTCGTCTCTTCATCTACTGTTATGGTCTCTGCTTCGTCTTTGGGATACTTGCCGGGTGATGCGCGAGGTCCAGGTCCATCCTTAGGCTGTCTACCTACAGATCGTGGCTCTTCCATTCCTCGGCTTGGCTTTCCAGCTACTGGACGGGGCTCTACCTCATCCTTAGGGTATCTGCCAGACACTGGACGGGGTTCTTTCTCATGTTTTGGCTTGGACCATGATGGTTTACCAGCTGCTGGTAGGGTTTCTACCTCATCCTTTGAAGTGCGCTTCGTTGTGACGACGGTAGTTTCTTCTTCCACAGTGAAGGTCTCCGCATCGTCCTTCGGTTGCTTTGTGGGAGACCAACGCGGAGCTTTCTCATCCCTAGACGGTTTGCCAGCCGCAGGTCGCGGTTCTACTTCTTCTTTAGGGCTACGAATCGTTGCGGGACGCGGTTCTTTCTCAGGTTTGGCAGAAGCAACTGGCTCCACTTGATCTTTTGGATGTTTACCAGCTGTTGGACGCGGTTCCTTCTCATTTTTCGGCTTGGACCACGATGGCTTACCAGCTGCTGGCACGGGCTCAACCTCGTCCTTCGAGGTACGCTTTGTGGTGACAACCGTTGTCTCTTCTTCCACAGTGATGGTCTCGGCATCGTCCTTGGGATGCTTTGCAGGAGACCAACGAGGAGTTTTCTCATCTTTTGAAGGCTTTCCTGCAGCTGGTCGTGATTCAACCTCTTCCTTAGGTCTCTTTTCAGTCGAAGGACGCGGTCCTTTTTCACTTTTAGGAGAAGGAAGAAGTTCTACGTCATCCTTGGGGTGTTTAACACCTGAAGTACGTGGTTCTTTTTCATTTTTCGGCTTAGACCATGAAGGTTTGCCAGCTGCCGGCAGCGGCTCAACATCGTCCTTCGAGGTACGCTTTGTTGTGATGACAGTAGTAGTTTCATCCACAGTAATGGTCTCCGCATCGTCCTTGGGATGCTTTGAAGGAGACCAACGTGGTTCTTTCTCATCCCACGACGGTTTTCCCGCCGCAGGACGAGACTCTACCTCATCCTTGGGTCGCTTACCAGGTGTAGGACGTGGCTCATTCTCGTGCTTAGGCGTAAAACGCGGCTCGTCCTCGTCCTTCGAGGTACGCTTCGTTGTGACGACAGTAGTCTGCTCTTCTAGAGTAACGGTTTCCGCATCGTCCTTGGGATACCTGCTATGAGAGGATTGTGGCTCATCCCATGAGGGTTTTCCCACAGTCGGACGTTGTCCAGTTGGAGAATGAGGTCCTTCCTCATTCTTAGGCTGTTTACCACCTCTTGGCGTCTGTTTGCGGATTGTTTTCTCGGTGTTTGTGAAGGTTTCTGTTTCTTCGGACTCTGTAACATCCACAGTCAACTCACTGCGATGGTGCACCTCCGATTCAGACTCTGACAGTGGCTCGTCGACCTTGATGACGGGTTGTGTGCGTTTCGTTACAATCGTTTCGGTAACTCGTCTCGGTTTGTTGTCGTCATCATCATCGTCAGGGCAATCCTCGATCTTGAACTCAAAAGTTTCAGTTTCTTTTACGATGGTAGTGCTTTCCTCCTCGTCGGTGTCTTCATCATCATCAGGCTCACCCTCCGGCTTGGGCACATAGTTGCCCTGCGTGTCGCCATCCTCTTCCATGCCCAAAATCTTGCGACAACGATCCTCGAAAGTTTCACGACGACTCAAACCCTTTTTACGATAAGTGGGCTTGGTGTCGGTATCCTCCTGATCCGAGTCGGGACTCTTGGAAATAAAACCTCCGTCGGGAGTTTCGGGTGTCGAAGATTTCCTAGGCCTATCAGTATCATCGTTTTGGGGCTTTGTACCCTTTGGTACAGGGTATTCCCTTGGCTTTTGGGTTGGTTGAGTTTCACGTTCGTTCGTTATAAATTCTTCGTTTAGGTTCGTAGTTTTGTTTGTTACCTTCTGAGTGACGGTGTTCCTAAAGATCACATCCTCTGGGAACTGAGTTGAGTGAGGCGCATCCTTGGGCCCAGTTGGCACATTGCGCTCAGGACTTGTGCGTGTCTTGTCAACCGGTTCGCGTTCGTCTGGTTTCAGCGGCTGCTGTTTTCCCGGACTTTGACGTGGCTTCGTGGGGAACCTTTCAGGACTCGAATCCTTAGGAAGTGCTTGACGTGGTGAATCATTAAAAGTGGGTTTATCGAATGTCTCCGCAGGAGCAGACTTCCAAGGAGCCAACTTTGGCTGGGGACTATTCATGGGCAGCTGCCTCTCGGGACTCGCACGTGGCGATTCCTTAGGTTTGTCAGGACTACCTGCACGCGGTGAACTCTTGGGAGCACTACCCACGGGTGTCTCCCTTGGAGCGTTCTTCCAAGGTGCTAGCTTGGCATGCTGCTCCTCGGGTAGATCCGCAGCTCGGGTAGGAGCAGTGCTCTCTGGAGCTTGTACTGGATGCTGCTTCTCCGGACTTTGGCGTGGTGACACTCGCGGAGCTGGTACCATCTTCTCGGGGCTACTGGAACGTGTTGGTTCCTTGTGTTTCATGGGAAACATTGCAGGTTCCTTGGGTTTCATTGGAACCACCGCTGGAGATTTTCGCTCAGGACTCTTTCGGGACTTGGAAACGATGCTCTCATCGATGACAATTTGATCATCGATCTGAGTCACATCCTCGGGCAAGAATTCCCGCTCCACTGAAGTGCTCTCGAATGTCGTTTCCCGCTGAATTGTGCGCCGGTCGACACTAGGCGATTTGGAGCTACGTCTAGCCGGAGTGGGCTCATCATCGTCAACGGGATTTGGATGGGGTTGTCTATGGCTGCTTGGGGTGAATCGTTGTGGTGCATTTTGAGACCTAGGGCTCTTGGGCATGGCAGCCGCTGCGGGGAGTAGGACATCACAACGTCAAGGCAATTGGCTAACAGGTTGAGGGGAAAGCAGGGTCGAGGAAAGCAGGTAGCGGGTCAAGTTTACGGCAGGCACTCGACCCGAGTGTTTTTGTGTGCTACAGTTTCAAAAACATTCCCAGCTAAGTACGTTAATGGATTAGTGACGACTACAGCAAATCGAATAAACTCAACTCGATCGACAACTACGTAGATTGGGTTAATTTGCACTACGTTGGGTTAGCGGCAGGTACAGGCAGGTTGCTTTCAATTCAATCAGGCAAGCAGGCTTAGTCATTGTTGGTATTTGGTAATTTCTTGGATTATTTCTCAGAGGAGAATCTTTGTTAATATGCTCACAAATTACCCAAATTAGTTGGCATTAATTGGGTTATGGTGTTTCGATCAAACCCCCGTAAAAATTCAGTAGCGCTGCAAGCATTTTGCTTCAAATGCTTGCAGGACTTGTCCAAGTCCAAGTGTGTGTGTGGGTGTGTGTCTGTGTGTGTTACAGTGCTGCTTAATCAGTACTCAAAGTATACTCCACATAAAACTTAGATCAGCTCTGATAGCTCTGCCCCAGTAAAGGTACTTCCCCGCCCAACTCACAAGTTTATACACCCCTCCCAAAACTCTGTCACTTTTTCAATTGCTTACTTTATGAGCAAACCGTCGCATAACTATTATTACTTTTAGAATTAAAATTAAAGCACATGCAAGATCTGAAATACATTTCAACTCAATTGGCGACTCCATCAAACTAATTGAATGCAGCAGCATACAATTAAAGGGGTGACCATAGTGCATATAAGTTGAATTTTTATCATAGCTCCATGAGAAACAACTGTTACAATTCTGGCTTTAAAATAGACTTTCTGATAACTACAACAACTAAATTTACATAATAAAGTTGTTTTTTAAGCTGGCTAATATTTTTGTGTGCTCTTTATTAAAATAGGGTGACCATAATTCCTACATAAGTTCGATTCAAGTGATGATTTCTCAATCGTAATGAGTTTTTCTTGAAATGCTAAAATAATAATTTATTTTTCTTTTTTCGTGCACTTGCATTAAGTAGAAAACAGCTCAAAGGGTGACCATATTGTATACATAAGTTCAATTTATGTGATGATTTCTCAATTGTAGTGAGTTTTTCTTGAAATGCTAAAATAATAATTTATTTTTATTTTTCTTTCATTTGTATTAAGTAAAAAAAGTTAAAAAGGTGACCATATTGCATACATAACTTCAATTCATGTGTTGATTTTTCAATTGTAGTGAGTTTTTCTTGAAATGCTAAACTAAAAATTTATTTTTCAACATTATAAAACTTTTCTTTCACTTGTAATAAGTAGAAAACAGCTCAAAGGGTGACCATATTGCATTCATAAGTTCAACTCCTATAATGATTTCTCAATTGTAGTGAATTTTTCTTCAAATGCTTAATTTTTAATTTATTTTTCCACATTATATAACTTTTCTTTCACTTGTATTAGGTAAAAAAAAGTTGAAAGGGTGACCATTTTTCATACATGTGATTCATGTGATGATTTCTCAATTGTAGCGAGTTTTTCTTGAAATACTAAACTAATAATTTATTATTATTTTTTTTCACTTGTCTTAAGTAGAAAACAGTTAAAAGGGTGACCATACTTTATATATAAAGCGCATTAAGTCAAAGTTATGCGTTTCTTTTATAATTTAGCGTGAGCATTTATTTTTGTAGACTTCTTTCGTTTTTCTTTGTTTATATAAAAAGTAAAAAATAACCTAGCTATATATTAAATTTATTTCTATAATTTCCAATACTTTACTCTTTTCCTATGACAAATAAAATGATTTTTCTAAAAGTTAAGCGGTTCTACAGTTTCTTTTGCTATAAACTTCAAAAGTCAATGACTGTTTTTACCCCTTTGCTAAACACTTGCTGGCAGCACTGCTGTGTGTGTGTGTACTGGTGTGTGTGTGTGTGTGTACTGGTGTGTGTGTTGGTGTGTGTACTGGTGTCTCGTTTTACTCAGGCAATACATAGATTTCAAATTGTTTGTTTGTTTTTTTCAGTATACAGTATACAATTTTATTAGCAAAGTTCCAAAAAAAAAATTAAGTAAAATTGATTACGTGTAGTAAGGAATAGATAGAGATAAAGTTAACGTGTCCTAGACATATATGTATGTATATATGTGTAGTACGGGTGTGTGTAGGTGTGTGTGTGCAAGTAGTTGTTTAAGTAGTAGAAGAAACACAGGCAGAAACCGAATGGCATTCACATTTTTCTTGGATTTTTGTATCAGTTATGCCTTACCAACGGTTTCAGTGCTCTTCACCGCGGTGGCTAAAGTCTCAGTCTCAGCGGTGGTGCTGCTGGTATCCTGATCGGACGGACCAAGCTTGTAGTAGTGTCTGCGGACACAGGGTGGCTCATTAACCGCTTCCAATTGGCCCTTTTGGGTGGCATCATATGTGCTCAGCTTTGTTTTGGTTATTAAATCGGAATCAGACGAGTTGTTCTGGTTCTGGTTCGGGTTCTTGTTGGTTGAACTTGTTGTAGTTGTTGTTGTTAGTGTTGGTTCATTGTTGTTGTTGTTGTTGTTGTGGTTAATTGTAGGAGAAGTGGGTGGCAAAGAGAATATATCGGCTGGCTTAGTAGTAGCATACGTATACTGTGATTGGTTATCTGAAGGATATACATTCATGTTCATACATAGATTCCAATAGATATAGACATATTTTGTTTTGTCTGCTAGTTTATTAATTTGTATATGTGTGTGTGTGTGTGTTTGTGTGTGTTTGTATGTGTGTTTGAACTAGTTCGTACCTGTCACTGTGGACGTCTCTGGAGCTGGAGCTGGAGTTGGAACCGGAGTTGGTACCGGAGTTGGTACCGTAGCTGCAACTGGTGACGTTGCTTTAGCTGTGCTGGGTGCTGTGCTGGGTGTTATAGGCTTGTTTAAAGTGCTTGTTGTGGTGCTGGTTGTTGTGGTTGTGGTGACTTTTCCTTGCGGTGATTGAGGTGACTTGGGTGACTTGGGTGACTTGGGCACCACATCAATTGTCTCACTGGAGCCCTGAACATTACGTGTTGTCTTTAGCTTGGTCACCACATGTTTGCCCACAGTTTTGGTGATGCCGGCTGGGGGCGTGGGCACGCCCACATGCCGTGTCACCGTCGTGGAGCTAATGCGACTTGTCTCCGAGGGCGCATTGCTCTCATGCGATCCCTCGCGCATGTCCCGTCGATATGTGCGATGCGAGGAGATGCTCGAACGTGGCGTCTGGTGTCCACTATCGCGACGTGGCGATTGCTGATGATGCGGCTGCGAGCCATTGGAAGTGGTGCTCTCTGCCGGGGAACTGCTGCGCAAGGAGGCCGCAAATGCGCGATGTGCGGCATCCACTTCGCGTTCCTTTTGCAGCTGACGACGTGTCACCGTGGTGCTGGTGGTGCTTGTGGTGTTGCTAGTGCTGCTGCGACCTGCTGCTGGTGTGGGCTTACGCGGCGGTGATTTGCTCAGCGGTGAGCGTGCATGGCTCTGGCGTGTGGGTGAACGCGCCGAGGGAAATCCATGGGTGCCATAATCCTCACGTGGCTGGGAGCTACGTTGGGCCGTTGGTGGTGTGGCCTGCAGTGGTTGCGGTCGCCGCTGTGCGGTCAATTTCTCTGGCACCACTTGACTGTCCTGCTCCAGCTGCGTTTCTATGATGCGCTCCGTGTTGGAGGCGTGGCTGGCACTCTGTTTGCGACTGACGCTGGTGGTGTGATGCACCACCTGACCATCTGGCTGATGTGGCTCACGTGCAGAGGGAAAGCCATGTGTGCTATAATCCTCAGGCACTGCCACACGACGTGGACTGGCCGGTTGTTCCCAGCTGGGTAGAGTCACAGACGGCACATGATCATCGTGCTCAGCACCCACGTACTGCGTTTCGGTGGTGCGCTGTGTAGTGCTGCTCTGCTTGACATTGCGACTCTTCTCCGACTTGATCACAACAATCTCCTCACCGCCATCGGCGGTTGTAGGGCGCTGACTAACAAATTCCTGCGTAGGTTTGTTAGACTTCACCGAGGGAAAGCCGTGAGTGGAGAAATCATTTGATGGTGTTGTTGGACGGTGATGGGGAAACTCCTGTGTGGGCTTGTGGGACTTGACCGAAGGGAAGCCTTGGGTGCCCACATCCTGGAGCTTCTGTGGTGCTCTATCGTCGTACTCCTCGATGGTCTCCGAGGTGGTTTCCGTAGAGTAGCGACGGCTGGACTTCTTAACAGAGGAGTAGGTCTCCTGTTTGATCAGCTCCTCGGCCTCCAAGGGACGTCGCACCGTCTCCACATTGTCCACCACATCCCGTGGTGCTTGTGGCTGCGTCTGCTGGTGCACATCCTGCACACGTCGTTGCTGTTGATTCTGTGTCTGTTTTGTCTGGGTTTGGGTCTGTCGCTGGGTTTGAGTTTGGGTCTGATGCACTGTATCCTGTGCTGGGTTTGGGCTATTTACCTGCTCCGTTTCATAGCGTTTGTTCTTGACAATGGTGCCATCGGGCAGACGCTTCACTGTGGTAATCATCTTGACATTTGGCTTGGGATACTCCACCGTATTGGAGATGATCTCACCAGGCTGTGACATCAGATGCTGCACATGTCGTTGATACTCGGGCGAGGCCTTGTCCATGTCCACATAGCGCTTGTTCTCCTCGTAGTGCTGCTGGGTTTCCACATTCCGTGTGCTTTTCGACTGCTCGCGGCTCTCGGAGAAGCGTTGCTCCTGGAAGCGCTGCTCCTCCCGCTGCTGCTGCTGCTGCTGCAGTAGACGCTGCTCCTGGTAACGCTGCTCCTCCTGGAAACGCTGCTCCTCGCGCTGCTGATGCTCCCTTACCTCCCGCTCATGCTGATCCCGTTCCCGCTGTGTGCGCTGCGTGGTTTGAGTGTCCTGCAGATAACGCGGCTTGGCCACATTACCGCCATCATCGTCATACTCCACCGTGGAGGAGGATGATACAAACTTCGAGCTGGAGGATGAGGTCGTGGAGCTCATCTTCATTTCGGTGCGTCCCGTGGACTCATCACCAAAGACGACCTTCTCCTGCAGATGCGTATTGGAGCTCTCCGCTGCCTTCTTCACGTAGTTCTTGTCATCACCCTGATGGGAGGCACTCGAGCGCTGCTCGTTGCGTCCTTTGAACTCCGCAACGCCGCCACCATTGAGCTTCTCAACACCTGTGGCAGGAGTGTTGATGGTGGGTGGGTGGTGTTGGTAGTAGTGGTTGTTATTGGTGTAGGGATTGGTAGTAGTTGGACACACAAACAAACAGAGTTGAGATACACATAAAGATATATACGCATATAGAACCGATTTGTATATACGATATATATACACGGCATATACACAGACAGGGAGAGAAAGAAATGAAGACTGAGACAAAGTGAACCAAACCACATTTAATATTGTAACTCACCATCCGTTTTGGCCAATGTTTCCGTACGATAGGCCCGGCCATCGGGACTAACCTCCGATGAGGTCTGCACATCCCAACCGGTTGTATTCGGCTGCGTCAAGGTCATCGAATGGAACTTCAACTCGTGCGTGGGACTCATCGAGTCGCGCACCTCCTTCGACTTGAGACTCTGAAAGTTTTGATCCAACAGCGCATCACCGTGGCTGGTCACCAGTGGATCCTTGCCGAATCCGGTCACCGTATTGCCATTCGATTCCGACATGTCCGGTTCGTGTCTATATAGATTTCTCAGACGCGATTCGCGCAACTTGTACAAATGCGTGCGGATTTGCTTCTTGCGCTCGGAATCCTCCGATTGCTGCCACTAGGAAAGGAAAAGGGAAGTTATTATAAATATATCGGATAAGAAAGCCTCAATTAGGCATTTGGAATGCAGTTTTTCATAATGTTATCAATGGGTAAACTACAATTCCTTTGATCGAAAGGCAAAGATTAAGCACGATTTGTTCCTAAAACTGGAATAATCGATATATTTATCGAAAAAATCGAACTTTAATCAAGTACTTCAAGGAAGGTGAAAGATTAGCTAAGGATAAGCTCTGTTTATAGCATTATTTAAGTTTGATTTTAGCTCAGAATTCCACTCATTAAAACAACGACACATTCATTTTAAATAGTCGATTTTAAATCGATTATTTTTGTAGATGTATCGGGCTATAAAATCCATTTTTAGATACTAAATATCAAGCACTTTAATTGACTTATGATTAAAGAGTTTTATGAAGAGAAGTAGAAGAAATTCTACCACTTTAAATGAGAAGGTTTAAACTGAAACTCAAATAAACGATAAAAACTCGAATCGATAAGCAAAAAAAAGTTTTTAGACAAGTTAAACAAGTCGAACCTATGAAAAACCCCAGTGCTGACACCCAACAACACTTTTTTTCTACACCTCAAAGTGTAAGGAATTTAAAAAATTGAAACTATCGTTAAAAATTTGCCCGATAAATCAATGAATCGATAAATGTATTGTTACATTAAATGTATATCAAATGTAACTACACTTGATTTATATTTGGAGACTTCTTAACGTCCTTGGGCTAATTGAACCGGCTCAAGTGCCGCTCAATGCCCACGCGCTATAAACAATTTTTTTTGTATTTTTTTTGTATTTTTGTTTGTTTGCGCTCATTGAACAAACCGCGCCTTTTATGGCATCGAACTCGACGCCTCGCACTGGCCGCCAATTAGCTGACACTAGACGCAATAAACAACAGCAACAAGTTGGGAGTCATTTGAGGTTGGAGACAAACCAACCAAATGATTGAGTCAAGCAAACGTAATTGCAACTGACATTGCCTTTTTCAGTGAGAGGGAGAGTGAGGGGGAGAGGGAGAGCGACAGAGGTAGAGAGAGCGCAAGAGAAGGCGCATTAAGTCAAAGCAAGCAATATAATCCACCCACTGAATAAGACCTTTGCATCGATACGAAAGACAGTAAGACCGGCTAAATAAATCATATAAAGCAAGTTACTTAGCGGATTAGACCCTGTAGTTCAAAAAGCACTGGGTTATACTTAGACATTTTGAACACAGTGTAAACTTTCCTATAGACATTTTGGAGCAAGTGGAACTTACTAATAAATTTTGCTGACAGAATAAAGACTTTAATGCTCGCAAATCCAATTTTTCATGTAAAAAGTCGTTTTCAAAGCTCTTTAAATACAGAACTCTTGGAGCTAAGGTCATTGATATCATGTTATATGTATGTACAAATACAGTGAAAGCTTCCTTGGCCGGACAGCCACGATTTCAGTATTTTTGTCCCCCTAAGAGCACGGGTTTTGTATGAAAATCAGGCTAAGAAACTATCAAATTTTTCTGACTAAGGGAGCTGTCCGCGAGTAGAGCTTTTACGGTATTCTTACTTGATATAGATGAACAAGATATTTTAGTTTCCGTAGGCTAAGAAACTATAAAATTTGTCCGCCTTAGGGAGATGTCCGCTTAAGGGAACTGTCCGCGAGTAGAGCTTTTACTGTATTCTTACTGGATAAAGCTGACCATGATATTTTAGCTTTTACAGGCTTCAACCGTAGCCTAAGAAACTATAAAGTTCGTCCACCAGAAGCAGCTGTCCGCTTGAGGGAACTGTACGCGAGTAGAGCTTTCACTCTACTTAATATATCTGACCATGATATTTTAGCTTCTACAGGATTTAACCGTAGGCTAAGAAACTATCAAATTTGTCCGCCTGAGGCAGCTGTCCGCGAGTAGAGCTTTCACTGTATTCTTACATAATATAGCTGACCATGACATTTTAGCTTCTACAGGCTTCAACCGTAGGCTAAGAAACTATAAAATTCGTCCGCCTAAGGGAGCTGTCCGCGAGTAGAGCTTTCACTGTATTCTTCCTAGATATAGCTGACCATGATATTTTAGCTTCTACAGGCTTTAACCGTAGGCTAAGAAACTATCAAATTTGTCCGCCTGAGTGAACTGTCCGCTTGAGAGAACTGTCCGCGAGTAGAGTAGTTATAGTATCTACAGGCTTCGACGGTAGAAAACAGTATGGAAAAAGCTGTGTTCATTGCGATCTGTTAGCTGATCATCAGATACTTTAAGCTCCGATTTAATGAATCACTTTCCCCAGCTGTCTTGAAAAGCGTTTCCAAAAGTCGAACACTAGGAAAGACCTAGACGATAAGTGGTTCTATATTTAAAAACTAAGCTCATCGTTTGCATTTGTCGAGCTCATCTAAAAATTGTTTATCGCTCGGGTATCAGCTGGGGCCCCGGTCTATCGTCTTTGTATATAAACGTCTATGTAGGTGTTTATATGTGTGTTTATTTTGATATTTTTGTTGCTATTTCGATTCAGTATTTGTTGCTATTTTTTGCTTGTTGAGACCAGTTATCAGAATGAATCGAAAAGCGACGTTAATGACGCTTGATTTATAAATAAATGAATTTGCTGACCGATAAGTGAAATGATGAACAGAATTATGAATTGAAATGGACAGCAAAAGAATTGACGACAACAAAAAAAATTAAGTTAAACAACAAATTGCACTGATTTGAGATTTATGAACAAGATAAAATTAATTTTAAAATAAGTTTTAGTCCATAAATTAATGGAATAAAAATTCACTTTTATTTAGTCACTGAAATTTGACTTTTATTGTAGAAAATTCTTTTGTGTTTTGTTGTTTTCTTTTTTTTATTTATTTATTTATTATTTTCTTTTGTTAATAAATGACAGGTTTATACAGCAGCGTTCGAGTCGAGTCAAGTCGAGTCGAGTCGATCAACAAAAATCGTTTGGCAAACAAATTTACTAAAGTTGTTTGTGTTTTCGTTGCGGTGATATCACCACCACAACCACCACCACTAACACCAACACCGAAAGCGGAAAACATTTGTATTAACAACAATAATCATAATAACAATAATAATGAAATTGGCAAATGCTTTGTTAACTGTTTTAAATTTAGACGCTTATAATGGCTACGTGAGATACCAACAAACTCTGACTAAGAAAGGCTATAAATCATTTTTCGATTCCATAAATTACAATTTATATATATACAACTGCTATTTAATGCAAGTCAGTGCATTTATTTTGAAATCACTTAACAATGTCAAAATATTAATTGCATTTCTTAAAAAAATAAAAAAAAACAACTAAAAACAATTTGATTTTTTGTGGCTATCGGTTGAAATGTTTTTAAATGGCATATAAAAAATATTTTTTGAAGGAGTTTTGTTTTGAAAAATATAAAAAAAAGTTTATAAATAAAAATATTTATAAAATATAGAACTAAAATGTATATTATTCGCATATTTTCGTGCAACTTTCCAGCTTTTTGTGGTGTCTACTTGTGTTGGCCATAATATTGAAAACGACTAGCCAAATATCGTGACGACTGAATGATATTTATTTGCTATAAATTGATTTTAAACAGATTTTGGCTAACCAAAAAACCCAAAAATTGTTAGTTCTAGTTTCTCAATGTTGTTATTTCGTGTTTCTGTTGTATGATTTCTAAACTGTCTCTGATTAAATCAACTCTAAATATAAAAGTTCCCTAAAATTGTTACAAAAAAGATATTCATAAATTAAGTTTTTAAACTCTCAATAAAATGTGGTTTTTTATTATAATAAAAATTAACTATTAACTATTAAATAAAATACGTAACTTAAATGAAAGATTCATTAAACTATTCTAGTTGTCTACTTTTATTTAAAAGCTATTTAAAAAATATTTTTAAAAGTATTAAATTTATTTATTTATTTATTTATTAACGCAGACTAAGATCAGTTGCGATTATTAACCAAAAATAAGTTTATATGTATAATTTAAATGTAAGATTTATGAAACTGTCTTGATTTTAAAAAAATGTATTAAAGTGAGTAGAAAGCAAAATGTTAAGTGCTGTAAGATTTATACATATGTCTCCTAGTTTTTATTAAAATAAAAAATAACTATAAAAATCAAGTGTTGAAATATGGAACTTAAATAATAAATTTACATAACTAACCCAGTTTATTTGAACTACAACTTTTAAAGTGTTTTAAAAATGAAAAAAAAAGTTTTAAAAAGTTTTGAATAGTTATTTAAATTAAGAGTTTTAAGGTAAGCACTTAATAATTGCCTTAATCTTAACCCAACTAAATCTAAAAGTATTTTAGAAGTATGAATGCTATATACTCGTATAATGACTATTTTCCGCTGCCAAGCTAATCCCAAACTGTGTCTAAATTAAGCTCAACCCACGACGGTGGAAAATGCGTCACTTTTGCTGACAAAATGTTGGCAAAAATCATTTCAGCTAAAACACAGCTGACGTGTTTGTTTTTTTTTAAGCCGTTTCTGATGCAGATGAGCGGCTTCAACTCAAACTTAGAGTTGTCTAGATTTTTATAGCGTTGAATTTTTTATTTGTTTATTTTTTATTGGACTTTAAAGCAGTGCGAATCAAGACCAAAAGAGGGGAAATGGCAAAAGATAAATAAAATACAGAAAGAAATCAAAGCGAAAGCTTTCACTGCAAATCAAGTCAATAGCTGATAATATTTATAATAATAATAATAAAACGCGACTATCAAGCAGAAGTAGAAGAAGGCGAAGCAGTGGGAGAAGGGGGAGAAGCTGGAGGTGAGAAGGAAGACAAAGACAACAAGCATAAAAGTCAAAAGTAACAGATGGTGCTAGATACGCAAAGTTATGAGCCATACACCGGCGAGGGGAGGGGAGAGCACAGGAACAGGTCGCGTGGCAGCCGCGACGCTAGCGTCGCCGTCTACGTCGGCGTCTAGACCTAGCGTCTTGAAATGCCGCCGACTCGCCAAATGACGTAATTTCTAAAAAGCGCCCCGTGATAACCAGTTGAAGTCAGCGTCGTAGTCAGCGTCAAAGTCGACGTCGGTGTCGCTGCGCTGTCAGCGGCAACCTGTTGAAGCTGCAAAGCTGACTGCAGCTAGAGCGACGCTCTGCCACTGCTGGCGTCGCAGTCGCCTCCTCCACCAATCGCTCTCATCCTCTGACTTCGCCTTCTTCTTGCTTGATGATGACGTGACGTGCGAGATTTTGTTGATGCGAGACTGCCGCGACTGCTGATAAATTATTTTATTTTTTTCTTTTCTGTTTTCTGTTTTTTTTTTTTTTTGTTTGCCGTTCATTTGTGAGCTGTCGTGTCAGCTTTGGAGGTCAACAATATTTTTGTACATTTTGGTCTACGCTCTTGCCAGTTATTATAATTTTTTGCAAGCACACACACACACACACACACACGCACACACAACAAAAAATAAATCTCCATTTGAAATTAAAATTTATTAAAATTTAATTGAGTCAAATCGGTGAATGAATGTCACAAAAGCACGGGCAAAAACACGCTAAGACAAAATCACGGATAAAGCATTAAATGCAAAGGAAGTGAAAGTTACGATCGCTCTGACGGCACCTCCGCAACACGCCCCCTTTCTGGCACCACCCACTTGCATGCTGACATTACTAAGCGGGCGACAAGGGGGGCGTTGATAATAATTATATGCTGTTGGCTTTTCAAATTGGCTAATACGGGAGTTTTGCTAAGTTTAGTCTAAAAGGCGCATGAGCGATAACATCTATCAATTGTTTGGAGTGCTATGTAAGCGGCCGAAACATATACTAAACTATGCTAGAATAAAAATGTATCTTAAAATTATCTAAAGCGCTAAAACCATTCATTTTCTCCATTATTATCTTTGCTTTCTTTAAGAAACTTCTGCATATCCCACGTAAAGACGGCGATAAATTTATCGCATGCAAGATAAGCTCCGCGCCTGCGAGTTAAGCGCCCGACTCGATAGCTTAACGAAACTACTGCGATTCGTTGTAAACGGAAGCGCCACCTGTCGACTGCGGCACGCAACATGGCGTCAGCTAGACAACGAACAGCTGTCAGCTGTGAACTCTGCACTGAACATGGAATATGCAAAATGGCGAATTAAGAAATGACAAATGAGAAATTGAGAATTGAAAATGCTGAATGGAGAATTAAGAAATGACAAATGAGAAATTGAGAATTTGAGAATTGAGAACTGCCATTTGACATTGACAATCAGTTCAATTCGTTGAGGAAATTGTTTGCACTTTGCTGTTAATTGCTTGACGCTTGTTGTTGTTGTTGCTGTTGCTACTGTTTTCGTCAGTTGTTATTTTTAACTATTTCAATTTCATTTCAATTCTGTTCTGTTTTGCTTTGTTGCATGCATATTAAAGTGGGCGACCTAATTGCGAGCTGAGAATTGCGATTCCATTTCGCCATTTGCCGCTGTTTTTTTTTTTTTTTCGAATTCGCTACTTGCAAATTCGACATTCGCTGCCAATTGTGTCATTTTTTGTTGCTAGCAGCGACGCCAACAGCGACGGCGACAGCGACTGCGACGTTGTTTATTAGCACCTGTTGAAACTGTAGCTGAAGCTGAAGCTGAGAAGCCGAAATTGAAACCGAAACCGAAAATGAAAACTATTCAAAAGTGCGCATGATTTAAATGCACATACCCTGTAAAATTCTAGTCAATGGGTATGCTGAAAATTAAATGTAATATAATTTATTATTTCCTATTTTTGTTACACAAAGTGTGTTTTAAAAATATGTAAATTTTTGCTAATTGTAAAATTCTAGAAAAAGTTGTAAGTGAAATAAAATGTATATAATTTTTTAATTTGTTTATTATTCTAATACTACTCTAAAAAATATAAAAGTATGTTTTGTAAAGGTCTGAACACTTTTCTTAGGTTTTTTATAACCATAACTTTTTACATCCTGACAGCACAAGGTATTACCTAGTCACTCACATTAAACTGAACATTTTTATGCACTTTATTATAAATTTTATTTTTTGTCCTTTTGATTTTTGTTTACAGAGTTTTATACATACAGGGTATTGCCTAGTCAGTACTCAAGCTTTACTTTTTATTTTAATTTTTTTTTGCATGTTTCCTTCTTTTTTTTTTTTAAGTTTTGTACTTACTCGAGTTCTGTTTGTTTTCAATTTCAACATTGTTTTCTTCTTTTGGTGGTTGTCATTTCTTTTTTTGGTACCTGACATTGCTCAGGTGAATAAAACATGCGGTGTCTGTTCTTGAAATGTGGAGCGGCTTTCGAGGCCTTCACACTCTGCATATTAATCGAAAAAAACGAAGTTGTATCGACTGAGTTCAAACTGTGAAAAGAACGGAGTTTTGTGTGGGAAACTTTATCGACTTTGATCGATGGAGTTATAGCTGTCAAAGGCACGAAAGCTTTCAGAAGCTTCAATGCTTGAAGTGGGTTAATGGTGACATGTTGTCAGCCATTCAAAAACAGTTTTCTCACGCTAACAAAGGTTTGAAATCAAATTTTATTATTTTCGGGTTTTCAAAAGCTTCTGAAAAGCAGCTTTTGACTTGACTTAGTCAATACAAATTGTAGAAAAATTGTCGTGTATTTCTATACGCTTTAAAACAAAATATATAAATGAAACATGGGATTAATCCAAAAGCACAACTGTACCAAATGAATCAATAGATGAACAAACAGATTAGATTAAAATTCATTCAACTGTAGTGAACTTTGATCAATGCAACAAATTATACCGCAATAAACTGTATAATTAATGCAAACTTAGAGTTATTATTTTAGAGTGTAGAGTGGGTGTATTACGTGCTGCCCAATCAGCCGCGAGGCTTAACCCTGTGCGAATAAAATTATAGGGTGTGCATGCTTATGGGCAAGAAAACAGCTAGGGCTAAGAATTTGGGATACTTTGCAGATACTTCTGTACCTCACGCAGATCAAGTTTCTTATAGAATTCAGCCATGGCCCCTAAAAATCTTTTAAAACCCCACATTTCTAACCAAACTCACGCCTTGTCTTAACCGTATGATTTTCTATATGACAAATGAGGTTAGAAACGAACGATAACAGTGTAAAACTGTTGTTGGGCAGATCAGTTACAGAAATGTTTGAAGTATAAAATATTTGTCTCCTTGCAGGGTCTTTTCAAGTAGATGCGCTCCACTGTAGTTCCTCCTACCAACTTTTTTGATTACTACAACAATTAATAGATTTTGATCTTAATTTCTTTTGGCTATGATCATTTTGATCGTAGTGAATATCTCTGGGACAAATCATATGGCAAGGCCAACAAGGCCTGGGAACAGGTTCCAACGTAATTAGATTCATTCATCGATTAGCATAGCGGTTGCCCGCTGGCAATCAACACCCTCGCAGACCGAGCACTCCCCGCTCTCACCCTCCCTGCCTCTCTCTCTCTCCAAAAGCTTTTCACTGTCTAGAATAATTTACGCTTGAAGATCGAGATATGAAAATGACAACATGCGATTGTTTAGGAAACGATCTACGTGAAACGTTAAGCGATACTTTCCATGCGATATTTGCTATACGATATTCACCTCACGATATTCATTATAATTATAATCATATCTGAAGTAGCCATCGTTAAGATAAGAGTCTTTTGTTTGTTTACAAGTTGGCGGCCAAATTTCGCTGACACAGTCGCCGGCAGCGGCGTCAGCGTCAAAGTCAAAGTCAACGACGACGACAGCGTCGCTGCCGCTGACTAACTGCGAGTTATGCAAAAACAACAAGAAATAACACGTCGTCGCCCCGTTAGCCGAGCGAACGCGCAAAATGCTATTGTCTCAAAAGTGTGAAAGTTATTAGCAATAAATACTAGTATACTAATATTTAGTATTTATCTGTGCTTGTGAAAATACAAATACACAAAAAGAAAAATGGCAGACGAAAAAAAAAGTATAATTTACCTGTCTATATAACAAAGCTGATCACAGTGGCTCCTCCAAATGACAGTCGTGTAAAAAAATACCTTTTTTTTGGAGTTTCGTTAAGTTGTTGCTGATTTCGTTATAAGTATTTGTTTTTTTTTTGAATTTTTATTTTGTTATTGGTTCGTCGTTGGTTGCACCGGCAAAAAAAAAAGATCACGCACACAGTGAGCAAGAGAGAAAAGAAGTGAGATAAAAAAAATAAACCACAGTTGGTTAGAGGTGTGACTAATCCTGTAGCCGCTTTTTTTTTTAACTGGGTTCGGCTTTTGGCTCTTTTTTTTTGGGCTGTGAAGCTGTTGGATTCTTTAAGCTCGTGTGTACAGTAAATAAATCAAATGTCGCTTTAAAGTTTTTCGTTTGTTGTTTTTTTTTTGCTTGTTTAAATAAATAAATATGTACAAAAAAAAAATGTTGGCAGGTAAGAAATCTACTGTTGTGCGTTTGAGTTGTTGTTGTTGATTGGAGTTTAATTCGTTGTTGTTTTTTGTCAGGCGTTTGTTTTGAACAGCGAGCGTCGGGCACGTTGCAATCGATCGAGCACCAAAATCAGACTGAAGTTCCCCCATTCAGAATCAAAGCCGCGTAAAGTGGACGACGGCCCAACCGGCCGAAGCTTAGGCAATAACAACAACAACAACAGTAACATCGGCAGCAGCAGCAGCGCAGCTGATGACGACAGCGACGTAAACAGCAAAGCAGCAAAGATATGACCGAATACAGCTGCGAAGATGACAGCAATAGCAACGTCGACAGCGAAGAGAAGTTTTTGTGTGTGCTTATGCGTGCTTTTGCTCGTCACTCTGTGTGTGTGTGTGTGTTAGTGAGAGTCTCTGCTGCTACCTTGAGTGGAGTATGCGTGCCCAAGTATATGTGTGTGAGTGTTTGTGAGAAGCCCACTATCAGTGCAGCAAGCTTTGATTTTTTTTCTTGTTTTGTTTGCTCTGTGCGGACGGCAGCTTAGGGCAGCTCAGAACAAAAGCAAAAACAACAAACTGCAATTACAATTTTGCACTGCCTAGACAAAGACAACGGCAAAAAAAAGAAACAACAACAACAACAACACCTGCAACTAACGGCTGTGAGTTGTTTTTGTTGACTTTTCTTTTTGCTTTTGTTGTGATCAGTTTTTACTGAGTGTTGAGTGCAATGGCAGCTAAAGAAAGGAATTAAAGGGTGAGAGCAGGACAAACGACTTTGGCACATTGTGAGGTTAGGTTTATGTGGACATTAGGAATTTAAATAAAACAGGAATTTTAGTGTTTCTACATAGTTTCCTTAACTTAAAGTTCCACTTTATGTACTGAGTAAAAGAAATTTACTCCATAATCAATATATTTCAAAGAAGTGCAAACTGAACTTTGAGGTTAGGTTACACTAGTTTTCACTTTCAATTCGGTTAAAAGACTTGTTTAATATATAAACAAGTTGAAACATTTGTAGATCGCATATTAATATATCAAACTAGTTTATTATCAAAGCCAGACATCGAAACTGTAATTCAACCTAACCCCACTTTTGTTTAAGTTAACATTAGAGTTAGAGTATGACATGTTCGACTTTAAGCCCTTATAAGCAACATTATACATTGTTTACAGTTAACGTCTGGCTAATGATACGACGACAACAACATTTGTAAGCCCAATTTGCATATGGTAAGTTCATAATGATATCGCCTGTGGGATTCGACTAATCGTTCGTGTCCAAATCCAAATGGAAATGGGGAACTAGAGTTTGCCAGAAAAGTATGACAGAATAGCCATAAGTTTAACAAGTCGACTGTAAAAGGCCCTGTAATCGATTTTGTCAAAATGAAATGGGAGTTTCCATAGAAAAGAACTGGAATATTGCAACCCCCAATAAGAATGGCGTTCAGTTGGACACTGATTGGAAATATGTATGTATACTTTATATGGACAAAGATTGTTCCAACTCTGCACACCCCCGTACTTTTCTTTATGTACAGGGTCTAACATAGTTTAAGCCACAGCACACGAACGTGTTCAAGTGTCAATTTGAACTGTCCAATTCCGCTGACCAATCAAGCATAGCGCCAGCCGAAACTAGTGGGAAATAAAGGTTTCAGCTCAGCGAGTAAGACTTTGAAACACCCTGTACCTACATTTTTGAAGGTATTGTGTGTACAGATTACTGATTTATGGAAGAAAAACTTGGAATAACTTATCTGTCAGTAGTTTTTCGTTATTAAAAAACTAAGTTATATTTAAAGGCTTAAGTGCACATTTTCAAAATTTAGCTAGCATTTAGCTACCCAGTATAACTAAAACCTACAGGGTCTGCACATGTATGAGTACTGCTCGATATAAATCATTCGATTGGCATTCGTGTATTGAACATGTTCCGGTGGGTGTTTTACTGTAGCAATTTCAATAACAATTCCAATTCGAATTCGAATAAGAAATTCGTAAAATTTTGTCAACACGATTTGAGACGCCTACACACACACACACACACACACACACTCGCAGGCAGACATGTTACAAGATTACTCATGCAGACGCTGCGCAGACGTCGTGGCTAGACGCCAGCCGATAAACGATAGATCGATAGGTCGATAGCTAAATGATGTTAGACAAGAACGTGACTAGTCGCAGTAGCAGCGCAGTCGCCGTCCAACTGTTGTTTTTGTTGGAGTTTTCTACACTGGCAGCTCGCATTTGGCTAGATGCCATAGATCTGGTCGTCAGAAAGACCGACATGATCAGACATATGGCCATAGCGGGTGTCTCTCTGTGCCAAATTGGCGCAGGTTTTATCATGCACACAAATACATACATACATTTTTTTTATTGATTTATTTAGCAGCAACGTCGCAGCGCTGCCCACACGACGCTTGCCACAAATCATGGCCAAGAGATTGGTCAACTGGCAGACTGGCAATTGTAAAGCGGCCAACGCGCCAAAAGCCTTAAAGTTGCCAATTGCCACTGAGGCTTGGGAAAAAAAACAACACAAAACAAAATAAAACAAAACAGAAATTGAAAAGATTCAACGGCAGAGACAGCGGCAGCAACAACTGCAGCATCAACTGGCGTCAGCGTCGCTGCCAAGGAGCTGCATTTGAAGACGAAGAGAACGGCAAAGAGAGAGTGCAAGGAAGAGAGCGGTAGTGGTAGGGGCAGCTACGGTCAGTCGAGTTCAAAAATTGATTCATGGCTCATGACTCATCCGTGTTGAGCCACTTTATCAGGAGGCCAGCCAGCATCCCAATTGTGCGCAGAGAGCGGAGAGAGCAAGAGAGCAAGAGAGCGAGAGAGCGCAGCAGCTACTGAGAGAGCGGCTGACTCAAAGCTGCGTCGACGCAGTGCTGCGTTGAATGACGCCAGCGTCGACGTCTGCGACGACTGCTGCGTGGGCTGCGCTAACGTCTACTGCTATTTTTGTACAATTTTTCGTATTTATTATTAACTACATTATTAATATAGATGTTTTATTTAGTTTTTTTTTCTGTGTTGCTAGCTTTTGTTGTTGCTCGTTCATCATTTGGCCAAGTTAAGACGACACAACGTCATCGTCATCGTTTTTCCATAGATTTTTTTAACGACTTTTTAACGATAATTGCAAAGCCGTCTAAGCCAAGTCAGCACAGTCCGGCCCACACAGACGACGCGCTCTGAGACCAGGCCAACCCCATAAATGACCCAATTTGGTCTGCTTGAAAACTGGGAACTTTGTGGATCTGTAAGCCAACCTCTCTCGCTCTCTCTCTCACTCTGTTGGCTTTAAAGGTAATGGACTGACGCATCCAGTAAACTGAACGGGGAGACAATGAACCTGCAACGGGTGGGCAGATGGTGCAGCAATAAAAACACCGACTAGCCAAAGATAGAAAGGAACGAGGGAAGGGAGTCAGTGAGTGACTTGAAAAGGAGTTGAAGAAAGATTCTACAAATGGCATGAACTAGAAAATAAACTATTAGCCATAGTTTTATATCAGATACTAAAACTTCTTTTCTCTATTTGTCAAATCAGCTAATTTATCTAACAGACAGACGAGGAGTGGAATAGTGAAAAAGATACAAAAGGCAGCAAAAGATTTGTTAAAAGAAATGAAGCTCAGAGATAAACTTGAAATAAATATAAATAAAAAGTGTGACGTCAGAAGTGAAGAAAGCATTCAAACTAGACAAAGCCAGTAGAAAAGGATAAAGTCGAGCGAGCCGACTGTTTTTTTTTTTTTTGGTTTTAGGTAGGTGGTCGAAATTAATTAATTAATTAAGTCGAAATTAACTTAATCTGCCTGAAATAGTCAAACTTTCAATCCAAATCTGGTGGCTCAAGCTCTTATAGTCTCTGAGATTCAGGTCTTAACGTATAGACAGACGGACGTCGCTATATCGACTTGGCTCAAGAATATATATACTTTATTGGGTCTACGACGCCTCCCTCTGCTCCTACTCTGAAGTCTTCTGTACCATTTACTTTACTTCCTCTACATAAAAAAATATAGCAGAAAATAGCTTTTTTCCTTTACAAAAGCTGCTTGCTATGCAACTTCAAGTCGATCATCGATCACTTACCATTTTCCGTAGCAATTCCTCGTTTTGTATGGCACCCAAATCGCATTCCAATTCCATGGCAAATTCGTTGGGGATTCCTGCTAAAGGAAAAATCACACACACAGGCACAACAAACACACACAGATGAGTGAGTGTGCATGAGTGTACACATGTGTGTGTGTGTGTATACAAGTTAGTAATGTGAAAATGTCTGTTGAAGGCGGCAGTTGCCATCCAATGATGCAATACACTTGAAATACCCTATAAATTGAGAAGGGGTATGCGCAACTAAAGCAGAGAAAAGTGGGAAAGAGTTTGTAATACAAAAAAAGAATCTTAAAAGATGTCAAAAGGGTAATCCTAAACAGAGAACGTTATGCTTATTCCTATAAAACGAAGTTAGTGGCATTATTCCCTGCAGACTTACTCATTTGATAAACTTAAAAGTCGAACCCCCCGATGGATGTTGCTAAAATTTGGACTACTGGTACAAAATAATGTAGAAACGCGGTTCAGCAAGTTTCAAGAAAATCGGATGAAAAGTAATGAAGTTACAAAAGATTTAGTATCTTAAAATTTGTGTACTTGCATTCTAAACCTCAAGTTAAAATGTCAAAAGTTGTGCTTATCAAAGTGGCATTGTTTTTTTAGGGTAACTGCCAGTTGATCAGTTGTTTATGTTCGCTAAAATGTCAAAACTTGTGCTTATCAAAGCAGAAGTGTTTTTATAGGGTAACTGCCAGTTGATCAGTTGTTTATGTCCGCTACATGCTGACAATACAAATGCAAATTCATTTTTCATTTTGATTCATTTGCTGATTTTGCGGTTTCTCAACTGAAGTACGGCTGTACGTACATGAATATGTAGCAAATATATGTGTATGTGCAGCTATATATTGACAGTAAATATAAAAATAAATAAAAAATCATGTCGTTAGATTCGTTAATATTATTTTCAATTTATCATGATTTGTGTTTGTGTTTTTGAGCATTTTTATTGCACTCTGTTGTAGCGACGAGGCGAACCAGATACACCCCGATCTCCTAGGCCCCCACAAACTGCATACTCCTATAAACCCCCTCAGCTGCCCGCCTTAATCGGTAATTCCCCAAAGCCAAGTCTCTCCCCCAAAACAAGTTGTGACATTTCCCCCGTAAATGGTTAAAATCAGAAGAAAAAAACATGTCAATGTTTTCTTACTGCTGTTGTTGTTGTTCATTGGTTTTTGAGTGCTGTGATTTGTTGTTGTGACCGCCAGCGACGCATTTTGCGTTTTCTGTTTTGGTTAACATCAGCGATGTGCTCGGTCAAACGGCAATTGGCATCCACAGCACGTTCTCAGAGACCCAGCCCCCTATCCCCTACCTGCCTTGGCTTCCTAGTGCCCCAGTGATCACGCCGGACAGGCGACTGGGCAGTGGCAGGGGATAGGGTCGGGTGTACGGGGGCCAAAAGCCAAACAAGTTCACAAACCGCAATTGGGCAAATAGGCTGATGATGTTCAATCACCAATCAATCAATCAGTCAATCAGTCAGTTAGTCATTAAATTGATCACATTGAAAGCCGAAGTTAAATCTCAAGCTGAACTTGTAAACAAATGTTTTTAAATCCTTTTGTTATCAAATTTACTTGGCCCTTTAGTAGTACTAGAAATCGGGGATTATATGGAATAACACTAGAGATAGACAGCTATAAAATAGCTCTTAGTTATGCTGAGACAATCAATTTGAGAGCTTCTAAGATATGATGAATGTGAGAGAAGACTTTCCATTGGAATTAAGAATTATCTACTACATATATCATACAGGGTATATAAAGTGCTTATATGCTTAACAGCTAATAAAAAAAGATACTAATCTTATCAGAATTATCGCATATAAAGACAAGTAACTGTAAACACACTATCTTATCATAGCAAAAAATAAATAAAATAAAAATTCCTAACTAATTAGGCTAAACAATGTAAGCGGCTTAACGCTAAAAATATATATGTAAAATAAATATTAAATATTTAATGATTTTCCTGACTCAAGTCCAGTTTTCAGAACTCAAGGATTTGACTGACGGAAATTGTTGAAAACTCGATAAATAAATGCGATTCGGTTCCGTTTTGAAAATAAATTGATCAATTTGTCTGTGATGCTAATAATTTATGATCGTATTATGAACTCATAAGTCACAGATTTGCATAATTTGTGATCTTTCCGTTTTGATGGATCAATAGTGTGATCGCATGTCTGTCTGTATGTGAGAATCGCGTAGGAAGGCGCGTGGCCAATGGCCCCAAAAACTGTGACGATTCACGATAAACGATAAACGCATAAATTACAAATTGAGTTTTGGATAGAAATTATTGAATTTTGGTTCGAAATGATCATAAACATCACAAGTTAAATTTCATTTCAAAACCTACATTTTATTTACAATTCTTAATTGATTTCAAAATTTTTATTCGCCTTTTGATTGTGTGATTTTTATTATTATTTCTTTTTTTTACATGTGATTTATGGGGTTGCCCGCAGTGCGTGCGTTAGAGAGAAAGAGATGCACTGTTTAGTGCGTAATCTGATGCCAGTTAGGTTTGAGTGATATTGCGCTAGATGGCGCCAGGCGAACAGGAAAACCACAAAACGCTTAGAACAATGTTGTGGAATTTTATTTCGCTTACAATTGCCCACTCCCTCTCCCACTTGTAAGCTCGCTCTCTCTCTGTTCCCTTTGTGGCGCTCTTTGTGTGTTTGCTTGCAAGTGTTTGCACAAGTGTGCGTGTGTGCTCTCACCTATTGCTGCTGCTGCTGCTGCGTCTGCTGCTTCTTATCAGATATGTTAACGTCGCGGCTTTTGTAACTGGAGACAAACAAAAGTTGCAAAGAAAACGAAAACGAAAACAAAAAGAAAATACAAAACAACAGCAGTAACTAGCTGCTATGTAAATATTGTCAGTGTATTAGTTTGTTCTACAACACGCGGAAAGACTTTTGCTCGAATTACGCGACTGCGTTTATAATTTTGTATTTTATTATACGATCGTTTTGCGTTGGGTGTTTGTGGTGTAGGGGGAGGCGGAGGCGGAGGGGGTGGTGATTACACGAAACTGTTGATTGACTTGCGGTTTATGACAAATAACTGTTATTATTTGTTATTGTTGTTGTTGCCGGCAATAAAAAACATAAACAAACAAAAAATACAGAACACGAAATTTGTTTACTTTTTTACAATTGTTAACTGTTCGCTGTTGTTGTTGTTGTTGTTGATAGTGGTGACTGGAGATTGGAAACTGGGCGAAAGATGCGCACAACCGTTTGGCACGAGCGGAGGCTCTTAACTGATTGCACAAGCTGCAATTGTTACTGCATTTAGGCTCGTCGTCGTTGTCGTCGCACATCTCACAGATAGTGGCGCCAGCAGCGGCAGCGCCAGTGGCAGCAACTCAACACACACAGGCTGCGCTGCTGTGGGCAGCGGTCGGTCATCTTCCAGTTGCCGTTCCAGTTCCAATTCCAGTCCCATTTCCAGGCAGAGTCCGGATGTGGTTCGCCTCGTCGCGAAATGTTGCTGGCTACGTGCGTATGTGTGCGTCTCAGAGTGTGTGTGTGTATGTGTATCACTAGACATAAACAACAACAGTCACAACATCCACAAATCAAATCCGACCTTCAACTAAACAAAAACAACACAAACTTTTGAGGATCAGAGACGCTGCTACAAGGACTTCGCAGTGCAGTGTACGCTAAGCCTTGTAGTGAGGGGTGGGGAGAGGGGGCAACACATGTTTTGTTTTTCAACATTTTTCTTTTTTAAATACGCTCAAATATTAGATAAGCATTATTCATAAACTTTTTTTTAATTAAATTTCAGTGACTTATAATTTAAGTTGGATTTCTTGTAACTCCACCGGAGGTTGGGACCTATTGCCTTAAGAAATCTATCTCCCACAGTCTCTAGATTATTTTCTTTCTCTCTCTCTCTCACCCTCACTCTCACTCTCACTCTCTATCTCTCTCTCCCCCCCTCTCTCTCTCTCTCTATCACTCTCTCTCTCTCTCACTCATCTATCACTATCTTTTCCTCTCTTTCTCTCTCTCTCTCTCACTCTCTCGCTCTTTCTATGCCTGGATAACTCAGTGTTTTCTTTGCCTCTCTCCTTTCTGTCTTTCCTTTTTATTGCATGCGCTCTGTCTCTTTCTCTCTACCTTTTTACTTTCTTTATCCCTTTCTCTATACCATACATATGTATATAACTTTCTCTCTCACCCTGTCTCTCTTCACCGCTATCTCCCATTCTTTTTTGTTCTCCCACTATCTTTATATCTTGCACTTCTCTTCCTCCATATTTACGTCTCCTTCCTTTATGCAGTTTTCTATCTCTATCTTCTGTTTCCGTCACTCCTTCTATTTCTCTGACTCCCTCTCAATTCATCTCTCTATCTCTGTCAGTTTCTCATCCTTTGTCAAAATCTTCCTTTCCCTTTACACTCATAATTTCCTTCTTTGTATCTCTATCTCTTCTCAATCTTTCTCTCCCTCTGACTGTACCATTTCATTACATTTTTCCGCTTGGCCTCTCAATTTTTCACCCTCTTCCCTTCATGAAAACTCCAAAAGTTCTCTACGATCCTTTTATTCATAAATTTATTCGAAATCCGTTGGAAGTACCTCTGGAAGTGCCTCTGGAAGTGCCTCTGGAAGTGCCTCTGGAAGTGCCTCTGGAAGTGCCTCTGGAAGAGCCTCTGGAAGTGCCCCTGGAAGTGCCCCTGGAAGTGCCCCTGGAAGTGCCCCTGGAAGTGCCCCTGGAAGTGCACCTGGAAGTGCCTCTGGAAGTGCCTCTGGAAGTACCTCTGGAAGTGCCCCTGGAAGTGCCTCTGGAAGTGCCGCTGGATGTGCCACTGGAACGAAAACACGTTCCAGCTTGCTGACTGGAAGGAACTCGCAGCTTCTCACAAGGTTATATGACTGACTTTGACTGCCTCTTCGTCGACGGTTCGGCGAAGTGCTGGGAGATTCGAATTCTGTAAGGGAATGGCTCTCGCTGAGTGATGAGGACATGGAGTTGCCATAAATGGAGCTTATGCTGCTGGCATCACTCTCGCTCTCATCCATGCCGCTTGCCAGTTCCAGTTCCTCTTCCAATTTTTCTAGCAACATGGTGGAATACTTCGATGCCTTTGATCCTTTAGTTCTTTTCGCTGCTCTCACACCTTTGACGCCATCCAATTCCCCCTTTGATTTCTCATGCCTTTCATTCATTTCCTCGACCTCTGGTATAGTTGGTAGTGCCCTCTGATTCCTATACAACTCCTTCGATTTCTTACCGATTAACGAAGTCATGTTATTTCGTTCTTGAACAAATTTGCGAAAATTTTCCATTTTTTTTTTGTCTGCCACGATTTATTTATAAGTAAGTAAAACTCAGTGAATACTTCTCAAATGTCATAACCAAGTGACAGAGTTATAGGGTTGCCACCTATAGCTCAGAGTGTAGTCTGGATATTTGAGCTTCCCATGGGTTTTTTTTTTTATTTTTACAAAGTTAGCTATAATACACAAGAATATTAAAGCTAAATATCAATGGAATTTGCATGGAAAAGCAGACTGTAAAAATTAAGAGTTTTTTAATATTTTAAATTGTTTTAATTTTGTTGGTAAAGCTATAAAATATAGATTAGTTGTTTTGTTGTAGACTACAACATTTAAAAGGAGTAGCACTTTGTATATGTGTGTTAACAGGTTCCTGATAACAACAATTATATCATATAGCTCCCCTAGTCGAAAAGCTTAAGTCTAGAACATCTACAGATTTCTTTACAGACGACTCGCTGGCTGCTTGCTTTAACTACTAGTTTTTGATAAGAAAAACTTGATCTGCGTGCAGCAAATGTTCGTAGTTCTGCCTATTATAGTATCAGAGATGAAGTGCTTCATGGGCTTTTCGGGATTTCTTGACTCATATTCTATCAAGTGCTTCATAGACTGAAAAGCATTTTTTTGACTCATATTTTATCAAGTGTTTCATAAGCTTAAAGGCATTTTTTGACTCATATTCTATACTTAATCGAGTACTAAATTGTTGAAATACATAAAAATATTCCAGCTGAATTGCCTTCATTTATAAATTTCCAAAATAATGAATGTTTTTCAACACTTCAAGTTGCAAATCCGTTAAAAGTTTTCAACAAATTTCCATTCCGATTTCGTTTTCTTTTTTTTTAACTTGCACAAATTCTTGGAAATATTCGTGAACTGCATATGGACATATTTTTGTACGCTATGTGTACAGAGGTCCCTCGATAAGGCAGACGCCCTTGTGGCCTGCAATGAGCCCAAAGTGAAACACCTTAACGAAATGCAAAACACAACACGTAGCACCAAAAAAAGAACACAACAAAAATCACCAAAAACAAGTAAGAAAGGCTACAGTCGATCGAGCCGACTGTAAAAGACCCCGTACTCCCATAGAAGTGCGCAATTGTATTCAATTTAAATTTAAATTTTTGAATGAAATTTAAAAATTTTAATTTTATATGTACATTTTGAATTGAAATTAAAAAAAATTAAATTAACAATTCGCATTGCCGCAACTCTATCAGTTGCACCACGCGCCACTTTCAAGAATTCTCCGATAGCATTTACATATTATTCATACAAACACACATTCGTTTGAAATTATATGTATGCATGTATGTATGTATGTGTGTATTCGGCGCGGCCAGCGTCTGCCGGCAGCGCTGTCGCCACACAAGCATCGAAAACGTTCGAACATGTGTTTGTATGTTTCTGTCTCGCTCTCGCGCGTAAGTGATATTGCAGTTAAATAACAAACTTTGTAACGCAGTAGCTCTTTTGTTAAAAGTAGTATGATGATGCCCCTTTCAGAATAGTTTGATTTTATATGTCTCTATACTTATGTTGAATTACAACACCCTACCATATGAATAAATGCCTTAAACATGGCATTAAAGTGAAAACGTTTGGTTAACTCTCAGGAGAAAAGGGGGCGTGGCAGCTCAAAATTTTTAATGGCATTGCATTAAGGGTGTCATTAGCAACCTGTTTACCAGAAATGGTGTTCCTAAGTGCCATAGTTACTGTGTTATTGGCCTAAAACTAAATTTTTTTCGAGGTGTGTCTGGTTTTTTGCTCATTGCGGGGGCGGTAAGGGGCGTGGCAAAAATTTGAAATAAACTTAACCTGCCTGGGTTAATAACGGACTTTCATTATAAATTTGGTGGCTCTAGCTTTTGTAGTTTAAAAGATCCAGGTGTTCATACGGACGGACAGACAGACGGACAGACGGACAGACGGACATTGCTATATCGACTCGGCTGTTGATGCTGATCAAGAATATATATACTTTATGGGGTCGGCCACGCCTCCTTCTGCCTGTTACGCACATTTCGCTTCTGACAAACCTAATAGACCCCTCTACTCTTTTTTAGAGTACGGGGTCTAACAAACTTGTTCTGCACATTTTACTACTATAGGGTATGTGCTAGTCAAGCTGCTGCTCACAAATGTTTTTATTTAAAATTCAGATATCTGATTTTCCAAAGCTTTTCATATGCGCTGTACATTTGACTATTACAGGGTAGCTTTAAGTCTAGCAGCTACTGCCAATAAACATAAAAGTCGTGTTTTTTTGTCTGTCTGCTTTTCGGCTTTTATTACAAATCGTTTACAATAATATTTATATATAAAGTCATATAATTATAATCAAGTATTTTAATTACATACATTAATTAATAGCAACTAAATAATTAATTGTTAAATAATATTAGCAAATATTCAACAAATTCATAGCATATAAAAAAAAATGGTTTACGAGGGGTTAAAAAAAAAGGTTTTTATAATTACATATTCATAATAATAATATTAACTAAGGTACAGGCCACGCCTACCCAAAAAGCATATTGCACAATTGTTTACAGGTCTGTGTGTGTGTGAGTGTGTAAATGTGTATGTGTGTGTTGCCACTTTCAGTTGCCAAACTTAATGGACTTTTCCATGTGCTGCGACTGCTGCTGCTGGCGACTGTTGCTGCTGCTGCTGCCGTTGCTGTTGTTGTTACTAAAGCTGGCGCTGCTGCGATTGCCGTTTTTGAGTATGCCATTCGATTGCCCCTCGCCCACCATAGATGGCGTCTTTCTAAGTGTTTCCCGCTTGCCTCGCAGCTCCCCGTACTCTCCAATGGTCACAGTGCCCAGGCGCAGTGTGCGACGCTGCTGCTGCTGTTGACTACTACTCGTTGCTGTTGCTGCTGTTGTTGTTGTTGTCTGCCCATTGCTGCGCAGTGGTACAACACTGGCCGCATCATAGTCCGGCTGTGGCATGGCAGGTGCACGCAGCAAGCCGCTCATTTGTACGCCTGGACTGCGCACGGGCGACAACAGCGGCGGTGGTGGCGGCGACGTTGCAGTCGCAGTCGCAGTCGTTGCTGACTGCAGCTGCTTGCTCCTGTTGCTGTTGCCATTGGAAAAGTTGAGCTTGAGCTGCTGTTGCTGCTGTTGTTGTTGTTGTTTTTGTTGCTGCTGCTGTGGATTGGCAAATTGTGGGGGCTGCAGGGTGAGAAAGAGGTAGAGTGTGAGTGTAAGTGTGAGAGAGCGTGTGTGAGCTTGGCAGATGAGCTTTAGTGTGACTGTGAGATCGAAAACTTTACACGTCCTGCTTTGAGCTACACACAAGAAACACTGCCACAAATGAATTGAAGTGCTGCCTAACAATGACAAGATGGAACGTGGCCAACTTTGATGACAGGAATCTGACTTGTCTTCGCAGTGTTGTTTAATGGCTGTGAAAATTCGACTTGCTTGCTCTCTATATGTGTTGGTATCAGGTGGCAACGTCGAGGGCCTTTACTTTTGTTGTCTCGTTCTGTGCTTAGCAACTTGCCTGTGCTCGCCACGCATCCGCTGCCATTTTGTAGAATGTTCTAGACTGGTGGGAAGGAAGAAAAAAAGGAAGAGAGAGAGAGAGAGCGAGCTTGTGCGGTATACATAATAAATAAAAATGGTGGAAAGCGAAGGAGCGTGTGCGGCACGAAAAATAATGAATGTGAGCGAGAGAGCTTGTGCGGTATGAACAATAAGGAAATGAATGAGAGCGAGAGAAGTGAGCGAGCAAAAATTGCAAGCAAGCAGCGATGATGGCCGCCGCGACTGCGCACTTTTTTGCGTTCCTTATGTGTTTACGCTGTGTTAAAAGCGAACAATGAGATTATGTATGACAGGAATACGGTATTTAGCATGCGCTAGTGGAAAGGGCTTTGGTCGAACGGGTGGACTGTTAACGACATGTCATGAAGTATGGCAGTTGTGTATTTTGTCTAAAGCAAACCATGTTTCCAATGGACTTTGATGCACTAATTAGCAATACATTCACTTTTCATGTGCAAAAGGGTAGCGCATATTTGCAAGTTCGACTCCAAAAAATGATGAAATGATGAGGCTGATGAGACTTCTTGGTCTCTAAAACTTGTGTTGTTACATTACCAGCGACGTCTAGTTCCATATGTTGTCACAGAAAGTGCGGCTCATTCTTGAAAGTACCTGAAAATCGAAGACCAGATGTAGACTCAGAATCAAAATTAGATAAATGCTTGGTTAATGTAGTAATACAAGTTTAGTTTATTTAAGTTTTTATAGTGTAGTACTTTTTTTTTCAAGTGCACTGTACAGTGCGGTGTAGTTTAGTACATTATTTGTGTATTGTAGTTAATTTAAGCAGATAGCAAGTTTAAGTTGTACAAGTGAGTTGTGTTTTTAAGTGTAGTGTATTAAAAATGAATTTTAGTTTAGTGTATTGTAGTTAATCATGGCTATTGTTAATCTATTTTACTGGCTGCTCATTAATAAACCAATAACTTTAGTGCTTGGCTCTCAATTTTGAGTCGTTGCTGGTGCCGCTCCTTCAGCGTTTTCAGCTCTTGGACGCTTTTCATGTACTTTTTCTTCAAACGCTTGTGTAGGTCGTTCGTGCTGGCGCGACGCATAGTCCTCTTCAGATTGTAGGTGATGCGCCGCAATTCATACAACTCATCGACTTCAGAAGCGAGACGCTCACGACGCACACGCTCTTGGCGCTCAAGCAGCTCTCTCGCCTCATAATATAGATTGTAACTGCTTTCAGGACCCTGCGGCGTTGGCGACCTCTCATCGCGATCGTCGTTCTCGTCTACAACAAAACAAAACAAAAAAAAAACAAGTAAGAAAGGCTACAGTCGACCGAGCCGACTATAAAAGACCCCGTACTCTCATAGTAGTTTGTATTCAATTTCAATTGAAATTAAAAAAAAATAATTTAACAATTCGCATTGCCAGCATTCGAACCTACAACCTCAGACAAACTCTATCAGTTGCACCACGCGCCACTTTCAAGAATTCTCCGAATATCAGCATTTACATATTATTCATACAAACACACATTCGTTTGAAATTATATGTATGCATGTATGTGTGTATGTATGTGTGTATTCGGCGCGGCCAGCGTCTGCCGGCAGCGCTGTCGCCACAGCGTCTGCGGCAGCGCTGTCGCCACACAAGCATCGAAAACGTTCGAACATGTGTTTGTATGTTTCTGTCTCGCTCTCGCGCGTAAGTGATATTGCAGTTAAATAACAAACTTTGTAACGCAGTAGCTCTTTTGTTAAAAGTAGTATGATGATGCCCCTTTCAGAATAGTTTGATTTTATATGTCTCTATACTTATGTTGAATTACAACACCCTACCATATGAATAAATGCCTTAAACATGGCATTAAAGTGAAAACGTTTGGTTAACTCTCAGGAGAAAAGGGGGCGTGGCAGCTCACATTTCGCTTCTGACAAACCTAATAGAGCCCTCTACTCTTTTTTAGAGTACGGGGTCTAATAAAAAATTGAATAGTTTGTATTGCATTTTAATTTCTCAGGCTATACCAAAACTAAGGTCTTCTCCTGAGCGGCTACGTTGACGACGAGACATTTTAATTCACTTTACTTTCACCAGTTAAATTTGCACAGAGTAAATTTTGAACACACGTGTTAACGCTGAGCAGATTTTGTTCAAATGAGAGATGGCGTCTTACAGTGTTGGCTAACGTCGTGTTTGCAGAACGCAGTGTCGAGTGGATTGCAATTCTCTTGTCTATTGCCAAATTGCCATTCACAAGTTAGGCAAAAGAGAGCGCACTGGCCTGGCATTCTCTTTAAATGGCTGGGTGACAAAAAGCTCAAAGGCACAGCTTCTAGGCTGCCAAATTGCCATTCACATGTTAGGCAAAAGAGAGCGCACTGGTCTGGCAGTCTCTTTATATGACTGGCTGACAAAAAGCTTAAAGGCACAGCTTATAGGCTGCCAAATTGCCATTCACAAGTTGAGCAAAAGAGAGCGCACTGGTCTGGCAGTCTCTTTTAATTTGATGAGGCTGCCAGCTGCCTTGGCTGGACGGAATTTATAGTTGCAAGTTTTTTACCATGAATTTCACACAAAATCCGTTCCCTATGGCGGACGGTCCCTTGCCATTTTTATACAAAACATCTCTCTCAGGCGGACAACAATTTTTCGCGACGCCGTTGCGGTTGTACATTTTGCAGCGTCGCGATAAGTACACGCAACAAAACAATTATTCGTACACACACTTCTTATTGACCGCCTTTCAGCATATAATAACAACTACTTAATAGAAAGTGTGTAAAGTGTTGTAAACATCAATAGCCATAAAAATTCTTCTCATCTCCCTTAGGCGGACATCTCCCTTAGGCCTACAAAAATGCTGGAACCGTGGCTGTCCGACCAAGGGAGCTTTCACTGTACATATGTACATCCAAGATTGATGCTTTTTAAACTATTTTACAAGTCTGTCGTTGAAACATTATTTTGGTTAGCGTAGCGCTTTCTAAAACTCCTCGCAATGTACTCCTAAGTGACGTCATGCGTTGCAAGCACAAATTGCTCATTGCAATTTTCAGCTCTCCTAAAAGTATGCAATGACATTTTTATAGCTCAGATTTCGTCACCTGCGTTCTCTACGTACGCAAATCAAAGTAGAAACAAAAGTGACATCGACACCAGATCCCGTTACCATTTAATTGAACAATTTCAGTGTACACGTGTTGTTGTTGCCGTATATCAGAGAGTACTGATGATAGTGGCAATAGTATATTGGATAGATAGGAAATATCAATCATAAGTTTGTTGTTACCACTATTTATGGCTAAAATCCGCAATGGGACATTTTGGGCTTGTCAAGCTGTCTAATTGCGCTCAGCGCTCTGCTCTGCTCTGCTCTCCTCTTTGTTTTAGCTGACGCAAGCGGCTAAATATTCTTACAGCTTATCAGACAATTGTCAGAGAATTGTTTCCCATGCCCTGTAGCCATAAAATCAAGTCACCACCATAAGCATACGCTGACAACCTTTTGTATTGGAAAAGTTGGCCACTTTAAGTCAAAAACAAGTAAGAAAGGCTACAGTCGACCGAGCCGACTATAAAAGACCCCGTACTCTCATAGTAGTTTGTATTCAATTTCAATTGAAATTAAAAAAAAATAATTTAACAATTCGCATTGCCAGCATTCGAACCTACAACCTCAGACAAACTCTATCAGTTGCACCACGCGCCACTTTCAAGAATTCTCCGAATATCAGCATTTACATATTATTCATACAAACACACATTCGTTTGAAATTATATGTATGCATGTATGTGTGTATGTATGTGTGTATTCGGCGCGGCCAGCGTCTGCCGGCAGCGCTGTCGCCACAGCGTCTGCGGCAGCGCTGTCGCCACACAAGCATCGAAAACGTTCGAACATGTGTTTGTATGTTTCTGTCTCGCTCTCGCGCGTAAGTGATATTGCAGTTAAATAACAAACTTTGTAACGCAGTAGCTCTTTTGTTAAAAGTAGTATGTTGATGCCCCTTTCAGAATAGTTTGATTTTATATGTCTCTATACGAATGTTGAATTACAACACTCTACTATATGAATAAATGCCTTAAACATGGCATTAAAGTGAAAACGTTTGGTTAACTCTCAGGAGAAAAGGGGGCGTGGCAGCTCAAAATTTTTAATGGCATTGCATTAAGGGTGTCACTAGCAACCTGTTTACCAGAAATGGTGTTCCTAAGTGCCATAGTTACTGAGTTATTGGCCTAAAAGTAAATTTTTTTCGAGGTGTGTCTGGTTTTTTGCTCATTGCGGGGGCGGTAAGGGGCGTGGCAACAATTTGAAATAAACTTGATCTGCTCGCGAAGATAGCGGACTTTCATTCCAAATTTGGTGTCTCTAGCTTTTGTAGTTTAAAAGATCCAGGTGTTCATACGGACGGACGGACAGACAGACAGACGGACAGACGGACATTGCTATATCGACTCGGCTGTTGATGCTGATCTAGAATATATATACTTTATGGGGTCGGCCACGCCTCCTTCTGCCTGTTACGCACATTTCGCTTCTGACAAACCTAATAGACCCCTATACTCTTTTTTAGAGTACGGGGTCTAAAAACAAAAAGATTTTAAAAAACATAAAAAAAAGGAAGAAAAGTAGAGTCGAGTTGACACGACTGTTAAATACGCTGTGGTAGTGCAGTGGGCTGCTGCTAAGTCCACAGCTGTGAGCGAGCAGGTTAGCCTGACTAAAGCTGGCTGCTATGCTGCTGGTGCTACTAGCTCTGATCAGAACTTAGCTACAGAAAAAAGTCTTGTAAGCGAACGCCTAGGATGAGTTAAAAGAGGTGTCCGCCTGTGGGAGATCAAAGAGCAATTGTACGCATAAGAGAGTCGTTCGCTTATTTGGGGTGTAAGCTGATCAAGCAGACATAAACACAACTTAAACCTACGTTTTTGTTACTTGCGCTTAACAAACTGTGCATACCCTCAGTACAGGGTATGACCACAACTGAACTGCACCACATGGTCAGTGGGTTATGCACTTTTGGCCAAAACCAGTGGCTGATTATGTACAAACAACTGGATGAGTTCACTGCAGATGCAATTGCGGTGCGTGTGCGTGCGTGTGTGTGTGTGTCTGTGTGTGCATTGAATGTCAACGTCAACATTCAGTGTCAATCAAATGAAATCGAATGAAATGCTGCAAAAAATTCTAGGAAAACATTTAAAGCATGCAATGGGCACAAGGAGATCAACAGCAACAAGGGGGAGTAGGGAGTAGGGAGTAGGGAGACACAGCAGCTCTAACGGCAACACAGCGCAGTGAAAGTGTGGAGAAGCGTTCAAGGTTTCGCTGTCCTTGCCACATGGCGAGCACGACAAAAGACGGCGATGTGAACGGAGGCGTTGCAAGCAGATGAAAAGTGACGTCAGCGCGGCAAGAAGACGATGTTGTGGCAAGTGCCATAAAAGGATTGGGGCAAGTTAAGCAGCGTCGGTGTGAGGCGGTGTGTGTGTGTGTGTGTGTGTGTGAATGCACAAGCGCAAATATCACGCATGAAAAATGCACAAAAATTGATTTTAATTTATTTTAAGTGATTCACTGCAAACGAAAATGAAATCGAATAAAAATTAAACCTTGAACGCGCTAAATTTGTCGCCAACAACAACAGCAGTGTGTGTGTGAGAGTGTGTGTGTGTGTGAGTGTGTGCATTACAAATCTTTAACAACATTCATATATTCATGCAAGTTTTTGTTTATTTAAACAAACATTTCGAATCAAGTACAATTTGTTGTTAATCATAATCATAATTTTTCTGCAATTAAATCATTAAATCTACAACTAATCAGTGCTAAATACAACTTAGTTATATTATTAACTGGGCATACCCCATAGCTGTCTTTAGGTGCTAAATCAATACAAAAAAAACTATCAACTAAACTATGAATTATAATCATTTTATTTATATGTTTTATGTCGAGAATGTCGTCGAGATGATATCAATATGAAAGCAACAATTTAATAAAAAAAAATATATATATAATGATATATAACTGAACATTATGAATGTGTATATGCATATGAGATTAAATGTCATCGATTTCACATTTGTTAACTTTTTGAGACGCGACAAAGACAAAACAAATGTGGAAATTTGTAAATAAATTTTTTAAATTTAAAACTGATTGCAACTTAAAAATAAACATAATTTAACTCGAGTTAAATGCAAAATTTAAATGATTTTTTTCTTTATGTAGAAATGTAAAAATTCGCATGATCATTGGAATATAATAATACTCTCAAAAATAAAATTCTATGGCTGACTTGAGAACTGAGTATAGAGTATACAAAAGTTATTATAAATTCGTGAAACAATTCGTTTTAACAAATTTTGGCACAACTTAAATCGAATAATGTTTAACGATACACAATATTAATACTAATAGGTGTCTCATATCCTATAATGTGGCAATATGTATATATATAATCAGAGTTGGAGTTATACAGCAGAGCCGTATCTAAGCTAGAACTACAGAACTATAGTTATCAACTATAAATACAGTGCTTAACAACTATTAATTGGAAGAACAGTTTATATAGTTCATGGAAGATTTTTGTGGGATTACTTGTCTTTTCTTTTCAGCTTTTTTAAAGTTCAAGCAACTCGAACGTTAAAAAAGTTTATGCATAAACAACAAACAAAAAATATGTAAAAATTAAAATAAAATACATCGAATAAGATTGCACACACATTGAGATTTTAGTTAGCAAGTGTACTTAAAGGACATTAGAAGCGGAAGAGTATAGATTTATGTTTTTCATTTTAGACTTATTATTTTTTTCTTGAATTTTCCTTTAATCCGTTACGCCTAGATGAACCAGTTGCTGCATCGTGCGCTGCAAATACGTGGGATCTGGAAACATATTAAACTGCGTCTTGTGATCCACACTATTCCAAATGACCACATCTTCGCGTCCCGTGGTCACCGAGCGACCAATCGAGAAGAGCAAACGACGATCGAAGGCAATCTTCAGAAATCGCAACACTTTTCGTCCCAAAGGACAATCCGGCAAGTAGCAAATACGCGGAAAACCAACGGCAAAGAAGGCACGTCCCGGATGCGGATGCTCAGCAGTCTGCAGACCCGAAGCAATGCTACAAAAAGAGACAGCGATACATTAAGTATACTCCACTTAGAGAGAGATAGAAGTTGTGTTTACTCACTCGTAGACAATCTGTATGGTATTCTGGCCCTCGTGGCCGGGTAAACTCTTGCTTATGATGCTCCAGGACATGCTGCCAATGGGCTGATTGCCAACCTTCTCGCCGTAGACGATGCCACACACGGGACACTCGATGAACAGATTTTGCTGCAATGATAGAGAGAAGGAGTTTAACATGGTTTGGAATGAGTTGGCAAATCGCTGGCTGCTCACCTTGTTCAGCTCATTCTGCTGTGCAATGATCATGCCATTGAGACACTGCAGATGCATCAAATGCTGACAGCGACTCAGCGATATGGCTGGATTTTGTGCCGAGTGCACCAGCTCCTCCATGCACATGGGACAGGGCTGAGCATTGGGCCACAACGGCGGCTCAACGACCTTAACAAAGCGTGATATCATATCGCTGGCTGGGTCCACGCCCACAATCGAACCAGCGATTGATTGTTGCTGTTGTTGCTGCTGCTGTTGTTGTTGCTGTTGCTGCTGTTGTTGCTGCTGCTGCTGTTGGTGTTGCTGCTGCTGCTGATGATGATGGGGCATAGGCAGGGGCGGCGGCACAGGAGCACGCTCACCCAACGAGGATGGCGGCAACGATGGCACAAACACTTCATCACTGCCCAGCGAACAGTCGAGCAGATCATTCACAGATATGGCAAAGTTACGGCTACGTAAACTCTCCTTACTCTCATGACTGAGATATGTGGAAACGGTGTCGACACTAGGCCGACGACGATGTGATTTCACGCTGTTCGTATCCGTATCCGAGGCACGCGTACGTGAACGTGATCGATGCGATCCAAGGCGACTACTCCGCTGTGATTGCAGTGATCCCTCCGAGCAGCGACTGTGATGACTGTTCATCGAGGAGGTTAACATGCTCTTGCCGCTGTGCCCAAAGTGTCCCTGATGCTGCATCAAATGCAGCGTTGAACCAGCAACATTTGGACCACAACTAGAAGAGCTTGTTGCCGACGACAAATGATTGTGATTATGATTATGATTATGGTTGTGGTTGTGATTGTGGTGGCTATGATTGTTGCTGCTGTGCTTGGTGCTGCTGCCAAAGATGTTGAGATTGTTGAGAATTGTTCTCAGATTTGTTGTGGAGATTTCGCTGTGTTTCTTGTGTGACTTTCGCTGTTGTTGTTGCTGATGTTGTTGATGTTGCTGCTGCTGCTGTTGATGATGTTGTTGCTGCAACTGTTGTTGCTGCTGTTGCTGTAGCTGCATATGCTGCTGTTGTTGCTGGTGCTGCTGCTGTTGATGATGTCCATGCGAATTGCTGTTTACCGACATCGGCAACGGATGTTGCTGTCGATGCATTGGTGGCAACATGCTGCCCATTTTGGGCAACGTATTGTTCCTCTGTTGCTGCTGCTGTTGCTGATGACTTGTGGCATAATCATTGCCATTGCTGTTATTGTTGTTGTTGTTGTTATTGCTCTTTAGCTGCAGCGCCTGCTGTGGCGTCAACTTGACCAAAGGATACGGCGCCTGTTGTGTCCGGCGTATGCTACGCAGTGGTCCGCTCGGCTGTCGCATCTGCGTCAAATTGCAAAAGTTAATCGTATATGGCAGGCTTATGTTCGTGTTGCACAGATCCAAAGTTTGTTCGCCCTACAATTGGGAAGCAAAGGAGATTCATGAGTAACAATTTCTATATAATAAGAATAATAAACAACATAAACTCCTAACTATTTTAAGTTAAATAAAAAGTCAAAAATGTATTAAAGTAACTAAGTTATAGACTGAAGACTGATTGAAATGAAAACATATATTATAAGTCAGTGGAACTATAGACCATTTTAATTCCAAACATAAAACCTAATTACAAATGTGACGAAATTAAATATTTAAGTTGTGTACTCACACGTGCCCAGGCATCCTCGATGATGCACTGCACGTGCATGTTGTAGGGACGCCAATCGCAGTTGCTGTCGGAACTGCTGGCGGACCACTCCCACTTGGTGCCCTTGCCCGCCGGACTGCTTGGCGCGTAGAGCATGCGTCGCACACCGATGGTTAGAAGACCGGAATCGGATTCGGTATCGGACTCTTGGGTCATGGTACGTACATTGACATAGTACTGTTCGAGGCTGGGATCGGCATCGCTGAGCATGACGCGGGTTAATTTCTTGGCATGTGCACGTTCCAAGTGCTGTGAGACGGCCGGTGAGTAGGGTAACCATTTGCCGCCGCGAGACTCAAATTCCCAAACGCAAACGGCGTGCGTGTGATTGATAATGATTGAACCATTGCTGACGCCGCCAGCAGCACCAGGACCAGCACCACCTCCACCTCCAACACCACCACCACCAGCCCCATTGCTGGCCATTTTCTTGTTAAGTTTTATCACTTCACTTCATTTTTCTTTCAATTGGTTTTCACTTGCATTCAATCAAAATGTCAATCGAGGCTAATTTGCGTTTGGTTTTTTTTTTTAATTTGTTTTATTTTATTATATTGTATTTTATTGTTTATGGTTATCGTTGACGTTCTTTGGGTATCGTTCTTCTTCTCTGTTTATGCATTCAAATTCGACTGCGATCGGTGGTGACACTGCGACGAAGATGGAACACAAAATAAACAAAGAAATTAAAAATGGTGGCTCTGTTAGCACAGGGGAGGAGAGTGCATTGCAGCGATAAATTGACTACCTTATATTGCACTTGGCGTTGTTTTTTTATATACCGTTTTCACAGCACTACAATTTAAACGTAAATTCGATTTGACTTTCATTAATTTATATGCAAATTTTAACATTTGAGCGCAAGCGCAAATGATAATGCAACAGGTAGCGTAAATTAAAGTTATTACAGTGTGACCGCATTCGGAGTGCACCGCGAGTAGTTTCAGTATTTTTATATAAATTTTGGTATATTTGCGCTCTAATAGCATTCATTAACACTGGTAACCAATTTTCAGTGTATCGAATAGTATCGCATGCAACACTTAGAGCGACATCTAGCAGCTAAAATCGGCAACCTGTCAAAAATGCAACCCTGCCACAGTCAAGTGTCAAGTTTGACAAGCAGGGAACTTCCGTAGCTCTCGCCATTCCTTTACCTTTCTGACGGGCAGACGTAAAGCTGGTCTTTTTAAACGACCTGCAAATAATCTGCAAATTTTGTTAGCATCTTTCAATAAAACTGCGTGAAAATGGTTGTTAAGAAGGTAAACACCGCTACCAAACCAAATAAACTAAACATTCCACCGCAATGTTTATCGCGAAGTGAATTATTTAAATAAATGTGTATATATTTTTTTTGATACAAATTTTTTTTCTGTTTTGTTTTGATTGTGTTTGTGAAATATAAAAGTGAACACAACAGCATACATATGTTAATAAACTATGTAATGGATGTTACGGTGTTATATTAAACTGAATCCATTTCATCAATTTGCAGCCCAGGCCAAAGAAGAAGCCAGTGACCAAGAAGGTAGCCCCAGCTCCATTGGCCGTCAAGAAGCCAGTTGTCAAGAAAGTTGTCAACCAGCTCTTCGAGAAGCGTCCCAAGAACTTTGGCATTGGTAAGTTGAAATATATTTCAATGTTGCTTCTTATTAAGCGAAACGTTTAAAAAAAATTTGCAGGCCAGAATGTTCAGCCCAAGCGTGATTTGTCGCGTTTTGTGCGTTGGCCCAAATACATTCGCGTTCAGCGCCAAAAGGCTGTGCTGCAAAAGCGTCTGAAGGTGCCACCACCAATTCATCAGTTCAGCCAAACTCTGGACAAGACCACAGCTGTCAAATTGTTCAAGCTGTTGGAGAAGTACCGTCCAGAGTCGCCACTGGCCAAGAAGCAGCGCTTGAAGAAGGTGGCTGAGGCTAAGGCCAAGGGCAAGGAGGTTGAGCCCAAGAAGAAGCCCAGCTATGTTGCTGCCGGTACCAACACCGTTACCAAGCTCATCGAGCAGAAGAAAGCTCAGCTGGTTGTCATCGCTCACGATGTCGATCCTCTGGAGGTGAGTAAACAATCCCCTACATACCTCCCTAACACCGACAGTCCCTCATCCAATGATGTTAAATTTGAATTTCTTCAACTGAAGCGTTTCTTGAAAACAAAGAACGTTTGCAATGTGGCAATTTGACAGCTGAGTTTTGTTTATTTTCCCCATTCCCATGACCAAGAAAGCACGTGTTTATTTATGTGGAGACTAATCGAATGTCTTTTTATGTTTTTAGCTGGTTCTCTTCCTGCCCGCCTTGTGCCGCAAAATGGGCGTGCCCTACTGCATTGTGAAGGGCAAGGCACGTTTGGGACGTCTGGTGCGTCGCAAGACCTGCACAGCATTGGCCCTGACCACCGTTGATAACAACGATAAGGCTAACTTTGGCAAGGTCTTGGAAGCTGTTAAGACCAACTTCAATGAGCGCCACGAGGAGATCCGTCGTCACTGGGGCGGTGGTATTCTTGGCTCAAAGAGTTTGGCTCGCATTGCTAAGCTGGAGCGCGCTAAGGCCCGTGAATTGGCCCAGAAACAGGGTTAAATCAGTAGCAGTAGCAGCAACTATTGTATACCTAAAAGCTAATGATGGACGTTGATTCAAACTAGAGAGTTGATCCCATACAACAACAACAACAAATAAACATTTAAGTGTACAATTTTTAACTATTTTTTTTTTCTATATGTATAGTGAGAGCGATGGAATGAGAGAGTGCTGGGGGCGCTTGAACGCCTCTTGGCGTTCAATAAATTAATAAGCCCAAACAACAAGTCAATTATTTGTTTATGCCACAACAAGAAGAAAAAGAAAATGCATTTAATAATATGCCAATAAGCCGGCAATAAACATTACAACATTGGGGTGAGCTCGTGTTGTGAAACTTGAAGCATGTGTGATGTCAGTTGAGTTAACAGTGCCAATTTGAGTTTAACTTTTGTCAACACTATTGCTGTTACCATTTAACAGTGTAGATGGCGGCACATTCAAATGAGTCAAATACGTAAAAAAAACTTTGTTATTGAACTTTTAATTGCATTTAAACAAATTTCAAAAATATTATTAGGTATATAATCAGATTTTGGCACGTTCTGCTCGCAACTTAATGCTCTGTATGGCCTCGTTCAAAACACTGAGTACCATATCGACCTTCTCCAGAGTGGCATTTTCGCCCATCAAACCAATGCGAAAAACATGCTCTACTGTGGGTCCCAAACCACCACTGATTTCCAGATTATATCTGGAAAGGAGTAAACAGATTAGAAATATGGAAATTTTGTATTTTGGAGGTAAACTCACTTGCGCATGGCATAGTCGGCGACCTTTTTCCAGTCAACGCCAAAGGGAACTTTGATGGTGTTTACCGTGGGCAGGCGCTCCGCTTCGTTTGGGACAAACATCTCCAGGCCAAGCTCCTCAATGCCCAGCTGTAGGCGAGCCGAGCACTCCTGATGACGCTGCACAACGCTCTTCACTCCCATGGCACAGAAATGGGTGAGTGCCTCGCGCAGACCGTAGAGCAGCGTGGACGAAATGGTGTGATGATAGATTCTGGGCGTACCATAGCAGCCCCAGTACTGCCCAATCAGCAGTATGTCGAAATAATAGACTTTTGGCTTGGACTTGCGTTGCCGGATGTGGGTGAGGGCGCGTTTGCTAAACGAAATGGGCGTGAGACCGGCCGGAGCACCCAGAGCCTTCTGTGATCCTGTGTATGCCACATCCACCTTCCACTCGTCCATGAGGAAGTGCGTGCCACCCAAGGAGGCGACCACATCAACTACCAAATAACAATCATGCTGGCGACACAACTCGCCAATCTCTCGAATGTGCCGCTGCAGAATTCCTGTGGAGGAGTCACCCTGTGCCATGAAGAACACACGGGGCTTGTGCGTATCGAAGGCGAAACTAATCTCATCCAGCGTCAGGGCACGACCAAAACTGGCCTCCACATAGCGCACATCGGCGCCATAACGTCGGGCCATATCCGCTGCTCGATGTCCCCACACCCCCGTAATGCCCATGAGCACAACGTCGTTGTCCTCGATCAGATTGCAGAGCGATGCCTCCATGCCACTGTGACCGGCACCACTGATGCACATGGTCGCATCGTTCAGTGTCTGGAATATATACTTGATGCCCTCCTTTACCTCGTCCATGATCTGTGTGTGTGCGTGTGTGTGTGTGTAAAGAAATCAAAGATACGCTTTTTGTTAATAACAGCACTTTGTACTCCATTTGAATCCGTTACAATCCGATGCGATTCGTTATTTTGAGTTGCTCGGAGGCAGAAACTGAGGTGAGGTTGAGGGCATTCCGTGTTCTTATCGCAAAGCATTCGACGTGCAAGTAAGGCGATTTTTCAAATATCAAAATATAACACTTTCGTCACTAGCTAAAGGCGTTAGTGGTAGGGCAGTTGGTTAGTTTGAGCATGTTATGGGGAGTTTCTATCAAAAACCCATTTGGGTATACGAAGTTTTTGAATTGAAAATTGAAAAAGAAAAATTTTTCAACTTTTTTCTTACTTTTAGACTTTTTTGTGTACAAAAACTTGTAAAATATTAAAGTTGTACTTTAGTAATTTTTATAATTGTAAGAAAAACTGTAAGTTTTACATACATATACACTGTAAGAAAAATTTCTAGTATTTAACTAGTACTTCTAGTATTTTTTGAAATTTTCGTCTCACTTCTAATGAATTATTTCGGACTATTTTCTGTTTACTTAAAGTTTAAGTACTTGGACTATGCTTTTATAAAATTGTACTGAATACACTAATAAAAAAAAGTTTTAATCTAAAGAGTTTGTTTAAAAAAAAGATTTTTTAACTGAAAAACGGCAGTGTTTACTATTGCTAACAAATCATGATAACAAGGCTATGCTCTCATAGAAAGATCTTATCTTTTTATTGACACAAAACTTAAAAGAAAATATTGAATTCTTCAAAATTAAAAATTCATATATTTAAGAATATTTTACAAAGAACATTAAACTTGTTACTGTGCAGATTAAATATTTATGCTGTTGTCAGAAATATTTTATTTTATTTTAATGAATCCAGTATTTTTAATTTTAAGAATCTTCAAACTTCAAACTTGATGGTGACTTAATATTTACCTAGTTCCTTAAGCTTTAAATTTAAATGGAATTTTTTTCGAAACTATAGACCGTTATTTTAAGGCAGAGTTTTTCAGTGTTTGCCATTTTGAAGCGTACAATTCAGTCTAAATTCGCTCAGTGTATCTGGTATGCATTTAAAAGGTCATTTGAATACTATGGCCAAAACACCCCATTTTCTCTGCGTGTCTACCTACACAAGTCAAACTAACTGATGGTTAACGCACCTGAAGGCACTCGGGATGCATGTGACCCAGTACGGGATTACTCATGGCCTCCAGCACACGCTGAGAGCAGTTGGAGGGACCTGGTCCCATCAGCGTCTTGCTGGGCACGAACAGCGGTCGCTTGAGGACAAGTGGTGGCGGTACTTCCATATTTGAATTGTTAATTTATATTTTTTTAGGCAAAAATAAAAAATGTTAAGTTTTTTTTGGCTTTTACGTAACAACTAACGCAATAAAAGAAAAACACAGAGATTGTTTGCTGTGAATAGGTCGTTCTCGATTGAATTATAAAGATGTGACTAAAACGTCAAAGCGGCGGCTCGTGTGACTTTATAACTGAACGAGATCAGAGTATTCTTATCAGTGATATATGTCTCTCAATCGCCATCTCTCTCCCCCTCTCACTATTCCATCCTCTTTGCTCTCTGTCCCTTGGATCTGTCTGGTATTCTTAGTTTTCACCATTGCATGAAATACCCAAAAATGTGTATGCATTTTCCTATATGCTTCAAAGATTTCCAAATTTTACCATATGGATAACTTATAAATGTTTTATAATCTGTTTGCCAGCTGTAAAATTGAAATGCTGATAAGCTTTAACTACAAAATGCATTTGACATTACGTTAGAGAGTGTGTTTACATGTTTTTAACTCAAATCTGATAAGAAATATGCGCGGAAGTACGTCGATTAGGTTACTGTAAAAATGTAAATATTTTCATTTGCATACAAAGAGGTCGTTACATGTTAAGTTTGAATTTCTTAACAGTCCCTTAACAGTTTGATGCACAGCACTGTTAGCAGCGTTGCCAGACCGGACAAGTAGAATAAACGTTAGAATAACTGAATAGGTGGCAAGCATCAAGCATCGCAACACGTGCGAAATCGTAAACAAAATGCACTTCTTCTAATTTCACAATACAAAATTAACAGAATGTCGCGTATTATAGTCAAGCAATTACCCAAACAGGTAAGTAATAGAGCTGTAATAATTTAAACAAAACAACTAAAATAATTGTTACAGATCAGCGAGGAGAAGCTGCGCAATATATTTGGTGCCAAGGGAACGATCACAGATTTGCAGCTGAAATACACAGCGGATGGCAAGTTTCGGCAATTCTGTTTCGTTGGCTACAGCAGCGAGGCGGAGGCGCAGGAGGCCATCAAGCACTTTAATAACACCTGCATACAAACGAGTCGCGTGCGTGTTGAATCATGTGCGGCACTAGGCAGCGAGGAAAAGCCGCAATCTTGGAGTAAGTACGCCAAGGATAGCAAGACGAATCTGGATAAACTAAAAGCAGCGGAGCCAGAAGTGGATAAGTTGGCCAAGAAAGAGAAAAACAAACAAAAGAAAGTCGATGAGATTTTGGGCAAGCACAAAGATGATCCGGCGTTTCAGGAGTTTATGCAAGCGCACGACAAAAGTCGCTCACTGTGGGCAAACGATGCGGGAATCAATACAGCTGGGCAAGATGAGGGCGACGAGAATGCCTCAGACGATGATGCCGAGCAGGTGACGCGAGACAGCGATGATGGTGGGAACGACGATGACGAGGAGGAGCAGGCGGAGGAGCTGGAGCCGGAAAGTGAAGAAAAGCTGGCAGAGAAACCCATCAGTGACATGGAATACATGAAGTCTCTGATGGCCGGCAAAGCCAACAAGGAAACCACAAAGCCAGCCGAGTCGAAGAAAACCAAGGCGGCGGATAAGAGCAATCTGGAGCTGTTCACCATCAAGATACACAATGTACCGTACAATACCAAGCGACAGGATATCGTCAAGTTCTTTAAGCCACTCAAACCATATTCGGTGCGTCTGCCGAGCAAGGTGCACGGCTTTTGCTATGTGGGCTTTAAGACAGAGAAGGACATGGCCAAGGGAATGCTGAAAAACAAGAGTTTCATCAAGGGCAAACAGGTGTTCTTTTCCGATTTCACCGAGAAGAACAAGGTGACCAAGGCGAATCGTAGTGGAGATACCACCAATGGTTCCACAGAGACTAGCGCCGCTAGCAATGCCAAGTGGAAGCAGCAACAAGACAGCCTACGCAGCGAGGAGAATATATCGGAATCTGGACGAATATTCTTTCGCAATTTGGCCTATACAACCACCGAGGAAGAGCTGCAGAAGCTCTTCGAACAATTTGGTCCCGTGGTCGAGGTCAATCTGCCCGTGGATAAGGTGACGCGACAGATCAAGGGATTTGGCACAGTTACCTTCATGATGCCAGAGCATGCGTTGAAAGCTTTCAATGCTCTCGACGGCACAGATTTCCATGGACGACTGCTGCATCTGTTGCCCGGCAAGGAGCTAGACAATGCCAACGAGGAGATGGCAGAGGAGAATGATGCGGGTCTCTCCTTCAAGCAGAAGAAGGCACTCAAATTGAAAAAGAATGCCCAGAACTCAATTGGCTGGAACACATTGTTTCTGGGCGCCAATGCTGTGGCCGATCTACTGGCCAAGCAGTTTAACACTACCAAGGAGCGCATATTGGACACCAGCGAAGGCGGTAGCAGTGCTGCTGTTCGCCTGGCCCTCGGCGAGACCCAAATTGTTATCGAAATGAAGAAGTTCCTAGAGGAGGAGGGTGTGCGTCTTGGTGCCTTCGATGAGCCCAACACACAGAAGCGTTCCAAGACTGTGATACTGGTCAAGAATCTGCCAGCTAGCACCGAGGTGAATGACCTGTCGCCGGTCTTTAGTAAATTTGGTCCAATTGGACGGATTGTGCTGCCACCCAGTGGTGTCACCGCCCTCGTCGAGTACTGCGAACCCTCCGAGGCACGACAGGCATTCAAGAAGCTGGCCTATACGAAGTTCAAGAATGTTCCACTGTTCCTCGAGTGGGCGCCGGAGCACACGTTCACCAAGACACTCAGTGGCGAGGCCATCATACCCAAGACGGAAGACAAGCCCAGTGAAGCGGTTAAGCAGGAAGAGATCAAGGAGGAGGAGAAGGAGCAGCAAGAGGCTGTGGCTGAGGATGCTGACGATGAACCGGAACCGGATACAACCATCTTCCTGCGTAATCTCAACTTTAAGACCGTGCTGGAGACAGTGCGTGCGCACTTCGAGCATCTGGGCACCATACACACCGTGGAGATAGCCAAGCGCAAGGATCAACAGAATCCAAGACAGTTGAACTCGCTGGGCTATGGTTTCATACAGTTTAAGAAGTCAGCTGTTGCCTCACAGGCGCTCAAGGACATGCAGCAAACCCAAATCGATGGCAATCTTGTAGAGCTTAAACGCAGCGATCGTGTGCTCAAGTAAGTTCCAATCTCAATCTTCTTCTAACATATATATAATATTCCTGTACCCGATGTTATAGAAACCAAGCAGATGGCTCACGACGTCGCCAGGTGGAGCAAAGGAAACAGACTGGCACCAAGATTCTGGTGCGGAATATACCCTTCCAGGCGCAGTACCGCGAGGTGCGCGAGATATTTAAGTAAGTGTACAATGTGGTTAAGAAAAGGAATATATATTTTTACTATATACATGAATTTTTTACAATTCCTGCAGAGCTTTTGGCGAATTGCGTTCGCTGCGTATACCCAAAAAGATGACACCTGGTGAGGATGCGCATCGTGGCTTCGGTTTCGTTGATTACACCAGCAAGGCAGATGCGAAACGTGCCTTTGATGCTCTCAGCGCCAGCACACATTTGTACGGTCGTCATTTGGTGCTCGAATGGGCCGACGTCGATGACCAACAGGATGTGGAAGAGCTGCGCAAACGCACAGCGGCCAAATTCGATGGCGCCCAAATGGCCGTGGAGGCCAAGCGGAGTAGACGCGCCTTCTTCGATGTCGAGGGCAACGTGCAGCAGGCCAATAACGAGGAGGACGAGGATGATAACTAATGTATTTTTAACAATTTACTAACCATAAGAAATAGTTGCAAATGTACATGTGTAAAAAGCTGTATATAATTTATATATACTTTATAAACCGTTTACAAAGTGTTTTCAATTGAGCATTGTTTGTATTTTATTATAAATTCATTTTGAGAGGTATGCATTGCAGTTGATTTGATGCTACTTGCATAAAGCTCAGAAAGGCATAGCTTTTCAAGGTGTGACACCATTTCGCTGAGCTACAATCATTCAAAGCTTAAAAAAATACACTTAAAAAAATTAGTTAATAGTTTAACTGCCTGGAACTTGAAGAGTAAGGACTTGCAAGAAGTTTGAGCCTCATTTCATTAGTTTGAGATGCTAGATTAATAAAAATCATTAGGTTAAATATTTATAAGTTGATTTAACTAGGTAAGTTAGGTATACTTACACATTTCCATTTTCTTTCAAAACTATTTTCCAAATTTGAGATTCAGAGTTATCATTTTGAAACACAAGAACAACACGTTAACACTTCTAAATAGAATATATTTTTACTTTATTTTACGTTTCTGTTTATATAAAACCTAAGTAATTAATACAAAACAAGACGAAAAAAAAAAAACAATATTTTTAAGCATACACATACATATAAATCGTAATCTTCATTACATCATATTATCATCAACACTATCATTCCGCAAACGATACAATTAAATCTTTTTAAATTTTTTGTTTTTAGTAATATGTATACTAATTAGTAATTTATTTTATATATATATATATTTAGGTATATATATATATATAGATTTATATATATTGTAAATAGTTATAGTATGTATATGTGTGTACTCGTTATATTGAAAATATTTGCCATTCTCTCTCCCTCTTTCTCATGCTTTTTCAGCAACATATATACTCATATCGGTGTATAAATATATATGTTCAATTTATTGTATTTCTGCATATGTATAGATAAAGCATATATATGTATGTAATTCTTCTTCGATCTGTCCTTTTCTTTTTTTTTTTTGATTTCTACGAGTATACGAGCAAAGCAGCTAAAAGCTTTGGGGGAAGTGCCTGGACTAGGACCAGCAACAGTGTTGAACACTTGTCTACGCATGTACATCATGTCTGTGTGTGTGAGTGTGTCTATTGATTGGGAGCACAAGTTTGTTCAGTTGTTAGCCCAGAAATCAACGCTTTTGCAGGCCTCCATTTGAAGTCCTCTTTCGAGTCCTAGCGCCTTCATGAACATGGAAGTGTTTGTGTGTGTTGGAGGTGAGTGTGTGTGTTTGTGTGTGGAACTTGTGAGCGTTTCAAGCATAGGCCATAGTTATACATAATTATGTAAATATATTTCATGTGTAATAGTTTTATGGTATTGTAGATTAAATAACGCTTCCTTTTCATTAATCCTTTTTAATACGCGCCTGCAGGAAGCAATATAGTATGCCTGCCTGTGCCATCACATCCACTGTGCTCGCTGCCAATGGATCCTTTTGCTTCACCTGCGTCTGACCCGGACGCAAAAGTGTGGGACCAAATACCATTGCCAGATTATGCAGTGACATCTTGTTGTCCGTCTCCTTTTCGTGTACCCTGCAAAGTTAGAATAGAAAACTTGGTTAATAACTGAAGTACAGTTAATGATTTTAAGGTTATTAACCTGATTAGATGATCGAGTATCAGATTGATTGAGGATTTGTTTGCTTGCGGCAGCTCCTCATAAACCTTGAGCAGCTCATTAATACGTGTGGCTTCATTGTTGTTGCTAAACGCACTGAATGTCTCAAAGAAGCGCGGATATAACAGATCCGAGAAGAGTGCCTCAGGTAGTTCACGCAAGAATGTCTTCAGTATGCCCGTCACCGAATGTATGTCCACCTCACGCAGCAACTGCTCCGCCTCATAGGCATCTAAAAAGAAAAGAGTTAAGTATTTTTTTGTTTGGCTTTATTTTATACTCCAACTGCTTACCCGATTCGAAGGCTTTTTTGAGCTTGGCCAAATCAGAGGCAGAGCCACTGACGCGATAACAGCCAACCTCCAGCATTCCACGTCGCTCCACTTCCCTGATGCAGGCACTGATGATGAACGGAATGTCGCGTTTCTCCCGTCTATAATTTAAACATACAATATCATATGTTATACACGATATGCATAAAGTCTTTTGGTTTTTACTCACTTTAATACTTGACTCATCTTGACACCAAAGAGCGCACCTGGTTTTGTGGTGGCGCGACAAAGCTCGCCGGGCACAAAACGGAAGCTCGCACTCAACTCCAGCGTCTCGCTTAGCTTAATATTACGCGTCTGTGTTGTGTCTGTTAGCCAGTTTCGGCTTAGCTGCAATTTAAGCACAAAGAGCGCATTAGCATGATTTTCAGATACTCTGCACTAACGATAACTTAAACAGGACTCAAAATTCTAATTTATTACCTACAAATTCTTGTTTCATACAAAATATTCTTTACATAATTTAGTATTCAACCCAAAAACTCTTTCTTTTATGCATTTTTAACGGCCTAAACGTTGAGGTATGAATGTCTTGTGGGCGAAAGAATCTAATTCATTTGAATTTCATTTGTTTTTTTACAAAAAACATATTCCAAATATTTTCTTGAATGAATTTTCAAGTCAAGTGGACGATTCTAGATTAAAAAGTGTATGTAGATTTGTCCACTTTATACTATTTGATTTCATTCACATTTCCTTCTTAACCATCAACTATCATCTAACAACTTTACCTTGAGTATATGCTTTGCACGCAGCAGCGGACGATCCTTGGCTTCGTAGAGCAGAATACGAACATTTTGACTGCCCTCCAGTTCGAGCATGAAACTCTCGTTCCACAATGGTGACTGACTACGACAGATCATCTTAGTGGTGGCCTTGCGGAAGTAATGTCCATATGAATCGACCTCAATGCATATATACAGATCAGCAGCCTGCTCGAGGCCCTGTAGTCCCTGAATGCCCATATGGAGATCACCAACGAGCAGGCTCTCATCATTTGTATTCCTCATCAGATATGAGCCCATTTCAGTCTTCATGCCCTTCTGCATGGCCACAATGAAGGCGGTAACCTCCAGTGAATTGATCGTGTTCGCTCCAGGCAAATTACACTTTTGCTGCAAAGAAACTCGTAATTAATTTAGTTTTGATTAAATAAAATGAAGTTTTATACCTTGAGTGACATGATCGAGTCCATCCATTGGGTGCGCTCAAAGTCGGAGCTGAGGAAGAAGGTCATGGTCTTGTTGTTGGCCTTGTTGCCCAGTCGTAGCACCAAATTGGGCGTGGCCAGCACCAGCTGTGACTCAAGATCAGCCAATTTGCGACGATGTTTATCGCCAGTGCGTACACCATTTGATTCCAAAACTAATTGATCGCGTACCGATCGAAGATTGCGTTTAACTAGCGATATGTTCGCGGGACTAGATTCCTTGAGGTCGGCACTTGTGTCGGACTCCTCATAGACATTAACATCCTTGAGCGGTATAAACCATTTGAGCTCATAATCGATACGATCCCGACCCAATGCCTTATATTTGGCACAGGCAATCACATCATTGAACAGGAACAAATGTCGCAACTTTCGATGACCATCGACCAGTTCCACAATAAACGAATTGCGAACCATTCGACGTAAATTTCGATTCGATTCCGTTGGCAGTCGTTGATTGACCACATTGAATTGATTCAAAAATATTTGTATGTTCTTTTGCGCCTGTCGCAATGGCTGATGATCGGGATGATTTGGTGGCGTCTCTCTCAGCAGATCATTGAAGACAAGCGCATTGATTTGCACTCTGGCCACCGGTTTGTGCAACAAATCCTCCAGCGTTAGTGATTGTTCCGTCTGTAGATTCACCACAATTGTGGAGACAATCTTCTTGAATTGCGGATTATTGGCACTACATTTCTTAACCGTATCAATGGCCTGGCCATAATTATGCAGAAATGCGCTATACAAATCAAACATGTCGGCCAAACGTTTAAACGGCTCTCCGATCAATACATCGCCACCTTCGTAAGACACAGCTGTCTTCAGATCGCCCAAAAAGGCCGTGTGCACCTCGTGCAATTCATCGATTTTAAAGAAGATCGTATTCTCCTCCTCCTCCTTGATCACAGGCTGTGATGTGCCCAGAGTTGCGTGTATGGCGCGCTTGTACTGCAAACAAAATTTGATTAATTTATAGACATTGTAGCGGGATTATCTGTGTTTAGACTCACCTGTATCATTTTATTCAAACACTCCACATATATCGTCTCGCTGTGTATGATGGAGCTCAGTATGGAACGTATTTTGGCGCCACGGGCATTGCCAGAGACCTGCACAGGATTAAGGATAATGTGAGAATTACAAATATTCATTTCAATTTTGTTTTCTTTGTGGTGTAATCTACAAATGCTTGAATGGATGTAGGGCATTATGTACTGGTATCTACAACCCTTTCACCATTTCCAATATATAATAAACAAAGCCAAATGGAACAGATTATAAAATATATAGACAGAGATAGGGATACATATATGCTATATATTGCTATGGACGCACATATAAGCTAAGTTGATGTCGATATAAACATATATATGTACATAGAAACGAGCGAATAAGATATATATATTGATAATGGGTAATATTTGTATATATATGTAGTGCTAGAAGATCGGTAGGAGAAGTGGAAGGAGCAGAAGTAAGGACATTATACAGTACAAACACACACGGTGAACTTATGCTGAACTCAACTAAACTAAACTAGCTACTTGACGCCTTTGTTCACACTGCCTGATCATAGTGGGTTTTAAGCTATAAAAGGTGTAAGCATTCAAAAATATAATTTTGTAAAAAATAATTTAAGTAAAGGCTTTCCTCTTCAATCCTATTTTTAATACAAAGAATATGTATATTAGTTCGATACAATTATTTAACTTTATGACAATTTTCTAAAACTTTTACTTTAATTTTTATGCTTTTTAAGGCAAAAATGCAAGAACTAAAGTTAAAAATATTTGTATTTATAATAACTTTTTAAGCCATAACATAGCCAATGTTTCTAGTTATTTTCTCTACTTTATATATATTTAAAAAAATAGATTTCATTATTTTTTGACAAATAAACATAGTTATAGAAGAATTTGCACTGCAACTAAACTTTAGTTTATGAAACTTTTTACAGTTTTGCATTGTGCAAGGCATGAATGAATAAATGTGTGTGTGTGTGTCTGTGTGGGCGTGTCTGTAGGCGTACGTGTAAGAGTATTGTGGAACGTCATCGAAACATTTCAGTAGAATTCAAAAAGTAAAAATAACCAATCACATTAAACATGGAAAAAGCGCATTCAGGAAAAGCTAAAAAAATATACGAGTATGTACAAAAGCATACGTATATATATATAATAAAATATATATTTATACAGGTGTGTATATATATATTTAGCACCCATAAACGGCGACAACAATAACATAAAGAAAAAACGAGAAAAAACAAACACAATTTAGCTTTTTAACTAAAATAGAGCTGATTCTAGACTTGACAAGTTTGTCGGTACTCACGAGTATCGCTGAAACTAAGTTCTGTTTGAAAGAAAGTAAAAAAAAGAACAAAAATAAAACGTATAAAATAATAAAACAAAAAAAAAGGAAAAGTTCAAAGACATAAGAAGAAAAAAAATGGAAAAAAATGTTGGTTAGTAAATATTGTCAAAGATTAGTTAGCATTAGACTTAGTAAGTACTTAAAAATATATAGTAATAAACTCAAAATAAACTTTCAACCTGTTTCGATTTATACTTAAAAGAATTGTTAGTTTGTTTACCATAAGTTTAAAAAACTTTAAGTATAAAATTCGAAACGGGTTTGGCAAAAATCGGTTCAAAAAGCGTTAATAAAAGTGTTAAAAATGCATAGACAAAAGTTGTCCAAAAAAATGCAGTTAAAATTTTCAAATCTTTCTTGAAATTAGTCATTAAATTTCATTTGAATGCTTTACAAACAGTTTACAATAAATATAGCAGGTTAGTCTAATAAAATCGGACATAGAAATCACTTTATAAAAAGAGTTTAGTTTAAGTTAAGGTTTAAGAATTTGCCAACGACTTTTGCATGTGAAGCTTTGTTAATTTGCATTTAACAATTTACAAATCAGTTAGCGAAATGCTTAACAACAAACGTTATTGAGTCATTTGATTACGTTCTGTGACTCACAACTGACTGCCATTAGTTTTGTTAACCGATTTAACAACAAAATAGTTAGGGCGTGTGATTCAAACTAGACAATAGAATTATAAACTTAAGCTTAACTAAACTGCACTTTAAATGCAGGTACAAACACACACACACCTTGCGTAATGCACCTGGCGTCTGTGATGTGGATGACGTTGTTTGTTGTTCATCGTGTGATATGGTCCTTAAAATGGGTGGACCTTCGTATTCCCCATCGCTGTCCAATGAACTCGAGCGTGTCTCGTTGCTCTGACTGCACCCAGGAAAGGAAAAGACAGCAAGTTAGAAGAGTGTGACAGTATTTGGTGTATGTTTTACTTACATAAAATAATCAATGTTCACATAGTTGGAGGTACGGCCTGGAGATTCGGGATCCGTTACACTCGCCTGACTGCTTAATTGTGCCATGGGCAGTGTACTGCCCGGCGTTGATAGATCATCGCGACTGGACGAGGAGCCAGTGCGTCCGGGCTTAATAAATACATACTCCCCATCGCCATTGTCCAGCGGCACGCTATCATAATACGGCTCATTGTCCGCCTGTTGTGCTGCCTTGGCGCTATCCGAGCTCAGTGATGACACAGACTCGTAGCTCTTGATCTAAGGAGTAGAAAGGATTAGCAGAATAGATATAACTAGTCGATTCGGTTAACTTACAACTTCCGATATGCCTTGTGATGCGAGGGACTCCTTGGAGCCCACGCTGCGTTGTGCCGAAGCCGGAGTCTCTGCATCGCTGGCCTGCAGGGAGGCGCGTGATCTCTTCTCCAGGCTGCTCGTGGAGCTGCTATCAGCGGCTGCCAGCTTGGCTGTCTTGTTGAGGCTTCCCGTGGGCGAAGCACCGACAGTGCCCCGTCCGGCTGGTGTCAGAGCACGTCCTGGCGTTGATGCCGTGCGTCCAAGACTACCACCGCCACCATTGGAGCCAATGCTGTCATTCCTCTTCGCATGCTCCAAACTATCTGTTTTGCCCACCATTTTACGGCCCAATTCCTCCATCAACTCTGGTGTATTGGCCAATTTGCTCAACTCGGGCGTTGTCTTTCGATTTGCTGCATATTTCGACTCAATATTCTCGGATGACTTCTGTCTTAAGATGTCCGATGGCTTTATGTTCCGTTCCAGTGAACTGGCCGGACTCTCGCCCGAGCTGCTGCTCACCATTGGCAGTGGCATCGTGCTGCCCACGTAGGGTGTCTCCCTCTTTGGCGACGACGATAACTGATGCTGCTGCTGGCTGGGAATGGTGGGTGGCTCCACGCGACGCACGTTCTTTGGCGGTGGTCTGCAAGGACAACGGAGGATTATAATCGGTTCAAACAGTGAGTGGGCAAAGTAATGAATCATTTCGTTGGTCTATGCTGCTTAGACTGAACTGGAGGCGGTAACTCTGTCCTCCATGTTCACTTAAAGTGTACTCTAGCTAAGATACTATCATTTTATGTTAATGCTATGAAGATTTAAATAGGTTAACCATTTATCTTAATTAACATCAATTCTGTATTCCTTTTTTCTCTCTCTTAATTCCTCATTCTTTCGCTTCTTTGCTATCTCTGTCCTCCATGGTCAGTTTAAGTGCTTTGTTTTACTCCTTTGCTCATTTACTATATCACTGCCCTTTATTTGCAGCTCATTACTCTGCTCTTATTACTTTCTATTAAATACACAATACTCCTACTACTCCTGTCCTCCAAGGTCACTTTAATTTACACCTAAAACCCCTGCTTCTACAACTGCCTACTGAAGTCACACACTCCCTGGGAATATCTTCTTTACACAAAAATATTATCCTCCATTCCATGTTCCCATTTTCATATTCAACAATGACTTTTAACTCCCAAGTGTCCCGGAAAACCACTGTAGTAGCCACCATTACTTGCAATGTCCTCCATGTTCACTTAAAGTAGACCCAATTTTTCGTCTATTAAATTAGCGAACCTGAGTCACTTGCCTCACTTTAGCACGCGCTTCAATTGGGCAATGGGTGATGGAAAACTGGTGTTTACTCACCTGGGTGGCATTTTCTTTTTGGCCTCCGCGGAGGCGGACAAGGCGGGCGATGTCATCGATGGCGACAACGGTGGCGCTGACGCCTCTGCTGCGGCCTTGTTGCGCTGATCCGGATAACGGGAGAATGTTGATGGCGGCGCCGTTGCTGTGTCATTGACCATTGACGTTGACGTCGAAGTCGCTGCCGGCGTCGCTGTGGCAGTGGCAGTGGCAGAGGCAGAGGGAGCAGCATCATCGACGTCTTTGTCTTTGGCCTCCTTGACCTCAATGACGGTAACAAAGTGCGAGGTTGACTTGCGCAGCGGCTTCGACTGTTGTTCCTTTTCAGTATCCACTGCGCCGCCTCCACCTCCACCTCCGACTCCACTGGTTCCACCTCCCACACCCACAGACGTTGCTGCTGTTGTGCTGCCCCTCGTCTCTTGCTTGTTATCATTGAGGGTCCTTTGTTCGTTGGCTTTGAGGGCACCGGTGCCAATGGAGGCCGCCAACTCTGTGATGCACTGTTGCAACGCACCGTTTGCGTCCTTCTCATTGCCACTGTCTTTTTTATCCTCCCGCTCGAAGCTGTGCTCCGTCATGCTCCTCTTGCCAGTGGGTGGCGCTGAGCTCAAGCCACTCCCACCTACGCCCACACCACCACCTTCATGCTGTGTGTGTGTGTATTTGTTGTCTGTGCTCAGGGACAGTCTGTCCTTGTCCTTGCCAACTGATGACGCAGTTGATGCCTCACGCAGATTCAAACTCGATTTCTGCAGACAAAGAGGGAAGAGAGACGTTAGTAATGTGTGTGTGAGTATGCGTGCTTTATATAAAATACTAATTTACATAGGTACAATGTGTGTGCTTACACTCACAGTTCTCCCTTTAGGTACACATGTACCAAATGAGATAAGTTTGTATAAAACACTGGGAAATGTTTAATAAAAAAGGTACACTCGACCAAAAAACAGACGGATATAGACACTTATACTTTTTTACAAGGTACCTTTGGGTACACGTGTACCAAATAAGAAAAGTTTGAATAAAGAGCAGGGAAGTGTTTAATAAAATAGGTACACTCGAACAAAAACAGACGGATTTAGACACTTATACTTTTTTACTTAGGTACCTTTGGGTACACTTTTACCAAATGAGATAAGTTTGTATAAAAAAAGGGAAGTGATTAATAAAATAGGTACACTCGTACAAAAATAGACACATTTGTTTTCTTGAACCTTAAGAAACATATACACTTGAAACAGCTACATTTTTGCTAAATTATAGTCCCAATTGTACCAATTGTACACTGGTACACTCTAGACAAACTATTTAAAGTCGTATCAAAATAGGTACATAAGTACTCCAATAGCTGTACCTTAGTACCTAAACAAGTCCACTTGTACCACAATAATATTTACACTTTGTCAAAAAGCGGTACATTTGTACAAAAAACAGTTACACTTGTACAAAGTACAATTAATTTGTATCGAACAGTTTCACTTGTACCAAACTCGGTACCTGTACTGAAAATGGTTTTGTTATTGGAAAAATTCATTAAAAGTAATGTATATAGCTCTAGTGAGCCAACAAATAAATTCAAAATTTATAAATCATAATCTTTGACATTAAACTCAACTCGACTGGGATTCGCTGCTACTCAAATTGCGTCATAATTCAAAGAAATTTGATTGACTACTGAAACCCGTATATTGTAGATAATTGTGGTTTGTCGTGAATAATATTTGCATTTTCATAAATTTATGAATGAGTTGAATAGGGTAATAGAAAAATATATTTATTTACAGTTCTAAGATTAGTCAGAAGTGCCAAATGGTTTTGCTTGCTAGGAATATTCCAAAGATGATTCGAACTTTCTATATAGTCTATAGTCTATTTTTATCCATAACTAAAAAGACCAAGTTTTTGATTAGATTAAGCATCTTATAACTCAAAAATCACGTAGCATTTTAGGTCTTTCACAAATGTTTGAACGCGTTGAAGTATTTTTTCTTTATTTAAATAAAAAGTATTTTCTTGAAAGTTGTTCATAGGGAATTACGAGTTCTTAATTGATATAAAGAACAGATGTGCTCGCTGGTAAAACTTAATCAGCGTGAAGCAGATGTGCTTTAAGGTAGTTTAACTCAACTGAAGTAAGTCAAGTTAAGCGAAGTGATTAACGCAATAAATGCTTGGACTTTCAGTCAAGAAACGTGTGATTAAAGTACAATATAAACAATTATAAATAAAAAGTACAAAACGCTTAAGAAAGCGGAGAAAAACACAAAGAATTGAAGCTTTGTTTTTATGTATAGGCCCTAATCGGAATAACTAAAAATATTTTTGCTTTTCACTGGAGTTACAAAGGCTTTTCAAAATAGCGACAAGTGTTGCAGCTGCCTAAGCTCCTCAGCAGAGTACCGGCATTTTGATATCTTATTTAAGCATTTGCAAATGTTTCGATACATTTGTAAATTTACTCGATGCTTTAGTATTCACAAGTATTTACTAGCTAGAAATTATGTTCCCTACTCACAGCTGCCTATGATTTTGTATGGAAAGTTACTCACGTTTCCAAATAGCCTATAAATTCAATTTTAATGGAAATGTAGAATAACAAGAAGTCAAAAAACTCTTAAATTAAATAAGTTATGCCTTTGTCGAGTGCCTTTTATAACGAGTGCGCACTGTAGACAATTTGTTGACTCTAATTGAATCAGTTGGTGTAAAAAAAAAGGTCAAGCCAGTTGTGAAGTTCAAAGATCCTTTTACTCAAGTTTATCTGCTTCTTTTTGGAAAGTATCTTGTTGTTGAACCTAAACAGACACTTCCCCTTCACCCACTAGCTGCCTCACGCCCTTCCCCTCCCCAACCAGCTCCTGGTAAGGTCATTTGCTTATGCCTGGCACGTAACGCATTTCTCCAACACGTTGTGAGCGTACACTGAACAAACACAACAACAACAACACATCGTGTAGCAGAAAAAGCAAAAGCAAATAGACAAAAAAAAAGCAGACTGACTGACAAATAAGCCAAACTTGGCGTGTGCGTGTGTCTATATTGGCCAAATTGTTTTTGGCAACGAAAAAAAGTGAAAACTTAAAAAGCTTAAAAAGAGAGCAGCTTACAAAAAGTGTTTTTCTATTTTGAAATAAAAAAAAATTGGCATTAAAATTATTTTTCTTTATTTATTTCACTTGCAGTAGCTGTATGTGTGTTGGGGGTGGCAGCCGGCAACAGCTGCACGTGTGTCTGTGTGTGTGTGTGTCTGTGAATGTGTCCAAGCGAAGCGAAGAAGAAAGCGTGCAATAAAAGTTGACGGCGAAGGTCGTACACTTATAAACACACACACACACAGACAGATACTCACACACATTGAAAGACACGCGCCCACTCACTCACACAGACGCACTTGGCCAGACAGCTAGACACACACATACAAACCCATACACATGCATGCATTAGAGCTACACTTAACTGTAAATGCGAGCGATTTGCCGCTGAGCTCAGCTTTTTTTTTTTTGGCCGCAACTCACAAAAATTTCGTGCTTTGGCCCCAGAGGCATTTAAGCATTCGTGTTGCGCCATTTCGATACAATTATTTAGCATATTTTCAATAAACACAATTCACACACACACATAGACAATCTACAAGCTGCTGTGAATGTGAATCATGAAGCGAAGCAATAACAACAACAATTATAACAATAACAACAAGTTTAAAACATCGAATTGTTTTCAAGTGTGAAATGTTCCGAGAAAAGTGAAAAAGGACAAAAAAGCAACAACAATAATAACAGCGAATCTATATGACATGCAAATGTTCACAGCAGTCTGTTAGCATGCACAGGCTATGCTGTTAATAACAGTCTGCTATTAAGCTGGATTTGAACTCGCTGTAAAGTGAGACAGGAGACAAAATGATCGTTTAGTTAACAGAAATGCAAATGTAAAGATCAACAACTTGCAGATACGCTGTATTTGACCAAACAAGAGACTAAGATTTAGGCACAAGCTTTAATAAACTTAGCCCTTTAAGCCTTCTTTAACACTTATCAAAAATGTCTGGACTAAATGATGTTTCTTGACTGCTATACACAATACTCTGCAAACCTGTTGCTTTCTTTTGCCTACTATATTTCAAGAATCATGATTAAACATGTTTTTTTTTGTTATTGGCTAAGTATTTCAATACATTTATAATTGTTTGACTACTAGATACGCTGTAATTAATAAAACAAAGCTTGCTTGGATAACTTTGTTGCTTATTAAGCGAACGTTGTGAAATTTGCAGAATGCTGAGAAAGATAAGCGCTGCAGTCGCAAAGCACTGAGACTCTTAACTTGTTTGCAAAGTGTTCTATATGGAAAACTGTTAGATCTCAACTCGAACCAATACAAATATAGAAAGGAAAAAGAAGATAATATATAGAAAAGATACAAAGAAAAAAGTAATAGATACAAAGCACACAGTTGCAATACTTCTGCTATTACAATAGATTTACAGGGTATAGAAGTCATTACAGCCCATACTGCTCTAAGGATTTTACTCCCTTTGTCTCGCTTTCACACCTTGCCCTTCTACGCACCCAAAAAAAAAAAAAAAATTTGAAAACTTAACTAATCAAATGCTTTTAATCATATTTCAATTGGCCAAAAACAAGCTTGGCAGTCTATAAAGTACAAACGTATTATGAACTCCCCTCCCCCTTCAGCTACCCCATTCCAAACACGCGTACACTCACACATAGTTGTGGCCTCTCTCTCACTCACTCTCTCTTTTGGTGTCTTACTGATAGCGACACCAGCTGCTTATCAATGGTGAGAGGGAGAGTGAGAGCGGAGAATGGCGCAGAGATTTGGATTTTGTCGTCTTCGTTGTGGGACTACAAAAGAAGGGCATTGCCTACAATGCATGTGTCTGTGTGTGTACGCGTGTGTGTGTATTAGTCTTGTACTTGACGCACTTAGTCTCTGAACGTGTTTCTGCTTAGCTCTTTTTTTTGTCTTTTCAAATGTTGTTGTTTTTATTTGTTGCTTAAGTACACACACCATTTTTTATATCTCTCTCCCACTCTATGACTGTGTGTGTGTGTGTTGTGTGTGCGTGTGAGTACTTGCGATAAGTTTATTGATTTCAACTTGTGATAAATATATAATAAAATGCTCTTGCACACACACATACGCACACAAACATACGCTCACACTCATAAACACATATCGGCTGGTGATTACGCACCCCTCTCGTCCATAATTTGAATTTCTCCTTGAAGGAAGACATGCTTCACGCAGCAGCAGCGCCACTTTTTCTTCTTCGTTTATTCCTTGCACACTGTTGTTGTTGTGTTTAGCAAATGCAAGTGCACAGTAAGCGACACACAAACACGATGCGAACCGAACACGACGTACCAAAGCACGAAGCACGAACCGCGGACACGAAGCAAATTGATAGACGAGCTCCGCCCTTGCGACTGCAAGAACAACAAACTAAAGAATTAAAGGCAACACAACAACGTCAACGGCAACGCTGGCTGCGACGTTAACTGCGACTTTGACGCTTGCAGCGACGTTGACCACGAAATTTGAGTCAACGGAACACGTTAACACCACACACGCCCAAATACTATAATATATATGAGAAAAAAACACACAGTCAGACACACAAACAAATAATTAATAATTTAAAAAAAAAATTAAAAAAAAAAACACGCACACAGAAAGCACTAAAAAATTGTCACTTTTTTTATTTGGTACTGTTTTTGTTTGCTTTCTTTTTCCTGATATTATATTATTATACTTTTACGTAATTTATTTATTTTGCATTTATTTATTTATTATGAAATGCACTTCTTTGTTTTTAGCCGGTTAACCGTAAAGTGGGGTGAGGGTTGGTCTCGGCATTGGCTGTCAAAGGGGACCACTGTGGTATGTGTGGGGTGCTTTATATGGCGGGCACCTGGCATTTAACATTGACCGGGTAACGGTTTATATTTTTATTTGCTTTAATTCTTTCTTTTTTTATATTTTTTTTACTTTGGTGTTTCGCGGGTTTTGAATGTTGTTAAAGTACACGGAACACTGCTGCTGACTGTGGCGACTCTCGCGACGGCGGGCAGCGACAATGACGCTGCTGCTCCGGCTGAGAGTTAGTCGGAGTCGACGACGACGCGCAAAACCGAAAGAAAAATCACTCACACACACACACACACACACGCACACAGACGGACATAATAGATTCAGTGTGTGCGTAGATAACGGCGCAAAATTAAAGATATCGAAATGCTAGAAACAGACGAATGAATGGAAGGAAGGACGCAGCGAGGAGCGTAAGCGACTACACGCATGTAGTCTAAGAGAGTGACAATAAGAGAGCGGGTAGTGGTGGGTGGGGGTAAGGGGAGTTGTATGAACGTCATAAGGCAGCAGTTGTTGTACTTAATATGCAAGGTAGTCAAATGTATTTTTCCTAACCGATTCAAAGCTATGAGAACCGTTACAAAATCCACAGCTTGCACCGCTATGAACCTGAAGACCTAAGGCAGGGGAGGGAATGCGAAAATAAATAACTATAAGAATCGACTTAATTACTGATACTTTAGACATGCTTAAGTCCTTAACCGTTTCAAGAACTGTTGGCATGATTAATTCTCTAACCGGTTCAAGAACTGTTAGCAATGCTAGCACCTCCATGTTCACTTTTATAGGGTATTTGCAACAAGCAGCTGACTGAATAACTTGCCGTTGAACTCAGCTGATAAGCACTGATAAGGAGCAACAAAAACAACAACTAGACGACGGCGATAGGAACACTTGTTGTCTCTGCCACTTTCTAATGCTAGCTGGGCGCCTGCTAACCGTTAGCGGTTAACGCAATCACAAGTGTTGCTCTTGCTGCAAGATCAGCACACTGACAAATGATAACGATGACAAATGATAACAAAAACAAAATGATTGCAATTACAAAATATATATGTATGTATATATATAATAATGTGTGTGTTAATTTATGACCAATTACTTACAAAGTCTTTGTCTACGGCCGCATTGGAGCCTGATGTTGCAGCTGCACCATTTGCTGAAGCAGCGGCACTGTGATTTCTGCTGCTGGTGCCACTGTTGCTGCCACTGGGTGATGCTGATCCTGGATTACCGGTAGCTGCTTCGAATAGTGTCGTTGGATCACCGCCCGATTCACGATATTTCTCCACATCGGAGAGCAAACGTTCCAAATATTCAACGTAAAGTGTCTCCTGCTCCAATTCCTTACTCAATTCCCCAATTTTGATCTTGTGCCTTTCCAAACTGGCACGCACATCCTGCTCCCAGGCATCGGAGAGTGAGCTTTGTGGAAATCGTTGCATCCACAACCGTTGAAAGTCATTGAACACGCTCATTGTTCACAAACACACACACCGAACGCGCGAGCGAGAGAGAAAGAGCGAGCGAACGAGAGGCAGCAGCAGCAGCTGCACCACCAACTGCACTAATTCCCCCCTCTTTTTTGTGTTGTTATTGTTATTTACTGCAGCCGCTGCTGCCGACGGTGAATGCGCGAATGAGAGAGAGAGCGAGAGCGCGCGAAAGCGTTGCCTTTGGCTTAGAGCTGAAGCTTTTATGTAAGAAAGCGTCAATTGTGCGTTACGTTGTTGCGTTGCGTCGCCCTGGTCTGCCTGTAAAGGTGAATGTGTGTGATTTTGTGTGCGTGCATGTGTAAGTGAGATAGTATTAATGCACATGCAGGAGAGCAAATGCTCCGTCACTGCATCCTGGATCGACAACTGCAAACAACAACAACAACAACAAGAATGGTAGCCAACGAATCATCAACAACGACAAAGAACAGAAAACAAAAACAACTACAAAAACAACAACATGAGCAGCAGCATTGAGCGCATCACGACTTTTGAAAGGTTTTTAGTTTCATTTTCAGTTTTGTGTTTCTGTTTCGGTTTTGTTTCTGTTTTCTGTTTTGTTCTTATGCTTTGCTACTGCTGCACTTGCACTACTAGATGTACACATACAGTTGTAGTTGTATTTCTGGTTGCTGTGCAGTTGTTGTTATTGTTGTTGTGTTGTTGCTGAGCTGCCCTTTCCCATTCGTATATGTACACATGCATTTACATATGTATGCATATGTATACGAATGTATTTGTAGGCCTCTCAGTGTTTGTGTGTATGAGTGCAACTGCAACGGGAGATGCTGTTTTTTTTTTGCTTTTAATGTTTTTTTTTTGTGGTCTTAGCCAAGGCCAAAAAAGTTGTTGTGCATCTTCAGCAGCAGCTACATGCATATGTATGTTTGTTAACTGCTTAAGAGGCGCAGACGCATTCATTTTGTTCAGTTTTCACACAAACACACACGCACGCACACACATATGCACATTTAGTGGCAGTGCCGCTCCTGCTGTTGTTGTTGTGCTGTGGCTGCGCCCATGCCCGTGGCCTATGCCACAAGCGCACTTACATATGCAGATCCTTTTTGGGGCCCGACCGACGCGCGGTTTGATATTTATTTAGTTTTGTTTGCCATTTCACTTTGCATTATTTAATTCCAATTAGATATTTCTTCGTTAAAAAAAAATCACTTCGCACACACATACACAACCGAGACAACACATACGAGCAGATGAGAAGACATTTGCATTAGCGATGAGAACAAAACATCGAAACATCAACTTCGCATAGTCGATGTTTAATCGATTTAAATTCGATCTTTATGCTAAATTATCGATGGGCACGAATCGATGTTCATACAAATATCGGCTGCTTATGATTCATGAGCAGTGGGAAATTATATCGGGAATTCCACGGTTCAGTATTCTGTATTGCAAATAAAATATGTCAAATTTGTTCATTTACCAATAAAACAGTTTTACAAATTAAATTATTAAGAAATGGATCGAATTTTATTTAATTGTTTTCCGTAATTGAAATCAAGTTGACTATTTTTCAGTCCAGTTGGTTATTTTCCAGCACTTATTTCTGTAATTTTTCAACACGAACATTGCCATTCAAATGGTGGGAGTTCTATTTGACGATGTTTTATAATAATAGAAAATTGTAGCTTAGCAGACCTTAAAGACTTTAATTTTTCAGTTGTTTTACAACCTCTTAGTTTTTTTTCTCTCGCACATAACTTAAGTCTCTGTTTTCTTTTTATACAGCTTAACATTAATAATTTAATTTAGTTGAGCAGTAAATACAATTTTTTTAATAAGCTTAAAAAATAATTAATTAATAAGTTGAGCATTAAACAAAATTCATTTAATATGGGGGGCACTCGACATTAGAACTATCGAGCCCACTATCGAAACCAGATTGGTATTAAATAATCGAATAGTTATACTTATCGATAGTGCGCAGTTAAACGGATTTGCTTTTAAAACAAAAAAAAAAAAACACTGTAGTCAACACAAAACAGTGCTGCAAAATGTAATATAAATGCGACGGTTAAATTGAAACAAATAACGGTTGTCACAAACTTGTTTGGAGTTGTCTGAACAAGAGCTAGCTGTGTATTGAGTGTCAAAAGAGATTTATTATTCAAAAAAAGGAAACAATGTTCATAAATTTTTGTAACCGACAGATTTATTTATTATTTGTATCTAATTTTTATTAACGAAAGAAAATACAGACGGCGAAAATTACTTGAGGAAATGTACAGAATTAGTAATGGTAACTACACAATAACATATTAAAGAAAATGTATAATTTAATAGCTAATTTCCAGCCTGATCGTAATTTATTCCATGCTTAGTAGGGCTTTTTCATCATTTTTTAATCAAAATTTTTAGATAACGGTATTTATATATTAAGAAAGTATGAGTATATAAAAGCCGCAAGGGAAAATCTTTATTTTGGCTGACTCCCGAACAAAATTAATCAGTAAAAAAAACTGCTAATCAGCGTCATGACGTCATAGTACCAGAGACAGACTAAAAACTTTATCTTAAACTGTATTTTAGTTTAAGAACCAGAGAAACCGTACAGTTTGCGTACGGCTGATGTACGGGTATGACCACAAGTACGGTTTATAAAAGCTGTAACGGGTCACAAAGTTGTTAATATTTGAGAATTGTCGAGCGTATTGAATGCATACCATAAAATTGAAGATTATTAAAAAACAATTGCGAAACTTCACTTGGCGATTTAAAAGATATAAAACAAAGAGATAACGAATATATTATTCTATTAAAATATGGTTTTTTAAGTTGCGAAGCTTTGAACTTTAAGGATTTAAAGGTTTTTAAAAGGAAACGCGCAGAATGCCGTAAGTAGCGAGGGGAGTCCCCTAAAGGAAAATTGATTACCGTTAACAAATTCTAGTTGGCCTAAAAAATACGCCGTTCTATGGATAATCGGTCTGGTAGCCATAGTCTGTGTGCTCGTTGGACTGATCTTTGGTCTGCCCCTGGAGCGGGATCGTCGCATTGGCGCCGTGGCCTCCAATGGCGTTGGCTGTGCCGAGATCGGTGGCCAGATGCTGGACATTGGCGGCTCTGCAGCGGATGCAGCAATTGCCACGATGCTCTGTGAGGGCGTTGTGCTGCCCCAGAGTTTGGGAGTGGGCGGTGGATTCGTGGCCACCATTTATACCAAGGACACGGGTATTGTGGAGTCACTGATAGCTCGGGAGGTGGCACCGGCGGCAGCCACACGGGACATGTATCTACAGCTCAAGGAGATTACGGGCGCCATTTCCACGGCAGTGCCCAGTGAGATATACGGCTATTGGCGGCTCCACGAGCGCTATGGCAATCTGCCTTGGCACACGCTGTTTGAGCCCACCATTGAGCTCTGCCGCAATGGCATCTATGTGTCCATCTACTTGGAGCGCGTGCTAGAAGGGCTGGAGAAGCGCATACGGGATGAGCCCTCCATGGCGGAGATCTTCATCAATCCCGAGACGGATGCGATCTATAAACACGGGGAGTACATGTACCGACATGTACTAGCGGATACCCTCGAACTGATTGCCAATGAGGGCGCCGAGGTCGTCTATCGTGGTGGGTCCGTTGGCAAGAAGTTGGTAGAGGACATCCAGGCATTGGGTGGCATTATCACCGAGCAGGATCTGCAGAATTACGAGTGAGTGGAAACGGTGCAAAAATGTAGAATTTCATAAATCAGGCAATTCTGGTAACAGGTAAAGTTATTTACCTTTCTGCTTTGGTTTATCGGCTGGGAAGGTGGATATTGTAACAATTCGATATCTAATCATGAAGCAGCTTATCCAATAGATATTTGTAGCGCTCATTTCATTATAAAAGAGAAATCTATGGTGTACTCCCTCCCTGTCCTTCTCTGCCCTACTACCTTTGTCTCTCTCTCGCTCTCCCTCTCTGTCTCTTTCTCTACCATGAAATGACACTCTCTCCATCAAAATCTTGCCAAATCTGGCTATTAATATAAATAATGTGATAACACTGCTTTATAAAAATATGTTTACACATTAAAATTATCATAATAATAGGAAGATTTCTTCAACTCGGCGTATACAGGGCTTAAAACAGTCGAGTGTACCCCTGTCCGTTGCGTCTACACCAAAGGAATTCCTGCTACAGGGCTACAACAGCCAACAGACCCAAGTTATTCTTTTCACAGGGTATACAAAAGTCGGGTACACCCAAGTGTAAAGCATTTTCAGCCACAGGGTAAAGATTGACTGGGTATACCAACTCGTCAGCGTATTCTCTAAGTAATCACTTTCCAAGGGTATTAAGTCGGGCATACCCGATTCCTTTAACCGCCTAATAGTCCATGCAACTGTCGGGTGGACTCATCACTGGGTATATTAATGAATGAATATCCAACCTTAAACACTCCGCTCTACAGGGTGCACAACACTTGGCTCTACCCAGCCAGTGAAGAGTAGCTCTCAAGCCTACCACTGGCTAAAAGACAGTCTGGCTTACCCACCCTATTCTTATACCCACCAAGTAATCCCTCCTCCCCCTTCTCCCATTCTTGACAGCGTTCGCTGGGAGGAACCGCTGAGCACTACCCTGGAGAACGGCTACAAGCTGTACACGACCCCACTCCCCACCAGTGGAGCCGTGCTGATCTTCATGATGAACATGATCAAGCCGCTGTACACGTCGGATCGGGAGCTCTACTGGCATCGCTTGATGGAGACATTTAAGCACGCGTACGGCCACCGTTCCAGTTTGGGTGACATTCACTTTGAGCCGTCGGTAGTGAAGTCATTTCGTAACCTGATCGATCCCGACTATGCGGACAAGCTGCGTGTGCTGATCAAGGACAATATGACATTTACGGACATGCCGTATTATGGTGCGAACTTCAGTAACAATGCAGACGGAGGCACCGCACACATCTCGGTGGTAGCACCCAATGGTGACGCCGTTTCGGTGACAAGCACGATCAATAGTTACTTTGGTGGCAAAGTGCGATCACGTCAAACGGGTTTTATACTCAACGACGAGATGGACGACTTCTCAACGCCTGGTAAGACGAATGTGTATGGCATACCCGCCAGTAAGTCCAATTATATAAAGCCCGGCAAGCGTCCCATGTCCTCGACATGTCCGAGCATTATACTTGATAAAAGTGGTAACGTTAAGATGATTGTGGGTGCTGCCGGTGGCTCAAAGATCACCACCTCCGTGGCTCAGACCATGCTGCGTTATTTGGTGCTCAAGGAGTCCGTTAAGGATGCGGTGACCAAGGGACGACTGCATCATCAGTTGGCCCCCATGCAAGTGGATGTTGAACCCGATGTGCCCAGTTTAACGTCAAAGTATCTACAGAAAATCGGTCATAAACTCAACTATTTGGAATCACACAAATCCTTCTCGGCGGTGACAGCCATCGGGTATTTGGACACAGTGCCAGAGCCGGTCTGTGATAGTCGTCGTGTCGGTAGTGCTGTTATTGTTGAGCCCTATCTCGATTAATTGTATAACCAGACTCAGGTGATTAATAAATTAATATGTATGTTTAAAGCCGCTTGCCTTTACCACTTGCGCTGCACGCCGATCAGTCGGACAAAAAAAGAAACATAAGGTTAACAAAAAGTACAATTAAACACAAATAAATATAATTTAGTCGGTTAAGGGGGGCACAAAACAAAAGTTGAAATGTTATAAACTATAATTAAAACAAATTTAAGACTAAAACAACAAAGTAATACAAAAATATGACAATTAAAATCGTACAGAATTTGAGCTAAGTAAAATATTGATTAAATTCTAGTTGGACAAAACCCCGAGTAAAATTAACACATAAATCGATTTATATTTTAATTGTATAAATAAAAACTAAAGATCGGCTAAAATTGATTTATCTTATGTGGTATTAATTGTTGAAGTGCTTACTGCGCTATTGGCTTCACCTGATACAGTTCTGTAGAGGGGAACAAATCTGAACTATATAAATACATAAATAATTTAATGGGTTTTCTTAAAATTGTTTCTTTCATTGTTTTGTATACTTTACAATTTGTATGGGTAGCAAAAATATTAATTTATATGATATATGTATACATAAAGTGTATAGTATATATGGGCGCATACATAGAAAACTAAACTACTGCACCAAAAAAATGTTTTCAAAACTCAAAAAAATTAACAAATTAACATATTAACAAAGAACAAAGTTTGTAAAGTGAATTTTGTGTGAAAAAAAAAAAATTTGAATAAAGATTGCCACTACTATTTAAAGGCCAAAGGAGACGCGTAGGTGTAGATTAAGTCCTGACAGTTTCTAATATTTTGTGTGTTGACTACAATTAATTGCGCTTTCCGACTGCTGATTACTGAAATTAATCATCATCGTCCTCGGCATCGAGACGTTTGGTGCGTTTTTTGGCCATTTTATGCTTTTTATGCAGCGCCTCCATGCGCATATCCTCCAGATCCTCTTGTAAACCTATCATGCAAAACAATTCCAGTACAGTACTAAAATCGATTTGTAGCTAATGGTGGACTCACCTAGTTTCTTGCTTATGAGCTCCTCGCGCTGTACTTGAGCAAAACTGGATTCCATTTGATCGTCATCATCGTCCAGATCGCGATACCGTCGCTTATCATAGCCAAAGATGTCACGGATGTGCGAGGATATATCCTCCTCGCAGTCACCATCGTCGATAAAGTCATCCAGCTCTGAATCGTATTCGGAATCGTCCTCATCATAAATGCGTCCTAAAAGAAATCAAATTTATATAGCAGCATTCCAAAAGTTCCTTATTCATTTAAAAGTAATTCTAACTATGGTAGTGCTTAGATTAACTTAGGCTTAAGTAAGACTTTAATTAGTTTATGTAATTAATTACAAATGCACACATAAAGTTCAATTGTTAAACAAGAAATGTGAATTGTTCTTGATTAGGTTTTCTTTTGGTCTTGCTAACGCCACTCACTTTTGTTGCCCATCTCGGCGGGATGTGGTCGACGTGCTGATGTGCCACGCCCAACGCTGGATGCGGGCGGCTGGGGTCGGCGTGCCACATCTTTGGGCGGAAATGCCCGCGTCTTAACGGACTGTTCACGTGGCGGAAACTCGCGTGTGGCGCCCGTTTTAGCATAGGGATTGCGAGACGGCGCTTTTGAGGATGTGGCTGATGTTGAGCTCGTTGCGGCAGCTGGTCCCGCTGCTATTGTCGGCTTTGTGTTGGCTTTCTTGGGCGTATCATTGCCTGTGGCCTTGGCGATTGCACTGATCTTGGCGCTGGAACCACTGCCACTGGCACCAGCTGAGGCTGACCTTTTCAGGCTATCACTTGTGAGCTTGGCTGTTGCTGGAGCGGGAACAGACGCTGCTTTGACTGTGGAGGCGGCTTTGTTCAGCTTGGGTATGCGTCCATTTGGCTCCATGCGTGTCGGTGCTGACCCTGGTGACCCTGTGGTGGCATTTTCTTTGCGTGCCGCCTCCTTGGGCTTGTTGGCCTCCGTTTCACGCATGCGATCACGTTGGGCACGCTGTTCCTTCCAACGTTGGCGTTCCTCTTGCTCCCGTTTCTCACGCGCTGACAGCAGTCGCTCCGGCTCCTTTTTCTTCTCGGGAATGGCAATCGCAATGGGTTCATGTTGTTTTTTCTCCGCCAAACGCAACAATGCTTGAAAATCCATGGGCGGTGGTTGTGGTGGCCTTTTAACTTTGGCTTTCTTAAGCTGCTGTTGCTCCTCCTCCTCGCGACGCTCGGCCTCCGGGTTGTAGAGCGTTTTGCCAGTTGTATATGAGCGCGCTACGCTTGATTGCCGCGGTTCGCGGCTCGTAGCCGGCACAGAGCTGATCCGCTGCCTGGTATGTAATTTGGATTCTTCACGTTCACGGGTAATGGCCGCCTTAACGCGTTCCTTGGTGCCGGAGAGATCACGCAGAGATTGGGGTCGGCTGGGTGCAAAGCCCTTGTCCTCGTGCACATCCTTCACCTTCTCAATGTACTTTTGATAGAATGCATTCGCCTCGTTGGAGACATAACCATAATCATCGCCATCGGGTCCATCCATCGTTACGGCCGTATTATCACAGTCCTTGGCATCCTCGAGCACCGATTTATTGGCCGATTTGGTAACTTTCAACATTTTACGTATCTTATTCTTGGACTTTTCATCCCGCATGGCCAGCAGATTATTTAGTTTCTCACGCTCCTGACGCTTCCGTTCGCTCTCCTCCGCCTCGCGTTTCTTCAGGAACTTCTGTATGTTGCTCGACAGCTGTTTGCTCTCTTTGCTCTCCTTTTTGGGTGGCGCATATTTGGTACTATAGAATTTGCCGTGCTTTTGAGAGAGACATAGAGAGAGAGAGAAAGAAAGAGACAAAACAGGAATATCAGCAAATTTGTTAATTGTTGAAATACAACAACCTCCCCCCACACCGCTGTCGTTTACCCTCCTCGTTTCGTTCCTTTGTATTTTGAGGTCATTGCATGACCCACTTGGTGATCCAACACCGATAACATCACTTTAGACACTTTGGCAGACACTCACAGGGCTGTAACAGCTGTTGATATCCTTGCACTTGTGCACTGGCATGCAATTCATTCATTAGGGATCCCAGTAGTGCATCGCATGCAACAACAACCCACATTAATGTAGTACAAACCTCATCTTTAGTGGCTGCATCGTTGTTCCTCTTGGCGTAATGCAATAACGCACCGAAATCCATATTCGACGTGAGTTAATTTCAACAGCGGCTGTTTATTGTTAATTAGTATCACAAAAATATTTAAATTGTTTGATTTGTTATGCCTTTGTCCAAGACGTGCGTACTCGTTGGCTGAAAACTCTAGAAACACTAGTTATTAGTGGGCTTGTTGCAAAGTATTGTGATATCGATATATCGATACATGTTGTCATAAATACAAATCTGCGATTATTTTCACGACAATACTAACAATTACATTATTTTTTTTATAGCGATTTTGCTTTATCTTTTTCTTTGTTGCAGCGACTATAATTGTTTAAGAAACAAAAATACTCACTTTTTGATAAATTATAAAAGTGCATTAAATTTAAAAATACCAAGTCTAAAAATTTCAATAAACATATAAAAACAAGCATAGTGGTACATTATTAGATTTCAAATCCTATGTTAATATTATTTAAAAAAAACAGATCCAGCTTTTTCTTCTTATATATAAAATTTAAGTAACACCGCAACAAAGTAATAATAAGTTAAGCGATGAATTCACTCGTTGCACACTGGCAACTCTGTTTGAGTATCGATAACGAATGTTTATCCGATGATCTATGCTATCGCCAATTTATATTGTTTTGTATAAAAGTATTGTTATTTTTATAATTAAAGTAATTAAATTTTCAACTTAATGAATCCCTTACGTTTGCATGTATAATAATGCAGTTAACACTTAACTCTTGTTAGGTAATAATGATTTTCAACAGCTGCTGAATGCAACAAGTGAATCTGTTTTCACTTTACAACACTGACCAAACAACGTACGCAATTTTCAAATATTTTTTATTTATGTATCGTAGACAAAAAAAATAAGTATGTGCAGAAACACACTAATTAATTGCGAGCTATAAGTGAGGCTCAAATCTCTGGATAGGCACTGCCAATGAGGCTCTTTCCTCTGTAGCGCCATGAGTAAGTGACAATTCCAAATTTGCTGTTGCCCAAGGAGACGGAACAGGTGCGATCCGGACGCAATTGGAAGCAGACTGTGTACAGTGCCAGCTCCAGTTCGGGTGATGTACCAATAAACATGGTATCTACAGGCTTGTTGAGTCCACGATGCGAGAAACGCACCTTGACCACTTTTCCTTTCTGAAAGTACAGAAGAGAAAGATTTAAATTCCGTTTACTGTTTGCGGGAGAGAATCATATACCGTGCCAATGTCCTGCTCCTTCATGTAGCCCTTGTAGTCAAAGCGACCGGCTTGCTCCTCCTCATTGACATAGACCCAATTGTGGAAGCCAATAATGGTGCCATTTTTCACCTCATGCACAAAGACATGCTCGAAACCGGAGCTGCCGATCTTGCCCATGCCGCGGGAGTATTGGGTGAACCACAGCTCCTTGACGAGATCGCGATGTGTCTTTGGATCTGGGGTGACCAGACCCTTCTGCTGCAAGAACAACATTGCCTGACGCATAACACTAGTGGCCATTATAGCGTCAAGGAATTCATTCTCCTCCTTGCGCTCATTGGCCGTCACATGTTCATTGGTTAGCGTGTCCTCCTCGTAGTTGTTGAACAGCAATCGCATCTTCGCAATTGTATCCGGCTGCAAGGCCCTGGCATCCACACTTAATAGCCTGGAAATTGCAATTCCCTTAAGCTATGAAGCACTGCATGAAGTTGTAGGAGTACTTACGGTTGTGGTGCTTCATCGGCACTGTCAATGGATCGTGTGCGTCCCTGTAGATTCACAGTAATATGATTTAACTGATTGTTGTTCTCCTTGGTGTACAGCTGTTCGGTTAACTGTCGAATTTCATCATCGGTGGCCACAGAGTTGCCCGTTGATTGGAAGCCTGGACGCACTGTGGTAGTCGTTGAACCACCTGTATGTGGCACAAATGAAACACCAGAACTGCCACCGGTGCTAAAGCCACCTGAGATGGTAGTGGTAGTGGATGGGCCACCACTGATTGGGTTAACGGTGGGAGATGGCTTACCAGCCGGTACAGCGGGATGCACTGGTGTAGGCAATGGGGATTGCCAGGCGGATGGCGATGTAGGTGTACCGGGCGTTGGTGATCCCGGTGTCTTGGGTGTCGGCAACGCTGGGAAATCCTCCTTAATTGAGGGACGTCGTGGCGTCGGCAACGTGGGGAAAGCATCCTTAGACGGTTGTGGATGTACTGTCGACGTGGATGTTGAGCTGCCACCAAAGCGCAGATCGATATTGCCTGGGCTAGTACCTCCTGTAGCACCAATACCACCAATACCACCCGGTTGAACGTTAGTTCTCGGACGCATGGTGGTGGTAGTGGTTGTTGGTGTGGGGCTGCTGGGCATTGGTGCCATGCCGAAGCCCGGGCGTGCACCATTATTGTTATTTGCACCGCCGGCAGCTCCACCACCGGAATAACTTAAATCGTAAGCATTTGGCTGTGGTTTCTGTGGTCGATACGGCGCAAATCCTGGCGGTAAGTTTGCTGCTGTGGAGGTAGCTCCCTGTGGACGTCCAAACTGTGTGCTTGCCGTGGGTGTCGGTGTGGGCGTGGAAAAGTGATGCTGTCCACTTGCTATCTGATGTCCAGCAGCGCCAGCTGCCGATGGCCACTGTGGTCCATTGGCGGGTGATCCTCCAAATGGCGGCGACGAAGGTGTCTCCGGACGTGGTCCAATGGGCATCAAGGGCGCATGTGAGATGACCAACGGTGGTGGCTTCTGCACCGGCGGTGGTGTTACAACAGTTCGTGGAGTGGTTGTTGTTGTGGTGGTGGTAGTGGTGGTTGTATCGCTGCTGCTGAAGAACTTCTTAAAGCCACCAAACCAGCCGGATTTCTTGGTTGTGGTCTCCACATCTGGAGCTGGCGTTATTTCCACTTCGCTTCTATAACCAGCTGCCAAGACAGCAAATTTACCAAAAAATAAAAAGGTTTTCATTGTTTTGGTTGTTGATTTGCTACCTGCGATCGCTTACCTGCAATTTGCCACTGGCCGGCGATGACAACGCAAACAAACAACGCGCTCAATGCCAAATAACGCATTTTGTTGCTGTTGTTGTTGTTTGTAGTTGTCGGTTAATTTCTGTTTTTGGTATTTATTATCACTTTGGTTATGGCACGTTTATTTGGCGAAAGAAAACACAACCAACTGGTCAGAGATTCAGCACACGACTGAGACCTGTGCCCAGCGGCAGCGTCTGTTCCAGCTGCTTACGCTATGGCAACGCCAACGGCGACGTCGACGACGGGCATCCGCCTTCAACATTTGTTGTTGGTTTTGTATTTGCTTTTATTTTTGTTTTTATTAATGAGCTGATGTCGTCGTCGTCATCGTCGTCGTCGTTGTTGTCTGAGCGGCATTTAGCGCGAATTCAGGCCGAATTCGCTGCGCTACCTTCATAGTTATTTCTGTTGGCACAAAAACATTTTAATTTAAGCTTTTCTTATAAGATTTATAAAGTTTCGACTAAAGTTGGCTGCACTAAGCTAGGCTTAAAGCTGACGTACTTTGTGTATGACAAGCAGCTTTGTAATTGCTGCACTTAACATTGTGCCTGCGTTGGCAAACTGCTTGCTTTAGTTTGGTGGTGCTAGGACTAAATTTGAGTATATCAAGCAGCATTGTAATATATACACAAGTAACTGTAGATACTTGTGTGCTTGTAAACTAATCTCTGCGGTATTAAATTTGGTTTATACTTTCAGCCTTTCCTTCAGTGTTGTAAAATCAAGCAGTTTTTCTTTTGTCCTGCTTGCTCCTGCAGACTGGCCTCTTGACACAAACTGAGCTGCTTACGTATAGCAAACAGCTTTTTAAAATATATGTAGTCTTAAATTGCCTCGAACAAGATTTTTAATTTCTATATAATATTTATTTCGTATTTTAGCAAGCAGCTTTTTAATTGTGCACTTCCTTATTTGCAGTTGAGCTGACTCTGATTTTAATCTAAGGCTTGGGGATGACTGAGTGTTGTATCATTTTGTGACTCGCACTTTTAAGCTCAGCTTTAACCTTGCACAACAAATATTTAATGAATTTAGGCGAAAGTTTATTTGTGATTTGATAGCGTTTAATGCATTTGATTTGTTGTTAAAGTAAAATAAATTAATAAACTTAACTTTAAGATAAGTAGTGTAAATTCCTTATATGAACACATGCCTCCATTTGCCTTAAAAAAAAAAGGTAATTAAGCTAAGCTGAAAAACTACATGCAAATTCAAAGAATTGAGTCTATAAATAAAACAATAGAACCTGTTTCTCACGTGTATACACTTCTCTCTATAGTTCTGGAACACAACTGTACCTACCCACCACCTTTTCAGAGCTTTATACACTTTTTGTAGCGCATTAAAAAGTCGTTATAGCTCAAATTTTAAACGAATTTTTGTCTAAATTCATTTGAACTTGTCAGTGGATCAAGTGCAGTTGTGGATTGTGGGTTGAATTGTGGGCTGTGGCTTGTGGGTGGTAAGGTCAGAGGGTTTTCCCCTAATTATGTTCAGCTATTTCAGTACTTTAATTGTAGTAGTTCCGAAATGTTAGAGGCAAAAAACGGAAGCAAAATGAAAATAGAATTAGAATTCTAGCGGTACACTTTGATATTGTTTTTAATTTGATTTAAATGGGTTTTTCTGACTTACATAAAATGATTTTAGGCCCTTGACTAAGGTTACTCTCTACCGCTCTTTCCCTTCTTGCACATACACTTACACTATCTGCCGCTCTCTATCTCTAAAGCGACCTGAATACCATTTAAGTCAAGTACTCGTACTAACAATTATAAATTGCAGTCGTTCTTATTATTGTTATTTTTGTTGTTGTTGTATTTTGATGAATTTTTATAGATGTTGTTTGCTTTGAGCTCGTTTCTAATGAAACGAAATTGGAAACTGTGTGTGGAATGCTTATCAATTTTATATATACCAAAAAGGCCACTGGAAAGGTTACGTATTAATATTTATAATTTTTTTTGTTCATTTCACATCCGTTAGGTAAGGCACTCACATACATACATAAGTGTTGCTACATAGATAGAGTGTAAATATGTACTTATGTACATACATGCTTAATAATTTCCTATGATCGTTTAATCGGGCAAACATTACTCAAAGATAGCAGTGCTTATAATTACTTTCGCTTGGGTTCTGTTGACAAAATTTCCCTTTTATTTACATATAGCTGCTTCTGGGGTAATACTATGCAAATTTGTATCATTAAAGTTACAAATTTAAAATCTCAGAACATAAAAAATTTAGTTTTATTCACTATCAAGATACCACCTATGAGAGCCCTTTACTTATTTTGTGATTTTGTAGTTGATTTCTGAGCCACTTTATTTTCTAGAATTTATTTAAAATATAAAATACATTTGCTTTGCGTAGTCAACACCTTAAAATCCGCAAGTAATTCTTGTTTTATTTATTTAAACAAATAGTTTTTATGCTAAAGTAAATTGACAAACTTAAACATATAGTGATCATCAGCTGATCCGATTCTCAGACGGTTTTGTGTATCAGTTTGCTGCGTATGGTCTCGTCCAGCGGCGGTATAGCCTCACGGGGTATCAAAAACGTAGACAGGTTGAACAGATCGAGAAATACTTTATAGCGATCACTGTGAGCGAGAGGGAGAGAGATAGGGAGAGAGGGAGAGAGAGGGAGAGGGACAATATTATAATCAATGCATATGAGTGACTGTTTGGTCAGACGCACCTGAGTGTAGAGCGTAGATATTGATAGCCGGATGAGCCACCAGTGCCCAGCTGCTGTGATCCGATCATGCGTTGCACCATGATCACATGATTGTCTAACGGTGAAAGTAATGTGTCAATCAACATGATAAAGCAAAACAAAGTGGAAAAAATGGAAAAATTAATAATGAAAGTCTCGGCTTAATTCGCTTGCAGCGAATTTTAACCAATTATTCCCATGACAGCTATATTATATAGTACTCCGATATATACTAAACTATGTTGGTAGGTATAAAACATACCCAAAAGTGAAAAAAACAAATAATACTGTTGTACTAAGAGCTAACTTTTACCTATAGTTAAATTGTGTTAAACAATAAATATATCAGGAATATATATCAGGAATAATTGGTTGACATTACTTAAGTAGTAAAACTGTTTTCATAGAACAGCTGGATTGTCTCCCGACTGTTTATATGGGCACCTTTGTAATCGGATTTTATAGAGTGATACTTTGTACTCAAACATAAGAGCCGACTTTTTAACTGATCTTTTGCCTTATAGAGTGATCCCAGCAAGTAGCTTTGTGCTCAATTTAAATAGCCCTTTTCAAGGACATCATTCAGATATTCACTTACAGCGCCACTTGGTGATCAGGGAGTCGATGTCCATGAGCAAAGTGAGCAGCTGATGAGGCTGACTGAAGCGAGGCTCATCCCGATAGAAGGTGATCATAATGGCGCCCTGTAGTGCACGATGACTAAACCGTCGATCACCGCGTTTGACCAGTGCCTCATGTACGGCCGGATCGAAAATGGAGTGATAAACCTCACGGCGTTTCTCAATGTCCATTAACCTGTAGTTCTTGGCCCGCTCAACGGGCTCCAGAAGCGCGCTCTGCACTTGGGCGGCCAAAAACTGATCGACACTGTCTTGGAATTTAGCCCAGAAATTGAAACCATCCTCCTCCAAGCCCGGGGTACGTTCCAGCCATCTTTGTACCAATTCCAGCAATGAGGGTTCATCCTCCGAACTGCGTATGGCAGTGATAGCATTTGCATCGTTGCCAAAGACATCCGTGTACTTTTGATTGTATTTCACACGCTGATCAGTTAGTACGCCAAGTTTATTCTCCATCAGACGAAACTGTAGGGATTGAAAGCCCGAAGCAGGCGCCAGATATTTGCGAAAGTCCATAAAGTCCAGCGGTGTCATCGTCTCCAAAATGGGCACCTGATCCACAAGTAACTGCAAAGGATTTATAGATTAATAAGGCATGAAAGTGTGGGAATGATCGTGTAGTGAACTTTTAAAGCAGCTTAGAGATCAGTTAAGTTATAAAGTGGTTTTAAGGAAGATCAGTTAAGTACTTGTGGTTTAGTTGTAAATTTTGTTGTGATGCTCAGAGGATCACTTGGAAGATTATTATCAGGATCAGGCTAGAGAAGCTTTAGTTTCAGTTGATCAGTTCAAAATTACAAGATCGTGTAAATATCACTTGGAAGGCGATAAGTTCATAAGTTGATAAGATCTTTTAAACAGAGTTTTATTGTTGTTTGCTAAATTTTAAAATATTTTAAAGCGCGGAGAAGATTACTTGGTAGTTTAATAGGAATATCAGTTATAAGGCAGTTAAGGAAGTTAAATGTGTAGACTATTAGGGAAGAAAGAACAAATGAACATAGATTGGTTTAGGACCAGTGAATAGATCAATATTTTCTACAAAAAGTTATAATCTCTGATCGACTTCCAAGAGTATATTTTATTAGCTAAGTATTAGAGGATCAGTTTTAAATTCATTTATCCCATTGATTTACTACTTTTTAAGAGATCACTTCAAAAATGGATTAAATTATGTTATTCCTTAAGATTTTTTACACATACCTTAAGAATAAGAACAACGCGATTTAATCGCTTGACGATTTCCAGAGTTTTGGTCTCATCGATGACCTCCGTGTTGAGCATATCACGAATGGAATCGAATTCAAAGATGATTTGTTTGAACCACAGCTCATAAGCTACACAAATAGTGGGAGATTGAGATAGAGTGAGACAGAGTAAGTTAGAAAGAGAGGGCGATAGCAAACAAACCCTGATGCGTAATGATAAAGAGATGCTCATCGTGAACAGGTCTCTTGTCCTCCTTGGAGAGCATACACTGTGCATCCAGTAACTTGTCCAACATCAAGTACTCGCCATATATTTTTCCCACCTCTGTGGTCAAGGGCACAGCCGAATCATCATGTTCATTGCTATTGATAAAATGCCAAATCAAAACGTATTGAATGGATTAAATGGCTGATTGATTTACTTACCCATTGCCAGCATAGGGACAGCTCATGTTTCTCGTTGGATTTTGTGTTGCGACTCGAAGCGCGTCAAGCGGCAGACTGAACTCAGAGAAAAAACAAAAATAATCTCGACTCAAATGGTTGACACTTATTGAGCTCAATTCGATGCAGCGTTGCCACCTGACATACAGACATTAACAGCTAGTTTTGTGGTGAAAACATTTTTCATAAGGCTTTTTGACTTGAAAGCTGGTTTAAATAAAGCATTTTTAATATATAAATGCAAAGGTGTAGTAAGTTGGCTCTTAAGATGTACACTTTCCTCTAAACTAAAGGACCTTTGTATTGGTTAAAGCTAGGAACACTAATTTTGTTCTGTCAGCTTCTTAAAAGTGCAGTCGCTTCATGAAAGTAGTTACGAAAGACAGAACGCAGCATAGCAGCCAGCTAGTCAGCCAACAGTACGTTCATAGCAAGCAGCAATTGCCAGTGCTGTCTCGTGCGCATACAACTGCATGTAAAGTCAATGAAATGCAGGCAAAAATTGTAAAGCTTTGAAGAGCTATCAAGTGCTCCACTCTTATGGGGTATATTACAGTCGATTGAACTCCAATACATTTTTCTTTTCAGTAAAAGTGTCCTTGAACTAAACTTATAAAGAAAAAAATTCAAATTTGTCAACTTTTGCGAGACCTTAATTTGTTTAGTTAATCTTAGTAAAATACTAAGTAATTTAGAAACAGAATTTTGTTAAAAAATTCGAAAAAACTGATATTGACTACACGAGATGATTTTAGATTTTTACGCTTATCAGTTGGTAGCTATCTGTTATCAGTCAACAAGTGTTGCGACGTCAAATGGTTTTATGTGCTGCCGCTGGTCTTATCAAAGTTGTAACCCTGTAAAGGGATCAAGTGTTCGCATGACAGACCCTTCAGACCCCGAAGAATGCAATGCTACAAAGTTTTTTGTTTAAAATTTATTTTTGAGTCATTTGGCTCAGTCATATTTTTAAATTTGTTATATAACTTGTTAAATTTATGTTAATTTTGCTGTTGCTTCATCTGCGTCATCATCTTCTACTCCACATTTTACTTGTTCGTGTTCTATAGTTGTTGTTGTTGTTGTTGCTTTGCCATATACACTAATTGTGTATATAGTTTCTATATATATATATATACTTTTTTTTTAATTTTCTTGTTTTATTTTTGTTTTTCTTACTGAATTTATGAATACACATTTTCGTTCACATTGCGTCTGTTGTTTGGATGCGACAGAAAAAAAAATGAATCATCATCATAACCATTCAATAGATTATATATTTATTTGCTCATAAATATATATATATATATATATATATTTTTTTTAGTTTATTTTTCATATAATAAATTGCCAACTACATTTTGCATAGAAAAAAAATTAGTCATAGCTGATGTTATCAACCCAGAGAAGTCTAACAAATAATCGTTTAAAATTAAACATAAATTAAAAGAGTAAAAACTCAAACATATTTTTTTGTTTGCTTTTTTATGTATTACATAAACAACTAATATATATCATATATATTTGAATATATACATATATATATATTATGTATAATTTTGTGTTATATAATATGCAAATCGCGCTGCTTTCAATCAATTCATTATATATATTTTTTTTCTTGTATATTTTGTTTTGGAAATTGTTTTGTAAATGTTGTTGTTTTCTTCAGTGTAGCGCCTAAAAGTGCGCTTTGGTTTTGTCATTTAAAAACTACAGACACACCAGCACACACGCGCTCACACACACACACACATACAAACATGTGCATGCATGTTTGCGTGCATATAGTTTGGTATATATATATTTATGTATTTTATATATAGTATGACTAAGTTCGTTTTGCGCCTTGGCTTGCTATAACTATAGATTTCTAACTCTGTCTCACTTGCTATGCGTTGTCTTTGTCTTTCACATTTTAAACATAATTCATATATATATATATGTGTGTATATATATAAATTGTTATAAGTTTATTATAGACATGAACGTAATATATATTTATATATATTTTAAAAATATTATTTGCTTCATATTCGTTCATTATTTGTTGTTATCTATGTACTATGCTGAGTGGTTGTTTGCCACAGATCCGTTATTGTATTGAATATATAGTACTTATATAGTATTGTATGCACGTTTTTCTCTGCGTTACTTTCATTTCTTGTTTAGTTTCATTTATTTACCTGTTTCAAGTTGAAGTTTTCTCTAACAAGCTGTGATTTCTTTAATTTTTTTGATTTTTTTTCATTTTTTTTTTTGGTTTGTTTTGGTGCAACTTTGGCACTGTTACTTAGAAATAGTACTAGATGATGATTTTTATAAGAATGATACAATAGATACGTATAAGTACATAAGTCGTATGCACATACACACATACACATGTGCATGCACATAGTTATGTATTATGTATTCATGAAACCCAAACAAACTGCAGCTTACAAAATAAATACGCACTCAGGTTTGGTGCTCACGAAGGATTTTTTGGGTTGGCTGAGGGAAGGTAGGGGGTATACCCATCATCCAAAAATTAATATTCAACTCAAAGAGGAAGCTCTACTAATTTATAAAACTCTTGCAGTGCAGAAATTTCAAATTTTCAAGTTTCAAAACTTGTAGCATACTTCTAAGTGTTGCGCTTCAAAGTATGCTATACTTTTTTCAGTTTCACTGCATGAACAAATTATAAACATTAAAAATAAATGTTAAACAAGTATTTGTACAGATATATATATTTTTAATCAACTTAAAAAATATGAAAAAAAAATTGTTGGGAGAAGGCATACACATAAATTATAAATCAATAATTAGCTTAAGTTTAGCTACATTAATTAAGTTCTTTCATATATGATATTTACTAACTTGAGATTGGAAAAAAAGACAATTTTCAATAAATATATATATTTATATATATACTTGTTGTTTTGTTTTGTTTTGTGTTTTTTTTTTTTTGGTTTTGATTTTTGTTCTAGTTTCGAGCCGAAATGGATGTGAGAAAGTTCCACTACTACATATATATATACTTATATACACACGTGAATATATGTATATATATGTATATAGTATGGTAATTTAAATATATATATGCTTGTGTGTATGTATATAATTTAATTTAATTTAATTTAAATTTTAATTTAATTTAATTTAATTTATTTATATTTTCACTTAAAATCAAATGTAATTTCCATTGAGCAAACACGGTTTTGATAAAGCGAAACAACAAAGCGAAATCAATAGCGTTACAAAAACCAATCAATAACCTACTAATCGTAGCTGAACGACTAGCCACTACCCTGTACTTGATGTTAAGTATGCCCACCTTTCACATACATTTCACGAGTACAGGCATTTTTTTTTTTGGGATTTCTTTTTTCTTGTTTTTGGTTTTCATTCAAAAATTGTAATCTTAACATTTCGGTCATTTCTATCTTTTTGTTGCATGTGTAGCACCCAGCATGTAATAAATAAATTCATATACTTAATTAATTTGGTTTACTATTTTGGTTGATGCGAAAATCGAACTCATATCAAAATCAATTCGTATTCAAATCGATTTTCCTACTCATTTTCTGCTCTTCATTTATATCATAAGTTTTTTTTTTCTTTTTTGTTGTTGTTTTCTGAGTATTTTGTTAAATGTTTAAATTTATAGTATCGTTTTTGTTCGTTTACTTAGCTTGCTAGTGTTGTAAAGTGTATATATATTTTACATGCACAATTTAGTGTTGCATTCTTTGGGGAGCAGGTGAGGAAGGATCAAAAGGAACGTAGAACTAACAAACACATGCACACTCACATATACAAAGACACGCATACACAAATTAGAAGAGAGTGAGTGGGAAGGTGTGTACGTAAGAGAGAGGGAGAGAGAGAGGGAGATAGAGCTCACTCGCTAGAATCAACGCGAAATTTTGTTAACAACTCAACGAACTCATTTTTGGGTATTTTGAACTCATTGTGGATAGTAAACGTTCCTTGGTGGATATGGTGCGTGGCGGGGCGTGGCACAGTTAGCTCATCTGCCACTGCTGCTGCCACAGCCACCGACACCGCCACTGGCTCCACCCAAATGCACTGAAGTCGCTGACAACTCGACGCGTTGACACTGGCGGCGCTCGACAATCACCGCCGCTGGCAGCGACTATTCAAGCCCTGGTCATACATTCATCGCATAGTACACAGATCCCTGGGCGGTAGCTGTAGCGCCGCCCACCTGTTGCTGTTGTTGTTGTTGCTGCTGTTGTAGCTGCTGTTGCTGTTGCTGCTGCTGCTGTTGTTGTTGCTGTTGCTGCTGTTGCACTGCCGCTGCTGCTGCTGCTGCGCCTGTGGGTGAGACCATTGCACTGCAGTCGCTATGCGAAACGGCAGCTGCTCCCTCTGGCACGCCCCTTTCGCTAAAGCCTGGCATGCCGCCCTCAGCTCCAAACTGATAGTGTTGCGTCATCAAACGTTGTTGCTGTTGTTGCTGCTGCTGATGTTGATGTTGCTGCTGCTGTTGTTGTTGCTGCTGCTGTTGGGCTGCCGTGTGCGGGTGCTGGCCGTAGTGGGCGGCGTGACCACGCCCGCTTACCACATGCAACTGCATACCGGGCAGAGCGTAGCCAATGGGCACGCGTATCGTTTGTTGAGTCACCTGGGCAATCAATAGAAATAACAATGGATTAAAATTGAAGGGTTGTTTGTAGAAGAAACAGAGTAATCAAGCGGAAACTCTATCTTGAACTGTCTTACACTAATCCACACTACTCTACACTGGTTTAGCTTGGCTTTCGACACCAATCAATGCTCCTTTTCTCTACACTTTGGTGGTAATGAAAATCACTTTGCACTCTACACTTCACTTCCACTTTCTAAACTACTCTATAGCTGCATATCCTTATCGTGGCTGAAATGCAAAACTCTACACTTTCCACGCAAGTCTCCACTCTACACTTCACTTTTCTAAGCTACTCTGTAGCTGTCTAAAGTACTTACATTTATACTTTATCCTTATCGCAGCTAAAATGCTAAACTCTACACTTTCCACACAAGTCTCCACTCTACACTTCACCTTACTAAGCTACTCTGTAGCTGTCCAATTTACTTACATTTATACCTTATCCTTATCGCAGCTGAAATGCAAAACTCTACACTTTCCAAATAGGTCTCCACTCTACACTTCACCTTTCTAAGCTACTCTGTAGCTGTCTAATTTACTTACATTTATATTTTATCCTTATCGCAGCTGAAATGCAAAACTCTACACTTTCCCCACAAGTCTCCACTCTACACTTCACCTTTCTAAGCTACTCTGTAGCTGTCTAATTTACTTACATTTATATTTTATCCTTATCGCAGCTCAAAAGCAAAACTCTACACTTTCCAAATAGGTCTCCACTCTACACTTCACCTTTCTAAGCTACTCTGTAGCTGTCTAATTTACTTACATTTATATTTTATCCTTATCGCAGTTGAAATGCAAAACTCTACACTTTTCACACAATTCTCCACATATTTCCAATTAAGTTCCTTTCGGTCCACTTCACTCCAATTCTGTACGACTATTCTTCCGTACTTTCCTTTTCTTTACATTAGCTTTTTCTTTACACTCTCCAACACTAGTCTACACTTGTCTGGAATTCCACATAAAGTTCTTTAGATAAGATTCATGATTAGCAAGTAATCTCCCTCCTTTTATCTACAAGAGACCTCACTCTATACTAGTCTCCACTTACTCTACACTGATCTGTACATCTCTATAAAAGTCTCCCCTTTTTTATAACTTTTTTGCACTATTCATAACGTTTCTCTACACTATTTCAGACTTATCAACACTTCACATCCACTTCTCCACACTACTCTCCACTTCAAAATCATCCCCTTTGTGCTCACCTGCTGATACTCGAGTATATTCTGTCGCTGAATATGAGCCAGCTTGGGATCAACGCTGCTGCTAGTGGCAAACTGTGAATAGGTCTCGGCATTGTAGGGTATCAGCACCATTGTCTGATGATAGTTGCGCAATGGCGGTGGAGACTCCGGTCTACGCGTTGGACTGCGTGCAAAGTGACTGCTGTAGCTGCTGTGCTTGCTCTGCTCGATTGCCGTGGCGGTGGCGGTGGCTGTGGCCGTAGCGGTGACACTCTGACAATTCTGTGCAGCTGCATAGAGCAGGGATGCATCATCCGCAGGACCCTGTTGGATCATCGTTTGACGGAACATGGCGCCCGCAGGCAAGGTTTGGTAGTAGGTCTGTTGTATGGCAGCGGCATCGACAGGGAAACGCTGCTGATCTCCGCTCTCGCTGTAGAAACTCCAGGTGCGCTGCTCCGTCTTCTGCTGGGCAATGGTGTTGGCTTGGAGTGCAGCAGCTGCAGCGGCCATTTGTTGTTGCAGCTGTGCAGCTTGTTGCTGCTGCTGTTGCTGCTGCTGCAACTGTTGTTGCTGTTGCTGCTGTTGTTGTTGCTGCTGCTGCTGCTGTGGCACATTCTGCGGCGAGGGATTCTGCGATAGCTGTTTGGGCTGATTGGGTATGGCATATCCTTTGACCGCCTGTGGCACTGGCTGACTGCTAATCACCGTCGTGGGTATCTGTTGGGTGAGCTGCTCCTGCATCTGGGCCAGTATTTCATTGGTGGAGCTAAACTTTGGCTTAATGCCACGCACCGAGGGACGCTTGTTGAAGCCATAATCATTCTGCTCATCATCATCGCTGCTCGCTTGTGACTGCGACTGGGACTGCGATTGTGCTGGATTCTCCATGGCCGCGTAGCGTTTCTTTAGCTGCTCCGTGCGCTTGGCCTCCGCCTGGGCAAATGCAGCCAGCTCATCTTGCTGCGATGTTTCCGGCGTGCCGGCAATCACATCGGGTGCCACCTTGCGTACATCATCGCCACCTGATCCAGTGCCTCCACCACCTGCACCACCGCCACCCAATGCCAGTCCCTGTGCAGCCATCGCTGCCACTGCGGCTGCCTGCTGTGCTGCTGCATCTCCTCCAGCGCCTGCTGCAGCACCCAACAGCTGACTCATGTTGAAATCAGCTGCTGCTGCTGCAGCTGCATAGTGTGCATGTGCGTGTGCCGCGTGTCCATGTTGGTGTGCGGCTGCAGCTGCAGCCAGTGTGTAGTACGAGGACAGATCATCCTTGTTCCCAGCCACACAGGCGGTTAACGGCGCCAAGGTCGAGAGGAACTGACGCTTGGGCTCCGTTTGGCGCGGTGGCGTGCGATGGATTTGCGTATGCACCACCGGCACCTGAATGCCCATGCCCAAATCAGGAGCAGCGGGACAACGACATTCCTGTGAAGTTCAAAATTGAAACATTAAAATTCAAGAGTTTCTTGTTCAACTCACCTGGGGTATTATGACAATGGGATTCTCCTCTAGTTCCATGATCTTCTCCTGCTTCTTATCGCGACTGAAGATGTCGGCAATTTTCTTGTAAGCCGATGAGCCACTGGATGAGCTGGAAACAGAACTGCTGGGTGAGAAACTCTTCTCGCCATTCAAGAATTTGGGTGCCAATGCATTGGGAGTCTCCTCGCCGGCGGGACTATCGCGTTGCGCCAACTCGGAGCAATCACGTTCACTGGCCTGATCCTGATCTTGTTCAGCCTCGGCCACGCTGCGTGCCAACGACAATTCCTCGGCAAGATCCTCATCAATGTCGCAGGTAAGTTGCTTTATGCGCTCCTCCAGCGAAATGTCCGATTTGACGGCTTTTTTTCTGGCACAACAAAATCAGGTTTAAGTTTTCAGACCTTAACTGTTAAATTCTATATACTTACTTGATCAGGGAACGTCGCAAGATGTTGCGTTCCATGCTGCGTCGCAGGGTATCGGAGTCGCCACAGCTGCCGGGTAAATGGGTGACCAGGCAACCCGCACGCTTGGACTCATCGAAGGCTCGCAGTGCCTCTGAGGTCAGCACCGGCGCCTGTTGGGCCGAGACGCTGGGGAAGAGTTGACGCACCGCGGAATTGGGACGCAGGGCATTATTGAACAATGTCGAATGCTTTTTAATTGGAATCAGCTCATTTATCTGATTCTCACTATCATCCATGTCATCGCCCAGGGATTGGCCATCGCCATCGGTGGCATTGGCCTGATCCTCGGTCACAAAACGCACAGAACGCTTTGTGGCACCACTCTCGTCCTCGGAGGTAGTGTTGTTCTGATCGTCCGATTGCTGCAAGTGTACCAAAGTTTAATGCAGCTCATTATATTGGGAAAAGTGCATCGTCTTACCTGTGAGATGGAGTCCTGTTTCCAGAGCTTGCCACCCTTAAGAATGCCACTGATCTGTGTGGCTGACGTTTCCTTGGGTGGTATGGGCGGCGGTTTCAGCTCATCGTATTGATCCGTCGCGTTGGCTGCTGCTGCAGCGGCTGCGGCGGCTGCTGCGGCAGCAACTGCAGCTGCTGCTGCCGTTGCACTTGCCTTGGCAGGCAATGCCGGTGGCAGCATATCTGTTGGTGCAGTTCCAGTGCCGGCTGCACCTGGTGGTCCAATTGCGGCGCCGGTGGCAACATCCTCATGGGCCTCACGTATGATGCGTCGCTCGGTCACTGTGGTCATAGTGGTAATAGTTTCAACAACAAATCTTTTTTTCTTGGCTGTGCTACCGCTCGCGGCTGGCACCAAATTGGAACCATAACTGGAACCGGTAGCGTTACCGGTACCCGTACTGGTGCCAGTACCGGCGATGGGCCTGCTACTGCTACTGCTACTGCCCGAATCCTTTCTAACTTTGACTGTCATACACTCGGAATGGAATTAAGCACATTTCGTATCGTACGGTTATATACACACACACATATTAATGTGTGTATTTGTGTAACAATGTGTTTGCATTTGCCACAGTGAGCCGCATTATTGTATTGTTTGTGTTGACGAGTTGTCGGAAGAGTCGAGTGGACAAAAGAGAGCATTGTACATATTTTTTTCATCGCATTGACTATGGCAGAGAGATGACAAAAAAATCAAGCAAAACGACCAGGGAAGTGAGCACGCAAGCGGGAGCATATGAACATGGCAGTACGAATGTGTGAAGAAAGTGAGTGTGCAATGTTTGTTGGACCGATTTGAATGTATAACAGTTGTATAACAGCCGTATAACAGTTGTATAACAGTTGTATGACAGTTGTATAACACTTGTATAACAGTTGTATAACACATTATTTTTACACCCTTGTATTAGAGTTTTACACAAAATTAAATTTAGTGCTTTTAGAAGTATAAAAGATAAAAAGCAAATCTGTATAACAAACGTATACCAGTAAAATATAACTATTGCATAACAGCTTTAAGACAATCGTATAGCCGTGGTAAAACGGTGGTATAACAGTTGTAAAACGCTTGTATAACACTTGTATAACAGTTGTATAACACTTGTATAACCCTTGTATAACAATTGTATAACACTTGTATAACAGCTGTACACATAGTTTCCAATGGGGTGGGAGGCGAAGGAATTTACATAATGTCAATGCCATGTAGCAAATGCGTGAAACCATTTTCTTAGGCCAATTTCAAATATTGAATCAAAAGATTGATCGACTGACTAATTGAAATGAAGGCGCTGTGAAAGGAAGAGCGCAAGGGGAGGGTATGTGGCGTGAGGCACGGGGAACTGCCCACATGATTGAATGGATTTGATACCAAATGTAGTTTTTGCACTTTTACTATGACTGAGAGAGAGGGAGAGCCAGGGAGCGGTAGGAGCGAGAGAGGGGGAGAGCGCGCTGTGCATCGCAAGGTAAAATGGTTGCAAGTGACCATGTGTGTGTCTGTGTGTGTGTCTGTGCTTATCGATTGTGTGGCATGATACGAATTGAATGCGCTATATACAAGCTAATGACGCAAGTTCGATTTGGGTTCGGTAATTGAATAATAATTTCGAAAAATCGAAAATCGAATTGAAATTTCAAATGATATTTAAATTGTTTACCTGCAGCTCCGGCCGTTGGTTTATATTGTGATTGCAGCACATATTTGGGCCTCTCCTCGCCGGCAATGATCTCCTTCTGCGTGATCCGTCGCTCCGGAGAGCTCGTGTGTAATGGCAACAATGCCACAGCTGGCACTCCCATCGGCGTCAACTCCTCGCCGCACTGCGCTGAGCTGCACTCTAGTGACGCAGAATAAAAGTTTTTTAAAAAAAAAGGGAAAAAATGTATTTAGTTTTAAGTGAGTTACGATCATTAAAAATTGTCGTCGCATTGCGTGTCTGCCTGCTCAACAGCTGCAGATGGGCGCGTGACGAAGAAAACGTGACACGAATCGACTGCGATTTCATAGTCATTAACCTCAAAAACGGTTTCCCCAGCTACGTCACCTTGACAATAATTTCACCATGAGGCGACGCTTTCTTAGCTGCTTGAACTTATTGTTACTTTTCACACAATCAGCAAATATATATTTTAAGATAGTAGAGAAATACAATCTAAAATCAATCCTTAAATATGTGACAAGTAGCGAGCTATAAAAATATATATAATCACAATATAAATCACAATAAAATCACAATATTTTAAAAATAAGACTTTAATATGATTTTTTTCAAGTAAAAAATAAATATTTTAAAAATGCTTGTCGTAATAAATAAGTTAAGAAACATTAATTTTAAAATAAGATTTTAGTATGATTTTTTTCAATAAATAAATAAATAAATATTTAAAAAATTCTTGTCATAATAAATTATGTAAGAAACCTTAATTTGATTACTTTACATTAATTGTTAGTTAACTAAACTCGTGCCACAAAACGTGTCACGAGCTCCGCACTAGTTTTGAGTCACAGCGGAAGCGCGCTTGAAGGATCGCTCCACTCAACTGCAGGGCTGGGCACTGCCAGACAGGGCTGGGTGAGGTCGGACCCTAACTGAGCGCGACTCGACTCGACTCGACTTTTTTGGTCACATTCCGCTTCGTTAGGCGCAACAATTAATGCAGAGTCAAGTTTTGAGCTCAGACTCGATTCATTTGGTTCATTTGGTTCGTTCCATTCGTTTGTCGCTGGATAATCGATAAAGCGTGACCAATATTAATGCAAATGTTTACGTTGCTTGTCCACCCCAACCCTACCCACTTTCCACTTACCCCCTCACCCTACACCCTTGCCTTACCAACCCCATTACCGTCACTTCCCCAGCCCTTGAGGTAAGCCCCAAAAAAAGTGTCACAGCGACAAAAGTTTCATGTCCTTGTAAGCGAGGGGCGTGGCCGCGGTAGGAGATGAGCTTACCCAATGAACAAACAAGCCAATAAACAACAATCAACAACAACTTGCGCTTGTTTTTCCATTAAGTAAATTTCCCATAAATCAATCAATATTTGAGAGACAACCCCCCCAAAAAAAAAAGACACAAAGTTTAACAATTGCGGAAATGCGGGTATTTGATATTAAATTAAAATTAAATCGAATCATTCGAAAGTTAAGTACACCGCAAATAGAATAAGCAATCGATGGCGAATCAATAAAAGTTATAGCTAAAACAGTTAGAGCTGCAAATTGAGTAACAAAAGAAAATAAAGGTATTTTATTTCCTGCCTGCTGTCTCTAAACGCTAAGTATAACACTTCAGTATAACAGTTGGGGTAGAAAACTCTTCCAGTTTTATTTTTAAATTTGTTTATTTTAGCTGCACTTAATGAAGTCTGTCAAAGTAATTCAGTCAAAACGCGCGTTTATTTATATAACAGTTGTATAACAGTAATAGCAATCAAACTGTCGTCAAAGTCAATGAATTCATTGCCAAAGGAAGCAGTTTTCAATGAGCTCCTCCAGCCATTTTTCAGTTATATTTTTAGTCAATTCGTTTCACTGCGAAACAGTGTGTACATACACTGCTCAAAAAGAACTTGCACTTCAAAAAAAAAATTAAATAAACTTAATAAAAAATTTAATTGTAACTGAAAAACTCATATTGAAAATATATAAATTATGAAAATCATTTAATATTTTTGGCTTTTTTCTTTCAGCATCCTGAAGGATAAAATCTTTAAGTTTGCCAAATATTTTTAAAATTTAAAATTTTATATTTATAATCACAGTGTATAAAAATGTATTCAAGTTAATGACAGTGCCTGAAATTTGCACTCTTTTTAGCAATTTTATTTTCTTGAAATTTGTATAATTTTTGATTAGTGTACAGAAGAAGCTGCGACAAAAAACAAGATGGCGTTCAACATACAATACCAACACACACACACACACACACACACACACACTCCTACACACACACAGGCAGTCTAGCTACGGCTGGGCAAATGTTTGCATAAATAATTCATAATTAGATTTTACAAAGGCAAACGAAAACATTTGAAAAACGGCTCGCGGCAGTTGCTACCAATTTGCCTGCCGCATGCCGCATGACTTGTGCCCCATTTGCCCCAGCTGCCCCAGCGGCAGTCCAAAGGCATGCCCACTAATTGGAGGTTAAAGTGAGGTTTTAGTTACCTGCATCCTGTAGTTGCTTTGCGGCACATTCCGCGCATTCAGCGCACTCCGTGCAAACGCCCTGTAGGTCCTCATCGGCCTGTTGTTGCTGTGATGTGGCATGATGTTGCTGTGATGTTGCATGGTGTTGTTGCTGCTGTTGTTGCTGCTGCTGCTGCTGCTGTTGCTGTTGCTGCTGCTGTTGTTGCTGCTGCTGCTGCTGCTGTGCAGTGCCAACGGGCGGCGGTGGCGGCGGAATTTGACTATTGCCGTTGCTGTTGCGTGCCGCCAACATTGCAGCACGTTGCTGCTGCAAACGTTGTATCACCTGCAATTGCTGCAAATGTTGTGCCCCAAATATGTGACCACTTAGAGCGCCACCGAGCGTATTTTTGAGGCTATTATCCTTATAGCCATCGGGCGGACTCAATGCCGCATCATCCACAAAGTCAATTGGCGGCTGGAATTTGGGACTCTGTCGCAAAATGAAGAAGAAATTAAGAAATTATTTAAAGCCAGCACTTATGTTAGTTAACAACTTTGTTTAGTTACTATCTGAGGACAGCGTGCATAATTATGCCCTTGCTGCAAATTAAGCTAATTGAGTTTTATAGCCAGACGATTTGGGGACGCTACGTGTATAAGCTGTGTCTGTACGTGTGGGTTGGTGTGTGTGTGTGTGTGTGTGTGAGTGGTGGGTGCTCGTAAATCTATGTTAAGTTTTCGGTTCGAGAGTGATGTGCTCTAGCAGCACTAGCAACTACATAAGAACAGCTTAATAGTGGTTTGAGTGCATTTCAACTGCATAGCACACATATAAGGTGTGTATAACAGTTGTATAACAGCCGTATAACAGTTATAAAGCACTAATGAAAAAGTCAGCTTGAAGAATCAGAAATCTAAGCGGCAAGTAGATAAACAATGCCGCATATAACAGTTGTATAACAGTTGCGAAACTCTTGAATGAAGATCAACTTGCTGATTTGAGCAGCAACATGGTTTGAAGAAGCAATTTGCTATTTAATGGCGAGTATAACAGTTGTATAACAGCTGTATGACAGGTGTAAAACTGTAATTCAAAAGCCAACATAAATTTCAGATGTAATTTGCTAAGTTATGCAGCATATAACAGCTGCGACAACAGCTGTTCGGCGGTTGTAAAGCACTCGTATGACAGTTTTAATTAAACAAAGAAAAAACTCTCATTAGCTGATATTCGTTGATGCCAACACTAGTTCGCACAGCGGACCAAGGACAAGCAAAGGCAGCAGCGTAAGCATGCACTGACATGCACATGCATGCATGGACATGTTAACCATTTTAAGAATGCATTTACAATCGCATTCACAACAAAACAACCAACAACAAAGTCTAGGCCAAAAGTTCGACAACTGAATGCCAAGTTGAGTTTTCCTCGTTTTCCTCATCTTCTTGCGCTTTTTTCTGTGGTTTGGCAAGCAATCAAGTTTGCTTTTTGTTTAAGCGAAGTTTAAGAACTGGCTCATAAAGCAAAACCCCGACATACATAAAAGATCTGTATATATATATAGATACAGATTGTGTAGGACTCCCACACATGCTCAACTTGGCAGCAAAAACTTTTGCTAAAAACAAAATAAAATTTGAGCAGAAAAAGAAAAAAATGTTTTCCCCTGCCTCTCCATCTCTCTCTATCTCTCTCTAGCGCTGCTTTATTTCTCCCCATTTCGTTATTGTCCCATACATTTCAAATTTTTTGTGTTTTTTTTTTGTCGTTTGTTCGTCTGGCTTTTTAGGTTATGCAACGCGTTTTGTAAACTTGTTACATACTACACTAAATGCATATTAAACTCTTGAACGAGACAGGGTGACCCAGGGACAGGGCGTCACAGGGTGACAGCGCCAAGTCAAGTACAGTGGGCGTCCACCCACTTGGCCAAGGCACTCAGACAGACACGAGGCCCGGCTGTGTTGTGTATGCCTCTGTCTGTGTGTGCTAACCACACCGTGGTAGGGGCAAAGGGCTCTCCTCTCTGTTGCCAGATAAGCAGCAAAAAGCGGCGCATGAACTCAAGTGACGCTCATGTGGCAGAAAATTGAAATTTAAACGCAGCTTAAGAGCCGCTTGGGATCGATGAGACGAAGAGCGAGAAAGCAATACAGTGTGATGGAGAGGAAGCAAGAGGGGGTAGTCTCCTCTCTCTCTCACTCTCTCTCTCTCTCTCAGAGCTGGCAAACTTTAGTAAATGTCCTTAAACACATGGAAACACGTACATCAAGATAACGCCGCACTTCAAGGCACAATTTTATACAACAATATAACAGTAACACCCATACACCCACACACACGTACACACACACCTACAGACACACAACAATATTGCTGCAGTTGCGAGTTGTGCAAAAGTTTTTAAGTGATTTATACAACACTTGCAAAATGGAGTGTACACTGATAAAAAAGGATTCAATTTAAGTTTAGTTTCAAAACTTTCTTTTAGTGAACACATGTTGATTTCAAGACCCAAGACTTTGTTGATTACTACAAAAATATAACTACATATATCTTCTATATGTCTTCTATATGTAGCAAATAAATTTATAGCAAATAAAAAGTAGGGAAAACATGATTTTTGAGCAAATATTTGTTACAATGAAATGTTTGCTTCAATATATTTTGAGCAATCAAAAGATTAGCAAACAAATTTGCAGCAAAAACAATTTTTTTAGTATAGCAATCAAAGTTTATTTGCTGTAGTGACATGATGTGTCGCAGCAAAAAATAAAATTATTTTAACCGAATCATTTTTTGGCAGCAAACATAGCAAATATTTGCCTCTAAAATGTAGGTCATTGAGATAAAAGTTTTGAAATTTAGTAAATGTTAATTTACCTATAGAAATTCGTACTTTAAGTTGCCGTTGTAACAGTGTAGGCCGCAGGAGCCGCAAAGGTCGTAAGGACGCAAGGAGAATGAAAAGGAAAGAGGGCTAACTACAGAAATTTGCTGCACATGTGCGTGTAGGTGTGTGTAGGTGTGTGTATGTATGTTGCAACTTGACTTGCCAGCACTTGCTGGTGACGAACAAAAACAGGATACGAGCGAAACTGTATAAAGGATATGCAAAATAGAGGGAAGGACTTGAGAATCAACTTCAACTGCGCGTTGAATGCACGACTGAAGTACAACAATTTTGAGTACATAATGTGCTTTTGTTACTGCCTTAGTCACAATTGGGCACTGATAACAAAAGGCGGTCAATTGTGACGTAGTAATTGACAGGAAGGACAACAAGTTTTTGCACCCAGAGAGCGAGGGAGAGAGAGAGAGTGGAGAGGAAGTCTATAAAATAGAAAATGTTTTGAATGGCTCAATCGAGCAAGAAGTGCAACTAGTGACCATAATGGGCAGTAAAGGTAAATGGGCAATTAAGTGAACATGGAGAACAGCAGAGGAGGCAAAGGAAATTTATGTTGTTTTTCAAACAGTTTAAGTAGCTATAACTACAAGTAGTAGGCAACTCAAACATAATTAGGTATAAGTGCATAAGGAGAACAGATTTCAAACAGTTTTAGCCTTAAAACTGAGCCACTCGCCACATGTATAAATGGAGCAAGCGAAACTTGGCCGCAACTGTGATGAAATATTAAAAGTTTCAGTGCATGTGACGCAGGAGGAAGCATGTGTACGATTGCAGCGATGACGTCAATGGCAAAAAAAAAAGAAAAAAAGCCAAAAAAATACAGAGTGTCCTTCTTAAGAAACAAAGGAAACGAAAATTGACCATGGAGAACAAACCAACGCATATTTAATAAGCCTAAACGAAAGGCTATAAATTACAATGTGCTAAAGGCAGCAAAAGTGAGCATGGAGGACATCAAGCCAGTAAATAAATTACCTTTAAAAAAATAACTGCTTAAAGTTAATAAATTGCGCAAAAAAGCTGAGATAGTTTTGCACTAAAGTTAGCATGGAGGACAACGTGTGGCTGGCTTAACGTGTCAAATCCAAGCGATAAAAGCAAAGGAGAAATACATGGCTAAAACGAAAGTGGAACATGAAATGGCTTAGGAGAAATTCGATGAGACTTCGATAATTAGCAGACAAGCGTCTGTGCAGAGAAAGCTTTTAGCGTAACGGTGACAATACACTGAGCAAAAAGAATGTGTTCTTAGTGCTTGAAAAACAAATTAAGTTTTTGATTTATAAAAAACAAACACAAATTAATATAAGCCAAGTTTAACTTGAAAATCAATCAAATAGTAACAAATCTTAGTTGATTGTAGCACCACTTTCTTTCAGTGTAAACGGTGGTGGCATGTGTCATGTGTCACAGCCACAGCCACACCCACAAATCTGCCTAAGCACCTCGACTTTAGGCACTTGTACAACTCAACATAAGCGGCTTAGCAAGCAGGAAGTAAGTTCCAGCGAGCAGCCCTAATTGAGGGATGGGAGAAGGTGGAGGGGGTGGGGATGGTTGGCCATGTCTAGCAAGGGATGACCGTACTCACCTGTGGCGTTCGTCCATCGCCCGATTCGGCGGCATTGACCGCATAGTTGCACTGGCAGCCCTCCTCGCAGCAGAGACGCACCAGCTCGTGCTCACCGCAGGTGCAGGGCTCCTCGTCCTCCTCATCGTAGGCGCAATCCTCGCGTATCAATATGATATAGTCGGCCTCGAAGAACTCGTTGCGTGTCTCGTCGAAGACAACGCGATTTTTACGCGTCGGCGGCGGACGATTTGGTTTCTTGAGTAGACCACGTAATTGGCCATTTACTTCACGCATTTTGATCGCGTTGATCGCGTCGATTGATGGATTTGAATGTGTACTCGTTGTTGTTGTTGTTGTTGGCGAATTGATGGCGGTAACGAGTGTACTCGCTTTGTTGGGCTGTAGATTGTACTCGTTGTTTGGTTGCATGTACTGTGCTGACGCTAGGCACTCATGGCACTGGCAATCGTTGCAATTGCTATCGCTAAACTCGCTATCGTTATCGCTCGCGTTATCGCTTGCGTTATCGCCCTCCTGTTGCTCGCTCACGAATTCAGCGAGTAACTCGTCGTAGCACTGAAAACCAGCGCGTTGCTTGCCAGCAACACTCGAATTTGTCGACTGATTGGCAGTCAAATTTGCAATCAAATTGGAATTCGAATTGGTTTTGGTATTGTGATTGATGTCAAAGTGCTGCAATTGTCTCGCTGCTTTTAGGTACTCGCCAAAGCGCTGCACATCGAATTCGCTGAGTGTGGCCACAAAATTGTCAACGTCTGTGGCTGATTTGTTGCCACAAATCTCTGCGTTTGTTGCCACAAAAGCGCTGCGAACAACCGCGGTTTCTGCTGCTGTTGTTGTCAATTGTTTAAGCGCTCGTTGCACCTGCTCGCCATCCGTTTCAATTTCAATCAGCACTTGGTGGCAATTGCTGTTGCTGTTGCTGTTACTGCTGCTGCTGCTGCCGTCTTTGACAGCTGTCAATTCAACACTTTCAATCTCTCTCGGCACGACACTCTCGCTCTCACTCGAATTTTGCGCGCACACGCGCACTGCCAACTCTGGCAACAACAACAAACTGTTTAGCGATTGCTCTGCGTTGCTGTTGTCATTTGGCAATTGCTCGTCTTGAATACAATTTGCATTTAATTGTATTGCACTTGAGTTTGGCCTTAAATTCCCAACTAATTTATTGTCCTTTAACGTGTCTGTGCTTGTCCAGTTACTGACGTGCTTGTATGTTGCTGTGGGGTGGGCTGTGTATGTTGCTGGGGGTAGTTTCTTTGTTGTTGTGCTGTTTAGTGCTGCTGTTTCTGCGCTGGCATTTAGTTGTAGTTCTGTCTGTTGTTGTTGTTGTTGTCTCAAGGATGCCTTTACACAATCGGCCTCAACAACAGCTGTAGTTTCGTTACTGCTGCTACTACTGCTACTGCTGCTGTTGCTGTTAACGCGTCCCTGAAAATTGTGCTGCAAACGTTTCAACCTTTGACTGGCCACAAAATCATCAACTAAATCGTTTTCAAAATCAATAAGATCGCAATCGTTGCTGCTTGTTGCTGTTGCTGTTGCTGTTGGTGTTGATGTTGCTCGACATTCGTTAGTTTGCGACGAGTGTTGCTGTTGATCAGCTTTAACTGAATTGCAATCAATAAGCTTCAAGTCGCTACTCGTTAAGTTTAGCTCGTTGTAACTCGTTACAGCTGCTGCTGCTGCTGTTGGTGTTGGTGTTGCTGCTTTGTTGTCTGCGCTGCTTGCCACACTCACGTTATCCACGTAACCGTCAGCAGCAACAACAACAACAACAACGGGCACACTTTGTGGCAATTCGTCAGCGTCAGCGTCCGCCTCAACGCCAGCAGCAACATTATCAAGTGTAACGTTAGTTTTGGTATTGCTGGCTACAGTTGCTGTTCCTAGCTGCAAATCTGGCAATGACAATGGCGTCCCTGTTTGCCCCACCTGCTTCTGTACCTCCTCCTTCTCCTGCTCCTTTTGCTCCTCTGCCCCTAACAGCTCCTGCTGCTGCTGTTTCTCCTTTTGTTTGCCACTTAATGTTGCAGTTGCTGCTGCAGTTGTTGCAGTTGCAGTTGCTGCTACTTTAACACTTTGCACATTTTCACACAACAATTTAGAAAAAAAATCATGTGGCACGCGAGCTCTTAACGCATTTTCACTGCCTTCTTTTTGCACAAATTTTTCTCTACGTTTCGCGTCGTCGCCAGCGTCGACGTCGGCGTCAGCGACAGCGTCAACGTCAGCTGCGCTGTTGGCGTCGTTGTTGACGCCTGTATACAAATTTTGTTGCTGTCCCTGTGCCTGTGCCTCTGCCTGCGCCTGTTCCTGTTGCTGTTGCTGTTGTTGTTGCTGCTGCTGTTGAGCTTGAAAATTCTTTGAATTTATTGCACAATTTGTTAAGAATTCTTTTGATTTAATTTGTTGAAATTTATAATTAAAAACTGTCTGCTGCTGTGGCTGTTGTAGCTGCTGTGGCTGCTGCTGCTGCTGGTGTTCAGCTGCGCTTGCTGCGACGACTGCTGCTACTGCTGGTGTTGCTGCCACTGCTGTCTCACTGAGTTTGGCTTTGAAAAGCTCAGTGGCAATTTTAGGTATTGAGCAGGCGCTGTCATTGCTGTTGCTCCCGTTGGCATTGGTATTGTCACAGTTGTTGTTGTTGTTGTGCCAGACTGTTGCTGTTGTTGTTGTCACATTGGGTGGTTGTTGACCATGGCCAGCATGATTTGCGTTTGCGCATACGCTCCCATTCCCGCTCACACTCACGCTCACGCTCTCACGCTCGACTTGCGCGCGCTCACAATTTGTGGCAACTTCCGTTGCTGTGTTGCTGCTGCTGCTTTTACTGCTGCTGTTGTCGCTGTATTCAGCACGCGCATGCGCCTGCAACGTTTGCATGTCCAACGCTCTCTGGCACGCCTCTTCGTCCCGCTTCCTGTGCCGCTCCCTCTCCGCTACACTGCGCAGCGGCTGCCACGCACAATGCGCCTTGTATTGCACGGCAGCAACATTATCATGAATGCGTGCCTCGCATGACAAATCGACACCAGCAGCAGCAGCAACATCGTCATCGACATCGTCATCGAATCGTGCAACATTCAAACCTAGTCCACCGCTAGACATGTTGCCCGCTTGCGTTGCTGCCACTGCCATTGCCTCTGCTGCTGCTGCAGTTGTTGCTGCCTCAATGGCCACAGCAATATTGTTGTTGTTGCTGTTGTTGTAATGACTGCTGCTGCTGTTGTTATTGCTCTTATAATTTGCATCATCATTGTGTTTGTTTAGCGATTTGTTTGCCATTGTCGCCGTCATTTTGCTACGTTTTGTGGCATCATCACATAGCTGCCTCTCCCTCTCTCTGTCCCTCTCTCTTTCCCTCTCTAGCAGACTCTGTCCATTTGTTATTGCCAATGTCAGCATGTCCACAATGAGCATAATTGTCGCACAATCATCGAGCCAATCTCTATAAATTTAGAATTCTCAATTAGTTCAAGTCCCAAATGCGATTAAAACAATCAACTAAAGCTATTTAGTAGTTGAATAAGTAGTTAACTAGCTAGTTATTGATATTTTCCTCTACCGTTAGTCTTAGCTCCATTTACGCTTTCTAGTTCAATACCAATCGTATTCCAATCATCTCAATCATTTTGATTGAAAATTATTCGTTCTCTGCCTTTTTCTTGCTATTCGTGGACATGATTTGGGTGCTCTCGTAAACGATTACAACTAAATCTGGGGCAATAGGAATAATCATAGAAACACACCAACGGATTGGGAACTCTGAACACTGAAGTCTCTGTTAATCTAAGATAGAATGCTTGCTTTAGTTAAGAAGTTTGTTATGGAAAACTTTATTACTTGACATCTCAATTTAACATAAATATATAATTAAATATAAACATTTTTGTTTAAATTGAAATATATTTTAAAATCATGCATGAAAGTTTGGTACCTAATTATTAGATATGTAAGCGTAGATTTTATTTCGAATTCTATTGATACTCTATAGAAAATCTTTAGTTTAATTAAAATATCAATAAAATTCAATAAACTCAAATTTACTATTTTGAATTATTTGTTACTACAGATTTTTAAGGTGAATTTTGGGTATTTTCACGCTTGTTTGTGGGGAATCTGTTTAAGAAGGTAAATTAGCTTATGTAAGTTGGCCAAATATATAGATTCAGCTATAGATATTCTTAGACCGCACTTCAAAAACTACAAAAAATACTTAACAAGCAGAAAACATCGTGTTTGAGCCCATAAATTGTATAAATTCAACAGTCGAATCGATTAATTATGTTCACAACTCGATCTAAATGACTATAGTAATTAGCAGAACTAAATTTTTGAAAATCCAACTACCTAAAGTATAGTCCATATACCCATACACTTCTGTTAAAAACACCAATAATTGAGAAACTTGTTTAAGTTGCTAATTTAAATTGCAATTGGATTGCTTTATGATATAACAGCTCTAGGAACAGTCTCTAGAAAACAAGTAAAGAGTACCAAAACTTCAGATATTCCAAAAAAAAAACTTAGATACATTGTACTAACACTATAATATTGTACAAGCCCACAAAATTTTATATAACTGTAGGCCAAGAAAGTGTAATAGGCCATACATATGAAGAGCTCTCTATAAATATCGGATATTTCTATAGGTTATTAGTAAATTCGCGATCTCTTACAGTAGACTAGTCTGACAATAGTTAGACTTACTAGTTTAAGCTAAGAAATAAATCGCATAACTCCAATAACAGTTATAGTTAAACTTTTCCTAAAGATTCGCAATTCTTATAATCCCCAGAGTTTCCACTATGCGCAGTATTCTGATGTAATGGAACTTAGCTTTATGGAGGTAAATTAACTATGTACAGATATGTGTGGAGTATGACCTAAGCTAAGTTCCGGTCGCTATGATATTACCATATTCAAATTTGTTAGCCAGCTCCAGCTATGCTGACAAAATGTGGGAGTTTTTCTTATCGGAAATTCTCACACAACTGTGAAATAGTTGACAACAGGTTCCTCAATTTTTCCTAAACGGCTACCAGTTGAATTTTCCACTTAACTTCACATGTGCATATCTAAAGTAAAGGCTTTTCCTTCAGACCGTTTGTCTTTTTCTATATATTTTGCATAAATTATAATTTACCGGCTATTGACTTATTTTTTTTTGGTGGTAGTAACAAATTTTACGCGCAACTTATTGTTGTTGTTGTTACACCAGTTTCACCGTTGGGAAACTACACATGAACAAGAAAAAAAAAAACAGGTGCGCGTGCGCAGTGAAGCGCATCCTGCGTCCAGGACACAAAGGAACGTTGCTATCTCACTCACACTGCAGTGCTTGCAGAAGTGGAGCGGTTAGAGGGGGCGAAACAGATAATAGCGCTGCTCGTTACGCGCCAATGCAGACGGAAAGACACCACCAAAACACACTCTCACAGCACACAAACAAAAACAAATAAACACGTGAAATTCTCGAGTTTTCAATTCTGTTTTCTCTTATTCTTCTTGTATTTTTTTTTAGGTTTTCTCTACCGATCGCCGCTTAAGACACACGTCCGAACGCGTTTCGTGGCGGAAGTTGACTGAGCAAACAAAACGACACGAAATTGTTTTAGGGCCAGCGGCAATCGTGTCTTAAGACTCGGCTGTCGTCGGCTCTTTGACGGTCGGCCGCGACGCTTGCGCAAATCCAACAACGAACACACAATGCAAAAGTGAAGACATCAGTGGAGCAGTCTGCATTAAAGGTAAGAGAGTATGCGCACAGTTATGCAGAGAAAGAGTGTGCAAGAGACGAGGGCAGAAGATAGAGAGAGAGAGCTACTGGAATGGGGATGTTAAAGATTGAACCTGTGCTTTTGAGACTTCCACTTGTTTTGTCATTTGCTTTGTATTTCTATTCTTGGATGCAGATCGCATGCGCTGCTGCTGCTTGCTTTGTCTACGGTAATTACGTGCTGCACTTGCGTCTTTTATGAGTACTTCTCTATGCGTAGAAACCCCCCACCCCACACCGCGCTCATTTGGTCACCACTAATGTGACGACCACAGACAATTTACTGACTTTTTAGATGCGCTAAGCAAAAAGTTCACAGAGAGTTTGATAAGTTTGTTGGTATGGAAGCAAATAACTTCTTGACCTGCGCAACACATAGAGCAAGTAGAGTGGATGAAAACCTGGCTGTAAAGGTAAATTTTTATAAAGTTACTGTATTTTAACAAAGTTTGGGGTAAAGTGGAGGAAGTTGGAGGCGCAACAGTTTTTGCCTTTATTTTTTGACTCTTCTTTTAAAAAACCCCACACTTTTCACAGGGTATTCCACAGTAGAGCACAGTCGGTCTTTCTATATGCTTAGACGTGCTCAACGCGAGATTTCCAACATCAAGTGTTTTTACATTATATAGGAAGTAAAACGATCACTTCTATATACAACAGACACATGGACATACATACGTATGTATGTACATAAATACATACAATGCAAATAGTTCAGATATCACTAGTATGATACCAAAGCACTTTAAGAACGCCAAAGAAACGTCTTCTATCGGAATGCAAATCTGCAGATGCAATCTACAGAGCAGACTTTGAGTATGAAGTCAAGGTCTAGCGTCTAGACTGATTCAGTACAGAACGGTTTTGAGCAGACTTAACAATTTATAAACATATTTATATGTTCAAGTATTTAAAAGATATTTTATATATAAACTAGTGTTGTGACGAGACTTTAATCTCTCATAGCAATGTTCATTCTTTTTTGAAAATTTTAATAAAATGAAAAGTAGTAAAATTAATTGTATATAATATTTTAAGAAAATATTTTTCATTAGGTAAGATCAACAACATACTCGAAAATGAGTTCCAAACATTTTAGAACATTTTAATAAATTTTGTAGAATTTTATGTGTAGCTTAAAGCTTTCATCACTAGCATATTAGCAGATTACCGATGAAAGGAGCTATTATTTTATGAAAACCTTGTAGTCAGATATTTATTAAGAAAGACTTAAAAATTTCTTAAAAAATCTTGCTATCATGACTTCAACATAAGCCAGTTTATATTTTAATTATCAAATACCCAATTAAGAAGCTAAGTTTTAATGACAAATAAGAAAATTACGTAATAAGAGTATCGTTTATCAAAATCTTATTAAATGGCTCTCGGGGTTGGTTCCCACTAACCGATCAATTAATTAAGCCCAAGAAGCGTCGAAAGCAACTCCCACGATGGATTTTCTTTTCATTTTTATTTTTATTATTTTTTTTTTTTTTACCAGGTAGCGTGTTGCGTTTTGGAGGGAGGCAACTGTTTATGTGTACTGGGTATATAGAGAGTAGTACTTATGTGGCACTTAGTTCACGTAATTCTTGTGCTTGTGCTTGTACTTCTGGGTGTATGTGCTCAGTAACCCCATATAAAGTACCACTCATTAGAGGGCTATTGGCATCAGTGTTGGCGTTTTAGCTTTTTTTAAGGCTGATGGATAAAGGTTTTGAATTACTTGAATTTATTTAAAAGAAGCTTAGTTACATAAAGATGAAAGGAAAGTAATAACAAATATTTAGGATTTATGTCATTACTTTTATTCCAACTTCATGTAATTAAGCTTCTTTTTCTTAACTTTTCTAGCCTGTCTTTAGCTTTTTTTAGCTCTAAAGAACGACAACACTGATTGGCATTGCATGTGACTGGCTTAAGAAGACGATGGATGTTGATGTGTACGTGGAAGATGACGACAGTTGGTGGCCAAAATGACAAACCCGAGATGGGCAGAAAGGGGCAAAGCCACTGGGAGAAGCGGGGTGAGAAGGGGACTTGGCGGAGAGCCGTTTTTTCTCTACTTCTTTAACTTTTTTTCCGGGGCACAAACTTATTACAAAGTAGGAACACAAAGTGAGCAAACTGAATGAATGGAAAATTGTGGGAACAATGGAACGCAGAGCGTGTGAAATCGCCACTGTTGACGACGACGACGACGACGATGTTGAGGAGGACGATGACGATGACGATGAGCCACTCACTGCTGGTGGCACTTCAGAGCTTCAACTACAGATACAAATTCAGATTCAGATTCAGACAGTGTCTAAGTCTGAGCTACTACTTAGCACACAATGGCACCATTAAAGGTCGCTCTCTCAGGCTCCCAGGCAACTCTATATCATATATAGTAGGTGTATATACATATATATACTACTTATAATAATGTGTGTACTTTTATGTATTTGATATCAAAGTGGTTCAGCTGTTGGACTCTACAGTGAAACGCACCCATGGGCTATTTTTATCAAATTTTCGATTTATTTAGTTATTTTTAAACAAGTTTTCGTTTAAAAGTAAAGTCAAAAGATTTAAATTATCAAACTTTTATAAATATAAAGAAAGTTAATTAATTTTTAAGTTTTATAAATTAATTTAATATATATTTTTTAAAATTTTTTAATTCATTTACTTTTTATTTTGTCCCCTTATGTTTCTTGTGTAGAAACATATTTTTTCAAATCTTTCCCCTTTTCAAGCCCATCTCAAGTCAGTTATATTGTCCCACTGTTCCACTGTGACTGCAGCCATGCCATCAAATAGCCAACTTAAGTCTTGACTAATTTTCATTTGCGCTGCGTTTGAATTTTTATAAGCATAACTCGCATATGTCCATTATATGCACATATCTTAAGTACAACTTTAAAGTATTAACATTTGTATGTGCGAAATTTTCCACCGAGTTCAAGGCAAAACAATTTGCATTTAACGTGTGCATTTAAATGAAAATTGCAAAATAGATATGTGAGATGGCATTTGATGGCATTCCCAGTGCACATTTGTGTCTAGTTATGACAATACGCGTTCATGACTTGCCATTTTAAGGTTAAGTTTGAGGTTATGTAGCGGCCGAGTTGACAATTGATTTGGTATGAAATGCAACTAGTCAGTAGTGGAGCACTTGGCACATGAAAATGCTTGAAATGTACAACTTTATGCCAAACTTGCATGGAAAATAAATTAATCGCAAATTGTAATTGTGAGGTTATGTTAGCTATAACTTTTGCAGGTTACAAGTTTTATATTAAATTTGAAGTACAGTGGTTATCAGTTTTCTACATACCGCTCAAACCAAAACTGTTAAAACTCATTTGCAAAATGCCATAACTTTGAAATTACTAAAACTAACTCAAACAAAGTTAAGCAACTGATGAAGAGTACCATTTGGTGTACCCCGACCAACTTTTATCTGAAACGTATAGTAATATCATATAGTTTCTATAGCATTTATAGGCATAGAATCAGTAAATTGTGTGAAAAATGTTATGACTCTAGAGCTTATTTGATCAAAGTCAGTTTTTCTGTATATAGACAGGATTAAACAAGCATGTTATATAGCTCTCATTTGAATATTTGACCAATAACTTGATAATTAGTGTAAAAAAATGTAGTTTTACTTTCACGACTTGAACCAAACTTACACATTAAGTGCATGTAATGATGGTGAATGGACTAACAAAAATTTGGTTCGGATCGGACAACTATATCTTATAGGTGAAATCGGTAAAAAATTGCTAATTCGTATAAAAAACTTGACTCCTCACTCTTAAACTCTTAGACTCTTAAAGGACCCCGTGTCCTGTACATTCGACAGCCTATCTAACTAGTGACTGATCAAACTACCTTTGTTGGCCCCTGAAATTCAGACCACAGAATTTGTGTATTGTTATAACTTTATCACTTAACAAAATTTGTAGTTCTACTTAGTTTGGCAGCCCTTTTAAATCATAAACTTTGTGCTTACAGCTAACATTTCCTGAACATGTCCCAGCCTTTTGTCCAAATTAAGATGAACTTGAAATCGTCAACTGGAAATGACTAAGAACAATCCCAAAAAAAACCGACAATTGAGACTTAAATTTGGTGTTAAACTTTGAAGTCATAATGGTCGTGTAATGTCCACAAAACATTTAGTTGTTAAAATTGTGATTACAAGGAAATCGCTTACAGTGGGTTAAAAGCGGTATCACTCTCCGCACTCCCCCCCCCCCTGACTAGCTGTAGGTAGCAGCTGCGATTGTACGGTTCCTATAACTGACAACGACCTACGGGCTTTTTCAGTGGTATCTCTCTTCTGACATTGTTTTCCATTGTTTTTCTTCTTTGTCTCTTTTCGTCTGTTTGTCTGTTTATCTCTGTTTGTCTCTGTTTTTGTCAGTTTGCTTTGCTAACTTGTTCATCGTATCAAATTCACCAAACTGAGTTTTAATTGTGCGTGCTATGTGTGTGTGTGTGTGTGTGTGCGTGTGTGCTAGACCCCCCTCGAAACGCAAGTGACAAAAGCCAGACACTATCTGAGACCAAGACTCTAACACTTCACAGTGGCTTAAATGCTCAAAATGTGGTATAAAATGAGACTGTTAATTTGATATATATAATAGTTGAATTAAATATAAATAGTATCTACATATACATATATGTACATATATTTAAATAAAATGCAAAATTATTAATCGCCCTACATTCATTTAAAATCTATTTAAACTTACCTATTAACCTTACATATGCATTAATACTATTAAATTAATATTGTTTAATTCATACTGTAAGCCCTATTTAAAAATAACATTGTTATCGGACTTCCTTATAAAAAAATTAACTAAAAATTTGATTAAATAAAAAACAAAAGAATTCAAGCCAAATTACAGCACTTTGTCCCATAGTGCGCTGACTCAAACCCACACTTAAACTAAAACTGAAATTGAAACTAAAACTGAAACTGAAATGGAGTGAAGTCCCAAGTCCCATTCTGTCTTTGTGTGTCGTGTGTAACTCAATTAATGCCTGCGAAGTGTGCAGCCAAAACCAAAAAAAACGGTTGCCTTTTGTAAACCCGGAAAACTCATCATGTTTTGCTGCCCATGGCTTTCTTCTCCCCCACTGTCTTCCCCTCTCTCGCTCTCTTCTTACTAACTTGTCTCAGAGCTATCTCTTGATACATTTTTATGTAACAACAGCTATGCCCACAAAAGCACTATTATAAAAGGGTATTACAATTTTATTGCTAGTTCTTTAAGCCCCTTAACATTTCTTACTAAATCCAAGCATTAAATTATTTTAGCTTTACGTTCACTTAGTTTATTAAGAGTCTTATATATCCATTATATTATATTATATATCTTAACATATTCTAAGATCAAGATATATTTAGAGCGGTCTATTAAGTTTGTCACAACCGAAATCCTATGATTTATATATTTTGTTGATCACAGTCAAAAGGCGAGTCGATATAGCGCTGTCCGTCTGCTTGTCTGTCCGTCCGTCCGTCTGTTTGAACACGTAGATCTCAGAGACTATAAGAACTAAAGCCACCTAATTTGGAACGAAAGTTCGTCTATAGTGTAAGCATATCCAGTGTATTTCAGATTGTTGCCACGCCTTCTACTGCCCCCGCAAATTGTAATTACCTATTTTTCTAATACCATATCTTGGAAACTATGGCAGCTATCATGACCAAATTTACACATTAAGCGTATGATACCATTATAACTATTCTCGCCAAGTTTGATCCGGATCGGAAAGCTATAACTTCCAAATATCGCTAAAAACAATTATTTATTTATATACCTGCGCACTAGAATGAGTCCGGAGTGCTTTGAGTCGGCTTGCTCGACTGTTGTTAAAATAAATTTTCTAAAATGATAGAGTAGTCAATCTGCTCCAGAAATGTCAACCCCTTAACAGGGTCAAAGATACGTTCTACTACCTTTAAAATAAATTTGAGAAACCTATTAACCTCACTACCATTAACAGAATATTCAACATAAAAGACCAAATAAAATATGTAATATGTAATTTTATATTATATATAATTGATTTTTTTATTTTTTAAGAATTTTGTTGCACTCAATTTATATTTTGAAAATGCTTTAAATGAGCTCAACCGTTTCTTATACCTAAACTTTAATTATATTTACGTCAGGTCCACAATTCTTATCTGTCAAATGTTTTAATATATTTTTTGTTGTTTTCATTTTTTCGCGGTGTCATTTCATTCCCCACTGAGAATTGTCTAGATCGACTTACATTGTTGCAATAACCGTTGCTGATAATTTTATAATCTTATCCATTGACGTCGATTCAGAGTTACAACTCTACAGCTCACAGGTTGTGTAACTTCTTGGTTACACCCGCAGCCCACTTTCAAATTTTCTTTTTGGCTGGAAAGAAGCGAGAAGCCGTTTACGTAGTTGGTAAAACAAAATTGTGCAACAATTTGCGTCTGCGATTGGTCTGTTATGATTACAAAATATATTATACTCGAGGACAAATACGTCAAGCAGCAGATTTTTTTGGTAAAAATTCAGATATAGTTAAAAAAATAATTAAATTAGATTTAAATTGAACAAGTTGGTATGCAAAAACAAAAATACTTATATACAAACAATTGCCAATTTAACAATTATTTGATTCATGTTTAAAAACAAGCAAGAATGATGTAGTCGGCTCGCGACTTTAAGATACCCGTTACTCAGTTTCAATATAAATTTAGCAAATCGTACAAGTGATGGATAAGGTAGTTTGTAAACACAAAATATTTATATGTTTACAGCATATTTACGACCGAGTTTTCCTATGGGAACTATACGATATAGTTGTCCGATTTGAATAAAACTAGGTCATTACTTGTACTTCGAGGATACGCACTAGCCGTATAAATTTGGCTCAAATAGCATAGATAAAGTTTTCTGTACTAAAACATGCCACGATTGCCTGTACATTTACCTTTATATGAAAAGAAGACAAATTTTACTGCTTGGGTATCTTATCTTTCATTTGCGAACTCACTGTAGTCTTTGACATCCTTATGTTCATACAGACGAAAGGACGGACGGACAGACGGACATGGCTTTATCGCCCTGGCTGTTAATGCTGATTAAGAATATATTTACTTATGGGGTCTGCCACGTCTCCTTCTGTCTGTTACATATATTCCAACGATGTCAGTATACCCTATTACTCTACGAGTAACGGGTATAACAATAAGTAAATTTTCCCAGCGCAAAGTTTTGAAATGCAGAGCTTTGATGTGACAGTGACTCACACAATTGTAATCCATTAAGCTTGAAATTGCAAGCGCCGCCTAAAAGGCTGCAATACAATTTTCTTAACTCAGTGCTTGACTGCCAATATGAAGATTATCTAAAATTCAAATCGGAAGAAATTTAACATAATTTTTTTGTTATTTAAAAAATGCAATTTATTTTCATATGTATATAACCAAATATTTTAAAATTATTGTTTATTTGTAGTTTTTTTTGTATTTCATGAACAAATGAGTTTTAAATACTAGCAATTTGGGAAAAGATTAGAAACATTAAATTACTTTACTTTGTTTCACTAATGTTCTAATTCTAGAAAAATTGATTTAAAAAAGTTAAAGTGTAGTTTGATTTTTTAGCCATTCTTCCTACTGGACCTTCATTATATTACATTGGATCGACTTAAGGATTACATAATCAGAAAGGCTTTAAGCTTAAATGGTATAGAAACGGACCGATCCAATTCGAGGAGTGATTTATTGAAACATAACATAACTAATTGTAAAAAAATAAAATTAAAAATATTTGCTAGAAACATTAGCGACTAATGCACACACTAGTTTAGGCAGCTTATATTAACTGTTAAAACAATGCACAAGAATGTATGAAGTTGTAATAAGATAAAGCAGTAAAATATGGCTATAAATGGCTAAAGAGTTATGAAGTGCCCATTAAAAAACAACTCTTAGAACATGTCATAAGAGTTAATTTAATGGTTCTTGGGACACGATTAGAAATAAAACGAAATAGTCGAATTCATGTAAACAATTTGTAATAATAGAAAACAAATATGTGCATTTTAGTTTTGTCACAGCGATAAGTTGACTAACTACATTTAGTTTGCATAGCGCACAGTGGTGTGAAGCTAGCCTTTTTCTAGCACATACAAAGTATGACTTTTTGCCTGTATGCAGTTTGTTTTAGTTGTAAAAATAGAACTAGTTGTGAATGGGGCACAAAGAGCAATCTGCTGTCGCTGTTTGTGATCAAATTCTGTGACTAATGCCTGTTACCGTAACATTTCTGTATGTGTGTGCGGTGGGAAGTCCAAACGAGCGCTGGTTTGGTGGCTGGGTGCCCAAAGGCAATCGGACGAACGACGGCAAATGAAATCAAAAGCAGCGGAAAAAAACAACAGCAACAATAATAGTGGTCACGTGGCTGTTATGCGTGACTTACGGTGCACATTTTGAGGCACATTCGAATTCACAGCGCTTCGTCACTCGGCTTTACATTGCAATGGAGCCAACGTGCCGCCAAAGCAACCCCCAAATGCTCCCCGCCACTGCGTGGACTAATCCACAATCCCGGTCACCCCAACAGCAGTGGCAACCACGAGTCAACGTCCCGAGCCATTCAGTAAGCTGCTGCTCTTGGCGCCGCTGCTGCTTGTCTAAGAAGCTTCTGGTGTTGCCTTGACTACAGCACAAAAGTATTTTAACCCATCGCTGGCGTTGTGGGGTCAACTGCACTCAAGTGATTTACATCAACTCAATTTCAACATGTTTCGTTTTAAGCCTTTGTCCCTTTAACTGCTTTAAAATACAATGTATTAATTGTTTAGTTAAGTTTTAAATAAACACTATCAGTAAATTCACACACGAAATATAAACGTTACAACGCATAGCCACACACTGGGCGACCTATTAAGGGTTAAAGATTGGGGCAGCGTAAACGAATGCAAAACGAACGTTGCCGAACATTCAAAGCCCGATATCAATAAGCCGAAGAAGAACGCACGTTGTTACCGCTGCTCCCTTTGCTGCTTTTGCCGCTGTCGCTATCGCTGTCGCTGTCGCTTTCACCATGCCGCTAGGTATCTGTAGGCGTACATGCTTTTCTCAATGTACTCGTCGTTTGTGTGCATGTATGCGAGTTTTTTTTTGCAAAGCTTGGCACGCTGGCGCCACAAATGCACTTTTCGTCTCTCGGCTCTGTCAGTATTCGTGTGAGTTTTCAACAAGTAGGTCGAGTCGAGACAAGCCCGGCGAATATTAAACAAAATCAAATCAAGTACATAGAACATACAGTAACGTTGAGCCATAAATATTTTTGTTTTTGTGCAAGTGTTTGAGCTAAAGTGAACTCAATAAGTATGTATATACTTAAATGCAAACATATTTTGATATACGTATGTGTATGTATTTATATATGTATATGATATTTAATATATTTCATATTCAAATGCAACAAATTAAATGAATCAACTGCAATTGCAATGCGTAGATCGGCAAAGAGAGCATGAGTAAGAGAGACCGAGAGTGAACGAAATAGCAATTGAACGAACGTGTTAAAAGAGGGAGAGAGCGACTGCGCGGCCATTGAACGTAGCGACAAATTTAAATATATTGCAAAAAGCTCAACAACAACTTACATAAACAATATTGTTGTTGTTGTAGTTGCATCTGCTCTTACTACGTAACATTTTTACGCTTAGCGTGTCTTTCCATTAAGTGCTGCCCTTGCTGTCTAAATGTAAGTGTTTATACGAATGTGTGTGTTTGTGTGTGTGTGACTAAGAGAGAGATAACAAAAACAAATTCATTTGCTTGACCGGCTCAGCAACGTTATGACAATAACAAACAACACGTAAACAAAACAGTTGCATTCAAAAAGCTCTATTCTTTTTAATTGTGATATTCCCCGAGCAAAAGATACTGAAAATAAGATAATATAATTACAATAAATTGTGAATTATCCGATAAACTGAGTATATTCTTAACAAATTATGTGATACCCTTAATCGCATTGCAAACGTTTCGTAAGTAGTACTTAATATGTCATTAAAAGTAAATGGCTTTTTACAGTTACATGATCCAGAGCGCTATTATGGGGATACCTGAAGCCAGTTAAGATTATTCTTGGATTGTTTATGATTATTATTTCAAAAGTTAAAAAAAAAAACAATAGTAAATAATGGTTAAGTAACGTAAACTTATAAATGAAACATTGTTGTTGAGCTTTAAGTTACAGGTGTCAGCTACTAATTATCTCTAGCGTTATCTATAATAATTAGTGTGTGAACCTTTTTGATTATATTTCACAACAATCTTGCACTGATCACATTCCATTTATGGAGTCCCCTTACTTTTAAAGCTTAGATTAAAGCAAACAAGTATTAAAAAAAACATAAATTATAATTGTCAATTATATAATTAGAAGAAAAGTGAATATATTATGTAAGGCTATATATGTAAGCATAAAAAAAGTATATACAAATTTTAGAAAAAAAAATATTATGCAAAAACGACGTCAGCATTTGTGGCCTCCACATGCGAAATTTGATAAACTGCATTAAAATCGAAATTACGTATTCTGAGTTTAATCTGATAGCTCGGCAAAATTTGAAACTTGTTTATGCTAAATACTCACAAACTCGAAGCGCATAAAGTTTGTTTTGTTCGTTTCGTAAATATTCGTTAAGTAATTTTAGTGATCTGGCAGCACTGCATTTTGTTTTTGCAGTGCTTGCAATTATCTATTGGTCTATGCAGCAGACAATGCACAACGACATCTATCGGAGAGAGACGTAATCGTTACAAGACAGAAAGCTTCGCTCAGCTTAACATTTTCGTTCTCTCTGCTCTTTTCAATTCACTCTCTGTCATTTACGATTGGTGTGACTCTTAAACTGAGTGTCATGACGTTAAGATTTTGTCATTATCAAACGTGACTTCATTACGTACTAATTTAAAATAATCGTTAGGCAGCTTCCGTTTGCAAAGCTCGCAATAGATTTAATACTTGTGTTATTATTGTGCACCATTATTACAATGATTATGCTTGTCTGTTTCTGCAACATTTTTCCAATGGTTTGTTCTGTATTATTTTTACTACAGCATTGCGTTAATCGCTTGCGAAAAATCAAAGAAGCAAGATACATTAAAGATTGCTATTTAAAAGAGAATTATATACAAAATGGAAGGGGAATCCACGGAGTCTACACATAATACTAAGGTATCAGATTCAGCATACTCCAACAGCTGCAGCAATAGTCAGTCCCAGAGGAGGTGAGTATCCAATTTGAGTGTTATTGTGATAATATTGCCAACAAAAAATATTACATTAAATTAACAAACTTTAGTTTATCGATAGATCGATAAGATTTGAATCGATCGACTTTTAAAACGATCATTTCAACGATCGCTTCTTCCATCACTGATCCTTCGTTCAGTTCTTTGAATAGCTTTACGATAGATTTACTGTTTGCGATCTGTTTCGTAGATCTGTCTAAATTGATCATCGAAAGTTTATCAATCTGTTTTGTAAATCTGTCTAAATTGATCATCGAAAGTTTATCAATCTTGGATCACTGATCTTCATCTGACTAATCCTATGAAAGCAATACACACACTTAGTTATTCAGGTGGTAGTCAAGTTGTGCCTTTTTGTAAACAGTGATGTGTAAACATTGCTTAAAGATACCTAATCTGCTAGGCAACGTGGGGCCAGACAAGTTATTTCAATCAATTAAACATTCTACTTCTCCCCTTATAGTGGCAGCTCCAAGTCGCGTCTCAGCGGCAGTCACTCATCGGGCAGCAGCGGCTATGGCGGCAAACCGTCGACGCAGGCGAGCAGCAGCGACATGATCATTAAGCGCAACAAGGAAAAGTCCCGCAAGAAGAAGAAGGCCAAGTGTGTGGGTCTGGTGGCAGCAGGCACATCGCTGGAGAACACAGAGGAATCACCATTGCCACTACCGATTAGTGGCAGTTGTGATCAGATGCAAGAACTGCAGGATACGAAACAATTCTGCGAACCAAAAACGATAAGCGATGCACAACCATTGACCGAACAGCTACACGAATCGGAACAGAATGAGGCGATTAAGCTGTCAGATCAGCAGTCACAACAGTTGCCAGCACCGTCCTGCATCTCGGTGGCCACACTGCCCACCTGCAATGTGAGCGTATCGGGCAGCTCACCGCCTGGCGGCGCTGGCGGTGGGTGTGTCAAGTCCGAAAAGACCTGCGAATCGGCACCTGGCAAACTGGAGACGGTGGCCAGTGGTGTGGGAAAACAGCAGCCGCATGACAAGAACAAGGAGGATAGTTTTTGTTGTGTCATATCTATGCATGATGGTATCGTGCTCTATACAACGCCCAGTATTACGGATGTCTTGGGTTATCCACGCGACATGTGGCTAGGACGTTCGTTTATCGATTTCGTGCATCTCAAGGATCGCGCCACATTCGCAAGTCAGATAACGACGGGTATACCCATTGCCGAGTCCAGAGGCAGCATGCCCAAGGATGCTAGAAGCACCTTTTGTGTCATGTTGCGTCGCTATCGAGGACTCACCTCTGAAGGTTTCGGTGTCATCGGGCGCCCCGTTAGCTATGAACCCTTTCGCTTGGGTTTAACATTCAAGGAGGCACCGGAGGATGCACGTCCCGACAACTACATGGTCTCCAATGGCACCAATATGCTCTTGGTCATCTCTGCCACGCCCATCAAGAGTAACTATAAAGGTTAGTCACTTGTATAACAGTTATACCATACAACACTGATTGATTACCTACTTTAGTGGCCGATGAAATCCTGTCCTCGAAGAGCCCCAAATTTGCCATACGTCACACGGCCACGGGCATCATATCGCATGTGGACAGCGCCTCTGTAAGTGCGCTGGGTTATTTGCCCCAAGATCTTATTGGACGCTCCATTATGGATTTCTATCATAATGAGGATCTTGCTGCCATGAAGGAGACCTACGAGATGGTCATGAAGAAGGGCCAAATTGCTGGCGCATCGTTTTGCAGCAAACCGTATAGGTTTCTCATACAAAACGGTTGCTATGTGCTGCTGGAAACGGAGTGGACCAGTTTTGTGAATCCCTGGTCACGTAAACTGGAATTTGTGGTGGGACATCATCGCGTGTTTCAGGGTAAGTTGAGAGTGAAGAAGTTTCTTAGGGGGAAACGCTTTCCAAATGGGTTTCCTGGGCATTTATTGGAAAGGGGTTTGACAGAAGGGGCAGGGGCAGAAGGGGCAGTATATATAGTATATATATATATATATAGGTAGTAGTTAGAGTTGGCAACTCTTCCTGAAGCTCATCCATGTGTAGGTCGCGCGATTGTCAACTTTTTGCCAGTCATTTTATATACATATATATATGTATGTGTGTAGTAGTTGGAGTCCTCACTGCAGTTGGCAACTCTTCAGGAAGCTTGTCAATTTTTTGCCAGTCTTTGAAAACGTTAACGCTTTAGAGTTGCCAGGCTTACGAAGCTAGTCCTAGAAGACGATCCTATTTCCACTAATAAACCAAACCAAAGTCGCAAATTCAAAGCTCATCTTCAATTTAAATAATTTTTTTAAGCTCTAGTTGCTCTGTAGTCCTACAGGGTGTATTACAATTAGGCACACTCCAGTAAACTGCTCATTCTGACAGCTCCTAGTTTTTGTCAATCAAAGTAGCCGCTGACATTTCAACAGTCAAGGAGGGGTACATGCTCATACATCTGTCATTGTGAAACATTTTGTGGTTGTGTTAACATCGCTCGTGAAAAACTGTTAACAAATTTAAAGGTTCAATCAATTTTCACACGTTAAATCAAAGAAAATAAAGTAAATTAACTGCGGCTCAATAAGCTAACGGAAAGTCGAACATTCAACAACAGGAATACGAAAAGAAGTTTGCAACTATGGCACCAAAAAAAGGTAATAAAAAGTGTTAATTATTTTACAGTCGTTCAACTTTTTAACCATTTTTATTTGTGCATTTTAATCCTTTGTGTCTCCAAGACTTGGCTGTCGCTGCCGCTGCCGCAAAGAAGAAGCTGTCAGTGCGTAAGGCTGTCGAAAATGCAGAAATGCCGGAGGACGTTGATAATTTGGCTAACGTCGATGGCGAATGGCCAAAGAGGAAGATGTCCAGGAAAGTTATTAAAAAGAAGGTGATCAAGAAGAAGATTTTGGCCGAGAATGTGGATTTTTCGGATTTGGATTCCGATGACGAAGACGATGTCGAGTTGCCAAAGCCGAAGAAGACCAAGAAAGTGGTCAAGAAGATTTTGGCCGAGAATGTGGATCCTATGGATTTGGAGGCCGATGACGATGACGATGTCGAGTTGCCAAAGCCGAAGAAGACCAAGAAAGTGGTCAAGAAGATTTTGGTCGAGAATGTGGATCCATTGGATTTGGAGGCCAATGACGATGACGATGGCGAGTTGGTCATGAAGATTTTCGCCGAGATTGTGGATCCTTTGGATTTGGAGGCCGATGACGATGGCGATGGCGAGTTGCCAAAGCCGAAGAAGACCAAGAAAGTGGTCAAGAAGATTTTGGCCGAGATTGTGGATCGTTTGGAGGCCGATGACGATGGCGATGGCGAGTTGCCAAAGCCGAAGAAGACCAAGAAAGTGGTCAATAAGATTTTGGCCGAGAATGTGGATCCTTTGGATATGGAGGCCGATGACGATGGCGATGGCGAGTTGCCAAAGCCGAAGAAGACCAAGAAAGTGGTCAAGAAGAAGGTCATCAAAAAGAAGATTTCGGACAAGAAAGAGTATGCTTTGCATTTGAAGCTTCTTGTGGCCAAAGCCGAGAGGAAAATGTCGAAGAAGTTAAAAAAAATGATCAAGAGGAAGATTTTCAAGACTGTGGCAAAGTTGGAACGTTATTCGTATCCAGTGCCATCCTCTTCTTCCTTGGAGATGCTGTCTCCACTCGCTTCTTCTACGCCCAAACTAAAGAAGCCCAAAAAGACTGCCCGACCGGTCGAATACGTTGAGACTGATCCAGAGATGACTGCTAAGAGCAAGAGGAAGATCACGCCATTCTGGCCATCACTGAGTTCCATGCATACGATGAGTCTCAAGAGGCGATTTGTTTATAATGAGCTCAAGAAGCGACACAGACTGGCGGCACGCAAGAAGCGAGCTGCCAAGGAGGCAGCAGTTGCATCATCTGTGGAAACTGCCAATCCACCAAAGAAGAGGAAGATTCTTAAACAACCAACGCCTTTGTTGGATCGATCCGCAGATGACGCTGCTGCTTCATCGCCAGAATCGGAGGACACAATGCCCATGCAGCCGCGAGCTTTAATTGCCCAGAGGAAGGCAGCAAGAGCAGCAGCAAGAGCTGCAGCAAGAGCTGCAGCTGGAGCTGAATCGACTGCTCCCAAGCCTGAAGCTGTCGTGGCTCGTAAACGCAGTTTGTCGCCGTCACAGGCAGCTCTTGTTCTCAGGAAGGTCAAGAAGCCCCGGCTGTTGGTGTCAGCTCATGCTGCTGAGCCAGCTGAGTTAGCTGAGTCAGCTGATTCTTTGCTTATAATTGACCAGGTGATGCAACTGGAGGAGCCCGTATGGGTGGTGTTAAATAAAGAACGCGATCTGCAACAGGAGCAACAGGAGCAGCAGCAGCAAAGTCTGGAAAATTCTGACGAAACCAGTGACTCCAGTTCCTCATCACATTGTTGTCCGACTACTGATTCTAACATGGAGTCGGGTACCAGTACCAACACCAGTAACAGTAGCAGTAGCAGTAACAGTACCATTACCGCCGATGGCGAGTCCCTGATTGAAGTGATGGAAGAAAGACCTTTAACACCGCGTCCAGCTCCCGAAGGCTTTGAATTCATCACTGACGAACTACTGAAGGAAAATACGTATGCAATGGAGGTATACAATTGCATGAAAGCACGTGAACTTCACTTTGTGGTCGACCACTATATGGACAATCAGACCGAATTGACGCCATTGATACGAGCTTATTTAATCGATTGGATGGTGGAAATTCAGGATGCCCTCAAGCTCTATCCAGAAATCCTCCATCTGGCCATCAAGATTGTTGACATCTATTTGGGTCGTGAGTTTGTCAGTAAGGATAACTTGCAATTGCTGGCAGTTGCTGCATATTTGATTGCTTGCAAGTACGAGGTACGCGGTATGCCATACGTCGATGATCTGATGTACTTCTCCGATAACCGTTTCAATCGTGCTGAACTCTATCTAATGGAAATGAAGATTCTACAAGTTGTTGATTTCAATCTTGGCATACCGATTCCATATAGCTTTCTGCAGCACTATGCACGCTGTGTCAACACCGATAATTTGACTGTGACACTGGCTGAGTATTTACTGGAAATGTCCATGCTCAACTATACGGTGCTGGGGTATCCCAGTTCCAAACTGGCATCAGTTGTCCTCTTTATGGCCCATCGTATGCTCGGAGATATTGATGATGATTTGCCCTGGACATCGGCTTTGGTCTACTATACAAGCTATCAGTTGCACGAAATGATCGAATTGATTGGCGTTGTGAATGAAGGAATTCAGGGTGAGAAAATCAACGGCATCAATGCCATCGGCATCAATGCCATCGGCATCACTGCCATAACCAACAAGTATTCCAGGGAGGACTTCTTCAAAGTGGCCGATATACCCCTAATGACCACCCAGGAATTGATCAAAGACAATTCATACGTGCCGCGCTTTTAATCAAGAATACTTTAAAAAAAAATCTAAAACAAAAAATAACCTGATAGAATGCAATCGATTTTAAATCAAAAATCAAGAAAACTTAAAAAAAAAAAAATTAAAAAATCATAAAATCTTCAAAAAAAATCAAAACCAAATAAGAAAAAAAACTACAAAAAAAAAATTATCTGATAGGATGCAATCCATTTTAAATCAAAACCAATTTTAAAAAATTTAAAAGCTAAAAAATAATCTAAAAAACTTAAAAAAAAAAAGTCTAAAAACCAAATGATGAAATGCTAAGAAAATATCAAGAACAAATCTTCAGAAAAATCTAAAAACCAAATGATGAGATGATTACGATTTTAAATCAACGGATCAAGAAAAATGAGATGAAATGAGATGTTGGCGGTTTTTAATCAAGAAAAATTGTTTAAAAAATCTAAAAAAAATGTTAACAAATGCCACTATTTAATACAAAAAAATGCGTTTTACATCACAAACATAAACACACACACAAATAAACAACAACACCAAATGCATGGTCTATTTTACTGTATAGAAGTGTAGCTGAAAAAGTTACTGCACTAGTCTGCAAGGTTTTCAGCTAGAGCTCAGAAGAGACAGAAGCAATAAATTGCTTAATAGATCAGGGTTTTCCTTAAACAATTATTAAGAAAGACTACTTAGAACAAGTACAGTGAAACCTCTCGTAGAGAACACCCACTAGAGCCCTCCTTGACAGGTGCACACCCGCTTTCATTTGGGATTGAAGTAGAAAGTAGGCAAAACCCTCATAGTCTCTGGGAAATAGATGTATTTATTTGAAGGTTACCCACTCTACCCACTCCCACTCCAGTACAGGGTCTCAAAAGCCTAGTAATACTTAATAATACCCCGTCATTGCAGGTCCCAAGCAGTGCAACGTCTTTGAGATGGCGCCCAAGATGATGAAGCCCAAGATATCAGAGGAGACACAGAGTCGCAACGCACGAATTAGGGAGGACATCATCAAACTTCTCGCGGAGACTGTGTCCCGACCATCGGATACGGTGAAGCAGGAGGTATCACGGCGTTGTCAGGCGCTGGCTAGTTTCATGGAAACACTGATGGATGAGGTGACGCGGGCGGATCTAAAATTGGAGCTACCCCATGAGAATGAGCTGACCGTATCGGAGCGTGATAGCGTTATGCTCGGCGAGATATCGCCGCATCATGACTATTATGACAGTAAGAGTTCCACTGAGACGCCACCTAGCTACAATCAGCTGAACTATAATGAGAACCTGCTGCGTTTTTTTAACAGCAAGCCTGTCACCGCACCCATTGAGCTAGATCCGCCCAAGGTTGAGTCCGCCTATATGAGAAGTGCACGCGAGAAGCGTGCACGCAGCACCCTCAGTCCCGTTCATGGTTTTGAGGGTAGCGGTGGCAGCGGTTCATCGGGTAACTTCACCACCGGCAGCAATGTACGCATGAGCAGTGTGACAAATACGAGCAATGCCGGCACAGGTACATCCGGTGGTGGTAACTCTGCTGCGGCCAGCGGTGCCAGTCATAATGCACCGCCGGTGAGTGTGACACTCACCGAATCGCTGCTGAACAAGCACAACGATGAGATGGAGAAATTTATGCTAAAGAAGCATCGTGAGTCACGCGGTCGGACTGTCGATAAGATGAAGAAGAGCACCAATGAGAAGATGCTCGAGTATAGTGGTCCCGGGCATGGGCATGGGATTAAACGTGGTGGCTCCCATTCGTGGGAGGGTGAGGCGAACAAACCCAAGCAACAGCTCACACTAGGTGGCGTTGGTGTGGGCTTAAATCTGGGCGTATCCGATACACATACGCTGACCAAAAGCCAAACATCAACAGCACCCAATCTGGCCAAGAGTCAGTATGGCCAGAATGGACTCAATTGTACGCCAACCATTAATCTATGGCCACCATTTTCGGTGGGCGTTACCACGCCCTCGGTCCACACAGCACACACAGCGGTCGCCCAAAGCAATTTCTCACCGCAGCACAGTCTCTTCCCCGCCTTCTACTACATACCCGCCTCCCTGGCCAACGGACCGGCACCGAATGCCAGCGGTCCATCACCATCTCTAGCCGCATCCCATCTCAACTGCGATCAGCCGAGCACCTCACAACAGGCAGCTGCTGCCGCTGCTGCTGCCATTCCACTGCAATACATGGCCGGTGTTGTCTATCCGCATCCATCACTCTTCTATACACATCCCGCAGCAGCAGCCGCCACGGCGGTGATGTATCAACCCATGTCCTTCTCGAGTGTATCGAACACAATGCAGCTACAGGAACGAACCGGTGGCAACAAGACTGTCTACACGGTGTGCAATACAATAACCACAATTACTTGATGTTAGATAATCCATGGGGGATTTTGTATTTGCAGGCCCAGCAGGTGATGGTGGCACCACTTTCCACACCCACCAAGACACCGGGCGCCTTTCATTCCGTTACACCCGCGCATTTGCAGCGACCCTCGTCGCAGGCAACATCGGTGAAGGCGGAACCGGGCTCCAATGTTGCTCCATCGGATACATCGAAAAAGGAGCAACCGGAATCACCGACTGCCTCGATGACCGGTGAGGGTTATAACTCCGATCTGCCCAGTAATCCCACCCACAACAAGGTAAGGAATGATTCCACACGAAAACTACACAAGCCGCATGAAAGACTAAATTAATAAAAAACAAAAATCATAATTAATCGATTGAGGACTGAATTAAAATAAAATTCAAATTGTAAATGAACGGACATGAATTTCAAAATTAGAAAATTAGAATGAAAGAATTGAATGGAAATGAACTAATAAAATTCAATTGAACTAAAAATGAACTGTATTGAAATAAATAATTTAACTCAAATACTGAAATGTATTAACAATTGTATTTTCCCAACAGAAATACACGGATAGCAATGGGAACAGCGATGACATGGATGGTTCCAGTTTTTCGTCCTTTTACTCCTCGTTCATTAAGACCACCGACGGCTCAGAGAGTCCGCCCGATAACGAAAAAGAAACTAAACATCTTAAAGCAAAAATAAATCAAATTTAGCTATTATTTTTATTGTTTACTTAATTTCATCATATCCAAAATATCATCAAATTCTTCAACCATTGAAGTCCAAATGCACTCAGAGGAGGAACAGACCAAAGCAACTTGATGAATTACAAAAGCAACTTTGCCGCTATCAAAATCAATGAAACATTAATTTTTCTAAATTCCAATAAACCACGATATTTCCCACTCCACCCTACCCCACAAAACAAAAAAACTTTTGTTTCCAGTGTATTTTTACACTGATTTGTTCAACATCCCTAAATAAAAGTTGCCATCCAAATACTCGGACAGAATCTTATTTATTTAAGCTTGCATCATCAATTGGTATAAGATCAAATAGTTTTTGTAATATTACACTCGTTGATCGTTGGGATGCCTCGTTGATCTTTGGTCCCAATTCCTTTTCAAAAGCCTTCCACTCATCGTTGAACACCTTGAGGGTACTCTCACTTATAGCTGGATCATCGAAAAGGTTCGTCATATCAAAGTGTCCGCTGATCATAAATGTTGTCAGTTGTCAGTAATTCCTAAACATAATTCCATTTGTACTAACCTGCCGATTTCGACCGTCATGATGGCACTGACGACCCTGAAATAGGTGCGTCCATCCGAACGCTTTTCTGCCTGCAACTGATTGGTTATAACCATATCCACTTGATTCATTTTGACGCTAATTTTCCCCTTGCTATTGATGGGCAGCACCAGAAATTTACCCTTAAGCCTGTAGTTGGCCATGACGTCCAGCAGTGGTGCGGTAATGGACATGACTGATTTCATGGGTTTGGTGAGATCCGTTGGTCTAGCCTCGAATTTCAAGCTCCTAACCATGGAGCTACCAAAGTGATGAATCGAAGTATTTGTCAGCAGTAAATTGAGCTGCATCGAACTGTTCTCATCGCCGATCTGTGCACTTATGTCTGCAATTTCCAGTGGCTCAATACCGGGCACATTGTGCTCCGGTATGCCATACTTGTAATGCTGGAAGTAATTCTGGGCCTGAGCCGTATAGCAATCGTCATCGAACAGATGACAACGCTGAAGTGCTGAAGCTGTGGAAATCATTTAATTAAAATCTTGTGCCACTGGATTGAACCCATGTCGTTGCTTACGTAGGAATCCTTTGGCGTTGACAGCGCAGACAGCAGCGAGCAGCAGCAAGGCAAAAAATCGTTGGAACCTCCACATCGTAACTAAACTAATGCAGCATTGATCATGGATTTTATAGGATGTCGTTACCCTAGGTTGAGTACAGTTTAAAATAATAATTGTTGTGATTATAAAACATTGATTTATTAATGAATCAGTTGATATAAAAGCAACAAAGTCAATTGATTCCTGTCGTCTTTTAAGACACATATCGCTTATCTTATAGAATAATTAAAAGTAGACAGGCAGTACTTACACTGAGAAAAATTAGTGATAGTAGCAAGTAAATAAAATTCAACTTGAGTTCAAGTCATGGCCTCAAATCGGCTCCGAACCAAACTTCACTGAACCGGTTCAGTTTGGGGAAGAACTTTTCAACCTCAAACAAATATCTGCTTATAAAAATTTCTTCAACGCTTTTTTCATTGATTATTCATCTGATTTTCTTTGGGTACACCCACTAAACCAACACATGCTATACTTAAAATTGCCCATCCCTACAAAAACACTTAATTGAATTCAATTAACTAAACGCTAACGTTTAAATTGCAGGTATCAAAATTGTAATTCCAAATTAAACGACATAGAAAAAAAAAGGTTATCGTCTACAATCAGATGTCGGAAACAATTGTTCAACTGACACAAATTGACAAATTAATCGATGATATAAGAAAACGAGGCTACAATGAACGAGTATAAGTGCACAGTTTATTGAACCGACTAAACGATCTAGTGTTAATTAACTTACAAAAAAGCGCAACAATTGAAACATTTTTTTAGGATTGCGTTTATTGCACCTGCCAGAATGAGTCAGCAACTTTAAAAAAGTTAAGCATCAGTATTTTAATATATCCACAAAGATTACAAGCTCAATTTAGACCTCACACGTTGGGTTTATTTACAAGGGGCCTTTAAAATGAGTAAAGCAAGTTTGATAAAAAATTACAAATTTGGACTACACACGTTGGGCGCCATAAGGTAATTTTGTGCTATCCGAAATCAATTAATTTCTTACATTTTTTAACAAACCTACACAAATTAACAATTATAATGACAATAGGAGTGGTCGCCAACGATATCGATAACATTACATCGATAACATTATATCGATATGTCGAACTATTTCACACAAGGAACACAAGTTTTAACAACCAAAAGCATTGCATATAAAATGCAGACTTAGACTTAGACTCACCAACAAACTTGCACAAAAACAGGTATAAGTTATAGTAACTATATAGACGGCGATAACAATGCCGATACCGATAGCCAAAACTAAAAATAATCGACCAAATTTGAGCGCAGAGAATTCAGAGCTTTTAACAGCCAAAAACTGGAAATTACTGTAGATTCGCAAAACTTGTTAAATTCTAAAATAAAATTGAGAAACGTAGACACCCCACGTTGGGCGCCCTATTTTTTACTACTATTCCAAAAGCATGCACAAAAACAAATACCAAATTAAATAAAGTTAAGGGTTATGCACAAATCGTTTAGACATCATCAAAGAAACCATCGTATGGAAAGTTGTCCCAAATTTTTTGCAGTACTCGCTTGAAGGCGATATTACAAGCATCCAGAATCTTTGGCTGTATGCCAGCTGAGAGTGTAGTCCATTCCCTGTTGAACATGGACATGGTGCTGTCATGCAGTGCCTTGTTCTCAGCAAACAAATTGGACATGCTCACGTGACCACTGACAACGAGAAGAGATTACCGTTTGGGGGGAAAAGAGTTTAAGCAAAAACTCAACTTACGTCTTCAGCGACAAGTCGGTTTGGTAGTCGCTGATCTTCAAATAGTAGTGTCCATCGTCACGCTTCTCGGGCACAGCGGTGACATGACTATAAGCCTTCACCTCACTGAGATTGAAGACGATGTCGCCTTTGCTCACAATGGGCAATATCATAATCTTGCCCTTGACTTTATATTTGGCCTGCACTTCCAATTCGGGTGCACTCAAATCCCAGCTGAGTTCCAGGGGTTTACTTAAATCCTTTTTAAAACCCTTCACACTCAACACTTTTATCGTATCGCCGAACTTGTGCAGAGTTGTGTTTGAGAGCAGCAGATTGAAGCTGATTGAGCCACCGGCGGCATCGTTTACGGCACGTATGTCACCCAGTTCCAGGGGTTCAATGCTGGGCACATTGTAGTCGAGCAGACCCTTTTTGTAGGTGTCAATATAGCTCTGCGCGAGCGTTATCAAACAGTTTTCATCCTCCACATGACAGCGCTTCAATGGAGCAGCTATAAAATGTTGATATTTATGGTACATTCCTTGGATTTTTAGTAAAACTTACGCAAATCGATAGCTCCAACTTTGGTTAGGCCCAGCACTACTAAGACGGTAGCTACAGCTATTGGCCTCACCAATTGGTTCGCACTTGGTTGTGGCATTCTGATTGGCTTGCCTTTAGATTCCCAACTAACGTTGGGACATCTCTCAATGGGATTTTATTTAGAATTTGTCGACAGACTACAAAAATTGAACTCTGCTTTGAGTGGGTGAGTAAAAGTTTACAGTTTGTATCAAATTGCCAACGAGTCGTAAAATTAAACGCTAGTTTTGACATTTCAACTGAACCCAATAGAGTTATACTACTTAAAAGCAGTTTTCGATTGAGCTTAGGGCACCCCTACACTTAAAATATGGTACTAACCTAAACTAAAACAATTACTAACATTACCTTTAAAAACTTTGAAATTATTATTAATGCTTAAAGCAACAAAACACATAGTTTAATTTGCTATAAACTAACTATCTAGCATGCTCTTTCCATGTAGTGTATGCAGTCTATCGACTATACCCGCTTCTACCCCATCATAGTGGTGTTAAGCTTATTTCAATAGGTCTCAAAAGTTCAAAACAAACTTAAATAGAGTTATTGGGTATAAACCCAAACAATATAAAAGTTTTAACATATGTGTAGTGACTCAGATCCCCAGTTTAGTGACAGATCATTTTTGTATACAAGCATCAAGTGTCTTACCATACCCAGTAAATGTTAACGAGTCGAGAGTTTTGACTTGTAGGTGGTATCAATTAGAAAACTGAAGGTAAACAACTTTATTTACATTTACTGAACATGAACCGGCTGTCACTACGTTCGTGTGTGTGCGATGAAGAAAGTGAGAAGGATGTAAGTGGGCATCTGAGGATCAGCAACAGAGTTTAGGATTTAGTCTCATCGTTGCTTAGGTTCTTCAATGATTGCTCGAATTCAACGGCGTCCACTTGTCGCTTGCTGGGATCAAATGGTGGTGGGCCAATTAGCGAGACTACTTCATCATAGTCAAGTGTCTCCTTATCCAGCAGAGCCTCCGCGAGCTAACAAAAAAAAAAAACAATACAATTAAAGCCACTACCAGTGTGGAATACAAAAGATTACCTTTTCTAGTTTATCGCGATTATTGATTAGAATCTCCTCGGTTTTCCGATATGCCTGCGAGACCATGTTACGAGCCTCGTTATCTATAATGCCATCTAGACGACGTGAGAAGGGTTTGGTGCCACCACCGCCGGGACCACCATCGCTGCCTTCATTGGCATCGCGTATATAAATCGGTCCCAGATTTTCATTCATGCCAAATTTCTTAATCTGTGAATACGCAATCTTTGTGACCTTCTCCAGATCGTTTTGTGCACCAGTCGTTATACGATCAAAGACCAAATTCTCAGCAGCCCGTCCACCCAAGGCCATGCACATCTTGTCGAAAAGCTCCTCCTTGGTATACAAATGCTGTTCACTGGGCGTGTACTGTGCAAATCCCAACGCCAGGCTTGTCCTTGGCACTATGGTCACCTTGAGCAATATATCCGAATTGGGCAGCATCCAGCCGACGAGCGCGTGACCAGACTCATGGTAGGCAATAACCTTGCGTTCCGACAGCGACAGCGCGTGCGAACGCTTCTCTGTGCCACCTGAAATCAAATAATTATAAATATATTAACTTGTAGCACATACAACACAGTGTCAAACGAACTAACCCACTAAACGCTCCACGGCATACTCCAGGTTCTTGCTGCTGACCTCGGTCTGTGTGTGCCGTGCCGCATGCAACGCCGCCTCGTTGCACACATTGGCAATGTCGGCACCAGAGAAGCCAGGCGTGAGACGAGCCAAGCGCTGTGAGTAGTTACCAGGTGAATCCTCGAGTTTCACCGATGACAAATGCTTCTCAAAGATCTCCTTGCGCTCCTGCAAAGTCGGCAAATCGATCAGAATGTGTCGATCAAAGCGACCTGGACGCAGCAGAGCCTGTAGAGAGACACAGAGATGAGATTGTACAAACTCTAGAGCAGTTGGGAGTATGGTTTGAGGGACTGAGTTAGTATACCTTGTCGAGAATGTCCGCTCGATTGGTGCTGGCCAACATGAGTACGCCCTCCTTGGTTGCCATGCCATCCATTTCGACGAGCAGCTGATTGAGTGTCTGTTCCGACTCGCCAGAGCTGCCTTGACCCATGTTCTCAGTGCCAGAGCGCTGACGTCCAATGGCATCGATTTCATCAATGTAGATAATACAAGGGGCACGCTTTTTGCCCTCTTTGAACAGATCACGCACACGTGCGGCGCCCAGGCCGCCAATCATTTCAATAAACTCGGATCCGTTCATGCTGAGGAAAGGCACTTGAGCTTCGGTGGCTACCGCTTTGGCCAACAGAGTTTTGCCACAACCAGGTGGGCCCAAGAGCAGTGCACCACGTGGCACTTTGGCACCAAGGCGTTGATACTTCTCTGGCATCTTAAGGTAGTCGACAAACTCCTTAACCTCCTGCTTAGCCTCACTAAGACCAGCCACGTCACGGAAGAGTACACCGCGTCCACCATCAAATGGATCCACAAGCGTGAACTTGGCTCGGCCCATTTGATTCTATTAAACACAATAAATAAATATAATAAATTATTGGAGCTCATCTCGATTTACTCACAAATGAGTCCATGCTGAGTGGACTCTTCATGCTCTTCATGCGCGTGGCAATGGACATGAGCAGGGCACAGAAGAGCAACAGCATTAGAATGCGACCAGTGGTGTCCGTTTGTCGATCATACGTGACGGGTACACCATCCTTGATGCCCAGACGCTTCTCCACCATGCGTAGCTTCTCCTCAAACTTATTGGCATCTGCAACAGCCATGTGGAATATGGTTGAGGTCACTTTCCTGCCCTTAATGACAGCGCCCTCGTGTAGAATAATCGTTACCATCTCCATATCGGGTCTTATGATTAGTTCCTTGACCTCACCCACAGCGAGCATATGATGCACGAACTCATTCCACGAGACGTAACGTGTTGAGCCCTCGGGTCGCTCCGTGCGCGGTGTGATCAACAACGAGATGAAGGCCACAAACATGTAGATGGTGAATAACCAGAGAACGGCTTTTGTGAGCACTGAACGTAGCTTTTCATCGTTCTCATTGTTCTTATTGTTGTTTGGATTGGATGACGAGGTGGGTTCCTCACCAGACCCCGAACTGGAACTTGAACTGGCGCTGGAACTGGAACTTGAAGATGAACTTGAACTGGACTTGGATTTTGTAGCATCTGATGAATCGTGACTACTGTCTGCCGCCGTATCGGGTCTATCACTATTTTCTGCTGCTGCTGCTGCCGTCTGCTTGGTTGGCTTTCGTGTTCTTATATGGCCATCCTTGCTGCCTTCTTTTCCGGCATCTGAATTGTGGGAGCTCAAGCAACGTAAATGCAATTGCTGCACTTCGCGTGGCGTCAATTGCAGCGACCGCGCGATTACACCCACTATTGCCTTATACTCCGAGCGCAGCATTTGCACCTGTTTGATATTTGGGGGGGGGGACATAGTTGGAAATGCTTTTGACAGACATGTGATGCACTCGCTTACCTGTCGCCAGCTTAGCGGCTGCAAAACAGGCGCAATCATATGCCGTTTTAGTGCAGCTTCGGCAGCGCATTGGTGTGGATGGATGTTGTGCGTCACGTAGGCAGCATGGCTACGTGCCTGATTATAGTGTCCACGTTGCAGCACATTTCTTACATGTCGCAAGCCCTTGAACATAATTTCCAGCCACTGTTTTTGGTCTCCTAGGTTTGTGGCCGCCGGTTCGAATACGTAACTTGATGTTGTTCGCTTGAAATTACATGCATTCGCATTAGTGTTGCCACCCCGTCGCAAAACGGCTGGCCTGACAGCAGCACTCGCTCAAACAGCTGTTTTCTGTTGTTCAGGGTGGGGGGTGCCTATACACAAACTTTTAATTTTTGTAGACACATTTGAAAAAGTCATATTTGTGTCTGTGTATCTGTATTTCGACATAGTAAGGACATAATTTCGTGAAATCTCTCCCATTTTCATTTTACTGCGTAATTTGTTTTTTTGTTTGCTACAACTCACCGTGACACTTCAACAAATTAAGCGGTTAACCCTTATGTAATGCTTTGGGGTAAATACCAAATACCAAATTATTTCATATTTCACATATATATATATATATAATTCTTTATTGTGGGTTTATAAAAAAAATATCTTGGTCTGCTCAATATGAAAAACAATCAAAAGGGCCTATTCTTTAACATTAAAAAAAATAATAATAATAATAATAATGCTATACAAAATTACTTTGTTCTACCCAATAATAATGTCACTGAATTGAGTAACTAATTTGTTAAAAGTTATTGTTCTTTAAATGGCATTTGTTCGCTGTTATCAATAATTACTATTCACAGAGCCATCGAACGGACCCATTGTGTCGCCAAAGTCCTGCATTTCTTCATCGACATTCTCGTCTAAATCGTCATCTAGATCTTTTGATTCCGGACAGTGTCGACAACGACTCTCATTGACCCCGTAGTTAATGCAATTTGAGCCCACACACTCGCAGCAGCCATCATGGAACCATCTAAATTTAAATGAAGCATATTAATAATTGACAACAATATTATAATACTTAAAATTTATAATAGCTAAAACCTACCTAAAGCTGCTAGCACCTGTTGTTTGACAGCTTTTGCGGCACTTGTTCATAGATACGCACTGATCCCAATATATAACTGTACAATTAACTGTTTGCATATTATCACGTGCTGTGCTTCCATCATCCAAGTTCTTGTCGTTATATTCTGCAAGATTTTATGTTAAATGTTTATTGCTAAATATCGACTTAGATTTCTGATAAGCACTTACTTAAATAATATTTTTCATCTTTCTCCAGTGTTGGCTTATCCCTGGACCAATCTACTTGAAATGTAAACGCATCCCAATAATCACTTTCACTATCATCCTCAGCGGTAGCTAAAACATTGAAAAGCTCTGGCACACCTTCAAAATCTTCGACGTGTGATTTTTTTGATAAATAGTTGCGTGTATCGTTGGGCTTGGGACAGAGCTCTGTAAATAAATTAACGAAAATCAGCAAAGAAAATATATAACATAAATATTTAAAAACTGTTCAATGGATTTTATTCATCTTTTAAATTAAATGAATTGTGCCCGTGTAAGGGTTAATATTTTCTTTTTGCTATGGGTTGTAATCGATGGTTAGAAATCAGCTCAACTATCGATAAGCTTGTTCAACGATTATCGTCAAGTTTTACATCGCAAAAAAACACAAACTCACACACGCACGCGCACACACAGGCAGAGGCGGGCTCACACAGATACACGCACATTGCCAAACATGTAGTCGGAGTATGAAAACAACAACAACAACAACAGTAACAGCAGCAGGGCAGCGCAATAACGAATAATGATAATGTCACATCACATCATCCATCGATTTATTGATCGATCTGTCATGCATATTTATTACTTACCCACACAGCTACAGCACTCCTCATAGTACTTTTTGCCCAAACATTTGAGGCATTCCTTGCAGCAGGAGCAATTTTTAAGTTCGCATTTGCAACTTTGCGTTAACATGCACTTGGATACGATTGAGGCACAAACAACTTCATTGCACGATTCCACCATTCCATAGAAGCATACGAATCCAAGCACTAGAAATGCGCCAACCGTCAGAGATCGCCACAGTTCCATTGTTTTTATATTATATACTATATTTATTAATAATAAATAATCGTCCCGGACACTGGTGGGAGGTTGACTGGAGATTGTGGGAGGTGGGCGCGGAGTATTTGAAATGTATTGCACACGACGCCGATTGTTTGCTTGGACTTTGATTGATTAACTGATTGATGGATTGACAGATGCTGCTGCGACTTATTATGTCTATAATTGACAACAAATAACAATAATTAAAAAAAAAAACACTCACACCACAAATAACAATCGTTAACTATTATTACACATTATAAAATATTAGAAATATATTAAGTATATATAATATTTGATAGATACATAGAAATTATATTTCGTAGCGCGTTATTTTTCTTTCGTATTTGCACAAGGCACAAGAACAAGTTTTGGAATGAGCTATGAATATTTTACTAAATCATTGAACAAGTCAGTCACAGCGCGTAACAACAACAGCAGCAGCAGCCAGCAGGCAGCAGCAACAACAATAAACGACACCACGACATACACTAACAACGATCCAGAAGACAAAACACACAACGATCGACAGATGCGAGAGAGAGAAACGACAACGACAACGACGACGACGACGTTGACCGCGACTGCGACAGCAACAGCGAAGACGACAACGAGACGGCGTCAGCTATGTAGCTTGTTTTTGTTATTGGCGCAACGCAGCAGGGCATAACTGTCTTTTTTCCTGTCTTTTTATATATATGTTTTTTTTTTTTTCTTTTTTTCCTTAGCCCCTTTAGCTAGCCACAATGCGCGAATTAAGCGCACACAAACACATACACACGCACACACTGACACTAGCTGAGTGGCTTAGAGAAACGTAAACACGTTACGAAGCGTTGATGTCGCTGATATGTGATGGATACGTGCGGGGGCGGAGCTGAAGGAGGAGAAGATAAAGGCGCAACGCGAGAGCGCGAGCCCGATGGCGTTCATTAACTGAATGATGGACTACCGCAACGCGATGCGAGCAAACAAACAACAATAATGATCAATATACACACGTACATATGTATCACATATATTTATGTAGAGATCAAAAAGGTATTTGAATGGAATGCTCTGAACAGCGTTTGTTACTTTGGCGTGTGCGCTCCTCCTTCTCTCTCTTTAACCTAAGCCACGCTATCGATAACGATCAATTCTAAAGTCGGTCTATCGACGAACCGCTAATTAATTTAAATTAAAGTTTTTAGCTTCAAATTAAAAATAAAGGCTGGAATAATAATGATTGATTACTCTGTTTATATAACATGCAATAATTGTAGAAAATTTAAAGTAGGCTCTGAATTTATTTATTCGATGTTTATTACACATATCGGTATCGTTGTTTCACATTCACTATTTAAGCCGTTCTTTTAATGACTTCAAATTACAACAAAATAAAAAATCGACAAAAGATAATAAGATTCATCAAATAATCTATATAAATTACGTAGTTGTGGAATGTTGAATAGAATATATTACCGATATATACATATGTCAGCTGTTGCAGTGAAAAACACGATACGCGTCCGTCTCTAGCCCAGGAATTAGAATATTCTAAACATCTGGCAACGCTCAAGAAAACGAAATTAATAACAAGAATACAGACCAATTGTACACAATATTTATTTTTAAATTTAATATAGATTATACAAATGATAGTGTTTAGGAATTGTGCAGTGCTGCTGATAATTGCTTCAATATGCAGTTTTATATACGGAATATTCAAACTGCATGTCGAGGTGGAGCCAAATGCCTGTCGAATGACTTATATGTTTGGCGAGCCAATGTTTGCGGTAAGCAAGAAAAACATCGAATTTTTAGCAAATGGTAAATAATACTAGGTGCATTTCATTGCAGCGTGTAAAATTTAATGCAAATAAACAGTATCCGAACTATGGACTCTACTACTACTACGAAGGTGTACGGCATGATCCACTCAAGTCTCGCATGACCGGCGCACCGGTAATCTTTGTGCCGGGCAATGGAGGCTCCTATAAACAGGTGCGTTCACTGGCATCGGTGGCCTTGCGCAAGGCACGGGAGCAGTATGAAAAGGGTATACATCTGGACTACTATACAATCGATTTCGATGAAGAATTATCTGCAGTATATGGTGGTTATATGTATCATCAGCAGTCGTTTTTAAAACATTGCATACGCACAATATTAACGCTTTATCGGCAGCCCAGTCCAATTGTCTTAATTGGACACTCGATGGGCGGCAAGCTGGCACAATCGGTGCTAACTGATGCTGAGATTAGTCAACATATAAATGCAATAATCAGCATATCGACGCCATTAGATCAGCCGGTTCTAAATTTGGATGCACATCTCGGTCAATTCTATTTGGATACACACATACAGTTGAGTCGCACACGTACCGCTTCCAAACCCACAAACAGCACAAATGTTTGCCAAAGTCTGCATCAAAAGCAGCTCAGCGAGGAGCGAATGGCCAGTCAAGAACTATCTCCCAAATTGGACAACGTGCTGCTCATTTCAACGGGCGGTGGAAATCGTGATCTTTTAGTCAACGCTGGACTCACCAGTTCGCAGTTTAATGACCTACACGCTATGGTAAAAGAAACAAAGGGAAGCTTCATTTGGTATCGGTATGTCTAATTTTGTAATCTTCCATTAGACGTCGGCCATACCGCGTGTGAGTCTTAGCTGTGATCACCTGTCTGCCGTGTGGTGCCTGCAGTTCATGCAGGTTATCAATCGGTTCCTCTTCAGCATTGCACAGCGTCGCAGCGACGCCACCGTCATCTTCAACAGCAACAAGCAACGGAATATGCAATCTGCTCTCGCACATTTTGTGGTAAGCAATAGAATCAAGTTTGGTCAGAACTTGGTTTGAAACCTATAATAATGTTGTACTTACAGCGTCACAGACCACGTCAGCAGGGCGTGGTGAGCATACAATCAACAAGCAATTGGCATGAGGAGCGTCGTCTGGTCATAAACAAATTCTTTGCCAATGGCGTAAAATCACATTACTACGAATTGATAGGCATACGGCGTCAGGAGCGTTACAAGGTAAGCTTACACCTCGCCATATATGTAGTTCCCTTTCTTTCTTTACTAACTTTTATAATCTTTCACAGAAACTGGCCATCGAGGCGCTGCAAGTGGAGGGCGATGACAATTGGCTATTTGGCTGTGAGGCATACAAATTTAATGAAACCGAAGCATTCGTTTGGTAAATTTCTTTACCATTTGCTTTAAAATATTCAAAAAACTATTGTTAACCCTTTTCTAGCGACAAAGCGACTCCCTTGTCCCACCTTGTGCAGCGTTTACCCAACGCCGACATTGCACCACGTAGCGTGGCGGTGTTGGACTTGCACAATTTACGCAAAACATATCAACAGTGGACACATCTTTTGGTGCGCCTTCCACCTGGCACTCAGCGCACTGGCTACAATCTGGACATCTATGATCCCAAGGAGCGTATTGTGGACATACGCATACCACGCTGGTATGCCTATGGACGTCGCGTGGCTATCAATGAGACGCTGCAGGGTACACTGCATTACAAGCTACGAATTGCCGAGCTAGTGGAACCCTATCAGGGTCTACGTGTATATGTCGAACCAATGCAGTGCCTGCAGTCAAACTATCGCATCACAGCCAGATTGTGTGTGCCATGGGCAGCTGGCTTCGAGCGCTATCAAATTTTAACGTAGGTTCTGCTACAAGTCTTTTAAATTCAGTAGTTTATGTTAATATCTGCCTATAGCTCGCCAGATCAGAAGCCTGGATTGTATATCAATGTGCCCACCTTGATGCCAAAGCAATATAATACTTCCTTGAATCCAGTAACATTGGATTTATACTTGGATCCCATCTGTCGCTATCGTATCAGGTAAGTCTCCCTCTCGTTCTAACAATCTATCTGTTGTCTCTTTCACAATTGCCATCCCGCTCTTAGCTATGAATACTCATATGCCGATGCCTTATCACGCATTGTGCTGCAGTTTTACGGCTGGTTTCCGGCACATTTGGTTTGTGTTTTACTGATTGTGCTTCGCAATCAATTGGACAAATTTCAAGAGCGTGGCAGCTTCAAGAGCCTAAAGCCCTATATCGGGTATCTACAATATACTTCGCTCTATTTGGTAACAGGTAAGACTCGTAACTACAGTTTCTTATACTTCATAATTTAAATTGTTTCTTCATTTTGCAGGCTGTCGTTTGCTCAAGAAGCTCATATTGAACTTAAAGTTCTTGCCGGAACCGGAGCCACTGGATTACAGCATTAATGTATCGATTGTCATACATTGTACAGCCATTGGTCTGTCCATTTTGGCCGCTTTGGGTATCTGGCTAGCACTGGCATTCTATGGCAATGTATTTTATCGTTTGGCATTGCGATTGACTCGCCTATCGTCAGTCAGTTCCAATATTTTACTATCCATTATGACACATCTGCCCATTACGTATGGTGTACTGACAATTGGTGTGGCACTCGGTGCTAGCAGTGGTCTTGGCCTGCTTTTGGCATTCATCTTTTACTTTTTGATGCTGTCGAATGCATATAAGGACTATCTCGAAGATTATCTGTGGCAGAAGGCGGCCAATTTGGTGAACATGGCCAGCGGTTCGACCAAACAGACAATCGAAAGGGAACCAACTGTTGAGAATGGAAACACGATTGAAAATGATCACGAAACGGGTGGTAATAATGAAGTAGATAATGACACTGATGCCGAAGCAGATCATCATACGAAGACAGTCAGAAAGCAGTCAGCTAAGGAAGATGATTCATGTGTGGGATTACAGAACTTTCCCTTCCACATCACGTTGCTGTTGATGCTACTCATTCTCTTGCTACTCAATGGTCCCACCACATTGGCCTGGTTGCGCAGTCGCCGGTAAGTTAAAATTTAAACTATTTATATAATGTTTATTATTATTTGTACTTCTTACTTTGCAGTCATGGCATCAATCTTCCCGATCCATCCCTATTTAGCAGTATTACCGTATTGACATCGCTCAGTTTATTGCTTCAACTAGGTGCACCGCAAAAGTTGTAAGTGCCTCTCCTAAGAAAATATTCTTTACATATCCAAGATGAGACATTGAATTAAATTTTCTTAAAATCATGTCAATTTACAATATTTCTTTCTTATTAATTTATTGTAACTTTTTGCAGACGAGGCTATTTTATGTTGTCGCTGGTCCTATACGTCTGTGCCGGCTGTGTGCTCCTCTACGCTCAGGCGGCAGTGTATCGTCTGAATTATGTGATCGCGGTGGCATTCGCACTGCTTGCTGGCCAACAGGCACTTGGCTGTTTGCTGGAGAAGTTCTTGCCCAAATTCGTAGACTAGTCATTACATTGTTTATAAAGTTCCACCATGATCTGCTATTATTATTTTGTTTTGTTTGGTTTGTTTTTATCCAACCGTTGTTTGTATTTAATTTTATCTAATTTAATTGAAGTTAGTTTAGTTTATAGTTTACTTACAAGACAATGCCAAATATGTGTGGCGTCTATAACTAGATGTCTGATATAATAAGCGTATGGAGCGACAAATGACATGACATGTTTTTATTGCACACCGTGCGGGAAGTCCATATCAATAATCTGAACTACAAATTTATCCAAATGGGCGTCGCTGTTTATGCCGTCGCGTCGTCTGCAGATCGATTGCTCAATCGTTGATTGCATTAATTACCAACCAAACGGACAGCGGACAACGGACAACGGACTGATGTGCTACAGGCCTAAAACATGTCAACAGGCCCATTTATATGAAATGTGTGAAAATATCCATAAATATAATAAAAACTTATATGTACATTAATCGTAAACTACACTAGACTGCAAACCAATTTGGATTCAATATGTTTTAAATCCAATACTTGATGCCATTTATTATACCAAAACAAATATATATTTGTAATCCAACTTGTTTTTAATTAATCAAATATAAATGTTTTTATTTTGAACGTATTTATGTGTTGCTTATTTAAAGCTCGTAGTTCAGTGTAGTTGGTATGCTGTAAATTTCAAGTGTAAATCTCGAAATGTCCCACCTCTATGTATGGACTGAGACATCAAAGCATCGTCCTCAGCGCACTGACAGCTCCATGGGGCTATTAAGGGGCTGAACCAGTTGCATTTTAACTGGGCCTATAAACTGGTACCTGTACTGTCAATTGCGGACAGTGTAGCCCGTGCTGAGGAACCACTCCCTGTCCATGCCCATGTACACGTCCAAGTCCCCAGGCACTGATTCATTGCATCGACTGCAAATCGCTTTGATAGCGTGTAAAAATAATTACCTGCAGCGGTTTTTTTGCATTTTATACCCTTGCCTTCATTTGGGGAGAGTCCACATTTGGGAGCTGAATCTTGAGCTATGTTTAGTTTTGAGTAAATGTATCTAATGAATGTGCTACCTGATCATAGTACTCAATGAAAAGTGTGTATACTTTATTTTCTCTTTATGTTCCCTTTCAAAAATTTAAAGGGTATAAAATCTTGTCATAACACTTTTTTAAGATGTCCACTTACTCATTTGGCAAATGTTTAGTTTTAGTTTTTTTTATCATTTTTATCGTCTTGAGTAATTTTTCGCTTGTTTCCATAAATGTTTTCGGGGCGTAGTTGGTATTTCTCCATGCAAACTGGGTGATATACATGGGCTCCCTCTGGAGTTGATTGATCGATTGAGACATATTTGGAGATGACGTGGAAGTCACCTCATGATTAATTTATACAAATTTTGATCGTGATTGTTGAATTGAAACATAAAATTGATTTTTCTGTGAAGCAAATAAGAGGCAGCCTGTAAAACGCTTACGAATTTAACATAAACACGAGTATTTTATTATATTATTTTATAGCCAAGTTATGGAATTTAAAAATTTATAGAAAGTTATCAAGAAGTTTACTTACTGAGCAGATCTGCAGAGCTGCTGGGAATTTAATAAATACCGCAGGCTGTGAAACGTTTACGAAAATAACGTCAAATAAAAAATGATTGAATGACAAAGTGAGTACAAAAGTTGCAATGCAGAAACGCTGGGTTAGGAAAGGAAACAAAGGTGTGAAAGAGTGTTAGCTTTACAAGAGTGCAGCCAGTGAAAAGTTTAAGAAAATGACAGAACATAAAATGCAATAAAATACTTACACAATATACTTTCCTGCGAGTAAGTGAGCAGATCATTCATAGGGACAGAGAGAAATAAACAGGCTGCTTAGCACGTATGCAGCCCGTGAAACATTTAAGAAACAAGAAATCATTAAAAACAACTAATCGATTTAATGAAAGAATGTAAGAGACAGAAAGAAAAATAGCGAGTTGTCAGTTTTAAAATTTAGCAGCCTGTAAAACGTTGACGAAAAGAGTTCACCAGTAGAAAAGTAACGATCTGTAGAAGGTCCCAAACCATGAGAAGGTTCCCTTAAAAAGAAGTGACAAAAATTAAGAAAGAAAAGGAGGTCATGAGAGAGAGAAAGAGTCAGCTTGCAGCTAGTAAAACGTTTACGAAAATGTATCACAAGAAAACGAAATAACTTGTGATTTGGTAAGTGAAAGAATAAGGCATGATGATCCACAGAGCGAGGTGAATCACTTAATTATGCAGCTTGCAGCCAGTAAAACGTTTACGAAAATGTTTCACAAGACAAACAAATAACATAAACAATATTAAGAGTGACAATATTGAATGTTAGTGAAAGAAGAAAACATGAAGATGTATAGAGCGATGTGAGTAACTTAATTAAGCAGATTGCAGCCCGTGAAACGTTTACGAAAAACCAAATAACTTGTGATTGGGTAAGTGAAAGAAGAAGCCACGAAGATGTACAGAGCGAGGCGAGTCACTTAATTATGCAGCTTGCAGCCCGTAAAACGTTTACGAAAATGTATCACAAGAAAACCAAATAACTTGTGATTGGGTAAGTGAAAAAAGAAGCCACGAAGATGTACAGAGCGAGGCGAGTCACTTAATTATGCAGCCTGTGAAAAGTTTACGAACAGCACCGCATAGAATAAAAGCTTACTATTCATTTTTAGTATTATGTATTGTATATTTTATTAGCAACAAAAAAAAAATTGTATTACATAATCAGTGTTAACATTTAGCTATTTACAAGTTATGTATAGTCGATGTCAGTAGAGAGAAGTACAGACAAAAGGAAGAGTATACAGTAAGAGTATACAGTAAGAGTATATGGTAAGAGTATATTTGTAATTATATTTCATTTGAGTCCAATGGTATGTCTACTGCCAAGTGCTGGGCACCAGCTGCACAGGATTGGCCAGGAAACTGGGAGCTGGCAAGGCGTCAATGCTGTGCAAGGGTAAATACAAATTAAAGACTATCAGGAGATGGATCGACTGATGAGCGATACTTACGCCATGGGCTGAGCAGTGTCCGAGAGAATGGTGCGATAGAAGCGTGGACGAGGTGCCACATAGTTGGCGGAGGCATAGCTCCTGGGATTGGCAATGGGGAAACGTATGTTGCCACTGCTGCGGAATGACTGGCGTCCACCGAATGACTTTGAGATGCGACTGATGTCGGCAGCAGGTGCGGCTGCCGCTCCAGCTCCGGCACCGCCAGCTGCTGCTCCACCGGCAGCACCTACGCCTGCACCTGCACCAGCGCCCGCTGCCACACCCGGAAGTCCAAAACCAAAGTTACCCAAACCAGCGCCGGCTATGGGTACTGGCGCCGTGTACATGGCGGACAGCTGGATGGGCACAAAGGCTGGCAGTGAGACGGTCAGCGGCACACCAGCTGGTGGTCCAGCTGGCGCTTCAGGAGCAGGTGCAGGAGCTGGTGCCGGTGCGGGCTCCGGTTCGGGCTCTGGCTCCGGCTCTGGTTCGGGCTCCGGCTCTGGCTCCGGTTCAGGCTCCGGTTCGGGTGCTGGCGCCGGAGCTGGTGCCGGTGTGGGCTTTGGCTTCGCCTCGGCAGCCTTCCAGGCAGCGAGTAGGGCCAACACCTCATCCTTGGTAATGTGATTTGGACGCGATGGCAGCTCAAAACTGGGTGGACCCAAATTCCAGCCACTGTTCCAGCCACTGGGCGATGGGGAGCCAAAGAGCGAACGTTGTGCGCGTCCAGGATAAAAGTATTGTGCACTGGCCAGGCCCAAGCTGGCGGTCAGTAGAATGCCAAAGAGTGTCAAGGATTGCATGTTGTTGCACGTTGGTTGCTAGTTGCGAGTCTGCGCGTCATCAAACCGATCAGGTCTCTCTTATATATATGCCAGCGAAACCGTCCGGGACGCGAATTGGGTTAGACGTCGTCTGGCCGGAAGTCAGACGGGATCAGACGCGGCTGGTTGGGATGCGGCGGTAGGGGGCCAGAGGGGGCAATAGCTTAGCCTGGCATTGGCATTTGGTCAACTGGTTCACCACTTGCTTTGTGGCATGATTAGGAAGCCATGCAGGCGTACCTCCATTCCCGCACTGCTCCTCCACCTCTTCCCCTCTCCTCCATTCCTGCATGCTTCCATTTAAGGCCGCATTGCATCACAATGAAGTCAAGCAAACTGGTTCAGCTTCCAAAACACTTTGACTCTTTCATGTCTTTACTTGTTCGGTCTTGTCTGGTCGTGTCCAATCCTGTCTCATGTTGTGTAGTGTAGTGCAGTGTAGCTTAGTTTTAGTTTAGTTTAGTTTAGTTGTACCACATTGATTAAGTGCTGCGCTCTTTAGTTTAGTTTTCACATTTATTTTCTTTCTTCTTTTCACTTTTCACAATTTCACTTGTGACTGAGCTTTGCTGGGTTTTGTGGGGCAGTCAGTGCTGTCGGGCTAGCTTGTTTATAGCTATGTGTCTTTAAACTGTTGCTAATTTGTTATAAGCCTAAAATTAGCTTTATGTGGCTGACTTTAGCTGGTATATAACTGCTGTAATTTTAGCCTTTTTTAGCTGGTTTTAGCTTTTTTGCATGAAACAGTTAATAAAATGCTTTGAACTTGAAATCTAAGTAACTCTCGAGCTTAGAGTGTCAGACAGGACTATACATCTAGCCAATTTATAGAAAGATTTAATCATTTTTACACTTTATACGCTTAAAACTTTTAGTAAAAATTAATAAGCTACTTTTTTAGCTCTTTGTAGACCCCTTTAGTTGAAATCAGTTTAGTAATTAAAGCAAATTCAGCTGCTTTATAGCCAGAACTAGCTTTTTTTGTAACACTAGAAGTTTTAAGAGTGTGTACAGCCATCAATAAATACAAAAATAATGCAGTAGTAAAGTCGTTTTAAATAATTTATTTATTTATTTGAGTAATTTTTCAAATTTTGTTAGCTATTTCCAGACATTTTTGAAGCCAGCGGCTTTGACCTTTGCCATGTGCGCATCCCTGTTGACAGTCCCAAATTTCCTGTTCGTCCTCGTGGAACTGAATGAGCACCAACTCAAAGGTAATAATGCTGCCAACGATCTGTCAAACATCCAGAAAAACAATATATTAAATCAAATAAAAATAAACAATAAATAAAAACTGCTTTTTTATAATTGTTTGTCTAACTGAAATGCGACTTGTTCAATGCCAACAAGAAAGAAAAGTACAGTCGAGCGCGCCCGACCGTATAATACTCTCTGCATTTGTCCCGATTAAATTATTAAAATCGGTATCGAGATATTACAATGTGAATTACTTGCATTAAAACACGTTGAAACAAAAACAATCTAAGCATAATCAAACACACATCTGTTTGTTTGTATTCGAATACACATACGTTTGGTAATATGTATATGATGCAAATATGTATGTATGTGTGTATTCGGCGCAGCCAGCGACCGTAGGCAGCGCTGCCGACACACAGGCAGCGAAAACGTTCGAACATGTGCTTGTGTGTTTCTATCTCGCTTGCACCTATGGGTTGATATTGCGTTCAATTATCAATATTGTAACGCTTCTAGTTTTCTTGTTTATAGTCCGATTTTAATGCGCCTTTCAGTATAGTTTAATATAGTTAGTCTCCACACGTATTATATTAATTACAATACTGTACGATACGAACAAGTTCGCAAAACCCGGCATTGAAGGTTCCAGCCTTTTTTATCAAATGTGGGAAAAGTGGGCGTGGCAGTCCAAAATTTTAAATGGCAATGCAACTATGCCGTCGCTACGAACCTCCCGTTCCAGAATTGGTGATCCTAGGTGCCATAGTTACTGAGATATTTGCCGAAAACACCAATTTTTTCCGAGGTGTGTCCAGTTTTTTGCTTATTGTGGGCGAATGGGGCGTGGCATCGAAAAAAAAAAGATTCTTGTATTGACTGACTAAATATCTGATCGTTTGACACCAAGCTCGAACTTGTAGCTCTTACCATCTCTGAAATCTGTTTGTTCATACGGACAGACAGACGGACAGACAGACAGACGGACAGACAGACAGACGGACAGACGGACAGACGGACATGGCTATATCGACTCGGCTTGTGATGCTGATCAAGAATATATATACTTTATGGGGTCTGCCACGCCTCCTTCTGCCTGTTACATACTTTTGCACAAACCCAATATACTCTTGCAGAGAGTATAAAAATCAATCAGCAGATAAGAAATAGGTAAACATAAATCATAAGCATTCACGCACTCACACTGACCGTCAGAAATAACTTCCTGGTTACGTTGAACAATTTGAAGCCACTCAGTGCAACAATTTCCGTTGACAGTTCGTCAAACAGACGCGACACTTCGTCATTGTAGCTACTGTTTGGCACGAGCCGCAGCAGCTGCAATGGAACACGCGACCGATCGTTTACAGAGGAGACCAGCAGCAGAACGGCTGTGGCACGACTGATAAGGAATGATAACGAGAAGTAAAAGTAAACGGCGTGGACTGTGGATGCCATTGTGCTGAAAGATACAAAGATACACAGCAACTAAGATAGAAAGATACAATGAAAGATAGATACTTAGATGGATAGATTGTTAAGGATGAAGTAAATGGCGTGAATTGTGGATGCTATGTGTTGAAAGATACAATGATACAAAGATACACAGATACAAAAACACATAGATACAAAGATTAATATATATACAAAGATACATAGATATGTACAATGAAAGATAGTTATATAGATACAAAAATACATAGATTGATACAGATACAGCTGCAGATACAGATACAGATACAAAGAAAGATACATATACAGATAAAGATACAATTACAGATACAGATAGAGATACAGATACAGATTCAGATACAGATACAGATGCAGATACAGATACAGACACAGATACAGTACAGATACACAAAAACACAGATTGTTATAGATAAAGATACACATACAGGTAAAGATACAGATACATCTAAAGCTACAGCTACAGATACAGATACAGATGCAGATACAGTACAAATACAGATACAAAACCACAGATTGTTATAGATATTGATATACATACAGATTCAGATAAAGATACAGTTACAGATACAGATACATAAACAAATATATACAGATACTAATATATTTAGATACAACTAAAAATACATAGATGAACAGATACAAAAACACAGATTGTTATAGATAAAGATACACATACAGGTAAAGATACAGATACATCTAAAGCTGCAGCTACAGATACAGATACCGATACAGATACAAACACAGATACAGATATTCAAAGATATATAGATACAACGAAAGAAAGATATACAAATACAACAACCACATATTGTTATAGATATAGATACACATACACATACAGATACAGATACAAAGAGAAAGATACTTTCACCCACTTAATGCTCTTGAGCAGCTGCAGGCAGATAAAATACAAATTGCTGGCAAAAGATACAAGGACAAGTCCCGAGATTACGTCATCCACATTGATGATCAGTTCCACAATTGATCGATAACGCGTGCGCGTGAGTGTCCAAAATTCCACGGGCATTGGCTGTAAATGAGAGTGTGGAATTTGCGGATTGTGTGGAATGTGTATCTTTTGTGGATTGAGTTGTGTATTGTGTATTGTGGATTGTGGATTGTGGATTGTGGATTGCGTGGAATGTGTTGTGTGGATCGTGTCACTCACTTCATGCACCACAAGACGCAAGTGGCTCGAAAACCTTTCAAATAGATGCGCAAGACCAATACCGATAAGCATCAGGAAGATGTCTATATAGTTCCAGCCAAAGGTAAGAAACACGTTCAGTATCTTGGCCAACCAACCGAGCCAATTGGAGTACGGAAAGATGAAGAAAAGCTGAGCACCAGACTCAAACAAATACGATTCGATGGGATCCTCTCGCACTGGACACCACACATCGTAGACAGCGGAGATAATGCTCAATAGGTGCTCCACTGCAAGAGGTACAAAAGGATTTCATTTGAGAAGACTTCGAGCAGAGAAACACAAAGAGAGTGACTCAACTGAGGGAGAAGCAGAAGAGCGCAAGTGACAAATGGTGCACACGTCGCGATAAATTCTCTCGATCTCTTTGGCACTTGTAGTGTGAAAGGGGATGGCGAGGGGGATTCGCATGGGGATGGAAAATGGACAACTCATCCTCCACTTGCCTCCACTGCCGCATCAAGCCTGGCCACTTTGTTGCCAACTGCAGAAAGCAGCAGAAACCGAGCAGATTCTCCAGGTGAAATACAATTGGTTCTAAAAGTGAAAGGCATTTTAAAGTCGAATTTTAAATTAATTTAAGAATTATGAATTTTAAAAACGCTTTGATTAAATAGGAAAAAGGAAGGAAAAGGAACGAAAAAGGAAGGAAAAAGGAAGGAAAAAATAAATACACTTTTATAACAATTTAGAATTAACAAAAACAATAAAACATAAAGAGAGTAATAATTTTTCAAACTCAAGTATAAGTTTAAAATTTGTTTAACAAACTACAATAAATAAAAATTTTTACTTATTTTGGAAATTTGTATCTAAAAATCACCAAGCTTAAGTCAAATATGTTTATCTGTAAATGCATCTGCATCTGATTCTATATATACATATATGTATATATAACAATCTATGTATTTTTGTATCTATATAACTATCTTTCATTGTACTTATCTATGTATCTTTGTATATATTTATCTTTATATCTATGTGTTTTTGTATATGATATATATCTACGTATATATTGTAGTCTGTATAAGCGTACATCACAAACTGACGTGTTTATTCTCTCTCTGATAGATTCCTTCATCATCGGAACTATTTGATCATTCTTGTACTATATATCGATGCTTGCAAACTCAATGCTTAACAATAATTAATTGTATTTTAAATTAATAAACCAATTAATTAGTTAGTTATTATGACTATGAGTACCTAATAGTATATTACCACCATATAAAGATTTTATTGTATCTTTGTACATATATGTACATCTTTGTATCTATATATCTTCGCATCTATTGTATCTTTTAGCATATAATTTCGCTAATTTATTTGTTGTTCAATCAGTTCACAACATAAAACCCCCACAACTTTTGACGTATTTAGTCGATCTGCTTCAGCTTTGATAGCAAATATAATAAAACTCAAATTTATTAATTAAAATTTGAAGTCCAAAAAAGCCATAAAATAAGATACTCAATTATAGGCTAGCATAAAAAATAAAATCTAAAAAATATAAAATAAATATATGCATAATTAATTAAAGCAAATTGTTATATTTCAGTTTATTAACTGTAAGCAAAAGCGAATTGTAAGCAACCTCTTAATGCCCACTTAATGGGTATTAACGGGTGTTTAGTTTGACTGCAACTTCAACGTCAACTCACCCACATTCGTGGCATCGAGCATTCCATGAGCAGCCAAATTGATGGTGAAGACACCATTGATGGCAATGGAGGTGATACAGACTAGGGAGTACCAGGTACGCCAATTGCGCCAATTAAAGCCTAATCCTTGCGGTCTTTCATCACAAATGCCAGAAACGGGCATCAGGCTAAAGCATTGGGCTACTACCAGCACTTCAAAGCGACCAAAATGAGCCACATAAATAAACAAAAAACATAAAAAAAAATGGTTTATTAGTTTATGGTAAAATTGCTAAAAGCAAATTGGCAATTTGGCAATCATTGTGACCAAAAATAGTTGCTCACCTGGCGCAATCGCCTGATGAAAGCTGCCGTTTTGCAAAAACCGTTGACGTCTCTGCCCGTGTCCCGTTGCTGCACAGTGGCGAGTCATATAGGGACTGATGTGAGTGTTGGGAAGGGGGCACAGTGGGGCAAGTCACTAAATTAGTGGGTACAAATGAGTTGGGAGTACTTGTATTTTTCAGTAATTCAGTGAAATGCCCCACTGTGCGCAGGGGGTGACAGTGGGGTGTGTGTGCAGAAGAGGTTTGTGTTGGGAAGGGGGCACAGTGGGACAAATCACTAATAAGTGGCTACAAATGAGTTGGGAGTACTTGTATTTTTCAGTAATTCAGTGAAATGCCCCACTGTGCGCAGGGGGTGACAGTGGGGTGTGTGTGCAGAAGAGGGGTGTGTTGGGAAGGGGGCACAGTGGGACAAATCACTAAATTAGTGGCTACAAAACAGCTTGGAGTACTTTTATTTTTCAGTAATTCAGTGAAATGTCCCACTGTGCGCAGGGGGTGACAGTGGGGTGCGTGTGGAGAAGAGGGGTGTGTTGGTAAGGGGGCACAGTGGGACAAATCACTAAATTAGTGGCTACAAAACAGTTTGGAGTACTTTTATTTTTCAGTAATTCCGTGAAATGCCCCACTGTGCGCAGGGGGTGACAGTGGGGTGTGTGTGCAGAAGAGGGGTGTGTTGGGAAGGGGGCACAGTGGGGCAAATCACTAAATTAGTGGCTACAAATGAGCTTGGAGTACTTGTATTCCTCAGTAATTCAGTGAAATGTCCCACTGTGCACAGGGGGTGAGTGAGGGGTGAGTGGGCAGCTGCAGAGGGGTGTGTGTGCACTCACCTCGATGCGGCAGTTGTTTTAACCACACCTGACCAAGTTGCTTCAGTTGTTTCTTGAGCTGCTTCAGCTTGTGCTGACCACGCTGTGGATGGCGTTGCATTCGCAACATGACTGCAGGCAGATAACGGTACTTTGCACCGACTATGACTCCTGTGGCTGCCCTCGACACTCTCCTAATGAGCATTTAATTGTGCTAAATAATTTGATTTAATTTAAAAGTTAATGGTAATTTAGCTATCACTTTCAGCGGCTAAAGTGGCTAGATTAGTAGCTAGATTGTAAGCTTTTCTAAACAACACAAGTAAGAAAGGTTGGTGGCCAGTGATTCGACTGTAAAAGCCCTCGTACTCATTTGAATATTTTACCATACAAATGCACAAGCTATAGGCTAAAGGCCAGTGATTCGACTGTAAAAGTCCTCGTACTCATTTGAATCTTTTACCATACAAATGCGCAAGCTTCAAGCGATTTGTGCAGCTATGGGCTAAAGTGGTTCGATCTTGACTAAATCTGGTGAGGGTAGTACCAATGGTACCGAACATATAATATGTGTATTTGATCAACTTAGCTCTAGTACTTTCCAAGTTATGGGGTTATGGAAAAGGGGGTTTGTCTACATCTTCTGAGCTCTGAGATGAAAGTGTTCTTACAGAAGGACAGGTGGTCAGGTGGGCGGGTGGACTGGCAGACAGGTGGACAGTCGGACAGGTGGACAGGCAGGCAGATGGACAGGTGGAAAGGCAGGCAGATGGACCGGCGGACAGGTTCTCCACTGTTGATGCCCTTAAAACATTCCGTATCTAAGCACTCGTTAAACGATTTCAAAAAATCAGACCATCAAAGTAAGCCTCGTGTTTTCTACATCGATTTCCCATTGTGAACAGCTCTCAGTTCTCAGTTCACGAGCTAATCTCATAGTATTAGGTTTGAAAAAATACAAAATACAAAATTTGTTTGAAAATTTACATTCGTCCAAAGAAATAAATACAGAAAGATTTCAAAATGAGTAAGTACTTCGACAAGGAGATAATTGATGAGCTGGAGAAGCGTTTTGACAGCTGGTCCAAGAATCCTCCAAGGGAATACGATACAGCACCCGATGGTGGCATATTCCTTGTATTTGTATCCGATAATCCAAAGGATGTGGTTAAAGACGATGTCTTTGTGGCTACAATGAACGAGGTGTTGGGCAAACCCGAACATTGCCTCGAGACTCACATGAAAGATATGAGGAAGAAATACAAGGACAAGAACTTGAACTCCGAGTTGGGAACTGGCAATGAAGTCGCTGAACTACCAATGGCTAAAACATATAATAATTTCGATTTCTATGAGGCCATGTCCAAAATGCCCGAATTTAAATTCCTATTGCCGGTACATCGAGTTAAGGAATTGGATTCGTTCGGAGGAGTGCCAGACAGCACTGTCAAAAAGATTATACGTCACGTTGTGACTAGACCCCCAATAAGGCCCCCAATCTTTGGACCAAGCTTTGATGAACCGTTAACCGTTATGGCTTGTTACTCTTATCGCATGTCCGCCTGGTTAATCAAAACTATTACCATGAAATTGGAGCCCACAAATCAGCTGACGGAGTCTTAAGCTATCAAAGAGCATATGACACACCCCACTTATACCGCTATATATACTATATAGTGCTGGAATTTGGGATTTCGTGGATTTTAGAGTTTTTTTCCTTGTTTTTTGTCAACTTTTGACATTGTGCCCGATGAGGCCACAAAAATAAATTAATAACTTCCGTGTTGTTTATAATATTTAATGAGCTTTTATTATACGCTGTGCAAAAGTATGTAACAGGCAGAAGGAGGCGTGGCAGACAGAAAGTATATATATTCTTGAACAGCAACACAAGCCGAGTCGATAAAGCCTTGTCCGTCTGTCCGTATGAATAGATTTCAGAGATGGTAAGAACTGGTAGTAGATCAGGTTGTTAGTTAATACAAGAATCATTTTTTATTCGCTGCCACGCCCCATTCGCCCACAATAAACAAAAAACTAGACACACCTCGGAAGAATCAGTGTTTTCGGTAAATATTTTACTAACTACGGCACGTAGGATCAGCAATTTTGGTAGGGAGGTGCCTAGCGATAGCCTAAATGCATTGTCATTTAAAATTTTGGATTGCTATGCCCCCTTTTCCCACAATTAATAAAATCATTTTCAAACTTCAATGCCGTTTTTAAGGCATTCGCTCTTATCTTACAGTATTGTAATTTATAATTCATATGAAGACTAATTATATCAAACTATCCTGACAGTTGCTCAAAAATTGGACTATAAACGTGAAAGCTGGAAACGTAAAAAAATTGATAAATGAACGCAAATCAATGCATGTGTGCAAGCGAGACAGAAACATACAAGCATAAGTTCGAACGTTTTCGCTGCGGTCGTGGGTAATCGACTGTACTTTTTTTTCTCGTTTTAAATACTTTTGTATCTTTGATTAACTCTTATAGCCCCTGAGATGTCGAACAGAGGAACGGACTGACGTCTTGGCTTATGATGCTGATCAGGAATATATATACGCTATGGAGTCGGTAAAAACTGCTGCCTGTACGAGCTATAATTACTTTCTTTGCTTAAGCCTTATTCATAAACGGCTGTATGGACTGATAAGGAAGGCGGTAAGCAAATCAGGTGCCAGTTAATAGACAAGTTAACAACATGACTGCAACCATGAAATTTGCACTAGGAAATCATAGCATGCGGATGCTTGCCAAACAAAAACTAGAAAACAAAAAACTTAAATCGACAATAAACTTCACAACACCCACATCACAGCAACAGCAACAGCAACAAGCACAACGAATCGAATTGGAATAAAAATTAAAATAAAAACTGCTTGAAAGCGGCTTTTGGGATGCCAGCAACTTTTACTCCAGCTGAGCTGGGGGGCAGCGAAAAACAACAAATTGATGGAAAAACTAGTAGCTACAGTCGAGTGGCTCGACGCTGCAAGACCCTGTACTTATTGTTAAAACAATTCAAATTTCACATAATCAACATGAACACAAAATGTTACGTGTTAATTACTGAACTGGCAACGATTGTTCCTATGGCAGCTATACAATATAGTCAAGCGATCCCTATCAAGTTTGGTCCAGATATATCAAATGGTAGAACTGATTCCAAGCGTTGCCCATGTCTTCAGCTTTACATACTAATCACTGACTAGTCATATGAATATACTTCTCAGATCCTAACCAAAATGGGTAAGTTTATATAAAAACATATACTTTAAACATAATGATCAAAATAACTTATCATTTTATCATAACAATTATCTGTTTTCGACCGATTTGGCCTATAGTAGCTGTCTGATCAAAATTGGTTGGGCATAATGTACACAAATTGTGTGAGTTTGACTTAAGGAACTAACTAAAGAATTTACTTGTTTTCAATCCATTAGGAACCCTCTAAAGAATAATCTTATTTTCAACATCTTAGCCCTAGGGGAGCTATTTGATATAGTTAACTGATCGACCTGATTGAGTTACCTCCAAGTGCTTGGTGTTTTATATCAAATTTGGCGACACTAGTTCTTATAGCCTCTGAGCTGCAGTTTGATGCTGATCAAGAATATATATATATATACTTTATAAGGTGGAACTGTCACTTCCAGCCCCTTATACCCCTTGTACTCCTCTTAAGTACAGAGTCTGCAAACGCAATTTGCGCTTAATGCGATTTTGAATTTTAGCTGATCAAGCATTTTGTCATATACACACACTATATACTCGTATATACATATATAATTATTTGCATGTCGAGACATGTAAATCCCGCTGAGAAATTAATTGCAATGCTTTAATCGATATTGGTGTTGTGGAATTATCGAATACTTCGTACACATGGCGACCAAATCGATTGAACAAAGTGGAAAATGACTCGTCAACTCGTCAACTGATCCATAAAGTAAATAAAGTATTAAAATTGTTTATGAGTTTACCGTTAGACATCACAAGTGCGGTGTTTGGCAATATGATTATCAGATTAGCGACATCGACTTGACGCTAAAAAAGTTTGACTTAGCTCTAAGTGCTTCTTAAGTAATCCCGAGTTACTAATTATGTCACAGATAACAAGCTTATGAGCCACTTTGTGTGTGTGTGTGTGTGTGGAAGTGTGTGCGTGATCGTGTCTGCTTAACGGTCTACTTTCAAACCAGATAATTATGTACATGTTTAAGTACTTATTGGTGTATTTAGTCTTAAGTTTAATTCAATTTAACATTATTACCATAATCATTTTTTTATAATTTATATTTAGTCTATTACCGCAGGCAACTAGCGAAGGAATATTTAATTAAAACTAAAATAAAATGGTACATTAATTATATTAACAAATATATATGCTTAGAGCTCTAAATTAAGCTCCAACTATTTTTAAAATATATTAGATAGCTGTAATAAGAAAAAAAGAATTCTATGGGCACCAGGTTATCTAAGGTGTGTCCTAGGGGGTACCCTAGAGGTATCCTAAGTGGTATCCTAGAGGGTATCCCAAAGGGTATACTAAGGTGTATCCTAAGTGGTATCCTAAAGGGTATCTCCCTGGACATGTACTACCCGTGTGAATTTAGTTCAGATAGCATAGCTAATTTTTGATTAATTAATATTTTAGCTATAAATCATTTAATGGCGACATAAAAACCTCAAACCAACTCAATTTGGTGACAAAATTGATCTCTAACTGGTAAGATCGCAGATGTCTCCAGGAGCCTGATTTATTTGCCAGTAGGTAAGTCGCTAAACGGGGCAATAATACATGTCGATGGAGTGGAGTGTTTTATTTTGTTTTATTTTAGCCTGGGAATTCCGGGTTTTCACTTTTCCGATTTGCTAATCTGATCTCGAGCTGTTAAGATGATGTCAGGCATAATTAATGCGTGTGAGGAGCCGATGGATGCGGATACCTGGCATAGCTGAGTTTTAACACAACCTAAGTAAACGGATCACCGGCAACTTGTTTCATCGACTTTAAATTGGTGCGATTAGCAGAAACGTGTTTTAATCAACACATACTAACACACACACACAGAAAGTTTGTTACATTTATGCAAACAAGTCAGGGTTAATTACCCACATTTCCTGTCATTTCAAATATAAAACAATAAAAATAAAGAAATTACATGAAAAAAAGGTTATTAAATATTTCACTTGATATCCAAAATAAAAATCGCTTAACTATTGAAAAGTTGAATAAGTTTGTGCATTTTCCTAGTTGCTCAACTGGCTTGGAATTCGGCAAATTTAAATCGAGTCGTGCTTTTTACTGCACTACTTTTATCTCACTTCGGTGTCAAGACAAGAAACTCGTTTGATCGCAGGATGTGTAGGATAAACTTCAGTTTTATCTTGTCGTATAACAATGTAATGCATTATGTAATAATGCTCAAGTCGTTAACAAGTCTCATGTCAAGTTCTCATAAAACTTTTGTTTCCGTTTCCGTCATGATTCCTGTTATTTATAGCGCACAGCTCAAAAGAATTCTGTAAGCGGCTGTTTGAATTTTGCGCCCTCATAAATGTTATTAATGAAAGTCTGGTCACATTATTACTAATCGATCGCAGTTTAGGGCTAACAGTGTCAATTGAGAACAACAGCAGCTTAACATTAACAGAGAGCTAACATCATTTGTTGTTGCTTCGCCGCTAGATTCGGACGTGTGTGTTCTTTCTTTATGCACTAAAATTTCAAACTTCGCTTTTGTTGACAAAGAGTTGCGTGTGGTGCTAACAACCGTTATTTGTTTTTGTTATTAACGTCAAACGATCAACATTGATCTTCAAACGGATTGAAACGCGTCAGCAAAACCAGCAAACAACAATGCCTGGTCCGAGCTGGTTACCAATTTCGAATAACATTTAAACAATTCTGTTTTTTTTTTTCTTTATGACCGTCTATGTGTCGTTGTAAGCCGTGAATTGAAAATTATTGGCTGTGTGTTATGTGCAGCATATCAAAATGCAATTACAATTTATTAGTGTTTAGCGGCTCAATCTATAAATCCCTAATACTAACTCCACATCTGCAGTTAATAATAATTTAACGATAAACGGGTAAGCAAAATGAAACCAGTTAATAATGTGTAATAGCGAGTCGTCTTTGTGGCTTTATGTTACTGCCTGTATGCGTACTGTGTGCGACTGTGTGCCAGTGTGTGTGTGTGTCTATGTGTGCGTGTGTAATTATGTGCGTTTATGTGTGTGCATATGTGGCTTCAAAATATAATTTGAAACATTGCACGCAGTCACTGTTGTTGTTGTTCGTTTCTGCTGTTATTTCAATGATAAAGAACTAACGGCTGTTTGCCTGCAGTCGAATAACTATTTCCACCCTCTCTTGCTCTCTCTGTTCATCTCCTGCTCATCAGTGATCAGCATCAGCAGCAGCAGCTAATTCAACACACATACGCATGCAGAAATTGTGACACAAACACACACACACGCATACGACTAAGCGACTTTTATCGTACACACACTCACTCCAATATCCAAAACGAATTCACATTCATCTTCCTTCATTTCACTTTGTTTCGTTTTATTTTCGTTTTCTTTTAAAATTATTTTTGCTTATATTCTTTTGTTTTTGTCACTGCTTTGTTCCCTGCTCCTGCTCCTACTGCAGTGAGTTTCATAGCTATTAGCTAACTCTCCCCCACAAATGCATCATCATTTGCTTTTTGTGTTTGTTTTGACCGAACTCTGTCTCTGTCTAACTGTCTGCCGCGGCAGCAGCTGAATGATTCATCGGCCTCCAACACACGGAAACAGCTTTTGTCTTTCGGCAAATTGCAATGGGCCTCGAAGCTCGACTCATTCATAATGTGTAGTAAAGAAGAAGACGAAACAAAAACCCGCTAGTCATACTGTATTAAGTGATTAGCTGTTTGTTTTTTTTTTTTTCATTATTATAATAATATTATAAATTTGCATTATTATAAACACTCTAATCGGCAATTTGCAAACTTAGCTTTTATTTTATTCCCGATTAGTCAGCAAACAACTTACAGTTTTATAGTTTGCACTCAATTTTTAAAGGGCATTAAAAGAAAGTTTGAGCTGCCGGGGAGTGGGCACGCTAGTGACGAAAGCTGTTGAAAATCTGTAAATTTGATAACAGAAATTTGGGTGAGTCCAAATTAAGCTTTCATCACCAGATTGACACATTGTTTGGCATTATCATATCCACAAAGCTGGGCATTTCCAAGTCTAGCTCACTAGCTTAACAATTTCCAAGTAACCTTATCCAAATATGTACAAAGAAATTATAAATAATTGAAATGTTTAAACCACAAAATAAATTATATTTTTCCTTGACTTAAAGCTGTGACTTTTTGTTGCATTGATTGATTGATTGCTCAAGTCCAATTTGAAGTCGAGACCCAATTCAATAAACTTATGTCAGATAAGAAGGCAGCGTGTAAACATCAGATATATCTACATATATAAATAATTGATCACAAGCGAGGGTGGTTTTAAGAGATTTACGTTAAATATTTTAATCGTACAGTAAGGCGAACCGACTGTAAAAGACCCTGTAACCAATGTAAAATATATTTTTAAAGAAATTGTGTTTTTTTCGTATTGAGCTTTGACTTTGACAAAGTCGGAAAAGTATTAAGAAATTTATACTTTATAAGAAGTTAAAATATCAGTACTCAAATAGGGACCCTTGCAAAGCGGGGAGCACCCCAAAAAGACTTTTATATCAAGCATACAAATATAAATATCAATCCTGACCCTCATTCCCAGGGAAAATGCTCTTTTATATGCAGATATACATACATATGTATGTAACACACACACACATACACACACGCATACATATGTACATGTGTATCCATGCATAAATGAGACTGCTTATCTCTAATATCACTTTATGCGCTCCCCCCACCCACCTCCCTGCACCACCTTCCTCTCCTTCTTAATTTCAAGTGTACGTATGTGTGTTTTGGAGAGTTGGGGGCTATAGCACTGGTAGAAGGGCGAGGGACAGAGACAGATAGATTGAAACATGCATATTCAGATTTCAATGCTTGTGACATACTCTCCCCAATTCCAAAAGCAGAAGTAAAGACAGCAAAAGAAGAAGATGAAGAAGAAGAGCACAAACACACACATGCACACATACATATGTACATACAAGCAGAACACACACATGTTGATCATGCATGAAAGCGAACCGCATTTACTTCGAATTTGAATTCAAACAGAGCCTAAAAACTCCCATGGAAAACTACAAACGGCAGGAAAGGGGGAGAGTGTGCGTGTGCGTGTGTGTGTGTGTGTGTGTGTGTGTGTGTGTGTGTGTGTGTGTGTGTGTGTGTGTGTGTGTGTGTGTGTGTGTGTGTGTGTTTCTCTGCTGCGGGGGCTGTTGCAAGAACCCATTTGCTGTTGTTGTTGCTGTTGCTGTTGCTGCTCTTGTTGCAGAGTCACCGGAAACAGCGTTAAATGCGTAACAAGGCGCTTTTCAATTTAACTGATCCAAATACAAATAAAAAGCATTAAATAAATGAAATTGTGTGTATGCAAAACATTTCACCTAACAGTTCTTGTTATCTGCGTGGATAAAACGCAAACGCGAGTGAAACAATGAAACTGTCACATAAAAAAAAAAAATAAAAAAAAAATATACAAGAACCTTTTTCAAGTTAGCTAACGTGGACATTTATATACCCTATAGAAAAGCTTGATTTTCGTATAGGATATAATTGGAAAATTTATACTAAGTTATACATAGTTTGATAGAAATGAGTTTTGTAAAGAAAAATGAATTTTTAAAACAAAAATTTATTTTATAACATGTTGTTAAATTAACAAATATTAACTACATTTCATTAAAAGTTGAAAAATGATTTTATTTTAGTTTTCAATATTTCCAACTGAATTTTGCACTACAGTATAAATAGTTTTAAACAAATTTTGATGAATTTTAATATAAAAGTTTAATGGGCAAACTTAATTTAATATATTTAAAAACTCTATTTTTCTAACCACAATTCAATTTGGTTTCAAAAAGATATTTTCTTTGTGTTATCATTAAGAGATTTAGAGAATACCTTGCACTTAAAAAAAAAGTTATTAATATTATATCTAGAAAAAAAAAATGTGTGAATTATTAAGATATTTTTAAAAGTCATTTAACCGATTTCAGCGACACCCAGAAAATAAAACTATATTTCTCTGCAACTGTAGCACACTTGATGGTGAAATGATAATACCCTCGCTGCTTTACAGGGTATGCATTAAACTGAACTCAACTCGAACGCAACGAAAAACAAACAGAGCTTAATTGAAAAATTTTCATTGCTCCGCGATGATAATTTTTTTTTGTGGTTGCAACATTTCGATATTGAGCATCGCGTCGCAAAGTTCGGTTTCAAGTTCTTCGCTTGTGGTTCACTAAAATGTGTTAGAAAACAATACGATATAGAATTTACTATACTCTGTCTGGCATCAGTGAAGGAATATATATAGTCCATTTGTGTATAAGGTGGGTTGCCACTCGACTCAAGTCGTCTCTGACCTTTTGACTGCTTATCTTGTCACTGATTTTTTGTTTTGTTTTCCGAATTGGTCATCAAAATGTATACGAGAAAATGTACATTTAAATCGGTCACTGATAGCGCCTGGAAGTTTCATGATTCCAACTTTTTTACTTACAACCAAATTTGATAATGATAGCAATTAACAAAACTCAGGCAAAACAAAAACGGAAAAAAAATAAAACAATAAAAAAAAGATGCAAAACAAAATAAAAAAACAACACAATTTCGGTAGATTAAAAGCAATTTATCGAAAGTGACACAAAAGGAACTTCTTAAAGTATAAAAATGTTTAGGTTTAAACTTAAGTGATCTGTGATAACAAGAAAGAGAATTCTTTTTTTTTTTTTAAGTGACAATTTTTAAAATATGTGCAACAGTTTTAAACAAGCAAAGAATGATTTTTATAAGCATACATCTACGCTCAAAAATCATTTCGTAATTAAATATTTAAAAAAGATTTCTAACGAAGTAGTTTTTAAGCCATTTCCTAATTTTATTTAGTTTAGAAAAAGCTGGAAAGATTGCACTTAGCCATTTTTTATGAAAAAACTATTATAAACATTTAAAGCATTATAAAACCTTTGAGAGGAATTCATTTGATTTGATTGAGTCCCAAATTTATTATATTAATAATAATTGTTCAATTAAAATATCATTTCGAAATTGTAATTATTTTGGTTACTCAAATCAGTGGATTTGTGTAGAGAGCTATACAATTTTTTACCATTCGCTTCAAAACTCTGAGCGGGTTAGGGTAACCCGCCTTTGAGGCCACTATTGAGGCGGTTTTAAAAACTTTATTTATCGATCGAACTTTTTGAAATTTGCTATTTTTATTAATACATGTTACATAGTTATATGGCAAATAGCCGTGCAAGAAATTTAGTTAGGATTTTGAGCACATTTTGTATGACACAAATAATTTTTAAAAAAATGAAACTGCAATAAATAATCTATTTTTTTATGGTAGCTGTGAGGATGGCCTCCATAAGGAGATATAGTATTCGGAAAACTCCCAACATTTTATTTATTTGAGTGGGTTATCCCTTTGATTATGGGGTCTTTATATGGTTGGGTTTGCTTTTTATGGTATTGAAAGATTTTTATTTGTTTTAATATATTTATTATTTAGTTTTGTATCTAAGTGCTATAAAGACGACTCCAAACAATACTCTAAACTATTTTTATTCATATTTAATTTAATAATTGTAACAACGATAACTTCCATCTGCCCGTATTAATTTTCGAATCTGTCTGCCCACAGCATGGACACTCCCACACAGTCTATATACCCGCATTCCGCAACGCTTTTCGCTGCCATCAGTGCCTGTGTTTTCGTCACCATCGGTGTATTCGGTAAGCGACTAAAGCGCCCAATATATTTTTCAAAATATCAGCTATAATGTTATTTATCCGTAGGTAATCTGATAACGCTGCTGGCGCTGCTCAAGAGTCCGACGATACGGGAACATGCGACGACAGCTTTTGTCATATCCCTGAGTATATCGGATCTGCTTTTTTGCTCCTTTAGCCTGCCATTGACAGCCGTGCGCTTTTTCCAGGAGGTACGATCCAATAAATATATATATTTTATATATGAATGACTTATATTTGTGCCAATTTTTACCTTGTAGAGCTGGACTTTTGGTAGCACTTTGTGCAAGATCTTTCCCGTCATTTTCTATGGCAATGTGGCCGTTTCATTGCTTAGCATGGTGGGCATTACGCTGAACAGGTATGAACTTTATCAAAAATGGGGTAAATAAATTATTAATTTTCATTCTGTATCTAAATCAGGTATATACTCATTGCCTGTCACAGCAGATACTCACAGATCTATAGACCAAAGTTTATAACGCTACAACTGTTATTCGTTTGGGCCGTATCGTTTCTACTCTTGGTAAGTTAACTTGAAAATCAGTACCCTTATCAATAACTAATCGGTTTTTTATATAGCTACCGCCGATACTGGGCATTTGGGGTGAAATGGGCTTGGATGAGGCGACATTCTCCTGCACCATACTCAAGAAGGAGGGTAAATCGATTAAGAAAACACTTTTCCTCATTGGTTTCCTGCTGCCATGTCTGGTCATTATCATATCCTATTCCTGCATTTATATAACCGTATTGCATCAGAAGAAAAAGATACGTAGTCATGATAATTTTCAAATTGGAGCCACTGGTGGCGCTAAAAATGCCTCAGCATCTGGTTCGTATGTGACCACAACGAGTACCAGGAAAGCCCGTGAGGATAATCGTCTAACGGTAATGATGGTCACAATATTCCTATGTTTCCTCGTCTGCTTTCTGCCACTGATGCTGGCCAATGTGGTCGATGATGAGCGCAAGACATCGTATCCCTGGTTGCATATCATTGCATCCGTCATGGCCTGGGCATCCAGTGTCATCAATCCAATCATTTATGCTGCCAGCAATCGAAATTATCGGTAAGCTCACAAAGTTCACATCGTTATTTTTTACCCTATTCTAACAAATTGTTTACTTTTTTGGTTTTTAGTGTTGCGTATTATAAAATATTCGCATTGCTTAAGTTCTGGGGAGAGCCATTGTCACCGATGCCAAGTAGAAACTATCACCAAAGCAAAAACTCAAAGGAATTATCGGGCGTTATTCGCAGTACGCCATTGTTTCATGCTGTTCAGAAGAATAGTATTAACCAAATGTGCCAAACATATTCAGTATGATGAGTCGAGTCGAATCGAGTCTTTTGTTGTATTCGATTTTGCAATACATCCATTAACTACTTATTAATCTATGTATGTTTTTCTCTTCTTTTTTTTTCCTCCTAATTTATACAAATCTATATATTATATTATATTACATAGTACGAGAGCAAATAAGAAAAAACAAAATACTTATAGACAATATTAATTATATGACGATTAAAAAACAAAAAAGACAAAGAACGATTTACTTACTTTTACTACCTAACTGGTGGGAAAAAAGCCAAGTGGGCTGCACTGATTACATCAAAGCGAGGCCACGATGTGCGGCTGTAACTCTTACCTTTTCTGTTCCATTCTCGCAGCTCCACTTCGAACTACCAACTCCAAATTAAGGTATCCAGCACTTGTGCACTTCTGAACGAGTGACGTAAAAAATAGCCAAATTTGTACTCTACACTACCATCGATTAGAACCAGAATTAATATTGGCTATACTTCTTCCGAGTCAAATTCTAAAAGTAGCCAACTGTTCAGCCCGACAATAAATCTACTAAAACGGCAACACTGCTGCCAAATAGAAGTGGAGACTCTCCACTGCAGAGTAAATGTAGAACAAACAAAACACATTTTATCCGTTCATCAAAACCCATTTACATAACTATATTTAATTGCAACTTGCGAATTTTAAGATCTGTTTGTGTTTTGTGTTCCTTTTTTTACCTGATCCACCGTGTCTATACCAACGCAATAAAAGCATCAATGTGAAAAAACTCATAAAAGGACCTGGAGAGTTTCAATTGGAGAGTAGTTCGACCGTGCGTGTGTATGTGCATGCAAATGTATCTTTGTGTGAGTGCGTTTCTCTCTTTCTCTGCCTAGGTGTGTGTGTACAGGCGAGTTTGTGTGCGTGTACAGGCGTGCATTTGTGTACAGGCGTGTGTGTGTGAGTACGGGCGTGTGTGTATACGAGCGTGTGCCTACTTGTAAGTTTTGGTTGCCATTTTGAAGCAGAATTTTAAAATTGCACATCATCAACATCGAAAGTAACGAGAATATCATCATTGTTTTCAGTGTTATTATCGTCATCCTCATGTTCATCCTCATCATCGGAGTTGATGAATTGCTCCTCGGATTCATCGATAATGTTGAGAATCTTCTGAATTAATTTCTTGTTTTCTTTAGTCTGCTTCTTCTCGCAAATCATTCTCACCCCTAGCAACTTATTGATATACATATCGCATTCCTGTTCAGCCTTTTGCAATACCAATTCCTTGGCTCTCAGTAAATTAGTTTCATCTTCAGTGACACTGACAAACTTCTTAACTTCTTTCGGGATTAAAGTCGATGGATGGGAACGTGGATTACCATCGGCAACAAAGCTGTTTGCACGCATCTGATGTGTGTTCAAAGCGCGTGGTGTAATCAAATTTGGTGGCTTAATACCACCTCCAACACCAGCACTGCCTGGAAGTACACTGGAGCCAAAGCCCATTGGAACGCCATCACGAACGGCATGAGCGTCATATGGCTTGCCCTTGGAGTTGGCATTGAAGAACTTGCGGAACCATTGAAGGAACTCGAAATTATCCTGAAAGCGACCCTTGATTAGACGCTCAATCGGTATTTCCTTCTGTACCTCATTCTTCTGAAAGCTCGCCTGCAAAAGCTTAAAGTTGTGAACAAACTCGTGCTCCTGATTGGCACGAAACTTGATGCGCTTTATGGCCACCGAATTGGGAAACAGCATATCCATGAACTGGCAATAGGCAGCGCCTACATACACACACACGCACGGAAGTAAAATTTCATTACAACAGTTATCTGAGAGAGGAAGTGAGTGAGACCACCAATTTGTACTTACCAGTGCACAGTTCCTCAATCTTTTGAAACTGCGATTGCATCTGAGTGTTAACCCAGGTCAGCATATCGTGGCGCGACCAATTTTGCGATGATACATTTGTCGAGTGCACGTTAACGGCCATTTTAATGAATACTTTTTTGGTAATCAAAATATATTTATATATATTCTTTTAATTCACCTAGTACTTGTGGATTTTACGTGATACGCAAAACAAAAAGATTTTTGTTTTATTCAAATTCAGAAGATTCTGTGAAACTATATTTTACTGAGCTAAGTCTGTACAGATGTGAAACGAATATGTTTATTCCTGTTGAAAAGCACACGCTTACTATGATTTTCATTGCAAAACAAAAAAAAAATGTAATCAAATGCTCTGGTGACAAATCGAGTGCTGCACAAACGATCTAAAACCACTGTGCAATGTGCATGTGTTAGTTAGCGCTTGGTCAGTTATTTTTGTGCAGAAGCAACAACTACGGGAGCAAAGCATTTTCACACTTTCCCACCGGCAAAATCTCTTATCTTCTTTCTTATTGGAAGTTTACACAGGGAATTCGGAGTTTGCTTTGCGACATACACGCCACACTGACACACACACACATGCACATAGAGACACGAATTTAGCACATCATTTATAGACACGTTTTTTCACATTTAAAAAAAATGGTTTTATTTTTTATTCCTTTTGTTTTCATTGAGGAGAATTCTTAACGCACACTAGTTGGTAACAAACAAATACATATTCACACAATCTATGTGAGGTATTGTTGCCGCATTTTGGGAATAATTTATGCCTTGACGGCAAATTTGCGTTGTGGGAAGATGGAACGCTTGCGGATTTCCTTCAGCGTTTTGCGGTTGGCGTCGCGAGACGACAGAGCCTTGCGCATGGAGCGGGTCTTCTTTTTGCGCAGATCCAAAGGCTTGTACTTCTTTACCTTGAACATCTTACGCAGATTCTCCTTCTGCTTCTGGTGCATCACAATGTAGACGCGAGCGATGGCTTTACGCACAACGCGGCTGCAAACAAATCACAACAAAAGTTAGACGACAATTCTACCAAGACACTGGATTGTTGTTACTTACATTTTGGACAGCTTGGATGGTGCTCCGCCGGTGACCTTAGCCACACGCAAGTTGAGCAGCTCATTCTTGAGCTCATCCAATTGCTTGGTGAGCTCGCGCTTGTCCTTGGTCCTCAATTCGGAGCACTTAACCTTCACCTGTGCGTCGGATAGGGGAATAACAAAAAATAAATTACAAGTTAGTTTTTGTTGATCTGAGCGAATGCATATATTAAATACTAGCGTTAACAAAAAACACACAATTTACGTTAAATGATTCACATATTTAGGTATTATTTTATATACGGATGCATTTTATTTTTCAAAATTAAATTTCATTGAAACTCAGCACCAACCATTTTTCTCGCTGGTCACGTCAAAAAAGAAAGAACTAGGGCCGAACAACACTGCTAGGGATGCAACACGAAAACAAACGGTGAATTTGACAGTTGTGGCGCTGTACAGCACTGGTGTTATCCAGCACTGGTTCATGTTATGTTAACTGCTGAGTGGTGCTGTTAACTGAGAAAAACAACAGTGTGGCAACGTCAACAACCCCAACAGCAGCCCCCGCACAAAATAAGCAATACCACAATTTGTTTTAACTTTAAATCCATTCGTAAATGAATTTACTCTAGAAATAAAAGAGCAATAAATAATCAAAGAAGCAAATTCCAATCATGGCTGACAGAGCTATAAAGCTGCTCATAATCGGAGAAAGTGGTGTTGGCAAATCCAGGCAAGTAGCTAGCACACTTCCAATTGCGTACTATATTTTTATACACACACACACACACAATCACATACACATATGTAAACAAATACGTAAATAAAGATTAACATGGTAATTGTTAGTCATTGAAGTATTGCGTATTTCGTTTGAAGTTCCAAAGCTTACAAATTGTTTTATTTCTTTTAGCCTAGTGCGTCGGTTTGTCGAGAACAAATTCGATGAGAACCATGACGTCACAATTGGCATGGACTTTAAAACGTCTGTGATGAATGTGGATGGCATTGATTACAAAGTTGCACTATGGGACACAGCTGGAGCTGAACGGTTTCGCAGTTTAACGCCCAGTTTCTATCGCAAAGCGCTGGGCGCCATTCTCGTCTATGACATTACAGATCGTGACTCGCTAGTCAAACTGGAGGCATGGCTGGCCGAGGTGGACAGCTTCAGTGACAATCCCAACATAGCCATAATTGTTGTGGGCAACAAGATAGACAAGGAACGTGTTGTAGATCGTGATGAGGGACGCAAATTTGCTCGCAAGCATCGTGCTCTCTTCATCGAAACATCGGCGAAATGTGATCAGTTTGTGAGCGATGCCTTCAGAGATATTGTGGAGAAGGTAAGCATATTTATCGTTATTTTACATAGCTTACTAAATGTAACTTTTATTTATTGAATACAGATTGTTAACTCCGAATATTTTGGCAACGGCAGCGCTTCAAACGGCATGACCATAGAAAATACTCAGGACGTCGATTCGGCAGGTTCGACGTGTTACTGTTGATGTGTTCTTGCAATGGCTTTTCAATGATTCATTTTTGTCAAATTTCTAGTGTGTATTTATTTTTTTTTTATTTCAACGTTTCAAATCTCATAATTAGCATAAAAAGTCGTCGTTTCGAAATGACTTTTCTCACATATCCGCTGAACCATCGACATTTGTAATGGCAAACCAAAAACCTTGAAATAGGTTTAATAGAAAAATGTTTAATGTACCTTAATTGTAAATATAATTTAACCCATACAATCAATATTTAATTTATTTATGTTCTTAGAAATAGTGATGGAGTCCCACCATTTACGTTTTATGATTTATTATAAAAATAATACTACTAAAAAGCCTTAATCTGTAAAGTTTTAAAACTTTTTGCGTAGAGATTAAAATCAGCTTGAAAGGTTAGCTCACAACTCAAATTCAAATGCGCGCCATTTCTTTCTGACTCATTTTGTGGAACTAGCGCATAACATATGTTATGCCGAACGGATGCGAACACAGAAGAAAAAAGAAACATAAATACAGTTATACGACTCATAGGTAGAAAATAGATTGGGGGCGGCTAATTTTCTTTGATGCCAAAATGCAAACAAATGCAGCAGCAGCAAAATGTAGCCATTGTTCGCAGCGCGACAGCTGTTCGCATTGGTGTTGCCGCCATTTGCAGAAGACAGCTGTCGCTGACGGATTAGCACAGCGCTGCCATATCTAATGACAGAAACGCGCCAAATAATAAATCTATTTATTTCACATTATTATACTGTGTGTTATCAAATAAAGCATATTAATATTTAGAATGTGATAATGTTAATGTTATTTTGTTGTTGGTTTTTAGTGGACATAACATTTGGCGCCAAAATAAATTTCCCCGCTCTTGCCGAATAAATGATCTGGCAGCACCGTGACTTCCCGCCTTTTTATCGGTAGAAACAATTGGGCGACACAATTAATAAATACGTCGCAGTCGTTGCCGTGCATGCTTTTTAAACAACAACAAAGTGAATAGCAAAAATTAGCAACAATCAAAGTAAAAAAAAAAAAAAAACGCAGTTACTTGCAAAAAAATCGCCGCAAAACCAAAAATTTAACAAACTCAATGCGCCCGCTGCGCTGTGAAAAGTTCAGTCGGTGACGTTTCGTCTTTGTTGTTGTTGTTGCTGCAATCGCGCGCTCATTTGCCGAGCTGAACCCCCGCGGCCGCGCCCGCTGCCGCTGCTGCTGCTGCCGCCGTCAGCAGCAACGTTACAACAACTTTTTTTTAGCCAAAATATATACATAGTGAATAAATTAACGTAAGAATTCTTTGCTTGCATTTTGCAATACGCAAGTGAAAAATACACAGCAACAATGAGCAACGATGTGCAGGAGCAAGAGCTAGGCGCCGAGGTTGTTACCAGCGCCAGCGGTGGCGCCTCCAACGACGATGTCCATGAGAGTATACGTCGTAAATTCGAGAATCTGTGCCGTGATCTGAACATGGATAGCCAAACGGAGGAGAAGGCCTATAAAATGTTTACTGAAGTGACGCAGCATTGTTCTCTGGAGGTACGTAATATTATGCATATAAATATGTACGTGCACGCACTCGACATACATACACATATGTATATATGTATGTGTGGGTTTGTGTGCGTGCGGGCAAGTGTATGTACAGTTGGTCAAATAATTTAGTGAACAACATAGGAAAGTGCAAACATTTTGATTTGCAAAAAAAAAAAAGTTCAACTTTATTTGAATGTACATAGTTTGTGCCACTCGTGTCGAGTGAGCTCAACTGCAAAATACCCTTTACACAAATTTCTCACCAGTTTTGGATTTACTTAAATCAGATCTTTAAAGTTTTAAGATTTAATTCATAAAAAAGTTAAATCCTTTACCCGAAGACGCTGTTACCCACATACCAGTTTTGGAATCTCCAGCCTATACAGTTGCCGTGATTGTTAAATCGTTATACCCCTTATGTATATTTTGTAAAATTGTATTAAATATAATTTTTGTTGTTACGAAAACTTTTCTTTCCCACTGTATTATTATGTATACTCGATCTGCATATTGCAACCGATTAATGATGAAGTTGTTTTTGTTATTGTAATTTTTTTTTTTTGCAGGGTGATATCAAGCAATGGTTATGCTGTGCTATGTACGCGGCCTGTCGCCAATCGACTACGCCCACTGTGGGTGGCCAAGATACAGTAGTCGTTGGCAATTGTGTGCCACTAAACAATTTGCTACGCAGCTGTCAAATGAGGTTCGATTTATCCAATATATTATCTATATTTCAATTTATTTAACTTGATTTTGTTTACGATTAGCTTCTATGAGTTTAGGGAGAAGATACGTCTGTGGTGCGATATGGCAAATTTATCGCTGGATTTTATACAGAAAATCGACGAATTGGATCGCAAATTTAGCATCACATTTACGCTATACAAGAAATATAGAGTAATCTTCGAGCAAGTCTTTCTATGTCCGCCCAACGAGAAAAAGCACACGAAATACAGGTATATTTATTAACGTCTAGACCTGGTTTATAAGAAAGTTGGTTAATGTATCATATGATTACAGCATTAAATGTCCATATATCAAGTTGGATGATATTTGTTGGCGTTTATTTCTATGCGCCAAAAATCAGAAACCAACGACAACGTTGGATTTGGTAACGGCTTATAATTTAATGATCTGCTGCATTGATCTCATCTTTGCCAATATATTGGCCGAGAAACGTACTGATCTCATTAATCCGAAATTTGAGGGATTGCCATCAAATTGGAATACCGCTGAATTTAATGAAACCCAAGCCCGCGATCATTGTATACTACAATATTTTTGTGAGATGACCGAGGAGGCGAAAACCATGAAATCGACCGTCTTTAACAGGATCATGCAAAGTTTCTTTCAGGCCAATGTAAGACAAGTGGTATTAGATTCATATATATATTTTTCATTAATGTTTATTTATAGACCATCTATGGTAATTGCGAGACTTTGCTCGGTTTGTTGGCCAACGATACTTTTGAGCGTAATCTGAAATCTCTGAACACCAGCTATGAGCAATATGTGCTGAGTGTGGGTGAATTTGATGAGCGCATACTGACATCGTATCCCTTGGATGATGGGGAGCATGGTAATCTGAATGAACAGGCACTGCGTCCACTCGTAACGCCATTGACACGCAAACAGGACTTGCCCGTCCAATCGATTATGTCGGAGAAGAAATTCGAGCCGGTTGCCAATGCCACCAATAACGTGAAAAGGCTGAGCGCCAAAATAAGTCGCATCACAGAGCCCACCGATTTAGTCAAGTAAATAGAAACCCTATTTCAGATTGGTCGATATTCAAACTGCTTCTCTCTTGTTCTTCTTCTTCTTTGTTTTTCTTAAGGAAAACCGGCCAGGAGGACAGAATTATGGGTATCATTGCTCAAAAGGAAAAAGCATTTTTGAACTTATATCCGATGCGTTGTGAGGCCGAGAATCGTTTTCGTTTTGCCAAATCGTTATATTTCTATCTGGTAGATCTCATATTACGCGCTGAGATTAAGAAACGCAATCCAGATATTTTTCACAAGATCCCAAATAACTTCTTTGTCACACTGTTGGCCTGCTGCTTGGAGCTGGTGCTCGAAGCCTACAACACCGAATTAAAGTTTCCCTGGATTCTAGAATGTTTCAGTATTAATGCCTTTGAATTTCATAAAATCATTGAGATTGTTGTACGCCATGCCAGTGACGATGTTTGGCTAACACGCAGTCTGGTTAAGCATCTCAATTCGATTGAGGAGACGTGCCTTGAACGTCTCACTTGGCAGCGTTCATCGCCCGCATGGAAATTCATTGGCAACAATCCATTGCCCACCTGCAATGAGGTAAACCAGGATCGTGCCGACGGTAATCAAATCTTTTTGCGTAAGGTTTATCTATTGGGTTGGCTGCGCATCAATAAGTTTTGCAGTGAACTCAATTTGTGCGAGAAGAAACCCGACCAGATCTGGACAATATTCGAGCATTCGATAACACACAAAACCCATTTATTAAAAGATCGTCATCTTGATCAAATCATAATGTGTGCAATATATATTTATATAAGAGTAAGTTTCTTTGTTTATATAACAGCTAGGTATCTCTATTGTCTCTTCCTCTCACACGCTGTCTCTTTCTATATAATATTTTTGTATATTTCTGTCTTTTTCTTTTCTGTGTTTAGTTTTTGTATCTGTTGTGCTACATCTAATTTTAATCCTTTTTCCTTTCCCACGCAGGTTACTAAAATGGAGGAGACCAAATTTAGTGACATTATGCGCGCCTATCGTAATCAACCGCAATCGGTGAATAGTGTCTACCGTCAGGTGTTGATCAGCACCAATGAGGATGGCGAACGCAAATACAAAGATATTATTCACTTCTACAATTATACGTATGTCCCCGAGATGACACAGTTCTGCATCACCTATCTGGATGAGACAGCCGATGTAAGTGTTGTCCATATTATTTTTTGTTTTTTAACTATTTCGAACAATATTAATTACAATTTTATTTTGTAGAATGTAAATCTGTTGCTCGCGCCGCATCCAATTGACCGCGCAGTGTTGCCCAAGAAGCTAATATACAATAACTCACTCTCTGTCACCAATATGCAAAAGAATGAGAAACAAAATTCACCCAATGAGATGGTCTTTATCATTAACAGCAGTCCAGCCAAGGTAAGTTCTGTCACTAACTAATAAACAACTGCATTTTTCAGTTCAAAGATATTCATTGAGTTTTATATGCTGTTGTTAATAGTTCAAATCAAAGTTATTTTTTAGCTGCTTTGAAATTTTTCAATTTTTTATGGAGTTTTAGTACTGCTTCTAGTTCCATTACAAGAAAACTTTTATAATATTCTAAAAATGGTTAATAAAAGCAACTCTAATCGATATACTACTCGTTGTTTAAAAAATAATCAAAATAATAACAAATATTTGGCTTACCTAAAACTGAAGTTTGCATCTTTTAAACTGATAACTCCAGAAAATAATATTTTATTGAACTTTTCTTGTTCTTTTAGCAATTGGAGGACATGAACAAAGTTGTACGCGGAGCCGGAAAACGTGTATTGCGCTTTGGAGACGATCCTGGTCCCTCAATTGTGGAACAGAAGCGAAATAAGCGCGATCTACAGTTGCAGCGTTGATTGCAAAACTAGACAATATATATGTATGAATAATACATACACACAGACATAGGCCAGGTCCGGATGATACTGGATAGGTGTAGGAGTTTGGGAATGGCCTAGGGATGTGTGTGGGGGTTGGGGGAGGGGGGTGCAAATTACGGGGCGGGAAGGGACATAAAGCGGGAAATGTGCAGCAAACAAATTAATATTGAAGGTGCAACAAAAGCTGAGACTTTGTCGATATCGTTATCGATTTTTAAGTTGATTTTTTTACGATTTCTATTTAAAATTTCGATAGCGATTGCAAAGATTTTGATTCGGGCTGCGTTATCAAGTGCAATATCGTCATCGATGACGAAAACTGTGTTCGATTTGATGTTTTGAAGACGTTTCCGCCATAGATTTTGGCTATGTCTTCGATAACAGTAAGTTGTCTTTGATATTTTTATCGAATACTAAAGAAGCTTCGGTGTCAACGATTTAAGTCTCCGATTTCGACTTAGTTTTTGTCTTGAGCTTTGACCTAGACAATTGGGACTTTGCTATCGATCTTAATTTCGATATTGTTACCGACTTCCCCATGCGATTTCGATAGCGATATCGATTTGTGGTCTCGTTGCCCCGACGAATACTTAATTTGATGATGCTGGACATTGTCTGGCAACTGCCACGTGTCATATGCAATCTTATTTTAATGGACAGCGGCGAGCGCTTATCACTTTTACTTATTGTTTAACTCTCTTTTGTTTTTTTAGTACCTTCTCGTAGTTTTATATTCTTATTTTATTTTAATTAATTTTTTTTGCAATATCTTTTAGTCTGCCATTTTAATTTAACATTTAACAAAAAGAAAAACAGAAAAAAAAAAACAGTACGCAACAATTTTTATACACACACATTTACATTTATATATATATAATTATTTTCATTTGCCAGCCAAGCAAATAATTACAATGATTCTACAGATATACTGCATACCATATACATATGTACAGTGGGCCGCGTAGTTGTTTTTACGAGGCATACACGCAAAATTTACTTATTTAGATATTTTAACTTGCAATCAAAAATTCCGTTTGGGGTTTTTTTTTTAAATTTTATTATTATAACTAATTATTACGTAGACAAAGATTTATTATTGAGTTAAACTATATTTTAATAGTTGTCTCCAAGCAATTACCTGACTCACTGTACTTATGTATTTAATACCATTTCTAATACTTAGCATAGATTTTCAAACATGTTCGGCTAAAAAAAAAAGAAAAAACAAAAAAAAAATAACAAAACTTTTACAACAAAAAAAAAACACAAAAAAACAAAAATAAATAGTAATATTTATGAAACAGATTCACTTGACAAATGAATTTGTTCTTAACTGCAGACAAAACAACAACAACAACAATCAATATAGTCTAAGCAATAACAACAACAGCAACAACAACAACAAAGCAAATACACGACTAACAACAACAACAATTTAGAACAAGTAATAGAAACTGCTATACTTGTAAGTATCATTAATTAGTTTATGCATCTAATAAACAAAATTCTATATTAAAAAAAAAAAAACAAATTTGTACAACTTTTCAATGTTTGGGTATATCACTCAGTGGAGTTTACTCGATTGTAATACACCCAGTGGAAGTAGCAGTATGAGTGATGGGCTGATCTACAATTGGTATGCCTTTAACCTCAGACATCTGTTAAAAGTATAGTACTAATCTGCACACCCGTATATAGTGTATATAAAATAAGAACTATATTTATACCCTTGTTATGTCACGAAGTTTGTAACGCATTGAAGAAGGTGTTTTCGACCACATAAATTATATATATTCTTGATCAGCATCAACAGCTGAGTCGATATGCGAACTAGTCTCTCAGTTTTAAAGCTATCTCGATGAAATTTGGTACAGATCTGTATTCTCTCTGCACGCAGTTAAAATCGGACTACTATATCATATAGCTCCCATAGGAACAATCGGTTGAAAATGCTTAGTATGAACATTTTCGGTGTCTATTGACCGATTTCAACGAAATTCACGCGGAATGTAATTCTCATTGTGTCCCATTTGTTGACCAAATTTCATTCAAATCGGACTTCTAAATCATATAACTACCATAGAAATAATTGGTTGTTCAAACCAAATTAATGCAATATTTATGACTGCAAGGGTATTTAATCTTCGGCTCGCCGAAGATAACCGTTTTTTCTTGTTTTATTTCATTTTTTGATGACTTTAGTACACAACTGTGTCTGTAAAAATATTATAGCGAAAGAGAAACATTAGTTAGCTATTGTTAAACCGTACTCTGGGCAAGAACAGTACTTAGAAATTACCCAGGTTTGTCTCAAATGGATTTTTAGGATTAACAGCACACCAAATGGAACTGTTTTGCCGTAGCAAGCAAAAATATCTTAAATAAACTGACCACAATAACCAGATAGATTAAGTTGTTTTTATGTAGTTCGCTTAAAAATGATCGAACGTTTTCGAAACCCAATCTATAATGTATATTTTGTGATTTTTGAGGAATACTACAAATTTCATGAGCATCGGTCTAGCCGTTTCAGAGATTTCAATACCATAAAGTCCAAAGTGTGCAAATCTGATACCAAAAGTTGTTTAAAGTTCATAATCCGTTAGGACCACGACTACCAATTTGAATGCTATAATAGCAATTGGAGGACATGAACAAAGTTGTACAATTCCTAATCAACGCTGTCCAGAGTCCAAAAAGGCTTCAACTTTTGTCTTTGGCATATGTGAGGACTCTGTTGTTCGATGTCATACCTTTACAGGAGTCATACCTTTATAGACATATTTTAAAGGCAACCCTCTTTCCATAGCAAACCCAGAAATATGTGTTAGAAAATGCATTTATTTGGTTAAAGAAATGAGTGAGTAACGAAATTGAATGGTGTTAAGGCTTAAGGGTTCAACTCTCCAGACGCAGTGCATCCGCCAGGAATGTGAGTGCATTGCGCTGTTCGGCGGTTAGACTGTTGGTAGACAGACGCTGCTGTAGGCGCGAGCTGCAGGTGAACAGCGGTGCTGCTTGCTCAGGAACAATGCGATAGGCAACACGCCTCCAAGTGCTGCTGACCACATCCAGTTGGGATTCTAGGGCTTGACGACAGGGCTGCAGATCATCGGGTCGGGCACGTGCCAGCATATGGGCAATGGCCAGACATAGCTGCTGCTGCAGGCCATCCCGATGATTGTACTCCTCGTAAGTGTCCAAGGCATTGGACCGCTCGATGGCCGCCAGTAGGGATCTCCACATGGTGGCATAGTGTACACCAAAATCGGCACGCTGCTCGATCTGCAGCAGCACGGCGGTGGCATTGATACGCACCTTGAAATTCGCATGCTGGACAATCAGTTGTCCCAGTGTGGTGAACAGTGTGCCCGCCAAGCTGCCACTGGAGGAGAATAACGAACGATTGCGCACCAGATTCCCAATGGCATAGCAGGCATTCCACTTAACCTTAGCACTGCCAGCAGCACGCACACAATCCAACAGCTTGGCCATGGCACGCTGCATCAGGCCATGCTCACTGGGTGGCAGCAGACGCAATAGATTGCCCAGAGCACGCACCGCATTCGCACGCACCTTGTCGTGGTCACTGCAAGCAGCGACAGCGGCTTCAATTAACCGACTCAGCAGCAGCTCCGAGATGCGCTCCACTTCGGGCTCCTGCTCCAGTTGCTCCGCCGGTGACTCCTGTTCCGCCAGCTCCGTTTCACGAATGGGCACCATGAGTGCATCGCTTATGTTACCCAGAGCCCAGGCAGCCTTGATTCTTACACCCAGCTGTGTGTCGCCAATGAGACGCAGTGCCAGCTCTGCCGTGTGCTCCACAAAGACTAGATCGGAGCGCAGCGTAGGATGCAACACATAGACAGCCAAAGCACGCAGAGCTGCGGCACGCACCAAACGATCGGCCGCATCGTCGCTGCTGCAGCCGAGCAGAAAGGCGAGTAGACTCGTGCGCTGTGCTTGGGGCAGACGCTCGAAGCTGTAGACGCCCATGTTGGACAGGGCATCGCAGAGGGAGCACTTCAATGTGGCCACGCCCGTCTCTGTGCCCGCATCCTGGTAAGCCACATAGATGGCCTGCAGCATGCGTTGCCAGAAGTTTAAATGAAGTTCAGCGCTGGCGGATTCACTGAGCTGCTCCGTGGCAAAGCGCGCCATTTGAAAACCCACAGCGTCCAGGCAGCGAGCGCCATAAAGACGCACATCAAGGGAGGGATCCTCTAGAGCGCTGCAGAGCACTGCGGACAGACGCGCCAAATGGTCACGCAGCAATGCGAAATGATTGGACATGGCTAGTATTACTTGAAGGCACTCGACACGCAGCGGAGCAGCACTCGCTGGACAGTCCAGATAGCGTAACACGAGGCGGAGCAGCCAGGAGTTGCGTGGTATGCCCGGCCAGCTGCTGGACACTACCAGACGATCCCCTAAGCTGTGCTCTTTGGCTGCCACCGCAGGTTTTTCCGTCTCAGCCTCATCCTGCTCCTGCTCCAGCTCCTCCTCCTCATCAGAATCGCAGAGCTGTTGAAATTCTTGCTCCTGCTCTACGAGCTTCGTCTTGACTTGGAGCGGACGTCGCTCACTTATGGGCAGTCCCACGGCGCAGGCCATTTCCTGTGTGAGTCTGGGCGTGGCCACCAGCATCTCCATGACCAGCAGGGCGGTCACCTTCACACTGGTGTCCACATGCCGCGCCAGCTTCTTTACATGCGGCACAAACTCATACACGAAGCCCATTTGTAGTTGCTCGAAGGGCGTGGCCTGCACCAGCACGGCCAGACACTTGAGGCACTGCGTCAGCACTGGCGGTGCATACTCGCGCTCCAGAATGCTCGTCAGCTGGCTATACGCTGCCAGCACACTGCTGGCCAAGCTCATGGCAAAGGGCGTGTAATTACTTGGTGCTGATGTCGACGTGGCTTGACTTAAGTACGGCTTGGAGCCGTAGAGTAGCTGTGCCGCCAGCTGCAGGGCCAGAGCACGACAACGTACATTGCCATCACTGGTACCAATGTGGAGCAGATCATCCTTGCCAGCACCAGCGCCTGCACCCGCTCTCTCGCTAGGAAACAGCGCATGCCAATAGCCATAGAGGTAGCGTCTGGGCAGCTGTTTGGTCACGGCGCCGAGCAACTGCAACGCAGCCACACGGACTTTCACCTGACACTGACGCTGCTGCTTTGTTCCCGCCAGCTGTTGTGGTCCAGCGCCATCGGAGGTGGGTGTGCAACCGCCCTCAGAGTCACCGCTAGGCGTGCGACAGCCATAGTCGAGCAGAAGCAACTGCATCCGGTCCTCAGGGCCATTAGCACTGCTTGCAGCTGGATTACCGCCTTTGTTGTTCTCCTGCTGATTACGCTGTTTGGTCAATGAGCGCATCTTACGTGACTTTACGCGACGTCCAGCTGTAGCAGCCGTTGCGTTTGCATTTGATGCTTCCTCCAGATCGTGGCCATAGCCGGCGGACTGCGAAGCGGGCTGCACGCGATGTGGCAGCGTCTGTTGTCCCTCGGGGTGGCAGCGCATGGAGCAGAGTGAGAGACCAATCAGTTCGGGTGCATGCTGCTGGGCATAGTCGCCATGCTGTGTGGCTATCTTCTGAAGCAACTGCAGCGAATGCGCCATCAGCAATGTCAACTGATCCTGGTTGCCTGTAGTCGCCGTCATTCTCATCCAGCCGCCCTCGTAGTGCTGCTTAAGCAACGTATTTGCTAATTGGCTGCACAACAGCAGCTCCGGTTCCGTCAGCTCACCATTACCGGCGCACAGGGTACTCAGCAGCGTGTCCTGGCAGAGCAGCAGCAGCAGCGCTGCCTCCACGCTTTGGGGCAACGGTATGGCTGCCAGGCGTGGAAAGTGCTGACGAGCCAATGGCACTGGCAGACTTTCCAAGAGTGGCAGCAGACAACGCAGGCCAGCCACAGTGGGAGCAACATCGACGCGTTGTAGAAGCCATTGCAGCAGCGGATCCGTATCGCCCAACAGCTGTTGGCGACTCAAGAGCAACTCGTGCAGCCAATGAAGCCATGCATTCAGATTCGATGACTCATCATCAACGTTTACAACGGCGCCACTTGCACTCTTCCCACTCCCACTCGCATCCGCTTGCGACGCCTCTGTCAGCAGCAAAGCCAGCTGCGATGCCGTTGGGGTGCCATCTGGTCGACCGGGTGTTGGAATTTGCATGTCACGCAGGAATTGCATTTGGCGCTCATAGTGTACCTGGTTGGCGGTGCGAGAGTTTCGCACACGCGTATTTATTGTCTGTAATAGCACCTCATAGGCTCTCTTCTCCTTGTCCATTAAATACAACTGTTCGTTAATTCGTGGGTTCGCGTACATCATATCGATATCGATATATCGATATAACACAATTTGTTACTAACGGGTCAAAATAATCTGCAACTATTTAAAGCTCAGATATTTAAAACATCTGCGAATATTTGAAATTTAATTGCAGTTGTCAATATCAAATTTAACACTCTGCTGTTATCGATAACAGCTGTTCACTAACATTGCGTGCTGTGCAACACTGATGAGTACTTTACTCATTTTTACTCACAAACTTGGCGCCAGTTTTGAATTTCTTGTGTGTATCACGTTAGAATTTGGAAAATAAATACACTGATGAGTACTTTACTCATTTTTACTCATAAACTTGGCGCCAGTTTTAAATTTCTCGTGTGTATCACGTTTTGAATTTTGAAAATAAATAGACAAGCATTTTGTATGTAGAGAAAATAGTTTATATATGTATATATTGTTTGAAGTAATGTATAATTATTTGTTTATATTGTATAAATTCCGCTCGACACAAATGATCAATGTATAACGTGAATCCCATATTCAGATTCGTAAAGCTGGCGTAAAACAATTTTTTTGTATACAATTGAAGTGTTTTTCTTTAAATTAATCACGAACCAAATAATTGTACGTTAGCTTGTGTATTATTTACATTCATAATCTTCATCGTCATACTTATTAACATCATTTGGTGGACTATCATAATTAATCCCTGAGCAATTGCACAAATAGTAAACTAATACACAGAACGACAGACAAATTTGTTTGCATTATATATTGGTTCGTGATTAAATGCTATGCTACAACTAATCCTATACATGTTTATAAATTTATTCATTTAATTGTTTTTTGTTTGTTTTATATACATATCAATATATGTACAATATGTGTATATAATGTTTTTTTGAGGCGGGTTTCTAGTGTTAGTTTAGAAAGGCTTCGAATTTCATCGTCATTTTGCTTTTTTCTCGAATTTTATCTTATCATTTTGTACAATTCTCTAAAACACATTTGCCAAATGTGAGACATTTATGTAGGTATATGTATATGTATATATAATATAAATCTATTATTATTAAGTATTCTATGGTAGTACTAGAATGTGTATACATTAAACAAGGACCAGAATGGATACCATATACAAAACATTTTTTAGTACATGAGCTAAGACTTTATACTAAATATCTTCTGTCCCTTTTTGTTTAGTTGGTTTTGTTTTCTTTTTTTTTTTTAAATCTTTGGCAAGACCGCAGATAATTGATCACAAGAAATGTTTTCTTTACGGCTACCGCTACACCCGCAGCTTAAAACTAACAAAATTGTTCTAATCAATTACAAATATATATATATATATATAGATTTCTATATATTTTTTTAAAACTATGGTAGATAAATCCGTTTTGAAGAACTCAAGCAACGTACAAATAAATTCGATAAATTAAATATTCTACGCTATAAAGTATCTTTGAGTTTTCTTTCATTTGTTTTTGTTTTTGTTACTCGTTTCATTTACAAAATTTGGCTATTCTTGGAGCAGTAGAACCTACATTAATGGGTGGTTAAGGAAGGTGGAAGGAATACATTCTGGCTGACTCAATTGAATAAACATACTATAAACATCTGGTGGACTTCTGGTATGCCTGGTGGGTGTAGACTGTTTGTGTCCACTGTACTTGCAGCTCGATTAAGTACAACAAAACTCAATTGGTTGCTTTGGAAGGAGAGAGAACTAAAACGTGTCCATATTAGTTAGTATAGTTGATGCTGTTGTTGTTGCTGTTGCTATTATTGGCATCATTCGGATAGAGATTAACTAAAATCGCATAGTAATGACAACCCGCAGCGAGCACTACAAACAGATGCCAAATGGCATGTGCCATGGGTATCAAACCATCCGATTTAAAGAACACTATGCCTAATATATAGAAGGCACCGCCGCATTTCAACTGTAGCATGCCATTAAAATCGTGTCCGGTTAACATGACCACAAGTGCCGGTCCGAGACCCATGACTATATAGAAGAACGTCTCCAGACACTTGTACCGTTCGTGATAAAGCTACAAAAGTAATGGAAATTTATAAATAATGATTAATAACTGATTTGGTATTGTTTATACCTGCTGATAGGCAATGCCAAATGCGGCCATTAACCAAATAATCCATTCCATGCAAAAGAGTATGGCCGAATGATTTGGATTCTCAAGCGTTAACCAGGGAAAGTAAGAGCCGGCAATAAAGACATAAATCATGGCACGATCACAGCGATGCAAAACATTTTTAAGACCTCGATAGCCATGCCAGCCACCAAAAGTGGGCCAAGACTTGTAGTTCTTGGCCGGGCTAAAAGTGGAGCAAAAGAAAAGTTAGTAAAAGTTTGGAATTAATTGAATTAAGTTACGCACTTGTTCTCGGCACAGTAGCAGGAGCAGTGAAAGAATGTGGAGACGGTGAAGAGCATACAGAGTGCGGTGCCATAGACCCAAGAGACCAGATACTGGCTGGCGCTAGTCGAGCGCTCAAACAGTTTGACCACAGCAAACACAGCTGGCACTATCCAAATGCCATGGGTTATCACATTTGCCACCTGTTCAATCTATATTTATGAGTGGGCAGTTGGTTAGCTTTACTTTTGACCAAAAACTATTAAGAAATTCACACGCACCTCTGTGGGCTGATAGGCACAACCGGGTTTTGCCTTGGCGTTCTTCCATTGTATGTGCCGTAATTGATGCTTGAGTCGTATATTCGATTGGATAATTGATGTCCAAACATGTCGAAATAGATTATCGAGGAATGAGTAACGATTTTGTATGTCCTGTACCAGGGAGTTCATCGTTTCCGTTCCTTTTCTCGCCGCTGTACCTGCTCCTGTACCTGGTCCTGCTACTGGTCCTCTTCCTGTTCCTCTTCACGTTGACGTCCAGCGAGCAGCAAGCTCTTCAGCTGGCTCCCGCACAAACAAAACTGTCAATAATTTAGACACATGGATTATGTTCAAATGATATTCACTTGTTATATTGATCAATCGATTGATTGATTGCGTCATCAAACCATTGTCAATGTCAAAGGGGGGAAGCAACAGAAGCACCTACAGAAGCTGATAAAGTAGCATTTGTCTGATTTTGTACACACACACACAGTCATACCCTATAAACACACACACACCCCCAATACACACACATACATTTTTTTGATTGAACCTTTTTATTGCTGCTCGGGGTTTATCACTTGATTACTTTGATTGGACCCAACGCCGTTATCAGGCAACGGTTTCAACTTGAATCCGGATTAGTTAGTTAGACATTACACCCAAACACAGACACGCACACACCTACACACACACACTACTCGTATTCAGTCTATGCTTTTAATTCACTTCGATATTCTCTAATCTAAGTACTTATTTGATTTGTTTACAAGCTTCTATGTATAACTTGTTCAAGGGACCTGCTCTTCAGATATAGGTATATACGCTATATATACAAATTTTATTGTTTCTCTGCCAAATTGTTTTTTATAACAGCTGTTTAATGCACTTAAGTTCAAAAATTGTAATTAAGATAAGCTTGAGTGGCATTATACTTGTTGACCCAGCGTCAATTCAACTCAATGCATGAATATTGCATACAAATTTTGCACTATTTAAGCTTTAAGCTTCATTTGCATAGTGAAAAATATTTAAATTCTTGATTTCATTATTTATGATAATTCTGCACTAGTTGCTGTCAACTAGGTCAATCAGTTTACAATAGATAATATTGTAGAAATTGACATTGGGTCAACTGAAATAATTCCATCGCTATTTTATTGCCTGATCGGTAGTCTAATGGGAAGTGCAATTTAAAAGCTTGTAATTATCGAACTACTAAAACGCAAGCAGTTCATTCTAGCACGCAATCCTTTAGGATAACTTAAGCACAGTTAACCCCCCCAAGCAGTGCACAGTAAGCAGTGCAATCTCTGCGTCTCTCTTCTCCCAGCAGTGCTGCCGTTTTAGCTACTTAAAACTAGCTATTTTTTAATTGCAAAACTTAGTTCATTTTCAACTCTTTTTTTATACTCTCTGCAAGAGTATATTGGGTTTGTGCAAATGTATGTAACAGGCAGAAGGAGGCGTGGCAGACCCCATAAAGTATATATATTCTTGATCAGCATCACAAGCCGAGTCGATATAGCCATGTCCGTCTGTCTGTCCGTCTGTCCGTATGAACAAACAGATTTCAGAGATGGTAAGAGCTACAAGTTCGAGCTTGGTGTCAATCGATCAGATATTTAGTCAGTCAATACAAGAATCTTTTTTTTTTTTCGATGCCACGCCCCATTCGCCCACAATAAGCAAAAAACTGGACACACCTCGGAAAAAATTGGTGTTTTCGGCAAATATCTCAGTAACTATGGCACCTAGGATCACCAATTCTGGTACCGGAGTTCCTAGCGACAGCATAGTTGCGTTTCCATTTAAAATTTTGGACTGCCACGCCCACTTTTCCCACATTTGATAAAAAAGTCTGGAACCTTCAATGCCGGGTTTGGCGAACTTGTTCGTATCGTACAGTATTGTAATTATGTAATTCGTGTGGAGACTAACTATATTAAACTATACTGAAAGGCGCATTAAAATCGGACAATAAACAAGAAAACTAGAAGCGTTAGAATATTGATAATTGAACGCAATACCAACCCATAGGTGCAAGCGAGATAGAAACACACAAGCACATGTTCGAACGTTTTCGCTGCCTGTGTGTCGGCAGCGCTGCCCGCGGTCGCTGGCTACGCCGAATACACACATACATACATACATATTTGCATCATATACATATTGCCAAACGTATGTGTATTCGAATACAAACAAACTGATGTGTGTTTGATTATGCTTAGATTGTTTTTGTTTCAACGTGTTTTAATGCAAGTAATTCACATTGTAATATCTCGATACCGATTTTAATAATTTAATCGGGACAAATGCAGAGAGTATTATACGGTCGGGCGCGCTCGACTGTACTTTTCTTTCTTGTTTAACTCTTAAAATGAGTAGAGAGGTCTATTAAGTTTGTCCGAAGCGGTTAAAAATTTCACACTTCTATAGAAAAATTAAGAAGTGAAGCAGTACCGAGTCTTTTACAATCGGCTCACTCGACTGTAGCCTTTCTTACTCTTTTAAATATGGTTTTAATTAGAGTAACACTTTCTTTAACTTTTATATTCACTGGAATTGAGTTGTTGCAGGCATAAAATAGAGTCAAAAAACAAACTTAGTCTAAGTCTGAAGTGTTAAAATATATAGTGTAACTTTTCTAGAGTTTTGTTTTATTGATACAACCTCTATAAAGCATGGAGTTTTGCCTTTTTTTACTTCTATCATAATTAATATAACAATACGTACAAAGTCAGTTTTTATAATCGAGCAAAAAAGCGCTTTGTATTAATATACAAATTAAGATTTATAGCTATGAGCTAGACAATTGGCTATCATTACAAAAATCCTAATTGAAATACCCAAAAAGTCAATAGACATTTGCTGTAACATGTTTGAAAGCTTCAAAAACGTTATAATTTTTGCTTAGCTTTCTTTAAAAGTTGATATAGCTTTTTAAGCCGCTGTCATCACTAATAACAGCAACGTTAATATAATGAGTTGCCTCCTCTCCATCTTCTCGCTTCAATCACACTGCTCGCCATCTTGCTCTTGCTCTAAAGCACAATAGCAATTTTTGAGATGCATTCTTGACATGCTCAACAGTCTATGCTGCTGTTGCTGCTATTTTCGCTGTTATTATTACTGTCATTTCTTATCAGAGAGGGAGCGGGAGAGAGAGAGAGAGAGAGAGTGAGACTTAATATTGGCTCAAAGTCCAAACGTGCATTGTCGCAAGGCATATATCGAGACTACAGATTATAAGTAGTATAGTACATACATATATTATATTTGTATATAAAACACACAAAGGCGCCGCTTGGTCCAAGGTCAGTTTTGCTGGCAGTGGCAACCCTTAGATCTCCCGAACCCCAACCTCAACCCTACCCCTACCACTATACCTACCCCCACCACGCTGTAACAGTTCGAATACTGTTTGACAAGAGCAACAGCAACAACAACAACAACATCCACACAGTATGAGCATCACTCAATTTTGTTGTTGTTATTGTTGACAGCTGTATGTGCACTTGTTACATTGATAATTCGCTCTATTGCACTTGTGAGCTCAGTTTCACAAACGGTTTATGAATTATGCATAATCAAACACACAGACACAGACACACACACACACACACACGCACACATACCCACTTATTGACCGGCTGTAGCGTCTGGCTTTACAAACAGCCACGAAAATAAAATAGAAAGAAACCGACCCCCACACCCCCCAAAATTCATTTTTGTAACAAATATGCTAATCTCAATATATAAATAGAAAGCACACGTTGTAACGGTAACGGCGCCTGTTGTCATGTTGTTGTTGTTGTTGTTCTTGTTGCTGTCACTCCTCTAATTGGCAGACGGAGGTAAAACCACATACATCAAAGTACGTCATCATTGTTTACATTACAACAACAACGTCTTCTCAATGGCTTCTCTGATAGCTATTAATTTAATTTGCTTAGCATCGTCGGCTAATTTTGTTATGTGTTACACACAAACACACGCGCTTACACGAACACACATACATGTTACACCTACAGTTACAACCAAACAAACACACACACGCGCAACACTTCCTTCCGCATATTAATTGCACATATATGGATATGTGTATAAAAACATTTCTTAGCGCGCGCAATTAAAATCTGAATAACTATAATTAAGTATGCTGCTTACAATATTTTGTTTTTGTTACACAAAGCACTGACTATTGCGCCTTCTCAGCTCAGTACCTTATGCTGCGGCTGTCGTACTTTCTGTTTTGTTAACCGTAAATACATTTATGCTTTTATGCTTTTTCCTCGACGGCGATACTAAAAGGCTATCGATGGCTAAGCGCTTCGATAACGATTAAATCTCTGTGCTCAATATCGTCAATTAACATTACAGAAATCGTTTTGCCGCCAAACTATTTAATTTACATATTTTCAAACCGATTTAAAAGGTTTGCTCTAACAAGCGCATTCAACATATTAGCAAATTACTAAATATATGCATAATTTTTTGCGTGTGTAACTATTGAAACCAAAATTATAAGCCTTAAAGAATAAACTTACAAGCACAAAATGTTTGCAGATTAAATTCAACTGCTAATAACATTTGTATGTTGCCCGTTAACAGGGCTGCATATTATTGCACCAAGTATTTTTAGTGTTTGAAAACACAATAAAATATACCAGATTTAATCGATATGATATAAAGAGCATTAGGACAGCAACAACGTTAACGTAATTATTATCGTTTTAAAATGGACGCTTCTTTAAATCTTTCTTTTTTAGCCATTCTGTTGGAGCGTTACGTCGCCATGTAGTAGCATAATCATTCAATAATTTTTCCGAATGTGCAGCACCAAGGACTAATGACAGCCAAAATTTAAGTTCAGCCTCTTTTTGAAAACGTAGCTAATAACCAATATTTCGGCACAAAAACCAGAACGGGGAAAATATAAAGCGTTTCCAATTGATTTACTTTAAAATGCTGAAACTTCGTCTTGAGTTGGAAAGTTGGTCTTTCGAGCGTTAACGCTTGAGCGCCAACAGGATATTTAAAACAAAGCGGAGCTCATAATGACTGTGATAGTATGGGGAGTCTGCTCTTCACATCTAATGTACATTAAATTGTTCACTTAACTCACTATATTAAAAAAATTATAATTAAATGAATGGTAATCCACAAACGAATCTTACCTTGTTTGGGAAACATCATAACCACCCTGTAAGATGCTGTTCAATAACAGTTTGCTAACCAACATAGCATATCGATTTTAAAGCCTTTCGATAGCCAGCAACAGTGCTGTTAAGCGCCATACAGGTTAAGCGCCAAATTTAAACTACAGTGTGTTATACGAAAAATCATTTATTGAGTAAATTTCTTTTCGATTTGTTTTTTTCGTTTTTTTTCACATTTTCACAAAAATTGTAGTTGGGTTAATCAATTTGGGGTCTATTCACGAATATTTCTCTTGTCGCAATTTAACATAGTGTTTTAGCGTGTTGAGTTTTATGTGTTAGTATGTTTCATGTATTTGTATTGTATTGTTTTTGTTCGATTTTTTTTCACATTTTTGCGCTATCTTTTTAAACATTCAATTACACCGAAAAGAGGAAAATTTAGCATACTTATGCTGCCAGCATTTAAGACAGACTGACCTTTCAATTCGTTTATAGTATTTTAATTTTGTTTTCATATTGTTATGTTTAAGGTGCAGTTTTTTTTTTTGCAAATAAACGTTTCAATTTGTTTTTATGTTTTTTTGTGTATTGGGTTTGTGAATATTTTTAATAATTTAAATTTATATATTTTTCATCATTAATTTCTTAGTTTTGCTTTGAATCTAAACTATGACACAACTGACACCGAGAAAGCTTCCTTATGGATTTTAATTTAATGTCTGCTTATTTTCAAATATTTTTAGTTGCTTTTTTTTTTAGTTTTCAATGGCAGAAATTACAAAACATACACTGATTTGGTTGATATATAGTAGTAGTAGTAGTAGTAGTAGTAGTAGGAGTAGTATTATAAGTAATACGAGTGTGTGTGTAGGAATATGTATGGATTATATAGTATGTAGTTTAACACCCATAAGATCTGCAGTTGCATTTGAAACTGTTGCTGTTTTTTGTTTGTTTTCTCTTTCATTTTACGTTCACAATTAAAACAATTATATATGTAATTAAATAGGCTTTTTTTTTTGTTTGTTTTCATTTCATTTTCATTTCTTTTGTATAGGAAACAACAAAAATGGACGCAAAATTATTGTTATTATTTTTTTAGTTTTTTTTGTTTAATAGTATATGTATGTGTATGTTTGCTTGTAGGTTTGTTTAATTATTATGTAGTTTTTTTTTTTTATTATTTAACTATATAGGAATATGCAAAACGTACTCTTAATGGTAATTAGTATTTGTTACTAGTATATAAATGCAGCTCTAAAACTGGTTTTATGCCATTGTTCTTTTTGAGTTTTTTTGGTTTTTTGTATTTTTTTTTTTTTGGTTTTTGTCTTTTCTTTCTGTTCGTCCATTCAAATACATTTAATAACATTTCTATATAAATATTCAAAGCTGAGGTAGTTAATTCATTTTTAATTTTATTTGATTATATTTTAGTAGTAGTATGTATCGTATGTATCTTGTATGTACTTACACGCATTTTTCTTCAAGTGTATATTATTTGATTCTAGCTTATTTTTGTTTGCTTTCATTTTCAAATTCATTTCTTTTACTTTTCAAATTTTTTTCTTTTTCTTTTCATTTTCTCATTTACATAAACATTAAATTCAAATTTTTTGCTTTGCTTTGTTTTGATGTATTTTTTTTTTTTTTTGTTTATTTGGGCTCGTGGGATAGTTTAGTTACATATTTAGCTACATATTTATGTACCAAATATACAGGAGGAGATATACATAAAACATCGTACAACATGCAACATATGGAAAAAGCAATTTTTTTGGCCCTTTTACACGTTGGCAACATTTGGAGGTTTCATCACAAGCGGAACGCAATGGAATGGAACACGCGCACACACTCTCCTCTCACTGAGCTGCAACCGAACTGAAAAATAACTTAAAATTTCAACTGAAACTGTAATAAAAACCATAATGAAATAAAAAGAAATTGTTTTTTTTTTTTTGGTTTTTTTAATAATATTTTACTGTTTTTTTTTATGTTTATAATATTTATAGATATTTAGCGCTGTAATGTAGATACAATGTACAATGTGAAGCACATTATGTCGTTCACATTATTAGCATATGTAGCATTACTTATGTAGTTTAATTAATGAACTTAAAATTTACATGTATGTATATACGACGACGACGAAAAAAAAAAACTTTAAACTACAGCATAGGTACTTTAAAAATAATTAAAGTAAATAAAAATAAATTGTAAGTGTTACTCGTATTATTAATTATTATGTTTTTGTGTGGATTTCATTTCTCCTTATTTTATTTTCTTGTTATTATATTAAATGTGTGTGTTTTTGTTTAATGTATTTCTTTGTATTATTATATATAGTATTTTTCTTTTTTTTTTTTGTTACTTGTGTTTGTTGTCCTACGTTGAGCGCCTTGCAAAATGCTATGTAATGTGTGTGTGTGTGTGTGTGTGTGTGGGTGTGTGTAGGGTGAGCTGGGGGGTTTTGGTATGATAGGGAGTCTAGTAAACGATTTGAATTATAAACTACTATCACACAGGTAAATCGCTTACTAGATTTATGTATAGCTGGTTTATTTTTCGACTGTCTGGTAAATGGAGTGTATTGTATGGTTATAGTGTTATTGGATGATGTTGGTAGGGTTGAGGGTGCGGGTGAGGTTGATGGCGATGTGATGAATTTGGCGTAGGCATCAAATGTAATTGCAATTCAAGGAATCGTTGAACCAAAATTAAATAATTCAAATTATTTCACAAATTAACATAATATAAAATAAAGTATTTTTTTTTAAGGGTTAACATATCGTTTGTAAGTATATATATGTGTGTGTGTGCGTGTGTGTGAGTGTAAAGATGTTGAACTTTTTTGTTTGATTGTTGAAAGTTTCTTCAAATGCAATAAACATAACGGTAACTAAATTTATGTTGTAGCTCAGTCTCCAGTTGATTACCGTATGAATTTATTACAATTAAAAAAAAATTATATATGCATACATATATCGTATATAGTATATGTATGTAAGTATTATTAATAGCATTAATTTAAATACATAATTTTATTTTTATTTCATTTTTTTGTGTTTGTTGAAGGAAAGAAATGCAAAATATACATACAAAAAAAGGACAAAAACTCAGCGTGTTTCAATTCCATTTCGTTCCGTTGCACACTGTAGTTTCTATATATTTTTTTTAAATTATTTATGTAGTTTTTGTGTGTGTGTATTTTTTTGAAGGGGTGTAAAGTGTATGGTTGTTGTGTTTATGTATTTTATGGGCTTTTTTTGGATTTTGTTTTCATCATTTTTTTTTTGTTAAAATTTTTTTTTTTTTTGCTTTTCCTCTTTTTTAGTACATTTAAAACTCTTACGGCTGACAATATTGATTTTTTTCTATTATTTGTTGTTGTTTTTTTCTTTAGTTTTTCCTCCATATATTTAATATTTTGTTTTGTTTTTGTATGCGCTTAAATGCTAAAAATATATATGTATGTATATTTAATTCATTTCATTTGAATATAGTGGTTTTAGTTTGTTGTTGTTGTTGCAGTTGTAATTGTTATTTAAATTTGCATTTACTTGACAACAGTTTTTTCTTCTTGTTTTGTTTTGTATTTTTCTGCATGTTTGTGCATGCTTGTGTTCCATGCCATGTGTTTCATGTTTCATTTTACTGTATTTCAATTTCAGTTGCATATGAATTTGAATTTTGTTTTAACATTTAGTACAGTTGTGTCGTATCCGAGGAGTTGTTTCGGTTTATGTTCTGTTTCTGTTCGGTTCGGTGCTGGTTATGATTTCTGCTTAGGATTAACTGATCTGATCTGTTCTAATCGTTTGTTCTTCTATAAGCTTGAACTTTTTCTTTCGTTTTTTGTCTTTATGTCCGGTTATTTTTATTTTTATTTCGTTCTTTTTTCTGCTCTCTTTTGCTTTGTTTCATTACCATTTCATTCCATTTTAAATTGCTGCTGCTGCTTACTGGATTTTGCGTCCAAATTTTCTTCGTTTTTTTTCTGCTCTTTTTAAATGAACCAAAAAAAAAAAAAAATGTTAACTCAAACACTTTGAAATAAATTGAACCCCCATTTGTATAAACATATAAATATATATGTATACATATATATATACATGAATATATCTATTTCTCTTTTTTCGTTTATGTTTTTACTTGCGTTTCCTTTACTTTCCGGCGCGCTGCTTCAATTTTCATTGCTATTATTTACCAAATTTAATTTTCTGAGTTTGAGAGGTTATGTTTTTTTTCTTTTTCTGATTTTGGGCTATTTTTGCTCTTGCTCGGCGTTTCGTTGAAAGCCATCGTTTAAAACTCGCTTTATATCGTTATTGTGATCATCGTTCACTATCGCCAACTATCGTTAGTCATCGTATAAAAAAGATTTTCACATTTTTCAACTGGTTTTTCTTAGTTTCCTGCTTTCTTTCCTCTTCAATTCTAACTTTCACTCGCCTAACAATTGAACAATTCAAAACAAATTCTCATTTTTCGTATTTATTTTTATCCTTTTTTTTTTTAAGAAACTTTCTAAACTCTGCTTGCTTTTTCCACAATTTTTGTGTGTTTTTTTTTTTCATTTTTTTTTTAAATCGAAGACAAAAGTAAAACCGAAAAGAAGGGAAAAAAAAAATAAATATTGATTTGTACTCACGATGTTTGTACCGCTAAAAACGTTATGTAAATATGTAAATATATGTATATAAAAAAATATGCCCTTTTTAAAAGTATCCTCGCATTCTTTCTGCACCTTTCTCTCGCTACCTTGCTACCTATTCCGTTTCCTTCTTCCTTATAATCCGCATTATCATTATCAATATTATTATTATTACTTTTTTTTCACTTCTTCACTTTTCATTTTTTTATTATGTTTTAAAGATTAGAATCATTTTCTTCTTCTTTGTTTTGCATTAAGAAATTATATGAAAAAAATATTTATATAAATATATATATATATTTAGGTTTATATACATATACATTTATATACATATATGAATAAATTAAATAGTTAATTGTAATAGCAAAGCAATTTCTTCTTTCTTGTTGTTGTTGATTTTGTGGTGATAGTTGTTGTTGTTGTTGTTGCTGTCAAATCAAATGTCAAAGTACTTTTGGAGTCTGGTGTGTGGGTGTGTGTTGTGTGTGTGTGTGTATGTTTTATCGAAAGCATTTTTTATAAAAATAATAATAACTTTTTTTCATTTTTTTTTTCATTTTTGTTTGTTTTTTTGTTGATTTTTTTTTTTTTTTTTTTTTTTTGCATTTTGCGTTTTTGTTTGTTTAGTAATAGTTTAAATAGTTGTTAAATTTTAAAACGAGTTTATCACACCTTAAACGTTATCAGTACTTGGCACAACTTACAACACAAAAAAAAGTACTTTTAGAAAAATTAAATTTTAACTTTTGTCTCTTCGTTACGTTCGTTCATTCGCTCTCACTTCATTTCTTCTGCTTTCCTTTGCTACCCCGCAATTCTTCTGTGTTCTGCTTGTTGTTGTTGTTGTTGTGTGAAAATCAGTGAGTAAAAATTTCTTAACTTTTTCTTTTGTCGTCCTCTGTCAGTGTTGCTGTCTCTGTCTGCGTTTTGTGTCGGTGTATGTGTGTGTGTGTGTACTACAAATTATGGCCTAAAAGTTATAAAAGTTTTGTAAAATAATCGAATGTTTTACTTTTTAATCAAATTTCAAATTGTTTAGCCACAACACACTCTGTTTATTGCTCTTGCGCTATCGATTTTGTTATCGACGCTTGCATAACTGTACTCGCTCGCTGTAGAGTTGCCAACGCTCGCGCGCATTTAAACAGAGTTGTTGCTTTCTCTTTGAGTTTATGTTTTTTTGTTATTACGTTTCTTTTTTTCAACCTCAAGTTAAAATTTAATTTTCTTCTTCTTTCCCTTTTTTTTTTCTTTTTTTGTTTCCTATCCACATTTACTGGTCCTTCTCTTTCCTCTACTTTGTCGCTCGCTTCGCCTGTTTGTTTTTTGTTTTTTTTTTTTTAATAACGATATAAAATAGCCTCTAAATACTAAAAAATAATTTCTTTTCTGCTCTTTCGCACTCTCTCTCTCTCTCTCTCTCTCTCTCTCTTGCTTTTCTCGCTGTCGTTTTCAACGCGCGCGCTTTCTTAACTCTTCTCTCTCTCAGTTTCTTTCTTATGCTCTTTATCTTCGTTTATAATTATTATGTATACATATATATATAGTATATTTCTTAATAGTGTTTTGGTAAAAACCCCCCTTAAACAGAGCAAAGTTAGTTAACTCAACCACACTGCTCCTCTCTCTCTCTCGCTCTCTCTGTCTGTCTCTTTCTCTTGCTCTTCTCTTCAGCATTTGGAATTTTATGCAAAATAAAAACAATGCAAGTTTGAAAAACATTGCCAATGTTTTTTCTAGTTTACATTTTTGGAATTTTTTATAAAAATTCGTTTTACTCTTTTTTTTTTGTTTCTTTCTTTGTTTCGTTTGTGTCGTTTTCCTTTCAGTTTCCATTCGTTAATATATATATAAATAAAATGCATCAACATCTTCATGAAGAAGCATGCATATCATAATCATATCTCGTAACCAACGTATAGTATAGCTCATTTAGGGTTCGCTCGCTATAGTACAGTTTATATAGTATATATATACATGTATATACTTTGGGTATATGCTCGTTTCTTGGTATTGATAGCTTTGGACACTTGTTTTACTTTAAGCCATCGACAAATATATAAATATATATGTTTGTTTATAATTTATAACAAAAACAAAAAAAAAACAAGTTGACTTTACGCATATACACACATATATATAACTATATAGTTGACTATGTTAATAAACCCGTTAGCTCTGTATACATATATATATATATAGGATTCATCTATAGCATATAGGAAATACGAAAACTTTAACAATTTCTCTTAGTATGTGTGTGTGTGTGTGTGTCACATCTAAACTATAACTTCTCGTTCATCACTTATATAAACTCTTTATATATATCGTGTGTTTCTCTGGGTCGGATTTACGAGGCGTCTGCTCTTAATGAAACTGTTATACTCTGTTATAGTGTGCATGCCAATGAATTTATCTGCTTTTTGCTGCTTGGGAATTATAAATTCGTTTGAAATCTTTGCTATGCTCTTTCATACTTTTCGCTTGATTTATTGATATGCCTTTAAGTTGTTGTTGTTGTTGTTGTCGCTAGTAGTAGTAGTAGTTGTTGTTGTAGTTTGTTGTCCTTCAGGTTTTTTTGTTATGTTTTTAGCTTAAAACTATCATAAATAACTTTTTATGATTCTCTACTTGTTGTTGCTTTAAATAAGTTATAGTTTAAGTTTTTGTTTACTTTAGTGGTTGTTGTTGTTGCTGTTGTTTAGCTTTAGCTTCAGCTCACACTTTACAAGTTAGGTTTTAACATTTTCATTTTGTTTTTGTTTTTTGTTTTTTTGTCGTAGAAGATAATGCACTTACATTGAGGTATTTTAATTACTTTTTCAATCTTCATCAATAGATCTTTTACACATGTTTCTTATGTTTTCTTTTTTTTTTTTTAATGTATCGTATCGTATTGTATTGTTTTTTGTTTTGTTTTGTATCGTATTGTTTACATGTCAATCGCCTAAAAAAAGCCTATCTTCTTTTGTAGCTGTCTTCCTATTTCCTTTCATTTGTTTTCCCAACTGATTTTTCGATTCTTTTGAAACTTTCCCAATTTGTGTTTGATTTTTTTTTAGTGGCCGAAATGTTGATTTTTGTTATAACAGTTGAAGTATTGCAAGTGTTATACAAACTGAGCTAAACTGTACTATTGTTTAACTATTTCTAAAACTAACTAAATTAAGGCAAAAAGTTATATATATATTTGTATATACGAAACAAAAAAGCAAATGTGTAATTAATGTAGGTATGTTATGTATTTATGTATAAACAAACAAAAGTGTTATAAACAAAAAAGAAAAAATTATTTAAATAAAAAAAAACGACTATTTTATTATGCAAATATTTCAACAAAATTGGGCTATTGTCTTGGTTTACTTGGTATTGTTGTGGTTGTTGTTGTTGTTTGATTGTTTGTTGCTCCGATTCAGTTACTTCTGTTACCGTTATCTTCACTATGGGTTAAACTGTTATACGCTATTTATTATTTAAATAGTTATTATATGTATTTCTTTTACTATTTCTATGTTGAAACTCAAGTGAAGACAAGTTGAAAACTATTTGTGGTGTAGTGGTGTGTGTACAAGGGTTTTATCAATTATAACAGTTTAGTTTCCCATTGTTCCTATTTCATTTCGTTTAATATAAGACTTTTATTTTTAACACTTGTCGCTCGCATTTTCATTATTTAAAAAAAATTAACATTTCAGCACCTTTATTTTTATTTTTTTCAAGGCAAACACATTACAATTCTTTCCATCTTTCTCTTTCTACCTATCTCTTGCTGTCTCACTCACTCGTTTTCTATTGCTATTTCATTCGCTCGCTACCTTTTTGGTCCTTCCAAGCAATATTAACAATTCAGTTAAATTTAATTTGTTTTCAACATCGCAATTCTCGAAAACTATTTTACAGCTGTACACTAAGATTGCTTGATTGGCATTTTTTAAGATTGAGAATTAGACACAACTTAACAACATGTTTCTATATACACATACAATATATCTATAGTATAACAGTTGCTTGGATTGTGTGCTTTGTTGTGTCTGTTATACAAGCTTCAATCATTAACTTTACATCGAGTACAGAATACATAAAAACTTTCTTCTTTTCTTTCGACCCTCAAAATTTTCCTTTTTTTTCCTTTTACATTTTCCCAAAAAATATTCTTTGTTTTCAATTATTATTATTATTATTATGTTGATGATTATTATCAGTTTTCAGTTTACTTGTTGTAGTTTTCATTTTCACTTTTCGTTGGATTTTTTTTGGTGTTCCATTTGAATTATTTTTTTTAAATTTGTTTTTGTTTTTTTTTTAGTTTTCCTGCTGCTGTTGTTGTTGTTGTAGTTTTCAAGGTGGGCTGTAGAATTGACACCTGCTTGAAATTTCGATTCGTTTTCGCTTTTGAATACACGACAAAATATATAATAATAGTAATAATAGATAGTAGTTGTATTTAGCAGTTGCAGTAGCAGTAGTAGTAGTAGTAATAATTATAATATTTATATATATAAATATATATATAAACAAAACAAAGTACAATTTTCAGTTTTCCCTCATCTCTTCTACTTCGCCTCATTCTCTTTGCTTATTCGCTTAGTGTTCAATTTTCGATATTTTAACAAACAAAAATTAAAAAAGAAACATTTAAAAACAAAATTAAATAATAAAAAAAAAAGAAACACACACACAAAACCAACGGATTGGTTTTTTGTTGTTTTTGTTTTTGCTTTCATTTTTTCTTCTTCTTGTTGTTTTGTTTTTCGTTTTCTTTCCATTTTTTCCACATTCTTTTGCTGCTGTTGCTTCCACTTAATGTACGCTTACTAAAAATTGTTTTTAATAAAAAAAAAAATAGAATAAAATAATTCATAAAAAATTTAATTTTATATTTCTATATATAAAAAAACGAATTTACTGCATTTTACGGCTTAATTTCTTGTATTTTGTTTTTGTTGGGATTTTATGCATTTTTTTTTGTGTTTTTGTAGATTTGTTTTCATCTTTCCTTCTTTGTGTTTAATTTTACTTTCATTTTGTTGTGTTTGTTGTAAGTTGTTGTTGTTAACTGTTGGCTTCGTTTCCAAATTATGTAAAATTGTTGTTTTTTTTTGCTGTGGCGGGGGCTGCTCTACAGCACAAATTGTTGTTGTTGTTGTGGTTGTTTCTTCTAGTTACTCGCTTACGTTTTCTGCCGGCGTTTTTAAGGTTTTCTTCAACTAAAGCTGTTGTTTGGGTATGTGAGTGTGTGTGTGTGCGTGTGTTGATTTGAAATAAAAATGTCCACCGTTTTATTCGCAATATAAAAGTTCCTGTTGAGCATAAGCTGCGCAGCATGAAGTTGGCTGCGTATCATAATGCGTAAGCCTCTCTTCTGCGTTCTCTGCTATATGCGAATGAAGTGAAGTACTGCTGCAGTTGTTGTTGTTGTTACTATTGTTGTTGTTGCATGAGAATTAAGCGTAAAAGAAAACTGCCTTGACAAATCCGAATATGAGTTGAGAATTGTTTTAACTATTGCAATTATTATTGTTATTGTTGTTGTTATTATTTTTATTGTTGTTGTTGTGGTTGCTGTTTGATGCTTTATTGTTTTGTTGTTTGGTGTTGTTGGGTTGCTCTTCCATCTGCTTGTTGGCCCCCTCCCCCACACCCCTGGCAACTGTTTACTGCTGTGAGCTTGCCAATTGTTGCTGTGTGGCGCCCGATGCATTGCCGGGTGGCGGCGACGGTTGTTGTTGTTGTTGCTGCTGCTGCTGCAATTGATGTGAAGACGCTGTCGACGACGCCTGCTGCTGCTGATGATGCGCAGGTGGCGCCGACGACGACGCCGCCGACGATTGATGATGCGATTGCAGCGGCAGCGGCTGCTGCTGCGACGGCGACTGTTGTTGTTGCTGTTGTGGTTGTTGTTGCTGCTGCTGCTGTTGTTGTGGCTGTTGCTGTTGTTGTTGAGTCCCACTTGGCGCTGCGCCGGCTAAGGTATGTTGTTGTTGCTGTTGTTGCTGTTGCAACTGTTGTTCTTTGGCAGCTTTCTGTTTTTTGGTCACTGGAGGCGGATTCGTCGATAGCATCATGGCGCGAATTCGACGTTGTGCGGACTAAATAAATTTAAGAACAAATTTAAATTATTTGTGTTTAAGAAATTTGATTTAAATGTTTATGAGACTCACCTGAACGCTGTAGAATGGCCCAATGATGTGCACAGGTGTTTCCTCGTCGCCGCCAGAAGGTGGCGCCAGCGCATGCTCTGGCAGCTTAATGACGCTACCCGTGACACGTTGCAGCTCACGCACATTCTGTCCGCCCTTGCCAATAATGCGTCCAACCTGCAGAGCGGTAGAAATTGTAATAAGTAAAATTAATAAAACTGTAAAACTGTACAATAAAGATTCAGTGGTGCCTAAGGCATCACTAACATCCTCTTTACATGCCATTTACATTTAAATAGTTGAAAATTTGTTATACAGACCTGAGAGCTGGCGACAAGGAGTTCGACAGTTAGGCGAACATCGTCGGTGCCGCACATGAATCCTTCTTCGCGCATCTTTTCAAATATCATATATTGCGCCTTCCACTGACCCTCCGGTGTCCCAACAATCGTGACCTTGCGCTCCGTTTGTTGGTCCAGCGGTTTGTCGGCATCGAGGGGCGCAATCTTGAGGGATGCACTTGAGAAACGCATTATGCTACGTATATGGGATCCCTTGGTACCAATAATAGCGCCAACGGCATTATTCGGTATATAGAGATAGGTTGTCTCCTGCATATCGTTTGGAAAAGCCGGTGGCACCACACTGGCCGGTGTCTTAGACATGGCAAAGCCTTGACACGAGGGGAACGGCATGCTCGTGTTGAAGACCATGCCGTTACCCGGTGTCGACATCATTGCCATGGGATGGAGACCGGGGAACATAAGACTCTGGGGTGCCATTGCCTGTAGATCATTCTCATAGCTTTGGCGAAGTTTGGTACTAATTTGGTTTTCTGCTCGTGACATATTCTCAATCAGTCCCTTAACCGTAATGATGCGTTCCAAATTATAGCTGTTAATATCATTAATTGAGCTAACGGTTATCTTTGTGTCCGTATCCTGCATAATGCGTTTGATAGTGTTACCGCTTTTGCCAATAATGCGACCAATTAAATTATTATGGGCAAGTATCTTCAAACAGATTTCCCTAAAAGGAAAAGAAAGAGAAAAAAAAAGAAGTTAGTTAGAAGTTAGTTTATATATCTAATTTTTCTTTCTATGTACTGCATTATTTTTTTCTTATGTAATTAATTGTTTAGATTTAGATTAAGACCTATGTTTATTTACTTTGTATTTAGTAAATATAATTCTTTTCTTTTTTCTTACTCATAAGCTGATTTTTAACATCAAAATTAGTATTATTTTTAAGTCCTGTAGTTCATTGTTATGACTTTATTATTATCATTATTTTTCTTGTTTAATTATACTTATTACTATTAAAATTGATTATTAATAGTTTGATTTGAAGTGTTCTTGCTATTATTATTATGATAACTAATCATTATTTTCGTGTTTTTCTTAAATACTGTTTTATTTTTTTTATTTGGTATTAATAATCGTTTGTTAGTATTAAAAGTTTAGTATTAACAGTTATTTATGTAAAGTTTGTAAAGTAAATTGGTTCATTATTAAATACATTTTTAAAATTTTGTGTTTTGAAACAATTGTTTTTAAATTAATTTGTTTTAAAACATTTTATTGTATTCAAACTATTTTTATTTTTTAGATTTTTTTCTAAGCAATATTTAATAGATTTATTTTTTTCAACACATTCTTAAGCTATTATTTTCTGAAATATTAAGTATTGACTTATTGGTTTTTTCAGAATTGTTATTTTATCTAGAAATATTGTTGTTTCTAAGTTTTTCATTATTTTTTACGAATTCTGTGTTTACTTTAGTGATTTTAATTTATATTATGTGTGTAAGGATTGTTTTATATTTTTATAAATGTTATTAGCATAAGTGCTTTAATTTTTTATTTTTTTTGTTACTTTTTTTACTAGATTTAACAAGACTCACCCTTTATTCGTGGACAGCGCCTCCTGTTGCATAACCTCCAAAATGCGCTTGCATGCATTAGTGCAGTTCTCAGGGTTTCCATAGATCGTTATGGACTTCTCCAGCGAACCGACATTCTCCTTGCGATGCACATCGACCCGAGCACGACTCTGTTGTGTTATGGTCCTAATGGTGCTACCCTGACGACCAATGATCGCACCAACCATCTCACTTTGTACCAATATGCGTAGCGGGAAATCCGCTTGGCGTCCGGGTCCCGGCATTCCCGGATACGGATTACGTTGATTACGTTGGCTCCGACGTTGATTTTTGTCCAATTGTTCGGCATGCAGTTTACTGCCCTCAAATTCGACGCCGTTTAGACCACCAGCAGCTCTAAATTGGTTAAAAATTTTACATATTGATAGAGAAATGTTAATAAAATTTCAATCGTATCGGTTGGATACTAAACTATAATCGATTCTGAATGATTTGTGTTTAGAGATATCTAAAAAAAAAAGAATGTGTGCGCGTGTGTGTGTGTGTGTGAGAAATAGAGAGAGCAAGAGAAATACATAACATCAAAGGATCAGAGTTAATATCAATTCAGACATTTTGGTAACAACAAGCAGTTTATAGGTATGTGATTAGGGTTGTCACCGTCTCAAGTGCAACAAGCACCCTAAAACAACACACAAGACCCCTTCGCCGGCCCCCACCCGTTTCTTTTCGGCCCCAACCCTAACGCCTCCTGCTCGCCACTCCCCCTCAATTCCACACTGAAAAAAACTCAAGCCATAAACAGGTAGTTTTTTGGAATAGGAAGCACTCGGAGAGAGAGAGAGAGAGAGCAAAAGAGAGATGATAAAAAGTAAGAGAGTATGTGGTGTAAGAGAGAGAAAGAGTGAGAAAGAGAAAGTGAGTTTGTTAGAGCTGGAAAACCAACGATAGTCTGACAAAAAGATCGAGATCGATAGTTTTCCAACGTATATTAATATATAAAGTTAATATATATTCACACTTAACACTAGATTTAAGCGATTGTTATTTAGCCAGAAGTTTTTCTTTCATGTCGAATCAATTTTTTTGGTTTTTTTTGTAAATCTAGTGTTAAGTTATCGATTTTTTTTGTTTCGATTTTTGGTTTATTTTTATGTTTTATTTTTGTATTGTTTGTATATACCTTTGCGCCTGCTCAGGATTTTCGAATGTTATATGTACTGTTTGAGTATTTTGATCCTTACTAGAAATAGCCTCACATTGTTTGACGATGCCGTAGGGCTTCAGTAGCGGTTCGATGTCTTCGAAACGTGTTTGCAGCGGTATGCCGCTTATTAAGATTTTTGATGTCGTAACACTGTGAAGAAAATAGCGTAAAAACACACACGAAAACAAAACAAAAAAAAAATGGAAACAGAAAACAAAAAACGAAAAAGAAAAAAAAACAAAACAAAAGAGAAATGAACAGAAAACAAAAATATACACAGTGAAACAAGAAACACAAAAAGAAAAATAATAAAAACATTAAAAGTAAAGTGAAAGAGAGGGAAACAAAAGGAAATAATACATAATACGAAAGTGAAATTCATTGATTTTTTTTTTTTTTTTTTTTTTTTTTTTAAATATGATAAAAATGAAATAAACAGAAGAAAAGAAAAAGAAACGAGAGCAGTATGTCAGTAAAAAGTCTCAGCAGCGCAACTAACATCTATTAAGAGGGACAGAAAGAGAGACAGAGAAAGAAAGAGCGAAACATATCGAGAGCGGGTGATATATGAGAGCGAGCGACAGTTTATGGATGTTTGCAACAAACTTTTATTTTTCGGGGTTTATGGGGGCGTGAGCGGAAATGCGTTGTGGTTAGATGACAAATGAAATGGTTAAAAAGTAAGACAGATAAAGGAAGGAAGAGAGCGTTAAAAGAGAGCAAGCGCAAGAGTGAGTGCGACTGTTAAGTGCTTTTACAACTGACATTTAAATTTAAAAAAACACATATCGAGCGTTGCCAGATATTTGAAAAGATGAAAACCCCAATTGTAGCCAAGTTAAGTTGGCTGCTCAACAAATTTTAGTTACATTTAATATTAAGATATAACTACAATAACAACTAACCGTCTATAGACGGAGGCTAAAGCAAGAGAAATTATTAAAAAAAAAAAATAAAATAAAAAGAGTACAAACAGGGGGGGGGATGAAAGCTCTGCTAGCATCCTGTTGTCAGCTATAACGGGACCAACTAACTAACTAATAACAACAAACGCGTTTTTTGGCGCTACTCCAAAAACAACGACCGACAACAGAGTGATACAGACAGGGAGAGCAAGAGACTCGGCGGAGAGATCAGTGCAAAATCGGAAAGTGCTTCTGCTGCTGCTGCTTAGTGACTTGCCACGCCGTCGACTGGAATGTTGCACATTTAATATCGTGTTTATTTTTCTTGGAAGTAATTTCACTCCAGTCGCCGCCAAGTCACAACGCCAAAGACGTCGACTACGGCGACGACGAAGCAAAGCTACCAAAACAAGAACAAACTCGTATAAAAACAAAAATCAACAAGGAAAGCAAGAAGAAAAAAAAAACGGCGAGGAAAGCGAGAGAACGCTATAGAGGCAAAAGAGTGATGACTAGGCAGTGACAGCATAAGTTCTAGGGCGAACTCCGAATACTCTTTGCTTGTAACACTCATGTAGAGCTTTAAAAGCTTTGTCCCCTCTCACACAATCATCACAAAACCACAAAAAGCTTTATCACTTTCAACTCAATGGCAACTCTGTTTTATGAATGAAAGCGGCAAAGTAGCGTCCAAAGAATACAAAAAAACAAAAAAAAAACCGAAGAGAAATGAAAAGAAAAGAAACAACAGTTGCCGCATGCCGGCAAACTTCTTCTGCAGCCGCAGCAGCAGACGCATTCCATTGCCACTTAATGCTTCCCATTCGTCTGAATGTGCGCTCTCTCTCTCTCTTCATTCTGTTTTGTTGTTGTTTTGTTTTCTTCTTGCAGTTTATGCCATATTTGTTTGCGTCTGGGTTTTACACACACACACACATGCATGTGCATACATATATTTTTTTGCCCGCTTTTCCAGGAATTAAAGTCGAAACGGCAATGAAATATTTGCTGCGGCTGCTCTTTTTTTTGTATTTTTTTTCGACTTGTGAGATTTTAAAATTTGAGTATCGAAAGCCCTTAGCGTATGTTACTCTTGTTTTTTCAGTTGTTGCTTTTTTATGTCGTTTGCTTAGCTTGCATTTTTGTTTTCGCAAATAAGCACAGTTTGAAAAGCATTTGGTGGTGCCCATAAACCAACTCACAGTTTGAAAAGCACTACGCATGCGTCACACGTCACAACGTATGACAAACAAATGTATGTAACCCCGTAAGTAGGTACTAGGAGCAAAGGGTGTTTGTTGCTGCCCACCCATGTCCAGCCTCAATATGCAAATGTCAACGCTGTCTCTTTGCTGCTGCAGTTCGTTGACGTCGCCTACTGCACCAATAAGCATTCGCACTAACATTCGCTCTCTCACCACTAACATGTGTGTGTGTGAGAGCGAGTGGAATGAGTGTCAGAGATAGAGAGTAGAGTGAGTGCAAATGTACAAGTAAGAGAGCATGGAAGTGGAGACATTTCTTTTTTTTTATTTTATTTGACATGTGACTGACGCTGGCGCCTCTGTCGCCTTCAAGCCAAGCAAATGACCTCTGCCTAGCACTTTTTCTCTCGCACACATACATACACCTGAGCGCGCCCGTTTTGTTATCAATGCACAGCGCAGGCTGTGCGTTTGTGCACTCCCAATCAATACGCTTCATGCATATGTACATAAGTGTGCAGCGTTAAATACAGCAGGCTTTTATTGTGTTGACTTAACATGGACACATACGCGCACATGCATGCATTTTACATATTATATACATATATACATACATATGTATGTACATGCTCATTTTCTTTATCACATGCACACATATTTATGTGTGCAAGTGCGAGTATGCGTGTGCGTTTGTGTGTGCACGCTTTGTTTACTTGCTTCCTTTTTTTGTTTTTGAAATTTTTATGAATGAAAAAGTCAGATATCTGTTGCGTCGGCTGCTGCTGCTGCTGCCGCTGCTTGTTGCTGTTGTTATTGTTATTCTTCTTGTTATACATACAAGCATAGCTGCATTTGATTCTTTTGTTTCTCTTATGTTTTTGCTTTAGCTGCAATTGTGTTCGTTTATTTATACAAACACACGCACACTAAGCAACGCTTGGCATATGCGTCATACTCGCAGGCGTGTGCGTGAGCGAAGAGTGCGTGCATTCGTGTGTGGGTTTCGTCCGTTCTATTTCTATGGCATTCCACAAGTTGCTTTGGGCGTCGCTTTCGTGTTGTTGTTGGCGTGAAGAGACGAATGCAAGCTACCGTTAGTTTTTTGCCGTTGCCTTTTCTGTATTCTTGTTGCGAATGTTGTTTTCGCTGTTTTTGTCAGTCTCTTCTTTTTTTTCCACCACAGTTTATTTGCAGCGCTTATCTATTGCTCCCCCGTCTCCAAAGCACCAGAAACACCACCACCGCCGCCCCGGCCAACCATTGTGAAAGAATTTGTCTCTGTCAAAGTGTATATTCATACATACACACACACACACACACACACTTGTATGTATGTGTGTACATAAACTTGTTTTTGTAAGCAACAACAACAAACTGCAGTTGCATTACTGCTGTTGATTTGACCTAAATTGGCCGGCAAAAAAATACACACACAGTATACAGATGCATGTGCATTTGTATGCATGTTTATCTAACCCTTGTTGCTTTTGTGCTTTTTACCATACAAATACAAATAAAATAGGTCGTTGAACAAAATGGCGCATTTGTGGGTTGTGGGGGAGAGCAAGAGCAGTAGGGGCGTGGCTTTAATGATGAATGAGATAAAAGTTCAATCACAGCTTAAGTGATACCCAGCAACTCTAACATTAAATTTTTATCGATAAGCGATAACATTTTCTTTCTAAAAATTTTTAATGATCGTTTGATTAATTGATTAAATGAGAAATGTGAATGTAACTTCAATGTTATTAACACATACATAAACACACACACATACAAAATTTTTGTCGCAAAATAACGGTAAATATATGTGCTGGGGTTCAGGACAACGCGTGAGCAGGGCGACGACCGAGGTAGTGGAGAAGTAAAAGGAGAGAGGCGACAATTGAAAAAACTCACCGATCGTAAAAACGTGGAACTTTCGTATTTTGTTGTTGTTGATGTTGTTGTTGCAGAATATGATTATAATAATGTTGATTATTATTGTTGATTATTCTGTTGCCATTATTGTTTGGTAATTGATAATTGCTGTTGTTGTGCATTTTAAGTTTGTGTTTTTTATCTCTCGTTTTCTTTTAATGTTTACTGCAGTAAGTTTGTGTTTAGATATTTTCTATAATTTTTGGTATATATGTGTGTGTGTGTGAGTTTGTGTAGAATTGCTTTGTACGTGTGTCTCATAAAGTACTCTTACTTTTGCAACTTGTTGTATTTCTTTCGTTTTGAATTGAATGAAGAGAAAAGTCCGAATAAAATTTAAGATTAAGCAGCCCACTCTCATGTACACGCGCACTCAAGCAAATGAAAGAGAACCGACCGAAAAAAGAGCGGGAGCGTGCTAAATGGCAATACAAATACAAATTTGATACGTCGCCGTCATGACGTAGACACACTGCGAGCACGACAGCGCCGTTAGCTCATTTCTACGCTTACACACACACACACACACATGCAGAAACGAATGAAACGTTTGCTCTGCTTTGCTCATTAGTTAATCACACGCAGGCTACAAAAAAACTTCTAGCAAAATTTGTGAACTGATATGATTATGATTTTATTTCATTTGTTCGTTTTCCTTCGTTCGTGTTTGCCTTGTTTTGCTGATCTTTTAGCGTTGTTTGCTGCTTCTAGCTTCTTATTTTTTTTTTTTTTAGTCACGCGTATGGGCTTTGATTCGCATTAACTGTGTGTGTGTGTGTGTCCACATGTATTTGCTAGCTGTCAGTTTTCTTGCAAAGTGAAGTGGTGGGGGAGAAAACTAAGTGTGCTGCAGCAGCGCAGCTAAAAAACTGCGTCGCTGACTCACACTACAAATTGCTTGCATGTACAAAATTGTTATCGATAACAATAGTCTATCAAAAGTCTTGAATATTTCAATTTTTAAAAATTGATTTTGAATTTTAATTGGTACACGTATTTTGGCGTGTCTCTTTAATTAGCAAGAAACGCAGTTGAAATAAAATAAACACAAACTCAACTCCCCCCGCCACACCCAAAAAGCGGGCGCCGCATGGGCAGCATTGGTGGCTGAGCAAAAACTGTCATAAGACAGCTGGCAGTGTGTAAGACTTGCTCTCACTTGCTCTCTCTATCTCTTTTGCTAACAAAAAAGAGCACACTTCACAAATGCATTCAAAATAATATCACGAAAGCTGATCAACACTATTCTCCCATTTCTTTGGGCACTCGCTCTTTAACTCTTGCTAGCGGCCTCTAGCAGAGAGCACAGACTCCTATGAAACAAACTACACAAGTCAGAGTAAAGCAAAGTAGGTCAGTTTACTTGCTTGTTGCTTTTGGGCTGGGCGCAACAACTAGTCACAAGATATGTACAAACATATAAATATGTATATAAGAATGTCTGATTATGTTATATCCATATGCACATTTATACATACGCATACACATATCCTGCCTAAATTTAATTAATTGTCAGGCGTTGTTTGATTTAATCGCATATTATTTTTACATTTTTCAATAATTGCCGACGTCACAGCAGTCACATTCACTGCAATTTCCAGTCAAAAGACAAACGCAAAAGGAGAGCAGAAAAAAAACTGTCACACAACACAAATACATTGACGCCGGCTTGTCGCAGTCGTCATAACGGTACTACGTGCATATGTAAGTAATTTTTTCTTAGTTTATTTGCCTCTCTCACACTCACACACACACACACACTCTAAATAATTTGTGACCATGTGTGTGAGTTCAACTTAGATAAAGGAAACACCGAAACTACGCAAAACTATGTGCAAAATAAAAAGAGCAAAAACGACACGATATTTTCTTGTCGTCAACGTATTTTGCTATTTCTACTCCTTTTTTTCCTTGGGGTATTCCAACACTCTTCACTCACTTTTTCACAGCTTGTTTCTTTTTATTGTTGCTGACTTTGTGTTGTTCTAATGTGAATATCACTTAAAGCTTTAAGCTAATTTTGACAAACTCAGCAGAATTTTGATTTTATTTATGCTTTGATTTTATTTGTTTAATTTTTTTCTTTTTTTTTATTTGCGCCCACGACGACCAGCGACCGATGACTATTTAAAAAAAATTAAAAACACTGGCACAGAAACACACAAGTTGCCACTAACACCAACAACAGCAGGCATAGAATATTAAAAAAAAAATAATTTTTTTTGCTGTTGCTTTGCGTTGACGAGCCGTTTAATTATTATTGTTGTTGTATGGTATATTTTGCCGTTTTTTATTTGTTGTTGTTGTACCAACTACGTCGCGTATTTCGGAAAAGACGACCGCAAAATGCAAAGAGCATTTAACTACTGAAACTAAAACAGACACGCCAAAGAGCAAGGCGCAAAGCAACGTCGGCGAATGGACTGACGGACAGACGGACGCGCCGATAAAGCAAAAACGCAAGTGCCAGCGCGTTGGAGCACCGTTGGCAGAGAGAATGAGAGTGGGAGAATGAGAGAACGAAAAAAAAAGAGGCAGCCAGCCGGCTACGCGGCTGCAAAGCGACAATACACGCCAAAGTTGACGTCGTTGTCGTTGCTCTTTCTGTTGTTTCTCGTAGTAGTTGTTGTTGTTTATGAAGTAAAGGCAAAGTAACTACATGATTAGCGCGCAAATATTGCAAAAAAAAAAAAAAAAGCGAAAACGAGGAGAAGGTAAAAGGCATAAGTAGGAGAAGTGCCAATATGCGTTAAGTTCAAGTCATTTTTGTGGTGTTGCCAGATGGTGGCAACAGTTGGCACCGCGCCGCACATAATGTCTGGCAACACTTGTAGCGCTCTAACGCTAAGTTAAAGTGAGTTTCATTGGAGTGCAGTATAGTTCTAATGAATTTAACTAATTTATGTTTAAATATATTAAAATTAATTCATATATGTAAGACAAAGTAAGTACATTAGTCAAATGGGTTTGAATATCTCGTAGTTTTAATCAGTTGCTTCGTTCAACAGCATTAAATGAAAAGTGAGCAGTCTCGACAACTCTATTCTTCGCTGTGGACTGAGTGTAGCGCGACAAAAGCTCAACATACACAGAACGCAGCAGTCTCCTCAAGCTTAAATTAACCGGCAACATATAAATATATGTATGTACATATGTTTGTATATTGGCGTCGGCGTTGGCGCTCGCGCTTTGCCGCTCGCACTCACACGTTCTCTTTTCAAATTGTTGCGCTTTTTCACACACACAGAAGCACAGTCAACGAGTATACTCTCTCACTTACACATTCAGATCTCTCGCATATCGTTAAGTCAAAGTTGTTTTTGCTCGTTTGCTCTTTCGTTTTGTTTTGTTTCTTTTGTATTGTGTTTTCTCTCAGTTCGAAAAGTGCAACAACTTTGCTTCGATTACGTCACGCATTCGCATTGCATGCGTATGCCGAAACCTGTGAGTGTTTGTGTGTGTGCGTGTCTGTGTGCTGTTTTGGTGCGTCGCGTAGTCGGCGACGACAGCGTCAGCGGCAGTGCGCTCAACGTCTCAACTATTTGTTATTTCCGGTCATTTATTGTTTTATTTTTGTTTTGTTTACGGTGACGTAGACGTGGCTTCTACAAACATTTGATGCCGGCGCCGGTCAATTTGTGCTTAACGTTTGCCAAAAAAAATATGTATGTGCGTGTATGCGTAAACAATACTAAACATGTTTGTATGTACATGTGTTTGTGACGTGCCTACATATGTGTGTGTGTATGTATGACCGCAAAAGCGAGCAAAAACTTCACAACTAAGTAAATAAATGAAAAACGGTAAAAACAGTTGTAAGCAGCAGCAAGCAGGCAGCAACAACCGCTTAAGGTTAATAAAAAAAATTTCCAACTTTATTTCGGTAGTTCAATGGCCTCAATAAAAAAAAAAAAAAGTAGCAACAGCAGCAGCCGTTGCTGTCGACGACGCTTACTCTGCGCTGCCGCGACTGCGAACCGCACTAGCTTTGATCGTAAATTGCTGATAACGAGCAGTTCGTAGCACCGTCGCAGCGTTCGGCGACAGCGGCAGCGATGTCGCCTAACACAAGGAGCTGCGACTGCGGCAGCGACGTCGCACGCGCGCCTCATTTCGTAAAAAGCTCCACTTTTCGAAGAGTTGCTAAAATAAAATAAGAGCGCCAAAAAAAAAAAAAACAATTCAATTGTAAATTTTTGTTGCATTTTGTTTGTGCATGCAATTTTCACTCAACTTGCTCTCGCGCTCTCTCTTACACACTGTCCCTTAGTTGTGTTGAGCTTTTTGACCGTTGATCTTTGCAATGCAGCTGTCGCCAGCGCATTCGTGGCAGAGAACAGAGAAAGAGCGCAACAAAAGGGAATAATACGGTGCTTTTGCTGCAACCCTTTTATTTTTTGGTGTTGTCAGTGAAATGCTTTCTTCCCCTGTCTTATCAGCAGCAGCAGTGCTCGCCGGGTGACACACACAACACAGTGGTCACAGGTATTGCAACTCTCTCTCTCTCTCTCCTCTCCTTTTCACGCAGTAACCTGTGATCCTGCGCCTGTTTGCGTGTCGAACGCAAGGATCAGAGAGTGCAGCGCATATGGGGCAAAAGGCAAAAAGGGTTGAACATGCAGCGCGAATTGCAGCTGCTGCTGCATGAAAGTAAGAAAGAAAGGAGAATGAAAGAAAGTGTTCGGTCAACCGGTGAAATAACGGTACCACATGAAGAAAGTCACCGCTGAGCGGGAAGATCGCGGTTGCAGTCTACGATATTCTTGTCATCATCAGCGTCGGCTCGAAAGCTGCACGTGTCGCGACAGTTGGTCGATAAGCGCGCCAAATAGTCACAGGCTACAAGTGGTGTCGACACGAAAAGACCCTGCAGCAATTACACAGGAGAGCTAAGGTGCAGCAGTATGCTTAAGAGCTTTGTAAAGCTTTTGCGAAAGCTTCCGATTAACTAGTTTAAAATTACTACAATTAGCAAAGTTTGACTGTGTTTCCATAATTGTCTCACTCCTTGTTTTAGTTTTCAATGATTTTATGTTTTACTTTATTTTATTTTTGCCACTCTGACCATGAGATTTTGAGATTTCATAGCCCGGATGGATTATAATGCTGTCGAGAGAGAGAGAGAGTGAGAGAGAGCAAAGGCAGGCAGGCAAGCGAACGTGCGCACTCTTTCTAACTAACTGACGCGACTTGCTGTCTTTGTTGCTCTTAAGGGACTGTTCATAATGCCCTCTGCTACAGAGCAGCATTCTTGAACAAGAAAGAAAAGTACAGTCGAGCACGCCCGACCGTATAATACTCTCTGCATTTGTTCCCGATTAAATTATTAAAACCGGTATCCAGATATTACAATGCGTAGTACTTGAATTAAAATATGTTGAAACAAAAACAATCTAAGCATAATCAAATGCACATCTGCTTGTTTGCATGCGAATACACATACATATGTACGTTTGACAATATATGCTGCATATATGCATGTATGTATGTGTGTATTCGGCACAGCCAGCGACCGCGGGCAGCGCTGCCGACACACAGGCAGCGAAAACGTTCGAACATGTGCTTGTGTGTTTCTATCTCGCTTGCACCTATAGGTTGATATTGCGTTCAATTATCAATATTGTAACGCTTCTAGTTTTCTTGTTTATAGTCCGATTTTAATGCGCCTTTCAGGATAGTTTAATATAGTTAATCTCCACACGAATTATAGATAACAATACTGTATGATACGAACAAGTTGGCAAAAAACGGTATTTGAAGTTTTTTCAAGTGTGGGAAAAGGGGGCGTGGCAGTCCAAAATTTTAAATGGCAATGCAACTATGCTCTCGCCAGGAACCTCCGTACCCAAATTGGTGATCCTAGGTGGCATAGTTACTGAGATATTTGCCGAAAACATCGATTTTTACCGAGGTGTGTCTAGTTTTTTGCTCATTGTGGGCGAATGGGGCGTGGCATCGAAAAAAAAAAAGATTCTTGTATTGACTGACTAAATATCTGATCGTTTGACACCAAGCTCGAACTTGTAGCTCTTACCATCTCTGAAATCTGTTTGTTCATACGGACGGACAGACAGACAGACAGACAGACAGACAGACAGACAGACAGACGGACAGACGGACATGGCTATATCGACTCGGCTTGTGATGCTGATCAAGAATATATATACTTTATGGGGTCTGCCACGCCTCCTTCTGCCTGTTACATACTTTTGCACAAACCCAATATACTCTTGCAGAGAGTATAAAAACTAAGCCAGCAGTAACACGAATCTCATCATCATTGTGCCACAACCTCGCAGTGTCTCTGTATGTGTGTGTGTGTGTGTTTGTGTCGTTGAATTCTTGGAAATTTCTAATGAACACAAACACAAAAAGGAGCACACAAAAATGTAGAGAACAAAAAAAAAAAAAACGAAACCGAAATAATGTGGATCAAACGCACGCTAAATGAGTACAAACAAGCGGAACGTGAGAAGAGCTCATGAGAATCAAGTAAGGCACACACACACACACACAAACACACACAGTCACACACATGTGCTGACTATGCTTTGTCTGTGTGTATAGGTGAGAGCGCATGGACGCAGACGTCGCATTTGTTAGAGCAAGCGAGAGAGCGAGAGTCTAGGATGCTGTGGTGTGGGAGCCAAAAGAGCTTTAAGCTTTGCTTCGCTTGCAGCTTAAGAGATCAGTAAGCATGCGTAAATAGTAAATTGTGTGCATGAAACAATTGCAATGTAAGCAAGAGCTTTAAAGCTTCAAGACAGTGGCGGCCAATTTGGAGTGTTTGCGGGCAGTTCAGTGCCTTCGATCATTTTGAAAAAGGGCGCGTAATTTAAAAGAACCGATTTTTGAATGAATGTATGAATAAACTTAAGTTATGCTTAACTTTGTTTTCAAACATTTAAGCTTTAGTCATGCAAGTAATCAGAGCTTTAAGTTTAAAAATCAAGCCAAAGTACAGAATTCTCGACTTTTAATGGACTTGAAGTGCACAGTTAGGGCAGATCAGTGCAAGCATTGGGATTCTTGACAAATTTTACCTTTTACCTGCTTCCTACACAAACTAAGACTACCTGGCTGTGTGTGCTTCATCTCTTTTCCTCTCTCTCTCTCTTTCTATGCAAAATTTGCATCCTGTTTGAGCAAACAAGCGGCGCAAGAAGAAGCAAACTCGTTGTCCTTCGCGCTCTTCCGCTGTGCCAAAAAAAAAAAAATGTTAGCATACCAAACTCCGCCACGCCTACACGTTGACCGCCCCCGCGTTCCGCTCCCCCTGACGCGATTTCATTCAAATGCCGCCGATTTCGCTTTTCTACATAAATCAAATACACGTGAGTGGGCAAACAAGTTTGAATGGCAAAATAAAGGAACTTGAATGGAGCACAAACACACAGAGTCACACACACACACACTCGCTCGCTCTCATTACAAGGTCAGCGCTTCCCAGCTGCGAGATCACATGGCGTATGTGTAATCTAATCAAAGAAGCTTCAAAAGCTTCTACTGCTACGCTCTGCCCTGCTTAGCGGACTAATTTGACTGTCAATCAAAGGAGTAGCCACCAAAAGCATGAAGAAAAAGCACGAGCAGAGGAATGGGAAAAAAAAGTAGGTTGATAATCGATGGGAATCAAATATGAAGCAATATCAAAGGCAGCAAAGGATTAGGCTTCCCGTTTCGATGCAAAAGATACAAGATACAAAGATACACGCACACTCGTATCGTATGACAGCAACAAGTAAACTAGAGGGTAAAGAACACGCTGGCGATTAGAAAGAAGAAAACAAAAAAAAAATAAAAAATGTTTTAAAAAAGAAGTTTTGAACCCTCCAAAAAACTCCCCCTTTTTATTTTGCATTCTGCTCGCAAGACAAATTGAGGAAGAGATGTGAACGATTTTGGTTAAGATCCTTCTTTGCCAAGTGAACAAACATTAGAAGGATGCCCAAAAAATTGCTTGCGTATAATTAAAAAAAATAAAGTACCAAGAGGAGATGGGGTGGACCAAAAACTTGCACACGGAAATGTGATAAACTCGTTTTTAAACCCAAAACGAAAAAAAAAAATGCTAAGGAAATGAGGGAAAATGCAGCGAATTGTGGCCTAAGTATCTAAGGCTGCCTAAAAAGAAACCGGATCGCAGAGGGGATCTCTCTCTCGCTCTACCTCTCCCCCCCTCTTCCTCTACTTCTCGCTCTCGCTGAAAACATATTTTTTTTTTGGCGAGCTTTTTTCTAAGCAACAGCCTCCGGTGTATGAAGAAGAAGCTGACGTCGCGGCATGTTTTCTTTGCCGGATTAAACAGCTCTCAGGTTGTGTGTGTGTGTGTGTGCATGAGATTCCTTTTTTTTTTTAGAAATTAGTGAGCTGTTTTTTGCTCGCTACGCGCTGCTTGCTGATGACGCCGACGTTGACGCTGACGTTTACACGCAGAGCTTAGCGACTGAGCTCGAAACAGGAGCTTTTTGTAATACTTAGCCTAGTAGAGCTTTCTTGGAGTGACTTGATAATAATTCAATTATTTTTGGCAAGCTGTTCAGCTACTTTAAAAGCTTTTCAGCTGCATTAAAAGCTTGCTAGCACTGCTCGCCAGCCGCCCTAAGAGCTTTCTCGCTTTCTAACAACTCTATAAGCTTTATAAGTTAAGAGCTTTCTCCTTGCTAGTCGCTTTCTAACAACTTTTTAAGCTTTATAAGTTAAGAGATTGAAGTTATAAGAAGTTATTAATATAATTTAATTAAAGGTTGTCCCTAGAAAGTGTAAGGGCTGGAGCACTACTTCCCTTAGACCATCAGAAAGAAATTTAAGTTTAGAAATAAAAGCAGCTCAAGCGACTTTGAGGATTAAAAGCGTTTTCAAACAAATTATGTATCCACTCTAGCTATTTTTAGCTTTTTAAGCCTTGAATTGCCGACTGAAAAATCGAGCATAAAATCCAGCTCTATTTTTGAGCTATTTATTTTATCTCTAGCTATAAAAGCTATTAGCTATATAGCTATAGTTATAGCTTTCTAGCTAAAAAGCTGGCTGAAAGATCGACCAAACAAAAATACGAGCTCTGCTCTTACCTAAGGCCATAGGATCTTATTGTAGATAGGATCTTTTTTGAGTAGATAGAGGAGCTAGAAGCACAGAAGGCTTGAGGCTTGAGGCTAAAGAGTGTGAGAGCGTGTGTGTGAGTGTGTGTGTGTGTGTGGCAAGTATATCAATTTGCTGGCTTTGAAGGGTGCCCCTCTCTGTGAACTTGAGTGCCGAGCACTCGGTGGGTACCGCTCGCAGGTACAGCTAAAAGTTCAGAGGACGAGGACGAGTTGTTAGATCCCTAGCAAGATAATAACAATTTCTCCCCCCTCTCGTCGTACCTCCCCTACTCCCTCTGGCCCTACCTAACCAAAATATAGATGGATGTCTGCTGTGATCTATTTGGGCTCAGTGTTTACTTACACCACTTGAGTCTAACGCAACTCGAGCTGAGAGCAGAGCGGAGGAGAAGCGGGAATGCTTTGATGAGGGTCGAGGAGAATGCCGCTTGTGATTTGGGTAGCTGAGAGCTTTTTTTTTGTGTACCAGATTTTTTAGTTATTTTTTTTTTTACTTCCTTGATATGCCCAATTTATCACAGGAAATTAGCTGCTATTTAGCAGCGTTGTAGGTTTGCCAAAAGTTGAGAAGAATAGAATTTTTTTTTTTTTTTTTTTTTTGGTTGGGTAGTGTTTCCAGGGAGTTACGAGTTTTAGGGCTGCGGGTGTGCCAACATAGAGAGGCAAACTTCTTGTTATTTGGCGTGATAATTTGTGCAATTGTGGACTGCAGCTACGAGAACCTCATCGAGTCGAGTTCTTCCTAAATCCCCCCACAAAACACTGCCCCTGCCTCGTAGCGCTCTGCGCGCATCTGGTTTGCCCAGGGAAACATAGGGAGTTTAGGGTTACCGGGTTAGCCAGGTTAGCAGCGCGTGAGTGAGGCGTAGCTAAAATGTTGTGGCGCCATTTTGCGTAGACTTCTTGAGTTTTTTGGTTAAGGATCAGAAGCAGGCAAAAATGGCTAATTGGGCAACTGGCTACAGGCTGGTGGGTGTCGGGAAAGTAGATCTCAGGGACCTTGAGTTAAGTAATTTTGGAGTTAAAGCTTTTAAGCTTTGATTTGTTACATGTGCGAATCTTAAAAGCTTAGTAAAAGCTTATCAATCCCAGGAGTGTAATTTTAATCAAATCATTAAGCTTTAAATTTACTAAAAACATCGAATTCAGATATTGTATGCTTATGCTTTGACTTGTGCCCAATATGAAGCTTTAAAGCTTTTAGTAAAAGGGCTTTCTATGTTAGAACTGAACTTTTGACCAGGTTTTAACATAGATCTCTAGCACCTAGAAAACCTAAAGACAGCAAACTCTGCAACTTAAAGACTTATTAAACATTTATGCTCAAGACAAAGCTTAAAAGCTTTTATTAAAAGACTTTTTAAATTACAAATGAGTCAGGATAAACCCCACAAGACCTCAGACCACAAAAAGCAACTAGTTGAAGTTAAATTTGCTGCTTAAAGCCGCTTTTCAGCAATAAGTTTCAAAGCTTTTAGAAAAGCGGCTTTGCTAAGCTCTAAAGCTTTCAGTAAAAGCGCCTACTAAGTGTTAAATTGATGATATGGTCTCGTAAAGTTTCTTAAAAGAGTGCTCTGCAATTTTGCGGTTGAAGAAAGCGGGCAAAAAGAGAGTTTTAGCAGAACACAGAAAGCATTGCCTACGAACAAACAGAGGTGGCAAACTACAGATACCACGTACTAGGCTAATAGAGGGCGCTACTAGAGTAAACTACCAACATAGATGTTATGTATATATATATATAAAGAGAGAGAGAGACGGCACAGAGGCGAGGGGTGGGGTTGAGGTAGGAGGGAAAGAAAATTTACTTTTTCTTGTATTTTTCTTGTCTTTTTTTGGATTTAACCTTGTGTCTACTTGTTTCATATTTAAGTTTTTCTCTTTTGGTGTTTTCTTTTTTTTTTTTGTTTTTTTTTTTGTGTCATTTAGATGATATATGTATGCGAGTGGGGTAAATCGGGGGATTTAGTTGGGAATGGGTTGGATAGAGTTTATAAGGAACAAATTGTTAAATACCTTGAGGTGCCAGCACCTTCCATTTGCTGCCGATCCAATGGCGGATCGAAGATTTGCTCACGATCCTCTTTTGATAATTCCAAATCGGCGAATTGATCCAGTTCGGAAGCCATCTTTGAAAACTGTACTGTACTTTTTATTAACTTCTTTTTTTAACTTGTGCTTTAATCTCCCGGTTTTTTTGCTTTCTTCGCGTCTTCTCTGTTTTCTTCAACTACTTTTGCTGCGGCGTTTATATATTATTTTTATATATATATATTTTCATAAACTTTTTGTTTCACTTTCTGCGCTTTTTAAACGGAGGGGCTGCTGCTGCTTCTTTTATGGGGGGCGGGGCACTTTTCAGGGGACAAGTTCTCGTACTCGATGTTCGTGCAAAAAAAATATATGTGATATATATGTTTATATATATGTAATTTCGGGTCTATTACAAAAATCACTTTAGAATTTTGGACGTATTATTTGAAAATGGATTTTCCGGCAAACAAAAAAAGTTTCGCTTTCTTTTTTTTTTATCTTTTACGCAATTTTCCCTATTGTGTTGACAGTTTTGGTTTTTGGGGTTTTGTGGTTTTTTTTTTTTGTTTTTGGTGGGGCGTGGAATGTTACAAAAAAAAAGAAAAAAAGAATTTGAAGAACGTTATTTGGTTTTGCTCAGTTTTGACTTTCACTCATGTCCTTAGCTTGGCGGTTTTTCCTTTTACGTTTTTCTTGCACTTTCGATTTCCGTTTTCGTACGAATTTAGCGAGTTTACAGCTTACCGTTATGCTGTGATTGTTTGATTCTTTAGTTGCTGTTGCATTGCATTTGATTTCAACTTTTTTCTTTTTACCCGCGCGTTCGCTTTTTGTTTTTGAAAACTTTTGTGTCCGGTGTCTTGTGATTTTTCAGTGAATTTCGAAACGAAAATGATTGTTGAGTTATTGGTTTTAAGGCCCGATTCGAAATGAAATGTTAAGTGTGTCAATTTGGCCCAAAATGGTTGAAAACCTGCAAGAGAAGTGAGAAAAACAGTTAGTTCGATTGAAGTTTACAGAGATTTAACAGCGTTATAACATAAACACAAGTTTACATAGTAATTTGCTTGCCCACCCTACACGCAGCACGCAGTGTGCGAGCAACCCCCCACCCACTAGCACTAAAGTTAGCGCCATTTGCAGCCTCTGCTGAGACGACGTAACGATGACAACGCAACAGCTGTTGCTGTAGCCAGCAGCGATCACCGTCTCTGCCGGCACCGGCCGGCGACATGTTGCTAACCAAACAGAGACAAAAAAAAAACATACGAAAAGAAAAAAAGTAAAAAGCTTTTTCAACAGCGATGCCGTTGAGTGGGCGCGCGCTGGCATCGACGCGTGAGCGGGTGCTGCGCTCGCATTAGAAGAGATTATAAGTGCTCCATAGAGTAGAGGTCGCCACTAACAGAGTGAGAGAGCGTGAGAGTGGGAGCGTGTTTGTGTGAGTTAAAGAGAGTGAGCTTTGGCGCTGTTAGTGAACTGTTGCTGCTGCTGCTGCCACCTATACTTCTACTGCTGCTGTTGCCGTCGTCATCGTCGTGTTGACTTTGATCTTGGCCTGTGTGTGTGTGTTTGTGTGCGTGTGCATGTGTGTGCTGGTGCGTTGGTGTTGCTTTTTCGGCAATTGTTGTTGGCATTTTTTTGTTTGTGTGGTGAATAAAGTAGGCGAAAACCAAAAACACAATTTGTATTGCCAAAAAAAATAAATAAAATAAAAACGGGCCAAAAATGGAGAAAATTCTGAATGCTTCTTCTTCTTGAACTTTTGCGTTGGCCAACACTTGTTGTTGCTCTTTATTTTTGTTTGTTGTTAAGCATATGTTGCGCATAGGCTCGGTATATATTTATAACTGTTTCCTTCTCTGTGTGCGTATGTGCGTGCGTGTGTTTGTGTGTGTGAGTGCGTTTGTGTGTTTTTGCAGTTGTCGCTGCTGCTGCTTATGCTTTTTGTTGTTATTGTAATTTTTGTGCGCAGATGATGTCAGAGCGACTTTTAAAATTTGTTTTGTTGTTTTTGTTTCAGTTTTTGCGTTTACTTTGTTTTTTTTTTTTTTTTTTGTACTTGTATTTGCATTTGTTGTGACTTTGCAAGACGTGCTAACTTTTCAATATGTATTTACGAAATTATGTAAAAATTTATGAGTATTATTAAACGTTTCTAGAACATTTCCAAATTTCTTGTTACACTCGTAATAAAAAAGAAATAAAAAAATGCACAATTTAGTGGGTGTAAAAAGTAAGTAAAAGTGTTGCGAAGAGGCACAAAAATACACACGCACGAAGGTACCAAGTGGCGGGGTGGTAAACACGCGCACGCACAAACACACAGACGTACGTACGTACGTACTTACGCTCACGCACTTACACGCACACTCAAGTCAAGAAATATGCCACGAAAAAAAGAAGAGTCTTAGCAGCAGCGGCAGCGACAACGGCAGCAGAAGCAGCGTGACATCCAAAAAGCAAAAGCTGTTGTGCTTGCCTGCCCCCTTCCACAGCTATGTATGCTGGCTGCCTGCGGCCTACAGCCCACAGCCCACACAGCCCACAATCCACAGTCCGCAGCAACTACTACTAGCTCCCCTCCATAATGTTTACCCCTCCTTCGCTGACCAGCACCAACATCACCACAACCACCGCACCCCTTCGGCCAACGCGACACTCTGCTCTAAGTCAATGCGATGTTCTTGTTGTTGCTAATTATTTGACGACGTCGATTAAACGCAACAACAATTAACAGTTTGCTTATTTCCGTTTTTTGTTTTGTTTTTTTTTTAGTCTCCTTTTCATTTCATTTTTATATATTTTAATTATACAGTTTTGGCAATTGCAAAAACATCGCAATATGTATGTAAGTGTGTGCGTGTGACTGTGTTAGTTTGCATGTGTGTGCGTGCGTGTTTGTGTGTGTGTTATTGGCTTTGAATGATTTCGCTTGTCTATTTTATGTTCAGTTTTTTTGGGGGATTTGATTTGATTTCATTTTTTTTTTGTATTTGATTTTATTTTATTTTAGTTTTTTTTTTTTGGTTCTGCGCGCTCTTTTTCTTGATTCTTTTCATTTCATTTCTTCATTGTTTTTTCATTTTGGATTTCTTTGCTTACGTTTTGGGGAACGGAACGAAGAACGTATGAAGAGAAGCAACAGCAGATCAAGATCACTTTTGCGGTTGATTTGGTTTTTTCTTCTTCTTATTTTCTTTTTGATTTTTTCCAAAAACAAAAAAAAAAAAAACAGAAAATAAAAACTATTTACGAACAAACACAACAGAGAGCAGAAGAAAAAAAAACAGTGAACAACGAATACGAGACGACGGACGACACACGTTAATGCATATTAAATTTTGTTTTTGCGCTTAAATTTCTTTTCTATTTTTTGTTATTTTATTTTTGCTTTTTGCCGAAAATATTCTGCCAATAAAATTGCTTTTTGTCGACCTTCTTTCTGCTGCGGCGTTCCAAATACAAATGACGGAACGGAATTGTGTTTCCAAATACAAAAATGAACGACGACGACGACGACGTGCATGCGGTATTCTGGCGACGGTAGCAGAGCAGAGCGGCAGCGGCATTGGCGGTGGCGGCAGCAGCAGCAGCAGCGCTCTGGCCGCAGCAGAAGCAGAGCAGACAGAGTATGAGATAGACAAGAGCCCAAGAGAGTGAAAGGGAGAGAGCGAAACAAGAGTGCGTAACATTTATCACTTAACAGTTCCACTCAAGTATTTTACTTTTTTTGTTTGTTGGCCGCCAACGCTGTGCTCTTTTGCCTTAGCCGAAATTCCTATGCTTCAACACAGAACACATACACACAACAAACACGACAGCAGAGGTAGCGGCAGAAAGCAGCGGCGCAAGCAAAGGCAGCGCTGGTGTCGGCGACAGCGACAGCATTGAACGCGACCGCAGCCAAGCGAAAGACAAGCACAATACAAAAGCAATGTGCGATGTTTTTATGTATGCCCCTCGCTGTGCATGTGTTTGTGTAAAATGCCTGTGCATGTGTGTGTCTTTTGCCGAAATTTTAATGAGTGTGAGTGGAATAAGAAATGAGCGACGTCGAGACACACAGTCAAAAAATAAACTGAGTGACTTTGTTCTTGAGATTTTTAAGTAAAGACACAAACATTGAGTTATTTAAATGAGTTAAATTTGCTGTATGAGCAAATTGATGAATGCCATGCGAATTTAGCAAACATAAATGTTTAAACATATTTAATTTAATATTAATATATTTAGCTTAATTTAATTTATTACTATTTGTAAGTTTCTAAGACAAAGCGGCTGCTACTAAATGCTCCACATTACCAAGCTCTCAAAATTTGGGCTCAAGCGAGCAGAGAGCCAAAAGGTACAGTGACAGAGCAGTAACGACACAGAAAGAGAGAGAGAGAGAAAGAGAGGGGCGCGCGCAGGCTGGCAATGAAACCGGGAGCTTTGGCTACGGTCACAGGCAGACTTGACAATAATGAGTGCGTATGTGTGTGTGTGTGCTTGTGAGTGTGTCTGTAAGTTTGAGAGCAGATGCCAGGATAATATAGCGCTGCGTCGCAGTCGGCGTTGCCAAAAAATTGAAAGCGACAGCGACGACGACGACGACGTTGACGGCGACGACGGCGCTTAAGCGCTGAAAAGGAAGAAGGAAGCAGCAAAGGAAGTGAACTGCGAGCAGCAAAGGCAAACAGAACCGAAAAACACACACACATGTATACTTGGAGATACTCACACGCACACACACACATACACTCCAATTCGTGTACTTATGAACAAACGAACTGAGCACAAATATAACTAGATTGTTTGACTAATGGATACCACGTAGTTAAAGGCAATGGGGTCTGCTTTAAATGTTTTAAAGATACTCTGCTCTACGGGGTATTTAAATATGACGAATGAAGCCCTAAATGTCTCCGAGGAAAGGACACCAAAGGAAAAGCTTTAAAATTGAAGCTTTAAGCTTGCCATAAACTGAAATATTATTATATTGGAGTAAGATGTTCCCCTCTATCGAAAAGAACTGGACTTTATTATAAGAAAACATTTAGCTTTTCGTGCTATTATCAGTTAACTATATATATTTTTTAATATTTAATATTTTGATATTTAAATATATATATTTTAATATTTTAGATACATTTCTAAAATATTAAAATAGTAAATATAACAAATTAATATAGTTAACTGATCAAATTGATGAATTAAGCGAATTACATTATGTTTAAAATAATTTTTAGTTTTCTTTTTTCACAGCAAAAATTATAGTATAATTTGAACTGAAAGCTAAAAGTGTTAACTTTTATTTAATTTGGTTTAAAGCATTAATAAAAGTATTTAAAAAATTTAGCTTATTATTGAGTATTTACTTTAAAGTAGACTTTTAAGTATACTTAATTTAGTAATGTTAAAATAGTTGTGAATTGAATAAAATTGAATAGAACGGAGAGAAAGAGTTGCAAATATTTTTTAAATTAATTGATTTACTTTTTTAGTTCAAGATTTGTGATGTGCATTTAAAAATGATTTGATAGTTTTATACCAAGTTTACTAAAACTTTTGTTTTTTACAAAGGCTGCAGTCGAGCTACAGCAGACTGCTAAACACCCTGTACTCATGCAAGTGCGAAAAACTCCAAGCAACAAACATTAAGCCATTTTCAGCCGTTTTGGGAGCTATGGGAGCTATAGGCTATAGTTGCACGATTCGAATCAAACTTGTTAATGATGCTTACAAAGCTACCACACGTATAATGTGTAAATTTGCTCACGATAGCTCTAGTAGTTTCCAAGTTATGGAAAGTTATTAAAAATGTTTTTATTTCTTTTGTTTAAATTTGAAATTTTTTAAAATTATTTTTCATAAGAAAAAGGGTCTTAAATGAATTCTAAATGAGTTTGGAAATAGTTAGACAAGTATAAAGGGATTTTTAAAGCTAGTTTTAAAATAGCGAATTTAAACATATAAATTATAATATATAAGTAAACAAATAGATTAAATTAAGTGTTAGTTCGTGCAACAAATATTTTCGTTTGAATTTTTAACATATTTTTATTATGCTTAAAAATTGTGTATATTTTTTTAACGCTAATTTATGAAGTTTAGAAACTTTGTACTTAGCAAAATGTATGAAGCAATCGAGGATTCTTGTGCTCTCAATTTGAACAAGGCTAAAAAAACATTTTTTTTTATTTCATGCCTTAAAAAAATTAGTAGAAAATTTAAATAGAATTTTTAGCATAATTTTTTAATTGACACATTTTTATTTACTGTTAAGAGCAGTTAATAAAATTGAATTGCGTTCTGTGGATTTGCCATATGCTGACAACGAGTGTCGGCAGTAGAAGCTGAAGAGAGTTGTGGGGACAGAGGGAGCGGAAGTGGAAGAGGAAAGGAAAGGAAAGGAGAGAGAGAGAGGGGGAAATCAAAAGAAAACTCGTGCAATACTTCAAGGACAGACGCGTGCAGAGCACTTGTTGCACATGCAGCTGTCCTTGCAACATGCACTGTCTCACTCACACACCAGCACTCCCCCCTCTCTCTCTCTCTCTCAATCTCTCGCCAGGTGCTGAAGAGGGGACAAAGCAAAGTGACAGCAGAGCACGCGTCGCAATCAAAACAAAATCAGCGAGGAGCAAGAAGCGTGGAGAAGGGGCAGGAGCAGGAGTAGGGGCAGGAGTAGGGGCAGGAGTAGGGGCAGGGGCAGGGGTCGGGGTCGGGGTAGAGGCAAAGAGCTGCACGAGGGTTGCCTTATTAGTTTTAGTTGTTCTTGTTGTTGTTGTTGTTGTTGGCCACAATTGCAATTGCAGTTGTTGAAGGTGACATTAATTGACGTTTAATGGCCAACCGAGCAGAAGTGCGACGCAGCGGGTTGAGTGTGCAAGCGAGACAGAGCGAGGGGTAGAGAGCGAGCAGAAAAGAGACAGAGCGAGAGAGAAAGAGAGAGAGAGCGCAGCGATGCTGGCGAGAAGCCAATTAAAGTCACAAGCTTTTCAAGCCTTTTTATGTGCCAATAATTGAAAGCACACAAAAAAGTGCATCCTTTTTTATACCCAAGCACACACACAGACACACGCGGGATTAAAGGTTAGGTTAGGGGTTGCTGTTGCTGCAGCAGCCAGAGAACAAAAACAATGCGTGCAGTGCTGCAAGGGTTGGGGCAGGGGTCAGAGGTTAGTGGTCAAGGGGTTGTGAGTGGTTGTGGTGGGCGTGCAGGCGGAATTTGCATGCGCGTGCAACGAATAAGAGTCGAGCCACAAGACGCAGAAAGAGCAATAAACAAGCGAGAGAGAGAGTGAGAGAGAGAGAGAAAGAGCAGCAGACAGACAGAGAGAGCACACGACACTTGATTCCTGTTGCGTGTTGCAGCAAAGGCGAGTGGCGCTATGTGTGTGTGCGCTGGCACAACAAGTGCAACACAAAAAATGGCGCGCGCAGCAAATGCAACGACAGCAACCCTGCAAAGTATGCAATATACTATAGCTACGACATGCTAACTGCAAAAGCGAGCGACAGAGATAGAGAGTGCATGAAAGCCTTGACAAAAAGACCAGCCAGCCTGCGAATGGCAGCGTTCATACAAATGTATGCATGCGTGTATGTGTGTGTGTGTGTGCAGTGCAATGCAAATTGCAGCTGAGATGCCCCACTGTGTAAGAGAGAGAGAGAGAGAGTGAAAGCCCGGCAAAATGGCGGACTGCACAAGCACTGATATACGCAATAGGCAAGTGGCAGCGACGCCGACGTCAAAGCTAACGTCAGCGCTGACAGCAACCGCATGTGCAAAGCGACAACGTAAGCAAAGCTTAAAGCAATTGATCTGCTAAGAGATGCAAGTTAAGAGAGAGCCAGTAAGCAAGAGTAAAGTAGGCAAATGTTAACAGAGGAGGTGGGGGCGTAACATTTAGCGACTGCAAGACGACAATTAAGCAAAGCAAAGATCAGAGAGCGCAAGTGTAGCGAGAGAGCGTTAGCTGTCAAATGTAAAGTGCGCTGAGCGAGGCTAACAAAATGGCGAACTGCAGCAAAGCAAAGCTTCAACCAATAGATCAGTATGCAGGGAAGAGGGAGATAGCGATAGCAAAGCAAATGTGTGTAAAGCAAAAACAACAATTAAAGTAGCAAATAGATGAGAAAGACGATTAAGAAGAATGTCAAATGTAAAACTCGTGTGTGTCTATTGTGCGTGTGTGTGTGTGTGTGTGTGTGTTTGTCGTGTGAACAAGGGGGACAAAACAGTAGTTAGCGAAGAACAAGATGTAGAAGAAGCAGAAGCAGAAGAAGAAGAACACTCGTCAGTCGGCAACAGGACGAGGCCAGTAGCAGAAAACAGGACCAGTTGGCAAACCGCCACGAAAAGAAAAAAAGTTGAATAAAAAAAAAACCAGCATAAAACAGGACATTAAACAATTGAAAACGAAATGGCATGAAAAAAGCAAACAGCAAACGGCAAGACACACACACACACACACACACACACTGCGAGCGCAGACAAGTAATTCAATAAGCTCAAACAGGGCAGACAGTGTGGGGCGAGGAGACGAGTGGAGTCAAGGGGAGGAGTGCGAAGGGGGCAGCAGAAGCTGATAGAACTAGTATGTACCATATTATATAATTTAACTGTGCGAGAGAGAGAGAGCGAGAGAGCGCTTGCTTGCTTCTAAGCTTATTACGGAAGCATTAAAAGGACGCGAAACGAAGAGCGCGTTGAGCTCAAGGACAACCGCATAAAGTTTTGTTTTTTTTTTCAATGTTTTTGTTGCTGTTGCGGTACAGTTACGCTGCCAGCTGCAGCTTTGGCTGCTAAGCTTTCATCCACTGATCTTATTAGTGCAGCCAGCGAGGGAGTTTTGGGGGCCAGCAAGTGAGCGAAAGTGTGGGGGGTGGGGGGTATGGAAGGGAGGACATGAAGGAGGAGGTAAGACACACGCACACTACGAGCAGTGAACGCGCCATTTCCGCGTCTGTGGAATGCGCGACGCGAACAAACTGTAATCTAATTTTATGCTGCTTCCATGTGCGCGCGCTCTCTCTCTCCCGCTCGCTCTCACTGTGCGTGATTTTGCGGCTGTTGAACTTTTTCGAATTGATTTCAAAACATTTTTTTTGCGTTACATCTGAAGTAGTTGTGGGTTGGGGGTGTAGGGAGGGGAGTGGCGGGTTATGGGAGGGGGGTTTTAGCCTTTTTCATTCTCTTTTGCCGCAACTTGAGAATGCAATAAATTTAGTCTTTATTAAATTTAGACGCATGCCGGATTAGACACGCTGGCAATGCCAGACACAATATTCGCTTCAACTTCATTCATGCCACACACGCACGCCCCTCGCTTGCCACCACCCCCCTTGGGTTGCCACAAAGCGTACGCGACATTTAAAATAGACAGAGTCGGGAGGCGACGCGTTGCAAGTGCCCCAAAATGGAGCAGCGACAGAAATAGACGTGTGCAATGTGGCAAACTGTTTTGCAATCTGCCACAGCGCTTATCAGTAGCCCAAAGCAAGACCATTGCGTGCCACACTGATAACAAAAAGTATTTCAAATAGGAATTTCTTTAAAAGAAACATAAGTTATGATTTTCTTTTATGAAAAATGTGTTAAAAAAATATCAAAAATAATTGAATTTTAAGGAACTTTTGTTTTTAAGCGTCAATTCTAAACGATGTCAGAAGATTTTTAAAACTAAGACTAGTTTATAGAGTTCTTTATGAATTGAGGTAGGATTAATGACAGATTTATTCTTAAGATAAGAAAGTTTGCTCTAGAAATTAAAAAAAAAAACTGTTTGCATGGTCTCTTGGTATACTCAATTTTTTAACAGTTTAGGTAAATTACTTTCCTCTTTGCCTGTAGATAGAATTTCAGACTCTCTACTCTATTTTCAACTTTTATGCTAAATTCTGTGTTAGGTATTAAGGAAAACTTCGTGAGAACTGACACTACTTCAACCTAAATTCTTCAGTTGTGCAGCCAGTATCAGAATGATGTAATTCAATCTTTCAAGCACCTGATTATGATTCGAAGCCGGTTTAAAAAAACATTTGGGCCATAAAATCAAAGGTTTTTATCTGTTGATTGAACCGCAGTGATTGACTGATTGATTGAAAAGCCAGCATAAACAAACACTTAAGCCATCAATTCATAAGTTTTTGTCAAACTGACTGTTGATTGAAGTACAATGATTGACTGATTGATTGAAGATCATAACCCCAAATTGTTTAGAATTGAAAGCCAGCTTAAACAAACATTTAAGCCTTAAAATCAAACGCTTTTGACAAGCAGTCAGTTGATTGAACCGCAATGATTGAATGTTTGATTGAAGATCATAGCCCCAAATTATTTAGAATTGAAAGTCAGCTTAAACAAACACTTAATAAAATGTTTTTGTCAAACTGACTGTTGATTGAAGTACAATGATTGACTGATTGATTGAAGATCATAACCCCAAATTGCTTATGATTGAACGCCAGCTTAAACAAACATATGAGCCATAAAATCAGAAGTTTCTGCCAAGCTGACTGTTGATTGAACTGCAGTGATTGACTGATTGATTGAAGAACATATGCCCCAATCAATTTCATAGACATAAAAATATAAAAAAAGTAATTTTTGGCATACTTACAGATCTGGTTGCAATGATTGACTTGACTGACTGTAGCTCGATTGATTCACTGATTGACTTGTCTAATTTGTGGTTATCTTAGTGCGGTGTGCATCAATATCAGTTCAAGCCAATTTTCCAAGCGTTTTTCCAATAAAGTTGTCCAGTTGAGCTGCTGATTGATCGATTGATTGATTAATTGAAACTGAGATGAAAATGAAGAGCAGCGATTTTTGAATGGGTGAGTATTTCTTTCGCTTGCTGTGCACCCTTTCGCTCTCTCTTTCTCTCTTTCTCACTCTGGACGAACAGAAATTGGATTTTTGGTATTTTTTTTGGGTTTGTAAATGGATTTTCGGGTATTTCAGTCGTTGGGGTAGATTCTTCTATACTGTAGATTTGCTTGTGATTGGAGAATTCTACGAGCCCCGTTTAATATTAGGCTTGATCGAAATTCGGCTATAGACTAGGAATATATATAGTTTATATAGTGATTAAAGGACCGACACCAAAAAAAAAAGGAAATTGAAGAAAAACAGGAACAAAAACACAAGTGAAGGAAGAGTTTGTGTGTGTGTGTGTGTGTGTGTGTGTGTGTAATAGTGGAGGTGGGTATGTGTGTGTGTGTGTGTGTGTGGGTGTATGTGTGTGTGAGTTTGTCTGTGCACTTGTCTTGCTTTTGGTAGGAAATTGCGATTGATGCGATTGAAGTTCGATTTCGCTCAGTTGCTGAAGTTGAGTGTGTGCGTGTGCGTGGGAGAGTGTGTGTGTTTAAATACTTTTTGGATTTTTAGTTTTGGGATTTAATTTTTGGTTTGTTGTTTGCGGTAGAAAAAAAATTGAAACTGACGTGTGTGTGCGAATGTGTGTGTTTCTTGACTGTTATTTCCCAGCTGCCCTCAATTACTCGAATTTCTACTGATTTTCATTTGCGTGTGCAGTGTTGCAAAATGTCGCACACTGTGTTGGCTAGGCAAGGGCGAAAGAGCGCGCCTTTCTGGCGCTCGCTTTAATTTGATTGATTTTGTGCTAGGAGAAAAAAAAAAAAACACGGAGGAAAAATCGTTTTGAAGGAAATTCATTTTCTTTTTGGGAACTTATCGATTTTTGTTTAGCGTAGGTGACAAAAACTCATAAAAAAAAAACAGACAGCAGTCGGCAGAGAGAGAGAGAGAGAGAGAGGGAGAGCAGTGATAAAGAGCAGAGCAGAGAGCGGAAGAGCGCAAAAGGCAGAGAGCGGGTGAGCATAAGGTAAAGAGAGTGAAAGGGAGTGGGAGAGGGAGAGCGAGTGTGTAGAACGCGATGCTGGCGGCACGCAGTGCGAGCCACGCGTGCGAGCGAGACAGCAGCAGCTGCGTGTCGTGTGCGTAAGACGCCGGACGACGTCGCCGCTGACGTCGGCAGCAACAGCGACGCAGCTGCCCAAAAAAAAAAACAAAATGATGAGCAGCAAAGAAAACTGGAAAATTTTTGTAGTATTTGTTTTTTTTCTGCTCTTTTTTTTTGTTGGGTTTTCCTTACAATTATAAATATCAATTATCGATATTGTTATCGTTATCGCTGGCGTTTTTGCACTCTTTCTTTGCGCTCGCTTTCGCTTGGCTTTTCACTGCTTTTCCACTTGCGTTTTTCCCACCAGACAAAATCTCAAAAAAACAACAACAATTTCCACGCACCGCAGACGTTTCTTGCAACGCTTTTCTTTCCACGATTTTCAATTTCTTTTTTCCGTTTGTATGTGTGTATGTGTGTGTGTGTTTTCTGCTGATTCGGTTTTGCTTTTGGTTTTGGTTTTGGTTTCGAGAGCTGAGAGACGAACGAACGAACGAACGCGCAGCACGGCGACGAGTAAACTGCCAGCGGACGCCAAAACGATTCAATGAAAATTTCTGTGGAAAACCCACACGCAGCCGGCGCTGCGCTGCCGACGCCGACGCCAACGCCAACGTCAACGTTTTGTTGCCTTTTTCAGTGAAAGTTGTGACTGTGCTCCTTGTTCACTTTCTTGTTGTTGCGGCGTCAAACCAAAATGGCTGACGCGTGTGTGTGTGTGTATGTGTGTGTGTGTGCGGCGTCTATCCGCCAGTTTATCCGTACAAAAACACACGCACACTCACACACACATTTACACTGTCGCTATCGAAGTTCAAGACGCAAAGCTATCGCTGCTCTTGTTCTGCTTCTTCTTTCACTGACTCTTCCTCTGCCTCTGCTTCTTCCTCCACTGCTCTTCCTCTTTTTCGTCTAACTGTTCTTGCTGTCGTCGGTTTAGGCATAGGCCATAGTGCCTGCCAGCAGTTTATGCACAGCCTTTGGAACTGCTATGAAAACTGTCAGTAAAAATGTTTTAAATACACTCATGGCCAAATTAATAGGTGTGGCCCAATGACTCTAACATATGGTAGAATAATTATGGTATGGCAACATCTAGAAGCGCGAAACTATTTTTTTGTAGGTATGGAAGCACCATTTGAAAAGGAAATAGGGAAATCCCCCCAAAAAGTTTACCCGCTAAAAAGTTTTGGCTGTTTTACATTCTCCACCCAAAAATTGACCTGGACACATTAATAGGTGTGTTTTATTAAACAAAAAAATATTAAAATATTAAAGAGTTTTTAAGTAAGCAAAGGTAGTATATTTATTGAATATAATTAGATTGATGCAAAAAAATATTTATTTGCAACATTTTAATAAAATTAGATGGGTCGTCGAGTTCACTGCAGTGCTGAAGAGAGAAATCTCGTTCTTAAGCTCCGTGAAGAGGGTAAAACTTATAAATGCATTGCCTCACTAATGGGACGATCGGAGAACCTCGTCACAAATGCCCTAAAACCAAAAAAAGATAAAAAGAAGCCGGGTGTCCGTCGGAAAACTACCGTAACAGACGATTCTCGTATAGCCACCTTGGCTAAAAGGGATCCTTTTAAGTCATCGAGAGCGATTGCCAGCGAAATGGGCAATGTGGTATCAGCACGAACTATTCGTCGACGGCTATTAAACTCGGATCTACCAGGAAGAGTTGCTCGCAGGGTTCCTCTACTGCGAGGAGCAAATATTTAGAGGAGGAAACATTTTGCTCATACTCACAAGACCTGGTGTGGCTTAGAGGGAGAGCGTAAATGGAGGAACATTCTCTGGAGTGATGAGACAAAAATAAATTTGTTTGGGAATGACTCAAACAGAAATGTTCGAAGACCAAAAGGCAAAGAATTCGATCCGAGATACACAAAGAAGACGGTTAAGCACGAAGGAGGCGGCATAATGGTTTGGGGCTGCTTTTCATGGCAAGGTGTTGGTCCAATTCATCGAATTGACGGCATAATGGACAGATCCCTGTATAAGGAAATATTGAGTGGTGTTATGCTACCATATGCAGACGACAACATGCCTCTGAAATGGAAATTCCAACAGGATAACGATCCTAAACATTGCTCCCGAGTAGTTAAGGATTGGTTTGAAGAAAATAGAATTGACGTTATTGAGTGGCCAAGTCAATCTCCAGATCTCAATACTATCGAGAACCTTTGGGGACACCTGAAAAGGGAAATTTCTAAGACTAGCTGCTCTAATAAGTCCCAATTATGGGAAAATATTCAAAAGGAATGGTACAACATTCCTGTGGAAATGTGTAGTGTAATATCCTCTATGCCCCAAAGGATCAGCAAAGTCATTGCGAATAAGGGAGGCCATACAGGGTATTAACCATATTCATCTAAATATTCCACAATATTTCAGAAATATTAATTTTTTTTTAATAAATTTAATTTATTTAATTGGGCACACCTATTAATCTGGCCAGCAAAATTTGGAGTATTTTGTGAACTATGCCAAAATTATGTTAAACATTATTATTTTTTTACCATTTTTGTTGTTGGTATAATTCTAAGATATGTCTATTTTTGAATACAAGTTGTTTTTTTAAGTTACATGAAAAAATAAAGACGTAATTACCTTTAAAAAAAAAAAAAAAAATCACACCTATTAATTTGGCCATGAGTGTATTTAGAAATATTTCATTTTTATTTAAAGCATAAATATTTAAATTTTAAATAAAAAATGTAGTATTTAATATTAAAAGAAAGAAAGAAAATAATATTTAAGCCTTAAAATGTTTATATGAAATATAAAAATAAAAAAATTTCGAAAATATAAATTTTAAAATGTATTTTTAGTACAAATTTAATACTGAATTAGTTTACCTATTTTTTTAGTATTCTCATTTTCATTTTAATTGTTCTTAGTGACATAAAAATTATTTAATAAATTTAAAAAATAAAAAAAAATACTAAAAATAATACTTTACTCTTTGATTTGTTTTTTTCAGTATTTGTTTATTTTCCAATGAATTTAGTTACTTAGAAAACCTTTGAGGTTTATGCCATGCGATTTGACTTTTTCAATAGTTTAAATATTTTCTTTATCATTTAACATATTAGTATTTTATAATCTAGGTCTATAATTTAACTTTTTTTAAATTTAAATTAATTAAATAATTTTAGTATTAATTTTTTAGTAAACAAGCGATTTATTATTTCAAATTATATTGCTGTTTTTAGTATTTTTTTATATTTACATTTTGTAAATTTTTCTTAAATGTTCAAAAGGCGCTTAGTTTGCTTTAAGAGTAAGAAACTTAAACTTTATATAGTATTTTTTACTTTTTTTAAATTTTAAGTACTGCAAAAAATACTAAACATTTTATCTAGAAAGTATGAGGGCAAATTAGGTACTCGTAGTTCCCATCTATTAGTATAAACTAATTCCCCTCAAAGTCAGTGACAGCTGGCGCACGCTTTTAGCGCTGACTGTATCGACCTGTGAGTGCTCCTCCATTGAAGAAAAAATACGAAATTCGGTACCAAACGGATAACCGAATATTTTCCATGTGAATGGTTTGCTATTCACCGACTGCGACGCTGGCTGCGATGCCCACGCTGACGTCGTCGTCGTCGTCGTCGTCGTCGTCGTCGTCGCGGTTGACGTTGACATTGACGTTGACGTTGCTCTCGCTTGTTTGAAGTCCGAGGGTAAAATGTGAGCGCATGAAAAGCGAATTTTCATTTCCATGTTTTCCATGTTGTGACGAAACGAAACGAAAGGAAAAACAAAAATTAAAGGCAAAGGGGAGTACACAAATGGAAAACCCAAAAATCAACGTAAAAGGAAAACGGCGAGGAAAACTCACGTTCACGACAAGGGTGGCAAAGCGGGCAGCGACGCCAGCAGCGACAGCGACGGCGACAGTGACTGCGACGCTAACTCTCGCTTGAGTTTTACTAGCGGCTGTGTGCGTATGTGTGTGTGTGTGTTTGTGTGAGGAAAATACGGAAAATTCAGCTGCCTGTCTATGAGTACAGTGTGTTTGTTTATCTCTGTGTGTGTGTGTGTGTTGGTGTGTGTGTGTGTGTGTGTGTGTGTGTGTGTGTGTGTGTTTGGCTAAGTCTTTGCCCAGCTACGAATCGGTTTGTTGAGTTTTCTCAGTCGCTTTACTTGGAAAATCCTCTATGATTAAACAGTCTTACAGTAACACAAGTCCATTTGGCAAACACTTTTCCGATAGGAGAAAATGTGACAGCGTCTCTGAAAGAGCACAATTTTCCGATAGGAAATGGAAAAGCAATTGAACAGATGAAAAACTTATGCGGTTAACAGGCAAAATCAATAGCAAAGCGTATAAGAATTTAAGTTAAACTCGATTTTGCTAGGGAAATTTATTGAGTTGGGCATACAAGTTTTGGATGTTCATTTAAATGATCCACAATTTCCATTTAAACACTAATATTTTATTTTGTTACAAAACTTAAATTGGTAGTTTAGAGCTCACTTTGAAGCTAACAAACTTTTAAACTATTAAACGATTTTTATAGAGTTAATAATAATTATATCAATTTATTTTCTTAATGGGAAGAAAACATATTATTAAATCAAATCATAGTTATATAGTGTTTATGTCGCTCCCAAAAGTCGTACTTAAGTCTCTGATTTTTGAACGCTTTTCATCGTTTAAAATCTTTTTAGATTTTACTCTTCTAAAGCCTTTTAAAAAATAACTTAATTAACCAACAATTAAAAGATAAACATGCATAATTGAATTTATAATTATTGACAATATTTGTTGACAAATTAGAATTTAAAGCTACGAAAATTATGTAAAAGTATTTTGGTTTTTTGTTAGCGTATTTCTTAGCCGTTCTTTAAAAATCACTTTATGACATTTGACTTTTATAGCCTCAAGTATTTACCTGAGCTCAACTTACAGAATGCCAAAAGTATTAGCTTTATTTTATGCTTAGTTTCGAGCTTCGATCTGTGGGCGCAACTAACGGTAAACGGCAGCCATATTGCTGCTTTAACTAGACAAATCTGGCAACGCCAAACAGTAGGAACTGGATTATAGCTGCTCCAGTGTCAGCTCAGAATAGAAATACTCTTAAATTATCTTTTTTAATCTCTTGCTTTTTTATAGGTTCTCTCAAATAATTAGTTTGTAACTTACAGCATAATTTGTGGAAATCGTGGGTAGAATATTTCTTACATCTATAAAGGATTTCACAGTTTTTTTTTAAGTTTCAAATATAATCTTAGCATAGAACACTGATTTCGAATCATTTATTCATTAAGTCATTTAGCGACTATACATACTGTCCTATAAGTGCTCTTTTTAGACCCCCTACGCTAAAAATGAGTAGTGTATTAAGTTTTTCAGAAGCGAAAGGTGCGTAACAGGCAGAAGGAGCCGTGGCCGAGCACATAAAGTATATATATTCGTGAACAGCATTAATATACGAGTTGATATAGCCATGTCTGTCTGTCTGTCTGTCTGTCGTTCTGTCCGCTGTCCGTATAAGAGCTACAGCCGCCAAATTTGCAATGAAAGTTCGTCCTTTTGTCCCTTATGCGTCCTACCTACCTCCTATTGTAAAAAACAACATAACTTGAAAACGATTACAGCTAGGAGGACCAAATTCACATAGTATGTGCATGGTACTATGATAACTATCCTTACCAAGTTTGAGCTGGATCGGACGACTATAGTCTATAGCTCCCATAGGACAAATCGTTTGAAATTTGCTCGTATGTGTGAAAACTTGGCATTCGAAAGAGTGCAGGGTCTAGTACAGTCAGTCTCGCTCTACTTCAGCCTTTCTTACTTGTTTTATTATCGTTACGACTATAAAGAATATTTTCAAAATAGTTTAGTGAATTGATACAGATTGGCATTATTCAAGTACAGTGAAAGCTCTACTCGCGGACAGCCCTTAGGCGAATGAATTTCATAGTTTCTTAGCATACGATTTTTATACAAAATGTATTCTCTTAGGCGGACAACTGCCTGGAACCTTGGCTGTCAGTCCAAGAAAGTTTTCACTGTATACAGAATATTATAAATATTGGTTTCAAAAACGGATCTGTTCAACCAACAAAGCTTTGCTCAATAAACAGCTAGGAAACTAACTAACAAGAAGTGCAAGGAGTCAAAAGGGAGACGATGTTGAATCCTAGAATCTGATTAGCTGCCAAATCTGATTCGATTTCCTTTGCCTAATCTAAACTAATTTGAGTTTTGTAAGTGATATGAGAAAAGGAATTTTAACTTGTAATTTCCACTTGGATTGCACTGCCTCTAACAGAGTTCGTTGTGCTCTCAGACGTCTCTATCTCTCTGTCTCACTCACTGGCTGTGCCTTTAGTTTTTGCCAACTTATTTTCGTTGTTGGTGTTGAAAACTTTGGCTGTGACCTTGCAACGCATTGCTGCTACTGCGGTTGCTTCCTTTGATTTCTGTTTTCCCGTTTTCAACGACATTTCTAAATCCGATGCGCACCCCAAAAAAAAAATTGTTGTTGCCACAAGACTGTGCCGTCTGCTGGCGTTGTTACCAACCCAACACACACACACACACACACACACGCACACACACACACGCACATTCGCTTTGTTTTCCCTTTCCCTAAAATTTCGCACATTTTCAGTGCGTCCCGTTTTAGAAATTTTCGTTAGTTTTTCAACCCTCAAATAAAAAGCAGTGCCAGAAACTAGACACTAGATGCGGTTATGCGAATACGATTGCGGATGCTTGGAATGCTACAGCCGTCATGGCCATGGCACTACCCTGGCATTCGCTGTACGGTCCTGGGACACTGGAACAACCCACGAACCGATAGCAACAGCCACCCCCAAAAAAACAAGAGACGCACAAATCTACTGACTACACTGTACAAAATAAGGCATGCTTTAAAATATACTAAAAATTAAAGCATAAAAATGCAGAGATGGTAGGAAAATAAGTGCAGTTTGTAACCCTATTTTCCAAGGAACTTTATGGAGGAATTTCGGCTAGAAAATGTTAAAGTTTTCTGGGTTACTTGTTACTAATCGGAGGGCACAACTTGTATGGCTGATTTGTAGAGGGATATAGAGAGTTTTTTTTTTTAGAAATTTAGAATAACTAAGATGCTTAGTTAAGGTATAGCTGTGGCCATATTACAAGCAAATTGAGTGAACAGTGAAAGCTCTACTCGCGGACAGCTGCCATAGGCGCACAGCTCCCTTAGCCGGACGAATTTTATAGTTTCTTAGCATGATTTTCATACAAAATGCGTGCTCTTCGACGTACATCTCCCTTGGGCGGACAAAAGTACTGGAACCGTAGCTGTCCGGCCAAGGAAGCTTTCACTGTAGTTGCCTTAAAAGAAACTTTAGTGGTTCTACTAAACTACACTTCGAGTGAATTCAGCTTGTTAAAGGTTATTCGGGACTGTTCTGAAATAGTTTCTGAATGACTTAAGCTCCTAGAAATCCAGTGTAGTGGTCTATATCTGTGACTCCAGCTCGAGTATTCTACAAAACTTGAAGCTATAACACACACCATGAGCTAGTAGTCCGCTCATGGTGTGTGTTATAGCTTCAAGTCCATTAATAGACTATGATTACGTGTCTTTATCTCAACTTAATTCACAAACAAATCCCCAATTTGGTTCAGTGTACTGCGTAGTTGTGTTCACAAACGTTTTTCGTCTTCGAAAACGACTTAAAATCCGCTGCAAATGTGGGATCGGATCAGTGGGTACTTTAGCCTGCACTGAGAACTGAGTACTACGCACAGTCTCCCCAAAAACCCTTTTCTAGTACAGCAACCCAGCCCTAGCTCCCCCTGTCGCTACCCCTCAGAAAAGCTCAGCAAAAGTGCATCTGACGCGAGTGTCCCATTACGCACTGTTGTTGTCTCGCTCTATCCTTCGGTGTTACGCACTTTGAGCAGGATCAGCATGGAATGGTGCGTACTTACCCCCTGCCACCCTTGACACCCCTCTGCACGCACCTCATCCCTTTTAGGGTTATTTTGGTATTGTTGTGCGAGCCTTTGCTTTTTATTATTATTATTTCATTAGATTGCAACCCTCGTGGTGTAAGCAGGACTGTGCGTGTCCTTTGTCCCGTTACTCCTGTGTCCGGTGTCCCGTGTCCCGTGTCCCATGTCCCGTGTCCTCTATCCCGAAGTGCGTTCAAAATGTTGGCAAACATTTTCTGTCGGCAAATTTCAACTCGCTTTTCATTGAGTTTCATTCAAAGAAATACTTAACCCTCTTCTTCTTTCCCCTCCTCTACCCTCTCTCCTCTCTCTCTGCCCCTTTCCCGCTTTCTCTTGGTTTTCTTAACTGCTCTAAGTGGGAGCTAAACAGGGACTGTTGAGACATATCCTCGGCATTAATTGAAGTTTGTTGGAAGATCATCTTCAATTTGAGATTGTGTTGATTCAACTTGAGCTTTGATTTCCACTTGAATTTGGAAGAATTACGGTCAAGCTTCTCTATAAAGAACTAAGGGGGGAAGTGAGAATTTGAAATTGACTCTAAATTGTTTAATGATTAGTCAAAAATATTATATTATTTTATGTAGAGAACATTTCTCTATCAATCACGCTCTCTTTCTGTCTATCTGTCTCTCTCTCTCTCCCTCTCTCTGACTGTGTCTCTCTCTGTCTGTTTCTCCATCTGTCTCGCTATGTCCCGCCTCTCACTTTCTATCATTTATTCTTTCTACCTCAGCCTTTCTCTCTCTCTCTTTTTACCTATCTTTCTCTTTCTCTCCTTTACCATCTTTCTATCTTTTTCTCTCTCTCTCTCTATCTACCTATCTCTCTCTTTCTCTCTCTATCTACATATCTCTCTCTTTCTCTCTCTATCTCTCTGTCTCTGTCTGTTTATGTCCCGCCTCTCACTTTCTATCATTTATTACTTCTACTTCAGCCTTTCTCTCTCTCTCTCTCTCTCTCTCTCTCTCTCTCTCTTACTCTCTATTTTTACCTATCTTTTTCTTTCTCTCCATTCCCATCTCTCACAGCTTTTTTTCTTCTAGTTCTCTCCCGTTATAACTTTTCTCATCTTAGTCGGTCTTCATCTCCTTTTCTTTCTCTTATTAATATTATATCTGTTTTAGCTTAACTCTCTCTATCCTCTATTCTGTCTTTCGTTGTCTCTCTTTCCTTTTCCCTTATTTCTAAGTATCTGTCTTCTTTGTCTATTCTTTTTCAGTCCTCTATTTTGTGTGCTTCATAAATTTATCTTCCTTATTTTTGCTCCATTTATTTGATAGCTTCATCTCTCTTATCGTGCCTCTCCCTCTCTCTCTCCCTATCTTTTGCCTTCTATTATCTTTTTCACTCTATGGAAATTTCTCTGTTTTTTCATCTACATCTAGTTTTTCATTTCTATATCTCTATCACTTCTTTTCCCCTTCTCTTTCTATCCTTCACTTTATCTATTCCTTTCCATCTCCTCCTTTCTATCTCTCTTCCTTTCTCTCTCTCTTTCTCGCCCTGTCTATCTACCAATCTCTCTCCTCCTCTCTCTCTCGTTCTTTATGTCTCTCACAATCTCTCTCTATCTCTATTTTCTCTATATTCCTACTTATCTCTCTCTTTTTGTCTCTCTCTCTCTCTCTCTCTCTCTCGCTCTCTCTCTCTATCTACCCATCTCTCTCTCTCTCTCTCGCTCTCTCTCTCTCTCTCTCTCTCTCTCTACCTCGTTCTTTATCTCACAATCTCTCTCTACCTCTTTTTTCTCTATCTACCTACATATCTCTCTCTTTCCCACTCGCTCTTTATCTACCTATATCTCTCGTTCTCTCCCTCTCTCTCTCTTTAAAGCTCAACTAGTACACTTCTCCAGCTTTGCCTTTCTTTCCCATTAGCCTAGTTAATCACTTGTTTTTGGATTTAGTTCAAGTAGCTCAAAGGGGCTGCACCTTTAATGCAAATCCCCAACATATTCGTCATCGCTATCGTTATCGTCATCGTTATCGTTATCGACTAACCGCAATCGCTGTGCTGTGCTCTGTACTCTGTACTCCTTAAGCCATAAAGGGGCTCGGTGACCTCAATGCGCTTTTAATAAGTTCTGCTTAAATTATGAATATTTGTTTCTTAATGATTTTTGGCTTTCAGTTTTTAAGTTTTTTAGTTACTTGGTTGATTGGATGATTTTAATCTCTTGTAGGCGACGTGACGTGGCGGGATCAGTGGCTGCCACCAGAAGGTGGCGAGGGGCTAGAGGGGAAGCCCAACGTGGCTGCAAAGAAAGCGTGTGGCATGCAACATATTTGCAGAAAGCAGAGCGTCTTTGAGGGCCCAAAAGGGGTTAGACACAGGGGAGGTGCAGGGGAAGGGGTGCAGGGAGGGGGTGGCAGCAGGGGGTTAAGCTTGTTCGTTTACTTATCAACGTCAACATCAACACCGTCGCGTATCTCCGTTGACGTCAGCTGCACCTGCGCAGCGTGCCACAAGCCGCACGAGCCACGTCGCCGAGGACGGGAGAGCGGGCGGTGAGCAGAGCAGAGGGAGTGGCTGCAGAGGCGAACCCCTTTAGCTGTTAACGGTTAACGGTAACGCGGCTCATTTTCAACTGTTATTTGTTTTCGGGTCACTTTTATGAGGCGACGAAACGAAGGCAGCGAGATAGCAGGAAATGGAAGAGGAGCGGGAGGGGAAGAGGAGGAGGAAGAGGGGGAGAAAGAGAAGGAGCAAGCGAAGGAGCATGAGTGGTAGAGCGCGTAGTAAGAAATTGGGGAAGGTGCGAAGGTGCTGACAGAGTACGAGAGGAGCTGAACGAGGTCTTGGGGTTTAAAGAGGAGCGAGGAGAAGCAAAGAGGAGATGAAAGTAAATAAGAAAGCAAAAGGTCGAAGGAAAGTGATAAGGAAATTAGGGCAGAGAAAAGGAATACAAAAGTAGAACAAAGAACGGAGAACCGAGAAAAGGGGAGCAAGAGGGAAAGTAGAGAAAAAGTTACAGTTAAAGGAAGTAAAAAGGAAAGAGGAGAAAAAGGAATTCGAGGAAAGTTATAAGAAAATTAGGAAAGACAAATGGAATTAAGCAGAAGAAAGAGGTGGTGAGTAGGAGATGAAAGTAAGAATTAAGTAGAAGAAAGATGGGGTGAGTAGGAGATGAAAATAAGAATTAAGTAAAAGAATGGGGTGTGAATAGGAGATGAAAATAGGAGATAAATTAAGTAGAAGAAAGAATGGGAGATGAAAATAAGAAAGAAAGCCAGGAATAGGAAAAAAATGATATGGAAAGTTGGGAAGAGGTAGAAGCAAAAAGCTAGAAGAGGTGAAAAAGAATATGAATTGAGAAATAGAAAAGCAGGAGGAGGAAAGAGGAAAGGGGAGTAAAAAGCTCAAGTTGGAATGTGAGTGATAAGGAAACATATTAATGGAAGAGAAGAAGGGAGAAAAATGGAAAGAAGACAGAAAAGGAAGCAAGTGAAGGAAACCAAAAGGTGTTGACCCGGTAAAAGTAGAGATGGATAACGAAAGGAACAAGAACAGGACTAAGAAGTACAAGAAAGAGTAAAGTTAGAAAGTAGAAGAATAGATAAATTGAAATAGATGAGTAGACTAGACAAAGGCACGAAGAAAGTGAGCTGAAGAGAGGTGAAAATGTGTGCAGGAGCAGGAGTAGTAGTAGTAGTAGTAGTAGTAGTAGTAGTAGAAGTAGTAGTAGAAGTAGTAGTAGTAGTAGTAGAAGTAGTAGTAGAAGTAGTAGGAGTAACGGCAGCAGAGGAGGGCAGACAGAAGGTAACCGAAATGGTTAAAAAGTGTAAATAGAAATGTCAACGAATAAGCAGCGAAAAGAGGCAGAGAAAGCAGGAGGAAAATAAGAGTAATAAGATGTAAGCCAAATGAAGAGCAACGCAAATGAAAGGATGCAACAGGTGAAGAGTGAAGAGGGAGAGGCACAAAGTGAAAAAGTCAGAAAAGACAGGACAGAAGATAAGAGTGAAGAGAGGAGAGTGGAGAGCGGAGAGTGGAGGGCAACGAAACTTGTTAAGTCGCCGAGGTGCAAGCAAACAACAAGCAACGATGCTCGTTGCCCTTTTGCATGCAACTTGATCCCAGCTGAAGTTGCTCATAATTATCATATCAAGAACAGCAAACACGAGACGCGGCAGCTTCAGTGGCTGGGCAGCAACAAAGGGTGAAGGGTGAGGGAGACGAGAGGGGAGAGGGGAGAGAGAAGAAGAGGGAGAAAGACAAAGGAGGCAACTGCAGTTTTGTGCCAAAAAGTGCATAGCTGCAGCGGCAGAGACTGTGGCATGCGTCAACCCCTTTGCTTGCAGCTTGTGGCAGCCTCCTAAGGAGCGGGTGCCTCTTGCCGCGCTGCTTGTGCCACCGCCGAGGGACCAATTTATGCAGGACGATGTGCAATCTGATCTGTGTTGACTCCCGTGTGCGTGTGTGTGTACGAGTGTGTGTGTGTGTGTGTGTGTCTTAATCGCAGCTTAATGTGTTTTGATTGCAGCGAACGGTGCAAGTTCCCAACAAGCTCGAGGTGTGGCACGTGCCACACTCCGCATGCCACATGCCACATGCTGCAACTGCAACTCCAGACGCTGCCGCTAAGCAATTATTACCAGCATTTTGTGGCCGACGAGTTTTTAAGGACAAAACGCAACTCGCTAATGAACATGTATCGACATGAATGTGCCTGCTCTGTGCAACAAGTGATTAAGCAATTTGTGGCAAACAGATCATTAGGCAAGTCCCGCCCACTCCCCTAGTCCTTCCACTTGCCTACTCCTTCCACTGCCCTACTCCTTCCTCTTCACTACTTCTTGCTCTCCACTACTCCTTCTCCTCACCTACTCGTTCATCTCCACTACTCATTCGCCTCCACTACTCCTTTCTTGGCCTACTCCTTCCACTCCAGTACTCCTTCACCTCCTCTACTCCATCCTCTCTACTACTCCTGCCCCTTCACTACACCTTCCCTGCCACTACTCCTTCCACTCCAGTACTTCTTCCCCTCACCTACTCCTTCCTCTTCACTACTCCTTCTCCTCCACTACTTCTTCTCCTTCACTACACCTTCCTCTTCACTACTCCTTTCCTTCCACTACTCCTTCCCCTCCCTTCCCCCCACCCATTCCACACTGGCAAAATTTGGGGGGCAGCCAAGGGTTAAGCACAAATATCGCTTTGGAATTAAGTGCTAGTATTACTGGACCTATTATTAGTGGTACAAATGTGTTTCTTAAATTGAGTGCAAATGTTTTTTTTGGGGGAAAGTTTTTGCTCTTACTGTGCTTCAAATAATATGCCTTTAATTTAGACCCTGTACTTAAAAGTTCAAGCTGGTTTGAAAGAAATGTGGATAAGCTTTGAATTTATAAAGTATGTTACTTATATAGTCGGGTTTATATAGCTGTGAGCTTTTGTCATAGATCTCTAAAATCTATAGAAAATTTGTATGAAGACATGTAGTGTTAGTTGAGCTATCGCAATCAAAGTCAACCTTTATGTCATATTGCATATTTACCGATGACAAATCACGTGAATTACAACAAGTGTGAAGACTTAAATGCCCTGAACAGCACACAGTTAGGTTAATAACCTCCGAACACTTATTAAAAGTTAGATTATGCCAAAAGACAATAATCTACTTGAACGGTTTGACGTATTTACACGTCAATAGTTTCAGAAAAAATCGAGTGGGCCACTATTCCTTTGAAAGTTATACGATATAGTGCTCCGACCAGGACCAAAACTTGCTAAGGATAGTCATAAAGGTAGCATATATATAATGTCTGAATATGTATATACAAAAGCTCTACTAGTAGGGCAGTATAGGGCCTGACATAAACTTTATCTACGTTCATCTTAGGACAGACTTTCTTTCTACATTTTTGGTGGTCTAGCTCCTCTAGTCCCTGAGGCTCAAGTGCTCACAAAGACAGGCGTTCATCGCAATGCCACCTCGGCTTCTGAAGCTAAGCAAGTAAATATATTTTATGAGGTTGGGAAGCCTCCTACTACCAGTTACCCAGCTCCTACTCAAGTCTGCAAGTCTTATTAAGTACAGGGTTTAATTTAAAGCCATAGACACTGAACCAAACTAGTGTTACAGACTGTTAAAAGCCCCGTACTCTTACAAGTGTGGATTAATCCAGGCCGACTTGATTTTAAGTCCCCAAAACTTGAGCTTTTTTCTGTATAAAACTCAGCTATAATTTTCCTAAGGGAGCGACGATCGTTTAGCTACAAAAAGGTATTAACAAATTGCTATCAAAGGGAGTCACAAAGGAGCTGAAGAATCGCAAGGACTCAAGGCATTTTATTGGTTTTTGATGAGCCCTATTAAGGATTCTGTGTGCTTAATGCCCCCAGCGATTCCTGCTGAGTGTAAATAGCACTTAATTAACGCACTCCCTCTCACTCCCGCTGTCTCCCGCTCTTTGGGCTACTTTTAATTGCCACAAATGACAATTGCAGTCGAGCTGAAGTCAGAGTCGGTGCCGTGTAGCCCAAAAAAAGTGCTGCAGGACATCTGCAGGCCACCCATGTCTTGAGAGCACTCATGCCCATTAACGCCGGGAATTAACGAGCATTTAGTAGTGGTACAACAACAAAAGACAACGAGGATCAAACCGACGCCCTAATCCAAGTCCGAAAAACCAACAGGACATTCCATGCTGCTGCATGTTGCATGTCTGGAGGCCATAAAAAATTCATATTTAAAATGCATAACAATGAGATGTGGCCAGAAAAAACAGAAAAAAACAGAAGAAATTTAATTTAGGGCTCAAAAAACGAAGGCGAACGAATGGCGAACAAAAAGCGAGCGGCACGCGAAGCTTAGACAAAGCAGGGAGGGGGGTAGGAAGGGCAGGGGGTCGGAACTCCTGCGGTACTCGACTCACCCACTAGCTGTAGCGCTGCCTGCAGCACAGGGGCGTAGGTGCCGACTGCTGCAGCGGAGTGTACAGGGCGCTTGGAGTGAGGGCTTTGCACCTTTCGCGAAATTAAGCTGGAATTTTTAGTGGCACGCGCGGTTGTCCTCGCTTGATCCTTGCACTGCTTATCCTTAATTTTGTTTACTTCCCCCTGCCATCCACTGGCATTCCCCTTGCTTCGCTCTCTCACTCTCCACTCCTACTTCTCTTCGCTCCTCTTCTCTTTTCGCTTTGTGTGTTCCCGGCTATTGTCCCGTTTCGTTGCCTTTTGCTGGACAGGTGCAAAAACTCTTTTTATTTGCATTGTCCCTGTCCCTGTCCCTCTCTCTCTCTCTCTCGCTCTCTCTGTCTGCTGCTTTTGGCATTAATTCGCTTCTTTATTTTTCGGTAATTGCCGAAAATGTTCCAAGCGAACGAGCGAATCCTCGCTTCGTGCTCTGATCCTGCAACAGCCGGATTATGGCAACGGGACGCAACGACTTGGGACGGTTCGTTGCAGTACGACGCGCTCTGCCGCGGTTTCCAGCACAGTGCTGATCCTTAGCGCTTGATTGCGATTTCACGTACCGAATTCCCAATGCTCCCCCCTTCACTACTCTCCTTTCTTCTGCCCTCCTCCTGTTCCACCCTTTTGGCCAGCTCGAGCCGTTTACAATTTGGCTGCTTCGCATATTTGCGGCTCCGACAGCCGTGCGATCATTGACTTTTGTCAGGCAACGCAACCGACTAACTCACTCACCTCACTCACTCACCTCTCCCCTTCTCTCTCACTCCCTAGTGCATGTCCCGTGCATGTATACGAACTAAGTTGAATTTTAATCACTACCAAAATTCAATCAGAACAGAAATTTTATCTAATTTCCATTTGATTTATTTATATTTATTTTAATATTTATTGTCCCATTTTTGCTTTGCGCATAAAAAACTTTAAAAGAACTTTAAGTACTAGATTTGAAAGCATTGTTTTAATGCCAATTTGGGTTTAATAAAATGCTTAGCACGTAGTTAACAAATATTTATAGATTTGGATTTTGTTAAAATTCAAAATGGCACACAAAAAAGTGAGCGGAGAATGAAAAGTTTCAAGAAAATTCATTTGTGGAAGGACAATAAGACCTGCAGCATTGGCTGCGATAGGCAAATGGGTGTCCATCAAGTCACTACAAAAGAACAAATTGAAGTACAGTGAAAGCTCTACTCGCGGACAGCTGCCACAGGCGCACAGTTTCCTTAGCCGAACGAATTTTATAGTTTCTTAGCATGATTTTCATACAAAATGCGTGCTCTTCGGCGTACATCTCCCTAGAGTGGACAAAAGTACTCGAATCGTGGCTGTCCGCCCAAGGGAGCTTTCGCTGTATTCTCTAACTGCGGAAGGACGAACATTTAATACCCTTTCAGTCTATGCATATGGCATTAATTTGTTAACCGACTGTGCCAATGGTAGCTACATGTTATAGTAGTTCAATTTGTATGAAATTCGTTCAAAAGCTGGAGAATCAGCAGTTTCAAGCGCATTGTTCCTATGGCGGTTTTACACACAATAAAACTTTTTAAATTATTTATATTACTAAAAGTATGTTTTTGAAAATTGTGTGTAAACGCACTTATAAATAAATATACCTACATGTAAGTAGTGTAGTTGTAATCAAAAATAAAAAAAAAATAAAATTTTGTATTTTTATTTGAACGAAAATCAATGCGACCTCATTATAACCTCAAAGTGCGCTTAAATTTTTGGCACATAATGAGTCGCGACAATAATTAATAATTAATGGAGCTGGATTGCCTACAATACAGACGCACACACACACACACTACCCAAACACACACAGCTGTACACGTTCATTTCGCCATTAGCATTTGTAGCTGTGTTATTGCTTCTATTTCGTACGTGTGTGTGTGTGTGCGGGACTCCAAAATAATGGCGACAACATCGTTAGCTTTAGCAATTTCAATCATTTTATTTGCACAAACGTAAAAATCAAAGATAAGCAGCAGCAACAGCAACAGCAACAGCAACAGCAACAAGCAGTTTGGCACGCGTTTTGCACTCTCTCTCTCTCCCTCTCTGCTTCTCTTACTCACACACAGCCAAAGCGTCGGCAAAGCAGATGTCGCTGTGCTTGCTAGCGACTGCGTCTGTGTGTGTTTGTTTGTTTGTATGCGGGCCAGCAGATGCGCAACAAATTTAAATGTTCAAATACAAAAATACAAAATACACATAAAAAACGCGCAAAGAAATTCATTAAGCCTAGCAACAACAACAAGCACATGGGAGGCAGCGCCAACGTACGATTGGGCGTGTAAGAGAGTACGTAAAGAGAATTACGAGTGGCGAGAGAGCTTAAGCGTCTGTGTGTGTGTGTGTGTGTGTGTGTACGCTCTCACACATACAAGCCTATCTGCTGTTGGCGCTCTGACATTGGCAGTTCTACTACTATTTCTACTACGTTTTTGGTTTTGATTTTCTTTTTTTTAAGCTCTTTGCAAAAAGCACAGTCAAACGTAGCAGCAAACGGCCATTTTGTGCACATGGGCAACAACAACAACACGTCGACAGTAGTGTCCAATCGGCAAACGCAACGACGCCATTCACAGCAACAAAAACAATGTGAACGAAAGTTTGAGTGCAATATTGCAAAGCAAAGGGAAATACAAAAGCACGTGCAATGCACAGCGCTCTCTGTCGCACAGTGTATGCAAAGGCATAGGCGTGTGCGAGTGAAAGAGTTGTAGTGGGTGTGGGTGTGGGAATGAATGCGAGTGTCTCAGTGTTGGTACAAGTGCAGCTTAACGCCCCTTGGTTGGCTGGCGGTTAAACTGTCACCACACGCACACGCACACACACACACCCACATGTGCTTACACATTTGTGTGCGAATTTTTTGATTTGCTTAAATTAAATTCCTGGAATTTTACCGTTACTTAGGACAGGACTGACTCGTTTTTTAGGCAAAGCAGCTGCCTGAATTCGCAACCAGATGTGGCCAACAATAAGCTATTTTGGGCTAATTATGAATAACAATAGTGACAGCGCCAAACGGTCATCTTAAAGCCCTTTCAGCTGGCCCAAAAAATAACAAGGACAATTTTGTCCATTGTTGGCAAAATGATCTTGGCAGCTGCCGCCATTACTGGCATTTGAAAATCCGGAATCGTAAGCTTGGGATGCTGCGCTAGGTCCGATTCACACCCTATTCAGTCCAGTCCAGCCTATTGCTGGCCTTGGGACAGGCCTTAGAGACGGGTTACCTGGAGACGGGTTACCTGACTACTGACCGGCTGACCAGTTGATCATTTGACCAGTTTGTTGACTGCTTCACTACACTCGGCCCGTGTCCTATGGCTGCTGGGACAGCTGTGACAAACAAACAAACGAGAAAAAAGCGAAACTAGAAAAGCTTTTCAGCTTTTCATTGTTTGCCAGTTCTATTGTTAAAGCTAACAAACGCTCATAGCAACATTTGTGTTTGGGTGCCTGCATATAAAGGATTTCAATTTTCGAAATCTTAAACTATGGGAATTCAAACACATTTACTCTCCCTTTTCTTTTCTTAACGCATCATGCTGAGTTTGTAATTCAAATGGTGCGCCAGCTGTGGCGCCATCTATGGTCTGCTAGCAGTCTGCCTGATCGACTGCCAAGTTTCGTTATTGGTTGTGAAACATGATATTTTGCGCAAGCAGTGCTGCTGATCGACTGCCAAGTTTCGTTTGTGTGGTTGTGAAATTAGCTAAGACCTGGCAAGCAGTTGATCCACAAGCAGTGCTGAATTCCACTTTCCATATTGCAAAGAAAAAAATGGGATTTGTTGTGTTTATAGTACATTTAGTATATATTTTTGCATAATTTATTTGTATGTTGAAAACTTGACGATATTTCCATTAATTAAAAACTAAATTGTTTTTGTGTTCTATTTTTTTTTGTGTTTCCTTTTTCCTACATTCACAATTATTTAATGTATGGATTTTCTTAGCTTTATAGATTAAAAAAAAATATGTTAAAAAAACAAATTTATTTAAATGTTTGATGTTTAAGTTACCATCATGCTCAATAAGCTGTACATTTCATAATTTACAATTTTAATGTGTTCTAATCTTTATAGGTATAAAGTGCTTGTAAAAACCACAAACAACTTTATATATTTTTTACACGATTTCCTTTTTTTTTTGGATTAGTAGGCTTTTCAGTAATGCATATATGTATATATATATGTATATGTGTATATGCATAAATTACCCACGCTGGCAATGCGACTATTGGATACACTTTCATAATGGGTGTACAATGAACTAATATAATTAATAAAATAAAATTTGTTTAAATACGAAATTGATTAACATTGCCAGAGTGTATACAAAACAGAAGTTCAGCTTGTATAGCGATAATATATAAAATTCTTACTAGTAGTAGAAAAGCTTAAAAACTATTTTGAAGTGTAGATGTGTGTGTGTGTGTGAGTGTGCGTGGGAGGTAGGAAAGGGTAAGGAATTAAACAACACAAAACATTTGTTAGTTTTCTTGCGCATTATTAATGAAAACTAAACATTTGTATATATATTTAAATTTATAACTATTACTTGTTATTTTTTTCATTTTTTTTTTTTACTTGTTTTTTCTGGTTTACATTAATGCATTAAACATTAAACTGTTTTAGTCGCAGCTGCAATTGGTAACCACTTTATTTGATGAAGGCCTCGGGTGGTATTTTGTTTTCCTTGAACAGTTTCTCGAACACAAAGGCGGCATGATTAAAGTCCCAATTGGTTTCCTCGAGGCATCTACAACAAGGAATCGAAACATATTTGAATTAAAATTGTTTTGAAACTATTTGCTGTTAATAACAGGGTTGTCAACACAGTCACAGTCGACAACTTAGCCCCGTACTCACTTGCGACTCCAGTCTAGATTCATTTGGCTCTGTGCACTCATATTCTGTACCATTTGCATTTTGGTTGCATCATTAAGTTGTCCGCTATTTACAGTTGTGGCCACCATGGCTGGATTGTTGAGGCCGGGTGTGATGGCGGACGCTGTTGGTGGTGGCAATAATGCAACTGCTGTTGGTTGATTTTGTTGCAAGCGATTTTGTAGTGAATTATCATTAAGACTCGCACTGGTTGTTGTGCTGTTCATTGCACCTGGGGCTGGTTGATGCTGACTACGTTTAAATTCACGATTCTGTTCCGGTGTAGCGCTCGTTATGAATATGGTTTCATTCCGAATGCAAAAGCCCGTGTTTTGTGGCACCACAACAAAGGTACGCACAAAATGACGCAACTCGTAGGCCTGCATTGAGACAGGCGTTGTAGTTTCCGCATCGGTAGTTAGCTCCTTGAACAATCCAGTTACGCTAAACACCATCATTTGGGGCTGCAGAGGAAATAAATTAGTAAAGTTAGTCTGAAGCGCAACATCTTATTTTTGTTTTTAATCAAAAGTAGTTGCTTACATTAAATATGGTCAGATCGACGGTGAAGGTGCGACGTTCGTGCACGGTACGTGGCCATTCATCCAATGCGGAGACACAGGCCAAGCGACCGTTCTTCAAGAGACGTGTACGTGGATCTTCACGCTCATTGTTCATTATACGACGCAGATTTCTATTGAATTTCCAAAAGTTGTTGAGCCTAAAAGAACGAAATCAAATTGTAGTACGTTCAATTGAAAGTGTTTAAAGTGTAGTGCTGACTCACCTGCCCGCTTGGCTCATGGAGGGCATTGACATTGAGAGCAGTGCATGCTCGTGGTAAGCATCCAGCAGTGGCTGTCGATTGCCCGAATCGAAGATACTAAAGTATTGATCCAAGAACTGACGTACAACTTCAGCGCCAGCGCTGTCACACAAGTAGGATGCCTTAGCCGGTGGCAATACGTGCGACTCGTTCATGTCAAAAATAGACCGTGATGTTAAAACTTCTCCGTCCTAAATAATACATTTTTTATTTATGATTTATAAAAATACTAAAAGTTCTTTAGATTAATTTAAGTGTTCAGCTAAATAATTGTTATTTTCAGACATTATAAAACTCAATAGGTTTCTGAAGAGTGATCAATTTTTTCGAAATTTTTAACACATTGCTAAGAAAGTTGGTTTAAGGTTTATCTCTAGCACACTTTTAAAGAAAAGTAATTTATATATTTAAGTAATAAACTTACCAGTTTCTGCAGTTTGGGAAACTTGCGCCGTACTTCGCTGTAAATAGTTTGCATTTTGGATTTGCAACCGTTTGGTTACGGTATTAGTAATTTCTTGTAGGCAAACATAAATATTATGCACACAGTTACGAGTATTTATCTACCACACATACACACAGGCGCCTGCATGTATGCAACAGTATTTAAGAGTGGTCATTTGCCAGCGTTGCCGTACTGTAGAAGCTTCGAATTCCATTTGCCGCCGACTCGTAACATTTTTATACAAATTCTGTATTTATATTCCCTACATCATTTATCTGTACGCTTTTCGTACTCTGCTTTCCAAGCAGACTAAAAAAGACAGTTGCATTTGTTTATAATATTTAAAAGCGTTTTCTCCATTCAGAACGCTTGCAAAATTTTAGCTATTACAAATGTGGAAGCAAACTTTAGAGCTATTTTCTTTCTGTTTTCTATTTTTTAATTTTTTTTTATTTCTTGTTTATTTTTGTTTTTAATTTTTTTTTTATATATTTTCTTTATTTTTTCGTCAAACAACTCCAAACGTTAGACGCACAAAAGCTCGTTGCTGCCGCTTTGTCGTTGTTCAGTTCGAGTTTGTTTAGTCCTTGTGTTTCCTGGTAGATGGCGCGCTGCAACCGCAGGCAATAGCATCGTTGTAAAGGACTTTTATGTGGTGACATAAAGCAGATTTGTCGGTGAGTTGATAGAAACAGGGCCGCCAGCGTCAGTGTTAGTATTCCATCAGTCTTTTGTCTTAATTGGTTAGTGTTGGTCAACATATTTGCAAACACTTGACGCGCGCACCCAAAAATCTACAACAATGTTCTTAAAGTGTCACCGACAATAGCGCCGTCGTTTCCGCAAGTGCAACAACAGCAACACAACAACAACAACAACACATATTGCTCTCTCTCACTCTCTTCTTTTTTTCGGTTAGTTAAAATTTAACTGCCCACACCGAAACTTCGGCCATGTGTGTCTTTGTGTGCGTGAGCACACTGTGTGTTTGCATGTCTGTGTATGTGTGTGTGTGTGCAATGCGTGCATATGCGGGTTCGAGCGGGCGCGCGTTGCTTTTGTCTCAGTTTATCTCTTATGTTCTGCTTGATGGTTGCATTCGCAACGGACAAGGCAAGAGAAAAGTCCACAACGATCATCGATGTCGTTGCTTGTGTTTGTGAGTGTATGTGTTTGTGTATTTGTGGTTTGTCTGCACAACGGAATTGCAAGCGCGCCGTATACGTCGCGTTAAGTCGAGTTGTCTGTCTGGCAGTGTTGCCAGATCGTTGATATTTATAGTCGTGAGCTTTTACTTGCTGTGCTGCGTTTGTTTGGAGTTTGTTTTATTTTTTTTCTTTCTTTTTTCCCTTTTTGTTTTATTTTAATTTTTTTTTTTTAAACTTTTTTGATTTCTTTTTTTTCTGTTGCTACTGAAAGTTAGTTTCCACTTGTGCCTAAAATGCGGCAACACTTTTTTTTAAAAACTAACAAATGCATTTGCCTTGAGGAACTGAAATTTATGTGACGAGCTGAGCGGGAAATGATTTTCGAAATTCCTTGGGAAACCTTTGGAAACAATAAAAAACCACCAATTAAATTCCATGGCAACGTAAATCAAAAATCAGACAAAATAAAAACAAGACTGTGAAACTTTTCCACAGTAACGGGACCCCGAATTGAATCCTTGTTGAGCCTCGTTTTACCCGATGATTACACAATTGATTCGTTGAATGTTCCACCATCCTTTCGATCTAAGCTTGTGTGCACTCAATAAATCACACCATCATAGTATACCTGACAAATTGCTGTGGATCCTTGTAACGTGCCCTAAACGGATTATTGCGCAGCACCAGCTCCTCAATTGACAGATTACGAAAGACCAGCAGATGGGCCAACGAGGGTAACTGAGCGAGGATTAGAAAGGAAGAAGGTTAAGTCCATACTAATTGTAGTGATCAGTTTTAACTCACCTTGTTATCGCCTAGATAAAGTATTTTCAAATGCGGTAAACGCTTCTCGGCGCCCTTGAATGCCTCCATTGTGGACATTTGGTTATCATTCAAATTGATGGCCTCCAAATTGGGTATATTCTCGCATATGATGTCCAGGGCCACAGACATGACATTCACACGGAACAGTGGACAGAATACCGGTTTCAAGTCCTGATCGGCATGGAAACGGGACAGATCCAATGCCTTTGTCTGCACATTATAACGCTTGGCCATCACCACCTTCATCTTGGCCTTGAATTCCTCATCTATGGTTACCAGTGGAATGCCACTTCGCACACGCGGCATTAATCGGAATCCGTCGGGTAATTGTGCATGTCTTCCCAATTGTTGTATTCTCTCCGCCACCTCAAAGTCGTCGGTAAAGAAGAGCACACAACTCCGTTCCGAACGCCAATATTGTGGTATAAAGACGTGGGGTGACAAAGCAGCCAGCAATGCACGTAACAACGTCTCCTTGTCATAGATCTGACCGTTGTGGATCTGCAAAGTGCGGGGTAGAGTGAAATGTACTTATTAATTAATTGTCAAGCTAATTAACTTAAATGTTTGATTGCTTATCTATCAATTTCGTGTCTATAGAGATAAGGCTGATTAAGAAACTAGCTATGATTGCATTTGTATAGCTTACAGCTTTTTCAACTATCTAGTGTTTTGGAGATTGCAAATCATAGTTCTGCTGAAATACTTAATTATATAAAACTAAGAGTGAAAACTACATAATTCTAAGCCTATGCTGCAGGCAGATCAAGCTTATTTCTAGCATTATTATGCGCATAGCGAGTATATTGCTGTCGTGTTAACTCGACTCTTATAGAAACGTGAAATAATCATAAAAATCGGTTTAAGCAAACTTTAATTATGACAAATTTATGTCAGTGATAAATTCATGGCCACTAAATAGCTTAAAATATGAAAGTACTTGGGCTGTTCTATTGAGACCTTAGAGATGACATTATTTCGTTTCAAAGGAAAAAAAGTTTGGCTAATAAGCCATTACTCTGATTTTTTAGATGTACACCAGGTATGATGACTAACAATTGATGTGAACAGCTGATTACGCTAGTAAAACAATACTTTCGCTAAGTATGGGCTACTAAATTAGTATTGGAAAACAGTTTGCAATGTGCGTTAAACGGCTTGCTTAATTTATTCAGTACTATCTTAACGGCTAGAGTGCTTTATCTGGTGCCCAAAGGAAAAGAAATTATACACATAGTTTAAGTACACTTATTTAATTGTATAGTTCTTGCGATAGTCCACATATACTATGCTACTCTTAATGCAATTATGGTTACCAATGTTATCGACATGATTTGAGTATTTTATGCAATACAATCTACACCCCTCCTTCGATAGCCCATCGCTACTATCAAGAGCTAAAGCTGTTCCATTTCTAAGACGCTGCCTTGCAGCTTCCCAACGATAGTTCACTGATACTATCGATGAGCTAAAGCAGTTCCATTTGTAGTAGCCCAGCTTGCACCTACCCTACGATAGTCAACCGATACTATCGACATGCCGGAACTGCTCTACCTACGGCACACTAAGTACTACTATAATTTCAATTGTGTGACTATTTAGAGTCGCTGTTTGCTCGTTCTACTTTCATTTGTTGTTGTTTGCTTTTGTTGTTGTTTTTCTTTCTGTATTTTATAATGTATTTCTTGGTGTTGTTCTGTTTTTTGTTTTCTGTTTTCTGTTTTCATTTTTATTTTTTAATGTCGTACTGCTGTGTGCTCTCATTATATGTAAATGTTCGCAGCTCGTTACGTGCTACACTCGCAATTACTCAATATTTGCATACCAATTCCGATTTAGACTCGACTCGGGTGAGTCGTGTCTGGGTCCCGATTGTGTTTTAATTACTTTTGGGTGCGCTTATCTTCTCAAGTGTCTATGATTTAATTATGAGCATTTTGATTATGATTATGACGCACACACTCACACACACACACATACACTCACATCTATATAAAGTGATTATAGGTGGGCGTTTCCTTAAGCTCATTAAACCAAGGTCAGCGATATATAACTGCATATCGGTATATCGATAACTTCTTTTTATGGATTTATCGGCATCGCAGTTGTTCCAGTTAATGCTATCTAGTCACACAGACTGATAGTTCCGCTCTATTTCATAGATAAAACCAAATACCAGCTGAAATCAACGCACTTAGTCAGACCCCAACTCTGTTGCTATCTCCTTCTACCTATATCTATAACCAGCTCTCTATCTCTTTCTCACTTTCGCTATCTATGTTCATTCATAATTATTTATACTGCGCATTAAATGCAAGAAATTAATTTATTATATGGCATTTAGCGTGTATTTTATTATTTATTGTTTAACACTAATTATAATATCGTTATCGATAGAACTAGGCTTAATGGTCGATATGTCTTATGTGGTATCAAATGAAAATCTATTTAGTTATACATATATGTACAACTACTTGGCCCGATATCGTAAGTATAGTTAAGGAAAGTGAACACTCAGAGATCAAATAGTCTAGTGTTGAAAGTAATCAGAGGCTATGAAAAGACGATGACTCCCAACTGGGAAAAATAAAGATATTGCGTGAGTGTTTACAGAGGGTGGGTCTGTAATCGGAGGACCTTGGGGGGAGTCGCTGGAGGTGTGGATGGGTGTGTGGGAAGGTTCCAAGAATAATATGTCTAGTCCGCGCTTTTGTAAACACACAACAATGGAGCAAGACGAGAGACTAACCAAGACACACACATACATTTTCGACAAAAGTAGTTTAAAAAAATCCAGAAAAATAAGGAAATACATATAAAAATAAATAAATATATATATGTATATATATATATATATCTATATGATATATGTATGTGCATGAAACCGTTTGTTGATATGAACGATGACGCCGACGCGTCAAGCAGCCGTCAACAGCAAACTGGGCAGTAGCACTTGCGCTCAACGCTGACATCGACTGCGACTGCGGCAGTGACTGCGACTGCAGCAGCGACTGGAGCTGGCTAACAAGCGCGCACCGGTAAACGAAGCATTCGGCATTCGATGACAATCGTGCGAGGTTTAAGCAACAACACACACAGATAATACACCACCAGCACCGCCAAAATCACCACCAACACCAAATTAAAAAAAAATAAAACAAAACTCCTTTCGAATTGAGCAAAATGGGCGGCTGTTGCTCCAAGGATCTGGATGACAAGCGCTCCTGGAGTCCCGAGGAAACCAAAAATGGCGTAAGTTTCCAAAACTATGAAACTTTTACACTAAATACCCTTTAATTTGTGGTGATACCTTGTAAATAGAGCACCACCTCAACGATTATAGCCCAGCCGATGGATAATGTGGGTAGCACGGGTGTATTTACGCTAACGCGCACCACCGCAGCTACAACAACAACCACATCAAGCACATCGAACACCACAGAGAAGACAACGCCAGTAACAACGACAACAACTACAACAATAATAACAACATCCGATCCTGCCGAGGATTAAACGTACATAACCTAACTTAACTGCAGCAGGTTTTTTTCTTCTTTTTTTTTTGTTAACTATATGTACATACATGTGTGTGTATAAGTGTGTAGTATATATATTTATATATATATAAAAAAAAATTATTATATTTAATTAATTGTGTGTTTTGTTTTCTTGTTGCTTTCATTTTGAGAACAAAACATTTGTGCCATGTGTGTTTGCGCCAAGAAGATGAAAAAGAAGAGTGCGAAGCGTAGAGGAAGAAAATGAGTGCAAACGCCTGCTACCCACTGCCTCTCTCCCACTCGCTCTCTCCCTCCTTGCCTGACTCTGCTACTGCCTTGCTCTTTTAATGGAGCTTTCTGTGCGTGCGTGTGTGTGTGTTCGTTTGCGAGGTCGTCTGTGTTTGTGTATTTGTGATTCCGTTATTGTTGCCGTAGCTTCAGTACGATTTCGAGTACTTATTTAATAATAAACATGAATTATACTTCAGTTCAGTTCATGAAAATCACATTGCAAGTTCTTAAAAAAAAAACATTTTTATTTGTTCTTCTCTTGCTTTCGTTTTCAAGTGCAATTGGGATTCGTCAGCGTCGTCTTTGTTTTTGTCTACAAATAAACAAAAAAAAAAAACCTAAAACTCAACGAAGAAAATAGCCTAACTTTGCCGGTTATAGTGATAAGAGCGCTCGTAACCCCACACTGTATTCTTCCCCTCCCCCTCCCATCAACAAAAGACAAGACCCAACGTCAAGTTCATCAACATTATCCAACCTTCCCACTCCCACCTTCTACCTCCCATAGAGCTGCACACGCATTCGCACATTGTTAGGCGATGACATCAGAGCTTTCGATGCCGTTGCACAGCGAACAAGAAGAAGAGCACCAAGAAATTTAAGTGAGAGCGTGTGCGTAGGAGGGAGACAGAGAAAGGGAGAGTAAAAGATTGCCTGATTGCAAAAGTGTGCGAAGAATAGCGGGTGTAACAGGAAACAGAGCACACACGCGCACACACAGGGTGCTGCGTCTATGACTCAATTGCTGAAACAATAAACCCAAATTGTAGCAAAAAAACCCAAGCGAACAAATAAGAAGATTAGAAAACAGCGAATATAAGGTGACTCAAGCTGAAGACACAAAGTCAGCTGCTAATAGAAACGATGTGTGTGCCGCTGCTTATTAATGCACTTCAGTGCACTTGCATTTTGAATAGAATAAATGAAAATCGAATGAGGAAGGGAATAGGCACGACTGCAAGATACTCTGCTAAAGAATTGCATTCACACAGATAAAGAATATGTTTTAAAATCAAAAGATGGGCACTCTAAAGTTTAGAATAAACTGCTTAATTTAAGAACATTTATTATGCATATTTACACTCAGTTACGATGGGCAAATCATTTGAGATTAAGCTCTGATCGCTGGATTAACAACGAACATTTATATATGCAAAAAAAGAAGTGTAATATGTTCAAACTTTTCTAACCAGCAAACCTATAAAGGTTTTCAAAAAATCATAACACCCAATTTTGTGCGTTATCTTTTGTAGAGTATTGAAAGATTTCCTTATCTATATATCAACTCTTTTTCATTATCGACTTATGGTTACTCAAAGTGATAGATAAAAAATCATTACACTTTCTTTGTACCCTACGGAAATGCACATTTACAGTGTATATTGACAATGGCATGCCTAATGTCAGCTGTGTTTTCCCTATCAAAGCTAAAATATTAACATATTGCAATTAAATTCATAAACTATTTAAATAGAAGTAATACAATTAATCAATGTGATGCGAAAACATGTAACAAACTGACAATCGCGTCAATAGAATAAATTAATGCATAAGGTTAGAATCATTTGAATCTGCTTGGAATACATAAAATTTATAGAAAACACTTTTGTTCCGGTTTTCAAGAAATTAGCAACAAAAAATCGATTGAAAATCGATCTAATAATTGAAAATAAGTAAGTGTTTAGAAAAGCTGAGTTTTAAAAACGCATTAGCTAATCTAATTAACAACATATTTTAAGTTATAAGTCTATTTGGGCTATATAAGAAAATATGCATATATTTTGTTACTCTTTCGAATGTTCTATAAAAACTTCATTAGAAAAGCAGCGACGCTTGTAAAATTCTTGGTTAGCAACGCACTTGGAAGTTATTTGCAAAGATAAACAATCAAGTTATGCTTTCGATTCATATTGAAAATCTGACACGCCCTGTCATTGGACGCGGAAACGGAAAGTGCACTCAAGACGCTGCCAATATGTCGCCAGTCGCGACTGGCGATTCAGCTTATTTATATAGAATTACAATAAATACGCATAAAATTCTACGTGCAGGGGGACAATAAAATAAACAGCAGTATATTTACATTTGAGATCAATTAACGTGCTAAATGCAAACGTGTTTTCCCATTTAATGTTCAACGACTTTTTTCAATTTTCTTTGAATGACAGCGTTGCCACCTGTGGCTACTTTAAGTTATCTTACGTTGCTACGTTGCGTCTGTCATACAAGTCGTAACGTGTGGCAACTTTAGTCACAGCCTAAAATCACGCTACGTTTATTTTCGTTTTTTCAAATTTTAAAGAGCAAAACGAAAAAAAAAAACAAAGTTTAATATAGAGATAAGATTAAATAACTGTTACACAGAGAAAAAGAGGAACTGACAAAGTCTGGCCATTTGTAAAGATAAAGTCACACACACAAACACACACATATGGAATGGAAGGGAGAGCGAGAAAATAAAACTGAAATTGTATTTAAAACAAATCAAACGACGGCACAGATAGCAATTAAAACAAAATGCAAAAACAAAAAAGGGAGAGAATAAGCATATCTACAAAGTACAGACAGACAGATACACTGAGCATAGTGCATTGTACAGTAAGTCCAAAAAGTTATACTACACACGCTTAAAATAAAAGAAAACTAAGTTTCATAACAATCAAATTTAATAACTCTAGAATTTCTTTACCTACATTCTGTATTAATATAGAGGACATTTTTAGAAATCAATTAATATTAAATATAAACTGACGAAAAGGAAATATATTTATTATTAATTAGGTTAATGTCAATATTGATATTGAGTGAACAAGTTTCGTACGTTTTTCTCATACAGTTGCTAGTGTGCACACACTTCATAGAGCCACTGTGCGCTGCAGATAAAATAATTTGAAAACATCAACAAGATCGACCCTAAAGTCAAAACAGACACACAACATAACGGGCTTGGGCTGATCGCAAAGTATCCCTGGGGTATATACAACACAGGGATGTATGCAGATGCAGGGGTGTTTACTAATATGATAGAAAAACTGAAATTGGAACGTCGCTGTCCACAAGCAGCCCCGCCACGCCACGCCCCCCATGGCCCGCTGAGCAAAATTGGTTCGGAGAGTACGATCCGCTCGGCAGCTAAAAAACAAAAAAGATTTGCGTTTTGTCAGTGCAATTGCGACGTTCCAAGCAGAAAGACCACAGCGACGGCAATTAAAATAATTGTAAAAACTCAATTGAAAGTTTTCAAACAATCAAAGGAAAACAATGAAATATTCGCTTAGTGTTTTCTTGATCCTTTTGGCTACTCTGATTGGAGTTGCCAACGCGCAGCCGATGACCAATGAAGAGGATGCCGCTGCCTTGGTCTCCCACGATGCCGGCGAGAAGGTCCGCGAGTTGCCACACATGGTGATTGCACCCCGCAAGCCCAAGTTGCTATCGGAGCAGCAGTCGGAGACTGGAGAAGCGGAGCAGCTGCGTCCGGCCATGTTCGATACCATTGTGGAGCTACAGACTGCTGGCGTGCAGATGGCCGATAAACGTCAACTGCAAACACTCAGCTACAAGGAGCTCAACCGTCTGTTGGCCCTCTGGCACTTGACCCAGCGACGCAACTACTACGATGCCAATGGAAATCGTGCTCCACCAGCTTTCGAGGAAAACGATGAAGAGGTCAAGCCGCTGCTTAACCGCGAATCGCAGTAGGTTCGAAACCAAAGGAAACTACAAATTTCTGAGCTTTAAAACCGGTCAAAAGTTTCCTATCCCAAAAACGTACATTTTGTGTCGATTAATTCAAAAATTTTATTGCTAAGCAAATCAATTTCATCGTTGTGAAAATGTAAAATGCAATAAAAAGAAATGTTAAAAAAAATCCAGTGTAATTGGTTTAGTTTTGTATTTTTTTTGGGGAACTTTTTGTTCTTTAGCATATTTTGTGTAGTTCTCCAATACAATAGAAAAGCCTAGGCAACTTTAAGCTCCTCCAAAACCCCTGACAATTCTTGATCCAACGAGCATTCTTCTCTCGACTTGAACAATTAATAGTTTAATTATATTTCTTTTATGCTAAACGAGCGAAGGCCTCTTGGCGGTGACATCCTGTTCGGAACCGGAGGCGCTGCTGGTGTTGGTGACCACAACACGTGGCATTTGGCGACGTTGCAAACGATTTGCAATGGGTGGCACGAAGAGATCATGCTTGATGAGTGTGCAGTCATCATCCTGATAGATTCTACGATTGTCATCCCACTTGAACCACGAACAGCAGATGGACAGCAGCCAGCCGAGAAAGAAAGCGATCGCAAAACCCAACGGTGCATACCACATATAACTAATGCGATATAGATAGAAATAACTCTCAGGATCGGGATCGGGCGTTGGATCGATGCGAGACAGTAGTACATCGATAGCATAGCTCTGCTGGACGGGACAAGCCTCGGTGGATAGACTCAGACTGGGCACCGGTGGTTTGGGCTGCCCGAAGCCAATCCAAAAGGAGAAAATTAGCGAAAGGACGAGTCCACTCAAAGCACCCTTTTGATTCGCCGATGTAACATACATGCCCAGTGTAAAGAGACCCAACAGAGGACCACCAATAATGCCAAAGATGGAGAGAGCCGCTTGGAGTAGTCCACCAATTGTGCCGGCCAGAAAAGACATGCCAATGCAGACAACTCCAAAAACTACAGAGAGTAATTTCGAATACCAGAGAGTCTGACGATCGTTGAGTGTACGTCCTGCACAGCAACGCATCAGCGGCTTTAGGTAATCCTCCAATGTGACGGCAGCCAGTGCACTGATTGCAGAACTCACCGTAGAGAGGCTGGCGCAAAAGATGCCCGACACAAAGAGCCCCGAGAGACCGGTATATTCACCCATTGTGTCGAGCACAAACAGTGGCATAATCTGATCCCTGGAGGCAATACGATCCTCTAGTAATGGATCACAGTTGCGGTAATACCAATAGATGCAGAGTCCGGAGAAGCAAGTGCTCATGCTGAGCAGGCACAAAATGGGCAGACACCACCAAAGTGCGGCACGGGCGGATCGTTGATTCTTGACTGCCAAAAGACGTTGAACTTGCGTCTGATTCACACCGTAGAGAGCCAAATAGGTGGCACAACCGCCCAAGACTTGGGTGAACCAAGTATGCCGCTCCGTGGGATCCACACTAACGTTACTGAAATCGATGCGTCCATTCTCCCAGGCGGCATTCCAGATAACATCCAGGCTGCCCGCCTTGATGCCGGCACAAATGATCACACTGAAGACGGCGACGAACATCAACAGAGATTGATAGATGTCCGTCATAAGAACGGCTTTCATGCCACCTATTGTGGCATAAATGGTACAAACCACGCCCACAATCAGCACGGAAAAGATTTGACTCAATCCCGTGACTGCCTCCAGTGCCAGGGCCGGAGCATAGACCACAATGCCCATATAGAGTATCATCTGAACGCTGAAGGCCAATGAAGCTCCCAATCTTGTGGCATAACCAAATCTCTGCTCCAGATACTCATAGACACTGGCCGTCTTGAGGCGATAGAATACAGGTAGGATCAGATAGGCAACAACTGGTGTGGCCAGCACATAGGATACATTGATTATTACAAACATGGTGCCATACTGATAGATCTCCATGGATAATCCCAATATAGTGACCGCTGACATGAAGCTGGCCATTAAGCTGAATGCAACGGGCGTAACGCCCATTGATCGACCGGCGAGTAAATATTCTGTTGTTGTGCTCTGTTTGTTGCCAACGAATCGATAGTAGAGACCGATAAGTATCGATACGATCAGCACAATGGCCAGGATAGCATAGTCCCAGGCACCTAGGGTGGCCATCTTGCAGCCTTGTTTCCTTTCCTAATCCTTATTCGAAGGTCTGGCAACACTGCCGTGTGAAGCTGTGTGTACGCTGCCCAACACTGGTGCGCTCAGACTGATTCACTTTTACCGCAATCCGCTCTTGGTGTATTTTAATCGACAGATAAACAATATTTGATTGCAGATTGTTGATTATTTAATTGTTGATAAGACGCCAGCGATAAAGTCCAACAACAACAAGAGCAGTTCTTAAGTATTCCAAGTACTGTCAAATTCTTGTTCAGATTGAGATTCTCACGCGCGCGCGTCTCTCGAACGTTTCGCTTCGTTTGCCTGGCCGGCCGTCAATGAAATGGGCCAAAAAAAAAAGTATATGTAGGCGCATAGACTAGACCATAAAAAAAACAACAACAACAACAACAGTAACGAAAAAGCGACTCTGGCCCAGAGCAACGGTTAAAATGGCCACAAGGAACACCGTGTTCACACTGTGTATTGTTTTTTTTTCGTTCTTTCTTTTTTTTTTATTGCTCCATTGGGTCGCCGCTGTGAGAGATAGCAGCTTACCGACAACAACAACAGTGCTCATTACCAACACTTGGGGACAACACGCTGTGTGACCGTCGCCATCACTGCGGCACAGTGGGTCCGTTCTCTTCGGGATTTAAGATCGGCACTAGGCGACTAGTTTATCAAGTGCTTAACTCCCTTGCACAAGTCTTGGGCACTGATCACAAGCTTAACATGTCTGTTAGCAGCTCTGTTAACACACTTAAGCACGGATCTCATTTTAACAGCACTGTTTATTGTAATAACATTTAAAACTGCTGCTTTCAACAGCTGTATTCACTATTATCTTCTGCTAACATTACTGCTAGTCTGTTAACTACTGTTAAAAGATCAAAACATTTCTTTAAACCCTTTAACTGTTGTTAACAGCACAACAAAATTTCTCCTTACATTTTTTGTCTCTTTTCACTGTTAAATTAAAAAGAGTAACATTTTTTAATTTTTCTAATGATAAATGTAATAATTAAATTTCATCTACAATGTTAAATTCTACCAACATTCCAACACCTCGATTCACTGTAAACAAAACGCTTGACAATTTGCTAGTTCTGTTTACTGTTAAGCTGTGTTAACAGTTTCTAAGCTCTGTTAACTGTTCGTAACATCTCGCCATAAACGACTTAATTTCAGCTATAATGAAAATATGACTCAAACAGTTAAATCACATTGTCTGCGATGCACTGTATCTCAAATAAGACTGAAAAAAAAAAATAAAAATAACTTGTTTACTTAACAAGTTTTTACGAACGAAATTAATTAATAAACTTAACGCCAGGCGGTCCATGCGCTGACCTTGGCACAATCATACTCAAGGGCTTCTCTGATATCATGTATATATACAAATATACATATCTATAGATATTTATATCAACTCGAGGAGGAGACATCTTTAGTTCTAATTTAGAAAGCAGAGCAAAGTAAACTCTCGTTGGAAATACACAAAACTGAGTCACACAATCTACAGTTATGGCTAACAATAAATAGCGATTGAACATTATTTGATTGCCTTGTAGTATAACAATTTTTATCAAGCGTATTTCAAATTCGGTTCGCCAATTATATTCATCACTCTCTGGGCCTACATTAAGTTAATTACAAAGTGTTAAGTACACATACACTCCACATACATATATGTCTATGTCATATATAGTTGTCGGTTGGAACAGGTGACTATGTTAGACACGTTCGAAACGATGTGATAAGCACATGTGCAAAGCGTTTCATTAAATTGTATAATGATGCATAAATCATGGTTAAATAATCATAATTTCATAAAATGATTTTGCAAAAGATTAGGGTCAATATATAGCAAAGTACAATGAACCGACTATAAAAGACCCAGTACTAGTGTACAACAATTTTAGATAAAATATTTGAGTTGCTTTGAAATATCTCAATTAACAACATTCTTCCATTTTAGCCAATGACTTTGATCGTTGGTTACTATGGCGACGCTGATACTATAAACACAAGAAGTAAAACCAAATTTGATGGCCGTTTAACAAACGATATCATGTGTCAAATGTGTGAATTTGTCTTAGATATATGACGTATGTTTCCATTTAGGCTCGTGGACACAGCTTCATCGCAAATTTGGTGTGTCTAGCTTCTATAGACTTTGAAATCAAAGAGATAGGAACAAGAATTTATATTTGTAACAACTTGTAATTTTCAGGTACTTTCAACTTTTACTTAATATTAATATCGAGAGTTATTTCTCAAGCCTCTCTAATAATCCCTTTCGCCTTTGCTGTCACACACGACGTGCCCAGTATTGTAACCCTACATGCAGTATCAATTATCAAATATGACCGGGTTGCTACAACATATGCAATGGAGTCTGACACGCCCAAGATGGATTCTTTAAATTCTCAACGAAATGAGTTATAATATAACGGCCTCCAAGGACAGCAAGTAAATTAATATTGATTTAGTTACTGCCTTAAGTTAAATTAACAGATTAAGAAACTATAAACTGATCTACAAGACAAATTCGATGCTAAGAGGGTCTGTAAAATAAACACAAAGGTACAAATCGATTTGACAAATACAAATTTGAAATTTATACGCCCAAGTTTTAAGAGTCAGTTAACATATTCATCAAGTGAAAGCATAGTCGATTCTGAATCTGATCACTAAAAAAAAAAAAAACAAAAGTATGCTGAATCGGTTGATACGGATAAGAAATCGAATATGAACAACGATTTAAGCAATACATACTTCACAGAAATGTTAGCAATTTAAAAAAAAAAATTGTATTAAAAATTTAGTTGTAAAATTCATGTATAGCATATATTTATATATACCACACAATTGTACTAAAAATAGCACATATATGTAGACAAATACTGTATAATCAATTAAAGTCATCACTTACCGTTACTTGATACCAGCCAACGCCATTGGGCACGAGTTTGCCAAATTTGCCGCGTGGAATTGGCGAACCACGTCGTCTTGTATTGGGTGCACGATCCTGCATAAGCAATGTGGTCATCTCACTCATGTCGTCATCCTCATCCCACCGACGGATGTCCTGGAGTCGCAGCTTCACATCGCTCTTGTGTGGAAATTGTGAGGTTTTGAAGCTAACGCGACGCTTGTTACGATCCTTTCTGCGCTGGTGATCATCATCTACACACACATGAAAACAAAGCACATTTAAAACATAATTTGACAAGAAAAACAAATATGCATACCACCGTAGTCTTTTAGCGCTGAGTAACGGGAACCACCGCCACCTCCGCCTCCGCCATTGTTGCCACCGCCATTGCCAGCATTGTTGTTGTTGTTGTTGTACCTTTGGCCGCCTCCGCCACCGCGTTTAGGCATCACTTAGTTCACTGAAGGCAACGAATTAAATGAAAACGAATTGCCAGAAAAATGGCAATGAAAAATAGTAAAGAGCAACAAACAACAAACAGCAAATGAAAAATTGCACTCCGATAATAATAAACAATGTTTGCTTTTTTTTGCACGCACACGTTGCAATTGTTTTTTATTGTGCTTTGAACTCTTCACACTATGTTTTTCTTGTTTTCCTAGTTGTTATTGCTGCTGTTGTGGCTTCTATTTTTCTCAATTGTTTTTGTTATGGTTTCTGCGTCTGTTTAAAAAAATGTTATTTGAACATAAATGTATGTTTATATGCACTCCCCGGACACTAATTAAATATATATATATATGCACTTATGAAGAAATAAATTATGCTTTTCTTAAAGAGCGCGAATTTGCAACGCAATTTCACAAGATTATCAAGGTGTTAGTATCGATGGTGTTGTTGTACTTGTGACAGATGTCATGACAAAGGCGTTCCAGCGTTTCACAACACACCAGTGTGCTCGAATAGTGTGTTGAACATAGTGCGGTGGCAACGCCAACCATTTCCATGACAGCTGGCAACGCTGCCAAAACAAAATCTAAATACAAGCAATATCATTCAATAAACTTACATACTTATATATGTACACACAACAACCCCAGCTAAGAACGGCGGCAATTTTTTCAAATTTCTAACATGTCAGCGTATCGAAAGTGCCCATTTCATTTAAATGTAGCAGAAACTGAAGAAAAATTAATAAATAATCTTGGCAATGAACTGAAACGTTGTGCGGATCGGGCACTTGAAAATGGCAAAACTTTTTGCCTCGGGCTCTCAGGTGAGAGTGCAAATATATGTGTGTGGTAGCGTGTGATAAGCTTCACTTAAGGTGACCTTAAATCACGCTTTTCGTTAAATATTGAGAAGGTGACATATTTAGCAGAGAGTGTATGAGAGCGATGGTGGGAGTGAGAGTAAATGTGCAATTCGGTTATCCTTGCTACATAAATACGCCACCTTGTGAATTGTTGCACCCTGATCACGCCATTTCTCTTTAACAGGTGGTTCACTTGTGCAGCTTTTGACCCGCGCACTTATCAGCCATAAACTGGATACAAAAAACTGGAAATTTTTCTTCTGTGACGAACGCTATGTGTCGCATGATCATGAAGAGTCCACATACAGGGCATATAAAACTGAAATGTTGAGTCAACTGCCAAACATTGCGGACTGTCAGTTTGTTAAGGCCAACACATCTTTGCCCTTGGATGATTGTGCCAAAGATTATGAGGTGAGAGTGAAAAGTGCCTTCGAATCAAATTGTCCCGATTTTGATTTGCTGCTTTTGGGCATGGGACCTGATGGACACACATGCTCCCTGTTCCCTGAGCAACCCGAGAGTCTCAAGGAAGCAAAATGTCTAGTAATACCCATTCGTAACTCTCCAAAACCCCCGCCCGAGCGCATCACATTCACACTTCCATTGATCAACAATGCCAAAGATGTGGTATTTGTTGTCACCGGTGCCAGTAAAGCTGAGGTTCTTAAGGTACTTGAGTTTTACTTTTATTTTTGTTAATTTCTGCCATATTAATTCCATTTTTGTTGCAGCGCGTTTTCGTCAAATCGGATAAAGAGTTCCCAGCTGCTTGGATTGAGCCCACACATGGAGCGTTGACGTTGTTAGCTGATGCGGCTGCTGGCAGTTCACTTAATTGTTGTTAATAATTGTACAAAATTGTTTGTGAATAAAATTCAAATGTGTAAAACACAGATAATAAACAGAACGTTTTGAATGAGCGGGCTTTCATTGGCTTAGTACTGACAGTTCGCCTGGCGTTGCCAGTCCATTGTGTTGCTGTTCATAAACACAACGACAGTGCTGCCAGATCTGCGCAAACTACTCATTAAGAAGAAAAAAAAAGAAAAACAACAAAAAACTGATAAATTCACAAACATCGAAAAACACAATGTTGTGCTAGTACTAATTGCATTAACTAAGCTACTAAATGTTATAAACACGCACATCAACGCAGCTGCAATGCCCGACACCGAAACATGCAGCGAATTTGATGCGGAACGCGTCTGTCGCGTATGCCTCCGCGAAGTGGACGATTTCTACTTCATCTACGATGAGGCGCCCGTGGAGCAAGGCGCTAATATAGCCCAAATACTCAATGAATGCACGCGCTACACCTGCGAGCGTTTCGACAAGATGCCCCATCACATGTGCGATACGTGTATTAAGGCCGCCTGTCAAGCCTATCGCTTTAAGCGAGATGCTGAAAAATCCTATCGTTCATTGATCGCCCTCCTAGGACGCAATCCGGCGATGAAACCCAACTACAGTAATGTCTGCACACAAACCGATGATTTGCCTCTGGTGCCGTGTGGCATTTGTAATGAGCAATTCCTGAACACGCTGGAGGTGCGTGTCCATCGCAACCGGGAGCACAAATACATTGAAGAACTCAAGTGTAAGTTATGCGATGCTCAGTTCGAGCAATATCGTCAATTGCGTCAACATCTGGTCGAGCAGCATGATCAGAAGACAGCGCAAACGTCGACGCTCCTGCGACGTCGTGTCGAGTGCGTTGAATGCAAGCGAGCCTTTAGTAGGCGTGACCATTTACTGCGTCATATGCGTACCGTTCACAAGACGATCAAACAGCGCCGGTCGCTGGACGACGATGATGATCAGGAACCGGATACGATATGGCCACCCGTTGATGAGACCACAATGCAAAGTGGTGATGAATTTGAATCGGCTGCTGTTCTGCTCAACGATCATGGTTCGGATAACAATGATGATCTGGATGATATTGATGTAGCTGTCGATAATGACAATCTAGAGAGTATCTATCAAAGCCACACGAATCCCATATCAAGTAATGAAGAAGCCGAGGATGATGACGCTGATGCGGAGGCAAAGCAATCATTGTGGCTCCATATTAAGCCAGAGCCGGAAGTGGAACTAGAGCTGCAACTAGAGCCGGAACCGGAGCCAGTGACGGTGGCGGTGCCTGATTGTGCAGATTTGGTGGCGGGTCAGGTGAAGCACGAGAAGCGCAGAAGAAAAGCAAGGAGCAACAAGAGCAACGATCAGGAACAGATCAAAGACAAGCGGAAAAGTGCATCTAAGGGAGAACAAGTAACACCGCCGGTTAAAGGTAAGAAACTATTACTGTACAGTTTAAGAAAAGCAAGGAAGGACTTGAATCTGTGGAAGCAAGATTAATCAAAGGGATAATAGTTTTTAAGTAGAGAAGCAAAAGTTGTGTGCTTATTTACAAAGTAGTCAGCTTAAACAGAATATTTTGGTTTTTGGATTATGAAAATGATTAATTTGAAAAGCACATATATTTTTAACATTTGCTAGTTTTTTTTAATGTATAATGTTTAGTTAAAAAAGTGCAATTTAGTTTGTTTTTGAATTTTTTTATGTTTTTATCTAATTATTATGCTCTTTTGCGCCGTCTGGCAGCTCTGCTACCTGTTGATGATATCGATAACTTGGGTATCGGAACAGTGCAGAAACAAATAATTCAAATGTGTTGTAGCTGAGCATAGGCAAAACATGAAATGTTCAACGAAAAAGTGTATAATTTGTTAATGGTTCATACTCATTCGAATTATGTAATAATTAAATCCAATTTTTTTTTACAGAGGAGCCACTATCGGAGCAGCAATTAGCCATTAAGCAGGAGCAACAGCGCTTGGAAAGCGTCAATGTGGTCGAGGAAGGTGATGAGAAGAGAGCGAATCTGCTGCGCAGCTCGGACGAGGACGATAATGATAATGATGAGGAGGACTATGAGGATTTTGCCAATGATGATAGTGATCTGGATTATATAGCCGATGAGTATGACGATAACGATCCTGTGGCAGCTACCGAGGTCGAGGACAAAGCGCAACTACCACCAGCGGCACAGGTGGAAATCGTGCGGGAATATCTACAGAAGCCAACAGTAATTCGACGACGACGTCGTCGTAATAAGCAAACCGATGTGGATATGGATGGTAATGCCATTGCCAACCCCAATGACAATTCCACTGCCAATCCCGAGAATCGTTGTGAAATCTGTCAACGTACCTTCTCCCGTCACTGCCATCTTTTGCGTCACAAATTGTCACATTTGGAAAAGAAGCCACTCAGTTGTCCGCACTGCTCGAAGGGCTTTGCCCGCAGTGATCACCTCAAAGCGCATGTACAAAGTCTGCATGGAAATAAGGAGCACAAGTGTGTACTGTGCGATGCGGCATTCACGCGTCCCGAGGCTTTGGAGCGACACAAGCTGAGCAAACATAATGGCCAAGGACTTGATGCGAATAGCGAACTGAAGCTGCAGATAAGTGAGCACACCTGTGAATACTGTGCCAAGCGGTTCTCGAGCAAAGCATATTTACGCAAACATACACTGATCCATACTGAATTCCTCTACGCCTGCAAGAGCTGCGATGAGACGTTCAAGGAGCGCCAGCAGCTGCGGAGTCACGAGAAGACGCACACGGGTCAACGCAACTTCCTTTGTTGTATATGCGGCGATAGCTTCGCTCGCAACGATTATTTGCGTGTCCATATGAGGCGACATAACGGGGAGAAGCCGTACAAGTGCCGCTACTGCACCAAGGCCTTTCCACGTGCCACAGATCTCAAGGTGCACGAGCGGTGAGTACAACTAGAGTAAATGATTTATTTAAAAGTCTTTTAACGCTGTATTCTTATAGTTATCATACTGGCACCAAACCGAATCTGTGCAATACGTGCGGCAAGAGTTTCCATCGCGCCTACAATCTCACCATCCATATGCGCACACATACGGGCGAGCGTCCGTACAAGTGTGATCAGTGCTCAAAGAGCTTTAGTCAGAGCAATGATCTTAAAGCGCACATACGACGCCACACTGGCGAACGCTACAAGTGTCCACACTGTGATGCCTACTTCCTGCAGCTGTATCACATGCGTAATCACTGCCTCAGTGCGCACAATAAACATATTGAGACAAAGACGGGAAGACTGCAGCGCACGGGCTTATTGGATGAACCAATGCATTCGCATTTGACCACGGTGGTCATGCCACCCACACGCTATCAGTCAGATGGAATGATAACCACAACGACAGGAGTAGCTGCAGCAGCAGTGGCAGCGGCAGCAACTACCACTGTGGCTGCCACAATTCAGCATTCGCCTGTTACGTACAACACAGCCTCGCCTGTAGCTGTTACAGTGCCCGTCACTTTGCCATTGCAGGATGCAAGCGGATTTGTGGCTGCTACTAATAATGGAACGGCTTCGGCTACTGCAACGGCCACGGCCACCACGCCATTTAGTGCATTCAACATTACGCCCGTAGTAATGGGTACGTTGATGATGCGATCTTTATAGCTGATATAGCTAATTTTAATTTAATTGTAACTCTTATTTCTTTCTCGCTCACACATTCGTGCATCTCTTTCTAATTCGCACATCTTTTTCCCTCTCTTTTACAGCCCATCTCATGTACAATCATGGCGGCAACAGTCAGCAGAGCAACGCCAGTGGCAGTGAGGCCGGTAAATAGCCGCTGTTGCAGCCAGCGTTGAATATGTTGCAGCTGCATCTGTTATTCCAAACTATGCTTAAGCCACACCTGTACATATATCTACATATATTTAACTATATACGTAAATCAAGAACTGTTGCAATCGCTTTAAGTCCACATACCCATGAAGAGCGCGTTGAATATGCCATGCTCCAGCTTAACTCTGGTTGGAGTTAAAGCTTTTCGAAACGGCTTGAACTGTCTATGTCCATTATTTCCGGGACGAGAAAAATTTAAATTTTCTAAATTTGTTGACAATATTTTTAAACAAAGATTTAACTGGGTATTTGGCATACTTGCCATACTTGTTTTTACCAGTGAAATTTGCTCGATTGAATTGTTTACATTATATTAGTAACTGCCTATAAATATGTAATAATAAGAATTGTTTAAACTTTTCCTATTTTTGTTTACATTTATAAAATTTGTAATTGTAATTAATTCATAACAAATTACTCATAGTAGTATTTATGTTTGTAAATACACATTAATAAACAAATGAAGATGGTGCAAAGAATAAAAACAGATGTCTTGTCTCTTTTATGGGTTTGCGCTGGAATATTCTGTGATATCCACATAAGTACCCTGTGAAATTTTGAGCATAAAACATGAAATATTTTTGCTATTGGTATTGTAAATATTTTTTACCGATTAATGCCAATCGGCGTGTAAAGAGAAGCAATCGAATCTATCGGAACTTAGTTTAATTCAATTAAGAACAATTCTAATCAATCAAAAAAAGTTTTAAAATTTTGTACTTTGTATTTGTGTTCTGAAAATCTTAGCTCTAGCAAGTAAACTGGCGAATCTTATTTTATTTAAATCTTATCACAATAGTTCTTACTAGTAAAGTTTATTGGTCGATATACGACTTGCACGTGCTTCGATTAATCCAGTAATCCGGCCAATTTCATATCTTGTTAATAATACTTGAAGCTACATAAAGCATTTTACATAACTTAAATTATTAAACGGCAATCCATGTTCAAATTTAATATTGATTAATCATACTAATTGAATTTAATTAAATAATCTCATTTTCTCTAATTTGGCTACATTGCGGTGACAACTTTTCCTAGGCCTGATCAAGTTTCTTTAATGGGAAAGGGCTTGGGCAAGCGTGGGATATCGTAAGAGGGTAGCTGGGTTGAGCGCACGGGCGGATAAAATTTTCCGTAGTTGCCTACAACATCATGATCAGCTGCCAGATTGCTGCTCTCATCTGTTGTGTATTCATCGCCATCATCAGTATCATGGCGGTTGCCACCTATTCGGGTTAATTTGGGCATAGCTCCGGTTACCTTCCCACGCCCCTTAGCCATGTTGGGCCTTCCCAGCCCCCCGCTGCGTCGCATTTTGTCCTTCAGCACACGCACCTTCCTCAATGGAGACTTTACTGCCTTCTGCTCCATGGCCGCCAGGAGTCGACTTGGCGTTCGCAAGCTCGGTGATGCGTTAATGGAATTCAAGGTCCCCATTAGACTTCGCTTTGCCTGTGGCGTCTTAGCCTTGTTGTTTTCGTCAGCTTGGCTTTTCCTCTTCAGCAATTTACTGGTGGATTTGGCAGTATTGTTAACCTTCGAGTTGAGTTTCCAATTAGATGAAGCATTGCGCAACAAAATCGTCGAAGCCGACATGGCGGATGCCTTCCTTTGCGACAAGGGTGTGCGTGAAGTCGTCGCTCCAGAAACCATAGGAGGTATCAACCTTCCCACACCTTTGCTTGATTTTGTTGGTACTGTATGTTTGCGGGCATAGCTCAGCTGCTCCTTGGTCTGATGAATCCGCTCCCAATCGCTGGCCATGTAGTCCAATATATTCTCTCCATGGACCAAGAAAGGCGACCGAGTCCGCAACTCATACGCCTGCACTAGCTCGGTAATCTGCTTCTCTATCTTTGGCAGCTTGCACCCAATTGTCTTCCTCTCGCGCTCCTCCTTCAGCAGCTGCCCACCACGATTGTTAAACCGATTCGGCTCGTTGGCCTTTGCCTCCAAGGCCTCCATGCGTTCCCAGATCTCTGCACGGCTGGCAAACAACTCAAATATCTCCTTGTTGCTATTATAGAAGCTCTTTAGATCATCCAACTCCAGTTCATGCAACTCCAGCAAGTCCTCATTGTACCAGTCGTTGTAGTAATTAGAGAAACGCTTTCGCTCCTGTTGTGACTTCAGCGTCAAGTCCCACCACTTGCCAATCTCCAAGCGCAACTGTTCAATGAACGTCTTTAAGTTCTGACGCCGCAGTTTCTGACACCGCTGCAACTCCTCGTAGAGCACATCATAGGTCGACTGCGTGTACTCAGTAGCTTCGCGCACTCGACGCATCGCAAACTCATCTGACTCTTGCAGACGATCCCAAAGCACAATTATCTTCTCCCTCATGTCATCAATCCGCTCATGCAGTTCCACAACCTGTGCCCGAAACTCCTTCTGCATCAAACGCAGCTTCTCAAAAATCTTTGGAGTCAAACACTGATTCGCCTGACTCAGCAAGCGTTCGTCTTCAGTTGTCTGCGGGGTCAATTCCAGCACCTTCATGTCCTGCTTGATCTGGCTTCTCAACTGAAATAGTTCCTGCATTCGACGCACTCGTTCCGCACGCAATCTCGACAAGTTTTCCTGGAATGCATGCATCTCTTGCGGCTTTGGCAGAGGATCAGCCAGCAACGGAATAGGCTCTTCACTCAGCTCCTCGCACAGCTGCTTCTGTTGCAATAATAGTTCTGATATCTCAGCCAGACGCTCGCGCAGCTCCTGACGCAGATGGTCTATACTCTTTTCCAACTTCTCCTGCCATGCAGACAAACACACAGCATCAGGCTTATCCCCAATGTCCACATTCCTGTGCAGCAAACGCGTCACATCCGACGCCTCCCGTCGCAGTGCATCAATATTATCCTTGATTAATGCTTTCTTCTCACCCGTTTCTGTCAACAAATCCAAGTAAAAGCTGCGCACGCGCTCATCCAACTTCTGCATCAGCTCCTGGCAATATTCGCCGTCAAACATATGCGACCACTCGCTGTGCAGTAGATCAAAATGTTTTTTGGTCGTATCAAGTATCGATGCCTTTGTTAGCATCGCCAGCTCATCCATTGTTTATTTAGTTAACTTTGTTTTAAATGTTTGCTAAATTGCTTAACTTTTCTCTACATATAAATATAAGCAAAATGTGCAATCGAAAAGTGACGCCAATAAAATCCAAACATTTCGGTTATTTGAAAACACCACAGAGCGTTGCCACCTAATTTATAATGGTTTTGTTAAGCGAGGAACGGCTTCTATATTATGTGGCTGCACAAAAATCAAGGGCAGTTAAAAAAATATTTTGTGTTGCAATACAAGCTTATTATTAAATAAAAACAGATGCGCTTCTCATTTAACATAATACATTAAAAACTTAGTGGCAGCACTCTGTGGTGTTTTTTCAAATGTAACCGAATTGTTCAATTGTAGAGTTCGATAAGAATCGTTTAATTTAAGGAGCTAGTTCGATTATTCTTCTATTTACCAGTAAACTGGTTCGTTCATTTGGTTCAATTGTTAATTTATTTCCGTTAGTTTTGTAATGTGTATAAAAGTCTATGTACACATGTTTGGAATGTGCATACATGTACATTAATTAGTATTTGTATTATGTATACAAATCTACAGAGCTATTTAAACACATAACGTACATACAATAACCAAAATTACGTTTTGTTATTCTTCAAACAAAAAACATGATTTTTTTTTTAATGAAATCGATAAGCACAATATGAAGATGACGTCCATTATCTATAAACAACGACGACCAAGTAAAAACAAAGATGAACGAGATTGAACGATGAAAATGTACGCGAGTGAACTATGAATGTAGAAAAATATTGAACGATGAATACAACTAATCGATTTCAGTGAACGATGTTCATTCATTCAGTGCAAGGAATAGTTCGATTTTTTTCGCTCGTTTGTGAACAACACAACACTGTTTCGATTGTATTGGCGTCACTTTTTGATTGCCCATTTTGCGTTCGGTTATTTAAAAATAAATTAAACTTTTTCAAAAATATACGTCAAGACTAGAGAACGAAATCAGCTATGGATGAACTAGCGATGAAAACCGAGTCATCAATATTGGACACAACAAAAAAACAGTTTTATCTGCTGCACAACAAGTGGTCTCAAATGTTTGATGCCGAGTATTGTCAGGAGCTGATGCAAAAGTTGGATGAGCGCGTGCGCAGCTTCTATTTGGATTTGTTGACAGAATCCGACGAGAAGGAAGCATTCATCAGGAATACTATTGATGCACTGCGACGAGAGGCGTCCGAGGTAACCCGTTTGCTACACAGGAGTGTGGACATTGGGGATAAGCCTGATGACATGCCGTTGATTGTGTGGCAGGAAAAATTGGACAAGAGCATAGAGCATTTGCGTGAGGAGCTGCGTGAGCGTCAGGCTGAGATTTGTGAACTATTGTTGCAACAGGAACAGCTCTGCGAGGAGCTGGGTGAGGTGCCTCTTCCGTTGCTGGCTGATCCTCTGCCAAAGCCGCAAGAGATGAATGCATTCCAGGAACACTTGTCGAGATTGCGTGCGGAGCGAGTTCGTCGGATGCAGGAACTATTTCAGTTGAGAAGCCAGATCAAGCAGGACATGAAGGTGCTGGAATTGACCCCGCAGACAACTGAAGACGAACGCTTGCTGAGTCAGGCGAATCAGTGTTTGACTCCAAAGATTTTTGAGAAGCTGCGTTTGATGCAGAAGGAGTTTCGGGCACAGGTTGTGGAACTGCATGAGCGGATTGATGACATGAGGGAGAAGATAATTGTGCTTTGGGATCGTCTGCAAGAGTCAGATGAGTTTGCGATGCGTCGAGTGCGCGAAGCTACTGAGTACACGCAGTCGACCTATGATGTGCTCTACGAGGAGTTGCAGCGGTGTCAGAAACTGCGGCGTCAGAACTTAAAGACGTTCATTGAACAGTTGCGCTTGGAGATTGGCAAGTGGTGGGACTTGACGCTGAAGTCACAACAGGAGCGAAAGCGTTTCTCTAATTACTACAACGACTGGTACAATGAGGACTTGCTGGAGTTGCATGAACTGGAGTTGGATGATCTAAAGAGCTTCTATAATAGCAACAAGGAGATATTTGAGTTGTTTGCCAGTCGTGCAGAGATCTGGGAACGCATGGAGGCCTTGGAGGCAAAGGCCAACGAGCCGAATCGGTTTAACAATCGTGGTGGGCAGCTGCTGAAGGAGGAACGCGAGAGGAAGGCAATTGGGTGCAAGCTGCCAAAGATAGAGAAGCAGATTACCGAGCTAGTGCAGGCGTATGAGTTGCGCACTCGGTCGCCTTTCTTGGTCCATGGAGAGAACATATTGGAGTACATGGCCAGCGATTGGGAGCGGCATCGACAGACCAAGGAGCAGCAAAGCTCTGCCCGTAAACATGCTGTAGCAACTCCATCTGGTAAAGGTGTGGGAAAGATGTTACCTCCTATGGCTCCTGGTTCGGCGGCTCCACGCACACCACTGTCCCAAAGGAACACATCCGCCATGTCGTCTTCGACGATGTCTTTAAGGAAAACTCCGTCCAATTGGAAGCTAGCTTCCACAACAAATTCGGCCGCCAAGACCACAGGAAATCTTCATAAGCGTAAACTCCAGACCAGTGTTAGCAGCAGTAATGGTGACACTCCGCAGGCGAAACGGAACTTGATGAAGACATGGAATAAGATGACGGCGCCGTCCCCAATACGAAAACCACATTCGCGCCTGGCACCAGCTGATCAGAAGTCCGCGAAGTCTCCACTGAAGAAGGTGCGCGTTTTGGCGGACACAATGCGTCGGAGTTCTGGTGTGGGCAGACGAAGTATTGGACAGGCAGGAAAGAAGGTACGATCAAGGGTTGCAGTACCAGAGATACGGATTAGAGCACCATCAGACGGAGAGAATGACGGTTACATAACAGATGATACTTCAAAAGATGAAACCTATGGTACGTTCGAGAAATCCATTGAACCCGCTGCCCGATCCTCCATTCTGCCCCAGAAGATGAGAAAACGTATGTAGATGGATGCACTGTGCTGCATGGAATATTTTTCTGAATGTACTTATTTTTGTGTTTAATTAGAGTATTATTAAGCTGTGAAGCCGTGGTAAAAGGAATATGAATATAAACGTTATGCTAATTTTTTTAATTACATTTAAAATTTAAACGTTTGTTTTGTTTACGTTATCAATTTGAAGTGGCGATAACCTGGCTCCAATTGCTGCAATTCATATCGATATGTCCTGCCAGTGCTGCCAGACTACTGCCAGAAAATCAATAATGTCGGCTGTTAAGAAATAAATGTTTTGAGCACTTATCTAAAATAATCTTTAAACCAACATAAAATAATAAAATAAATAAATATAAAGAAACAGAATCATTCGCTATATTTTGTTTTTAGCTAAAAGTAAGCAGGCGTAAAGTGGCCACTAGGCTAATCGATATATCGATATTTTGATACGTTATCGTGCATGCCAAGTTGCATGTGCTCAAATCTGAAGAAATTTAAAGTTTGTTTACATGTGTTTTTTTCGGGTTGAATAGGAAATTAACATGTCTACTAACAATAAAGGCAAACGCAAGGTATTGACACAGCGTCATGTTTGCTCCAGAATGAACTTTTTGTATCAGGCAGCCAATCTAATGGCGCACAGCAACAACCATACGCTGGCCGCCTACTACGGCAAACTTTGCCGTAACGTCGGCACCAAATCGCTAATGCATATGTAAGTATTTCGGCTAAATTTAAAGAAATGTAGTAAGATTATTGGATGCAGGTCGCCAGCATTAAAGCGAACTCTGTGCAAGCGCTGCTCGCAGCCATTGCTGCCGGGCATTAACACGACGCTAAAGACGGAGGAGCATGGGCAGTCGGAGCAGCAGGAAGAGCCGAGTCAAGAAACCAAAGTGCCCAGCAGCAGCGATAAGAACAGCAGACGCCAACGTAAACGCCGGAAGCGTGAATCCAGCGAGATTTTAGACAACAACGTACAGTTATATCTGGAGTGCAGTTTGTGTCAGGCAAAGCGCAGCTTTCATATCAACACAGAGCACGAATGCTGGACAGAGCGCTCAGAGGCGATAGTGCAGACTGTGTGCTTGGATCATCAACAAGCAGGCGTAAGCATTTGAGTTGTGATAAGAGATAAGATTATGCGAGTGTGTTGGCCTATCGCAGGCTGGACACGTGCGATTGCATTCACCGATAACCGAATCAAATTGAACTCAAGTGGATTATCAGCCATCGGCTGTTTTTGGGGCCTTGTCCGATTAATCAGTATTTGTCAAAATGTTGAGCTGCAGACATATGATTGGTCATCTCTTGGGCCGGCAATTTCAACGCCTCGCGAGCAGCAGCTGCGGTGGCATTACAGTAAAAGTATTGGAACATCGTTATGTGGAGCTCACCCAGCGAGATGGGCGTCAATTGAAGTATCCAAATGTTTGGTTGCGTGACAATTGCCAGTGTCCCGAGTGTTTTCATGCCGCTACCCGTGCACGCAAACAATACTGGGAGCGAGTGCCACAACACACAGACGCACAGCAGGTTAGCTACGATGAGAAGCAACAACAGCTTGTGATTAACTGGCAGGATGCTCACAGTTCGGTCTATGACTTGGACTGGCTACAGCAGCGGGACTTTAGCCCCGACGCTAGACAACGGTATCTGGATACGGTTTATAAGCCACCCGTCCAGCTCTGGGGCAAGCAACAGTTTGCTGAAATAACTCGTGAGTTTGAATACAGCGATGTTATCGCCAAAGATTCAGCATTGTGTGCTTGGCTCGAGGCACTGGCCGTGCAGGGATTTGCTCTGCTTCGCGGAGCACCCGATGATGTAAATGTCGCTCGTCATCTGGCTGAACGCATTGGGTACATTAAGCGCACCACTTATGGGTAAATATTATTAAATATATGTTTTAAAACTGTACACTTAATTTAATTGTCTAGAGTATTACGGAATTTGAGTTTAATCAGCATTTTTTGTTAAAATTATACTAAATGTCACTACAACTATTAGTTTAGATATAGTTTTATCATTTTGGCTATGAAATAAAAAATTTCTCAATATTTTAAATGCAACTTTTAGAAAGTTGAAAGGCTTTATGTGTAGCAATTTTTTTTTTTAGAAAATGGTTTGTATCATTTTCGACACACTCTGTTCTATATAACCGATTTCTGCTATTATATTTTTTAATGACCAACTTTATTTCTTTTAAATATTTTAAATTTTTCCGCGGTTTTGCAGTGATGTTTTTGAGGTTAAGTCGAAGCCCAATGCCGGAAACTATGCGTATCTCATGGTCCCGCTGCCTATGCACACCGATATGCCCTACTACGAGTACAAGGCGGGTATTAATATACTGCACACGCTGGTACAATCAGATTCTCCGGGTGGTGCCAATACCATGACCGATGGATTCTTTGTTGCCGATAAGCTGCGCCGTGATCACCCGGAGTACTTTAAGCTGTTAAGCAGTGTTCCTGTCAACTGGTATGACATTGGACATGATGGTGATGCAGATAAACCATTCCATAGTTTGTGGCGCGCTCCAGTTATTTGCCTGGATGTGGACGGCCAATTTGCTCGGATCAATCATAATGCCACAAAGCGGGACAATCGATTTACGGTGCCACTTGATAAGGTAGTGGCCTGGTATGAGGCATACGATAAGTTTCTGCAGCTCATCTATGAGGAGGCTGTGGAGTTCAAGACACGAGCCGGAGATGTCTTTGTTTTTAATAATTTACGCATGCTGCATGGACGTACCGCCTATGAGGATTCGCCGGAGAATAAGCGACATCTAGTGGGTGCCTATGTGGACTGGGATATTATCTACTCCAAGTTGCGCACTCTTAAGTTCCCAAACCAAAAGGATTAGTCATTTAATCGTATCATCTTTGCAGTAATACTCTTTGTAAATAACAAATAAAATAATGCTGCGTTTTTAACATATAAATTTTAATGTTTTAATTTTAGGAACATTTAAAAAATTAATAAATATTAATTAAAAAATATAAATTTGTGTTATTGACATTAGAAACTTGAAAAAAAAAATCCAAATCTTTCAATACAAAGTCAAACAATATATTTACATATAAAGTTTTCTATTAAACGTCAGCTTCATTTTGCGCGCCAAATTCGCGAGCAGCATACCAAGCGCACGGCAGCGTATCGCATTAGTTATCGCTTGCAGCTATCGATAAACGCATACATATATTTTTGTACACAGCGCAGCTGTCCATCTCTAGGCTTGGCCCATGCAAGCAATATCAACAAGAAAAACGCATTTGTTGTGTGGAAATGCAAACTGTTGACAAATTCTAAAAGTGCTTAAAGTTTTACTTACCAAATTGTTGTGTGCGCGCGAGTGTCTGCCTCTCTCTCTGTGTGTGTGTGTGTGTAAGCAAGATTTCTTTTTGTGCATGTCCATGTGAGTGCAATGTTGCCCTATAACATGCGTGTCAGTGGCAGCAGTAGCGCCATGGCACGTGAGTACGCTGGCGGGAGCATCAATGGCATATTACGGAAAACTGGACACGCTGCAATGACATTGACAGCATCATCAGCATTGGCAGGCGGCACAGGCACTGGCACAGGATCATCCAGTTTAGGAGCCAATGGGGCGGGGTATGGTGGTGGTATTGCCGGTGTCAATGCCAATGCTGCGTCTGTCGATGGACGTCAACCGAATGTGGAATTACTGGTTTTTGGCTATGCCTGCAAAATATTTCGCGATGATGAGAAGGCGCGTGAAATGGATCATGGGAAGCAGCTGATACCCTGGATGGGCGATGTAAATCTCAAAATAGACAGGTTAATAATTGTTGCCTGCCAATTGGTGCATAAATTTAATTATATTACTACATAACTATATTACATTATATATAACTATATGTGATCTATCCACATATATACGATAATTTTTGATTGCATACATGTGCCCCTCAAAAAGGTGCATCTTATGTACCCAACACATAATGGCATATGTACCCATTGCTAGCGCATTTTTTTGTACCAACTGGAAGTGTACCCATTTCCCTTCCTTCTCCCACTGCCCAGTAAGATTTGGCTTTTTGGCTAATCTCAAATCAATCTGGTCCGCTGCTAATCTTGCCCTCCCTCCCTCTTTTAAAAACTTAACCCGACCTCGACCTTTATTTTCAGAATAAAAAACAATGCCAGTGTAGTCAAATTTGTACCATTTTTTGTTACACGAATTTTGGGTACATTGGTTTCAATTAATTCGCATAAATGTCGCTCAGAACGATAATGTGGAAAAATACGAATGACAAAAAATGAACTCGAATTGAAAATCGTTTGAAAACCGTTTGTTTCTCATTGTAATAACAGCTCTTTTCAGTGCTTCGCAAAAATAAAAAAAAAAATATTTGTTTACATACAACAACAACAACATTTTAATTTTAAATTGTAATTGTTAAAACAATTAACTGAAATTTTTTTTAGCAACCGGAGCGGTATGTATAAATGTTTCAGACTTAATTAATTATATACATAAAACTCTATATACTATACTACTATATGAATACTACGGAATATTAACCGATAACTTGATAACTTGATAGCTTGAAGATAAAACATTTTTCTCGAAATGCATTTTCTTATGATTTCGATGAGAAATATTACCATATTATTATTATAATTATGATTTATGATTATTTATATATATTTTTTTTTGGTGTGTGCGTGTGTGTGTGTGTGGGTGTATGGTTGTGTGACTGTGGGTGTGAATTATGGCTTCGACTTTGAGCATTCTAACAAGTTTGAATTTTTAACTAATAACGTTCTTCTTCTTGTTTATATTTCTCTGATTCTTATCTTTGCCACACCAACACACATCCACCCACACACACACTTGAACATGTATAGATATGACGTGCGTGGAGCATTATGTGAACTTGGAACCTATGAAGCACCACCAGGTGGCTATGGCAATCGTTTGGAATACCTGACTGCCGAGGAGCAAAGGGCAGAACAATTATGCGAGGAGGAGCGTTACCTGTTCCTTTACAACAACGAAGAAGAGCTACGCTTGCAGCAAGGTAAGTAATATTTTCCATTGGATATATTTGTATATATCCAATATCTGCAACTTCTGGTTCAACAGACTGTTCTCCTATTCCACAAGTTGAGAATTTCAATTGTATATATCAAGAATGTGTCAAGCAAAATAAATATACATATAAGCAAGCATAGGAATCAAGCAAGAAAAGTAAGCAAAAATAAATAAACGCCAAAAAAGCTAAAAAAAAAACAAGCAAGAACATGATGAAACTTGAACGAACGTAACGGGACTTTTCCTAGCGGCAGTTACGTCTTTGTTGGGTTGTCCTCTGCTGTGGTGACACCTTGGTTCAGGTAAATAGAAACCATTTCACATTTAATACAAATAAATACTTTCTTGCAGATTCGTTTTTTGGCAGCAAAGCAACCAATCATTTGGTCCATCAGCCTCAACCACTGAGCCAACAACAACAACAACCAAAAAAAAAAAACAAAACAAAAAAATCAAGAAAAAAGTCAAAGCTTTCACTATGAATTTCTCTATTCTGTTTTGCAAAACTTCGCGTCGGTCTCTGAATGATTTTCGTTGTATTAAAGTCGAATGTTTGTCTTGTATTTTCTTATTTTTTGCCATAAACAAACACACGCACACACCCCCACACACATACATACACACATCGCTCAACACACACATACGTACAGAGGAGGATCTGAAGCGTCTGCAGCAGGAAACATCCGGCAGCAGTTACAGCCAAGTGGGTTTCCACTATGATGGTCAGTCCTCGTCCACATCCACACCAGCCGCGGCTGCCACATCACCAACTCCTGAATCAACAACACCAACCGACGAATCCGAACTTCCCTTCACTCTGCCCAACAATCTCCTGGTGGCACCCATGCCGGGCATACAGCTGGTAGGTCCATGATTAACTTTTAACCAACCTCATCTGATGCATATTAAATTTTTTTCTTTGCTTGCAGCCGGAAACAATGAAACAACATGCGATTATTGAGAAGACAGCACGTTTCATTGCCACGCAGGGTGCCCAGATGGAGATACTGATCAAGGCCAAGCAGGCGAATAATGCACAATTTGATTTTCTATCCCAGGGCGGACAGTTGCAGACATATTATCGCCATCTTTTGTCGGCCATCAAGCAGGGCAAATATGCGCCATCAACGGAGACAGCGAATGATAAAACGAATGCAACCAATGATGGTAATCAATTGCCTGGCAGCCCAAAGCGTAGTCAACAGATTATAACCGTGCCTGTTATCAAATACAAACCATCGGCGAATTGTGCCTACACGCAGTTGATCAGCAAGATTAAGGGTGTGCCGCTGCAGGCGGTGTTGGATGATGAGAATGCATCACAGCACTCCGGTGGCACAGCATCGCCTACGCTCAGCTGCAAATCGGAAGGACTGAGTCAAACGAGTGCACCAGCTGCAGTTAATGGTGAATTTACTCCAGTCCTCTTGCAGTACAATGGCAGCACGTTTGCCCACGAGGAGGAGAATGCAAATGATGCGCCGCCTAAGGTGGAATTGCTTAAAAATACCAGCGCTTTGGCATTGGCACAAAACTATAGCTCCGATAGCGATGATGATTCCGATGCAGATGATAATAGCAATGGAGTGAGTCAAACGAAGCAGCAGCAGCCGTCAACTGGAGGTGGTATCAGTTCCAAACCAGTTGCGGATATAGCACCACCACCGCTATTAAATTTCCCGCTGCCCGAGGAGACACTGCGTCACATCATCGACAAGACGGCGACATATGTAATCAAGAATGGTCGACAATTTGAGGAGACATTGCGCACGAAGAGCGTTGAGCGTTTTAATTTTTTGCTGCCAGAGCACAAGTTTTATGCCTATTATATGTACAAAATAACCGGTGATGTGGATGCCGCCTCCAAGGAGGAGAAGACACGTAAAGCTGCTGCCGTTGCTGCTGCATTGATTAGCAAAAAGGGTCTAGCTTTAGGTGGCGGTGCGGCTGCTGCAGCAGCAGCATCTGCAGCGGCTTCAGTTGCTGCTTCAACTGCCACTGCAACTACAGTACAAACGACTGCGACTACCACAACCACTTCCCCTTCGAGTGAAAAGTGTGCGTATTTCTCTCATAAATTATATTCTTAAATCTTGCTTATGATTTACATGTTTTGTAGCTCCCGTTTGTTTCTCCATACGTGCTCGGGATGAGAGTGCAGCGTTGCAGCCGGCATTGCCACAAGAGGCCAGCGACGATGATGGCGACGCTGCGATAAAGGCCAAAGCAAGCGCGGAACAGACACGCTCCGGTATGCCCGATAGCGTGCAACGTGCCATCAAACAAGTGGAGACGCAGCTCTTGGCCAGAACGGGCGGCCAAAAGTCGACGATTGGAGCTGCCACAACGTCAGCAGCGATAATACCACAAATAAAGCAGCGTCAGGGTAGGTAGCACAAGAAGAAGAACACTCCTATCCAAATCGAATAAAAATATTATTTTAATAATAACCAATTATTCGATTTCAATATTCAACAGCCGAGGAGCGAGTGAAGGACAAACTGGCGTTGATAGCACGCGATAAACTGAACGGCATGGTGTCGCGAGAGAAGCAACTGCAATTGGAACGCAAGCGGAAAGCCATGGCTTTTCTCAATCAAATCAAAGGTATGCCCTAGGGTTATATAGTGACAGCTCTGATTCAATTTGTTTAATTTTCTTTTGAACAGGTGAAAACACAGGCATCGCTGGCGCAACAGAAGCAACGAGCGTTGTGGACCAGGAAGCGACTAAATTGGAATCAGATATCTTGGCAGAAAATAACAATGATGACTCTAATGATTCTGTGCGTTCCATACCCATTACCTATTTTGGGCCCGACGACGACGACGATGAAGATGATGCTAATGGAAAAGATTTGGTGCAGACTGCGGTTGCCCAGCCGGCGCCAAAGTCTCAAAATGATGATGATGAAGAGGATGATGGCGATCTTGAGAAATATAATTTATTAAATGATGATAGCACCAATACCTATAAGAGCAAAACAATCACCGCACCCGTCCTGCTCTCCGACGATGATGATGTCCAGGTGATTGCTGCACCTGCAGCGACATTAACACAAGCCATATCAGCCACGTCGAGTGGACGTCATCACAGTGCTGTCCGCCGTTCACGTACTCGCAGTCGCAGCAGCAGCGGTTCCGTCACACAAGATGCTTCACCATCATCGTCCAGCGGCAATGAAGCAAAGACGCGTCGCAGCCGCAGTCGTAGTCGTAGTCATAGCCGCAGTCGCAGACAGCATCAGCGTAGCAAACGCAAATCTAGCACCATATCAAAGCATCGACGTCATCGTCGTCGCAGTCGCAGTCGCAGTCGCAGCTCATCGCGTGGCTCACGACGTAAGCAGCGTAGTCGCAGCCGCAGTCGCAGTCGTAGTCGCAGCAGCAGCCACTCAAGCTCACGTCGACATCGTGGTCATCATCGAAACGAAGAGGAATCAACATCGCGCCGTAGAAATCATCATCAGCGTCATGTTAGCAAAAAGAGTCATAAACGTCATAAGCGCCGACGACGCAGCAGCGGCGGTTCCACATCCCAATAACATAAATCCCTGCTCCTAAATCCCTCCCAACTCCATATCCAACCATAAACCCAACTCCAAACCCACAAGCCCTCCAAAATCCTGCATTGTCTTAAGAACTTTAGCAATTAAGTTGAAAGAAAAAATTGTACATTTCCCAATTCCTGTCTATACTACTCCGTTCTCTGCGGCTTTTTAAATGTTGAGCATTCTTTTAGAAGGCTACAAATCTATATATTTTCCCTATTAAACAATAAAAGTTAACAATAAGAAGAGTTACACATGTTTTTAACTGTAGTTCTGTAAGAAAGTGTGACAGAAAGTATGATTTTGTTATAATAAGTTGTGTATTTGTATATATATTAAGACTTTCTAATAGACACCGTAGGAAACAGCTTTAACGACAAAAAAGTAAACCTTAAGGTTAGGATTATATGAAAAAAATATATATATGTATACATATATTACTATATAAAGATTAGATAAGTATAGAAGACAATAAGTCTAGAACTCTAGGACACCAGGCAAATATTTGTCAATCAGTGTCTGGTAATAGGGCCACAGGGAATCGATATCAGGAACAACTTCGCTCTTTGTGTACAGATCGTAGCGGCTATAAGTAAATTAATCGTTATCGTTATCGAGTTTGAGCTAAGAACTTGTACTTACTTAAAGATGAGCACCCATTTCTTGGTCTCCGCATCTTTGGGCGCCTCAAGGTGCTTGTAGTCACCGCCGTTGTGCCAGGGATAAAAGGAATGGAAGCGTATAATGTTGCAGGCCACATCGGGCAGCTTGGTCTTGTTGTGCTTGAGCACCGAATACATATACTCATCATGGCCCCAGGACATCAGTAGATTGTCCACACCACAGTTGGGCTCGTACATGCCATACTTTGTATTGTATTTGGGATTTTCACCATCTGGATTACCCACAAAGCTCTCGTCACGGTAGACAATGCTATCGCCCCAACGGCAACCAACAGCGAAAGTATCACCCACAACGGCCCACTGAGGCTCATCGTAGAAGGCCATAATCTTGCCGAGATCGTGTATCAATGCGGTCAAGTGCAACCAATCGTGTTCGGGAAACTCGGTACGTGCACGCTCGGCCGCCTGGAAGGCGTGTATGATATTGGGAAGATCCAGATCCGGGTCGGATTCATCGACAAGATCATTAAGCTTCTCCAGCGCCTCACGGACGGTCATTTTAATCGTATCGAATTTAAGCCAGCGCGCACGACGTCCTGGAGAAAGGGAAAAGGAAAGATGATTTTTCGTTGCAAAACTTTCTATCGGTAGATCTATTGGTAGAACTTGTTAAAAGAGAATTTATGTATGAGTTCCTAATGAAATTGTCAAGCAGTTTAAATTTGAAGATGGGAGAATTTTATGGACCTGAATTTTATGGTTTTGTCGGACGACTTCAAGGAAACCTTAGGACGAATAGCTTAACGGGCGTTTTCTAGCTAGAGGTTTTATACTACAAGATTTTCTGCTTTAGGTGTTTTAAAGGACTACCCACCGTAGTCCGGAGTATTTCTAGTCAAAGGCTAGGCTAAGCAAGATTTTCTGCGGAAGGTTTTTAGTAGCTGCATTCTAGCAGGAGAGTTGAAGGATTTCTTGTATAAACTTTTGCAGACAAAGGATTATTAGTCGGACGATGGCCAAAGGAAAATTTCTTTTGGAATTTTCAACAGTAAAATTACTTTTATTCAATAAGTTTCCAGTTAGTAGATTTCTAGCAGTTCCTTTCAAAGGACCTATCGGGTGAATTTACGAGTTTTACTTACCATTAACAAAGTCGACGGTTTGATTCAGATGCATTTGCCGATAAGTGCGACGAACGCGCTCCTTGAGCGGATCCTCTGTATCCACGCTATAGTCACGGAACTTGGATGGATTTTTGTCAGCAAATGATGGCTCTGGCCGCATTAGCTCCGAAGGATCCAGCAAATTAATTTGATGCTAAGCACAAAACAAAGATTTTAAAAAACACACTTATTTAAAAAGAAATTTTATAGAATTTTATTCACCTCCTGTAGGATTCTCATTTTAGTTTTTTATTTTTACACTTTAAGGAATGGGAAAGAAAGTTGAAACTAGAAACGAATTCTAGATTTTGGTTTGAACTGAATGTACTGCTCGGTTAGCAGTACGAGATGCTATTGAATCGTTGGCGTCTCAGACGGCAAACATTTATAGATCGCTCAACGAAATGGGAGAAATCACAATCAAATTGTGAGCTATATAATATTCACAACTAGAGTACATAAAGTATATATGTTTTTTTTTTTTCTTATGTGATTTATAGCATATTTGTTGTTTTTTTTTTTTTAAACAGAGCTATCGGCACTCTCGTCGCCCCTGTCCGGTCACCTAATCAGCTATCAATGTAGGATTCCCAAATGATGGAAACGCTCTCGAGAGATCTGGGGGCCCTACCCGTCTCGTTCCCTACTATATAGTATATTTACTTAGAATTTTTATCGAAGGGTCTGTGCCACATCCGCGTCGATTGGGATCACGTGCTGGCCTTATCTTTATAATATGCACACACATGAAAATGCTATTACTTGAGTGTAAGTAAAGGCTGCACTTGACCGATAACGTGACGGGCATTCTACTTATTTACAACTAGAGCACTCGCATGGGGCTTCTGATTGCATCATATTGCCCACTGAGAGAATTGAACGAGACTAGTTCTTTGGCCAATGACACTTGATATTTTGTGTTAATGAATTTATTTTGGCGTGCCGAACTTCAAAAATTTTGTTAGGCGATCTCAAACAAATTTACTCCATGTGCATTTAGTACCGAATTCTATGTGCAAACTAAATTTCATCCAGATCGCACCACTAGATCATATAGTATGAAGCATTTTTGTTGAAACCAAATGTACCCAATATGAAGGGTTATTGGGTACATTTGGTTTGAATTACGAAAACACCAAAGTCTTTAATCTTCCCAAACCAAATTTCAGCCCGATCAGACCACTAGATCATATAGCTGCCATAGGAGCAATCGGTTGGAAATATTTACTATGAAAATTTTTTTTGTTGTTTTCCTTATAGAAACCAAATTAACCCTAGGTTAATGACTGTAAGGTGTACCCCTCAAACTTCGGCTAGCCAAAGACAACAATTTTTTCTTGTTTCTTTTAATTTTAAAGGTATTAACCCAATGTTTTTGATAGAAACCGGAACTAGAACTCCTATTTCTGGCTACCTTACACTCACTGTACCGAAATTGTTAGTACACATTATTGTTGGGAAAAATACATTTATTTATATGTATATATGTACATAAATATTTAGTCGTAGTTGCTGTTGTTATTGTGAGTAAAAATTCGATTGATGCCAAGTTGGACGTCACCTTGAACACAACGACAACAAGGGCAAGTGTGCCAGATTTGGCGTAAAGTCGAACCTCCAAAATCGCATTAAAACCGTCTAATCTAAGTACATCGTCATCAAGCGCAGAAATAATGTGCCATCAAGGGGGGGATTGCCTAGGGAAAAGTTATCAGTCGGCGCGACGGCAGCTTTCATATATAGTATATGACGTTTCTCTCTCGTTTTTCTCTCTCACTTCCTTCATCTCTATTGCTGTCTCACTTTCACACACTTGCACTTGCGAGTATGATTCTCAAAATTTCCGATACTGAACGTGAATACTTTGACCACGAAGTGACGAGCTGATCGAGCCTGCATTTGAAGGGTATAGGGTGCAGGGTATAGGGTATTCGGGTGGAAGGGACATCTGTAGGTGATCCGAGGGGCTCGTTTCTCTGCGACGCAGTTAACGGTAAAACGCTACTTGCCGCGTAGTCGTCATAGTCATCACAAAAAGGTCAATTTGTAACGATCGTGTGTGAGCTGTCAATAAATCTTATCAATTTATAGAGCTGGCTACACTAGTCAACAAAAACCACTGAGCCTATTTTCAAACTAAACATCATTTTAAACAAGAAGGAATGCTATAGTCGCCTCGCGACTTTAGGATACCCTTACTCAGTTTCAATATGTTATTAACAATGGGGTATGATAATATTATTGAGTGCAATGCTTTAGCTGATGGATAAGATAGCTTGGTTAACACAGGGGACTTTCAAACAAATTAATTTTTATCGCATATTTTCGAACGCTTGTTCCTATATACGATATATATACGATATAGTGGTTCGATTTGGATAAAACTTGGTTAGTACATGTACTTCGTGGACATGTACTTGCCGTGTAAATTTGGTTCAGATAGCATAAATAACAAAGACGTTTTCTATACTAAAACATTCTAGTTTTACCTGTACATTTACCTTTATAAGAAGATAGAATGCTTTAAAGAACCAACTTGTACTGCTTGGGTATTGTACCTTTCATTTGCGACCCCTTTCACCTTTCTAGCTGCTATAGTCACTGAGATCCTAACATACAGACAAACTGACGGATAGACGGACATGGCTACTCTACGAGTAACGGGTATAAAAACTTAACTTTAAAGTGGCTAAATGTTTTTATAAAAATTAAAACGAGAATTACTTCAAAAAGTTGTCAAATAAATTTTTTTAAGGGTAAATTTAATTTTTTCCTTTTAAAACAAATTGTAATCAGAAACAACATTTATTTTAAGTCTCATGAGAAAATGCGAGCCCCGGTAAGAAATATAACGCTTTGACCATAAACTTGTTGCGCAGTGTTGCTAGAGCCGAAGGTTCACTTTAAGGTTTCATGAGCATTGTGTTCAATTCAATGGAAATATTTTATAATAATATTTTTAAACAACACTATGACACTAGGTACTAGAAAAAAGAACACACTAAGAAATTGTAAATCCAGAATTTAAATTTAGCATTATTTAAAGAGATTAATAATTCTTATTTGCAGCCAAAAGTTTATTATACTGAATTGAACTTTTAAAATTATTTTGTGTGTAAAGAAGTGTTTTCTATTTCAAGTTTAAAACTTTTTTTAATCAGTTTAAAATTGTTTAACATGTTGCAGATTTACACTACTGTATTTATACTTTTCAATTTTATTATTTATACCCGTTACTCGTAGTTATTAATGGAAATGCATTTTCAATGTGACTGCAATCGATGAAATAACAGATAGTAGAATCGCAATCAAATGTGTGTATTTTCATATGAAAAATTGCTTATTTTTTACTTTGGGATTTCTTGTTTGCCCTTTTGGTTCCATAACCATATCAATCACTTTAATGGACTCCAACATGCTAATTAAATGGTCATAAATATGATGCGCTGATAGAAACGAGAGTGGCTCAAGAGTCGGAATGACAATCCGCTCAGACAGCGACTCAACGAACCACAATCATGATGATGATGCAGCGTTGCTTCAATCAGTTGTCAGTGTCGGTGGCGGGAAGAGAAAGTGAAAACTTTAAATATTTGGCAGACAGACACTGTGGTACCTGCCTAAGAAGGAACCCAAAAAAAAGTACTTTTCAAATATTTGCAAACTTTTGAACTTGTTACTCAAACATTTAAATATTTTTATTTTATTTTGATTCATTTAGTTTGTAAGTCTTCTTGTTCATGGTTTAGTATAACCGTGTTTCACTGTGCCTGCCAAGGCTCAAGTTGATAATTATCAATAAATCATTTGCTCGCTGGAAATTTCATCGCGATGTCCGAACTCTTCGACTCATTGACTCTGTTTGTTATTCTACTATATTTATTTATAAATTCTCTTTTTTTCTTCATATATATTTTTAATAGATTTTTGCACATGTTTGCAATAATTCATTTGGCATCTCTGACAGCTCGGGTCGAAGGCAGTCATCAAAGTTCAATGCGACCGATTGTTAGATAAGTAATTGGTATTTTTTTTGTTATTCAATTGTCTGTGCATTCAAAGTATTCTATTTCCGCTGTATACAAGTTATATAACAGTTTTGAGTTAGTATCTTAACAGTGAAATAAATTAGTTTATTAATCCCAACAAAAGTTGTAAAACAGGTGTCCTAAAAAGTCATAAATTTATGTAATAAATTTTTACATTAAAAGTATAACAGTTGAAATAATTGTGAAAATTGTTAACATTACAAAGTATAATAATAGTTCTGTAATGGGCTTATTTTGACATTACACTGAAGCATGGCATTTGTAAACATTGTGTGCAGTACTGTATAACAGTTTCATACGTATAACAGTTCAATTGAAGATCAAATATGACAGCTGTAAAAATAAGGTACGCTTATCGAATAAAAGCTAAGCGTTGAACGTATAACACTTGTATAACAGTTGTATAACAGTTATAAGTGGCAACTTTCCATGTTTATTTATAGCTATTGGAGCATACGGCAGATTAAAAATAGTCGAGTAAAAGCATGAAAAGCTGAGTATAACAGTTTCAGTTTGATCGTCTTTTACTTGATCAAGAATATATATGGTAGTTATTAAGAGAGGGTTTCGTAATGCATTTTCTAAATATACACACAATCGCAAATACCCTGCCCACGCTTAACTACAAGGTCTAGGAATAAAAATCAAGAATAGTTCGAAACAAACGCATAAATTTTAATCAGTGGCTTTGTTTAAATATTACAAATAGGCAAGTGTATGCGTGAGTGTGTTTATAAATTGAGTCATTAGTGTAGTGTAAGTAAATGTACTAATTTAAATTATAAATAAAACTAATAAATAAATAGAATGCTTTATGCTAGGGCTATGCTGATCAGTACAAGTCGGATATAGAAACTAAAACTTAATTATGTAACGAATATAGCTAAATCGAAGGGGACGTGTTTTGGACTCAGACCAGTCGAGCAGCGGAGCAGGTGGCACCAGTGTTGCTACCCTGTGATTCGCCAGAAACAAGGTCACCGGAACCCAAACCCACAACCAGACCGTTCACCGCCCCCGCTCCGGCTGTGGCCAGAACCCGCTTGTAGTTACTACTACACTGTGAGTCGGCAACGGATCGGCCGTCACCCTCGTCGCGACGACAGAGCTCCGCGGCAAAAGGAGCACTAGGCACCGCTGTCTCCAGACGTCTCTCCAGTATATCGGCTGTGGTCAGTTCGCTTGCCTGGACGAGGCTTGTGGCGGGCACGTTGCTTAACCAGGGTTTCAGTGTCGCCTTCTTTTGCATTGTGGCCGCTTTACAGCGACAGATGACATCGGAACGTTCACCGCAAATTGAGCAATTGGACTCCACATCACTGGCACCAGGCGTGGCTGTGGTGACTTCCGTTTCCATGCCACCAGCACCGCCCACAACAGTGGGTATTGTTGCACCCGAGGAGCTGCCACTTAGTTCAAGCTCATTGACTGCATCCACTAGAGTTTTAATGGCTGCTGCATTGCCCGCAGCTTGGACACTACTCTCCACCAGACTAGACACTTCCTGCTCCTCGTAGTTGGGATTGAGTAGCAGCTTGGATAGCGGTGGCGCTAGACCCAAGCCCAGACTGCGTTCGTGGTACAGCTCCGAGATGCTGGGCGTTAGCTCACGATTCATGTGACGCATAATGCTATCCTGAATGCACTTGGCATTCGGCTTCACTGGCGTCTCCTCCAGCGGTTGCTTGGGTTCGCCAAGCAGTTCGCTGTCGGCAGGGGAGAAATACAAACTGGCGGGATTGAAGGCGACATTGGCGGCTTCCTCGTCGGTTAGTGACAGCGGTTTACGCTGACCAGCAGCACTGCCTGAGCTGGCGGTACCACCGCTGCCTGTTGAATTTGGATTAGTCGTGGATGTAGGAGCAGTGATTTCAGTGCGCACACTCAGTCGGTCCATGAAGAGCGCGTGCTCCTTGTTCACCCTGGCAGCAAGGGAGCTTTGAGCGCTGCCCAGCTTAATCTTCGGCTTGCTTCGTCCACCTGCGCCCAGATTATGGTACACCGGTGGACGTGGTGGCGGCAGCGGTGGCTGCTGTTGTTGCTGTGGCTGTAACTGCAGCTGCTGCTGTTGTTGGCACAGTCCTTGTTGCTGTTGCTGCAGTTGCTGTGCGCCTGCAGCGGCGCCACGTCGCAGCACCGTAGCATGTCCAGAGCCCTCCCAATCCGTAGTAGTGCTGCTAGCCGAACTAGAGCTATCCGGTCGTCGATTAATGTTCGCGTTGGGCGCCACCGTGGCGCCCACCGCTGCCGTCGCAGGCTGTGCGTACAGGCAACGTATGCGCGTCTGGTGAGCCAGAGCCAGCGATAGACTGGGATCAGTCACGGGCGGACTAGGCGTAAAGGCGGCATCACTTTCTCCACCGCCGCCGGGACGCGAGACGCGCACTGGGCCACGCAAACTGGCATAACCTAAGCGCGGAGCTGTTTGAACCGCTTGCGTAGCATAGCCGTCGGAGAGCGAGTGCTCGCTGTCCGTTGTGTTGGCCAGACTGGAGTCCAGGCCGCCACCGCCATCGGGTTCGCCACGACGACGCACGTAGGAGATAAAGGCGCTGCGTGGATGCAGCGGCAGTGGGGATTGCGTTGAATTGTTCACGGGTGGAGAGCCAACAACGCTGCCGACATTGTTGGTGCTGCTTTGCACGGTGGGTGTGTCCAGTTCAGGTTCGGCCAGGGACTCGCAGCTGCTGCTGTGCGCCGAGGAGTCCAGGCTAAGGCTCTTGGGCGCCTCCTGAGTGTCTGTGAGAGGAGAACGAGCGCATAAGACAGTGGTAGGATCAACGGGAAGTGAAAACTTACCGAAGAGTGCAAGCAGTGCCTGCAGCACGAACTGACAGTGCCGACGATTGGCCTGTTTTCCCGTTCTGAGTATAACCTGATCCGCACCCACCTCGGTCAAATCGAAGCCCACGGAGGCGAGCAGCTCGTGACAACCAGCGACACGCCACAGGCGCACACTCAACGGCATCTCGATGCAGGCTTCAGAGTCCGGTTTGGCGGGGAATTGAGCCAAAATATTGCGTACAACTGCAATTATGTCATCCGCATGCTCAGCACTGTTCACCAGTTTGGCCAGCGCTTGGAGTGTGGCGGGTGTAAGGGCAAGCAGAGCCTGCAGACTAGCCGAGCACTGGGAGAGACGCTCCTCGGGATCAGTTTGGGGAAAGAAAACGCTGGACGGTATTCCATTGGCAGCGGGTTCAAAGCGAAAGCCCACGGCCATCAGCAAATCCTTCCAGCCCGCAACTGGACCAGCTTTGTTCTCAATGCTCTGCTGTGTGGTGTACATGGCGTTCTTTTGACCTCGATGAATGCGCTGCAGACTTTTCTCCACCAGATGCAGGCAGACACGCAACGCATCCCGGCAACGTTCTGGTGTCCTCAATAGCTCGCACAATGCGTGTCCCAGTAGCGCTACCTTATTGCAGAGTCGCACATTTCCTCCGACGAGCAGGAAACCAGCCCAGTTGGCCGGATGTGCAAAGTGCTTCGTGTGCTGCACTGTTTGCATGGCCTCCGCCAAGGCGCTTTAAGAAGAGAGGTGAGATTTAGGTTAGATATGGGTTCAGTTAGTAGATGGAAGGATAAAACGAATCTTTTTGCTTACCGAGCTGCCCTTGCGCCTTGCAGCAAAGCGGAGTAGAAGGCGCGTAGAAGAATTTTAGCCGCCGTCTCCGGAACGGGCCATAGTGAAATAAGCACAGCTCCTGCACCGGCCAGCAGCCAACCACCAGCCAGCTGAGCCACTCCTGAACCAGTTATGGGTTCCACCGAATGATACGAGCTGAGCACCACAAGACGTGCGCCGATTCGCAGTTGACGCAACTCTGAAGCGGCGAGAGTAAAGTCCGAGAGTTGTGGCTCGTGTGGTTCCTTCTGTTGTTGCTGCTCTGCGGTGACAACGTCCCCAGGACTGAGCACTACAGCGCCCAGTTTCCAGCTGAGGTTAGCGGCAAAATGAACGCACTCGGCGCTTGGCAGCTCCGCGAGCACGGACTCCTTGGTGGCATTGCAACCGGCGAGGGCGTTGGCTTGAAGCATGTCCGCCACCATAGCGGCTTCCTGTAGTGCGGCTGGGGATTCGGCAGCTGCCCAGCCCCAGCGTTCGGCCAGAGTGGCTGGGACTCGAGGTCCACCAACGACCAGAGCTGTGGGTGGACGACCACGATCTCGACGACTTTTGGAACGACCACGCATCGATTGCAGCGACGGTGCTGTCAACAAAGCACAGCGCTCCGACAGATACTCGCCATCGTCACCGGCTGCACGGAGTATGGCAAATGGCACCAGGTAGAGAGCGCTGTCCAGCACCAGAATGAGTTCACGTCTGCCCTGGCGAGAGACGCTGGCGCCACTGGGCAACAGATCATCGAATGGAGCCAGCAGCAGATTGTACAGCGTGTGCAGGCAGGCGGGTCCACGCCAGGCGGGCGGAGCTGGAGCGCGCCGAGAGCTGCGACTGCCCACAGAGCGCGTCGAGCCCTGCAGACTTGCGACGGAGCCCAGCGAGAAGAGCGAGCTGAGCGAGTAGTTGGATGAATTGAGCAGCTGATTACGGCTGACCATACGCATGAATCCTCCACCGCCTGCGCCAGCTCCGGGCAGATCCTCCAACAGCTGTTCGCTGCTTGCACGCCAACCACTGCCGTCGCCTTCATGGAGAAGACTCTGCGAATTGACGCCCAGATTATCACGCACCATGTTCACGTAACGTTCCAGTAGCTGTTGTCCATCGGATTCGGTGTGCTCCTCCAGCCGTCCCTGCTGCAGCTGCTGCTCGTCCTCGTCCTCCTCATGGCACTCGCGCAGAGAGAGCGGCAACTGCAATGTCTGTTGATCAATGCGTACTGCATGGAAGCGCACGATTCCTATCTGAGGTTGCAGCAACCAAGCGTACAACTGTTCTCCGGCCATGCTGTAGTACAGCACCGGCATTCTACCCCGATTCACTGCCTCAAAAATGGCATCAATGTCCGCCAGCGATGTGTTCGAGGCAGATGTTGTTGTCGTGGATGTCAAAGGTGTGACTTTGCCATCGGCACCGTTTCTCGCCTTACAGCGTTCAGCGGCAACCAGAGCGTCCTCATTGCGCTGCAAGGCCACCAGCAGTTGTTGCAATAAATGGTAGCAACTAGTTTGCAGATCGTAGAGGGCAAGTCGTGCCTCGGGACTGCGTTGTTCCTGACGCACTGATTCCAGTAGCTGGGCAGCTGTCTCTAGTTGAATGCGAGCACCTTCGGCGTCGCCAGAGGAGCGTAGAGCAAGACCTGCAAGAAAGTAGTGGTTAGAAGGTTATGGTTACTTTGAGAAAGGAGAGAGGAAAAGAGAGAGAAAGGTTGAGTGACCAAGGGAGAGTGTAGACAGAGAAGGAGTAGGTGAAGGAAAGGAAACGGTGAAGGAAGGGAGAAAGAGAGTGGTTTGCGAAGCAGACACAAAGTAGGGAGGAGAGACAGAAGGTAGGAAAGAAATTGTAGTGAGCTCGACCTGGTAGGTGGTAACTCCTTCTGGTTTACTGACTTACCTAACTGATGTCTTATTTTGGCCTCCTCCTCCGACTTGCCGATAGATTGAGTGCTAGCCAAACCTTGACGCAGGTACTCCACCGCCTGGCCATGCTGCTCTAGCTGATGGTAGACCCGTCCCAATGCGCCGCAGGCTAGCGCCTTTCCAAGTCTATCCGAGCTGAGAGCGAGTTGCCTTTCGTAGCACTTCAGTGCCTCAGTCTGTTGACCCAAGGCCTCGTTTACCGCACCGAGATTGCCCAGGGCCCGTGCCTGTAGCGATGGTGCTGCAAGTTCGGTGCAGAGTTGAAGATCCTGTTCGTGTAGCTGCAGTGCATCCGCGTGTTGTCCCATGCGTTGCTGTACCTGTCCCAAAGCGCACATGGCGTCCGACTCGAGAGCACGATCCTGCAGACCGCGTGCCAGTTCCCGCTGATGCTCCAGACAGTTCAGAGCCTGGGAATGATTTCCCAGTGCAGCATGAACGTGTCCCAGATCACCATAAGCCAAGGCTTTGACCTCAGCGCTGTTCAGCTCATGGGCCACCACCAAACGCTTCTCCAGACAGACCAGAGCCGTGGACAGCTGTCCAAGGGCACGACGTGCTTGGCCTAGTCCTCGATAGGCGCGCTCCTGATCCCGATGGCTGGCCAGTCCCAGGGCCAGCTGCAGCTGCCGGTCGTGACACTTGAGGGCCTCCTCAAAGTCTCCCAGGGCGGCATAGCAGTCACCCAGATGCCCGAGAGCTCTCGCCCGATCTGCTTGCGTCGATGGTAGCGAGACACGCTCCAGTGTGCCCAGCTGTGCTTCCAGGCAGCCAATGGCCGCCTCATAGTGTGCCATATTGAGACGGGCAATACCAAGATTTCCATGTGCCTGAGCCTCTACTGCGGCGTCCCGTTGCTCCTGTGCTCGCTCCAATTGCTCCTGATAGCACTTGACGGCATGCGTCCAACTGCAGAGCGCCATGTGTACGGCACCCAGATGTCCGTGTGCTCGACACTCGCCAGCCAGATCACCCAGCTCCTGGCGCAGCGTTAGCTCCTGCGTGTGGTGTCCCAGGGCCTTGTCCCAACGTCGGAGCAATCGATGAGCCAAACCCAAAGCTCCACAGGCGGCCGCCTCCATGCCACGCTCACCCGAAGATCTGGCCAGGGCTAACTGACGTTGGTACAGCTTAATGGCCTCCTCGTGCGCTCCAGTGCGTATCAGAATGTCCCCGATGTTGCCCAGGGCACGAAACTTGGCCGCCAACTGGCCCGTCGCATGGGCCACGGCCAGAAATAGCTGCTGGCACTCCAAGGCGGCTGCTGAATGTCCCAGCGCCAGATGAGCGAGTCCCAGATTGCAGTAGGCACGTCCCATATGCGGACGATGCTGTGCGTCCTTGGCTAAGGCCAAATCCTGATCATAATACCGCACTGCAGCTCGATAGTTTCCAAGGCAATAGTGGGCATACCCGAGCAGATGACAGGCCTTGCCCTCGGCGGCGACATCGCCTAGTTCCTGGGCGAGCATTAGATAGCTTTCGTAATGAGGAACAGCCTCGCCGTACAACTGTCGGGCGCTTAGACAATTTCCCAGATTAAGCAGAGCACACGCCTCGCCTGCCGCATCCTTTAGCGATCTCGCTGTAGCCAAATGTGCTCGATAATGGGCCAGGGCTGCATCGTGGGCACCCAGGGCCTGGTAGGCCACAGCCAGATTGCCATGTGTAGCTGCCTCGGCGCTGCGATCATTCACCGCCTGACTGATGGCCAGCTCCTGTTTGTGATACTTCACAGCCGCCTCGTAGGCTCCAGCGGCGGCATGGGCATTCCCCATATTTCCATAGGCACGTCCCATGCCCGCCCGATCCCCTAGGGCACGCGCAATACCCAAATGCGCCTGATGCAGCTTGAGCGCAGCGTCGTGGGCACCCAGCAGCTGATAGACTATGCCCAGATTGGAGCAGGCCCTGCCCTCGCCCAGCTTATCGCGTGCCGCGAGCGCCATGGCCAATTGGCGTTCGTGCCAACGCTTGGAGGCGGAAGCATCGCCGGCACAGCGTGAGGCGTGACCCAAGCCCGCATAGGCGCGTGCCTCAATGCTGCGATCTCCGAGCGCTTGGGCAATACGTAGCACCTGCTCATGACAAGCGGCCGCTTGGGTAAACTGTCGTCGCTGGTGATGTGCCGATCCGAGATTGGAATAGGCTCTGGCCTCCTCCACCTGATCGTGCAGTTTGCGTGCCAAGCGTAGGTGCTGCGTATGGCAATCAAGGGCTGCCTCGCACTCGCCCAGGGCCAAATAGACAGCTCCAACGTTGCCGATTTCCCTGGCCTCCTGCAGGCGATCTCCGAGCTGCTTGAAGAGCTGTACACACTGCTTGTGGGAGGCCAGAGCATTGGGATAATCCCCGCTAGCTGTGTACACGTGACCCAGTGACGTCAGGGCCGAGGCAGCTGCTTGAGTGTCCTTGCATTTCATGGCCAGAACCAGTTGGTAACGATGTGCGGTTAGCGCTTCCTTGTAGGCACCTTGACTGAAATAGGCTGATCCCAGATTCCCATGGGCTCGACACTCGCCAGCCGTGTCACCTAGCGATTTAGCCACTGCCAGATCCTGCTGCATATAGCCAATGGCCTGATCCAACTGATTGAGTGCCCAGTGTGCTGAGCTCAGAGCGCTAAAGACGGAACCGCGTAGCTTCAGGGAGCAGCTACCGATGCGTAGTGCTGCCTCGAGTACAGCCACTGCGGCCTGGTACTGCGAAGCCTGTAGCAGCTCCTGACCCACCACCGAGCTGACCACAAAGGGAGATTCGTGTAGCTGCATAGCGCGTAACTGCTGCAAGGTCGGCTCCAAGGCCGCACGCAGTGGGCTCTTTAACGAGGCCTCTACGAGTCCAGCCAGCAGCTGTTTATGGCTTGGCTCTTGAGCCAGGCCTGCGGCAAAGGAGGCCAAGGCTTCACCATACCGCCCCAGACACTGCAGTGCAACACCTTGACGAAAATAGGCCTTAGGCCACTGTGGACACAGCTCTCGCGCTTGTGTCGCATCCTGCAGAGCCGATGCGAATTGTCCCTGCTTGAGGCGTGCTGCGGAACGATTGCTGTAGAGTATGTGATTGCCCGGATCCAGCTGCAGAGCGTCCGTGTAGAGCAGCACGGCGGTGGCAAAGTCACCGCTCTGGCATGCCGCATTCGACTGACGCACCTTCTCCAGAAAGAGGGCACGATTTGCGGCGGGCAATTCCGGCGTGCATTCCGGTTCGTTCTGCAAGGTGAAAGGAAAAAGGAAGAGTTGTTTTAATTGGATGTGCAAAGTACATTTCACTAGGGACACTATGGACAAAGGTTGATAAAATGCTAAGCTTACAGTGCGGCAAAATATAGTAGAAGGTCCAAAGAATTCTCTTTCAATTTGCTAAACAATTGAAACAGTTACCATAAATGTCCAGAGAAATAAAAACGTTATTATTTTCATTGTAAAATTTGTAAATAATTTAGTATAATTTCAAGTAAAATTGACAATAAACTAGGATAAAGACAAAGGTCTCTAGATACTAAGATCTCTGAGCTGTTTAAACCTTCCTTTAAACCTTTCCCATTTCGACATTCACTTCAATTCCAGTGAAACTTGTAACTTTTCAAGCGTGTTTCACGCAAATTCGAAAGTGAAAACATCAATTGCCCACAATTACAAAAGATTTTAAGAAAAACGAAATAAATAAGTAGCTAATTTTGTGTTGGTTTGTTAGGGCACTTGCCCCACTGTACCAGTCAGCGCTGATGCACTGTAATTATGTTAAATTGCCGCCGACTGCAGTGCGAGCCAGCGTCTCAATTCCAATTTTAATTCCAATTCCAGTCCCAATCCGAAATCCAAAATCCAAAAACACATGAAAACCAAAAAAAAAATGAAGCTCAAATCGCAGTCAGGTAGATATGCGGCCACTGAGTCACGTTTCCCGTTCAACAGGCAAATGGCAACTGGCAGCTCCTGGTCGGTGGTAAATGCGGAAGCAATTCCACGAATTCGTGGCCCAAGAACTAAGCCACGAATTGAGCAAACGGTGGCCAAAGAACAAGGTGTTGCAGCTGAAGCCTTTTTGGGCATAAACCACAGACGAGTACAAGCCAAAGACATGCACTATGAACAAGAATGGAGATGAGGATGAGAATGGGGATGTAGCTGTTGTTTGGGGGCGAGGACGTGCACGAGGCCATGACAAGAGTGTATAGTATTTTTCTGCTTCTTTTTTACATATTTTTGAAGCAATTAAATGGAATGAGTATGCAAATGCATTAGCTCGGCTTCAAGACACAAAGTCTAAGCCAAAACCGCGTCCAAAAACTTCAACCGATAGCAAGACCAATGCGATGAGCTCGTTCCTAGAAAACGTGCACACACTAAAGCACACACACACACACACATATCAAGTGCCAAATGCCGTTGTTTGTGCATACGGTGTAAGGTGTAAGCAATACACTGTACCAAATAGGTGCTTAAAAAGGGACATCTCAAAGCTAACCCTCAAAAAATATATTTAAAAATTGCTTTTCATATTTATTAAATAGTTATTATTGGGAATTAATTAAATTCCATTGTTATGCCTAGTAAATAATTCCAAAGAATTTACTTTACTAATTTTAAACAATAAATAATTAGCTTATAAACATAGCTTTCGTTCTTTTCAGTGTAAGGGCTTTGGCAGGAGTTTTGGAGTGATAGTGTGTTGCTGTTCTGTTCTGTTGTTATTTTGTGGGCGTGGGTTACGGATAACGTGCTTAGATTAGCCCCGTCTTTCTGGCGAATAAATCAGTTTGCCGCTGCATGCATGAGCATTCACATAGATGCAATGTATCTGACAGATGCAGAACAGAAATTTATGTTTTATGCAGCCATTAAAGCTAAGGTCCTGGATGGTACCGCTCGCCTTAGCATCAAATTTTGTACCTTCTAGTGTACAGTCTTTGAGATAAGCCAAATGAAGTGGGCGTTACAAAGAGAGGCAAAATAACAAAAAACAATCAAAAAATAAATATAAAAACAAAAGCAAATATGCACGCACCCAGAGAGCTAGTGAGAGATGGAGAGAGAGAGGAACAGTCGGACAACTTTAAAAACCACTCGCATAACTTAGCAAAAAACGAAATTTTTGCACAGCGTTGGCGTTGCTAGCGTAGATCTCAGTTAGCTGATTGGGAACCAAGACCTAAGCTCAAAAACTTATCCAGCGAATGGTCAAAGTCAAATAAACACGCACAGCAACATGGCCAGGCTTAACCCAGAGACTGAGAGACAGACTAATGGACGGATAGACGGACGTACAGGTTGATCTCACGTCGAAGGCCATGCCGAGAGAGCCGAAGGGAGCGCCGTCGTTTCATATTAGCAGATATTATCATTTCGACTCAAAAATAATAATAATCATAATACCAACAGCCGACGCAGACCCTAACAGACCACAGGCCCATTAAAACAGCGCGATAGTACCCGGATAAGCTTGGATAAGCTGCTATGGGCAGACAGTTGCAGAAAAAGCGTTTGAAGATTATCCGTTCCTCAGAAATATCTTGTTTCTCGGCTTAATTTCAAATGTCAATTGCTTATGTATATTTAAAAGAGAAATGTAAAATAAAGCTTTATCCGAGTCAAAGGTTTAGCTGGTTTTTTATATAGAATTACAGAACAAGGTCTAAAATTTGTTATCCAGAACATATAATCGTAACGGATAAACTGTTACTGTTGCGGGAAAGCTGTTTTATTTATAGATTTATGACACAAAGTCTAAAATTTGTTATCCCAAACATAGAATCCTAACGGATAAACTGTTACTGTTACGGAAAAGCTGTTTTATATATAGATTTATGGAATAAATTCTAAAACTTGTTGACCAGTACATAAAATCGTTACGGATAAACTGTAAGGTTACAAAAAAATTAAGTCTAATGTGCACAATCACATCATGATACTGGCAGTTGTTATCCCCATGATAACTGATAAGGTTTAAGTAATTACCATTTGTTGAATACAAATATTTGATTTTGTCTGCATGCGGATAACTTGAGATAAATGTTTAACAAGCATTTGCAGCATTTATAAACAATTTAAGCAGACCGGCAAATAACTTTCATTAGGTATGTCTTGAGCACTCAGCGGATAGGTTATCCTGTTGTTGGAGTGGCAGCTGTAGTTGCGAACCTTTCGTAACGTGTTGCATGCGTCGTCGTGGCCGTAGCATATCAATTTAGGGATTGGCGCCCAAATGCCACATAGAGAAGTCGTGTAAAATGATATGTCTACCATCTCGCTTCAACAATTTCCAACTAAAGCAGCACTAACAACAACAACAACAACAACAGAAACCACAGTAGTAATAACAGAAACATTTTAGAAAAAATAGTCAAGAAATTGTGCAGAACTAAGTTGCAAGAGAGCGAGTGGAAAAGAGAGCGCAAAGAGATCGGAATGTTTAAGGGGAACAAAATAAAAAAAAATAAACCTGTGATTCGAGAACTGGTCGTTTGCTCTGGGCGGACAACAGCGTGCAAACTGTAAGAAGCAGAAAGCCAGAAAGCAAAGCGAAAAAAAAGTGGGACCCAAAGATGCAACCAGGAGGCAACTTCCCCTCACCATCCTCTTTCATCAGACTTCTCTGTTCCTCTGCTCCTTCGCTCAAGTTGATGTTTGTGTGTGGAATGGAGTGGATTGGAGTGAAGTGGAGTCGATTCAACTCCCGAGTGGAAGCCATGTGAGCTAGGGTATACAACGCACGGGGCAACAATCAACCCGCTTCAACCCCTTGACTGCCCATCGACAAGAAAAGTAAAAAAAAACAAAAAGTCGCCTCATCGGAATGCCAACAATTTCACGATTGCTTGTGGCGCACATTGGCATTTTTTGCGCTTAAGTCAAGAATTTTGTTGCAATTTAACGCGTAATAAAATAATTAGCTGTTGCTTTTCGTTCACGGCCTCGCATCCGTTCTCATTCTTCACTTTTCCGTTCTCATTGTTGTCGTTTTTGTCTTGAAGTCTTCTTTTTTTTATCCGTTGGATTAACAGTAGTTTCGCTGCTATCCGGGGCAGACAGGTAGATAGAATACCTATTATCCGCTTGTCCAAAATGTACAGTACCAATTTGCAGTCATCTAGTTAAGTTAAGCAAATGCTCTCCAAAAAAAAAAGTTAAGTTTAAACCCGACGGATCAGTTGGACTGTCAGAAAGTGAGGGAGAGTGACGGGTAGCAAGGGAGAGGGAGATGGATAGAAAGACAGCAGGGAAGCTTCTAAACATGCGCCACAAACTTATCCAACATCATTGACGTTGTCGTCTTCAAGTTCGTTGTTGCTGCTGTCGTTGTTGTCGTTGTCGTTGTTGTTGCCCATGACATGACAGCGCGGAATATGATGAAAGGGCCTAGGGTGTAGTCGGATCTCGAAATGTATCTGTGTGTGTGTACGTGTATCTGCATTTGTATACATGTATGTATGTTTTGGCGTTTTTATCTCTGCGCTTTGTTTAATTTGGCGTGTGGTTGTTGCTTAGCCCTTTTGTAGTCTCGCCGCTCAGTTAATCAACATTGAAATCATTTTGCCATCTTTTTGATTATTAGCGCTGCCTTCCTTGATTGTTTTGTTGGTTTTGTTTTGTTGTTTTATTTTACTTTTTGCTTTTTAATTCAATTCGTATTTTTTTCTTCGAGCTTTAGTTGTACTTGTTATCCGTCTTAATATCCAAGCGCAATGGTTGATTAAGTTTCTGTGAAGGCCATAAATAATTGTCATGCCGCATGAATTGAGAGTTTGAAATGCATGGAAATATGAGCACATGCGTTAGTTGAATTTGAAGTCAAGGCAACCAAATTGATTTGTTGTCAAAATTAAGGTAAATTGAATGAAAAAGTTGATGCGGAACAGTAAACGAGCTATAAATGCGATGTATTCGCATTAATGGGCTCTTATCCGGGTTTATTTGTCATTATCCGAGCTTATCCTGATTTATCCGAATTTATCCGAACTTATCCGTAGTACTCTTGTGGTACCGCCAACTACTTTAAACTGAATTTAACAAATCTTGACTAATAATTTTTTCCCGTTCGAAATTCTGTTCGTTTAGTTTTCGTGCTCACATGTTATTTCTCACACTGATTGTTGCCATTTCCCAGTTGCCATTTCCCATTCCGTTTCCCAGACTTACCTCGGAAAAGTCCCGCTGCGACATCTTATTCAATAGCTGCTCGGCAACAGCAATTTTGCCATTGTTCTCATTATTATTTGCATGATTATTTGCATTAAAATGTAATGGCAAATTTATAAGATTCTCATAATTCGTCATTTGTATGCAAAAACCATTAAAGCGTCTTTAGCATGCCGGTCTCTGCAAATAAAAATCAAAACAAAATAAAATACGAATGAGAGAAATATGCGTAGACAAAGAAACGAACAAATAAAAGGGAAGATAAAAGTATTAAAGATTTAGTAGTGAATGCCAATGGGAATGCGTATGGAGAGTCGACAGACATAACTATATATTTAGTACATAACTATACCCATACCTATAGACACTGTGTGTGTGTGAAGCCGAACAATAAGACTTTCAAATGCTGCAAACGAGAGAATTCTAGGAAAGTTCGCCTGCTGTTGAGCGGCTCTGAGTAGCTCTGAGCGGCTCTTATGCAAATTTCGACTTGGAGTCACATAAACTTGACAATTGAATGTGGCCATAAATTGTTTTTTTTTCCCTCTCTTTTCGGCCAGCAGACATCCGACGTGTCGTCGGACATTGGCCAGCACAGAGATCAGCACAGTGGCCTGAACTGTGTGCGAATTCTGCCGCTAAAATGCCAGCGGCGCCTCACTATCGTGATCATCGGCCAGCCCAGTACCCGAAAAGACTTTAGCTTAATCTTAATCTTCAACTCATTTTCAGTTAGCCGTTTCGTATATTTAATTTGTTATCATTTAATTGAGTTTGGCTGAGTTACCACGGTAGCGGTAGCTGTCGACGACTGATTTTTGTTTTTTCTTTGGAGAAAGTTCACATTATGAAAATTAATTAAAAAAGAGCCACTGTAACTTTGATGAAATATCAATTAAATCACAGTTCATAAGCAGCGGAAATTGTTTGCAGTTATGTATTGAAAACATTATTATTTACTTAACTTAGTTTAGATTCATTTTTTATAGTTTAATCTGTTGTTAAAAAAATATTTTTGTATTTTACAGGAATTTTCCCAACCGTCCTAGCCACAGATTTGGGACCAAGTTTTAATTTCATTGGAGTTTTAGCAGTTTTTTTTTATAAAAATGTATTTAAATTGTACTTATGAAACCATTACAATTTATTAATCTTTTAACTTGTTTTGTAGTCTATTGATAAGAAATAACAAAAGACTTAGGCAACAAACTTTAATTTTCGCACACACACCGAAGACTGAGAACACAAACTTAATGTATACACTGTTTATAATTAACACATCAGAAAAAATGTGCGAAAAATTAAGGATTTTAAAATATTTTAAGTAAAAAAAGGTATGAATTTCTAAAAAATTTTCTAGTCAAATTTACATAATGTTTATCAAGCAAAAAAGCAACAAACATAAGATTGAATGGCTATTACTGTTTTAAACTGAGAAAAAAAATAATTCTTGTCTTGAGTACAAAAAATTACTCAATCAAGAATTATTTTACTACGAATACTGATTGTTTGAGCGAGAGAATAGTGGATTAAATGACTAATTAACAAGTTGACTACTGGCGTGTTTATAAAACAAGCTTAATGGCAAATTTAGACATTAAAGTGTAGCTGCTAAATTTTAAGTTTCACATAATAAATGCACTTGAACTTAAGCCAAGAAGAATCGTGAAAAGTTCAAGGTCATTTGCTTAAACTTGTTTAACTAATAGCTAAACGAAATTCCTTGTAATGTTACATTGAAAGAAATCATTTGCAGTTGTTGTTTCTAACTGTGATCGTTAAGCAATTTTATCGGGTTTATCTAATAGATAGCCACATTTCCGCTTTGGCTGGAATAAGTGCCAAAAGCATTAAAATTTGCATAAGCACTCAAGCTAAGTAATTTTCTTCTTTTTTTTTTTTGCCCATTTTGTTTGTGTTTATATGTTTTTTATGGGAATGTCGTAAAATGCTTATCAATTGCAATCGTCGTCTGTTTTTATTAGTTCAATGTCGTTGCTGTTTCTCTCTCTCTCTCTCTGTCTCTCTCCCTCTGTCTCTTTCTCTCTGTGTCTATTTCAGCTTGATTAACATTTGCTACGCTTCTTTTTTAGCTGTTATTATTGCGGACTTCTTTTTTTTGTTTTGATTTTTTTTTTTAAATCTTTTTTTGAGCGATTCTGAAACCCGGTTTCATTACAAATGAGCTAAATTAGCCGCATTAATGGTTTTATAATTGTACTTTGGCCGGTCTTTATACGACTGGATATTAAAGAGCCGCACTTGAACAACACAACACAAAAAAAAAAAAAACACAAAAATAATAAAAACAAGAAAGAAAAGTACAGTCGATCGCGCCCGACCGTATAATACTCTCTGCATTTGTCCCGATTAAATTATTAAAATCGGTATCGAGATATTACAATGTGAATTACTTGCATTAAAACACGTTGAAACAAAAACAATCTAAGCATAATCAAACACACATCTGTTTGTTTGTATTCGAATACACATACGTTTGGCAATATGTATATGATGCAAATATGTATGTATGTATGTGTGTATTCGGCGCAGCCAGCGACCGCGGGCAGCGCTGCCGACACAGACGCTGCGAAAACGTTCGAACATGTGCTTGTGTGTTTCTATCTCGCTTGCACCTATGGGTTGATATTGCGTTCAATTATCAATATTGTAACGCTTCTAGTTTTCTTGTTTATAGTCCGATTTTAATGCGCCTTTCAGGATAGTTTAATATAGTTAGTCTCCACACGTATCATATAATTACAATACTGTACGATACGAACAAGTTCGCCAAACCCGGCATTGAATGTTCCAGCCTTTTTTATCAAATGTGGGAAAAGTGGGCGTGGCAGTCCAAAATTTTAAATGGCAATGCAACTATGCCGTCGCTACGAACCTCCCGTTCCAGAATTGGTGATCCTAGGTGCCATAGTTACTGAGATATTTGCCGAAAACACCAATTTTTTCCGAGGTGTGTCCAGTTTTTTGCTTATTGTGGGCGAATGGGGCGTGGCATCAAAAAAAAAAAAAGATTCTTGTATTGACTGACTAAATATCTGATCGTTTGACACCAAGCTCGAACTTGTAGCTCTTACCATCTCTGAAATCTGTTTGTTCATACGGACAGACAGACGGACAGACGGACAGACGGACAGACGGACATGGCTATATCGACTCGGCTTGTGATGCTGATCAAGAATATATATACTTTATGGGGTCTGCCACGCCTCCTTCTGCCTGTTACATACTTTTGCACAAACCCAATATACTCTTGCAGAGAGTATAAAAATTGAAGACTAAGAAAAGACCGAAACAGAAAAAAAAGAACTGAAATTATTGAGCAGCAGTTTGATGGTGTCTCTCCTCTTTTTCTGCCTTTTCTTTACTTTTTTTTCTCTTTTTGCTCCCATTCCCAGTTGTGGCATTTTTGTTGGTTTTATTTATTGCGCTTAAATGAAGTCATAAGGGAAATGAGCTGGGCTTGTAATGCTCGTAAATCTCACTTTCCACACATCATTTTTTCTTCTTTTCTGCTCTGCTTTTGCTTTTGCCCATGAACAATTTTATGAAGAGCAAAAAAAATCGCACAAAAAGATTTTATGCAGTAAAATGATGGGGAGAAAATGTTATTAGACTTGTAAAGTTCAATGCTTGTGTTTTTGCTATGCAAAGTGTTTACTAAGCCAACAGTTTCACAGTTTCAACTGCTATTGGACCTTTAAAGCACACTTAAATGATTAGTTTCCGACATTGATTTTAAATTTGAAGTTAGCATCTAATAAGGAACTTTATTGTTGAATTTTTACGTAGAGAAAATATTATTGGATTTTTATAGCTCATTAAAAAATGTAATCAGCTTACATTGATTTTTTCTAAGCAAGTGTATTAGCTAAAGCAGACAGTTTTAAGGATTAAATTATGGTGGGTAAATGTTATCAGCTTTTTATAGCTAAACTAACATAAAGTTTAAATGAGGCTTTTGCATTTACGGGGTGGGAATGCATATTCCCACAAAAGACATTTAGATCGAAAAATGTCATCAGTTAATCCCAGTATTTCTAGTTTTGAGTGAAAAATTGAGGAATTTTAAATCAGCGTTTACATAAAACTGTGCAAAATTAAAAATTGTTGCATGTAATGGCAGCTCATTTAAAAAACTCTACAATTTACTGAAACATTCTCATTAAAAAAGTCAAAGAACCAACATAATTTTGATGGGGTTCATTAGTGCCAATGATGATTTTTGGGTTGAGATATTTTGGCTTAAAGTTGCCGTTCAGCTGCTATCCTTTGCCTGAGCTTAAGACTTTGCAGTGTGCTCTGAAGACTTCGTTGGCGGTCGTTTAACGAGTACAAAACAGAGCTCTGGGCAGTATCAAAAAGATGGTAACAACGAGAGCCAAACTTGGAGAGACTTGGGGGACTTGGGTCTTTATTACAACATCTATAAATGATTTCCGCTATTAAATTAAAACACTTTTGCATAATTTTTCACTTAGAAAGGACAACAACATCGCCTTAGTCTCTCTGCACAGTCCACAGCCTCAACAAAGAAAACGCAAAAAAAAACAATAAGAAAAAAAATGTTTATAAGAAAGAAATTCCTCACGCTTCATAACGGCCTCGGGGTATGCCCGAAAAATACGCGAAGATAACGACTACCATCGACAAAGAACAGAGAATCAACAGTTTCGGAGCATCCAGCTCCAGGTACAACCGAGCAACTTAAGCTTTGGATCAAAGGTGCTTTTTGGAACCACCAAGCGACGCGTCGCTTTGGTTGAAAAGTCTCGTTGATCGTCATCTTGACGATCGCATTTTGATGTAGCATCCTTTTTTGCAACCTGCTGAAATGTGTGACAAATTGGGCGTAAACAGTCAATGTGAAAAGGTTGCTCATCCCTGCCTCCACCAGCCCTGGTGGAGCCCAACAACGTGGGCGTGACGAGTTGCGATTTTGTTAGGTTTTTTTTTCATCTCAAACTCGAAAAATAAAAAAAAGAAGAGTATCAAAAAATTGAGCCATAAATTTAAAGTTTATTAAAATGCAACGAAGGTTGGAGAAAGGTGGTCAAAATGATGAAAAAACAATGGATCGAAATTCTTGATGTTATCAGCATTTTGGAGCCTAAGTATTTGGTGATAAGTTTGCTTTCGAGTATCTTATTTATGGAGCACTTGATTTGAGTAATCATCAAGAGCACAATCAATTTGTTGAGCTGCCCCAGCGGCGCAATTGGGAATTGTCTGTTGGCTTTTGGCTTTTGGTACGATCTTCGTTTGTACTGCTCTTAATCAGTCGTAAAATGGCAATGGATTCGTTCAAGTTCGTTGCCTAAGTCTTTCGTTTGAGCGAGTGTGCAGGAATGTGTGTGAAATACCCTAGAGTGGGTCAAAAACAGGAAGTCTTTTATGCTCTAGACTGCGATAGAGTGTTTTGCAGTGGATATGCTCGACTTGGCTATACCCTGTAGTGAAAGAACAACGCTTTTTGTTACCGTCTCTACCCTGTAGCAAGCCAACGTTGCCTAACAATTTCCAGGTTAAGTTTAATTATATTATGTGAACAATAAATCAAGTGTAAAGCAAACAGCAAATAACGAATGCATGTAAATAAATTACAAATGGCACTTAATTTCCGGTTTAATCTTCGAATTCAATCAACTAAACTGCTATAAATTTATTACTAAAGCAAAAAAAGTCTCTGAGCCAAACTACAGGGTATGAAAAGTAAATGAGTTTTAATGGAATGTCTTGTTTTTTGTTGTTGTTTGATTAGTTTTTGTGGCCTTAACATGGTAACTTGGCTATGAAACACTCGTACAATTTCATAAAACTCATTAAAATTTTTTTTGGGGCCATTGTGAGCGATGTTGTTGCTGTGGTTACCGCTTTTATTGTAGCCGAGGAAAAGGCAACAAACTAAGCACGAAAAGCCATACATATATATGAAAGACATGGACCCAAATGAAAAGCAATTTTAATGAAGCCAAAGTCGAAGTCGTAGTCAAAGTTGTTGTTGTACTTTTAGTTGTTGTTGTCGAGTCCAAGTCACTTGTTGCAAGTTGCTGTTAGCCACATTGTTGCTGCCTTATAAGCTGGCATGCATTTGTTGCCCACAATGCGAGTGCCACGATGTAATTGACATCATTAGACTAAAGCGCAAGCAGCAAATAGCAAACAACAAAATAGCAAATAGCAAACAGTGAGCAGTGAGCAGTGAACAGCGAACTGTGAGTCCAACTTGGCCAAAAGGAGCGCTAGAAAGTGGCCTGCTAGAGACCCGTTATCAACATTAACTGTTCCCGTTCCCAATACCATGGCAATGACCCACCGCATTGAGCAGCCAACATCTCACTGTTTCAGTTTTTCTTCTATGTTTTTATCCCTAACGAAAGCAACAACAACAAATAAATGAAAATACCTTTTTAATCTATGCAAATTGTTCATAGAACTAAGAGAAAATTCTGCCACTGCTGCTGCCATTTGGTTTTCTTTTCTATTTCTCAAAATACCTATAGTCGGTTTATGGGGTATGCAGCAGTGACCGAATTAATGTTGAACTTTGGTTATGGCATACAAATTTACAGTAGTTATTAATCTAGTTAGCATTGGACTAAATATTCATAATTTAGGAAACTGAATTGTTATTTGTAATGTAATTCTACTTTAATTGAATTTCGCTAAATTACATTGCCATTCAAGTTCGAGTTATTTATAAATATATTAACAATTGCATAAAATTTATAAAAATATAATATTATAATATGTTTTTTCTTTTCAATACCCAAAAGTTAGTGCATTAGGTATGACCTCATAAATCGATGATTTACTTAATTTGTTTTTAAATCGCATTTTAGTTTCGTTTAATTTAAGTAGTTTCCTCATTTGTCTATATAAATTTTCTATCTTTTAAATTTTTTTTCAAAGTATAACATATTTTTGGGTTTTTTGTTCTAGTTATTTCTTTAATCCAGCTATTTGTGGCACTGTCTGCCATACCGTATACATTTATGTGTGCCGCACACTCACACACACACACACTCACTCACTCACTCACAACGCATACACACACACATATTTATTTAAATTTTTAATTTCTTTGCCAGCTGTATAGCGGCTTTGTCTAATAAATTTCATGTTTAAGCATTTTCGGTCTGAATTTTCACCCAAAATTTATGGCCTCCACTTACCATGGAATGTGGCGACAGCGTCCGAATTGGAGTCGCCGACGCCTCGAAGTCGTCGTAAGTTGTGCTTGTTGTTTCACTTTTTACAACTACACATACACATACATACATATAGAATTTTGTTCAGGTTTTTTTTTTATTTCAATATATATAAATTTGTAATTTGATGTGCACGTGAGATTTACAGTGGATGATTGGTCTAGAAATTGAGATGGTAAAATAATTCAGTAAGGGGAGTGGTGAAGGGGGAGGGTGTTGGTTTATATAATTGCCATTGCTGATGACTTTTTAATCGTTCGCATGGAAGTAGAAATATGTGTTGAAAATCTGTTATGGGATTAGCTTTGATTAACTGCAATCGTTGTCCGCCGCTTGGCCTATTATCATACAAATGACTTAGGCAACGAACTTGTTGTATGCATCACAAACACGCACACACAGGCGCACATACACACACACACACGTTCAATTTTCAAATGTTTGCTTGGCTTTAATAATTAACGTTTTCGTTAAACAATTTTATTTCAGCAGTTTTTATATTTATTGCTTTTTATTTTTATGTTGTTGAAATGATTTTTGTTTTAATTGTTTTTCTTGTAAGTTGTTGTCATTTTAGTTGGATGTTCATCTATGCAGAATTGAGTTGGCCAAGGCATTTTGGGCATGCCTAAGAGCCAGCCGCCTTAAAGCAATGCACCAACACACATACAGTTGTGTATATTTATTTTTTCTCCCTCTCTCTCTCACTCTCTCTTCTCTTTCTTTCTGCTACACACATACACACACACTTGTGGCTGAAACTAGTCAGGCAACTTTTTTATTTTTTCCTCATTTTATTGGAAGCGGCCGCCGTTTTGGATTGCGCCTTCCTTTTTCTCTTTACTACAACTACTACCACTACAATGTTGTCTTGTTGTTGTTGTTGTTGCTGGCTTTTTGTTATTAGTAGCATTTACTTTGGAATGCAACAAAGCGAGAACGTTTCGAAAAATGACGACGACGACGACGACGGCGACGGCAACGATGTTGGCAGCGCCTTTGGCCATTGACGTCTTGTTGCGAAAACAGAAAAATGCATGGCCTGCTTAACACTCCAAAGTGTAAGCCAGAGAGAGCGAAAGAGAGAAAGAAAAGGAGAGAGTATAAGAGAGCCCGGGAGCGCGTTTTGAATTAGCAGCGTGTGAATGAGCAGTGCAAAAGACACTGAGATTGTGGCGATTCCAAATTCGAACAGATGTCAAAAACGTTCAGAGTTCAAAAGGCCGTCGAGAGCTAATCATTTGGTTAACACTATTTAGTCACTTAACAATGCCACAAACTTGGCTTAGACAACAAGCCAAACGCCATTCACTCACATGCACGCACACATACACACACTTGTTGTTATTTTTGCAAAAAAACACTTGAAACCAAACAAAAAATTACTTGAAAAAAATAGAATATATAACGCACCGATACACACACAAAAAAAAACTTTTAATGAGAGCGATGTAAACTTTAAAACCGTTTCGCGTTGCGATTTTAATTTCTATTATTTTTTCATTCGTTTCTCTCGCTTCGTTGTTGAACGCGCCGCATGCAAAACTTAACTAAGTCAAGACACCAACAAGTAGTGGAAGACGAAGCTGGAGCTGGAGACCCGCAAGTCCAGTGAGAGCGCTGAGCGCAACATACCACAAAAAAATGAGATAAAAAAAAAACAGGTACACAACTATAACAAGTAGTGGGACCCGTTTACCTGTTTGAACCGCGAGCAGTTGGGCTGCCAGATGGGTGAGTAGTTTCAACGATCTGGCACTGGACAGTGTGACCAGCACACGAAAACAATTAGATTATTTTTTCATGTTATCGATGAGCGAAGAGCTTTAAAATTTATTAACTATTAAAAATGCTTAAATGCCTGCGTGCAACTTTACTGCTATTAATTTATATATGTATTAAATATATAAATTATAACTAACATTTATGAATGTTTACAAATACGCATCGTGCAATGGGAACAAATTAGAATACACACTTTTGTTGCATACTTTTATGTGTTGCAGTTTAATTCATTGTAATTAGTTTGCAGTGCTTGAAAAAATTCTGAAGCCAACAAGCTATCAGAAATAGCTATAAATTAAAGACAACAAAGAAATTTGCAGAATTTATTAACACTAAGAGTGAAAAAAATATTTAATTTTTTTTAGAGTTTAGTTAATGAAACAAATTTTGAATTTCTTTAGTAATTAATGGAGTGATATAAAGTCAAGTGGAGAACCACGTAGTACTATGATTAAACGATGAAAATAGTTTTGGTTTTTTTTTAACAACGCTTCTAAAACTAGCACGAACTTCAATAAAGAATATTTATTGCATACTTGTAGGCGGCGCATTTTAATTAATAGTCTTGTCTTATAATTCTAAAATAACTAAAAATATGTTTAAATGCAGTCAAATATAATTATGATTATAAATAAAATGCTTTTTTGATATATATTTAAATGAATTAATCCATTAAGTGAATACTTGAAAAGTTTTTGAGAAAATTTCGAATCTTCAATGTTTTTGAAATCCTAGTCTAGCTAAAATCGAGTTTATTTGGCAGCACTGTTCTACGACTGATAGTGATAAGTGTTACGTTTTCACTCCACCCGAACTGTGTATAAAACCAGCTTGTTTCATGAGAAATCATTTAGTTCTGGAGAAGTTCTACAATCCGAAACAACAACCGAAAATGTTTTCTAAAAGTTGGCTGAGTATTTTTCTGTTGTTCGACTTTTTTTTGGCATTCGCTCTTTCACAGCCCTGGACAAGTGCGTAATTAAATAAGCAGCCAAATTACAAATCAAAAATGTTTTGTTTAATGAAAATGATATTCTTAAGGGCCCCGAAGTTGTCCACCCAATGAGACGTATACTCCTTGTGGATCCAGTTGCCAGACTGAGTGCGCCACGTTAAATCAACCCTGTCTGATTCGACATTTGCGATGCCCCGATGGTTGCTATTGTAATAGTGGCTTTGCCCGTAATGCCGCTGGTAGGTGTATACCCATAAATCAGTGTCGCAGGTCTGGCTAATAATTGGGTCACAATATGTACTAAAAATAGTTCGACCTCTGATAAAACAGCTGCTTAATTGTCTTAGGTTTATTAAATAAAAACAAATATTTACTTATGTGTGAATTGAAACTGAATAAATTTATTTTTGTCAGCAATTTTATCCAGCTTTTATACCTAGCTGTTGTTTCTAGATTTTATAAACAAGAGCATGTGCTTCATTTTAAATATTCACCGGTAATTTGTTAAAATAGTTTTATTGACAAAATTAAAATGTATTTATCTGAAATGTTCAAAATGTACCCAACTCCGTAAAGCTCATGATCTTTATTATTTAAAATCATTTTAACGTTTTGCTGTTAAAGTCATTGAATGCGTCACAAGAAAATTTATTGTTGTGTAGTTTAAGTTTGTTATAGGTCTAATTAAACTCGACTAATTAATTGATAACATAAAACACTTGTGAGTCAGCCATTTACAGTTTGAAATGCTTGCGAGCTAGAACAGCGCTCTGATCAAAGGTTTGTGTCTCGGCTACATTAGGCTGTGAACTTTGTTATGTAAAGTTGTACGGTTTCTGGTACTTTTTGTCGTCTGCTGCCACAGCACGTTGCTCAAGTTTATTTTTTGTGGCTTACTGTTGAATAATCGATTGACTCCTTGATACACAGATGAAGTCAATTTTGTTTACCAACGCTCCTCAAGATTTTGTTGCAGATTATTGAAATCAGTGCGCAGCTGGTTGACATGTAACTCCTTGAGACTGTGTTGAAGCTGCAAAATTTTATAATCTGTATTGTTGATTGATTGCTCATAAGCGATGTTCATACGATGCTGACCGGTTGCTTTTAATTCTTCCTCGAGTTGAGCAACTTTGAGCCGACTTTCGTCTAACTGCTTACCACTCAGTGAAAGCGATTCACTCAATTGTTTCATGCACCGCTGGGCATTGCTATCGGCTTCTTCAATCTGATTTTTAAACTTGATCAATTCCTCTTTGAACAAATTAGCTTTCTCTGTTTGTAGCTTAAGCTGTTCTATCTCTGCTCGGCGATTGTATTGACTGCTAGAGATTTTGTCCTGTGCCTCGAGCACTGCATTCTGTGATTCTCTCAGCTCATTTTCCAAATTTTTAATGTTCATCTTTGGCATGGTGTGATGTTGCAAATCACGGTTAGCCGACACGTGACATTGGCCAATATATTCTTAATATATTTCCATGTCTCTTTTAATCTGTTTTATCTTCTGTTTCAAGCCGTCGAGTATAACACTCGGTTGGTCTTCGCAGAAGGGCTCCATCTCTTGTAGCTTATTATTATTTTGTTTATTTCTTTCGTTTTCGTACTTTCGTTTTATGTTACAAGCTTGTGATGATATTGATTTAAAATTCTTTGATGTATTTCTTTATACTGTTCGTAATGGAATAATTGATGAAAATTGTTCGAAAATCGAATAAGCAAATAGAAGAAAATAATTTTTACTTTATACAGTATATTCAATGAATCATTGATGAAAAAAAGGGTATACGAACATGCTATATGTAATATAAGTTAAATTGTAAACCGTTAAAATATTTTGTCATAAAATTTCCCTGCTATTTGAATTTTTTGGAGTTTTTGCACTAAAGTTTTTGCTTAGCGCAGACACAAACCACTTAAAAGCTTGACATTGTTTTTTAGTTTCAAGCGCATAAAAGCTCACTCGGCCAAGTTTGTAAGCTTTCGAAGAGCTTTTCAAGCCGCGCATAATTCAAAATGAAATTCAAATTAATTTTTATGGAAGTCATAAAATTAATTGGGGTAAGTTCAGTGAATTAGATGAAAAATGTACCAAAATTTTGCTAATAAATATTTAAAAAATAACAATTTTAAAGACAATTAAAATAAAAATAAATTAAAATTGTTGTGTATGTTGAAGCGTTAATTTTCCTAAATTAAATATTAGGGCTAGAGAAGCTCAAAATTTAACTTCATTTGTACGAGTAGTCTTTTACGATAGCTTATAGGTAAATATCAATCAAATATTTAAAAACTAAATGTAAAGCATTTGCAATTTAAAATTTTGATACTTCGAAGTTACAAATTTAAGATTTTAGCGGAAACTGCATTTTTTTTTATAGCATTAAATACTTAAATACTTTTTTTAAGGGCTTAGATTTACAAACCAATAATTGGCATAACAAAAAGAGTGATGGTTCTCCATAACGACTTGGATTTACTTACACAAACATACTGGTTAACTGCTTGCCTACTGGGTACAGAAGTTGATGCTACGAGTACCATTCACTTTTCGGTGCTCGAGTTTCTCTTTAATGCCAGGCGACAAATGTCGAGCAATTACGAGGCACGCGTCTGGGACACCGTTGTATGATAATATGCCACAACTGTCAACAATATTTCCGGTGCAAAGCGCTTCACCAGAGCCCGTTACCCCACTCCTACTCAATTTAATACCTGGGGCCCCAAAAAGGTGCTCACCTAACACCAAAGTTGGTTCTTTGCACTCACGTTTAGCAGTTGCTTGACAAGGAGCGCAACAACGGTGTGTGCATGTGGCCTTGACAGCACATTTGTGTGTGTGTGTGCGAGTGTGTGGAGTGTGTGTGAAACTCTCATCTCGAGCACATACACACTTGCATATCATTGTCAGTGCACGCCCGTGACTGAATTTCAGTTCGCTTGACTTGTCTAAAGACTCAGGTCCAACTGTTGGCATCGTCTTAGCAACTAAACGACATTTACAGCGCCAACAACAGCCACAGCAACAACATGAGCATCATTATAAACAAGGTATACACGCTGAGAAATATCACCCTACTTTTACTTACTTTTTTAAATTTATTGCCTTAAAGTTGAAACGCTGCCTATAAAACCTCTTCATAATTGTTTGGTAACCCATATTTAATTAAAATATTTCATTAAAATCCTATACAGAACGCTTTTATTCTCTGCTTTAAATCATTTAATTAAAAAATTGTAATTTTACAAGCCCATGAACAGGTTGGCAACCCTCTCTCTTTGTCTCTCCTTTGCTCTTCTGAGTGGTCAGTTTACTGTACGTACTTGTTAATTAATATTGAAAGACAAAAGTTCATCAGGAATTTCTATTATATATTTTGTTTTAAGCCAGTTTATTCGAATTTGTTGCTCTATAATAAAGAAACTTATTCTTCAAGTGCACTGAGCTTCTCTTGCTTTTTGCTCTCACACTCTCACACACTTTCTCTAGCTCTTTTTAGACCTCGTACTTAAAAGGAGTATACAGGTATGTTAGAAAAAAATGTGCTTAACGGAAAGAAGAAGGACAATTCCTTGAAGTATTTATATTCTGCATTCATAAAGTATTTATATTCTTAATTCGCATCAGCAGTCGGATATAATTATCAGTGTCCGTCTGGAGCTTAGAGACTATAAGTTTGAGAACCATTAAGTAAATTTCTAATTTTTGTCGCGGCTTCTAAAAATTGTACAAAAAATGGGCATAAGAACATAACTTGGAAACTACCGAAATCAAATCCTCACATATTTGGTATGGTACTCACACCATGTCAAGTTTTAAACGAATCAGAAACAGTTATCAACATAGTATAACTTTTGAGCACTTTAGTTATGTGAGCTTAGAATACATACAGGGTCAAATACAGGGTCTTCTACAGTCGCTTTGTCTGTACTGTTTGCTACTAGTTCAGTATCTATTGCTCGTCCGCCTGCACTGTAGCTAACTTCTTGTTATGCTTTACTTTATTTTTTTTTGTGAGGCAAATGGGAACGTCAACGGAGTCATTAGATGGCTGGTAAGGTGCCTGAATGCCACGCCCACTGCCATGTGGGGTATGAGGGCTGGGAAAGGGGGCTTGAGGGTCGGCTAGATATGTCTGCCTGCAACGATGCTGATGATGTTGTTGTTGGCATTAACTTGACACTTTCCCCATTGCCGTGTGGCATGCCTCGAGTGTATCCCATACACTGCGAGTGAGCAGCTCAAGAGTCTCTGTCTGTCTGACTCACTGTCTCTCTGTGCAAACTATGTATGTGTGTGCCAAGGTATGTGTGCGAGTGTGTGCAAAAATTTATAACTGTAAAAGGCACTCGAAACATATTCGCATGGAAATTTGCCTGCATTTTTGCTTTGATTAATGTGCCGACTAAAATCGCTCTGATAAAATATGTGATGCTCCAAGTCCTTCGTCATTTGTCCCGACCTGTCTGCTTTAAAAGCTATACTCCAACTGCAGCTCCAAGTCGTGTCTGCTTCTTTAAGGCGCCACTTAATTATTTAACAAAAGAAATGCAATTGTCTGTGCTACGACAAGTGGCAAGTGCAGCTGCCACAAATTAAAGGCTTTCAGCTTTTTCTCTGCAAACCAGTTGAAAAGGCAGCAGTCGAGTTGGACGACTGTGATATACCCTGTGCTCATAATGAAGCTCTTACAAGCAACGATTTATTGGTGATATCGAACGATCTTTGTTCCTAAAAAACTTTGGTAAGGAAAATATTTTAAATTTGTTAACAGATTTTAAATAATTTTTTAAAATCTGTTTTCTTTTTCAGGCAAAGGTTATAAACAGTTTTGAATTAAGGGATTCTAGCCCTTATTGTTCCTGACAATCAAGTGCTTATATGGCCGTCAAAAAAGATGCTGATCAAGAAAACCTACTTTTTTTCATAAGGGTACTGCTTTAGACCAGAGTAAAACACCCTAATTGCTGTAAAATACGGTGTCTGAAAAGTAATATCCAAAGTTTTACTTGGGTGAGCACTAAATTACATTTTTTTTAAATATAATAAAAAATCTGTTTTTTTATTTGATAAATTCTGGTTAACATAACAATATATTTGAAATGTTCTTTAACAAAAGTGTTAATTTCAGTGCCCAGAAAGAACTAGTGCTTATTTGTAGTGTTGGTAAGTGCCAAAACTTGTGACAAACTTAAGAGTTAATGAAATAAAGGCAAACTTAAAGCATAAATATAAATAAACGTCAATGTAAACGATATGGAATTACTATGTAGTTTAGTAAACTTTATCAAAAACTGATTTCCCTATTAATCTCTTCAATCAAATTTATTGAATGGCAAAAGAGTAGCAAGAGAAAGAGAGGGAGGTGGAGATAGAGAGAGGAAGAGAGAGAGCCCGAGTTAGAGCTTGCCACATGCAACACTCTCCACTCGGCACCCATCATCATGCTGAACTAGTGGTCCAAGCCGAGGGGAACATTCATGACATCCATGGATTCTACTTTGTTCGTGGACAAGCATTGGACCCTAAAATGCAAATCGTGCTGAATTGCATTTTTCGCAGCGAGAGCAGAAAAATTTCACAAAACTGCACATTTTTATAGGCAGAGGCGCTTGAATAGTTGCAGCAGCAGTTGCTGTGGCGCAACCAATGATGACCCTGCACCACCACCAAACAAGTCATTGTTGTTGTTGCTGTTGCTGAACGAGGCGTTGATAAATGTGGCGGACGCCAACGCCAACGCCAGTAACCAAGGACTAGTCGAGACCAGAGCACCAGCAGCAGCAGCACAAACAGGGACAGTGTCACTGCCACTGCCACAGCCGCAGTTAGTGGCAGCCACTGCAGCTACTGTTGCTGCTGCTGTTAAGTGTTGCAAATCCACTGAGCGGCATAAAATGTTGCGTCATCCGGCGTGAACACACCGGGTTCCACCTAATAGAGTAGCCACCTTCATTGCCTCAAGCGTTTTGTCCCTTTTTTGGTCGGTACGGCAGCCAGCACCCAGCACTACACCAATTTCAAACTGCTGACGAACCAACACCAACATACTCTACCAAAAACCGTGTCCAAAACTTTTTTTTACTTCAGCGCTACCTTAATTATACACTACACTCTGCTCTGCGCTATCCTACCTCAAGCAAGCCTAGCTCTCACTGTAATTTACCCTTTTCTACTAGCCTGTGCTACCCTATACCCTGCTTTACCTTCAACATTCAGCACTATCTTAGCCAACCAGAGACCGCGTTTTGTACCCTACTTTTTACCAACCCTGCTCTACTCTATCTTTACCTTAGTCTTCTCAATAGCCAGTCTAACCTTACTATACACTGCACTACCGTTTATCCTTTTCTTTACCCTACTCTACAGTTTTTTCCAGATCTTGCTTTACTCCAACCCTCCTACCTAACCGATTGCCTAAATTCTTCCCGAAGCCTGCACTACGTCCCAAAACTGTGCGCTAGTTTGCTCTGCCCTACATCATACGCTGTTCAACACCTAACTAACCCAACTCTACTCTACCTTTTACCTTTTTCATCTCCAGTTTGCAGCACTACTTTACCCTACCGAAAACCTTATACAACCCTTCACTAGACTACGATCTACTCTACCTAAAGCAACCCAACACCGTCCCCGTCTTACACTAAACATCCTCCTTTTCTCATTTAGCCATTTTTTTTTGGTGTTGCCATTTTTGTGCCCACTTTGGTTTCTTTATGGTGAACGCTGTGGCAACGTTGTTGACAATTTGTCGACGTGTCACAAGAATCAACGTGAATGTGACAGCCCGACGCCAACTGCAACGCCTACGTTGATGTTGACGTCGGCGTCGTCGTCGCATCGCGAATGCTGTCGAGACAAGGACAGACTTGTTGGGTCTCCCGGTCTATTGGACACTTCGGACAATGGCCAAGTTGGCCATTTGTCCATGCAAGCCATTGTTGTCGTCATCATTTTCGCTTAAATATTGCCACATGCTCTCTACTCCGCAGACTGAATGGGCATTTTGAACGAGACAAATTATTTAAATGATTCTTTTAGCTATCTATGTTTTCTCTTTTCGAGTCGAGTTTGAAAATGATATAACTTACAATAATCGATTCAACTGATGGGAGTGTGTAGTTACAAATCAGAACGGCATCAAATTGATCACACTGAGAAAAAAAGTTTATTTAACTAAATATTTTTTAAAACCCAAAAACAAGATGTTGCATAATCAAGAAAGGATTTTTTTTACATTCGGTCTTTGTATCTTGTAAAAAGTGATCGTTAAACGTGTAGAAGAGAGTCCCTAAAAAATTAAAACTTTATGATGCTCATTTATGATAAATTTATGTTATTTTATTTAGGTTCTCTTGAGATCAACAAATCTTTAAACATTGATTAAATGAAAATGATTTTTTAGCAGTGTACGACAGCTATAGTACTGACTTGAAATACTTTATACATATATTAATTATTTGCTAGGAAATTTTTGCTTATTTCATGTGAGTTTTTCTTTTAACTGTAGATCATTTAAAATTCGTTATGTTGCCAGGGTGGCCGCAATGCGTCTGATAAATGTTGATATTATTGCTGGTGTTGTTGTATTTGTGCGTCTGTGTTGTTGTATAACCGAAAATTAATTTTTACCCACGCGTAAAGTCAGCGACAACTTGCCATGACGATGTCATAAACGGCATAATTGATATATGTAAGCATATCTATGGGAGTGTGCGAGTTTGTGTGTGTGTGTGTGCGTGTGTATGTGCCTGTGTGTGCAGGTCATCAAGCAAACAGCAGTCAGTCGTCAGTTGGAAAGTGGTCGATGTCCTTATGTCACTAATTACATGCATGTCAATTTTTCGCTCATCATTGAATTGGGTGGCAACACTATAGCCACACACACACACACACACACACACACACACACAGACAGACACATACTTCCCACTCCCACTCTTGTCGCACTTCCGTTTCATTTCGTTTCGATTCGGATCGTTTCAAGCGTGTTCTGGCAACGTTTCACTCAACGGGCAACAAAACCAAACATATTTGGACAGTTTGTGGACAGTTCGGGTACGTTGGACTCTGGTCATCAGTATATCCAGCATCCTTGCATCCTAGCAACCATGTACCGCTATCCTTTGGCTCAATCATCATGCAAGTGCGAGTGCGAGTGCGAGTGTGCGCGTATATTTTTATTAAATTTTTCATTATTTGCTGACAGCTGTCGGTAAATGGAATTGTTTATTACCTGGCTTCAACTCGCTCCATTCGTATGCCTGGCGTTGCCACCCAGTTTTGTATTTTGCCACAGACTACTTGCCACATCGTTGTTGGTGATTATCATAACGTTTGCAATTGACAGGCCTCGTCTGCAAATGTTGACAATTTTTGGAAAGCGGCCAACGCAAAACACAAAACACAATTGCCGGTTTAAGCGGCTAAAAGATTTGCGTTTAGTTTTCAGCTTTTCAACGCAACTAGTTATGCTAGTTGCCAACATTTTCCGATATATTCCAATGGTTTTTCCTCTTTTTTTTCATTTTGTAGTGATATTTACGAGTACATTGAGCGTATCAAGTGCTCAGCAGAGATGCTTCAATTGGAATGCAAAGCAAAAAGCTTTCATTTCATTTTATCAACGCATTTCGAGCACAAAACACCACAAAAGCCACAAAACAGAAACGACTATCAAATGTGCATGTGTTTCGTTGTCTGTGGGAGTGTGTGTGTGGGTGTGTGTGTGTGTGCTAAATTTATTTGACTACTAATAGTGACTAGAGTTGCTCACTTAAATTGTGTCTAGTATTAGGCAGTGGTCTGTATTTAGTCTTTTATTTCAGCATGAAACCTCTTCAAACTCTGCAGTTTTTTAAGTGGAACATTTTAAAACTAGTATTTTTTATTCACAATGGAACATTTTTATTTAATTGCTAAATGTTAAGTAAAATAAAAATGTGTTAATCCCTTTGGTCAAGTAATTTCATAGTGTTCTTATTGTAACGTTATCCAACACTACTCACTGTACGAACTTTAAGAATTAAGAACTAAAAGTGTATTTAGTATTTATTGTTTTGGTAATTATAGAATTTTAAATTAAAATTTGTTTTACTTAAGATTAAAGCATTTTTCCACATTACACAACACTGAAAATAAGGCAATAAAGGCTAAATAGTGTGTTGCAATTTTTAACTTATAGCAGTTAAGGGGCTTAAAGTCTTGTTATATGAATTTTCTTTCTGCTTGGACCAACTAATCAATGCGGTCAGTAAATTTTTTCATTTTCGTCGTTACACAGCACTAGTTTCTACAAACGCACCTACAGACTACGTGAATGATGCGCCTAACAACCCTTTGGATGGCATAAAATCAAGATAAAGATGCGTACGGCATATCTAAACAAATTTGGTTTAAAATTCCCAAACGGTTTAAGTTTCAACGAGCATCAGATCGTCGAGTAAATTGATACAAATTTCTCTCACTGTGTATTTAATGCAGTCTTTTACACAACATTTACTACAACAGCATGCTAATATATATTTTTTGTTCTTGGTAACAAAATGACTGTAAATGTTGCATCACAGCTTTTGGGGGCAAGTAGTAGATGCCACTAAAACTGCTAGAAACGCTGGGACAGGACGTTAGGATTTCAAATTGCGGCTGCTTTGCTAACAATGGCAAATCAAATAAGTTGCATGCAGTTTGCACTTAATTGCCAGTGCCAAAGTGGCAGCAAAAAGAGAACAGAGGAGACACAGAGAGAGAGAGAGGGGGAAAAATGGAGTAAAATGGAGGATGAAGTCAGAGTCAGAGTCGAGGCTGTTGCAACTTGCAACACTTGCCAAGTGGCAAGCGTAAAGTGGCAGCAGCAACTACTACAGTTGGTGTGCTGTGGGCGGACCAAAAAGGGAGTAAGGGTCGTGGTGGGGTTTGAAGTAGGGAGGGGGATGGGAAACGCGGTTGGCAATTGAGGCTGGGCGATGTGCAACATGAGAACCAATTAAAGACATCGTTGGCAGCGTCGTTGTCGTTGTCGTCGTCGGCGTCAGCGTCAGCGTCCGGCGTTGTTGGCAAACGTCAACGTCGAAAACTAATTAGCATAACAAGCAACAAAGCAAGATGGCAGCTGCAAGAAAGAGACGCCGAATGCTAGTTGGTGGCTTGAAGTTGGAGAACGGGAGATGGGAGACGGGAGATGCTGTGGTAGTTGGAGTCCAAGTGGTTGCCAAGTGGTGCAGTCAACCTAGTTTCATATGAGGTTGTGAGTGTTTGATGCTTCCGCTTGTGCAGTCAACAGTGTCCCTATTTTCTTCCCCCTCCAAGTCGACGGGCGCAAATCAAAAGTTGCGACATTGAAATGAGCCAACCGACCACTGAGAGCAGTAAGAAGAGGCAGCTTAACAGCAGCAGCGGCACCCCCACATAGCCCTAAACAAATACAATTACAAGTCAAGCCGTCCCTCTACTCTGGCCTCGGTCTAAGCTTTGGTCCAAGAGCTGTGCTGATGTCGAAAACTGGCGCCGAAGCGTAAGAGGATGCTTAGTTCCCGGAGCAGCGACGCCGACTGACATTAATAAACTGTCGGCATAAATAAAACGCAACGAGCAGCGGCTAAAGAGAAGCTGAAGCCGGTCACACTGGCGACCAAAGGCGGGCAAATATAAATAGGAAAAAGCGCGGGCGAAAGCGTTATGATTTATGCTAGAGCTAAAGCACAACAAGCCAAGAGGGAGCAGCATGGCCCATGGGAGGAGGAGGAGGAGGAGAAACAGGAAACAGTTGGAAGTAGTGGTGCTGGTCAGAGAGCAAAGGCAGGAGAAGTATCAATAGATGGAGATGGTACAAAAGTTACAAGAGTAATAGGAAGAATAGTGAGAAATAGGAGCTGAAATAAGAGATTGTAAAACTGAAGTCTCCAGGATAGGATCAGAAAAAGATTTAGGAGAGAAAGTGCACAAAAGAGATAGGAATCGAAGCAGATGTAGGAGCGGTAGAAGAAATAGGAGCTGTGATAGGAAGCAGTGGAGCTAAGAGCTAAGCGAAAAAGGACTAGATACAGCGAAGCTAATGGAAGACAAGGTACCAGTGAAGGATCAGAGTAGAGAACATGTAGGACAAATAGGATGTGGGATCACCAATAATTAGACAATAAATGGAAGCAAGAGGCGATGGTTAAGAAGATAGAGCAGAAGAAAACGAGGGGAGTAGCGGGAAGAGTATAATAATCGAAAAATATCGAAAAAGATAGTAATAAGCTTAGATGTAGGTGCAGCAGAAGGAGAGGAAGAGGCAGAAAATAGAATACCAACTAAAAAACTAACCGAAATCATAATTAATGTTGGAGTTAAAGTGCAATAAACAGTTGGCAGAGCCTTAGTAAACAAAAATAGGGAGCGTGAGTAGGGTGGGAAAAGAGATTACTCGGTTTTAGGGGGGCCTAGCTCCATCGATGCACAGTCAGGCCGTTTTGGCCGGGAGCTCGGGTGCAAATAAAATATTTGGCCATGGCGGTCGGCGCATGTTTCTGATGGCGACGAGACAGCAGCTAGACAAGCTCAAAGGGATTAAATTAAAATGTCCTTTTGAGTTGTGTTTTAATTACTTCCTCTGCGTAGCTATTCACCCACTCTTACTCCTTGCGCTGCTCCATCAGAACTCAATTCGCTGTGGCCATGAAAGCGTTGTCTGTCTCCGCATCCTTAAGCCACCACCATCACCATCACCAGCAGCACCGCAAGCAACCACAGCCGGAGACAGTGTCAAAATCAGAGCACTTCTCTCAACTTGAGACAGAGAGACCAAAACAGATATATGTAGAGAAAGAGAGTGAGAGAGCGACGGTTGCTAAAAACTTACGACAGTCACACATTTCACTGCTGTTCTGGCCACAAGCCCAAAAGTTGCCAAAGTTTTTCTTCACTCCAGCACAACGAGTCAAAATTGTCGAACAGACCAAAGACAAACCAAGGCAAAATATTGTACAGAACCAAGGAGCAGAAAGGATTCTTTAAAAGACAAGCGTCAAATTATTTATCGTTTCTACTGTGATCTGTGTTTCAAATGCAAATATTTATTTATTTTTAAACTCAGCTTGTTTGGTATTGAAGCCGTAGACTTAACTGTGAATGTGAATGACAACTCTAATGTGTCGTTTATTGAACCATCTTACAACCGAAACTATAGAATCAGAATTAAGTTGTAGGAGCTACACCATTCGATCAGCTTTTGCTAGGATCGCCCTACTATATCAAGCACAAGTGCAAGAAAATTTACATTTAGTAGGCGAAAGAGTATTTCTGTATTGTTAACTAACTAATTCTGTAATTGTTAACCAACATTGGTCAACATTTGCCGCTAGCAATTGCCATAAGCAGAGCTGAGCCAAAAAGTATGCTACATAAACTCTGTTTATGGAACTAGCATTCCGATAAACACAGACAATGTGGATATATTTTAAAGTTGGTCAATGCCAATGTGGCTATAAACGAAAGGGCACAAGAGAGACAGCCAGAGAGAGAGAGGGACGGTAGAGAAAGGTAGTAAAATCTATAGATAGCTACATGTGTAACTCTGGCCGTCAGCTCATTCATTCTCATCAGCGTATTGGGGATTTGTCGCCTTTGTAGCGCCTGTCAAGTGCGTGCGTGAATGTCAGACAGCAGCGTGCGTGACACGACAGTCGAGACGGCTGCGGGAACAGAAAGTAGAAACAGAACAAGCCCCTGCTGCTAAAGCTGTTGGATCTAAAGCTATGTATGTCTGTGTTTGTGTGTGTGGGAATGGAACGGACGGAATGGACGCTTTGGCCCAAACAAATGGCCAATTAATTGCCAGATGCCGAGCACTGTAGACCGTAGACTGTAGGCCAGGCTGTCGTATTCTCTGCCAAAGCCCAAAGTCTGTGGCAATCGATTATTTATTTATTTATGCCACGCCTTCAATTGGCTACAATTGGTGCTTATCTGTGACGCAGCTACTGAATTCTCTGCACTGGCTTGCGAAACTGTGTTTTTGCGGCCTGAAAACGCCGTTTGGCGTTACAAATGTTTTGCATATCATTGACAACGCAAAGGGAGTGGGAACGGAGAGGGAGATAGAGAGAGAGAGAGAAGCTGCGACGGGGTAAACCAAAGCGAGTGAGAGTGAAGCGACACTGTTTTTGGCCTTAGAAACAGCATTGGACATGGCCAGAAATCCCTGTTTCATCCAGCAGCTTTCTTTGCCCTGCCACTACCACCATTTCCCTTCCAGCCCCTGCCCATCCCTTGTGGGGACTTTGCATACATTTGCCAGTGGCTTCGGCGGGTGCAAATATTTTAGGCTCTCGCCTCGACGCTTCCTCTGCATGGAATTTATTTGAGCAAATTTGCAAATTATTGCGTTTCGTGCCTTGAGCCCGGTGCCCGTAGCCCGAGGCCTGGAGCCCCAAGTCCTGAGTCCTGAGACCAGTGTCTGGAGAACGTGAACGTGGACATCTATTACGATGGCCATTTACATTTGACAATTGCCTTGTTGGCATCTTTTTAATGGGCTTTGAACACCCGACGCGCGCACATGTCCCCCTCGCCCGCCTCTCCTCTCTCACTCTCTCTAGCTTTCTCCTACTTCCTGTCGAAGCTGCAGCTCAAGTCGATTTTGCACACTGCTTTTTTTTATGGCTTTCGAGTGGATTTCGCCACGACAGCGCACAAATTGGCGACATGCATTAAGACACTGCTCGTCTTCCCACATTCTTCGGCAACATCAAAAGTTAAAAGTTGTTCTTCTCTTACTTTTTTTTTTTTTTTTTGGTGTTCAGAATTTGCCTATAAAGCAAATCTGGCAAAACTTGTACAAGTTTTAAGTTGGCTAAGCTTACGATCTATTATAGTGCTTCCAGTGCTACTCTGGAGTCATGTGTCTGGCCATAAAAAGCGTTTACCAAAGGACAGCGCAGACTTAATCTTGATTGTTTAAGAAAGCTTTGTCAAATTTACGCAAATCATGGATAAATAAACTTAGATTTTTGGCTTGCTTGGGCGTCTAAATGAAAAAAAACTTTACCATCAACAGTAAATGTAAATATTATTTTAAATTTTATTAAATAAATAAATTATTTGAGTTACTCTCTTTATTAAAATCTTTAATTTTAGTAGTCAAGGCACATTTAGAAGCTTTTCACAAAGCTTTGTTTTAATCAAATTTGAATACTTAAACTAATTTGGTAACAGCCTTTAAAGCTTTCAGTCTGTACTTAAATAAAAGCTGGAATGCAAGTGATTAAAGCGCTCTGAAAAGTGGCTGAAAAAAAAGTTTATTTCGTGCGCTGAGCTCGGCTCGAGTTGAGTTTCAATTTAGAATTTCTCGATTTTCTCTCATTATATTTTTGGCAAGATTTTCGACTATACCACCACCAGTAGTACTAACATATTTCACTGCCTGCATGTCTGTGCGCAGAATTGATTACAGTTCGTCATGGGACTCCTATTGTCCCACCCCCTTCCCCCCTCAACCGTTTTGAAATATTCCTGAACTGATCCCTTCTTGTTACAGGGCTCACCCACAACCCACAGCTCAATTGCATTTGTTCAACATCAACGAATCGCTTCGATATGGATGCCGAAAGAAATCAGTATTGAAAATTTGTTGGTATGCAGTTATGGGAGGTATGTTAGTTTGGTAGGAGCAGTGAGTATGGTTCTTAGTCAGTAGGCGCTTAAAACCAAACTAAAATCGAACAACAAACTGAATTCTGGGCATCATACTCTGAACAATTCAATTGGCCGAGTGGCAATCCAGCGCTGGTAACTCTACCTGCACACCTACCTATACCAACACACCAACACACCCACACACCCACACACACACATAGGCCTGACGACACGTCAAGCAGTCAGACATTGAGGGATCTATTTCGAGGTTATGCCAGCTAGAATGACACACTGGGCCAACAATAACAATAACAACAACAAAGCGAGCTGGAGCAACTGCCAATTAACTCAAAAAACCCGCTGCGACGGCTACGGCAACCAAAGCATTAGAAGTGCCCCCGGTGACAGCCCCGCAGCAACCCTGCTCCTCGACAACCCTACGCACACAGAGGAAGCAGAAAAACATAGGACTGGAAAAAACAATGCGAGAAAAACAGCAATAGTGAAAGAGATTCGCAAAGTGAGTAAGAGAGAGAGAGAGATAGAGAGGGAGAGAAAGATAGAGTGAGTGAGAGAGAGGGGGAGACCGAAAACAAGACTTTTTGTTTGCTGAAATTTCAATACGCTTGCCGTAATAGTAAACAGATCTGGGAATAAAGCTGAAATTATGAATTATCCAGGGCTTCATGTTATCAAATATTGAAAGAGAAAATTGTTTTTTAAAGCTGCAGAAAATAGTAGAGCTGAAAAGATAATCTAACTTGATAGGTTTAAGTACTACAGTTAAGAAATTTTTAAACCAGCAATTTTATACCTAGTCGCACATAAGAATTCAAATGTATTTTAATACATTGTTCATTATTTATATTATTATTTAGCCATTGAGCTTTAAAAGTCCCCAAAAAATAATCTGTTTATTTATTACAAAGAGTATTACTTATTACTTAAAAAATGTATTGATTAATGAAATAAAAAAGTTTTAGTTATTACAATCTAGTAAGACCCATTTAAATAATTTATTGTTTTAGATAATCAATGGTGATTACAATAGCGTCTAAGGAATAGCTGTGAGCTTATACTGAGTACCGAGCTGTGATTTGTCACGATAACTCAAAGCTCAACAAATTGTTAGTGTTAGAAACGGAGTATATATCCATTTAGTCACGACCAGGATTAGATTAGCCAACATACCCTAACCAAGGGTATTTGAAAACAGAAAAAGAAAGGAAAAAATACTAAAGTAAACTTGTGTTGCGTTACGCTGCGTTGCGCCGCTGAAATCAATTAAAAATTCTATGATTTTACACTTGATTGCCTTCGTTTTGGATTGCCAAGGTAACGGTTAGAGGTTGGGGGCAACCCGTCATTTGCTAGTGGATTCAATGGGGATTTGCATCTGGTTGCTCTCATATCGTCATCATCATCATCATCGTCATTTAAAGGCGGCTCAACTTTGGCTGTAAGTCTGAAAGAAAGCTACGCTTCCTTCAGCGTAATCAACAGAAAACGGAGGCGGGGAGCGAAGTTGGAAAAGGATATGACCGATGTGTCCAGGGAAATGGCAAAGTTGTCCAACGACCAACTCAAGTAGTATGTAAGCCAATTAGGCAAAAACTCCCTCTAGTACACTCCTAATAATAAAGTAGCTCATGAAATGTGCACACTTATTTCTCCCCACATGCATGTGGTCTGTGGGAATGTCATAGTTCCAGGGGCGCCACAGCACATTTTGCAGTGAGCAGAAACAGAAGTTGGAGTGCAATTTTCTTAATTTCTATTTTTTTAATTCATAGCACACCATAACCATTTTATTATTTACAAAACACAAATCTCTTTTAGTATTTTTTAAATTTCTTTTACCTCATTTTACAAAAGAGTACAATTCCCCCTACTTAGTCCCCTTACTACGTCCCTGCTTTGTTTCCTTTATTATCCGCTTTCATCTTAAGTGATAGTTAGTTAATGGGCTGCTCTAACTTATACTTCTTTTAATGCTCTTTTAATTACTCCACTCCAATGGGACAATACAGCTTAGCATTATTTATGTGTTTTATTTAAAAGAGTGATAAGAAAACAATTGGTGGGTGAAAATGAACAGTGAAAAATTAACATGCTAAAGACTTTTTTTAATAATAAAATTTGAATTTTAATTAAAATTTGACTTATTTATTATACTGACTCTGTGTCTAAAGATCTGTCGAATTTTCCGTTGAGTTTTCTTGTTGGAAATTAATTTAGCAAAATACTTTTTGAATCATTACTGAATTCTCATGCTTAAAAGATAATTTGTACTCTCCTCATACGCTTTAAATAATTACTTACTATTAATATAATTCAATTTACAAATAAAGATAAATTTGTGGATATCTGATGACAACTGGTACAGTTGTGCTTGAATAAACTGTAGGTATAGCTTTTGGTTTGTTCATTTTATTGATGTGAAGTGGCCATAAGTCTAGGATCAGTGGATTTATGGACTTAATAATGTTGTGCTCTTTTCGTTATTCGGTATTCAGTTTACTGAATTGAGTATTCTAAATTCAGCATCGGCTGTTGCTCATTTGTGGTAAACCCACAAAATGTGACAAACAATGTGTTAATTATGTGCTCTACAATAAGCTAGGATAATGTTTACATTTTAATACACTTGACTGCGATAATATTAGCATTATTATAGCAACAAAAATTTGCTATACAATTTGCCAAATATGATTGATAAAACTTTAAAAAAAATTTCAAAAATTTCATTAGACTGCTCATGGATTATTTAACAACTTTGAGGTTTAAAACTACAGCAAAACTGAAACTTAATTAAAAAATATGAGAAAAAAAAGAGGAAAAATTGTAGAGAAACTTTCATTTACTATTAGTTGGTAAATCAAATAGTTATTTTAAACTAAGCTTCGTCTGGAATAACAAAAGTATTACGCTTTTGTTTAGTTGGTTTTTGTTATTTTTTTTCTACATTTTTTTAATCAATGATTTTAAGCTGTAATTAAACAAACCAAAAATTGCATGACACATGTGTTAGTCATGCCACTGCGTATGTGTGTGTGCGTGTGTGTGTCTGCAAATTTATGCTTGTGTGCAGAATTATATGTTTATAATACCCAAAAGAATTTAACACATTTTAGTACAAATTAAATATTTAATGTAACAACAAATTGATATTTGAATTATTAAAATGGAAAATAATGCGCCGTCATGTACAGGCGTTGGATGTGTGTGTGTGCTGGTGTGTGTCTCTCTCTCTGTGTGTGTGTGTGTGTGAAATTTATCAAACACATTTGCGCCTGGCTGACGGCTGTTGGCATTTTTGTTTATTTGTATGGCGGAAATATCAGCGACAAAGTTACCAAAATATTGAAAACAAATAAAATAAAATTTGCATAAATAAATGCATTTTATACCCTGTAATTGCTTGCACACAAAGAACGCTGGGCCTAGAAAAATTATGATGATATTGAAAAGAAGAAAAAATAAGGATTTTTTTTACCTTAAAATTGAGTTTGAAATTTCATAAAATAGGCTTAAAATAGAACAAAGCTTTGGGAAAAGTTATGCCGAATGCACAACCCAAAAGAAATCAAAGTGATGCGATAAAAATTATCAAAAAATAAACCAATTGTTTCCTAAAAATAATAATAAATCAAATAAAATCCAATTAGGTTCAATAAAAGTATGATAAGTTAAAATAACTATAATTGCATATGATTAATACAATTGTTAAAGTTATTTAAAATATATTTTAACAAAGATACAAATTTGTAAGTGTAAAACTTTCAACAAGAAAGATTTAAGATGTGAAATTAAGCCAGCGTATAGAGGGTATTTCTCAGCTCAGTTCATGGTGGATTTGTGTGTGTGTGTGATTATGTTTGTTGTGCTGCGTGTTTTTAATCCCAAAAGCACTGGATTCAAATAACAACAACAAGAACAACAGCAACAATGGCAACTGCAACAAATTAACAACATGCATGCCGCCAAGCTGCAAAAAGCCAACAACATGCCAGTTATTTATACACACACTCACACACACACACATACACACCTCATCACACCCACCGCTTCGTCACATTGACAAATGTTGTTGGCATTATGAAGTTTTGTTCATGGTCATGTCAAGAGATTAAATACAAATCTTTGGATACATTCGGTTTGCCCCGAAAATTTTCCCAAATAAATAATGAAAACATATAAAAATAGCCGACTACAACAAATAGATGTTAACAAGTTGTTCTTTTTAGCGATTTTGTAATCGTCTTAAAGCCTCAAAAAGCTGCCAACTCGTATTTTGACCACAACAGATCGGATTATGCACATATTTCAAATATGCCTAGAATATTTTGGAAACAAGATGGACTAGTTGAAAAATGCAAACAAAATTTTGTTTTTAAAGATTAGAAGAAGAAAAAAAAAACATTGAATACGTTTAAGGACCGTGCAGTGTTTAGTTTTAGAATCAAAATATGGTAAAAGTAAAAAAGGCTTAGCAATGCACATTTGAAATTCAGTGGGAATATCAGAGTATTATTGAAGAGATTTTCATGTAGTTATGTACAAGTTTCAAAATGATAAAGATTATATATTTGAAGAAGAAATCTTTTAGGAATAAACTTATAGCATCTCTAGACAGCAGAAAAGTTTTCTACACTAAAATTATAATATTCAAAGGATGATTCCAATAAAAATCAAATGATTTAGTACTGCAAACCTAATCAAATGTGGTCAGCACATGCCAAACGAGTTAAGATCGGTCGGCTATGGAATGTATGGAATATGTATGTACCTCAAGGTCAAAGATGAGTCAAGTTCTTCTCAAAGATACAAATATCAAGACAGCCAAGTATCTTTAAGTCATATTGGTTGTTAATGCTGATCAAGAATATATATATGTATAGCCAAAGGTGCTGTCAAGCATTTTTCACACTTTTATGCTGCAGACTACCGGTTCTACACAAATTAAAGATTTAAAGATATGAAATCGTACATAAATTCACATTCATAATTAAGGCTTATGCCTAAAAGCTTTATAAAATTTAGATTTAGTCTATGTATGATAAAACATTTTTGTATTTTTCCTGTACTGTTTTTTTTATATCTAGTCTCTGTGCGGCCTTAATGCAATGAATTGATTAAAATTAAAATGCATTCTGACAGCAATCATTTCTGGGCGCCATGGAAACTAACCAAATGTCGCTTAACCCGCAGGCGAGAGTGGGTCGAGGAGATAAAAGAGTGAAAGCGTGAGGGAGATAGATAGAATGCAAGAGAATTGGTTGAATTTAGTTGGACATTAATTTAGCTGAAATAATTTATTAAATTAAATAAAAACAAACAAATAAAGGCACATGAAAATGAATAAATAAATCAATTTTACAATATGCTAGCGACTAAAAACAACAATAACAATGGGATACAAATTCAAATATGCAAAACATTTTCATATTTTGCCAAAACCAAACAAGTCGTGTGTAAACATCAAGTTTTTGCCCACATTTTACATTTGCGGTGTTTGATAGTTCATCAGTTATAAATTACTTACACAGACGTATATACTATTTGCATAGGTAACACACAGGTGAGATACGTATTATTACTGTGATTAATAGGACCAAACAATGCTTTACAATTTAATTTCAAATCCGTTTTACGCAATTAAACACAAACACAAATTAAACACGCGTCGACTGTAAAGAGTTCTGCACATACTAAGAAAAACGTTGGTTGGAAGCAACAGCTATAGTGAACATTCTTATTGGGTGCAAGCGTGAGTGAGATAGAATAACTGATCTAAACGTTCTCGATTCAGTTCCTTTCCGTTGTTCACTTGAACTCGATAAACGTGATTGGAGCCGTTCAATTGATCGGCGTACAGATTTAGTGAACAGTTGTGGAGCAGTTGGAAAAACTGCTGCATGTGCATTCGGTTGTTTTATAGCTCTATCAGTTTTATTTCAAAGTTTTTGCCTATATTCACTCACCTGGAGCTATGTAATAAAAACAAAGCAATCGGAAGCAACGGAAATCAACAGCAAACAAAAAGCAAACTGCTAGCAAACACAAATCCAGCCGCTTCGTTGCATTCACATCTTCAGACTCCAGACTCCAGACTTCTGAATTGTGTTCGTATACTTTCTGTATGTATGTATGTATATGTATAATTTTCATTCCCAATTTTCTAGTTGGAGATTGGTTCGAGCGGTTATTTGCTTTACCCCTCCTGAAAAAATGCAAGAGCTCCTGCTGTTTTTCAGTGACAGCGTCCGCCTGTTGCTGACAGTTTTCTTTGCTTTGGTTTTTGGCTTTTCTTTGGTCGCGTGCGCGCGCGAAAATTAGGAAAATATTGTTTTGCTTTTATTTTTGTATGCCGGTTGTGTTGAATGCTTTTGTTGCACCCCTCAACAAACACCCCCTTCTCCACATCCACAGCACTCGCTAGATTCGGTAGTTCTTTCCATGCGTTTTGGTATTTATTTTTTTTTTTTAGCGGCGCGGCGACGTCAGAATAAGCGGATTCCAATTTCAATGCCGAATCAAAGTGGCATTGTCACACGGTGGGTGGGCGGTACCGGCACAGTACCAACAATGAAAACATACGAAACGGCTGATATAAAACGACAGATGGTGTGGGCGTGGCCAATGGGCGTGCAACGTTGCTAGGTATAAGAATTTATTTTGCTTTTACTTTTTTTTTGTTTTGGTTGACTTTCAAATAGATGCAAAACGCTACGTTGTGTTTGACACTCGATATCGATAATAGTTCTATTTGCATTAATCGATTTCTTTTGAAGATAGCTGCAGCTCAATATGAAAGAATTTTTAGTGCTTAATAATTAAAAAAATAACTGTAAATTTAAAAATGTTTTCCATCTACATCTAATTGTATCTTGTCAAAACTCTGGTCACACTTTTTAGATCTCAGCTCAAGAGTTAAGTTGGCGGCAGATCTAAAACCCTTTGGATTGGAAATTCCAATTCCAATTCCAATTTGAAATATAAAAAGTGTGAGCAGCTGCTTTGTTTATCATATTAAATAATCTGCTTATAAATATTCTAAGTAATTGCCCACTGAAAAATGTGCCCCACACTGAGGTGCGTGAGCATAAAACAGCCAACCACCGAAAAACTACGCGAATGCCGTACGCAACACAGGATGTGGCTGCCAATTTCGAGTGGCATCAGTCAGCAACACGAACAAAAGGTCCAACATCCATTTAGCGAGCCAGTAACTTGGTTATAAAGTCCCCACGACCTTACTGGCAATCCCCTTTTTAGAAGCTGTTGTTGTTGGCATATAAAACTCAATTCTCAATTCTAGACTTTCCCCCCATTGGAAGCGAGCCTCGTTCTTGTTCTCCTTTCTCGTTTCTCGTTTCTCATTTTTTATGTATTATGCTTTATTTGTATTTGATGTTGTTGTTCTTGTTTCTGTTATTGTTGTTTTAAATCCATTAGGATATGACAACCCCTGCTTAAATTCAATTAAATTGTTTTCTCTTTGGGTTTACATTTCTTGGCAACTTTATAATTGTTTCATGTGTTTAAACCACCAAAACTACACGATCCTGAGAGCCAGCCGGAAACGAATGTCGGTAGTGGGAATAAGAATAAGGATGAGAAGGTGCATGAGTTTGAGGATGAGGACAAATAACCGAGGATGAGGTCGCCAAGGCGCAAAGCTAAAAACCAAGCAGCATAAGAAATAACTGGCCAGGAACCAAAACCAAAGTCACCAAAAACAGAGAGAGAGAGAGAGAAAAAAAGGAGAAAACTGAGACAGAGACTGAAACGAAGAAAAGCAGGAAAGAAAGCAAGTTGAAGTTTTCAGTAGCCTCGAGAGATTTTTATTCCATTTGCTTTTGTACCCTCCTCCCCCAACCAGCACCGCTCGACTGCAGCCCCCGCCCCTTGCTCTCTGTCAAGCTCTGCCCCTTCCGGCACCCATCACTCGCCCACCCATTATCCGCCCATCATCCAGTAAGAACAGCATCGCTACCGTCACCAGCAATCTCTTGTCTTGCCAGGACGATAGCATTCGTTTCGGTTTGCTTCCCGTTGTTCTCGTTGTTTTGTAAAACAATCAACAAAATAAAAAGTGAAATAAATAATAAAAAAGCGAAACGACAAGAACAACAACAACAACAAATATAAAAGGAAACATTCAAGTGCGGTGGCGGTGACGGGGGTGGAGCGGCGTGTTGCTGTAGTCAGTGAAATAAAAAAATGTTCACAATTTTTGCGAAGTTGATATTTGAATGAGCTACAATTGGTTCGAGCGGCATATCGATTTAATCGGAGAAAACTTGGAAAATAATACCAAAGTGTGTAGAGTTGATGGTCATTTAAGAGTTTTAATTCAATGTTTAATCTTCTCTGAAGCAAAGCGCTTATCACACTTCCTTCTGTAGTAGCTTTGGCGCCTTCAAAAATGATATTAAACAAATTAATCTATCGTTTTTTAAGCTGAACTTAAGCAAATCTTAGGTCCTGGTCTGTTTATGGCAGTCAACAGTCTCTTTCTTAGCCGCTAAGCTTAAAATTTCTTTATAGTTCGTCAAAAGCTCTAAATATAGCGCACTTTTAAGCGACTAATTGGAGTAAAAGTTCCACTTTAATCATAATTTATTTGCTGTATCGGATTTCATTCTTCTTTATGTTAGTTTCGAATAATTTTGTTAATGTTCACACAAACTATAGCATGCATTACAGCGCAGCTCGTTCCAAAGAAAATTCCAAATTTAGCATACTTTCCAGCGCATCAATTTAACTGAGAAGAGCAAAAACATAGCATACTTTACAGCGTAAATATAGAAAGAATACCTTTTGCGTACTTTTTATATGCCTTATTTACAGCAGATATACAGAATAGTATTTGTAAATATATTTGCATATACATTTTTAAATCCCTCAAACTTGTTCAATGTTTTGGCGTATTCTGTAGAGCCGCTTTGGAGTGTGCAGCGCTGGCATTTGAAGACAGTTTCCGTTCTCTCTACATAAACACAAAACAGACGACTCTTTCCATTGCCACTCACTCAACACTCCGCGACATATCTGCTGTCAGTCATGTGTGTATTTGGGTTGAGTGTGCTTGTGTGTGTGTGTGTTTGTGTGTTGGGTGTGTGTTTGGGTGGGGCGTAGGCCGCTCTACCGGCCGACGTCCTTTATGTGGCGCTATCACCCGCTTCAGTCCCAGTTGCACATATTTTAAACCATTTCATCTTTGGCAAGAGTACGTTTTCCTTTTTATACCCTGTAGTTTTCGGTAAGGTAAGGGTAGCTGCATTAAACGCATGCAGTTGGGTCTTCTAATCTTTTCCTCTCTTATGTAGTTTTATTTGTTGAATGGTAAGCAAACGGGGGCAATTTACAGGGTATCTGTGTGTATAGCACTCACTGCTTGCCTCAGTTGTTGGCCAACGATGTTTCACTCACATCGCACACTGCCACGCCCTGGACGCCCCCGTCTCCAACTAACTGCTACGTCAGATCGCGAAATCACGGCATAACTCGCGCAGCCACCCAACCCTGAGCACTGAGCACTGAGCCCTGTGAACCCTGAACCCAAAAACCCAACACACCCTGAAACCCAAAACACCCGAAAAATCCCAACCAGAAGTCGGAGCGAGTGCAGGTAAATGGTACAAGGGACACGGCTAACAGGTAGCATTTTTACATGTGGTGACTGTGTGACGGCAACGTTGACTGTGATGGTGACGCTGACTGCGCTGTCGCCGCCGACGTCGACGTCAAAATCAGCCGGCGGCTGACGGACCAGAAAATAAGCATTCACCTTCTCCGTTGATGTTTTTGGCGTGCGGTAAATGGCGAGGCCGAAATTGTGCATGGGTTGAGGGAGAAGGGGGAGTGGCAGGCGGGGAAGCCAACGTCAAATTGGTGGGGGCGCGTGTGTGTGTGTGTGTGTGTGTGTGTGGTATGTGTGTTGTAGTGTACTTTTGGTTACTTGAGTGGCGGCAGCGGCAAATGTTACAAATATTTGAAATATTTAAAATAGCACGCATACATATGCAAACACACACTTGTGTGTGTGCGAGTGTGTAGTGTGGCATGTGTGGGTGGACCTAAAAGTTTCTCACCGAGACCTTTCTGCATTATTAATGGCAAATTTCAATTAGCCTTTTGCAGTAAACGCAACAGACCAAGAATCCAAATTACAGCACGAGGGTTGACTGAACAGTTTACGAGAGCTACGAGTATTCCACACGTAAATGTTTAAATAACCCTGATATAGATTTTAATAAAATGTTCAGAAATATAAATATATATTAAGAAAGTGTGCACTTTAATCAAGAATTTCCTACTTGCGTTAATAAAATTCAAGCTGATCGTGTTTCTTGCACCGTTTGCGATTTAATTTACACTAAATACCATATATTAAAACGTTCTTAGATTAAGTTACTTGGAGCACAACATTCTTGGCTAAAATTTGTAAACTTTTAAGACCAAAAATGTATAAAAGTTAGTAAATGAGTTAAGGAGTTAATGTTGATTCTTGACTTAGACAGTTTTGAACTAGTGATTTTTAAGATTGTTAACAATATCATTTGGTATTGATGGAATTGGATTACTATGTAACATATCTACTAAATATAAAATCAGTTAAAACAGTGGATTACTTTGAATAACTTTTATGTTTTTAAAATGTTTTTAAAGTTTTAAATTGTGCGAATATTTAATAATATTGGAAGAAATCGAAATCGAATTAGAAAAAGTAGAAGATTTTATATTTTCAATAATTACACTGATGCTGAACTAAATTTATTAATAACTACATTCTTTTCGAAATCGGTAATCTTCGATATTCTAAAACCAATTAGAAAAATTTGCTTTAAATTCGAATTCGAAATAGAAAAAAGTCTTTTTAAGCACAACTGATAACATCTGTGGCCACCCTCGTGTCACGGCAATTTCGGCTGAGTGTGTGTGTGTGTTTGTGTGTGTTTCGTTTGGCATACAAGTCAAAAGCTGAAAGTCAATTCCAGTTTCTCCCTCAGCCACATGAGCAGTTACAGCCTGTGCACCTGTGGACACATTTTAAAGCTCACTTCTGTGTTTGTGTGTGTGGACCAGTCTACTCTCTTGCCGCTGCCACGCCCTCAGTCCGCGATTTTTATGGGGGCGGTGGAAGCACTTGAAGGCGCAGCAAAAATTTTTTGCATGCCATGTATAATAATGTATGCCTGTATGTGTGTGTGCGCGTGTGTGTGCTAAAGGTAAGCACTTCCGTTTCCGCTTTCATGCTGTGCAGCTCCATCCACTCACACATCAACACACACACACACACACTCACACACTCTTTTCGCCTTTGTCCTTTGGCCAGTTAAAGTTACAACCAAAAAAAAAAAAAGTAACAAAATCACTGTGAACTTTTCACCGACTTGTTATGAGCTGACTGCCACGCCCCGCTCTCTCTGGCTCACTCTGAAAAAAAAACTAAATTATTTAAAGATAATTTGAATGGAAGCCGTTTGTAGTTGTTGGTATTTACATAAATGAAATGTCAAAACAAAATGCAAACTAACAAAATGCACAAAAGAAAAAGCTGTAAGCGAAAGGGACAGCTACAGTTAGCCAGAGCGAGACAGAGACAGAGACGCAGTGGAAAGAAGAGACACAGAGCGGTTGAACAAAATATGCTGAGCTTGTTTGCGGTTTGTTGTGCCTGTGTGTGTTTGTGTGTGTGATTCTTACTGTTATTTAATTCGACTGATCCAATCCTTTGTTGTTGGACGTCCATGTCCTTGTCTGCTCTGTCTGCCCAGTGCCCATTGGCAAACTCTCAACCGGCGACTTCGTCGTCGCCATCATCATCATCGTCATCGTCATCATAATCTTGTTCGTTGTCTGCGGCTCCTGCGGCAAATTAAAATTAGTTGTTTACTTTGCGCAACATAAACAAATAAGCACAACGATGATGACAAGAACGACAAACAGAACCAAGAAACATCACGATAAGGATGAGCTCGAAAGTTGCAAGCAAGCGAGTGTCTATCGAAGCGTTAGAAGAAATTCAGTTTTAGTTGCTAAAATGCAAATTGAATTGACCCAACCAAAAATGTAGCCCCAAGCATCTTAAGTCATATTTCTCAGCTATTTATTGGCTTTTCCAATTTTGCATCATACGAGTTCGAAATGAGTGCACTCAATGCTTTCTAAATAATTAAAAATTCAACAAAACTATTCAATTGCATTACTCTTTTATTATTGCTTCATATATTGTGTACAATTTCAAATCTCAACCGTCATTATTCAAGCACAGGCAGATGTCGATAGGCTCGATAACACTGCCAATACTTGACGATCGTTGTGTGGTCAGTTGCAACCAACTTAACTTTATTTACATTGAATAAGCCGCAGCTAACTTTGCGTCATGTATATTCGAACGGCTTTTTAAGTAGGATTTCAATTTTCATTTATCAGTATAAAAAATGAAACTACTTGAATCTTTTCCACGAGCGTATTTAATGCAGGCAGCGCTGTGCTAATTGCTTGCATAAGTGTGGCAAAATTATGCACTTTGTGTTCGTTGCATCGCCTTTGTTGGCGTCAGCAGCTTCGAGGCATTTGGCTGCAAGCGCCATCTACCGTTTAAATAGCATGCACTGTGCACAGCTTGCAGTCGGCCTGGCAACAAATCATTTGATTAATCGACTGCATGACGATTTCATTTTTATGCCCACTTATGCGCTGGCACACACACACACACTCGGTCACAATCATTTATATTTTAAAAGATACAGAAACAATAGCCCAATTTACAATGCAAAGCAGTTGAAATGGGGTAAACCCAAAAACATTACAAAGACATCAAGGGACTCGTAACAATATGGAAAATGCAGTCGGCGACAGTCCTGTCGTCTGAGGAAGTTACAAAATGTTAAAAAATAACGTAAAGTTAATTGTTTTTCCATGAATTCAATCGTTTTTAAAAAATTTATAATTTTATAGTAAAATTTAAGAATATAATGAGCTTTAATTTTGGCACATTTTTTGCGTAATTGTTTTATTATTCCTTATAATAATTTGCATGAAACATAATAGTGAATTTTCCAGCTGAAAAGTATGCTATAATATTTGGGCCAAAGTTAAACTAACTGTAAAATAATTTTAAAGTTAAGAAACCGAATGTAAATATGCATAAATTCAACAGAAAAAAACGGTTTTGGTTTTTAAAGAGTTTAGCGTAGAAAGTGGTCCATGAGGGAACCCATATACACACATTCACGCATTTGGCCAATTCCACTTGGCTTGGCTAATGAGCCTCCTCCTGCACATACTTGACCAACATTTCGGGCACACCCTAATGCCCATATATGCATGCAAGGGTGTGTGTGTTTGTGTGCGTGCGTGTGTATGTCTGTGTGTGTAAAATGGCGCCGCATCGCCACGGGATTAACTGGCACTGGCTGCTTGAGGGATAATAAGTGCATTGGAGCATCAAATCAATAAAACGCGCACATTACACATGGTGGACAACGCACACACACGCACAGCCATTGTACATATAGTCATGAGGGGAGTGGGGCGGCGAAGGGGGCGTGGAATTGGGACTGCAAGAATTCGCTGCATCAGTGGCTGCAATTGCGAAACATTGTTAATTTATGCAAATTTAGCCACCGCCGTTGCCGTCACCACCGCTGCTATTGCCACCGCTACCGTCTCCACTACCGTCCGCTTTGTGCAACGCCAATGAGGCAAGAGGCGCTGCAATGGAAGCCGCAGCAGTTGCCGCAGCCGCGGCCGCAACGCCAACAACATTAACGCAGTTGCAGCGCTACCGACACGACTTGCATAATTTTTTTTGGATAGGAGGTAGAGGCAAAGAGAAGGCATAGAGTGGGTGAAGGGGCTCGATGGGGCCTTTCACTTGATTTGCATGCAATGAACGGCAGATCCTGTTTTTGCTCCATGTTCTAGCAATACACTTTCTACCACTTTGTATGTGTGTTAGAGTGTGTGTGGATGTGTGTGTGGTTGAGGGTGTCCCACTGCATTCTGGTTACAATTTTTAGCTGTCAACGTGCCATCGTCATCGGGGACATGGTCAGAATCTTGCTAGCCTGTGACTCAACTGGGTGCCCAACGAATTAGCACGTCGACCGTCTGCCTTTGGCCTGTCAAACGGACATTAGATGAGGCGCAGAGTGTGCCCATTTCACAAAGGACGAGCACAAGAAATAGCTGCTAGTGAAATAAGATTCAAAGCATTGATAATGATAATGATAATGATAATGATAATGCTAATGCTAATGCTAATGCTAATGCTAATGCTAATGCTAATGCTAATGCTAATGCTAATGCTAATGCTAATGCTAATGCTAATGCTAATGCTAATGCTAATGCTAATGCTAATGCTAATGCTAATGCTAATGCTAATGCTAATGCTAATGCTAATGCTAATGCTAATGCTAATGCTAATGCTAATGCTAATGCTAATGCTAATGCTAATGCTAATGCTAATGCTAATGCTAATGCTAATGCTAATGCTAATGCTAATGCTAATGCTAATGCTAATGCTAATGCTAATGCTAATGCTAATGCTAATGCTAATGCTAATGCTAATGCTAATGCTAATGCTAATGCTAATGCTAATGCTAATGATAATGATAATGATAATGATAATGATAATGATAATGATAATGATAATGATAATGATAATGATAATGATAATGATAATGATAATGATAATGATAATGATAATGATAATGATAATGATAATGATAATGATAATGATAATGATAATGATAATGATAATGATAATGATAATGATAATGATAATGATAATGATAATGATAATGATAATGATAATGATAATGATAATGATAATGATAATGATAATGATAATGATAATGATAATGATAATGATAATGATAATGATAATGATAATGATCATTTTTCTTGTCGACTGATTTAAGTCTGATAATAAAGAAATAATAATCAGCATAATAATATTGTCAATCCCAATGTGCTAATGAAGCTTTTGAAAAGTGTTAATGCTAATGCTAATACTCACACCTATGATAATGTTAATGTCAATGCTCGTGCCTATAATAATGCTAATAGAGATAATGATGATAAAAAGGGAAATAAAGATAATTGATAACAATAATTATAATACAAATGATAATGACAATTGTCATGATAACATGAATGATAATGATAAACATAATGACGATGATGACAATGAAAATGCAACTGGGCTTCAATCAGTTAACAAATCCGATCAAAATGTGCGCCTCATTTGCGCATAATGCTGCATACCGTGTGCGCTGCGGCGATAAGCCAACAAATTGGCGCCAATTATAAAATATACGTATACGGTGAATATGAAGGACAGGAGAGTTTTGCAGATGATTCGGGACATATACATATATATATATATATATATATATATATATATATATATATGGATGTGCACATTTGATAATACAAATATATGGCTAACTGTATTTATTGTATTGTCTAGACATGAAAAACCGCAGTGCCTGCATTGCATTTGCATTCCTTTTTTTTCTTTGCTACTCCCTTTTTTTTTGTATATTTTATTTTATGGTTTAACTGCATTAAATGAAGCAACTGAATAATAAAAAAAAAATAAGAGAACGCTTAATTGTTCAATTTGATGCAATTGGCGGCTTCAAAGGGCATATGGAATGCCATAAATGTACAAGCTACGAACTTAATTGCTGTTGATCTTTTGTTGTTTGATGCACCCACCTGAAGGAACCGGCGAAAGGACGTTTCGTCGCCCCCTCTAAAATCGCCAAACCAAACCCAAACTCTTTTCGTAGTTCCCCTTCATAATCATCGTCATCGTTGTTACTGGGAAATGGACAGATGTTGTGCAAATTGCGGTCATTTAAGTAGCTTAATAAGTAGACATCGCTCAAAGGTCTTTGGTCGCATGCTGTCATACATATGTATAGTATTCCACGTATATATTTATATTACTCATATAATTTGATGAATTTTACAGTAGAGCTTCTGCTTGAAGCACTTTATCTGATTTAAATTTTAAGCTCAAGCTTTGAAAATGGCCATTTAATAAATATGTAAAGTGATTTATAAAGGTTTAAGCTATTTCAGCCCATTTATATGCCCATTAGCAATGTGTTTCAAATTAACCTTTAATAGTTATAATTATTTGACCAAGTTTTTTCAAGTCTACCATATAGAATGCTTACTGTGCTAGACAAATATGTGTTATACAATTCAGTTGACAGAAGCTTACGCTTTAGGGCTTATTCATGTTCGGAACTGATGCGTTACTTATCTCAATTTTATCTGAATGATAAGCATTACCTGTAATATTTAATCTCTTTTGGGTCTTATCAACAACGAATTCATGATCATGATCATTTTGATAGGTTGCAAAGAGACAAAAATAAAACACAAACGTAAATGGGATGCCAAGATATTTGTGTTTGGACGGATATTGTTAACTGGTTAGTCTGCGTCATCAAGCCATGGCGTTAGCAGACTACCGTATAAACATAATGGGTTTTTTTTTTAAATACATTTTTTTTTCATATACATATTAAAACGATTCATACTCATACATGTTGCTACTGTTACAATCTTTAAGTTGCATGAGATAAACTTGAGAGATAATTCCGGACTGTTTTGGCCTTAGTCATGAACTTTGCTGTGATCCTCACTGCACCACATATCCGGTCAAAATATTTCACTGTAGAAATGAAAATGTATTTAATTAGTCTCTTTCTTTCACTTTTTTATCCACTTTGAATTTGTGCAAATAAAGCAAAAATTGTCACAGGAAATGCGCAGATTTAAAGTGTTTTCTGTCTTTATCAGAATTTCAAATTTAAGATTAAAATCTACGACGGTTACGTACGGTAATTAAACAAACGCGTGAAATGTCATTATTAGGCTTATGTTAATGACCATCGGGAGCACTAACAAGCTTAACATAATTTCTTTCATTATTATAACTGTCGTTATAATTTTACTACTTTTTCGCACACGTCCTGAATCACATTGCCATATATAGTATGAAATGACACCTTTTAAAGCAATAAACTTTTACTGAAATGTTCTAAAAATCTCGAAAAATCTAAATGACAATTGCTTTTGTGAAAAAAAATACAATGTGGGTGTTCCCGAAAAGCTTTTAAAAATATATTTGGGCACTATTTTATTATGGGTATATAATAATTATAGTTATATAATATTTCTCATTATTTCAATTAATTAAGTTGCACATAAACTTATTTTAAATAAACATGGAGGTGACTAAGATTGTTATTAAAAATTCTAAAAAGTATCTTTATTGTGGTTTCGTTTATTAGAGGAAATTCTTGTCGATAGTAAATTTAGGTAGCCTTGTTTTAGTTTGTTTAACTTACTTTAGTTAATTCGTTTTAACTACTTAATTTAACCAGCGCCGAAATTCACAGTAAACACTCAACGCCAGATAGGGAAATACCTAGAAAATGATGGCATTTTATTTCACAGCAATTATATTCTGGGAACTCCTTTTCAAGGGCAATATAAGTCACACTTATCATGGCTGAAAGTTAACTTTTGTTCAATCCAGAATTTATTACGCTTACAGTCGAAACCTAGTAAAAAAATAGAAGTACTTTAAAGCACACTAGAGTATAGTTATTATAAAATAATTTAAATTCTAAAACAAATATTGTAATCTATTAGGAGTACAAATTGAAAACCGCCGTTTTTTTTTTTAAATTTAATGTTTTATTGTTCAAAAATAGTGAGACGATGAGAAATTGATTGTTGAGTCACCCCTAATGAGTTTGCAAGCTCATGTTGTGTTTGACACGAGTCTTCTTCCATCAACGCAATTAATTTTGCATCTTCGAATTTTTTCACCTGCCCGGGACGCTCCTTGTCTTCTACGTTCAAATCACCACTTTTGTACCTTTGAAACCATTCGCGGCAAGTTCTTTCACTAATTACAGCGTCACCATAAGTGTTCACAATCATTCGATGCGCCTCAGACGCCGATTTTTTTGAATTGAAGGCAAAAAGCAACACTTCCCGCAAATGACGCTTACTTGGCTCAAAAGTAGACATTTTCGCACACTAAACTATATATAAAGTCAATAACAATCAAACTCTGTAACAATGAGAAGTTGTTAAGATATGCCTAACCTTCAATGACACGCATCTGATCTGACATTTATCTCCAGAGTTTACCGCTGGCGTCATCTATTGCAAAACGGCGGTTTTCAATTTGTACACCTGATACTATAGAAATAATGAACGTGAAAATAATGATATTCAAAGTAAATAGGAGAGGAAAGTAATTGTTTGGAGCGACGTATTAATTGTGTTACGTCAGCTGATAAGAAACTAAAACTACAACTACAAATAAAAAAAAAAAAAAAAATATTTTTGAAAAACTATCAAAATAATATTTAAAAACAGTAGGCAAAACAAGTGGAGATTGCTCAGATATTTAACTGCAATATCATAAATTGGTCGCAAACTTATCTGGGGGCAAACATGAGATAATCATTAAATGTTTAGTTAGTGTCAGTGAGATTCGCGAGATAAGTTGGTGTTGTTGGTAAGAAAATTGGATATAAGCATCTCGACTTCGTATACTGAGGATAGTAACGATTTTCCATTCGAACCAAAACCATATCCCACGACGATGACGATCAAATTATCCAGATGTTTACTAATATTTGTGGTAATTGCAAAAACATTTTAAGTAACGCGCACAGAAACTGAATACAACAAAATATATCGTATATAAAACAAAAACCCAAAACCCAAATACCCCGTAAACCCGCCTACATTTTCCCCTCATAAAACACAACCAAAAAGAAAAACACCAAACATTATTAAAACACAATTATTTTTGGTTTTTTTTAATGACGAGTTTTTATTATTAACATTTTGTGTGGCACTTTTTGCGGGCTTTGGATACGCGTGACTAAACAAACACCCCTGTCCCCGAAAACAAACTAACAATAGCTGCCGGGATTCTTGATACTTTGGATATCGTTCAGATCACTCGGCGGCAACTCGAATATAACTAATGCAAGTGATAACTAAACCTGTGTAAATACTGTTACCGTCCAATAATTGAATGTCTTGTGACAAAAACAGTGCACCAGTGTAATCGAAAGATGAAGTAATACTAACCTCGTATTCTTTCTCCCTCTCTACCTGTCTCTTCTGTTCTCTTTTCCTTTTCTTTCTTGGTCTTTGCAGATAGCTGGATTGCTTGATGGACAGCAAAATGCTAGACAAATAAATGCTCAAATAATAAACATCAATTGCTATGGCAGATCGGCCATTTGTGTTGGTGAAACGACCTACCAAAGCTGTCAATCAGACATTGCAACGGGCGCTATACAACACTGTCGGCCCAATACACGTTGCGTCAACGATAGCATTGGTATGTGTGTGCCAGTTAAACCAGTAAAGCCAAGTGTGATTACCACGGATAGCCCTTATCTGAAGATAAGTAGTGCAGCGGCTCTGGTTGAGCTCACTTCCGGTGCTACAACTAGACCAACTAAGCCTCCACTTCCTACCACTGGAGCACCAGTTACCACAGCGCTACCCATTGAGACAACACTTCCCATTGAGACGACCACAGCACCAGTAATTGTCACCACACCAGCATGGACTACCAATGCACCCATTGTGCCTGAATCAACTCTGCCAAGCGAAGCAGTGGATACCACGACTGATGCAGGACTAGGACCAATTACGACCATTAATCCAAATTGGAGTACCAATGCGCCTACTAATCCAAATGCGCCTGTTGACACCACCACATTTAGTCCTGTGGAAACGACATTCCCTCCAGTCGGTCCAATTTTTCCAGTAGATCCAAACACGCCACTTGATCCTAATGCTCCAGTCGATCCTAACGCACCAGTCGATCCTAACGCTCCAGTCGATCCTAACGCACCAGTGGATCCCAATGCACCTGTTAACCCTACTGAGCCTACTGATCCTAACGCACCAGTCGACCCTAACGCACCAGTGGATCCCAATGCACCTGTTAACCCTACTGAGCCTTCAGATCCCAATGCACCATTCGATCCCAATGCTCCAGCAGATCCCAGCACACCAGTCGATCCTAACACACCAGTGGATCCCAATGCACCTGTTAACCCTACTGAGCCTACTGATCCTAACGCACCAGTCGACCCTAACGCACCAGTGGATCCCAATGCACCTGTTAACCCTACTGAGCCTTCAGATCCCAGCGCACCAGTCGATCCCAACGCACCAGTCGATCCCAATGCACCAGTAGATCCTAATGCTCCAATCGATCCTAACGCACCAGTGGATCCCAATGCACCTGTTAACCCTACTGAGCCTACTGATCCTAACGCACCAGTCGATCCCAATGCACCAGTCGATCCTAATGCTCCAATCGATCCTAACGCACCAGTGGATCCCAATGCACCTGTTAACCCTACAGAGCCTTCAGATCCCAACGCACCAGTCGATCCCAACGCACCAGTCGATCCCAATGCACCAGTCGATCCTAATGCTCCAATCGATCCTAACGCACCAGTGGATCCCAATGCACCTGTTAACCCTACTGAGCCTACTGATCCTAACGCACCAGTCGATCCTAACGCACCAGTGGATCCCAATGCACCTGTTAACCCTACTGAGCCTACTGATCCTAACGCACCAGTCGATCCTAACGCACCAGTGGATCCCATTGCACCTGTCGATCCTAACGCACCAGTGGATCCCAATGCACCTGTTAACCCTACTGAGCCTACTGATCCTAACGCTCCAGTCGATCCTAACGCACCAGTGGATCCTAATGCTCCAGTCGATCCTAACGCACCTGTTAACCCTACTGAGCCAACTGATCCCAATGCGCCAGTGGATCCTAACGCTCCAGTCGATCCCAACGCTCCAGTCGATCCCAATGCACCAGTCGATCCTAATGCTCCAGTCGATCCTAACGCACCTGTTAACCCTACTGAGCCAACTGATCCCAATGCGCCAGTGGATCCTAACGCTCCAGTCGATCCCAACGCTCCAGTCGATCCTAATGCTCCAGTCGATCCTAACGCACCAGTGGATCCCAATGCACCTGTTAACCCTACTGAGCCAACTGAACCCAATGCGCCAGTGGACCCTAATGCTCCAGTCGATCCTAACGCTCCAGTCGATCCCAACGCACCAGTGGATCCCAATGCACCTGTTAACCCTACTGAGCCAACTGATCCCAATGCGCCAGTGGACCCTAATGCTCCAGTCGATCCTAACGCTCCAGTCGATCCCAACGCACCAGTGGATCCCAATGCACCTGTTAACCCTACTGAGCCAACTGATCCCAATGCGCCAGTGGACCCTAATGCTCCAGTCGATCCTAACGCTCCAGTCGATCCCAACGCACCAGTAGATCCAAATGCTCCAGTCGATCCTAACGCTCCAGTAGATCCCAACGCACCAGTCGATCCTAACGCTCCTGTCGATCCCAACGCACCAGTCGATCCTAGCGCACCAGTAGATCCCAACGCACCAGTCGATCCCAACGCACCAGTCGATCCCAATGCTCCAGTCGATCCTAATGCTCCAGTCGATCCCAACGCACCAGTGGATCCCAATGCACCTGTTAACCCTACTGAGCCAACTGAACCCAATGCACCAGTCGATCCTAATGCTCCAGTCGATCCCAACGCTCCAGTTGATCCCAATGCACCGGTTAACCCCACGGATCCCAATGCACCAGTCGATCCCAATGCTCCAGTAGATCCCAATGCACCAGTCGATCCTAACGCTCCAGTCGATCCCAATGCACCAGGCGATCCTAATGCTCCAGTCGATCCCAACGCACCAGTGGATCCCAATGCACCTGTTAACCCTACTGAGCCAACTGAACCCAATGCACCAGTCGATCCCAATGCTCCAGTAGATCCCAATGCACCAGTCGATCCTAACGCTCCAGTCGATCCCAACGCACCAGTAGATCCTAATGCTCCAGTCGATCCTAACGCTCCAGTAGATCCCAACGCACCAGTCGATCCTAACGCTCCTGTCGATCCCAACGCACCAGTCGATCCCAATGCTCCAGTAGATCCCAATGCACCAGTCGATCCCAACGCACCAGTCGATCCCAATGCTCCAGTAGATCCCAATGCACCAGTCGATCCCAACGCTCCAGTCGATCCTAATGCTCCAGTCGATCCCAACGCTCCAGTTGATCCCAATGCACCGGTTAACCCCACGGATCCCAATGCTCCAGTCGATCCTAACGCTCCAGTCGATCCCAACGCACCAGTAGATCCTAATGCTCCAGTCGATCCTAACGCTCCAGTAGATCCCAACGCACCAGTCGACCCTAACGCTCCAGTCGATCCCAACGCACCAGTCGATCCCAATGCTCCAGTAGATCCCAACGCACCAGTCGATCCTAATGCTCCTGTCGATCCCAACGCACCAGTCGATCCTAATGCTCCAGTCGATCCCAATGCACCAGTCGGTCCCAACGAACCGGTAGATCCCAACGCTCCAGTGGATCCCAATGCACCTGTTAACCCTACTGGCCCAACTGATCCTAATGCGCCGGTGGATCCTAACGCTCCAGTCGATCCCAATGCACCCGTTGACCCCAATACACCAGTCGATCCCAACGCTCCAGTCGATCCCAATGCACCGGTTAACCCCACGGATCCCAATGCACCAGTTGATCCCAATGCACCTGTTAAACCTACTGATCCTAACGCTCCAGTCGATCCCAACGCACCAGTCGATCCCAATGCACCAGTCGATCCCAACGCTCCAGTTGATCCCAATGCACCGGTTAACCCCACGGATCCCAATGCTCCAGTCGATCCTAACGCTCCAGTCGATCCCAACGCACCAGTAGATCCTAATGCTCCAGTCGATCCTAACGCTCCAGTAGATCCCAACGCACCAGTCGACCCTAACGCTCCAGTCGATCCCAACGCGCCTGTTAACCCTACTGGCCCAACTGATCCTAATGCGCCGGTGGATCCTAACGCTCCAGTCGATCCCAATGCACCTGTTGACCCCAATGCACCAGTTGATCCTAACGCACCGGTTAACCCTGTGGATCCTAACGCTCCAGTCGATCCCAATGCACCTGTTGACCCCAATGCACCAGTTGATCCTAACGCACCGGCTAACCCTGTGGAACCTAACGCTCCAGTCGATCCCAATGCACCTGTGGACCCCAATGCACCAGTCGATCCCAACGCTCCAGTCGATCCTAACGCTCCAGTCGATCCCAACGCACCTGTTAACCCTACTGGGCCAACTGATCCTAATGCGCCGGTGGATCCTAACGCTCCAGTCGATCCCAATGCACCTGTTGACCCCAATGCACCAGTTGATCCTAACGCACCGGTTAACCCTGTGGATCCTAACGCTCCAGTCGATCCCAATGCACCTGTTGACCCCAATGCACCAGTCGATCCCAACGCTCCAGTCGATCCTAACGCTCCAGTCGATCCCAACGCACCTGTTAGCCCTACTGGGCCAACTGATCCTAATGCGCCGGTGGATCCTAACGCTCCAGTCGGTCCCAACGCTCCAGTTGACCCCAATGCACCGGTTAATCCCAATGGTCCTGTTGACCCCAATGCTCCTGTGAATCCAAATACGCCTGTTGATCCCAATGCACCAGTCGGTCCCAACGCTCCAGTCGATCCTAACGCTCCAGTCGATCCCAATGCACCTGTTGACCCCAATGCACCAGTTGATCCTAGCGCACCGGTTAATCCCAATGGTCCAGTTGACCCCAATGCTCCTGTGAATCCAAATACGCCTGTTGATCCCAATGCACCAGTCGATCCCAACGCACCTATTAACCCAACTGATCCTAACGCGCCAGTCAATCCCAACGCTCCTGTTGATCCTAATGCACCGGTTAACCCCAATGCTCCAGTCGATCCCAATGCACCGGTTAATCCCAATGGTCCTGTTGACCCCAATGCTCCTGTGAATCCAAATACGCCTGTTGATCCCAATGCACCAGTCGATCCCAACACGCCAGTCAATCCCAACGCACCAGTCGATCCCAACGCTCCTGTTGATCCTAATGCACCGGTTAACCCCAATGCTCCAGTCGATCCTAATGCACCGGTTAATCCCAATGGTCCTGTTGACCCCAATGCTCCTGTGAATCCAAATACGCCTGTTGATCCCAATGCACCAGTCGATCCCAACACGCCAGTCAATCCCAACGCGCCAGTCAATCCCAACGCACCTGTTGATCCTAATGTACCGGTTAACCCCAATGCTCCAGTAAAACCAACTCCTCCAGTTGATCCTACTAACCCAGTCAATCCCAACTCACCTGTTAATCCCATTGCTCCAGTCCAACCTAATGATCCTCAAAATCCTACCGGTCCCGTTGATCCTGGCACACCCCAAAATCCCATCGCTCCCAACTCTCCAGTAAAACCCAACACTCCCATTAGCCCGCCATTCATTCCATCAATTCCTGCAGGTCCCATTAGGCCAACAATTCGTCCAATCCCGCAACGTCCTTTCTGGCCAAGTCGCCCTCAACAGGAAGGTGAGGTGAAGCCAACTCGCCGTCCCTTGTGGCCCAAGTGGTACGACTGGGCCAACAACTGGGCCAAACCAAAACTGCCCGAATCGAACACAAAGCCAGAAACTGCGGAGTCAGTAGAGCAACCTGCTGAAGTGCCGTCGGGTGGAGAGAACGCTTCGGTAGAAGATAGCAACAAGAAGAACGACGATCAATCTAAGGAACATGAGCACAAAAAGCACAACTCAAGCGAAAATAATTCTGCAGAGAAAAAGAAGGATCACAACAAGTCAAAGGATTCTAAGGAGGAAAATGATCATGAGAAGAAAAAGAAGAACAGTTCTGATGAAGACAAAAATGACAAGAAGGACAACAATAAATCTAAGGATTCTAAAGAAGAGAAAGACAGTGATAAGAAGAAGTCTAACAGTTCCGATGAGCGAAAGAACGCCAAGGACTCTAAGGAGGAGAAAGACAGCGATAAAAAGAAGTCTAACAGTTCAGATGAGCGAAAGAACGCCAAGGACTCTAAGGAGGAGAAAGACAGCGATAAAAAGAAGTCTAACAGTTCCGATGAGCGAAAGAACGAAGACAAAGAAAATAAGAACTCTAAGGAATCCAACGACGATCTTAACTCCAAGGAGAAGAAAGAGTATCTTAAGAACATCATCAAGAAACTAAGGGATGAGGATGAATGTGATGAAGATGATGTCTACCCAGATGTGCGTGATTGCCGCAAGTATTATCGCTGTGAGATCAAGAAATCGGGCAAACATAGGTTCATCCATTTGCGTTGCGATAACAGGAAACGCTTCGATTACCGCTCCCATAAGTGCTTGCCAAAGGATGATGCCAAGTGCCTGCATAGATAAAGAAAACAAAAACTCCACGGGCTTAAAAGAAGGAAACGGAAAGAAACGGACACGTGGATAGCTCCAGCATTCCATATATAATCTCAATATAAAATTCAATGATATTAGCAATGATATATACACATACATATGTACTTAATTATTTTTTTTTCTAATTTATTATAACAAATATACCTAATTTGCTTGTCAAATAAAACATAATTTTTATGCACAAATCAATAAATTAAATTCAATTGCTTGCCCAACAACAACAGGTTGATTATCTTGACTAACTTGACTAAGATTAATAATTCCTTCTCTGGTCCCAGCTGAATCATAGTAATTGTGACCAGCCTATCCCCTTAAACAACGTCCTTAGATAATGAGCGCTTTAAGAGCGATTCCCTACGAGCGTTTCACTTACACTGGCAAAGTTTCTTAGTGTTTTTTTCCATTATATTATCTTTTTTTTTTTTAAGTCCCTATGCAAATATTTAGTGTAGCATAGAAATTTTGAAGTGAAACGTAAACACAAGCAGAAAGCGTTAAGGGAAAGTGCATTGGATGGATGGCAGGATGAAGGACCAAGGAGGGCGTGTAAGGAAAAAGATGGGAAATGGTAGGGTATAGGGGAGTGCCACCGAAGCAGAGCAATACACTTAAGTTGATTCGCTGTCATCCATTGCAGCTCATTTATCATTAGATGAAGTCATACACACTCACACAGGCAGCAACAATGAGAAAATGAGGAAGTGAAGGAACTGCGAGCAGGAGAGAGACACTGGTCTTGGGCTAGGGCTCGGCGACAGTTTCAACGTCGTCTAAGTAGTGTGCTGAGACGTGGGCGTGGCTGTGGGCGCGTCAAGAGTAAGCATAACATTTTGCAGGGCGACAATTCAGGGCAAGACCAGCAACAGCACCAGCACCAGCACCAAGACCTGAACATGACCAACAAGCCAAGGCAAAGGCAAAGGCAGAGACTAGAATGCGATGCTACTACCACAGGCAGCAAGCGCTACTCCCATCACCACCAACAACAGTGACGGCAACGGCAACGGCAACGCCACCGCCAACAACCAACGACTGAAGTAATTCAATTTTTATCGTGGGTAATTTTGTAACGAGAAACGAAAGAAGCTAACGGCAAATGGAGCTGACCAGGAACGAGATGTAAGTTATACACTCGACGAAATTCCTAAAGATTTTAGCAAGAAAAATTCAAATTACAAATAGAATAAAATACAGGGAATTCAATCAAAGTTAAACCCTTTTTTTGGGGTTTAAAATTAATTTTTTTTATTACTTAAAAACTTGTACTTCAAATTTGATTGTTTCGCCTAGTGTATGTGTAGATGGCAATTGTGTATACAAGTTCTGACTAGTATATAGAGCAAGTTGAGCTTTAAGTCAGTATTCGCGTTGGTCACCATTGTAATTGGTGGGCGTGGCGTAAGGCGGATGCTTGCTCAGTGTGCGTGTGTGTGTGTGTGCGACCATACGTTGAAAATTCAATTTGCCTGATGACTTGCTGTGGTTTAAATACAACCAAAATGCGACATCGACCATTAAACTCATTGCCACTGTTGCTGTTGCCTGGCCTGAATATGCTGGCCAATGGTTAAGAATGCACTGTCCCCCAACATATATACCACAGTTCAGCCCATATCCACATTATATACTTATGCATACGATGGTAGAACAAAAAAAAAAGTAGAATTGAGAGGAAAAAATTGCTTTAAAAAGTTGCAAAAAAAAAGAAAAAAAAAGTTGAGCGAACGCAAAAAATCGTAAACTTTGTTAACTTCATTTGACAACAGCAACAGCAGCACGAACTGAGGCTGACACAGGCCCATAGAGGGGAATGGGTAGGGCGGGGGTAGTGGTGGCCAAAGGGGCGTCAGTCGGGAATGATGTCCTGATCCAGGACATAGCTTTATGTGCTCGCCACTCGTAGTATGTCTCTCTACTTGCAGCTGTTCGTTGATTGGATTTCAGGCGCTTGAAAATCAATTTTTATTTAATTAATGTGCCTCGTTGCATGCAACACACACTCACACACACACACGCACACTCACACGCACACTCACTCGCACACTCACTCGCACACAGTGTAGCAATTTGTGAGAAGCTTTTTCAAGCTGAAAATAGTCTCTATATCTTTCCATATTGAGCCTTACAATTTGTATATGTATATATTTATATATATTTATGTGAATTCGCATATAACCAATTTGCTTGGTCATTTAATGCGCTTCCTTTGTGGCTGCAGCGGGTTCAGTGGGTTATTGGAGTAATACCCTCAGCTACATATACACTTTCATCATGTTTTCTGCACAATTAACTTAGCTTCACTTCTTTGCATACAATTTGTAGAATATGTTGAGTTAAACCTATTGATTAATCCATCTCTAGACGTATTGTAGATTGTTTCAAATAGATGCAGGCCAGTTACTCCTGATTCTGAAGAGAAACAAAGTAATCTTAACCAAAAACTTAAAATAATAACCATGGAAAATTGTAAAATAGTGACAGGCATCTTTATCACTTGGATAACACCATGGGCAAGAGAAAACAAAGGAGAATTATTGGAGCACTTCCTTTTGCACGGTATTTTGATATCAGAAGAGACTTGGAAAGACCATAAATTATATCAGTGATTAATAAGTTCACTTTAAGTCATAACATTAGCATCTGTGACACATCAATAATCTGGCTAATAAAGTGTTTTACGACCCTGACATTTCCTTCAATCACCAGCTGAAAAGAATTTTTCTTGATCAGCTTCCTGGTAGATGTATAAGTTGTTATACCCCTGATCGCTTATATTGAACTGGTTAACATTTTATTATTCACTGTCTCTGTTAAGTTTTTTAAGTTTTTCAAAGTAGTATTTAAAAAAAATGCACATCAATTATATTTAATTAGTAAAATTAATAGATTTGAGAATTTTTGAGGTTTTATTCTTTGAAATAACTCGAACTCTTTGAAATAAAAATACTTCACTCAAAACTTTAATATCATCAAGTTAATTCCACTGGAACTGAAGCTTAGTATTGAAATGTACAGTACCCCAGAAAAAGTGATATGAAATAGGATTTACTACTTATCTCTTTAGACAGTTTTCAAGCAGTATTTTATGCATATTTTGGTCTGCTATAGGAAAGTTTGGCTTAGCCAACAATACGCTTTAGCTTAAGCAACAGTTAAGTTAGTCTTCCATTTGAAGTTTGTGTGGATAAGCAATGCATATATGCTGGTTTATCCAGGACAATCTCGGCATCAATCAGTTAGACCCAATATACAGTTTATTTGGTTGGCATCAAACGGTTTATTTGGTTGCCTCTTACAATGGCGCCGCAGGGAGTTCGAATGGTTTTGCACGGTGGGGAAAGGGGGAAAGGGTGGACGACACCTGCAAATACCACAGGAAAACCTAAAAGAAGAAGCAGTGTAGGAAGGCAAAGCAGAAGTAGGTAAAGTCAAAGAAGTAGCTGAATCTAAAGTGGTGGAATAAAAATCTTGTACTTGTATATTTAATATTCACATTTCAATTGTTTTTTGGCCCCAACCACTCGACTGGATTCATCGCGTAACTTTGCAACCCTGCAACGCCCCCTTCCCCCGCTTTTTCCACTCGCCTTCTGCTTGTGTATATCCCATTTTAAAAGTCCTCCTGCAATCTACAATCTCCAACCTGCCACCAGCATCACCCTCTGCTCTGCCCCTTTTGCTTATTTGCTTTGACTTTTCAGCTCTCTCTCCTTTAAGCGTTGACGATGCTGTTGCCTGAATTTTTCTTCTCCTTCTTCTTCTTCTTCTTCTTGTTGTTGTTGTAAGGATTGTTGTTGTAACTACTGCTACTGGGCGTTACTCTTGCCTTTTATTTATAAAATTTTCATAAAGTTTTGTGTTATTAAAAATGGAATATATTCTCGCGCGAATACGCAATGGAATATTAATAGCTTGAAATAACTTGAATTTGTATACAAATAAGCAAAAAGCATTAAATAAAATATAGTATAAAGTCTGCACAAAGATAGTCCTGCCAAGATAACTAACCCAATTCCAACAGTAGACGGCTTAAACTATTCCAAAATTGGTTAGCCATTTTTCTTTTCTTTTTACAATTTTTAAGATTCACTTTTAATTCTGATGGCAGTAAAATTATATTTTGAAACCTTCTCTTTGAACAAAGGAATGTTTTAAACTAAAGAATTAGTTTTCACAAAATAATTGATTTATTTTACTTAACTTGGTTTTTATTTTATGCTACAAAAAACATTTTAATACAACAATTTTAGGTTTAATTGTAAAAAGTTGGGCTTAAAACTGAACAATTTAAATAGACTTCAAACTAGGTTAGTTACATTGAGCTTTTAGTTCCAATTGGCATGGCCTAATTCGAGAGATTTATAGCTATGGATGTAAATATAGTATAAGTAGTAACTGAACTCAATAACTCCAACAGAAACTGATCGAACCTAGTGACTAATATATTTATTTATCAACTTAGCTGCATTTCACTACAGTTCAAGTTCAAGTTCAAGTAACTAAATTCTTAAGAGATATACTTAGTATAAATAAAGGTGCCATAATGTGACCAGGCAGTGACTATTACTGAGTCCATCAGACTTGTGAATTTGTGCATATTAATGGGTGTCGAGCGGGTCAACACGCTTGGGCAGTGGCAGCAACGACACCGAGTGGTGCGATACACACATACAGAGAGTCGCACACACACACACACACAGCCGCACACACTCATGAATCATGAGGTCTGCCATGCGAGGCGTCTGTTTTCTCAGCGCGAACGTGCCAAAGAAAATAGCCGCAGTTCAGCAGAGTGACAGGGACAGAGAGAGAGAGAGAGAGAGGGGGGACGACATAATAAATCACTGGGACGAGACAAAGTTGACCCAGTAAGTGAACCCGATAAGACGACGACGAACCCGGCAAAAGTTCACCTCAAGTCAAGCCGAATTGCTGCGAGTGCGTAGGTGAAGGCGGTGGGCGTGTGGTGGGCGGGGCAAATGCACCTTGAGCACGGTAATTGCTTTGGACGGGCCGCTGAAAGCCCAAACAAATTATAAATTGCCGCCAATGTTGCTGCCCGGCTCAAAGGCTTAAAAAAAAAAACATAAGAAAAGAAAAACGGCGTAAAGAAAAGGCGAAAGGCAAAAGAAAAGTGTAAAATGGCAAAGGAAAATGTTTGGCCCACTTCAACTCGCTCATTACCCCGGCCACGCCCCCAACCAACGGCCAACACCCCCCCGCCTGCTGTCTTATCTTGGCCAAGTTGATCCATCAACTCCACTGCCACGGCTGTTAACTGTTAACTGTTAGCCTTCATGGAAACATTTTCTGATTGCGTGTGCATTTTTAATGTCGCTTTTGGCCTTTTGGCCTTTTCAGCCAATGTACGCACTTCATTCATCAATGTGCACCAACATGGCCCCAAAACGATGCCAAAGATGGCCAAGACAAATGATGATGTCTGGCTTCTGTTACCTGCCAACAGACTGACTCCCTCCCTACCTCCCTCTCTCTGTGTTACGCCCTCTTTTTGTTTTCCATTTGATGCTGCCCTCACTTTGATTTTTATAAATTTTATATGGCACACGCCTTTTCTTTAACTGCCCCCCGCGTCTCTTACCATCAGCGTCATGCTGCTTTCACCTGTTCACCCCTTGTTGGCACCGCTGAGTGCGCTCACTAATGAAATATGAATAATTAATATTGTGTGCTTCATTTTGTTTTACTTCATTTGGAGTTCATTATTTTTGGCTCGCTGCATTCCTGCGCCCTTCGGCGCAAACAGTTCTGGAATTTTGTATCTTTCTTCTCTCGCAGGAAAGGCGTTATACACTGCTACAAACAGTTTGTTCAAATTAACTGTACAATATTCTATATGCTATTCTATGCTAGACATCACAGTCCCTTTAAATTTCTAAACTAAACAAGCAAAAGTGTATTCATATTTATTTAATTATATTTATTTATTATTTTATATATTTTAGCAAAATAAAATTTAAAGACAACTGAGTTATTTAAAATATATACATTGTTTTTTAAATTTTAATTTACATAATAATCCATTTTATCCCCTTTTAGCTTCATTAGCTTTCAGTTTTAAATTAAGCATTTTTTGCATTAATTAATCTAAAGTTAAACCCATATTTTGTTTGCTTTCTTACTAGTGCATTTCTTTCAGTGTGGCAGCACTTAAGCAACTCATCAATGAAAGAATTCTAACGAGGTTTGTAAAACAAACATGGCCGCCCAGCAAAAATACCGTCATTCTTTGGCAGTACTCATAAATGCTGTATGTATCGATAAATAAGTAAACTTTCGATGCCTGTGATTGCCAACAAGCAGCTCAGTTGGCTCTAAGGGAATGTGAATTGGAACATTAATTGAGTTTGGAAACGAGTTTAAGCAAAGCATTAAAACAATGAATTTCTTAAAGCATTTTTACTTGGCTTGCAAGTTGGCTTAAAGAAAGCCTTGGCCAAAAGAACTGATTTAATTTAAAATAAAGCTAAATATTTTGTAAAAAAAAAAGTTTTATTTAGCTGCTGTTAAAGTCTTTAAAGTCTCTTCACAATTAGCATTAAAAAAATTTATTTATTTATTATGATATATAAGACTTTTATAAGTTTTTCAATACTCAACTGCGCTTTTTGGCGCTGGGGAAATGGAAAAAATTTGCACATTTTACATGTTACCAATGGTTTGTATGCTTAAAATAATAATCAGTGCTCTAGTAGCGTATTATGCCAGTCTTTTACAATAAGAAATTTAGCTCTTAAGCTTTTTATTAACTAAACAAAATGTCCTCATACCAAAAAAATTATGATGATAAAACATTTTAATATAAAACGTTTGCCTAGCATAAAAGACAATTACCAAAATATATTTTACTGTTTAAAATAAAGTATTAAAAGACTTTGAATTGAATTGAATTTTTTTTATTCCATTCAGCTATTCCTATTTAGTAAAATCACCCCAACTCCTACTATCGATACCCGATGCTTGTTAAATGTCATTAAGCACTTTCAAAGCCTTCCCAACACTTGATCAAATCTTTGACATTTGAAGTGAAGTTTGTACGTGAACAATTTTCACTTTCACAATTGACTTCAACGCAAAGAGTTTAAAACGTTAGCAAGCCAAAAAAAATAAAAATAAAAAACTTAAAATGTCTAAGAACAAGTCGAAGATTGAAGCTGGAGCCTTGGACAGCGATGATGAGGTTGAAAGCCAATTCATACTGCGTCTACCAGAGGTAATTTTACAATTAACCAATAAAAAATTATGCGGCTATGAAAACTTTTATATTTTGGTAACAGGACGTTAGCAAAGAGGTGCTCGCAGCCATGCAAGCCGGGACCATACACGAGAAACTCGCTATTGATCTGAATGGCGATATGCGTTATGGCTCTGTGCACATGAATGGCGAAGTCTTGCATGCCAAGGTCGTTGATTTGCCGACCATTGTCGAGAGCTATAAGACGGAGGACAGAGTTAACCTCTATAAGACGGCCGATATCAGTCAAATGGTTGTATGCTCTCGCGGGCCATTGAAGGAGCCCGAAGTGAAGCCATCGAAATTGGCCATGAAGGAGCTGGAGAAGATACTCATGCCCGAAAGCAAGGAGGACAAGGAGGACAAGGAGAACAATGCAGCTAAGACGGGGGCCATAAAGAAAGTGCTGAAACAAAGTGTTGTTGATGAGACGTTCCTTTGGCCAGATGGTATAACTCCGCCAACTCGCAAGCTACGCGCTCGTCGTATGGCCAATGCCATGAAGAACAAAAATGGCGAACCGATGGACAAGAGTCTGCTGAAGGATGTGAAGAAACTCTTACGCAAGGATTCTAAGGCTGTGTCTGTCACATACGAACTGGTCGAGGATGATGCCATTCCGGATCTACCCGAAAATATTGATGCCACCGCTGAGAACGAGAACGGCATGAAGGACAACGAGAACGACAACGGCATGAAGGACAACGAGATCGGCAACGAGGACAACGATTTCGACATGAGCTTCATCGATGACGACAAAGAGAACGAAGCCGCAAATGCTCTTGCAGCTAAAAAATTGGACGAGGAACTCGCTGAAATTGTCAAGGAGCTATTTTCTTAATTTTTATTTTGAAATAATTTGTTTGGAAATAAAAATGCAGAATTGAATCATTGATATATATATATGCATTGATTGATATATATTATATGCAATTTATTTTAGCTTACAAGTAAAACTTTCTAACACTTTTAGCCAATTTTTATACAACTGCCTAGAATATAGAAATGCAGTTGGCAAAGTAATTAAAGTAATTGCACAAAAACATAGTAATGCTGCTAAGCCAATTGGTTGCTGGCAAAAAGGCATGCACATGAGTACACAGCAAAGAGGGAGAGGGGGAGAGGCGCAGAAGGAGATGGAGAGCAAGCAAGTGAGAGCAGGTAGATTGGTAGACATCTGGGCGTTAATTTGCCAAGCGATAAGACGCAAATAAGGATGCAAATACCCAGGACAAATGTGACACGAGATGCGACTGGCTGCCAGTTGCCACCAGCCACCTGCCGCCTGCCACGTGCGGCTGCCATGCCCACAGACGGTAGGAAAAAAACGCAGTAGGAAGAAGTAGAAGAGCAGCAAGTCGAAAGTGTTTTTGCTGGCCAATTTTCTAATGCCACTTTATTTGTGTTGCACAATTTAGCAAGTAATTACACAAGGCGCATAAAAACGATGCAGAAACACACACACACACACACACACGGTTCCCACGTGTGTGAATTACAATACCAAAATACAGAAATCTCTGGTATCAGTGGATTCCTGAATCATTCGCCCCCGTCTGGCTGTACCGCCCATTCCTCTGTCCCAACGTTGCTCCTGCCCTTCGTCTGTCTGTGCGTGAGCGTGGCAAATGCATTTTGCTGCTTGAATTTTAATTGCGTTGACGGCAACACTGTTAACCTCGTTCAAAGTCCAAACACTTGACAACCCTTTTTTTTTTTTTTTTTTGTCTACACTGCTTTAAAGTCTGTTGATTTTAAATTGGAGTTTGCAGCAGCATCAAAACCAGAAAGTAAAATTAATAAAGCTTTTTAAGGCTCTCGTATTATTTCGATAGATTAAGTACAAAAATAAGATGTTAGAATAAAGATAAAAGTTTTAATTCTTATTTGCTGTCTATAAAATTGGTTTTAAATATACAAATTTTATATATATTTATTTTAATATTATAATTTTTAATTTTATTTCAAGACGCTACATTTTAAAGCAGCTTCAAGTGTATCAAGTCGTCGCTGTACTTGAAATTTGTAGTATTTTTTTTGTGTTTTTACCAAATTATTGCTATTCCTGCTTAGCTTAAACTGATGTTGGGCAGAGGGGCGTAAGCATGGGGGCGTGGTCTAGGGTTGCGGTTGGTTTTGTGCCCCTTCTCAGTCATAACGCTTTTAGTGTCGTCGACATCGACTAATTTGTCACTTTTGTCACTTGGGCGCAATGGTTGCCAAGTGGAGGAGTGGTGGAGTGGGGGGCAGGGTGGCCATGGCATATGCTGTGGCAACCCTTTTCAAGGGCATTTTGTATTCAAATAATGTTTGACGTTTTTGTTGTTGTCTTTTTGCCACACTTGCTACGTGTACGTTGACCATTTTTTCGCTCTTCTTCAACTGCTCCCCACTCACTTGCTCTCTCTCCCTTTCACTGACTGCCACTTAGTCGACCCCTTGATATCTCCCCTCATTACCACACTGAGCACTTGCTTTATTTTTGTTATACTTTTTATTATTATTATTATTTTGTGCGTTCATTTGAGCCAGTTTTTGTGCAGAGTTGTCAACATTTCCACTTTTTGTCTCCCTTTCCACCACTCTTTGCCACCTTACTGTGCTGCCTGCGGCACGTAGCATTTAAAATTCTCTGGTATTTGGCATTCGCACGTAATTAGCTGTTAATTTGGCCGCCGGTTGGCAACTGAGCCGCAAATTTTACTTTCCACTTGAATTCAGCTTGGTCGCAAATTGGGAAAACGCGGCCAATGACAGTGAAAGGACACTGGAAACACAGCAATCAGAAGTTAGTCAGCAGAGTTGGAATGAGTTAGAACATGGGAAAAAAAACAGCTAAGAGACTTAAGTATTTGTATTTACTGTTGGTTCCAAAGTTAACAGCAACTTTAATCAACATTTGCTTTATGCATATGCTGTAAAACATTTTTTATAAACTATTTTGTAAGTAAATAGTTAGACAGTCATTTTATTGTACGCATTTCTGTTGTATACTTAGCTATATATTAAAAATATTGAACTAGTTCAGTGAAATCTAACCTCAAAGACTGGTCTAGAGCTTTTTAAATCAATACGTTTTAAGCATTAAGCAAGCATTACAAAGAGATTTTATATAAACTTATCTTAGTCATTTCTTAAGTTATTAAAACTAAATGAACTTTAACTTAAAAGTGAAAAATTTGATTCGAATAGATGTTCATCGATGTATCGATATCGAAAAATTTACTTTATATAAAAATTATAAGAAGTGACTCCTGCTTAAAAGTTAACTACAATAGGAACAGGGAAATGAAGAGTATCAAGAAATCAAGAACTAAAAAAATGTTTATTTTTTACCTAAACTAGTTCCTAATGTCTGATCACAGCTCCATTGAGTTTGAAAGCTGCCGCTAGTTTGCTGCTGCTCTCTTCGTTGCTCTCTGCTCTCTTGCTCGCCTCTTGTGCACCAACTCCTTATCTGTTTAGTTCCATTAATAATTGAGTTAAATTTAATTGCGTCTTTATATATGAGTGAGCTATATGAGTGTTGTGTGTTTGAATAGAGCACTGTTAGGAGTTGGAGCCAGGAGAATCCCATCTTTAAGCATGACTGCTACTTCTCCTTTTCCACGCCTCAACACAGCAATCCCCGCGCGGATGACACTAAATTACTTGACCTGGCCACACCAACCACAAGCAAAGGTATGGCAACCGTAAACTTTACAGCTAATTATAAATGAAATCGGATATCAAAGACAACTGAAACACGCCTTTGTGCAATACCAAAGGGAAAGAGAGAGAGAGAGAGGGAGTGGGAGAAGGAGAGTGAGAGCGGTGGGGGAGTAAGGAAACGAGAGCAAGACGAAGCTGGAGACAGTCGACTGCGCTGCGGTTCAAAGCAAACAAACAAACAATGGACGTCGCTTGTTGTTGTTCTGCAGCGTCAAAGGGGGCGGCGGTGGAGCGGGGAGTGGCAAAGTGGAAGAGGCGCGTAGGCGTGGCGCATGCCACGAAAGGCAAGAACAAAGTGGAAAATTCATAAAATGTCATTGTCGCTTTATTAAAACGCGCCAAAACGCAGGACAAGACACACACAGAGACTCCCATACACACACACACACACACACACACACACACACACATGGATAATAGTCGCTGTGTCTAGCTGGGGAATGTCCTTTTTTGGGTGGTTTGTTTTGTTGGGCTGGCAAATTGGGCGGCGTCGTCGGCAACGTTGTCTGCGTTTTGGCATCGACAGCTGTTGGCGTCATTTACAAAAGCTTTTTGGCCGTTTTATGGGATTTTGCAACAGTTTCATTTTCATTTTTGGCCCGCTCCATGTGTGCGTGTAGGAGTGTGTGTTTGTGTGTGTGTGCCACACGATGTGGCAAAGTGTTGGCATTGGAGCTGGAGAAGTTGGCTGCATAATGCTGCCATTAGAAGTTGGAAGTTGCCGCCAAGCACTTGCTAACGCCAAAAGATGATGAGCAACAACACTGCGTAACACTCATACGTACACTGAGAGAAATACTACAGCACAGCAGCATTTCAGCAGTAGCACCAGAAGCCAGACTGCAACATATACTGTAAAATAAAACTATCAACTTATTTACGAGACATACCCGCAAATTGGAACTTAAATTCACACTTATTTTTTTTTTCAGTGTCTGCCTGTGTGTGTGCGTGTGTGTGTCATGTTGCGACAACGATAATAGCTGCCAACGTTTGTTGATTCGCCCGCTGTCTATGTCTACGTTCTCATCGTCATCGCCATTGCCATCACCATTTTCCCAGTCCGCTCTTGACTTTCCCTGCCCCTCACCGCACCGCCATTGTTGTACCGTCTACTGCCTCCCCACTACTCCAGCTCTTGTCCTTGTCAGCGTCATATTTGAACTTTTAATATTGACGCCATTTAACACGTTCTACTGCAAATTTTATAAATGACTCTGTCTGTCGTTCTGAGGTTTTCTTCCTCCCTTTTGCTCTCTCTCTCTCTCTCTCTTTCTCTCTCTCTCTCTGTCTTTCTCTCTTACTTCCTGTCTCTGTCTACTTGCCTGGCATGATGCTTGGCTTGGGAAACACTGATTTCGCGGTCGTTTCGGTGTAGCAACAAACGAATTATTGAATGCATTTGATTCATACTATGGAACACTTCTCTTATTGTTAATTATTCAAAAACTGCACATATAGTAGACTTTGTCGATTTTAGTGGAACTGTTTCGGAAAAAATTAGTTTATTTTGCTTTTTATTTTTTCCAGTTTAGCAAAATCAAGTCAAAGAATTCCAAAAAAATGTAGTCCCTTTTGGCATTTTAAGTCAGTCTGTTAACCACTTTATTCTTAATAAAATATTTTACTCCAACATTTTTTCACTCCAAAAATTATTATAGATTTTTTTAAACACTTTCAAAGAACTGCAGCTGAAGTGATTTAATTTAAACACTTACACTACTTTAATTGATTTGAAGTTGACTCAGTAACTTAAGTACAAAGGAAATTAAGCCACGAATAATTACAGAGCTCAAATTCGATTTAAACACGTATTAATAACCCATGTGAAAGCATTACAAAAGCCAATACAAAGGCAACAAATAACTTGGCTCAAGATTAATAAACATGTGTGAGCCCTTTATCGTTTGGTATGCCAAACAAATTTGCCAATCCTTAACGGTTAGAGATGAGCAGCCAACGATGTCAGTGGTGACCGTTGTTTGGACTAAACAACATTCGATAGTTGAGGAAATTCGTAATAAGCTTTTAAAATATAGTATAAATATATACTCAGATTGTTAAAGCCATAAATATTAGTTTTTTAAAATAGAAATGTATATGCTTGAAATTAATAGATGTTTTTGTGGTATATTAACTAATTAGAATTATGGCTTATATAATCTATTTTTCAAATCTAAATTGTTAACATTTTATAAAGATATTTTATGCAAGCGATATAGGAAAAGATATTGAATTTTTCGATAGCTTTTATCATTAAAAAGAAAGTAAACTTAACAACTTTCAAACGCATTGGCTACTTTGCAACTTTTAGTCCTGCTGCACACGTCCTGCTTCTGTCTTCTTTTTCTGCAACTGCCACTCTCTCTCTGCCTCTCTCTCTCTCTCTCTCTCTGTAGCCATATCGCTCGCTTCTTGTTTTAGGGATGCCACACTGTGTGGCCTATGCCGCAGTGCAACTCTACAAGTATATTAATTGCTTATAATACAAATTATTTATATACTATTCGCCTATTTTTAATTTTTTCATATTTTGTAGAGCAATAAAACACATAAAAATTAAATGAACATTTAAGAACGCAAAAAAATATATATATTTTATTTAGCTATTTTAATTTAAACATTTCTTAAACATCGCTGATGTTTCCAGCTCTATTAACTGCTCATTTACAGCTGCACTCAGTGGGTGCTTTGACGTGCTGATTGTTGGAACTTAAGACGCTCAATTGAATTGCATGCATGCAATCTTGGACTACAGGGACTATATAGATGGGCTGTCATAAAGCGCTTGTGGCTTTTAGTTGTGGATTGTTTTGTGAATTAGCTGGAGATGAAATCACTTGAAGAGCGCATAGTTCAATCACAGGCTGGCTGGCAAAAGGACCTTCGAGCGATAGGAGCTTAAAGGATGCCATAGCAACTGACACGAGACCCTATCGAATGTCAGCGAAGAAGATGCTTGTGTGGCAACTTATAAATCGATATGAGTGTCTGTTGCACACAGACTGAGAGACAGATTCAGTGTGAGTCTGAGACCAAGTCTGATACTGAGACCAAGTCTCAGACTGAGACAGGCGTCATGTATCCCTTTGCCTTCTCCCTCAGCTCCACACTCGACAATATTCGATCATTACAAGAGCAGACGTTCCATGTCTGCCGACTGCGCCGCGAAGGACCAACGAGGCAGCGCGTCATCTTGTCAAATATTTCGCGCTAAATTAACACGACAGCGCGCCCAAATGGAGTAAGAAGATGTCAGCCAAGGCAGCCAGACACTCCAATGGGGAGTACGCCAGGGCGCGGGGCTGGCAACAATCTTGCTCTCTCTGTGACTGAATGAATCGAAAAGCAAGGAAAAAAGACAAAAATGAAAGGGTGTTATGGGCATAACAAAGTTTTTGTTGTTATTTGTTGTACAATTGTTGCTATAGGAAGCAGTAGGATACAGAAATATATTTAGTTCTGGGGACTGTCTCCTTTAATGTCTCACAAACCTTCTTACCAAGTTATAACACCCTTTGCCAGGGTATGCAAAAAAGTCAAGTGCCTCAGCATTGCACATACATAACTCAAACACTGCCACACTGCAGTGTGTGTGTGTGTGTGTGTAAGTGCATAATTTGTTGGCTTTGTGCCGGGCTGGTGCCTGCTCTCTGTAGGTGGGAAGTAGCAGGAGCAGCAACAGCAGACAGTCCAAAACTGGGAACGAAGCGTCGCAACAGCTGCAAAAGTTAACACAAACAGACACAGGGAGACAGTGACAGAAGGAGAGTAAGAGGGACAGCCAGTGAGCATGTGAGCGGGAGAGAGAGAGAGAAAGGGTGACACGGCATATTATTAAAAATGATAGCAGCAATTTAGGCGCTGGCGTAATTAAAATTAGCCAACCTAATGATGCATCATCATTCTCATTAACACCAACACTCAGCCGCTAGCAGTGCTGACAAAAGTAGCTAGATTGTAGCTAAAAATTTGCTATTAATGGCTAAGAAACTCTAAAACAATTTAGAATCAAAAACCAATACGAAGTACAAGTTTGTGAAATAATTTAAAAAAGTTTTAAATATTTAAACTGTAATAAATTATCGATTTGATCTGAATTCTTAGCGTCTTTTTAAGTACAGAGTATTGAAATATTGTGTTCTATTCCCAAAACAGAAAGTAGGCCTTTCTTTTCCTGTCAAAATCCAAAGTAGGCCTTCAACCAAATTGTCTCGAATTTGGCTACAAGTAGGCCCTTGTTTTCCTGTCAAAGTCCATTAGCACAGTCTGACTTGGAATTTTATCATTCTATATTGAACTGTAACAAAAGAAGCATTGAAAACGAATCGAAATGGCTCACCAAGTAAGTATAAGAAAAGAGAGTTTAGAGCCGTCTCAAATAATCCTTGTAGATCGCTAACAAGCAACAGCTTTACGGCGATATGTGCCAGGACTGCGAAGGCGCTTTTCATGAATGTGCTCTCCGTGGTCAGGTTCATGAGTTTCAACTATGCTGGCATTGCAAGAGGAATAATTTCAAGACTACCCACTTTGGCAATCGATTGCCACAGACCGGCACTGAGCCTCCAATTGAGCAGCGAGTGAGCACGTTGATCAGTCAAATGAAGGCAATGAAGAGCGATTTGACTGACGCCACTGCCTTTGATGCTGATTAATCACACATGCGGTTAGTCTTTTAGACTTGCTGAACATATCTAAAAGGAAATTAAACATTTGATCGCCAATCGGAACTAACATAATTTACAACTTTCTTTATTTATTTTAAGACGGGGAAGACGGTCCGATTTGTATCCCCCTTTGCCCAGTTAAATTTAGTATTTGCATCAGCGGTTTGGCTACAAAGTCTGCTCACAAAATGTTGCTGTAAATCAAAAATTTTCCACTCTGAGCATTTCAAATTTTAATAACCACTTGATCTACTTGCAAATGCACTTAAGATCTTTGGTATTTACAAGTAGTTGCTGGGATCGGACTGAATTGCTTTACAGCATTCGGTAGAAATGCAGTAAAACCCTTTTATACTCACTCCCACAGAGCGCCAGCTGTAAAGAAAGCTTTAATAATGCCAATAAATTTGATAAGATATATAGGCTATAAACTGCATAATGAAAAGATCAAAAGGAAAGAGTGAAAGGTTGAAACTACAGACTTGTTTACAGTTCACAAAAGTTAATTTGAAAAGTGTGAAATTTTAATCCCAACAAATATCATAAACTCTGTGTAGTTTCTAGCCCAAAACGTTGTGATAAGAAAGTGTTAGAAAAACAAAGAATATATATATTTAGTATATGACAATTATGGGGTAATATACGAGAATTGTTGTGAAATTAAAGACAGATAAATAACGTGTTAAATTATTATAATTGTAATAACATTGTTTAAATTTTTTGCCAAACCACATAAGATAAGAAACTAGCATAAAGCTGTGTCTGCTTATCTTAACTCGGCTGATTGTCATACCATAAAAAAAAAAAGAACTTTGATTATAGATTGAAGTCTGCAAGTTGTTGGAAAACAGTTTGTTGAAGCCAAACATGTACGAAAGTGATTGATCCATCGCAGTTTTTCGGTTAGACGAGGCGAATGGCACTTCATGACGTCATTATTGCCACACATATGGCGCAAATGATTAAAGTCATCAAAGCAAAAGGAAAACTGGGGGATAAAGGGAAAGGAAAAATGCCAATGGCAAAGGCAAAGGCAAAGGCAAAGGAAAAGGCATAAATGCGCATTAAAAGCCAATAACAACAGCAGTGATGAGCACAAAATTAATTTACAAACATTTGATGGGTTTATTGGCACACACAAACACACACACATACAGCTGTGTGTGTGTTTGTGTGCACCACATGGCTGCAAATGTTTGCCCAATAAATGAAAATCGCTAAATACGCTGTGTATGGCAATTGAAACCGATGGCTGGGTTGGGTATGGTGTCGGTTGCTACAAAAATGAGTCAAGGGGGGTGTCAAAATGCAACAATAAATGCGCACACTTATTAATTAAAATCATACATTAAGGCACACTCTTCAACTGCGGCAATTTCAATGGTATTTTATGTGCGGCTAGAGCATAAACTCCGATAAATCCCATTAAATCCCCCAAGAAAAGCCCAGTACATACATGTTTACATACAACACCCTCCTTTCCCTCCCCTGGAGAGTCCTAACCAAATCTGAGGCTCATCAAACTTGACTCTGGCGCTCGTTGTGCGTGTGTTTGGCAAAAACTATTAAATAACTTGAAAGTTTTGCATTATTTTACTTTAATACTTCATCATAATTCTTTGAGCATTAAAACGTTTAACAAAAATCTTATTATCCCTTTAGGGTTTAACATTGTTCAACTTATTTTAATAACTCGAAATATTGCTTCAAGCGCTATCAAATTTATATCTACCCAGTACATATTATGTATATGTATTGTTATGGCCCAAAATTGTATTTCTGGTACTTAAAATAATTCATAACTTATTACCCAAAGCCATTACATTTAAGCTTAGTTTGTTGGCTTTAATGGAAGTGAGTTCTTGGCTATAAAGCTGAAGCAAATTTTGTATTACGCACAGCTAGAAAATTTAATTTTATGAGAAAATTTTTGTAAGTTTTTGATTTGATTTTTGTAAGTTTTGGTAATTAAAAAAAATATTTAAACTCTTTTTAAACCCAAATATGTTTTCATTTGAAAAACAAGTAAACTGTATCATGCCAATATTCGCTTAACATTCAGCTACTTTATCTCTAAAATGTGCCAAGTGATAACCTTGAACCAGTTCTTAAAGTGGCATAAAAAACTCTTATCTATACTTTACTACCGAATATCAGCTATTCTTTCCAGTAAACAGTGTGTTGTACAGACAGTCTCACAGAGTTTGAACTGTTTTCCAGTTGATATAGTACCCAACACATATGTTTGAATTTTATATGCCGTTTAAGTTCACACACTATAGAGCAGAGCGAAATATTTAATGTTTAATTATGCAAACGCAGGTGCGTCTAACAACCAAATGCATACAAAATGTAATTCTGTTATTTGCGGTTAAACAAAATTAAATCGCAGCAAATTCGGAAGTAGTTTTCAAAAATTTATATAATTTATTATGTGCTGGGCTAAAAGTTACGATGGCGTTAAATTAAATCACTTTTTTCTTTCATTAGTTTTAGCTCATGTAATGCAAACTGTTTATTAAAGACAATATTTTACGGGTGGCAGTTAGGTTACGTTTAGATTATTATTTCGAAAGCGTTTATTAAGAAATAAATATTAGCTTTTAGCAGTAACAATTTGTGGGGCAAATGTGCTTACTTTAAAGCATTTAAATATGTGTAAAATTATTAATAGATATAATGCTTTTTTAATTATTTATTTTTAAAATTTTTGACTTGGTAAACCATTTTCTAAATATTTTCTTAAACGGTTTTCTTAAGATCTTAAAATTGTCATCATGAAAATTTTGTCATATTTTGTGGATGGAAGCTCTAAATGTTCTGTTCAAAGTTGAGTTTCAAATATATATAGTTAAAATGATTGGTAGCTGTTTATATTATAAATTTCCCACACCATTAATTATGCTTTTAATATTAAAACTTTTTATTAGAAAACATTTTATTCAACAATTTTGTTTATTTCCTTTTTGAATGACTGAAAAGTGGCTGCTCTGCATTGGCAGATCTCTTGACTGCTACGATTGACTTTGTGGGGATGGTAGCAGCTCTTAGGTACTACCTAGTACCTACTAACTGCCATTTGTAGTACTAGCTAAGCTCTTTAGGACTATGCATATTTTTATTCTAATGATTTATTTAGCCGACTTATGGACATGGCACGTAGTGCTGGCCCAACATGCGAACGAAATACAAATAAATAATTTTTGCAACAGCTGCATTTGAAAATTTCTACACCCTGTGCTCATAAATGGAGTGCAGTGGGGTATGCCGGTGTGCAGGCAACTGAGGTACAAACGAAAATAGAAGGAACCGTCGTAAATAAATGGGGAAAACAAAAGTATTTTATAACATTTTTTTAATCAAACATTTTTGTTTAATAAAGCAATTTTTTTCTTATTTAAAATAATTAATGTATTAATTTTGATTGAATATTCCAATTTTTCATTGATTTTATTAGCTTTCACACATTTATAATAATAATTTAAATTTATTTTGCCATTTATTAAAATAAAATCTTCCTTACTTTAAAAATATTTTGAAAAAATTCTTTATATTTGTTACTGTGTATTACAAGGTATTTTGCAGTCTATTACTCCGCATTGCCTGCATTCTTAGTAGTTTTGCAATAAAAATGCGCCTTTTATGCCATTGAAATGCAGCCGCACACACTTACTCATACCAAGTGAGTAGCTCTTGGTCATTCGGCCTATCCAGCGCACACATACTCTACACACACACACACACACACTCACTCACTCACACACAATCTTCACACACTGCTAATAGTTGTCTGATCCTGGGGCCCGTAACGAGTTCCTGCTGCGGTCGTTCAATTAAATTTGCTCAATGCATGCGGGTCGAATTGGAATGAGTGAATGAATGAATGAACGAATGAGGGAGTGAGTGAGTGAGTGAGTGGGCGAATGAATGAATGAGTAAATGTATGAATGCATGGAAAGAACGTTGTTTCGTAGTTTGAATTTCTATCACTTCATATTTCTTTCTCTTTACTTTCGAGTGACCAAAGAGAGAATGGGAGAGCAAGAAGAGCGACAGATAATAAAAGAGTGAAACACAGTGACCCTAAAATGAGTGCGAGTTAGAAAGAGAGCGAGAAAGCAGCTCAATTAATTTATTTGTTTGCCAAGTGCCCGGAGTTATTATTGTATTGCAAGCGCACAATTTAAATCATAAAAACGCCGACGGAAAAAGGGGAAAAAAGGTTTTGAGGGGTATGGCATAGAGCCGTATCGTACATTATATGGCCTATTAATTACCAAATACCGTTAAGCCCATGGGCCAGCAGCAGCGGCAGCGGGCAGCAACAGCAAGTCGTTTCATCCCTCTCACATACACTCCTCTGCCTTTCGCTCTATCTGTCTCTGAGTTCGTTCCCCTTCCTGACACAATGTTGTTTTCAAATTGCATTTGCACTTGTTTTTATGGGGCGAACGCTAAAGCCAAAGCCCGTGCCAGTGCCAGTGCCAGGGCCATGGTCGTGGCTATAAACAGGACTAGGGTTAGGGCCAGGATCAGGGCCATGGCCAGAAGTAAACATCCAGTGCAGCTGTCGGTCTTTATATATACCATGCCATAACATAGGACTGTGAGGTGTTTGGGAGGTAACACTCCCTAGGACTGCTCCTGGGGCAAGTCTGATTGGCTGTTGTGTCTGGCGCATTTCACATGATAAATGATGCAGCAGACTAAACGTTGAAAACTCCAAAGTCAAAACTGAAACGGTTTTGGGGTGAAATGGGGCACCAAAGACGGCTCTGACAGCGCTACGAAGTGAGAAGTTGAACTCAGGCTATATATATATATATATAAACTGATGCTTTGCAAGTGGTTTGCTAATAAGCCAAAGTCAAGGCATCGCAGCGAAACAACAACAGGAACGACAACAAAAACAAGTCGATAAGAAAGCACATAAATAATGAGATTGAATGGGCAAGATCTGAGATTGAACGCAACTCTTTGAACTGATGATGAAACTGAGTAAATGAGCAAGAATAACAAAATAGAATTCGCAGAAATATAATAATTTGAATAACAGATGCTACTCAGTAGCACAGAAAATAACTCTTTACTAAGAAAGGTGCAGTAGGATACATTTGTATACCCGTGCAAGAGGGTATGCCATTAGCGTGGAAACAACTCAAGTTGGTTTAATGTCAAAAACTCTTTTGTTTGCATATGCTTATGTATTTACCAATCTGCCTAGAAGTGCTGAGATCGAAGAGGATGCTTGTTGCACAATTCACTGGCCACAGTTTTCAGTTTTGACATTGGATGACACCAAAGCACAGATCCTTTGAGCTAGGTATGCTCCTATTTAGTTTGAACCAATCCGTAATTACCCATACGCATGTGTGTGTGTGTCGGTGTTGGGCTATACTTATGGTTAACAATAGATAAACTGGGACACTAACCGACTTCGCCCCAGGCATTGTCAGGACGAAGGAGCGTCACGCGCACTTCCTGCGGCAAAAGCCTAAAAATAGCTACGAAATTATGAAGTGAACGATGCATGTAACAAAAGGAGAGCACACAAAAAATATTCGAACGCATATTGTTATCGACGGACAGACGGACGGACAGACGAACGCACGGACGGAGAGCGGGTGATAAAGGAAGGGTTTTCAGTTTGGTATACGAAATCGGATATGTGCATATATGTACATCCATTCATTTATGTTTTGTGTGTGTGTGTGTGTGTGTATGCAAAATGTATAATTAACCATACACACATACAAAGGAACCAAAAGAGTGCGACTGTGTGTGTGTGTGTGTGTGAATGGGGCAGCAATGTGCAGAATGTTACGGCCGTTTACACAGTCAGCCAGCCGTCCGGCACTACGGCCACTCGCCATCCGGAGCGGAGGACCCACAAAAGCACTCACAAAATTTGGACCAAGCGTATACCCTGTGAAGTCTAGAAGAGGATCGATACTTGTACTAGCTAATGTTGTAAGTTATCGATTACATTAGAAACGATTAAATAGCAAGCGATAATAGAGCAATGGATTAAATAGTAACAGTTCAATATGCTATCGATAAAAGGGCATTAAGGTGTTATCTATAGATCTACAATTAACATAATCGATAACATATAATCGATAAAATGGAGATCTTATAAATAATAATTATTAAATCGCAAGCGATTAAATGGCTTTCAATAACCTGTTATCGAACTAATAGGTAATCGATAACATACAATCGATAAAATACAATCGATCAAATGAAAATCTTTAAAAATATTCGAACTTCGATAACCCGTTCTTAAATTAATAGGTAATCGATAATATCAATAAAAGGAAATAAAGTGTTATCGATAAATCGTCAATTAATATAATCGATAATATATAATCAATAAAATGGAATTTTGTAAAATAATAATAATTAAATGGCAAACGGTTAAATGACTTTCGATAACCTGTTCTCGAATTGACAGGTAATCGATATAGTTAATATCGATAAAGATATCGTTGGTTTGAGTAAAATGAAAGCAAACTCATTGAATGATAAAGACGCAATCAATTATCTTTAAGCGTTAAACTATTAATTACTTTAAAAAAATCGATAAATTTTATTCAAATCGAAGTGTTAGAAAATCTTTCAAACAAAGCAAAATTAAATGATTTAATGGTAGAAAAAATTTGTCAACAACAAGAATTTGTTTACAAAACTTCACATAATGAAAACCAAAAATGAATTTTAATTTTTCCAAAAAACTCATTATTTTTCTTAGAGTAGTTTTTGTCCTACTTTACAAAAATTGTTAAAAATATATGCATAACTTTTTAGAAAAGCTTAGTTGTCTTTTGTGTACTAAAGCTAGGGTATCTGCAGTGCGTATAATTTGTGCTTCTGCTGCTGGCTGTCTGCTAGGCAACAATGAAACGGAAAATGTTGCTCATTTTTTTGCCCTGGCCTCTGTCGAGCTATGGACGATTGCTGCGGTTGCGGGTGCTGAACTAGCTGGGGGTAGGGCCTGTAAGTGGGTGCAAGTGTCAAGGGGGCGGGTCCAACAAAAGGGGCGCAGGGCAGTGGAAAGATAGAGCAGAGAGGCGCTCTGTGGATCTGCAGGAGATTGCGATGTTTTGTCAGTGAAATGCTGCACGCTGCTCAGAATGCTGTGGTCAACTGTGGACTGGACACACACACACACAAGCACACACGGCATGAAATGGACAGCAGTAGATGGAGGAGGGAGGATGTTGGGAGGAATATGTGTGCAAAAATATGGAAACATTTGGCACTAATTGCATGTGCTCAGCAGTAGAAGCGGGTGCTACATTCACATTCGCATTCGAAGGGTGCAGTTGGCACTCCCACTACAGCTACTCCTACTACTCCTACAGCTACTGCGGCTGCTGTTGTTGCTGTTGCTGCTGTTGCTCATTCTCATTCTCGTTTTTGGCCTTGTCCATATCGTGCGGAACAAGAGAAAAGAGCGACAGTTATGACAGGAGAGCCGCAGCACCGCACAAAGCACAAAAGAAATTGCGCAAAAATCGTTGTAACAAAAGAAGTGTGCACACACACGTCCATACACACACGCACACACGCACACACACACACTGTCGCACACACATGTGCGTTGTTAAAAGGGACAATTGCAGGACATCATAAACGTTTGCTGGCTGCCACAGCGTAAAAGTCCAAAAAACAAAAAGAAAAACAACAACAAAACAAACATGGCACAGGCTGTCTGTGGATGAGGGGGGGTAGGAGGGTCGTGGCTGGGGCTACGTACGGTGGCAAAACTTCAAAAGTCAAGCAAAGGACAACGGTGCTGTAGTAGCAACTGTAGCAGTGCCACCACTGGATGTGAAAATGGAAGTGGATGTGGAAGTGGAAGTACGGCAATCCAGTTGCTCCTGTTGCTCCTGTTGCGGCTGTTGCTCCCGCTGCTCTTTTCTAATAGTCCTTACACACACACGCACACTCAGCTTAGCAGCAAGGACAACAACAACAACGTGGACATCGACGCCAATGACAATACAAAAGGAAACCCGCGACATATGTACGTTGACTACGGCCTGGGCTTATTACGTTTTTCAATAAAAGCCATCCGCACACACACACCCCACGCACACCCCCACACATACACACACATATACATATTTTATAGATACATTACACACACACTCCCATTCCCTTACACATCCTCGCCCACTTGCACTTACATATTTCTATATTTTTGCTACGTTTATGAAATTCGCTTTGGCAAAATGTTGGCCAGTCTGTTAAATTGGCTCACACACACACACACACAGTTTCCCAGACAAAAGCCAGCTCTCCACTTCCGTTTAGCTAATTAGTTATGTTGGCCAATATTTAGTTTTAATATAAATGCCTTTAACTAAAATTTGGTATAAATTTCAGTTCACTTTGCTTACAATACAATTATTTTGATAAATTTTTATTAAACTTCCAACATTTTGCAATGCAATTTTCTTTATAGACTTCTTTACCACAGCATCGCTCATGAAAATAGTTACACTTGATTTTGGTTTTATATATTAAAACCTTGATCGATTTATGCAGAACAAAGTGATGTTGATCAAGAATATATATGCTTTATGCGGGCCTCCCACGCCTTCCACTGCATGTTACATACTTTTCACAAAGTGCATAAAAAACTGTAAATTTCTAATTCACTTTTAAGCCATTGCTTCACTTTTAATTTCACTTGGAATTGAGAATGAAAATATTTTGAAAACTTTTCAACTTTTCATGGGATTTATCAACAATTTTATAGATTTCTCTAATGCTAAAATTTAATTTTGAGACACACTGAAAAATTTAAATAAGAAGACGGAAATAGTTGAAGCAGCAGCAGCGAAGTTCGTGCAACGATTCCGTGCAACAGATCAGTTCATTTCACAGTCGAGCTATTTGATGGTGTCGTTTGCTTCAATTGCCGTCGGCGGGTCCATAAAGCAAATGGTTAAGTGTCGCATACGCACACAAACACACGCACACACACATACTCAACGCATATGTGCATATTACGTATACGCATGCAAGACCCACACTGGGGGGTGGTCGATACAGGCAGTGCAGATGGTGCAGGTGGTGCTGGTAAGGTACATAGTGGCTACTATCTGCCAGGTGGCATCATATCTTTTTTAGTGCTGGAATGGTTATGCGAGTGAAAAAGAGAATTTCTGACATTTGTGTATGGGAATGTCTCTGTTTTGTTGGCTTGCCTGTAAGTTGTTGCATGTTGCACATTGCAAGTTGCACATTACTAGTTTAGCTAGTTGCTAGTTGTCCGCTGTATGGCTGCACATTGCACAGTGCGTTAAATTTGAGTAGCTGACAACTTCTCGACACTCGTCTAAAGCCACTTTGTGCCCGGATCCAATGCCATCTGCCAGCTTCCAGCTGCCTGCTGCCTGCTGCCTGCTGCCTGGCTAATTGGTTTCGTGTTATATGAAACGTGTCATATGAAAAGTGCAAACGGGGGAATCCCCAAAAACTCATGCCAAACTTAACTTCAACTCAACTCAACTCAGCTCAACTCAATTGACAAAATATATAAACTTATTCCACAGCTTCAAATCACAGAAACTAAAACTGAAACTGAAATATACCAAAAACAAAAATAACCAAAAAACTGAAAAACATCAAAAAAATTGATTGAAAACTTTGCTAGCTACGAGCTGCTTGAAGTTCAAATACTCTTGTTATTGTTCAGCTGTTGATAACTAAAATTATGTTAATTATGATCGGAAACTAGTAAATTAATTATGGACTAGCCAAACAAATCATATAGTCGTATATATAGTAGGTATATATAGAGAGTAGTTTTAGAGAGAGTAAAGCTGACTTCAAACTCAGCAAAGTCTGGCAGATTTTCTAGAAAATTATGCACAAGATTTAGTTATAAATCGGTTGTGACATAATGCTTGACAAATTGATGGAACCTTCCTTTTATTTGAGAGCATAAAAATAAGATGTAGGCAAAAATTTATTGAAGAGCAAACTCATTTGACTATAACTTATGATTGGATTATCGGTTTAGTACGGCATTTGACAGCAGACTAGAGAATGTGCTTTGTGTGTGTGTGTGTGTGTGTGTGTGTGTGAGTGGGTGTGTATGATAAGACATATGTCTATGCGCCTATATGCAGGCAATGCACAGTCTATGACACTCTTTCTGTCTTTATCTAACTCTTCTCTCTTCACTTGTCTCTTTCCTTCTCTCTGTCCGTCTGTCTGCATATGGAAGTCATAAATGCGCCGCAGACAAGCGGAAAGACATAGTCAAAGATGCTGGCTGCCAGACTGCCATACAGCCAGAGTAGCTGCTCTTCTTGCTACCCTGTACCAAAGGTGTTACATGCTTGTGCAAGTCTCTATTGTGAGCAACCAATTAAAGGAGTTTTAAGAGATTAATTTGAAATACTTTTAGATTTTAGCACTTTTTAATGCGCGTATCTTATAGTTGAGCATACTCTATGAGAGCTTCTCTACTTGTTGGGCTCTATCTTCGGCGTTCTTGCCGTCGTCGTCTGGGCCAAGAGTCTGAGTTTAGAGTCTGCCTGGTTTGGGCCTGGTTCAGTATCTGTTTCTGTTGCTGGTTTTGGTCTTGGTCTTGGTCCTTGGTCCTTGGTCTTTTGGCTTGCTCCAGCTCCTTCTGGTGGCTGTGTCTGTGGCGGAATTTTGGGGCTCGTTTGGTTGCTTCATTTGGCTGCCGGCATGCATTGCCGCCGAGTGTGTGTGGGTGTGTGTGTGTGTGTGCGTGTGTGTGTTGCAAGCCTGTTAGGGTCTGTTTTATTGCGCCATAAACACGCACTTAAGCGCATACACATAGATATACATATACATATATTTATATAAATATATATGTATATATGTATACACACATAAGCACGCCCCCTTCTGCCACTTCCGCCCACATGCCACCTTCCACGCCCAGTTTCCCTTCGGCTGCTCAGCCTTTTTACGCTGCCCCCGCGCGCGATTGGCGTAACTTTGTGCAGCCTTTAGGAATGTGTAGCCGAGCGTAAAATTTTGATTTTTCCAACACACACACACACACTCACACACACACACACACACACGCTGTGAATAAAAATCATATCTTGCATACAATTAGCTTTAATATTTTAGCACTTTTCTTAATGTACATCAATAACGCACAGGATAAAGCAAAAGATAGAGACAGCCAACCAGTATAAAAAGAGACAGTGAGAGTGGGAGAGAGAGGTGAAAGAGAGGCGTAGATAGAGGAAGTACTTTAGTGGAAGGAAGAAGCACATGCAAATGAATGATTTATATGGCAACTGTTAAATAGAAGCCAAATGTGAGCAGTTTTTGAGCACATTCTTTACAATTATTGAGCCTAATAAATCTCACATGCACAAAGAGTAAAAGAATTGCCAATTGGAGCAGCAGAAGGAGACAAAGTTATACATATAATATTTTATAAGTCAGATTACTATTGAGTATTTATCTGCATTTGAAAACTGGAAAATCGAACTAAGAAACTATAAAGTTGCTGGAATTTATGAATATTTAAGGCTTTTGAAATCAAATGATTTATATCATTATTTTTGACTTATTCAAAGTAATTGCGTTTAATAATATATTTCGATTGATGCAACTTAAAACCAAAGAAACATAAACTAAAAGGAAAAGGTTGGTAATAAAATATTTTTTAGTTAACAGACTTGAAACAATAATAATAATAAACTTTGAAAATAAGAGTTTTTCTGTTTAAAGTTCACACAGAATTAAGAGCAACTTTTTTAGTATTAACAACTTTTAAATAAACATTTTTTAGGACTAAACTTTATACTGGGCTTAGAAGCTTATTCATAAAAATAAAGAAAAAATATTAATAAATAAATTAAAAAATTTTTAAAATTCAGTCAAGTTGTAAACATTGAATGGGCATAAACAATTAAGTGAAAATAAATTGTTAGTGCCAGAAAATAAAAATATATAAATATAAAAACAATCATGTAATCTTTTAGTTAATTAAAACATTTATAAAATAAAAAATTTATAAATTTTATTAGGCATTTAATTTAGTTAATTCATTTAAAAAGTACTCATTTGTTGAATCATTTATTTGATTATCCAGACTATGTAAGAAATGTGTTTAAATCTTTATGAAAATTGCACAATTTCCTCACTTAAAAGTAAGTAATTTATTAATTTAGTAGTAGTAGTAGTCTTCTAACATTCCACTAATAATTAAAAAAAAAGTGGTTGAACACTTGAAAACTGCTATAATAACCTGAAGCTTTTCAGCTTTTGAGATATCACAATTCCGGAGTTGAACTAATGAATCTTGAATGAAATTATAAGCAAACTGAAATCCACAAATAATTGCAATGGCTGCTTAAGTTGGTTGTTGGATTAAAGGTGCTTTAGTTTTGTGGTTGACTTTAATAAATTAATTTCGAATAGAAACATTTTGGTAGTGAGTGCTGCAAGCAATTTTGTGGCAAGCAGCTGCCAAGTGTTGCGCCATCAGAGACGCAAAAATCACAGCGTAAACTAATTATGTCTGCTTTTTAGGCGCTCAGGCAGCCGAGGAAGCTGACACTCCCACACACACACACACTAGTCACACGCACACACACACACACATACGTATAGATATTGAATTTCGAAACGAAATTTTTGGCGTGGACGGTGAAAGTAGGAAAAGGAAGCTGAAGAAGAAGCACTCTCTGAAATCCCCGCCCATACTTGAGTTAAGCTCTCGACGTATTCAACAAGTTTTTGACTTTAATTTTCTTTTCTCCCCTAAACCCCTCCTCCTACAACTGCCTTGCGCCTGCCTCACATACCCCTTTGATTATGTCTTGCCATCGAGCTAAAGATTGTGTTGCATACATTTTGGCGCTAATCAGTTTGTGGCTAGCAATCTCTCGGTTCCCCTAAGTCTGTAGTATTTGCCAATCAAAACGATTCTAAACCTTTTATTTAAATAAATTCAAGATTCCCATTTTATGCAATTTTCATAGTATTTTTGTTTATTATTATGATTCCGACTCTCTGCGCTTACAATTATTTTGTAAGCACTCATCACTGCGTATAACAGTTATGTAATGCCGTTAGCAGACTGCCTAACGGTTAATGTAAACATAACATTGCAAGTTAACAGAGCGTACGACATTAAGAGCACGCCTAAAGAGTGTGGAATACTCTTACTGGCACCCACTTTAAGTTATACGAAAACGCTGCAACTGTTATACGTATAACAACTACAAAGTTGCTATAAAATTTAGTTTTTTCATTTTTTAAATACATTTTTATACAAGTTAAATGGCTTAATGTGTTAGCAAACTATTTATTTTTCTTATACAATTATTCGAGCACTTTGTTGGGAAGTTTAGTGGTCCGAAAACACCCCTTTGTATAAGAGTCACAATTTGCTTGTACTCTCCCTTAAATGCTCTTTACTCTCTTTTGGCAATTTCATAAATCACAGCGGCATTTGATTAGCGTCACTTTTCCTTAACAGAACAATCAATTTCCATTTGTGAAACTTAACAGATTTTTGCTCTTCGTCTCTTTAACCAATTGCAACACGCTCTTCGATATTGGCGCATGCTCCTACACTTAACAGCACTGAGAGGGTGTTTTATGGTTGTCATTATAACACTAATTTGCTGTAACTCGTAGCACAGTAGTTCTGTGGAGTAGCTTCGAAGGTCTGCTGTTATACTGTCTACATTTCTGTACTGAAAAATTAGAAGAGCAGAAAGTAAGACAGTTTGAAGCTAAGGAGATTTATGACCTACCCAAAGGTGCTCAAAAAAGGCTAAGAACAAATAAAATTATATGTAAATCTGTTGAAGAAAGTATAAAAATTTTAGCAACAGCCATAAAAGTGAGACCAACTGAAACGGAGTTTTAATTAGAAACTAGCTTATAATCCCCAAAATGAGCTAAAGAGTCTAACAGAGTCTGCAGAAACAACTAACTTAAATTTAGTTAATTAAATCCGAAAATTTAAGCAAAAACTATAAAAACTTTAAAGAAAAGTTGAACATAACTAACAAAAGAGTCTAGTTAAGTCTAGCTGACAACTGAAAGGTCTAGCTCAAAATGCTAGGAAACCAAAGTGTTTTTATATCAAGGGTGAGTAATCAACAATTGATTGATGTAGTTTTTGAGGCAAATCAATTGATTCTATAGTTGGTATGATCGATCTATAATGCTGCCTAAAATCGACCTAATTTTCAAACCCAAAAACATTTCATCATTGTTAACGAAGCATTTTGAAATCGAAGGAAAGGAAAGGAGCGGAGACATTCTAATGATTTTGGTGGTTTTTGCTATGGAACGTGCTTAGGCATTGTCTGCTAGCGACAGTTTAGGAGTGCCAGAGGTGTTCTAGGGAGGGATGAGCAGGGATAGGGGAGTGCAGAGCATATGTATGTGTCTCTGAACTGTTGTAATTTGTATTCAAAATGAAGCCTAAAATGAAATTATCGACCACAGACGGATTTCAGACGTGGATTCAATTACAAAACACACTTTGGATAGCAGCATTCAAGTGCACACACACGCACACACACATGGCTAATACCATTGGTAGGGTAGTGTAGTTGGGTTAGGAGCATGAAGAGCTCTGGTTGCTTGGTTATCTGAGCGGTAACTTATGCAACAAATACATATGCATAAATTGCTGTCTTTAGCATTTACATAAATACACACACAAGCAGAACATATGGTAAATGTGTGTGGGTATGTGTGTGTGTGTGTGTGTGTGTGTGTGTGTGTGTGTGATGAGATTTGCTTACGAAATGAACATCATTATCGGGAGACTCAAACTCAAACTCACACACAGTCACATACACACACAGTAGCACTTAACGGCCAGTTCTGACGTTGGTTAATTAGCTGCACACACACGCACACCTGCTCCACGTATGTGTGTGTGTGTGTGGTTGGCACTCGCTTTGTCTCGTAACGTAATTGGCCTGTATACAATTGTAATTATAAACCACTAATAAGATTCGAACACGAAACGATTTTCAAACTGCCATCAAATGAGCGCCTTACCCGCCACCACTCGCTCCAGCTCCATCTCCTCCTAACCCTACCCTACAACCCCTCATCACCCCACATTATGAGTGTATTGCACAACGTCACATCAACAAGTTAATTTTGCATTTTGCGGGCGTGACTGGAGCATAAACTGTATGTGGTCGCCAGATATAGTCGAGCTCCCCCATTCCCCCAGAGACAGCCACAGGGAAGGAGTGAGAGAGAGAGACAGTCCGATGGGGTACAGTTCGTAGGTCAATTTAGCAATGGAAATGTGAGCATTTAATGCGATTAAAATGCCAAAGAGCAACTTGGTTTCCCTCCACTTGACTCCAAAGTTCATTTAATAATTACAATATAAAGTGTTCAGGTGCCGTGCCGACAAATGACTCGAACCACAAAATTATTGAAGCACTCGATTTTCCATATATTCCCCAACAAAGCCAAATACCGTCAATTTGTCACAGATAAAAACTTATTGGCATTTCTTTGACTAATTAATATATTTATTTAGCATTCCAAGTGAGTTGGAATATTTGGACTTTTAAACGGAATTTATTTGATATGATTTTATTATTGAGTTAGAAACACACACTTAATGTTTAATTTTATATTAATTTATCAAAGAATTCAACAACAATTTTTATTTTGTTTGAGGCACTTTTAAAATGCTTTTTCCATGTGGCCATGAGCACACCTTAAAGTCACATTGTTTGGCTAAAACTACAAGTAGTTGTTGGCCATTTTGAAGGAATTCTAAGGCGATTTGTCAGTCTCTAAAGGAATGCTGGAAAGCGGAAGAATTGCATTGCATTCCAGCACTTTAGATTTCCTTTTTGGCGCTTGCAATGGGGAAATGAAAATGAAAATGGAAATTGACAAGTGGACAGCGCGATATGACGAGACGCGAAGAGGAGTGGAGTGGAGAGGGGAGGAGAGAGGAGCAGAGAAAAGGCAGCTGAGCTGAGAAAAGCCAGCCAAGAGGAACGCATTCATATGTGAAATGGAAAAAATTATAATCCAAATAAGAGAGAATGCAAACGGGAAGCGGACTAAGAAGAATCGATGACGGATATGTGTTGATAGCCAGACAAGTCGCCAGGGAGTTACACAGAGAGAGAGCGAGAGAGAGAGAGAGAGATAGAGAGAGAGAGGATTTGCGTTGCGGTTCGGGTTCCCTGCATCAGCGTCATCGTTGTGGCTACTTCTGTAACCATTTTTTCAAAAATTTCTTAAAATTCAATAAATATTTATGAGTTGATAATGCCAAAGCGATGTACACACAAGCATGACACACATATCGGCACACCACAAACTCACACACACACACACACACACACTCAAACACACAAACACAACCAGCTGCTTGCTTGGTTGAATTAAATAGATTAAGGATACGAGTTGAAGCAAAAGGACCAAGGAACCAAAGGGAAAGCAGCATCATGCATACATCCTGCAAGACAGCTACATTTACCAAACTATACTTATATAAATCTATATAAATATATAGACAAGTGTGTGTGTGTGTGTCTGTTTGCACATCTCCTAGCCAAGTAATGCGCATAATTCATATTTATTTATTGCATTTCTTGGTAATCAGGTGAAGGACAAACAAACACTCAATTCCCCGCGAGTTTCTCAATCGTTTTACCTTTGCTCCCGACTCCACTAAAAATTCCAGGTCCAAGTAGGCTCTGGATTAGAGATTTTTGTAGCTCTAGTCGAGCGCCCAAACAGTTCATAGAATTTTCCTCATTCGGTTGCCTGCTCTCGTTGGGAGCACATCTCGACTTCTACAAAATTTTTAGTTTTCCTGAATTTTTTGTTTTTTTGTTGTTTAATTTTCGGCTTTTGATAAATTATTTTAAACAAATTAACAGAATGCTGGTAAGTTGAATATTGACAAGGGTTTCAATGACTCATTTGTTGCTCTATTCATTTACACCCATGATAATTCCTGATCGAAGTAGGCTCTGATTTTAATGTCTTTCCATATTTAGTCGAGCAGCCAAACTGCTCATAGAATTTTCGTCAGTCGCTTGCCTGCGCTCGAAGGGAGCACATCTCAACTTCTACCAAATTTTTAGTTCCTGAATTTGTTTTTTTTGTTTAATTTTCGGCTTTTGATAAATTATTTTAAACACATTAATTGTTTGACCAAACAATGCTGGTAAGTTGAATATTGGTAAGGGTTTTAATGACTCATTTGTTTGTCTATCCATAAAAATTCCTGATCCAAGTAGGCTCTGATTTTAATGTCTTTCCATTTCTAGTCAAGCAAACAAACAGTTCATAGAATTTTCGTCAGTCGGTTGCCTGCTCTCGTTGGGAGCACGTCTCAACTTCTACCAAATTTTTAGTTTTCCTGAATTTGTTTTTTGTTTAATTTTCGGCTTTTGATAAATTATTTTAAACAAATTAACAGAATGCTGGTAAGTTGAATATTGACAAGGGTTTCAATGACTCATTTGTTGCTCTATTCATTTACACCCATGGAAATTCCTGATCCAAGTAGGCTCCGATTTGAATGTCTTCCATTTCTAGTCGAGCAGCCAGACTGCTCATAGAATTTTCGTCAGTCGGTTGCCTGCGCTCGTCGGGAGCACATCTCAACTTTTACCAAATTTTTAGTTTTCATTTATTTTTTGGTCTATTGTTTTATTCGGCTTTCTATATGAAGTTATTTTATAATATTGGTGAGTTGATAATTTATAAACGATTTTTACATGTTTGTTTAGAAGACAAGTCCGTCTGCTCATTTAAAATATTCCTGATCCAAGAAGGCCTAGGTTTCAATGTCTTTCCATTTCTAGTCGAGCATACACACTGCTCATAGAAATTTCCTCAGTCGGTTGCCTGCGCTCGAAGGGAGCACATCTCAACTTCTACCAAATTTTTAGTTTTCCTGAATTTGTTTTTTTTGTTGTTTAATTTTCGGCTTTTGATAAATTATTTTATACAAATTGGCCAAACAAAATGTTGGTAAGTTTAATATTGGTACGGGTTTTAATGACACATTTGTTTGGAGTCTAAACATCTGTCTGTTCGTTTATTATTAATCCATTTACTCTCACAAAAATTTCCTGATCCAAGTAGGCTCTGATTCTAAAGTTCTGTAGTTTTAGTCGAGCAGCCAAACTGCTCATAGAATTTTCATCAGTCTGTTGCCTGCGCTCGAAGGGAGCACATCTCAACTTCTACCAAATTTTTAGTTTTCATGAATTTTTCGCCTTTTTTTTTGGTTTATTTTTCGGCTCTAATAAATATTTTAAACAAATTCTCATTAAAATTTAATTTAATGTACTTCAATAATTTGGCCCCATGAATATTGGTGAGTTAATAATGTTTTTGCTTTTGTAATTCACCGTGTGGTCTTCGTAACAAATTTCTGATCCAAGTAGGCCCAGGTTTTAACGTCTTTGTATTTAGGGTCGAGCACTCAAACAGCACGTAGAATTTTCGTCAGTCGGTTGCCTACGCTCGAAGGGAGCACATCTCGACTTCTACCAAATTTTTAGTTTTCCTGAATTTGTTTTTTTTTGTTGTTTAATTTTCGGCTTTTGATAAATTATTTTAAACAAATTGTCTGACCAAACAATGTTGGTAAGTTGAATATTGGTAAGGGTTTCAATGACTCATTTGTTTGGAGTTTAAAAATTCCTGATCCAAGTAGGCTCTGATTCTAAAGTTCTGTAGATTTAGTCGAGCATACAAACTGCTCATAGAATTTTCGTCAGTCGGTTGCCTGCGCTCGTCGGGAGCACATCTCAACTTCTACCAAATTTTTAGTTAATTTTTTTTTTGTTCAGAATTTGAAATTTAATTTTATTGTATATAATAAATTTCGGTAAGTGAAATATTCCTTGTTTTGTTGGACAGACGGATAAACTAATGTCTGTTCATAGTAATATATGTTCATAATACACATCGGCAATACTTTTTAGATCCATTGGTATACATACAGTTATATATTTACTTAATCTATTATTAATTTAGGAATTCAACTATCCATCTTTAGTTCCTGTCACTCGTCCACATATCTGTGTTTTTACTACTTGCAGAATAATTATATTCTTACTAATATACTCCTATTTTCATTCTCTTTCAGAAATACGTAAAGCAGTAAAACAACATACACTTGTAATCAGAAGATGATGCTGACAACATGGAGTTCATTTTATATAGATCGGAGCAGTTCAACTCCATCTAATTCCTGTTAAATTTAGTTGGGTAACATTTCAGTTCTGACGATAAGCATACATAATTGAATATATATTTTATTACAGCATGATAATACCATAGAAAGTTCCGTAAGTGGGGTTAGTTTGTTCACTATTTGTTCAGTTCATTTGACGGTACCGAATTCTCGAGATGTCGGGAAGCATCGGATTGCGTCTTGTAATACTTCAAACAATGTACACATAATACTGTAAACTATGATACTGTATACCATAATACCAAAATACTACTATATGCCATAATACTGTACACCATAATACGAATCGGTGAGTTTAATCAAATACTTTAAGGGCTTTAAATAATTAAATTACCTTTAGTACGGCGCAACCAAGCAAGTAGGCTAGTAGGCAAGCACACATCAAAACCAAAGAAAAACAGCTCGACTAGTTCCATACACGGCACTAATCACGATTGAACACGATTATTGAGTTAAAAAAATATGTACTGTAAGTTTAACTTTATATTATTTAAACATTTACTGGATTTTAATTCAACTTTTATTTTAGACTTCCATGGCGGTACCGCAATAGCTGTGGATTGCGTCTTAACGTCTTAATGTTAAATGAAAAATTCCTTGGGCTTTTTAAAGGATTTTACACTTATTATTAATTAATATTATATTATAAACTTGAAATGTTCTCACCATACGGTACCGTCCACAATGTGGATGTGGGTTGTAATATAAAATAAAGAAAAATGTAAAAAAAAAATTAATTTATTTAGCCTTTCACCCATCTAGACAAATTTAAACTAGGTATTTACTAGTCGAGTTCACTCTCTGATTTCTCCTCCTGTTTGTAATGTTGCTTAAAAAAAAAAGTAGAGAATAGAATGAAATTCATCAAACGAATTATTAGAAAAGTTTTCTAGTTGGCACCGTTATTGCTAAAGATACGCGCAGCCAACTTAACTTCGTGGCCTAAAGTAAGGGCAAGTGCAGGGCCTTAGACAGCAAGGAAGGGATGGAAAAAGGGCCCTCAATGAAGCCGCCAATAATGTTGAACACGTCGAACGCGAGGAAACAGATGAGCAAACTTTAACAAACAACAAACAAACAAACCGACAAACAAGCAAATAAGCAAATAAACATATTACAAGAAAGACGGGTATGGAGAAGTCTACACGACTTTAATGTACCCTGTGCCGGAACACAGTCAATTGGTAGAAGCTGACTGCTATGAAACTGCCAAAGGACTCATTTTCATATGAAATAGGTTTCAAGGTTTCTTTGCCAGCTACATCGCTTGTGTAACAGCTGGCTGCTATGACACTACCTAGGGCATATAATATTGATTGTCTTTATATCGGTATTTTTCACAGTTATAGTTCCGTTTCATATCATTTATCTGCGGACTTTGGGAAAATATGTTCTCAAGGCGCGATCTTTATAGAGCGTGTAAAGGCTGACAGCCTTGACACTGTCAAGTGATAAAATTTATTGTTTGCGGTCTTTTTTGTCCATCAACTTCTTTCACTAAGTAAATTATGCACTTTACTACAGGGTATAAATACGGTGTGGTAGCCCCACTCTCTGGCGCTAGCTGACGGGGGCTGCCAACCTATTTATAGATACGAAACGACGAACGCAGGCAGCGTAATGAAATTCTGTGCATATTCTGACGTACGCACACCAACACACACACACACACACTTAGACAGACAGTCAGATAGTTGGCCTAACTGTAAGTTCGTTTTGTGCGATTGTCTTGTTTGTGTATGTATTGTGTGTGTATAGGTGAATAGTTCGTCCTGCTCCTTTTCGTGCCCAAATGAAAAGCAGAGAAAAGGCTAAGAAAAAGCCAAAGAAAAAGCCAAAGAAAAAGACACTGAAGCTCGCGACGTCGCGTACGTGATGTTCATATTTTCATAGATTCAATAATTTATAAATTTTATGCTTATACACACACACACACACACACATACTCTATATAGTCGGTGTGATCTCTGCTCTGATTTGGCTGCAGAATATCTGTCTATCTTTCTATGTCTGTGTGTTGTCCTGTCGACAACTTTTATTGCATATTCCATGAGCACACCTACAGACTACAACCTACACTCGCGCCCACTCACCACCACGCCCCCTTTTGCAAAATCCGCTGCAGATGTGCGCACAAACTTTGGCCAATGACTTTTGCCCAGTCGCAAATCTCTGTATGATATTCATTTAATAATATTAAGCATACGCAGCGTGCACTCTAATTTGAAACTACAGTTGTGGCTAGATATGGTGAAGTAATTATAGAAGGGACTATTGACTTTATGTAGTTTAATAAGATTAAAGTTGTTGCTCAAAATGAACTTTTTACACTCTTCTATTTTTATTTTAGCTTTTATAGACTATTTACAGGGTATCATAATGTTAAGCTATCTCTTTCTATAGCTCAAACTGCTTATCAGCTTAATGCGATCATAATGTCGATCATAATGAATTAAACAATGAATTTACAAGCGCATACCTCATGCTGCCTGGCTGAATCACTCCATAAAAGATACCCTGTAAATTACTTCGTTGTGATTTACACATAAAACAATGGTATTGACAGCTTTTTGGAAACATGTAACGCCTACAATATTTGTCTAAAAAAATGCAGTATGAAGTGCATGTTACTACACTGCATTGAGTGTGTGAGAGTGTGTGTGTGTGTGTGTGTGTGTGTGTGTGTGGTACACACACAACAATAGAATGGGCAAACAAGGAACAAGCTGAATAAAATACAACACGCAGAAAACGACTCGTCGACTCGTCGACACTTTCAGTTTTTTAACTCAATTTTCAATAAAAACAGTGCGCAAAACTTTTTTCTGTGTTGTTAACTTAATTTTCGGATGGCGATGTTCGCAGTGCTCGCAGTGCTCGCAGTTCGCCGCTTGCTGCTAAAAGCATTTCATTGTTGTCCAACTCGTTCCTTCTAATACCCTGTTAGCTAGGCGCTTTGGGTAGCAAGTTATCAAAAGAGTTGCAAATAAATAAAATTATATATATTTATATTGTCCTTTTTATTAAGCTTTAATATTTAAAATGAATACCTCAACTTATTTTTTCTACTTTTCTTTTCCCTTTGGTTTAGCTGACTACAGGGTATTAGTTAGCTCAACACTTTGCAGTAGCGTTGTTTAACTTGTTTGTTGTTGTCTAGCTGGGCAAGTGTGTGGGCGTGGCATCCAAAAAGCGAGGCAACGGCATTTTACACGCACTAAAAGATTTCACTTACAGCATTGAAAGAGGACACAACGCAAATTTTAGAAGAGGAAAACTCAAAATTGGGGTATACTCGTATATAGGGATACAAATACATATATATTTTTTGGGGGTATAAAGTATGGGGTAAAAGTCTACAAAATGCAGTTAGTGTCAAATGTGAGTTAGTATCAGCAGCAGCACACCCACACGCCCACACACCCACACACACTCGCACACACATTTCAGTTGCAGTCCGGAAACTCCCAAGTTGCACAAAAATGACTTAAGAGTTTCTTTGCCAAACAACATTTGATAAATAACGTAGAAAGAATAGACTAAGAGAAGCTAGAGAGCAGCAGAGCAAATGAAAGAGAAGCATAGAGTGTGTTAGAAAGAGATGCAAAGATATGTAAGACAAGCATTTTAGTGTACAATATTAGACTCTTATGCTTATTACAGGGTATTTCAATTATATATCAATTATTGGTTATATTTTCATACACGAAAATCTGTTATATTAAGCTCGTGTGCTTGAAAGTGTTGCAAATGTGCTTTTGAGGTCTACTTTCGTCACTAACGTGGTGATTTGATGTAGTTAAACTTGCACACATGTCACTTAGCGAGATTTTTCCATTAAACCAGGCGCAGATTGAAGGGCACGCCAGTGGCGACATCTAGCGACGACATTGGCATAAAGCAATCTGTTTTTCCTGGAACTGTGTACACAGCAGTACCAAGCAGTGCTGCCAATTTAGCCTATTTTCGGCTAATAATGTTCTACTATTTTCAAACTTAAGTCGAAATAAGTTTTAAAAGATCTCTAATTGGAAATTTGTTCTTTTTTGGGGGTAATTTATAATATTTTAAAATTTTGAAATATATTTTATTTAGTTAAACCTACTTTTTATTATTATTCTATTATTATACTCTCTGCAAGAGTATATTGGGTTTGTGCAAAAGTATGTAACAGGCAGAAGGAGGCGTGGCAGACCCCATAAAGTATATATATTCTTGATCAGCATCACAAGCCGAGTCGATATAGCCATGTCCGTCTGTCCGTCTGTCTGTCTGTCTGTCTGTCTGTCTGTCTGTCTGTCTGTCTGTCTGTCTGTCTGTCTGTCCGTCCGTATGAACAAACAGATTTCAGAGATGGTAAGAGCTACAAGTTCGAGCTTGGTGTCAAACGATCACATATTTAGTCAGTCAATACAAGAATCTTTTTTTTTTTTCGATGCCACGCCCCATTCGCCCACAATGAGCAAAAAACTAGACACACCTCGGTAAAAATCGATGTTTTCGGCAAATATCTCAGTAACTATGGCACCTAGGATCACCAATTTGGGTACGGAGGTTCCTAGCGACAGCATAGTTGCATTGCCATTTAAAATTTTGGACTGCCACGCCCCCTTTTCCCACACTTGTAAAAACTTCAAATGCCGTTTTTTGCGAACTTGTTCATATCATACAGTATTGTTATCTATAATTCGTGTGGAGATTAACTATATTAAACTATCCTGAAATGCGCATTAAAATCGGACTATAAACAAGAAAACTAGAAGCGTTACAATATTGATAATTGAACGCAATATTAACCCATAGGTGCAAGCGAGATAGAAACAGACAAGCACATGTTCGAACGTTTTCGCTGCCTGTGTGTCGGCAGCGCTGCCCGCGGTCGCTGGCTGCGCCGAATACACACATACATGCATAGTATGCATCATGTACATATTGCCAAACGTATGTGTATTCGAATCCAAACAAACAGATGAATGTTTGATTATGCTTAGATTGTTTTTGTTTCAACGTGTTTTAATGCAAGTAAAACATATAGTAATATGTGGATACCGATTTTAACAATTTAATCGGGACAAATGCAGAGAGTATTATACGGTCGGGCGCGCTCGACTGTACTTTTCTTTCTTGTTATTATTATTATTATTATTATTATTATTATTATTATTATTATTATTATTATTATTATTATTATTATTATTATTATTATTATTATTATTATTATTATTATTATTATTATTATTATTATTATTATTATTATCATTATTATTATTATTATTATTATAAATATAATTATAATTACTATTATACCTCAATAAATATATATTTAAATTGACTAATGGGTATCTTAAAGTCGGATAATGGCTTATGATTTTTCCGCGTTTTTCCCATTTATCTTTTTTTAGCTTGTTTCCCTCTCTTATCATCACTGTTAGCAAGCCAAAAGAGCCGCTTTGAGCAATAACAAATACTCGTACTTATTTGTGAATCATATCGAATATCTTGGTTGAGCCATCGCTCATGCGACGCCCACCCACACACACACACAAACAGGCACACACACACAATATGAAATTATTATTGTTGTCATTTTTAGTCACTAATCACTCTCGAATAACGGGCCGTCGATGCCGCAGCCAAAGTCGAAGCTGACGCCGGCAGCGTCATAATAAAAATAATGATGTGACATAAAAAAAGAAAGAAAGAAAAGAGGGCAGCGCTGCCACAAATTCAGCATATATCGATATCTGTAGACATATGCATGGGTGTGTGTGTGTGTGTGAGGTTGTGTGTGTACACATGTGTATGTGTGTTTGTTGTCATAAATCTTTCATTGATTGCAAACGAAGACATCGAAGACAACGTTGACAACGACCCAAGATGAGCCGTAGCAACTGTCTCGATAGCTCTACTCCAACTGCTACTCCTTCACCGACTCCGATTCCGACTACGACTCACGGTCTCGTCTGGTGGTTGTTGTGGGTGGACAGTGTGTGTGTTACAGGGTATCACGGGTGGTTGCTGACGCTGACGCCGCCTGTCGATTTGCCAAAACACAGCGACTGAATAAAGCGGGATAAAAACTGGAATAGATATAAATGTATCAGCCGTTGTCGCCAAGGCAGCGACTCGATGCTGTTGCTCATTTTCAGTTCATACCCTGCCAAAGGGGGTGTCACAACTTGTATACAAGGTTTCATGTAGCTCGTCTGCTGACATTGAGTAAACTCAATCGTGTTCTTGGAAATTTCTTCAAATCTCACAATGAATGGAATGACTTTAATAATTCCATTAAAAATAACTGAAAAAAGATTATACTATTTTAAAAATTTACTTAGAAGATATTCAAAATCTTTTATTAAAGTAAACGTTAACTATCACTAAATACCAAGTAAAAACCCTAAGTACGCCTTTCTGAAACCTTTCTTAAGCCTAGCAAAAGTAGTGTAATTAGAAAATTCTTTAACTGAGTTGGAAAAGCTTAACTACGGACCTTAAGACCTTAAATTAAATCGTTCATAAAAAACACAAAATTTAATCAAGAGTTTTTATCTAAGATTGTTTATAGGCCAAAAGTGGTTAACTTTATTAGTTATAAGTCAAATAAAAATAGTAATAAATATTTCAATATTTTTTTTGGTATTTAAACTTAAGCTCATGTTAATCTAGGACTTTTTGAAACTTTAAAAAATGTTCAGGTCTTACAGCTTTTCGATTGAAGCTTTTATAGATCTCAATTTTGTATAGATTTTAAGTTTTTTTTTAGAGTATTCACTAGTTGTCACATGTCACTTGGCGCTGTTAGGAATGTATCTATGTGTGCTTGTATGTGTGTGTGTGTGTTTTCTTCTGTTCTGGAATATATGTATAGGAAATATTTTTTGTTGTCTTCGTTTATCTTGTTTATCATGGATTTCATTATGGCTGTGGTTGCGTGTCTTTTGCTTTGCGGTGGCTTATGTCGCCATTCGATTTTGAAAATGTAAATCTCTTGTAGTCCACCTCTCCACCACCACCACCACCACCTCCATCCCATCCGACCATCTTGTATCCTCCTCAATTCCTACTGCGATGGCGATGGCGATGTCGTTGGCGATGTCGTTGGCGGCGTCGTTTGTCAACATGTCAGCTGCGCTGATTGGTGATTTCGATCTGAATTATTAAGTTGCTTTTAATGCGTTTGCTTTTGCTTCTGCTATAGCTTCAGCGTCAGTTTCTGCTTTTCACATTTTTGTTTTCGTTTTTTTTTTTTTGCTTTTTGTCGCCGTTCGATTTTATGTGGCATACTTTTCAGCGCCCAGCGGCACAATGCGAAAACAAAAGCGTCAAGCAGCCGCTAAACCAGACAACAACAGCAATCAGCAGTACAACAACAACAACAACAACAACAAGTGCTCATTGAGTGCAAGTGGATCACTTGGATTCGCCTTCGCCACGTAATTGGTTCTTTACATTATTTAGCGACATTTCACGTAGATGCTAAGTATTTTTGGATAGCCCAAGACAGAGACAGAGCTACAGAAAGTGAGTGGGAGTGTTAGAGTGTTGTAGATAGTAAGATAATCAGCTGTTGACACGGTGCCTTTAAATCCAGTGTCAAGTGCATTTGCTCTAAAATGTGGACAAAAAGAATCGATATCAAATATCATTGTGAATCAAATGTAATTAATGATCAACTTAGGATAAACTTAGGATAACTAAAGTATATATCTAGTGTATATAATTATTTCATTAACTTTGAATCCAAAAACTCACAGATAATAATTCTATATCTTTCAAAATTGTTAAGCCCGTCAGAGAAAAACTTAAAAATTACATAATTAAATTGAAAAACACAACAAAACATCGAAAGATGCTAATGACTTTATAATGAAATAGTCAAATAATCCAATTTCAAAGCTTTATTTTAGCAAAAGAAAAGTTAAAACTCAAAGCACTTAAAAATGCACAACTTAAAAAAGAATCAGCAAAAAAAGTAGTCAAAGCTTTAAATAGTAGTGCATATTTATTTAAATGTTAGCACACAGCTTGTTATGCTATAAAAATTATGTATTTGTGCGTTGCCCTCAGCCGAAAGAAAAAAGGATTACAGATAGACCACAAATGACTTTAATAAACTGATGTCCTGAGTCTATGAGATTTACGAGCTGATTTCAAGAAGATACAAATACAAAACATACAAAGCTGGTTGGAGTAGCGGAGTGGGAAGCTAGCCGGAAAGGGGTAAGGGAGAGTGAAGGATTTTGGGTTGAAGTCCTCGTCAAGTTATACGAAAGCAAAACTTTCAATTGCATTTTGGCCAAGTTACTTTTGGCTTATCTTTATTATCGTTGCTGTTATTAACTGGGGTGAAAGTGAAAAGGGGAGCAACAAGACGTTGTGAGTGTGTGTGTATTAGGGGGGTGGCGGTGTGTCTGTGTGTGTGTGTAGTGGCTCGTAAAGTATGTCATGTGTCATAAATGACAGATTCTTAGGCATACTTCATTGATCCCTTTGGCCACAACGTTTTTACGACGAGATGCCGCCACATTCACAGTCAACACACACACACACACACACACACACATACACACACTCAAATTGTTGCAGTATCTAGCCAACACACAGATACACACAGAGAGTGCGTGTTTGAAGTTTGCTTTTGATAAATGAATGGATTTTCAAAGGCGACGTTAATGAAATACGCACACAACATAGCAACACCAAAGCAGAAGACCCTAGCATGTGTCCTTTAATGTATGCATGTGTGTGTGTGCTTGTATGCTTCCATATATCCTTCAATCTATCAAACTCACGTGTCCGTCGTGTCTCAATTTACTCGCTTAGTTTATGTTCAACTGGCGAACGCTTCCCAAGCAAACTCCTGCCGACTATTTTGAAAGAGTCCGCTTGGCATATTTATGAAGTCAACGCAGCGGGCATTGAAAGGACACACAGAGGCAGACGTGAAAGAGAGACAGAGAGAGAGGGAGTGTCTCAGAATCCGAACTCAGTCAAACATAGACATATTCCTCGACTGCTTCTGAATCGAATTTGTTTATTTTTGAATAGAAAATCAAGCTTGTGAAATAACAAAATTACTTTCGGATACTTTCAGTAGCCCATATGTTAACATAGTCTCAACTAATTTGAGTTGCTACTGTTGTCAATAAGCTGATGCAAATGGGTTTTCAATTATTATTAATCATAGTTTATAATATGATACCCTTACTTCAATAGTTGTATTCCAAAATTGTGCGCGTGCTCCTTCCACTCTACAGTTTTATTTTTACTGCCAGCTATTTTATCAACGATCAGTTTGTGTGCGATAAAAAATTTAATGAAAGTTTATAATTATAAAAATGCATCTCCTTTGGTGGGAAATGAATTGTTCCGATTTCCACTGTCGCTCTTAATTATAGCATGCACACGGCATTGAATTGTAAACGTCGGAAAGTTAAGTTAACTATGCAAATTGATGTCCAATTGTTTTTCCCCCAAGTGACCCATTGCTTAAAGACCTTTCCGAAGTTGACCCATCGAAGAGGCTTTAACGCGTATGGAGTCGGACAGATGTCTGGGAACAGAGCAGCAGGCCTTGTTTCATTCGTATTATGAATTAAGCACAAGGCGGTGGATCGGGAAACGGCTCAATAATTGCAAACTACTGAAGCATTTAATATTTTGAGTGCATTTCCGCGTTACGCGTGGACAAGGAAAAAGGTGCGAGGCAACGACAACAGATGGAATGAGACAGACAGAATGACAGACAGAGAAAATCAAACGAAATGGAATGAAAAGAAAAACAAAAACAATTCGAAACGAGTCGAATCGAATCGAATGGAATCGAATGGGGAAAAACACATGAAAATCGAAAGTCCAAAACGGACCCAGGTCAGTTCAGTTCATTTGAAGTTTGGGAGCGTGTTGTGGTGTGGTGGGGTTCATTGAGAATCCCAGACTTCAGATTCGTTCGGCCGTAAAGTTAATAAAACGCCCGGGAGGTGATAAACAATTTGCGTTTGCCGAAAGTCCCAGCTGCGGGCGGAGGGACGGACAAACGGACGGACAGGGATGGAAGTCAGTTCATGCAGCGTTGGTTTGCCCTGAAGGCGTCAGTGGCTACGGCTCAACGGACTGCGAACTTGAAATTCTAATTGGCATTTTATGCCGGACCACGCCTACAATATAACCAACCGCCTCTTTTCCGCTCTCTCACTCTTTACCACTCTCCACTCCATCCGCTGCAGTGGGGTGGAGGTTGGACTGTCGAACAGGTGTGAATTCGTTGACGAATTCTCACGAATACGTTTAATCCGCTTTCTGATTTTTGTTGCAGCCAGTGGAAACATTGTGTGCTTGCGTTGAGGTGATGAGGGGCAGGTTCAGGACCTGGTGACTCGACTCTCGGATCGGTTTTGCATTTTGCGGGCGATATCATGTTGGATTAAAAGCGCGTCGTGCCCTTCGTTGCAAATTAATTTCGTGTACATGTCCTGCAGCCTTTGCAAGTTTATATGCCTGCATCCACAAGAGCGTGTGTAGGTGTGTGGTAGTGTGTGTTGTACCAGGGTGTGTATGGCAGTATGTGTTGTGCCGCCAGTTCGTCTACATATCGAGTTACCCAGCTACAACCTGTCCATCACTTGGCCCCTTGTCGGAGGTACAAACACACACACACACTCTGTGTGGTGTCCTGCGTCCTGGTGCTCCGACAACCGACAACCGACAAGCAACAACCGCAAATGTTAAAGCGGCGTGACTTTATTTGATTGTCTGCCGAGTGTGCTGGCATTTCGGTTTCAGTTGTTTTTAGATCCGCTTGAAATTGTACAAAAACAGTAGATCCTTTTTACCATAACAGGATTGTTGTCTAAATTGAAATTAAAACCCTTTCGCACTCACCCACCAATTGTTATGATTTGACTCGGCCAAAGTATGCAAATGGTTTTCCATTTCAATTTTATGGCGATTATGTCGAAGGTAGCTATGTTTTATTGCCTGTTTACAGCTAATGTCCTTAGCCATATGGCAGACAAACTGTGCACATTTTAATGCAACTATCACACTTATCAGTTACTCTTGGATACTTTACTACTTGTACTGCTCAGACAAGTGAGTATATTTACTGGAGAGTGCTCAGTTCTCAATAGCTGTAAGGTAAGTTAAAACATCCTCCACTTAACTCCCTTGTGCTCGAGTAAGCTTAGGTTTAAGAATCATTCGATTATACCTACTAGACTCCTTCTCAAAAGCTTAGTCTTTTCCAAGTGGTTTCGCTTTTCAAATGATTTCACTTCGGATTCGGATTCGGCTTCAGCTTTAGTCTCCTGTGCTATCTTTTGCTTAACGGAATTGGCTTATGTTACTGCAAAGCTGTTTGCTTTTGGCCAATATTTTGATACTTTTTAAGTTCATTTCTGCAGCCAGATTATTTTGATTTTCGTTTGCTTTTCTATGCCAACGTTAAAGAGTTGTACATTTTAGATTTTGTTTAGCTTAGTAACTGTAATTTGGTTCATAGAACTGCACTTAGTTCTTGAGTTGAATCTAAAAAAGGAATAAGTTAAAAGTGTTTATGTAAATATTACTATATATAAAATCAGTCCACGTCTCTTTTACTCACTTAGCTTCGGCTGACTCCTCGCTAATGTCCTTTTTTAAGTGTTTATCAAAATCGGCAAAGCACATAAAACTTATCATATTGGAAATATATATATATATTTATGTTGGACATTACTTGACATGCTCATCCATTTAGACAGTTTTCAGGAGGGCGGCTCAGCGATTGACAAGGCCTAAACATAAAAAAAAGAGAATTGTGAAAAACGACATGCATAAATGCCGATTAAATCTTTATTTTCTGCCTTGACGCACGCAAACTGGTTAACCCATCCCTTGAGTAGCGGGGCGTGAGCGTAAGGCAGGACGTGCTGCGTCCAGGATATTTGGTTACGCATTTTTTGAGGACCCGCCGTTGACTGTTGACAGACATGTGACAGCGGAAGGGCGTTGGGTTTGATCGTGCAACCTGATGATTTAATAACTGGCAAAGCTGATTAGGAGGTGGAGAAGGTAGAGGCGGAGGGTGAGTCGGGGTGGACAGTGAGTCGGCGTAAAGTGGGCGAAACGTTCGTCCAGCGCTGGCCCAGGACACAAAGGAAAGGGGTTGCAACATTTTTAAAGGTTGTTCGTTAGGGTGGTGAGCAGGAGTCACGAGGGGCACAAACAAAAAAAACTTACCACCAAGGATAACGCTGCTTGTTGCTTGCCCATTGTTGTTGTTGTTGTTGTGGCTGTTGTCACCGCAGCGGTGTGTATGCGTGTGTGTGTGTGTACAACGTGTGTGTGATTGATGACAACTCAAATAAGCGATGATTGATGCTTATTTTACACTTTTCGTTACAAAACACGGCGACACATGTTTATTTATGTATGTGTGTGCGTGCGTGTGCATGTGTGTGCATGTGTGTGTTGGTGTGTTTGCATCGGCGGCTTTTTTGGCTGGCTTATATATCGGGATTATTATGAGCACACGTTCGAGCGTCTCCAGACGCCGACGCCGTCGCCGACGGCGGCAACAACAACAACAATAACAATGGCAACGCCGTCAACGAGCCGCAATCATCAATGTTGGCAACAGACCTTGCGCCTGCGTCCATTCTCCCAAGTGGGTGGCAATCTGTGTTAGTGTATTGGTAATTGCTTGAATTTTACTGCATGTACACACATGCTTGTGCTTATGTGTGTGTGTGTGTGTTCGGTGGTCTTGCGGTTTACTTATTGCTGCACTGCAATACATCATCGGCTGCCAGTCAAGCCAGTCTAGAAGTTTTAGCACACTCTCTCACTACGACACCGTCACTGTTTCCAGCTCCAAGTTCAACTCCAACTCCAATTTCAGAGCTATTTTCCATCTCCACATCTCGTGTGCATTTGCTGTCGGGCGCACAAAGTTAGCGGCCACATGCCACAACACATCACATGACATGGTTAACGGCAGCTTCCCGTTGCGCCGCTCGTGACACCTTTAAAATGCACCAATGTCACGGACTGCAGTGGAAAATTTATTACCGTCAAATCGAAGAGTTTATTTATGATTTCCAATTTGTTTCACGTCAATGGCATTTATTTGCCAATTGTTTATGAAACAATTTGAATATTCAACGCTTGGCTGCTTATCGATTACTTTTTGTTGTTATCGTTGTTCACTTAAACGGTGAATGGCAAATTAGTTTTGGCTTTACGTCGGCATGGTTACGTTGTTTGGCACAGTTGTTTACAAGGTAGCACATTTTAATTAAGTGAGCAAATTTGATCATTTACTTGTTAAATGGTACAAGATTAGAGTGGTATAAATACGTAATAAAATAATAATTTCCATTTTTTTATTTTCAGTCCGAAAACTGTTTAGCCGTTTTTCCATTTTCATGAACTCAACTGACACTTGTTGCTAATCAGTTAGAAGATTTTTCTTAGAAATAAGAAATTAGAATAATAAGAAATAAGTAATTTATAAACAAATGTAATTCTATTTTTATAAAATCATAAAAATTAATAAATACATAAATGAAGTCACTTTTAAGTCTGGTACATTTGAGCGGTACATTTTTCTTAGCAGTTTAAACAGCTTTTATCTAGCTTTTAAATTTGATAATTTTTTTTTTTGTTTTACAAATTGATTTTACATTATCACAAACACATGCATAACTAAATTTAAATAAACTGACAACTTGCTATTAGCATTTTTGGGGAAGCTGCACAATTTGCACTTCAGTAATGAAGGTAGGCGCTTTTTAGGCAAGCACATTAAGTTTGTGACGTCATTGAACTTTGAAAATTTGCGTAATTGAAAACAAGACGCTGACAAGCAACAGACAGACGACTCACAACATGTATTTGCATATTATTTTTTGCTTAGACTGCTGTCTGCCGACTTTACGCTGTAAAATTCTAATTATATTTAAATTGCAAAAACAAAAGACAACAGCAGTTAAATGAACTTTAAGCGATCAGCGCTTTTATCGATAAACGATGTTTACACAATTTGTATTTTTGCGGCATTTACCAGCACTGCACAGTTTTTGCGCAGCTTTTCTTGTTGCACATATTCAAATTGAACATTAATCAAACTAAACTATACATAAATTACTAGTGATAATGTAAACTGTATATAAAAAGTATTTGTACATTTATTTATGTGCTGTGCGTTAAATTGCTTACACGTTATGCTTAAAACATACTTAATAATACTATTTACTTCTAGGCAAAAAAAGTAGTAGTTTTTTGGCACGTTACGGAAATGTTTTTGAGGCAGTTCTAGGGCTTCGCTGGTCGCTGCGGCGTACGCACAAAAAAGATGGCGGCTGGTGCAGTCTGCGGCCGCGACCTTGTGGTGTCTGTGGCCTGTGGCAATGGCCAGAGCTGCAAGTAGAGAGTATTCAAATAAAGTTACCCTGTAAAAGGAGGAAATGCTGTTACCTTTCGTTGAGCACGTCGAAAGCGCTGTCGATGCACCTGTTTTAGCTTGCCACTGGAAAGCAGGGAGCGTTTCCGTTGCTGCCACGACTGGAAAAAGAGGCAAGTAAGATACCCTGTAAATAAGCTAGGTGTGAGCTGAAAACACTCACCTGCAAATTGACATCGTATTTAAGGCGTCGCACTAGCGTCGGCGCAAGTTGATGCAACTGGCGTTGCAGCCAACTCAGATCCAGCTGCGTCGCGTGGCAAATGTGCAGCGGACAGGCTGTAGCACGTGCCAGCTGCTCTAGGCCAAAGGCATGCTCCACATCGTACAGCTGCAGACCATCGCGATGCCGTGTTGCCACTAGCAGCACCGGCTTGCCACGCATGGCCTCGTGTTGCAAGCAGCTCTTCAGCAGATCAATGCTCGCCTGCAACTCTTCGTTGCTGCCACTCAGATCGAAGCAGTAGATGAGACCGTTGCAGTTAGCATAGTAATGTGGCCAAATGCGTTGCATGTCCGCACTGCCGCCCACCTCCGTTAGCAGCAAAGTTGTGGCAGTGCCAGTGGCAGCGACTTCGCTCTGTGCCACATGACGATACCAGCGCACGCCGTTGGTCGCCTCACGATCGTCGGCATCGCGTTGTTTGCCACTCAGTTGGTATCCCAACTGGGTCTTGCCGCTGCCGGTGACACCCAAAAGCAGCAGCTTAAACTGCGTTCCAGCCGCACTACGTGGCGTCTCCTCGCGGCAACAGCAGCCGAGGCAGTGCCGCAGTTTGGCGCATATTGCACCCATTACCACATGGCGAACTGCGACTTTTTCTATATGTTCTATTTAGTTAAGATATTTATATCTACTTTCTACTTTAATCACTTTAAATTTGTTTGTTTACATGCCACGGCTAACAGCTGATTGGGGCAACGTTGTCCCTGGCAACAGACAGTTGTGGACAGCACCTAATTGTCATGGTTATGGCCACGTAGTCACTGTTAACTAGCAGCTGCAATTTAGTTTCCATTTATTTTAATTCCTTAATTTTTTTATTTGATTTAAATTGTCTACATTTGCCATTCCTGTTGAACGCTCGCTGTACATTAACAGCAGCTTTTGTTAACAGTGTCCGTTACGGCTTGCAGTCCTTAACTAACAGCTGCTGTTATTTAACAGTAACATTCTGCTGTAGTTGTCGCTGCTGTTAGGCGCACTTCGAAAACTGTTGCCAACTTTTAGCGCCAGGTGACGTCTTGTCCCAATGTGCAAGTAAAGGGAATTTTGAGCTTTAATTTTGTGCAGAATTTTGCTTAAAAATATACCTGTATTTTTTTAAAGTCAGTTTAAAAGGGTAAATAAAGTGGGCGCAATCAAAGTGAATATATAAAAAACAACTTGATGCTTAAAATAAATATAATCTTCACTTATGAAAATTAGCTGAAAACTTTTTACGTTAAAAATTGGTTTTCTGAGAATCCGTAAATTAACGCATAATCCCCAAAGGTAAATGCCACGCGGCTTAAGAGACAGGTGTTTTCCCAGGTACTTTCAGCACGGCGTCAGCTTCAAATGTAAAGCATTAATTGTGATAATAAATTCATGAAAAATTAATTAAGTCGCCGTCGAAAAACAACACAACAAAAACAAGTGCAAATAAATAAATCAAACAAAATTCCCGTGAATGTACTAACAAATTCAGTATTCAGCTGTAAGACTCAGCTTTGATGAGATATTCCATCAAACAGTGCGGCTTTTGTTGCAACTCTTTTCATTTTGATTTTTCTTTTCATATTTTCATATATTTTTCATCGCTTTTCCATCACATTTTGGGCAACATTCTCGCTAATCGCCATGTGGCAGATGTTATGAGCTTTGGAACTAAGCCTGAATGGGTCGCTTTGTAGTATTGCTGCATTGCATAATGGCGTCATGCCCGAAACCGTTAGGCGCTCTTAACTTGACACACACTCGACCACCCCCCCACCACACCACACACACACACAAGTTCAACCCATTTGAACTCTTACCTGGAATTGAAAAGTAAGCAAGCTAAACGTTCTCCGAACTTTGTCGCCTTTGTAACCGAATGTCTGTAGCCTTGAGCCACTCGTCAGCGTCTTTTGAATACCCTGTGTGTGTGTTTGTTGGAGTGGCATAGCTGTGCGCGCCAGCATGTAACAGACTAATGAAGGTAACTTTACTGTAGACCTTAAGTAGTTCAGTTTTTAATTTAAAGGTTGGTTTGTTTAGCAAAGCAACTTAATTTGTGTCAGTGTATAAGCGCCAAATGAAGCTGGGCATCAATAAGTTGCGCATTCCCAACTATACATAACGTACTGCTCCTGCTCTGTCTACTGCCTTCATTTTGACTTTGTAACTCTTTGGGTAATGCCAAACCCTCTCCACCTCCCCCCCACACCACACATCCCAGCGACCCCGTGTGTACATGTGTGTGTATGAATATAATGTTGTCAGTCTTACATTAGTTCTTGGTCTCGGCAGCCATCGTGTCGTCCATTTTAATATGCGCATTAATGCGGCACAAAGCGACGCGAAAAGTGTCAACTTGGGAACGCCGAATAAAGAAAGAAGATGGGAGATGGAAAGGAAAGGAGCGAGAACGAGATTCAAACGAAGACTTTTGCATAAAAATGCAAGGATGAGAAGTGTATGCAAATATATACCTGGCTCACTGTTGTTGCAAAAAGCAGTTGATTGCCTGCCAGCGACCTGCACATGTCTCAAATATTACATTTACGGCCATATTGCCCTCGTGGCGAGGGGCGCTACAGCAGTTTAAAGGGAATAGGTTCACTTGGACAGAAAAGTACAGAAATTGGAATGAAGAAAGGGGATTGGAAAGTGGAACGAGAAGCCAGAACGAGACTTTTGCATAAACATGCAAGAAATTACAGCATGATAAACTAATTGAGTGCATGTTGTGGATCGTACAACTATATCCTATAGCTAACACAGACCAAATCGGTCGAGAATATATGATTTGCATGAAAAAATTTAGTTCCTATTCACCAACCGCAACAAAAACTCACATATAGAGCCTCTGTCATGACTCTTCAGCACGTTTAGCCTCGATCCCACAAGTATAAGCTATAGCTTCCATATGACAAATCGGTCGAAAATTTGAATAAAACTACGCGCTAGGTTAAGTACTGGGTGTTCTACAGTCGGCTGACTCGACAGTAGCCTTGCTTACTAAATGCCACTCTTGTAGTGAAGCGCACCGCCTTTTAAAGACCCTGTACTTAGGCTAAAGCAATCACAAAAGTCAATGTCTCAGTTTCCTGCCGAGTTTAACAAAACTTGTCACTGATTTTGGAGGGATTGATCTAATTCAGCTATAAAGATATCACTCAGGTTGTATATGAGCTGGTGTTACTAAGGGATTAGGTGGTTAGTAAATTGGTTTCTTATTAAAACAGGGTTCACTTTGACCCTTAGTTGCACATCTCTACATAGTTCAATAGTTTGCGTAAACTAGCGCAATCGATCTATCCATTCCATGTCCATTCCGCTCCTCCAACAGTTCAGTTAACCCTCGCTTGTGTGCACGTTGTGTAAGTTTTCCAAAGCGTAAGTCAAATATTTGCCGTAGTCCTACGCCTTGACTAAATGAAGCGACACCGCGTAATCGTTTGTACTGTGCGACCCTGCGTATAGTCTGTGCCTCCTGCTACCTGATTACACTGCGCAAAATGTAGAGACAATTTGAAATCAATTTTTAAGTGGCAAGCAGTGGGATGGTAATGAAAATTCCCATTGCAAATTTTAAGCTAGATTTTTGTTGCTGTGCATGTATTGGAATTGTGAGTTTCGGACGTGGCGACCCACCTGCTGGAAGTGCTGTCTCTGCTGCTGCTACCGATGCCGATGCTGGCAACGGCTTTATTCGATTATTTGTGCGCAGCAGCATCATTTCGTTTGCTTTCCGGTTGTTTTCCTCTATTCTCTGTCTCCGTGTCCCCAGTGCCGTGTTCTGTCTGCCAGGACTTGACTGCTCTTTGACTATGCCACACGGCGACGTCATATTTCCTTGGTTTCGCTTTGCCTTCCTTTCGTAGTCGCGTTGCTCAGTTTATACTTTTCTTTCTTGCGCTGCCTGTTCATCAGTTTCTTTCTTTTTTTTTTTTGTTCTTTTGGCTCGACTTCACGCCGGTGTACTTGTCGAGTCGTTCACCGTGTGGCAAGTTTAGTGAGCTTAGCATTGGGCGCGCCAGCTTGCCTCGGATTTCATTTCCGGCATGTTGCGGTTACGTTAAGTAACGGAGATTGCATCGCTAATGATGCAATTGTGTTTGGCGGAAATGAAAGCGGTTTTGTGTGACGACTTGCGCCCAAGCCGACCACAAAGTAGACAACCCCCGCCACCTCCCACACCGACCACAGACACACCTGACCTAGGCTAGGCACTCGAACTCGAAGAACTGATGCTAAGCAAACTACAGCAAAATCAAGTGGAAGAAAACTAAATTAAGAAAAGTCCAAAGTAGGAGAAGAAATAAAGATGACTATGTGCTACTTACTTAATTGCACTTCACTTCACATTCCCACTTCCGTTCCGTTCCGTTCCATTCCAGTCCCGTCCATTCCAAGCCGTTTCGTTGCGTTCCGCTTCATTCCGGAAGTGCATGTCATAGCACAAGCTACACTCAAGGCATAAGTTTGTATTCAGTTTTATTATCCTGTCGAATGATTATCCACAGCCCTTGTATACAAAGCTAATGAATTGATTGCTTGAGACCGCAACTTAATGCAATTAATTAAGCATTCCTTAATTAACTTTAAGCAGCCGTGTTAGTTGACTTGGCCTTAAGCATAATTTTTGTTATGAAGACGCTGAATTGAAGTCTAGTTTCCCACTGCGTTTACATGGCGTATACGCAATGTGTAATTGTTATTATTTTAATTGTCTCTCTTAGCTGGTAAATAATTTAAAAAAACATATTTTTGAGCATCATAACTTCTATTAGTAATTATAGGTTTTATATCCCAAGTTTTCACGCCCTCCAAAGAGCTTAAAGTCTTCTATGAAGTCTTCAAGATGCTGAATCAATCGTCATCCTCGTGACAACTGTTGTTGCTGTCACCCAAATCGGCGTTCAATGATCTCAACTGCCGCATCAACTTGCTCAGTCGCTCTTCAATCGAACCCATGGTTCTATACGCTCGTGTTCCATTGCCAGAGTCGGGGATTTCGGGATTCTTCCTCTGGCAATCGGCGCATAGTTGAAACTTCTTCATATATTCTTCGCAGTCCGAGCATATGACATCGTTGGCGTGTGGCTTGTAAAAGGCCTGCAAGGATTATTTGAGACGGCTCTGTACTCTACATCTCACAAAATGCTCACGTTGCTAGCCATTTCGATTCCTTTTCGATGTGCATGAGCTTAATACAGACTTGTACCTGTAATTATAGTTTGACAAATCAGACTAGACTTTTGGGTTTCAACAGAGAAAGCAACGACTTCTTGTTTCCAGTTTCAAAGCTATTTGAAGCTGCTTGGCCTCCTTTACTTTACGATTCTTCAGTTGTCTATAATCTAGTAGGACAGGCTACATTCTAGACCCTGTACTCAATGCAAATAAGCCACTTTCAACCGATTTGCTTTACATGATGAGATAACATAATTTAAACTATGATCAAACCATCGATTCTTCAGTTGTCTATAATCTACTAAACATTCCAGACCTCGTACTCAATACAACTAAACAATTTTCAACAGATTTCTCCTATTTCACCTATCGCATAGAGTTGTTTTAAGCTTCCAAATTGCAGTAGGCGTAGCTCAGATTATAGACACTCATTGACACATTTTTACTCGGCTTTTCAATTGGAAGTACAACATATTTTTCCTTTCAGGCTAAAAGAGCAATAGAGCATTAGGTGAGTCCAACTCTTCCCCCAACCTCTCTCCACGCTCTAGCCTTAATCCGTCGATCAAATAGGATGTACAATGAGTCAAGTCAATCGCAACGCTGTCAAACACCACAAAATGATTTGTTGAACACGCCGGAACAACTTCGAACCGGTTCTAGTGGACCAGCAAGGCAATACGATCCCCGAGAGGAATGGCAACAACCGAATATGTTTCGCAGTGCCGCATGTGTGTGGATAGTTCCAAAAAGTTACCAGTTCCAACTAAATATTCTTTATTTTAATTATAGATGGCAACAATGTGGAGACATCGACGCGACGCGAGGTCTGTCCACCCTTGACACACAATTTGAGCAACCTACCCGAGGAGCAGCTGGCCGATATGTCGGCACCAACCTTTGGCACAATGTGTGAGGGTGAAACGACGACGTCACCGGCGGAAAATGATCCCAATTCGTATGTGGACAGTCTGTATAAGGAGATTGTGAGTCGTTTTGATGAAATACGCCAACGGATTGCTCGTGGCGACCATAAGTTACAGCAGGTGTCAAGCCACGACTCCTCTAATCCATCCGTTCAAATTCCCAATGAAGTCTCTGAAGTTTGCACATCACAAAATGTAAGAAATCACGATAGTTTTATTGCAAAAGTAAACTCGTTTCATATCCAAATACAGAAGAATGGCACACAGACGACCCTACGTAAGGTGACCACACGTCGCGATCAGTGTGGCAATGTGACCAGTCGCATCGAAGAGACCAGCACCGTTTCCAATGGCCGCTTGCCTAGCCCCGAAATTGGACGTCAGCTCAACTTTATACTTGATAACTCGGAGAATATTGCAGACGTATCGATGCCCATGTTTCTCAACGATTCCATGCCCGCCATGAGCACACGTCTGGCACCTCAGGGCATGACCAGTGACTGTCTGGCGGACACAAGTGCTCCTCCATTTTCGGATACGGCGGAGAGACGTTTCCAGTTACCGTCACGCATCCAAGCACAGTCGTTCGGCACCAATGTTTGTCTGGAGAATGAAAGTGCTCCGACGCTTGCACAGAGCACGGTCACTAGACCTGGTTGTCCAGCTATACAGGATGTTTGTGAGACAACAGCTCCGTCTATGCCCATAGAGTGTCTGGACAATGTAACCATGCCAACATTTGGCGACGTTTCGGGCGTGCCCTCCAATCGACAGACAACTCAGTTGCCAAGTGAGTTCTTGGAGGATGTAAGTGCGCCGTCTTTTGGACGCAGTCAGCCCTACCGACAGCAGCAAACAGCTACAGCGACTAATCAGTGCTTGGAGGACCTAACCCTGCCCTCCTTCGGAGGAGTATCTGGTGCCAGGAATCAAATGAGACAACAGCAAAACTCCATGCCCAGTCAGAATATCTGTGACATATCCGCTCCCTCCTTTGGAACAGCCACACAGCCCTACTTGGAGGACCAGACCCTGCCCTCTTTCGGAGGAGTTTCTGGTGCTAGGAATCAAACGAGACAGCAACGCACCATGCCCAGTCAGAATATCTGTGACATATCCGCTCCCTCCTTTGACGCGAGTGGAACAGCTACACAGCCCTACTTGGAGGACATGAGTATGCCCTCCTTCGGAGGAGTTTCTGGCGCAAGGAATCAAACGAGACAACAGCAAAACTCCATGCCCAGTCAGAATATCTGTGACATATCCGCTCCTTCCTTTGACGCGAGTGGAACAGCTACCCAACACAATTTGGAGGACATGAGCATGCCCACCTTCGGAGGAGTATCTGGCGCAAGGTCTCCGCAACACCAGCAGCAAACAATGCCACGACTGCAAATCTGTGAGACCTCAAGTCCAGCCAGAGTTGAAGCTAGAACAAATGAGTGTCTGGAGAACATAACCATGCCTTCGTTTGAAGGGGTTTCAGGCTCCTCAGGACAACAAGCCGTGTGTCTCGAGAACAGCGCTCAATCGGGCTACGGTAATCGCGAGCTTGGACCTATTTCCAACGAATGTTTAGAGAACATAACAATGCCATCCTTTGGAGAAACTTTGGAATCATCTAGAATGCAACAGAGTGGGCCCGTGGAATGCGGCGAGTTGGCCACCCCACCGAACACATCTCGAGCAGCGAGTCGTCAACAGCAGGACATGTCTATGTCTCCTCAAAATATTTATCAAAGTACACCCTACTATGGCAGACCCGGAGCGATGCCCAGTGAGTGCTTAGAGGACGTGAGTGCTCCAACCTTTGAGCGAAGCATGTCTCCAAGACGAACGCCGCGAGAGCGCCATCTTTCGAGATCTCAGCCAGCACAAAATATCTGCGATATAACAGCTCCTTCGTTTGGAAGTCCGAGTCGAGGAGCTAGAACCAATCCCTGCTTGGAGGACGTTACTATGCCCTCGTTTGGGGAGGTCTCTGGTGCTCCAAGGGCTGGAGTAACGCGACGTCTACAGAGATCAATGCCCAGGCAGAATAACTGTGAGGTATCAACCCCAACTAGACGTGAGATCACATCAAATGAATGTCTAGAGGATGTAACCATGCCCTCCTTCGGAGATGTATCGGGTGCCGCTCGAAGGCAGACGAAATTTGCCAATTGCCCGACTGCCTCAACCATGTACGAAGGAAACAATCCTTATGCTGGCAGATCAATGACCCAGGAAAGCTTGGGTCACGTGATGTTGCCACGTGAGTACCTGGAGAATGCGACAGCCCCAACCTTTGGACGCAGTCGATCAACACGACGACAGCAAACAGTTCCATCCTTTGGCAGCACAGCCAGGAGGCAAACAACTCAGCCGTGTTTGGAGGACATGAGCATGCCTTCCTTTGGAGGAGTTTCGGGTGCTAGAAATCAAACACGACAACAACAGCGTTCCATGCCAAGACAGCAAATCTGTGAGGCTTCTGCTATGTCCAGACGTGAAGCTAGAACTAATGAGTGTCTAGAGAATATAACCATGCCCTCCTTTGGAGGTGTCTCTAGTACGGCTAGACGACAGCACACGATGCCAAGAGAGTGCCTGGATGACATTACTCAGCCGTCGTTTGCCAGAAGCATGTCGAGACCACAGGATCCATTCTATGTCGACTCTGGCAATTCCTGCTTGGAGGACGTTACAATGCCCAGCATGGTAGGCGTGGAGGATGTGACTGCTAATTTCGCACGAAGTATGGCTCGCAGCAGATCAGTTCGTCCACCGCAGAGAACTAATATGTGTAACATAACATCCTTTGGAAGTACTGCTCGCGGACAAACGACCAATCCATGCTTGGAGGACCTGACCCTGCCCTCTTTCGGAGGTGTTTCTGGTGCCAGGAATCCAACAAGACAGCAACGCACCTTGCCCAGTCAGAATATCTGTGACATATCCGCTCCCTCCTTTAACGCGAGTGGAACAGCTACACAGCCCTACTTGGAGGACCTAACCCTGCCCTCCTTCGGAGGAGTTTCTGGTGCCAGGAATCAAACGAGACAACAGCAAAACTCCATGCCCAGTCAGAATATCTGTGACATATCCGCTCCCTCCTTTAACGCGAGTGGAACAGCTACACAGCCCTACTTGGAGGACCTAACCTTGCCCTCCTTCGGAGGAGTATCTGGTGCCAGGAATCAAATGAGACAACAGCAAAACTCCATGCCCAGTCAGAATATCTGTGACATATCCGCTCCCTCCTTCGGAACAGCTACACAGCCCTACTTGGAGGACATGAGCATGCCCACCTTTGGAGGAGTTTCTGGTGCCAGGAATCAAACGAGACAGCAACGCACCTTGCCCAGTCAGAATATCTGTGACATATCCGCTCCCTCCTTCGGCGCGAGTGGAACAGCCACACAGCCCTACTTGGAGCAGATGAGCATGCCCACCTTTGGAGGAGTTTCTGGTGTTTCCAAGGCTAGAAATGTCAGTCGACAACAGCAATCAATGCCCCGGCAGAACATCTGTGATATAACAGCACCGTCTTTTGCCAACAGTGGGCGTAGAACAATGAACACACAGTACCTGGATGATGTGACCATGCCAAGTTATCCAGAGCGCAGCTTGTCACAAGGAGCAAGTCCGCGACGACAACAAAGGCCACGGAACATGTGCGATATTTCAGCACCTCCATACTATAGCTCTGGTAGGAGTGCCATGAATAATCGTACAATGCCACCGTTTGGCGTTAAGTCAGGTGCTTGGAGAGAAGCAACTATGCCAGAGGAGTATTTGGGTGAGATAAGTGCGCCCTTCCAGTCACGTACACAAAACACCCAAGAAATCTGGAACATTTCTCCACCAGATTTTAGCAACTACAACAGTTATTCGCGTCGTCCGCATTCCGAACCTACATATCCCAGTGAGTGTCTGGACGAGGTGACTGCTCCGGGCACTCCCTTTATGACACGAGCATATCTAAACGAAACATCGATGCCTGCCACGCGTCGTGTACGCAGTTTTCCGTGTATTCCAAGTGAACAACAGATTTGCGATATATCGGCACCATCCATGAGTGAAATCTACATACAAGACTCGAGAGCAGTGCATTGTGCAGCGGACACTTCCTATCCCAATGAGATGCAGGGCAATGTAAGTGTACCGTTCTATAGGAACAATATGAGTCTGGCAAATCGCTCGGGCGGCTTTACCCCAACGAATAGAACGAATGCTTCTAGTATGCCCTGTGAGAAGCTTGAGGATATTTCGGAGCCAATGTTTGGCCATAGCACAAGCCGAGCTAATCCAACAACTACCAATCGTTGTCGTTCACGACCTCCAGAGCAATTGGATGACATCAGCATGCCGTCAATGGAAGCGAGCACGGGACGAGGACTACGAAATAACTTTGCACGTTCGACGGCCATTGGCGATGTCGATGGTAAGATAGCCAACACGGACCCGCCCTGTCAATGTCCAGCTGCCGAGGAATCATCGAATTCGAATTCAACTACCAAGGATTCTAGTGGAACACAGGCAGTAGATGCTGCCAAATCTACTGGATCTGTTAAGCAAGCAACTTCCAACCAAACTTTGTCCAAACGCGTCGAACAATTGAGCAATGAATGTGAACCATCGTCACTAAATGATACCACCCAAGGACCAGTCTCAGCAGTTACTGAAGTCAAAGAAGTGACCATAATTGCCTCCGTAAGTTCAATGACACGCGTGTATACCAAGAAAAATGCAAGTGATGGCAACGATAACACCGAACGCAGCAGAGATCGGCATCAAAAGATATATCAAACTGTCGGCAACTATACGAATCTTAATGATATATCCATGCCGAACTTTGAGAATACCGGCAAAGATAATGCAGCAAATCCAACGAATCGGAACGACATAAGTACACCAACTTATGGACCAAGTGTGGAGAGTGTCTATAGCAATGCATCCAGTGGTCCCAGAACTAATGAGACCTATCATGACTTTAGTACCATGGAAAACTATGCTGCCTTCGATCAGCTTATTAATTCCACACCGCAGACGCTGGGTACCAGAGTCTGCACACCGCTAAGCACTCCGGAACCAGTACGTGGAAATAATGGACCAAATACGGCAAATAATTATAGATCAAATGCTCCAACAGAAACGAGAGCAAAGTGCTGTTGCAGCAATAAGAACTGTCAGCGATACCGCAAGGAGCGACGGGCTCCAAGGGGCCAGGATGCCAATGGTGCCTGCTAGAACAAACATATATACTATATATATATATGTATATATATAAAGTTATGGTATATATATACTTCAATATTCATATTTGTGCAAAAACATTTTTTTAATCATATGCGATGCGTTATGCTCGATGGGAGCAGTTAATGATTTATTACATGTTGTTTTAGCCTGAGGAAATTATCGAAATTCGAATCAATAAATATACAAATTCAAACAGAATTAAACTAGACTTTAAGCGACCCTGTATAAACATTAACACCTTGTTAGCAAAACAAGTTATGTAAACATTATCAGAGCGCACGGTAATTATTTATGCTAGTTGCATTTTATCTGAATTACAGTTGTGCTAATTAGTTACAAAGTTTTGTCGTTAAGCTTTTGTCCCTCAATCAAAGTTACTCGACTTCCGTCTGCGCTTGTTGCAACTCGCACCTTCCACTTATCTCAGTCGAAACTTTGCTCAAATTGTCAATAATCTGAGCATATTGAGACAATTTCCGTGGCAAGCTGTGACACCTAGTTTGCTATAAGCGTCGTTGGCTAAGGGGTGTGGTCAGGGAGTCGAGGGGTTTCAGTCATAAGACAATTGAACAAATGCAAAATTATTCACAGCCATAGCGACAAAAGCAATAACAAAAACAGTTTATCAACAACAACAACAAAATTGGAGAAAAAAAGGAGAGCGATACGAAGTTGATGCGGGTTGATAGTTGCCCTGTAATTTTGGATTACTTGGCAAAACGAAGTTTAACTGTGTTTGTAGTTGTAGAGAATAAGATAAAGAATTTATAAATGGCATAAAGCAACTTTAATGTGTATATATAAGTATTTTGGTTATTAGATAACAGGTGATTTATAAGTATAAGATTTTATATAGGATTTTATTTATTAGATATTCTAGTTGTAAGATTTAAATGTTCAACAGGTGATTTATAAGTTTAGTTTACTATTCATAACTGTTGTATGACATTCATTAATTATGTACAAATAGCAAATATTAGATAGAAAAATAGGAATTGTTTTTTAATTTATAAATTAAGTTGAGAACAGCCAATAGCTCAGAGTCTGTCACTATGAAAACTTATCATGCTTGTGATGAGTTCGAATCTGAATGTAAACCACTTATACTTATAACTTATAGTTATAACTCTCTAATTGTAAATATTAATTCAAGATTCATAGCAAAGTCAAGTAAATTTTAAAAATCTACACTTTAGTAAAAGTTGCTGATTAGAAACAGTATACTGGTAAACTACGTGTGTAAATTAAAAATAAATCAAGTAGCAGAATAATAAATTTGCATGTGATATATAAATCAGAAGAACTATATTTTTAAATAAAGCAAAGACTAATAATTTCAGTATGAGATTTATAAATGATATTTAAGAGTTTAACTCAAGTTTAATATTTATTGACTATGAATCACATTAAAGAATTACATAATAGATGTATAAAATGTAAATTAAATTTTAAGAAAAATTAGGAAAAACGCTAAGCTTTAAGAGTTGATGGAAATTTTGCATTTAAACACTCGGTTTTGAGAACGCCGAAGCATTTGGCAGACTGCGGCGGCTCGTGTCAACTTTACAGGGTATTTTAAAGCCGTTGGAAAAGCGGGGAGAAGAGAAGCATAATAAAATTGAAAACAAATAAGTTCAGGAACCAGGAAACGACAACGGAAGCGCGTTCATTGCTAGCTTTTGTCGTTGTTGGCAGGCATTTTGTTGGTTGTTACTGTTGTTCTTATTGTTGTTGTTGTTGTTGGCCTTTGCTGTTGCTGGCAGTAAGAAAAGAAGATGATAAAAGGGAAGGGTAAAACACTCACACGCACACACACAAACACCACATTTAGAGGGCCCCGAGGGGAGATTGTGCTGTTCGAGCGTTGTGTGGAGCTATTTAAAAACAATTTATTTTTAGCCACTGCGCGAAAAGCCAGCAGCGAAATCAACCTGTCGCTGACGCAGTACTATATTGAGGGGGGTACATTGGGCGGCGAGTGGCGTGTGGCATTACCTCACAGCCTGTGTATTGGTGGTGTTCAGTATTTGTTCTTGTTTTGTGAGCAAAAACGAAAGGAACGCAAAAAGGAATCTCGAGTATTGGCACGCCTACTGGCGTATCCCTTCCCCCTTCGTCCCTCAGTCAGTCAGTCAGGTATGCAAAACATGAAGTGCAGATGCTTCAGATTGGTTTTCCAATTACTCAACATTTCAATGCAAATAACACACACACAAACACACGCACACACGGAGCCACAGCGACGGTTAACGCCAACGTTGAGGAATTTAAAAAGGCAAATACACACAGTATTTCACATATGTGGTGTGTGTGTTTGTGTGTGAATTTTCCAGGGCATCTGCCAAAGTCGAAGCCACATATTTTCTTCGATTTTTTGCCAAAGATAAAATTTCAATCACGTTTCTTCACTTTCGCTTAACATACCTATTTATGCAGCTGTATAGTGTATGTGTGTGAGAGGGGAACAGAGTACTCCCCCGCCCCTTGCGTCTAGGCAAAAACTCTTGGTATACCAGAAAGTCATTGCAAAGTCACTAACTAATGATTTGTGTGTTTCGCTCTCGACTTCAATTCAATTTCAACTAGAACTAGTTCAAGTGAGCTGCTGTGATTTACCGTTACATAACACACACAAAACTAACATAGTTCAGCAGCTAGTTCCACTGATCGTAGATAAGTTTTAGCAAGTTTTTGGCTTAAAAAGGATTTCAAATTTAGAAAATATTACAATGGAATTTTCTAAATTTAATTTGGGCTCGTTTATGCTGTGTAGTAAGATCAGGAGTATATAGTATACTATATATAACAAGGACTATTATGTAAATATTACTTTGTCTAATTTAGCAATTTTTAGAAAGTATAGAGGAAGTGCTGTTATATGATTCTTAAATTAAAAATAAATCTTTCTTTAGCTAAAAATATTTAAAAATTTAATTTTAATAATATTAAGGCCTTCAAGCCGTTTGAACTTTAGCGGAGCACTGCTAAATACTCTTTTGCTCTATTCCTCTCAAGTCTAGACTAGATAACTCGCTCTTCATGACCTACTGATATATGCTGTGGTATGGCAAATGCGGTGGTTTATGTTGTTAGCAACTGTGGCCTGATTCATATTTGTTGTTTGTGGATTTAAATGTAACTTTACATGAAGCTACAGACAAGCGATTGAAAGAGACGTGAGAGGGTGAATGAGAGGGAGAGTGATGGAGTTCAAGAGGTGGCAAAAGTGCCTTAAAAGTGGATGAGGAAGTGGATGGCAGGGCACGAGGAGAGTCATACCAAGTGCTTTCTGTATGGCTTTAGCAATTAGAGAACTAAATATTTGTGGCGCAGATAGTCAACGCCAATTTGTGAGGGAAAGTGCTTGTTGAGCGCAGGAAAATGTAGGAAAAGTCATGCAGTAGTGTATGGAGGTGGTGAGAGGGGTGGTGGTGGAGGGGTTCGGGGGAGGAGGCGTTGCTAAGATGATGCGGAGCCTGAGGCTTTTACCTTTTATCATCTGTCCATCAGGGGCTGATTTACGTGGGGCATTACGTGGGGCAAGGGCAGCCACTAAAACTTTTAAATTACAATTTACAGTTGCTGTTTTGTGTGCGTGCGAGAGTGTGTGCCAGTGTGTGCGTGTGTGTGTGGGTGTTTGTGCATATATATATACATATATATATATGTATATATGCATTTAGCTGCTGTGCTCATTGTTTTTAGCATTCAAGTGGCAGTTAAAATGGCTTCAGCCTCAATTGCTGCATCCGGCAGCCCTGCCACACTCCCTGCCCCCTGCCCACCTTCCCCCTGTTATACCCACTATACCCCTTGTCCCGCCAGCTGCTCCCTTGCCCGCTGCATTAGGAAAGTTGACGTGACGCTGTGAGCGATTTATTGTTTTTGTGTAGAGAGCGTAAAATGGAACAAATTTTGCAAAAAAAAAACACTCACACATACACACACAGAGCGAGTGTTTGCCTGCCACGCCCCTTGGCATGCGGTTTTAGGCGCAGCAGTTGCCCAACAAGACACAGTCCCCGTTAAACCAACATCAACAGCATCAAGTGCAACAGCAGGAGACCAAAAAAAAAAAACAAGAAATGGAGACTTGTCCGCGACAACTGGACCTCCCTGGCTACCCTACGCGACTACCCTACGCGACTACCCTGTCATTGCATGGAGCCAAACGCTGCTTTACTCCGGGCTAGGCAGTTAATTGTAATGCTGCAAAAATGCTGTCAAAGTTATGCGAGTGCGAAAATATCCACGGGCTGCTGGTATGCATCGGAGTAGGAAGGGAAGGAGTGCAGGATTGGTTGGAGTAGGCCAGTAGGTAGGAGCAGGAGTAGAGCGAGGAGCAGGAGTAGAGTGAGGAGCACAAGAGGTGAAGGTAGAAGTTGGGAAGAGTGAGGGAAGAGACAGAGTGGTAGAATCAGTAGCAGAGCTAGGAACAGGAGTAGACTTTCGTCAGGCAGCAGGACTGCCGGGGTTAAACGTGGCAGTACCTCTGGCAGTTGGAAGGGTTGTAGGAGGTTAGCAGAGGAAATACCTCTGACTGTTAGGAGCGCTGCGGGGGGATAGAAGAAGGCAATACCTCTGCCATCCACTTCAGCTGTGAACGGCATGTGCCCGCAGTTCTGGCCAACATTCGAGGGCTTCCCACTTGTCCACTTCCACTCGCACTTGCTCACCCTACGGGCCTTCCTCTCCCTCTCCCTCTCCACCCCCTTGCAAATTGCATATTTCTGTCCCGTTTTTTGTTGTTTGCATTTAAAGCGACTGAAATCGGAGCTATTGGCTTTAAGAGAAGTTTGAAGCTTAGAAGTTTGCGCCAAAAGCGTTTCTTGCTTGTTCCGTTTTGGGCATAAAAAGTGGCTTAAACGTTGCATTGGGATGGCTAAAAAAAAAGGTGTAAACAAAACAGGAATAGGAAAAGAACTAATCATGATAAGTACCCCCGATGGAAATCTATTCAAACCAAGCAAGCGTTCTGAAACACAGAGACTACTATTGAGTGATATGAGTAGGCCTGGCAATTAGTTTCTGCCACTGACACAGAATATAAATATACTTATAATTAAACCGATTTCTGTTGGGAGTATTCGAACGCAATCAAAGCGAATACAAAGATTGTAGTATCACAACTTATTCTCTTTAAATTGGTAACTTTCTGACAAGTTTCAAGGACATGGCCAGCATTACATTCAAGGACCTGCCGACGGTAGTGCTGCGAACCTATCAGGTTGTACGCATTGGCAACAACATCAACGACAAGCAACTCGATTTCTGTATCGAAGATAAGGTAAAAAGTTTCCAAGTTTACGGTACAACAAGTGGCTAATGAATTGCATTTTCCCCCACTCAGACTGTGGCACGGTTGCATGCCACATTGACGCGCAGTGAGAGCGGCTTGTTTCTGGTCAATGAGAGCCGTAACGGTACGGTTCGTGTGAACGGTCAACGTTTTAGTGGACCAGTTATGATCACCTATCGGGATGCGATCAACGGTTGTGTCAAGCTTCATTTTGGTGCTGTGGAGGCAACACTACGTGTCTCGGGCAGTTTGGGTGGTTAAACCCGTCAATGTTTAATTTCCACTTGTATTCCACTCAACGATGCACTCATAAATTGTGTAAACTATAGTGTGTTGTGTGTTTATTGGTAGCGATTGGAGTTTTTTTAAGGTTTGTCAAGCAGAAGTATTTTTAATAATTATACGGAATATCCTACTTGCTAAACTGGAGACTTTTAGCCCAAGTTACAAGCTTTAAGAGTATTTTTGGCGTAACTCCTTTCAAGCCAATTACCAACATGTAACTCCACGTAAGCACTAAGCTCAGCTACGCACGGAGTTGCCACCCATGTGGCAGAGTTGTAAAAATTTGCAGTCAAACTTATCTTTTCTTTTTCTTTTTTTTTTCATAGCAGCAGAAGAAATTCAATTGATGCACTCACAATGAATCTTTCTTAAACTATTATTTCTGCTTGCTGATTACCCTCTTTTATGTGAGTTTTCACTTTTCTATCTACTTTTTATACGCTAGCAGAGGGTAGTATGTTTTTGTCACGAAGGAGGCGTTTCCGACACCATAAAATATATATATTCTTGATCAGCATCAACAGCCAAGTCGATATAGTCATATCCGTCTGTTTGTATGCGAACTAGCCTCTCAGTTTTAAAGCTATCTTAATGAATTTTGTTACAGATCGGACCACTATATATCATGCTGTTCGCATAGAAACAATCCCCGAAAATTAACATTTTCGGTCTATTGCCTATTGACCGATTTCAACAAAATTTACGCAGAATGCATTTCTAATCGTCCCCAATCTGTTCACCAAATTTCATCCAAATCGTACTACTAAATCATATAGCTACCATAGGAACAATTGTTGATGGACACCAAATTAACGCAGTATGCATAACTGAAGGGTATTTAATCTTTGGCTCGCCGAAGTTAAACGTTTTTTTCTTGCTTTTTTAGTCTTTTCTTTTGGTATTTCATCTTTTCTTTTTATTCTGTTGATCCTGTTGTAAGTCACATGCTACGCATATGGTAAAATCAGAGTTGGAAAACTTTTGCAGTTTTGCACAGTTTTCAAATGCTAAAAGCAATATTCGCACGCTCATAATTTACAATACGAAAGTTTTCTTGCATAGGGGAAGGAAATTATTACTTACATCAAAGATTTGCATATATTGTCGCTCGCTTTTCCTCCGTCTCTGTGTGTGTGTGTGTGTGTGTGAGGTGGAAAGGGGAAGGTGGAGAAATGAAGGCATGACAGGGGCTCCGACTCGGTTTTAGACGTCCGATTTAAAGGGAAATTTGTCGTTTGCCAGGCCCAAAAACCAAACTGTGCATAAGAGACAGACTATACATACATATATATATATATAAATATATATCTATATAAATGAAAAATACGCGTGTTTTCATTGTGCTTGATAGCCCAAGAGATACCCTGCCCTTATGGCCTAAGTATCTCAAGTAGCCTTCCCTTGAGTGTTTCTTTTATGTGTATCAATACATTTCATTTCATTGATTCTCGCGCTGTTTTTACTGGCAGATACCCTGTAAAGTAGTTTTAACATATAAATGTATGTTTAATGTTCTTTAGAGTTGACCCTAAAGAAGTCTGTGATCAAGCAATGCGAGTATACCCTGTAGTTTGTTGTGTCAAAAGAAATAGTTTCAATAACACACCAATGAGTTTTCTTCCTTCAAAAACTTTTTGCAAATCACTTAAAAGCCACTTTGCTTTTGCTGGAAATCAACAATACACAATTCTTTTGTTGCTGCCATAATACCTAGTTTAGCAGAGTACAGGGTATGAAAAGAAAAATAAAAATGGCACCGCACGGTAAAAAAAAGAAAGCTAAGTGAAGTAAAAGAATTCGAAGGGAAAACTTTGCCTTCAATGAAATGAAATAAAATTGCATTACAACGGGCACACAAATGGGGAGCGTGAAAGCTTCAAGGGCGCTTCTTGTCGTCTGCCTTGACTCGAAAGACAGAGACAGCTATAGCGACAGCAAGTGAGATGTAGAAGGAGAGAGGTAGATTGCGACGTGTGGCAGAAAACTTTCACCATGATGCCCCTTTTACAGAGCTGGAAATGCTGGCTTAAGAAAAGTCAATGAACGGCATCACCCACAATACACACACACAAACACACGCACACCCGCACACACACACGCATTTGCTAGCATAAATTTGTTTAACCCGCACATGTGTCAAAGTTTTTTAACCCAATTTCCGCAATTAAGTTTATATCATTCACCCACCTTAACAGCGCTGCCAACTTGATATATGTATATCAGTCAGGCCCCCTCTCGTCTCATCCAAAAAGTGGTCTTCTACGTGTCTGCCTTGTCGGAGGTGTCCGCTTGTCTTGGGCGTCGTCAACGACATGTAAACTTCAAACGAGTTGCAGACGAGCGTTGTCAGAGTTCGATGTGGCTTCATGCGAAAAGAATGAATGTCATGTGCAAGCTGACGTTTGACAACACTGCTTGCATCATGCACGAGACAAGTTGGCAGCTCCACCCACCCACCTCCCACTCCCACACCCACTGCCACTACCACTCTTATCTGCAGCCTTGGCATGGACTACTGTAACCATGTTAAAAATTCAAGAAGTTTATGTTAAATTGTTGATGCAAAGAAGTGAACGAATCATACTTTATTTTTTTAGGGAATTTCAGAACAGAGTTGGAAACTGTGCTGAAGAATCAGTAGTAGAAAGAGTGGTAAAGTTAACCAAATTTAATAGACCCTGTACTTAATAAAAGTCAATTCGAGTAAAATTTAAATAAATAAAATTGAAAAAATAATTTTAAACATTGAGATCATTGAAAAATTCTGTAATATTTTTTTTCTACTTGAATAATGTTTTTTAACGATTTAAACAACTTTATTTGTTTTAAAATGTTCTAAACAGAAACCAAAGCAAATGAAACACAAAACTTGTTTAACAATTTGAATGCCCACAGCTGCACTGGCGCCATCTAGCGACAGACTAACTCAGCTGGAATGAAAGATAGTAGAATGTAAACTTAATAAATAAAAAATAAATTATTGTTTGCTAAATTTTGGGAAATAATTGAAAAATCCAAAATGCTTGAATGTGTGTGTGTGTGTAGAAAATGTTTAATTGTTAAGAGTTGGGGAGAAATAGGCAAATGGGAGAGGAAACTTAAAGGGGCTTTTCAGGTCAGAGACCTCACACATGCACAAACAAGTCGACTGAGATAAGGCATAAGGAAGGAAGGAAGCACTGCGATTGTCAAAAATTGTTCAAAGGCAGAGAGAGATAGGGACAGAGAGTGAGAGAGACGAAACAGTTTGCTACGTCTAAGGAGCTGAGCTGCATTAAATCTATGCTTGTTTGTTTGTTTTTCATACGTATTTGCAAACAAGGACATACACGACGTCTATGTGTTTGTGTGTGTGTGTGCCGCGCGGCTTTACGTTAGTGGAAAAAATAATTCTAACAGCAACTCAAACAAACAGGCAAACAAACAAACCAGCCAACAACCAGCAAACCAACATAAAAAGCGGCCGAAGCACTACCTACAACAACAATAACAATCGTTAAAGCTTTAAGTAAATGTGGTAAGCCAAAGCATACCCTGGAATATGTCAATTGACAGTTTATTGTTTCTCTCACTATCATATAGAAAATATGTCTACTATTGAAGCCCTTTTGTATGCCGAAATGACTTTTTAATAGCAAATATAAATTTTAAAAATATAACAAATAAAATTATGGTTGAAAAATTGGCTATAAAAATAAAAATAAATACAAATTGATATAGACAAACTAGATATATTTAGAGTTGATACTGACAGATCGAATTATGGACACAAAAACATGAATAATTTTTTGAATAATAATTTGTTTTTAACCGCCTTTATAACTTAATTGATTTGTTTAATTTACATAATACAAAATTTAAATCTTAATTCTTTAAATATCTCTGCTTTTTAGCTCCACTTCGCTCAGCTTCCCCAACCAGACTCCCCTCGCTATCGTCGTCCTCTCTCTTGTTCTTTTACTCCTACCGTTCATACTGGGTTCAATCATATCAACTTGTCATTCTTGACATATAATCTAGAGCTGTTTTACTTTAAATACGCGTTGGTTGCCTCTAACAGCTTAAAACTGTAAAAAATTCCTCTTAATTTAGTTTCATACGTAATTAATTGTTACTGTCAACTTATAAAAAAATTGATTAAACTAGCCAGGGAGAAGGTTTTTAAGCTTTTTATTTGAGTTTAAAGTTTTAGGTGCTGTTAATGTTTAAACCTATAGATCCTGAATCTCCACGCATTAAACAGTTTTCCAGAGAAACTTTTTTTTAAGACCTGGCCAATTCGAGAATTAATTATTTTTAATTCAAAAAACTCTGAGAAGTAGATGATTAAGAGCTAAAATTAAAATGTGGTTCAATTTCAATCGATGCTTTGCTCTCTTCAACTTTTAAAAATAAGTTTTGCATTTTTTTTGAGTGTACTTTTTCCACTTGTTCCTTATATTTCTGTCTTCTAACGGAAATAGTTACTTTTCGCTATTCAATAGCTACGGTATTTCAATTTCAAATATACCCCACTTAACTGTATTTACAGGGTATTAAAAGTAACACAAGCACATTCAGTTGCCAACCATGTTCTCGCTTTCTCTTTCTATTTTATTTGGCCAAAACGAGTCAAGATAGATACAGAGAGATACGCGACGAAAGAGTGAGAAGTGGGGAAGAGTGTTAGGCGGGTAAAAGAGAGACAGAGAGACAGAGAGAGAGAGAGAGAGAGAGAGAGAGAGAGAGAGAGATAGAGAGATAGAGAGAGGGAAAAACAAAGGCGTGAGCTGAGCGCAGCATTTGATGTTTGCGCTGTGCAAACTTTGCCACGAAAAACTTGGGCCAAAAGACACCTGAGCGTGTTGGCCATCCCCTCCTGTTCGTTCCCGGCCAGTGCAAGTTCTCTGTTTTGTTCCGCACAATGTGCCCCCAACCAAACCGTTTCCCCCCCACAACCCTTTTTGCACCTGAGCAGCGCACTTGTATCTGCTGCTAAAATCTACCCAAACATAAGCACTAACTGCTAGCTGCTATAGGCAACCCTATTTTCTATATCAACCCATATCCATTTTTATTCCACATTTTGCATATGTAACTCCAGTCCGTTCCTCTCTCTCTCTCACTCGTCCAGGCCGTCTGTTACTCTGTCTTCCTCTGTCTCCATTTTGCATCTGTCTAAAGATCGATCACGTGTTTGAAAAGCGCTGACAGAAGATGATAGCTGTAGGTGTGCGTGTCTGTGTGTGTGTGTACCGGTGTGTAAGAATTTTTTGAGTGGCACCCGTTCCCTGCACCTTCCCCTCTCTCTCTCCACCACAAACTCTTTTTCCATCTACCAATTTTGTTTGCATACTTTTCATTCCAAATATATTTATAGCAATTTTTTCATGTCATTGCTTATGTGATGTTTGTTGTGTGTGCCTGTGCAGGTGTGTGTGTGTACACCTTCATTCAATCAATACCTGCAGCTCTCAGTGTGTGTTGTTGAGTGAATTTAAAACGTTTGTCTAGCGACTGAACCAAAACTGGAAAAAAAAAGATTCTAGATTAAGTTTTTAGCTTTTTTATAGCCACATTTTCAAACAATGCCAATATTTTTGGGTAAAGGGTATTAGCTATGTGTGTGGGTGTGTGTGTGGGTGTGTACTTAAACATTGTGAGCTTTTCTCAAAGTTTTTCACGTTGCGTCTAAGCAAAAAAGTAGAATTACTGAATAAGTGTAAATTCTCTAGATCTGGTTTTCAGTTTGAATACTATATATTATATACTTTCGTTTGCTTCTTTTAATTAATTAAAATTTTGTTTTTATTTTCTACCTATTTTCTTATTCCATGTTTTGCTTATTGAAGTAAATACCCATCCGACACCCCTTTTGGTGGTTTCTACTTCTCTCTCGATCTTCCTCTTTCTTTGCCTTTGTCTCTCTTCACTCTTTCTTTCACTCTTTCACTCCATAACTAGCTAGTTCTGTCGGCCTCATCACCCTATCTCTTTCCTTGTTCTTCCTCCTTTTTCCTCTCTCACTTTCTTTGCTGATTACTTTTAATCACTTTCTTTCTCTCTCTATCAACTCATTTCAATCACTTTCTCTCATGTATTTTAAGCTCTTTCTTCTCTTCCCTCGTGGCTGATTTGACTTCAATGGGGGGACATAAAGGATTGAAGTCAAATCAGCCATGTGCAAGTCTTTGAAATCACATATTACATTCATATTTCGCAATACAAACAAAGAAAAAAGTATTGCAGCTATGTGAGAGGCCAAGTCTTTAATCTGCCCACTGTACCCACTGTAAGCACGCCCCTGCTTCGCCCACTTCCTGCCACTGCCCCCCTTGGCCAGTACATAAAGTGTGAAAATGCCAAAATTGTCGTTCGTTGTGGTTTTCGAGGACGAATTTTACCCAAAAATGATTGCAATTTTGTGACTTTGGCTACGTGCACTTGCAGCTACCACAGACATAAAGTTATATATAATATATGTATGTAATATATATATATATGTGTGTGTGTGTGTGCGTAAGTACATTTGCTGTTTGTCTGAATGCTTTCGTTCGGCATTCATAAAGTTGACTTACGCTTAAGTAAACAGCAAAAGTGTGAAATGATTTCATCTGATGATGATTTGGCTCTTGGATTTCCCCATTTTTGCCTTTGCCTTTCCACTTGTGCGGCTTTTGTACACTTGTACAGTTACACACCCACACACGCACACACACACAATTATACAAGTTAATATAGCAAACATTTGCAGTTATGATTATATTTACTTGCCACATACGTGCGGTTTTCGTTGCCATTTTTGTGGAACACAAAGTCAGACACACGCACACACACACACACACACAGCATTCCAAGTTTGCACCACTGCGCCACCTGGTGGCCGCAAAATTCAACGCTACTTCGCTCAATCACTTAAATGTCTTAAATATTAATCACTATCAATTAATAACTGTCTGCCTCATTTTGTTTCATTTCCTTAGTCAACAAACTTGGCTTAAATTCCTCGACAAATCCGACTTGCATTAAATATCCTTGCTTTAAACTAACTATAAATTACCGTAGGGAAATTTACAGATCTCACTTTAAGCACTATTCAGAAACTTTGGTAATTCCATACATTTTCGTCACTAGTAATGTGTTTATGTTTATGCTGTTATCCCGATGTCTTCAGTGGAACATTAGCCACTTTCGTCGTATAATTAATAACATAATTAATAACAATTTAAAGCTACATATTTGTTGAAAGTTTGATTGGCAGCGACTTTGAAACGACTGAAATCGAAACACTTTTAAAACACTACTGTTAAGTGCTCGCTGTTAATTAGCAGTACAGAGTATGTTAACTACTTCTGTCACTGTTAAAAACAAAGTTCTCTGTCAAGCGGTGTGACTGTCTTTTTAGAAGAAGCAGAGCAAGTAAAACACGTTTCTACACATTCACAATTTTCTCAACATCCGTCAAGTTAAGAACACAAGTAAAATCATTTCAATCATTTCATTTTCTGCCAATAATCAAAATGGGTGAAAATAAGTTTGGAAAATCATTTCAATGCGGTGATGTGGTATTCGCCAGATCTGCGGGCTATCCACCATGGCCATCGAAGATCATAAAGATTGACGCCAAGAAGAACATTAATGTGATTTTCTTTGCCACTGGCAATATAGCCACCGTCGATGTGAAAGATATCTACCCCTATATGGATTTTAAGGAGTATTTCACCACCGATCAGCAATTGATGCGCACTAAGTACGACGAGGCCGTCGAGCAGGCTGAGCGTGCACTTCGCGTCAAGCATTCGCCTGGGCTGGCTTTGCCGCAGCGGCAGATGGAGCAGTCCTCCAGAGCGGCTCTATCCGAAGATCTGTCAACTGAGGTACTGCCCGCAATGGTGGGTAAGGGCGTTGAACCGAAATCCATGTATGGGTCGTATATCAAGCCGAAGGTCGATGGGCCAAAAGTCGAAGAGCCCGAGTCGTTTAAGTTCAAGGTGCCAAAAGCGGTTAAGTGGAACTTAAAACCGAAGCCGTTTAAACAGCCAAATGTCGAAGAACCGGACAACAACCCGAATCCGTTAGGGGCTTCAACTTTCGTTAGGCCTTGGCTTGAAGTACCTAAGGAGGGTATTAATGGAGCTGCTGCTGCTCCACCTGATGTCGAGGCTGTACGCGCAGCTGCAGCCGTTCCAGTAGGAAGCAAGAGACCTCCGTCCCCAACTGAAGACATCAGCTCGGATGGTAGTAACGAAGCAATTCCGATAAAGCGTGTTCTCAACGAGGCGATTGCTGCCGAACGTCCAAAGGAAGAAGACCAAAAAGAAGACAAAGATGACAAAGATGACGTAGCAACTCCAATTGCCGGCAAACGTGAGACTCTCTCACACGTAAGGCTTTCCAAACACAAGAAATCCCATTAAAATTGTTTTTAATGTAAATCGTCTACTTTTATTACACACTTCTAGATTATAAAAAATAATTTTCTACTGGTCTACATGCCCACGGCCAAGTGCTATGGCATCGACTTGACATTTCAAAAGCCCAATAGCTTTCCAAATTCCGCCGCCGAAGACGATTCGATGCGGAATTCACGTGAGGAAGCGATTGTGCTTAAAATAAAAATGGTATCGGGTATAATAGATCTTGATTCGATGCCGGGACGGATTGTATGTGATCCGAAGCGTGACATGATCTCCGAATATGAGTCACTGCAGTTTCTCACAGAGCTGGGTATGCAGACGCATTCGCTGCTTAAAGAGCGTTGCTTTGTGCTCTTGGCACGCAGATTGCGTAATTCTCTGGGATTACGTCGAGCCAACACGGATCTGTGTTTGGAGGTGCTCAAAGAATTGAAATCGATAAAATTTAATAAATTGTTGTTGCTACGCAATCCGCAGTGTGTGGACACCATACGACGCTTACGCGCCTATGTTGGCAACTTGTCCTTGTGGAATTTGAGTGCAGATGATGAAAACGCTTTTAAGAAGCAAGCACGATTGATCCGTCACAAGGCACAATTCATATACTTTGACATGGCGTACACTTTCTTTCCCACGTTCCAAGCGGACGTCGACTTCTGGACGAAGTACTGCGAAAGAGTTCTTGTCTTTGAAGACTACATTGTCAAGCATGGACCTCAGGGTCTTTTGGGCAACAATCAATCAAACTGAAAGTAATTTGCTATTGGTTATTTGATAAATAAATGTCTTTTCTAAAACATTTCAAGAAGTTAGCTTATTATTTTACATTTAAAAAAAATTAAGGAGAAAAGTGTCTTAATAATCGATAGCCATTTGATTTCAGCGCTGAATTTGTTGGAGCAATGCATGTGACCAGATTTGTATACTGTTGTCGTACTAAGATGAGCAAAAAATACTAAAAATAGTAAGTGAATTAAAGGCAGCTAAATGAAGTGTTTAAATATCTTTGCAATTGATTAGTTTCACTTGATTGACTTGGCGACAAGTTCCACATAATTTGGGTGCATTATTCCCTGCTAATCTGCAGCTGAATCCGTCTTAATGAAAACCCAAAAACCAATGGGACTCCGATGGTCCTGGGCTTATGTATGGATTGCGAGGTATTAAGCGTGAAGCTTGCCACACACACACACACACAGACACACACCCAAGGTGATTAGCTGGGCCATGGAAAAGAAGAGCGCAAAGGAAAACGAAATTTTTGCACGTTACATGTGAGAGGGGCAGAGAGTGTGGCGCCCTAAAGTTGCTTTTTTCTATGCCAAGATAAGATCAAGTATGTGCGCTGTGTGTGCACGTGTGTGTGTCTGTGTGTTGCCTACTTGTTGAGCATCGACTGGGGCAACTAACGAGCAGTCTGCGCCAGCAGACACACACACACACAGACACACAGTGTGTGCTAAAAACTTTCCATAATTGACGACATGCAAAAATTGTGGTGAACAAGCGGGCGAGTAAAGGGAAAATCCTGCCTTACTGCTCCTGTTGCCTGATGACAATGATGATGAAGTACAAATATTTTACGTCATTAATTAGTGCATGCCAGAACGCTTGAAACTATTACGTAATGCGATAACAGCAGCAGCAGCAGCAACAACAATTATATGCCAAATTTTTAATGACGTTGAACAGCAGCAGCTGCAGCTGCAGCAGGCACCACAAAAGCATGCCACTGGTACGGGTATGCAGTAGTTGGACAACAGACAGAAATGTGCTAGTAATTAAATTAAGTATTTTTTGATAGTTTTTAAAAGCTAATACGAGTATATATTAAAGCTTAAAACTAAATTAAAGAAAAGTACAACTCTTTTGAGGTTGTCAAATCTTAATTAAGTGCACACCAAATGAGTTAAATAGGGTAACTCCTAGTCAAGCCACAAGCGTCTTGATTATTTTTTTGCAATAGTTTTTGATGTATATTTTCTTGATGTTTTTTAGTGTTTTCATTGCGGACTTTTTCCATTTTAAGCTCTGCTAATAATTAAATTATTTTGCGCAAATTTCTCACAGTTGTTGTCTCCCACACACACACACACACACACACACAAGTAGATTAGATAACTTATCATTAGGTGGCAAAAGTTGGGCAAAAGCACACACTCAGTCACACACACACACTTGAGCAGACACACATACACAGACAACAAGAGATAATGAGAATTTAAATCGCAATAAAGTGCTAGAAAGCAGACGCAAAGAAATAACAAGCAAAATAAATGTCGGGCATGGAGATAGAGAAGGACTAAAATAGAGAGAGAGAGAGAGAGAGAGAGAGAGAGAGAGAGAGAAAGAGGTTTAGGAAGACAGTGAGTGAAAGTGTTGCCAACTAAACGACAAGTGTCTGTATGTGTGTGTGTGTGCGCGGTAGTGTGCGTACATGGCTGTGTGTGTTTGTGTGCGTGCGTTAATAAAATGTAATTTTGAAGCGTATTAAGGCGAATATTGTGCCGAGTCAGACAGCAACTGAATCTGTTGTCTTCTCCATGTAACTATGGGGATTAAATCGCACACTCACAAATATATACACACACACACACACGCACACACACATACACACACACACGCACACACAGACGCACTTCTAGTGTTCCTAATTTCACAACAACGAAAATAAATTCAATATATTTCAGTTCAATATTTGCATTAATTAATTTATTCATTTATTAAAAGATTTATTTCTGTATTACAATAAAATTATATGATATAATTATAAAAATTGGCAGCGTTCTAAAGCCAATCTGTTTTGATTTAATAAGAAACAGTCATCAGTATCGGATAATATCGGATAAGATCACAATATATAAGTTTAATCCCACTAGTTTATCAGGCACACAGCACAAAACAACTGGAGTTCCGACCTCGGCTATTTAATTAAAAATAGTTTACTCTAAAGTCCAAAATTCTAAATTGTCCTTCTTATAACTAGTAGGCACACACTAGTGGGCTTTATAGAAGCTACTTCCCCACAACATAATCAATTTAATTACAAATTTATAAACATAAAAACATATTTTAATTGTGCATTAAATTGTGCGGCGATCACAAATTGTCACTACTATAATTTAGCTTGAATGTGCTTTAAATGTATAATTAAGTATACTTAGTATCGTAGACATATTTACTTTTTTTTGTTTCAGCATTGAGCCTGGATTTGAGATCCATCCAGGCAGGTGTGATCTTCAGGTGATCATAGGTTGGCGGTGTTTCTGACTCCGAGTCCGATGATTCCGGTTCGAGCTTATAAATCTTCGGTTGGCTAATAAATACCTTATCCCTCCAATCTGGTGGACCAAATTGCTCAGGACTTTTAGTGAAATCCACTTCCACATGATGGTTGACGGTTCTATAAACGGTGTCCACGCGCTGTTCGATGGTGCCATCCGCACGAACTATGCACAGATCCACCGGAAATGTGAATGGCGGAACTGTGTTGCCAAATTTGATAGCATCGAGTACCAATTCAACACCTTCTGCCTCGCTTAAATTTTGGCGCCAGCCATCCTCCAAGACACCGATTGTGCTCTCCACTTCCGATCCCATCGCATTAAACGCTAAACTCTCCGATGTGCCATCATAGTAAACTGAATATAGACCCAATCCCGTCTTATCAATGCCAGCAATCAGAAAGCTAGCAACTAATTTCTCAGGCAAACGTAATTTTGTCATACCCACCAGGTGTTTGGCACAATTGTGTAGCACTCCACGATTGTTGTGCTTCTGCAGCATTTCCAGTTGGCCAGCCACAAAGCTAACTGTTCTTTCTATGTCCACCATGACGCCAATACCGCCAATGCTAAAATTGGTAAGGTTATGGTAAGATGTCAATTTAGTTATTCACTTGGAACCATTTCCGATTGTAGTTCATAAAGTTGAGTTTTGATTTTACACGGATTTAACGGAAAGGCCTGGAGAAGTCTATTAGGTTTGTCAAAAGCGAAATTTGCTAACAGGCAGAAGGAGGCGTGTGCAATCCCATGACGTATATATATTCTTGATCAGCATCAAGAGCCCAGTCGATATGACTGTGTTTGTCTGTCTGTCCGGCTGTCTGTCCATATGATCACCTAAATCTAGATACTAAAAGAGCTAACGCCACTAAATTTGGTATGAAACTCCGTCTATATGTCAAGCAGATCAAATTTATTTCAAATTTTTATGAAGTTTTTTTTTCATAACACCATCAAATAAAAACGACTGGAGCTATCGGTACCAAAACCACGCATTATGTGAACCGTACTATTATAACACTCCTCACCAAGTTTGTTGCGGATCGGACAACTATAGCTTATAGCTCCCATAGGACAAATCGGTCTTAAAGAAGAAATTTGCATGAAAACTTTTACTGGTACGAATCGGACTCGGTTGAAAATAGCTTATTTTTAGTGAAGAAGTCGAACTGGCATGAGTGCGGACGGCATACTCGACTCTAACCTTTTTTTTTGTTGTTTATATAGTTCTTTCATCTGCATACCTATTTTAGACACCCATATTTGTAAGTTACTTACAAAACATTATCGGCCAGCTTAAAGATCTTATTGACGTTGCAGTCCAACGAGTAGTTATCCTTTGTGGCCCTAGTATCGACGGCTATTACGACACCACCCTTGAATGCCACCGCCCCCACGTTCAAAGTGGCTATGTACGGCTGCGGTGGTTTGATCAGCTTCTCAAAAGAGAACTTCTTCTTCCTGTGGGATTGCAGTTGGTAACGGATGTATGCAGATAACATTTACTGGCACTTACTTCTGAACTTTGTTAAACTTAAAGCTGCTCATGATTATCTTGTGTTTCGAAACAAATTATGAATATATTGAATTAATATAAAATTGAAGAAACAATTGAAGTATTATATATTTCAATGCAGTGAACGCTATGAATACTAGATTTCTAAAAAACTTTAACTGAAGCTAGAAAACGGGTTGCTTTACGAAATGGTCGTGAAATCATGCTTGTTCCTAATGTTTTTTTTATCAGGGTTATAACTAATGTTATGAATGTTATAATCCATCGCTTTTAAAAGTATTTCAAGTTCATGAATTTTCATGATTTTCTAAACGAGGGAATTAAAAATGAGAAAATATTTGCGGGAACATCAGCAAGTTGTTCAATTGGAATATCTTAAATCCTATTGTTGCCAACACAAATGAATTTTAACATGACACCAATGCACACACACACATAGAAAGAGAGAGAGGGAGAGCTTACAACTACAGGGACATAAATGCTTATTAGCATTAGCTCTGTTATGAGCATTCGCACAAACACGTATCACGTTGTCACTGTTGGGTTGCGTGTGTTTGAATTGCATGTTGCATTAGGAGCACACACACACACACACTTACACAAACACACTCACATACACTCATATGCAGTTGTAAGCGCATTAACACCAAGCATCAGTTGTTTAAGTCTCAGTCGCTTGCATTTTGCTTTGACATTTGATTATTGACTACTTGTTTCTCGGCCCCTTTTCGCTGCCCTCTACCTACCCATTTCTACATATAACTCCATTTGCCACTCCTTGCTTTCCCCCGCTTGCCTTAAGGCTTCCCTAATCAACATAGTACACAACACATCAATGTTATTGAAGCATTGTCTTGCTTATTGCTCCATCAGATTTGCTCCTCTCTGTCTCTCTGTGTCTCTACCTCCCTCCCTCCCTCCTCCTCCTGCTTATCTTTCTCTTACTGTTGTGCAGTCATTGCAAATGAATTGGGCGTGTTCCATTATTGAGCTTAGAGTTTAGACAATTCAATTTGGCGGCCAAGTTGGCTATTTGTCGTTTCTAATCTCAACATTTATATTGACAGCTTCGTATTTGTTAATAGATCATTTTAGCTTACGAATTATGATGTCACTGGTTCTGAATACATTTCATCTGTAATGAATTTGTTCATTCAACCGTTTTAAGATACCAAATTTTGACACATTTTCTTCAATTTATTTCTCGTTCTACTATTTCCTGTAGTTTATCAGTTTTGGTACTAATGTTTAGTTTATAAATTTTAAATATATTGAATTAATTCTTTTCCATTTTGGTACAACACAAATAAGGTAAATTTCGTTAGTTTCCTTTTTTTCTCAAATGATTTTTTCCGTTGCTTTTGGATTCAGAAATTACTGATTATTTGAAAGCGTAAAATCTTTGCTACTTTTATCATTCTAGTTCAGTTTATTAACTCTGTTTTGAACTTATTTTAGACTTCCATTCCTGAAGGACTAACCTTTAGTCCTTTCTTCATTTTTTCACTTCGTTCACTGTACCTTTTAATTCTTCGTCCTTGCTGTTTTATCTTTCACTGTGCTTATATTTTTTCAATTTCCTTAGTTTATCACTAATTCATTAAGATTTCCTCTATCTATTTTTCATTATCTTCCTTTTGCCTTCTCTTAAGTTTTTTCTTTTGTCATTTTCTCTTTAAAAATGCATATCAACAGTCTGGCAACCCTGCTGCAAGTTGCCATCTCTGTGTAAAAACCAAACGACAACTATAATTAAGTTAAAAATCAATATGCTGCGTTACATGAATTATAATTTGAAATATAGTATCGTAATATGATGTGCAATTGGTATGCTAATCAGTCCCTGGCACTGACATTAGCAAATGTCCTTGAAGCATGTCCTGCCAGTAGAAGAGACACCACACTAACTTCCAGCTGGCAACTGGCAGCTGCTAAGTCGCAACCGGCAACTGGCAACTGGCAAGTGGCAAGTGGCAAGTGGCAAGTCGAAGGTAGTTTGCACTGATGAATCGCAGCTGCCAGAAGATATTAAAAAGCTTCGCTCACAATTTGGCCGGAAATTACAATCTTCTTTTATGTATTTTTTTTTTTTTTGCTCATTTTCTTTTTGGATTGCCATGGGTGGCAGCTTTGAAGGTGCAGTCTGCTGCAGTTGCTTGCAACACAGATTTCTTAGACCCTGAAGATTTTTAGATTTGGAGGATGCTTTGGGTGTATTACGAAGTGAAGCGTGGAGTTTTGGTAGCAAGAAACATCACCGTTTAATTCAGCTTTGGCTTAGAAATTTAATTGGAGAATCAATTTCAAGTAGATTTATCGGCTATTAAATCTAGTTTTGTCTAAACACTCGCACAACTTCAAAGTTAACTTAAAATAAGCAAAGTTTTCTTAACTACGGGGTTACCCTAAGTTGGGTGTGCTCGCCTGTAGCCTTACACGCTGGTTTGCAGCATTTTTGCCATCCTTTTTTTTTGCATCGATAACAAAAGGCAGCCTTATTAGAGTGTTCCTTTATTTTAATGCCACATTTCACACCATGTGGGTCCAAGGGGAGTTGAATGGGAGGTCGGGCGTAGGGGCTTGGGGCGTGGTGCGGGTAGTGACGTTTCATTGTGCGCCTTTTTTTTTGCATTGTCTGCCTCTCACTCCCACACTGTTCTCTTAGCTCTTTCTATCATTGTGCTCGTCACAGTGGCTCTTTTGTTTTTAGCTTCAGAGGTTCGCCTTTTTCTACTTTCGTACTGCTTCTGCATGGCACTACACCCACTAGGCTAACTACTCTAGCTGAAAGGCAATCATAGGCGCGCTTTGTTGTTGCCACACTCACTCGAGTCAGGACTCTCGACTTTGGCTGACTGGTTATCTGTTCTTTTAGCCCACTTGCAACTGCTTCAGCGCCCCAAGCTAACGATATCAGTCGCTATTTTTCATTATTAGAACTAGCAGATGATACAGAGAGAGAGCGAGAGAGAAGAGAGGGAGAGGGAGAGGGAGAGAGAGAGGGAGAGCGAGACAGAGAGGGGCAAAGAAATTGTGTTCTTAATCAAGCATTGACTTGTCGCAAAACGTGTCACTGCCTGTCTGGCATAACTTTCAACAGCTAACCCGACTTTTTATCCAACTTGTCTCATAATTAACGTTTCAGTTTTTTTAATTAATCACTTGAAAAGTGTTTTAATAATGGCATTACTTAAAAACTACCAAAGTTAAGCCAATTCACACATAAAGTATGGGGTAGCATTGTTAATATGTTGACCAACTTTGATTTGGATCAGACAACTGTGTCGTATTGCTCCATAATCACTAATTTGGTAATTTGCATTCGAAATATTTGGTTGAGAAAAATAATAAATTATATATTAATCATGACAGTATGTGTCAGTTGAAAGTTTTACATTTTTATTCTTAGTTCCCACAACCTCCCACAGTCAGTTCAATCGACTTTATTTTAACTTACCGCTCTTAACTGCAAGTTAACTTTAACAAGGACTTCTTAAACATGTTTTTATTTCCACCTTAATAACTAATTACAATCAATTACATTTTCACATTTTATTCTTAACTTAACATCAATTTTATTTTACAATTAACATAGTCAGCAGTCGCGAGTATTTAAATAAATAAGTAATATGTTGATATAAATTAAAAAATCTGAAACTAAAAATATAAATAATTAATCCTTTAAATTCAGATGCTTAATATTTAAGCTTAACATTAATTTAAAATACATAAAGACTTACGCAGGCTTTCTTAACTGTTATTTAATTTTAACTTGCACTTTTTAGGCGTTGCCTTAAATATTTAAAAGGAATTAGCCTGGGTTGGTTTATGTAGGCAAAGTTCATGTTAAATTTAAAAGCAACTTAATTTATAAAATGTCTAAAAGATAAATAAATTGTGTCACTGCTGTACTCATTAAATCAGACATAAATAAAGCAAAACATAAGACTTCAATTTACCAAAGACAGGTCTCTACATTAAGTGTTACTAATTTAAATAAATTGAAGCAAATTAAATAAGTTTTAGTATGGAATTTATCAACTAAATGTTGACTTTTAACAGCTGCTTGCAGCTCGTTAAATGCAACTGTTGCTGTATATTCCGGGAAAGTGATAGATCAACAGTAATAAAAAAAAGTGTGCAGAAGTTGTCGCTCCTCGGGGAACACTTGCTGCAGTCGAGTGGAGTGCGGCATGCAACCAGTTCGTGCACCTCATGCTCCTTCTACTGCCCTGATTCCTTCTAGTTCTACTTCTACTCCTTCCCCACCATTGCCACCACTCAAGTCAAGTGACGACTTGTGATCAGATTTTTGAGCCACAAAGAGTGGTCAAACAACCGGACGTGGGCACTTTGAACGCCAAATTAAACAGAGCGACAGTCCGTGAACTTTTCAGAGTCAGTGTACACTGAATCTAATGAGGTGAAGGATGTGAATGGCGGAGGAGTGGGTGGAGCGAGCGGTGGTGGGGTTAACAGATGGTGCATGCTGACCGCCGGCAACTGATGCCAAGAAATTGATGGCCAACCGAGACGCGACGCGACGCGTTCAGACAAGACAAGACGCGATGAGAAGACAGGCGAGCGTCGACAGGCGACAGGCGACAGGACATCAACTAATTGAAATTGCGCGCCAATTTTGTGGCTTGTTTGGTCCCACTGTTGTTGTTATTGTTGTTGTTGGTCTTCTTGTTGTAGCACTACTTTCTGCTGTTGTTGTTACTGGTCGTGTCGTATCCTGTCGTTTCTTGCCGAGAGTGCAGCTCTCGGCACATGCGCAAATGCTGCAGCTCGTCACCTGTATTGTTGTGATTGTGTGCCTCGTTTGCTTTTGGTGTCGTGTCGTTTCGCGTCGCAACACGTCGTATCAGGTCGTGTCGTATTGTTGTCGTTGGTCGTGGTTCGCGTTAACACTGCGAATTTCAGCTGATGCTCGTCGTGGTGCGTGTGTGCGTCTTAAATTCGCTAGACAAAACATTGTCGATTGCAGTCAGTGTCGGTATTTACAGCGGGCAACGTGTCTCATCGTGTCTCCCGCAACAACAGCAACATCACAGTCATCGTTGACGTTGTCGTCGTACGCTCGTCGTTCGTTACCGTTACGCTCGTCATTCCCGTTATTCTCGTGAACGCACACAGCTTGTGTGTGGCTCCTGTGTTCACTGTTCCTGCTCTTCAGTGACCCAATGAGCCGGGCAGCGACGCTATCGTCGACAGTTTCGTTACGGGTTAACGGTACACGGTACAAGGTACACGGATAACGGTTAACGGTGAACGGTTAGCGGTAAACACAATTTCAAAACTGTTTACGGCCCCAAACAAATTTACGAGCTTCTTTCGGTCTCGTCTTTGTCAACACCTTAGGAAAAGTGTGTGTGCCTGTGTGTGTGTGTGTGTGTACGTGTTTGTTGTGATTTTCTAATTCGTCGAATTCTCGCAAAATTATCACTTGATTTTTTTTTCCATCCTTGGAGTCCCCGAAAATATTTCCTCTGGCATTTCACGCCGTGTTTCGCGCCAATTTTTGTTCGTTGTTGTTGTCGGAAACTTCAAATTTTGTTTCCTTTGGAGTTTCAACATAATTTTCTAAGTTTTTTTTTTGTTATTGTTTTTGGTTTCTACGCATGAGTTTTGTGGTCATAAGCAAGTTGCTGCCTAAATGCCAAATTAGAAATAAAATCAACAAGTAAATTTCAATTATGCAAATCCGTGTTCTAATTCTAATTGGCCACAATTCCGAAAGTGTTTAAAGTGTTTTATTGTGAGTTTGGTGACGGCGATAAAACAAATTTCGGGTCTTCGGAGCTTAAGAAGAAAACAAGTTTGAAATAACATCGATTTCAAAAATACATAAACTCTGCGTACTAAACACACAAAAGTGTTTTGCCAGCAAACAAAAAGGTTAGTTCTAAAAAACTAATTGAAAAATAAAATAATACTTCCTTGAATTTGTGCTGTAGTTTGGCTAATTGGTGTTTTCCAACACTTTAAGTGTTGCATGTACATTCAAAAAGTAATTGAAATTTATTATTTTCAATTATTTTTATTTAAATTTGAAAGCAACCGGTAAGTCTCCTTATGTTCATCTGTCGGTACTACACGCAGATCAAATCTGTGTTTGAATTAAGAAAAGTAATATGAGATTTGAGTTAATTATGGCCCGAAAATGTAACTTAAATATTATTTAATTGAATAAATTTGATGTGTGCAACTTTTAACTAAGCCATAGATAATGTTTAAGTTATAGTAAATAAAAATCTCTATAGCAAATGTATCTGCCTTGAACTGCCCTTTTGATGAGTCGGTTGAAAGTTGTGTGCATATAATCCCTTGTGTAAGTTTTAAAGCTTCTAAGTGAGCAAATCAATTTGGTTATGAATTGACTTTGAGCGATGAGTATAGAACTATCAATCCCACTCCAATCAGTATAGCCTTAAGTCATTACCTTAAGAGTCAGAGTCTGATGCGTTTTGGAGAAGTTTATTAGTTGATTCCAATGCCTAGCAGCAAATAAAGCTGGCTAGGCCGACACACCAGGGAATCGGCCTAGGTTTTCTTCTTCTGGAAAACTGAAAACTGGAAAACTATAAACTGAAGCGCAACTTGAGGCAAATGTGAATGCCACTTGCTGTGGCACTAAAAACGAGTAAACGAGTTCAACTGTTCCCTGGGCGCTGCACTTTCCATGCCAACGAAATCGAAAATGTTGCGCAATTCGACCCTTGGGTCTAATTCGATTTGAGAACTAAAGCCGAGGCCCCCACCACTGCCCCCCTCTATCACCATCATAGAGTGTGGTCCCTAGACGACGCCTAAAAGTAGGCAATGCATATATTTACAACTGCAATTGCAACGACATGCATAAATTTATGCATTGTAAAATAGCTGGGCAAACAGCCTCAGCATCATCATCATCATCATCATCGTCATCACTATCATTATCAGCATCAACATTATCATCATTATCAACATCATTATTACCATCAGATCTGGGATCTGTGGCATATCAGCCTGTCGGCTGTCGGCTGTCGGCTGTCGATTATGGACATCGATAATAAATGCATACGATATGCATTTTATTTTAATTTAATTAAAATGTGTTTATTTATGCACTTAAGTTTGCAACAGCAACAACTAAATGCATGCACATGCACTAAAGTGCACATTTAACATGCATTTTACAGGTTACTCATACGCACTGTGTGTCCAACCGAACTGAATTATAATTTGCCAACTTTACCGAGCCGCACTTGTGTATATACTTTTATTTCATCACTAAAAACACTGTTTATTTACGGCACAAATAAATAACTCAACTTTATTTAAATTATTTCAGTTTTTATATTTTATGTAACTTCCAAAAAAAAAGAACTACAGGCTTAACTATAAAGATTGTTATGCGAATTTATTCGTTTTCAAGTAAATTGTTAATGATACCAACAGTTTTTACTTTATTAAAGTGACTGTGAGCTAGTATACCCCATGGAATATACCCTATCTTTGAATATCGACGGTTTGTCAGTAATAATATTTATGCGAGCGGCAAGAGCATTATAATGAAATATTTTGTTTAAATATTATTTACCTATAATTAAAACAAAGAAAGCATTTACACAAGTTTCTATTGGTCAAATATAAATAATAGTCGCAGTTTTGTGAGTAATTAAAGTACAGTACAAGTAAACATACAAAAAAAAAAAAAAAAATTGTATGAATTAAATGAAAGCTGGGTCGAAACATTAAATAAACTTTTTGCCAATAAAAGTAATAGTGAAAATAATAGTTGTATTTTGTATGTTATGCAAATGTAAAATAATAAATAACATAGCATATAAATATTGAATCAATGCAGACAATGCAATACTTTACTTTGCCACAATCTCTACACACTCCACATGCCAGATTAAGCATAATCCCAGCTCTCTCTTAATCCTTGCATTGCAATACTGTGAACATCGACAAGCTTTGTGTGTGTGAGTGTGTGTGTGTGAGTGCGGGAAATTTTGTGGTTGTCAGAGGAAAAGATATTTCTTTAGCTAAGTAAATTACTTGCCAACTGTCTGCACTTGTCGTCTCATTTATCCACTCCAGTAAAAATTGTTAAGCATTTTAGGAATTTTATAAACACAATGAGCTGCAGACACAAATCATTTCAGCTGAATTATTAAATTAATTGAAGAAATTATCTAAGCTGCAGCTAGTACAATTCGGCACTTAACTCAACTTAAAGTACAGCCGTGAAATGGCTAAAGCAACAGCTAAATTAACAAACTGAACTTTAGCTGAAGTCAGTGCATTAAGTGCGCTGGAGTATCTTAAGGGCTTTTATTGAAATAGTATGATGAGAAGAAGATAGTTTTTATTGGAAAATTAGATGCTTGATTAAAATTGGACTTGTCAGTTGTCACTTTGGTTGGCATGAATGAATTCGAAAGTGATAAAAAATGGAGAAAGGGAAGGTGAAGAAGAGAGTGGGAGAGAGGAATAGAGAGAGAGAGAGACAAACTAAAATATTTATGACAACTATTGCATGACAGTTGCAAAGTAAATATCACACACACACACACACACACACACACACACACACACACACACACCTAAGCACACACATGCACACTCGATTCGTGTTCATGCGGCGCAAATCCCTTTGATTATCCTTGTGCATTTACAAACGTAGCAGGCAAAGCCCGTTCGCTTTAGTTTTGCAATAAAATTGAGCAACAAATATTCATTGCAACAATAGCAACAACAACTGGCACTGCAACAGCAGCAAGTGGAGTGAAACAAGTAAACAAGCAAAAAGGATACTTTTATTTTTCTCGTTTCTCTTTTTTGCACAAAAACTAAATAATGCACACACTCACACACACACACACACACATGTGCATGTAGTAGTCAATGCAATTGCAATTGTTTTTGATGCTGCTGTTGTTGTTGTTGTTGTGGCATTACAAGTTTTTGCGCACAACTTCAAGGCAAAGGACAAGCAATTGCCTCAAGTTCTACCCAACTTTATAAAAAAAAAAAAATAAATAAAAATTAACTCAAAATCACAAATTGTTAAGTCGCAACGAATTTTTAATACTTAAAGTTTATATAATATAATTTTAAATTATTACTTGAATAATTTATTAAATATTATTTATTTTTTTTAACGAATTTGTGTATTTAAGCAGAAATAAATAAAAAAAAATGGCTAACATATTAACAATATTTTTATATCAGCTTAATTTCTTTATTTGTTTAATTAATAATTCTAAAATTCTCCTAACAAGCTTTGTTGATCTCAAAATGCAAGTCACTTTTAGTAACAAAACTTTACTAGAAAATATTAATAATAACATTTCAAAAATATATATTATAATAATGCCTCTGGCTACAATGGCTTCCATATATAATTTTGCAATTGTCCATTTTGTTGATGCTTTACTGTAGTTTATGTTATCTATGCTGTTTAACTTACATTTGATTATTTTTCTTTTATAATTCCTTTGGCTTTTATCCGATTCTTCAACTGTCGAATTATTTTTGAAGCAACGCAATTTTTTTTCGTAGTTTGCTTTGAGGGTATTAAATACCAATAATGTTTTGAATGCGTTGAAATGTATGCCAGAAAATCTATACATAACCTAATTGAAATACATTCTGTGGTCTCTTAGCAGCAAATTAAGATGCAGAATGGGATTATTCAATACTTTTGCTGTCAAATGCATATTCAGTGTGTTGACCTTTATGTGTGTGGGAATCTAACTCTGTTTGCTTTCTTTTTAGACCCTGTACTCAAATCGAGTGCTTTGGTATATTGGTACATTTCAGATTTGCATTTGGAAGTGGAGTTATAAATTAGAAGAGCTTACAAAGCATCAAACACAAATTTTATACATCTAGACAAAATTTGGAATCAAAAAACATATGAACGGGGTCTTTTAAAGCCTTGCTTGCTCGTCTACAGCTTTTCCTACTGGCCTGTGTGACAACAAGTGCTTCTATGTTGGTGTGTATTCCATTTGACATCTGACAAAAAAAAGTTTCTCTCTGGAATCACAAGTAAGAACCATAAATTATTGTAAACATCGCTCTTTTTGCCAAACTACACATATTTGCAGGCAATTTAATGAAAATCACTTTTCAAATTTGCTACAATATTTTGAGGTTTGCTGCCATAACAGGAAAGGGTATTTGTAGTTTATTATGAGTGGGTGTTAGGGCATCACATATTAAATGGAATTAAACAAATTATCTTAAGCAACTTTATTATTATTATTATTTTTTTTTTTTAATTTTTATTAACTTAAAACATAATTTTTGTTTGCTAAGCTTGCTACCTATTCCTGCTTACTGCGCAATTTGTAGCCGAGTTTATTCTTATTTTCTGACTCGTTTAATTTAAGTTGAAATATTGCAAAATTTGCATACTAAAACCGCAAGCTTTAAGTCGAGTCTTGTATTGAGTATCGTAAAATTGAATTGAAAGCAAGACCGAGTAACTACCAACCAATTCCCTATGGGGACGGGGGGCTTGGGCAATCGGGATAAGCAATAAACAAATAGGTAAAACCACAGTGGGACAAACAGACCGTTGAACAGACAGGTTGTCCTTAATCTATTTATTGTAGCCGAGAAGAAAGAGACGAAAAGAAAAGTGTCCAAAAGTAAAGTATTTGTTGTCAATGCAGCTGTAATTTGTCTCGTTTGACTGATTGCTGATTGATTGATTGATTGATGTAACTTTATTTTGCTAAAATAAGCAAAACAATACTTTTAAAGTGCATTTCCCACAACTGTTCAAATATAACACACACGAATCAGTCACATTGAGTAAATTGAAGGTCAAACATCAATTTTAATTCGATAAAATAATTTAAAAATAATACTTATTAATTATTTATAACTTAAAATCCCATTTGCAATCAGTTTTAATTTTATTATTGGCATTTCTTAAAACTTTAATCAGTTTTTAACTATTTTTGTCGACTCAAAATAAAAAAATCGTATTTTAATTTGATTTGAATAGTTAGAAATTTTACCTAATTTAATTTTAAGGTTTTTTTTAGGAATAGAAATATTTTTAAATTAATATAATCTTCGCATGTATTAAATAAATCAATACAATTCATTTATGACATAAGTATAAAAACGAGTTTTATTTTTATTATTAGGTACAACTAAAAGTTACTTAGTTAATCAATTTTAAAAGAAAGAAATAAAGATAAAGTAAAAAAATATTTTAATTTTAATTAGTTTAGCCAATAAAATATAAAATTATAAACTATTTACTTGTAATAGAAAATAAAATTATTATTTGGTTTTGATTTTTGTCAGTGTATGTAAATGCCTTAGCACAGGTGTTCATGCGATCGCTTTTGCTTCATTTGGAGCAGGACACGTATCGCTTTCTCTAAATGATGTCACGTGCGAGTGAGTAACTTGGAATCGGACGCGGACATGAACGGACACGGACACGGGTTGGTAGCTTCTGCTGGACTCGAGGCGCTCATTTGATAAACTAATTGTTGGGCCTCAGTTGAGCGTCTACAACTAATTGAATTTAATATTAATTAACTAATTTCTACGCTTGGGTCCACTTTTAATTAACTGCTCGAGTTAGCTGTCCCTTTCTCTTTCTCTCGCTGTCTCTTTCTCTCTGCCTTTTGCTCCTACACAATTGCAATTCCATTCGATTTTTTGTTGGCGACTTTCTTGAACAGCCTAGAAGCCTAGAAGCAACCCAAAACTTTGCTGACATTTGGTCATCCAGGTTGGCCACTGGCCACTGGCCACGTAAATACACGTGCCACAGCTGAAGCTGTCAGAGGTAGTGAAAGAGAGGGGGAAATGGCAGTGGAGAAGTGCGCCCACCTGGGAATACATCGATGTGCAACGTGTTTTTACGGTTTAATACCTTTCTCAACTGAATACGAATGAAAATAACGGTACATGTGCCAAAAAAAAGAAGAAACATAAAAAAAGAAAACGAAAAAATAAGAGAATAGGCCACCCCGAACACCACCCCTACCCCCAGCCCTACCCCTAGCCAGACTCACGCCCACTAACTGTTCCGTCCATGCAGCCCCGTTGGCAAAACTTGAACACCGAAGAAGAAGAAGGCAAACAGAAAACATCATGAATCCGGTATCGCGTTTACCTTTACTCCTGTCTCTCTCGCTCCCCCTACCCCTACCCCTGTCCCTCTCTATGTGTGTGTCTTTGTTGTGTTGCAGTTGAGCACGCGCCGCTTTACGTTGCGGGCGTGACGGTCACTGGGAACAAACGAAGAGCTAGAGTTGCGGTCGTTGGGGGTGTGGCAGCGGTAAAGGTATGGTGTGCGGGGGTCGGGGCATGCAGGTGTTGGAAAGGGCGAATAAAAAGCATGGTGCTGGATTAACAGGGGGCTTTCCCGAGCCAAATATTTGGCAAATTTCAACAATTTTCGCTCTTTACTTTGGCAAACGCAAATGCGAAAATCTAAAACACACAGGACCGTACGCAAACGGATTTTTGGCGATAACGATTACGATGGCGATAACGATAACCGTGACTTGCACCACGAGTGCACTTTGGAGACGAATCTTAATTGGAATCTAACGGAAATAATCGAGGCCAATACTATCGGGCGTGACTGTACACAGTTGATGCAGTGTTCATAGACTGACACACATACGCTTCTGGAAAATCATTTCAATAGTTGTTCATTTTAATTCAGATGGGAATTTTCAAAAATTATAAATAGTTGGGAGTAATGAGCATTTCTTTTCTATGAAAAATAATTCTCTCACAAAACCGCTAAATTAGTGCAAAAAATACCGAAACTTTAGAGAGTTTAGAGAGTTTGAATTTTAACACACGCCAAAAAGTATGCTATGAAAATAAAACAAATTTCAAGTTCAAGACAACAAAAAATTCAAATTTATAGGGTATCTCATAGTCGGTGTGGTCGACTTTAGTGCAGCTACTTCTATGTTCACTGTTGTTTATCAATGGGTTCTGTGTATGCAGCACTCACGCACTTTGTCAACGCCCCGATTTTGTTTTATATTTGGTATTTTTTTGGTATTTTCCTACAAATAATTGTTTTTGCCGGGCTCCCTGTTTATGTTTGCACACGCCACGCCTACTTTGCCTATTTGCCCACACTCCCGACAATAGTCTCGCCTCCGCTTTTCACTTTTTTTTTTGCGTTTTGTTAACAATTTCGTTTGTTTATTTTTTGTTGTTCTTTGTTGTTTCTGTTGCTGCGCAGTCAGTTAGTGTGCCAGTGTGCTAGACACCCCCTCACTCACACTCACACCCGCACAACCAAACACCCCAACACCCCAACACCCCAACACCCACACACATATACATACACTTGTTGTTGTTACCTGCGTGTAAAGTCGCGTGCCAGAAATCGCTAAATTTTTTGGTTATTTCCGTTTGCGTTTATGTTTTACTTAAATTCCGTTTAACCGGCCTCAACATCCGACCGATCCGACACTCCGCCCCCGTTCCCATCCCTGTTGTCGCCCTCTTTTCACTTAACCGGAAGTTGGCCCCCCCGCCTTCCCTTTGCCCTTGTCTTCAACACAATTGAACGCAATACACTCCCTTTGACCCGCTGCTTATCTTTCGACAGTTGTACACTGTTGCTTTTTGGCAATACCCTGTACCCGTTGCGTAAGTTGTGAATACAGGGTATTCTTACTTTGTGCATGTTCTGCAATAACAAGCAAGATAAAAATGTTTAAATCAAATGTGTGATAATATTTCAATTTCTAATTTAGATTAGAATTTTTTCTGCAGGGCTTCTAGAAGTTGATGTAAATTCGGTTAGTAAATGTAGCAAACTCAACACGAGTTTTCGAAATTTTAAAATGATTTGTTAAACAAAACTCCGCTTTCCTCAAAGGGTATTACATAGTCGAGCACATGCGTGAATTGACTTTAGTACTTGTTTTTGCTGCTTTTCATTATTTGCAATATCACGTAACGCCAAATGAAGTCGTAAAACGTCCAATCCAAAACCCACTTATTTGCTCTCTTTGTTCTACACACACACACACACACACACACTCTCTCTCTCTCTCTGTGTGGGCGTGTGTGTTGTGCTTTGGAAGGCATTCAATGGATTTCCGAGCGAAAACAAATTGTTAAAGTTATATTATATAGGAATTACAAGTACGTTTGATTAAGCGTCGGCTCAAAACAGCCACCTAAATTCCTAACCCCCCTTTCGTCCCCTACAATCATGTCTACCACCATTCCCTTTGGTCGTTCTCCTTTATTGCCAACAAACTGAAACTTGAAGCATTTAAATTATGCACAAGTCTCGACAACCGGAACCGGGTCAGGACAGAATGGAGCAGGACGCGTTGCCTAAGTGGTTTCTCATTTAGCTGCGACGCATAAATCAAGCATTAAAGTAAACAAACAAACAAACAAACAATGAGAAGAAGCAGTAGCAGAAGCAGAAGATGAGGCAAACGAGAGGAGAAGGCCGGGAAATGGTAGAAACGAAAAAACCAGAAATTCGACTCAAAACAGTAAACGACAAGTCAAATAATAATAAATGAAATTATTGTTGACAAGAAGTCGAAACTATTCTACGCTAACGTGATAAAGAAGTAGTGTTGAAAAGTTGTTAAAGTAAAATAATTTTTAATAATATAAAAAACCTTGGCAGAACATTAATTAAGCTCAGGGCAAAACAAATTGCCAGAAAACCAAATTTATTTTTAGTGGAAATTGTGATTTTTTATTATATTATTTTCATTACAAAGAAATCTATTGCAACAGAAAAATTTTAAATATGATTATTATTATTTTGTAGTTTTTAATATGCGGCAAATGTTACATAGTTGATGGCAAAAAGAAAATACCCGCATTGGTGGAAAACAAATGAGTGGCACAAAGGTAACACTTAAACCGACGACAGTCAAGTGGTAAAGCGAAAAAGTTTCATTTTCCTTTTAATTTCTTTTTAAGTTTCATTTTATTTCGCTTAGCTTAGCCTGTTTTGTTTTGTATTTTTTTTTTTTTTTTGTGCTTTATTGTTGTTGTGTTTCCTTGAAAATTAATTAAAAACCATATAAATTATTTGACTGTTGTGAGCTTGACGCATTTGTCGCCTGTCACTGAAGGCACCAAACTCAATTCAGCATTTGCTTCTTACCACTATCCACTTGGCACATGCCAAATTCATAGCTCTCAGTAATTTATTGTTGCCTTTAAACGGCTTTTCGGTTAGTTGGAATCAAACTAATATCATAAATTTAATCCATCGAGGCGAGACTTGAGGTTACAGTTTGCGGCTTATGCCAATTAAAGCATCTTAGGTTATACACCCATACACACTCACACTCGCTCACACACTCGAACATACACACAATGGCATATATAAAATAATACGAGACTGCATAATCATCGTCCAGTCAGCTTAGCCGCCAAATGACACTAATGTGATGTCAAGAAAGTATTTTATTATAGTGTACTCGACTTCAATATACCCTAAGTGCTTGTAAAAATTATACCAATTATAATACTTTACTATGTACCTAAAAAAAACCATTTATTTTAAGTGGAAAACTAAAATATAGTTTTGATTTTCAGAGCTTTTTTTATAAGAGTGCAAAAATGCCCAAACTATTTTTTAAATAAATCTTATTAATACATTTTTGCAGCGTAGGTATTTTTATTGAAAATATTAATGAAATAAATGTAATATAAAAAAATAGAACAAAATTGGAATAATATATATAACTTTCTAGCATTTTCTAGTTTGAATAAGATAACATCATTATTTGTTCAATAGATTTTAAAAAAATGATTAGAAATGGATAAAGTTCTGAAATGCACACAATTTGTTTGAGTTTACTCCAATGTTAAATTTGAAAAAAGTTATGTATTAAAGAATTTTGGCTGAAAAATAGTTAGAAACCCAAATTAAGATAAAATTTTGTTATTGTCTTGCAATAGTTCAATCTTTGGAGTCTCTACTGCCAAGAGGGGAAAGTTTTCCAGCTTGGTGGCAACATCCGAAACGTGACAACACTGAACTAGACCAAAAACAGGATTGTCGCGCAGCCTATTAAACAGGGTGTCCTTGAGCCAATCAACTTCGTGGCACATGCTCTTACACAACTCTTGCCGCTCCATGCTGGTCACCTGTACAGGTTGAAAATAAAATTTCTATTAATCATTTATAATAAATCATGAATTGAAAACATACAAAGGGTGAGTTTTGGGCAATCACAACAAATTCATCGGTCGAATTCACTGTTGGTTGAAGGGCACGAATGTGGGACCAAATATAAGCTGGAGCTGAGACAATTTCTCCATTTAACAACTCAAACATAAATTTACTCTTTTCCGTGCAATTCTGCATCACTGGTAAATGCACTATGCCTGAGGTACCGACATTAACGTCGTACATTCCATTGACATTTGCCTTATGTAGGGCATTCAACAGATGCCGCCAATTTCCAGTGCGCAGGGCACGAAGCCAGATGATGTTAAAGATGTTGTCAAAGCCCAAAAGATCTTTATTGATCAATGTATCCTGGATTAGATTGGCATACTCGTAGGTTTCTACACCAAATAGTTCCTTCAACTGTTTATCCATGTTCAAGGCCTCGTTGATATCTAAGGAACTGTAAAAAATATTTACAATATATGGTTATAAATTGTAACTGACTGGTGCACTTTTAATCATTGTCGATTCGACTTCACTTAGATCAATCAATATATTACCTGATTTTCTTAAAAATACCGTTTTTATAGGATACACGAACGTCGAGACCCAAACGATTCATTTGACTGCCAGGAATCTGATTGAATCATGTTTAAATTTTTTTTTTTTAATCAAATTTAAAACAATGAAATTACCTGTTCAATCACTTTGGAAGGATATGTCGTATAACTCATATATTTAATATGGTTTTTGAATAAATCATAGCATAAAGCAACATTTTTTAGCGATCCCTGCTCTTCAAAATTAAATCCAATTACTAAAGTCATCCATCTCTCACAATCAGGCAATGATGTGTTGCTTTGATACATTTGATTCTCTTGATTACTGACGCAGTCAACATGATTAACCTTTTCATGTTCATAGCCAGTTATAGTAAAAAATCCATTGTATTCACACGTTAGCTGAAAGTGTGATTGCTTGTGTTCCCTATTTGTATATCCCTGCCTGTGATGGCATTTAAAAACATTATATTTTAAAGATTACAAAAATATATTTCATTAATTGTATACATACGTTGTAAATCCGTTGGCACAATAAAGATCAATCGTCTCAAACATTTCTCGGATTAATAAAGGACTGGACTCAAGTATCACGTTCTTCGATCCGAAGTGTGATACCACTTTTGGTGGAAATTTACCGAATTGAATCGAACAGTCGGCACTTACATTGCTCGATTTCAAAAGAATTAATATTAGGGCTATAGAAAAAACACGTAACTGTTTCATCGCGATCACTTTTAAGGTTCGACTGAATGGTGTTCGTCTGATCGAACCTGATTTTATAGCAAACCAAAGACGTGTTGAAAGAGAGAGACCATTTTTATACTGAGTATAAAATTGATTTATTTTCCGTTGGTGGGTCAAAGCGATCAACAGAATAATGCTAATAAAATAAATATTGGTCTACTTAAATACACTGTTCAAAAATCGCATAAATTAAAACTATACATTTCCCTAAACCAGAAAAAATTCCAATAAATTAACAATATTATTTAACTTGTTTGTTGACTAAGTCGCCGAACCTATTTTCCTATTTTCTCAAAAATTTAAGGAAATTTAAGGAATTTTATTGGCAGCTTGATAATTAATTGTAATAAATAAAAATAAAGTATTATTTATTACAAAAAGAAACGTTTTGTCTAATACAAGGCATTAAACATTTTACACTGTATATATATATAGAAAGAGCTATAGAGAGAGTAAGAGAGAGAGAGACAGAGCTGGAGAGAGAGGCTTGGGATGTTGATAAGATAATTATAGTTGACGACAGCTTTATGAGATTAAAAAAATGCAAACTGCGCAAACATTTTATTGTAGTTAAATAAAGTATATTGATTATAGCGAAATTTGAATATAAAATCAATTATTTAGTGGATTTCATTTACTGTGAAAATCCAAAGTAATTTGTGAAGTTATATTCCAAAACTTGCGGCAGGCATAATCGAGCGATAGAAGACTAAAAACCGTTTGTTTGATTATATTATTGACACTGGGTATTCTATAGTCGATCATACTTAATAAACGCTTTTCTCGTTGGTTTCATGCGCAGTTTGTGCTGATAGTCGTGTTATTTACGTTTTCTGTGTTTTTGAAAAAGGGGCTTTCCACCAATTTGGCAATAAATATGAATCTAAATAAATTCAAAAGTAAATAAGAAAAAATGTTATAGTCACTTCGGGACTTTAGGACATTATTAACAATGTTGATGGATAAGATAGCTTGGCAAACATACATTTTCATACAAATTCATGTTTAGAGCATATTTTCGACCGATCGTTCCTATGGGAGCTATACGATATAGTAGTCCGATTTGGATCAAACTTGATCAGTATGTATATATTGATGGCAGATGTATTCTGTGTGAGTTTGATTAATATAGCTTAGTTAACGCAAAAGTTTTTCATACTAATTCATACTATACGATGTAGTTGTCCGATTTTGGTCAGTACATGTACTTCCTAGACATGTAAATTCCGTGTAAATTTGGTTCAGATAGCATGGCTAACAAAAAAGTTTTCTATACTAGTTTTACCTGTACATTTACCTTTATATGAAGATAGAACGCCCTAAAGTGGTCGTGTCAAAACACAAAAACAAACTTGTACTGCTTGGGTATTGTATCTTTCTTTTGCGACCCCTTTCACCTTTCTAGCTTTACTCTACGAGTAACGGGTATAAAAATCTTTTACTTGATATTTTTGATCATATCTAAAGAGGCAAATTTATTCTATATGAAAAATGTGACGGAGATTTGGTTTGGATTTAAGGTTAATATTCAAAATTCAGAACTCTTGAAGTACAGACACTAAAACAACTTTTCTTAATTTTAAATCATTCTACAAATAAATTAAGTTACAATCGACAAGCGATGTAAACAGAATCGTCTATTCAAATATCAACTGCAACAGATCCACAATGTTGAGGGTCAGTGGTTATTTGATTAAGATTAGATTATTTATTTATATAAGTTCGTATCCGGGTCAGGCGCTTCTCATGTTTACGTTTAATAAATGAAAATTGAAAATATCATAACATAACAACAGAAAATAGATTCACCTCTAATAAGCGGACACACCTTTAATGCGGACACCTGCAAAATTAACCCCTCTCATAGGAGAGTACTCCGTTAAATCGGACAAAATGTGAACGGAGTGTCCGCTTATGAGAGCATTCATTGTAGTACTACTGTGTGTATTCAAAACAACTATATCAGAAAGCGCCCACATGTTTAATTGCTCCACATCGAGCTATAGTCTAATATAATGTCGATCTCTTACAGCTGTCAACGGATTACTCTGTCTAACCTAAGTATCTTATGTGGATTGCTTGAGACCAATGCTCCAGATTTAATACTGTGTCTTTTACAGTAGTCTCGCATCAACATACTGTAGTTTGTACAAGCGTTTCATCCAAACTGAGTCTTTATTCTTGTTCCGATAGAACTATTCGCTCATCGGAACTATTTTTCTCGTTCAATTTACCAAGTGTTCTTATTCTATATTCGATACTTACAAACTCAATGCTTATCGATAGTATAATATACAATTAGAAACTTATTAACTACTTAGCTACTATGACTATGAACACTTACTAGTATATTACCACAATACTAAGTATTTTTCAGAGTATTTTTTTTAATACCCTTTCAGAGGGTATTATGTTTTTGTCACGAAGTTTCTTACGCATTGAAGAAGGTCTTTCCGACCACATAAAGTATATATATTCTTGATCAGCATCAACAGCCGAGTCGATATTGCCATGTCCCTCTGTCCGTCTGTTTCTATGCGAAGTAGTCTGTCAATTTTAAAGCTACCTTGATGAAATTTGGTACAGGTCTGTATTCTTTCTGTACGCAGTTCATATGTTGAAATCGGACAGATCGGATCACTATACAATATAGCTTCCATAGGAAGAATCGGTTGAAAATGCTTATTGACCGATGACCGATTTCAACGAAATTCACGCAGGATGTATTTCTTATTGTGTCCCATCTGTTGACCAAATTTCATCCAAATCGGAATTCTAAATCACATAACTACCATTTGTGATTGAAACAAAGGGTATTTAATCTTCGGCTTAATATTTTGCAAAGTAAAAATGAACATTGATTTGATTGCATCTGTATTGATTACAGATTGAAAAGGTGACTAAAGTCAAAAGTGGTGGAAGCTGTACAGTTAAGCTATTCTAATGTTTTCACATGGCTATTAACAACAGTTTGTGTAAATGACATTGCAATAAAGCATAAAGAGAAAGAAAGAAACCATTAAAATGATACAACACAAACATAAATATACACACGCAGTGCTTGCCTATCACTCGCTCTCACTCTTTCCCCTACTCACACTCTTTCTCTCTTTCGTCCTGCACCCTTTTGTCTCAGTTTTGGTTTTCAGTCTATGTCTCCGGGCTCTGACCGTTGGGCAAGCAATGTCTTATGCACAGATTTATTATGTGGCCATAAATAAATTACAGGGACCAGCGCACAGAGTGCACATAATAACACGGTCAAAACGATGCTGACGATGTGGTAAGAGGGCAACGGGCGATTTTCATGGCTCGAAAAGTGGCCGAGAGCAAAGCCAAGCAAAGCAAAGCAATGTAAAGCCAAACACCAAATTACCAAAATACCAAAAATGCTTGCCAATGGCAATTCGAGGGTGACCCGTTAGTGCTCTGTGTTTTAACCCATTTCGGGCGATTTATATGATAAGGGTTAAAAGGTCTGTCGACAGAGATACCCTTGCCATTCCCATTTCCATTCCCAATCCCCTTTTCCCGTTCTCCTCTTCTCTTCATTCAAAGCGTTCTAACTGCTCATACCCTTTCAAAAATGTATGAAAATGTTGAACGATCTAATTAGTGACTGAAAAGTGTAAAGAGAGAAACTTGAAACTCAACTTGGTTAGGTGGAAAATCGGGCGAACGAGCAATCACTTTGTCTGGCTTACATAAAGTGTGTTAATGCAACCCACAAATATGACTGCTCGCACTGTGTATACCCTGTAAAAGGGAATGTCTTTAAGAAAAGGCAACCAAATCAAGGAGTGGGGAAGAGTTGTGGCATAAGTATAAATGAATACGTCTTCAAGAGATGAAAGGGAGGAAAGAGAGCAGAAGCAGATAGGAAATAGATAAAATGATAGAAGAAAATAATTGTACCAAGAATGTTTGCTTAAAATAAAAAATTATTTTATAAAATCGAAATATGAAAATACAAGCAATCTAGAGAAGAGAAGCTCTAGTTAGTAGTAGTTGCAGTAGTAACAATTACTAAACTAAAGTATAACGAGAGAATAACACAAGTTATTAAAAAGATAAGTAAAGATTTGAAAATTTAAGAACAGATTAGTTAAAAGAGTGAAATGAGGTCGAAGAAGCTTAGAGAAGTGCCACAAATCGTAATGCATTTTAATGACTACCATTGCCTGCCCACTTTCTACTTAGTTAAAGTGTTTGTTATTATCCAACTGTTATGCCAGCTTATACTTATGTATGTCCGACAATAATTTATCTGGTTGCCCTGGCCACACTTAAATCTGGACACGCCCACATTGACCGCGTAAATAACCAAGAAGAATGGGAAACAAGCTCTGAGTGCTCAGCCCCAACGAAAAAATCGAAACAAAAGTTTGAGTGAGACTTTGAGTCGGACTTCGAGTCCATCTACAACAGCTGCATGCAATTGAGTAGAGAAGGAACTTAGGAACGTAAGAAAGAGATGAAGAATGGGAAAGATGGAGAGATGGAGAGAGAGGCAGAAGGAGTGTAAAAGATGACGATGAGTGTCAGGCTGAATCTGGCTGTCGAGCTGGCAATAAATATCAAAGCATTTGTTTGCCGTCAAAAGCAAAAGGCTGCCAGGCTGCACCACTGACACGCCCATTGTGTGTGTGTGTGTGTGTGTGCGGTGAGTGGTGTGTGGTGTGTTATGTGTGAGTGACTGTCAGGCACATTCGTAGTCACAGTCGCAGTCACAGTCACAGTCACAGCCAATAGTGGCACGTGCGCCATAATATGAGCATTTAACATTTAAAGCGGTTCCACTCGCTCTCTCTTTCTCTCTTTTTCTCTCTTCCAGTCTGTCTGTCGCGCTTTAGCCTTCACTCAGGTAAATGGTAGTCGGTACACAGGAGCGTATGCGCAATAAATTTAACGAGCTGCCATTAGAGACGACGAGGCCAAGATGTCAATGCGGGTGGCATAGAAACTTGCGTCAGTTAAATAATAAATTGACTTAATTATTTGACGTGCCATGAACCAAAACAAACAAACAAACACACACGCACACACACACACACACACACACGCATCCATTGAAATACTTGCACACAAAATTATGAATTGTCTGCTCAAATATTTCGCCAATTAAAACAATTTGCCACTAATTGAAAATCTCATGAATTGTTTTAAATTTTGTGTCAATTTCACAATTTGCATAGTGTATTAAAACGATATCTCCATAATTTTATAATTATATGCCTTCTACAGTCTACAAACAGTAACACGCTTTCGCTTATGAATTGCCAACAATTTCTTAGTCCTACAATCCAGTTTGCTATATAATTAAGCACAATGGGATTCCTTGGAGTATTTGTATTTAGTATTATGCCTATAAGCTAAAAGTCTTTAATAGACCGTGCACTATTTAAAGACACCCTCTGTGACTTTCTTTTACTTTTGTTAAATTCGGCCCAGTGTTCATGGAGGTCCAGTGGCTTTTAAATTTGTGTAAATTTATAACAAATTTATCTGGTAAAACTTGAAGTTGTTGTAATGTTTTCTGGGGCTTGCTGAAACACAACACATAGACTTTCAAAGTCGAGCAACTCTATTGCACCGCAGTTGCTTGGATCAGTGTAAAAGTTATAACTGTTTGTCTTTGTGGTGGGCTAATTGATTTTCAGATCACACAGACTAAGAATTTGAACAAACTGATGAAAGATTGAGTCGATTGTTGTGTGTGCCCGGAACACACGTGCTTTATATTGCCGTAAACGGAGTGGGGCAACCGGAGTGAGCAGAGTTGGGAAAATGGAGTGGATTGTGTGGTGGGGCGGTTTGAAAGAGAATAAAGTGCGATATATACGATAATTGAATCCATATTGCTAATGAGTGCACGCGTGAGCAAATTCAACTGCCAACTTGTGGCACACACACACACCCACACACACACACACACACATACACACACTTACATACACTCACACACACGTACAGCAAATCAACTTTGCCGAGTTTCGTTTTCGTTTTCGTTTCCATTTTCATTTTCATTCTGCTTGTTTCGAATTCGATTTCGTATGCAACATGCGATGTTTGGGGGCAGCAACAACGGCAACAACGGCAACAACAGCAACACAAACTGGCAACATTTTTCAACAATTTAATTTATTTATTTTGGCACTTTTGTTGTTGTCGCAATCGCAATAGTCAGCTTGCCTGACATGGGTTTTCCACCTTCTATACCACCTTCGTCCTTGGTCCTTCGTCGTTCGTCCTTCGTCCTGTGATCGAAACGCACTGATAGCCTCTGTCACTCAAACGAACTGGTTGAGTGTTTGCCCGGTTTCTTTCTTTTATTAGACCCCGTACTTTGAAAAGAGTCGAGTGGTCTATTAAGTTTAGGCAGAACTGAAATGTGCGTTATAGGCAGAAGGAGGCGTGGCCGACCCCATAAAGTATCAGCATCAACAGCCGAGTACCTATAGCGGTCGAAGATTGCATAGAAGGAGTACGCGGTCTTTTAGAGTCGGCTAGCCTTTCTAGCTTTTTTTTCTGTTGTTTTTTTTTTTTTTGTTACTTTGTCGATATCGGCTGCCGCTAATCTGGCTGGCAGTTGACTTGTTGTTGCCACTGTTTGATATTAAACACACCCAAAATGCCATTCAATTAACCCCCAACAGCTGCTCTTTGTAACACAAAACTGTCGTCTAACCTTCAGAAAGGCGACTTGTAGAAAAGTTTCTTTTTCTTTTCAATCAAACAAATATTATTTCTATTTAAAATTTATATATTTTTGTTTACTCGATGAATTCATTCAATAATATATTTCATAGAGCAGTGCAAATTTTCATAAACTATGACATTAAAAAAAAACAACTCGAATGTAAAAATATTTCAAAATTTGTACACGTCAAAATGCATATAAAAACTAATTATTTTAACAAAAATTGTATACACTTGTTTAATGTCTTGTTAAGGCATTTTTAATTACTATAGAATTAAAGTATTATATATTATTTATTTATATTATATATATTATTTATTTATATATTATTTATTTTTAATTTAATATATGCTATTGATTTTATGTGATGTGGTTTTAAGTATTTTGATTCATTTTTCTAGTTGCTTAGAGTATTTTCTTTTTACATATTTTTACTATTTATTTATTTATTTTAGTTATGTACACATATATAATTATGTTTAAAGTCCTTTGACTAATGTCCAATTGTTTTTTGAAAACTTTAAACATTTTATATGTTTACTAATTATTAGTTGAAACAATTTAATACATTTGGGAAGCTGAAAATACATTTAATTTATATTTTTCTTTCCTAGTTTGATGATTTAATGATAATTGCATTGGAGAGTTAAGTTGACATTTTGATGTATTGCTTAATAGTACCCAGTCGAATTATTGATTTAATTAGACGAAATTTAGTTTAAATCAAGTGGGTTGATGCAGAAGTGCTGAGTGTATTGCAAGAACTCTTAGAATCCATCTGGTGGTGTGGAGGGGGCAAATCGCTTTCATGCCACACACATAATTTGAAGCTTGGAACTTGATGCCAAATTCTCTTTGTGCAATCTGCTGGGCAATTTAATAGTTTATGCCGTTTTGCCATTTTCGTTTCGTCATTTGGCATTTTGTGCAGTTTGCATTTGTCGGCTTTAATGGGGTTGCTGGCTTACCGATTACGTAGCCGACCTATTGGTTGGTTCATGGGCTAAGTGCGCTTAACTTAGCGTAAGAAAAAAACTAAAAATTTTTACAAAATGTTGACGACGAAATCCAAGGTGATATGAATGAAAAACTATTTTCCCATGAATTAGTTGAAACATTTGCGAAAGTATAAAAAGAAAATACAAATAAAAAGTGCATGTTTGTAGCCAACTAACTAAATGGCGCTGGCACTTTCCAATGAATTTATTAAATTTCCAATATTGCTCACTGCGAACTCAAACTAAAAATTGCAATTTCCATGATTTCCACAACTGGATTTTCACTTTTTAGAACTGGCTGCAAAGGGGGTGTTATAACTTTGTGTAGTTTTATGTAACTAAAGGAACTTTTTTAATACTTTATGTATTTTTGGCTTCAAAAACAATGACTTTAAATTAAATATATGTATCCATAATTTATTTGTGCTTTGTCCTGAGTAATTGAGTGTCGTGCATACTCGCTAGCCTAGCCGCTGTTATTTTGCGTTTGTTTTTCATTTTTGCGCGCTTTTTGCTGTCGTATTTGCAAAAGTGCGAAATGAAAACTCAGTCAGAGCTGAACTCGTGGCACAGTTAAATTCACGTGACAAGGCAGTATTAAATGTGATTCAACAGCGAGACAAAGACAGCTGCACCAAAAAACAAGTCAAAAAGACAGAGAGAATTAGAGAGAGAGTGGGAAAAAATGGTTCTAAAAAGATTGAACACTAGCAAAATACGCAATTAAGAGCTCAACTCGAAAATCTTTTATGTTAACCCTAAAGCTCCCATATTGCTTATTTGTAGGGTAAAGCGTGCACTAGAATAAGTACTTTCTCGCTCTAAGAGGTGGCTCGCTCGACTCTAGCCTTTCTTACTTGTATAAATTCAGTTCAGCTCCTAAACAGATGTTGATCTAAGTTTTAAATTCATGATGTTATATGACTTTTATTATAGGAATAAGATGTGCTTCAAATCCGTTGTGTTTACTATTTCTAACAACTTTTCTGACGGCATTGACAAGCCATTCTTTGCAGTGTTTACAGTGTTCCATAAGTAGTGAGAAGAACGAGAGAGAGAGAGCAAAAGAGAGAAGAACTGTAGATAAAAGTGGAGGCATAGTTAGCTTGACATGAAATCGATCGCTTCAGGCTTCGGGCGTCTACGCTTTGGGATGAATCGAATGAAGGAAAATGGCAGTGGGAGCAGGTGGAACGGAATGAGATGAGTTTGGGGAGGTTTGGCGGTGTCTAAACTGTTATGTTTGGTTTGCATTGCTTTGTCATTCGCCTCCCTCTTCTCGCTACCAACCCATTGTACCGTTCACATGGCCATTTGCCGTTTCAGTATCAGTTTCCGTTTCCGTTTTAGCTTGCAGCATTGCTGCAATTAAAATTGAATCAATTATGATTTTGACTTTGCCGCCGTGCCGACTGCATATCAAGTGGATCACATATATCAATGAAAGAGCAACCAACCGTTGTGCCTACCCCACTCCCACCCCCTGTTGGACACAGCCCCCAGCGACAAAAATTGAAAGCAGAGAGCAGAAACAAAGCACAACAATCAATAAGTTTGTGTGTAGTTTTCACAGAGTTGCGCAAATTCTAGGCAAATTAGGCCAATGAATCGAAAGTGTGCAGAAATAGAGCAGAGACATAATATTTTTCACAAACTGAAGCTTAAACAGATACAGATACTTTTAGTTTACGTCTGATTGATTGATGCGCAGTGACTTCGAACATTGAAAATATATAGTTAAGATCTTAGAAAGTTTTCAGTGCCTGGCTGTAATTGTGTACTTAATTGAAAACAGAAAGATTACAATATACTTAGTTACATATTTTAACACCTATTTAGTTGTTTCAATAATATTGAATTGCTTGTAAAGATTGAAGAATATATGATTATCTTTTATCATATTTCATGCTTTTGCTAGATATCAAACTGAACTTTTTCTATATATAAAAAAAATATGTTTTATTGATCAACTAAATGTAGGCAAACTTATGCAAGCAGGGCCTATTGATAATTGAGACTGAACGTAGGGCAACAATACAGGGGCATTTCGAGTGTGACAGCGGAGGCGAAGTGGAGTATTAAAGCGGCTTGAGAAATAACTCTCGAACCTAAAAATTACACCTCTCAAAGCAAATGTTTAGCGCGATAAGTGTTGCCTACTTTTAAGCGGCAATTGGTTCAACTTTCAAGAACGCAGATAACTAGCATTTATGTACAATATTAAATTTATTAAAAGAAAAGAATAGTTGACTTTTTTAAGGCGATGATAAATCGGCTCTTGAGCAATCAAGAGCATGGCTTGAGTTGAGCTTTGTAAAGGCATTTAATGCGATGTCTTTTCTTTGGTCACACCAATGTTTATTTATGATATCAACTATTAACCTCTTGATATCAATATCTGAGTAAGTGTATTGAGTTTTATATTCTTGACTTGACTCACTTTCATTTCTTTTTTGTTTGCTTCTTCTTTGTTTGTTTAGCCGCTTTCTGTGTGTGTGTGTGTATGGGTGTGTCTTTGGGGATCTTGAGTTGGCCATTTCTGAAATGGCACGTGAAGTAATAAGCTCGCTCAGACGTTGAGTGCCACAATTTGTGTCCAATCCCATTTAAAATTGCATTCAGCCGTGTATCCAAGCAGGAATATAGTGTGCCTTGCTTATGTGTGGGAGCGTGTGTTTGGGAGTGTGTGTGTGTGTGTGGGAGTGTGTTTGGGGATTAAAGAAGCGAGGCAAAACAAGTTTTAAAGCAAACAAGTTTACTGCTGTCGTTGTTCTTGCTGCCTGTAACCGTAACTGTAACCGGAACCGTTACGGTTGCTGCAAGTTCAATATATATGGCAGTTGCCGTTGACTTTTGATCGCTTTCCAACACATACACAGTAACACCCACATAGTAACACCCACACATATGGTCAGAGGCTACTTTGTTGTCGCTGTGGCATGCATGGCGTATGCGCAATATTTGTATTACTTGTTCAGAGCTAGAAGTTGAAGCTGTAGCTTTTGCTATGTGCTAGTTATGGTATGTATATGGGTGTAAGTGTCTGTGTGTGTTTGTGAAAAACGGCATCAGTTATGGCAAACGAATGCGACGCCGCCTCGCCCTTAACTCAAATGTACAACATCAATAAATAAAAAAGCGAAACAGGCGAAAGGATATAAAAAAGGATAATAAACAGAGTCCCCTAAGAAATCTATAACTGAGTGCGCCACATCAACACACACACACACACACAACATAAGGATACATTTGTGGTTGTTGTTTGCTGCTGTGTCGAGTGCTTGAAACACACGTTCAAATTTAAACGATGTCTCTATATATATCTGTAGCGAGAGTTGTGCGCCTTCCTGCACCCTTCGAGTTACTCCTCTCGCTGTTCCGCTAAAATGGCATTCCGCAGACACACATACATAAATTTCCATATGGCAGACTCATGCAATATGCAGGATAACCTCGATGAAAAGGCGATAAAAGACGCCTCGTAATGCCCTGCGCTTACCCAGCTCGCCCAGCTCTCCGTCCTAAGGCCAATCCTCCCCCCACTCCAGCACCAACTTTGTCGATGGCATTCAAATGAATAAAGCAAAAGCTGGCGCCTATCTCGCTAATGTATCCTGGCCAAGTTATGACTGACAGTCGCAGCAGTCGTAAACTCAATTTCTTGACACTGTCAATGCAGCACGATTGTGCCACACCCACTCTCACACACGCACGCACAGTCGCACTGTCACACACCCACACAGACGTACTCAAAATTTGTGGCATTGACATAAATGTACGTTCCGGATGCGAGGCAAGTTGATTGAATGCGGTGGCGACTTATCAACAGAGACTTTAGACAAACCAACAACTTGGAGCACACAACATAATCACCATCATCATCATCATCGCCATGATCATCAGTTGGGCATCTTTGTCTTTGAGTTTGATTCGAGTTCGTTATGTAGCACTCCCCACTGTATCAGATACAACTTTGAAATTGGATTAATTTGAGCAGGCACTGAATTGATCACATCCGCAGCACAGAAACAACATAAGTTCCTGGACTTCAGTTTACAATTGAGAGCTTAAATGAATCGAAAACATATCTTGCTTTTAAAATCAATTAGGTTTATATTAAATATTATTTGAATATTAAAAACAATCAAATTTGTTCAAATATTTGAAAGCTTTTCAAAACGATTTTAGTTCAATATTTAAAGCTTGTTTTTATTTCAAAATAGATTAGAAAACTTTCTCACAACTGTTTGAATGTTTAGAATACTTTTGGCTGATAGTGTATAACACTATGAATAGGCGCTGCTCTTGCTGTTGGTGTCGTCGCCTTCGACTCTGACTTTGGCAATTCTAAGCACTTGAACGTGCGCCAAATTAAAATACCACAAAATGTCAAGTAAGAGAGAAAGAGAGAGAGAGAGAGAGAGAGAGAGAGACGAATAGTGAGAGAAATCTACGCGATGCATTTATTTTAATGAGCATTAAATGATGTGGCAAGTCTTGCCCAGCCCCTTTTCCTTGGTTTTCCCTTCCACACTGCTGACAGCTGCAACATTTACAACTTAATGATGCCAATCGACAACTATGCATAAAAGTATGCAACACATTTTTACCACATTCTTAGCTTGCACCACAAATGTTCGCTACTTACTCACACTCACACACACTCACACACACACACACACTCGCCCATCGCCTTTCAAATCACATATGTACGTACAAATTACAAGTGGGCGTGGCTAGTGAATGTTACTAAATTTCAAGGCATTGCCATAAATTTATGAATCACACAAAAATCTTTTGTGTATTCACGCGCACACGCATACTATTTACGCTGTGTGCGTGTGTGTGTGTGTGTGGGTGTGTTGCAATCGCTTTGTGTGGCATCCGGTGGCGCATCCGTTTAGTGGATGGGACGCTGGGCGGTGGAGGAAATTGAAACAAATGTTTTAGAGATATTTATTTGCATATTTGCATAATTTTTCGGTTGCATTTTTTATGCGGTTTTCTATTATTCATATGCAGCAAACCGACACAAACAGCCGCAGACGTGACTCATGTCACCCCCTCACCACCAGCCCCTCATCCCTTTACCTAGCTCTTCTCTCTGTGCTTTCGCCCGCTTCAACTCCCCGTTATATCATACGTATTAAGGCCGAACATGTAATAACACATACGCTTTTCATACCCGTTAATCAATGCTGTTCGGGTATGCTGAAGGTGTTGCCAAATGGGGCGTTGTAAACACAAATGAGCCCTTTGTACAGATTTAGCCCGAAACATGTGCACAAAAAGTTATTTCTCTCAAAAAAAATATTAAAAAAAATATATATTAAATATTTTCTATTAAAAGCAAAGATCTGCTGTGCTATAATTATTATAATCATACGAAACTTATGTCAGTTTTAGGCAACTCGGCAGCTAAAAAGTATGCAATAAATTTTGAAATTTCAAGTAATTAACGGGTAACTTTTAGTTGGTAACTAACTAATTTGCCTTCATCTCTAATGCTCGTTTAGAAAATGTAACAAAGCATTTTGTGGCAGTTTCCACCATCTCTCCCCATCTCTCTCTCTCTCTTTTCCTCTCACTCTCCCAAACTTCTTCTCTGCCTCTTTGTCTCTCCCTCTCTCTGTCTCGCTTTATCTGCTATTTTGACAGCTGCAACATTAGTCGCATCTAGTTCGAGTATGTCGCGTGTTCCCAATTCCACTTTAGTATTTGAATTCTTTGCAAATGTGTTCAGAGCTTACAGTGAAAAGACTCGGGATTAGTTTTGGGATCTGATTTACGATTTGTCGCACAACAAATTTCACTTTTCCACAAATTGTTCAAAGCCAAAATATATCAAAAAGATTATTTAAAACTCGTGCTCAATTTTAGCGACATTTAAATTAAAGCTCATATTATGCAAAAATTTAAAATTATTATTTAAATATGTTTAAGCAAAATTGACAATTAATTTAGGGACTTTTTTATATATTTAAGTTAACTGTATTTTTTGTTTGTTTTTTAATATTATTTGTGACATTTGTTTATTGTTCATATATTTAATATATACTCTGCTTAATTATTTAAATAAATCTTTATTGTTCAAATGCTTAAAAAAGTGTCGAATAATTTAAAATAAAATTTGTAAAATATTGTGTGCACTTTTTGCATAAACAAATTTAGATATCGTTCAAAAATAAAGTGTTTTTTAATCTAAATTTTGTATATATTTTAAGGTATATATTTTCGATTTTTTTGCTATCAAATTAGTTGATTTGGTTTTCATAGTATTTTCTAATTTCCATTTGGAAAATAAATTTGTTGACTGTGACTAAAACTGACATTCAAATGGGTCAAGTGTGCTATTTTTCATACACTAAATACACAAACTGAGAGATGGGAAATGTATGCTTGCCAGGGTGAAGGAGAGAAAGAGAGAGAGGGGTGGAGGAAGAGTGAGAGCTGATAAAGAGAAGTTATATGCAAATGGACATGGATATGACCACTGAACAGGCACTTTACTCAATTAGCAGGACAAATGTTTTGTTTTTATTGTAATTGCAGTTATCCCCGCTGTTGTTGTTTTAGTTGTTTTTATTATTTTTGTTGGCAATGTGCAGAGAGTGACGGATTTTCGGTGCTTTATCCATTTATTTACGATTTTCCAAAATTGCCGCAAATTTATTTTTATGTTTTCCATCTGCGCATTTGCAATTTTTGGTGTTTTCTAGACCATTTCCTGCATTTTCCCAGTTATTTATTTGTGTTTTTTGTTTCAACTGTTATCTATAAGCACACACAAATCTGCACACACACACACACACACAAACACATAAAGTACATATTTTATATTATTTTTTTGGCAGCAGTTGAAAATTATTGGAAATTATTTATTTAAATTGTGCACAGCCAATGAAAGGCAATAAACAATAAACAAATTTCCTATCTATTTATTGTCTATGCTTTTAATATTATTACCAACTGTTGTTGTTGTTGTTGTTGTTTTTGGTGGTGCTTTTACTGTTTATTGTTCTTATTTGTTGTTGTTGGCATTGCTGTTATTTACTTTTTGCTTCCGCAAATGGTTACTCTGCAAAAGCTTGGCGTTTTAAATGAAGTGACAGACCAGTAGATATCCATGCTAAAAAGTCAATTGAATGATTGAAAAAGTTTTGAAAGAATTTAATTAAGGCAGTAGGGAACTCCAATGAATTTTGATGTCTCCTTATATTTCTTACTTACAAACTAAACATCCGAAAGTTTTATTCTAATCAAAATCTATCTTATATTTTTTACAGGGTATGTAAGCCATGGACTATACAAACTTCATTGTGTTTGGTTTGTATATTTGCACTAAATTTTCGATAATTTTCTGTAAACTGCAATTTCATTGGCTCTGTGTACACTCGACGAGTGTGTGTGTGTGTGTGTGTGTGAGTGGATATTTCTAATTCATATATTTATTAGTAAAGCTCAATAACAAAACCAGCAGGCATTCACAACTTCATTAAGCAAACAGAGCATGAATAAGCAATACAAAGACAGAGAAACTTCAAGGAGAAACGAAGACAAAGAAGAGAAAAAAAAAGGGAAAGGGAAACACAGAAAACGGAAGAGTAGGAAGACAGTTAAAGGTTGCATCTGACAAACGTTACTTATGCTCAATTATAAATTACACTCTGAAGAGTAAACAAAAGAGTTGCAACTGGCATAGAGGTAAAAAATACGACACACCCTGTATTTTCTAAGATTTTGATGCCATTGAATTTAACTAAATACACATTTATTTGTAGATAAATCAAGCTGAACTTTTAAGCCAAAATAATTTCTATTGTTGTTAAAATATGTATTAAACTTCTATTTAAAACAACTTTATGCATAGTTTAAGTTTAAGGACTGCATTAAATTTGATTTTCCTAAAGGGAAAAAACATTTCGGTTTCCTGTTTTTGCTCTTGTCCTTGCAAAGCCTTTGAATCCTCTTACGAATTTCGATATTGTTGCCACTTCAGCTTATGACATTAATCACAATGATTCGCAGTTGATTTACATGAAACCAAAGTTACTACATCAATAGTCTCCATTGTTAATTATATTGGGAAAATCACAATTACTATTGTTGTAGCACTAAGAAGATTTAAATTGACAATGGCATAAATGCCAAAGTAGTAAATAAGATCAACTTTGGTTGAACAGAATTTTTGCTTTCAGCAATTTAAATTGTTTGTTTTAAGTTCAGTGGAGCAAATTATTAGTGAATAAGATAAGAGTAAAATTCTACATGAATATAGTGCACATATAAAAACTAATTTGTATTTTAAAATTATTAAGGAAGAGATTTAAAACAAGTGTGGCTAATAAGATGCACTTCAATGGCAATAAATAGGTGAACAATACAGCAAGGAATTAATTAAATAAATGATAAACACTTCCCTTTATTAAATTAAAAAAATGTTTAAATTTTAACTTAAGTTTTTATTCAATTTTTCCCATTGAAAAAATCTTCCTGCAACTTTGGAGTAAATCATCGAATAATTCAAACGATTATTAGGTATCTCAAATGCCTTTCTCCAGTGCAGTTATATTTAATACTTGTCTTCTAATTAAAACTGTTCGATGAAAGCTAATGGATAGTAGGGTGCTTTCATCGTTTCTCTTTCACTCAAACACTTTTCAGTCTCAGACCAATGGAAATGGAAAAGTAGCCAAGGGAAAATCTTTTCTTTTGGCTGTCTAAAGATACGAATAGAATGCAATTTTCAGCGAATAAATTAACCTCAAAGGGTGAAATTCCGTTATAAAAAAATACTTTTCTTTTCGGCTTTCGCTGTGATTGTTGTTGCTGTTGTTGTTGTTGTGGTTGTTGTTCTTGTTCATATTGCTGTTGTTTTCCCTTTGGGGCGATTGCTTAAAACCAATGTTAATCAATATTTACATGTATTTGAGTGGGAGCGAATAAAATGAATGAACTGAATGAATGTGGAGTGAAAGTATCTGCCACTGGTATCCCTTTACATATTTCTCTCTTTTTCTCTCCATTTCGCTCTCTCTCTCTCTCTCTGTTTTTGTTATTTTACCGCATGTTGTTGTTGTTGTTTCATTCGATTGTTTACAACTTTGGTTTTGGCCACGTTAATTAATTGGCTTGCTCCACTTTAATTGCAAGTTTAATTAGTTATTCATTGCAAGATTTGAATAGGCGCTACGTGTTGCATGTGTGTAACACACACACACACACACACACACACACACACACACACACACTCATACCTATACAAACACACACACACAAAGCTCCGGGCACATACCATTTGAGGATCTCATAAACTTTTCCCTATGTAATTCATACACATTTTATTAGCATCCGCAAAAAGTTTTCATCCAACATTAAATTCATTTAATTTGTGAGCGAATTGAATGCATTCATTATATTTAATTCATTTTACCAGCTTTATCCAATTCAATTAGTCTTAATTGAGTGCAAAACTATAATATCCTCAAACTGTTCTTAAACTATGCCATATGTTTTAGTTAATCATTGGAATATTTAATTTCATTTCAATTATGATGACAGTTGTAAATTCCGTTTATTTTTTTTTCGGCTCAGCATAAAAAAAATTAAATTTTCTTAATTGCACTTGGATACTCTACTGATTTACTTGTTATTTAATTAAACTGATTATATGGAAAAAATTATATTTTTGCATTTGTTTAATACTTTTATTCCACTGGTAACCGGAATACCTTTTACGTAAATATATTATTGTTATTTATCACTTTTTTATATGAAAATATAAATATTTTAAATGCTATAAGTAGCTACACTGTTAAAAATAATGTATAGTGTTTACTTAAATCCTTTGAAGCTTTCAATTATTTAAACAACTTAATATTAAGAATGTTTAAAAGCTGAACATTCCAAATCAATGACTAAAATTAAAACAAAAATTTAAAGTACCAGTTATTCGAATAATTTTGCCGACAAGTGCTGAAAAAATTAAACTACTCTACAATCATTTTACTAACACTCCCACAGAAGTCTTTGAACTATTTTCAAATATTTTTTTAGTTCAGAAAAGGCCTTAAATATTTCTTTCCCGATTTACAAAGTCTTTCGCAGACTTTCTTTAATCCCAAATTTAAATAGCTAGATACAACCGCAGTTTTTATCATTTCTTTATTGCTCACTTTTTCTGCTTTTTATTTGCAACTTTAATTAATATTGGCCCAAAGTCTATTAGTATTATTAGCTAATATACTTTCAAAACGGACTAAGCCATTAACTAGCTGTGTTTATGTTTCCTTACGTTCTTAGTTTCAGCAAAGAGTTGTGACCATATAATGAAGTTCCAAACTCTTTGGAACTAGTTCATTTCGATAGCGATAGTCTATAAACCAAAATATATGCTGGTTTCACTTGACTGCACGTTCTTTGGTTTTAGTTTTTTGCTGTTGTTATGGCTCTTGGCCAAGTCAATATGAGTTAAGTACCCTTCTGCTCTTCCCCCCTACCCGCCCCCTGCCAATTTCCTACAAAATTTGCCCTTTCCCATTAGCTTTTCTTTCTTGTGCTCTGCATTTTGTTGTATGGCAACAACAAGAAGAAGAAAATGTTATGAATATTAAGCACCTTTTGACTTTTGCGCATAGATGTTTCAACGTGGGCGGACTGGGGGAGTGTGGGGGCTGAGGGGCGTGACAGTAGCTAACATGTTCATAATTTGCGGCTCTTAAGCAAGCCGCTTGTATTGGCAACAGAGTGAGGTTATGGTTAAATTTCCAGATCCAGAGGTATTGTATTAAAGTGGAAAAGTCTGTGGCTCGGATTTGGGTTTGAGTTTGAGTTTGGGTTCGGGTGCATGTACTTTCACATCATGGCACATTACCATTCATGAAATGCAATTTCACAGCAAAAGGATACACATAGAAAGATACAAAGAGACAGAACGAGAGGGAGAGGGAGAGAGAACGAGAGAGGAAAAGGGAGAGAAGCATTAGAGGCAGATAGAACAGGCATAAAGTGCTTTTTTTGCTTCAATGATTTTTAGGCGCAAAGCATTAATGTGTGTTATCTGTGTGTAAGTGCGTGTGTGTGTGTGTGTGTGTGTCTGTTTAGGTGCGTAAGTGTGCATGTGTGTGTGTTTATTAGTAGCTCTTCCTGCTGATTGCTGGTTATGTATGTAGAAGTATCGTTTTGCGTCTGTGGTTGATATGCATACGAAACTTGTCAAAAGAATACACACAAAACTCTTTAATCTGCTTCAAAAAAGTTAAAAATAAACAATCTTTAATTCAGTTATATTTAATAATCAATAATTAAAACAACAAAGAATAGTGGAACGCTGAAATTTATTATGCCAAAAAGTTTCCATGCATTAAAGTAGGCAAAGAAAAGTGTTTGTTTATAAATATTAGTCATAAAATGACGTTTGATGAGCTAAGTGAATAAATTTCTATAAAAAATTATTATTACACTATATAGCTGCCTTTGGAATTTTAGGGACTATATTGAAATACTGTTTAACATTGGACATGAATTTCTGCTTAAGTATAAACTTGAGTATGCATTGAAATGTTTAGATGAAAATATTCTAGAGGGTAAAAAACTATAAGAATAAAAATCTATAGTATTAATACTTAAAGATTTACAATAATTTTCACATTATACCATTTGCATGTTTTTCAATTCCATTTCTTTCCACTTCCATTCATGTCATCCTATATAAGCTAGGATCTTCAAAGTTTCCTTTCCCAAAAGAAAAACAAATCTTAAGCCAGTTTCAAGTTTAGTTCACTTCGTTTTGGCTTGAATCGCCTTCGCTCACTTTGGTTTTGTTCGATTCGGTTTGTGTAGTCGTATCTGTTCTTAATTATGTATGCATGTGTATTAGTATAACACTGGCAAACTTTGTTAAACAACAAGAACAACAGGAACAACATGGAGACATGCTAAAACTGGAATTGTAACCCCAAAAGTGACGGCTCTCTGCCACACCCCCTTTTACCTTCCTACCCGCCAAACTTCTGCCTCTTCCCTTGTTGTTCGGTAGGACCTGTTAATTAGCGTAGCTCAGAAAATGGCTGCCGTATCAGGCCCAACTTTGCTGATAATGAAAATCGAGTTGTTCCTTCCCCCAAAATTTTTTGGGCTCTCCCTTTCCATCGTCATTTGGAAAAGTTGCGAAAAACTTTCATCAAAGGTTACAATTTTCTGCTACTGGGGTCTTTGTTTAGCAACTTTCCATACCCCATCGCTCCTACTCCCTCTACTTACTCTCACTAGAGTCAGAGTCGAGCAAAGGACACTGTCAATGGCACCTGATTATTTAACTACCTGGAAATTTGGCATATTAGCATGAATAGTCCTCAAATAATTCCATTCACTGGCTTGCAAGACTTTCGCTTTAATGCCTGTGTTAATGATAAGATCAAAATAACATTTTTTGTTTTGGACTCATAAACCGGAACATTTTGATTTCACTATCGAGTTTTCGATATTTTGAAAATTACATCTTAAAAATTAAAGTTTTTTCCTGACTTTTTTCCTTAAAAGTAGGAAAGTATTTAAGTTCCTAAATTGTTAGTTTTAGTTTACTCTTTCTTATATATAATCTTTATCTCTATTTATCCTTCTTAATTACCTGTTTTATTAGATCTTTTACTAATTCCCTTTTTAACCCAATTTTTCTTTGCTTTTGTCTGTTTCCACCATTCGCCTCAAATTTAAGAATTCTTCAGTCTCTTTTCTGTTCATCTTCAACTCTTTAGTTTCCCTCTTTGTCTTACTGTCTGTCTCCTTTTAGCGCTCACTGTGTCAGCAGTCCTATAATGGATATTTTGCCTGGGTAAACATCCGTATTCCATAGCCTCCCTTTTCCGCACCTTCATGGCTTTGGCCTTCTGCCTTAACCAGGGCCATAAGTTGATGTCTATTGTGCGAGTGAGGTGGAAAGAGAAAGACAGAGAGGAGCAATAAGAGGGAAAGAGGGGGAAGGGCGAAGAGTTTCGTTTGAGGAGAGAGAGGTCGCAAGTGCAGTAAGTGGAGCGTATAAGTAAATGGTGCGCCCGAAAATAAATACTAGGCAGCAAAAAGGAAGCCGCCAGGACAGAGACGCGGAGCAGAACAACGTACAGAATGGGGTGCAGAGAGAGGCACAGAATGGGGTACTGAAAGAGGTGCGGCATGAGGCACTAAGCGAGTCAACCAGTCACCGAGTCAGTCAGCTACTAAGGCAACCATCTGGGCAGTAGTCTGTGTGGCAACTGGGCAGAAGGACTGGCGGGCTGAGCGGGCAGGTGAGCTGACAAAATGAATAACAAGAAGCATGAGCCGACAGCGAGTGCTGTGCCCTATGTACGCTGTCCTACATCCTTGTATCGTGAGTCCTGAGTCGTGAGTCTGTGCGGCTGCAAAGTCCACCTGGCAATAAAGTAAAATGAACACCGTGTGCCACTTAATTTGTTTAAAGCCCTGTTCCAAAGTCTCGAGTAGCGGCTTTAACAGTTCCGTCACTCCCATTCCGCCCATCCAGGCCACTCCTACCACCACAAAAAGTTCACCTCTTCTGCTCAAAAGCAGCAAAAATGTGGCTGATGAAATAACTCAGGCCGTTTAACAGCCGCAAAGGGAAAATGCTTCGATGAAAAGTCGATTCATATCGAAGCTACTCTGACATTTAAAATTAAAGGGGGGATTGGAAATACCCTGTGATCGATTTAGACTTGTAAAAGATGTTTTTTCTGTAAGATACCCTGCAATAATATGTTTATATAGGTGTTAAAATACCACACGCTTAAATACCCTCTATCATATATTCTACTGGGCTGTTTTGTGCTGCTTTGAAGCGTCTCTTAACCTGTAAATATTTTTTGAGCAATTCTTCTAGCTTTGAATAAAACTTTTAAACTTATTGTCACTTCAAGTACCAATTAATAAAGTTCTAATTGATGTTTACTAAAATTATAATTTAGTTGTGAAACACCTTACACTATTATACACTGTAAATGTTTTCAAGCTACACAGCTAGGTTATCATACAAAAAATGATCACTACTCGAGCATAACGCTTTATGTTAGGAAGCACTTACTTTCAGTGTACCCTGTAAAGATGCTTATTTGCTTGACATTCTGTTTTGCTATACCCCATTGCAGGCGGTCGTAAAATATAAGGTATATAAATATTACGCATACGCCTGCTGTGGTCTGCTTAAGCTTTCCAGTTGGCCAATTGCATTGTCATATTTTGGTTATCTTTAATTTCCGAACAAAACAACAGACGAACATTGAATTTCCGACAGATTGTTCTCCCACTCTCTTCTACTCTTTCTCGCGCACCCTCCCTCCCTCTCTCTCTCTCGCTCGCTCTGTTTTGTGTCGAGTCTGCAGATGTTTTAACTCCTGGAATGATGATTGATAGTGCTGGCTTGGCGCTTTGAACCAAAGGACAGGTGGGTTTTTTGCTTGACAATAATTTTTCATGCCAAGCAGCTGCCATTTAAATATTTATAAGCTCCACCTAAGTCTTAGCCGCTCCTTTAGCGTCCCTGCTGCCCTGCCCACTCAAAGAGAAATCTGCCAAATGCGATAAGCTTAAAGAAAATATAAAAAAAAAAAAATAAAATAAAATTTACCGACAAATTTCTTAGGGTGAAATCGGGCGCGTAAATGCGCTAAATCAACAAGATGACAAATAAACGAGAAGTCGGTTGGGCAGAGGGTAGGAAGGGGGTTGAGGAGAGCATTGGGAGCTCGTAAATCCCAACGTTGGCTGCCTTTGCACTTATTCAATCAAAATCAAAATCAAAATAAATAAACAGAAATGCTGTAACAAGTCTCGACATTAAACAAAGCGGCCTACTACAGGGATTTCTACAGAGCGCAGTGTACTGGGACTGGCGGGGTGGAGATAAGTGGAGGTAAGACAGCTACAGACAGACAATTTGTCGCTCTAGACAATTGTCATGCGTCACATTATCGTCGGCACTTTTGATGTTGCCGACCTGCTCAATTGATAAGCAAATATTGATAAGCAAATAAATTGCAATTTACTTCAAGCTCTGCCTCCCTCTCTTTCAATCTTTGCCACCCGCTCGTTGGGCTTATCACTATTGTAGTTCTCCCTCCACATCTGTCTGCGTCTCTTACCCAATCACTTTCCCTTTTCGTATTTCCCATCTGATTTTATTTGCAATCAAAGTGCAATAGCACGCTTCGAATTTGTTGCTATAAAATTTACTTATTCTACAGCTGCTTTATGACTCAGCCAATCATGTGAACCACCTCAATCACCTAAGCCTGAACCTGAACCTGAACCTCAACCTGAACCTCAACCTGAACCATTGAACCACCCAGTCATCAAATCGGATTGCCTGTTTATTCCAATACACACAGTATTACAAATGAAACTTGAAATGAAGATATTCTTGTCTCTACTACTATTTATTAACATTTGAAAACCTTTTAGTAAATGCAACCCGACTTAAAAGACCCTGTACACAGAGAATAACACAACTTAAACCATAAGATCAAATGATTTCAATGCTATTTCATCTAAAGTACATGATTACAGGGTATTAGTTGTGATTAACTTCACAAACTTCGACTCAATTCGATAAACAGCACAAAAATGTTTCTTTAGCACTCAAACCCCGAAAATTTTAACATAATTGAAGGACATTAGTGCGTATCAATTTTGAGTTTGAGCTTGGTCAGCAAAAACTCAAACTCGAAGCCTTTTCAGGGGTGTTTTTAGGGGTATTTTAGGGGCATTTTGGGGCATTTAGGAGAAATGCGATTAGCTGTTGCCATCAGTTTAATGAACCCAAGCAGAAGGTTTTTCTACGCTTTCCAATTTCACGATTAAAGGGAGGGTGTGTTGGTGTGGTCGGAAGGGGCACAAAACGAATTGAACGTTGCTTGATGGAGCTTCAATCGTTTGGAGAGCAGACGTCCTTTCGTCCTGAACACGCACTTATTTCATCATTGTGCCTGACATGCTTACTCAATGTCCTTATTATACCAATTATTTGTGGATTGAAAGGGTATGCTATAGTTGTTGGAGTGTAGACAACTGAAAGAAAGACGTCAGTAACAACAGACCTATGACACGGACAAAATTTCCTCCAATTCAGACTACTATATAATGGAAAAACATATTCCTTACATTCCATAAACAGCTAACAGTTTTGTTTATTCCATAGCTTAAAACATTCAACTAAGTGCCGGGTATTCCTGCGTCTGTTATCGACACTAATGTTTCTACTTATTTTTACTTCTGCTTCTTTTGCTGTTATTGTTATTGTAAATCTTTTACTCTTCTTGCTGTTGCTGGCTCTCAGCCTTCATCAATCATACGCAACGTTGACACGTGTTCAGAGAGCGTAAAGAAAACTACAAGCGAAGACGAGACGAAAGGAGATGGGTGAAAAGTAGAAACATTGGCGAACCCAACAAATTTACGCTCCACAACTTTTCGCTTAGTGTCATAACTGGGCTTTAATGAAGCGGCTCTGTTTCCTTATCCTTTGCTCAAACTCTTTAGCTGTTGTTTTTGGTTTCTGTGTTTGTTTTTGTTTTTCTTGTTGGGTCAAATCGGTAGTTGCTCTGCCTGCAGATGTCCCTGCTGCTGCTGCAGTTTCAGCCAACTTGCCTAGCAGCCATCGTAACAATTACAAAACTTCTAAGCCGGCTTGCATCCGATTACGCGTTGAATATAGTACCAGTTGCAGAAATTCCTATGGAAAAGAGCGCAGAGCAGCGAAGAGTAAGAAAAGAGTTGCAAACAACAGCGTGGCGTGCAACGTACAACAGAAAAAAATAACAACAACAAAAACAACAACAACAAAAACAACAACAACAAAGAACATAAAGTTTGACAAAAAATGTGCGCAAAGTTTTATTTAACTGGGACTCAGTTACACTTGCAGAAATAACAGGATAGCTAGAAAAACTTAACTTAAAATTGTATTAGTTTAAGTAATTATATACTAACTGATATATAGTTTAATTGTCAATCATAGACATAGAAAGCTTAACCCGAAAATAAAAACTTTTAAGCTTTTAAAATTTACAATTATTTTCCGCTTTTATTGCTTTCCGATTATTTCGCTGAGTGCAGCCAGAAGAGGTGCGAGAAAGAGATAGCAAGAGAGAGAGATAGGGAGAGACATGGCTCCCTGGGTTGATGTTCCTGATGGGTTCTGATGTGTTTTTGGCCTTCCAAGTCGCTGAGTCCGACCGTGTCGTATTTTGTTCAAAGTTAATATTTACATGCCACGAACGCAACACAGTGCGCAACTAGACAACAACAGACATGGGGCAAAGAACACGGGCCAAGGGGGAAGCAACAAGGCAAAGGGGTGATGGGAGATGGGAAAAGGCGGCAAGAGCCTAGCAACAAATTCTTGTCATTTGCAGCTGCTTTTTGAGCGGTTGCCTTTGCCAGCCATTGCCAAAGTATCAACAATACAGGACAACAACGAAGCATATCAAAACTTGGCGGAAAGAAGTACACTTTCAAAAAATAATCAGTGAAACGTGGAAATTTTAGTTCAAGTAGATAAAAAACAATTTATAAAAAACACAACTAATAAATTTTAAATGTTTTTAAAACAAAATGTTAAAAACTAAATATTAATTCAAAGCATTTTCAAATTACTAATTTTCATTTTAGATAAAAAATTCAATTATATTCCATTTTTTGTACAAATTTATTTTTATTCCTTTAGCTGTTTCCCAAAGCTTTTATTTTCTATCAGTGTAGCGAAAGGGCAGAGGCAGGAAGGTAGAGAAGAAGTGAGGTAGAAATAAAGGTTGGGACTTGGGAGCGTGAGTCTGGATGGCGGGACATTAAGGACGACAGTTGAGCGTCAAGTTTGTTGGCTAGAAATGACAACTTCAAGTTCATAAAAGCGCAACTAATGTGCATAAAATACTTTTGATATATATGTATACGCTCACAAACACACACCTCACACACACACACACACCTTGAACCTTTGCTCCATTCGTCCAGATATTACATTTGACATTCTCGGCATTTTATTTGCCATTTCCTCAACGCGCTTCCCTTTCATATTTCGTAAATAAACATAAACGTAAAACTTTGCCTTTCTTTTCCGCAGTTTCTCCCAGTTTCCCCAACCCCACCCCCTTTTTTGCCACCTACCCCCCTCCACTCAACACACTGCACACCACTTTATCAACGCTTTCTTTTCTGCCATCTCCGGGTAGCCCTTATTTTATTGTGTGTGTGTGTGTGCTTGTGTGTGTGTGTTTGAATCTTGATACAAATTTTCGCTTTTTGTGCTTTTGTTTTTAGCTCCGCTCTATGAATGATCTGTAATTGCAGCAGCTAAACGGGTATGCCTGGTATATTTAATTTCCCTAGTAATTTTAGGTCTTAAAGCTTAAACTGCCATCAATTTGGTATTTTTAACTAATAAATTATTTTTAAAATTCTACCACCAATTTCAAAAATTAAAATCAACTGGTCTTTACAACTATTTGATTGCTTTAAATACAAATAAATACGCAAGGGGTAACTACTAGTCGTTTCAAATGATCTACTGTTCTGTATCCCCCTTTGTTTTTCCAACTGCCATTTTGGCAGAAACTTTCAATGAAGCAAAAGAAAAGCCAAGAAAACAGGGGCAAATAAGTTTCAAGAAATCACACAAGAAACTTTTCACATTGACATGTCTTGGCTGACGGAGTAACGCTTTCACTCCCATCCCTCCACACCCTGTACTCACTCCTTACCCCAGCCCCTGCTCCCTGCCACTGTTCTCTAAATATATGGCTTCCCCGACTCGTTCTTTATGGTATTGCAATGACAGTGCCAATTTCTCCCTGGGCGCATCAATTTGTGCACCCTTCGTCCGTTTTCCATTTGATTTGCCATATTTATGCCATTTATCTGCCACCGTCATGCTCCCTATTCTCCAGTTCCCTCTTTTTTTCTTTCTTTCTTTCTCCGATTGCCACTCCCCCCTCAACGCCCACATTGTTGTAATGCATTTGACGCTGGCAAAAGTTTCTTGTTTATATTCGTTTATTGTTTATAAATGGTTGATAAGTGATGCCCAACTGTGGTCCCGCAGCTACCATTTATGACACCCGACAACCCTACCCAACCATTTTCGTTGCTTTACAATGGAGGATGTGTTCAATCTGAGGGCACAACCAACTGCCAGGTGCTTGTCAAACAGTTTACAGAGTCTTTCATTTATGTGCATTGCACTTGAACTATCTCAAAACACTCGCAAAACAGTCTTAAAACTCTCACAACTCTAACAACTCAAACAACTTGGACAATTTGTTGAAGTCTGGCAACTCTGTTTAGCTCTTCTCCAACTGTCTTTGGCTGATACTTCCTATTACTTATCCACAAAATCGATAAACAGTCTACATAAATATTGAAAGTCAACTGAATGTGTTTGTGCCAAAAACTTTATTGGCAACGCCATTTGAGCCTAACGAACTGTATTTGGAGTTTATTAACATATTGATTTTATTATTTAATGATTTAACAACATTACACACTAAATTAATAAGTTTATTCAATTCTACAATTTTTTTCTATTTTGTTTGTGTCTATTTAAAGTTTACTCCTTACCAAAATTTCTTTCTTGTATCAATTCTGTGCTCTATTAGCTTTGTCAGTCGTTTCAGCTTATGCAGCAGTTTATGCAGCAAATAAAGTTGTTTTTGAAGCAAACTCAAAGCCAACTTTATCGCCCAAAAACCTCTAGTTAGCCACAAAAACTAGTCGAGATTTTTGTGAATTCATTCAGACAGTTTGAGCTTGAGGATTGTTACCCAGAACTATAAATTGCAACAACTAACCATTAATAATATACCCTGTAAGTTTGTGTAATTTATTTTGGCCAAAAGCACTCGGTGGCAGCCACAATATTAAAGCAAAAATTCCCTTGGCTCAAATAATTTGCAACTTCAATCTAAATATTAACTCGATTAATTTCAAACCACAACAGTTGAAGAATTCTTCAAGTTGCATTTATATTTTTTGAAGGGCAAGGGAGCGGAAAAGGGATAGTGAAAAATATTTGAAAGTGCAGTTGGACTGCTTTTCTTTTTGGCAGCGAGTTGGAGGGGTGAGTTGACCGCTTAGTGGCCACGCCCACTTTGCGGGCGAGGGTCAGAAGAAATCTCATTTATAGAGTTGCCAGCATTATCTAAATTTTTATGCGAAAACTTTCGGACCAAGTGTAGTGAAGTGGAAAAGCAAAGCCATTAGGCAATGCCAAAGCACAGAAAACCACGCAGCCAACTAACCCACCCACCCAGCAAGCCAAGCCAAGCCAACCACCCAGCAGTACCCAGAGTATTCCATGCACAAATTGGAGGGCAACTTTTCCATCAAATGCTGCAGACTGCAAATGAATGTAAAAGCCACCGCAATGTTTAGCTAATTTAACTAAGTATGTCGCCGGGTTTAGACTGCCAAACGGCAAACTAATGACACTTGGCAACCCTGAAAAGCTCCACAACATACACCCAAAAATTAATTTCACAACATGTGCCAAAAAAAAAAAATGGTAAAAGCAGAGAAAACCCGAAAAGAGATGAAACCAAAGAACTTTAACGCGATGTGATGCGGTGGCGAGAGCTCAATCCTAAGCCAAGGCTCAGTGGGAGGGAGGGGCTAGAGCTAGGGTTGCTAGGTGGTTGGGGGCGTGGTGAGGTGAGGTGAGGCGAGGTGTGAGGTCAGCCAACTTTTAATAAACAAAATTAGCCGAAAGCTGCCAAATAAAAAGCGAGATAAACGAAGAGGGTCACTTACATAGCAGAGCTGCTTTTTTGCTCCACCAGCGCACAGTGGTAAAAAGTGCTATATTTCTATATAAAATCATTGAGCGAAATATTTACATTTCAAGTTCAATATTTTATACAAAAAGGATATATAAAATAATTTAAGAAAGTAAACAAATTAAAAGAAACAACTAAATAAAATAAACAGTGAAGAAATTTATAAAGTTGATGGGAAAAAATCGTCTCTATTACCATAGTGCAGAGGCGAGAGAGCGACGAGTGGGGTGAAAGGAGCAGAAAGAGCAGAGCGAGGGAGAAAAGTGTAGTGGGAGCAGTAAGATAGCGATAGAGAACCGACTGTCTCCGTTGTTGTTCTTGGTACGTCAAAGTTTTTGGGCACACAGCCAAAGGCGATGGAGAACATGCACTAGACAGTGTGAAAGTGGGTGGAGAGGTGGTAGGGACGAAGTTGGGAATGAAATGTTGGCATCCTGTGAGTAGAGTGATTCCAGAAATAGCAGGAATTGCAAGGATAACAGTACACATCAGCATCATCTAATTGAGTTGTGGTGCGCTTTGAACAAATCTAGACATGTCTCAGCTTGAAATGCAGCTAAGTGCTGCAGCTAATTATTATTTGGAATTTCATTTTCAAGGCGAGCGAGACAGCGACATTTACAGAGCGCGAGAGGGATAAGGATAGGGAGAGTGAGAGTGAGAGTGACGGTGGTAGAATCGTGAGAAGTGTTACAAGTAAGTATTAAACTGCTGCTATACGAATGCATACAGAATATTGTTATTTGTTTGCAAGATACAAAGACATATAAAAAACGAGTAGTGAGAAGGAAAGCTTTATCGTGACTGTTCTTATATAAATAAATTAACTGTTAAATGACAATTACTCTACACTTGAATGCATAATAAATCTTAACTTTAACAACTTTATTCCGATTTTAATAAACAATAAATAGCATTGATTTTATCAACAAATTCAAGAATTTTCTTCTATATTTTCACTACACTTCCACATACTTATACCAACTTCTTAGTTAACTTTTCTTTGCACTTTTGTTCACTCGTGGTAACATTTTAGTTCCTCACTATCATCTTTCTGATCCATACCCTTCTATTCCCACAATAGCCGAATTTGATCTTGAAAAAGAAGAACATATGAAACTTTCAACAGTTTATCACAGGTAGTTTCTAACTTTTGATTTCTGTTTGATTTCAATCAAGTATTTAAAATAATTACTCCAATAGATTCCAGTTTAAAGCTGGTCGAACTCTACCAATATTTGGGATCGGTACAAATAACTAAAAGTGTTTGAGTGTGTGTGTGTGTTTGTGTGTGTGTGTGTGTAATTCAATTGTATTCCACATTTATGTGGCTGCGATTGCAAAAGCTGTTAGATTTATTTCGATGCCATCCAAAAGCCCCCCTAGAAGGGCGGGGGACTGTTAGGTGGCGTGGTCGTGGCGAGAGCGGAAAGAGGGGATTGTACCAATCCCAAATGTAATCAGTGCCCATATTCATTTACGTTCAAATGGGGCTCTGGACCTGGTCCAAATATTTGGCCAACTGTCGCTGGGCGCAGATAAAACGCTCGTGTCACGTGTTAAGCTCGTAAATAAAGTACACACACATAAGCACACCAGCACACCAGCACACACACACACACACACCCACCGAGGTGGAGAGTGAAATGTATGTGTGTACATAACTATGCACTAAGCTAATTAAAATACAGTGAGAGAAAAAAAAGCAATGGCCTGCCGCCGTTTAATTTGAGCCAATTTCTGTCAGCATAAAGTCCCATTTGCATTTGGCTGTTAATCACGATTATGCATAATTAATTCGAATTATGCATAAACACAAATTAATAGACAAAATATGCATATTGCATCAATTAGTAGTGTGAAGTGTGTAGCTATTTTCCCCACTCCTTGTCACCCTCTCTCTCGCTCTATCTCTATCTGTGCGCTGTCTTGTTCTCTAATTATGTGTGCTGCTATCTGTGCTGAGGTCTTAATAGAGACCTGTAACATATACCGCAAAACTGATAACCTCATTTCATCTTTAAAGCCCCCAAAACAACAATAAATGGAGTTATCGTAAAATATGAAACAAGTCCCAACAAATCCTTGAACAATGGACAGACCCACACACCACACACACACACACACACACACTCACTCATAGCCAGTTAGGATGTGAAACGTGTTGAAGCTGAAAAGGATTCAACGCTCTACTTGCAATTTCCGTTGCCCGTTTGCACCATATAAATATATATAAAATAAATCTTTGTTTAAATACCCAAAGAATGTTGGCAAATATTTTTGCACACACCCAAGCAATGTGTGTGTGTGTGTCGGGCTCTTAAGGGCTCGCTATCATATCGGTTCGAGTGCGAGTTTTGTGCGAAATAAAAGGCAGACCATAAATAATATTCAACGGCATCAAATCCGCTTTAAAACGAGCTCCGATCCAAAATCAAATTCCCCCCTCTTAACCGTCTCTTATTCTCTCCTCTTCTTCTTCTTCTTTGCTTTCCTGTTTGGCAGAGCCAATGGTCAAAAGCAACACATCAGCTATAAACATTAAGCCCAACACCCGAGAACCGGAGCAAAATGTTGTCCGTTGTTTTGGACAGAGCCCTTGAGTGTCTCAAATGTTGCGCTGTGAGTGGGGTATGCTCGACAGCAAAATGACCAGTGTGTAGAATAAATAAATCTTTATAAACAAGACTGAAAAGTGCTTGAACTGTTGTGGGGTATGCTCGACTTTAGAATGTCCTGTATGTCTAACAAAATTTAAATTAAACCCTTTAAGTCTACTCGCATTAAAAAACTCAATGGTTATGCTTGACTAAAATATGCCCTCTAATCAATAAACGGGTATGCAGGACTCTGAAGAAAACTGAAGCCAAAAAAGTATAAAGAAAATGTCTGCGAAAGAAAAAACTTTATTTGAATAAACCTCAACATGTGAACGACTATAAAATACCCAGTAGAAGGGAAAACTCTTTCCTTTCCTTTCCTCTTAAATTTATTATATGAAAAGATTGCAGGAAATTGTGTGTAAAATAAAAAGGACATAAACAAAAATGACTGACTACAAAATACCCCCCAATAAAGTAAAACATAAAAATAAAGTATTCCTCCAGGTAAACTGCAAATAGAATAAGTTAAATGGACTATGAAACAAAGTGAACATTGAGGTAAGCGGTAGACAAATTGCTATCCGAAATTGAATCGAAAGCGGTGGAAATCTGACAGCTGATCTCAGGTAATTTGCAATGCCAACATGGTCCTCCAGTTTCACTTTATTTGCCTGCTTTGTGGCAGAGATAAATAAATAAAAATAAAAATCAAAAGAATCAGCGATGCAAGTTTAGTGGCTGTAACTAAAATTTGGAATCCTCTGAGTGTGTATATATGTGTGTGTGGACGTGTGTGGAAGTGTGTGTAGCGGGCAGAGGGTGGTGTGTGGGCGTGTCAGCTTATATGTTAGCTTGACGCCCTAATAACCTACAAAATAGTTGGCTCAGACACAAAACAGCATGTCATGACTTTAGTTTGTGTGCGTGTGAGTGTGTGTGTGTGTGTGATGTGTGTGCTGGTGTGTGTCTGTCCGCTCTTCTCGGGCCACATAACTTGAACTATGCAAAAACAAAATAGCAAAATGAATGAGCCAAAAAGGATGAAAAATAAAGAAAGGAAGGATGGAAAATAAAATAAAATAAAATACAGAAGCAAACCAAATGGCAAACAAAAACCAGACTCTGACTGACAGCAGCAGCAGCAGCAACGGCAGCGGCGATAGACAAATAAAAGGAGCACAAGAAAATCGAGAAAAATAAAAATAAAATGGCCAAAGGAAATGGGGAAAATTCAAAGCAGACAAAACTAACTGCAGTTTCCTGGTGTATTTCGCTCTTTTGGTTTCACAATTTTCCGTTTTTTTTAATGTATGTATGTGTGTGTGTGTGTGTGTGTATGTGCGTGTGTGTGTATGTAGCATTTTGCTTATCCGTTTAAGTTTTGCATTTTGCAGCCGCATAAGGAAAATAAATAAAAGTTTAGTCGAGTGCAATCGACCGTTTTATACCCTGAATTGCTTTAACTTATTCAACGAGCGAGAAGAGTAGCTAACAAAAGCTGACTGCTAAGAAACTCTTGACTCTTGACAGCTCAGATTTTGTTGCAATGTCAAAATGGTCACTTGTTTGCATTAGTTTAATGTAATTTTCTATCAAAAGAACTAAACACACAAAAAATACTTAGCAAAAAGTAAGCATACAAAATTTAATAAATTTAACAAGTTGAAGTTGCCATTAAAAAGAACCAACAAATAAAGCTAATAATATTTTTATCATGTTCTCGATAGTTAAAATATTTTTTTAGGAAACATTTTTATAGAAACTCTCTTGACTCTTAACTTTGTTTACGAATTATTATCGTTTAATCCACATCGTTTAAAAATACTTTGGGCCTATTAAATCATTTTGTTCTGCTAATCTCTTTATAAAGAATTTATGACTAATTTGGTAATCATAGTAAAATTGTATGGGCTTGGAAATGACTAATTCCCTCTTAACTCCTACTTTTAACAAATTCATTATTCCCCCGTCGCCAGTTTTACTAAAGAAAACAGCCAAATAAGTTAAAGAAGGCATGAAAGCGGGTCAGTGCGAGGGATACAGAGAAAGAGATAGAGAGAGAGAGAGAGAGACATAGAGACATGGAAAATATTGTAGTATCGATGCTGAATGCACAGTTGGCATCGGCTTCAGCTGCAAGTGTCTTGGAATCAACTTGGCAGTTGCCCAGAACTTGAACGTCAGGAAAATGGGAATAAAATGACAGAGCTTAAAAGTGAAGGAAATTGAAAGACAGACAAGAGAGAGAGAGAGAGAGAGAGAGAGAATAAAAAGAGATCGACAGATGGCACTTTGATTCAAAATACTCTTCACTCACATTTCAAATAAAAACTGGCTATTAACATTTTCTGCTGTCTAGCAAACATTTACAAGTTATCAAGTAATTAAATTTGAAACACGAAACGCACAAAACTATGCTACCCTACAGACCGTTCATATATCTGAAATAAAATACATATAGATAGATATTTTAAAATGGCTATTACAATATAGAACTTGTGAACAATTCAAATAAAACCTTATTTATTATACAGCATTTATTTGTTGAACTACTACTTAAACTACTTTAAAACTAATGAGATCGATTTAAAACTCAACTTATTCTCGTCAAGTTACTTGGAACCTTTATAACCTTAGCAAAAGTATCGTCTTCTTATTTAATAATTTAACGCCTGCAGTGGCCTTCAATTTAAAACTTGTTTGTGTGTTTAAGATGTAAACTACAATCAAGCAACGATTTACAACTGAATCAAATCGAAACTAGTAATTGCAAACTTTCAGGGCTTATGGCAACTAGCAAATATCATTTGGCTTTTAGCTAGGATTGAGGTCATTCCTAATCTGAACACAGTTAATCCGATACAATCGTTTGACTGCTGACATTAAGAAGTGTCTCAGGAAGGCGCTCAGGTGTGTCAGTGAGAACACACCTCACTGAGTGTGTGTGAGTGTGTGCAACAGGGAAATTAAATCCCGTTATGGAAGTGCACGAATAGATACAAATATGCCTCTGGAAATGCAATTTGATCCCCGCTTGACCCAATTTAAATCGCGGCCTCTAACTAAAATTGGTTATACTCAGAGATATAGGTATGTGTGCAAAGTGCCTGAAATCGAGCTCAGTGGAGATGATTTTATTTACTGAATTCGCTAAACTGCAAGGATCGCGTGCTATTTACGATTTCTCGCATTGTAATTGAAAATGCTGCCAGCAAAACTCCAAAAATTGGCGCTGTCAAGTGTCTAAAGTGAAATTATAAAGTGGCAAAAAATGTAAGCGAATTTTATACATTTGTAGCAAGCAAAATGAATTTATTTCATTGAAATATCAGAATCATCAAATTATTTCAACAAAAAGTATGCAGCAACTGACAACTGAAATGCAAAATGAACTCAACAAAAAAAAGTTAAAAACTAAATGGAAATGGAAATGTAAAAAACAATGGAAGAGAACGACATTTAAATGCGCTGAAAAGACTATGGGAGTGAAATGAAAAAGTGATTAAGAATATTTAAAAAAATGGAATTAATAATATTATTATAACCCACTCATTTACTTCTTTTATTGAAAAGCGTTTTAAGAAAGCTCTGTAAAATAGCATTTTCTTAACTTTTTATTTAAACATTAATACTCTGGCCTATTGATGAAGCCTTAAGTTATTTGTAAATCTCAAAGTCTAAACTATCTAAAAACCCTTTGCAATCTAATAAAGCCATTAATATTATACTTGATTGGTTTATTTGAAAGCAATCAATAAATATTACAAATATAAAATTCTCTTTTATTTGACTTTGAATTAAAAGCATTAAAAACGATTTGTAAATTCATAAAATAAACCAAAGATGAAAGACCGAATTCAAGTGTAGAATTGTAATTTTAGTAGAATAAGTCTGATGTCAACAATTGTAGCATTTTCTGTCATTCATATCTTGTGAAATGCACCATAAATTTATAATGCGCCCTAAAAGGGTATAAAAACTGAAACACAGAGCAAAGTCAAGTGAAGGCGAAACGTGTAAATGGAATTTATTGTTATGATTGCAGTTTGACCCGGTAATGCTACAAACACACACTCACACACACACACACACACACACATAGAATGACACACACTTGTGTGAACTGTGGGTTGAGCCTTAAAGTTAATATTTAGTTTCAAGGCAACCAAGTGGGTCAAAGGCATTACAACAAGACACCGAACAGAATGAAATAAGCCAAGTAAAATATACACGGAGTACGAAGGAAAGACTGCACTGGGTATAGGTGGGTGTGTGGGGTGGGGTGGTAAGGGGGTGTGAGGCGGAGAAGTGGCAGGCGGACTGGGACTAAAAGTTGACCAGTCGAAAAGCCTGTTAAACTGTTTCAGACAAGTCCTTAAAAGCCAAGAGCTTAATGCTCGTTCGACATTGAGTTCAAGTTGAATTAAACAGAAAATTTCATATACAAAATGCTACTCGGAAAATTGCTAGAATTTTTGATTTTTCAAATGAAAGTTGTAATTTTTGAAATTAGTATTTATGTTAGTTACTGTCATCAGCAGCTAAAACTAATGCATATGAATTAGTTTGCTTTTCAAGTCTCTGAAACCTTTGATTAATAGACAGTTAGAATTCATTTAAGTGACGAGATCAAGATCAAGAATTACCATATCTATATATGGTGGTCACTTTTTAGCTCCTTTCGCTTTTCTTCTTCTCTTTTAAAATATAACTCAACTCATACTGTTATTGGGATCAACTTTTAGTCATTTATTTTGTATACACTACATTTTCATTACTGATTTTTTCGATCACAAGTGTAACTTTAACTGACATTTGCATCTCTACACTTTTTGACAAAGTTAAGAGTTTTTTTTTCAAACTTAAATCTGATTTGAAAATTGTTGTTATTAACAGGCCAATAGGTATAAGTGTCGGTTAACTAATCTGTGGACAATTTCGGTGGGATTTGCCTGTTATAATTTGCAACCAGTTCTAACGCTTAGACAACTCTCTTGAATTGCATAAATGAAATTAAAAGTTTAGTTTGGCTCAGTCTCGGTCTTGCTCTCTGTCCCCCCTCCCTCTCTTTATCTCTCTCTCTGTCTCTGACTGTCTGCTTGTTTTATTCATCTTGTGTTTTTTGCTAGTTTTTACTCCTTTCCCGTGCCCCTCCAGTGTGCCCCGCAACCCTTTTGCCTCCAGCCAAAGCCAATTTCAACTTCAGCTTCAGTTTCTCTGCAAGTTGGAAACTTTCTGCCGACTTTTCACCTGCGCGCGTGTGTAGTTTTCTGTTAGTGTTTGGATGTGTGTGTGTGTGTGTGGGTGTATGTGTAGTTGTAGGTGTAGGTGTGTGCCAGCGGCAGCTTAGATTTGCATTTGGGAATGTGTTTCTAAGCGCTTCACGGAAATTGGTGTGTGTGTGAAGGAGAAAGTCAGACGGTGAGTAAAAGAGAGACAGAAAGAGAGAGAGCGAGTAGGTGTGTGTGTGTGCGTGCATGTGTTTATGTGCTGGCTCACACACAAATATAATAAAATTGCCCTTTGGAAATTAGTTGCGCTTTGCTCACATCAAGCTGCCATGTGCGCTCTCTCTCTACCTGCAGATACTTGCCCCTTTGGCACCGCCCCCACCACCTTGCAACACTTTAAAAGTCCCGCATAGATGTTGGCCCTAACGGTCACGCCCCTCTTGGCACCCGTGGCAAATGCCTTTGTGCAAAAACAAGAGCAAATAAAGATGTGGCGGAAATTTAATATTGATTGTGTTGGTGTGTGTACAAATGGTTGCGCTTTCACTAAATTATCATGATACACTACCTAACACACACACACACAGACACACACACACCTACCCACGCACACTCAACGTTTAGTGGAAAGTCTCTGGTCTCTGGTGTAGCTTTGATTTTAGTTTTGTGGCTTTTGTGGTCATATTTTGCTGCTCAGATGCTTTTGCTGCCCATCTTTTCAGCTTTTTCTTTTCGTTTCTTCGTTTTATTTTATTATTTTATTTTCCTTGTTGTTTTCGGTCCTTTTGGCCAAGTTAATTAAAATGCTTTCTTGATTTCCTGCAGGGATTACAGCCCAGCAAACGAAGCAAAACCGTCTCTAGTCTCTAGTTGATCCTTTTTGCCCATTTTTCTTTTGTTTGGTTAGCTCATTATTTCATTTGGATTCTGCATGTTGCACACTTTATTTTTAGTTTTCCCCATTCTAGTTTTAGTTCTAACTGCTTTCACTTTTCACTTCTCAGTTTTCACTTTCACAAATCGTCTTATTTTCTCCTTGAGCTTATTTTCTTACTTGCCTAATTCTTTTATTCTCCTTCTTCTTTTTTTTTTTGGCAATTATAATTTGGTTTGTCATAATCGGATTTAAGTTTATTTTCATTAAATTATCTGCTAAATCTCGTTGTAGTAGCTAAATTGAAAACTTTTCGACCTAGTCAAAGTAAAGGGATTAGTTAATATACAAATTGCTTAGTTTAAGTGGAGTTTTGTATAGTAGAAGAATTGTTTGTTGGGTTTCTACAAGTCCAAGTCATCAAGCTAATCCGCAACATGACCATTAATCTTCTTCATGGCAATATACACCCCTAAAGCTCATTTAGAATGAACTTTAATCTTTGCTTCAATTTAGCCAGTGTCTTCTAAGTGTTGACCTTTCATGGTCCGCATGGATTTCAGTATAATAATTTTATTAACATTTCATATGTCATAAGTTAAAGTTAAGTCAACTTTTGTGCTTATTTCCACATTTATTGTTTTACGCTATTTTTGTAAATTTTTATAGCAATTTCTATTTATGACACGTTAAGTTACCAGACAGACGAACAGCAAGTGCACTGGATATACGAACATATTTCACTTTGTAAGCGCATTTACTCTCAATTTATTTTTGGTGCAATGTGAGAGCAGAATTTCGTCAATTTCTAGCTAAAAGTTACACGATTTTCCTCCTAAAAAGCGTTGGCAAAACGGGACGGAGGTGAAAAGTATTGCATGCTTAATGGAGAGACTGCTGTAGAAAATTGAGTTCATTTTGTTAGAGTTCCGATGTAGGCTGATTTGTGATGTGTTTCTGTTGCCCTACCTCTTCCTCACTCTCTTCCTGTTACCGTTTCCTTTGCCATCCCTGTCCATGTTTCATACAGTTGGGTCCCTGGTTTTCTTTGTAATTGAATTCCATTGCGCGCCCAAAAGTATGCCACATGCAATAACAAGTGAAATTTAGGCGAAAACCTGAAATTGCCTGCGGTTTTTCATCTATATATACAATTTTTTTTTTATTCGCATTTTTTTTTGTTTTGTTGGGGTTTCCTTTTTGGCTTTTGATGAGGTGGGTGAAGTTGTGGTGCCTGTCTCGGTTCGTTTATGCGGTGTAACACGCCAGTGACAATGACAGCGGCACTGACAACGACAACGGCAACAGCAACGACAACAGCAACGACAACGGCAACTACAACGACGACAGCTACAACGATAATTAAAAATAATTTGCAGAGCCAAAGGCGGGCAAACTAAAATGCAGCGAACAGAGTTGACCAATACACACCCGATACACACACCCGCACTCACACACGCACAGCAAACACACACTCTGTTATGCACACAGGATGATGCGAGAACATGCAACGCATTGGATATGAACAGACGAAAATAGTGAAACAGTGCACAGTGGGCACGAAGTGACTTAATTTGGCATTAAAAATTAAAAACCTGAAAAATAGCATTACTACATAAAGGCATTTTTACTCTACTTCGGGGACTTTGTATAAACATAAAAAAATATTTTATGAACAAATTAAATTCATTAATAAATTTTAAAACTGAACATTTTAGTTTTGTAAATTTAGACGAATTTTAAAATGTAATTTACTAACATGTCCATGAACAAGAGGTTATGTAGTACTTGTAATTACAAAGGGAACAACTATTATTAATAATTTTCGATCATTGTTTTCTTTAAAAAAATTATTTGTTTTATCAGAATTTTGGTAATATTTACAGCCATGAGAGAAAAATCATGGCTCAATTACAAAGAAAAGCAAAATTGTAAAATTGATTCAGGTTATGAGTACAGTAGACTAAATGAAGTGGTTAAGAAATATAATTATTTAGATAAACTCAACTAACGATTGGCTGACAACTTGTTTTCATAAATATTACAAACAAATTTAGCGCTTGTGTGTGTAATTTTGTCTCACAAATTCCACAAAACGTGAAAATTATTTTTATTTTCGTAGTTTTTTTTGACGCATTAGAAAAAAATTAAGCAAATTTGTGCCAAAATTGTAAGCTTTTGACCCACAGATAGGCGAAGTATATACCTACATACACACACACATATACAAGCACTAACACAACCACATGTATAGGGTTAGTGCTGTGCATAAGGACGAACACAACGGATACAAGCCGCAAATATGCTGGCCAGAACACATGCACACAGACCCCATCATCATCATCAACAACAAGAGCAACAACAGAACGAGTAACAAGAACAACAACAACAACAACAGCAACGAGGACGACAGCAACAACTTGAACTGGAGTCTGTCAAATGGTGAAAGTAAAGCCGCTCACTCGCTCGTGATTAAAACTGCAAATACGCGCCGACTAGGATCAAACCAAGCTGAACGCTAAAAACCCAAATCCAGGACCTATATAACTACAGCAACAACAACAGCAGGAGTAGCAGCAGCATCAGCAGCAAAAGCCACAGCCACAGCAATTCTGACAGAAACTGGTAAAAGCAAAAAGCGGGTTCAAACACAGCGTTAACGGTTTAAATGCAAACACGTGACACGAAACATATCAAGTACCAAACAAATACGTAAATCAGTATTTTTCATTGGTATATTTAGTTGCTCACACTATTTTACAAACTATGAAATTAAACGCTTTGTTTGTTGAGACTGCTCGACTGGCATATACTCTGCAAATTTAAAAAAAAATCAAAGTCAATAACATTGGACAGCTAAACTCGTGAGACTTTACAGAAGCCTAACACGCAGCCATCCCTAATTTTGAGAGAAAACCATAGAGAAATACAGTCACATACACACACACGCACACACACACACTTGCAGTGAGCACTGACATGAGCATTTTTAAGTTTGAGTGACACGAAGTGAAGGCACAAAGTGCTTGTCAGAAAGACATAACAAACAGAGCCAAAGAAAGAGATGAAGGCGTAGGCCAGCAGGTGGGGAGAAAGGGCTAAAGGTATATGACAGTGCAGGAAGCACTTAATGCTAGTGAAAACTTACAAAAGCAACGTCAGTGGGTCGCTAGCTCGTTCTATCACTTGGCTTTAGCTTTGCCTCTCAGTTCTCAATTCTCGATTCTGACCCACGTCCTTTCCTTCGTCTGGTCCTGGTGTCAGTACTGCTGCTGCCGTTCTTGGCCTGGCTTTGCAGACAGTCAGCTCAGTCACTCAGTCAAGCAAACAAACAAACAAACAAACAAATAACCAGGCAAAGGATAGCACTACCAACAAACCAGCCGACACTAGCAAAAGAGAGCACGAGAAGAAAGTAGAAAAGGGGGGACTTGGATAAAATGTATTGTAAACTAAAATGCGTTTTACCTTGGCTTTAAGTGCGCCGAGTGTTAAAAGCATAAATATCATTTAATAACAAGGATTATTTCTCACCTGTTAAGTGCTTTATTCAGGTCAAACGTGTCCATTTACTCCACTAAATTGTGTGGCCCATAAATGATGGCAGATCAAGAGTATTCCAGGTCATAGTCGACAAATGCATTACTTTCATTCAATTTCTCTTTCGTTCACAAAGAGTGTTACTTGTTTATACTAAAGTTTATTTTACCTTTCGCTTAGTTTCTTGAATTATTTTAATCACAAAATATAATTTAAAGCGCATTTTGAGTTGGATTGTTGTTGGATTGGATTATGTGTGTGTACTGCGCACTAGAAGCAGTACGCGGTCTTTTACAGTCGACTCGCTCCATTATAGCCTTTCTCACTTGTAATAACTTGAGTTGCATCTTTAAGCCACAACAATTAAAAACAAGGAGTTGAAATGAATTTAATTAATTTTTCGTTCCACCGATCATTGATTATTGATTTTACGTTTATGTGTTTGAGTGTGTGTGTGTGCGTGTGTGACGGTGCGAAAGTTTATACTGTCAATTAAATGGCGTCAGTATCATTTGTGGCTCGAGGAAATGTGCGGCTTTTTAATATATTTTGCACTTCCGTTTTATTATTGGGAATGCTGCTACCCCAGCTGACCGCTAGATGGCGTCAGCTGCTGCTGTTTATACCCTGCAAAAACTCAAATTGAGTGCTATAAACTTGCGGTTAAGTGTATGACGCACTTAAATTAGATCAGCGAACTAAATTAAAATAAATAATTGTATACCAATGAGATATAGGTATAGGTGTATATATTTATCGACTAAAATGGAAAACAGTTTGTTGTTTTTTGATAGACTATTAAATTTTATTGCCTGTGATTGCTATATATTAATTTTGTGCTGTTTTACAGTCGGCTTGCTCGACTTTAATCTACCCCTTTTAAGCTTTTTTTTGGTTCGTTTTTACAGCGTATTTGGAAATCGAATAAAATGCGCAAGGCTGCAATTTCATTTTTGTCGGTTGTATTGCTTTTATTTTGAAGTCGAATTTTCATTGCTTTTCATTATGGTTTGGCGCACATTTTGCGCTCAGTGGCCAACTGACACTCAACGCATTGCGATTCATATAATTTATGCATCAATTTGTGCGCTTTCACGTGTGTTTCTCTCGTTTTCACATGCATTCACCGCCAGCGCCCCACTCACCCACTCACCCACACACCACACACCCACAAACACGCAGTACATGTATTCAATAAAGTGCCAAAAACAGTCTACTAGTGAGATGCAATTAGCTACCAAATACCCTGTAATAGCACACAAATTTTTAGTGAGCTCTACATCTAAAACTTCATTTTTAGAGTCGCTTTAATCAGCCAAGAAAGTTTTTTAAAAGTGCTTTTAAAAATAATTATAAATCAAAGTTTATGAAACTTGATTAAAACTACAAAAAAACTAAATTTACCAACTCTAACAAACATTTAAAAAAAAGCTATAAAAACTAGCAATTTTCTTACTCAAACATGAGCCAAAACTCACAGCACAGTCATGCCCTCAATGCTATAATACTCCCTCCTACCATTGGTTTTTATGGTTACAGGGTATACAAAAAAAAGGAATTCAAAAAACGCTGGCAGCATTTGCATTTGCAACAACAACGGCGTTTTCTCTCTCTTTCTCTCTCTGTCTCTCTCTACCCCTCGCTCACTACTGCTTTTGATTTTGCTGTGAAAATGAGAAAAGTGAAAACGCAGCACAGCAGCAATAACCGCATTGAGACCGAAAATATGTGCCAATTTTTATTATGGGCGCAGTCAAACGGCAAAAGCCAAACGACAATGCCACATGACGTTCCAAAAACAGTGCAAATACACATATATGTGACAATAGAATGATATTGAATAAGAGACAGAGACGGAGTGAATATATAGAAAGAGATAGAGAGGGAGAGAGAGAAGGATGCAGCGAGCAAATAAATAAAAACAGCAGGCGCCTGCTCACGGCCATGACAAATATGACAAAACATTTTAGAATTGCAGCAATTGGATTTACAGAGTCAACAACTTCTAGCAAAAAACACTCCAAGCCACTCACATATATATTTTAAAGAAATCTTTTACTAAAATTAAATTGAAATCAAAATATTCTGGATTTTCTTTCGATTTAACTGGCCAAAGCATTGGGCTATAAATTTTCATATTTTATGAATTTTAAACACAAAAATTATTAATTTAGTCATTTACAATTAGCGCAAATATTTGAAAGCAAAACACTAAGATGGCAATATTATTATTTGATTTGTTTTAAGCTTCTTTTTTTAAGCTCAAATATTTAACAATTTCCATTTATCTGCAACTGAAACTCAAATAAAGCATGCCAAATTTAATGGCAATAATGTTTGGTGTGCAAAAAATAAATAACAGCAATCACATCGTGTAAAACTGAGAAACTTTCAATGGCTTTATATCAACACAACATCTATATTTGATTTATTTTCATTTACTTTTATTTATTTTTTTCCTTTTTTTTATCACTTTTTGATCCAATTGCTGTTGTAATTGTTCTTGCTGCAGTTTTTTTTTATTATTGTCGTGCAAATCACAAACGCATTTTTATTACCAATTTCCTGCAAGTTTTTTTCACACATAAAAAAAAAGTAATAATAAAAAATTGTCAACCCGTTAACGCGCTCGACTAGTAACTGGAAAATTCAAATATAGCCAAATCCAGAAAGAAAATAAAAAGAAGAGTTTTTTGGTTCCGATTTTTGAGTGGTAGTTAAGTGGATACCCTATAGAATTTTTACAATACTGATAACTAACTATTTAAATATTTTATATAAATAAAAATCTTAATTTAATCATGTGTTTAACAATATCTAGAATTATTCAATCTTAGTCATCTTTTGGAATTGATTTTATGTAGGAGTCCATGACGTTGATTTTCACAGCTTGAGCAAGAAAGTTTAAATCTTCTATTTAAATATGTTTAAAACAAAAATCTTTGACTTTAAAAGTCTCTTCAAATCCCTTCACAAAGTGTTACATATTCTATTAAAAACTAGTTATTTCCAACGCTGTGAAATAAAATGGAGCGAAAGCTGTAAAAAAAAGGAAATGTAACGAATATTCAAAAACTATTTTCAGCTTGTGCAGCACATTTGAGCACACATTTGTACGTGTGACTGTGTGCGATTGAAGTGTGCGTGCGTGTGTGTGTGTGTGTGTGTGTGTGAGTACATGTGTGCGATAGTTCAATATTCATTGGCCGTAATTTGATTGAAATAAGTGAAGCGCGCTTTTGTGCGTCGCCCGACTGAGCAGCCAATATGAAGCCAGGAGGGCGGCAGGTCGTGCATGGACGGGACAGGACATGTCGGTAAAGGGCAGTGGGAACGGTGGGGGTTAATAGGAGGAATGAAGCTTGTTTTCAGGTCGCTGTTTCAATATGAAATTTATGAAGCATTCGACCCGCTAGCAAAGGAAATTAAAATTATTAAGCATCACCTTTTATGTTTGCAACCTAACACACTTATGTGCCTCTGTGTGTGTGTGTGTGCAAGGGAGTGTGTGTTTGTCACAACATACATTGTCATTTTTAATGGCATTCTTATGGCCCATGTTATAGCCACTTTAAAAATGTGCTGATGAATACTCCCACAGCTCAAAAGGGCAACCAAAAGCAAACATCTTTACTGCCTTCCTATCTCTTTCTCTCCAACACACCTTCATTCCTTCTCCATCTCTCTCTGCGTCGTACATGCCTATAATTACATAATCAATAGTGATAAAAAACAGTTGTTGTCGAATAAGTATCTTGTTTAATATGCCCTTGTTCGTGTCTTCATAAATGTCATTTTTATCCAAAAGTTATGCTTAGTTAGGTAAAACTTGGCTTAACAAGCAAGCTTCGTTACAATGGGCATAAAATAAGATTAAGCAACTTAAAAATAATTAAAATTTCTTAATACAATTGGGTTTACTTTTTAAAAATTATTTGTAATATTTTTGAGCTTAAAAAAATTCAGTTTTTGTGGATTTTCAGCTTTTTATTTCGAGCCCAAAACAATGTACAGGAAAGTTACTATAAATACCAATTAAATATTATAAAAAAAAATAGTTTTATAAAAATACCAAAATAAACATTATTTTAAAACTATATCTGAAGTAACTTAAAAATATGAACAACATGAGAATTTATATTTAGTGTATAAATTGAATTGAAACTTTTACCAACTCTTGTCTCTTATCATTTCACACAAAATCTCTAACTAACGGACCTACCTGAGTTAGAAATGTATAATGAAGTTTTTTAAAACTATTATATAAAATCAGTTAAATATACAAACGAAGTGAGAGTAATAATTTTATTCCAAAAGTAAAATAAAACATTTAAATCAAATACAGTTCGCGGTTATTGTCACACACACACACACATACACACACCCATGAAAGCACTTACACAAGCTGCTGCATGAGAATGCAGAAGCTGCAAAACAAATGACGTTTGCGGTTTTTTTTTTTAATTTAATGAAATAAGTTTATTATCTCGTAGAAGCAAACCGGAGAAATCCTAGACCACGGATTATGGCCAACAACATGTGTGTGAATGAATGAGTATGCTTGGGGATGTGGGTGCGTGTGTGTGTGCGTGTGTGTGTGTGACAGCCTGCAGCAAATTGGTGGTTCTAATTTCACTAGCAGCCGCTGACTCTCATTAAATTTTCATAGTTTTCCAAACGCGCCGCCCGAATCAGAAAATGATAATTAAAATGCGACCCAGCCTCCAACTTGCCATAGCTCCACTTGCCCTCTGTGTGTGTGTGTGTTTGTGTGTGAATGTGGAAGAGTGTGTGTGCATAAATTATGCGCAAGCACACTTAGCACCCATACGACCAAGCCGACTCCAACAGGATCAGAGCAGGCATCCTGTTGGCCTCCATACAGTGCAGCAGACTCGCATGAATGGATGGAGAAGCAACTCATAAATGTTGTGCAGGCGAGCAAAAAGGATACGCTCAGGATGCCGACAGCAGAGGCAGTAGCAGCTGAAGTAGAAGCAGGACCAGCAGCAGCTAAAGGCAACACCGTCACACTTACGTATTTTGCTCTCTCTCTCTCTCTCTCTCTCTCTGCTAGATTATGGAATGCGTAAGCCTCGTGCATGCATACATAAGAAAGTAAGTTCTTACGCGAGCAGCCAAATCGTTCATGCTGTTGCGAGAACACTGTGCGTATACGTAATTCGAGTACAGTACCAACTGTGATTGATGAATAATCGTTGGGAGTATGAACATTTGCAGAACTGGAATAATTTTCATTGAAATAATCAATATCAGTGGGATTTTAGCATTAGTATTAGTATTAGCATTAGCATTAGCATTAGCAGTAGCGTTAGCATTAGTATTAGTATTAGTATTAGTATTAGTATTAGCATTAGCATTAGCATTAGCATTAGCATTGGCATTAGCATTAGCATTAGCATTAGCATTAGCATTAGCATTAGCATTAGCATTAGCATTAGCATTAGCATTAGCATTAACATTAGCATTAGCATTAGCATTAGCATTAGCATTAGCATTAGCATTAGCATTAGCATTAGCATTAGCATTAGCATTAGCATTAGCATTAGCATTGGCATTGGCATTAGCATTAGCATTAGCATTAGCATTAGCATTAGCATTAGCGTTAGCATTAGCATTAGTATTACGATTAGCATTAGCATTAGCATTAGCATTAGCATTAGCATTAGCATTAGCATTGACATTAACATTATTATTATCATTATCATAACAATTTTCATTAAATTCATTAAATAACTCTTGATAATGAGTGCTCTTAAAGCAAACCAGGCAAATCAGAATGCAAATAAAAAAATGTTCGTCAAGATTTTTGGAGTTTGCCTTTGGCAAATATTTACTGTACACACCGACGTTTTTGCGTGTGTGGGCGTGTGCCTGTGTGGGAGTGTGTGTGAGAGCGCGTGTGAATGTGTGGCCAGGTGATGTGATTTATTGCATTGTGGTAACTTTTAGGTATCGCTCAGTCTGTGCGTGAGCAGAGTGTTGGTGTGTGTGTGGGTATGTGGGTGAAGGTGTGAGTCAGTGTGGTGTGCTCTCTTTTACGCTTAAAAGACAAACCGCTAATTTGTTATCATTTATCACCATGCGGAGACATGTGTGCGTGTGTTTGTAAACAATTTGTAAATGTGTTACATTTAAACCCTAAAGTAAAGTCTGTACACCCCGTCGGTGTGTCCCTATTTTCTCCTGATTTTGTCATTGTGATAAATACTTTGACGTCAACGTAACATGTGAGATTTACAGGTAACAGTAAAACTGTGCGTGTGTAAAAGTGGATATTTGTATACGTTGTCTCAAATAATGAAATGGGACCAAGGATTTTGGTCCAGCCGCTAAATAATGACAGCTGAGCGTACGGCAAAATAAAGATAAACCATTTTTATGAATCGTATTTCATTCTGTGACTTACAACAATATGATTATAAGCCAAAATAATGACTATACCCGTTATCCAAGCCCCTCCAAACCGCCCAAAGCAAAAACCCTTTTGAAATTATGCCATGCAAATTTTGAGGCTTAAATTGTATGGCTTTAATAATACCAATTTGTTGTACCATTACCTGTTGTTATAGCTACACATGTAACACAATAACTGCTAAATTAGAACATGATTCCAAGTTAAAGATATCATCTGTCAATTGCCAACAATGTACGAGTAAACATTATTATTGATTGCTTAGCAGAGTTTGATTGATTTCTTGCATTTCAATCAATTTGATTTATTGAAAGCACAGAAAACAAATGCTTCGAGTCACACGGGAATTACAACATCAACATCAACATTTGTGAAGCAAATTAAATGGGGTGTGAGAAGTTACTAATCCAATAAATTGTATAGATTCGTAATTGAAATCACACATCCTGTCTGTTAATGCCAAACTATGTGGTTTGCGGTGCACACGAGATACATAGATTTTATTTTAATTTGTAGTTTATGTATTCTAACCATGTCTAAAATTTCTTGTTGAGACTTGAAACATTTTAAGGCGGTATACGGTATACCAGTTCAACTTAAATAAATCTTCTATCCTCTTAAAAAAAGGTCAAACCTTGCACTGCTTTACAGTCCTGGTTAACATCTCAAAAGCTGTCAGACTCTTACTATATTATTAATCGGTTTTTAGTCGGAAAAAATTCAAATGATAGAAGTTCTTTTATTATAAACAAAAATATTAAGGTAAAACAAACACGTGTAACCAAAATTTTTAAAACCGACCGCAACTATGTCGAAGAGATCCCTGCTGGCCTTCAGTATCGGCGCTGCTGGTGCCATATTGCTTGGCTATTGCATATACTACGATCAGAAACGTCGATCCGATCCCAACTATAAGAGGAAGGTGCACGAACGTCGCCAGAAATCGAATCACTTGGAGCCCATTGTCATGGGTGATATGGAATTTCGTTCTGGTGGTCATATCAACGTAATACACGAGACAATGGAAATATCCAATCACGAGATTGTTCAGCATTATTTCCAAAACGAGATCAAATTGGCTGAAGAGCTTTTCCGACAGGGTAAACTTGATGAGGGTCTTATCCATTTGGCCAATGCCACAATGTTATGCGCCCAGCCAGTGGCCCTATTGGAGACTATGAAATTGGCCCTACCCGATCGTATATTCAATATGTTGTTGACCAAACTTCCCGAAACTAACAAACAATCGCACAGCATTGGGATCGATCTTCCTCTGGACTAATTGATCAAGCTCAATTTTCAAACCTTAACTTCAATTTCAATTCGAGTTTTAATCGACCATTTCAAAATAATCAAAGCTAATATAAATATGCATGCAAATTGTTAAAAGTATTTAATTTGTTAACAACCACGAACAATTTATTAATAATAAATCGAGCAATGGGAAGAAAATCTATGAAGGTTTTAGATTTGATCTGTAACTCATGCTAACTATGAAGTTAGATGAAAGTCCTTAAATCAATCAATCATTATAGATTGAAGAGTTTTTGTAAGACAAAACTAAATAGAAAACAAGAAAGAAAAGTACAGTCGAGCGCGCCCGACCGTATAATACTCTCTGCATTTGTCCCGATTAAATTATTAAAATCGGTATCGAGATATTACAATGTGAATTACTTGCATTAAAACACGTTGAAACAAAAACAATCTAAGCATAATCAAACACACATCTGTTTGTTTGTATTCGAATACACATACGTTTGGCAACATGTATATGAAGCAAATATGTATGTATGTATGTATGTGTGTATTCGGCGCAGCCAGCGACCGCGGGCAGCGCTGCCGACACACAGGCAGCGAAAACGTTCGAACATGTGCTTGTGTGTTTCTATCTCGCTTGCACCTATGGGTTGATATTGCGTTCAATTATCAATATTGTAACGCTTCTAGTTTTCTTGTTTATTGTCCGATTTTAATGCGCCTTTCAGTATAGTTTAATATAGTTAGTCTCCACACGTATTATATTAATTACAATACTGTACGATACGAACAAGTTCGCAAAACCCGGCATTGAAGGTTCCAGCCTTTTTTATCAAATGTGGGAAAAGTGGGCGTGGCAGTCCAAAATTTTAAATGGCAATGCAACTATGCCGTCGCTACGAACCTCCCGTTCCAGAATTGGTGATCCTAGGTGCCATAGTTACTGAGATATTTGCCGAAAACACCAATTTTTTCCGAGGTGTGTCCAGTTTTTTGCTTATTGTGGGCGAATGGGGCGTGGCATCGAAAAAAAAAGAAGATTCTTGTATTGACTGACTAAATATCTGATCGTTTGACACCAAGCTCGAACTTGTAGCTCTTACCATCTCTGAAATCTGTTTGTTCATACGGACAGACAGACGGACAGACAGACAGACGGACAGACAGACAGACAGACAGACGGACAGACGGACAGACGGACATGGCTATATCGACTCGGCTTGTGATGCTGATCAAGAATATATATACTTTATGGGGTCTGCCACGCCTCCTTCTGCCTGTTACATACTTTTGCACAAACCCAATATACTCTTGCAGAGAGTATAAAAAACAAGAAAGAATGCTATAGTCGCCTCGCGACTTTAGGATACCCCTTACTCAGTTTCAATATGTTATTTACACTGGGGTATGAAATTAATATTAGTGCAATAGATAAGTTTATAAATAAGAAAGCTTGGCAAACACAGAAACAGCAAACAATTTGCAGCAAACAAATTTGCTGCAAACAATTGCATGGCTATATCGACTCGGCTATTGATGCTGATCAAGAATATATATACTTTATGGGGTCTGCCACACCTCCTTCTGCCTGTTACATACATTCCAACGATTACAATATACCCTTTTACTCTACGAGTAACGGGTATAAAAACGTCTCAAACGCAGCTTTGTGATTCATTCCATTTATTGTTGTAGAAAACCCTAAACAATAATTGAACTACCATTTGAATATAATTGATCAATTTGCATTGCGTAATTTATATTGTGCTCAAAATTGTAATGAAAAAATATCGATGAATTTTAGAATTTGTCGTGTTTTAGCTTGTGGGGTTTGTTGAGGAATTTTCTAATGTCGTTGATTTGGGTTTTTAGGGTTTTCCAATTCTGTTGAAATTACTGTACTTGGCATGGGGTCTTGAGTAGTTGGAGGCAGAGCGCGTTGAGGTAAGGGGAAATAAATTATGCAATGTCGGGATTGCTGGTTGAATTGTCCTTGGTGGAGCTGCTATTGCTCTGTAATTCGGTTAGTTTCATTAGCAGTGGCATAAAAACGGATTCCGGTAGCGATTCTTGGATTGTCTGAATGACGGGAAATGGCTGGTTGCACATCATAATGGCATTGGCAAAATGGCTAACACCATCGGCGATATTACCATGGCTAATTAGCTGTTCGCCCAGTTGCATTTCATTGTTGAAGAAACGTTCCATGACCAAACGATCGTTGTTATCATGTAGAGTGTCGGCAATTTGATGGGCCAACACTTGGCTAACACTAACGTTATCGTTATCGTTATCGTTATCATTATCGATATCGTTGTAGTCGGTATCGGTATCAATGTCATCGTTGTCATTCCCATCAGTATCGTCATCGCTATAATCAGCAGCGCCAACAGTTTGTTGCTTGTACTCCCGTAGTCGACGCTCATGAACCTTCCGCCTGTATTCCGGATCGGAGCGACGCTTCTGATCGAAATAAATGCAATAGCCGAGTATTATTGCACCGGCTGTGCCTGCAGTTATTGCCAGCAAGGATCTGTTCGACATTTTCTGTATTTTCTTTATAATTTTCTCTGTTTCGTTTTTGAAGTACTGTCTATCTGAATTTCGAATGGAATTTCCGTAAAATTACACGTATTTAAACATATACACTTTTTCAGTACATATATTTAAATTTCTTACTTTTTTTGGATTTTTGTTTTGTCGATTTTTTTTTTTTGGTGTTATTGCATGGAGTTAACTGAATGAATACGAAATGAATACTGAGTTACTAATGCTTTTCTTTGCCCTCAAATAAAGTGAAGCATTTTTCAAGAGCAATGTGTTTAAAAATTCGTGTGTATTCGTGCTCTGGAAATTCATGCACAAAATTATGTTAATGGAATAGAGTAAACAAAATGTAAATTGAGTTGATTCTGAGTTGATTCACCTTTAAGATTCATTAAGCAACAATTTATATTATCTATGTATTTTAGTTATGAGCTAAAATTTTATTTGAAGCGCTGAAGAAATATTAGAATATTCACTTGTTTATTTTCTTAGAAACTAATAAACTATTTGTAGTAATTTTTTCATGTATAGAAAATGTTTTAGAACTCCCATAATTTATTTTAAAATTATTAACTATTTTTTAATGTGTTTAGAATTTATTTTAATACTATAAATCCTTGTTAAAGTTCTCTCTCTCTCTGTCTTCTCATTGCAGGTAAATCCTTGGAACACTTCTTAGCAAATAGTATATATAAGTATATATATGTTTATAAAACAAGCTGAAGGAGTCGCTGAGCTAGAATCTGTTGATACTTCGCGGTTAAGCTCCCAGTGAGGCCATCTTAAAGTGAAGGTCTTGCCACTTGCGAACTTTAATGAAAAACTTGTGAATGACTCTGTGTGTGTGTGTGTGTGTGTGTAAGCGTGTTTGGAGTGCGGGCGTGGCATCACAGTGGGCGTGTACTGGGTTTGCCATTTCGCTGTGAGCCCAAATGAGCATATGCATATTTCATAGAACCTTTTTTTTTTTTTTAATAAATGTATATATACCCACACATATAAATATATTTTTTCATGTTTTTTGCTCTACACTTTTCGCTCAAGTTATGTTAAAATTTTTACTACTACTTCGTTGGCCGTTGGCCCATAAAAGAACTTAAGAAAGTGCAGAATTTGTTGCCAACACATCGCATTAAAGCAAAAAAACAAAAATAAGAAGAAAAGTGAATCGAATGGAAAGAGAGAGAGAGAGGGAGAGAGGGAAGTGAAACAAAACAAAAGCATGGTAGCAAAAGAAATGTGCCAAGAAAAATTGTGATGTGCCCATAACGAAATTTTGCTGCCGCCATTTCCCGTTTGAAATTTCCTTTTTCTTACCGTAATTTGTCGGCCATTCATTTTTCTCTGTTTCTCATTCTTTTGCCTTCATTTGCCTTTTGCTTAGTAGTTGCAAAACCTCTTTCCCTCCACCTCCCGCCTTCCCTCTTACTCTACCACTACTGCTTCTGGCCATTTCCTTGTGCCACTCTTGGCACAGACTGCAGATTTTGCTATTGTTACATTTCCCCTGATGCCACACCGAGTGGACTCTCTATTAAATGCTGCTTGGCACTATTTCGGGGTCGTAACGCCACTTGTCATAGCCCCAGGGCAACATTAAGAGCAAACACGACAGAAAACAACAAAAAGAATGAAGCAAATATGTTGGACAATTTGACACATCGCACCTTTAGATACCCTAAGCTATTCTTCAAATAAAAGTATCTTTTTGTTTAGAAAAAAACATGCAATTTATTTACCTAAGAAGAAGCTACAAAATTTAGTTTTTTATTTGAGTTTTGGTTTAAGATTTCATAAGATAAATATTAAATTTGTTAGCAGTTTTGATTTAATTTAACTTTGTTGACTTTTTCCCCAGTGTAATCATATGCCTTCTAGACTCTTTTCAACCACATGCTTGCCAAATAAGAAACGGAAGCGGAAGCGGAAGCCTTTTTTTTTTAAATAAATAAACTTTATTTCGTATAATAAAAACAAAATTTTAATTCAATACAATAAGTTTGCTTTTTGTTTACTTATGTATATTATAATCTAAAGCAGTTGAAAAAATTCAATTTATGTTTGTTTAGGTTCAAATAGTTTTAAATTTCTTCAACTCCTATTTAATCTTTATCAAATTGTCACTTGATATAAACTAAGTGTACTCAATTTCTTTATAATAACTACTCGGTCTTTTGGAACTTGTTCGCTCGTTTGTAGCTCTTTCCACCAGTTGATCGTTAGGTTGGCCAACTCTCAAACAAATTTCTTGTCATTTCCGTAATGAAACACAAATTTCGCGTGCTTTTAATTTTATTGTTAAAATTATGTTTCCTTTTTCTACAATTTATGATTGTTTTTTTTTTTATTGCACTTTTTAGTAGTTTTATTTGCTTCTTGTTTTGTTTTTGCCCGCATGCGATGGCTCAGGCGTGAAACAAGCGTTAACAACAGCAACAACAAAAACTAGAAAACCTGGTTGCATGCAAAGGTGTACCAGTGTGTGTGTGTGTGAGTGTGTGTGCGAAGCAAATAGCATAAAAACGGAGCGTATGAGTGATACAAGTGTAAATTTGTTCAAGTGCTCGGTGAGGACAAAGCATAAAAAAATTAAAATGAAACATAACGAGAGACTGCAATTGTGTAGAATCGACAGGCAGATATCCTGTAATTTAAACTGCCACATAAGGGACTTAAAAGCTAACGATGGGATAAAGAGGAATTCGAGTAGAAATATTTAAAGATTTGGAATTAGATAAATATAGTTATAGATATAGATAGATAAATAGATAGATAGATAGATAGATAGATAGATAGATAGATAGATAGATAGATAGATAGATAGATAGATAGATAGATAGATAGATAGATAGATAGACAGATAGAAAGATAGAAAGATAGATAGATAGATAGATAGATAGATAGATAAATAGATAGATAGATAGATAGATATAGATATAGAAATAGATGTAGATATAGATATAGATATATAAATTCATGAGCCTTTACCTTTATTTATTTATGACTTACCTCTAAAAAAATGCAATATAAAAATATAAAATAAATATAAATATGATTTAAATATAAATTCTTTAACAACTACTGTGTACAGGGTATAACAAAGTGTTGCGAGTAACAATTGCATACACACACACTTGTGCCTATCTAATTTACGTGTGTATGAGTGTGTGTATGTGTATGCTGAGTGCAACTCATGTATTTATGAAGTGTCAACAGCTTCGTCATGATGCATGGGACCTTAAGCTATCTGCTCGCACACACTGCACACCTGCACACACATTTGCCACACACACACACACATACACTCATGCCACACACATACACAGTTCTCATCGCACTTTTTCTTTGCTTTCTCAGCACAATTTGTGCGTTTCTGTTGTACTATGCAGCTGCTTAATAGGTATTTATGCATACAAAGCACAAGCTATGAGAATGTTTGCCTTTCTCTGGTGTTTTATAACCCCTTCAAATGCACCACTCTTACCAACATCTACCACTGTCATTCACTCTCTTTCTGTGCTCACCAATCTCCATACAGTTGCTGGCAATTAGTGAGGTAAATTTGTGAAAGATTCAAAAATATACAAGAATTTTTTGTAGCATTTGCAGATAATTCAAAGTTGAAAAAAGAAATAATAAAAACGTTGTTAATTTTTCACATTCTAGTTTTTTTTTTTTTAATTTGTGTTTCTCGGAAATTTTTCTGCTTTCTGCACACTTTCGTAGAAGAGGGAAAGAAACAAGTGAGAGACCAAAGATAGACAGCAAGAGAGTGTAGTTTGATTGCCTGCGTTGCCTAATGAAAAATAATTTGCCAGTAAAATAATCAGAGAATTTTTACTCTACTGTCACACTGTGAATTAATGAAATTTTAAATATATATTTTAAGTTTGAACAAGGCAGAGATCATATATCTTTGAGGGATTCAACTAAAACAGACTCTGCTGTTACTCTAAAAGAAACAAAAATATTTAAAATATTTTTTATAACAGCTCAATTGGGTGTTAAAAAAGGTATCACATTATCATATAGAACACATAATTAAAGTCCGACTTTGACATACTTTCCATACTTAACACTTAGTTCTGACTGACCCCCTGAAGTGTATTTTATTACCGGGTCTAAAATGCATCAAATTAATGTCTGAAAATCTGTGAAAATATTTCAGGAGTCAACACAAACTGACACTCAAAAGATTGCCAAGAATTTTGAAATTTGAATAGCAAACGCCTAGAGCACGAAAGTATTTAGACAGGATATTTACTAGTCGAATGAGCAACGCAATATTTAAAGTATTTGCATTTTTGAGCGAGTTGCAACTTAATTTGAGATCCAACTGTGAAATGAAATATAAAATTAAAAAATAGTAGTGAAGTGGAAGGGTAAAAAATGAAAATAATAAAGAAGAAGACAACAAGAAGACATGAAAACATGAAAACAAGAAAAACACGCCAAATGAATGCGAACGACTCGGAAAAGTACATGAACAAAATGGCCGACAGTTGGATGAAATTGTGTTTCTATGTCAAGCATAAATTTGTCTCCCCTCCATACTCCTCCCGCTTCCACTCATGCTGTCTTAGTGTCTCACTGTGATAATAACGATGTTGTTGATGATGATGATGATGATGAAGACGAACGATTATACAACTGCAAATGAGACGGTGATGGAGACGCAGATGAAGACAGCAACTGAGACTGAGATTTAAGCGGAGAATGCGAAGCAGACTTACAGACAGCCACTGAGAGGAAGACGCAGGCGAAGAGACAGAGAGACAGAGAGACTAAGACATAGACCGAGACTGCGACTGAGACTGAGATTGTAAGCAAGCGCCAAGGGAATGAACCATAAGAGTGTGCGTTTCTGCAGTGAAGAGCGGCAAGTGAGGCTACTGCACAGTGGTGTCAAGTTGATTTTAATAAAGTGATATCATCTTTTTAAAAAGTGTTTAAAATAGAGGAATAAATAATAGAGCATAAATAATTGTCTAAGAGTCTGAAGAGCATATATTTTTACTCAAGCTGAGTCTTTAAAGTAGAATAAAAATTCATACAGACTACAAAATTTAGTATCAATTAGAGTTGGTACATTCAAAAAAAATAAGAGAAAATAAGCAGAAAAATTTATTTAAATAAGTTTTAATTAGGTTTAGTAGTTCATTATGCTCTTCAAAGAAAACACACATAAATCTTTAGATCACTTCAATTGATTTTAAAAAACATTTATACTTATAAAATAAACATAAATACATAAATAATATAGTTAATAAATAATAATTATAATCATTATTCAAAGTATTATTTAAATACATTTCAGCAATATTTATGCGCAGCGCAAACAAGTTTCCCATTAAATTTAGATTATACAAAAATTTATTTTCCATGTCTGCTCTTGCACCACTGTGCGTTGGCAGTCAGCACTTAATGAATGCCGCCCCAGGGCTGAGTTAGCGCCCCCACGCACTTATATCATTTTCTTGGGGTAGTGCAAATAAATTATACGGAAATAATTTCATTTAGTTTGTGCAACCAAAAAGTAGCAGATGAAAAGTGTTACAAGTGCACCCAAAGGCTAACGCAGGGAGACAACTGTTTTTATGCACCCACTTTTACGCTCTCTCTGCTGTCTCTCACCTACGTAGCTCTTCCCTCTCTCTTTTGCTTTCATGCTGCCAATCTCAAGGATGACAGCATTTAATTCAAATTGCTGCTAAAAGTGTGTAATAGTTGCTTGACAACGCAGACCACAAACTGCATTTTGCATTTGCTAGATTCAAGCACTTAACTCGCTTCAATGCAGAATTGTTGACACACACATGTGTGTAAGAGTATGTGTGTGTGTTTATTGTTGTTGCTGGTTAGCATCAAGGTTGTTACACCAACAAAAACTTTACCCTAGGGCGGATAACAGACTCAACTCTGGGCTTTGATTTGTTCAGTGCTTGTAGTTGGCATCACAGCATTACCTTCAGGCACTATGAGTGCACCGCAAAACGACGAGCAAGCAGGTGTGTGAAAGGGGGGGAATCACACACACACACACACAAACACACACATACACCCAGAGGGAATACGACTTCTCTGTATGTCTGTATGTCTGTGAGGTGTTTGAGTGCAAGTCTTTAATTAGAGCATGCCAAATGGATTTTCCCATCGCTCATGTTTGTGGATATACATTGCACTTATTACTTTGATTATTGCTTTGCATTTGGTTTCAAACACGAGCCGATTTCATAACTTGGTTTATTTAACAGTTGGCATACAAAATCAGTCTTTAGATGAGTATAAATTAGTGTATCTTGAGCTGTAGGCACTTTACTTTACAACATATTTAATATGCTAATCAAGGAGCATTCAAATCAAAATGAAACAACTCAAAATACAGTAATACAGTTATGATTAAAAAAAACAATCGGGCTACAAGTCAGCGTATAACTCTTAAGGACATTGCCATTTCCTAAGTTTCTTAAATTTAAATTACATTTTTTGAGATACATCTTACAACACATTTTGTTATTTCTTGCAATTCAAATTGCTTTCCGATTGGATTCACAACACTTCATTTACTTCTCATTCACTTCACTCATTTCTAGTTCAAAGAAATCTGCACTCATGTCTCATAAATTCTACATATAAGCCAAATTTCCTTTAACAAACATAGGTACATCGTTCATTCATATTTTTATTTGCTTTTCTTCAAACACCTATCACCTGTGTTCGCTTTATTTTTCTACTTCAACTGCAAACTGCAGTGAACTGCAACAAACCGTAACTCAAATTGTTATTGTTGTTTTGCGTTTTGGTGAAAAGTCCATTTGAATTTTCATTTCCAGCGCCTTCTCACAAGCACAAATACACAAAAAAAAGACAGGAAAAAAAACTTTTGCATTTTTGTTTCACTATTAACACCCGTTACGCAAAGCAGTAGAGGGTATGCTGTGGAGGTTTGAGTAGTGTCAACAGTGGGGAGTGGATGTCTTCTACCAACTTGCAGCAACTGTCGAGTAGAAGTAGAAGTAGTAGTAGAAGAAGTAGTAGTAGTAGTAGTAGTAGTAGTAGTAGTAGTAGTAGTAGTAGTAGTAGTAGTAGTAGTAGAAGTAGTAGTAGTAGTAGTAGTAGAAGTAGAAGTAGAAGTAGAAGTAGAAGTAGAAGTAGAAGTAGAAGTAGAAGTAGAAGTAGTAGTAGAAGTAGTAGTAGTAGTAGTAGTAGTAGTAGTAGTAGTAGTAGTAGTAGTAGTAGTAGTAGTAGTAGTAGTAGTAGTAGTAGTAGTAGTAGTAGTAGTAGTAGTAGTAGTTGTAGTTGTAGTAGTAGTAGTAGTAGTAGTAGTAGTAGTAGTAGTAGTAGTAGTAGTAGTAGTAGTAGTAGTAGTAGTAGTAGTAGTAGAAGTAGTAGTAATAGTAGAAGTAGAAGTAGAAGTAGAAGTATAAGAGTAAATGAGGAAGAAGCTTATAGAAGAACTGCAAGAAGATTGGTGAAATTTTAAGTTTGTTTGTAACCTGTAATAAAATAAGAAAAAAATTACATTTGTATATTCAACAACAGAAGTTACCAAGTAATCTAAATGAAGCTTACAAGAGATACATTTGGCATAGCTGCCATAGGAACAATCGGTAGAAACTCTTTTGTATTAAAAGACGGGCTATATAATAACCTAAAGTGAATGTGAATCGTCGTATTAAAAGTGACTAACGGGTATTTAAAAGTCAAGCCTGCTTTACTCTGTCTTCTCTTTGCAATAAGCTCTCTCACCCCCAATCTCTCCTACTCTTTGCTCATGTTGTTCTTTGAAATTCAATAAAATCAACCGAAATTGGTAGTCAATAGGGGCATCTATATGTATATGAAGTGCCATATATATGGAGTGTGGTTGCTTTTGCTACAGAATTACCCAAAATTGAGAGAGCCGAAAACAAAACATAAAAACAGAAAAAGAAGAAGACAAAACAAGGAACCACAGTGAAGCCACACGGGTTGCCTTAAATTGTTTTCCGACAAATTCCATGATGTGTTGTGGATGAGGAGAGGGGAGGTGAGGGGAGTGGAGGGAGAAAAGTGTGAGAGGAGCGAAAGTTGAGCACATTTTAAAACTCAGCTGAAGTGCTTAATTACACACACAAACATACAACCAATAAGACTGTAATAGATAGAGAGGAGAAGGCAAAGGAGAGTGAAAAAGATAGACACATAGTTCAATAGCAAGAAAGGAAAAGGAGAGTACACACAACTTAAAGCGACTCTGTACTAAGCAATAAAATTGACTGGTGTTCAGTTTTGGACAGCTTGTTTGAAGGACTCTTCGAATTTCTTAAATTGTTTATGACATATACCAATTTGGCTGCCTGTTGTGCACAGCAGACCCGTTCAGAAACTCCAAATACAGGGTCTGCTAGGGAAACTTAGCAGCAGGAGAGGCGTTAACAATGCCAAACAATGCACAATGGCCGAAACAGGAGAAGCAAATAAATTCGAGTGCGGTACGTGTTGTATTGTAATACTTTGAGGCAACAAAATCAAAACCACAGCAACTCTTGCAACCGCAGTAACAGCAATAATGGCACTAGGTGCACCGTCACACCCCCGTCCCCAGTCCCGCCCCTTTATCAGCTGTAAGTTCATCCCTTTCTGCTTTTAGTTGGCCATTAGTCCTAATGACTTGCGAGTGCGAATGCGAATTGCGAGTGGCAAGAGCCAAGAGAGGAGAACCGAGAACCGAGAACCGCGAACCGAGAGCCAAACAAATAGTCAAGGTCTGAATGAGTTGTAGAAAGCGAAGCGAAGCTAAGCGTCTGCAAAGTCCTAAGAAAGTATTTAGCTTCAAAGTGTGCAAGTGGCTCGAGAGAGAAAGAGAGAGATAGAGAGAAGAAGAGAGGGGTGGAGAGGGGGAGGGGAAGAGGGGGGAGAGGAGAGAGGTGGCATGCGGTGACCAATGACAAAGAATTTTCACAGCCAAAAGCTTTGCTAAACAAGTAACAAAGGCAACAGACGAGCAAACCGAATGTAAAAGACCCTGTACTCAATCTAGTGAGCATTTTATTACAAGAATTTCATATTTTTGACCGATTTGCCGTGTGGCAGCTATATGCTATAGCCAGAAACAAACTTGGCTAGTATAGTTATTATGTTAGTAATACACACAATGTGTGAATTTGGTCTGGATAGTTCTAGTCGTTTTCAAGTTATGCTGTTTTCTTAGCTTTGCGAGGGGGTGTGGCAACAACTTGAAATAAACTTTATCTGCTTGCGAAGTAGACGGACTTTCATTCCAAATTCCGTGCCTCTAGCTCTTATAGTCTCTGAGATCCAGGTGTTCAAACCCACAGACCCACAGACAGATGGACAACGGACATTGCTATATCGACTCGGCTGTTGTTGCTGATCAAGAATATATATACTTTATGGGCCACGCCTCCTTCTGCACATTTCGCTTCTGACAAACTTAATAGACCCCTCTAATACTTCTTAGACTACGCGGTCTTAGAACAGTTTCCATTGCTTTTGTGTTGTTGATGCATTGTCCGGTTTGAAAGATTTTTCTTTGTTTTTGTTGGCCATGCAGCTAATCATGTTTACACACTGTGCAATGTCATGATAATTGACAGCTCAATAAGCTAGACCAGAAATTGGTATTTCACTTAGTCGCCACTGGGAAATGTTCAAAAGAATAAACGGAAGAGAAAAGTTTATTAACTACAGACATTAAAAAAAAAACAATAAATAAATTCACTTATTAATATTTTACTTAAATAAATAGACGTTGGCTTAAGACTGGCCAATGGAAATGAAAACAGTTTAGGCATAATTTAAATATAAATTTGTTTAAAGAAGATTAATATTTTCAATGAAATAAATAGCTGTGCAATTAAACAGTTATTTTATCAAACATAATTACTTAAAATAAAATGAAAGAATTTTAAAAAAGCTACTTAAATGTATTTGCTACAGAAAAAGAAAACAGCAGCTGATATGGCAATTAATTATATAACAAGTTAAATATAAACTTTACTATCATAAACTTAACCAACCTAAAAAATGCTCAAAATAATTTTTAAAAAAATAATCAATTGTTTAACTCTAGTTTAAAATTAAAGCAGCTCTACTTAGAGCTGTTTAAGTATTAAGCAAATATTGTTTAATCAATTGAATTTATTTAATATTCATTATTTTAAGCATTGCTTAAACTTTTTGCTCTAAACTCGCGCATAAACCAAACAATTTTTGTGATTTTTTTTCCTAAGTTCATTAGTTTTTGCGCTGCTTCAGTTACTTGCCAACTAACGGCATCACTCTTCTGCACTGTTTATCCAACTCATTTTTCTCAGTGCATTCTGCAACGTTGCGTATTATAAACAGTTAAAACTTTGCGTGCCTTTGCCAGAGAAACTTCACGTTTTAATTCCACTTTTCATAAGAACGGTAATTTTTAATGAGCAACCACAGACTCAGCATCGTCATCATCATCATCATCCTCGCCATCATTATTATCATTTTGGTCATTATCATTGTTGTCATTATAGGGACTGCAGCTTTAGCTGTAGATGGCAGCTTGAAGCTTTCCCGTACTGCTTTATCATGGTTGCCCGGTTCCCGTCTTCCGTTCACGCGATGCATCCTGATGTTTTTTCTCTGTACCCCCCACTCTCTCTCTGGCCACTCTTTCCCTCTCTCTTGCTCATCTACTCTTGCTTTTTTGTTTACGACAATGAAACGCGCGCCAACATCCTGCAAAATGCGCCTCCTGTTTGTGCCAAGCAACTGGCACGCCCTGTTCTCTGCCCTGTTCGCTGCCCTGGCATGGATACTTGCCCAACTCCGTGCGCTCACAGCTTCCCAATTTCCAGCGTCAGCTTCAGTTTTTAACATCCTGCTGCACTTAACCCATTTTTATACCCTGTCATGCACTGACTTGGCCCAAAAGGGTAGCATTACAGAAATTTAATAATTTGCATACGTTTATTAAAGTATTTAGTTAAAGTAATTTATAACAAAGTTAGAAACTTTTTGTTGTTTGTAGTTTCAGTTTAAATTTTGTGAAATTATTGAACAGTTTTGTATAGGAATTTTAAGTGCTTTTGAAATAGATTTAAGGAGTAACTGTTAGCTTAACACATTTGGCTGCGGCATGCAAATTACTTCTTTTTTTATGGTGTCAGGGAAGGAAGGGAAAGCGGGGTGCCGTGAAGCTGAATAGCATAATTTGCACGCATTCGGTGTAGTCGTTTAGTAATTTTCATAAATTACCCTTCACACGCACACAAAAGGCGCCAGAGGGAAACTGTGAGCGGCGGGGAGTAGGAAATGGAAAAGGAAAACTGAAAAACAGATTCACACCGAATTTTACAGGCACACTCAAACACACACACACACATATATATAAACTCTCACAGCTACAGATACAAGCACACAAATTATCATTATCGGGTTGCACTTCTTGAACTCCTTGAACATCGTTGCAAGGCAAACAAATTTGCTTTAAATGATCAAATAATTGCACAGATTTTCATAGCTGCTTGCGAAATAATTTAACAATTTTTATTACCCTGATTTAGCATACCCTGTAAATATACATAAACTCCAAAGCATCGCCAATTAAATTGTGAATATTTTATGCAACTGAGCAAGCTAAAGAGCTTAAACAGTTTTGAGCTTATTGGAAACATTTAGTTTAGCAAACAGACTTCCGAAGGGCTACAGTTAAGTTGGTTTGCGGTTCATGGATATAGTAGTGGGTTTCGATACAAGTCCTTCAGTGATTTTTTATTTATTTTTTTATTTATTGTCTGACTATTAACAGTCGACACAAAAAGAAAAATGAATTAAATTAATGTAATAATGTATACGAAAATAATTAAAAGTAAGATTTACATTAAATTTAAAAACAAAAGAGAAAAAAAAAAAAAGGTTTAAAATTAACATTATAATTAAATTTAAGTTTAATTAATGAACTTAACTTACTGGGGAAGTATTAAAAAAATTAAAAACAATTAAGAAACGTTGGTCCAACATTCGTTGCAAGGGTTAGGAAAACCCCAGAAAAACACTAACCAGACCAACCAAATAAAATTAAGAAAATTTAAGTCAAATGTTAGTAACGCGTTGATCAACGGTAAGGCACGCGATTAGAAATGTAGGAGAGAAGTGAAATTCTAAGTGTTGATAAGGAAGTGGCTCCACACACTACATGAGAAAAACTATTATAGTTAGTACATAGGATACGAAACGGATTATGTAAAGAATAATTGGTGGTACAACGTTGAAGGGACAAAGGAAGAAAGTTTCTAGTATTTCGCATCGGAACAGCAAATCTAATTTGGCTAATTAGATACGAGGAATCTATCTGACCATTAATTAGTTTATGTAAGAAAACTACACCAAGCATGGTTCTACGATCCGAAAGGGAAGGAAGGTTAATCAATAAAAGTCTACTACGGTACGAAGGTAGTCTAATATTAGTATTCCAGCTAAGGCCCCTAAGGGCAAACAAAAGAAATTGTTTTTGTACAGATTCTAATCTGTCCTGATAAATCATGTATTGGGGAGACCATACACACGATCCATATTCAAGAATAGGGCGTACAAGTGCAGTATAAAGAGTTTTTGTTAGGTAGGGATCGTCGAATTCCTTAGACCACCGCTTTATGAAACCCAAGACACCGAATGCTCGATTAGCAACAGAGGAGATGTGCTTATCAAACTTTAGTTTTGGATCGAAAAGGATACCCAAATCATTAACCGACTCTATTCTCTGAAGAGGCTTGCCGTCAAGAAAGTAGTTATTATAGGTTGGAATTCGCCTACTATAGGACATTACGTTACATTTACTAAAATTGAGATGTAGTAAGTTAACAATACACCAGGCTTGAAGTGTGTCGAGATCGCTTTGTAGACCGTGACTCAGGCAAGAGTCAGTTCGTGACAAACAAAGTTTTACATCATCGGCATACATCAGAACCCGGGAACTAGAAATCGCTGAAGGCAAATCATTAATGAATAGTGAAAAAAGTAAAGGCCCAAGATGGCTTCCTTGAGGAACCCCCCGAGGTAACACGCACGGGCTTGGATAACGTGCCATTAAAATTAACTTTTTGAGTTCTAGAACATAAATAGTTCGCAATCCAAAGAATTAATTTATCTGGAAATCCAAGCAAATTAAGTTTATGTATTAAAAGACAATGATTAACGGTATCAAAAGCCTTGCTAAAATCAGTATAAATGACATCTGTTTGCAATTTATTTTGAAACCCCTGTATAACAATGGAAGTAAATTCTAATAAGTTAGTGGTAGTAGATCTATATTTCATAAAACCGTGCTGGCAAGGTGAAACAATAGATCTACAAAGATGTTGCAATTGAGAAGTTATTAATTTCTCAAAAGTTTTAGGAATTGCAGACAACTTTGAGATACCCCTATAGTTACAAGTGTCAGATTTAGTACCCTTTTTATGAAGGGGAATAATAAAAGATGATTTCCAGATGTCAGGAAAGCAGCACGATTCAACAGACAAATTAAATAATGTATACAAAGGTTTCAAGAGTTGGTCGGCACAGTTTCTGAGCACGCAACCTGGAACTCCATCCGGGCCCGGGGAAAGAACAGGTTTAACAGCCTTTAGATCACTCAAAAGCGATTCTTCAGTGATCAATGGCCTAAAATTACAATTAGAAGCATTTACACGGTAAGGATAAGGCAAGTTTAGATTATTTTGATGAATGCAATAAGTAGATTGGAAAAAATCAGCAAATAAATCGGCTATAGCCTGATCAGAGTTAGCAGTCTTATTTTCAAAAACCATTGAGGAAGGAAGTGTTGATGATTTGCGCTTCGCATTTACGAAGTTATAAAAAAGTTTAGGATTACTTCGAAACTGCTGACCACAGCTTCTTAGGTAATTCCGATAGCACAGGCTGTTCAATGCAGAGAAATCCGATCGAGCAATTACATATCGAGAGAGATCCAGGGAAGAGCCAGATTCCCTGAATTTCTTATAAAATTTAGATTTAATGTTTTTTAAACGTGTCAATTCACGTGTAAACCAAATTGGCTTTTTAGAAATACTAGGAACACAAGATGGAACACAAAGTTCAAATAAATTATTTAGAGTAAGGTAAAAAAATGCAACTGCTTCATCCATATCCCTGCACTTGAACAGCCATGACCAGTCAGTCTGGGATAAGAGCTGATTTAACTTATTAAAATCAGCCTTCCGAAACTGGCGAATACGCTTGCTGGGTCTCGAGCTGGACTTACCCATTTGGGTAGGCAAATCCATCAACAATTCTAAAGTCGGGTGATATGGATCTTCAGGAATAGAAAGGGGAGCAATACGGGAAACAGATAGAAATGTTGGGTCTAAAACAAAAATAAGATCAAGCATCTTATTTAAAGAATTGGGAATGCCATTTATTTGAGATAGAGAAATCCCAAGTAAATGATCAAGGAAATCACTCTGCGTCGTGGGAGTCAATACAGCAGAGCCTGGAGTGGATAACCAAGTAGTTCCTGCAATGTTAAAATCACCCAGAACCACGAGGATGTCCCGATCGGAAATTAGGGAAGAAACAGATTTGATAGCTAGGAAATGTTCAAAATAAACAGAACTATCAGAAGAAGGAGGAATATAAGAACAAGTAATAAAAATGGAAACATTGAAAATACAAATCTTTATCGCAATAAATTCTAAATCCATAGACATACTAATATTAACTACTTCAGAGGAAAGATCAGCATTAACAGCAATCAGAACACCACCACCACGACGAGAAGTGCGATCCTTTCTAAAAAGGGAAAAGTTATCGCAGAATATCTCTGTATTTAGAATGTCAGGCCTTAACCAAGTTTCAGTAAAGGCAATGACATGAAAAGGAAAAGAAACACTAGATAAGTAAAGGTTGCTAAGCTTGCTACAAAGACCTCTTACATTCTGATAGGCAAGCGAGAGGGAGGAGTTTAGTTTTTTTTGTTAGAAGAGTTTAGTTGGTTAGACGAAGATAATGCAGATAGATCAATCGGAGTCCGATTTCTTTTTTTGGCAGTATATTCTTTCACCACTAAGTGGTCCGGCCAGAACTCTTTGCAGCATATTTTGTTAAATTGTTCGGCCGGAACACTTATTTTAAATGAGGAAATCTCCCGAGCATACGTAAATTTGAATTTTTCAACCGTAATGTTGGCTATAGATTTGGCTTGTATAAAAGCCTTGACATCATCAGATGTAGTATCAGGGGCTAGCCTTGAAACAAAGATTTGTTTTTTCGGTGGAATACCTATGAGAGTCAAGTTATTATCTACCACTGTCATAACGTCTTTTGAACTAACAACAGTGGTAGATTGACTAGTAGACCCAGTCGGAATGTCATCACTGGTATGCTGGTCAACAACAACTGTATTGACAGCGACTGAATCAGGGACTGGCTCGGTGTCCGTAGGAGTAACTTCAGTGGGGGAAGTAAAATTATCATTCCTACTGACAATACTAATTGGAGATGGGGAAGAAAGATTTATTAATGACGGATCTGAGTTATTGGAGATATGAGGAGGAACTAAAAGTTCATTTGGACCAATTGACAACCTAAAATTGGCCTTTTTCCGCTTTGGAGAATCATTCAAAAGATTCATACTTTTGAAATCTTTATCCAACGAGGTGAAACTATCAAACAGGTTCTTAAATCTGCCCAATAGTTCACCAAAGCCTCTTTTTGTTTGCCTCATGAAGCCCATCATGTCCTTTTCAACATCCCTGCAGGACTCACATGTCCATTTTATACCCGAATTAGAGCTTATCAGGTCGATAATACGGCCGTTAAGGCCAGCACATTTTTCGTGTGAAACATTATCACACAGCCAGCAACAAACGAAACCCACTTTAACGTTGTTTCGCACCTGGCAATTTTTACTATAGCAGACATTCATAATGGCAAAATTAAAATTTAGCAACAACGAAAAGAAAAGATTATACTGCAAAAATATACAAATCTAATAAAAAGAAAAATAAAACAAATTTAAAATTTGTATAGAGTGTTAAAAAGTATGACAGATATGCACAAGGGTTAAGTAAACAGAATGCTAAGCTAAAGCAGAAATACAGCGTACTTACAAAAACAAAATTGTTTGCGCGCCAAACGAAAATTTTACCAACGAAGATTAGGTAGCCAGCACCAACAACACTTAGATCGCGGGATAGCAGAGGGGTGAGTCAAAGCGCGGCTTACAAAGAGCAGAGAGAGAGAGATAACGCGAGAGAGTAAAAATCTATTTATAGATTGCGCTCGCGACTGAAACGTTTTAGGCAGAGAGTAGCAAACAAGCAAAAACTGCAAGTTACAAAAACAAAGCTAGTTGAGAGACAACAAAGCAAGTGCACAAACAAACAAACAACTTGCTTTGGGTAAGCTTTGTCTTGGTAAATATTGCAAAGAAATTGTTAAGTTTGATTAGTTAGAGTATTTAAACCTTGCGTTTACACAGCCGGTGTATGACACAAAGTATAGACAATGAATAATATTGACTTTAAATTGATTTATAAGGTGAAAAAATCGACGAAAAGTGACTTTTAACGAGGAAGAAAAAAAAACACGTCCGTTTGCAAAGCAAGTGCGAAGCGACATGATCATTAAAGTTAAGAGTTAACTAAATTATTTCAATTTATATTTTATATTTATAAACTCTATTTTAATAAAAAAAAGTGTAATTATTTCTGGCAACTTTGCGCTGACCCTAAAAAGTATGCTACAATTTCCAACTGGCACTGGCCCTAAGAAGTATGCTACAATTATATAACAAATCAAATTTTCTCAAGTGAAAAGTGTTTAAATTTAAAAGCTTCCTAGCAATAAAAAAAAATAATAATAATTACTTAAACGACTATTATCACATCAGGCAACTTTTGGCATGCAAGTACCACAGACAAGAATGGATTTAAATAAATAATTGTGCAATAATTAAATGTAATTTGCTTTAACTCCAGCCAATTTGCCAGAAATGCCACAAACATTTGGTTCAGTTAGTTTGCAAATTGCAATGTAAATATTTCACAGCACAAATTTAAGAATGAAAAGAAAACGACAACAACAACAACAACAAAAAATGCACAAATTAAAGAAATAAATAAATAAATTCGTAGTTGAAGTGAAGCATGCACCGTTGACCTGTGAAAGGCTTGACTATTGAGGGATACAAATAAAATGTTGGTAGCTCCCCCAAGCGGTGGCAACCCTAATGAAACAAGGACGCATCCAAGAGCCCAAGAGCGAGAGAGAGAGAGTGGGAAAGAGGGAGTGTGTGTGGTAGGGTTGCTTGGCACTTCAAGTGCATTCAAGTGTGTGCTGCGTACAATGCAACAGTTTTTAAAGTGGGCAACTGGGACTGCAACAGTAGGTGGAGTAGGATCAAGGGGTAAAAGTGTAGCTAGCAGGTGTAGGGAAGGTAGAGAAAGAAGGCAAGGTACCGCGTTGAGGTACGGCGCTTTCATAGGCTCTACGTTTGCACAGTGTGACAGGCAATGCAAATTAAAATGCAACCTTCTCTGTACAATCGATATTTTTATCGAAAACACTACTTTATATTTGCCCAGTCTGTCTAGCTTACTTTACTTTTATTGTGCTCAGAGTACTCATTTCATCTAAGCTTTCTTTTGCCGATAAAACCGATAATTCCAGCCTTTCATCGATAAACGATTAACCTTGTTTAGTTTCCAGAACAACTGTCTGTATTTGTAAACATAAATTCATTGAAATACATTTCAGATAAGTTGAAATTTGCATAAATAATATTAAATGCAAAGTATTCTTTGCTTTAACAAATTAATCGGGATTATGATTTATCGATAACAGCGTTGCCAAGCATACAAATTCCACAAAGGTTAACTACAAATGGGCAATGCTATTGTTTAACTAAAAACTCAAATACAGACTCAACCACTGTCATTGTTAGCACACAATGCAGAGATGGTGAGAAGACGGGCATAAAAAAGAGAGAAGCAGTGGGTGAGGGAGGAAGGGAGACGGCAGGGGGGCAGGCAGGGAGGGAGGCAGGCAGCCAGAGGAAGATGTAGTGAGGTCTCTTTTGTGACAGTCGCAGTTACAATGCATGCAGATAAACAACGAGATGGAACAGAAAGCAACACTTCAAACAATAATAATAACACAATCAAGTGCCTGTTCACACACGTTTTTCAAGTGGGGCTTGTGAGGCCCCTACCCTGTTCTGCACTCCCCTCACACACCCACACGTGGGCAGTCACTAGTTTTGAGTGCTCAACAGAGTTGCTCGCATTTCGTGTGCCAAAAAATAAAGCCATTAAGTAAATTGCTGAAAACAAAGCTAAGAAAGACGTGAATTTTCCTAACAAACTTACTTAAGTTTAAATATAAATATGATACTCATTTTAAGCTTAAATATTAAGTTTAAGCATGAGTTTAAAAACTATAAAATTTATTTAAATTTGTTGAATAATTAAAAGATAATTACTAAGCCTTAAAGCAGATACGTTAGTTCCTATAGGGAGAAATAAAATATATACAAAAGAAACCTTTTTAAATGAGGTATGCCATGCTCCAGTATTCCACCTCGGCATATCAGATAGACTTACTTTTAAAGTTGTTTATATTTATAAATATATAATATATTTCCAAACTAAATCTTGGGGCTTAAATAAGACATGTTAACTATTAGTTTGAATATCGAAACAAAGTTTTATACTCTATCTAAAACTATTAAAAATGAACTTTGTTATTTATTGTCTGATTAGAAATATTTTAGAGCATGAATCCAAATGATTTTGAGAATTTTTGCTCTAAAATATTTAATAAGAAAATACATTTTTAAAACTTTATTTTATGCGTTCAAAATGTGCATAATTAAATCTCTTATTTCATACTAAATTTAAGAACTTTAAACATCAAGTTATGCCTCATTTACTTATGCCTTGAACATGCTTATCCAGATTTAAACTGGTACAAAATTTTGCTAAAAATGCAGCTCTTTTCGCTTAGCCTTAAACTGGCTAGAGTGACAGCACTGCTGCATATGCATGCGAAATTACGTATACGCAGCGCAAGTGTGTTCGGTTAAATTCGAGCTGATGCCGGCCGGTCTCTGCATTCTTTTCACACATGCGTGCCCAAGAACAACCTGCAAAGCAATCTGTTACATCTGTTTACCATATCTTCACCGCACACGGCTACCAAGCAACAAACTCTCACCGACCCAGCACAGTCATAACTTCCCGCTGGTGTCCATTGGCTCCTTTAGGCGTCCAACACTCAGCTTCAGCCGCGGACAGCGGCACTATTACTGCCAGAGCCACTCCTCCTACTTACTCGCACTGCCCCCGCACACCCGCGCGCTTTGTGAGTGAACATTTTAAGCCTTGAAGCCATCAGCATCATCATCATCATCATCATCAACATTATCATCAACTGATGCAAGGGTAACATTTTGTAACAATAGCAGAGGCTTCTTGTGTGTAGGAGTGTGCTGAAGTGTGTGTGTGTGTGCGAGTGTGTTTGTTTGCTGCCATGTCTGTGTTTGCTTTAGGTAATCATTTCAACGTGCGCATTCTTCTTCCACTTGCAACCGAAACGTCTTTCTCCAGGCATCTAAATAACCCAAGGATTGTGCAACGTGCATCAGTCTCAGCAGGGGCGTTGTCTGTGTAGGTAGCAAAGGGGGGTAGGTAGGAGGGTAGCTGGGTTTGGGGGTAAGTCAAGCAGTCAGCAAGCTGTTCTTGCATTGCCAGATAAAAGCTGCCAAGCTGTGCTTCTTCAAATCCCATAATAAATTTGAGTTTGACTGCCTTCTCCATTCTTAACCACAAGAAGACAACACATACCTGCTGTATCCCCTTACCCACACTCACACCTCCCCCTTACCCTGTTCTGTCAGTAGCACGCTTAGTCTTACTTCCACAACATTGACAGCTGACTCCAAAGCATAAGTAGCCATAACAATTGCAGCTTTACCAAATCGAAAACAAAACAATTTTATAAAAATTCACTTGCAACTTTAGTCAAGCGTAAACATGTGTTCCAAGTCCAAAGTTAGTCGATATAAGTCACTTAAGTTTTGTACAAGAATTTGGAAAGTATTTAAGCATAACATTATTTATATATCATTATTAAGTTTTGTGGTTTTTGAGTGCATTTTAAAAGCAGTTACTGACGTACTTTGTGCCCTAATAAATGCTTGATTTAAGCTCAAGTTTTTTAGCTCTAGCTTATAATTTAATAAAGAAACTAAAATTATTTTTGTGTTAAGAATTTTGGAGAATTTATATTAAAATAATGCAATTGTCTCTTTAATACTGCGACAAAGTAGCCCAGAAGTGACGAAAAAACTAATCTTTTAAGCCTTGTAGTCATATTACTAGTTAAGATAAGTGTCAAAAATGAAGAGAAAAGTTCATATGAACGGAAGGAGTAAAAGGAGAGGAGAGATAAGAAGGACTGAGTAGGGAGTCTTGTTGGTAAAGCGGCGCGAAGTGGAGCTCTAAAGGAAAGGCATGTAAAGGCTTAATTTTGTTTTATGTAAATGTATCAAACTAATGAAACTATAAGGATATGAATAAAGGATATCAATGCTGACTTAAGTTTACCGTAGAAAGAATCGATGAAATTTCTAGTTTAACTAGAAATTGGCATATAAACTAAGTGTTTATTAATCTTATTCTAAACAGTTTTAGAGTCTTCTCTGCTAATTTCTATTTTCAATCAGTATCAGATTGTTTCTCTACAACACTCACTGCTCTTAAAGCAAATGCCAAAGTTGTGCACTCTTCTCTGGCACCTTTAACATTTTCCACCCATACTTTGATCATAAACTACCAGGCTTTTCATACGCAGCAGATGTCAAAGGGCAAGAAAATGAAGTTTAATCATTTACCCTAAAGAAAAAAGCAACAAAATGGATAGCAAAAGTGCTTAAAAAAGTGGCAAGTATAAAAACAAAAACAAGAAGAAGTTCAACAAGAACAAAGATAGTGAATGTTATAACCTTTTGTTTATGTATGCATGGAAGCTGCAATTTATGAGCACAACACACACACACACACACACACAGTCTTGGCACGTCTTAGTGTCTGTGGGTAAGTGTGTTGGCAAAAGTCAAGTTTGCTTGCTTTTCTCCATTTAAATACCCTGTAACCCTTCAAAACGGCTGTACTAGTTTAATATAAATGATTAAATATACTTTATAAATTTTTATTTAGTTTTAAGAGTAAGTCGAAATCAATTTTTGGCTACCGTGGTAATGTAAAAGACGGAAAGCCAATATTATATACACTTTATTAAAGGACAAAATTATAACATAGTTTCATTGTAAGTTTTCGTCAGATTGTGAAATTAAAACAGAGTTGTTTTTGGTGCCATATATCGATATCAACGATAGATGGTTGTATCGCAAGTGGCAGGGTTGCCACAGTACTCCCCTTCCAGTGACGTAGTCATGATTATGTTTGGGAGAATCGCACACGAAACGGTTTTTCGTATGTTCGTAGCTTGGTGGTGGTTTCTTCAGAGTCGGCTTGTCGGTCCTCCTTAGTGACGAAAGCTGGCTTCAGTCGGTCCACTGAGACGGCGACTTCCTTGTCGTTCATTTTGATGATGTAGACCCGATCTGTTTCCCGTTTGATGACTTCATAGGGACCAGAATATGGAGGCTCAAGCGGTTGTTTTACTGCATCCGTGCGTAAAAAGACATGAGAGCATTGACCAATGTCTTTCAATAAAAACATTTTTTCCTTTACGTGATGAGCTGTAGGTGTTGGCCGGAGTTTTTGAATATGCTCACGGAATGCGCTTAAAAACGATGTTGGAGTTGTGGGCTTGTCGACATCTTCAAAAAATTCGTTGGGTAAGCGGATTACTGTTCCGTACAGCATTTCCGCAGCCGATGATTGCAAGTCTGGTTTAAAACTAGTGCGCAATCCAAGGAGCGCAGTTGGCAGTAGTTGTGTCCATGGAGTGCTACTGCTGCACATCAGAGCTGCCTTTAATGATCGATGCCATCGTTCAACGAGTCCATTAGATTGTGGGTGGTAGGCAGTGGTGTGGATGTGTTTGCTTCCGACGAGTTGTGCTAGTGCTTTAAACAACGCTGATTCAAATTGGGAACCTTGATCAGTTGTTATTGTTTTGGGCGTCCCAAAACGTGCGATCCAGTGAGCGTAGAACTCTTTCGCTATCGTCTCTGCAGTGATGTCGGTAAGTGGCACAGCTTCAGGCCATCGTGAGAAACGGTCGATCATCGTAAGGCAGTACCTAAAGTTTTGGTATAAAGGCATTACGATTATGTCTAAGTGTACGTGATCGAAACGTCCTTCTGGTATTGCTATTTTCTCTGGTGCGATGTGATTGTGCTTATTGATTTTGGCACGTTGACAAGGTAATGTAAAAGACGGAAAGCCAATATTATATACACTTTATTAAAGGACAAAATTATAACATAGTTTCATTGTAAGTTTTCGTCAGATTGTGAAATTAAAACAGAGTTGTTTTTGGTGCCATATATCGATATCAACGATAGATGGTTGTATCGCAAGTGGCAGGGTTGCCACAGTACTCCCCTTCCAGTGACGTAGTCATGATTATGTTTGGGAGAATCGCACACGAAACGGTTTTTCGTATGTTCGTAGCTTGGTGGTGGTTTCTTCAGAGTCGGCTTGTCGGTCCTCCTTAGTGACGAAAGCTGGCTTCAGTCGGTCCACTGAGACGGCGACTTCCTTGTCGTTCATTTTGATGATGTAGACCCGATCTGTTTCCCGTTTGATGACTTCATAGGGACCAGAATATGGAGGCTCAAGCGGTTGTTTTACTGCATCCGTGCGTAAAAAGACATGAGAGCATTGACCAATGTCTTTCAATAAAAACATTTTTTCCTTTACGTGATGAGCTGTAGGTGTTGGCCGGAGTTTTTGAATATGCTCACGGAATGCGCTTAAAAACGATGTTGGAGTTGTGGGCTTGTCGACATCTTCAAAAAATTCGTTGGGTAAGCGGATTACTGTTCCGTACAGCATTTCCGCAGCCGATGATTGCAAGTCTGGTTTAAAACTAGTGCGCAATCCAAGGAGCGCAGTTGGCAGTAGTTGTGTCCATGGAGTGCTACTGCTGCACATCAGAGCTGCCTTTAATGATCGATGCCATCGTTCAACGAGTCCATTAGATTGTGGGTGGTAGGCAGTGGTGTGGATGTGTTTGCTTCCGACGAGTTGTGCTAGTGCTTTAAACAACGCTGATTCAAATTGGGAACCTTGATCAGTTGTTATTGTTTTGGGCGTCCCAAAACGTGCGATCCAGTGAGCGTAGAACTCTTTCGCTATCGTCTCTGCAGTGATGTCGGTAAGTGGCACAGCTTCAGGCCATCGTGAGAAACGGTCGATCATCGTAAGGCAGTACCTAAAGTTTTGGTATAAAGGCATTACGATTATGTCTAAGTGTACGTGATCGAAACGTCCTTCTGGTATTGCTATTTTCTCTGGTGCGATGTGATTGTGCTTATTGATTTTGGCACGTTGACAAGGAAGACAATTTCTGCACCACTCGATCACATTTTTCCTTATGGATGGCCATACAAACTTTTGCCGAATTTGTTGCAACGTCGTTCGTCCACTGGGGTGTGCCAAGTTGTGGAAAAATGTAAAGATCCTAAAACGTAGCTTGTTGGGTACATACGGGCGGATGTGTCCTGTGGAAATATCGCAGAATAGCGACACGTTGTCGTCGTACTGGACGTTTTGTAGTTTCAGTGCAGAATTTCCTTGTAACAGTTCCGACATTTCAGCATCTGTTGCCTGTGCCTCTTCGATTTCCGGTAGACTTACTGCTGTGGGCATTCTAATAGCGCATAATCTGGAGAAGGCATCTGCGACGACGTTTTCCGCACCCTTTATATGTGTTATTGTCGTGGAAAACTGTGAAATGTAGCTAAGATGTCGAAGTTGACGGGGAGATGCCTTTTCCGGTTTTTGTTTGAAGGCGTAAATTAGAGGTTTGTGATCCGTTCTTATCACAAAGTTTCGTGCTTCGACCAGGTGCTTGAAATATTTTATTCCTTCGTATACTGCTAACAGCTCTCTGTCGTACGTGCTGTAGTTGCGCTCGGAATTACTAAGCTTTTTCGAAAAAAATCCTAGTGGCTTCCAGCTGTCGCTTGTATGTTGCTCCAAAACAGCTCCAATCGCAACATCGGAAGCATCACAGGTCAGTGTGAGTTTTGCATCAGGTGATGGGAAGGACAATAGTGCTGCGTTAGCTACACTATCTTTGCAATCCTTGAAGGCAGAATTTAGTGATGATGTCCACTCGATTTTTCGCTGATCGTTTTTCTTCACATCCTTGAGTAGCTCAGTCAGTGGCGCTTGTATGTGTGAAGAGTGCTTAATGCATTTCCTGTAGTAGTTTACTACGCCTAAAAACCGTCCTAGTTGGCTTATGGTTTCTGGTCGTGGGTAATTGATAATGGCATCCATCCGGTCCTGCGGTGGTTTAATGCCACACTCGTTGATGGTGTAGCCCAGGAAGTTGACCTCTCGTTTTTCAAACTGACACTTACTGAGGTTTATACTCAGACCATGCTTCCGAAGAATTTGAAAAACGGAGCGAAGATGTTGTTCGTGCTCCTCTGTTGACTTTGACATGATTAGAATGTCGTCGATGTAGCAAAATACAAATTCCATGCCTCGAAAAATGTCGTCCATAAATCTTTGGAAAGTTTGGGTGGCGTTTTTTAACCCAAATGGCATAAACAGAAACTCATAGAGCCCGAATGGGGTGCAAACGGCAGTCTTTTGGATGTCGTTGGTTGCCATCGGAATTTGATAATATGCCTTTACCAAGTCGAGTGTCGTGAAAATGGATTTACCGTGTAATTGCTCGGTGAAATCATTGATGTGGGCTATAGGGTAGCGATCAGGTACTGTGATTGCATTGAGCTTTCTATAATCACCACATGCGCGCCAACCTCCGTCCTTTTTAGTTACCAGGTGTATTGGGCTTGACCAAGGACTTTTGGACGGACGACATATCCCTTGTTGGAGTAAAAAATTGATCTCCTTTTTCGCGGCTGCTAGTTTTTCGCCTGCTAGGCGACGTGGGCGATCCGAAACAGGTCTTCCATTTGTTTCGATGCAGTGTGAAACATCGTGATGTTTTGTAGGAGTTTTAGCTGGTGATTTGGTGATGTCTAAGAAGTCCTGCAGCAATTTCGGAAACAACGATGCGTTTTGTACAGTGGACACCGATTGTTGTGTCACAGTAGATAAGCATGCAGGTGTTGTGAGGCCAGTGACTGAATCAATTAAACATTGATTAGCGAGATCGATGAGCAACTGATAGTTTGTCAAAAAATCAGCGCCAATAATGGCCATTTGGACATCGGCAATTATAAATGGCCAAGTGAAATTGCGACGCAAGCCAAGGTTTAGATCTGTAACATATTTGCCATATGTGTGGATGGCGGTCTGGTTAGCGGCGTATAGAACAAGATCGCTGGTTTTAGTCGTGTGCTTGACGTATGATCGTGGAACAACGGAGACAACGGATCCTGAGTCAATCAGGAATCGGATGTGGGAAACGCGATCGGTGATGTGTAGACGAGGCTCAGAGACGGATGCAATATTTGTGTTGAGATCGCCGGAGTTGGGTTTGCTGTCGCCGACCAGCGCTTTGGACGACAGCCGTTTTAGTTTAACGGTTGGAACCGGTCACATGTAGGCCGACACTTCTGTGCCTCATCCCCAAATTTATTGTGGTAGTAACACAGATTCGGTTGTTGATCATCTGGTTTGCGTGACGTTGAGTTGTTCCGTGTTGATCGACCACGCGATGCACTGCGTGAGCGAGAATGGCTTGTTTGCAGATTTTTGACATCTTTTTGAAGCGAGTCAAACTTCAGAGACAGCAAACGGAGGCTCTCGGAAATGTCTTTAAATGAGCCTGTGGATGCGACCGCACTCACAGCATTTGAAGCGGATTCCATAGCATACACTGTCCTGTTGCCTTCAGCCTCGAGCATTTTGTCTGCAATTTTGGCGAGCTTGTCTAAGTCCGTCTCTTCCCATATAGTCAGCGTTGGTCGAATACTCTGCGGCATTTCTGCTAGAAAGAGTGTTAAAATAATTGGCTCACTTGCTGGATCCGGAGCGAGGCGACGCATATTGGCCAAAATTTCGGACGGCTTTAAACCAGATGTTCCTCCTCCTTGAAGCAAGCGGCGTAATTTGGATTCAGAAGACTCAGCAAATTTTTCAAGCAGCCGGTTTTTAATTGCCTGGTATTTGTTTGTTGTTGGTGGGCGAGTGACTAAATCCTCAACTGCAAGAATTATTTCTTCGTCTAAATGCACCGTGATGAGATCAAACTTGTCAACGTCGTCGTCTATTTTGTAGAAACGGAATGATCTTTCGATCTGTGCGAACCACAAATGAGGGTTGTTTCGTGCGAATTTTGGCAAGCGCATATGAGAGCGCTGGCTCGACGAAGGCTCATTTGGTGTTGTGTTGTTTGTTGCCCTTAATGACTCAAGTTGAGTCTGCAACTCTCGGATTTGCTCTTGAAGATCCATTGTTATATTGGTTTTAACTTGAAGTTCGTCTTCAAAATGTAATCGCCGCGGAGTAAGTGTGCGTAAGTCGTAGCGAATATTGTGGCGTCGTTTGTGCATAGACTGCCAAAACTACGAAACTTTGCTAATTGTTTTTAAATGTTTTTAATGTTTCGCTTCAATTTTTGTAAATTGATCACGTCGGGGTCACCACTTTGGCTACCGTGGTAATGTAAAAGACGGAAAGCCAATATTATATACACTTTATTAAAGGACAAAATTATAACATAGTTTCATTGTAAGTTTTCGTCAGATTGTGAAATTAAAACAGAGTTGTTTTTGGTGCCATATATCGATATCAACGATAGATGGTTGTATCGCAAGTGGCAGGGTTGCCACAAATTTCTATTTGCTAGCGCCATCTAGCGCTCGTTGCTGCTGGCCTACATGTGGAACAGACTCAAATGATATCTCATAGTCAAGTACTTGTAGCTGCAAGTGTTGTAAATTTATTTTTTTGCTTCTCTCTTATTTTTCTTTACTTTATTTTTTTTGCTTTCTCTTTCTTTTTTTCAATGGCAACTATTGCTGACACCATTTTGCAAGCCAACCGAAAGAGTGGGTGTGTGTGTGTGTGTGTGGCTGCAGGTGTTACTGTGTGTGAATTACCTGTCTGCTTTCTACTTTGCCAGCCAAAAGAATTAAAAAAAAAATGTATGTACTTATTTATAAAGTAAGCTTTGGTCCTTTGACTTGGATATCATTAAGCGCTTGATTCGCGCTGCTTTGGCCTTGCGGTTAGCGCATCAAAAGGACCCAAAAGGATCAAAGAATTTAGTACTGCTAAGCCCCACAAAGCAGCTATGAAATAAATAATACTAACAGCAAAAAAAAAACGACCACTGGCAATGCTGTGACATCAACAAGTTTGTGTTGCAAGTTTTGGCCAGAAGTTTAAGTTTGTTTTATTTCCAATTTATGAGAATTTATGAGCTTTGATACTTGCTCTCTCTCTGTCTCTTCCTCTCTCTCCCTCTCTCTCTCTCTCTCTGTCTCTCCCTCTCTCCCCCTCTCTCCCTCTCTCTACATTCTTACTGTAAGCTTTTAAAGTTATTATAGTCAATTTGCGTATACGTGATTTTTACAACACTTGTCAATTAACCTTCATAAACAGACTTTCCTTTAGCACATTTAACTAATTAATTTATTTAACTCTTGCACTGAAAAAATTGAGTTTTTTACTTGACTATTTAACATAATTTCAGCTTCTTTTTTACTTATTTTTTTAACTTATTTTATTGATTAAGTTTCTTGCTACATCTCGCTAAACTCTCCCTCGTGTCTTCCTTTTATTTTGCCCACTCTTTAGTTTCTTGCCTTATTGCCCTGTTCAAATAAAACTTAAGCAGGAAGTAGACAATGTTATTAAGACTGCAAATACTTAAAGTTGAGCTGCAACTGTTTTGAATTTATTAATCGTTTTTATTGACTTTTAACAAATTTCAATGCATTTTTCACAACTTGCTCTCAATTACCATTTTGATGGTATTTTTGTGTAGCTGTTGTTGTTGGCTTTGGGAAATAAAGTTGCAGCATTGCAACAATTTCACTTTAATGCGCATCTGAGGCAGTTGGCAAAAGTACGGCAACAGTTTTGCAGTTCACAGCGAATTAAAACTAAAATATATGACGCAAAATGTTGCATAAAGTGCGGCCTCATCCTGGACAAGTTGCAGCACTCCCTTGCAGCTCCCCTTCAGCTCCCTTTCGCCGCTTACACTCTTCCGCTTGCCATGCACTCCATTTTCATTCTCATTCCCGTTGCTGCCTTTCTCCTTTCCCATTTCCCCCTTTTGCCGATCTCTGAGCTCGACGGGCACATAATATGCGCCTACGCAATTATTTTGCATGCTCCATTTTAACAATTTACGGGGAGGAAAAAAGAGCAGTAAGTGCCATGTAGTTAACACGATTTAGTGGCACTTTAAGATACCCTATGTGCAACAGTATTTCAAATAATTTAGTTTAATAAACTCAAAAGACTTTTAAGTACAAATCAAACCAATTGTAAACTTACAGTTCGAGTTTGATGTGCTGAAACAACCCGTTAGCTTAATTGTACAGGGTATATTATGCAATGGACGAAGAAGAAATATGAGCAAGTGAAATGTGAAAATGAGCGAACAAGCGAACGAGTGAGCGAGTGGGCAAACAGCAGCAACCCCACCTTATCGCCACTTCCGCTGCTCCTTTACTGCATGTTAAAGTGGGGCATTAAAAAAGCGTCGCGTGGATGCAGCAAGATGCATGTGGAATGTAGAAAGTCTAGAGTCTGCAGTCTCGACTCGACTCAACTCGACTCGAGTTCGTTTTTCATATGCACGTTTAAGTACGCTGCAAGAGTGCCAAAATAAAGAAGAATGCGGCAAATATTGAGTTAACCAAGCGCCAAACAACACAACAAACTCGAAAATACATTTACTCCTTACATTGCCATTTCAATTTACTACAAAATACTAGACTTTTGTGTGAAGTAAAGTTAATTTGATTTATTTTGATTTGTTTTAAATAAAGAAACTTTAAACATCGAGTACAAATAATGAGCACTGTCGCATTGACTTGTATACCGCTGATGAGCCAATCAAGTAACGCATACGCCGCGTTGTCCACTGCAGTAAAGGCAGCACAGCAGTGCAGTTAAATGGATTCAAGTGGGGGGGCAAAAGGGGTATCAACAATTGCAAATGGGTGTTGCGATACGAATTGATTCGTTTCGATTCGTTTCGATTTATTTCATTTTTGTTTGTGTTTCATTCTCATTTTCATTTGTCGGCGTTGGAAAATTGAGCGCATTTCCTGTGACATCAATCGACCGCGCTGCGTTTCATTGTCTTTTTTTTGGGCACAATGGCTATGCATATTTATAGCATGTCATAGTGCCAGAAAGTAAACCAGCAAGCGGCGTCAAAGACTAGACAGAGATGGCTGCTGGGCTGACTGTGCGAGAAGGAGACAACGCTAGAAATTCTGCAAACTTTTGGTTTGTTTGATTTGTTGTTTTTACTGTTGGGCTGTTTTCCTCTTTGGCTGCCATTGTTGTTGTCGGTTTGATAAACCGCAAAATATTTAATTACATGTCGAAAAACTGTATTGTGATATGTTTTTGCACGTCAACGAAATCCAAAACAACAACAAAAAGGAGAAAAATGTACGCAATTGCTTGACAGTTGACATGACACAGCACCCAAGGCCCCACGCCCACCGCCCATCGCCCTCGCCCCGCCACTGAAACACCTGCTAACGGTTTTTGATAGATAAAAGTCAGTGGCAAGCAGAAAGCGTTGTTCTATTATGACTAAACATGCAAAACAACCTCATTACCAGCACACAACGCAGCGTCTATTCCAGCCAGGACTTGGCTATTGTAAAGGATATTTACACACACCTACACCCACACACACACACACACATACACATGTGCAGATACACTTATCTACTTGTGGGGCACACATAATTGCTTCCTGTGCAACACGGCGACGTGGTACTATGGGTCGAATGGGCTTTTCTGTGCAATTTGTTAAGTACTTAAGCTGCTAACCAGATTTATTGTGGTGGGCTTGGCATTTTAGTATCCACCGTACTGCATCATTTATCAACTTGGAGTTTTAATGCCTTAAAGTCTAAGAAAATAGTTGCACATTTTAAATGTATGTTTACCCAGTCGAGATTTTGTTGATTTGCTCCACTGTGCCTACAAAATTATTGACTTAAAGAAGGGCGAGAAGCCCAGCCAAAAGTTACCTACAGCCTGCCTCAAAAAAGCGCTGTCTATCATGCATCTAATGAATGCAAATATAGCCACAATAAGTGTTATTATACACACACACACACACACACACACACACACACACACACACACACACACCCACACACCCGGCTTACATGTAGGCAAAGTGAAATGGCAAAATTAATTTTCATGTTGTGCTACCTAAAAATAACGCGATTTCATTAAGGACAGAGACCCCAGACTTGGTTAAGAAAGGCAACAACGTAAAAGGCATGGCTAGGAGGCTAGGGGAGGGGAAGGAGCGGCAGGAAGGGTGGAAGGGGATACCAAATTTTGTCACAGTTGTTGGCTTGAGCAAATGGCTAAGGTTAAGCTCAAGACTCTTTGGCAGTGCCGTATTAAATGTCGTTAATTGATTCAGCCGAAAGTTCACTTCAATAATAATGATCATAATAATAATAATGATGATGATGATGACGCTGACATTTGTAATAAAAAGCAAAAATAATGAGTACACACATAATGATAAGACACAAAACGCGATGGTGATGAACCTGAAACGATGACGAAAATATTGATAGTCATAATGAAACGCATTGTTCTGTTAATAAATAACAAAATGATAAATATAATGAAGCATTTAATGCTGTACTTAATTTTTAATGAAAACTCGTTTAAAAGCGCGCTAAAAGCTAAGAATTTGTAGGGAAAGTCAACAGTTTTGAGTCATATCTAAGACATCATTTTATTCTTAGATTTTTGATTATATTTAAAGTTAAGAGGGCTGCAAATAACTCTGAAAATGTGCTCTGATATTTATTGTATTTATCTTGAACTGATAACAAATCATAACAACAATGAATATGAGAAGAAAACATTTTAAATTTACATTTAATTTATAAACAATAAATGTTATGACTTCAAAAAGATTTCATTTGAATCTGTCTTAAAGATTTCATGTTAATTTGTTGCACAGTTGTATTTTTAATTCATAATATTATACATAAATAGAACAAGCAAATATTTCAAATTTAGTTATATTATAATATGTAAATTATATTTAAAAAATCATCATAAATCTTACAATTAAATTGAATTTAAATTTAAAATATAATTAAATACAAAAAGCAAGTAAACAATAATTTAAACATATATATATTTTTCAAGCTCATTGCTTAAATTAGGCAGCTTGAAATATACGACTTTCGTTTCTTCATTTAAAATCCATTTAAAGCAGAATTAAAATGTTTTTTTTTTTTTTGTTAATAAAAACAGAAACATAAATTTTAATATTTTTTGCCACAAAATTCACTTTGATCGATTTATTGGAGTAAAAAATATATGAAACTGGGTCAAGACAGACCAAAGGTTGAAAAGTATTTAAAATCTTGTGCATGTGCCTAAAAGAAAACACAGCATAAAAGAAGTAGCAAAGCGTGATGAAGAAGAGGGGGAAGAGGGGACGAGGAGAGACGAATTTGAACTTCAGGATTAATGCTTTCAGTATCTCTGGATGCAAGTTTTATTCAACTTGCAGTGCTTGCCCCATTACGAGCGAAAACAATGGCACATGAAGTGCATATCTCTATCTGTGTATCTGTGCATCTGTGTATCTGTAGCTGTGCATCCGTATCTGAGCTTGTATTACATGACACTGCGTGTGTTTGGCATGTGTCTGGAATATGTCGAGCATGCGAATGTTTATTACACATGTTCCAAGTGGTTGCCTGGGCGTCTGAGCATCTCAGCAAAGCGAAAGGGTTTTCTCAGGTGTGACAGGTGAAATGCTCGATGCGAAAGAGATGGCAACTTGTGTGCGCAATAGAAGCAGACAAAGTGACCTAAAAGATGCAACAGATGAAGGGACATTTATGAACCCAACGACCAAATAAATGCACCTTGAAATGGGCAAAGGTAAAAAGCAAAAAAATAGGGAAGAGGTAAAGAAAAAGCTCTGAAAATTAAACAGAACTTTGATTACACTTGTAGGTGAGTGTATGTAAAGTAAAAACATAAAATGTTAAGTAGAAAAGTGTTAAGATTCTGGCATTAATAAGGAAAGAAAGTAAACAAAAATATTTTTAAAAAAGTTTTTAGGCTTTTATTTATAGGAAAAAGGAAACTAGGGTTCCTTTACTTAAACTACTAACCACAAAAAGATAACTGAAGCTAGCGAAAGTAAATCGATGTTTGTTCTAAATTTGAAGCAGTTCAAACCGTCGCTTCAGTTGGAAAATAAATGAACTCTTGAGAGCAGAGAAAGACCCTAAACTACAGTCGGTTATGGTGGGTTAACTCTGCAAGTAATGGACCACTTGTCGTGCCCCCTTTTTGAGTGCATTCAAATGCGCACTCATCAAATCAAAAGCCAAATTGTCAGCTACCAGCTGTGCCAGTGGACAGACCAGTGGCACAGGAGCAGTACCCATAACCAAAGTCTCACAAAGCCGAGTGGGATGTGGGAGTGGGAGTGGACTGGTCATAAAAGGGCGGCATGCTTGTCTGCTCAACAAAAACGACTAATAACAGGCAACGTTTAAGAGCAGAGCTTCCATTTAATGCAATTGCTATTAAGTTCACTTGACGCCAGCTCCAAAGGCAGTTCCCTCAAACAATTCACAAAAACCCGAGACGATGCCAGTTAGAGATGTGAGTCTTCCCGTGAGTTGTACATCGGAAGTGTTTCTGTTGTCGTCAGTTTAATCAGCTTAAGCACTAAAGTATGCAACACGTGCTCAAAGATACATAAATCATCAAATTCAAAATCAATTGCATACTTTTGGGCGCTGCAAATATTCAAGTCGCTATAACTTTTGCTATACTACTTCGATCCTAATGAAATTCGGTTTATAAACAGACTTGACAAATTGCCATTGCTTGCCAAGAAAAGTCACTTCTTTTCTACGATTTCTTAAAAGTTATGCTCTAATGAAATAATTGGAATGAGTTGCAGTAAAACATTTAATAAAAAAACTGAATTATTCAAGTTTCTGGGAAATCAAATTGATTTCTTGTTAATTACAAATACAATTAAGTAATTAATTAGAGCAATTAAGAAAGTTTGTTGCTTGCATACGGTATTAAATGTGATTTGAGCATGTCTGTGCATGTTTGTTCGTGTCACGCACTCAGCGCCACAGCAAGTTCAATCCAAGGAGAGCAGCAGAGAGCAAATGGGAAGTCAGAAGGTCACCGGCTGCTATTTATTTTCATTTTCGTGCATTTATGGTTTTATCTCTATATATCTTGAAGCAAAAGTCTCGCCCCCTCTCTCTCCCTCTCTCTCACACCCTTGAAGTGTATACTTTTCTCGCTCTAACCCAAGTGATGCTGACACTTTGTCGTTTTTATCGTTTCAGCGTTAATTCGGTTAAGCACTTAAAGCATCCTCGTCAGCTTGGAACTGTAACGGTAGCTGGAGCTGGAGCTGGAGTTGGAGTTGGGCTTGAAGTTGAAGTGGGCGTGGTCTGGGCCCCAAATGCCCATGTGGCCCAAAACGGGGCCATGCATTGACAACAAATTGCGGGTCAAAGAAGTTACGTGCATAGTTCAATTGAAGGTGAAATCCACAAACTAAAGACGCAACAAGGGGGAAGAGGAAGAGGAACAATCACAAGAGCAAGTGGAAGAGGAAGAAGTCGAAGTGGGTGTAGTGAAACAAAATATTATACATCAGCATGTCCAGCAGTCATTCCGGCACAATTGGCCGTAAACGCGTTGGCAGCGGCAGCGCAGTCGGCAGCGATTTTTACTACGGCAGCGGTGGCTCAACAGCCAATGGCAGTGGCCTTGGCGCTGCTGTTGGCGGTGGCGAGCAGCTGAGACGTCAGCGGTCAGCGGAGTGGCACAGCCATCGGCATGGACACGGCTATGGCAGCAGCAGCGAAGATGAATATCAAAATACCGCCCAGGCAACGGCCTTTGATACACAACTGTTGGCCCAGTTGTTGCTGCAAAGTCAGCAATTGGCAAGTGAGTACGGGGGTGCTAGTGATGGGCTCAAAACATCGCCACTTATACCGATATATCGTTTGATTTACACACATTTTTACTTAAAGTTAGTTTTACAATTTTTGCATCACTTTCATCATTTTGAACATTTGAAACTACTAAAAAATATTTAATTTCGCTATTCGATAACAGTTACAAATATATCGATTAATCGATAGCTTACACTAACTCAATACTTTTAATGACCCATTCAATTCCTGACTTCTGTGTGCAAAACAATACTTAATTTAAGTTGTGTTGCTACCTAAAACTTATCGATATATCGATAACAGAATAAACTGTTCAAAGTATGAACTATTCAAACAAATTTTAATGCATTTTTATAACCTTTAGTTGTATCTATTAACAAAACCCCTTTAAATAACTGTTTTATTTTACGATTAAAAAGCAAAACCTATCGATACATTGAATGTACCTTAAATATTGTTTTGTTTAACGACTTATTCAATATCATTTTAATTCCACATACATATAAAAAATAATACGATTAATTTCGATTGGAATCAAAAGCTATCGATATATCGATTATAGCACAAACTGTTTGTTAATCGACTTCATTAATAAATCCATTCTTTTTACTTTTATTAAAGCCATTCGATATACTTTTCTACTATAAAGGACTTTATCTTATTTTATTATAAAATCGATTATATCGAAATATCGTTTTAACGTAGTTTACTTTGGTTATTTATTATTTTACAAAATGTCGTTTGAGTAAAATAACGAAAAAGTATACCAGCATATTGATAAATCATATGTTAATATATCGATATCATATATCGGTATCATATAGTGAAGTCGATATTTTCGATTTTACATAAACCAACACAACAAAGTTGGAAATCAAAGCAGATTTATAAGGCGAATTTAAACAAATGAAAAATAAAATCTTGAAAATCTTCAAGGAATCAACTTCAGCTTGATATTTTATTTTGTGATTCTAAACAATCGATTCTTATCGAAAAAAATGTCATTCCAAGCGGATACAGAGTGCCATTCATTTGGCTGCACTAAGCTCTAGAGTTTTCAATGTTTCCGTTTTGACTTACATCGCTAATACACCCACTCAAACACACACACACACACACACCCCAATACACACAAAGAAGGACAGTCCGACTTAGCTACAAATTGTCTTCCTTCGAACGAGTAAAGTCCGCTTGAAGCATCAATTTATAAGTCGAGCCAAACGACTACTAAATATTCATTATTTTATTTAATTGAATTATTCATTGGTCATCTGATCTCAATATCCATGTCACTATCTCAAGGACAACGGAGCAGCAGGACACCAGCAAATTGCTTGTCTTGTCAAAGTTTTAGCCTTTTCCAATTGCGGGGTATGCTGAATTTATCGGCTAGTATGTTGCAGGTCAGAAAGTATGAAATCAAAAGCTTTACTAGTAAATACAACTCCTTGTATACCCTATAAAAATTAAATTTCCCACAACTTGACAGCTTTAAACTGCCAGTAGGGTATGCTTTAGTCGTTCAGACCCTTTTCTAATGCAATCAGACCTTGTTTCTTTTATATTCGTTTTCTACTGTATTTCGGCTTTGGCTCTGATTGGATTCGATGCGACGAGAAGCGACACGATGAGACGCGTCGTGTTCCGTCGCGGCAGAATAAAATTGCATTGATGGGCTTTTGGGGGCTTTTGTGGCCGCTTGGACTCATTTCATTGAGCACAAAACCACTTGACATTTTAGACCTAACGGCGGGTCAATCCCACATTTTTCACTGGCATTTCCCTTTTTGAGCTCTTTGTTTACCTTGCTCAATCTACCCTGTAAAGTGGGGAAATGTGTGAAGGTGTTTTATAACTTGACAGCGAGGGAATTTACAGTGAGTTACCTTTAAGTAGAACCCGTCAATCAATGGTGAAAGCTTTCAAGCAGTTGGTCAACCGTGTCCTCAATCAGTGCTCAGTCAGTCAATCAATTAATCAGAGACTTAATCAATCAGTTAGTCAATCCACTTGATTGACTGCTTGTTTATTGCATTTCTGGGCGCGTAATCAATCAGTTTGCTAGCTCAATCAGTAAATCAATCACTCTCTCTACTTGGGTAACCAGTAAATCATCTCCACACGATTTCAATCTAAAATATAAGCAATTGATAATCAATCAGTTTATAAGTGAATCTCAGGAATTAACACTTAATGAAATTAGAGTCAATCAATCAATCATTTACTCAATCAATTGGCTTTAATCAATCAGTTTATAAATATAATATCGATAAACTCAACAACTCAGTCACGCAATCAATCAGTCAATCAATGCATCAATCAAGCAGTTGAATATTTAATACATACATTTTATTTATAAGTATTTTATAAACAGTTTTTATATAAATGAATCAATCAGTGGAAAATTCAGTGTTTTCATCAATCAATCAAACCATCAATCAAGCTGTTCTCTCAATCGTAATCCTTTATAAAAAGTTTAAACAGTAAATCATTCAATCAGTCAATAAATTAACTTCCTAATTGTTCGGTCCCTCCATCAATCAGTCAATCAAATCAACACTTCAACGTTCTTTTCGCAATTAAACTTCTGTTCAATCATTTAATCAGAAAATCATTCAATTAGTCAATACAATAACTTGCCATTCAATCAATCACTCAATCAATCAGTCAATCAAATCAATATTGAAGCAACTTCATAACAGTTAAAATAGTTTTTTGATGCTCCTTCACACCAAATACTGGGTATTTAATATTCGCTCACTTTCAGTTCGACCAAACTGTCCCTGTCCCTGTCCCTCTCCTTATCCCTCTTTCTCTTTTACTCTCTTTGTTTGGCATCACGTTTGTTCCTCGGATTTCAATCCGCTACTTCGACCAATGAACAAAACTTTACGTACCAAAAAAATGCAAACCAAAAAAAGAAGAAAATTAAAATTTGATACTGTAAGCAAAGTGCGACAAGACGAATGGCAAATTTAAGCTAAAAAAAAAATTAAATTTTTTGGCCAAATTCAAAATGAAAAATTGTGAAGAGCAAATGCGCTTAATTATAGAGAAAAATGCAAGCGGGGAAGTGGGAAATGGGAAAAGTGAAAAGTGAATGGAAAACTGAAGACGGATAAAGATTAAGTAAAGTTTTCAGCTTCAATTCAATTACGAGAGCTCAGCTGAAAGGGAGTGGGGCGGGGGGCGAAGACAGATTTCAGAGGGGCTGCTCTTAGGGTAGTTTAGTGGGAGGGGGCGTGGCGCGGACAGCGAGTCGCACGCCTAATCGAAGCATAAAACGCAAATCGCCGCCTGCTGCGCAATTTTTATGTTCAAATTGCATTTGTTTTCCCTCTCATCAATGTGTGTGTGCGCTGTAGGTGTGTGTGTGGGTGTGTGTGTGTGTGTGTGGGTGTGTGTAGCTTTTATTGTCTGTTAATATTTAATGCAATTTACGATTCATTTTTTACAACCTCATAACTTTGGGTGCCCATTTTAGCCAGCCGTCTTGGGAGTGATTGTTGCTTTTCTGCATCCTCTGCTTCTCCTTCTTCTTCTTCTTCGCCTTTCTCTGCGTTTCCCTGCTGAGAATTTTCCATTCTTATTTGCTGTGCTTTTTGCAAATCTGTCAGGTGCCCCGGGGGGGTTATTGAGAGGTCAACCAACACGTACGACTCCCAACGCATTTAATAGTCGAAACTTCATTTTGTGGGACCTGTTGAAAGCACTTGACAAAACGGTCCAGAGAGAAGTCGGTAAAAAACTATTTCTCTCTTTCACCCTCTTACACTCCGCTCCACTCTCTTCGCTCTCTCTCTCCCGCTGTAGCGTGTGTGTAGGCATACTTTTTGCAGGCACTGTGGCTGTGAATTCCCACTCACTTTGTAACCTTTATGATATAATCTTGGGTTTTATATTAAAACTTGCTTTATTTTAATAGTAATGCATAAAATTGTAGCATGGATTGCAGTCTGCTGGACGACGAGATACCCTGGAATATTAGATTTAGCCAGCACATCACTTAAGTGCATATTTTATTAGATAAAAAATTAAAAAAAAATTATATATTTACAAATTAAGGCAGTATGAAAGTTTACTGTGTAGCGAGTCGACTGTAAAAGACCCTGTACTCATGTTAGTACCAGTTGTCTATTCAAAATATTTGTAATATGGGAACTATAGGAAAAAATTTATTTATTTTAATTATAATTTTAATTTTTGATTAAAAAAAAGTCCACTTTTATTTTAACACAAGTACAGGGTATACAAAAATGGAGCATATAGCATTTTTATATGCAAATAGAGGGTAAATCCAACACATATAATTTTATTATTGTTTAGAACTACAATAAATTATTTAAAAGTAACTTAACAGAGCACACAAAAATATAAAATTAGCAAAAAAAAAAAAAAAAAAGTTAATAATTTAATTTGTACTAAAATAACAAATTAAATTATTAACTTAAATTTGTTTAAATATATTTAAGTTTTTTTTCTTAAAGTTATTTTATTTAATATTTTTAAATATATTTTAATTTTTTTCTTAATTATTATTATTTAATTTAATTTAATTTAATTATAATTATTTAATTATTTCTTCTATAATTTTATTTTCTACACATTTTCCAATCTAATAACCATACAACCAACTCACGCTCTCCTCTCTCTCTCTCTCTCTCTCTCTTCCCTTACTCTTTCTATTACTCTGCCCAGGCATGGAGCACTACAACTCAGACTGCGAGCCCGAATATCTGCGACAGCGCAACGATCGTCGCAGCGAAGATTCCAGCCTGGAAGTGACGTACGCGCAGCCACATCCACGAACCTCTGCCAGGGACGCAGCCGCAGCGGCAGCGGCAGCGGCAGCGCTGTCATCGCAGTCACCACACAAACTAGCGACTGTTTCGGCGAGCACCGCAGCGGGCAAATATCAATCGAATGCAAATTTGGGACTTTTTCCCAACAGCAGCAGCAGCAGCAGTACGCTGACTGCGGCAGCGGCATCGGCGTCGTCGACGACAGCGGCAACCACGCGCAGTACAAATCCCTTCCTAAACGCCAAGTATGCAGCGGATGAGACGCAGCTGGAAGCAGCGACTGCAACAGCGACGCCAAGCAGCGCTTACTTGCTGCCCGCGTCAGCGTCATCGTCGACAGCGGCGTCGAGTAGCCAGCGCAGTCAGCGTAGCGGCGCTGCACGCAACACGTTGAATCGTTTGAGCGGCATGACAAGCTCCAGCAGTGGCGCCTCTGCTCTCTCCGTCAATCGCAGCGATTCGCTGCGCGAAAAGGCTCAACAATTGGTCGCTGCAGCGGCAGCGGCTGCAGCAGCGGCGTCAGCATCCACTGCGACGTCAGCAGCTAAAGCATCCGGTTTGCAGCTGGGCATTGGCAGCGATGATTTGGATGATTTTGCTGGCAGCAGTGGCGGTGAATCAGAACCACCGCCGGAGCCAGCGCCGCCAGAGATACCGCCGCGTACGCAGTCGCTGCTCATGTCCTTGCGCAAGCATTCCGACTACAAGCTCAAGTACGAGGAGAAGGGGGACCAAAAGCACGAGGAATTTATTCCCACCAGTCAGCTGCAAAAGGGTGAGTGAAAAGTACCTAATATTGGGAAATAACCTTTCCTTGGGGAATTTTCTAAAATATATCACAGCTAAAGCTTGAGTTTTTTGGCAGCTTTTGGGACAGAAAGCTCTGTCATAACAGCACTATTAAGTCGCAGCTTAACGTGATGGTCAAGTGTGCAAGTTCAGTCACAACAGTGCTGTTAAGTCGCAGCTTAATATGCATGTTCAGTCACAACAGTGCTGTTAAGTCGCAGCTTAACATAACAGTTTAATGTTATTGCTGCCACTAACAGCAGTAAGCTGTTAAATTCAAACTTAACAGCATGCTGTGCAGTGGCTGTTAGCTAACAGCATTGAAAGCTTTGCAGTTGGCAACGTTTCAATTTTGAGTTGAGTTTTTTATTGAAAAAAAATTAATTGAAAATAGTTTCTTATGTTTTCAACAAAAACCAACGAAATCCCTGATTTATTAACTTATTTTTTTAATCTTTTAATATTTATTAATATTTTCTCTTCCTCTTTCAGATTATATAATCAGCGATAATCTGCGCACAGTGGAGCAGCAATTAAAGCCCATTTCCCCAGGGGATTCACAGGGGTGAGTGCAAAAATGTTTTTATAAATCTTTTAAAACCTGATTTGTTACTCGGCTTTAAAGTAAATTTAATTAACATTAAGAGTAAGCTGTATAACTCCTAAAAAATTAATTAATTTTAAGCTAATATTTTTTTATTTATAGAATAAACTTATGTTAAGAGGCACTAAGTTATAAAGTGAATAATTGTATGCTTACAAAAAGTAATTTATAAACTAAGCTTATGTTTCAATGTATGTATTTATCAACTAAGATATTAAAATTAAATATTATTTTATGCTGGAAATATTTCAATTAAGCTCCCTTTGAAACAGAAAGTTTCAGAGCTGAAACTTTAAAAAACTTTAAAAATTAATAAATTATGCTACTTAAAACTAATTTTTATTTTAAAATTGAGTTTCTAGGTACTTTCTATTAATTTTAAAAACTTCATATACAACTTGTTACTAAATTTGTCTAAAATAAATTCAGTAATTCTGCTAGTGATCGACTTACATCACTAGCGTGGACATCAAAGTAACGACTTTACAAAATCTTTTCTATCTTGAAAAATTTTCCAAAATTCTTTGTGGACTTTGGTAAAACCGCAAAGAGACACGAAGTTGTCCTGGCGATGACGGCGGCATGTGGCAAGTGGCATGTGGGCAGTTGATGCCACCAAAACATAACCACAAACGTGGCAACGATGGGAATTATGTTAGAATCTCAAGAGGATAATGGAGAAACGCAGCATAAGCCGAATTAGTCGATAAAAGCTACAAAATAAAAATACTAAACCTAAAAAGACCCTGTATGAAGAGTGGAATAAGCAGTTAGTCGAAAATAACTAACAAAATACAAAGAATTTAACTTAAAATTAAACTGTGTGTTTAAAATTTAAAAATACGCTGTATAAAAATACTTAAGTAGTAACACTTCTGTGAACTGCACAACTACAGGGTCTTGCAACAAAAGAAAGACGTACAGATGCAGGCAGATAGAGCAAAAGTAGTGCAAAGAAAGATAGAAGAGAGTAGGAGAGTAGAGGAGGGGTGTGGGGTGGGGACTAGGAGTTGGAGAAGAAAAGGGAGTTTGATTCGTTGTCGGGAGTTTTGAATGTTTGTCGCTTTTGGTCTCTAATCTGCGTGCAACTTTGGCTGCCATTTGATGCTCGTGTTACCAACAAACCAAAACAACAATAAAGGGGTTAGATGGGGGGGAGTGGGTAGTGAAGAGGGCAAGTACAAGCTCTCGTGAACTGAAATAACAAAGTAAAGCGAGCCTCATGTTAACGGTAATTAAATCCGCAAATGGTTTCGCACTGCCCCACAACCCCCCCAATCCATACACTCCCACGCCTTCACTCTACACCTGATGCCTCAGTCTATAGCTTTCTCGCTCCCCCGCTCTTTCTCCTACTCTCACCCACTCCCAACTCCATTGTAATCCTCGACAGACGTTGCCACTGTCACTTCCGTCTCTTCCCTTGCGGCCGCTACCAAAAAAGCCGCAGCACCAAAACTTCAAAATGGCCACGGCAAAATGTCGCCTCTCCCTTTCGCAATGCCACGCCCCCTTCACCACCATTTGCCTGTGTGTCCTGGCAGAAAGATGTCCGTAGCATTTTGTGGTTCTGTAAGCGGCTTTCGCTTCGCATTTTGTTTGCGTTTCTCAACGGCCATGCCCTGTCCCACCCTACCGCCCCCTACGCCCCTCTTCTTCTGCCCTTTTCAGCCAACTTCCCCCACTGCACTGTGGGCCAAATGCATCACATTTTAACAACAATTTCAACTTGAATTTATTCAAATATTTTCAAAATATTTCTCTTTGTGCCCATAGTACGCTAGCAAAATAAATGAAAATTATTTATATTTGCAACTTAGTTAGTCTAGCCCTTGAACTGTAGAACTTATAAATTTCTACTTAAACAATAAATGAAAATTAATTAAAAAAATAGATTTTTCCTTTTTTGCCCACTGTGCGCTGCTGCCACCTGCTGCGCTGTCTACATGTGTTGTGTTGCAAGCATAATTAAAGAACTCACTTGCAGATTACGTGGTTTTATAGGTTTTAACCCGGTGCAACCCGCTCACCTATGGCCCCACGACAGTCCACGACTCTCTCCGTCTCCCTCTACCTCTCTCCCTCTCCCTCTCTTCCTACTCACACACAGCACCTGTCTTACTTGCTCTCGCTGTGTCACTGTAGGATTTGGCTGGCAGGATATGTTTACTTTCTGCTGCTTCTTCTTGTTGTGCTTCATCTTCAGTTTAATATCCCTTTATTCTCTTTCTTCTGCCCTCTCTTTCGCACCGTCTCCCCATTTCACTCACTCCCTTCGTCGACTGCATTCACTTTGTTTACTCAAAGGATTTGCCGTAAACGTTTCAAGTAGCAAATTTACAACGTCAACGCCGTTAATGTATAGCTAATGATGGCTGAGTGAAAGAGAAGGGGAAGAGAAAGAGAGAGGGAGAGGGAGAGAGAGGGAGAGAGAGAGACAGAGAGAGAGAGGGAGAGAGAGGGAGAGAAAGAGAAAGGTAACCAAGGTATAAAACTATAATTCCTATATAAAGCTAGTAGAAGCTTATTTGGAACAGATCAGTAGAAATTTATGCGCATCTCTCAACAGTTATCGATAAATATCGCTTATCGATAACACATACAAAGCAAATTTCTTTACCCAAAAAGTTATAAACCTTTACTTGAATAATTTACATAACTTTTTACTAAATCAAATGATTTAAAACTCTACTAGTTCTTTAAAAAAGAACAAACTAATTTTGGAACTAGTTCCTTTTTGTTACAAACTTACCTGCAGGCAGTGCAAGGTTTAATTAAACTACAAAATACATTTTATTTACATTGAAAATTTATAATTTTAAGAATTTTTGGAACTAGTTCAATTGGAACTACTCTCAAAATGAATTAAACAAATAATGAACTAAAACAACACAATGGATTTTAAGACTTAAACTAAAAATTAGTGTTCATCTGAACTAGTTCAACTGTGGAACTAGCTCAATGGTTTCAGTAAGAACTTTTGAGTTCAGTGAACCAACTTTTTTAGACTCGATTACCCGATGTTGTCATGTTTTTGTAAAACTTTATCTGAATTTTGGAACTAGTTCATTTTTCAACTACATCACAAAATAGCAAGGGAAGTAACTGCAATGATTTGCATATGTATTACATATATACTCTACAAACATTTGGAACTGGTTCATAAGAACCATTCAAAATCAAAATAGAAAACCGCCGCATTCAAGTCTACACTAGTTCCAGGTACCAAAAAGCTACTAAATGGTGCAACTTCTTTTTACTGGCGAACAATTTGGACAAGGGCGAGCGCCAAATGGGCGTGGCTAGCACCGCGTGTGAACGACATGCTCAGATGCTAAAACTAAACTCACAGAAATTCTGACCAGTTCCGAATTGAATGGACTTGAGGGGGAGGAAGGGGGGGTGGTAGGAGAGTGGGAGTTGGAGGGAGTAGGGGATGAGTCCTTTGCTATGTCGTTGACAGTCGTCATGCGCAGCTACTTAGATGGACATAAAATTATGATTACAGCAAATACCACATGTCACAGCTATAAGGCAGTTCCACAAGAGCCTCAAGAAGCGGGGGTGTAGGGGAAGTGGAGTGGGGTGGTGTCGTTGGCAGAAACTAGGCGAAACCCCAACCACATGCAGTCAATAACCGAGCCTCAGACTAACGACCATTGGCATGGATTACACTCAAAAAAAAATGAAACAAAAAATACGAGAAGAAGCTACAAAATGTAGTGAATGAGTGGGTGGCCACGAGATACCCCTTTAATAATAAATAGTAATGCCAATGCTAATGCTAATGCTAATGCTAATGCTAATGCTAATGCTAATGCTAATGCTAATGCTAATGCTAATGCTAATGCTAATGCTAATGCTAATGCTAATGCTAATGCTAATGCTAATGCTAATGCTAATGCTAATGCTAATGCTAATGCTAATGCTAATGCTAATGCTAATGCTAATGCTAATGCTAATGCTAATGCTAATGCTAATGCTAATGCTAATGCTAATGCTAATGCTAATGCTAATGCTAATGCTAATGCTAATGCTAATGCTAATGCTAATGCTAATGCTAATGCTAATGGTAATGCTAATGCTAATGCTAATGCTAATGCTAATGCTAATGCTAATGCTAATGCTAATGCTAATGCTAATGCTAATGCTAATGCTAATGCTAATGCTAATGCCAATGCCAATGCCAATGCTAATACTAATGCTAATGCTAATGCTAATGCTAATGCTAATGCTAATGCTAATGTTAATGCTAATGCTAATGCTAATCCTAATACTTATGCTTATGCTTATGCTAATGATAATGCTAATGCTAATGCTAATGCCAATGCTAATGCTAATGAAATTGATTTTTTAGCAACTGATTAATTAGATTAGTTCACACAACCCGATCTAGAAAAGTTGTCCCCAACTTGCACATAACTTTAGACACTGTGATTAAACTGTAACTGTTAATGCAACACTGACTCACAAAATTGACACCCAGGGGAAAACTTCAAATTGACAATTTACCAGATAAAAAGTTTAAACATTAAACTAAGTCAGAGGCATTAATGCGACTATCTAATAGTTGAAAACAGAAAAAAGTTGCAGCACAGGGTATAATAGGGTATATAAATCCCGTCGAAATTCCAGCACCGACAAAACGAATCCCAAAGTAATTCATTACAATAAGCTCACGAATGTGCCATAAAAATCGCGTGCCAGGGATGGAATAGAAGGAGGCAGAACGTTTGTAGTGTTTATAGGGGGTGGTAGGAGGTGGTAGGAGGTGGTATGAGGTTGGAGGGAGTAGGAGAAAGAGGAGGAAATCAAAAGATGGAGGGAAGCATCTGTGATGGAAAGTGATGTCGTTGCTGTCGCTGGCATTTCAAATTGCCACAAGACGAGGCCATGATAGTTTTCGAGCCAAGTTAATACACTCTCCAGACAGTAACCAACTGTATTCTATTAATACATATATACAGCAACAGATACATACAAGTGTATATATATATATAGACTATATAGTCTGCATTGCTTTCGCTTTTCCAGCTCCTTCAATCGCTGGTTTGATTGAAAGCCTTGCGCTCAAAGCATGAAATTGCCAATTCGAATCGTTTTAGCTGTAAAACTTTTGTGCCGCCTTCCAAATTCTCCCACTGCAATTGTTAATGTCCTCTCGAGGAGCAAGAAGAAGAGCGTATGGGTGTTGGCTTGGATTTGGTAGTAACTGTATATATATGTCTCTGGCATTAATGCCACATCGTTTTTTTGTGGATTAGTTGAGTTTTAGGCCTGTTTCCTTGCCTGTCATAAATTGTCGCCGGTTTTTTATTATTGAATTGAATTATCGACTGTCGCATTGACAACCACTGTCAACTGGCATTCAATCGTCTTCAAATTTCATTTAATTTACTTTACTTTACTTTTTTTTTGTGCTTTTTTTAGTTGTTTTTAAATTTTGTTAGTTAATTGCCTTTCAACTGCGGATTCAATCGGTCTGTCAATTTTATTGTCAATGACATTGATGCTACTTAAGTTGAAGCCTTTCTTCGTTGATGAAATTATTTAAAAAACTTTTTTTAATGAGTATTCAGACTTGCATTCAATTTTCCATAGGCTTTCAATTTGAATTCAATCTGAGTATTTAGCCGGTTTCAATTTGAACAAAAACTCTTTTCCATACTGTATTCAATGGTTCCTTTTTGGCTCTTCTTTCATTACTTTAAATTATTTGTTTTTAATTAATTGACAAATTTTTATATCAATTTTCCTTTTCAATTTCAATGAGTTTTGTATTAATTTATAAATTTTCCTTTTCAATTTATTTTAACAAATTTCAATTATTTTATTTATAACTAGAAGCATCTAACTATTATTGATTTGAAATGATTTCAGATTGTTTTCAATACATTTTCAACTGTTTCAATCAGATTGAAAGAAGTGTGAATACAAATGTTGTTCAACTCAACAGCTCAACATAATTTCCATTTGATTAATCACTCTGAAATGTTTAAATTATTTGCTTTTAATTAATTGACAATTTTTAATTTCGATTTTCCTTTTCAATTTCAATGAGTTTTGTATTAATTCATAAATTTTCCTTTTTAATATATTTATAACTAGAAGTATCCCACTATTATTGATTTGAAATGATTTCAGATTGTTTACAATACATTTTCAACTGTTTCAATCAGATTGAAAGAATTGTGAATACAAATGTTGTACAACTCAACAGCTCAACATAATTTCCATTTGATTAATCACTCTGAAATATTTAAATTATTTGCTTTAAATTAATTGACAATTTTTAATTTCAATTTTCCTTTTCAATTTCAATGAGTTTTGTATTAATTTATAAATTTTCCTTTTCAATTTATTTTAACAAATTTCAATTATTTTATTTATAACTAGAAGCATCTAACTATTATTGATTTGAAATGATTTCAGATTGTTTTCAATACATTTTCAACTGTTTCAATCAGATTGAAAGAAGTGTGAATACAAATGTTGTTCAACTCAACAGCTCAACATAATTTCCATTTGATTAATCACTCTGAAATGTTTAAATTATTTGCTGAATAACTTAATTTCCATTCAGTTTCGCAGCCTTTCCATTTCAATTTCCATTTGAGATTTTCCATTGTGGAATTGATTTATGTTTTGTTTGTTTCGTATAATATTTTTTTCTGGGTTTTTTTTTAACACGCCTCCGTAATGTTTTAAATATCAGAGGTACAAACTAATCTGTTGAATATCATTTGGCAGCTCGTTAACTGTTCAACCGTTGAATGTTGAACGTTGAATGTTGAATGTTGAATGTTGTTGAAATTGACGTTGAAGCTGTTGGCAAGAGGAAGATGTACGCCGACAGCTGAAGATCTATGATGGAAATTAATAAAACAAGCGTAAACACTTAAAAGGCGCTCCTCCGGCAACATGCGAGTGACGCAATCGATTGAATCCATCCCAAAACCATCCGATCCCTTTCCATATCCCTCTGCTTTACCCCCGACGGTTTCTACCTTTTCAATGGCTCAACTGGGTTTGGGGGGGACTTGGAAAGTAATTGAAAACAATCATTAAGAACAGGGGGGAAAAAAAGTGTTAGTAGTGGTAGTAGTGGCCTGCAGTTGAGTAAGCTTAACTGCAAGAGACTCTGTGCTCAAAGAAAATTTAGGTCTTTTCGTTGAACAGTGTTGGAAAGGAGTTCTAAGCCTTGCTACAACATTTCAAGTCCATAGCTCCAATACACAAGAATAAATACTGCATTTTTTTTGTTAAATTTAAACACCTTGCTGCACTCAAATACAGGGTCTTGCGACAGCAACTAAGCTAACGAAGCTTATATCGGAACCAAACACTAGTGATACTCCGTCTTGCTACCTCTGTCCCTTTCTCCCCCTCCCCATCCCTCTCCCTCTCCCTCTCTCTCTTTCCCTTTCGCTCGCAGTGTATCTGGTGATGTGTATCACTTAATTATAACTGTACACATATTTATTGTTGGCACTGTGACGCTGTGGGATACTCGACCCTGCAGTTGACCGTTTACTTTTTCACTTCATTAAAGGAGTTGAGGAGTAGAAAGAAGAAGAGGGTGGGAGAGGGAGGTAAGAAGAAGAGGCAGAAACTAAACACCAAAACATCGCGATGTCCAACTGTTTTTTGTGTTCTTCTTCTTCTTCTTCTTCTTGTTCTTGTCTTTCAGTTCTCGACCTTTTTTACATTATTTATTTCTTTATTAATTATTGTGTTTCTAGCTGGTTTTTCTTTCAATCTGTGGATTTCAGTTTCAATCTGATTTGCATAAGTTTTTTTCTGCCTTCTCGTAATTAGCTAAAGTTCCTGCCCTCTCTCTTACCACCACTCTTCACCCATCTCTCTCTCTCCCTTCAGCCCGTCACATTCTCAATTTCGCGTAATTATCTTCAATTGTTTAATCGCCCACTGATTTGGCTTAATTACCGCCAAATTAGTGGACGCCAATTGAAATTGAAATTGAAATTGAATTGGCAACAAAGTTCAACCAAAGTTGAACGATCGTCTGAGAACATTTTCAGCGCCATTTTCAATTAAATTCTATCAATAATTTTTCTTCTTTTTTTTTGTATTGAAAGCAAATTGCAACGAATTGAAATTGAATGCGGTTCAAATTCTTCTTTCAATGAATTTATGAAAATTTTTATACTCTCTGCAAGAGTATATTGGGTTTGTGCAAAAGTATGTAACAGGCAGAAGGAGGCGTGGCAGACCCCATAAAGTATATATATTATTGATCAGCATCACAAGCCGAGTCGATATAGCCATGTCCGTCTGTCCGTCTGTCCGTCTGTCCGTCTGTCTGTCTGTCTGTCTGTCTGTCTGTCTGTCTGTCTGTCTGTCTGTCCGTATGAACAAACAGATTTCAGAGATGGTAAGAGCTACAAGTTCGAGCTTGGTGTCAAACGATCAGAAATTTAGTCAGTCAATACAAGAATCTTTTTTTTTTTCGATGCCACGCCCCATTCGCCCACAATAAGCAAAAAACTGGACACACCTCGTGAAAAATTGGTGTTTTCGGCAAATATCTCAGTAACTATGGCACTTAGGATCACCAATTCTGGTATGGGTGTTCTTTGCGAGAGCATAGTTACATTGCCATTTAAAATTTTTGACTGCCACGCCCACTTTTCCCACAATTTATAAAATAGTTTTCAAGCTTCAATGCCGTTTTTTCCGTATCGTACAGTATTGTAGTTAATAACTGGTGTGGAGACTAACTATATTAAACTATCCTGAAAGGCGCATTAAAATCGGACTATAAACAAGAAAACTAGAAGCGTTACAATATTGATAATTGAACGCAATATCAACCCATAGGTGCAAGCGAGATAGAAACACACAAGCACATGTTCGAACGTTTTCGCTGCTTGTGTGTCGGCAGCGCTGCCCGCGGTCGCTGGCTGCGCCGAATGCACACATACATACATGCATGCATCATATATTGTCAAACGTACATATGTATGTATGTGTATTCGAATACAAACAAACAGATGTGTGTTTGATTACGCTTAGATTGTTTTTGTTTCAACGTGTTTTAATGCAAGTAATTCACATTGTAATATCTCGATACCGATTTTAATAATTTAATCGGGAAAAGTGCAGAGAGTATTATATAGTCGGGCGTGCTCGACTGTACTTTTCTTTCTTGTTATTTAATTGATTTGCACTGCAAATTATTTAGAAATAACTTGATTTTTAACTTAATGATATATAATTTTATATTATTCTTGGTTTCATTTTAATGGAAAAAATGTCCAAAAGAGTATAAATTTTAAAATTAAGGAATATTTTACTTTCAACAGTTTTTTTTTTTTTTTGTAACTAACTATATTTTAAATATGTTTACATAAAATTTTACACGTACTCAAAACTAATCGACTAAATTTTAAAATAAAATAATTAAACTGAAGTTGATAATGTCTTGAAAATTTATTTATTTAAGCAAGTGTAAATTCAAAAATACTTTATTTACTGAAAAATAAATGTTTAAAAATTTTAAATATTTTTTAAAATGTCAAACGATATATTGACGGTGAATAGAATTGAATAGAGCTTTTCATATATAATAAGCTAAGTTAATCAAACTCACACAGAATACATCTGCCAATTATATATACATACTGACCAAGTTTGATCCAAATCAGACAACTATATCGTATAGCTCCCATAGGGCAGATCGGTCAAAAATACGCTCCCAATATGAGTTAGTATGAAAAACTTTTGCATTAACTAAGCTATATTAATCAAACTCACACAGACTACATTTGCCATCAATATATACATACTGACCAAGTTTGATCCAAATCGGACTACTATATCGTATAGCTCCCATAGGAACGATCGGTCGAAAATATGCTCTAAACATGAATTTGTATGAAAATGTTCTGTGTTTGCCAAGCTATCTTATCCATAACCATTGCTAATAACATATTGAAACTGAGTAACGGGTATCCTAAAGTCGCAAGGCGACTATAGCTTTCTTTCTTGTTAAACTTAATACTTTTTTGGAAATTTTTTCTAATCATAAGAATTATATAAAATTATATATCATTTGATTTTATTTTTTAATTGCTGTTAAGCTAATAAATTAAACTAAATAAATTGATTTCATTTTTATTATAAATATAATTTTAATTTATAAATAAAATTTACTATAAATATAATTTTATTAAAAATAATTCGCATTACATAACACATATTGTTTTATAATTCTGAAGTTAGTAAATTCAATAAAAGTATGTAACGTACACTTAACAAAAAAAAAAAAACATTTACATTTGTTTGCATTATACAAACACACACACACACACACACATTTCCATACGCACATAAATCATATCCATATCATATCATTTTACCAAAAAAAAAAACAAATGTTAACAACAACGGCAAACAACAACAAGAAGTACAAGAAAAACAAGAAGAACAACAACAATGCGGGCCCACGCATCAGTGAAGCACAAAACAGTGGGAGCGGGAGGGAAGACAGAATAACAGTTTCAGCGCGGCTCGGACCGGACCACAGATCTCACACAGACCTCAAGTGGCGCTGAGAGCCGGCGCTCAAGTGCACACACGCACAGACAGACAGATAGATACACGCACACATATGAAGACATTCAGATGATGAGAGCACATGCGAAAGAGAGTGGGAGTGAATAATGGTAAGGGTGCTGGCGATCGAGCGTGTAAGAAAGTAAGAAAGAGAGGAAGTGGGAGAGAGAGAGAGCGGGAGCGGGAGACAGTAAGTGAGCAGAAGTCCATCGCTCATGTGAAAATCATAAATTCACGCCACAGACAACGACGACGACGCAATTAATCTGCTTTACTGCCCGCTGGCTGCGCAGCCGCAGTCGTCGTTGCCTTTTGCGTCAGCGCACAGCTGTTGACAACTGCGCTGTCGCCGCCCGCTGCGCCCGTTGATTGACCTTATTATTTTTGTGCGTCGCCGTCGTTGTCTTTGTCTCCTTCTCCTTCTCCGTCTCCGTCTGTGCCTGCATACGCCTGTGTGCGTGTGTGTGAGAAATGTACCCAAAATGAGTTGTCGTAACTGTTATCGATGACGAACGGTACCAACTGCACTTTTTGCCACTCTCGATCATTCGCTCAACAAGCGAGAGTGGGAGGCGTACAGCAAGAGCGAGAGATGGAGTGGAAGAGTGAGGGATGCTGCGCTTAAGACGGGAGGTGTCAAATTACGTCTTGAGTAGGGTCTGCGCATTGCGAAAGTCGTTGCACTCGACGTCGCAGCGCTGTCAACGTCGCCATCGATGTTGTCGTCGTCTTAACAGCGCTTATGGCTCTCATTTATAAGACGTGAACTGCTCAATTAATCTTGATAAGAAAAACGGCAAAACTGCGAAACTAGAGATGACACTTTACACGCTTGGTGTATAACCGTTTATATTTAATAATTATTTTTATTTAAATTAATTAAAAGTCAATAATTTTAGTAATAGTAACTGGTATACTTAACCTTTAAAGCACAAAAATATGCACAATACTGTAACTGCAGCTGTTATACACGCCTCAACAAGTTGTTTCCGAAATTTGCGAATTTAGTCAGTTTCGCAACCCAAAAGTATAAGACTTTTGCTCTTAAGCGTAGCCATAAACTGGTATACGCTCTTAGGCGCTGCTTGGTTAACATAAAGAGCGCAGTGATGAGAAAGACTAATGAGAGAGAAAGAATAATCAAGAGAGTAATGCTAAAAGTTGATGCTGCTGTTGTTACATAAAAAACTGTTGTTGTCTTTATTTGGCATAAACAAATAAGAACGCAATTTAAATTTCCACAAAAACTTTTTAATTTAAACAAACTAAATTGCGAAAAATAACAGAACATTTTGTATAAACAAAATATTTTTGTATAAACAAATTATTAGCTTGCTGTGAAAAAATAAAATGGAATTCGACTCAAAAAAAAATGTTAGACGCTTTGAACTGAAACGCAATTTATTTTTTGGCACATTTGCAATTTGAATTTTCTTATTTAATTAAACGCAATTAATTGAACCAAACTGTTATACGCACATAATGTGTTGCAGTAAACAACATGAAACAGCTGTTTAGCACAATGGAAGTGACGCGTCGGCGGTGGAAAGAGAGACAGAAACAGAATCACAACAACAGAGACCTGTGGCGGCTAACAGGAGTGTGTTGTCCTGTAAGCGCTTAGTGCGTATAACAGTCACGTGGGCGAGCATAAAAGAGAGCGTGAGTGGGAGAGCAAGAGCACGTGAGAGCGAATACAAGTTATTTACCAGAGAGAGCGCAGGTTAAAGCAAAATCAACACTGTAAAGTAACAGGCGCACTTCGTGTAAATAATGTTAATGTTAACGTCATGTAAAGAATCATAAACAATTCAGAAATTTGCAAATTGCTTACAATTTATTCAATTTATAACTAAGCCTAAAACCAAAAATAGAATAAATTTAGTAACTAAAATAAATTTATTCAACTAAATTAGTTATTGCTTAACTTTTAAATTCAGTTTTTGAATACAATATAAAATTGTATTAAAAAACTTGCTGAGTTATTTATTAAAAAATATTTTTAATTTTAATTTATTGTTTACCACAACACAAAAATTATTTTACTTTATTAATTTAACAATTATATTGTATTGCAAATTTTTTGCCTGCTAGGAAGTTAACAGCGCTGACCGCAGTTAACAGCAGCATCAGTGTAATCAATGTAAACCGCTTACAGCAGCTGTAAGAGAGCCACCCGCATGTGTATGTGCTTTACAAGTGGCGAGAGCGAGGCAGAACTAGTCAAAGAGAGGCCACGGCACCCTTTGCATTGCACATTCACTTGCATCGCTATATATCTCTCTTTCACTCACTCGCATGTTTGCTACATACTCAGTTAGGCTGGCTCTCAATGAGCACGCTGCGTCGCGCTCTCTTCTTATGCTGAAAGGCAAAGACAAACAGACGAGGAGACAGACAAAAGGGACAGCACGCAGGCAGGCAGGCAGGCAGACAGTCAGGCTGACAGGCAATGCAAAGCAAGCAGCGGCAGTAGCAGCAGCAGCAGAAGCAGCAGCAGCGGCAGCAGCACGCGTTTAGTTCTGTTCGAATCGTTGAAGCGTTTGGACGCGCCGTCGGTGTGTGTGTGTTCCGTTACGTTTTCTGTCGCGTTCGCATTCAAATCGTCAGTAATCAGCGCCGTTGCGTGTCTATGCGTGTCAACTGCGTGAGTGCGTTTGTATTGCGTCTGTATGTGTGTGTGCCTGAGCCTGTATGCATGAGATTTCGTGTGTTTGCGAATGTGTGAAGCTGCCGCACAATAAATTTTGTTATTATTGCAAATTATTGTTTTTTTTTTGGTTTTTATTTCATTTCTTTATCGTTTTTGCTGTAATAAAATTTTTTTGGCATATTTTTTTTCAAGTGCATAAATCAACAACAACAAAATAAAATTAAAACAACAAAAAAAGAAGCAGAAAACAACAAGAAATGCTCAAATGACTTGCAAATTGATTGTAAATGAAAATAAATAGAGGAATAAAAGAATTGCGAAAGAAGGAAAAATAAAAGTGAAAGAAAGAATTTGAGCGAAATATTTTTGGTGAAAAGTGCCGAAAAAGTGTAACGCGATAAGGAGCGAAAACAACAACAACAACAATTGGATATTCTAACAACACAACAACAACAGCGACGGGAGCAGCGCAGCAGCCGTGAGAAGTAACTGCAAACGTTTTTTTTTTTTTGCAAGTGCAGCAGCAGCGCCGCTTTGGCGGCGGCAGCGACCGCAGCAGCAGCGACTGCGAGGCAACAACAACAACAACAACAAAGCGAAGGAGAAACCACAAAAGAAAAGCAACAAATGTAGGTCAAAAATATATTACACACTTTTATCTATATTACAGTTACAATCTATCAAACAAAATCTATATTTATCCTTGTGTCCTTTTTACGCTCTTCGCTTTTCGCTCTGCGCGTTTCTAACGGTTCGACGTCAACAGCTGTTTCGCTAACGGTATTTTCATTAACTCTAAAGTAAGCGCCGAAAATAAAACATAAATACAGTAAACAGAGTGCGACGTGCAAAAACATGCGTTCCTAACGGTATTTATTTAGTTTTTCCCTTACTTGTTTTTTTGTAAAACAAAATATCGGCAGAAAAAATGTTTAGCAATTTATTTAAATTTTTTTCGCTTTGCAATTGATTGAGCCATTTTCCTCTAATTGCGCCGGAAAATGTTGCGAATTTGCACTCTCGCTGCGAATTCGCAATAAAAAATGGTAAAAAATGGTAAACAAAGTAATAAATTTAATTAATTATAAATAAAAACAAGGTTTGCAAAAAGTTTTTCTTGAAAAAAAGTAAGAAGCATTTTTTTAGGAGGAAATCAACGTGTGCAAAAAATAAAATTAAAGTAATTGAGTACAAATTTTAATTAAGTTTGAGTTTTTATAGTGTAGAAAACACAACAGAAGTTTATTAAGTTGTACAAGGTGTAAATTTGTTGGCTAAATAGAAAAATAAATAATATATTGGTAGCAAATAATTGAAAATAACTAAAAGTAATTATATTAACTTAGTAAAAACATTTTAAAGCTGCGTTTAGTGACTTAAAAAAGGTAAATACAAATAAAGTTTAAATTAAAATTATGCAGTTTAAGCGTTTTCTTAATTTATATACAATTTTTTAACGTTTTTAAAACACAATTTAAAGCTTAAAAGAACGTATGTTGAATAGGCCTAGGAGTTTTGTAAATAAATTTAATTTTAGCAGCTTTTAAGCAGTTTTTTAGTAACATTTTTAAGAAACACAAAACAAAAGTTGGCAAAATAAAATTGAGCAAATCAATATTTAATAAATTTTTTAACTGCTAAATTTTTAAAATGTAATTTCTTTTATATTTTAAACAAATTTATTCAAGTCTAGTCAAAAACTATAAGCGAGCTTAGTTTCAATCAGTTTGCAAATGTTTGCACTGTTCCAAATAAAAGTAAGTAAAATTAGTTATTTAAAATAGTTGAAGTTCTTAATACTCCAAAAGCCTAAACAATTATTTCTATAGCAAAATTAATAAATGATGTTTGCACATAACAAACAAATAGAAAAAAAACATAAATTCAATTAAAACTGACAACAAATGCCATTAATTAAACAAAGTGCCAACTGTTACAAAAGTAAAATTTAGTTGGGGAACTTCTTCGAGGCACTGTGGCACGCCCCCTGCGCTCCAGCACCCCTTTAGAGGCTTCGCCAATTTAGCAAACCGGCAGATGAGCTTCACTCCCTCTCGCTGCCCCTCTCACACTCCACCACTCTCTCACAGCCACTGATTGACTGTCTGTCTGTCTGCCTAGACAATTATGATTTTTTTTTGTTTATTACCAATTTTTGTTGTTCTTGTTCTTTTTGCTTTGTTTTCGAGCTTGTCAAAATCTGGTTCGTTGTCCGCCTCCAACTCTAAAGGTTTTTTTTTTATTATTTTATTTGTTTATTGTCTTTAAATTTTTTTTAAGCCCGTCGGCAAATATTAGTAGAGCGCAAAGCGAAGAATTGAAGTTGTGTGTAAATCATTTAGCGGGGCATTTATGTTTGGCAGTCAGTGTAGACAACTGATTGGGTCAGCGAACCAGGAAGAATGACTTCTAAGAATCGTTTAAAATTTTTGCCACAATAGTTGAGATATTTCAAAACAGTTACTAAGCAGTTTAAAGTGGAGTATAAATCTAAATAAAGTAAAGTTTTTAGTACACAAAATGAGCAGTTAAAATTAAATAAAAATTAATATTTTTATGATATTTTAAAGAAATAAAGTTTATTTGGTTTAAATTCAAATAGTTTTAAAATAAATTTTAAAAAACAATTTATAACTTACAAAAAAACCAAAGAGGAAAAACATTTTTATGTCATAACAATTTTAAAGTGTTTTTAAAACGAAAGTAAAAATCTTTTTTTAATAAAACTTGAATTAAAAAATTAAATATTTGTGCAAATTTAGTTTAAAAATAAATTGTTCTACTAAAAAATGTTACATGAGTTCTTAAAGTCGAAAAAAAAAGCTTAAAAATGTTTGTGGTTTCAATTTATGTATAAAAATCCATCCAGACCAAAAATTCAAAGTAAATTTAAGGACTCAAATTTATTTAACTCTAAATGACTTGTTCTACGCCTGAGAAAAACTCACTTTAATCCAGTTTTTCATTCAAAGCAAATGCAACAAATTTCAGTACTCCATTTTGGCTTAATTTAAGTGCTAAATTCCGATTATTTCTTGCTGTGTAATTGGCCAAATTGCGACTAAATTGAACTGCAATCGGACACTTTGGGAAATCACAATGAAAGCGCTTGAGAATAGTTGAGAACTTGAAGGAAAAATCGTTTTTCATTTGTGCAAAAGGAAAGTCTTTTAATTCATATTAAGCAAAGTTTCCATTTTGGGATGCTTCGTGGTAAATTTTGTGGAAAACTGTCAAGCAAATTCGACTGTTGTAATAATATCAAAGACTTTTCCAACTCAATAAATTTCACACGTGTGTAGCAGTGACTGTGTGTGTGTGTGTGTGTGTGTGTGTTACTGCTTGTTAAAACACAAAATTCGTATTGGGCTTTAAATATGTGAATGAGATTGAAGCAACTCTAAATATTTGTTTAAAAAGGTTAAGATATTAGTTAAACTGTAGGAAATTTCACTTTCACACAAGATTTTCATCAGCTTTGGCGACTAATTTGAGACTTTTCCAGCTAACAAAATTTTCCAATGCAAAAGCGTTAAGTTGGAAAATTATTTAAAATTTTATAAAAAGGCGTAAAATTTTACTTAATTCACGTTTTAAATTAAAGCAACTGATTTCAACTGGTTTTTATTGAAGTTGTTAACCATTTTTCATCTTAAACTTGGCCAATTTATGATTGATTATAATGTGAACAAAATCAGCTCAAATTTCGTGCAGCTGTTAATGCCTGTTTTTGGCCAAAAATCAAAGACGTCAGCTGCCAAAGCTGGCAAAAGGCTTCCCAAAAGTATTTGTATCTTTGCTTGAGTTCGTCAACAAAATGTTGATGATGTTCAATGATTATCATTAGCAAATGTGGTGCACAGCTGTTGTCAGCAACAACAGTGTACAAAAAAAAAAAAAAAAAACACCAAAGATACACGCAGAAAATACACGTGAAAGATACATTTTTGTATCTGTATCTGCAGGCGTCAGGGAACAGCAGGCAGTGTACCTGTAAGAGCAATTTTACGGCTGAAAAACTACGGCAAAAAAATGTTTAAAGTTGAACAAAAGTGTGTAGGTGTAATGTAGCTGTAATTGTGCAAAATGTATCTACGCGTTGTGTATCTTTGTATCTTTGTAATGTTCAAGTGCGCAAATTAGTGCAACAAAAATGTCAAAGTGACTGCAACGTTGAATGCTGACTGACAAGAAGACAAGAGAGTGTGTGTGTGTGTGTGTGTGTGTATCTGTGAGCTACGCTTGCAAATTGTTATAGTTATAGATACAAAACCAAAATAGCTGGATTTGGCCAAAAGCGCAGAGAACGCTACACAGCAGCCACTTGAGATGATTTATGATGCCAGTCAGGCAACACAGATGTGAACGAGAGCGGGAGGCAGGGAGAGCGAAAGAGATAGAGTGGAACAGAGGCAAGTGCAGACAGGCAGCAGCAAAAATAACAAACCTAATAAAGGCTGCCATTGATAGCAGCAGCCTCCGATTCGAGTGTTTTCAGCAAATGCCGCATGAATCTGCAACAAGAAGCGCGAGGGAGAAGGCAAGAAAGAAGGCAAGAAAAGAAAAGCAGTGGAATAGAGGGAGAGTGAGAGGGAGACTGAGAAAGGTGTGAAACAGTGTTGCCAAGCAACGCTTACAAAAAAAATGGCTAGACAGTTTTTCAAGTAAATAGACAGAAAAGGGACGAATTAAATTATGTATATAATTAGAGGAAGTTGATAAAAAAAAAACTTGAAAAAATTAAGACAAATATTTAGTCACTTATTTAATAACATTTATTTTGTGTTCTTTTAAAATAAACTTTTTTATTGTGCATCACATACAGCGGCTAAAAAGGAAATAATAAATTAATAATATTTTTTGTGAGTTTCATATAATTTAAACTTATAAATTATTAAACAAATAATACATGAATTAAATAAATAAAAAAATTAGCTTAGAATCAAATCGTTGGCCTAAGCTTAGCAAAAATCTGCTACTCCTGAGCAACAATTTAAAATATTTTGACTTTAGAAAAAAAGTATTGAAAAAAAAAACCCAAAAATTAAAAAAAAAAAATCAATTGACAGTTTTAAATTATAGCTACTTATTTTTATTTATAAATGTAAGCTAACTGTGTTTAATTCTAACAAATTTAAGTTATAGATTAGCATTGCCCCTTGGGATCAACTTAAATTTGTCTATTTCACCTAAAAGCACAAACTGCAGTTCTTAAACTAAATTAGTTAGTCCGCCAAAAAAAGGCTAGGCTGCCAGCACTGCCAACAGGTAGACAGTCAGCGAGGCAAAGCCTTGAATTGAAAAATTCCAAAAACAACACGACAATGATGCGGCTAAAACGAAACGAAACAAGACGAGGATGAAAACTAAAGAGTCCAGGCCAGCGTTTGGGCCACAGGTAACACAACAATCTTTTGGGCTCTCAGCAGCTCCAACTTCAGTTCGTACTCTCCTACTCCAACTCCAGCTACACATTCAGCTCCTATACTCCAACTTGCGACTCCAACGGCGTCATTACCGTCATGCCTTGTCATAGACAACATCGTTTATTTTCCCGCATCTTTCGCCTCTTGGCCAGTTTTTCCCATTTGGCACCTCTTTGCCTGCTGTGAATCAGCACAACTGTTACCTTTTTCCCTCCTCCTTCTCCTTACACAACCTGTCTTGTGTTTTTTTTTTCTTCTTCGCTGGCCCCGCCACGCCCCCTGGCCCCCTAGCCCCCCTAGCCCCCCCTAGCGTTGCAAAAACACTCGAATGATTTTGCTTGTTCGTTATTGTTGTTGATTTTGCGTTTGAGTTTGCGTTTGGGTTTGGGTTTGGGTTTGAGCCTTGAAGTAGTCGCTCACAAGCTGGCCAACATCTTCTTCATGTTCAGTTTTTCATCTCCTTTTCTTGCTCTGCTTCTTCTACTGCTTCTACTTCTTGTTGCTGTTCTGCTTCTGCTTCTTCTTCTCAGTTGTGTTGTTTTCATTTCGTTTGTTGTTCTTGTCGTATTTTGCCAAAAGGCCGCAAAACTGAAAGTGCGCAGGTAAAATAAGATTCAAGAATGGAAAAACACACACACCCTGACAAACACGCACAACCTACTCTGGACTCGAGAAATATCTTAAATTTCTGGCAAATCTCTTAAGCAGCCAAAAACCGACTAAGGAAAAACCGGATTTTCCAGCTCTAAATAGTTTTGAAGTTGTTCTTGTTTGCAGAAAATTCTGATTTTCAGTTTTTAAAGTCTTGAAAATGTAATGCAACATTTAATATTTGTTTTATATTAAAAATAAAAGCGGTTAACCGTTTGGAAGCGGTTTTTGATTAGCGAACGGCAGCATAGCATAAAACTTTTCTTACTGAAATGTGTTGAGTTTGAAACAGTTAAAAAAAAGTCGTAATAATTATATTATTTAAATGATATGGTGACATGAGAATCTGTAGTAAAAACGCTGGCAGTACCAAGAACAGTGACGTCAAAATTAAAAGTAATTTTATTTCTGATTTTCCTTGCTAGAAAAAGTTGATTTGTATCAAAAAAATAATAAAAAAAAAAAAAATCTAATTAATAAAAAATTAATAAGTGTACTGAACTTGAAATTTGATTAAAAAAACTATTTTAAATATTAAAGAAAAATAAACATTAACATTGTTTAATTATTTACAATTTATTTTGCTGCAACAAAGCAAAATAAAACCAAAGAAAATTGCAATAGAATATTTAAAATAACGATTAAGGCAAAGTAAAACATTTGATATTGGGGACAATAACAGCAAAGTAAGCACAGAGAGGGAGGGATGGAGGGGAAGAGAGAGAAGTGGAGCCTAGCTGAAGAAGGAAATTGAGTATGTGAAATATGCAGCAGATTTCGTATTTTGTTTTAATATGTCAAGTAAACAAATAGCAGCTGCAATAACAACACCAACAAAATACTTCAAAATTTCAAATTTAAATTGAAAATCGATTGCGTTGCACATTAAAATGAATCGAAGCGAACAGAGTGAAAGAGAGGGAGAGACAGAGAGTGGGAGAGTTTTTGAGGGAGGAAAATTTGTGAAGGAAAAACTCATAAATCTTTTAAATGGCTACAAAAGCAACAACAAAATAAAAACAAGAGAAAAATCGATGTGAATCCGACGATTAGTTGCTGTGGCATCGACAAATCTTAACAGTTATTAAAAATATTGAAAAAAAAAAACACACACACACACAAAAATGAGAGAAATATTTTGGCATAAAATGTTTGCCAGAAGCTGTTGAAAATTGCAGCATGCACAGCTCACCAAATTGAGGCTAATTTGCAATGGCAGCCAGTGGAGAGAAGAAGATGAAAGAGGGGAGGGAAGAAGAAAAATACTAAAAGAGAGACAGGTAGACAGGGGGGAGTGCGACAAGTGTACAGGTGGCAAGCAAAAAGAAACAGATTGCGTACAGTGTAAAAAAATGGGGAAGGGATTAGGAACTACATCAATTTATTGTCAATATTTCCACTTACACTTTTAATAAAAAAAGAAAGTCAAAGTTGGGCAAATAACAATGAAAATAAAATAAAAAAATAATAATCAATAAATAAAGATACAAAAAAAAAAGTATCTACACAGAAAGTAGCTTTTAAAAATTGGTCTAAAAAGATTTTAAATTAATTTGTATTTAAATAAAATAGTTTCTATATAGAAAACAAACAATGCATTCGAAAAAGGCTTTAAAAATTAACAGAAATAACTAAAGGTTTAGAAAAAATATTATTTAAAAAGTATAAAATATTTAAAAAATAAACTAAGCTTTTCTGATTAAAATGTCACTAGTTTTGTGTGCAGTGTAGCCTAAGTGGGTGAGGCGGCGGCTGAAAGAGCTGCTACTGCAGGAGTCAAGTGGCTGTGGTAGCAAAAATATTTGCCACACACAAACAAACACACACAGATACACACACACACACACTCACAGGGAGTTGCAGGCGAGCATCATGTGTATCTGCATCTGTTGGAGCTTAAGACGTTGCAGCTAAAAGCAGCTTAATTAAATTTAACGTTGTGCTGCATCCCTGGCATCCCTGACAGCCCTGGCAAACGAGTAACTGTCTACCCCGAACACTACTTGGCCCCCAAAAATGTGGAGCAGCAAGCTTTGCGACACAGATTTAAAGATGCAACTCATTAAATGCCTGCAACGAATTCTTGTTACGCGACGTTGCCAAACTTCACTTCACTTTAAGCCCTTGCCCTGTTGCCTACGCGCTCTGCAACTTCACTCGCTATTCGTCTATTTATTTATCTAAAGCTTTGACTTTTACACTTTCTTAAGCCAAAAAGGGAACTCAGTTGCCACGTCGACGTTAAGTGTCGACTTTTAGCTGCTCGAGAGTGCCTCAAATGGCAGGCGATTTGAGTGGCACTAATGAGTTGCAAAATGCATACACACACACACACACACCTCTATTCACACACACTTGAGCTGTAATTGCAGTGCATCATAAGTGACAACATTAAGCAGATGGAATCCGTTTAGCTAAGCTTATTACCTTGTTGCATGTGCAGCATTCAAAAGTGTGTCCTCCATGGTCACTTGTTGGCAATAACAGCACAATACAAGTGATATAAGTGTTGTGCAGGTTTAATTGATTACAAGTAACTTGTATTGGGTTCTCCATTGTCACTTTCAGTGTTCTCCATTGTTACTTTTTTGTGCAAGCTTACTGTAAGTTCACTTGAAATGAAACAAAGGTGAATATCTTTTTATGGGTAGTATTAAAGAAGTTAGACCTGTCCTCCATGGTAACTTTTTTCGTAGAGTTACTTAAACTTTGGTGAATTCTTCAATTTTTATAGCTTTTTGTGAATGATTCACCAAAATAAATAGTTTGACGTGTCCTCCATGGTCACTTTTATTTTGAAATTGTATGTTTTGCCAGAAATCCAACTGATCTCATGCTTACCGCATTTAAAGTGTCTAATAAGCTACAACTGGGCGTGTCCTCCATGGTCACTTTTGTAGTGCATTTGTTTATTCACCGAAACCACGTTCTCCATGGTCACTTTCTTACGGCAAATTATTTGTATTTATTGGTCTATCAGGTTCTAGGTCTTAGATAGCTCACTCTGGGGTCCTATACTCTCCATGGTCACTTTAAAAAAAACCTCGACATATCGACCTATAAAATATGCTTCAATAACCGACTAGACTTTTTTTTGTGTTCATTTATTGCCTTGACTGTCAATCGTGGGGAAGTTAAAAACTTGATATATCTATGTAACTGCGTATCTTTGTATCTATGTATCTACCTAGTCGTAAATCACAAAAAAAAAGCTCTGGTATTATAAAACGTTGCAATTATAATGTTAAACTTTTGCCCAAATACGTATAATTCATGTGAATGTTTGGAATGGGAGGAGTGGTAGGAGTGGGAGGCGTGGCAGCAGTGAGAGCAAGGGAGAAAGGTAGAGCGCGCGAAAGAGAGAGAGAGGGAGAGAGAGAGAGGGAGCGTAGTCATTGTCTTAAATCATTTTCATTTTGTAACTGCGTGTTTTATGGGCCGTCGGTTTATTGTTTCTTAAAATGTATAAAAATAAATGAGCTAAATTGTTGCTGCAAGGCGCTGAAGTGATTTGCCGCCGCAAAAATGCCTCCTCTGTTTCAGCTGGTACTTCCTTCACTTCCCTGATTCATTTTCATCCACATTTTATGACCAGTTTCGCGCCGAAGATGGAAAAAGGAGGAGTTGAACTCGAACTCAAGTCTCGACTCAAGTCAAGTCGAGTCGAGTCGAGTCGAGTGGAATGGAATGAAGAGTCGGGAATGCTTCTTTTTCTAGCACGAGCGTGACTTGGCTGCCTTTAAGACCCTGTAATGCAAGGAAATGAGGGAGTACTCAGAGCTTTTCAGACTGCAGACCAAGCAAATTGGGTATGATCCCAAAGTCTGTTTTTAAAATATAAATACCACAACTTTAACTACATACCCTCATGCGCATTGCTTCACTTAAGGTACAGGGTTCTTGCCAGTCGTGCTGCTCATTTATTTGTTTGTGGTTCGGTTTGTGTTTTTGATATTTTATAATTTTGCAGTCGAAGCCTGAGCAAGGCATTAAGACCAATGCATATTTATGCCAAAAATATATTATGCGTATAATTGTTGTTGCTTGACGATTTGCCATTTTCCATTTTCCCTTTCCCTTTCCCTTTGCTTCTCCCAGCGACTATACCCTAACCACAAAAAGCATTACAACTTTTAAGCTGCAAAGATTCCCAAGAAATTCTCCAAATGACTTTTGCGCATTTTGTGGGCGAAACTTGGCTTCCAGTTTTGATCAAGAATTTTCTACCTTACTTTACTTTTACAGCCTTTCGTAGAGTGTACCAAACTGTGTAAATGTTTTACTCAATTTCGTTTTCTTTTTCGTTTACGGTGTCGCCAAGTTTTCGCTTTGTTTCTTGGCACCTTTGCGCCGTCGTTTGTTGAATCAATTACATACATTTGCCTCCCAGCCAAATTGCGAGTATGTGGCGAAAAAAAAAAAAAAAAAAAAAAAAATTGGTAGGAGTTTGTTCGCCAAAAAACTGAGGCAAAGAATCTGCACAGAAGTAGAAGTAGAAAAGAGAACGCAGACTGGCAGGCAAAAATGGCAAATTATGGCACCCCAGAGATGCGCGATAAAAGCCCATTTACTTAAACTGAATATTTATTATTCCTGTCGGTCCCGATGAACCCCCGGTCTGCTCCTCACTCCTCCCTCCTTCTGCTCGCCTCGCCTGTGCGTTGACTTTTGCCCATTTCCTATGCAAAACGTTCCTTGGCTCCTTTTTTTTTGTGCTCCTCCTTTGGTCTAGTACGTGGCGCCTTCGGTTGCTACCTCACGTTTTTCATTTCCTTTTTTTTTTTGGGCATTTTTTTTGTAGAAGCCAAAGTCATTGGGCGCCTTCTTTTCGGTGGGAGTGGGGAATGAGACTTGCTTATGAGTGTGTCGTAAAGTTTTCTTCAATTTTTTTTTCTTCTTTCGGGCAAGTTTGATTGAATTGTGCGGTGCGCACAAGAGTGCCAAAAGTTGGCTCCTGTAGTCGTAGCTAACGTTTAATAGATTGCCAATGGAAGTCTGTTGAAAGAACTGATATGGCAGCACTCAAAATTAGAGCCCAATTTGATAATGCAGCCACGTTGGGCGCCAAAATGCAAAATGGCAATAGTGACGACGGCAAAGGCAAACGGAATCAATTAATAACACACCACCAACAACAGCACACGTTGGGCGCCAGTTGTACTCAGACGGCTCGAGTTAATTGCACTCCACGTTGGGCGCCAACTTTTTTTTTTTAACGTTATTACAACAAATTTGATATTTAATTCGTTATGGGAAATTTGAGCCATCATCAAAGGGAGAGGGAGCGGGTGAGGGAGAAAACTCTTAATAAAGTAGTGAAAAGTCAAACAATAAAACTCACAAAGGACCGACTATTTGGGCCATAAAAAAGCGTAGAAAACACCAGGCAATGCCATAAAAAACAGGCCAAATAAATTCAAAAAAGGTGTTTCAAATCCTAATCCCAAAAGCCGTTGCGAATGAAATGTATCTGTGAGATACGCGTACGAGGCACAAAATAAATACAAAATAAATTAATGAAGTCAATGAGCGAAAGTGTTTCATAATTTTTATGCCAAGCGCCGCCATCGACAACGCTGATAACAGACACACACTCACACAAAAGCCACGCCCCCACAGCACCCAGCCCCCAGTCCCCATAGCGTACCGAAAGCCATATGAAATATTTGGTTTTTCTATGTCCCTCTGAACCATTTGGTTGTCGTCTTTGGTTTGTCTCGTTGTCTAGGCGAGAGAGCGAAGTACAAAAAAAAAAATTAAATAATTTATGTTTTATGTGCGCAGGAAACGTTTTTCTTTGAGCGAGGGTTGCTCAACAGTTCCATGGAGCAAAGAGAAAGAACGGGGCGTGTAGGGGAGACAGAGAGTGGCCCATACGACGTTTGGAACGACTCAAGTGATTTAGGAAGTGTTTGTCTGCGTTACGCTTGGTTAGTTGATAAAAATCAGTCGGCGCTTGTTTCGCTTTTGGGCGTGGCTGGTCGGGTAAGGGGAACGTAGATGAAAGGCAGTTTGGAAGACGGGAGGGGAGCACAGTGAGACCCAGAGACAGCCTAGTACAGTCAGAGACAGGCAATGTCCAGTTTTGCTGGCTTTAATTGCATTGACCAAATTGCATTTTAAGCGCTACGTTTCATTCATTTGTAGGCTACACTGAGCAAAATCCACAAGCTCTAAAAACGGGCAACTTAAAATAAGAAAAATCTTTAAAGTGGCACACAGAGAAACAGGCCTCTTTAAACTAAAGTTCATAGTTTTTAAGCCAAAGTCTTAAGCTTTTTGAACAGTGTAGTGGTATTAAACCCCTTTTTACTCGTTTTCATTTTCATTCCGTTTTCATGTTCTCGTTCTCGTTTTCATTTTCGTTTTGATTTATGCAAACACGCCCCAAAAAAAAAGGAGTAAAAATAAAAGCAAAGGAATCCAAAACGAAAGACGCAGGAAGAGGTAATAAAAAGTGACTCATAAATGCAAAGAGAGATATATGTGAAGGATGCCGACATATGCATCAGATTTGCAGATTTGTGCGTGCAATCATCTAGTTGCAAATTGTTTGCCGGCAAGAGCAAAATTTTCTGCATAATGGCGCCCAACGTGTATCGGTGAACTCGTTACTTTTGCTATTTGTGTGCAATTGAAAGCAATTGTAATTGCTAGCTTTTATTTTCAACACTCTGTTTTATTTGTTAAAAATGAGAAAAAAGTAGATTTTGGAGATAAACCAAAATGAAACTGGGCAAATTGCATTGTTGCGTGCCAAATATTAATCAAAGGCAAAGCAAACGAAAAAAACACTAGAGGAAAGACTTTTAAAATAAAACCAAATGAAAAAGAAAAGAAAAATAGATAACTATAGCAATGAGATACTTAGATACATAGATACTTACATGAGAGTCGACGCTTCCTGTTTGGTAGAGTCGAGTTTAAAGTGCCATTAACCCACAATTGCGCCAAGCATAGAGAAAAAAGAACAGAGAAGGAGATGGAAACAGTGGAAGAGAGAAAAGAGAAATCCATAAAGTACATGTATCTATAGTTTTTGTGTGGCATGTGCAGCAATCATCAGTGTGATGAGTTGTGGATTGTGTGGATTTGTAGCAACTAATTGCAAGTTTTATCCACTGCTGCTGCGTGTCAAAATATAATTTTGATTTGCCAGCGACTCGGACTCCGACTCGGACTCGAACTCGGAGACAGAGTGGGAGCGCAAGGCAGCGCAAACAGAAACAGTTAGAGATACAATGTAACAAATGATGCATAGATACATTTGTAAGGCTGGATATTCAGTGCCAAAGCCATTAATCGTTTTTTGTTGTCCATTCGACTGTCATTTTGCGGTTCGAATCTGTGGCAAATGTGGACAACACAGCGGAGAAGAGTGAAAGAGATGGACGAGTTCTATCTACTCCTCTTTGTCTCCCAGCTGTACCTGAGCGCTGCTCACAAACATTTCAATAGTCTTTTGGTGCTGTTTTGAGGGTTGTTCCTTGTGTGTCCTGTAACCAGCTGCCAGCACTCGCCTGCAGGGTCTCGTGTCGCAGGATATACCCTCCATAGCCAGCAACGGCGTCTACCTTCATTTCTTTTTTGGAAACCCGGTTGGGTCTGCGCGATAAATTTGAAATAATTTGATGCGTCTTGTTTTATTTGACAGCCAAACAAATTCGTCGCCCAGAGGGCTACAAATCGTTTTCCCCTGTATACTCTCCCCTCTCCCCTCACCCAACACACACAGACTGGCCCTCTGTACTCTGTGGGTATATCATCCATGTAGGTAGGTACTCCTGCCCGTTACTCTATTTGCCACGTACCCAATGTAAACAAAGTTCGTAAGGCTGTGCGGCAATTAAAAGAAAATGCTGCGAACGCGTTCATGTTTCATGTAGGGAAATTCAATTTGTAGATTAAAGTAGACTCTATTTGCTTATCAAACGCCACCTTTCTGCTGCCCTCTCTTGCTGTCTCACTCATACACTACCCCGTGTGTCTGCCACGTGTGGTCCTGCGTGTCCTTTAAACTGGAATGCTGCAAAAGGCAACGAGTTTTTATATGGCATTAGTTTTTGGAAACAATTTAACTTGGAGGAGCAGAAGTTATTAGCCCCTTCATATAAGAAAGAAGGTGTTAAAACCGCTAAAATATTCTTATATTTTATGTACTTTAATCTACAGCTATTGATAAAGATTTTAAGACTTAATGACCGGCTTTTAGGCATAAACTTATCACTGCTACATTAAGATACTTTTTAGCTAAAAGACCAACAGTTGAGTAGTAGAAATGCTAGTAAACATGTGATAATACGACATCTGAAAAAAGCATCTTTTGGCAGTGCTACAGTGCTACTTTGAAAATCCTTTACCAAGCGCCCTTCTACGCACTTCTCATAGCTGACACTTTAAACTGGCTATCAGCACAGCTGTAGAATTTTTGTTTTATTTTATTGGCCGTTAAAGAGCACTTGCTCTTGTTGTTGCAACTATTGCAACAGAGAGCCATGCCCACACGCCTTTTGGTACAGTTCTCGCCCACCACTTAACTTTCTTACACTTTGGCAGCTTAACTTTTGCCGCGTCCCTTTAGCCATTTTAATATTTGCATTATAAGCACTTTAAACCATTTAAACTTGCCCCTAAAGGCTGCCCGGATAATGCGCTAGCAAAAGTGCAAAACGCAAAAAAAAGGAAAAGAAAAAAATGAGATAAAACTAGTAGAAAAAGCTGTGCATGTAGAGCTGGTGTCGACTGTAAAAGACCGCGTACGCATTTTTTGAAAATGGAATGGTACGATATAGTACTTTGATCCGAAATGAAGGCAGACATAAAATGTGTTAGCATTGGAGGCTTAAAACTATATGAGCTATTAGACTACCTTATTTTTAACGAGTGCGGGGTCAAAAAAATGGAAAAAAGTAGTGGGAAAAAGTATAAAGTTCACAACAAAATGAACAACAGCAGAGAGAGAGAGAGAGAGGGAAAAAAACTCGAATTGCTTGCGAAAAAAATGCAATTTCCGAACAGACGCACACATTTTCCGGCCAGCAAACAAACATATATACATATATCTATATATATATATATATATATATATATACATATATATAAAATAAATATATATAATATTGAGTTGAAGTAACAAATGGAAGGGCAGCAAATGCATCTAATGCATATATATATACCTAAATATATATGCATATTTATATAGAATACAGTTGTATACATAATCATAAGCAGAGGAAGAAGAAAATTTGTGAAAATTGTGTTTGGCAAACGCATTAAACTTTCATTTTTCTGTCAAGCCAAGAAAAACTCTGGCTAGCAAAAGCGCCAGAGCGAAAGAATGAGATGCACAGCGGAGATGAGACAAAAGACGGAGAGAAGCAGAGATAGAGAGAGAGAGAGATGCAGCATGGAATGCAAAATTTCGAAAACCAAACGCTACACACACACATACTTTTAGAATAGAACTCTGTGTGTGTGATATTTGAAAATCAAAGCGAAAGTTGGCTCGGCTTTTGGAGTCCCCTTCCTCCCTACACCGGCTAACCTACTCCTGCTCTGCTGCTACTGCACCGAAAAACTTTTGTCATGAATTGAGGCTTGGGAAATGTGCGAGAAAAACACATCAAAGCAATCAAAAAGTGACGCCAGAGCAATTGAAAACTTTTCGCATGAACTAAAATAACAAAAAAGGAAAATCCAAAAAAATATATATATATGTATATATGCAGAAAAATGTGAAAAAAAAGAAGAAAAGAAAATGATTATTATAGAAAATGCAAACGCGCATCAATGCACTGCTTTGTGTGTGTGTGTGTGTGTGTGTGGGGACGTGTTAGGGACTACAAGGAAATCAAAGCCAAAGAGTTCACAAATGCCAATTGCCAAATGACATCCTTTTTCCTACGACTTTTATTCCAACAGCTTTCAACTCTTACCACTCCACCCCCCTCTCTGTCTCCTTGTCTCTCTATGTCTGCCTTGTGTTGTCCTTGTGCTTATGTTAATAGCTTTGTTTGGCTGCCGATGGCCGTTGGCCAAGTCTTTGGAGCGCCAAAAATTATGCTATGATCATTGACTTGCACTTAAATAATGAATGCACTGTTTGTCTCTCCCTGTGTGCGTGTGTGTGTGTAATATGAATATTTTATATTGCAAATATATCTCGCTTAATGTTTCTATTTTGCAAAACTTGCACTCCCAGCTAAACTTAAATAATTTGCACATAAAATATAATTTAATGTCGCTGCCCATTCCAAAAATTTCCATTGCCATGAAGGCAACTTCCAACTATTGGTTACTTTTGGCCACAAAAACGAGGTCAACTGCAGACATGACGCGCTGTCTGCAAAATGTTTTTGGCATTCAAACTTTTGACTTGGCAAAGAACTAGAAAACTAAATGGAGTAAAAATACAAAAAAAAAATAAATAAAATTATAAGCAAAGCTTTGAATTTTGAAAAGTCGAGCAGCAAAGCAACTGCACATTGTGTGTTTAAATATAATTGTGTTTAATTTAAAGCTTAAAGTGGGACATTGGAAAGAATTTATATCTAAAGCTGTCTACATTTCATATTTTCCTTTGGGATTTATTGATGACTTAAGTTCTTATAGCACTGCTCATAAACTGCATTTGATTTAAGGCGCTTTAAATAAACCCATCAAGAACTTTTGCTATCAATTGTTTGCTTTTCCAGTGCCTAATCTTTTTCACTTGCTGTGCTGATCTTTAGCAAGTCTACTACTTCTTCTTATACCTGTCTATATCTGGCTATATCTTCTGCCTGCACTTTATTTCCGCCTTTAAAGAAAATTTCTTTCACTTTTCTTTGTTTGCTCGACATTTGTGTTGATCCACATTTTTCACAAACAAAGAGTTCAATCTGAAGTATTTTCGAGTGTTGTTGTTTCCTGTTGCTCATTACACACACACACGCACACACACGCACACACACGCACACACACGCACACACACGCACACACACACACCTTGAGACTGCACTCTCCCCTTGGAGGCTATGACATCATCAGTGCTTCTGTTTGTTGTCAACACTTTGAGCTGCTTTGCTACAACTGAAGGCAATTGAAGGCAGACGACGAGAGCAGCAGAAAATCAAGTTAAGTACAAGTGCACCTAGAAGTTAACCCCACACCCCACCCACTTAAGGGGGCTGAAGGGGTTGAAGGGGCTGCTGTGCAAGGGTTGCACTTCTCACTTCCGTGTGCCCCAAGTGTGTGTGTGTGTGTTTGTGTGTTGCTTGTTATTGTTGAGATTCTTGAGCACGTTGCACTCCACACATGGGTGTATCTTTACGCCTCCACTTCTCCCCCCCCAGTCCCTTTCAACCCCTATATCCCCAACCATTTCGAGTCTCTGTTTTTGGGCCATTTCAATTGCCTTTTTTTGTTTTTTGCTGCTTGACTTGTGTACGTAACTGTTAAAGTATCTGTATCAGTATCTGTATCTGTATCTTTGTATCTGCTTCTCTAGCCGCTGTAGCTGTATCTGTGCAACTGTTGTTGTCCCGTATTTAAATAACAAATGATTAGCTCAATTGACTTCAATTGAGTAGAACAGTTCGTGAACACCCAAATTGATAAATTTTTTCAAAAATACAAAAAATATAAACGAAAACAAAAATATGAAGTTTTTGTATGACAAAGATGTGATGCTCTTACGAGCGGGAATGGCCAGTAAAAAATATGAATAAATAAAAATAAAAAGATACATTATTTGCTACAGATACAAAGCTTAGGTTTTGTAGAATTTTATTAAAAAAGAAATGTTTTTTTATTAAGGAACGTATAAAATTCTTGTATCCAAATAATTTTAGTACACACTGTTATTACAAATCTTTCTAGACAAACTTCTTATGCTCTCCATAGAAAAGTACAAGTAACTTGAGTTCAGACTTTGCTCAGCTGTGACTGCAGCATTTTATATTACTGCTACGTCTGCCCAACCCCCCACCCCCGCCCCCTTTTTGCACCGCCCTACACTCCCTCGCTTTGGTGGGGCAGATGCTGCGGGTGGTTTTAGTGGCACGCACATTCATTTGATTGCAAGTTGCCTTTTTTCGAGAGCTACTGAAGTGTCTCGTAAGTTAAATCATTTAGAAATTGTTAGTGTTGAGTGTGTGTGTGTGTATGTGTGTGTGTGAGTTGTGTGTGTTCGTAATTACATTGATTTGAATTGGCCTTAAGTTAAAGTGCCATTAAAACGCAAATTCTTCAATTGTATCAAAGCAATTGCATTCCTCGCTGTCTGTCTCTCTGTCTGCGGCACACATTTCAAGTGTTCACTGTACTTCTAGGTCTGTTCATAATCATTGTGTATACTACAGTTTGTTTACCTTACAATGTGCTGATAGTTTGACTTGAACTTTTGATACACCCAAATTTGATTTACGTCTGTTTTCATAAGATATTTTAGAATTTCTTGCAAAAATTTCAGGGAATTAAAGAGCGCGGAAGTTCGAGTTATTTTTAAACTTTCAGCTTGCTGAAAAGAGATGAGATTAAAGTACTTAAGTTGACTATGTAAAATAAGCTGACTATCAATTAGTCAATAAAAGAATTACTCAAGTCGAAAGCAAGTTAATATTATGAAAGTCCCTCCAGTTCCTCTACACAAAACATATTTTATTTGTATGTTTAATTTATGTCTTTGGCTGATTTGTGTTGATTTTGAAGCTGTTTTACAGTTTTGTAAAACGCATAAATCTCAAATTCAGTTGTGTGTCATCTTCTCGGTGCTTACAACTTTACAGCTTTGACGTGGGCGACACTTCCGCCGTCTCTGGAGCTGGCTAACTGGCAACACGCCTCAAAAAGTGGCAGCTCCTGTTGCTGTTCCTGTGATTAAGTCACATCTTTAATTCATGTTTCAAGTTTGAGTAGGATGATATGTAGTAAGAAAATCGGAAGGAAATTTCCTTTAATTAAAATTATTTTTGAAAGCAAAACCAAAGACGGCTGCGCAGATTTAAGCTGAAAAGTTTTTGTGCTGATTAACAAGATTTAACATATATTTCAGATGCTTAGTTATATCCTAAGATAAAGCTAATTTAGAGGACTAAGCTCACTGAAACTTTGGCTAAATTGAGAATATATTGAATATTGCCAAAGAAAAGTTTTAAAATATTTCTGCTTAGATAGTTATTTTTATAGACAAATATATAAAATGTTGAGGACATTATGTAATGAAAGAATGTATGTTTTTATTTATTAATTAAACTTAATGTAAACTTGAACAAATTTCTTTTTATTCTACACACAGAGTGTAAATTTTGTGTATGCACAACTTAATTTAAACTTAACATTTCACATGTCTATTAATATTTTTTTAGGCATATCATTTTTAGCACAATTTTGGATTTGATTTGAATTTTTGGTGTTGTGGAAATTTGATGGTATTTAAAATATGTTTGCACTTAGCTGCGAAATGATTTTAAGCATTCAATTTGTGCAACGTTGCGTGCCCATGACCTTTGTGTGCTGTGGTGTGCTGTGGTGTGGTAACATGTAAGAGATCACCCACACCAAGGAGGGACTAAGGGAGAGGTTGGGTAAGGGAGTTAGGAAGAGCTCAGCAGAGTCGCGACTGAGTTGCAGCTGCAAATTAAAAGTTAAACGTTGCGTGCTGCGCCTGTTTATCTTACGGATGCGCCCTGGGATGCATCACTCACTCAACTCGAGCGTAGCATTTAACTCATTCGTATAAAAGATACAAACACACACAGATACATACACACGCACACGCACACACACTGGGAAGCAAACAAACAAAACTGACGGCGGCTTCTGCCATTCATGATGTTGCACTCGATTAAAAATTTTCGTGTCTTTCTCTTTCTGTTGCACGGCAGCCAAATGTGGCAGCTATATGGATGATGCTGCTGCTTATGTTGTTGTTGTTGCTGTTGTTGTTGTCGCTTTTGTTGCAGGAAGTGCTCATCTTCATTTACTTTGTTGCCTCTGCCTCTGCTGCTGCTTCTGCTGCTCCCAGTTGGAGTTGGAGATGGAAACGGAGAAGTTGACACTGCCTGCTGCTGTGCTGCATTGCCAATTTACAACTAACTATCTCTTTCACACACTCACTGCGTCTCCCTCTCTCTCCCTACCACTCTCCCTCTCTCTCTCTCTTTCGCCCCCTTTTGCTGTCTGTTTGCTAATTAAATATCTATGAATGGCGGTTTCTGCGTTTGTTTCCAATTGCCATTCGGTTTTTTGGTATTTGTATCTGTATCTCTGTATCTGTGTATCTGTCGCTGCTGTATCTGTTGGCTGTGCGCCGAAAAAAGTATTTCAGCTAGCTTGCTGTCTCATCTTTGCGCGACTACACAAAAAAATACATTTTAGCAAAAGTAATGTCTTAAACTCAGTTCTTCTTTAAGAATTAAATACTTAAATTAAGCATTAAATAAAAAAACTAAACACATCACTTTATTTATTTAATTATTAAATAAACAAAATAAAAATTAAACTTAAATTCTAAATTCACACTGCATTTACTTTTAATTAAATAATTTAAAATTAAAACAATTTCTAACATTTTTTGCATAAAATCAAAATTGTTTTTGTTTGCTTTTATAATTGAATTTATTTTTTAATAAAAATGTTTAGCATACAACTCAAGTATCTGTTTAATTGTGGTACAAATTTGGCTTCATTTTGGCTTGCTTTTTAGCCTAGCTAATTTCGCTCAGTGTAGCTGCAATTCGTATTTTAATTTAGCATCTTCAAATTGGCACAGGAAATTGCTTTAATTTTCATTGAGTGTTCGCTCTCGCTGCTTCAACGAATTGCCAATTGCTGTGGCTGTTGTTGTTGTTGTTGCTGTTGTTGTTGCTGTTGTTACTGATGTTGCTTGCTGCTGATATTTATGCGCGCGTGCCTCGCCTACTTCAATTCACTCGACTCTCAACGCCCAGCCCGCCTTCACTCCTCCCGTCGTCTCACGCCAGTCCATAAAAACACTTAAATGATTTTCATTAATATGCGTGGGGCAACAACAACAACAACAGCAACAACAACAACGATTTGAAACTCAAAGACATTACAAGAAATTTGCGTGCAGTTTTTGGCATTGCGGCTACCGTTGAAACCAAATCGACTTGGAAAAGCAATGAAACTGTGGCTTGAGGGGTTTAGGGAAGACGCTGCTGTGACAGGAAAACGTGAATACACATAATTGTTTTGTGGCATGTAGCTTTTGACAGTCTCCGAGAGTTTTCTCTTTTAATTGTCTAATTGTTGCTGCGAACTTGTGCTGACAGTAACAAAATAATGAGCTAAACGATAGTACACGCGATACTTAGGGGTAGCTATGTCTAACTCATAATATAATATATAAGATAAAATAAAAACGTAGGTCGAAAACAAAAAATATAAAAAGATAATAAATTTTTAACTTTAAAAGTGAAAATTTTAAAAATTTACTAGAAAAAACATAGACAATAATTTTTGAAAAATTTTAGTAAATTTGGAAACATCAAACTAAACATTTAAATCAAATAAAAAGTTCCACTTTCCACCAATACTTTCCAATATTTATTAACAAAAAAAACAAATCCCAACAAGTTGTAGAAAATCATGCACTATAAAATATATCTAATCGGAAAACCATAATAATAATAGATAAAGTTTGAAACAAGAATCAAATTGAACAAATGTAAAGCAATAAAATCTATAAAAATGTCTAAACATTCGACGATTTTATGCCAGATAAAACATGCAATTAAAAATGTAGCTCATTTTTAACGATCACAAATTAAATGAAATGGGAACAAAAGGTCTCAAATAGAGCAGATAAAGAGTGTCTTCTTCTGGTTAACCAAAGAGATAGAATGAGCAGAAGACTTTGAAGAAAAATAGAACTGGGCCGATGGAATTAAAAACCAATGAAATGTCATGAGAAAAGCCAATTGGTGGCCCCAAAAAAAAAAGGGTAGGGGAAGTCGAGAAGGTGGCATAAGGTTAGAGGGGGTGTTTGGTATATAGTTCAGGCAGTCGTCACCTCTGGCACACCCACTCGAGAATCAAAGAAACCAAACACACGCACACGCACGCTGCGAGGGGCAAAGGGAAGTTAACTTGTTGGTAAGGAGGTGCGAAGTAGGCGGGGAAAACACTTGAGCGCATTTCCCAAGCGCTTTGCATTCGCAACGCTTTGATCTATGGGCAAAAAAAAGGGAAATTAAAGCAAAGAAAAGAAAAATAAAAGCAAAGTATAAAGACAAAAGCAAATGGCGAAAGAGGGAGGGTGAGGGATGGTGGGGAATGTGTGTGGAAGGTCGATTTACTTAAGAATTCGCAGCGGACAGCGTTACGGGGAATTAAAATCGATTGATTGGCGCTGGTCATTGGCCAATCCCAAAAAAGCCGCAAAAAAAAAGAAGCGAAAAACCGAATAAAAGCCACAAACCAAAGTGCGAAAGCTAAAGAATCAGCCAAACGGAAAGCAAAAGAAACAATAACAACAATAGAAGATCGCCTAGCGCAAAAGGGTGGAGGGGGCACTGTGGGGGCGGGGGGGAGTGGCTGGCAACTTCATTGCGGCCATTTTGCTATTTTTATTTAATCTTTTTGCTTGAAAGCTAAAGAAATACGCTTAAAGATACAGCAAGTAGCACACTTGCAGATACAGATACAAATACCAATACAGCTACAGCTACAGATACAGATACAGAATTTTATTGCGTTTTTGTCGCCCCAAAAATTGCTCCCGAGGGAATTTTTGCTGCTTAGTCGCGTTCCAATGGATACACTTCGATTTGCTAGATTTGACAATGTCTATCTGTATCTGTATCTGTATCTGTTTGTTTGGCTGTGTGTAGCTGCTGGATGCGTTAAGCATTTTCATTTGAATTTAGTAGCGCATCTGCCTTTTGACTAATGATGAACGGGGCACAGCAAACTCGAAAGTGTGACCCAACTTTTGGCCCATTTGCAAGAATCTCCATCTCAGCCACTGCCCCTCTCTCTTGCTCTCAGCAAATTTATTAGAAATAATATATCAAAGTGACTTCCTTCACTCCCCCTACAGCCGCCTATACACTCCTGTCCAAAAGTTTTTGGCTTTCTGCGCTTTTGTTGTTGTTGTTGTTGTTTTTGGCATATTTGTCAGTGTGGCATTACTAATTGGTGATTACGAGCGGAAGTCGACAAAATATTTCACTTCATTTGCTTTTATTTATATTTTGGTAAGCGACTGCAACAACAAACAGCACTAGGTATGCTTCAGCAGGGTCTAACAGACTAAGCAGCTGCCCTGTAAAATACACTACAAAAGAAATCTACAAATAATCACAACCAGTTTAGATAACACATAAAATTGCTTAATGAACCCATACAACCCCTTCACCAACACTGTTTACAGGGTATTAAAAGAATATAAAAGAAAAATAAACATGCCTAGAGGAAAAACTGAAAGAAAATAAAAAAAACTGCGGCGGAAATTCAAGTGGCTATATTTAAATCTAAGAACAGCAGCGAATGAGTTGCCCGAACTCTGGATCTTTAGCTGTATCCCATGGCTGTATCTATATAGCTGCTGCTCTGTATCTTTAGCTGTTTGTTGGTTTGTTTTGTGGCTGCTTTTCATCAATGGACTTGAGCTGCTGGCATTCAGCCAATTATTGTTGCAGTTGTCACGTTGTTGTCCCAGCTACAGTTTGTCATGTGGCCTGTCAGTGCATGAGTTCCTTAAACTGCCCTCGCTCTGCTTCCAAACCGTTTGGCTCCCCACTGGCCATATATCCCCAGCCAATTTGCATGTGTGTAGAAAATTTTCATTCATTGCCAGGCGAAATGCAAATAAAACTTAAGCGCAATGCCAAATACGTATTTCAATTGCAGTTCTATTACGAGATACATTTGTGTATATGTATCTTTGTGTGCGCCTTATTGACATTAGCATGTGCTGAGTTACTTTTTTGCATTGCTTTGATGATTGAGATTCCAAACTCGCGTTCAACAGCTACACTGAACTCTGATTTATTATGGATAAAAACTATTCTCATTTAAAATACTAAAAATACCAAAATTTAACAATTTTATTTTTCAATTTGTGAACGTAATTTCGATTAGCAAAATTCTACAAGATTTTGTTAGCTTTTTTTAGGCCATAAATTGCGAATCTTTTAGGAATATTTTATGTGAAATTGTTGAAATATTTTTAGTGTTTTGTTAAATGAAAAATCTGACAAATAATTGCCAAATTGCTATCACTTTGGTCTCAAAAAGTAAATTAAAAATTATTTAAAATATTTATTATTTTATATTTGTTCTAGTTGGAGTTTTCCCCTCTTGAAATGTTCAGTATTTCCATTTTGTATCTGTTATAATTGCTATTAAGCGGTTAAGGCTTAAGCGTCACTTCCTCTTTGCGCTGCGCCTTCGTAAACGCTGCACAAAGCCTAGCAAAAAAGAAGTAGGTTAAAGTACTCACCAAATGAATTCTTCTTGCCAGCAGCAATAAACTAAGGACCTCATAATGCACTTGTTACAATGCACTCTTTGACCTCCAGCGAACCCCAACAATGTCTGGCCCCAAAAAAATGAAAGAGGCAGAAAGGGAGATGGAAAGAAACTAATATGAATAGGCAGAAAAAAAAACATTGGAAAAATGAAAGAAAAAAGCTAAAGTTGATGCCACACTTATTAGAATGCATTTGCTAATGAAGAAGCGCGCGGAGAGTTGTCTGCGGCTGCTGCTCTTTTGTCGTCCCATCAAAATTTCAACAGTCAAGTCCAGGGCTGGCGTAAAGGGGCGGGGGGGTGTGGCACTGCCGCCTAGACAAGTGCAATGGCCGCCTAATTGCGCTGGCAAGTGCCACACGAGAGGCAGCCGAACATGCCAATCAACACCCGTGGCAGCTGCAGAGCGTGAGAGAGACGAGCAAGAGAGAAAAGAGAGTGGGAAGTGCAGAGAGAGAGATGGCATTACTTGAGCAGTGCTGTCATGTTAGCCTTTTTGGCACTTGGCTATTTTTTACAGCAGAAATTTATGGGAAAGTTTTGAAAATTATAAATTATTGAAATTTATTTAGTTTTTATTTAAAATTGATTTTTATTTTTATAAAGCAGTTTAGTGTAAACTTTTGCCACCATTTAGCTTTATTTTTGTAGGCGATTGCTTGCAGCACTGCTGCCTACGCGCATACACACAGAGAGAGGGGAGAGAGGGGGCCAGGGAGCTGTGCAGTACGCCCTCGCTATAGAGCACTTTGTTTGTAATAGTTTTTGGTGTTTTTTTTACGAGTCGCTTGAAAGTTGTTTTATTTGCCATGCAGCTCATTTTATGAACAACTGAAATATTTTCTTTCTTTTTTGCTTCCCCTGTCTTGCTTTTAATATTTTCGTTGTTAATGGAGAAGAGAACAAGAGAGAGGGAGAGGGGGAGAGTGAGTCTCTTTTCTACAGTCAGCGTGCAGTGCATTGTTGACTGTGTAATGTTAGTTTGGAATACAACTCATGCGGCTGATAATTATAATGGCACTCTTGACGCCTTTATTATGTGTAAAACGTTTTGCAGCCAGCGCCATGCTGATAGATATGCCAATAAACGAGTCTACAGTGTTCCGAAGAAACCAAATAGAAGACACCATGGAGCCAGGAGCCATGCAGCAAGTCTACAAAGGAGTTGCCAACGAGAATATACTCTAACTAGCCAGTGTGTGCTAGAAATTTGTCTAGGCTCATAAAAGCCAAACATTTTTAGAGTGAAAATAACACTACTCTATAGTAGATTGCAGAATCAACTGATGATCTAAGAAAACAGTTAAAAACTAATTGATATAAATTGATCTTTATTGAAATAAAGTATATAAGTGCCATAAATTTGTTGTTTTTACCATATGACTCATTTTTAAAATTTAGAAAATATATATAAGAATAATCTGCTCTAATCTCCCTACTACCTACAGCGAAGATATTTCGATCAGCAGATACTTGGAAAATTCTTAATGCTGACAAATGTTTGCTGCAAAGTCTGAGGAGAAAGAGTATTACCAAGAGACTTTTTAGACATTATTCCCCGATTCTCCCTCTCGCTCTTTCGCTGTCTTCATGTCCATCTATCTCTATCTGTCTGTAAAGGTGTTAAGTTATCGTAAATGCTGCAACTGCTGCTGCTCATTTGGCATGCAAATGTGTGGCCAGGTTTATCGCTGGGTTTTATCTCCGTGGGGCATGCCACAAGCCCACGTTGTGATTCTACTCATTTGAAATGCAAAACCTTTAACAATCTCCACAGCTGATAAGCTGATCAAAGCAGCAGCTATAGAGCTATAGCTGTAGTTTAGTTTCTTTTAACACCTCTCGAAACTCGGGCAACATCAACAGTTAAAGAGCCTAACCCTCGATCGAGATAGTTTCGAGTGAAAGAGATAGCCAAAAAGTGTACAAGGAGTGAAAGAAAGAGACGGACAGACTTTAGATCCCAGATGAGCTCATGTTGCATGTGTGTGGCGTCTTTTTGTGTGTCTTGTCTTGGGGAGACTTAAACTTGCTACAATGTTGTCGCAGGCCACTGAAGCGCAACGAGAACTTAACTTTCTCTTACACTACACTGAAAAAAAATATGCTTAACATTTGTTAGAATTATTCAAATTTTTGTTAAGTATTTTCTATCTACCTCAAAAATATGTACAATAATTTTTAGTTCTTCAATCGGTTGGCATTTTTTAAGCACTGAATTCCGATTTTTTTCCGTGTACTCTCCTTCCCCATTAACTTTTTTGAATTTCCCATTTTCAGTGACTGTTGAAGCGACAAATGTGTCTGCGATTTGTGTGTGTGGGGGCGAATTCTCTTGTTATTGTCATTGGGTTTGCTACGGAAAGTAAGAAAGGGGAGTAGGAGAGGCAGAAGAGAGGAGTAGAGAGTGGGGAAAAAGGTTTCTTGTTGTATAACGCGATCACAGGGCTGCCTCAGTTAAAGTTTTTTATTTGGTGTGGGCTGCAATCGATGTTCTCTGATTTTGTGTTCTTCAATTCTTCTGCCCCTTTTTTAATAGGTTTTTCTTTAACAAGCTGTCAAAGATTTGAGGGGCTCCAAGTTGAGTTTAATTACGAGTTGAGCAATCAAAGCAATCAACTCATCAAATAGACCTATCGATTTCAAGTCTACACAAAATTAACGACTCTAGACTTAAGCAAATATTAAAAAAAAGAGCATGAATTAAATTAGTTAAAGGCAGTAAAAAAGCGATAAGTTGCCTATCGATAACACAGTAAAACTTTCTTAAATGAAATGTCTCAATTAAGATAAGTTTAAAGAAATCCGCTCAGATTAAGGAAAACTTGATTGTAAAATAAATTTAAATTTTATTAAAAATTATTTAATATTTGTTTTAAAAATGTAGACACAGCTTAAGGAAAACAATTTAATATTTACCAGCTAATATATAAGATATCTCCATGTCTAAATTTCAAAAGAAAGTCTTAATAAAAAATATGTTGAAATATCTAGAACCAAAAAAAAAATGATGTACTACATTTTTCACTTAGCGCTGCTTAAACAACAATAATCAACAAAGACAGGCAATAAGGTACGAGTGGGAGGGAGAGGGAGAGAGGTAGAGCGAGTGAGCAGTGCAGAGAGTGATATATCAGACTGCGTTTTGCTTTATTAGCTTGACTTTTTTCTCTGCCCTCTTGTGCTTTTTTTTGTTTAATGTCACAAATGTTGTTGTTGTTGTAGCTCTTATGAAGCTTGTACTTCTTCTTCATCTTTTGGTTGTTGTGGATTTTACGAGCTCTGTTGTTGTTGTTTTTGTTCTTGCTGTTGTTGATAGCAATCAAAGGCACAAAATGCGTGACACAAGCTGAGCGTCTTTCGAGGCTCCTGGACCCAATGTGTGTAAGTGTGTGTGTGTGTGTGTGTGTGTGTGTGTGTGTGTGTGTGTGTGTGTGTGTGACTCCACTGTTTCTAAGTTAGTATTTGAGCAAGTGTGTGTGCAGTTGCTATTAGCATGCGCTATGTTAATGCTTTCATCTTGCTGACAGCTGGCGTAGAAGTATCTTTAGACCCTGTACTTGCAAAAAAGTACAGTTGTTTATTAAATTTGATTGCCAATAGATAAGCTTTATCCAGTAGATGTAGTTAATTTTAGTCAGTAGCTACGAACACTATCAACTCTGAAAGTTTTGATACATAACAACTTTTTTTGGAACTATTAAAACTATCTCAACAAAACTCACATTATATGCATTTGTCTATTAGATATACACTGTTTACAGTTGCTTAAAATTGAATTACTTTATCATAGCAATAAATGATTAAATGATGATTATTGTGGAATTTATTTTAGATACATTTATTAGGTATAAAAATTATTTTATTACTTTCTTGCATAAGCACAGGGTCTTTTAAAGTCGTCTTACTTAATTCTAGACTATTCTACTACTTTTTTCTTTGTATTTATGTGTGTGTGTGTGTGTGTGTGTGTGTGTATCTTGGCACTCGCACAATTCCTGCAGCATTGTCGACTTATTTCATTTTCAGTTTCATTAAATAACAAATTGCTCTTTTGTCATATGTATATGTGTCTGGCTGTGTGTAAGTGGTGTGCGTGTGTGTGTGTGTAAGCTTAACTTTTTATTATACGCTGTATGTACTTAACTTTGTTTTTCTTTAGCTTCACTTTTTTCTCTGCTGCTGTTGTATTTTCTTTCCCTTTGTAATGAAAAGCGCTCGAACTGAACTCGGAAACTTTACGTACGCCCCTCTTCCCTCACCACTCGCTCCACTGTACTCGTCTTTAAGTTTTATGCTTTCAATAAATATTAACATTTCAACTTCAACCCTCATTGAAATACTGAAAGAAGCAGCAGGCTGAAGAGAGCAGGGAAATAGTGACACCCTCAAGGCCGAGCTTTTTACTTGACTGTTTGTTGTGTCTTATCACGCTTTTCATGTTCTCGTTCTCATTCTCGTTGTTGTTTTATTTTTAGTTGGTAGTCACCATTTTTCATATTTATGAAATGCCTACAAAGATTTTAATCTCATAGACAGAGAGAGAGAGAGAGAGAGAGGGGGTGAGCATAAGATACGGCTCCAAAAATAGCTCATAACTGCGGGTGGGCCGTTAAATTCTCTTTTTTATTCGCACATATGTGTGTGTGCGTGTGTGTGTTTGTAACTCTCTCACAAGTTAAGAAATTTCCAAATCTTTGCTTGGTTTTTGTGCCCCGAAGCGGCAGACAATTTTCACCCAAGGGGAATTATTTTCTACATCTATTTATAAGCACTAAAACTGATTTATCAAAAATATGTTTAACTTATTAATTGTCTTGGCTTAATCAGCGTTGAGGCGTTCAAGTTAAATAGCCAAAAAATTAGTCGTAATGAAGTGACCTTAATTGCAATACTTAAAGCTTAAATGTTTCTTACTTGAATTGAGTTGTAAGATAATTAAAAATTTTATAGCCAAATAAAGTAATTTACTGGCGTACGCAACCCTAAAAGCCTCAAAGGATTCCACAGAAATTCCCATAAATGCGCTTTTAATCGCTCAAGGTGTTTTGCTCGTCTACAAAGTGCACTAAATTACGTAGAATTCTCATTTGGTTTTAACAATTGAATCAAATCCAATTGTATCGAATCGGGCAGTCAATCAACAGATGAGTCGGTTGCGGCTTTGCCACATGTGTTTTCTAAAACTGAAGGGTTGCCCTCTGCATACAATAATTATAGAGGTGTGAACACTTTTCCGAGTGACATGTGCGCGAGCTAATATAACCAGAAGAAACTCAAGAGTCATTACAAAACAGAGAGAAAAGGAGTGACAGAGAGGGAGCGGAAGAGAGCAGAACATGCGACAAAAACTCATAAATTTAAAAGCAATAAAACTTTCAAGACAAATAAATGCCACGCAGTAGATGAAGCATTCGCTGCAGTCCTCCTATTGGGCATGGAGGAGCAACAGAATCACAACTGCAGACTGAAGATTGAAATGAAAAGAGCGAAGACTTTGAGGGCTACAGCGAGTGAGAATTACCAGTTGTACATACGTTTATACATACATAAATGTGATTGCAGATACAACAACAGTAAAGACCGCATAAATCTCAAGGCACGCAAAATATTTAAGAACAAAAAGTTGAAGAGAAACAAGTAGGGGGTTTTTAAAGGAAAGTCGACTATGAGATACCCCTTAAAGTAGAGGTTTAAGCAGTAACCTATCATGTGTTGTAAAATGGTTAAGTTAAAGGAAAGTCGACTATGAGATATCCCTTAAAGTAGAGGTTTAACCAGTTAAGTTAAGGGAAAGTCGACTATGACATACCCCTTAAAGTAGAGGTTTATCAGTAACTGATCATGTGTTGTAAAATGGTTAAATTAAAGGAAAGTCGACTATGTCATACCCCTTAAAGTAGAAGTTTAACCAGTAACTTATCATGTGTTGTAAAATGGTTAAACTAAAGGAAAGTCGACTATGAGATACCCCTTAAAGTTGAGGTTTAAGCAGTAACCTATCATGTGTTGTAAAATTGTTAAGTTGACTGTGCTCACAAAGCTCACACCGTTATATTTTGCATTAGATTTCATCGTCTTAGTATTTATTGGCTTAATTTCTTCAAACTTTGCTCACAAAGCTGCTACCGTTACACTTTTATCAGCCTGTACAGTCTCAGTATTTTTGCTCACACAACTCATACCGTTACCTTACGAACCTGACTGTACGTAGAGCCCTTTAAGTAAGCTTATAACTGCTGAATGCAACTACCCAATGTCTGCACTTGGTGTGTGCCCCCTCTTGCTTACCCCGCCTGCCTCCTCCGCCCAATTTGGATTCTTCATGCCACAATTCTTCATTCCAATGCTGAACGCGTGCGTGCGAAGACTTGCGGTTGTACTTGCCCCCTCCCTCTGTCCCTTTCTGTTGTGCTGCCTTTCTCCCCCCTGTCCAAAACTTGCCACTCGCCAGTGCCGCCACAACATACCTTTTGTTACATTCCCTCCCTGCTCCAGCCCTTTGTCTCCACTCTCAGCATTACTAAGGTTGTTTATCTTTCCGCTGTGGCAAGACCTTGAAATGCGCTTGCATATGACAGGGGCGTTAATTTATGTGAAGTTCCTCCGCTGTGGGGGTCACTGGGAGAGAGAGAGAGGAGAAGGGGCCGAGCGAGTGCAGTGCTCATAATGATCCCCAATACAAGATCTTGCTTGCACATTCGGCGATGCATTCAGCCAAGTGATTGTTATCTTAAGATATCAATTCACTGATCCCTTCTCCAGCCATTCACAATCTCAGTCCACTGTGAATTACTCGCTCTGTACAATTGAAAAGATGTTGTATCTTTTCTGAAACTTTCATGTTAATCAACGTGAAGTGCATGTGTGTGTTTTGAAGATGTTATTAATTGTTATAGAAAACTATTTCAGATTTCTTTGTCATTGATTAGTTTCTTAAAACTATCGATAGGTAGTTGAGTTTTAATCTTCAGACTTGTAGTCCTTCAAACACATGCGCATTTTATCTATTTTCGATAACTTTAATAAATTTATTTTCAATTTGAGTGCTAAGTAAAGTATTTCTAAAGTATTCTATTATAAGTGGAGAAAAAGTTTTCTACTTTTATTTTATAATAAATCACTTTTTCGATTTAAACGTCGTCGATTTTTTCGATTACTATTCACTGCTATCGATAACTCGATTGTTGAGCTGCTTGTTTATTTTGATTAATTTTTTATGGAATTCATTTGCTGTATAAATGTTATCGATAGACAGCTAATGAGCTTGAAACTCAGCAGGTTCTTCTCGCTTTCCTCAACTACAAATGCTGCCAATTAGCTGACTGCGAAAAATCAATGCAGCTGCTTTCAGCTTTCCTCCCCCTCTACTCCTCTATATAAAAGTCATATAAGCCCCCCAAATTCCGATCTCTAGGGCTATCAAATGAACTTCTATGACACTTTCGTTGGAACCAGCTCAACAGCGTGTCTGTGTGTGTGTGCTTGTGTATCTGTGTGTTTAATTGTTGTTGTTATAGTCATTCTTATTGTTGTTCTTGTTGTTTATCTGGCAAACATAAAACAGAAAATGAAAAACCAAATAAACGCTAATTGGAAAAACATATTTTATATGAACTCTCGAGAGTTTTCGTGCCCCTCGTGCCCCTCGTGCTCCCCTCCTCAGCCCTCTGTCCAATCTATCTCCTCTGCTGTGTGCCACTCAATGTTGCATCTGGCAATAAGATCGTGTGCAGCAGCAGAACTGGAAGCGCCCTCAAGTCGTTGGATAACGGCATGCGGCACGCACTTCCCACTCATAACAAGAAAGAAAAGTACAGTCGAGCGCGCCCGACCGTATAATACTCTCTGCATTTGTCCCGATTAAATTATTAAAATCGGTATCGAGATATTACAATGTGAATTACTTACATTAAAACACGTTGAAACAAAAACAATCTAAGCATAATCAAACACACATCTGTTTGTTTGTATTCGAATACACATACGTTTGACAATATGTATATGAAGCAAATATGTATGTATGTATGTGTGTATTCGGCGCAGCCAGCGACCGCGGGCAGCGCTGCCGACACACAGGCAGCGAAAACGTTCGAAAATGTGCTTGTGTGTTTCTATCTCGCTTGCACCTATGGGTTGATATTGCGTTCAATTATCAATATTGTAACGCTTCTAGTTTTCTTGTTTATTGTCCGATTTTAATGCGCCTTTCAGTATAGTTTAATATAGTTAGTCTCCACACGTATTATATTAATTACAATACTGTACGATACGAACAAGTTCGCAAAACCCGGCATTGAAGGTTCCAGCCTTTTTTATCAAATGTGGGAAAAGTGGGCGTGGCAGTCAAAAATTTTAAATGGCAATGCAACTATGCCGTCGCTACGAACCTCCCGTTCCAGAATTGGTGATCCTAGGTGCCATAGTTACTGAGATATTTGCCGAAAACACCAATTTTTTCCGAGGTGTGTCCAGTTTTTTGCTTATTGTGGGCGAATGGGGCGTGGCATCGAAAAAAAAAAGATTCTTGTATTGACTGACTAAATATCTGATCGTTTGACACCAAGCTCGAACTTGTAGCTCTTACCATCTCTGAAATCTGTTTGTTCATACGGACAGACAGACAGACAGACGGACAGACAGACAGACAGACAGACAGACAGACGGACAGACGGACAGACGGACATGGCTATATCGACTCGGCTTGTGATGCTGATCAAGAATATATATACTTTATGGGGTCTGCCACGCCTCCTTCTGCCTGTTACATACTTTTGCACAAACCCAATATACTCTTGCAGAGAGTATAAAAACTGGAAACATTTTTCCGAAAAATTTAGAACTTCTTCTGGTTGTAGTCCCCCCCAACTCCTCTGTCTCTGCCTCTGTCTCCCCTTATCATGCTACGACGAGAAATAAAATGTACACATAAAAATGTTTTTGGGTAACCCTTTGGTTTGTCTTACTGGGTGCGGTCCAATGGGGCAGTGGTGGGGGTAGGCACAGAGACAGAGACAGTGACAGTGGTGGGGGAAGGGGCGCGGTGCTGATCTTATAGGGGCCCCCGCTTATGTTGTCAAATGAAATGCCGTGTTGCCCATGATGATTATTTCTGACATTTGTGGCAAATGTGCGGCAACAAAATGTGTTGTATGCCCCTACCCCAAAGAGCTACCTCCCCCCCAACACTCAACCACCCTCTCATTTATTTATAAACAATTGAAAGTGTCACGCGTTTTATTTATTTTTTGAACGCCTTTTAATTGTTTTGATATTTAAAATGTTGTTTAAATCAAATTAAAATCAATTTTAATTGCATTTCCTAGCTGGGATTTTGAGGGAAGGTGGTGAGAGGGGGTGAGAGGGGCAACAGCGCTGCCTGTGGCATGAAAACTTGTTCCGTTGCTGCAAAACTGGCTTGGCCAAAAACAAAAAAAAAAAGAACAAGAAGCAACGTCTTTGGCATGGCAAAGTTTCGATACTCTGTAGACAGTCTAATTGGTACACTCTAGTACTACCAAATGATTCAGTACTGTATTACAAATGCAAAAAGTGTTCAAAATAGCTCAACTTATGAGTAAGTTATTAACAAAGCTGACAAACTTTATGACTAACTCATACTACCCGCTGCAAGGGTATTAAAAAAGCTACAGAAGAAGCAGTCAAAGCAGACAGAGAAGAAATAAACCTGCTCCGAACTCGTTTGGTAGCATTTGGCCATTTTTTTTAGCCTCATGTTTTTGCTGTTGTTGTTTTTTTTTTTTTTTTGGAGTCGGGGGGCGTCAACATGATTTGCACTACAAAACAAAATTTAAGGAGCAGCTTCGCCAAGCATTTCAGCATCAATCCCCTACTGCCTTCGCTATCTCCTGTTGCTTCCCTTTTCTCCTACCATTTTCCCCGCTTTTCCACTGCTATTTGCTGCCTTTTCCTTCGAGCCGAGTCGAGTGCATGCCTTTTTTTCGCGCTGCATTTTTTGCGTAGGTTTTTTGCCTCATACTTTTGGCGAGTGCAGCGAACTGGTAGCCGCCAAGGCAGAGATTAATAGTGGTACAGTGGTGCGGTGGTGCGGTGTCGCGGTGGTGCTGCTTGCTTAGAAGCAAAGTGCTTAGCCAAGTTAAGGCCAAGTTAGTTGGGGACAACGTTTCGTGATTGTTGCCACTAAATCTTGGGCCAAAAAGACAAGACAATTGGTAGCGTTGTCTGTGTTCAAAGCAGGCTCAGAGGCAACTTCAGATGCCACAACGAGATCTGCAACAGACACAACAAGAAGAGGAAGAGGGCAAGAGTATGGCAGTGTAAGCGGAAGAGAGAGACAGAAACTGAAGCACTACTAACAATGAGTTGAAATTATGATTAGGAACAAAATGTCATGAAATACTGAGGAAATAATATAAATAATGAAAGCAAAAGTTGAAGTACAAGTTGAAAAACAGAAATAAAACTTAGAAATTGAGTTAAGAAATAATAAAAGTATTTAAAAAAGTTAAAAAAGTTTAAAACATAGAAGAACTTAATAACTTTAGGATAATAAAGTAATAAAAAAAGTTTAATATTGGGATTAAAAATATGTTAAAACCTAGCAAATGTAGGGAGTTATTTTATATAAAAGTTCTAAATATTTTAGCTACGCTTAGTTAGCTTGTCTGCTTAACTTTACTGCGATAAATATCTTACATACCAATGAATTTATATATATTATTTTATGGGACATATTTCCGGCTCAGAACTTTGAAGTATTTCGTTTATTAATAAGCTGTCAAAATGCATATGGAATTTCGACCACGAAATGTTGAAATCAATTCGTGTAATTCCTTTTTACACTTGTCATAATTCCATAATTATTTCAAAGAATTTTTATTCTTTGCCAAGTGTGCAAGAGAAGGCAATGTGTAGAGGGAGAGAGAGAGGGATGTGAGCAATTATTTGATTTCTCTCCACTTCTTCTTTTTTAACCAACGAATGCGTGTTGAAAACATTTTTTTTGGCGTTGAAGTTTTTGTTTGTTTGTTTGTGTTCGGTTGTCGGTTTTTAATGAACGTGAAATTATTTTCATTTGTGAGCAAATGTTTCATTAGTCGCGCCGTTGATGACGATGATGATGATGAAGCGACATGCTGAGCTAAAGATACAAATGTATCTTTGAATCTATTGAAAGTGTGGCAAGCTGTTGGTTGTTGTTTGCCAAAATGCAAGCTCATCAGACCCCCAATCTATCCATAAATTCCACCAATCTATCATTCTCGATATTAATTAGTGTGCCACGCCCACACACACAGAGCAGCGTCGCGTCGCCGCCTCCATTTGCCGCTGTATTTTGATTAATGGAAAATTAGTTGTTGCAATGCTAGAATATAGATACATTGGCAATTGGCTAGCTTTGCGGTTATTTCAATAGTATCTCAAAGTTGTTGTCGGTCTGGCTGTATCTGTATCATTAGCCGTTGGTGCTGCTGTTTCTGCCACTTGCGGTTCATTTGAGGTGTCGCTTCGCTTCATTTCGTTTTGTATTCGATTTTAGTAATTCAATTTTTTTTCTGCCATATCATAAATTTAATTTGAAATGAAAATCCTCAAGATATGCCACATTATCCCCTCAAAAAAGAAGAAGGAATTGTGATAGGCTTAGTTTATGCACGACTTAGGGATACCCGTTAAATAGTAGAAATGTTTTTTGGTCTACTTCTTATGGTCTGCTTTTGGTAGTATGTTTTAGGAGGTGTGGCAGTTATGCTCGACTCATGTATACAACTAAGCTCTAAGTTTGAAAACGCTAGTTTTTATTGTCTCTGAGATACAACTGTTCTAACCGCAATCCATATTTTTGTCGTTGGATCAGGAATATATAATGTTATAGCTATAAAACTGTCTCTCTTCGGCCTATACTAAAAACTTCCATGCTTGTAGTGTACTTTTTAACACCGCGAGTAACGGGTATCACGCTAGCTACACACTCCAACTGTATCTGATAGATACAACCACACACATTTTGTTTGTACTTTGCTTTTTCGACCACAATAACGAATTACATTTGAAATTGTTTGGCATTGGCTGCCGTTCGTCTGGCCACAAGCACTGGGCTCTAATCCCGCTACCCTTGGTCCCTACCCCCTTTCCCCCTTTTGTCCCCTTTTACTCCTTGTTTCTGTTGTCGATCTCCATCTATGCTCTGCCTTCTTATGTTTTTTTTTTTTTTTCAATATTACACGATGACTTTGAATATTTGTGTTGCTTTTGTTGCTGCACATCATGGGTGGGATTTTGTGATTAGAGAGATACAAGCAAAAGATACACAACAACAACGGCAGCAGGCAAGAACAACAACAATCGAGTGACTGACTGAATGACTGAATGGGCTGGTCGAAGCCAGAGAGCAAGTGTAACAAATATGTTGAGCATAGGGACTACGTAGAAGCCAACTTGGGTAACAGATACAGCTACAGCTAAAGATACAGATACAGCTACAGCTACAGCTACAGCTAAAGATACAACTGCAGCTAGAGCTCTACAGTTACGGATACACTTATTTTGATTGTTTGCCGACCAGATAGAAGCCAGTCTAAAGCCCCATCGAGTGTGTGCGTAAAGGTAGCAAATTTTAGGCACTGTCCACTGTGGGCAAAAGTACCTTTTTTTTGGCATGTAGCTGAGAAATGTATGGCACTGAAAAGATACTTCAAGGAGGATAGAAATTTAAATATTTCTTAGTACACTTCTTTAATGAAATACAGAATTAAAAATATTCCATTTGATTAACTTTTTACCCACGGTACAAGTCTTAGAAGTTTTGTGTATTTTTTCACTAGTTACTCACTCATTATACCCTTGCAGAGCGCGTTTCCGATTCCATAAAGTGTATGTATTCTAGACCATGTTCGTCTGTTTCTATGCAAACTAGTCTCTCAGTTTTTAAGCTATCTTGATGAAACTTGGTACACAGAATATGCAATTCTTATCATTTTTCATCTGTATCGAAATCACAATTACGAAGAATATTTGGCAATGGAAAAAGTTTTCGAAAAGGCATTCGCTCTAAATGAAAATTCAATTCAAGTTGGGATTTGTATGGGCGAAAAACCTGAATCAAGGGATACAATTTGAGTTTGACAGGATTTTGGGTTTTATAGCTGAGTTTTACATCCGTAAAACGGGTTTGAAAACAGCAGGTAATAAGCCTGATTTCTGGCCTAAAAAATTATATGTTTTGGCGGGATTTTTGATAAAAAAAAATTTTTATAAACGAAAATATTTTGTTGTACAATCGATGACTAGGAAAATGTGCGTAATTAAAATGTGTTACTAATTTCTATCGATTGCGTTGAAATGAAAGCGAACAAAACGAAGAGCGTAAAAATGGAACTCCAACACAAGGTTGACCAAAATTCTAGTTAACTCTATATTAATGCGCTTTATATATATTATTATTCTCCGATTTAGGTTTATCATTGCTCGGAAGTAACAACAACTGAGAGGAAACTCGGCGAGTGTTGTTGCCAGTAGTTGTCACTGGACAGGCAAAGAAAATATGTGAACGCACCTGCAAAAGAGAGAGAGAGAGAGAGAGAGAGAGAGAGACAAGTGTTGGAGAAAGCGAAAGAGACAGAGAGAAAGAGAGAAGAAAACTGTGTGTGGAGCTTGTGACTGTAAATTTGTGTGCGTGTGTGTGTGTTTGTGGCAGGTAAATAAATATTTGCATTCAATTAAAAGTGCTGTCGGCGGCAGCGATGCCACCACCCCGCCCAAGGGCCAGCCACGCCCCCCAACACCATGTGGAGGAGAGGAGCATTGGGGCAAGCGTCGAGCACTGATAACGCATAATTTGCAGCACTCCTATGATTAATGAAATGCAAACGCGCAAACGTGGCCAATAATAATTAATAATAATCATAAAATCCAGTGCGAACAACTTCCCCCGCCCAACCCCCTCTCAAAGAAGTACATATGCATAATTATAGCACAGAGGGGAGAGAAAAAAAAGTTTTAAAACAAAAGCAAATAAATATTTAATGTGCATAAAAAGAATTAATTTAAATACGGTATAAAATTCATGTAAAATTCTGCTTAAAACGCGTGTGAAGTGAACCACTGTGAACCGTACACACACTCACTACTCACACACCCATACACACAAAGAGAGGGAGAGAGAGAGAGGTATAACTCTTCTCTCTGCGCCGCGTGATTCGAAAACGCATCGAACCGTACGGAACCTGATACCAAAATGACTATGAAATCGATGAAGTACTCCGATTGTGATACCATTATGGATGGCTATAATCCGGTGCCGCCACCATTGCCACGACGTGTGCCGCCAGTGCGTAATATTTATGCCGAGCCCTTTGCCCACGAGCCGAATCATTCCAGCAGGTAAATATATATGTAAATATATCGATTAACGATAAACGATTACTATGTAAATCGCTGACGATTTGGCATGTTTTCTTATTGTTAACTGAAGTGAGTAGTGTTGGCCAGTTAAGTACGGTCACTCTAACCCTGTTTGTGTCAAGTTTTAAACCTGTTTAGCCTAGAGTATTATCGGCAGTCGGGTATATGTACTAACTGGCATATACATGGTCACTCTAAATTCACACTGTGTAGTTACTATATTTATTGATTAAGTAAGCTAGTGTTGGCCAGTTAAGTACGGTCACTCTAACACTGTTTGTGTCAACTTTTAAACCTGTTTAACCTAGAGTATTAACGGCTGTCGGGTATATACACTGACTGGCTGTTTATTAAGCATGGTCACTCTAAATTCAACATGTGTAGTTACTATATTTATTGATTAAGTAAGCTAGTGTTGGCCAGTTAAGTACGGTCACTCTAACCCTGTTTGTGTCAAGTTTGAAACCTGTTTAACCTAGAGTATTAATGGCAGTCGGGTATACTGACTGGCTGTTTATTAAGCATGGTCACTCTAAATTCACCCTATGTAGTTATTATATTTGCTGTTTAAGTAAGGTATTGAATTAAGTTACGTATTTCTGAAACTGAGCATATTGTAGCCATAAGAAACTAGAGTAAATGTTTAAAGACAGCACTACAAACAGTCTGGCAACACTATAAAGTCACACCAAATCAGTAATATTAGCATAAAGAGTGTGGAACAATAAACCAAGTGCCAAGTTCTTAATGTAAAAATATTTTTAAGCAACGATATCATGATCCAAACTATCGATAAATCAATAACTTGCAATTGAATCAAAGGGTTTCCTTTTCCCATATATTTCCCATATATATAAAGTTTCCATAGTACAAAATATGACCAAAATGGAAGTTATTTCGAATAAGAAGCCTTCATTAGCTTAGATTAGAACTTTTGTCTACTTAGTGTTTGCAACTTAAGAAAACGTTTGCGGTTAAAAGTAGTAAATTCCATTTGATTGGACCCACAATATATGTCTTGGGTTGCTCAAAAAAGATAAAAGCTAGCCACCGCCCAAGTGGCAGCACTGTGCGCGCAGCACACCGCATATACCTCATCACCGCCGCAGTAGCTACAGAGTGGAGCATATGATTGGAGCATGCCATGTGGATGCTGCTGAGTTGCCAAGTTGCATATTAAAAGAGAAATGTCCCATATAAAGCTTGCGAGTATCTTGTCGAGTGTACAATATGCATTTTGATACCATAACGAGTGGGAGTGGGTGATGAGGGGTTGAAGCGGTGCGGGGTGGGGGGAATGTGGAGTGATGGGTAAAGTATCTGCATAAAGTATAAATGGATGTGAGACGCGAAGTTCGTGTGTCGCATATGGATATTGTGTATATCCTTTTCATAAAACGAGCTTCAACAATGCCAAATAGCCTCAGTCCGCAGTGGGTGGGATAGGGGGAGGGGTAGGGGAGCGTAGGAGTGCTTGATAGAAGCAGCTCTCATATCGCATATCAAAAACGAAACAGAATGCGAGTAGAAGATAGAGATAGCCATAGACAGAGAGCAAGAGGAAGAGGGATAGAGCAAGTGGTAACCAAACAGTCAGCAGTAGGATGGTGGGCAGGGGTTGGTGTTGTTGGACTGGGTGGCAACGCTGTGTGGTAAAAATGCGGCGCAATATGTTTGCCTGTCAGTTTTCATGCATTTCATATCGAAAACCATTCGTACTTTTACTTGAGTGAGTTTTATGAGCAACGAGCCAAACAGCTGAGGCTAAAGGCAGGAGCAGGGTTGGGTTGCGAGGGGGGAACGGTTGGGTACAGAGAACTGGTAACAATAACAACGACTGAGTGGATACATCTATGATGATGATGCTCTAGTGTATACAATGTGCACAGACAGATGGACGGACAGACAGACGGATAGACAGATAGATACCCTAGACAGTTGGACAGACGCACAGACGGACGGATGGACGGTCGCTTCACTGGCCCCCTTTGTATGCATAGTTTTTAGGCATGGCGTAGGGGCATGGAGGGACCAGGCAAGGGGCACTGCAAACTGGGTTATCATTTAGCTTTTTTTCTGTTTTCCTTTTCCTTGTTGGCAAAAAGAAAAGCAAGTAACAAAGCAGTCCGACTGCAAAAGACCCAGTACTTCTAATATGAAATATTTTGTATCTTAAAGTCTCTTAGATAGCGATATTGAAGTGGAATAAACAAACTTCAAGGGCTCAGTCATGTCTTCCTCTGCCTATACACCCTCTTACTGCTTCAAGTACAGGGTCTAAAAAGCAGAAAAATGGAATTTGTTGCTTGTTATATTAAATGAAAACTCCAATTACTTTTTATTGGACTATTTCAATGATATGAAGTTGAAGTTGAAGTTGCTACCGCCCAATTCGTCGCTCCTTTCATAGCTACCCCACGGCCACGCCCACTTTTGCCAATTCGAGTGCAGTAATACAAGTATGAATAGCCTTTGGGAGGCAACATTAGATTAGGTAAGCAGTCAGCTTAAGTTGTGTATCGATGTGTTTCGGCCAGCAATTTACAGAGAGTTAGAAATACGGGGTAGGCGGGTGAGGGGAAAACGGGGCGATGCGACAACCCTAAAGGAGGAAGCGGCTCAACAATGACGAAGCATAAATGCAGATTGTGTGTGCGTGTGTGTGTTTGCTTTTGAAAATCTTGTGCAAATAGTTGTACAGTTAGTTACAATTATCTAACAGCTTACAGCTAAGTGCTGACGAAATACCCTGTAAAATTGTGTATAAACACAAGGGTTTGCTATTGCTGACTCTGCCCAACAGCCGTTCAGGAGTTTTTCTTAGGCAATTCAAATTACAGGGTATTAGAGTAACTGCATTCAAAGAACTTAAGTGGCTCAATTAAGCAATCAAACATTCGTACACAAGACAAAGCTAAGTAGTTTTGCTATTTATGGAAATAAATACACAAATACCCTGTAAACAGTGCAAAGGGTAAGCTCAAAGGCATGTCAGGCGCTACTACTTAAGTTAGCTAAGCTTTAAGGTGTTAAATACCCTGTAACTTGGTAAAATGTGCTGTAAATCGCATTAAGTAAATGAAATAAATTGTGTTACAATTGTTAAAAGTCTACACTTGTTAATAAAGTACTCATACAGGGTACTTTAAAGTCTATTACACGCATGGCTATGATTGAAATTCGAGCACAAAGTTGTGTGGCAATATGCAAATCGTTTGTTAAGCTGCACTTAACCAAAGAACAATAGATACGATATCATTTAATTGAAATAAGATTAACTCGAGTAATTTAAACACTTAACTAGAATTGCAATTAGTTATAAATATAACTTACAAATTGTACTATGTATTACCTAAGCCGAGTAACAATTCATTACTACTACTACTTTGACATTACTGCTAAACTGACGATTAATATTTGCTCGTTTTCTTGCTCTTTTAGGTAAGTTTCTGTCGACAGTTGTAAAATTATCGAAAGTTTGGTAAGAATATTTAATTTTATTTTTGCAAGAGTTTAACTAAATTCCCCACTGTGCTGCAACTGCATAAACTATTGCCTTAAATATTAACAATTTAAAAAAATGAAAAAATAACTGAAGTTAAGAACGAAAAGTGAATTTAAGTGTCCGTTGGGAGTATTTTGAAAGACCCTGTAAGAGAGAGGCTTAGCGAAGTAGGTTAGCTTTGTAAGTTACAAGCTTCGTCAAGTTAGGTATATGTATGCTTGATCAGCATCGACAGCCGAGTTCTCAGAGACTATAAGCGCAAGTGACTCTAAATTTAGACTGAAAGTTTGTACTTTCTTATATAAAATTTCTAAAAAGTACTGGGTCTTTAACATTCAACCCACTCGACTGTAGATTGTGCTACTAGTTTTGTACCTCCTTTTTTTTTTTTTTTGCTGTTTTGAGTTTGTTGTGAAAAGTTTTAACGGTGGCAAGTTGCAACTGCCACAGCCAGAAATGTTGTATATGAACCAAACATTTAATAATTCAAGTAGCCATGGGGCAGTAGGGGGTGGGTGGAGCTAGGAGAAAGCGTACAGTGAACGCCCCTAATAACCTACTTCACTTTTAGTAACAACAAGAGCAACAACTCTGTGATATACATAAGTAATTTCTTACGGGTATTCCACTCCTGTCCCTAGCACTGCCCCTAACCCTTCATGCCACCTTTTGGCAGGTAAAAAACTTGTGTATAAAACTTATGTTTGGCTCCAGTTTTGATTCCGACTTGGTTCTGGTTCTGGTTCAGGTTCGAGGTTTGTGATTTTTTTCTTTTATTTCTTCTTTTTTTTTTGGGTTTACTTGCAAGAAGTTGCCAGTTCTGTTTGGTATAGCTTTGGCTTCCGGTTTCCTGCTGCTGCAACGACAACAACAACAACAACAACTTGAAGTGCATTTGCCACGGCAGAAGCAGAGGGCAAAGAATGAAATTTAAAGAAAAACTAAAGAAAATAACTTAATAAAAAAATAAAAATTTTATAACAAAATATGCAAAATGTGGCAGAAGCCAGTCAGGCCAAGTGTGGAAAGGCGGAAAAGCGGCTGCAAGATGGGGGAGGGGGCGTGGGTGGGTTTGGTGTGGTGGGAGGGAGGTGCGCAAAAAACTGGCAACAAAGTTGTGCAGTGGAAAATTTGCATGCAACATGGCTCATGCTTCATGCCTCATGCCTCATGGTTCGTGCCTTTTGGCCCACTTTACTGCACATTTTTCCCACTGACAAATTTTCCGGCGTACGCCTTTTTCCAAACCATCCGGACATGTGCATGACCTCTTGACCTAGTCGCACTGCCAGAGGCAAGCCAAAATGCGCAGAAAAGTCAGTAGCCCACCCCACACAGCTCCCCAAACGCCCCCTGGCGGTAGAAAGCAGCAGCACGTACATACAAACATATTTTTATATATACTTATATGTGCTGCTCAGTTGGTTCAATCAATACGACGCTCAAAAGTAGGCAACACTCAAGTCAACTCAGCTCACGTCAATGCTTCAATTTTGCCCCACTGTGCAGCACACACACTCACTCACACACACAAGGCAAATGGAACTCAAGTAGCAGCAATATTATGATTGAAATGCTGAGCTTGATATGATTATATTTATACAGTGAGGAAAATGGGGGAAAAGCGAGTGGAAAAGGAGGAGGAAACACAACATTTGTTTCGGACAGTTGGCAACTAATTTGTTTGTGAAATGCGACGAACGGTCAGCACAAAGGTCAACAAATTGAATAAAAATTACAGCAATACAATGGACCAAAAAAGAAAAAACAAAATAGATAGAGAGCAAAAGAAATGAACTAGAAGAAGTAGCAAATGAAATTATAATGAATAGCAAAAAGAAGACCAAGAAGCTCAAATGAGATGATAAAGATTTTAGGACTAGTTTAGTTATCTTATAGATAAGTTTGTTACTATAGTTATGGCAAAGGTTGTGGAGTAAGTGGAAAGGCGGGAATCATTTTATCTTAACACAATCTTGGTAGGACTATAATAGATTCCTTAGACTTCTTTCATAGCAAATCCGCCCATATAAAATAATTAAAAATGAAACCAATTTGACTTTTATTCGAAACTTTAATTTATGCTAGTGACGCATTCGAAATAATTGGCTTAGAACCATGGCTATAAGTTTCCACTACTAACAAGTAATACTGTAGAAATATACCGACATTCACCAAGTCTCTGCATCTATAGAAAATTGTGAGCACTTTCCAGCAGTTTCCTCTATGGGCATTTCAGCTGCATCAAGACCTTGTTTTGAGCTGCATAAAATGCAATTGAAATTGACTTTTCAGTTAATTGAAAATACCAACAAAAAAAAAAAAAAAAAAAAAGAAAACTTACGCGTAATATTGATTTTTTGGAATGAAACGAGCTACTGTTTGCCGGCTTAGTTTGGTTTGCTGCTGTACGGCTGGTTGGTGTATTTAGGAGAGCTGCCTCCGATTGATGCAATTTGATTTTCTGTTGCTCCAACATTTCACGCAGTTTTTGCATTTCAGCGTTTAGCTTAAGGCGTCTGTCCTCCAAATCCTGCAACTTTTTGTACTCCGCCTCGAGTGTGATAAACAGTTGTTTAAAGACATTCGCACTATCACCCAATGGACCCCGCTGAACTCGGCTGCCACTCGCCTCTTTGGTATCCTTTTGCTGCTGCTGCTTGCTCGGCATTTTCAGTGATGATCTGCTTAGTGGTTTGAATTTTGTTGGTCTAGCCACAGTTCTTTGCTTCAACCGATTAAAGGTTGAATTTATTTATTTTTTGAAATTTTGGTTTGTAATTGAATAGGGGCTTAAATATGTGAAGTGCCCAGTTTTCAATGCCTACTTCAGTTCTACTTTGTTAAGGGCGTCAATCAAAGTTTGTTTTTGCTATAAGTTGTACTTTTTTTCAGAAATGGTATGAGTTTAAATGCAGTTGAATCTTAGTTTTACTATGAAATTCATTTTGATTCTCATCATACCTTTTTACACCAGCTTTTTAGCGCGTCAATCATGAGTCAATCACAGCACTTGCAACTTTTAATATTGATTGTCTTAATTATAAGCTAAATATAAGCTAAAAATGAAAACAATCAAAGATTGTACCAATCAATCGATCAATTTTGTACTTCAATATATTTTACTAACTGTCAATCAGTTGAGAATTAATTAGCTGCAAAAACATTTTCTATTCATTGATTGTTAGCTTAATCAACTTCTAATAGTTATTATATTTCCTAATATTTTTTAATTAGCTTGGTCAATCAAGCAAGTCAATCAAAGTTTTCACTTCAATCAAATTGTAACCCATATCAATCAAAGCTCGAACGCCGGTTTCACTCAATCAGCACATTCACCAGTTATTAAGCCAGTCAATCAAAGTTTTCACTTCAATCAAATGGTAACCCATATCAATCAATGCTCTAACGCCGGTTTCACTCAATCAGCACATTCACCAGCTATTGCTTGAAACCCTTTTCAACTCAATGAACTAACTTGAACCCAAATCAATCAAAGCTTTGGCGTGTCACTTACTCAATCAAAAGGTCTGCGCTGTACTCAATCAATCCTCTAAGCTTCACTCGATTGGTTTGGCGAATGAAATGAAACTACATTGTATCTCTGATATTATCCAGATAGTCAATCTTCTAGGGTTGCCAACTGGCTTTTGGCAAACGTTGTTGTACATACATCAGCTGACATCAATCAGAGCTTATGACCTCGGGGTTGATAAAGGGCTTTTAGCAAAGCCATTGAAAGCCCGACAGAACCGCAGCCAGAAGCTTAACCCAATTTCAACTTAGTGAGGCACACAGTTAAGCGGCCTGTTAATGACGCAATTTCCGTACACTGACCACTGAGCGACCTTTGGGGTCAGCATTCCCTACCTACCACTCTCCCACTCTCCCACACTCTCTAAAAGGTACAGTGAACACAATACAGAACTTCCCCCAGTTGGCTAATTAGCTTAGCGCAGTTAAATCGTTTGCTTATTGAACTACACGACGCGCATTTCTATGGCATCGATAGATCAGAGTACACTCCCTTCGCTAGAGGGATGGGGGTGTTTGGCAACACCTTACTTTAGTTACCTTCCTACTGAGCTTCGTTTCCGTTTCCTTACAACAATTTCTGCTGGATTTGCCAAAATGCCAGACAATAAATAAAAAGACAGTGGAGAGCAGCAAAAAAAAAAAAGGGGCAAAGGAGAAGAAGACGAGGAATTGTTAGATTGCTGAATTGCTGTGTCCAAAACATGCCACAACAACAACATCCATTGAGTAGAGTGAGAATTCTTGCGACAGACAAATTCTTATACAATTCCAGGCCATTACACTGAGAAATGTGGCACAATTTGAATAACATTTAAAATATAAAATTGAGCATCAATTCGGTAAAGGGAATACACAGGGAGGGTGTCAAGGGCGTCTTTGGACGGAAGTGGTTGTTAACCCCCTTAGACCCCAGACAAGACCCCATCCAACTCAATCCCAGCCCCACTTCCATCCCATTCCCAACCCATTCCCATCCCCATCCCATTCATCCCAATTTAACCCAATCCATCCCAATCCATCCGAACTTAGTTCAGCCCATCTTATTGCCAGAGCGCCTACACATGTTTTGTTTGTATTTCATTTTCATACCCCTGCTTTTTGCCACCAAATGGGGTATATTTGCTTAAAGGCAACATGAGTACCATGAGTATTATTGTAAGGAGTATCCTTTTGTCGTTGGTACTCGGCTTTAGTTTAGTAACTTGTTGTATATAAATCTTGAGACAAGCCTTTCGTCTTGTCGGCACTGCGGCCTTTTCCTTCTCTGTTACATTTTCCACTCATTTTATTTATTTTCCACAGAGTTTTCTTATTTTTTTTTTTTGTTGACTAAATTGCGTAAATTATTGGCATATGTTGTCTTCGCCGAGGCAATGAAACATTTTAACCCTTTTTCCTCTGGCAACGTCGGGAATGTCGCTGAAATTGACAGTCGCACATTGTTTGGGGCGCGTCTGCTGAGTGAGAAAGAGAGAGAGACAGAGAGAGAGAGAGAGAGAGGGGGGTAGAGGGGAGCACAGATACTTTAGCTTGGCATTTCATTCCAATTTTGAAACTGCTTCTCTTAGTTCTCCTTTCGCTGGTCTCTTGCCTACTTCTGACCTGCCTCTGGCTGCCAGTTTGCCTGTCAGTTTTGCCTGCTCCTTTTATTCTTTTTTTTTTTCACTCTGTGTTCCATTCATTCTTTGCAGCTCCAGCTCCTTCCTTCACTTCTTACTCTTCTTACTTGTTTTTTATCATTTATTCCCATTCTTTGGGTTTTTATTTGCGCTATTTCGCGAAGTAGAACAATAGCCCAGCCTTGGTTGCCCTGGCAGTCGTAGGATCTTGTGCCAGTAGTTCTCCATTCATTCATGGCATCATCTTCTTGCCCTACTCCGTCTCCGTCTCCGTCTCGGACTCCTACTCCTTTGCTTTCTCCACATCCTTGTTCTTTCTGCTGTTTCTTCTTCTCCCTTTTTGCCATTTTGCACAGTTTCGTGAGCTTTTGTTACAACTAAACGCGATGCGACGCGAGGACGGTCTCCTTTTCGCACTACACTCGTAGTTCATCTGCTATTATTTTTTTAGATACCCCCCTGGGCACCACCCCCTCTGCACACATTTTCGACTGGTCTTCTACAGCAACTTTATTGTCTTGCCAAAGAAATAGACTTTTAATATACTTGGAACCTCGCATTGCAAACAATACATGGACACAGTGTGTGGGTGTATGTGTGTCTGTTGGGTGTGTGTGTGTATGTGTGTGCTTAAGGGTGTAAAATGTTCTTTTCTTTGTATGGGGGAAATATTAGGCGCTTTTGCCAGTTCATTGACTTGCCACAACAATAGTTTGAAGTTTGTCTGCCAAAATATGAGACAAACTTCAGTCTATTTTTGAACCCACTAAAAGAGCAGAGGGTGAGTAGGAGCGACTAAGGGCTGAAAGGTGCACGAAAAGATTGAAATGAATAAACTGGGGATGAAAGAAAGTCGACTACTTGAGCAAATGGGAAAACAATGAAAAGTCTAGTGCTCTCACAGAGGTGAAAACTTGTAAAAAAGCAAGTAAAATATATAGTTTCTTCAAGACAGTACAGAGAATTTAACTAGAACTGTACTAAGGTTTAAGGATACGAACTAGTGAATATTTAAAAAAAAAATTAATATCAAGTGTGATCCAAAATAAGCTGAACTCCAACTGAACTGCAGAACAAATTTTTCAAATAAAGTCTGAAAAATTTCTTAAACTTAAATTAATTTAACAAAACTCCAAAATGTATCCAGGTGAAAACTCTGATTAAGGCAAGAAGTGAATTCCACTCAAAAGCCAGAAAATGTCTGCAAACGAAAATCTCTTTCAAGTTGAATGATTTTTGTAGGTTTCATGTGTCTGTAATTGAAACTTTTGCCTAAAGCTTTGGGGCAAATACGACACAGGTTGCCAAGAGGGTCAAGAATAAACGTTAGCGTTTTTTGAAGTTGCCCTAATGAGTTTCAATGCAGTTGAGTTCAATTTACTTGTTAGGTTTGTGCGTTGGCCTGCGGCTAAGACAACCACAGAAAAGAAGATGAACAACTTACATGACATTTGAAGTACATGCCACATGCCCACATGCCACTTGCCACAGTGAGGCAAAGTTGTAAGTATGCTAATTGGACAACATGTTGTTGTCAAGAAAATCCAAGCTCAAAAGAAAAGTGAAATGGGAAAAGCGCCGCAAACCAAAAAAAAGAAAAACCAACAAAAAACAAACCCCCAAAAAAATGCAGAGAGAAAGAGAGAGAAAAAAAAGAAGTGAAAACATGAGAACATGAAACACATAAGACACACGGCTAATCAGGCACACGCCACGGCTAATATCCTGGCTAAAACAGAGACATGGCTAAGACCGAGTGTGAGCGATGGGAAAGAACTTGAAATCACAGTCAACGACAGACGGCGACGGAGATGGAGACGAAGACACGAGAGACATGAAGTCAGAGACAAAAGTCAAAAGGCACATCAATGCGGACTCTGGCTTGCTTCTCTCTCTCTCTCTCTCATTCTCTCTCCTCGCTTCTCTAACTTCTGCAGCTTCATCTTCGACTTTAGCTTCTGTTTCTGCCAGGCTCTTAACATATTTTTTTTCGCTCTTCTCTTTTTTTATCATTCTTTTTTATTTTCAAACATCTTTTTAGAACTTTAACTCTACCTACTCACATGTGTGTGCCTGGGTATGTGTGTGTGTGTGTGCCATGATGCTGCACAAAAAACTTCCGACAACAATTCTGCAAACGCAAGCAGGAAAACATAAATCTGGCTAAAGCTAAAACGCAAACTTTTAGTTAAAAAAAAAAATTTGTTTCTTCTCTTACATTTTTCTCAATTTTTATTTTTTTGCTGCATTGAGTGCGTGCAAGTGATAGAGAAATAAGCGACAAGAGACAGAGAAAGGGGAAGTGTATGAGCTAAGCACCAAAGCAAGTTGACCACAGGTCAACACTGTGTCTAGTCGAGGGTATTCAGAGTGTGTTCAAGAAAAGCGGAGAAAGAGTTGTCTTACTAGATTGGCTCAGATTGGGGGCTTACTATAATTCTCCTAATTTCTCACGATTTCTAAAAACCTGCAATAATTGTTAAATGACAATAAACAGTTTTAAAATATTTGAATTTTAGCTGCTTTCCTAGGTTTTTGAAGGTAAATTATTGCCCTCATATTTTTTTAAGATTTTTTAAATATTTGTTTTGTTGCAAGAATTCTTCTTGGTCAAGAAAAAATCGGAATTTATACTCAAGCTTAATTATTTGTAATTTTTGCTTGGATTTTTCTTAAGTGTGTACTAGAAGTATATATTTTTTTACACTCTCGTCTCGTTGCACACTTTTCCAACTTTGTAAAGTGACTATCACTTTTATTGCTTGCCATCTCCTTCTTTCTCTCTCACGCTCAGTCGCTCTCTGTCACACTTTCTCATCAAATGTTTGTTGGCCAAAATACAAACCATCTGCTAGCCATGTTAACCCTTCGGCTTCGACTTGAGTTCAATTGAGCTGCGACTCTTACGCTTCCTTCTTTAACTTCCCTTCCCTTCCCCTTTTTCTTAACTGTACTTGTCCCTACGTCTGCTTCTGCTTCTTCTTTCTCCACTTATTTTGCTTGTTTTGTTTTATACATTTTTTCTAATTTTTTTCGTCTTTTTTTTACTAAGCAAATGTCCACATTTTGACCATTTGAAATCCAAACAGGCAACTTTTATGCCACTGACGTGCGTTGCCAATGTCTGCACGTATGTGTGCCTGTCTGTGTGTGGGTCTCAGTGTGTGTGTTTGTGTGTGCTGCCATTTCGAGCTTGAGCTTGAAATTTTGCAACATGCCTTCGACATCTCATGGGTATTTTTACGACTATCACTGTTCAGTCACTCTGTCCGAAAAACCCGTCCAACCGTTGCACCTCTTGCCTCCTCCCCTGCCCCTATATGCCCCTGCCTCCACTGCCCTTAACTTAAACCATTTGCTGTTTGTCCACTGACCACAGACAGCAGACGTTTCGACGGTTTCAGCTATGTTGCAATGTTGCCTCAATTCCCTGTCTTTGTCTCTGTCCCTGTCCCTCTCTCCTTTTTGCTTGCTCCCTGTTACTCTTCCTTGTTCATTGCACAGTGTTTTAAATAAATAATAAAGTCTTTAAACTAAATTCGGTAAATGTAAATCTAAATAATAAAGGAAATAGATGACAAGAGACAGCAAAAAGTAGAAAAACAATCCACTTATGTGTATAAAAAAAAGATGAATAAAAAAATAAAAAAAAAATTTATTTGTTTAGATACATATATGTCAAGTTTATTCCAAATTCAATACATAAAAATATATTTTAAATGAAATTATTTGAAATTGAAAACTTTGCACCACTGTGCACACTGTGGTCGCTGTTTTGTGGCCCCAAAAAGTAGTTGGTCTCCGACTGCTGCTTAAAATGGATTTGGCCAGCAAAAGGCAACAATAACACACAAGCTGCTGACCGAAACAGTAACAGATAGAGACACAGAAAGAGGCAGAGATACAGAGAACAAGAAATGAGAAATGTGAAGCGGAGAGAGGCGAGAGGCCAGAAGTGAGAGAGAAAGAAGAAAGATAAACCCAGCAGCTAAGTAACAAGATGATGGCGCACGTGATGCGCTTTTCTTTGACCAGAAAGCAGAAGCTGCTGCACTTGATGGCTCTTCAGCTAGAAAGAGACAGACAGAGAGAGAGAGAGAGAGAGAGGGAGGGACAGACAGAGATATATATAGAGAGACTACTTGTCAAGGAGTCAGGACTTGGACTTGGCTGATTTGCCGCCAATTAGCAGCTAAGTGGATTTGTTTACCAAAAAGCCATTTCCATTTGCATTCCAGGATACGGATTTTGGCATCGGGTGGGCAGCACTACGTGCCAAGTCAACTCAAGTCAAGTCGAGTCGAGTCGAGTCAAAAAACAAAGTAGAAAACTCCTCTACCAATATTTATATCGATAAACAAAATATCTGTAAGCTATTGTGGCATTTTGGGGTCTCGGAGTGGCACAGTGGACTATGGGCGTTATCTGGATTCGTCTTCCTCTTTATTTGGCCAGACAGACAGTCGAGGCTTACGGGCCTAATCTACGTGGCATGCGTGTACGTGCGAGGCCAAAATCAACCGACATTTGCGGGTGGTAGTCAAAAGGGGCTGGAGTGTAGCGGTGCGGGGTAGGAGCAGCAGTAGATGAGATGGTACGCTATGACATGGAATGCTGCACTGATAAAAAAGTTATATATTTTAAATAAATAGTTAAAATTTATTAAAATTAAATAATTTAAACGAAACTAGTACAGGATTTTTTGTAAGAAAAAAGAATTGAGGTATTTTCTGGCCAAAATCAGCTAATTTAAGCCTTTAGCTTAAGAAGGTCTTGACTTAAAAAGCCGGTACTTAGTTTTGAGCAGTGTAAGAGGACGGGATGTGAAGCTCTCTTGTCGTCTACGTGGCCAAGCGAACGAGACAAGTTAAATCGTTGCGTTATTGATGGCAAATGTACGTGATAGGCTCACAACGTGAGCTTCCAATGCTGTTGTTGATGATGATGACGATGTTCATCATCATTATCAATGGAAACAGAATGGTATCGCATTGTCTCGTATCGGCATCACTGATGATGATGATGCTTTTGGATAATGCTAATAATGGTCCCGGCGCTCAACTTCGACGACAACAGCTTTCAACAACAATCGAGCCCACCTGTGCGCCAAGTTCGACGGACTAAACAAAATTTAAGCGCATTACAAACTTTTCTTTACCTTTCTCTCTTCCCCAACGTTCCTCTCTCTCTCTCTCTCTCTCAGTCACTTTTTCTCTGTCTCTGTCTGGCTAACTGACGGCTTCTTGGCGACTTCTCGCTGACGCGCTGCCATTGTTTGTAAAAAGTTTAGCCAAGGCTTTTGGGTAAGCGAAACGCTTTTAGGTTGTCAAACAAAGCGCCTGCCAATGTCTATGCCTGTCCCACTCTCTCTCGCTCTGTCTCTGTCTATCGGTTTTTTATATGCTATATTATCTCTTATATATCTGCATCTGTACTAAGCTCAGAGTCAAAGCGGCAGGTAAACAGTTTAGCTAAAAATAGTGACAGAAAAGATTGAGAGAGTGAGAGAGAGAGGCAGCAAGTCACTGTGTTTGGTTGGAGGGAGAGAAAGAGAGGGCTTGCTTTAGCAGCTTAAAAAATTGACCTTAGCTAAACGAATTAGCAGCTTTTGGTCTTAGAATTACTGGTAAATAATTTATATAATAAGATTCTATAAAATTCTGAATATTTATTGTGTCGCACTCACTCTTTCTCTCTTTCTTTTCTGCTTCATTTAAATGGGTTAACTCGTAATATTTCTATATCAATTGTATTCTATCAAGTTAACAACTCTTTCTATCCCATTCCCTCTCTCTCTCTCACTCTCTTTCCTTGGTCTGCACCCAGCAGAAAACTTACTGATTCATTGGCACAACAGGAATAAAAGTTTAATTAGGTTTCACTTTTGTGGCTCGTATATCATTTGATATCTATGTACACCAAAAGCATTGCTACACTTTTCCAATATAAAAAAAATCATTTTCCAACTAGTTTCGAGTTTTTAACCGAGAAAGGGGTAACGTGTGCGAAAGAGTAAGAGAAGAGAGAGATGGAGGGAGATGGGAAGTAAAATCATTAAATGGCAAATAGCGCAAACAAAATCCAACTCGTGCAATATTCGCATTGAAGTGCCACTTGAGAGCGAATTGCCCCACATAAAAGATGAAGAAACCACTCAATAAAGAGGGGATGAGAAAGAAGGAGTGTGGGGAAGGGAGGGGTAGGGGGCGAGAGAGAAAGATATATTGCGTTACCGCCCAATCACATTGAACCACACAAAACACGCGCCTGCAACTGACAATTAAACATTTAATTAAAAATCAATTAAAAACGTATTTTTGCACTTTTGGTGTGAGCACATAAAAAAAAAATAAAGGAATGCAGGGGAATAAGCACTCAGCAAACCATCAATAGACCTACCCAGCTACAGCTACAGATACAGATACAAACACAGCTGCAGATACATATTTATTCCTCTTTGTACGCATAACTCGCACACAAAAGGAACTCAATTTTTACTGAAATTCGCTTGCTTTTTTTTTTTTTTTTTGGTATACCCTGTACATTTTAGAGTGCTGTAAAGTGAGAAGAAGTCAATTAAAATGATGTCAAGTAAACTTAATTACAAACTTTGTTATTTATTTATTTTTCACTTTATCTTTTTATTTTATACATTTGACAATTTTTTATGAAAAGTGTTCTTTATATGTTTTATCATTCACTTTATTTATTAATTAATTTATTGACAAACATTAACTGTGCTTTTAGTAGCCCATGGTGAGGGGTTGATGTTTTTACACAGCAATAATGTTATATAACATTAAAGTCCATGTGAATGAAAGGTTGCAGGGTATCTGCTAGTCTAGCCTAGTCTAACTACCATTGGCAAGCGAGTTTTATTTTATTCTTTTTTATTGGAATTAAAGAGTATGATTTAATTAACGTGTGGAGCTTTATGCGCTTGAACAGATGCAGCAAAAGCTATAGATGGAGATACAGCTACAGTTGCAGTTTGCTGTGTGCAGTTGCGGATAAATTGCATAGATGGATGATAGCACGAATAGATGGACAAATGGTCGGTTGGAAATGGTTGTGAATGTGAAATGGATACGAGGAAGCAGCTGAAAATGAACTGCAATCAAATATGCGACGAGTGTCAATGAGTTATGATGCTTTATCGCAGGCACAGATACAGATACAGACACTGAGATACACAGATGCAGATACTAAATGATTATTATGTCCGGCAATTTAATTGGAACCCTCTCTCTCTCTCGCCCTGCAAATTAAATGAAAGTGACGAGCATATTTATCGATTTTCCACTCTTCAAGTTAACCCTTTGAACCCATTCGATAGTTCACAAGTTCGCGCTCATCGTTTATCATTAAAATGCAATTAAAATTGACATGACATTTGATTTACAGCACGAACCTATGCACCACCACCACTACCAACACTCCCTCTAACGGCCGGCAGGGCAAGCAGCAGTTGTAGCGCATTTAAATCGACCCAAGAGAGTCATGTTTACTTGCATTCTGTCACTTTGCTGTACGCCAGACAGGGTAAAAAGTCTTTGCCAGACTGACAGACAACATGCTGGCACCTCTGGGGAGTACTTTTTGTAGGGGTGGCAACGCTGGTGTTTGATAGTGCGCTGATTGAGCCAATCTCGGGGTCACGTGAGGCCATTGGAACTGCCGGAAATCAGTTTAGTGACTTTAGCGTGTTTCATTCCAGCGTTCCAATTTAATTTGTGCGTCAAGTGATTCCATTTCATTCCATTCCTAGGTCTAATTTAATTTGTTAAATTACTGATAAAGATTTTCATTAAATTTAGTGGCTCCCTTAGCTATACTTTCGTTCCATTCCATCGTTTCAGCAACTATTATCAAGGGCGTAGGGGTTTCTTCTCATATTGTTTCACTATTAGCGTTTCTTCAGCGCTTGACGAGGCATTTCAATCAATCGCATTAGCTAAACTGTTCCACTTTCAACGTTTCACATTTAAAGCAGCAACGGAATTATCTCACCTCTAGAAGTCGTTATCAAAATGAATTTAATGTGGTCGGTTAAACCTCAAAAGGTTAGTTTCCCTCAGAACAGGTGAATAGAAAGAGTGGGCAAAGGAGACAGTAAGAGAGGAAGGGAGATGGGGCACCGTTTAGAATGGTGTCAGTGATACGCCCATTGATTTGATCATTTTACGGTTATTACAAAAAAAATTAAAGCGTAACCAATTTGCATACGATTTAAATAATACAATCATTTTTATTAGTTTTCTTTTTCTCTCAACTCGAATTGGGAATGAAATCAAATAAAATGAAAATGAGAAAAACGTTTACGATGTGTCATATGCGGGCTGGAATCTTATTGGTTTTCTTTTCAGCTTCTACTTCTCCTTCTACTTCTGCTGTTGTTAAAAAAGAAGAAAAAAACATGTCATAACCACAACAAAGAGTCGACACAATGAACCACATAAATGAGTGTGTGTGTGGTGCAGTGTTGCATCAAATGCTGGTTTCTTATTAATTTCAGCTACCAAAACTAAGAAGAAAAGAAAATTTAAATGAAACGGAAATTGCACGAAGGGAAGGGAGAAGAGAGAGACGGAGAGAGAAGAAGAAAAGGTCGCAAACTTTTAATAAGGATGTGAATAATGTTAATGTAGTGCATGCTAATTGCCTCTCTGATTGCCAATTGCCATTGAAATTTAAAACTCGGCACGTTTCAAGTAATGCCACGCCCACAAACCCCCTTCCATTTTATTGCCATACTCAACGTCTACTCCTTTTTCACATCTCCCTTTACTTTACCATCGCTGTGTGTGGCTCTGTGGGCCCCTTTTGAAAATGAGCAACAACAACAAAAAAAAAATACAATTTTTATGCTCGCAATCAAATTTGCACATTTCATTTGACTGCGGACTTGGACTCTACTAGGCTCTATTAAATGAACCTGATCCCCCACGATCGTGCCTTGATGAATAACTGCCTCCGGCAAAAGGGGCAACAAATGGATACTATTAAAACAACTTCGTCATAAAAGAAGTTCTCCACAATTAAGTGAATTTTTGCAAAGTATTTTCTTTATTATTGATCGTTAAATGCTTTGCAGAAGGAAAACTATTAAAAGCCACTGTTCAAATTCATTTCACAGCTAATAAAGCAGAAGCAGTCGTAGTATTTGATAGAAAAGTCCATAATTTTAATTAATAAAATTGTATATTTCACTGAAAATGAAAACAGTTAAAAGTTTCAACTCCTTTTCTGTACCTATTTCACCAGACGCAGACTACTCTCTCTTATTAATTACAGAAAAATATACAATTTTCTTTTATTATTCAGTTTGTAACTGTACAACATTTAAACTCTTTTTTGCTTATTTTGTTTTTAAATATTTCGTTTAAAGTCAAGTTTTTTTGTGGCATTTTTTGGGGTGAGTTGTCAAAAAAGTTGCTGGCAGCTGCAGCGGCAAAAGTAGATTAAAATCTAAATACTCACAGACACACACACACACTCTCACACTCACACACAGACGCTCAACATAAATTTTGCACAAATAAACCAAATTAAAAGTGCAAAACAAAGCGACCAACAATAAAAAACAAGGCCAAAAAAAAATAGGAGTAAAAAAGAAAAAGAGTTAAGTGTAAAGGCGCGTCGTGTTAGACACACCACAAGCTGCCACGCCCCCTACACCACCAGCATTTGGTTGACTGAACTAACTTTTGACAAAATGGCGACAAAGAAAAAATAACCAACTAGCAGCAGTAGGGCGTAACAGACTGTTAAAGAGCCTGTAGAAATCAAAATTTTCGAATGTCTAAAGAAAAGTTGAAGCGCAGTAAATAAAAAGTGATTTAATTATTTAGAAATGCAATAACAAATATTTTAAATAAATTTAAACTAATTAACTAAATTCTGTAGTTCATAGATTTTTGGATTATCTGAAGCATTTAGACATAGCTTTTGGATTAATCAATTTATTTTTTGAATAATTTACAGGGCAATTAGTTAAGTGCTTTTGTTAGATTTTTGAATGCTTTATGAGCCCAGTTTAGTTTTAAGTTAGCGGGTTTAAAATTTGGCAAAGCAAAAAATAAAATAATAGAATTTAGAGCAATAAAGGAGTAGGAATAGGAGTGGACTTGGAGGAGACTGCTGTAAAGGAGTATGAAGAGCAGGAGTGTAGGAGCTGAATGGAGAGGGAAGGTGGAGTGAGAGGGAGGAGAAGTACACAGACAGCCGCCACACACGGAAGCCATAAAAACTTATGGCAAAAGTATAAAAATTCACCCTTTTTATTGTGGCAAACAACGAAAACGAAAGAAACGAAAAATAAAATAAAATGCAAAACATTTACCCAGAGCATACACGGTAAAAGAAAGAGAGGGAGAGTAAGGTAGAGAGAGAGAGAGCGAGAAGAACGAGCCAAACAACCCTTTTTTTGGCCAACTACTAAACTTAAATGCTGAGTTTAGCAAAAATACTACAAAGCGGCAACAAGGAAAAGCAAAAAGGAGCGGGAGGAGTAAAAAGGTGATGGAGAGGGGAGAGGAGGAGGAGCAGGGAGAGCAACTGCCTGAATTCGGCATGCAATTGTTGTAAAACAAAACACAACAAAAGACAATGAATAGAATGGCAAACGGTATCACAACAACAACAACAACAACAACAGCTGCATAAAAGTAATAATATAAAAGTATTTATATTCCATTGAGACTCCTTCGTAATGGGTGTGAGGGACTTTGGGGGCTACGGGGGTTTACCATAAATAACACACAATTGCAATCATTGGAGCCAGCACCCACAACGAATGCACTTTAAGTAACTGTAATGACAATGGAACTTGTCCATAGTTTTATTTATTGACAATAAACTATGTAGTAGAACTGAATCACTTGTGAACTGGTTCAGATAGAAGATAATAATGCGAATAAAGTTTGTTAATTGTTAGAATAGTTAACTTGAAACAATTTAAATTGGTATAACTTCAAGACTTAAAAAGAACTGGTTTAGAAACAGTTTGTTTAAGAAGTAAAGCTGAACCAATTGCGATCATAATTGAGGTGAGAAGTGCGGAGTGTGTGTAATGCCATCTGAAGCCGTACTATTTCTAAATCTATACAAAATATGGTACTAATATGGCTTAAGTGTCCTTTAAAAAGTATTAGTTCTGATTAGAACATAACATTAAACCTGTAGTATAAAGGTAAATAACTTTGAAAACTTAGCGAAATGTTCAACACTCAAAATTAGTTTCGATTGAGACACAGAGAAAGAGAAAAATGAGTCCTTGATGATGATCAATGTAGAATTGAGGGATAGTCCCTTTCTCGGTCTGTCAACGGTACAAGTAGTACTACAGGGTGCTCCCTGCTGCTGTGACAGGTGGCTACCGGTTCCCATTAGGGAAAAGAGAATATCAAACATTTCCTGCGTGTGCTGCGTTTTGGACACGGGGTACAAAGAGTTAGCATCTTGTATATTGGCTTGTCGTAAAAGAATGGAAATAAAATTTAAGTTGTTGACGGTGTGTTTTATTTTTTATATTTTTATTTTTATTATTATATTTATTCTCTTTTTCATTCCTTGCTTGTTTGTTGGTTGCTCCTGTCGTTTATCCTGATTCACCGCCTGCCGTTTGCTGTCAGCTGTTGTTATTGGTATATTGGTTCTTTTGCTTTGTATTACCGTTGTGCTACTGGTTAAACCCCCTTCAGCTACCTACCCCTAGATCTACCCCTACCTTAACAGCTACGTCCCCTTTCGTTTGCCAGGAGTTTTGATGGCTCCTTCTGTTTGGCTCTCTGTTCGCGCGGCTTAAGCAAGCAGCCAAAATAGTTTGTACCGCTATGCGGCAATAAATAAGCAAAGGAACAGACAAACAAACTGTAAAAACGAGGGCACAGGTAAATAGGGTAGGCACGACTTGCAGATACGCTGTAAATGGGAACACTATGATGCTTAAGTGGACAAGTGCTTTGTTTCTTGTTGATTTTTTCAGCATATTGTACTGTTATAGTTTATCGATTTTGTTATCGTTATCGTTAATCGATAGTTTGAAGTAAAGTCGGTGTCAACAACAAGTTTCTAAACTAATTGCCAGGAGTAAAGACTTTCTTTACACTCATTAAGCTGTAAAATGTGTTATCGATAACATATCGATATGCCGAAAGTGTGCTAAATTGTCTATTAGAAAGTATTATTTGAGTCTGCTTATATGTGGCTGTCATTTACAGGGTATAAACACACAGTCACACCTGCTTACTGCTGACGTCGCTGCCGATAACAGTGAAATGCAATTTTCCTCTTATGGCAAAGCGTTGATTTTTTTTCACGCGTCGTGACTCGACAAAAGCCCTCGGCTCCAGCTGCGATCCAAGCAAGCATGCAGTTCTACCCTCCACCTCCTCGCCCCTAAATTACCACCCCCTGCTACGCCCACTCTCCCACTCGTTCTGCTTTTGTGAATTAAATATTCATTTTGTATTGCATTTTCTTGTGGTCTAAGAAGAAACTCCGCGTTGCATGCGAGCATACAGGGTAGTGCTAAGGGATGAACTGGATTGGGTTGGTTTTGTGCAGGACTGGTGGAGATGTGGAGAGGGAACAACTTGGCTGCATTTAGCTCGAGAGATTTCGCACGTGTGCATTTAACAAAGTGGCACATGTTGTTTGGTTTTTACATTTGTTCTTTCTGCCTCTTGCTGTAGTTGTTGTTGTTGTTGAAAGGATAACGAGCCTGCCTCTTGCAGCATTGCGTCACACACACACACACGCACACACCGCATCAACAACAGCAGCCAAATTGGAAAGCAAATTAGCACAATCCTTTCTTGCGCAATCCCAAAAGTGGTAACAACAATAAAAACAACAGCAAAAACTATGCTGCATTACACGAAAGTGCAGCCTGTCACAGTGGTGCAAAAGCAATTTTTCTGTCAAGAACATTTCGCTAATCTAATTTAGATAATTTCAGTTTGTTTACATAGAACATGTCAACAAGAATTTAAAGTGTATGTGGATTTTATAACATATACATATAACAAAAGTCTACATATATTTTTAAGCGTTATATATTTATAATATTTAAATATATACTTAGTACTTTATTATATCTTAAAAGCATTACCTCTTCCTCTCAATTATATTATTTAACATTCTTTTTCTACTTCTCTTGATCAACAAAATTGTTAGCCCATTGTAAAATTGTGTACCACTGTTGCTGGACAGTGTACACAATGCAACAACCCCAAGACCCGCAGAATCAGAATTATAGTTCATACTAAAATCCCTGGTTTATCCCAACTCCATTGTCGATCCCTTGTAGTATTTATAATAACTATTGCTCAAGCCCCGAGAGCTGTGAGCTCTTGTTATTCACGCTCACTTTGACACTGTGAATCAACCCTGGTTATTTTTATTTTTATTTATTATATATATATAGAGGTAGGAGCATCTATTGTACGGTTAAGCCCGAGTGAAAACTACCCTAAAAACCGTACCTCACACCCTGTAGAACCCCCTTCGAAATGGGTGTTATGGAAATCGACATCAACTCATCGCACAGGCAATAAATTTATAAGTTCTGCTAATGTGCGTTAATGGCTTGTAGTTTCGCTTTTCAAAATTTGTTTTGCGCCTTTTAATAGTCGGTAAACCATCACTTTCTACCACCCCCATCCAACCCCCAAAAAACACATCTCGCCACAATGGACCCTCCCTAACAGTGACCCAACGCCTGTTTAGCATTTTTGTTGTTTCTTCTGTTGTTTTCTCTCGCTCTTTTCTTTAGTCATTCCTCTTGTTGTTATTTAATTTTTCGTTTGTATTATTAAAGGTTATTATGCTAATTTCTTTGCCTTCGTCTCTCGTCTGCTCTCTCACTCACTGTTTCGCCCTTTTGCTGGCTGTCCTTTTCTAGTTTCCGGGGTTTTCCTTTTTTTGCCTCTGAATTCGGACATTATGGCGTAATTAGCAATACCGTTATGTGTCAGACTTGTGCCTTAATTTATGCAAAAAAAAAAAAACTCGAACTAAGCAACTGTCGAATGTCGAATCGAGCCAAACCCAAACCCAAAACCAGTAGAATTTTTTTTTTCCTTCTTGTTGTTAATTTTGTACATTGAGGTTATGTCGCCACGGATCTGGACAATGTGTTAAATGAGTTGAATATTTGCGCAACACCCAAAAAAAAAACGGAGAAATGAGAAAATTGATCGAATGAGACATGACTCAGACCTTCGACGGGCACTTGTTATTTTTTTTTTTATTTTTGGCGAACTGCCACTTAGGAAATTAGCACGCCCTAGAGCCACGCCCCTGCCGAATGTACTAGCCTAATGTGCCTCATAACGGTAACGAGCGGGTGTTTCTACCACATTTTACTAGCCCCGTCTTAAGCACCGAAAACTAAATAAAATTGCAGGGCATTAGGAGAATGAACTAGCATCTTTAGTAAATGCAGTTAGCAGTGAAGCAAGTACAGTGAAATGGGGCTATAAGAAACGCCTGGGAAAGATGTTTAACATAAGTTAACTAAATTTTAAAAACTCCAGCATAAAATCCAGAATAAATCTATATTTAAAGTTCAATTTAATTTGCTTCAGAAGTACATAAACTAAAATTTAAAGTATTTTTCAAATTTACTATAATAATTTCATATTTATCTCCCTCTCTCTTTTCAGGTATGTACACGAGTCGCATTCGAATCAGAATCACATTCGGAGTCGGCAAACCAAGCTCAACTTTAGCTGCATCCTAACGATGGCAATGCGTGGTCAGCGCTGTCCAATTTAAGAACAAACCACATATCTCAAATATACACAGACTGCCACATACATGTACATCTGTGGCTCCCACTCGTAGCCCCTTCAAAACCCCCCTTGAAACCATAGGTTTAAAAAGTTTCATTGCCCAAAAGTCAAGTTGAAATCAACACGCGAGTTAACTGAAAAAGTATTACGCAGTCAAAAAGGGATATGTTGAAAGAGGGAGGAGAGGAAGGGACGGTGGGTCGGTGTTTGAGGCAAGGACAGCCTAGAACGTCCTGTGTAGCGCCGTGTGCAGACCCAAAAAAAAAATGAAAAGAAAAGTCGTATCCGTACCGAGCTTAGCGTAACTTTAAATACAACCACATAATTTTTTGGTCATGACTTAAAACTCACTAGGCAAAGAGACAAGGGGAGAGAGTGGTAGAGAGGGACAGTAGCATGCAGAGATATGCAAAAGTTTGGACTGGCTTCATAAATGTACGGCAGTCCCCACGTCTCGGTATGGCAGCCCCTCTTCTAGGAACAGCCAGCACAGCACAGCAACGAGTACCGCAATCCTACACCTCATTTCCCATTTCCTACGACCCTACCCGACTGCCGTACCTAGAAGTTATTTTTGTGCTGAGTTTACATTATCAATGAACGGCTTTTGCGCTCTTTGCGCTTTTGTGTGGCGGTCGCCTAAGTAGCCCCCCACCGCCCCACTGTCCATACCGCCCACTGGCTGCAGCAGACCAAAAGAGGGACATTGGCAGTAGGAGGTCGGTGGAAAAACTGGGCTGCAAATGCGGCTTGGGGCGTGACGGCAACTATGAAATAACGGCACTAACGACTAACGCTTGAAAAGTAAGTAATCTACACACACACAGCACATACACACACACAGCTTGGCAAAGCCATGTAACTGTGAGATATATGCAGAGATACGTGCTCATATGGCGCTGACTTTAGTTGTATCTCCCTGCATATGTCGAAGTGTGTGTGTGAGACTGTTTGTTCGAGTCTGTGTATATGTGTGTGTGTGTGTGTGTGTATGGTTGTTGTTTGTGGCCCGCCAACAGAAATTTGTTGGGCAATTTCCAAGCCAACAAATCTCTGCAAAGCTGCCGCACTGCAACATTGCCCCCCACGTCTCCCTCTCTGTCTCCCACCCCCGCTGTCCTTCTCCCTCTGTGGTCTGCAAGTGGCATCTTTAAGTCTGGAGCAGGCCTACAACAACCGGTTGGGCATAGAACTGCAATGCGCTCTTTTTTCGCACCAAAAGTTATCGATGGGTTAAGGCCAAGCGAAATGTGTGGGGCTTGCAAGGGTTAAGCTGCCTTCAAACAAACACAAAATATGCATTGCAAAAAATAGCACAAATGGCATAAATCGGTAGTTTAGGAAAGATAATAAATCTTTTGCTCGATAAGTTATCGAAGCAAAAAGCATGAAATAATCGATTAGAGAAAGTTGTATAGCTAACAGCCTTGAAAATTTTTAACACTTTTGCTAGCCCTCTTTAAGATTTCAAAATATTTGTACAAATCAATCATAACTAATGTGTTGGCTGTACCAGTCGATACATTTATCGCAATAATTTCGATAAATCGATCAATTTTTTGTGAAAAGAAACTGCAAATTTGATTAATTAGGGTAAGTTTTAAATGAACAGACTACGTCAGTAGTTATGCGAGTAGTGGTTAGCAACGCGCTTGTTGCCATTGGGGCAGAGGTATGGCAAAAGGGCTCCTCCGGTTTGTAACTTGCACATGCAGCCAGCTGCTGCCAGGGCTAACTAACAACGTCCACGCTAACTGCAGCAAATGCAGAGTGCAAGAGACAGAGAGAGTGAGACAGAGTTACTAAGGGATGGTAGGGCTTTAGTAGGGCCTTGTTGGCGTAGTGCTTTGGTTAGTGCGCCATGCAAAAACTGTCGCCAAAAACAATTTCGCTGAGATTTAAGTTTCTGTTGAACAATTTCCGCTCTGGTATTCGCTGTATGGCCCTCAAACCCGATGCGTACCCCAGCAGGAACCCTTTTTCGGTACATGAACGTACACTGCATTTGCCACCCTCTTTTGCTGCACTAGCTCGTTCCCTCTGCTCTCTCTCTCTCCCTCTCTCGTTAGTTTTTTACTTCTTCTTGTTGTGCCAACTGGCAACTGGATGGAAAGGAGGCGGAGTTACGCCCACACACACTGAGCAAAAAACCACATTCATAGATAATGTGCAGCTTGGTCTTGTGGTTATTTTGTATGCTTGGTCGGTCCGCCACTTCATCTGTCTGTTGGTCTGGCAACGCCGCTCGTTGCTAGTTGCCAGTTGCCAGTTGCCACATCCATGTGGCATGTGCCTCCTTTCACTGTGTATCAGCATTTGCTTTTTCCATGAGGGGTTAAGGCCGCTCGGTAGGTTGGGTGGGCTCTTTTGTGGCTGTTGCGACTGTAGCCGCCAAAAACGCCGACGCTCATCCAATTTTCCCGTTGTCGTCGCAAACAATTTTTGTGTTGCGCTTTACAAAAATTGCATTTTCGGCCTGTGCCTTCGACCCACTTCGAGCCACTGAACCACCCAACCACCTAACCACCACCAGCTCGGTTGACAATATCGCGCAACGTTGTCGCTTTTCTATTGTTCAACCCACAAAAAAAAAAAAAAAAAAGTATATAAAAAAATTGAAATGAAGAAAAAAAGCATATCTCTTAAATAAAAAAAAAAAAGAGTCAAAAACAAGTTGTTGAAATGACATCCCTACGCTATGTTCTCCCCTCAGAACCTTCACCCTGATCACCACACCCCCCAAGTTGTCATAGCATCGTCCAAAAGCGTCGACCACAAAGTTTTGAAGCACGATTTTTGGTTAACGAAACATTTTCTTTCGTGGGTAGCGCGAAAAGTTTGCCAACAGTTTGCCGTATCAGTCAGTCAACCAGTCAGTCAGTTAGTCAGTCATTTTGTCTGATTTATCAGTCTGTCGTCTACATTTTAAAATGTGCTGAGCACAGTCTTCTTGGCCCGGCCCAAAAAAACCCATTTTTTCCCCCTCGTGTTGGCACTGCAAAGTTGGCATAATTCGAGAAGTTGTCGTCACAGTCTTTATTCTCATTATCAGACACAACCCTAATGGTATTGCCTCTGCCAAATGACGCTGGCAGGGTTGCCATGCTATTTATGCCAATCTGCCACGCCCCCGAACATGACTTTTGTTGCATGCTAAAAAACACTTTGATGATATTCGCAGGCAGCTGCTAAAAAAAAGGCTATGGAAATTGTATGAAGTCTAAGAAATACCAAAAAAATACTACAAATGGTTAGTAAAATTTAAAAATACCAAAGAAATACCAGTTATGATTCTTAAGTTCTTCTGCAAAACCTCAACTCTTTTGCATTCCCTTTGAGGTTCATTTGCAAACGTTTCAAGAGCACTCAATATTAACTAAAGTTCATGATTAGTTATCAATATTTCAATATTGTTGGGAAAGAGTGCAGAGACTGCAGTGACGGCAGTGAAGCATGCATTATGCAATCTTGTTCAACAGCGAATGAACTGGAAAAGCAAATGTGATTCACTTAAATTGAATTGAATGCAATTGAATGCACTCATTTCTCATAGGCCAATTTGGGGCGAGTACTCTTCAGTTGTTGTACCCCAAAAGAAAAAAAAACAGCAACAACAAAGGCAGAAATCAAAGTAAATTAGAAGAGAAAACCACAAGAAGCAACTGGCAAAGAGGAAAAAAAGGCTGAGAAAAAAAAACTGAAGAAAGGGCGAAAAAAAAGACGAAGAATTGAGCAGAAAAACAAGAGTTAAGTGCAATTCTCTTCGCATTGATTGCGCACTTGATTACGATAAATGAAACGTCAACATGAAGAGATAGAGACAGAGAGACTTAAGGGCGAATACGTAGAGAATACGAGAAGCAAATGGATGGAGGGTAGTGAAAAGGAGGCAACGGAAACAGGACGTGCAAGGCTCTGAATCTAGGCTCATATGCGTCTTCGTCATCAATTCTTTTGGGGGCACCCCTTGCAATTGTATATGCTTGTTATATACCCGTTAGGAGTGTCGAAAGGGTATACACAATTTAACAAAGTGTTGCTTAAGCTCGTTTAAGACCTTGCATTGCGTATTACTTTCGTAAAGATCGCATATGAGACACAGTAGTTATGACTGTTTTAATTTTGTGCGCTCCAGCGCCTGAAAGTAGGCTTTAACTTTTTTCAAAATGCCTATACCGGGTGTCTTGAGGTCGTGCGCTTCACTCAAGCTTTTCTACTTGTTGTCAGTGATTTCTTTTGTCTACTTTTCATCAGGTTGCCTGCCAGTGATTTTTTTTTCTTGTTGTCTGTTGTTTTTTTTTCTCGGTAACAATTTCTCGCATCTTGTCTCCGTGTCTCATTTCGTTTCGTTTCGTTTTGGACAAATCACAGTGTGTGTCTGTTGCCGGAAAATCAGTTGTCCTGTTGTGTTCGGTGGCACGGCCAGCGAGTGTCCTGCGGCAGCTGACCCATCGTCCTCGTCGTCATCGTTGTGTCGTCTCAAGGCGCAGTTGGGACCAAGGCAAAGGACATGCTGCCTCTCAAGCACCGCCCAGTGCGCCCCGCGTGCCTGACTTTTGCCCTGAACCAGCCGTGCGTTCTTCCGTCCGTGTCCGAGGGGCCTCGAGAGTTACATTTAGCCCCAAAACGGACACGCTCACAATACACACACACACACACACTCATACACACATACGTAGCCTTGGCCGTATGTTTGCCATTTGGACGCTCTGGCACTTAAGGCAAGGTCCAGCCTGTAAGGACTCTGTGAGTTACTCTCAGCTACCGGAACCCTGCAAGCCAAAAGCTGTCTCTATCTCGCTCTGACTCTTTCTCCCTCTCTCTTACTCTCACTCACACTGTCGCTCTGCTGTGTGTGTTTCTTGCATGCCACTAGAGAATTCATTCATGTTGAAATGCGCAAATTTGTTATCAACGCTTTATGCCATTATGCCTCATGTTGCCTTGACTCTGAGATTTCAGGCATCCCATTACACAGCAATGTCTCCAATGCATACCATCGCCTCCCCTCTCTCTCTCTCTCACTCGCTCTCTCTGTTGTCTCTGTTTTGTGCCTGCTTTGAAATGTTGCACAACATTTGGCCAACGCTTCGTTCATTTGTTTTTACTTGAATTTATGGCTTTAATAACATAACAACCCCGATTCGCCTCACTTCTCTTCAGTGCCAGTGTCTCCAGTGTGGACCCCTTCCCTTCCCCCTTATTGGCAGCAAAACTCCCCCCTATTCGCCCTGTGTTCCATCAAACCAAGATAGACCGTAAAACTGGCGCAAAGCAGCCCTTGGCCCATTGTCTGTCAGCCATTTTGTTGACCCAAACTGTCCGCATTATCCATGTGTGTGTATGATTGTGAGTGTGCTTAAGTGTGCGTGTGTGTGTGTGTGTGTGTGGATGCGTGTGTGTCTTGTTTGTTCTTATGACTGCCTCATTAGATTTCGATAAACTGGTTCAATGCCTGGCCAAGAGTTTGCCTCCAGCCTACACAGTTCAATACAAAAAAAAAGTCCTTAATTAAGATTTGTCTTAATAATAGTTGGCCTGTAAATAAGTATGCTAAAAGGAGCACAAGCAAGTGCTGAGTCACCGGCGCTTTTAAAAAAAGGTCCCCAAAACTTAAAACAGATTTTGAAGTAGCTTAAAAATGGCTAATGAAAGAAAATGTATGAAGGGCTAGAAAGGCAGAGCTTGCTTACAGAAACAGGCTAATTTATGTTAGTGTTGAAGCTGCCTCCTACCTGTCTGCCTCTAACACTTACACTTTACATCCCTCTCTATCTTCCTCCTTCTACCTTTATCTATATATCTATCTCTCTGCTCTCCTCACTCATAATACAATTCGATGGGTTTTTCGAGTGTCTTTTGCTGGCAATTTATTTGTTGCCACAACTTGTGTTCAATGCAAAAAGTCTAATGGGAAAAGTGCATGGAAAAAAGGGTGTTTGCAACATCAAGTGCAAGTGGCAAGTGGCAAGTGGTCAGTGGCGTTGATTGAAGTGGCAAATAGTGCGTGGCCATGTGACGGGAAGGCGTGGCAGGCGATGGGCGGCAGGCGAAAGATAAATGAATGTTGCAAACGAAGAGAGAGGCAGACAGCGTTTGGTTTCAAGTGACGCAGCAGCTTGTGGCAAGTTCAATAAATTATGCGACACAAAAAGCAGAAGCTGCAACTGAGAGTGACAGAGAGAGAGAGAGAGAGAGGTAGAGAGAGACTGAGAGGGGGAAAGAGAGCGCTGTAAAACTTGGTGCAAGCTTCAGTTTCAGTTAAACGAAACATTAATTAGAATTATCTTAAGTGTGCCACAGTTGGCCAAAAAGAGATAGCTAGACATGTGGCAGAGCGAGACAGCTGTAGCAATGTAACTAAATGCTTGAACAGCATTTTATATAAATAATTTAGCAGAGAGAGAGATATAGACACACACACATGTGTGTGGAAATATTTTAGTTACTAAAGTTGACTAAATGGCAAAGTTTTCGAGTCGAAAAACATTTTATTGAATATGCAAAGTTTTGCGGAACTGGCAAAAGCCCTGCCGCCAAGGCCGCAGTGTATTATAAATTAATAAGCACACTAAACGCTCACAGACACACACACACACACACCGACTGGCACACACTCACATAGTTGTGCATAAATAATAAAGTTAAATACGCTTACAAGACGCATTTTGTGGTCTCAGTTTACATTTTGGAACTCGTACGAAAACTCGACTCGAAAACTAACCAAAAACTATAACCAACAAATACCTACACATGTGTGTGCGTGTGTGTGTGTTGCCAAAAGTCCTGTGGCGCCTTGGGTAACATTTTGGGTAATTTGCGCCCAAGCGTGAAGCATCTGCAAATGGCATCAGAAGTGCGCGAAAGTTCAAACGAAACGAAACGAAAGTTCCCACCATAAAACCCATATAAATATCTAAGAGAAAACACCGAGCCTCGCTACACATCTTTCTCTCTGTCTCTTTCTCTCATACCATACCCTCCATACTCCCTCTCTAAGGCAAACCTTTCGAAGTATTTGCATTGCGCAGATTCATTGGAAAATTCTCTGGCTAACTGCAAATATTTTAAAGAAAAACTTAGCCAAAGGTACTGAAAAGGGTTTCTAAATATTTAATTAATTTAAGTTTAAATTATGTTTATGGAAAACATAAGCAAAAAATATGAAATAAGTTTCATGTTATTCAATATGTTTTAGAGCAAGAGTTGTCTTAAATATATTATATTTAAAAATTCCCTTGTCTTTTTCTACCAACAAGAAATGCGTTTTAAGATGAGCCTAACTGAAAGGTATTTGCTGTGTTGCTGCAGCTTGAAAAGATACAGTATCTGTACAAGTGTGTCTTTTACGCATGTAGCGAGAAACACTCAACGCTCATTATTTAGTTTGTTTGTTTGGTTTCAAGCGTTGGCAACTCTATCAAAATTCCAAGAATTGCGATTGTCAAGCTGCTTTGTCGCATTCCCAAGAAATTTTGGGTGTCACAAAGGCAAGGCTGGGCCAGGGGGTAGAGGGGGCGAAGAGTTTGATTTAGTGGCGCATTGGAATCAATATATCAACGCGGTTGCACGCGAACTGCGACAATGACAAACGGAGGCGACATTAACGCACTTAACCTGGCCAATACCAAAGACAAGAAAGAAAAGTACAGTCGAGCGCGCCCGACCGTATAATACTCTCTGCATTTGTCCCGATTAAATTATTAAAATCGGTATCGAGATATTACAATGTGAATTACTTGCATTAAAACACGTTGAAACAAAAACAATCTAAGTATAATCAAACACACATCTGTTTTCTTGTATTCGAATACACATACGTTTGACAATGTGTATATGATGCAAATATGTATGTATGTATGTGTGTATTCAGCGCAGCCAGCGACCGCAGGCAGCGCTGCCGACACACAGGCAGCGAAAACGTTCGAACATGTGCTTGTGTGTTTCTATCTCGCTTGCACCTATGGGTTGGTATTGCGTTCAATTATCAATATTGTAACGCTTCTAGTTTTCTTGTTTATAGTCCGATTTTAATGCGCCTTTCAGTATAGTTTAATATAGTTAGTCTCCACACGACTTATATAATTACAATACTGTACGATACGAACAAGTTCGCCAAACCCGGCATTGAAGGTTCCAGCCTTTTTTATCAAATGTGGGAAAAGTGGGAGTGGCAGTCCAAAATTTTAAATGGCAATGCAACTATGCCGTCGCTACGAACCTCCCGTTCCAGAATTGGTGATCCTAGGTGCCATAGTTACTGAGATATTTGCCGAAAACACCAATTTTTTCCGAGGTGTGTCCAGTTTTTTGCTTATTGTGGGCGAATGGGGCGTGGCATCGAAAAAAAAAAAGATTCTTGTATTGACTGACTAAATATCTGATCGTTTGACACCAAGCTCGAACTTGTAGCTCTTACCATCTCTGAAATCTGTTTGTTCATACGGACAGACAGACAGACAGACAGACAGACAGACAGACAGACAGACGGACAGACAGACAGACGGACAGACGGACATGGCTATATCGACTCGGCTTGTGATGCTGATCAAGAATATATATACTTTATGGGGTCTGCCACGCCTCCTTCTGCCTGTTACATACTTTTGCACAAACCCAATATACTCTTGCAGAGAGTATAAAAGAGATGCACAGCAAAAGAGAGAGAGTGAGAGCGAGAGAGAGTCACTACAATGTGGGCTGAAGAGAACAAGTAAATTGTATCTGTGAGATACATTTCCATGTTGTCAGCATTGGCATGATTTATTCATTTGACTTTAATATGAATCATTTGACATATTTTGGTCTCAGCTTTTGTTTCAAGCGCGTCTCACACACACACTTACACACACAAGAACACACTGATATTTTTGATTTATCACTACCTTCCCCCACTATCATTTCTTCCCACTCTCGCCACTCTCTTCATTCTTTTCTCCTCTTACACCCGATTACGTTGAGCATGTTCATTAAGCGACGAGTGAACGAATGCAGCCTCAAAGCAAACACGACAAAAATTAGTTACAAAATTTATTGCATGTCTTATCAAACTCGTCGGCTCGCCGAGTCACTGACTGTGTGTTCCCCCCCTTCCCAGTCCTGCTGGGGTGTGAGTGCCAAGCGAGCGTCTTTTGCATTCAAATGAACACTCGCATCATTTGACTAAAAGTTGTCAATACAAAATCAATTTGAACGCCACTTTATTTGCACATTTAGCGGCACTAACACCATGAATAGTTGCAAAATGAATAACTAAATCAAATGAATATAATAATACACTGTCCCACACACTTGACTTGAATAACTTGTTCTAAATTGTGAATCAATTCTCAGAAAAACAAAAGCATGCATGATAATTGAGTAATAGTCGCACTAAAAGCTGATAAAACCAAAATAAATAAAATGAGAACTGATCGTTAAATTCTTTTAAATGGTAGCTCAAAACCCATTAAAGGGAACAGAGATCATAAATTTTCCAGTAAGATAAGACGAAATGGGAGCATCAAATGCACTCAAGCCAAGCAAATTGTACAGTTTAAGAAATTTGTTTAATATAATTCCATTTTTCTTGCATTTAAATAAAATTGTGGATTACTATCAATTAAACAAATAGGTTTACTGTGCCGTAAAAAATAGGGCCTAAATATTTGCTGTAAATTTCAAGGCAGAATTCATAAGTATTTGTTTTTTTTATGTAAATTAATATTTTTATTATTCTACAATTTAATCACTAAGTACAAAATGTTTACCAAAGCTAATGTAACCTCCAAAAAATGAGAATTTCTGTTGGGTTTTTTCGCTGTAGTCGCTTCAGCGACGACAACTTTGACAATGACAAGCTGCACAAAATTTGCATACAGTAAACAAGCGACGATAACAAAACAACAACAACAACAACAGAGACACTAAAAAATTGACTGTCAATTGATGAAGGAACTGAAAGCGAAGAGGAGGAAAATTTAATGCAACTAATGACAAAAACACCGTCTCGTTCGCATTTGGAGTTGGCGTTGGACTTGGATTTGGAAACGCAATCACCTCAAACAATTCTTATTCCCATTTTCAATTCCTTTCCCATTTCCATTTCCATTTGCAATGCTTAAGCTCTCATACTCGTTGCGACTTTGTTGTCGTCACCTTGTGCAAAAAGGGCTTATTGGCCCATTTGAACTCAGTAAACCTGGTAAAACCGTTCAGCCCCGCGACCGTACGCCTCCTGTGGAGAGCCAAACCTTGTCATTGATCCGTTGGTTCTTCTTCGTTTGATTCATTCGGCGACACTCACTCAATTTCTTGCTGATAAACAAATTGAATGTGGATACTAAGCAAGTATCCCAAAAGGTGTGGGACGGGGCAGGGCGGTAACTCCCATGGGTAGTATCATACGGTGAAAACGACGGTATAAAACTTGAAAGCGAATAAATAACGAACAACAACAAAACCAACAAAAAAAAAATAAAAGAAATGCCCATTGATTTATTTCAGCCAGTTTGTTGTTAACATTTTAACGATTTTGTCCTTGCGTTTTAGTCGAATTCAACTCTGCATCTTGTGCTTCTACGCTCCTTTGCCCCCCCTTGCTCGGCCTCACAACTTGTTAGCTACCTTTTGCAGCTTTTGTTGTTCTCTCCGGTGTCTGTCGCTTAGCCAAATTGCTGAACATTAGTCACCGATTGACAAGACAGGCTAAGAGGAGCCCAAAAAGCCAGTCAAGCATTTCTTTACCTTCCTGGACTCATCGTTCCCCCACCAGCTGCGCTGTCGTTCTACTTGACTGCGCCCCTGACTTGGCCATATACAAATCAACTAATTTCAAACTTGTCGATACTTTAATGAAAACGCAGTAGCCGGCAGAGACAGCAAAAGAAAACAGTCAGCGGAAAACACGAAAGAAAATTTATCGCTGGAAATTCGAACGGTTTAATACTCTAACAAGAAAGTTGTGTTTTAAATATATTTCTTATAAACGTAACTATAAATTCCTTTTAAAAAATATTTAAAGTGTTTCTAGCTTACAAAATGTATATAGCTTCTAACCTCTTTTGTGCCTTTAGTCGCTGATAAAGTCTGAGGACTCTTTGTTAGAGTAGAGCAGAAAGGAAATAAGAAAAATAGAAGACATTCATAGATAGCAGAAAGAATTATACTTTTTGCAGCCACTGCTGCGACTACCGACGGTGCTCTTTCTCTCTCCCTCCTACTCTTGTGCGATGCCTACGTCTCTCAGGGGTATTTGTCATTGGTACCTGGGCACTCTGCCTAATGAAACGCCAGTCTTGACTTGACTCGGAGGCTGCATTGAGGCCATAGGCCATAAAAAGCATTAAGGCCAACGGAGCTACCTGACATTGGACATTGACTTCCCTCAGGTGTTGTTATTGCCATTGTGTCGCTACTTCTTCTTCTTCTTCTTGCTCCTCTTGTTGTTGACCTTTGAGCTGCCGCTTGATTAGCGCTTTGAGAATGATTCAGATTCGGTTTCAAAGCCTGGGGCAAAGCATAACTCAGCGGAATTTGCATGATTAGAGAGCAAAGAAGTAGGAAACTAAAAGTATACAGCAGGAAAGGAATATATTTCATTTGATAGGCAGGGCAACCCTACGCTGCACTTAAGCTTAAATGCAATGACTGAATAAATAATGGAATAACAATTATATGTGCAGTAAAATATGATCGAGTAGTCCAAATTGCAATGTTTTGCTAGAGTGTCAACCCTGTTTGTTGCAAAGCATTTCAAAACCAAACATAATAACTATAACTATACTATAACTATAGCAAAAGATCAGTGAAAAGTTTGATTTGTAATAATTAGAAAGTGTGGCAACTCTATTTATAAGCACAGCTCGAAAACAAAACTCTAAACTCGATTTCTATGAGCACTTAAAGTAAAAACCATCTAAATTTTTGACAAAAGCTCTGCATAAAGTGTAAAAAGTCGAGTAGTGTGAGTAGTGTGGCAACTCTGCTGCTCACAAAATACTTCTGCATTATTGTACAAGCCAAACAAGGACAAAGCAACTAAGTTAGACGGCTACATGTAAAATAAAAGTTCCTTAATTGAAATGTCAGCTCGAGGTGGCAACCCTAAAAGCCTTTCTAAAAATAGCAGAATACTGCGCAGCTAAAGCCACTTTAATTGGCAGCTCTAAAGTAATTTATTTTATTTTTACTTTTCGATTTCGCGCAGCTTGACAACTCTGTTACTTAAACGAATTTGTCAACGCATTTGGCAAAAGTTTATTTGCTATTCGCTTTGTTATTGCTGCATAATAGACACGCTAACACGGGCACACTCAAACGCACACGCACACTGGCACGCACACACACACACATTTGCTGTCTCGCTCTGGCACTAAATTGGCAATAGGGAATGAGATTTTGTTGGCAAACGGACGCCGCCAGTTTGCATTTCTACAATGGCCAAAACAAGCAAAAGATATCGATAACAGGCACACACACACACACACAGTGCTGCTTCCCCCCTCCCTTTGCCCACCTGTTTCCTTTTTAGCAGCATTGATGGGTGGAGGTAGAAGGGGGAGTTGGAAAAGCATACGAAAAACAAGTAAGAAAGGCTACAGTCGATCGAGCCGACTGTAAAAGACCCCGTACTCCCATAGAAGTGCGCAATTGTATTCAATTTAAATTTAAATTTTTGAATGAAATTTAATAATTTTAATTTTATATGTACATTTTGAATTGAAATTAAAAAAAATTAAATTAACAATTCGCATTGCCGCAACGCTATCAGTTGCACCACGCGCCACTTTCAAGAATTCTCCGATAGCATTTACATATTATTCATACAAACACACATTCGTTTGAAATTATATGTATGCAATATTATTAAATGTCAATGTATTTCAATTACATTCTTTAAAGCCGTCAAATCATTTAGTCTAGTACCACCGCTGAGAATATTTTATGCAAAATATTATAAGTTTCTGTTTGGCTTGCTACAACTTGTTGTATAACGGCAAAATACTCGAGTATATACTCGAGTAAAACGAGTATAAACATGCCCGCGGTACGCACACCAAACGATCGGGTATCAAATTTGTTCGAACAAAACGATCACGAGTAAGCGTTCGAGTATACTCGAAATTTTTATACTCGTTGCAGGTCTCTGGTATGCATGTATGTATGTATGTGTGTATTCGGCGCGGCCAGCGTCTGCCGGCAGCGCTGTCGCCACACAAGCATCGAAAACGTTCGAACATGTGTTTGTATGTTTCTGTCTCGCTCTCGCGCGTAAGTGATATTGCAGTTAAATAACAAACTTTGTAACGCAGTAGCTCTTTTGTTAAAGGTAGTATGTTGATGCCCCTTTCAGAATAGTTTGATTTTATATGTCTCTATACGAATGTTGAATTACAACACTCTACTATATGAATGAATGCCTTAAACATGGCATTAAAGTGAAAACGTTTGGTTAACTCTCAGGAGAAAAGGGGGCGTGGCAGCTCAAAATTTGTAATGGCATTGCATTAAGGGTGTCACTAGCAACCTGTTTACTAGAAATGGTGTTCCTAAGTGCCATAGTTACTGAGTTATTGGCCTAAAACTACATTTTTTTTCGAGGTGTATCTGGTTTTTTGCTCATTGCGGGGGCGGTAAGGGGCGTGGCAACAATTTGAAATAAACTTGATCTGCTCGCGAAGATAACGGACTTTCATTCCAAATTTGGTGTCTCTAGCTTTTGTAGTTTAAAAGATCCAGGTGTTCATACGGACGGACGGACAGACAGACAGACAGACAGACGGACAGACGGACATTGCTATATCGACTCGGCTGTTGATGCTGATCTAGAATATATATACTTTATGGGGTCGGCCACGCCTCCTTCTGCCTGTTACGCACATTTCGCTTCTGACAAACCTAATAGACCCCTATACTCTTTTTTAGAGTACGGGGTCTAAAAATTTCAAACACGTTTCAATAAAATTCAATTTGTAGCACATTTCAACGCTTTCCGCTAGCGCCAAAAGCGTACAATCCCCGCTTGAACCCCCCGCTTCTAAACCCTCCACGAACCCCCACCTCTGCTAAGCTCCCCCGTTGGCGGCGCTTCTGACTACACCCCTGCTCACATATGCATGAATTTCCTTTTGCACTTAGGAGCAAACTTCTCTCATTCCCCATTCGCCCATTTGGCATCAATTTTTGCAAGTGTGTGTGTGTGTGAGTGTGTGTGTGTGTGCCTGTGGGAGCCTTGCGCGTGTCTACCCGCTTTTTTTACGCCTACCCACCTCCCTTCCTTGCTTTCCTCGTTATATTTTCGATTTCGCGTTCTGCATCTTCCGATTCCGATTCCAATTCCGATTCCGATTCGGATTCCACTCTCAAGGCTCAAGGATATTTTTCATATGTGTCGCACGCACGCACAAAGCGCCAGTGTTACGCCTACTTTTTAGCCAGCCCTCGTTAGAGACTCCCCCACCCTTCCCTTCTTTATGCCACTCCCCTTCACCCACACTCCTTTCTCTGCTTGGAAAATGTAAATGCAAACAGCATACGAATTAGTAAAACGGAAACAGGCGTTTGTGTTTTGTAATATTTGCCCCAAAACACAGCTCGACTCACACATAAACACACACTCGCACACACACACACACCGGTGTGCCCCACCCCTTTTTAGTTGAACGCTTTTGCATCCACTTTACATGGCAAAAAACAGGAAGTAAATTTTCGTGTTGTGGCAACGGGAGCCAAAAAAAAAAAGGAAAAATAAATTTGCGACTCTTTCTCGTTGTTGTTATTGTTGTTGTGCGTGTGTTTACAGGTGTGCGTGTGTGTGTGCTGCACATGTTGTTATGCTACTTCGTTGCCTGCTACTTTCATCACAGGGTGTCGCTTTCATGCATCCACAAACACTTCTGTCACAACACTAGCTTACTTTTGGGCGGCTTAATACCCTGTAAATTGAATATGTAGGGTCACTGCGCTCAGCAGTCTAGTACGCAAGATTCAGCTAAGCTAAATACTCGTTAGAAGCATCACAAGAGTCTGCTGAGACAAGATGACAAAAAAGTCTCGAGGACAAGCTTAAGGGCAACTTAATATACCCTGTACAAAATGTCATCGAGCTCTTACTAAAGTTTTACACGCATATCCTACAGGTTTCTTAAATACCTCGCATTTGTTTGTCTTTTTATTTTTTATTTTCACTAGTCTCTTTTTCATAGCACAAAATTTGATAATAAATTACCTCAATGGCACGTAATATTGCGCTCAGTGCAGCCCCAGCCATGCTCCTTTCAAGACTTTGCCACCACAGTGTGCCACAGTGTGCATCCCCTTTGAGGGACGCTCTCATGCGTTTGCTTTTAATAAGCAGCGCGTGATTTTCATTACGTATACATATATATATATATATATATATATATAGAGTATATAGTACAACGTATCTGTTTAGATTTTGCAATATGCGAAATGAATATGCCGCACGCACAACCAAGCACACACACACACACAGAAACACACGTGCACGCACACCCTTAATTCAATTCGCCGCAACTCCAGCCCCTGCCACGCCGCCCCTGTCTAAGTAACATAATAAATATAGTACAAGCGGGAAAATCAAGTGAAATCAATTTAATACACTTTTCATCTGCTGCTAAAGAAACACAACAACAACAACAGCAGCGGCAACAAAAAATGAGGAAAATTTGTGAAAATTGTGCAAAAACGTGTAGAGAGGGTGAGTTTTCCTGCCGCTCTCCCTCTCTGACTGTTCTCTTTCTTTTGGCTTCTTTCTTGCCCTAATTTATTACATTTTAATGACTTTTTCATGCACACACACAACACACAACACACAACACACACACACACGCACTCAACAGCAGCAACAGCTTTTGCCTTTGATGCTACGGGGGGTAAGCTGTGGGTACCACTGGCGTAGGGCAAGAGGGGCGGTGGAGGCTTTGGGGTGTACACCGTGTGCCGCATAAATCGAGACTTGATTTTGTATTTATATGCAAGCTAGTACATAGAAAGAGCGCCAGATAGACAGGCATCTAGAGAGAGCCAGAGACAAAGAGGGAGACAGACATAATTAGGTTTCAGGACAGAGTCGAAACACGTGATAAGATCATGACAAATACGAAAAGATATGCGACCTTAGATAATGTCACATCATCATCTCTTTAAGCCACACTAGAAAAAAACAAAAGCTGCGCCTAACAATGAAAAAGAGTCGACTCGACGCGGCAAAAGTTACAGCACTTAAATGTTGTCGCAGTAAAAATTGTATAAGCAAGAACTTCTGAACTAATTTAAGTGCTAATTATTATGAAATCAACGATTGGTAGAGAAAACTTGTACTTTTGAAGTGATGTAGTTGTTTCCGCACAACTCTAGGATATGTTTTAGTGACACATAAGACTTAGCTCTGATCGGAAATGCCTACAATATGCAATCATTAACAGTTAATATCCATAATCATTTTTGCAAAACTTTGCACAATTTGCCAATGAGTGGTCACATTGGGTCTGCGTGTGTGTGGTGTGTGTTGTGTGTTGTGTGGCAATCAAATGATGATTTTCCTGCCAGGTGGCTTATACAACAAGTCGAAAGCGTGGCTCTTACCAAACTCAACTCTAATTACATATGCCAGTCACAGTTTTTGGACAACAAATCACAGCACATCGTTCGCTTTGATTGGCGGCTTCTTTAACAGATTTATTTATTTTATTTTTTACATTTTTACTTTTTTAAATTTAACCATTTCATTGCAATGTTGTGAGTGATGATCGGAAAGGGCCGTTAACTGTTTCCTTCCAGTTTTTCCGTCTCACCTTCTCTCCCTCTCTCTCTCTCTTCTCTCTTACTGTGCAACCTATAATTAGTGAGCTAAACTCGAGGGTTTCGGTTACAGGTTTAGGGCCCAAAAGCAGAACAATAACAACAAAATAAATTCGTCTCTATTGAGTTTTTAGTCTTAATTATAGAGAGCAGCACATGAAAAACAACACAGTTGCCATTGTAGCGCCCTCATCAAGCGTCTCAGATGGCAGCTGTGGATCAGCCACGCCCCCCACTGTTACCGCCGCCGCCTTCGCCCTGTCATGACTGTGTGGCAAGACAAAAGACGTCACAATCTAAGCCAAAAATCGTCGACGAAATGGGAAACGCGAGCGCTAATCTTATTATGCGTCTCTCTTTTGTGCCACTTCAAAGGAAGGCAAGAGGTGGGGAATGTGAAAAAGAAGGGAAGAAGGGGTGAAGGGAGGGAGGAGAGGAGGAGATCGGGACAGGGATGAGGCAAGTAGTGCGTTATTTTCAAGAGCGTTCGCTCTCAGGCCTATCAAAGCCTATCATTATCATGTGAACTGATTGGCGGACTGATTGACTGACTGATTGACTGACAGCTGTGCTTTGTGCAATGTTAAAAAGGGTGTAGTGGGCGGGGGTTAGCGTGGGACAGTTGAGGTTAACTTTTAGTAGCTACTGTAAAACTAAAGTTTGATTAAATTTTGCCATAAAAAAGAAGTTTTCGGTGCTTTAAGTCCTTAACCCTATAATGCAAACTTTAGCTCACTGTGTGTGTGTGGGTGTGGGTGTGTGTGTATGTGTGTGTATGTTCATGTGTATGTGTGTGTGTGTGTGTCTTAATTGCAGCAGTCAACGACTGTAGCAAAAATTTGCATGAAGTAACTTGAAAGATGTTGCCAAAGGAAATCTAGCTGTGTGTATCTGTCTCCCTGTCTCCCCTTTTCTCTCTCTCCCTCCTACTCTCCCCCTTGTGTCTGTGAGTCAGTTCAATAGCATTTCCGACTATTTTTGCCGCCCCAAAAATAGGAAGAACAACGTCGTCGGCTGCAATGCTTCAAACTGAAATTCAAATTCAAATTCAATGACTACAGCTTCTTTTGCCCACCTACCGCCCAATGCCCACTGCCACGCCCCTTACGTAGACTTCCTCTCGCATCCCTATGGCAGGATAAACATGTTAATTTCGAAAAATGCAAAATTCTATAATCCGATTTAATGTTTTATTCATTTTGCACAAAAGCGAAGAGCATGCGAGCTGCAGGAGCGTAGGAGAAGGGGCGAAAAGCGGGGAGGAAGCAGAAGCAGGAGGCAGACTGATGTGGCACTACCTGTACCATACACACACACACACACACGCACAGTTCACTGACACACTCTCGCCGCTTGGCAATTAGAATTTCAAATTATTTTTTTTTTGCTTCCCATGCGCTTGGGCGCCATTTGCTTTTTGTCTGTTAAAGTCGCACACAGATAGAAGTCCTATATAGTACTAGGTCCTATATTTTGTCAATACCAAAGTATATATGTATACAGCTGTATGCTTAGTGCTATTTTTATCGACAACGTTGGGCGCTACGCACATTAACCTACTTACGTTGGGCGCCATTTTTTGCGCTCGCTTTAAAAATGTTGTTGGTGCTGCTAATGTGGCGTCTTAGCCTTGTTAAATATTCTAATATTTTGGAAGGGACCAGGAGACAGATAAAGAGGGAGAGGAAGGGAGAGGGAGAGGCGAATAGAGATAGGTAAAGAAGAAGAGAAAGGGAGATAAGAATTTGTAGATTTTTTCTACTTTGTGCTTCTTAACTAACGTTTGAAACTGAAGGTAACTTAAATAGTCGATAACATCTACAAAATACCTATGGAAAATTGATATAAATCGAGGAATTCACAAAAGTAGTTGTAACTTGGCGTTTAAGTTTCATCGCTCAAGTTTTTAAGGAGCACGAAAAAACGCTTTGGGCACTTTTGTCGCCTTGTTTGGCAAAGTGCTCATCACCTCTTGTAATGGAATTTTGATTCGCCAGCTCATTATAATCTACAGCAAGTTGTAAAATAACGACAAGAACAACAACAACAACAAGACTAACAAGAAGAAGAGCAATTTGAAAAGTTCATCTTGTCCATTTTGATGGGTTGTTGTCTGTCTGTCTGTCTGTGTAGCTGCCACGCCCCACTCTCTTGGGATGCGCATATTCCATACACTGATAAAAGAGAAATTGCGCTAAACACAAAGAGTTTAAATAATTTTCCTTTATTTATTAGTTGTGTTTTAGATAGATAGATAGATTTAATAGATTATATGTCTGAAAAGTAAATTAAAACTTTTAAGAAGTCAAATTTGGCTTATTCTATGTGATAAGATGGCCTCAAGTCTTCTTAAAATATTTTATACTTTAATTTTAAAAACTTTGTGTGCCCATCTTAGTTTTGACACTGTGTTTTGAACAGTGTAGATACGTTTTGGGACATCGACGTCGTCTCGTTGCCTGCGCATCTTTTGGCGCTGTTTTATTTACTTTTAATTTACTTTTAATTATAAATTCATGCTTTTCTTCATTGGGGGATTAAGCTTTAAATAACGGTAAACATAGTATCACCCACTCACACTCACAAACCGCCTCCCACTCCACCCATGCAACCCACTTAGATATTGTCCTTTCTCCCTCCCATTTTCCCTATCTATTTTTCACAGTGTTTGTTTTGGCATTTCGGAAAAATTTGTTTGGGGCTGCGCCATGAAATTCTATCGGCTGTATGGATTTTCTTTCCCGCCCCCCTCCCAACTTCCTGTCGTTCAGCCCTTTCCTAGTGTTTTTCCCCCTTTTGTTTAAACAGGCTCATTTTCCAGTTGCGCTCGAGTTTTTGCCGTAAATCCCTCGGGAATCTCCACCGAAAGCGGAATTAATTTCAAATTTCACTTTCAATTGTTTCAAAAATACTAAAATACAATAAAAATACAAAAACGATAACAAAATTTTGCTCAATTTGTATTTATTTTTCTACTCCGTTGCAACTTTTTGTTGATTGTTTTCATTTTTTCTGTTTTTGTTTTCGTTTAGACTTTAACTAATTTAGTTGATTGCGTTTTAGCCACGCCACGCCCCCACAACACACACATAAACACTGACGCCCACTTTCGGGCATTGTTATCGCATTTGCTATGCAAACTGCATTTGAAAACAGTTTGAAAAACTTTTTGAAAGCGCTGAATTTGTGTGCTACTTTTTTTTAGCAAGTGCTCTGAGTAGATGCCCTGTAAAAAGTGGGGGAGAAGGAGGCTTGTTAGCATTAAAAATAACAAAAATATTTCACACAGAAAAAAAGTTTCAATTTTCTTATTTAAGTTATTCCAAAAAGTATTTAAAAAACTTATCTAGAAACTTAGACAAACTGATTTTCTGTCTTTGCATCCGCTGTATACCCTGTATATATTTGTAGCTACTCTTGCCAGCTCATACTTAGAATTTGCGCCTCTTCGTTATCGCCATAGACATCGTCATTATCATCGCCTTCATCATCATCGTCATCCCCATTTATACGCGCAAATATTTGCGCTTTACTGCGTATTTTTCTTTTCGCTTCGTTTCTGTTGTGTTTTGTTTTGTTTTGCCATTTCAGCCTACTACAACCACTCCACCCGTCTCTCCCTCTCTCTGTCTTTCGCACTCTCTTGTTGTCTATCTGTCTCTTTCGACGACTTTTTGGCCATATAGATTTTCATTCATTGTGAATGGCGCGCAACGCAACGAGCTGAAATGAAAATGTTTAAATGAAAGATTGATTGGATTTTGATGAATTTCGACTACACACAGACACGCACACACACACAGAGTCCTCTCATACACACACACATATGCTTCTCTCTTTCCTCCTGCCGCGTCAAAGGAAAAAAAATTGATTTTTCCAGATTAAAGTAAAGTAAATCAAAGCAAATCAACGTTTTTCCTTCTTTCCTCTTTATTTTTCTGCACAATTTTCATACGAACTTTTCTTTTGTCAGTATTCGCACTCGTTTGACTTTTCCTTTCTGCTTTTTACAGTTTTTCAGCTGCTTTTCCCTTCAGGTTGAATGTTTTTTTTTTGTTGCCAAACTGTCGCCTTTGCAGGCGGAAATTGCTTTAGCACGTTGCATTGTTGCAAGTGCGTGTGGCACATAGCAAATGGCTTGTGACTGCCCCACGGCCAAGCGAACAGACAAGTTAATATTCACTTTTCCAATCAACATTCATAAAACCCATTGAATACACTCATAATCTTAACGCATTTTCCCATTTTGCCATGTCGTTTCCAACGAATTATAGTTCAGCAAAAATTGCTCTCCAAGCGGAAGTAGCTCGGAAATAATCTACAGGCTGTAAAGGGTGTGTTAAGAATTGATTTTGGAATAATAATAGGGGATAGTTTGTAAACTTTTGCTCAGGAATTACAAGTTTTTCTTTAAATACTAGACTTTTTCTCGCTGTGCACGTGACGAAAACTAGTGACTGCTGAAATGTAATAAAATTAAAATGAAAGCAGAGTCAGCAAAAAGCGCCACCTAGCGTCAGATATTTACAAGTCCTCTCTCTACATACATGTATTTTAATGAGTGGACCGTAAATCATACTGAAATACAGGGTAGCTGGCTATGAAACACTCACAGCAGATTTTATGAATCACATTGTGAATCATTTTGACTAATGTCCATACCAGTTGTTCTCAGTGTCGTTTCCGTTATTGTTGTTGCTCGACCGCACACATAAAAACTTAAAGTGGACTTTAGATGGTCGCTTGGGGCATCATTAGGATCATATGTCACATCATTCTCTACCGCTCTCTGTCCCCCCCTCTCTCTGTCCCCCTTTTTTGCCCAGTTTTTGGCCTAGACAATGACAACGCTTTGTCGCACACGGAACTAATGAATTTTTCATAAATTTGCCAACCACCGCGGTTATTTCTAAGGGTTTGGAGTGGTTCAATTTCTGTGTTGTTATTCCTTTTGGTGGTTGCTTTTCACGTTGGTTGCGTTGCCTTTGGGCTGCAGTTGACACAAAAACCAGATTAAAAGATTATGTTGCAAATTAACTCAGAGAAATCTGCAATGTGCCACGCCCATGAACCGCCTTTTGTATTTATGATTAGATGTGCGAGACCCTCGATGTAAGTGAGAGAAGCAGTGGGGGAGAGAGCGCGATTGTATGTCCCATTTTGGGTGGTTGTTGCTGCACTTGCAGCTGTGCTGTCCGACCCGCCCATGGCCACTACCCCCTCCGCCTACACACGCTGCTCTGACTCGTCTAATTCAATTTATGTCCCTTGTGCAAATGGAAAATGGCATTTTCATATTTCGTTTATTTTTCTTCTCGCTTGGACCCTGTAGTTATGCAGCAAAAGGTGGCAAAATAAATGGATTTGCAGTAAATGTGAAAGGCAGAGGAAATAAAAATAAATTTGTGAAAGATTTTCATATGCTTACTATAGTTTATAGTGAGCCGAGCTAACAGTGTCGTGTACGCTCGCTTGTAGTTTTTTTTTTATTTATTTTATTTTTTTTGCGATCAAGTGAAAGCGAAACGTAGAACGATGCGGACCATTGGCCACGTGCTGAGTTCGACAACCCGCTGTGATGTCCTGCGAGTCCTTGCTGCAACTATTTCCATTTAATATTTTTTGCCGCTTTCTGCTGCTGGCAAAACTCGGGGAGTTGAAGGAAATTGCTTTGCCGTTGGGCGTCTTTGATTTTAGGGCTCTCAGCCCTTCGATACACGCGCAATTTCCGTATTTCCGTTATTAGCTCGATTGATTTTATTGCAACACTTTTGGGGCGTGGCAAGGGGCGGGAGAGTGAGAGAGAGAGCTTACAACTTGGGCATATTTCAATTTATAATCATAAGTTAAAGGGATGCAGCAGGCCACAGCAGGTGGCAGATGCTTCTACTTGCCACTTAACGCTTGCCGCAAAACAACTACAACACACACACTCACACACAGACATTTATGGCACTTGCCATAGCAGCCAGTTTTTGGCTAGATTCCACGGCCTGCAGTTTTGCTTGTACTGCCCTCGTCTAATCCGGCAAACACTGGCAAAACACCTCTTTCATTGTTCAGGGTAAACGCCACTTGCCACTTGCCACAGTTGCCTCCTGCCGTCTTTTCCACTAACGCCTGCCTCCTGGCAGCTTCTTCTACTTGCCACTTGCCACTCGACAAACAATTAATAAGCGCTCGCAAAATATTTGAGGCGCTTATCGCGTTGCTTTCACGCTCAGCACCCGCCAAGAGTTTTGCTCGCTAAGCTCTGTGGGAAGACAAAACACAGACGGGAGAGTCGACTTGTGAATACCCTGGAAGTATAGGAATAGGAAATAACTGCGCTAGAAAAATTAATCTAAGTTTTTTGTGGCTAAGATAAAGTTTTTACTATATGAAAAGACATATTTTGGGTTGCATTTTATTATAAAGTCTAAGATAGTCTAAGAAGTATAATATTTTATGGTATTAGCCTGAAATTCGTTCTTTTTAGCTTTAATATTTTTCGACTATATTGCGATAGTACAAAATATTAACAAAATTGGATAAAAATTTAACTAAATAACTCATGAATTCAGTTCAGTTTGAAGCACAAAATAATATAAAGGTGTTAAAAATAAATTAGAGATAATTTTGCTAAAATCCTTAAACAATTGATTGGTGTAGTGACATAGCTTAACAAGCTTAGAAAAGAATAATTAAATGCCGATTTAAAGCGATGTAAACTAACTTACCAGTGAGTTTTGTTCTGTTAGCAGCTTTTGTCACTAGCTTACCAAAAGCATATTTCTAGCTGAGTTTTTCAGCGCTTTTTAGCCGCATTTTAAAGCCAATTTAAACATAAATTTGTAAAACTTTTTTTTGCTGTTATTGTTTTTGTTGTTTATATGTCTGTGTTTATTTGGGATAAATATCGAATAAATAATGATCAAGGTGTTTGCTGTTATTCAATATAAATGATTAAACAGCAAAGTGACAACAATTGAAGTGACTTTTCCATACTTAAAGCACAAACGCTGTAAATATTTAATAAGAGCCATGAAAAATGTGTGAGAAGTGCAGGTAACAAGGGGCAGACAGAGGTAGAGGGTCAAAAGCTGGAGGCATTGACAAACAAAGCCAAAAGTGCGGCGCTTGTTCAAAATGATGGTGGGTTTTTTTTTCCTTCTCGTTGTTGTTGTTGCTGGTGGCGTTGCTAAATTATCAACTGGCAAAGAAAAAAAAAGCTACACAAAGAGTGGGGTAAAAAAAGGGCCCAACCCAGGTCGAGGCATCAAATCGCCCCTTAATAATATTAATTCCGCCGTCATAACAAAATTTAGCGTGGCAAACGATGACGACGACGACGACGGCAAAAGGATGAAGCAAAGCACTGGAAAAAAAATGCTTTGATCATTGGCAGCCGCCTCTGACGTTGCAAAGCCCACCCACGCCCCTTAGCCCAACACGCCCCCGCGTGCAACTGCCACATGCTTAAACTGAAGCTTCAAATTGTTGTTGTTGCTGTGGCAGCTCCCTCGGGGCGTTATTAGTCACATGCGGCAGCAACGTCGGCTGCGCTACGGGGCAACGGGGCAGCAACAGCGACGGCGTCAGTCACTGAGTCTGTAATATTGGCAGTAATCTCTGGATTAAGTTGGCTAAGTTTGAGTAGCCAAAAAGAGCCAAATTCAAAACAAAACTATTAAATATAAAAAAATAAATAAAAAGAATAAATTAATATAATTAAAAAGCAATTGAAATAACAAAAAACAAATAGAAAAATCTATAAAAAATATAAAAACACACATATAGCCTTTTTAAAGCTAAAATGTCAGCACTGCGCTCCAGCGACTGTGGCAAGCTGTTGACTAGGGTTGCCATTGCGCTTGGCTTGCTTTGGATTCGTTTTATAAAATATATTTTATTTTCCTTTTTTTTTTTTGCAAAATCATCTGCCTTGAGAGCGTGTAACTGATAAGAGTTCCCCTTGGCCACTGCCTCTCTCCTTCTCTCACTGTCTCTTCCAGTCAGTTGCTCTGTCTTTCTCTATACTCCCCCATTAAGTTAAAAAAGTAGAAACTGTTGCTGTTATTCCTTAGATCATTAACATTCGGGTTGCACGCTTGGTTTTTCACTCGCGGTTGCAGTTGGGCAAATAATGAAGCAAGCAAAAAAGTGGCAGGAGCTAAGGAAAAACAGGAGGAAAACAGGCATGTATGGCACATATATATCAGCAGCAGAAATTGGGAAATTTAAGTGCGGAAACAATTATAAAGAAAATTAAAATAGCAATGAAAGGGAATGATAATTGTTTGGTATGTCGAGAAAATTTCGAAAAAAAAAATATTAAATCAAGGCGAGAAATGTAGACAGATGAATTACTTTATATATAAAGCATATACTACATTTGATATATGTATAATCATAGTCACTATATATTTGGGAATATTTGTGAATATTTGAAAATATTCAATTAAATTTGGTGAAAGCAAAATTTTAATTTATCTTTAAGCAGTTGCCTTGAGTCTTACAAGTCCCTTTAGATTTTGAAACAAGTTTTCTGAAACTTATACTTATAAAGATCTGAAAAACCATAGTAGCAGTAACTTACTGTAGTAAAATCCTATAGAATGTTTTCTTAGAAACTTGAAATTTAAATTAAAATATTCTATTCCTTATTTAATATTTTTATTTAAGAATTTCTTTTTATGCTGCTGTTTATGTTTCAAACTACTTTCCCTACTGGGTCTCTAGTGATTTTAATTAATTTAATATTAGTGGCTATTTTAGTAGTCGACTTTTCTTTAAAGCGCTTCTATTGTTTTTAAATTCCTTGTTTAGAATTTTTTTTATGGCGATTTTTCAGCATATATGTGTGTGTATATGGGATGGCCAACCGCCACTTTAATGTACCGCCTGGTTTCCGCCTCAGCTCCACTGCTTTATGCTGCCCGTTTTCGCCTGGTTTTTCCCCAGTTTTGCTTGTTGCGTGCATTGAAGCATAAGCAGAGTGCAAATCGGGGCCGCTGCACACTTTCCAAAAAGGAAAATTGTGCAAAATAAAAAAAAAAAAATGTCTAAAAAAGAAGCAGAGAAAATACACACACACACAAACACAGAGAGAGTGTAATACGCGCTAAAAAAAAAGGCGAGTGGAGAAAAAAATAGAAATAAATCGAGTATAAAAAATTGTTTCAAGGGTTGCAATTCGTTTGACAGCTCTTCTTCTTCTACTTTTTTTTTCTTTCTTCGCTTGTTGCTTTTACGCTCGATAAAAATTGCTCATGTGTGTGTGTTTGTGTGCGTTTGTGTGTGCGTGTGTGTCCCTGCCCTATCTCTATACACCCATTTTGGTTGTGCAGGCGTGATTACCTGCCTGCCCCTAAGCGATTGCTCTGCGCTTCACTACTCACTTCTCCCTGCAGCATGCACCACCCGCTTGTCACCCCCTCTGCTCACTACCTACGCTGCCCATTTCCTACTAGAAGAAGTAGAGAAGAAGAGGAAAAAAAAAACCAGAAAATTTAATAAAAGCGCAAATTAATTTTGCGTCCAACCCTCGTTGATTTCATTTTTTTTTCTTCTTTGCTGCCCCTTTTGCTGCTGCTTCGTCGTCGTCTGCTTCTTACTCCTCTGCTTCTTCTTGTACTTTGGCAACTGGCCTGCTGTTGCTGCTGCTTCTTCTTCTTCTTGTACTTTCTCAGCTGTCCTGTAGTTAGTTACAAGTTTGTTGTTGTTGTTTTTGGGCAAAACTTTGGTCTCCTTCTCTCTCATCCTCTCATTCTGTCCCTTCTTCTTCGTCTTCTTGCTGCTGTGGAACTCGAGTTTGGCGCTGGTGCGCTTAATTTATGGTCTCTGGGGCCCTGTCTACAGATTTATGCATAATTTGTAAATGAAAGTCAGAAACTAATTAAATTGATTTGCCTGCCTGCGTTCAGTTTTCCTCTCCGTCTCTCTCTCTCTCTCACTAGCACTCCCTCTCTTTACTGTTGTTGTCTTGTCTCTCATTTTTCTCCTCTATTTTTTTTTTGCTGATTTGGCGCCTTTTGTCTCAAACAGGAAAACTTCTTTTGTGTAATAAGAGCGCAGATAGATAGAAAACTAAGTGAAAATTCTCAAGGGGGTAAAGTGTGGGGGCTACAGCGGGTTAAGGAGGGCGGCGCACTGACGTAGACGTAGCGAAAGTGTGCAGAGATTTAGTCGCCTTAGTTTGTCACTTGAGACACTGCTCAAGTATGAATGCATTAGCATGAGAAAGGAATAACTAAATACTTCCGTAGGAGCAGTGGAGAAATGGTAAAAGGGAGTAAGGGAGAGCAGAAAGGAGCTAACGTCCAGATTGCTTACAACTTTATTCTATTGCTCAACTCAATCAAGTCTCGGATTCTCTTACACTTTGCTCTAGCATAAGCAGTCTACCATTTCTAGCTGATTATTTTATAGTGAAGAAAGCAGATAAAGCTGGCAAAAGGGCTGTGGATTCTTGAGACTTCACCCTCTTTATGATAGTTGGAGCTGGAGCCAAGGTCCAATGATCCTTTACATGCCATTAGTCTTACCCTGCAATGTCTCTGTCTTCCTTTTTCTGAGTTTTAGCAAAGATCCTCTATTTATGCTCCACCTTTCCACTCCAACAATCAGTACATTTTAGTCTGCTTGTTGTTCTCGATTGATTTTTAAACCCTTTCTCAAAATACAGTTATGCAATAGTTGTTGATTTCTTTCCTTTACCTTCTGCCATGGCTATCCTCTTTTTTTCCTCTTTCAAACTCAACAATTTCCTGCTCTTTGCCCCTTAACTTATGTAACAACTCTTACTTTTCTCCCATCAAATCTAAGCCATTCATTATTTTTGCTCGTTTTCTCTATGTGCCTTGAATTTGGCAAAAACGTTTTGGCCCCTCACACAATTTATATTTATTTGCATAAACGTTTGCTCGATATTGTGTTCGATACACAATTCAAAACATTTGAAAAGTAACTTATACAAATCCCAGTCATTCATCTGAAACATTTTCATGCAACAAACTTGCAACTAAATAAAACTTGGAAGCGGCAGGGCTTAAACTTGACGAAACTAAAGCAAACTATGCAAAACTTAACACAACACAACTCAACGAAACTCTGGCTACTTTAGTCAAATTTCAAATGATTGCCTGTCCTCCGGAAAACAACAGAAACAATACCATAACATATTTGTGATGATGATAAGTTCTGCTACGTGTATGAATAGGAGAAGAAATTGGGGCAAGGAGGAGATGAATAGGAGCAGGAAATGTTGAAGGTATTGCCGAAGGAAGTGGTGGAGTAATAGGAGCAGGAAAGGGAGTAGAACTGAATGAAGGCAGGAGTATGAGGACGGTTAGAGGGGAGCAAGCTGAGGAGAGTAGGAATAAAAGGAGCGTTAGAAGAAGGGATAGATTAGAGGATGGATAGGGAGACATGCGAAGAGTGAATTGACGGTAGGCTAGGATGGTAAGGGTTAGGAAAGAGTTTAGCTGAAAGCGTTTGTTGCAGTTGCCTTCTGGTCATTCGCCATGTTTTGTAAAGTTTTGCGAATGAATACACACACAGATACAAAGAGAAAGAGTGACAGAGAAAATGGGAGAAAGAGAGCGAGAGAGATCGACACACATACTGAGACAACAAGTGGAACAAACTATAAGTTAGTTTTTGAAATTCTCCTGCCATTGTTCGAGCTGTTCATTCGGTTGGGGTCAAGTCGTGTCCGCCAGTGAACAACGCACAACGCAAAACTAACAACGCCCAAAACGTGATTTTCGCAAAATTTTCACACACACACACACACACACACACACACGGAGAAAGAGAGAGGGAGAGGAAGATGATGAGAGCGGGATTGGAAGCGAAAGAAATGAGGAAAGAGACGTTCTCCCACAGGTCGTTTTCGGTCTCGCGGTTCGCGGTCATAACCCCTGCTCCTGCTCCTTCTCCTGCTCCTACATACAAAATTCTCCTCCGCCCATGCATTTCCATCCCTTTGGTTTTTCCTACGTAGAGCAAGTTTTCTCCTCGGGAAACGTAGACAAAGCCAAACAAAATTACACGCTGTGCGAAAACGTGCTAGAAAAATGAAGCGCGAAATCAATAATAATTCACACAAACACACACACAGAGAAAGAGGAAGAGTAAGAGTGAGTAGAGAGGAGAGCGGGAGAGAAGAGGAAGCGAGTAGGAAATAGGTGTAGCAGAGGAGTGGGTGAAATTACAACTGAAATTGGCGCACAAAAGACAACAAACTACAAAAATGCTACGTGGCCGCAGCGACTAATGCAACAATAGCGAGAACAACAACAACAACAACAACAAACACAAAGCAGAAAATGTTAGTGCAGTTTGTCAAACAAATCAGCGCAACTAATTGATTGGATCCGAGTGTGGCACGAAATGTTGTTGCCACTTGCCACTTGCCACTTGCGAACTTGCAAAATGAAACTCAGTTGCACTAACTGAATACAGCGGTTTGATTTAACAACAGCATTTAATGGCACACACTCACACAGATACAGTTACAGTTACAGTTACATACTTACAGATACAGATACAAACAGTTGTAATTGACAGCTGAAGGTTGGCAGCAAATGCAGAGAGACATTAACAAATTGAAATGAGCAGCAAAATTGTGATGAATAAAAGATAGGCAGGTATATACAAAGATAGATTGATGGGCAACAGAGTTGCCAGGCTATAGTTACAGACAGTAACTGAAATGATGGCTTAGAGTAAGAGATACATTGAGAAAATACTAGTAAAAGTATAAGAAGCAAGTGAGAATAACCATTGGGAGATAAAGCTACAAAAATAATATAAGTAATTTAATGTTTAAACAAAATCAAATGACTGACATTTGATTCAATGAAACAATTGATAAATAAAATAAAATATTCAAGACAAGCAAATAATTAATCAGTGGCAAATAATTCAGTAGAGAAGAAAAATGAAAATCTATAATCTGTTTAAATCATAATTTACAAATTTAACACATAGAACAATACGTTGAATGGAAGTTGTAACTGGCTTGTTAGTAAGCTGATGAATAACATGAAATCTGTTGCCAATAATTAAAAGTTGAATTTCATTAAATTTTCAATATTTGTGCAAAGAGAGAAAAAGCGAGGGGAAATTGAAAAGTGGCGAAAAGGCAACGTGAAAAAACTCGTCAAAATTCAATTGGGAAAAAATGCTTTTGTTCATGTGATTTTTGAGTGATGCTGTAGCGAACTCGCTGCTACTTGCTCTCCACTCTCTTCGCTCTCGTGTGGCAATGTATGTCACAGTAAGTAATTATTTTGTTATTGTTTCAATTGTTGTTCTTAAATGCACACACACACACTTGACAGAACAACAGCAGCAGCAGAGAAAAAAAAAACATGAAAATTGTAACAAAAATGTTTTTAATTCTTTTTATGCGTTGCATTTAAATAAAAATTAAATTAAATGCACACTTAAAAGCAACAATAACAAAACAATTTGCAACGACAACAGCAACAACAACTACTACAACACGGACAACAACAACAACAACAAGAACAGCAACAGCAACATTAACGAGTGCGACAACTACAAAATGCTATTTGAAGTTTCAAAATGCGTTGCACTCAAAAGTATGCAACACTTTTTTGCATCGCATGTGCGCAAAAAAACATTGAAATAAAAACTGCTTCGTCGAGTGCTACGGAAATGAGGGCGCAGTGAGCATGTCAAGGAGTGGGTGGTTGGTGCTGAGCGGGGGTGTATGGGGAGTGGGCAGAGGGGGAGAAGTAGTCAGTGGGTGTTTGAGTTAACCGATTCGGGGTCAAGCTGTGTTTGGGGCTGGTCAACAGCAACAGCAAGCAATAATGCAAAAGATACACACACGCAAATATTGCTATACACAAACACACTGCTACACACTCACTCACACACGTGGACAGTGGGCATACCATGACTGCCACATTTATGCACAGGAAGCATTTGTAATGCCCCCTGGCGACTTGATTCTACACACACACACACGCATCCATATATACGTGCTGGCCCCTAACTTTTGTCAGTTTCTCTACCTATGGCCTTCACTCGCTCCTCTGACTCGCAAGTGAATCCACTTCCTATTTCAAAGCTAATCAGCAACGAATTGTTCAATGCTCTTACGAAAGCTAAAACTCTTAACATTTCATAAATTTTTAATTAAACATTACAATTAGAAAACTTGTTACTGAAAACACTGTAGAAAGTGTAGAATTCTACAGCGGAAAGTCACACTACAAAAGCTTTGCTCTACAGCTCTGAAACTATGAAGCTCTACAACATTTGTAGTCAAACATTGAGCCAAAGCTGCCACAATAATACACTGCAATTTATGCTGTAACAAAACTGTTTTTGTGGTACGCCCCGTTGCGTGTGAAGTTGTGTTTCCCTTCTGCCACTTTCCACCAGCACTGTGGGGTGTTTGGGTGCAGGGGGGGACACAGAGAGAGGTGCCGCCATTTCGACCCGCTTGGCAGACTGTTTATGGTTTTTGGCTACAACTTAATTTAAATTGTTTAATTCTATTATTGTTGCTAATAAATCACAGGCACAGCTTGCGTTGTTCACTGGCTGGCTTAGCGTTTGCTAAGCTGCCCAACACACACACACATACAGGCACATTTATCTTCCAGAGCGGGAGAGAGAGCGGGAAAGAGAGGGATAGAAACAGAGAGACACTGTTGGCGTTGATTTTGTTGTAAGCCGCGTTTGTACTCATTTTGGCCCCTATATTCACTCACTCTATCTCTCTTCCGCTCTCTGGCAGTGCTCACTGTTTCATAGCATACTTTTTGGCGCTGTGTGTGTTATAAATTATACTGATCTGGTTACTTTAGCCGCTGGCAAACGCGTCTTTCGCTGCGACTCGTAAATTTGCAGCTTGATTTCGGGTTGATTTGCAAATTTCGAATTTGTTTTGCAAATAGTGAGAGGCAGATTTAAAGTCACGATTTTATTTATTTATAAAATATATGTATACACATACATACATATTTTTTGCAAGCATTGGGTGAAGAGATATGCGAGAAAAATCAAATTGGAATGAAAACCAAAAACGATAAACGAAAACTGAAAACCAAAAAGTTTTTGGCCCGCACGCAACCGCATGTCAAATGCAGGCCACGATGATGGCCAAGTGGGTGAACTGGCATTCCGGTTTGGGGTTTTAAGAGCTGGTTTGGCACGAGATTGGTCAGCAGGGGGATGGAGAGGGAGCTGTGTGCTGACCAGCTCTTGACCAGCTGGCGACCGCTTGACATGGCCATAAATAACAAAGCCAAAATGGCGTCCAAAGCACACAAAAATTTGACAAGAGCGAACCAAATGTGATATGTCAAATGCACTCGAAAAATTCGCTGCCATTCTGCTATTCTGTCATGATGAGCTGCTGTTCTGTTGCAAAAAAGAAAAAAAAAAGAGGAAAAAGGAAGGAAAAAATAGAAGAGACACGCGCAGGACAAAGGGACAGTAAGGCAGGCGTGGAGTGGGATCGAAAGAAGCGGTTTAACAATAGCGGGTTAGCGACGACCAAACCATTAAAGTTATCGTTATAAATAAATAAAAGCATTGCATTTGCAATTTTGGCTTTGAAATAGCGAAAGTAAGGGAAAGAGAGACATAAAAATGTCACAACTGGCGACAAAAGCCCCATTAAAAAAATGTCAGTTTGGGGAATGGGAATGGGTTCTTTTAGGGCAGCTCCGAGTGCTACAGTTAACAGGCATTAGAAATGGTAACTATCAAATGCAATTGAAACAGTTATTGTTATAAAAGTTGAAAAAAACACTTGACATTTTAAATTTGCTTATTTATTGAATCAAAACCATTTAAAATCAGCAGCAGAAGTAACAAGTCTAATAATAGTTTTATGCTTTTAATATAATTCCATTATTTGTCATACATAACCAAGTCGCTGTGCAGACGTTTGGACATGTAAATCAACACTTTAACCCACTCTTTTGTTTAAAATTAAGTGTTTTAAGTCAGACAATTCGCTTGAAAATTCGAAATTTAAAAAAATGTGGCCGTTAACATTTTTAATTGCATACTTTTGAGCGCAACATTTAAACAAAAAAATACGTTTGTCAAAGAAACTGAAATGTGTGAATACTTACACAAAGTAAATACCAAAAAGGTAGATATTTATGTATAGATGTGTGTGTGTGTGCGTGTGTGCGTGTAAATTGTGCGCTTTTGTCTTGTAAATCGCAGTTTGCAGAGAGCACGAGTGTGCAAAAAGTGTTGCATACTTGTGGGCGGCGCGTGGAAAACAACTGAGACGAAAATGTGTTGCATATTTAAATGGGCAGCTGCAGTTGCCACAATAAAACACAACAACAAGGACAACAACCACATTACGTTCTTATCGTGTGCTGCTGGCAGCGCAGCAGCCGTCGACGTCGCTGCCTGTAGCTGCATTTCCGCTTAATGTTGAGCGATAATAAAATACAAACAGCAGCAGCAACAGCAACAGCAAGAGCAACAACAGCATGCAACTGGCTGCTGTACAACGATAATGAAACAATGGTCACACACACACACACGCACGCATACACATATGCATTGATTTATGTTTTTTAATTTAAAATTTCCGCATCACTTAACCGTTAAAAATAATAATAACAATAACAGCAACAACAGCAGAAAAACACAATAACTACAGCCATGGCTTTTGTGTAAAGTGCAATTTGAAGTGCAGTCATTCCACTCCTCCCACTTCATACCCATAAAATAAACTATATAAATATATATAGCCTATATAATATATATATATAGGAAGGATTTAAATATTGTTAAAATTGCGAACTTTGAACATGTTTTAATTTCCGTATTACAAGCAATTTTTCTCGCTCTGTCTTGCCCACACATGCTCATGCCATCTCGTTCTCTCTCCTTACAGATTGGGCCACCAACAACAGATGCCACAAAGTATGTCAACTGGCAGCAACACAATCGGCCATGGTGGCATCGATCGCGGCGGCGTTGGCGTCGGTATGTCAATGGGCGGTGGCACAATGCCCGGCGGAGTCGGTGGCCAAGGCGTGGGCGGCCCTCAAGTATCGGTCGGTCCACCCGGTAGCGGAGGACCAGGTCCACATTGTCAGATAAGCGGCTCACAGCCATTGGTAATGCCTGGATTCCCATTGCGTAATTCGCACTCAGCGCATGCACCGCATTATTCGCCATATTCACCATCCAGGTAAGTTTTTATCAACAATAACCAAAGGTTACTCTACGTGCATAAGCGGTACTATCTGACAGGGTCATAGAACCAGTCAATTGTTCGCTCTGATTGCCAGTAATTAATAAATTCACAACTCAGACAATGCGCACTCGATTGACTACTGCAAATTGTGCCCTCAACTGCGGATTATGTCAGCAGTAAGCGATTTTGCTTCTCATTTTGTTTTATTGCATATGAGTTCGCTTTGGGCTTCTCTCAGTTTCATTGAGCTGCTTAAAAGTCTTAACTTCTTGCACAAATCTATACATGACTCCACTTGTCTCACTTACTGCGATGACATTGAACTTCTCTTCTTGCTGCTCACTCTTCCCATTTAAATTTAATTCACTTTTAAGCCAACTAACTTTACTTTATTTACTTCTCTAATTGAAGCTGACACTAACTACCTTTTTGGCTTTCTATTCTGCTCACTAGCTCTGTAAATGCCACATGCTTTTTAGCCATTTATATTAGCTTTACATTTAGCTTATTGCTCACATCATAACAGTTTTTGTTGAACTTCTCTGGCTCTTTAAATAGGCTAATAACCTGGCTCATTTTGCCTTTGGTCTTAACAAGTTTTTCAATATTGTTGCAACAGCTGAAAAAGAGACTTGTATTTCATCTGTGTTTTGTGTGTGAGTGTTTGTGTAACCAGCTCGTTGCTCGGGTCAAGTAGGTTCATTAGTTTTCCAATTTGCACAGCATATGAGGATGGTTCTTTATGCCAAGAAGCTTTACATAGAGCACACAACTACACACTATTTATCTAGTGTTGCTCTGTCTCTGTTCCACCCCCTTTTCCCCCCTTTCTCTTTCTCGCTTTCGGTAAACAGAATCTTTTCTACAAGTTTTATGCAATTAAGGACAGAGGAAACTAGGAAACGGAACTGAGTTTCAGTTGACTTTAGTTTTGCGCTAGAAGCTCGTGTGATTAACACCCATGTGTAGTATACAGCCACACCTCCCCGCCCGCTGCAGCCCTTTCTGCTACATTTTAGCCATCTTTTCTCATCATTCGCTACGCTTCATTCCCGTTAGCTGTAAGTTGTGTATCATTTTGCGTTGCGTTGTTTTATTAAAAAAGTTGACAGTTGACAAACTCATTGGTCTCGCTCTCCTTCTTGCTCTCCGCTGTCTTGTCTGCCTAGGTCCTTGTATGTGTGTGTGTGTCTTTTGTTGGTTTTTGTGGTCCCTGTGATATGTCAAGCGGCTAAGCCCACTCCTCTCTCCGTTCTGTGCCTTGCGGTTTGCCTGTCATATGCCTGAATGTCTTTCTCCTTTCGCGTTACTCCAGAGACGTGTTTTACCACATTTGAATACCTGCTTTAAGCTCGTCTCTGTCTTTACAAACTGGCGAGTGATTGCAGGCAGCCAATTAAATTTGTACCGAGTATTTCAATTGTTAATTCAATGCAAGTTAAGGGTTTAAGTAGTTTTTATCAAAATTGAAAACCGAAAAGGTTTAATGACCCATCATAAAGTAACGAGTAAGAATAGCAGCGATTTATTGAATGTGAAGCTTAATTAAGAGTAGGCTAGGAGAAAGTTGAATAACGAATGTTTAGTATTTCGGAGCGTTTTACTAAGTTTTTCAAAGCAACGAGTAATAACAAGAAAGAAAAGTACAGTCGAGCGCGCCCGACCGTATAATACTCTCTGCATTTGTCCCGATTAAATCATTAAAATCGGTATCGAGATATTACAATGTGAATTACTTGCATTAAAACACGTTGAAACAAAAACAATCTAAGCATAATCAACATTCATCTGTTTGTTAGTATTCGAATACACATACGTTTGACAATATGTATATGAAGCAAATATGTATGTATGTATGTGTGTATTCGGCGCAGCCAGCGACCGCGGGCAGCGCTGCCGACACACAGGCAGCGAAAACGTTCGAACATGTGCTTGTGTGTTTCTATCTCGCTTGCACCTATGGGTTGATATTGCGTTCAATTATCAATATTGTAACGCTTCTAGTTTTCTTGTTTATTGTCCGATTTTAATGCGCCTTTCAGTATAGTTTAATATAGTTAGTCTCCACACGTATTATATTAATTACAATACTGTACGATACGAACAAGTTCGCAAAACCCGGCATTGAAGGTTCCAGCCTTTTTTATCAAATGTGGGAAAAGTGGGCGTGGCAGTCCAAAATTTTAAATGGCAATGCAACTATGCCGTCGCTACGAACCTCCCGTTCCAGAATTGGTGATCCTAGGTGCCATAGTTACTGAGATATTTGCCGAAAACACCAATTTTTTCCGAGGTGTGTCCAGTTTTTTGCTTATTGTGGGCGAATGGGGCGTGGCATCGAAAAAAAAAAAGATTCTTGTATTGACTGACTAAATATCTGATCGTTTGACACCAAGCTCGAACTTGTAGCTCTTACCATCTCTGAAATCTGTTTGTTCATACGGACAGACAGACAGACGGACAGACAGACAGACAGACAGACAGACAGACGGACAGACGGACAGACGGACATGGCTATATCGACTCGGCTTGTGATGCTGATCAAGAATATATATACTTTATGGGGTCTGCCACGCCTCCTTCTGCCTGTTACATACTTTTGCACAAACCCAATATACTCTTGCAGAGAGTATAAAAAGTCACAGTAACGAGTTCGCTAAAGTAACGACTGCTTAAAAGTGGCAAATAGCTTAAGCTACCCAAAAGTAACGAGTGGTGAGTATGAGCAACAACTAACGAGTTACTTGACTTACTTTTGAGTCTTGCTCACAGCGAGTAACGAGCGTATTGCAGGTATGCCAAAAGTTTCTTTAACTTTTGCTTTTGTTTACCCTACAAACAGTTCTTTATCAGAGCAGCGAGTGCTTTAAAGTAACGAGAGCCTTTCAAATGTCGTGGGAACAACAAAATGCTTAGAACTCGCTTTGACTCGTACTATCAGCCAGTGACTTATTACTCTGCAGTCTTCTCTGGCTTTGTCCCTCTCTCTCTTTCGCTGGCTATCTCTATGTTTTCTTTGCTCTCGACATTTGTTTTTTGTTCGCCATATCTTTTTGATCTCTTCTCCCGTTTTTTTTCGTATGACATAAAATTTTCTGTTTGCCAGTTGTTAATTACAAATGCATTGCAAAATTTGCTTAGCACAAGCTTTACACAGAGTCGCTCCCTCCGTCTCTCGCTCTCTCAATCTCCCTATCTTGTTCTCGCTCTAACTGTATGTAGGTATCTCTTTTGCTCCTACGACTACTCATAACTTTTCTGTTTCTTTTATTCATTTGCAGGTTTCACATAGATAAACGCTGTCAACACCGATGTTCCTGGAAATGCTTGAGCATCGCCTTAATATTCATATCCGTCGTCCTAACCGCCATGTTGGCATACTTTGCAGGTAAGCATAGAATAGAAAATGGTGGACATGCTAAATGGCAGTATGTGTAGGTGTGTGTGTGTGTGTGTGTGTGTGTTGTCATAACGCCAAACACAGTTAATGAACAAGAAAGAAAAGTACAGTCGAGCGCGCCCGACCGTATAATACTCTCTGCATTTGTCCCGATTAAATTATTAAAATCGGTATCGAGATATTACAATGTGAATTACTTGCATTAAAACACATTGAAACAAAAACAATCTAAGCATAATCAAACACACATCTGTTTGCTTGTATTCGAATACACATACGTTTGGCAATATGTATATAATGCAAATATGTATGTATGTATGTGTGTATTCGGCGCAGCCAGCGACCGCGGGCAGCGCTGCCGACACACAGGCAGCGAAAACGTTCGAACATGTGCTTGTGTGTTTCTATCTCGCTTGCACCTATGGGTTGATATTGCGTTCAATTATCAATATTGTAACGCTTCTAGTTTTCTTGTTTATTGTCCGATTTTAATGCGCCTTTCAGTATAGTTTAATATAGTTAGTCTCCACACGTATTATATTAATTACAATACTGTACGATACGAACAAGTTCGCAAAACCCGGCATTGAAGGTTCCAGCCTTTTTTTATCAAATGTGGGAAAAGTGGGCGTGGCAGTCCAAAATTTTAAATGGCAATGCAACTATGCCGTCGCTACGAACCTCCCGTTCCAGAATTGGTGATCCTAGGTGCCATAGTTACTGAGATATTTGCCGAAAACACCAATTTTTTCCGAGGTGTGTCCAGTTTTTTGCTTATTGTGGGCGAATGGGGCGTGGCATCGAAAAAAAAAAAGATTCTTGTATTGACTGACTAAATATCTGATCGTTTGACACCAAGCTCGAACTTGTAGCTCTTACCATCTCTGAAATCTGTTTGTTCATACGGACAGACAGACAGACAGACGGACAGACAGACAGACGGACAGACAGACAGACAGACAGACGGACAGACGGACAGACGGACATGGCTATATCGACTCGGCTTGTGATGCTGATCAAGAATATATATACTTTATGGGGTCTGCCACGCCTCCTTCTGCCTGTTACATACTTTTGCACAAACCCAATATACTCTTGCAGAGAGTATAAAAATACACACACAAGTGCAAATAATCGTAACACACACATAGCTACACCTCCTAGGTATACATATGCTCCTAAACATACTTTAGACTTTACTCACACACACACACAGACACACATTTCTCGCACAACAAGGCAAATACATCAAAGTGTTTGCTTTACATTAGCGTTAAATGGTGTTACTTTACACACTCACACACACACATAGGTGGCTGTGTGCATGTGCATGGGTGTGTATACCCAAAGAAACTTTGCAAACACAGCAATCAGCCACACCAGCTCCCCTAACACCCCACAGCCAGTGTCACCTCTCTTGCTGCGCTTGACTGACAACTGTTCATTTGCCCAAATGAATGTGGCAACTGTGGGTCAACCATCTGCACAATTGACAAGCAATTAGAAACCACAAGAGTTGGACAGCATTGCCACGCCTATCACCCACCAATGACTCTGCCTTCCTGCCTTTCTACTCCACAGAAACTAAGGCTTGCTGTGGGTAACCAATTAGCAGCAATCACTTCAATTTTAAAGTAGCAAAAGAAATTTTAATTTTATTAGTGAGGCAAGTTTTCTTTTAATTTCTTAAATTAAAAGTTTCTAATCAATTTTGTAGCGTAGTGTAGTGTCTGCCAAATACAAAGCTTTGAAACTTGACATTTTTAAATATTTATAAAAAATATTTAAATCAAATTGTTTGCCTTTAAAAGTTCTTAACGAGCGACTGACAAAACTTAGCTTTCTGTGTAAATGAAAAATGACAAAATTCAATTTTATTGAGAGCTCCATCACTTTCTATCTTTGTCTCTGGTTCATTTTTGCCAGATAAATTTAATTAAATTACAGACTAAACTAAAATAACGCAAAACTTTACATAAAACTGTCTCACACGTTGCCATTTCACGCCCACTGACATCATTTGATTCACTTTAAAATTGTGTACCACTAAAATTTTAAATGTCAGTCGTCACTAAGCGGCAGCAGCAGTTAAATGGGCGTGGCAGTAAGCGCTTAAAGGTAAAAACTATGTGAAAAGCAAGCGAGAAATTTTGAAAGCCTTTCGCTCATTAGCTGACAATGGCAAATTAAATAGGAATTTGGTAGAGTCTGTGAAAAGTGTGTGCAAAGGTATTTTCAGACAGACACACACACACTCCCACACACACGCACGCATGCAGACTGCGAGCGTAAACAAAAATGGCGACAGCGCACAAAATGTAATTCACTCAAATTGAATGTGGCAGCTAAAAAGTGCCACTCTTGTGCTTGTTGTTGTTGTTGTTGTTGTTGTTGTTGTTGTTGTTGTTGTTGTTGTTGTTATTGTTGTTTACAACTTGATAATTAAACACGTTTCAAAGTCGTGTTGCTGCTGCTGCTGCTGTGGCTGTTTTTGCTGCCACCTTTTAAATTATATTTACAGGTCAATTTGATTTTTTACTGCCAACCTTTTTGGCAAACGGAGCAACTTTGTCTCGCTCAACACTTTTTCCCCCGCCTGCCACACCCCCTACGCCCCCTCTACGCTCATTCATCTTCTTGCTGTCGCATTGCAAAATTTGTTGTGCTCGTCGTTGTTGTTGTTGTTGTTTAGCAGCGAGCTCCACAAAACTTTGCACATTAAAATATGTAAATTTTAATTTGAAACAAAAGGGTTGACGTGCTCACAGTCCGCCGCCAGGGCCCCTCGACCATCCTTACGCCTCCTGCCCCTCCTCCTCCTCCTCCCTTTGTGCTTGGCATTTTATCTAGTGAAACATTGGCACAACTTTTGTGCTGCTGCTGTTGTTGTTGTTGTTTCGGACACTTTGAACGGTTTCTCGCTCGCAGCTCGGAGCTGCCAACTTGCTTGATAAATTTGCCGCACACGCATTTAATTTATGCAGCACTCTGCCCCCGTCCCTCCCCTCTGGCCCACCCACACACACACTCCCTTAAAAAGTAAGAAAAATAAAAGTTATTGTTGTTCTTATTCCTATTGTTGTTGTGCCTCGCAAATTGTTGTTGTTTCTTTGTCTGTCTGTCTGTCTGGCTTGAAATGAGCTCAAATGCTGTTGGCAAGTGGGCGTGGCTGAGTTTTGCAGAAACTCAATGGAAATACTAAGAAATGCCCATATGATAGTCTATCGATGCTTGAGCCAAATTAAAAGCTGTTTTAACCAAGAAGAGTATAAAAAGTGGAAAAGTAAAAAAAAAGTTGAAATTTAATAAACTTTTAATCAGTAAAGCTAGTTTTGAACAAATAATGCCAAAATACTTAAATAAAATTTAATAAAGTTTTTAAGTGCTATGAAAATGGAATGCTTTCAAGCTTAGACTGTTTTGGCTATCAGTTTTGGATTAAGTGTCTATATCTAAATTTGAATTTTGTAAAAAACTTCATATCGACAATGCTTCCAAAATTTGAATCAATTTTCACTTAGCTTTGGCAATGCCAGTAGTCATAACTGATGTGTTTTTCCAAAACTCAAATTTTCAAAGGTTTTTTCTGCATTATAAAACAGTGAATAAATCCAATCTTAAGCCTTAATAAGGAAGCTTGAAGCTTTTGTTTACTAAACTCGTTGCAAAAATTTGATTAGATGAATGTCGCTATTTCACTTACTTTTAGAGGCTAAAAACTGTTTGTCTTAAAAACGATTGTTTAATGAGTCACAAGAACAAGCGCAAAAAAACGTAGGCAAAAGTTGCATTTAAGTTTTAATTTCAATTTCCATTACAAGTTTTATTTTGGCGGAGAAGCACGTGAATTTGACGTAAGTTGTGCTGCTTTTCCCGCACCAAGCGCCGCATGTTTTTCCGTTTCTCACATGACAATCTAATGTTATCTGAAAGCAGAGCTTTATACCTGCGTTTTCCCCTAGCCACACAAAGAAAGCTGCTTACTCATTTTGAGGGGGGGGGCGAATGGGTAGGGGGCAGGAGGTGGCATTTGACTTGAAGCGTGCTGCGTTTAATTTATTATCTACGCTTTTACCCAAAACAGCAGCAGAAGAGAAGCAGCTGCTGCCTCGAGGAGAGTCACAGGCACTGATTTACAACAACAGCAACAACAACAGCAGTAGCATCTAAAAGTTGCGGTTTTCCTGAATGTTTTTGGTAGCAGACACCACTCCCCGTCGCGTGCTCCCCCCACCCTGCCCCTTTACCCCTTGGCTGCGGTGTCACAACGTTGCAAGTGAACGAAAACAAATTTACAACAAACCACGAGAAAAATGTGTGATGCCACTTGGCTGGCATAACCGTTGCCCCGCCCACATACCGCTCCAGCCCCGTCTGCTGCTACGCTTATGGGCAAGGCACTTTGGCGCACAAAATGAATTTAAGTTGAAAAGTTGTGAACATTTTGTGGGGGAGACATGTTCTGTCTCGTTCTTTTCACATGCCTTCACTCTCGCTCACACACTAAGTTGCGTGTGGATTTCACTGATTTAATTGTTTGCCAGCTAGAAAGAGATAAAGACAGCAAGAAAGTGCGAGAGGGAGACAGAGGGAGACAGACTAAGAGCTGCTTGAAATTTATCTTTTAAAAATAATGTATTAATTTTTGTGGCTGCCCTCGCACAGCTTACACATACACAAAGCCCGTGTGTGTGTGTGTGTGTTTGTGTATGTGCTGTGGATATAGACCAAGTTGGAGGAATGGCAGAGGGCGTGCCAGTAAGGGGCCTGCACATAAACTCATTTGTGTAAAAAGCTTTTTGTGTTTGCTGCTTTTCCACTGCGGTAAATGAATTTACGCTTCGAATCTGCCGCACAAACTCTCCGAGTGTGTGTGTGTGGGTGTATGTGTGTGTGCCTGGGTCGTTTTATGGTTGAATAGTTTTAAAACTGCGGGGTTAAGACACAGCAACAGCAGGTGATGAAAAACCAGCAACAAAAACGAAAACACAAATGAAAACGAAACGTGGCAAAAACGCGCGCCATTTTAGCTTTTAATAGTGGCTAATATTTTTGCAGCTGCCACGCCCACACCACTAAACACATCTCTACTCCATACCTTCCCTCAATCCCTCTGTTTGTTTGCACAATAATTTTCTATTAATTAAGCGCAAGAGAGTTTAATAAAATTAGCAAACACTTGCGGATGAACCCAACCATGTGGCACAGCTGCTCTCTCTCTCTCTCTCTCGCCGTTGCCTGTCCCTTTCTCGCTAGACATTAAAAAGTATACAAACAGCGGTACACACACGTATGCATACACTACACACTCTCACACACACGCACACACTCACCGAGCATTGTCAGTTAATTAAGAAGCGCAAACACATGAGAGTTTCATTCGTTTGAATCGAGAAGCTGGCGACGTTGTTGTTTGCTTACAACTTGTGTGTTTCTCTCTCTGTGTGTGTGTGTGTATTTGAGGGAGTGTAGCAGGTGGGCGGCGGTAGTATCAGGTGGAAGATTAGACCTTTCCCTTAATGTGATTTGCATTTTTGCTGTTTGGTTGTGCGCAGACAGCTGCCAATATTTGTCTGTGCTTTTCTAACGCCCACAAAATTTGGCCAGAAATGTTGTTCAATTTGATGAAAAAGATGGCAGATGAACAAAAAAGTGTTGCATACTTATGTGGGCAAAGTGTAAATGGCAATAAGAAAACAGGCAAAAAATGTTGCCTACTTTTGAGCGCAAGCTGAAACAAAAGAAAATGAAAGCAGTTGAATGAAGGGGCATATGGCTTGACAGCAGTTAAAGAGTGAGGCAAAGTAAGGAAAAAAAACACTCTTGGAATTGCATAAAATGTTGCCTACATTACAGCGCAATTTATCAGTGCTAATGCTGGATCCTGTTTAACTTTAACACTGCTTAACAAATTTGCCAAATTGATGCAAGCTTTCAATTTTATTCTGCTGTGTGTGACCGTGCGTGTGTGTGTGTGTGCGTGTGTGTTCATGTGCGTGTTATAGAACTGTCATATCTGTGCGATAATCGACCGCAGTGTCAACAGGACAACAACGTGAAATGTTGAGCGTACACCGCATGCAACAGCAGCGTTAACAACAACAGCAACACCAACAACAGCCACAAGCCAACAACAAGTTGTCAGCGTTGTTGTTGTTGGTAGAAAATGTTTGAGGAGGCCAACTCGATTTACCACTGATGTGCCACTTTCTATTACAACAACAAACAAACAAGTGCAACTGCCACTGCAACAGCTGTGACAACAACAAGCAAACAAACAACAACAACAGCAACAACAGCGACTATGATAGCTGACAGTGCACAGCAAGCAGGAACAAGCGACAATCAGGACAGTTAACATGTTTGACTGGCAGCGCTTGAGAGCGGGAAATAAAGCAGCCATGGGAGCGGGATGCGGATGCGGATGTGAATGCGGATGCGGATGCGCATTGCAGTAGTTATCGGAAATAGGTTAATCGATTTTTAAGCGGATAACTATCGGAAACTCATTCGATATGCACTGTTTCACAATTTGCAGGCACTGTGTGTACTGCTCCTCCAGCTCCTGCGCTATCATCTCCTTGTGGCTTGTCTCGTTAAGTGTATGTGTACATGCGGTGACAGTTCGCCGCCTCTCCACTAGTTTCTGCTGCTATAAATGCCTGTTCTACTGGGCAGTTAAAAAGGTATACTTTGTTAGAAAACAAAGTCTGATTGACTGATTGACTGATGACGATAAGTTTAAATATTTACATAATTATACAATTTCCAACTGCTAGTTTTAATTCAAGCTCTCCTGCCAGTTGTGTAACGGGTATACTTAAGTCTAGCACTCAACCGATTGTCGAGCACTCTCTCCAGTGAAGCATGTGTTCTTATCATGGCCATTTACAGCAGCTGGCCAAGAGCTTATGTGATTTAATTTGCAGCACAAGTTTATGCTGCGGTTGCTGCCAAATTAAAATTGGTGTTTGAATATATAGTATGTATATACATTCCTTTGGTAATACCACATTAAAAGCGTGTGCTTCTGAATGAGAAGTCTCTGTTTGTCAAATGCTTTGACAGTTGCCTTTGTCAAAAGCAATTCTGAGCCAAAAAATTGATTGTTTTTCAAATTGCACTTCAATTAATGAAAAGCTCTTCAAAGGATTCCTTTCACATCGACTCTTTTTGACTTATACAATTTACACTTGAAATGCTTTACAAGTTTACACACACACACACACACTTGAGAGCTACACAAGTTTTCGAATATTCACTCTAGACTCAATTAGTTACTTTCGACTTGTTCATTTTTCTTTTGCTTCTTTTTTATTGTGGTTTCAAGATATTTGGCATGCAACACACTTTTAGCCATATTTTAGATTGTATTTATATGGCCAATCGTCCAGAAATTCCATCGAAAAACCGCAACAAAGAAACTCAATTAACTGCAAACTCAACTTTGAAATTTGTGTACCGAAAACCCCGAGACCTTGGTCACAGCACAGCTCAAACTAAACAATGATGAAAATTTCAAAGGATAGTTCTTTTTTTCTTTTGAAAACAAAGTGCTGAAAGTGACATGAAAGGACAGAAATTATTAACATTTATGTGAGAAAATAAAGATTTTTTCAAAAATATAATGAAAGAACAAACATCAATAGACCTAACTTTACCTTGGCTAAATAATAGCAATGAATGTGCAGAGAAGAAATTTGATTTTTAAGCAAATATTACCAAGAAAATTAATTTTTTGAAAGACAACTGAAATTGTACAATGACTTATTGAATTTCCATAAAGCAAAACACAAAAGAAGTTTAAGCTCTACTAAATTGAAGTGTTGATCAAATGCAAACTAATGAATTCCCCACATAAAAGGACAAACTAAAGGAACACAAAACAATATAAGGTAAAAGAGATTTCAATTTAAAATGACGCAACTCACAGTCGACACAGAAAACAGGAAACAGTCGGAAACTATTAGAAGGGCGAGTTAAAAGGGCGTGACCCAAGTTTGTAGGACTGCCCCTTGCTGCTGTGACCGGTGCACCGCTGCTGACCCCACAGAGTGAAGAAGTTAAAGTTTCTTTTTTTTTTTTTTTTTTTTTTTGGTAACTGAAAGGTGTGCGCTTGTCGTTTAAATAAATTATTTCTCTTCAAGGAAGTGCAATTAAGAAAATGCTTCATAAATTTCTGGAACTTTGTCCTGCTTCTGCTGTTGCCATGCAGTGGCACGCCCTTTTTATGCCCCTCGCCACACCAAGATGCCTTCTGTTACTTTTTGTTTCAAGTCTCATTAGTTTTGTAGAGGCACTTGGTCTCAACAGGCACGTAGATTCAATTAGTTGATCTTAAGTGCAAGCATTTCCGGTTCCGTTCATTGCGTGTGCCACATTCCAAGTAAAAGGAGAGCATGGGAAGAAAGTAGATGACGAAGGCAGTAGAAGGAAAAATTAACTAATCGAATTGAGACACACACACACACACACACCCATTTGTACTGTTAAATATAAATAACGACTTGAAACGGGAAAGGAGTGTCCTGAGTGTCCTGTGTGTCCACTATTTGACTTTTCTCCCTCCTTTAAACCACGGAAAATTGAGTCGTTGTCAATTTGAGCCAAACACACAGACACACACACACACACACACACACACACACACACACACACACACAATAGTATAACGTTATCGACTTTTCCCCTTGCTCGCTGCTAGCAAGTAAACAGCGGGATAGGGTTGCTTATTTCTTTACTAGGGCTGCCACAAATTGTAATCAAATTTAATTGGTGTCGCCTCGCTTTCCCCCCCGATCCCACCCCCACTCCGCATTCCACGCTTGGTGTGTGCCACAGACAAAGAAAGGCGCGGACAAAACTGTGCCATGTTTTTGTTGTTTTCCCCATTTGTTTGTCTCCGTTGCTTGTGTGTGAGTGTGTGACAAAGGACAGGCTCCATTTTCATTTTCATTTCCAACTCCATTTCCATTTCCACTTCCACATTCACTTCCCTTTCCATTTCCATTTCCATTGCCATTTCCAGTGAGCGTTCCACTTGGTTGACCAGTTGCGAGTCCACTTAAATGAAAAGCTTGTTAACCTAATAGAACAACATACTACCACGCTGTATATACCCTCTACTTTTCAGCTCCCTTCCCTTCCCTACCCTCACCATTCACACTTTTTCACTATCTTCCGCTGCCTCTTTACCATTTCATTTTTATTTATTAATGTTGCTCTTCCCCGCACTTTTCTCATACCAAATAAACACATTTCGTATGCCATTTGTGTGTGTGTGCACACTTTGGGTGTTTGCTACAGGGTAGAACATAACTAGCAGCATTTTTGGATAGTGTACCTGAAGCAGAAATGTTCAAAAAGTAGAGTTGTTTTTTAAAACTAAGTGGATTTATTATTATTTAGCGATACTCGACTTTAACTTAGTTTTCTGCTAATTTAATATCTAAATTGGTTCTCAAACTGGTTTTGTTTTATAAATACTTGAAAATTCCATATAAAGAACACATAAAGCCTACATAACGAAGCTTTAAAAAATGCTTTTTATTTAATTTATATAAGGAACCTGGATAAAATGTACTTTCTTTTCATACTGATTCGTTGCCTATTTATGTCAGTGTATTTGGCCTATTAATATCGAAATTGTGTGTGTCGGTGTGTGCATGTGTGTGTGTGTGTGTGTGTGTGCTTCTCTTGGCTTTCTTCTGTTCGCTTAAATTAAAAGCTCAACAGCCAAATTGAGGCACGTTCGTTGACGTTAATTTGTCTTGCCTCATATGAGTAATTGCGACAGTATGTGTGTGTGTCTCTCTCTCTCTCTCTTTCCATGTATGTGTATGTGTGTGTTTGTGTATTTAGCTGCTTTTGTGGCACTGTTTGTCTAAAGCTTTCTTTGTATCCTGAGCCCATTGCCAAAGAGCTCGACATCATTAGGTCGCATTAGTTTACATGTTCGTTTTGCTGTCAAGCAGCTGTCGATGAAGAAACAGAATTTATTTTGTCTACGGCGCCATTACCATTTTCCCCCACACCCCCCCAACTCTCGCCCTCTCCTACGAACTTTGTGCCATTAACATAATTTCAATGTGACCCCGAAAAAGTCGCTTTGTCTAATTGCTTTGTTGAAAATCATGGACAAAATAATCGTTGAATGAATGATTTCTCTTTTTTTTTTTGTTCTCTGCTCACTTTTTTGCTTGTATAATATCTTGATTGATTGACTTATAATTTATTGGCCGATTGAAATGCCATTGTTAGCTGATTGAAAGCGTTTTCATCGTCGAGGTATTTCAAGCAAATTATAATTGATAATATGATTAAGGAAAAAAAGCTTTGAAAGAATTGTTTACACAAATGATTGAGTATTTTCTAATAACAATCAGTTAAGCTATTTATTTGATTGACGGAAGTTAAATATTCAAGTTTAAATCAACAAGATAAATGAGTGTTTGATGAGAGTATAAGGTATAAGTGATTGTTTGATTGAGCACTAAACATTTCAAGGATTTAAGAACTGATTTTGGGTGTCAATCAAAGCTGATTGTGATTGAAATACCCCTTTGATTGACTGAATCGTTGAATATTAAAAACTATTTTACATGAAATAGTTTGAATGGTGACTTGCATGATTGAAGTCGCTGCAATGCTAGAATTTAAAATTTTATCGCACACTCAATCATGATTGATGATTGCTGCACTTGCAACGTGCAGTTTGTGGTTGCGATTTAAAGTTGCTGAACGGATTTTGCGCTCGTGCTGTAGCCCAAATACGGGCTGATGTCGAGGGCATCTGGCGCCGTTGCCAAAGCTCATAAATTTTGTAAGTTATCGATAAACGATAACGATAGCGAGCCACAGACAGGCATCGATGGCAAGCAAAATGCAAACGTGTTAACAACGCGTACTTTACGTCTGTTCAGTGTGTGTGTGTGTGTGTGGCACATGTGGTTGAGGTCCGAGCAAGGGATTGAAAGAGAGAGAGAGAGAGAGAGAGAGAGGGAGAGAGGCGAGATGGTTATAGTTTTGATTTATGTGCGAGTGCATATTAATATGGCGTTAAAATATGATGCCAAAAATTTATGTGTGCGAAAAAAAAATGTGGAGCAGCAAAGCAAGCAGGCAAGAAGGGTTAAAAATGTCCTAGAAGAAGCGAGGAGAGAGGATAGAAGAGAGAAAATGAATTGAGAAGAGAGTTGAAGAATGGGAAGTAGTAGAAATGTAAAAAAAAAAAATAAAACGTGGAACTTGCTATGGCAAAGCAATTGCAGCTGTGTTCGGTGAGCCACAAGAACAGCAAAACACACACACAGTGCACACACACACACACACACACTAAACATTATTGCCAGTGGCCAAAAAGGAGCAGCAGATTTATGGCCTTAAATTTAGCATCATGCGATTTATGTGCACCACATTTGGAGACTTGCAGTCAAATAGAAAAAAATGAAAATACCTATTAGCAGAGACCACAGTCGAGCAGTCGAGAGCACCAGACTGCAATACACCCTGTATATTTGAAATTTAATCAATTTAAGATTTCTTTAGATAGATAAACTTCAATTCTAACTCATTTGTTCGCTCTTTTCAGCAGTCAGTTCGATGAAACCGAACATGGACAGCTCCAACTGCATCCTAGTCCAAGACGTAAAGTCGCAACCACACGATCTACGCGGCGGTGTCGGTGGCAAACTGGGTGACGGTGGCAGCAACAAGGCAATGGGTGGAGCGACTGCTTATCCCACAGAGGAATCGATACAGACAAGTACATCGGATCATGGCAGTAATGGTTTAGGCGCCAATGGATTGATTGGTCCTGGCGGTGTTGGACTACAGGGTCTACTACCGGGTGCAACGGGTATACAGCAGCAATTGTTGTTGCAACAACAGCAGCCGCATGCCATCAATCAGCCGTTGACACCATTGGATGCTACCAATACACAGTTACAGGATCAATTAACTTATGGCGGTGCCACGGGCAACAGCAACAACATGAACCAACAGCAGCAGCATCAGCACAATCTCTTGTTGCAACAAAATGGTGGTCACCATCATCCGGCACTGCAGCAACAGCATTCGGGGATTGGTCTAAGCGCTGGACAATGGCCACAAGTGGTTGAATTAAAGGATTTCAATGAGCTCTACCATGCCAATATACCGGCCTATCAGTTCTGGACTCTGGAGTTTCGTAACAAACATCCCGCATTCATAAGGTTCAATTTTACATTGCCCTGGGGCGCTCACTTTGCCGTCTATTCCCGCCGCAATGTGGCACCGTCGGTGACACAACATGATTTCGTCGAGTTCATCAAAGGCGGACGCTTGGACAGTCATCTAAGGCATCGACGTAATGCAAATGGGTATGGGAATACCACAAATGCGGGTCAGGATCTGCATCTGATCGGTGTCTACGACAAGTCACAGCAGCAGCAGGTACAGTTGAAGCAACAGCAGAAGCCACAACAGAGCTATGAGGATGATTTGGAGGACACGGATTCCAGTGAGGATTCCAATAGTGAAGAGGACTCTGAGTTTGGCTTGGACCCCTTGGGAAGTCTTGGCCACTCGTTGCACAAACGCTCGGCTGCCGATGCTGGTGCCAATGGCGGTATTAATGGCGGTATTGGTGGTGCTGGTGGTTTGCCTGCTCTCGACATGGATGCCATGACGGTGAATGTCTCGCTCTTGCAGTACTTGGACACGGGTTTGTGGTTCATTTCGGTCTACAATGATGAGTTGGTTGCTCACTCTGTGTCCCTGTTGGCCGAGGAGGCTGAGGGCGTTAGCACCACCTGCCCTAATGATTGCTCGGGACGAGGCAGTTGCTACTTGGGCAAGTGTGATTGCATCGATGGTTATCAAGGCGTCGACTGTTCCAAAAGTAAGTACAGTTTTCTATCTCTCACTGTTTCTCTCTTTTTCCATCCCCTTTGCTCCTCTTTTCTCTTTCTACTCTACTTTTCTACTCTTTACACTGTCCACTCAAGCTGCAATTTAAATTAAAAACTTACGCCAAAGTTGAGCTGTCAACATCACCTGCTTTTGTTTGTTTTTTTTTTTCTTTTGGCCATACCCAAAAAGCGCCAACTCAGACGTTTTCACCCAAAATAAAAATTCAGGGGTGTCGAGACCCAAAGAAAAAAAACAAAACGAATCTAAATCTACTTGAAATGCTCAGAGGGGACACTCTCAGCAGCTACTCGACACATTTCCTTGTTACTTCATCCCTTTTCCTTGGGGTACACTGTAACAAAATGTGTGTGTGATCCAATTTATTTCATGAACTATTTTGTTATCGATAAATTTATTGTAAAGTACATTGAACTTTTCATTCACTTTGTTTTTCGATTAATTTTATTAATATATGTGTTATCGATAAGTTTATCGAATGAGAATAACTGAATTACCAACTCATAGACTTACATTTCAAACTTTACCTTACCTGGGGACTCCTAACATTAATCGAAGAAATCGATTATTCGATAACATCCCTGTTCCTTGGGGTACACTGTAACAAAATGTGTGTGTGATCCAATTTATTTCATGAACCTTTCTGTTATCGATAAATTTATCGTAAAGTACATTGAACTTTTTCATCGACTTTGTTTTTCGGTTAATTTTACTGATATCGATAAGTTTTTCGAATGGGTAAAAACAGAGTTACCAACTGATAGTCTAACATTTCAAGCTTTACCTTATATGGTGACTCTTTACATTAATCGAATAAATCGATTATTCGATAACACTATTTTTATTTGCTTTTATGTTAAATGAAATAATTTCGTTTCTGGGTTTGCCTTCCATTTCTGGAAGTTTGCCTCTGCTGAACTGGCTTCACTTTTCGTACTCCCTGCCTAATTAATCGACCAATCAGTTGTTTAACTTTTTTTGCACCTTTTTGAACATTTCACCTAATGATTTTGACACATTTCTACCACTGTGCTGGCCAAGTATTTTTATTTTAAATTTATTTTTGTAACTCTCCCTCTTCTTCGTTCCCTCCTTCTTCCTCACAGTTTCTCGTTCTCTCAGCTTCTTGTGTTCGCCTTTGTCTGACACTTTTCAATACCAATTTTCGTTTTCATACATATTTTTTTTATTTTTCACTTGCCCACTCTATCTATCTCTTTCTCTCTCTCTCTCTCTCTCTGTCTGTTTCTTTTGCTCATACTAATTTTATTTGACTTTGCTCTTTGCAGGCGTTTGCCCGGTACTCTGCTCAGCTCATGGCCACTACGGAGGCGGCGTCTGTCACTGCGAGGACGGCTGGAAGGGAGCTGAATGCGATATACCCGTTGGGGAGTGCGAGGTACCCAATTGCTCCAGCCATGGGCGTTGCATCGAGGGCGAGTGCCACTGTGAGCGAGGCTGGAAAGGACCCTACTGCGATCAACGTAAGTGTCAAGCCAAACCGGGCCATGTGTCCAAACCTTCTGTCTGTCTTCCTATCCCTTTGTCCCTCTCTGACTGTGTATAAGTGTTAGTGTGTGTGTGTCTGTGTGTGTGTCGTTTTTCTGCTGACTTGGCATAAAAATGCTAAAATTATTTATTTGCCTTGTTTGCAATTTCGGGCTGTTTTCCTTGGTCCCAACTCAGACTCGCAGACTCCTGTCTCCCTGACTCCCTGTTTACTCCCGACTCCTGGCACAGCAGGGCATGTTGTCACTGCTCCGATAAGGCACTATGCTTATATACGTACATTTGAGGGTTACCACGGGGCGAAGTGGCGGCCAGGCGAGTTGCAGGGGATGCCTGAGGGGCATGTCATGGTGACGCCAAAATATTTCAGTTATTATGCCTCCCCATCGTTTAGTTTCCTCTCTCCCCCCTGTCTCTCTCTTTCATACTCACTCTCTGTGTGTTTTTTGTTGAAGCTTTAAATTGAGGCAAATAAACCGAGCCACAAAAAAAAACACAGAAAAATGAAAAACGTTGGAAATACAGAAAACATTGCATACTTTTGTGCGCTTCTAAAGTGTGCTTTAACTGCAAATGGAACTGAAGAACTTTACATAACAAATAACCAAATTGATGGCAGGGCTGCCACTTAATAGCACCATATTGGTAAGATGGTACACAGAAAAAAATAATACCGAACTGGAATCATACTTAACAATGTTAGAAGTAGTGGAATTCCATAAATTGTTAGCAAAAATATTAATAGTTTTGTTGTATTGAGTGGAAAATTCTGAACTTAATTGATAGGTTAAACAAGTAAGAAAATATTGGGATAAAATCTCTTATATGAACTCAGCTTTCTCTGTGTAGTTACGAAATTCGATTCAATAAACAAAAAGCTTTGAAAAATATATTTTTGTTTTGTTTAAAATATAACGAATTTCCAAATTACCTCAATTGCTGAGTTTGCTACAGTTTATACTACCCTCCTCCTCCTCCTCTTCCCTCTCAAGGCACTCCAATATTGTTACAGGGTATATGAATTGCATAAGATATGCAGCACAACACACACACACTATGCTTTACTATGCTTAATGCCCTACACGTGTGTTGGTGTATCGTATGTATGTCTGTATGTGTGTGTGTGTGGGTATGTGGATGTGTGCTGGACCCTTGGCATACAAAAGAAGCAGACCAACAAACAGCACAAACAACAACAAAGAACTCGAAACGTTGTGCAAACATAAAACGTATAAAATCGAATTTATATGTCGAAAGCATATTTCTCATACAAAACGCTCAACGCAAGCCAACACGAAAGAAATACCCAGCGGGTGGGAAGGCGGCAGGAGACTGCAAGGGGGCGTGGTGTGGAAAGCGTAGGAGCAAGAGGCGGGGGAAGAGAACATCTAGAAGTAGCACAACAAACCCAAAAAAAAAAGTATAAAAAGAAAAGCAGAAAGTATAGCATACCGCACGGCGCACGAATAACAACACAGAGAGCGAAGGAGAGCGAGAGAGAGAGAGAGAGCGAGTGAGAGAGAGCAGAAAATTGCAACAACTGCGCAAAATTACCAAGTTGAACTAAACTGGAATTTCATTTTAATGACCACTTTCGTACGTGTCTAACATACTAATCATGTCATCTCTGTATGTGTGTGTGTGACTGTGTGTGTGTGTGCGCATATGTGTGTGTATGTTCGACCTGACCCCGAATATGGTTGTCGGAAACTGCTGCTGCTGCTGCTGCTACTGCTACTGCCGGCATGTATCGCCATCGGTTCGTGACGGGCTTTTGTTTTGCCAAGGCTGTAATGCCACGCCCCCGCCACCTCTCCGCCCCCGCTCTGCACTACACCACGCCCAAATGCAGCAATTGTGCACAGCAGAAAAAAGTTTGCAATTTTTTCAGTACGAATTTTGGAATAAATATAAAAAAATCTTAAAATATTGAGCTTTAAAAAAGCTGACACAAAATTCGTACTTAAAATAATTTTATGAAGAATCGCTTAAAAATATAAATGGCCCATACATTACGCCCTGTTTCTCTCAGTGTACTTTCTTATATATTCCTTTTTGTGTATTTGTGAGACTAACAAACATTTTGTATACTCTTTCTTGCCCACAAAAAATAAACAATCACCCAAATACACACCCAAATCGCTCCCATGACGATGGAACAGATGATTGCCTTGATCCATTGTGCTCGGGACATGGCACCTGTGTGGCAGGTCAATGTTACTGCAAGGCCGGCTGGCAGGGCGAGGACTGTGGCACCATTGATCAGCAGGTGTATCAATGCCTTCCTGGCTGCTCTGAGCACGGCACCTACGACTTGGAGACCGGACAATGCGTTTGCGAGCGACACTGGACGGGACCGGATTGTTCCCAAGGTAAGTGCAATACATACAATTCACCCCTGATCCCAGACCCGAGAACCCGAGAACCTGAAGCCCAGAAACGGCCAGTGCCCCTCCCATCGCCCACAACCATACACAGCTCACACAATAACACAACAATAACAATTGCATGTGTGAGTTATTTGTATATTGTTTGCAAGTGTTTGTTGTGTGTGTGTGTGTGTGTGTGTGGTGTGTGTGTGTGTGTGTTGTTTCTCGTTGTTATGTTCCGGTGTCGTTTCGCACAACAAGCTGCTTACAAATGATTCTTTCGTTCGAGCATTGAATTCAAATGAGCAGACAATTGAAGAAAGAGAAGGCACTAGACCGCATGAAAGAGAAAGCAGTACTGGCCTTTGTTTAGCCAGAAAACTTAAATCACATTTCCAACTAAAGTCAAAATGAATTGAATGGAATACTTTGTTAGCTAAATGAAAAGCAGACACGGTTAGAATAAATCACTGGACACGCTAGTGACAAAAGCCAGCAACAACATAAGTTTTGTTGGACTTACAATGGGCAAAGCAAACAGAATTGTGGAAGGAATGAAAAACTATATCAGAAATGTATTTAAATGCTTTATAGCCTAAAACATCAAACAAAGTGTAAAATGAAATCAAACAGTCTTAACCCCAGTTGGAGTATTTAGAATTACTTAAGCCGATTCGTAGCTAATCAACAATTCATTGGGTCAATTGCAACGAGTGAAATCTCGTTAACAATAGCGAGTACCTGATCACAATCAAATCAGCAGTTTGTTGCCATTTTATGAGCCAAGTCGAGTGCAGAGCTATAATTTGCTCAGAGGCTGTAAAATGTATGGGGTGGTAAGGGGCATGTCGAGTCAAGGTCATAAACTGAAAGCTGGCAACTAATGCAGTTATTACATAAGGCATAAGGCATAAGGAATAAGAAATAAGGAATAAGGCATATATGCGTAATGATGTTTTATCGCATGGACCGCATCCAAATTAGATGATGCCCATAAAGTCGAGCCTTCAATTAGGTCAAAGGCAAAGCCAGAAACAAATTTGCCGATTACCAAAGAGCAACAAGAGCAAGACAGGAGAAGGTGGTAGAGTCGGTGCAGGAGGAGCAGACGTAAAACAACAGAAAGAACGACATCAAAAACTGTACCTGGTCCATAATCATTTCGAGGGCGTTGGAGCCCAATAAAACATGCAGCTTACGAGTCGCAACAAATGAGGGGTTGGAGTGGCTAGAGGGGTTAGGGGCGTGGTCGGGGTCAAAGGACTGAGGCACTGTGGGCACGCACGCCTAATTTGCTTAACTTTTTAGCACCGACAGGCGGCAGAACAAAAACAAGAACGTCGCGTAACTTCACTGACTCCACCACGTCCCTCTCCACCGAAAAGGGGGTAGTGGGCGGACGGGCGGGGTGTGCTGGCAACGTAATGAAGCAGAACTTCATAAAAATTCATTATTTATTTAATACGCAGCTCGCAGTTCGCTTGTCCCACACAAAAAGCAAATAAAATAAATTTACGCCTGCGACGCACAGAACAAAAGTCAACGCCAACAACATCATGGGGCACATTTGCCACAAACGAGTGAACCAGGGGCAGGGCTACACCATGGAGGGGGTCGTGGGGGTGGGGTAGTTGAATAGGAGGTGTAGCGACGCTGGCTGCCACGTAAATGTTACATTTATAATGTTGTTTTTATGGTTCACTCGGTGGGGCAACATTTTACAGCCAAAGACAAAACGAGCGAGGAGCAAAGAGAACAAGAGGCAGGAAGAGTAGGAGAGCAGGGAGTGGGGAGGGAGGGGTGTAGCGAGAGCGAGTATGTGAAGCAACGAATGAAAACTAACGAGTAGTAAGTAGAGCGAGTGGGTAAAACGGTTGGCATTTTTTTAAAACAAAAGAAATTTAAATAAGTTTTCTTATAAAGTTAAATTGTAGTTAAATTGCTGTAATTTCATAAGCTTAGAGAAGTTTGTATTATGAAGTAGGTTTAGAAAAGCGTTTACTCGTTGGTTTAAACTCGCTATCACTACTCGTTTAGTTACTAACTAGTAGTGGAGTGAACTGGTTGCATTTGGAGGCATTTAATGACTCATACGACTAGTACAACGTATCTACTTTAAATCCAACAAAAGAAAAACTTCTTATACATATAAGAATAGCTCTTAAATTTCAACCTACAGTCAAAGAGCAATTTCTCTGCTTGCTTTCAACTTGAGGGAAAAGTCACGGCTCTTTACTGAATTTAAACGCACATGTGTATAAATATAACATAATAAACCGGCACATTAAACCTTTTCCACCTTTTTTCTCTGGTCATTTCATATTATTTATTGATAAATTGTTAACTTTTTGCAGCTGTCTGTAGCTTGGACTGTGGTCGCAACGGAGTCTGTGAGTCGGGCAAATGTCGCTGTAATACCGGATGGACGGGAAATCTCTGTGACCAGTTGCCCTGCGATGCGCGTTGCTCGGAGCACGGTCAGTGCAAGAACGGTACCTGTGTTTGCTCCCAGGGCTGGAATGGAAGACACTGCACACTACGTAAGTACAACATTTATTTAAAAAGAGTATTTGTTTAAGAGTATCAAGTGTTCAAAGTAGCTAAAAAAGGCTTGATTTTAAAATTCAGCAAAACATGGGATACTCCCGATACTTGCATTAAATCAAGTATACGCAAACAATATGCATTTTGTGTTCTAAGCAACTTTTGACAGATTCGATTGTAGCGTTTGACTTGAGTAGAAAGTAACAAGTATTTAATGTTCAGAAAAGTATTTCATACTAAATTCATTTATTCGTCAGAATATTTAAGTTAGTTAAAAACAACCAATTAAGCGACTTGGTTAAGCAACTGTAATAGTTTTCCCAGCTAAAGCTTGGCAAATTTTCATAAGCTTCGTATTGCATTGAGATGTCATTCAGCATTTCGCCTTGACCTCAACGTGAATGCAGTTGCAGATGTGGTTGCTGCTGCTGCTGTGGCAGTTGCAGGCTGCAGGTTGCAATCTGCTGTTGACCAATTGCAATTGACACGCAATCGATTAGCGTTGCAGCAATTGGAAAAGCGAGCAACCGCAGCTGACACTCACATCGAGTAGTAGCAGCAATAATAACAACAGCAACCAGTGTGGCAACAACAACATTGTCGCTTCATGTTGCAAGTTAAACCAAAAACATTACCGTTGCAGTTGCTGGTGTTATCTACTTGTTTCGACAGTTCAAATATTTTGCCACAACAACAACAGTTTGCTTCACTGTAGCAACTCTAAATTGTTGTTGCTTTTTTTTTATCAATATTTTTGTTTTTTTATTTTTTTTTGGTTTTGCTTTTGCTTTTTGCGTCAAAGTATTTTGTACATGTTTACTCCATCTGGACTGCTAGAAGTCCGGACATTGGCAATGAGTCGAGGGGCAGCGGGCACACGCCCCCTTTTATACACAGAGTGCGCCCTCAGTTGCTATCGCTACTGAGCTTGACAGTTTTGTCGCCGCCATGACTTAACCAAACAGCTGAACATGCTTGTTCCATACCCTGTAGCAAGGGGGTGTAATGTGTTCGTGTTTGTCAGAGGCTTAAACAGTATAACATTTTAAAAACTAGCGAATTATAAGAGTTTTAGGAGTTGTGTTTGTTTTAGTATTCACAATAATATGTACTTGGTATGCTAAAGTCGAGCAGTACCGTCTGCTGCTTGGTTATTCAGTATTTTATGTATTTTTTTAGTATTTTCTTGCCGGCTTTTACTCCTGCCAACTGTCAATTGAAGTGCAAGCAGCAGAATTGGGTATTGATTGACGCAGATAAGAGAGAGAAAGAGAGCAAAGCAAGAGAGAGATAGAAGAAAGTGTTGAGCAGAGAGCAGAGTGTGTGGGGAAAGGGTGTATGTGTGTGTGGCAGCTTTGTGTTGCCAGCAGCAGTGCAGCATGATAAGTAGCTATCGATTGACAGTGATTAAAACTTTAAAAACAAACAGTCATGTTGCAAAAACATGAGAAACAGACAAAGAGAGGGAGGGAGAGAGAGAGAGAGAGAGGAAGGACGGGGACTCCCCATTGGCAGCGGCTCAGGCATGCATGTAATGGCATTACACGTAGAGAGCGACAGAGAGCGCAAAAGGACAAGTGAACGAAAGGAGAGACGTAGAAAGAGAGCGTAGTAGCTTGTCTGTGTGTGTGTGTGTGTGTGTGTGTCTCCCTCTGTGTATGTGTGTGTTTGTGTATTACATTTCGTTGACGTGTGCAAAACCAATAAAACTTCCGACGTCATTTCACTCAGGCCCGAAACCGAAAGACACTTACCAACCTATGCCAGTACAAAATGCCACACCCCTCCCCTCCCAACTTCTCTCTATCATTGAGGACCCCATCAGTGGCATTCCCAGTGGAAAGTTGCTCCGACAACATACGGCCAAAAACGTTTTGAATCGATTCAAGTATTGCAGTAACGCTCCAAGGGCGAAGAGCAGAGTTGGAGCGGTAGGAGTTGGAGAAGGGATGGCGGAGGTGGGGCATGGTGTTGTTGGCTTAGACGTGCGAGTCACGCTTGCACAAGCACAAAGTGCCACCCAATATCCTGCTACACACACACACACACACACACACATGTACATTAACTAATACATGTTTGGGATGTATTTTTAGAAAGTACTTAACGACTTTGCAGCGACTTTCCACATGTCTCTGTATAAGTTTTACATCTCTATCCTTCACCCTCTATCTCTCTCTCTCTCTCCCGCTCTCTCTTCGTGTATCTCTCTCTGTCTCTTTCGTTCTGCGCGACACACACAATGCGGTAAAGTTTATTGAATTTGAGCCGAGATTTGTAACAAATTACACGACTGCAATCCTCAAGTGTAGATACATTTTTATGTCTCTCAATTTCATGCTTCTCTTCTCCTTCTTCCCCTTGGTGACTTTTTTGCGCCCTCTGGCCTCTTCCCCCTTTGCTGGAAGGTGACACCAAACTAGTCGTTGGCTTTTTATGCCGCACTTACGTTTAGTTATGCCGTTTCTACTTTTTTTTCTCTCTTCGTTTTTTTTTTTATTAAAAGTCGGCGCCGAGATTTTTACTATCCGTCCGAAATATATTTAGCCAAAGATTTGCAGTAAAAAATTCAAGTGGAATATGGCTAGAAACATGTGGAAATCACAGTCACAGTAATTTCAACAAATTCCTTCGCTAGTCGGCTGAGTTACTTGAGGTTTCAGTGGGGTTGTCATGTAGGAATTTCACTAAAATTCATATTTATCTAATCTTAAGATGCATAAAATTATATTGGCCAAATTTCAGTGGAAATGTGTCAGAGACAGTCAAGTTACGAGAGGTTAGTAGGAAAGTTTGAGATAGAAGTTGAAATGAATGGGATTTTTGATTTGATAGTCAGTTATTCAAGACTTAAGGAGTCACTCTGGCTACTGCTTTTTGGAGTTCTGTAGTTATGAATGTGTAGAACAGTGCAAGCTAGTGACTAAAGCAGACATACCAATGAACGTCATCGAATATTTGTTCAATGGGTTTAAGTACTTTGTCTTGTATTTCTAGTTTTGACTGAGTGGTATAAAGTTTCTTAGGAAAACCTATATAAAATTGGCTAGTTACTAAAGTTTGCCCTTGAGAGAATTTATCAAATCTGTGCTACCGATTTACCGAACGTTACCTAACTGAAACTCAGTTCAGCAAAAGTTCTTTCGTAGTTTCCATAAATGTGAGTTTTTAAGAAACTATGCAACTTTTGACAGATTTCAGTACTGCGTTGGTTTTGTGCTCCCTTTCAACGAACTTAGCATAATGCGAGTACATAATCTTACACACACACACACATAGTACACTCAACGCATACACACACACACTCGAGTTGTCATGTGAATTTGGTTGTGTAATGCCAGCGTCAGCAAACATCGTTCAAATATTGGCAGCAACACTTGACGTTATTGCCAATATGTGAAGCATACACAGAGTTAAGGAGAGAGAGTGAGAGAGAGAGACAGGGAGTTAGAGTTAGAGAGTCGTAAACAGGAAGGCAGTTACGACAAGGAAGTCATTTTATGCGCCGCAAACTTTTTAACATACCGGAAGTTGAGTTAGCGTCGAGGTTACCCATTTTGCAAATGACACATGTCAAGTGACATTAACTTTGCGTCAAATGCTCAAATGCTGCCATGTCATTGTTGTTGCTGCTGTCGTGGAACAAACAAATAAACCCCAACGACAGTAGCTCCAAAAAAAAGAGAGGAGAAAGAGAATGAGAATGGGAATGGAACCCATTGCTATACATCAGCATACCATAAAGCCGTACCCAATCCAAACATTCGGCCGAAAAAAAGCAACAAACAGTCACATCAACGGTGGCATCTATCGTTACGTTTCGTTGGCTTTTTATGTTCACTGTTTTGTAGATTTCTCCACATTTCGTTTATGATGTTGTGGATGTGCGTGCGAAGGGCACTTTGATGTTGTTGTTACCACTTCCAGTTTCTTTTTCTCTCCTCTTTTTTTTCCAACCAGATAGTACTTTGGTCCCTGCACTCGTTTGAACGAGCACTTTCTCTCTCACTCCCCCTCCTTGAGCGGGCAAAGCATTAACATTATTTTTATATTAATGTGAGCTCTCTCCCACTCTCATACACTCTCCTCACCCAAATAATATAACGATAGCATGTTACATACTTAAAACAGATAACTACTCGTTGCAGTTTCTGTTAATCGTTACTTTTACTTCTTAGTTTGAGTAGAGCTACTCGTTGGTATTTAAATTTGTTTCTAATGTTTTAATTTTATTTCCTACAAGTTAATAGTCAAGTGTTTGAAAGTCCAATGACTCGTTGATAAAAATACTCTACTCGTTAGTTTTATTTGTACTCGCTGATGCCTTCAGAGCTTGCCTATTGAACAAAATGTTTCCTACTCACTTCTATTCTATGCGATGTAAGGAGTTTTTGCTATCTACACGTTGGTTATTACTCGTTGAAATTCAGTTACTCATTACCTAAAACATATTTTTCGCTTCTACTTCACAGCTGGCTGCGAGAACGGTTGCTCACGCCACGGTCAGTGTACACTGGAGAACGGCGAGTATCGTTGCGATTGTATTGAAGGCTGGGCTGGCAGCGACTGTTCGATAGCTTTGGAAATGAACTGCAAGGACAACATTGATAACGATGGCGGTAAGTGAAGAACCCTTTTAGAGTATTCAATTTAGAAAAAAATTATATTTGTCTATAAAAACAAAATTCGAAAACTTATTGTAAAAAAAAAATCATAAATGAAAACCAAAATCCAGATGGCATGACGGACTGTTCAGATAGCGAATGTTGCTCTCATCCCGCCTGTTCCGAGCATATAATGTGTCTCTCATCGAACGATCCCGTTGAGGTATTGCTACGCAAGCAACCTCCTTCGGTGACGGCCTCCTTCTATCAACGAGTCAAGTTCCTCATTGAGGAGAATTCGGTGCAATCCTATGCCCACATGGACGAGTACAGTGAAAAGTAAGTACAGCGCCAAATTATTAACTAGTTTGTAATATTACATTTATTAGCTGTGGGATTATTAATTCAAATTTTCCCCCAAATTGGGACTGTGTACTATATATACTGTATAATCTCTTAGTGCGCAGCTTAGGGGCAAAAAGAAAGAAAAATAATCGAATCGAAGAGGCCTTTTCGATGAGCAGTTTTGTTTTTAGCTATCGAATGATTAAATTATCGATTATGAGTTACGATTTTCGATATTTGCGAATTTTTAAGTTAAGTTTTGAGTTATATAAATAGGATCAGTCGATCAGACAAGGTGTTTTATGCGTATATAGTTAAATGTGATATCTTATCGAACCTTATATATAATATATATATACCATAATTACCGTATAAACGTCGAAACTGAACTGCACCACTGAGAGAGATACTACAGATCGAAGATCTCTCACGATCCGTTGCCTAATCTTACGTTTTGTGGTACTGCATCAACGAAGAGAAAAAGCTCAAATTGATTATGAAATCATTTTTAGTTTCCTTATGTTCCAGTTAATGGTTTTTATTTTAAAATCTTATATATGTATATACATTATATACCTATATATATATTTATATATTTCTATATATGTAAACTTAGATATATATAGTTTTTCTGTTTGTTTCTTTGTTTATTTGTTTTGTGTTTTGCTTTAACAAAAGTTGAAACCTTTCAAATGAAAATTGTTATTAAAACTTGTTTATATATGTTTTCAAACTTCAACTAAACACATTCAACTAGTCTCAACAAAATCAAATCAAATTCTAAGCAAAAAAAAAAAACAATTAAAAAAAAAACCAAAAAAGTAAAAAAAATCAATGCAAAAAAAATCAAATACCCGCAAATCACATTCCCACAATCCCGTACGCCTCTCTCCCCTCAATGAGTCTATCATTTATGCGTTGGACGTGCTACAAACTAACCTCAAAATATATATGGAAAGATCTCTTGAAGAAAACAGAAAAAAAAAAACAAACAAAATGTTGAATTTAATATTTACGTTTTCGTTCTCTCGTGTATCATTCAGTTGAATCTCAGTTCTATATATTAAATATATATAAATTAAACTACTTTTTTCTTCTTCTTATTTACAATCCTTTCTTACTTTTTGGCCTAACCTCAAAAATGTTAATCTTAAATATCAAATCTTACATCTTTTGACTGTCGCTTAACGCGTCACAAAAATTTTCTCATAGTTTGAGCTTTTTCTTTTCTTGCCTGCCTCAAAAGAAGTAAGGGTACAAAAAAAAAAAAAAAAAAAAAAACTGAATAAAAAAATACTTAGCGCAAATAATAAAAAAATTTCCGTAATTTTCAAAATTTTATGTTTGATTTTCTGTACAGCTTTTGATTTCTCAATTTCGGTTCAAGCTTCATTTTTTCATTCTCGAACTCTACGTTTTGTCTATGATAATGTGATGTAACAATAAAAATAAAAAACTGTTTCAAAAATCCAAAGCGAAAATAATGATAGCACTTCATTGAGTATGTGTGTTGTCTAGTGTTTTACCTCCTTGTGTTCGTCTTACCCTAAAAAAAAAAAAAAAAAAAACTATGACTATGAAATACTAAAAAAATACAGAAATATATAATAATACCCTAGTCTTAAAGAGTGTCGAAGAATAACAACAATGGAAATAATCTTTGTTGGAAATACTAAAAAGAACTAACATTATTATACAACTCTAGGTGTCAGTTCCTCATCAGAAGACCCCAACGTACATAGATAAAAAAAAAAATTAAACTATTATAAAACTATAAACTTATTTTCTTTATGAAATTAAAGTTAGTTGAATTTTTATTTTACGTCGATTTCGAGTGCATTTTGGGAATAAAAGGACACTTAGCAATATCTCACAATGCACTCCACATTTATTTGATTTTATTTGAAGAGAAAATATTCTATACTTACTCAAAGATGTGGGTAAATTTTAACTCTGATTTGCTTGGGTTCAGTTCGTATAGTATTTTCTGCGACTTTCTTGATTTTTCTTTATTTCACTTTTCTATCTATGAATATGCAAATATTCGATTCAAATCTATGATGAAATGTAGTCGAAGAGTGTACTTTTTTGTTGTTGTTTTTGATTTGTGATTTTAACATTTGTTTTATGAGAAAGAAAATAACAGAAGCAAGTAAAAAAATAAATCGAAACGAAAGCAAAACAAGGACTTAAAACTATTTTCGAACTTTTCCATAAGAACTTCAATAAATTGATGAAGAAGAAGAAAACGAAATTTCACTTGTGTGTTTCTTCGACTATTGTTTGATTTAAAAATTATATATAAATATTTTATTTACTTTGTTTATTTTTCTGTAAATGTGTGTGTCTAAAGCGAATTGTTTCTGTTACAAGTATTCAATTATGATTTGTAAGTTATGCTACATATGTATATATACTATTAATATATACATACCAGATCTGATCCTTAGTTTAATTTAACAAACCAACTAACCATACTAAAAAGTAACCGAAACGAAACGATACAATGCAGTCGAAAAAAACACAAAAAAACCCTTGAAAAAGAAGCCTGATGCCTGCTAAGATGTTTTTTCCCAAAAAGTATCATCGTTCACTAAAAAAAAGATCAAGAAAATTACCAAACAGAACTTAAGTGTGTTTGTCAAATGTGTTTTATGATTTCATTTCTCAAGTGGCGTTTAATGTAATTTTCCATTTTAATTTTACAACTGCTTTAGTTTCAAGCTAAGCAAGTATTTTAGGTATGCCTCATAACTACAAAAAAAAAAAAAAAAAAAAAAAACCAAAAAAAATAATACAATCTCAACTTGATGAAAATTCGTTAACGAAAAGTATTTTTGTCTTTTAATTTCTTTTTTATTGTCCTGTCAATTAATTGTGTACTGTCCTACTCTGTTGCTGTGGCTCGAATACCTTCATGTTGTGTGCTAAACCAAAATCCAAACAATCAAATCGAATTTCAACACAAATCAAATGCATTCCCAATGCGAAACTGCAAAAAAAAAACAATTAAAAAAAAAAAAAAAATACCAAAAAAAAAAATCTATAAAATACAAAAAATACTTCGTATCAACTCGTGAACTTTTAGTCTCTTCTGGAGCTCGTTCACACCTTGGTAAGTCAAACAAAAAAAAAAAAAAAAAAAAAAATCTGAAAGGAAAAAATACAGGCGTACAAATGGTATACAAAAAATATTCAAATTAAATACCATTGTAATTTTTTTTGGCCAAGGCCTCATATAGTCGCAATTCTTAGTTCGCATTTTTAGTTTTCTTCTGTTCTGCGTCATCTAAATGCATCGTTTTTGTGTTCAATTTTTATCATACTATATTCCATACTATGAATCATAATGCATTGAAAGTTTCACTACACACTCCAGTTCTTCTACTTCATGTTCGTCTTATTTCTATATTTTTTTGATTATTTTTTTAGCCATTCATTTAATCAATTTACCGAATAATTGGTAATTCTACTTCGATGAACAAATTACAGCAGAAATTTGCAACAAAAAACATGTCATATCGAATGACAAAATAATGTATTTGCAATTCATCAAAAAGCCATTGATTATTAAACACAAATCAGCCACTAGATGGCGCCACTCACGTTTTTTATACCTGTTGCATTCTACCTGCCGTAATTACCTCTCGTTTAACCCATGACTGCCTCCGTTCCAGCTCCAACAAACTCCTCGCCCCAAAAGCCCAGCATTAAACAGTATTTTTGCCATTTTTTAGTAAATGTATTTTTTATTTTCTTTATCATTATGTTTTTTCTTTCACTTTTTGCCATACATATCAAGTTTTTAATTTACACTTTAAAAACCCAAAAGTCAACAACTCACTCATTCATGTAAATAATAAAAACCAACATATTAAATGTGACAACTGCAAACAAAAAGAGACAAAAGATGACAAAAAATATGTTTTCACACATTTCCACAATTCTCATTCCATCAATTTATGTTTCGTTTAATTCAAAGAAAAAAAAACAAAAAAAAAACTACATTAAAATGCAAACAAAGTTTTTTATAGGGCCATGAAAAGTTAAACAAAACAGAAAAAATTATAATACTAAAATCTGCAACTGCAAAAATAATAATAATCAAGTATATAAGTATTTGTATGTGTTATGTGTACGTGTCTATGTGTATTTAGTTGATTATTTATGTTATATTTTACCCTTTTTCTGATTAACTAATATTAATACGCATACTAAACCCACAACAAAACAACAGCATTAACAGTAACAGTAACAGTAACAGTAACAAAAACAACAGCTACCAATACAAATACAAAATGAAAAACTAAAAGAAATTATGTGTAAAAGAGAAATGTCATTTGATTTATTTGTCATTTCATTAAAATAAATTGTCATTTAATTTTCCGCATGAAAAACAAAACGAATTTGTTTTATAGTGTTTTTCAATCGGTTTATTTTCAATTTGTATTTTATTTTATAAACAAAATCCAGTCACTTGCCCATTACAAACACACACACACACACACACAGAGAAACACCCGTTACTCGTTAGTTTTTTCAACTCTGATTATTGTCCTCTCTCACTCTCTTTCTCATACACACTCACACACACACCCATGCTTTTTCTCTTTCTATCTCGTTACTCGTTCTCACAACAACAAAAAAGTTCACCTAAAAACTAAGCGAATTTCTTTCTCATTCACCAAATTCCAAATATTCCATTAATTTTTTTATTTTCATAATTTTTAATTTTATTATTTTCCCATCATCATAAAACGTGTTTTCTCCTATTTTCTTTACCTCTATCTATATCTCTATATACTCAACCTAATTGAATTTTGTTTTGTTTATCCGTTGATTTCATCAATGCTTTTTATGATAAATCAAAGAAATACTCATCTTAATCAATAAATACTGTTTTTGGTTTTCACAAAGTTTGAAATCATTTTTATTGATTTGTTTTTTTCTAATCTAATTTAAGTGTATAACCTTAAAAGTCAGTGAGCAAGTCTAGACTTGCACACAACAACATTACCAACAACAAAAACAGCTAAAAAAAAAAAATTATAATATATAGGGCTTTAGTATATTGAGTATTTATTAAATACCAAAGCAGTTGTTATCTCTTTTTGTATCTTTAAATGTAACTCAAGAATGAAAATATCATAAAAAAGAAAACAATCGAATAAAGTGAAATATGTATAAAAACTATCCTTATATGTTGAATCCTACCACAAAAAAAAAAAAACGATATAAAAAAGAATAAAAGAAAAGAAAACAAAAACCCTAAAAATTCCCTCCCAACGTTTTCCCAAGTGTCCTAATTGTCTGCGTCTAAGCCATTTGTTTATATGTTTTCCAAATACAACAAAACAAACAAAAAAAACAATTATCTTACACCAATTCACACACACATACACTCTCATACACATACACCCACACACTTACACACACACACACATAATGCTCTATAATAGTGCCCTAAAAAAGGTGCATAACAGAAAAAAAGAAAGAAAAATGAAAAAAAAATTAAGAAAAAATTTCAAGAAAAATTTTACAATTCAGAATGCAATTTTTCCACAATATTTTTTAATTTTTTTTTTATTTTAATAATAATTAAGTGATGCTTAGCTGCCTTTCAACCGATTATGTCGAACTCTCTTTCAAATCGATTTCTCTACAAACAGAATTTATAAAGTTTCAAGAGTATTCATGAAACTGTACCTAATCAGTTGAGTGGCGGTGTACATATATTTTTTCTTTACATTTTCTTTTTAATTTACTCTCTCTAATTTTAATTATACATATATAAAATGTGATATTTTTTCATGGTGCTGCGGTAATTGATAACTTGAATAGTTGTTCGAAAACAATCGATAATAACGTTTATTTATAACATGGATTGAGGCACTTTCTGTCCCCAACTAATGGACTCGAGTAATTAACTAATTGTTGAGCTCATTATATATTTAATTATAAGACCTAAAATAGGCATGTGAGCAAAGGTAAAATCAATGTTTGAGTACCACTTCGTCGGTTCAAAATTGATTTGTTAGAGAACAATGAAATACACGAAATGTGTCTCCAGTTTGTATTAATACCATTTAGTTAAAGCTAGAGACAAAGCTTTAATAAAAGCAGACTTAAAGTATTATCAACGAATTCATTTTTTGTTGTATTAAATTGTAGTTTTGGGGTTTTAATAAAGTGAATTTCAGAAAATTAAACCGACCAAAAAATGAAAATTGCCCAGATGCCAAGCAGTTATTACTAAATGTCTAAAAACGGATTTTAGTTTATAATTTTGATATTTTTACAAAGTACTATATATATTATATAAGTATATAACTTGACACTGACACCACAATACAATTATCGTAGCAAAGATGAGCAGAGCCGTGGAGTGTGGAGAGTGTAGAAGGGAAAAGCGAGTTGGAGGATGTCATGGAAATTGGGTGACATTGTTCGCGTTGTTGCTTTGCCGATAAAGTGAAATCCAAGTAAATGCGATACGGGCGTGTCTCCCTTGGTTAGAGAGGCACTGTGACGGGGGTACAAGCTGGAGTTGAATAAGGATAACGATAAGGAGCAGAAGGAGTAGAAGTACGAGCACGAGTGTAAGAAGAAGAGGAGCATAGAGAATCTAGGGTTTCGCTGAGATGCCCCACGAATGTCGCCTTGTCAACGTCTTTTTTGGCTTTTGTCTGTTTTTACCTCGTTTGCCTTTTGTGCTGCCTCAAGTGGCACGGTTATGTGGAGCACTTGCCAAGACTAAAAGGGAGCCAAAAGGGGAGTGGCAGTGTGGACTAGAGGCGTAGCTGAGGAACAATGCTCGTTGAAAAGTTTTTGCTACTTGCAGCAACGGGGCAAATGCAAAAATTGTTAACAATAGAAATAAAAGGAGACGAAGCAGCAGACGCACACAAAAAAAAGCCCAAAGCAGCGCGGAGTGAGCCACAACAACAACAACAATAACAATAAAATGAAGAAACAACAACAATAAAGGCTGACTAAAAATTAAACAATAAACAATGGCGAGGCGACTATAGATTACTTCCTGTTTTTGGCTTCCATTTTGGGTTGACTTTTTTTCTTTTGCCTGACAACAAGGACTGCAAGAGGGTATATTCGCCCTGTCTTTTGACTCCGGCTTCCCCTTCCCCCTTTGCCCATGCCGCATCTGCTTGGCTTTCTAAGTTGGCCAGAAGCAGCAGAAACCATAAGGAAATGCTTGCCTTGTCCTTGGCAAACGGCGGCGCCATTTTCATCCTTTCTTTCATTCAGTCTTTTTGCTCGATTTTCCTTGGCTTTTCTTTGCATTTCCCTTCAGTTGGTTGGCGGGTTAGCTGTGAGGTTAGTTACCCGCTAAGTGGTTTTTGCCACAACCAACATCAGCTAATGTAAGTTCTCTCTCTCTCTTCCAGTCGCTCTCTGATTCAAATTCTCATATTTGTAGAGTTTCTCGATTTTCTGCTCCTTTTTCTCTTCACTCTCCTTATCTGTACTTTTCTTTAGATTTGCTTTTTGTTATCATTGTCGTTGTCCTTGGTACTCGGAAGCAGTTCCATTGTTTTTTCAGTTAAACTGATTAACTAGTCTCGCTTCTTAGTACACCGGCAGTGGGAAAGAAAAATCTGTTGACAGTTGGAGTTGCCAAAGAAGTCGCTAAATAGCTTGCAAAGCTACGTCAAAAAGTCAGCAACAGACACGGAATCTGCTTGACTTTCATAAGACCCTCTAGCCGTACTTTACCTTCAGCCGCCTTGCTCTTATTTTTGTAGAGCTTATAGTCAGATTAACCCCGGAATACAAGGCTACTCCAAATGACTTACAAGTTGAGAGCAATTAGAAGCCTTTGCCAGTGCCTTGTTCAAAAGATTATCAGATATGTCGAGTATTCTCAGCGGAACAGATCACAAAATCTAAGCTCAAATCTAGCAGTTCTTTATAATATATTTATAAAACTGGTTTTTGTATAAATGACTGGGAGTTTTTAAAATAACGCATCTCTTTAACAATATGTATAACCTATTGTAGCTGGACTTTATTCTTTAGAAAGCATTTTAGTCCCAGATTATTCCTTAGAATTACTGTATATATTTGGGTTTTGGTAATATCCGAGAAACATATATTCTTTAGAAATATTTGAAAGCCTACTGCCTACTCATTTTCTAACAGTTTCCTTTCCCTTCTTTCTCTTTCGCCACTTTTCATTGTTTTCCAGTTTCTTGGAAGTAGCATTGACTGGTTTAGCCTTGACTCGGCTTCATTTTCTTCAAATCTTGCCTCGTTCTGTCCCATCCTCTAGTTCAGTGTCTCACTGTTCTCCTACCTTGAATTGTGAACTTTGTAGTCAGCGTGTAGCTTGCTCGTTGCTCTGACACTTACGCTCGCTGCTGGCACCTAGCAATTCATGACTTGTCATGGTGCTTTTCATATATATTTTGTGTATATATGTGAGTGTGGGATTTATGTATGCTTCACAAGCGCTGATATCAGTTGTATACATGCATGTACATGTCTGTGCATGTATGTACATGTATTTGCAACAGAATGTTGCACGTATTGTATATAAATTAAAAACTTGCCACACTGAATGTTTTCATAGTCATTGTCGCCGTCCATTATTGTTATCAATGTGGCCATGAGGTCACAACAGAGAGCAGAGAACACAGCGAGAAACGGCTATTCCTGTCTCTCTCTCTCTTCTCACCCTTGTCTCTGTCTGACCGTACATCTTAGTTGTTGTTAATGCCAGAAATCGCCAGTGTGAAGAAAAAAACACAAAAATTACAGCGTACAAGTTGCACATAAACCAAAATTAATACCCGTATAAGTTACACACACACACACACACAGAGGTCCTGTGGCAGACAGCAGAGGCAAAGCGAGAAAGAGAACGAGCCTTAAATAGCCTTGCTTCCTCCTGGGACGATAAAAGAGCGAAGAAGGTAGAGAAGAAGGTAGGAAAAGGGACAAAAGGGGGGTTGAAAAAGAAGTGTAGGCACCCCATAGAAATGGCAACAAACTCGGTGCAAAAAAAAAAAAGAAAGAGAGAGTAGATAAGCGAGAGGGAGAAGGAGCATAACAAAATAGTACACACAAAAAACTGTTGGAAAAGCCAAAAGAGAAATTCGCGGAATTTTGTGCTGCAGTCGCAGTAAAAAGCGAAGCCAGTGAAAAAATGTCGACGGGCCCAAAAGGAAATACATTGGCCAAAAGGCAAGACAGGCAGTGGCAAGGGGTAGAGGGCAAACTGTAAGCGAAAGAGAGAAAAAAAGAGCAGGGAGAAAGTGGAGAGGAGAACGGAGACAGGAAGTAGAAGGATAACTGCCGCCAGTTTTCTCTCTATGTTTTCTCTATAGTTATGGCCTTTGCGGTTGCAGTGTATGTGTGCATGTGTGTGTGCATAGGTGTGCCTACTGCCCATGTGTGTGTGCGTGTGTGTGTGCGTGTGTGAGTGCGTGTGTGTGCTTGTTGTGTGCACTCAATATAATTTAATATTTTTCGATAGCAACAGCAGCTGAAAGTAATTACTTTTATGTGAGATTAGATATATTTATGTGTGTAGAGCTCAGCTTATGACCATAACCTCAAAACGTATGCCTCTGCTCCAACCCCGCCCACTCTGTGCACATCGCCACGCCCCTTTTGGTATAGCGCTAATTCGGCATCAGCGCAAAAAATATATTTAATGGCTTCGGTTTTGTCGGCTAAAAAGGTGAAAACGTGTGAGAAGTTGAAGGGAAGAGAAATGAGGGGGAGAAGCGTAGGATTTAAAGAGAAATAATAAAGAATTAAAGCTAGAGAAGAATCAAAGATACGCAGTAAAACTGTGGAATAAGCAATCAATGAAAGGAGTACAGGAAAACGAACTGAGCTATTAAAGAAGCAAACTGAAATGTAGCTAAAGAAGCAATGAGGAAAATTATGATTAAAGTAAGTGTGTTACACGAAAACAAAGGCGAAAACAGAAAGAAAGAGAGTCAGAGACTAATAGAGAGAAAGAGAGAGAGAGAGCTAATAACTAGAGCAAAACGAATAAAATATTAGAGAAGTGGAAAGAGAAGTAATGAAAAAATATAAAATTAAAATCTTAAACGACGACATAGACCTTCAAGAAAAAGGCGAAAAAAGGGCAACGAAAAGATAAAGAGAAAACAAATTTATAGAAGAAAGAGAAAGAAGTTAATAAAGTAATTTAAAGAGAACTTAATGTGGGCAAATTTAACAAACGGAAGAAGCGAAAGAAAGAAAATCATAAAGGAAAATAAAAGAGACTCAGAAACAGTGAGGTAAAAAGAGAAAAGAAAGCACGAAGAAAGCAGATGAGAAGTTAAGCGCTGGAGGGATCCATTTGTACAAAAATAGAAAACATTAAGCGAAGAGGACGAGGGTCTAGGATCGTTATGCTGTTAGGGCCAATGCCATAAGTTGTAGTTGGCTTTACAATCTCTTTTAACGTCATAATTATTGGCATTCGCGCTACGCATTTAAGCCAAGTGAAACCAACAAAAACTGCAAACGATTTAGTGTGGCACATTGCAAGTTTCCGTTTCAGACCATTATCATGCACTATGAACTCAGATTGTTACAACGGAGAGAGGTGCAAGAGAGAACGAAAGAGAGAGAGAGAGAGAAAGAGAGAGAGAGTGAAGTATGTAATGGCTTTATGTAAATATAACATCTATACGTTATGCACCATTGTTGCCAGCGCTTCAGGCTCTAGTCACCATGCCCCCACCGCCACTCAATGGGTTCCACAGGGTAGAAATATTACCAACACTTTAGGGCCATATTTTAAAAGCATCGCGATTAAAAGTCCTAAAGTTTATGACGATCTCCTGTCTACTTTATAACTAAAACATAGCTAAAACAAGTTGGAAATTTAAAGCGAATTTGTAATTAATATTTTAGAAATCTTTTTTCGCATTTAATTGGTTTGTTTTCAGAAAGCCGCTCTACAGAAAGTTTTTTCTTCTATGTACAGTTTTCTATAAAAGCTTTTTCAGCGATCCATTTGTAAAATTATTAATCATTGAGCTGTAAACTCATGCTGCGTATTTTCTAGGAGCCTACTCCAAAGTAAAGCTCTTCTTAATACACAATTGTTCATGCAAAAAAGCTCTTAGTAAAGCTTTTACACTTAACAGATCAAAATTCTATGCAAACCTTTAAATTGATCGTTGAAAAGTGTCCGCAAAGCTTAAAACCAATGGTCCAGCAGCCAATTGAGCTGCAGCTAGAAAGGCAAGTGGGCCTATGTGGGCGTATTTGGGTGTAGGGAGTGTGGCCATGACTGTCCCTTTTCGGATTCGCATTGCAATTCAATATAACATATGTAAGCTTCTTATGGACAAACAAAATGACAACTTTGCTGGCATCTGGCAAGCAATGAAATCTGTCAAAACCAAGCGTAGACCTCCCCACAACCAAGGCCTACCAGCGCCCCTCCCACCGCCCACCGCCCATCACGTAGCACCTTTTCAGGTGCAGCAGCAGCTGTGTGCACCACTTGACTCAATTTGTTTTGTGTGCGTCAAATTGGACAGCCAAATTGTGGCACAGTCAGGTGGCAATGTGTAGTCTTAATCTGAGAACATCATGAGGCAAGCAACTTCTCTCACTCTCTGTCCCCTTCTCTCTGCCTTTCTTTCTTTCGGTCTGACTACCTTTTCATGTCCCTTTATCAAGGGCTTTTCCTGCTTAGGTTGTGCAGCAACTAAAGTGACGACACATGCTGTGTGTGTGTGTTTGTGTGTTGCATTTACATATCGTCTCGTATCTTAGACTTATGCCAGTCTTCCAATCTAACGTTTGCCGCGCTCTATCTATCCCTCTTACTCCTCCTTTCCTCCCGTTTCATCACCTCTTGTGTTGTCGTTGCAGCTTTTATGCAAATTTACAAAGTGCAAATTACACGCTACTAAAGGTTTTTCTTTGGCTTGCTAGCGCCCTCTATCGGACGCTTGTGTCTGTGTTGGTAAATGGCAAACTTAAAAATTCTATTCAAAGTTTTGTGAGCTCTTCCACTTGCAACGTCTTTCCTCTCCTCTCCTTTTTCTCTCTCTCTCTCAGCTCTTTAACCATTTGCTATTTATTTATAATGTGTGTTTTTTTTCCCATCACACGATTATTCGCCTCTTTGTGTGCTGGTCTGCCCATCGTACTTGCACAATGGGGCCAAAGAATCGCCAACTTTGCCTGCAGCAGTGCTAGGAGGTTAGGGAGTGGGTCTGAATGTCTTTATCCTACTTCAATACCAACGTGCTATCGAATGTCTTTTATCGAATGCAGTCAGCTGAATGCGTTTCAAAGCCAACGATTTGCTTACTTCATTAACGATAAACACCTGCAAGTATCATTGTATTGGCTTATCGATAACAAAGGCTATCGATTGTTACTTTCTCTATAGGCATTTAAAGCAGTTTATACACAAAGCTCTTAAAGTCATAGACAAAACAGTCGTCAAACTGGCAAATAAGCTTCAGAAGGCTGCGCTAATTAAACTAAACAAATTTACAAAACAAATATGTCGATTAAATATTATAATTTAAGTCAAAAACAGGTGTGTCGATAGGTTGAGTGGTGTCAAAAATAAATGTATGTTTTAAACACTTTCGGTGTCTGCAATAAATCATTCCCTCTCTTGCTATCCATACCTTGTTTTTACTACCAAAAAAATGCCCCTTTGTCCCACTGTATACATGGCTTTCGTTTTGGGTGCTGGCTCTTTAATATTTTCCATACATAACGCTATTTGAACCTTTTGAAAAAGATGTGAAAATGGGCGAAAGTGCAGGAAACATTTCATCAGGCGCTCGAGACACACCCACCGCCACGTCTCTAGCACCACCGCCCACCATCCCCACTGTGCCGTAAGCCTAACCGCTGCATTGCTAGCCCCCGTTTACCGCACCTTTCGCCCTTTTGTGTCGACGTCTCTGCTGTAAATTCTGAGGCCGTAAAGACTCGCTAGCTAACGCTACATAAAGCACATTTATCGTGGTTACAAAAGCGTAAAAGAAAAGTGTGGCACACCGTTGCATCCCCTCACCCCCTTGCCATGCTCTGCCACACCCCATCTTCTTTGCCGTTTCGCCAGTCTCTGTTCAAAAAAATGTTTCAAAAACTGTTTGAGGCTAAATGAACATAAAGCGAAAGGAATATTTTTGACCCCCTTTCTCACTACGCCCATGGCCTGCAGCCAAGTCTTTGTTTCCTAGCAAGCAGTGGGTGGAGTGGGATAGAGGGGGACCTTCACTGTCTTTCAGCTCCTTATTGCAACGTTTTGAAAATAAAGCCAAATTAAAATTATGTACTCTTTTTTTTCTACACTTGTTGTGTGGGTGTGTGTGAGTGTATGCCCTTTTGTAGTATGTGCAAAAGTCAACTAAGTCGTGCTCAATTTTTATGATGAGACGACGATGGAAATAAGAATGGCGAAGAGAGTGAGAAAACGGTGGAGAAAGAGATGAGGAAAGAAGGAAATGGGAATTTCTGCCTCTGCTGCAGCTTCTGCTGCTGTTGCTGCCACTTTGTGTGTCGCGGTTACCCAAAAGCCTGCAGCATACTAAAATAGCAACAAAGCTGTGGTAGAGAATGCCTGAATATAAGATACCCAGCAATGAAGCCATGTTTTTGTAGTAGTTTCCGATCTTCCCCTAAACAGCTTACCTTGTATACAGCTGAGTACGCACAAATGGCTATTAAGTGAAGCTGTGACAAAGGCTCGCACAAGTCCATCAAACTCCTGGTACTGGTTATTAGAACAGATGCCAGACAGCAGCAGCAAAGGGGAGAGCGAAGGTGTCTGGCAAAAGAAGCTGCCTCTTGGGCGCTTTATGAATGCCTTGCCACTGCCACGCCCCGCTGGCGCTGCTGTGGCACCGCCCACGTTGCCCTTGTAGCGGTGACTTCAACAAACTTGGTAAAGAAAAGAAATTAAATGCACTTCCTTTATGCGCGAACTCAGCTCATATTTTTGAGGCGCCACCAGGCGATGTGCTCCATTGTAGAATGCTCTACTCTCTCCCTCTTTCCTCTTGCTTGCTTTTCTCTGGCTCACTTTTCTCCTTTTCGTCCTCTTGGCATTCCTACCCCCCCGCACCTTTTTGGTGGAGCTTAACACACAATGCGCTAATAATGAAAGTGCACTTTTGACACAAAAGGTGGCTGTGTGGCGACAATGCCTGGCTCTCCCACTGTCCCTCTCTTCTCGCTCTGCCTGCCTCGTCTACAGCTAAGAGCAGCATCTTGACTGGTTTATTGCTCATTCGCTGCAGCGGCGATTAGTCCAAAGTACCAAGAGGAAGGTAGAGTGTGTAAAATGAGTGTGGAAGTGGGAGCAAAATGTGTGAGAAAGAGAGCAGAGACCGAGGACAAAAGAGGGGAGTGAAAGACCTGTAGTATGACCTCGGACGAGATTAGAAATTTTGTGGCATTGCTTTCACTTCATTGTTCCCGCAAAACTGAAGACAGCGACATCGTCACAAGGCCAATGGCAATCACTCTGTCTTCGCAATAGCTGAGATTACTTTTCCGAGCTTTTCTTTTTGCTCTTTTCAAACCAAAATGACGTCATAATTTTCAATGCGCTGCTTTAACATTTTAGCTAAGCTGGCGCTGATTGAAATGCTGCAGAAAGAGATAGGGAGAGGTGAAGGAGACAAGAGTTGAAGGGGAAAGAGAGATATTGGGACAGGTTATTCTGTGGCAGTGCGGAAAGTTTGATAACTGTCAAGTTTGTTGGCGAAAACATTTGAATTTATCAAATTGCAAATTCAATTTACTCAATACGCTTGCTCACCTGCTCTCTCCCGCTCCCCAACTGTCTCATTCTTTCTCGCACAATATCAAAGCAAACTCAAAAGCGCTTCAACAAATTTTGCCAGCTTCAAAAGTCAAAGACGTTGAAAGACTTTGTCTATCGCGGCGTATGAGTGATTTTTCTTGTATGTGTGTGTGTGCTTGTGTGTGTGTTTGTGGCAAAGGTCAAGAATAATACTGAAGGGCTATAGCCCAAACAGAAGGCAGCCAAAAAGGTTGCCCCAGTCCCTGGGAGGCGTGGTCGTCTGCAGTAAAACTAAATCAAATAAATAATAAATGAAACGAAACGAATCAAATGTGAAATAAAAATCAATGGCACTCACCACTTCAATGAATTGGAATACACACACACACACACACACACACACACACACACATACACACAGATGCTTGCCACACATGCAATTTGCTTTCGGTTTGATTTCAAATAAAATTTTGCTTCATTGAATCGAATTGAAGCTGCAAAAATTAAACGAGATGAGGTAAAATCACAAAAAAATACACAAATAAAAATCAATTTACTTAAACCAAAATGTTTATGCCAAGAATTTAAAAGGAATTAAAACTACATTTTAATTAGCGTTAACTTGTAAACTTTGTTGCTAATACAAATCATATTTACAATCTATCAACTTGTTTACCTTTTCAAATCAGTTTCTTAATATTGCTACTAATTTTTGTCAGTGTAGACTTACACACACACACTGAGTGATTGTACAAATATGCGGCAGCTGCAGTTGTTGTGAGACGCCAAATGCCTCGGCATTTTGGTCAATTGCAATTAGAAGTCAGGGCAAAAAGGCCAAAGGAAGAAGGAGAAGAAAGCAGTGCCTAAACACACACACACACTCACAGACACTTCTTTCCCTCTACCCACACACACACACACACACAGTTCAAGAGTGCATAACTGACCCAAATACTGTACATTATGTGTTTATGTGCAGAGCATTAAATGGAAGAGAAGAAGAGAAGAAAACAGATGTGAAGAAAGCTACGATGTGGCTAAGTGGTAGTGCTCTATGTGTTCGTGCCTGTAGGTGTATGTGTATGTGTATGTGTGTGTGTATGTGTGTCTCTCTTGCTGGTCGCCTGAGAAATTGCAACACTTGAAAAGTTGAAAATGTTTTGAAGAACTTTGGCCAAAAGTTCGAAGAGGCAACAACGAAGTGGCTATGGAGCAACCTTCTACTCATCTCTCTCTCTCTCTCTCTCTCTCTCTCTCTTTCTTTCTCTCTCTCGCCCACTATCTTTCTCCCTCACCCTGTTGCTCGCAGCAGTTCTGCAATAATTAGTGCAAACAATTGAAGCTCGAACATGAAACGCGGCAAACTGCGGCATTTTGTTTCAAGGTTTCCCTTTTTTTGTTGTACATCGACAGAGTTGCCACCCACATCCATGTGGCAAATACTTAAATCCAAGACAACATAAAACATATTTTTATTCCTTCTTTTACCTTTTCCCTACCGTTTTGTCCAAATTGCAAAACCAGATATTGGTTCTTGCTTCTCGATTGCGCAGCGTGAATTTATTTATTCCTATTGGCACATTGACTGCCGCTGCCAGGGTTGCCATAGCATTTCAACTGCTCATTAAAATAAATAACAGTTTTTTCAAAATATTTATCTCGTTTTCTTCTGCCTCTATGATTTTGTTCAACTCGTGTTTGGTTTTAGGTTCACAGATCAAATAAAAAATAAAATTAATTTAGTCCCAAATGGGCAAATTATAAATAACTTAGTAGGGTTTTCAATGGTTGGGGTGTCTACCTTTTGGGTGAAGCATATCCTTAGGTTTATACAGTTTATACAGAAAATACATGTATCGATTAATCGATATAAATCGACTAACTATTCAAGCTTTCCACTTGTTCAAAAATATCATATTTTCCGTGATTATTATTTTCAATTTTAGTTATTTGAAGCCCTCTAAAAGGTCTGCGATTAATGTTATCTACTTATTATTCATTTGAAATGTTATGGATTGTTTGATAAATTGAAGAACTTGGCGTTTTTAAACGTTTATTGATATAGATTATCAACGAATAGTTTAAACTTGTATATTTAAGTATTTTTTCTCAATATTTCTCATAGTTGTTATATATATAAATATGAATATAAATATTTTGCATGCAATTTCAAGTTATTTCAAGCATTTCTTAGAGTTTGGATTGCCAGGCAGTGCGATAGTTGGCAGGCTATCGATTTATAATCGGATTTAAATAACTTGAAACGCTTATCGATGGCAACTATCGCACAGCTCTGCAATCGATAAATCCTGCACAGTTTCTATACATATTATAAACTAAATATATGTACAAATAATTTAATCTGTAGTTGACTTCTTGACCGCAGCTCAAATAGTTGATACTCGCCAAACAATTCCTCAGACAAGAAATTAATTTTAATTTATTTTTGTTACACTTTGGGCTGATTGAAGCAGCAGCCCCAATCACAGTTTCCCATTCGGCCTGTGGCTAAATTATACAAAAATATATAAATGTGTGTATATATTTAATCAGTTTCCCATACCTTTCCATTAGCTGCGTGTCAATTTTTTGTACTCTTTGCACCTTTACAAAGAAATGAAGAGAAAAATGTGAACTGTATTAAATAAGCCAAACACTTGAGCATTTACCTTACTTTGTACTTTCTAGCAAACACAAATACAAATAGAAACACACACACGCACACACACACACACTGACAGATAGACGAATGAACAAAGTCTGTGAAAATATAAATAAGATTGAATACTTTTATTTACCAAGCTGTTTTCAATAATTGAATTATCCAAGCAAAAACATGTTCACAACAAATTAAAAACTCAACAAAGTAAACACACTTGAACACACACACAGATACACACACACACACATTCACACACACACACACACACACACAGTTGGACAGACAGAAAGTCATCTTGTGAACATTCATCATCCACATTTCGCTCACTCTTCAAACTCAGCATAAAATGAAATATTTATGAATATTTTTCTCCTCAATTCTCAATTTATTGCATACGTTTTCCTTCATTTGTATCTTTATTATTATCTCTCTATCTCTCTCTTTATATCTTTTAGAGCAACAATACAAATACAAATCCAATAAAAATACAAACAACAACAAATAAACTTTTGCATATTTGTTAATTTTTCTTGGATATTAGTTTAAATGAAAAACAAAACAAAAAATCTTCATAAATATATATATATTTTAATGTATTTACAACTCGATGTTTTTAACACGTTAATCTTATAATTTAAGAAACCATACAAACAAATTAATTTAAAAAACGATTATCAACCTGAATAATAATTAAGAAACCAACTTGAAACAAGTAACTAACAATTGAATTTTCTTTTTTACAAAAAAACCAACAATTTCTTCAATTAACATTTCTGCTGCGGACGTGGACTTAATTCTTGGAACTGTATAGTCGTGTTTCGGTAATGCGCGGTCAGGTGATAACTCCCCAAGGTCTGGGCATTGTGGGCATTCGTGTCTCAGTGGATCGTGACTCGCGCTTTGGCTTCACACTGACACGACAAGGCGGCTGGTAAGTGAAATAAAAAGTTACTATTAAGTTGTGCTATCAATTTAGAATATTTCTTTAAACTCTATTGTAAACCATCGATATACTTTTCAAATAAAATAGTTAGTAGTTATTCAAATCTTTAGTTAACAAATTTTCCAAGTCCGTCTAAAAGTATGCTATGAAAATTTTTAATCAAACGTACAAGAACTTAACTTGGTTAAAGTTAACGATCGTTGTCAATAAGTTGCTTTTTGAGACTGTTTGCAGCTGCTTAAACTGTTTGTCCAACTTAGTCCAAGAGTTTCCAAATGCTATTTAATTAATTCACTTTTGCTTCTATATTTTTTTTATTATATTTTTTGTTTTTTTTTTGTAATGCGGCAACGGCGTCTTTAATCTTGTTGGCTTATTGCAAATGCAAATTACTTACGTATGAGTAATTTCTCATAATTTGTCAGCCAGTTGGCTCTTCTTGGACTCGACAAGAATATCCCGCTCTCTTACACCGTCTGCTCGTCTAATATTCTTCTTGGCCAACTTGGCGCTTTCTTGATTACATTTTGCTAATAGAATTTTTTTGGTCGCTGGCCAAGTGCGCAGCCAGATAAAATAAGTTATTACTTTTTAATTAAATCTCTCACTTTGATGTGACTTCTTGAGGGTGGAACCTACAGCAAGACAAATAGTTTGTAAGCTACAGACAGTCTGAAATGTTTAGCTTCTTATGAAACATATTTTCAAACAACTTTCATATCGATTCTCCTCAGGTTAACTGAACTTGATGTGCATTTTGAGGCATATTTATTAAAATTTCAAGTATTATTCAAGATGCTCTTAATAGCTCTGGCCAATCTTTAATTTCTGGCAATACTTTATAGCATATAAATATATATTTTGACACAAGAATTAAGCACGAATTATTCACAAGCACATTTAAATTGTCATTCGCCACGCTTCGCTACGCATTTCGGAAATTTGCTTGATAATTTTAAATCAAAAACACACAAGCACCCAAACACACATACACTGGTGGAAGCACAAACACACATACGTAAAGAAAATGGAAAATGGGGAAACTAGAAAATGGAAAATGTAGATAAATGTGACGAAGGACTCGGATAGTGAAGGGGATAAACAACAAAAGAGAGGAGACTGGAGAGCACATGAATCCAATCCAATTCAATCCAATATATCTAATATAAATATTTTTGCAGTTGTTTTTGGTAAAAAGGATTTCCGTTGTTCACAGACAAAAAGCAGCAGTGGCAGCATCATTATTGTTGTTGTTTTTGCTCATGTTTTGACATTTTCTTTTTGTCTAACAAAGTGTGCGTAGATGTGTGTATGTGTGTGTGTGTGTGTTGGCCAATTTAAATAAACATTTCGCACCCGCTTTTGCCTTTGTTGCTGTTGCTGCTCCTGCTGCTGATTTTATTATGTCCAACAACAACACACAAATAAAATCTGTGCAGACAGAAAGACAGACAGACAAACTAACTGTCTGATGATTATTTGTGTTTACTTTACACACACACACACACACACACACACATACACACAGAGAGATGGACAGAGTTGGTTGTCGCGACGCTTGCTTTGCGCCATACAAAAAAGTATAGCATACTTATATGCGCTGACGTTGTTAGAGGGCGTCTGCCGGAATGTGTATGTATGTGTGGTGTATGTGCTGTGTGTGTTTGTGTGTGAAATGATTACGTTTTTACCTACTGCGCCATAATTTCTCATTAGCCCAGTGGCCGTTAAATGCCGCTAACGTTGACCATTTTTCACAATTGTTGCTGTTTCAGTTGCTGGCATTTTCCCACTCTCAGTTTTTCGCAATCAACAACAACGTAAACAATTATAAAAACACAACTGTCTGTGTATGTAAGCCCAAGGAAACATAAAATCACAAACATGTCATGATTTTCCTTTTGCCTTCCATCCCTCTCGTTTTCCTTCTCTCTCTCGCTCTCTCTTCTTAGTGCTTCTGATTCGGCAACTGAAGTTTAGGCCAGGCATCGCAGTACACATTTTTCAGTTTTTATTTATTTTTATTATGACTACTCTGTTGTTTTTTCCTTCTTGTCCTTCGTATTTCTGCTTCTGGTGTATTTTAAAATTTTCTTTTGTGCTTTTTCACTTTTTATTTTTGCGTTGTCTTCAGCTACATTCTTACTTTTAGCTGTGCAATAATTTCTGTTTATGTTCACATTATTTTTAGCTCAATATACGTAGTATTCATGGCAACTACATGGGGGCAACGAGCGGTAAATGGGGGCACAAAGGGGGCTACATATTGTTGGTGGCTGGTTTTGTGTAGGTTGAGAGGGGGTCTTACTGCATACAGCTGCAGCACAGTGCTCTGGAAAATTAAATGTGCAGCCTTCAAAAGTCTTAACACACACAGTGAGCAATGAAAATATTGCGCCATTGCATGCTATAAACTAAATGCTTTTTTCCCCCTATCTCCCCTATCAGTTTTTTTTCATTTCCCATTCATATGCCCATTGTGTCCGATAAGGTTATAAATATAACGCCTTAACTGGTGTTCTTGAGCAGTACCGTGGGTGAATCACGATGTTGGCAGAAGGTCAGAGTGAGAAGCAAGTAAATCAAAGAAAGTCAATACAGTAAAATAAATCGAGAAGTAAAACAAAGTCAGAAATAAAAGTCTAAGAACTGCTTACATTAGGTAAGACATAAAAAGGGGTTAACTGAGCAAGTTTAACAATGAAAAAAGTCATAGAAAGTTGTGGCAATAGAAGCACAGTGAGAAGTTAACAAAAGTCAGAACTGTCCTCTAAACAGATCACTTATCGTATGCTAACTGTGCGTCAACTTTTCGTCAACACTGTGCGTCTACAACTGCTCACTAGAGCCAGCTTGAATCTGCTGTGTCCACATATCGTAGCATACTTTTCGGCACCGTTGTCGCTTGCTGTTAATTCCGTTTGCTGCTGTTCTCGTTCTCGCTCTTGTTGTTGTCGCTGTTTTTCTTAATGTTCGCGCGAGTTTGTTTTTATGGCATTGTATTTATAATGTTTATTTCAATTCTATGCCCTTATTAAGCTTCCAGCACACACACACACACCCCCGCGCAACACACATGCTGTGCGCGCTGCTGCTGTTGTTATTTTGAAGCCATTTTTAGTACCTTTTTTATATTTTGTACCCTATAAAGTGCTCCCAAAGGGTGTTTGAACAACTCTTATAAATTGTGTGCAACAGGCGAATTTTTGAGTGGATTATTTATAGAAAAAGAAACTGAAGAATTGAGGAAGTAGGAGATGGTGTTACTACTTTCTCTTTGTTTGCTGACTGAACACTGAAATTCTTTAACCAATTATTATAATTTGTGCTTATTGTAATGTATTTTTTCTCAGTAATATATATTTATCTTTAGGGATTTCTTTATTTATTTTTAAAATGACTGTTTTTGCTACTCCTTTCACTTGTTATTGTTTTTCTACTGCGTTTGTCTCTCATCTCTTTATTATGAACTTCTTTTTGCCCTATTTTTTACTTCCTTCTGGTTTCTGCGATACTGCGTATCTTCGAGTCGCGTGGACTCTTTGCTCTGCCCTCCTTTGCTGTTGTTATCGCTGTTGCTACTACTGCTGTTGTTCCCGTTGCTGTTGTTGTTCTTTTAGTACAGTTTATTTTTGTTTTTTTGTATTTTTCGTTTCTTTTTTTTCTTTTTTCTTTTGACTCTGCTCCATTTGCTGTCCTGTTGCTTGTAACAATTGTTGTTGTCCTTTGACATGCATTGTTGGTTGTTGTTGTGATTATTATTAGAGTTGTTGTTGCGGTTGTTACCGTTACTGTTGCTGTTGTTGTCGTAATAAAGGTAATAAAAGTCATTATTGTGTGCAGCAGGGCATTATTATCGTTGCTGCTTTTATTTCTCTTATTGCAACGTATTATTATAGATATGTGTGTATGCTGGGGTGTATGTGGTGGTGTCTGTGTGGGTGTTGGTATGTGTTGTGGTTGTGTGTGTGCTTTCCGACAGTGCTATGACCCCTCCTTATGTTAGTTTTTGTCTCCACTCCGTGGCCCACAATAGTTGACTGTCTCTTTCACTCTCTATAGCTCTCTGTCTCTCCCACTCTTTCACTCTCTCCCTTTCTCTTACACTTCAAAGCATAACAATTACGTTAATAAACATCAACAATCGCACAAAACGACTACGGCTTTCTGAGGCACTTAAAAATTTAAATAAAGTTAGAAAATGCTGTATTAAATTCATTCAATAATTTAACTTTTGCTGTTTAAAGCTGGGTGTCTGTGTGTCTGTGTGTGTGTGGGTGTCTGTGTGTCTGTGTGTGCAACCCTTAATGCATATTATTTAAATGATTTTCGACATTTGCTGTTTGCACACAAAGTTCTGTTTATTGCTAAATTAAATGTAATTATTTTTTTATTTCTCTCAATTTTTTTTGCCTTTGCTTTTTGAATTGTTTCATTTAATTGTTTTACCACAACAACAGCCTACCTGTATGCCACGCCCACTGCGCCTGCCCCTCCCAACGATGGACGCCCCTTGCAATTACACGTTGCTTGCTGCAAATGAAATCGATATCGAAGCGATTTAGCAGCGAAATTGTTTTCGCAGGTGTTGAATGCAGTTTCCCTTGCCAAATGTCTGGCACATTTTGTGGCATGTTCACACGCCCCTTCTGCCACTAGCAGTGTGCCGCCCTTTTAGCCCCGCCCACCAAAGCGTCGCTGGTCCAGACACAAACACAATTAAAAATCACATTAATTAAATATTTCCAAAGCAAAAGTTTTGCCATTTCTTAAGCTTTCTGCGCGACTTGACTTTGCCTTTTTTCCAAGCTAGACAGTTGTTGTTGTTGTTGTTCTCCCCTTTGTTCTTTCATTTGATTCCGTTCTGTACCATTCCATTCCGTTTCGTTTCGTAGCGTTACCCCCTTTGTCTGCTGCCCAGCAAAAGTTTTTCGCAACTTTTTCTTACGCCAATGCGAAAAATACTCGCAATAATGAAGGCGGCTCTTGCGCCAATCGCCATCATTATATTTAATGCGGCTAACGCATGACCCAGAGGCGTAGTCAATGGTGGTGGGTGGAGGTAGTGGAGGGAGAGGAGGGTATACACAGGAGGGGTTAAGGCCTTAACTTATGCTCTAACAATTGTTTGTTCTTCTTCTGCTTTTACTTCTCTTTCGCTTTATTGTTGTTTTTGGCCAAATCGTAAAGTTTTTCAATTTCAACAAACAATTGAGGTATTATCTTCTCAGGACCAGGCCAAAATAGATGGGTAGGCAAAGGGAGGACTGAATGATGGACTGCATAATTCGCAGCTCGTGCGTCAAACACAGACGGCTGGCGAAGGGGCGTGGTCAGAGACACAGTGGGGCAGGGGCAGGGGCGGGGGCAGGGGCGGGGGCAGGGGCAGTGGAGTTACCCAGAAGTTCATTAAAATATTAATTTGCATGTTTTGTGCCGTGAAATTTGCTGCACAACTTTTTCTGCTAATGTCAAAGCGTGTGTGTGTGTGTGTGTAGGTCTATTAGGGTGGGAGGAGTGTAAAAGGGTTGGACACACGCTTTGGGGGTGGTAAATTTTTTTGGTTTTCACCTTAACCTCTTTTGATAGGCAGAGAAACATTTAATGAATTTATAGTGAATATTTAAACACTTTTATTAATTTCTAAAGTATTTTTAAATAAATTTATTTATTTAATAAAAAGTATATCGATCATAACATTCCTACTTTCTTCTCCTCTTAGGTTCGATGTGCTTGTGAATGGCGGTGGTGCAGTTACCCTGCAATTCCAGCGTTCCCCCTTCCGACCACTCACACGCACCGTCTTTGTGCCCTGGAATCGCATTGTTGTGCTGCCCCCCGTGCAAATGCAATTGAGCGATGACGATGAAACCACCAGTCGAAATATCAAGTGAGTCACCCAGACTGCAATGCAGTAACAATGTGATTTAATACTATTTAAATGTCTTTTTTTTTACAGGGTGGCACCATTGAATCCGGCGCTGACTTTCCTCAACTCGATACATTATCATACGGCCGATGAGGCGACCGATGCGAGCAAAGTTTGCATGGATCACGATCATGAGAAGTTGAAGCCACAATTGATAAGCACCTGGATGCCAAATGGTGTGGGTGCGATGCCCGGTAAGCGGGTTATCTTTGCCGAGACACAGGTGAGTTAAGAATTTTAATGCCACTCACATTTCTATATAAATTATTTTTGCCGAGCACGATTTCATCTTTCATTTGTTACTCTTACTTTTACCTGTTTCTCGAGTAACTTATAGCCAGTTCCTCCTACGTCTGTGCCTCTCTTTTTCTCTCTGGCTGATGCCACTCCTAATTAGCGGTGCTGGCAGCAGCTGGACTCTGCGTAGTTTTAATTAATTTAAAGTTCGCCTTAATGACATTATAACTTTGCATCTAACACGGCGCCCAGGAACAAGCACACACATTAATTCTCCATAGAGAAGCAAAGTGAGCGGGAGATAGAGAGAGAGAGAGAGAGAGTGCGAGAAGAGCGCAGAGAAAGGCAGAGCGAGAGAGCATTACATTTAATTGCTGGCAGCTGGGACTCACGTAGACCACAGGGCTTAATAACCGGCTCACTTAGTGCCAGCGACAATTGTTTTGCTCTCGCTCTCATTTTGTAGACATTCGCGTATTGTCTTCAGTTTGTTTCCTTTTTTTAGCATTCTTAAGCTCATTTTGTTGAATAACTTTTAGTTCTTTGCTTTGACTTATGTTTTCCTTGTGGCAACTTTTACCTAAATATTTTTTCTTTGTTTTTTTGTCGACAACTTTTATCCTGTTTTGCTACAACTTCTGCACTTTTCTTACCTTTCTATTAGCCTTTCTTAGCTTTACTAGAGTTGAGTTGTTGTAGTTGCCGGTTTTTAAAAGACTAAACTGTTGCTTACTCTATTCTATCTGCCGACTTATGATTTGCAGTCTTAAGCCCAATCGAGTTTGATATTTCCAAAGCTTTTCTAAAGCTTAAGCTCTTCTTTTGCCACTAGAGAGACTCTTTTTGTCTCTGCTTGCTTTTTCCTCTCTTTGTAGGGAGTCATCTCATAATTTCCTACATTTTTATACCCGTTACTCGTTATCGTTCGATTTTATTAAAGGTTTTTCTCTACGCCATTTCCTACATTCATCTTAACCGCCCTTAACCCACGGTTTGACTAATTCTCAACTCTTTTTCATCTCTTCCATTAACAGATCGTGCAGGAATCCATACAAATCCCCGGCTCGGACTTGCACCTCACCTATCAGTCATCACAGGCATCGGGCTACTTGAGCATTGTGCGTATGCGTTTGACTTCGGAGACGATACCAAAGACCCTGACCCATGTGCATGTGGGCGTGGAAATCGAGGGTGCTCTGCATGTAAAGACTTACGAGGCTGATCCAAATCTGATTCATACATTCGCATGGAACAAACGCAATGTTTATAGGCAAAAGGTTTATGGGGTGACCATTGCACGCATCTCTGTGGGTTACCAGCACACCACATGCCAGACACCCGTTTGGATTACACAAACAGCCAAACTACAGGGCTACGATGTGGACATCTCGGACATTGGTGGCTGGGGACTGGACATCCATCATCATTATAATTTCCACGAGGGTATTCTACAGAAGGGAGATGGCAGCACGCTGCACATGAAGGAATATCCTCGTACCGTTAAGGTCGTCATGGGCACAGGTTTGCAGCGACCCCTCAACTGTCCAGATTACTGCAATGGTGTGGCAAAGGATGCCAAACTCTTGACCCCCATTGCATTGGCCACTGGACCCGATGGCAGCCTCTATGTGGGTGACTTTAATCTGGTGCGACGCATAACACCCGACGGCAAAGTCTTTACCATACTCCAATTGAGCGCTACCCAAGTCTCCTATCAATATTATCTAGCTGTCTCACCGGCTGATGGACACTTGTATATTTCGGATCCGGAACGGCATCAAATTCTACGCTTGTTGCGTCTCGAGAAAGTCAAGGACCCTAGTATCAATAGCGAACCGGTTGTGGGTAGCGGTCAGCGTTGCATACCCGGTGATGAGGGTAATTGCGGTGATGGTGGTGCTGCTCTGCAAGCACGACTCTCACATCCCAAGGGTCTGGCTATTGCCGCCGATCGTACCATGTACATAGCCGATGGCACCAACATTCGTGCCGTTGATCCTAAGGGCATAATACACACACTCATTGGACATCATGGTCATCACAATCACTGGAGTCCAGCACCCTGTTCCGGTACTTTAATGGCTAATCAGGCACAACTACAGTGGCCCACAGGATTGGCTTTGAGTCCACTCGATGGATCACTGCACTTTATCGACGATCGTCTGGTGCTGCGTCTGACATCCGACATGAAGATACGTGTTGTGGCTGGTACTCCGCTGCACTGCAGCAACAATGGCCAGGACAGTCGTGTGAACAAAACAGCAACAGATAATGTACTGGGCACCGTTTTGGCCATGGCTTTTTCGCCCTTCGGCGATCTGTACATTGCAGACAGCGACTCGAGGCGGATTAACTCCATACGGGTTGTCGACACGGCTGGAAATATGCGTTACTTTGCGGGCAAACAGGAGGGCAGTGGGTAAGTTATATTCCCCTTAGAGTCTTTTATTAGAGGAGGGGATGGGTAAAGTTTAAGGGTGGGTGGGAGGTTTGTATAAGAACTATATGATATGATAGTTTAAATGATTCCAAGTGCAGTCGTCGTGCCATGTCAATTGACGTTTGACGTATTGAGTTCCCTGGCACAGTTTAACTATTAACCTTAAACTCAGTTCAAGTTATTTAAATACAACATTTAAGTAAACTAATGGATTCAGTCAAACATCGACTAAGAAAATAAATTGAATGTTTACAGTTAAACGAATTTTGAGCGTTATACACAGGCACTGCAAAACTTTTGTGATATGCTTCGGACTAATATTTGGTTTCGATAGTAATATTGGCAATACAGAGCACAAAGTTGACCCTTTGACCCAATGATGTATTGCCTACACTTGGGTCAATATGAATAAGGGTTGCAGTTTGATTTTGTAACTTGTTTATGCGCATATTTGACCCAATTATCAAGGGGAGAATCAACTTCGATATTTGCATTTTGGCAAACGATAGCAGTCCGAGTAGTATGAGTAAAACGAGTGGTGCTCTTTGGGTGGTCCACTGCTATGCTGTGCTCTGTGCTGTGTGCTGTGTACTGCGGTGGTGCTTTGGTGCGGTGCTGCAGCATAAATAATAAAAATTCAGCTGCTGTTGCACAAAATGTTCGCAAAATGCAGCAAAAATGAAACAGATATGGACTGCACAGTAGGCAAAAAAGGAACAGCAATACATAAATACGCATACAAAACTCTGTGTGTGTGTGTGTGTACATTTTAGATGTACACGTATGTGTGTGTGTGTAGTTTCGGTGTAGCCTCAATCGATATGTCGCACTGAGAGTTTACTTTATTTGACTTGATTAAAACGCTTTTTAAAGCATCAAAAACGTTGACCAAAAAATTAATTGGAATTTCGAACATTTTCGGGATTTCCCCATTGGCAATCACTCCATGTGTGTGTGTGTGTGCGTGTGTGTGTGGCAACATAGGCACTCGGGCTATTTGTAAAATGCTCTATTGTTGCTGTTGTTGTTCAAGCAGATTTGCAGTTTGTTAAACAACAAACAGTGTTGGCAGGCAGGTGCCTTGAAACGCCAATGACAGAAATTAACGCAATTTATATGCCGAACGAGTTAAAGCTCAAAATTCTTCAATAGAAAACACTACTGAAACTTTTAAGTGTTGGAAAACTGTTATTGATTGAGCAAGTTGAGCAGGGAAAACCAATTTAGTTCTAAAAAGAACTGAACAGATCGTTAAACAACACGACGTGTACTTGAATTAACAGAGCTTATTAAATTTTGAAATATTTATAAACATAAGTAGTTAAAAAAGATTTACAAACCCGTTTGAAGTTCTCTTACGAAACGAATCCAGTGTTGTATAGTATTAAACTATTCAAGAACAAGTCTTCAGATATATTAAAGCAGGAAAAGTTAAAGTCAGATGGTTATGATGGAATATAGCTTAGTAGGATGCTTTCTTTTCCTCCCTCCCGCTCTCCCTCTCTCCCCTCCACCATCTTCATCTTCATTCCTCTCTGTATCCCCGTTAAAAAAAAATGGTGGCACAAAAATGTTGGTAACTAAAGCAATTAATTTGGTTGGTAGCTTGTCTGAGACTGCCCCAAGCACATAAAAGGGGAGAAATGCTCACACACACACACACACACACACACACTCGCACAACAAATATGCAACTTTGTATGCAGTGGCAGTTTATTTAATCTAATAGAATTTCTATGACGCGCTCAGTTTGATGGACTCAACTGATGAGTTTGGATTCTAGCAATAAACGGGGCGTTAAGTGGGCGTGGTTGCAGGTTGAGAAAGCTGCAGGTGCTGCCAAACTATGAAGCACTTTTTTCCTAGTATGATTTTTTCTGTTGCTGGCTGGCTGGAGGGCGTGGCAGTCGCGGCAGACGCGGCAAAGTAATTAGCAGACACCGCAAAACGGCGCGCCAACGACAGAAACTATAAATCAACCTTTTTATAGAAGTGTACACAGACCATGGTGGTGGTAGAAAGACGATAGAGAGCAGCCAGCGGGTTAAAGTGCGCTGCATTGGTTTAAGGGGTGTGGCTGGCTGGGCGATAAGGGCAAACAGCAGCTGGAGGGAGCGACTCTGCACTTTACTTTTAGAATGTTTATCGAACAAACAATGTCATCATAAATACGCGTCCAAAGGGCCACGCCCCCCTCCCACACCCACACCCACTCCCTGTCGCTTTTCCGGCCTGGGCACTTGGGAAGCACTGCGAAAGTTGTAGGAGTCTAGAAGGCGTGGTCCGCGACATGTAAACGATGCCTGCGCCACAGATAACGACAACAACTGGCGTCAGTGGGTGCTACTGGGATGCCAGGGGGTGCCAGCGGCTCCTACTGGGCTGCTAGTGAGTAGCTTTTTGGGCGGTGCAATAGTTTGACTGACTTAATGGTTTAACGCTCTAAGCATTTCCTGTTGCATTACTAACGCAATCTCAATCCATACTTACTTCACTCCCCTCTCTGTCATTTACAGCACACAAACCTGCGATTGTGCAATTGGAAATGGCAGCAATGGCTCCACAGCTAGCGGTCTGACAGTGGGCAATGGTGGTGCATATTCAACGACCGTGAATCCGACACGCAATAATGGCGGCACTACGCCAACGACACCATCTGGCGGAAACGGAAATAATGGCAGCTCAGCCAATGGCAATGGTGGCAATGGCATCAACATCGGCATCATCAACAGCAGCGGTGCCTGTGTCTGCGGTGGCACTGCTCTCGGTGGTGGTGCTGGTGGTCCCGGTTCTGCCGGCGGCAGCTCCAATTCCAACACCCTCGCTGGCATTGTCGCCGGCGGCAGTTTAATGTCCACCGGACCCACAACTACCACCACGGTCCTACTGGGTGCCAAGACCACAGCCGGTGCTGCCAACTCGAACTTGAACTCCGGTGCTACCCTCAACGATGACGGCACCTTGAGCAATGCAGAGACGCTGCTCTCCTCCAACGCCCGTTTCCAGGCCATCTCAGCCATTGCCGTCGCTCAGGACGGAGTCATCAATGTGGCCGATCAAGGTGAGTTCAAAAACTAAAATAGATTAAATCAACTTAAGCTTTAAGACATTGATTGGTTGCGTGAAAGTGGAAAGCAGAAAAGGAGAACAGTGATGAAGGAAATGAAGTAGGAAAAACCGATGATGGTCAAGTGTAAAGTGAACAGCAAAGTGAGTGAGGAAAACAAAGACAAAGAGGAGAACTAAAGAAACGATTGGGGAGAAGTTAGTTATGTAAAAAGAAGTAGGAAAGTGAATCAAGAAAGACAGAGAGAAAGAGAGAGAGTAAAAGTGAGCAGTAATGAAAGTTATATAAGAACTATAAAAGTTAGGACGAGGAAATAAAATGATAATGAAAGGTAAAGTTGTGAAGTAAAGGAGAAGCGATAGTAGTCAAAGAAAGGAGTAATACGTAAAGGATAAACTATGGGAGTAAATAAAATAAATTGTTGTGATAGCCAAGTAGGTGCAATTTGAGGGGTAAACTAGAAGAGAAAAGTGGAATAACATAATGAAAGGGAAAAACGCAGAAGAAATAAAAGGAAAAATAGATATGACAAATGAATAAAGAAGTAAAGCAAAATGGATAAAGAGAGAGATCCAAATATAAAAATATCAAATCTGATAAGCTGTGACGCCACCAATCGGTGAAAACACTCAAAGATGCAAAGAGTAGAGTAAGGAGTCAGTAAAGCTGAGTCAAGTGAGAAGCGCAGAGAAAGGTAGGCAAATAGTTCAGTTTTGTGATTAAAGACTGACTGAATGGCTTGGCTTTCTCCTGCTAATAATAGGTTAATATAGTTCGATGCTTGTAAAATTAATTCCTGGAAAGGCTGAGTGCTGCCAGAACCCTTTTCGGAGCATTTGCTGACACCATGACTGCGCTTATCAATGAGCTTTTTGTCATTCTCCTAATTCTAATCGCCTGTCAACCTTTGATGGTCGCTTTGGCTATCTCTCACACTCTCTCTTTTTCGTTCTCCCTTTTGTTCTCTCACTGTCCCTCTCGCTGTTTGGCTTGTAATTAACGCAACAATTTTTCACACACACATACAGGCACACACACACACACACACATGAGTTTGCTACTTAAGCTGTAAGCTTTTAATGAAGCTTATTTACGTTTTGCTGGAATCTTTACCCTCTCTCTCTCCCCCTTTCTCTCTCTCTCTCTCTCTCTCTCTCAAGCGGAGCTTGTTCTCCTCTGCCCTTTATGCTTTCCTGAATGTCTTGTCTACACACACACACACACACTCGCACAGCACGCGCTTGATTAATGTATGCTCATAGCGCGCAGAGTGGCCACAAATGGAAAATGAGGAGAGGGTAGAAGAGGGAAGAGAAGTAGTAAAGAGAGAATGGGAGTGGGTAGCTTAGGCTAGGTTTGGTTGAGTTAGCGGGTCTAACATTTACCACGCAATCGAATCGAAGGGTATAGCGAATGTGGGGATTGTTAGAGGGAGAAGTGAGGTTAGGTCAGCCATAGACCGAGCATTACTTTCGCCAATTTCGCGTCGTGTTGGTAATAAGATTGATTTTCACTTTTTCGCTTACACCCCTGCCACACACCCATAGACACTCACACCCCAGACCCGTAAATGTTTTACCGAATCCGCTCTCCAACTCCAGCTCTCCACTGTTCCCCTCCTTCTGCCTCTCTTTCTCTTTGTCTAGGCAATCACTCACACGTGGCCAATGACGCCGTCGCCAGCTTCAGCGCTGTGGCAGGTGGTTAAGGGCTGCAGGGTTGGAGTTGCGTGGGGTAGGATCGGATCGGAGTCAGGGGCTTAGGCGGAGCAGGACTAAAACTTGATTAATTATAGCCATTGATTTGCTTTCCACGGCTTCTGCTGCTGCTACTGCCACTTCATTGGCGTTGTCCGCTCTGCCTTTCATTAATTTGTGTTGCGCGGCAACACGGTTCTTTCTATCCCAACCTTCTACCGCCACTCTACTCCCCTCACTCAGCTCTTCTCCTGCTTGGCTGCAACATCGTTAACTTTGCCGTCGTCTGAGCCATTGTCGAAATTTATTAATTACATTTTTGGTCTTATCAAATTACGTTTTGCTAATGCACTCAAATTTATACCTTGGCACGCCCCCCTTCACTCCGCCCGTTGCCACTTCTCTCTTTGCTTGTCTTCTTTTGCTTTTCGTTTGTGTTTTTTGAGCTTTTGCTTTTGGCTTGTGCTCTGCGTATTTCTTGTAGAACTTTTAGCTGTGTTATTTATAGGCGGCCATTTTGCTTTTGGCTCTGTTACCTGATGCGGTGTGTGCGTGTGTCTGTTTGTGTGTTTGCAACGTCCTAATTTGTCCTGGTTCGAATTGTGACGGAAATTGGTTTCGCTTTTTACCCAACTCTCAACCCATCTCCTTCTACTCTCTCTCGCCCCTTTCTCCTCTGTTTCTATCCCTCTCTCTCTCACGCTCAGTCGCTTCATGGTTTAGCCATAATGGCCAATTACAACCAACAACAACAGCCTGTGAAAACTGTTTCAAGTGCTGTTGTTGTTGCTGTTGTTGTTCCTGCTGCGGTTGTTGCCAATTATTATTGCTGTTGTTGCTGTTTTTGTGGCTATTGACATTATTATTATGGCTATTATTATTATTGTTACGTTTTGTGTTTTGCAATATGTCGCAAATTCAACTTCCGCTTTTCTTGCTCGCATTTAACAATTTTTCCTCATTTTTCTATTGGAAAATCAAGCTAAAATACGATCTAAATTTGCCAAAAGGAAATGTAGCATTTTCCCCCAATTGCACGTGTGTACACACGCACACACACACATGTGTGTGTCGGTGTTTGTGTATTGCCTTTTGCCAATTTGTTTGCAGTTGTTTCCCTCTCTTGCTGTAGGAAAAGATGACAAGTTTCTATCAGGTTTTTTTTTCTGTCCGTAAAGCAAAGGAAATAAGCTCACTCTTCTCTTTCCTGTCCCATCCCTTTACGTTTTCCCTCCCTTTTTCTACTTTTGCTCTTGATTTCGTTTCGTTTTGCCTACAAGTATGCAATCGTTTTGTGAGTGACTGCATTTCTTTCCTTGGCTCTGATAAAAATATTGTTGCATACTTTTAAGCGGCATACTTTATTGAATTTCTCGAGACTTCCACAATTGTTAACTGCTTAAATTCGCACTCAAATATTACTGTTTGGTGTAAAATGGGCTATCCTTACTTATCTACAGTGGGCCCTTGCTAAGACAAGCACCTAAGGCGTAAAGAAAAATTAAGGAGAAAGAAAGAAATTGAGACAGCTGTAAAAAACAAAGGTGGCTAATTTAGTTATCTAAGAAGAGACAAGAATGGTAAAATAAGAAGAATAGAATGAAATGAGGCACACGAAAAGTAAATAATATATCGCTAGCGACAATAAGAATCCCAAGTTCCATAGAGTTGTCAAAAACTGCTCAAAACTATTTCAAATAAAGAAAATTCCATTAAGTCAGACTGAAGTGGAAATAGATAAAACTAGAGAGTGTCATTTGAATGACAATTGACAACACTTGTGTGGCCAGGCAGTAATGTACCCCAGCATGTACTCAGCCATTACCCAACACTACAATGAAATGAGGCTTAAAATCAGCGATGCTGAACGTCGAAACAGCAGCAAATCGATAGACCGATAGACCCACAAAAAACCCCCTACCAAAAAAAAAGGAAAATACCGATACACTGTGAGCGTAGGGGCGTGTGCCATAAAAACACACTGAAGCGAAAGAGAGGCGTTCGGTTGGAGCAGCACAAAAAGGGGGAGTGGCAGAAGTTCATTGAAGGCGACACAATGGCAACAACCCCTTTATTTTTTGGAAAGCATCGAGCACAAACAAGTTGTTCACTTTATGGGGTCATTACCATTACATTACATTACATTATACCACACACACATACAGACAGACTAGCACACAAACACATAGAGCAAGTGGGGGGCGTGGCACGCCCTCGCCAACCTTTGGCATTGCATTGAAATTCGCTCAATTGTTGGCGCTGTGCCAATGTCCTTCCACTGTAAGAAAATTCGCTCCAAATAAGACCCCATAATGGGCACCGCTCTCTCTCTCTCTCTCTCTCTCTCTCTCTCTCTCTCTCTCTCTCTCTCTCTCTCTCTCTCTCTCTCTCTCTCTCTTTCTGTGTCTCCCTCCCTCGCTTCCGCTATTCGCATGTCTCTCGCTCTCTGTGTTTCTGGGTAAATGAACTGTAACGCAATCAAATCAACACTGACAGGCAACCGCAGCAACAACAGCAACAAAAACTGAACAATCTATTAAATATTTTATTGTAATGTGTGTGTGTGTGTGTGTGTGTGAGTGTATTTGCGAGTGTGTGTGTGTCACGCTAATGCGCATAATGATTCAAATTGTAAATTGTGAATGAATACTCGTAATTGCAACAGTGAATTGAAGCCAAACGGCATACAGTTACTGCCGGCAGTAATGCCACCGATTCGGTGAAGCTAGAGATGAGCAAGTGTTTTAAAAAAAAGTCGTGATAAAACTCTGAAAATATAGTAGAAAATTCTGAGTTAATTGCTTGAGATAGTAGTATGTTCTCTCTCCCTCTCTCTCTCTCTCTCTCTCTCTCTCTCTCTCTCTCTCTCTCTCTCTCTCATGTCGTGCTTCAGCTACATACACGCATATGTGTAACTTGATTCTATGACAAATAATAATTATTAAGTTTTCATTATTTCATACTTACATATTTCCTGTCCTCGTTCTTCATTACTTACCTACCGAAGCAAGTTTGTGCCATGCTCTGTCGTGTCACGCTCGCATTGCCCAACACTAGGACTGCACTGCTTCGTTTTGGATACTTATTTTGTGAAAGTTTCTTACTCCCAATTTAATGCTATTCGCCGCTCTTTCTAACTGTCTCACACTCTGCCTGTCTGCTGTCTCTGTCTGAATGTCTGAGTGTCTTTTAGCTGTTGTTGTTGTCGGTGTTTGCCATGCAAAGCTGCCAAGCGAGCAAATTTATGCAAATCCAAAGCGATTTTCCAACACTAACTAAAATGAAACGCAACAACAACAATAATAATAATGGACAACAGCTAGCAAATTGCACAAAAATACTTAAGGCAGACACGCACGCACACACACACTCACACACACACACACACTAGCACAACCATCGGTACTTTTGTTTTTGGACCTGTGATTTTAAAACTTGAAACGTTTTATAAGCAGTCGGGGACAACTAAATGAACAAAAGGAGGTGCAGCAGAAAGTGCACGAGATAGAGGAAGGAAGAGAAAGAGCAGAAGAGGTGAAAGGTGAAGAAATCAAGGAGAAAGGGGCCGGACTCTGAATAGGAACGTAGTAGAAACAAACAGCTGCCAGAAAGAAGTTGGCTTGAAGCTTAGGCAAATGCAGCCAGAGTGAAAGAGGAAGAGACAGAGAGAAAGGGGGAGAACAGGGAGATAAATTGGAGGCCTATGTTAGAGAATGTGGGAGTGGATACAACAAACCAATTTAATGACTCTTTTCTAATAAAATACCCCACAGAAGTGAAACAAAGCTAAGTGGGATACATAAACATACATTCTGAAATAAAAATAAGTGGCTCAGAAATCAAAAAGAATTTTAAATAATATTTTCAAGAAATAAGTATGACAAGCCCTATGTTCTCAGAAAAACTTTAAAAGGCATGAATCTTTAGACTCCGTACTAGTAGAGGGTGAAGGAAGGCGCAGGCAGAAGGAAGGATTCTTGATCGGCTCAACAGCCGAGTCGATATAGCAATGTCCTTCTGACCGCCTGTCTGTCTGTCCGTCCATCAAAGCTCCCATTAAACAAATCGGTTGAAAATTAAGGAAAATGTCACTAAAATAAGTTGTGGATCCTTTACAGTCGGCTCGCTCGATTACGCTTTGTCTACAGAAACTAAAAGACTGAAAACTTTTCTGAGCACTCCCAAGTCAGATCTTTGGATGATTCTTGCTACATTTTTGTTCTTTCTCCTATTTTCCAGGTTCCCTACATGTGCTTGCTCTGGAGCACTACCTTCCCTCACACGATGAAAATGGCGAATTCCACATACCCTTCCCACCGTCAAGTGAGGTCTATGTATTCAATCGCTATGGTCAGCATGTGGCAACAAAGGATTTGACTTCCGGAAAGACACGATATTCCTTCCTCTACTCAAAGAACACGAGTTTCGGACGCTTGTCGACGGTGACAGATGCGTCGGGCAATAAGATACAATTCCTGAGGGACTACAGCAATGTGGTGAGCTCCATAGAGAATACACAGGATCACAAGTCGGAGATACAAATCAATGGCATTGGCATAATGACCAAATTGAGCGAAAAGGGACGTCAGGAAATTGAGCTGGACTACGATAGTAATACGGGTCTTCTAAACTCGCGTTCCTCCGGCGGTGAAACTTATATCTATCAGTATGACGAGTTTGGACGTGTCACAGGCATGATTCTACCAAGTGGTGAGATCGTACGCATTACCTCGCAGCTGGCAGATAACAAGGGTTTGACCGTCTACGTGCACGCCTCGGTGGAGTCGCTCTTCTCCCGGGAACGTGTCACAGGCAATGGTCTCAGTGGTTCCTCAGAGGCCAATGAACTGCTCGTCTTGGGTGGCGTACGTTCAACCTTCCTGAAGCGTGGACGAGCTCATGCCGATGCAGAGCTCAAGGCAAACAATACGCTAGTTATCCATGGAGCCAATGGAGTAGTTGTGGAGGCTTCGGCGGTGGCCAGGCATCCATTGCTGGAGGCCGCTCTGCCCGTGGAGGCTGAGATGTTGGCAATGTGGTCACATCAGAGTGTTACCATGGGAGATGGACTAACCAATTCCATGTACTCTGTATATAATCTGGTCGGCGATGTCCGAAATCCACAGCAGACCTTGAATCGGGAGATTTGGGTAAATCAATCGCGTGTTATTGGCGTTGAGTTTGATCAGTACACGAATCGGGAGACCTTCTACGATATCAACCGAGTGCCCATCTTGACCGTAGCCTATGATCAATCGGGACTACCCAAATCCTATTATCCAGCCAATGGTTATCCCGTTAATATCACCTATGATCGCTTCAATCGTGTCGAGGGCTGGGCCTGGGGACCCGCTGAGCTCAAGTACAGCTACGATCGTCATGGTCTGCTCTCGGAAATCACCTCGCAGCAAGATGGCATAATATCCTTTGTCTACAACGATTGGAATCTGGTGTCTGAAATCGGTTTGGCCAGCCAACGCAAGTTTGTGCTGCAATACGACGACGCGGGTGGACTACGACATGTGGTACTGCCCTCGGGAACTCGACACAGCTTTAGCATGCAAACCTCCATCGGCTTTATACGTTGCACCTACACGCCACCTGGCAGCACACGTGCGTACCTGCAGCACTACAGTCATGCCGGAGCATTGCTTCAGACCATTCTTCCCGGTGACGGAGCAAGGATCGTTTATCGCTACAATGCAGCTGGACAACTGACTGAGGTCGTGCACGGAGATGGACGCAGTGAGTTCCAATACAATGATGCCACCGGAATGCCCAGCACTGTGTCGCATGCCGAGCGGGAGCTTGAGTACCGCTGGGACTTTGAGTACTCCGCAGGACTTCTAACCGAGGAACGTATCGATTATGTGGCCAAGACGGGACTGAGCAATGCCAAATTCAGCTATGAATATGACAATCAATTGAGGGTAATCGCACTACAGGGTCGCATCGGTGGCCAGAGCCTGCCCAGTCAGGCCTATGCATACGATCGACGCAGCGGACAACCCAGTCTCATTGGACAGTTCAAGTTTATGCGTTCGGCCCTTAATCAGACCCAATTGCATGACGGTACCGCTGGGTTTACTCGTACCTTGGACGGTCGTTTCCAGACGCAGCGCATGGCACTGACCATACATCGTCTGGAGGTATTCCGCATGGAGTTCTCTTATGGTGTGCACGGCCGTATCTCTCAGACTCGCACCTACACGCGCAACATGGCGGTGAATAGTTATACGAATGTCAAGAACTACACCTGGGACTGTGACGGTCAGCTTGTGGGCGTGGAGGCCCAGGAGCCTTGGGGCTTCCGTTACGACGACAATGGCAATCTGTTGTCCCTGACCTATCGGGGTAACACCATACCCATGGAGTACAATGCTCAGGATCGTATTGTGAAGTTTGGCGAGGGTCAGTACAAGTACGATGCTCGCGGTCTGGTGGCCCAGAATGCCCGCGAGGAGCGATTCCACTACAATACCCAGGGACTACTCGTGCGTGCTTCGAAGCGTGGTCGCTTCGACGTGCGTTATTACTATGATCACCTGAAGCGCTTGACCACTCGAAAGGATAACTTTGGCAATGTCACGCAGTTCTTCTATACGAATCAACAGCGACCCTTCGAGGTATCCCAGATCTACTCTCCACGGGATGGCAAATTGATGTCACTCACCTACGATGATATGGGACATTTGATTTATGCTCAGGTCTATCGACACAAGTACTATGTGGCCACAGATCAGAGTGGCACTCCCCTGATGCTATTCAATCAATATGGCGAGGGTATTCGGGAGATTATGCGTTCACCTTTCGGTCACATTGTCTACGACTCGAATCCGTATCTCTATTTGCCCATTGATTTCTGTGGTGGCATATTGGATCAGGTGACAACCCTGGTGCATATGGGCGATGGTCGTGTCTACGATCCATTGATCGGTCAATGGATGTCGCCTGACTGGCAGCGAGTAGCGGAGCGTATAATTACACCCACCCGTTTGCACTTGTATCGCTTCAATGGTAATGATCCCATCAATGTGGGTCAGGAGCGTCATTATCCCGCTGATTTCGCCAGCTGGATGAAAACACTGGGCTTCAATGTGGGTAACCTGATGCCACAACTGGCCAAGGATCTGTGGCAGCCACCAGCATTGTGGGGCCGTCCACCCACCAATCCCATAGCACTGAACATGCGACGACCCTTCGATAATATACCCACCATGGCGGTGGAAAGCGGTTTCCTCGCCCATCTCAACGTACGTCGCATGTCCGACTTTGAGCAGCTCTCAGCACCTCCACGATCTGCACTGAAATGTGATGTTATGGATCCATCACCACGCAGCATTGGCTCGGATACGGAACCACCGTTTGGCAAGGGTATTGTGGTATCCCGTACCGCCGACGGTCAGGCGATAGTCTCGAGTGTGCCAGCGGCAAACGCCATCTATCGGGATGTCTACACGAGTGTCTTCAATCGCTCCAAGCTGCTGCCATTCACCTTTGTGGTGCACAATGCCCAGCAGGACTCGTTCTTCTTTGTCAAGGAGGACGCGTGGCGGGCGAGTGAGGATCGGCAGCAGTTGAAACGGCTGCAGGGGCAGGTTAATACCACCTTCCATGAGATCACACGTGAGTCGACGACCAGCGGTACTGCTGGCTCGGGTGGTGCTGCCTCCGGTTCGAGCAGTGGTGCCTCAAGCGGTGGCGGTGCTGGTGGTGCCTCCGGCAATGGTAACTATCTGGATGTGAAGATACACGGTGCACATGCGATTATCAATTTGAGGTATGGCACCACGGTGGCCAAGGAGCAGCAACGCTTGATGCATCATGCCAAATTGACGGCGGTACGTAAGGCCTGGCATCGGGAGAAGGAGGCACTACGTAGTGGCTTAACCACCGCATTGGAATGGACACAACAGGAGTCCGATGAGATTGTAAAACAGAGCTATGCCAATAACTATGAGGGTGAGTACATACACGATGTGGCCCTCTATCCGGAACTCGCCGAGGATCCCTACAACATTAAGTTTGTGAAGAAGAAGGGTGCCACCGGTGGTGCGGCGGGTGTGCCCAGTGCCCTCGTCCAATCCCAATCCCAATTACAATCGCAGTCCCAACGACGGCGACGACGACGTAGTCTCAGTTGGTCCAACGATGATCAGGATTCGACGGCGAATTCAGATGCGGATACCGAAGCCGTCGCCTGTTAGCTTCTAGACTAAATCATAAACGATAAAAAACAAAAAAGAAACAGAAAACATAGAAAACAAAATGAATCAAGAAAGAAAAACCCACTAAATATATACATAATACTATAGTACATAAATATACATAAATATAAATATATAAAATGATATAATATATTTATAAATTATCAATAATTACCGAGTATTATAGCCACCCGCAGAGACGGTAATGCAAACCAATTGAGTGGAGGCGCTAAAACTGTACTAAATACTATATAATAGGGCCTATCACAAGTAAATGTTAATCGAATTCATTTTTAAGTCAAGCTAAATATGTTTTTTTTTTTTATTAATCATTAGAAACTAGATGCGACAGAGCAAATGCATATATTTAAAGATACACATAATAATAATAACATTATTATTATTATTAAAATTATTATTATTATTATTATTACGATATGATACTAGTTTAGAGCGAAGTGCGAGGAAGAGAAAGCTAATGCTTCATCTGATCATACACATGTCATGCTTTAACTTTACATACATATATATTTATATATATATATATATATACACGTATGTGTGTCAGTGTTGATGTGTGCGTGTGTGCAAAAGATATATAAATCTATACGTATGCTCTTTAGAACGTTAGTTGTACGCTAGTTATAAAACCCTCGATCAAATCTCCCAAAAGCAAAGCCCAAACTCTCTAGATGTGAGTATGCTAAATGTATGTACTATTTATATCGTATATAAATGTATACATAATCTATATGCTACACACACACAAACATATTAGATCAAAGGGTTAGCTGGAATGTAAGCAGAAGAAACGAAATTTTTGTTGTTGTTGATTTTATTAATCGTGGTACTCGAGCTTTTTGAGACTGGCATAGTTTTAAACAAATCACAGAAGCACACACATAAAACACACACCCCCCACACACACACACACACATACACACTGACACACATTTAGTACACAATTGAGGGAAATTGTTGCCTACATTTCAGCGCAGAGTCCAAAGCGAATATGAATACTCAAAAGTATGCATCTTATATATTTATATAAATTATATGTAATAGTTATGTAAAGCTACGCATGTGTAGGACATAACTATAATAACTGTATATATAAAATTATAAAAGAAAATGAATGATATAAAAAATGAAGCATAGTTTTAGGAGCCGTCAAGCTGTAGCTATAGCTAATTATTGCCAAGTTTAGACCAAAACATGCAGCAAACACACAGAGAAAGAGATGAAAATAGGTAGAGGAGGAAAGCTAGATATATACATAGTACATGCTCATGCTATATAGCCAACTTTATATATGAACGAAACGAAACGAAGCGAAGCGAAACGAAACGAAACAAAAGATGAAAATATTATAAACAAACATTAAATAGAGAAAAGCATCAGCAAACAAATGAAACCTAATTAAATATGCGCCATAAATGTAACTGTAACTTTAACTGTAATTGTAAAACTGTAAAACTGTAAAACGGTATAATGGTTAAACGTAAACCGTTAAACGATGCCGCCAATTAAAATGGGCCAAGGCTGAATTGTTTAAACAAATTAATAGGCACATTATACATACGACTTGCAAATAAAACGGCAATTTTGCAGAAAATGATTGTGAAATTGCGCAAAACTGGCAAATGGAATGGCAACAAAAACGACAACAGCAAAATTAACAACAACAGCAAGAACAACAACAACAATAGCAGCACGCAACATAAATTTTAAGCTCTTAAAAAAAAAAGTGAAATTTAATGCATTTTTTTCCAACATTTTTTAACTTAATTAATTTATTGCTTTGCAAGGGAGGGATTAAAATTTAAATAGAACATATGAAATGTTTTTTTTTTTTTTTTAATGAAATAAATGTAAGCTAATTATTATGAATATTAAATAGAAATTATTAAATTAACGCATTATACTATTATATAAAATTGTAAAAGTTTAAATTGTAAAATGTTTTGTTATTATTTGTAAGAATTATTTGCGCATGTATTTTCTAACTGAACAAATTGAACGCAAATTGTATTACACAAATAAATAAACAAGCAAAAGATATGAAAGATCAATAAATAAATTATATTACAAACAAACAACAACAAAAACACTTGAAGCAATTGTGACAGTATTACATGAAGAAGTAGACGGCCAGTTGAGTTCTCATACGAACGATTCGCTTGAAATTCTCACACACACTCATACAAAGCACACGCACACATGCAGCTGATTCATTTTCCGTCCAATTGCATGCTCACACACACCCAAACACACTCACTCATACATATGCTTGAGTTTTGATTAGTTTGTTGGTTTTGCAGTTAGCTTTGAATTAAAGTTATAATTTCATAAATTGGTGCTTATCGAATTTATTGCTTAAACAAAAAAAAAAACTATTTAAGCTTAGAATAATACCAGATTTCTTATGATTTCCGTTTTGATTTTGTGGGGGTTTATTTAGCACATAAGTGATATGATATAAAAATAAACACAAAATAGATTTGGCCTACAAATTGCTGAATTAGTTGCAACAAAAGCAAAAGAAAAATACAATTTTTTAGATGAAATGTGGCCAAACAAAAAAATACAAGATTGAGAAGAGATCACATGCTAAGCAGTTGGCATAACGGATAAAGATAGCGATAGCGATAGCGATAACTTAAGCGATAGCGATAGCGATAACAATAAATCTTTGGTTTTTAGTTTGTAATGAAGATAGAACTTGGCAAACACCGCACCCGACCTAAGCAACTGCTAGTTAGCTAAGTATATACATGTATGTATATGTACTCCATGTAATTGTACAAGTATGTATGTACTTACCACACGTAGTATGTGTCTGGGGGTCGTGTGTGTGTGCCACACATACACACATATACTACAGCAACGACATTGCATACATAAGCGTTATATCAAAATAAAAGGCTTTCTGCTTTCTTTGTGGGACGTGCGGGGCGAACAATAAAACAAAAACAAAAAACAAAAACTATAACTAAATAAATAAAATAAAATACACAAGTAACAAATCAGAAAATACTAAAAGTGAATAAATTACTAGTTTGTAGTCAAAGGCTTGGCAAGTGGACAGCCCTACTGTTAGATTTTTGTGTAAATACTTCTTAAAGCTACAACTGAACGGTAAACTAGTGTTGTATAACGCATATATAGCACCATATAAGTGTATTGTATTTTTTTTTTTTTTTTTTTCTTTTCTCGTCGCTCGCGCCTAAAATACTTAAATGTAATGTAAAAACAGAATAAATACCAAATAGAGCTACATTTATATATAAATATTATAGATACACATAATAAATACAATAATACTATGATATGATATGCAACCAATTGGTATTTAAATGGTATCTACTTAGTATTTATACAACTAAATATATATATATAAACGTGTGTATACTGTACTTTTTTTTAATGTTTCTGTTTTCTTTGTTAATTGGCAAATGAGAAAAAATACCAACCAATTTGACAGCAAAAAAGAAAACCACAAATAAAGAGCAGGAGTCAGTTACCTATTAGAATTTGGCAAGCATTAAAAATAATAAAACAAAAAATATATGAGACAAAAAAAACACAAAAAACAAAATTGCTTCAAAAGCAACAAAATACTAATAAAAAAAAATACAACAAAGGAAAATAAGTAACTCACTTAAGAAGCCAAAGTGAAACAACAAAAAAAAATGTCACACGATAAAAAAGATGGAAGAAAAGCAAAGCATAAAATGGCTTAAAGAAAAAGGAGAAGAAACAGAAACAAAAAATATATGTATATGTATATAAAATGGTATTTTAGTATATTTATGTTAGATGCGCCGTCAAATAAAGCATAGGCAAAGTCAAGCGGAAAGTGAAACAAAAAATATACTTAGCAAATAAAAAAAACAGGGAAACAATTGAGATAAATAAACATTTAAACAGATATTCACCACACACTCACACACACACTCCACACTCATACTCATACTCACACGCAAACTCGCACATTCATACTCACAGACAGAGACAGAAAGCTATTCTCACAGCGACAGCGACAACTACAGCAACAGCAGAAGAAAGTCGAAGAAAAAAGAAAACAAAATTTAGCAACAACATGAATTTATGAGATATAATAAATAATACTAAATAAAATACCAAGTAAAGTAAAGTTAAAACAAAAGCGACGAATGCGACAGAACAGTTATTATTATTGGAAATAAAGAAGAAGCAGAACAAATTATATTTATTAGACAAAAAGAAAAAAAACGAACAAGAAACCACACAAGAAAAACAAAAGAAAAACTTAAAGTTTGTAGTATATCAACTATGTATTTCACAACAAAAAATAGTAAATAAACCAAAAAAAAAAAACAAAATAAATACCGTAGGGCAAATTCTACTAAAAGTAATGATAAAAAAAAAACAAAAGATTTTTTTTTGTAAACCTAGTTAAAGAAGTAAACCCTCGTAAGCCCGATCAAAGCTGAAATGAGAAGATATAGCGAGAAAAGCGAGCAAATTAAGGAAGATTAAGAGAATATAAATACTCTAATGAAAGGACTGCCAAATGTGTATTCCGCATAAGCAGTTTAGATCGTAAAACCTAAGCGCATTTATATATGTGTATATGTATTCGATCGGTAAATGAACAATTATACATGGCATTATATTACAGCAAGCAGACATAATAATAATAATAACGATTATCTATGTATATGTAATAATTAATAAAAAAGAAAAAAAAAAAAAAAAACAAAAACAGAAAGGGAAAAGAAAAAGAAAAAGAAAAAGAGAAGGAAAATATTTTAAGCATATTAAGTTGAATTATACAAAATATAAAAAAAAAAACCACACACACTTCTGAGGATATCAAGGGTCTAAGAATAAATAAAAACTAATTAATTAATTAAAAATAAAAATAAATAAATAAATGAATATAAAGCTAAATGTCAAGCAAACAAATGTGTTTTTACTTTAAAACATTTCGGTTTTTCAGATCAAGATTATCATTTTCTTGTGATAATTTCTTTCAAATGTTTGCATACAAGTTTCTCTCAGTGCATGCTGTCTGCACTCTGACTGAGATATGATGTTGCTGCTGTGACTGCTGCATTTGTTGTTAATGTTTAATATTCAAATTTATACAACGCGTCTTCAGCTCAACGCAGTTGTTGCAGTACGTTTGCCAACCTGCAAACTATGTGTCAACAGAGCGCCTCAAAATTGTGGGCGTTAGAGGCGTTGGGGTGTGGTCGTCGGTTTTACCTGCTACAATCTGAGCCAGCTGACAGTGACAGAGACAGCGACAGCGACAGCTCAACAAAACTGCTCTAATATTCTCATACCTCCTCTCTTCCCGCTCCCGTTCCCTTCTTTTCACTCTTCCAACTGTTTTCTCGCCTCTCTCCTCGACCTGACCATGGCCAGCATAGAGAATTTTGCTAGGCTGCTGCATTATTTATCATAAAGCGTCGAGCACTTGCTAAAACTGTAGGGTTATTCTAACAGTACCTCCTTGACACCCAACATTTCTACGTTCGCACACTCCTGTACACCCCTGTCGGCCCTGTCGGTCCTGTCGGCCCTGTCAACCCTGTCGCCCCTTGAATAACCCTATAAAATGTGACTGAAGATGCGACTTGACGACGGGTCGAGGCTGTTCGCTCTGTTTTGCATTTGAATTTAAGTACTTGCCATCAGTCTCAACATCATCACTGTGATCATTACTCTCTTCATTAGAATTTTTATCATCCCTTTGATGACCCGACGGCGAGAGTTTATTCTGCTCTACTTTTCAGTTGAGTTAAGGTGTCAGGCATATTTGCTATTTGGGGCTAGAGTTTTTGTTTAGTCTAACATTTAACAATTATTCTGATTCATTACGTTTTTCATTGTTCATTATAATTAAATTTAATAACTGTCGATCCGCTTGTTTGTCGCTCAGCGTTGCATTAAAACTTAACTGTCTGCCACTTTATTAAATTATTTAATTATTATCATTATCATTTTCATTATCCTTCTCATTACATTATTCATCACTTTTTTCATTAAACATAAAATGATTATAGCTTAGCCACTTAGTTATTAATTTGTGCTATTTTTTAGATAGACTACAAATACTGCTTCTGATGATTGTCATTTTCATTATGTTTTTCATCAGTTATTTATTAATCGTTTTCATTTTTCATTATTTCAATAAGTCAATTATTACTGTGCTTTTTGTTTGAATTCAAGCAAAAAGCTTTAGTTTTGAATATTATTTCGATTATGATTGCTCATCATTATGCTTTTCATCATTATTTTCATCGTTGCAATGCCTTGTCTCGCTTTGTTTAAGTGCTCCGACAACTCTTACATTTTTTGACAGCAGCCGCAGAGCTGGCGAAAATGCTCGCAGTTTGGGAGAAATAAACCACCGCTACCCGCGAAGCCACCGCAGTGTCTACAAGCTCCGCAACCTCCACAACCTGCACGAGTACCGCAGAAACCACGAAGTCACGAAACCAAGAAACCCACGAACCATGCGTAGAATATGCTAAAAATGCAGTTCTCCACATTTCCCGCTGCTCTTGATGTTGCATGTAATTCCAAGTATGCACATACACTTGACATTCTAAAGCTGTCATTTCGTTTGGGCGCCTGTGCAAATATTTATGAGCAGCACTGTGCACTGTGCACTGTGTAGTACAGTGTCCTCATACCCTTAACATACCGTTTGAGTTGGTCTTGTCTCCGCTACTCTAATGAGCACTGACTGCATTATCAATGCGCAAAGCAGACTTTTAAAGAGTCACAACATACTCACACACACACACATATACACTCAGCTAGAAAAGTGGGAGTGGCATACAGTGGGCGCTAATGGGTACCGGACAGTGACCAAGTCTCGACGCGTAATCAGCTTACGTAAATGTGCGTGGATGCGGTCAAATGTGCTTAGGATTTACGTAAAAAGGATTTCCATGCTACTACGAAGTGACTCCACCGCTTTCTCCTGCTCCCGCTCCCCATCCCAGCCAGCTTTTCCCGCTTTTTCCTGCTGCTTTGCGAGGTGCTGCTATGAAACTTAAATAAGGCAAAAGCCGCAGTCACCAAACGTTAAGACAACCAACTAAGTAAGTCAACTCAAGTGACGCACGAGAAGGCGTGGTCGACTGACCGCCCCCCATTCACTACTTATACTTGGACAAAGTAGCCGCAGCCCTAAGACTAATGTAGATAGGATACCAAAGCGGAGAAGTCCTTGAGTTGACCACTCAATCGATAGTTGCGAGTCCTTTGAGTCCTTCTTACTAGAAGCGGCCAGGAAATAAGCCTATATTCTGGTTAGAAAAACATTTTAAGCGAATTATTGCTTGACGGGGGAATTTATTTCAAAATATTTATGAAAAACAAGTTAAAACAGAACACCAATTTGTATTAAACTATTGAGTAATCAAATATAATATTTTATAAAGGGAAAACTTAGTTTAGCTGTAAGCTTTGTCTATAATTTGGTAACCAAGTCTTGGTTCATATAAGTTGTCATATGTTTTGAAAGAAAAGTCAATATCTTACTGATACTGTGTATATAAAATGGAACTGAATTGTTTTTATTTTTAAATTCCTCTTAGTAAGAAATATATAACAAATTTTTCCCTTCAACAAAAATATCCAAAAATAACATTTCTTTTAAGACACATACCAAAGCCTACTTAACACTTTGTAACTTTAAAATTCTATGCAGTTTAACAAACAATTTGTGTCTCAAAGAAGTGCTTAACAATGCAAAACATTTCATTACCAACTGTAAAAACAATCAGAGAGCACAACTATCGTCAAGAAACTATCGCATAAGTCACGTGTCTCGTGTCTCGTGTCACATGTCAAATCGCAAAAGTGAGTCAACTATTTGCCAAAATGTATGAGAAACATCAAAAAGATGTAAAGTCAACATGACAAAGAGACAAAGGAGTAAGACGAAAGAGGCAGGGAAAGAAAGAGAAATAGGAAAAGTGAGGGAGGGGGAGACAAAGTAGAGGTAGTGGGAGACGGCACATTATTAACTAGTCGACAAATTTGCTGTAGAATGAACTGTCTGAGGGCGCAACAAAGGCGCTCGCCAATAGGCGTGACGTTTGAGGCACGAGGCGAGAAGCGAGAGACACGAGGCAGGAGGCACGCGGCACGAGGCATGTGGCATGCGGAACGAAGTACGGTTTTCATGTGGCTCATACAGCTCAGGGCAAACTTTTGCATATTTGTTAAATACTTTAATTAATAATTTAGAGAGATAGCAGGCAAACAATCAGAGAGGAGAAGCAAAAGCTGCAGAAAGTTGAGCAAACAACTAACAAAAGATCAAGGATTATGCGTGCCCACAGCTCATGTAAGAGCCCCACCCACTGCCACTGCCTATTCCTCTCTCTCTCTCTCTCTTCCACCTCCATTTCCTCCATTCTCACTTTTCTTCATGCCACCTTCCCAGCTTCCCGTCCTTTGCCACTCCCGCTCGAGAATGTGTGCGTTGATGTGGTCGCTTTTCTGTCCTCGCTGGCAAAGAGGACACGGCACAGAACTCGGCACTCGGTGCACGGCTTTGTGATAAAAAGAAAACAAAGAAGATTAGACTAAGCGCAGGAGCAGTGGGTGGGAGGTGGAGCTGGAAGGAACTAGGAGGGTAGGCGTGGCATGTAGAAGAAATTTGTGGCAGGAGAAACAGGAGCGTGAAATGCTCATAAGGCAACTTGATGAGTTTAATTATTTGAATGCTTGAGCTCACACATACACACACAGAGCACACACACACACACACACACAGAGCACACACACACACACACATAGAGCGGTTGGCACAAACACACACACACACACAAGGCACACACACAGACTGGAGGTGGGCCAAGGGCGCGCTATTTAAACAAAAGGCAGCTGCTTTTGTCACAAGACGCCCTACCACACCCCCCGGCAATGCCTACAGCTTGAAAGAGAGGGAGAAGGAGAGAGAGAGGGAGAGAGATGGAGAGAGACAGAGAGAGAGAGAGAGGCACAGAGATAGGCAGCAAGACCCACATGCGTGTGTACACTGAAACTATCAATTGGATTTTATGGCCAGAATACTGGCTAGAACATAAACCGCTAGTTCACGCAGTCAAGGCAATTTACATACAGAAACAGAAACTTAATCAGTTTAAGTTTAATACAAATGAAATACTAATAAATAAATTTTTGAATTAATTAAACAGCTATATAAAATTGTAAACAAATAATAAATTTATTAGAATACAAATGAAATGCATTACTAAAAAAAAAATTGAAATATTTTTTATAAAGCTATTCACAGCTGAGAATTCTATGGGATAAAGGCTAAAACATTTTCAGACAATTAGTAATTGAAGAGAGTTAAATCGTGTGCTAAGAAATGATTAAGATTTATTTAATTATCTGTTTATAAACTCCAATTATATTATAATTTCAGCGTACATTTTAAGAATTGATTGATAACTTAAAGAACGTTAAATGATTACGTTATAATTTGTATTATGTATTATTATTTTTTGTTGTAATTAATTTTATTTTTTTCTCAGTGTAGCTACCAAGAAACGTCCTTCCTGTCGCACCATCTACCGTTTGCATCTGCTGCTTCTTTCTACTTCCGCCAGACGGCATGCAAGTGCATATGAGTGAGTGTGTGTGTGTGTGTGTGTGTGTGTGTGCGCGTGTGTGTGTGTGTGCATTGTTAACAATTCACAATCTTTTTCTGCTATTCGCAGCTTTATCTTTGTGTCAGACTATGCCCGGTATGGAATGTTTTTGAGCCAAGCTCACAACTTGGCTAAGTTTTTGAATTGGTAGTCTAGTGTAGGGTGGAGGGGACATGTGCTGGTCACCAGCAAAGCGCTTAAGGCGCTATTGCCTTCAAAAATGCGGGTGATGGCAAAACGCATTCAACGCTGTCAAATAACTCATAAGTCGACGAAAATTTAGAAAATGAACGTGGAATGCAGCTCATCAAGGATCCTAAACAGGTTGGCAACTATAAAGCTGAGCTTAAGTGACTTAATCAGAGACTGCTGAAATATATTTAAAGAAACGTATAACAAGTTTAAATTGAAGAAATAAATTTTATTAATGCTAAAACTCACGCCATTTAATTTAGGCTAAATAAACCACACATTTTATAATCTGTAAGCTGAAATTTTAACAGAAGTTGATTCTGCGGGTGTTAACTAAGCTCATTTTAGCTTACTTTTTATTTAAAACTTACTCCACAAAATATTACTAAAATAATATTAATACCCAATTATTAATCTGTATGGCCTAATTTATGTATTTAAATAATTGTACGCAAAGCAATAAAATTAAGCAAAGTACTAATTTTAAGTAGTCAAATAAAAGTTCAAATCGAATAGCAAAAATAAATTTGTTTTATTTATTTAACATTTATGTATGCAATAAAGTAGTAATTCTAAATAAATTTCTATTTTTTCTATGCGTGAATGAATTTTTTATCAGTTTTTTTTTGACAACAATTAGTTAAATAAAAACAGAATAGAAATTATTTTGCTATAGTTGAGTTTACTTAACAAATCTGTTTGTAAACTGATTAAAAATGTGTGTGGATGATTGTGTCTAAAAGGTAAATAAATAAATAAGTAAGAAGAATCGAAAATGAAATCAAATAGTTGAAATTTGGCATTTAAACAAAAGGCTACAAATATTAAGTACTTAAAAGTTATATAATCGACAAAAATAGTTATGGTTGTTGCTCTTGCTTTTATTCAATTTGCATTTGCATTTTTGGGGCATGAGGGGTGAGAGACTTTTGAAATAGATGTCATGCGATGTCAACTGGAGATGTTGTATGTCAAATTGGCCACAGGAATGACCTCTTTGATGTCATTACCTTTGCACACACAGACACACACACACACTTGGTAAAGTCAAACAATAGAAATGGTCCTGCGGTGATGAAATGTGGCCAAATGCAGCTGGAAATGGAAATGTAGCTGCAACTACTGCACTGCCAGCAGGTGGCAGTAGTTGATACCAGCTAGTAGCTGCAAGAATCGGTCTTAGGTACAGCAGCAGGTGGCCAGGTTGGCCAGGGTGGCAGCTGGGGCTGGAGTGGGCGGAATGCCAGCAGTTTGACTGTAGAGAACTTCACTTAATGTCAACTTAATTGCATTGTTTCAGCCACAAATTACAAAACGAGTTTTGCACAAGGTAACAAAACGTCGTCAGCTTCACGTGGCAGCAACAACTCCACTCTCTCTCTCTTGTTCCCACTGTTGCCAGTGTTGCAAGCTGCTGCTGCTGCTGCTTCTGAGGCTGCCACCGACTCTCAACTTGCTGCACAACAATAACAACTAAATGTGTATGTGAGTGTGAGTGTGTGTAAAAAGAATCAATTGTGTGTGACCAAATTAAGTACACTGACTCACACAGGCAAACATCCTTACACACACTCACGTATTTGTACACTGAAAAAAAGAAAGGAAAACAGAAAACTAAATTTTGAGTCAGTTGTTTTGTTGACAAGTTTTGAGCTGTTTACTTAAATCAATAAATAAACCATTAAGTTAACTATTTTTAAAAGTAGTTTATATTCTGCTGCTTTGTTTTATCAGTGCACGCATCGGTGTGCACCTCTGTGTGCATGTGTCTTTGCGTGTGTGGGCCATTGTCAAGTGGAAGCCAAACGGGGATTCATTTGAATTGAGTGGCGCCACCAATGGGCCAAAGCACAAGGCACAAGTTGACTGAATGCCAGACAACGATCCCAGTCTCTGTCCCTGTTCCAGTTCCAATGCCAGACCTGCTGCCAAACCCAAGCCCAAACTCCTATCCCCTATAGTCTTTGCTGCACTCGCTCTGCTCTATTGTAGCATGCCAGGCGTTGGCTGCTTTCCTGCCACGCCCCTCCGCCCACCACACCTAGGACAAAAAGTAAATTGAAAACTGTGCGGAGTGGAGCATTAGTCTGAATCTGAATCCGATTCCGAATCTAAATGCATTCCCCGAATGCTGCAGCCGCTGAACAGTCAAATGACGGCGGCCATTTGGTAACCGAGGAGACACAGACACACATTCACATACATTCCCTGCCCCTCTTCTCACACACTTTTATCAGCATCTCGTTCTTTGTCAATTGTCCTATGGAAAAGTGTGTGTAATTGAGAAATTTGTTGCAAAGCTGCGAAAAGATACAGTATTGTAAAATGCATTAAAGTATGCTTCAAAATCTGATTGGCATTACTCAATACTAAAAAAAACAAGTAAGAAAGGCTAAAAGACCCTATTAATATTGTGGGTGGCCTTTTGCAATAAAACTTTTTAATTTTCACTTTTCGCGTCTGTCTCTTTATTCCTCATTCACAGAATTAACTTCTTCTTCTTCTTATTTATATCGATCTTTTTCGTTTTTCTTTCGATAGCTTATCGATATCTCATGTTTACATTTCAATAGCTTACAATATCGATATCTCTTGTTTACATTTCAATAGCTTAATATCGATATCTATTGTTTACATTTATATTATGTTTCTGCTGTTAGCATTATGGGTATTTATACTTATTAGCCTGCTACAATATTGCGATATTTAATTGAAAACTCTTTTCTTCATGAAAATGCACACTTTGTACGATACCCAAAAGCAGGTCTACAATCGAAATGATTCAAATTATGAAACAAGTTGGCGTTCTTAAAGCTGTCAAAAGCCTATAAGTCTACAGTCTGACAATCTATATTCAGAGTGCCATTCTAAACGAAAGCAAACGAATCGAAATGGAAGATTTTGTAAGTAAAATAAAAATGCATATATCAGTCTATATAGTCTTCTATAATCGACTTGTATAACATTTGCAGTACCTTTTCACGAACTGCTCCTACATTCTGCTGTGCACGGAGTGCAACGACCCTTTTCCGCCCTACGTATTCGACGGACAGGTCGATGAGTTTCGCATGTGCTCCGAATGCCAGGAGAAGAATCCCGAGATCATGGACTATTTGAACAAATATGTCTATGGACCACTAAAGAACAAAACCTATCGTCCGTTTGAAGAGCGACTGGACTGGATTACACACCAATTGGAGGTATTGGAATCCGATCTGGAATTATACAAGAAAGTACACAGCGGGGACATGGACGGGGATGAAGTAAAACTCGAATTGGATCGTCATGTGGCGGAGCAACTTAAAGATTTACAAGAGCAATGTGAATCGCTTTGAAAACTTACATGTCTCCTACATAAAAGTCTACCTCTGTCAGGGCTGAGGTCTTCTTAGCCCAGCATCCAATGACATTTAAGTTATTGTTTTTTTTTGTATACAACTGAGTCTGCAAATATTTTATGCTAAACATTTAGAATGTAGCTCTTTAGCTGTATTGAAAGTTGGATAGTGCGAAATGCTATTCATCTAATGCTTTATAGGGTTAAAAACTTTCGAGTAATTTAATTATCCATCTCAAAATGCACTTTAATTGACCGTAGAATTCAGTTGCTGCTTTGCTTAAGCCCCACTCCATCCTTTAACTGCTACACCCCTGTAGGTTTCCCTAAAAAAAAGGAGGGAAAACTGGGAAAACGAACGCAACCGCAACATGTATAAACGCCCAACTCAAGTGCAGAATTACGGAAATTAATTTTGAAGCATGTTCTCTCAACTTTAATGAGATTTACGTGGGTGTGTGTGTGTGTGTGTCTGCTGGTGAGTTGGTGTGTACGTGTGCGCCTCAATTCTGTGGCTTTAGTGGGTTAAGCGGCTTATGATGTTGCCAAGTGACAAAAGAGCAAACTACCAAATACTATAAAGCATAATTAGTTGAATGCAACAAACTGCTCAGACACGCCCCTCTACCGCTCGCCCACACTTGAACTCTTTACTATCTTTTTTGTAGGGTGGACCAAAACTATTTGAGAACTAAATGGATAACAAAGCAGATGGTTAAACCCAAAAAAAAAAAACAATGTGAATTATCCAATTTGTTTCTAGTTTAATTAAAAAATAATTTTTGTAGCTAATTTTTGAAAAATTTTCAGATTTCATCAGTAGCAGAATGCAGAAAATTTAGTTAATATTTTAATAATGTGAATTTTATTAAAATTAAACATTTAGTTTTGTTTGTTTTTAATAATTTTCAGTTGTTTTTGCTGCCAGTTGTAAATTTGATTACTGACAAATTAAGAATGCTTAAGGCCTGGACTGGTTTTCCAGAGGGAAACAGAGAAAGAATGGGAGGGAGTGTGAGTGGGAGTTAGAAAGAGAGAGGTAGTGTGTGTTTCCACACAGAGGACAAAGCGATTTGTTCGGCCAGTTCCTGGCATAAAGTCGAAAGTAAAAAGCAAACTCGAAACTGAAAACAAGAAAATTGAATTCGATGTCAGTTAACAGAGGGAGTGTAGTTTAAGCAGGGAGTAAGAGGAAGCAAGAAAGACAGAGAGAGACAGAGAAAGAGAGGGACGAACAAAAAGTGAATTAGTGGGCAACAACTAAAACTAAACTAAAACTAAAAACTCAGCAAGATTAATAGGAACACGTAAAATGTAATTATTTTCCTGTACTTGTGCTATTTGTGCCCGGGAAAACGAGACGAGAAGATTGGAGAAGAGAAGCGTGTGAGACGGGAGAGAAGAGAGGAGGGAAGCGCAGACGAGATGAAAAGAGACAAGACAAAGCGAGGACAACTAAACGCACACACACAAGTATACACACACACCAACGCTTGACATGACAACTTGCAGCATTTTTCTAGCAATGTTGCCGAAACAGCGACAGAGTTGACACAACTTCTAGCCAAAATAGCTAAGCAAATGTAATAAAGCCAACTAGTCAGAAATTTTCTTACCTTGAGACAGCGTTGACTATACAATTCTTTGAACTTTAACTGTTTACAAGTCAGTCAAATGTTGTGATATTAAAAAAAAAAAAAAAAGTATTTCACTAATTTCAAAATCGGCCAGTTGACAAATTTTATGATTTTTTAGCACTTTAGATTTTTGCATAAATCGGCTAAATTGATATATTCAATATTTTATCAATGGACAGAGTTTGTTCTCTCAAGCTCAAAAAAAGTATAAAAATCCGAGATTGGTCCTGGTTTAAAGTTCTGAAATACTTAGCACAGTTTCAGTGCTTTAGCAGGCAATTGAAACCTCATAATTTATCAAAAAATTTAATTTAAATTTAATATTACTACAATTTCTAAATAAAGACTTGGCCATAAAAATGTTTTTGACTAATTTTGGAACTCATTTTATAAATGCCAAATAACTTGGACTCTACTGCCTTAAAATAGCTCATAGCACAACACTGAGCAGCAGACAGCAGGACTCTACACACACACACACCTACACAGCTACAGAAAAAGTAGCTTTTGGCGCTTGGGTGTGTGTGTGTGTGTGGGTTGTTTCGCCCCAAGTAGTTTTCTTGTGTAATTATAATTGCATAATTTATTTATAATATGATTTTCATGCTGTTTTCCCACACACGCACACACAGAAACAGTTGTACATATAGAGACTGTGTGTGTGTGTGTGTGTGTGCTTGCTGCATGTGGCAAGTCAGTCTGTTGCTTTGAGTTTAGTTTATGTATCAGCAAATGCATCGGCAACGCCAATTTTCGAGCCAGCTCCGCTCAGGCCTAAGCGCCCAGTGCCCCTCCTACTGCCACACCCCCTTGGTGGCCCTCTAGCCATGTTGTGTGTTAGCACAGAACTGGCACTTCACTTAATGTTGCCACAGGAGCCGACTGGCCAACAAGCCAGACAAACTGCAGTTGGCCAGAAGTGAATTCAACGCCTGACAACAGACCCAAAGAGAGAAAGACAGAGAGAGTCAGAGGGAGAGAGAGAGAGGGAGGTTACAGTAAGAGGCAGAGAGACTACGTGCAAGTGCTTCAGGTTCATTATATTTGGGCATATAAATTTCATTTGGCCACAAACCGAAATCGGAGTCAAATGGCTCCAGAGGCATTTGGCTGTATAATATGCCACGTGCACACTCACACACACTCACACACATGTCTGACACACCCCCACATACACGCATAGCTGTATTTAAACAAAAGCTGAGCGGCGAAACAGGTAACTGAGTGTTGCCAACTGAAGCTTTAACTCTAAATGAAACAGAAGCTGCTGCTCATCATGCCACCTGTCTTAGTTCACCTGCCCCCGCCCACTTGCCCTTTTCTATCTGCCCCTTGACACTTGACACCCTTTTTTCCAACACTTTTTTTTTTTTATTTGCCTTCTAATTTTGTTAGTCTTGGCAAATAGTCAGTTGGTAGTTGGAATTAGAAGTAAGAGTGCAATGAAGTGGGACTGGAAAATACTCAAATGGTTTTAGGACACTTTAGTAATAAAATAATGTTTCAGTTTTTGTTTTTTAAAGACACTGTATTGCACTTTTAAAACAATTGTTCTATCATTCAAAGATTTGAATATGTAAATTTTAAAAAATGTTAATATTTATAAGACCTGTAAATAAATGAGTCTTTTTGGAAGATAGAAGTTTTAGTTTGTGGCCTAAGGAACCAGAGCAACTCTCCTAAAAGCAATAATTTATATTAACAGCTTGAGAAAACCAAAGGAAAATTAAAGATTTAATTAACTATTAAATCTTTAATTTTAAATAAGTAAATGCGAGTTAAATGTTAATCTCAAAAGAGAGGGAGAAAAGATTACAGTTAAAGAATTGAGTTGGCTAAAATAATCAAATGAAGAATTTTGAAGTGAAAAGATATCAACAAAGGGAAACAAAATTGGGGAAAAGTTGAAAATGTTTTCATCTGCTAAATAGCGAAAGGGTATAAAAGGTGGAAAAAGGGGGAAAACGGGGGAAAAGCGTGGTGAATTCAAGGGGGAAAGGCCAGAGGGGGAATCCCCGCCATCGCATTATTTGTTTGCATATGCATTGACGTATTTGCCGAAGCCAGCGAAGCGTGTGATTAAATTTAAAATATTTAAGCATATTTTACGCGTTGACTAAAAAACAGTCATTGACCAAGTGGCGTCCACTGTCGACTGCTGATGATGTCCCCACCTCCCCCGCACCCCTCATAAGCCCTTTCCCCATCCCCATCCCCCCTCACTCCCCGATTGTCCCTTTTGCCGATTGCCACAGCGCCACAATGAAAATAATAACAATAAAAAATTAACTGCAAGCGCAACAAAAAAAAAAACGACGCGCAAATTAAAAAGAAAACCGAAAAACACAAAAAACGAATACACAAAATAACAGTAAAAAGGAGAGAAAAGCACAAAAAAATAAAGAGCAGAAAAAAGAGCGTAAACAACAACAGCAACAGCAACAAATACAAATGCAATGGAAATGCGCCATATGAAAATGTAAAAATGCATGAAATACAAAAATGGAATACTGACTGGCTTAGACCAACTAGCAGATATCCTGTAGAAGTAGATGGAGTTTGGAACTCTGAAGTTTTTTTCAATTTAAAATATTTTATTTTGGCTAGAAAGTCAAAGAGTTGCATATAAAGTAAAAAGGATTCCCCAGGTGACCACAAAGGGATTCAACTGAATGAAAAAACTTATTTAAAATGTGATTATTTAAAGTGTTAACTTAAAATGTATGTATATGAAGATGTGCAATTAGAACTCAGAAGTTTTTAATTTATATATAAAAACTATTATATTTGGCTAGAAAGTCAATGAGTTCCATATTAAGTAAACAGGATTCCCAAGTGACCACAAAAGGTTTAAAATCATGAAAAACTTATTTAAAATGTGATTATTTAAAGTGTTAACTAAAATTGTATGTATATGAAGATGAGGAGTTAAAACTCAGAAGTTTTTAATTTATATATAAAAAATATTATATTTAGTATTATAAGTAAAGACGATTCCCAGGGTGACCAAAAAAGGATCAAAATCATGAAAAACTTATTTAAAAGTGTTAACTAAAGTTGTATGTATTTAAAGATGAGGAATTAAAACTCAAAAGATTTTAACTTATATTTATTATATTATATTTAGCTAGAAAGTCAAAGAGTTGCAAATTCAATAAAAAGAAACCCGAGGTGACCACAAAAGGGTTAAACTTATGCCCGCTTAGAATAAATAATATTGAAAAACTTATTTAAGATACGATTTTTTTAAATGAAATTATTTTAGGAAGTCATATGATATTTTCTGGTTTTAAAGCTGAAAGCAAAGCTACTAAAAAAAGGTTTCAGGGTTTGTGCATTGTTCGTCACTTCCGCCGCTTTGGAGTCAGTCAAATAATTACAGGGTATATCAAACTGAAAAATATATGGCGAAAAAAATAAACCGCGCGCGTGTGGAGTAAAAAATGTAAGCAAACGGCGCTGAAAATGCGCAATTGTTTACGGCCAGCGGATCGTGGGGCGGCAAGGGGTGTGGCAGGGGCTGTTATGGGCCCGCTGGCGTTGGCAACAAAAAAAGGAGGGGTGGGGGGGAGGGGAAGGCGGAGGCTGGGGCTAAAGTGGGCGCGGCAAAGGCTTGTCTTGTTGTCTGCTAGGCATGTGGAAAATCAGCGCCAGCGAAGCGAGAGACGCGAGAGAATCGAACGAGAGACAGCGAGTGAAAGAGACAGCGCACAAAGGAGTAAGAGAGAGAGAGAGAGGGGTAGGGAAGAGAGAGAGAGAGAGGGAGAGTGCGGGAGGCAGCACACAATATGTTTCCAATGTAGCACATTTAATATTAACTTTTCGAATTTATTTTTATTTCCGCTTGGCGCAAATACATTTTGCTGCTGCTGCATGTGTGTGTGTGTGTGTTGTGTATATGTGTGCCACATTCATTTCGCTTCATTTCTTGCTTTCTTGCAGGAAATTACAGCGTGTAATTTGCATTCAGTTGTAAAGTGAAATGGAATAATTTCACGTAGCCGCTGATGGCGCCCAACGTGTGGAGTCGAGGCTGCTGCTTTTTTGACTCCACTCGTTTTGCTCCTTCGCATTCCTTTTCATCAACTCGCTAGCTATCACTGTGCGAGTGTGTGTGTGTGTGTGTCTCTGTGTGTGTGTATTAATTTCTCAATCATTCAATCATGCATTCTCACAGGCATTCGCTTTGCTTCTCTTGCTTTGTCCCGCTCCTCCCACTCCCTGTTCTCAATTCCTTCCTCTCTCTCTCCCATTCCCTTTTCTCCCGCTCTCTTCGTCAACACTTACTCCTACCCACTTTCCGAGTGTGTGTAAAAATTTGACATGCTTTTAACCGGCGACGACACAAGTGAGTGCCTGTCTCTTTCCTCCTGCTCTCTTACCTACCCATTCTCTCCCTCCTCTTCCCCGCTCCCCCTCTCTCTTCTCTTCATTTAAGAGTGTGTGTGCAAAAACGCGGAAGTTGACACTTTCATGTATAATGGAGGGGCTCGGGCAAAGCGGAAACAGCAGCAGCAGCCGTACCATAAGAGTCCTCCTCACCAGTCCAAAAACCCTCTACTTCTCCGTACTCTCCTACCACTCACCTCTACTTGCCCCTTTCCTATTCCACCTGATTCCGAACCTAACCCAACCCAACTCCACCCACTTGTTCTCCATTTTTAAGGTGGCAAGTCAATAGCTTTGTGGGTCGCTAGGGAAAATTTGAATAGCACTCAATGGGTATGTCATCATTTTTTTCCTCTTCCCTTCTTCAGCTTCCTCTTCTGCTGCTTTCTCCATCTAAACTCTTTGGAGAGAATCGAATAACATAAATTTTAAATCATTTCAAATACATGATGAATCACTTGGTGCCCAAATAACTTAAGATTGAGTTGGTAAATCCCATTAAACATAAGTATGTGTTATACCTGAGGGTGTCAATTGAAAAGCAGCGCATACCCTGTAAAAACCAGCCAAAGGAAAGGAAAAGTTATTAAAGTTGAGTTGAACAATACAAAAGTCGTATACTGAAGTTTGTGAAAAACATAGGGTATATTTGAGCTTATCAGTTCTCTTTAAAGCTTAACTCTTTTTCGAGCTTAAGAAAGTTAGTGTTAGTAAGTGTAAGAGTAACGCTAAGTAACTCTATACACATAAATCAGGCACTTCGTGAATTTTACAGGGTATATGCTGATTAAATATTTATTTAAGGTAAATGTGTAATAAACGCTCTGAAGTTTGCCATTTCTTAGGCTCGTCGTATAGACCGTCCATTGCACATACCCTGTAATCAGTTCAAGTTGCTCCCCAATCGATTCATCATCGACTTAAAATATGCTAATACATTAAAACTTGAAGATCCAATGTTTGCACAACCCTTAAAACGAGTGCTCACTGTAGCGTTTACCCAAGCCAAGCTCAAGTTTTGCCAAATTTTATTAATTTGTTAGTTTATTTATCAATATTTGCACAGCGTTTTGGCTAAAAGTGAACAATTTAGATGGCAACTCTAGCGACAACTCTGGCGACAATTCTACAGTTATGACTTAAATGTCAAACTTAATTTTTAAAATGTTTAACTTCTTTGCTGGAGCTCACAAAAGTTGGTCAACTGTAGCTGGAGGGTGGGGGTGGCTAGAAGAGCGGAAAAGGTAAATGTTAGCTAGAAAGGGAGGGAGATAGGGGGAGAGAAAGAGAGGGCGAGTAGAGTTAAGTTTTAGTTGCTTTAAAAGCGATAGAAAAAATACTCCATGAAGATAGAAGCTTTTTGTCTAGTCTGTCCCGGTCAGTGTGAGTGTGTGTGTGGTTGGACGTGTATGTGTGTGTGTGTGTGTGGCAGAGCCATTTGTAGAAAGAAATCAAATTAAGTGCCTCGGGCAGCCATTTGTAGCATACGCTATATCAAATTATGGCCATACACAAACGCACAGCGTCGAGAGGTGAATTCGTAGTGGGGCCAGTGGTGAAAATAGCAGGACGGGAGGGAGTTGAGTGCTGTGTGGTGGGTTGGGGACTGGTGAATTCTTTTGGGTTTGCCGTTAAATGGCAGCAGCCATGGAATTGAATGCTCTTGCGCTTTTTTGCAGTTTAAATTTTTAATTGAAATTACAAATTGATGTCAGCGATGCTGACCGAATATGAATACGTATGAAAAGAATTCCAAAAATAAAAGGCACACACAGGAAGTAGTGGAGAGGAGAGAGAGAGACGGATAGGTGGAGCAGCGCAAACAAACTGTAGGAGCATGCAACAAAGTACAACCAGGTGAGTCGAATGTGCAAGCTGGACGCAACAGAAGCAGTGAGACAGAAAGAGAGGGAGAGGGGCAGAGAAAAAGATGGACAGGTAGATATTTTGGGTACTGACATTGGCTTTGGGCGACAAGATCAGCAGCCAAATTGTCACAACACATGGATTTTGCTCTCATACACTGTAATTGGTAGGCTAACAGCGTATACTTATTAAAAAACAAGTCTAAGTCGTAGTCAAGTTAACTAAATAATAAAATTAAATTAGTTCTTTGTAACTGTTAGCACTTAAATCTTACTACAATACAATTTAAGCACAACTCCAATGAAGTCAAGTAGAAAGGAAGCACTCTTAAGAGGTTGCTTACTTTCGAGCATACCCCATACAATTGCTGTTGTTGTGGAGGACATCACCTCATCTCGCCCCGTTTTGGGACTCGTTTATTATTAACATCCGCAGCTGCAGTTTCAGTCGCGTCGTCGAATGACGTGATATTGACAGTTATAAAAGCGGCTGAATGAATGAATGTATGAATGACTGAATGTATGAATGAATGCATATGACAAATTAGGCTGGTCTGAACAAAATAAAAATGTGACCAAGCTTCAAGGGTGTGTATTGAGAGTGAAATGTTAACAATAAATAAAGTCTGCTTAAAGTTGTTTAAAATTTCACTGAAGAAATTGGCAACCATAGGGTTAAAATTTATATTTAAGTTAAGTTTGTAAATAGTTTGTTATGTAGAAATTTAATTAGCATCAATTTAGATATACATGTGTTCACACAACTGTTATAAAAGCCAATATATATTGAGTATATAAATAATTCTTATATTCCACCCGTCTTAGGATTGGTAGGGTCTCAGGAGTTTCAATCCTCTTTTACAAACACTACTCCTAACTCCATAAGTAAATGAAAGATTTATAGAACACGTACTTACAATATCTATTGGATATGCATATAATTTTTACATGAGTGGATTGATCAACAGGGTTAATTTACCATTAATGACCAGCTACATCACAGCTTTTACAATGCTTCCAGTTTTAGTGCAGGAGTATTTTAAAACTCATTTGAAGACACTACTTCTAACTCTATAAGTAAATAAAAGAGTTAAACAACCCGTACTTACAATATCTATTGGATATGCATATAATTTTTATATGATTTGATCAATCTACTACTCAATCAATCTACTCTTTAGCGGGTTACTGGTAGAGACCAGCTACGTCAAAGCTTTGACAAGGCTTCCCCGCTGAAGTTTAGAGCAGGAGTATTTTAAACCTCCTTTAAAGACACTACTCCTAGCTCCTTCACTGGAAGAGGCTACCACGTGGGCACAGGTACAGTTGCGTGCGTCTGTGTGTGTGTCTTAGTGTGAGTATTTCAATTTAACGGTGATTCGTGTCGGTTTTGGCTGTGGTCATTTGTTGCAAAATGTTTTGCTTAACACCTTCACGTGATTCCGGCATTTATTAAATTGCTTTTGTACTTTGTTGCCATTTCCGTTGGCATTGCACGAGACGCAAAACATGCGACGTGACGAATGATGGCCAACAGGTGAGAGCAGTGCCAGCGACGTGCCGCACGCATGTTGAGGTATGGTTAGAGGGGGGGTAGAGATGGAGACGTGTACTCCAGAGACGCGAGATTCGCGACTGGAGACAAAAGTTGCTTGCACAATAATGAGGCATATTTACAATTGCATTTCCCGCTCGCTCGCTCTCCCTCTCTCTCTTCCTCTCTCTCTGGGAATTTGTGTTTTAAATTATGCGGTTGAAGCGCGTGTAGGGTCGCCAAGGGATGTGAGTTGGGTGCCAGCAGCATTCTCCAGGGAGACAAGCGCTATCTCTATCACTCTCACGCTGTCTATCTCTGTCTCCATCTCCATCTCCGTCTCGCTTTTAAAATGCGACGCATGAATTTCATTTCACGTTGTTTACTTCGCATGCGGCCGCGTGATTTTCGTTTACGTACAGCGCCGGCAGTGGAGTTGCCGCTGCTGTTGCTGTGGTGGTGTTCGGCGGTGGTTTTAGGTCTTCAGGCCGCGGCACGACGCGGCACGTGTCAACAGTTAGAAATGGGTTTTTAAGGCGCCGTAACGTATGCTTCTCTTTCTTGGCTTCAACTTTTGTTTCAATTACCATTACCTGTTACTGTTGCCATCCCTCTTCCACCACCCCACTCACTCTCTGTCCTTGTCACACTGCTGCAGTGTCGAAGAGCGCGTGCTGGTCGTGACCTCTTGGCAAAGAAACTTTGCTGACGGATTTTTATGACTCGAGCGTGTTCATAATACGCTTTAGTACGTGTCCAGTGTTGCACAACGCGAGCACTCCTAAACCATAATTGCTTATTGCCAACACTAGTCAGGCACATACATATTTTTCCACATTTATGTGCCACACAACAATCAACATAACTGATTTAATATAGTTTCGCTTTTTAGTTTTGCTTCTCTTTAACTTTTTTATTACTTAAAACTAAAGTTGCTTTAATTTCATATAAATTCCACTTGATATATATTTTTTTAAGATTTCCAAGTTGGTGAAAAACTAGTTAATTAATTTGTTATTTAAATTTATTCAAGTCGGATAAATTTTTACAATACAAATTCATATTCAAATATTTATTAAGCAGGCAAACGTTACATTGAAGTATCTAAATATTGGTTGGTATGTGTATTTTACTTTTGTTTAATTAAAGTACTTAGCAGCTAATAAATTAAATAAATGTGAAATTTCGACGCATTAATTTTGAATATAAATTACTTTCGAAATGATTTGATTTGAAATGCATTGTGTGCAGTGGTATTCATTTGACATTCAGGCTGGAATAAACTCAATGGATTGGAAAATCATGAGTTGTAATTTAGGTAGAAAGGGCTGGACGGTGGATGGACACAAATATCTCCAAGGAATGAAAACAATGAAATGAAATTAATGCAAAGATGCACATTAAACAACAACTTGAACAGCAGTCTAACTGTGACAATAATAATCGTCATATAAATAACAATAATAGTAATAGTTAAATGTCCTTAGCGTGTGTGTGTGTGTGTGTGTTTGAGTCGATAAATAAATCAGAGTTGTTGCCCCAACTAAGTGCACTCGGAGTGCCATTAATAATGCCCGCTGGCCATTGGCATTTTGGTGCAAGGTGTATCCGAGAATCGGGTCAGTGCATAACCCGGTTACTCACATACACATGCACCCCTTCTACCTTATTTCTATATATTTAACACACACACCCTTCTAACCATTACTATCTACTGTATCTATACCAATTGCTTTTAGACTGACCCACTCGGTTCACATCTATCTGCTGGTTGTCTGCTGCTGACGCATGCATATTGCATGTGGCCTAATGCCGGGCGATTAAAGCCAAGTTGCAACTTGCAACATGCTGCTGCAAGTTCATGTCATGCATTTTTCAAAAGCGACTCGTTTGTGTTTGTGTTTCTGTGCTCGTATTCAGACGGACATTAATATTAAACAATAAATACCAACAAGTAGCAAACTAGCAAAGCAGCGGGGGGTGGAATGGTGGGAGGGGGGGATGTAACTACACCCTCAAGTGGTCGTTGGCATAAATGCATCGTCAATTAATGTAAATTAAAGGCAAAACCGAATTCCATTTCCGTTTTAACAAGACACTTAATTACATAAGTGAATGGACACACACACAGTCACCCAGGGGAAATAGCGGTGTAAGGTAGAGGGGTGTGGGTGAGGGGAGCAGGGAACGGGGCACGGTTGCTAGCAACTATGTTTAGAATTTACTTAACGAGATGACGACTAGAAGTGCCTGAGTTATAGAGTATTATAGACATTATAGACACATCTCTAGTTGGCATTCATGCATATTACTCATACGCCATGCGGCACACACACACACACACACCCAATGAGAGCACTTAAACAGGCGTTCAGACGTATAAACAGCCCAGGCTTCAACTGCAGCTACAACTGCAGCTTTGGCTTTGGCTTTGTCAGGTATTTGCATTTTGCATTTGCGAGTTTCGTAATTAAGTTTCAAGTGCAATTCGAGTTTATCGGCTGCTGCCATCCCACCAATCTACCCCTCTCTCTCCACTACCCCCCTGCACTCATCTCTCCCCACTTTAACCTTAGCTCCATTGCTATCTCTGTGTGTGTAATCCAACCAATTTGGCAAGCTCAACTTGTAATACTCATGAACTCAACCATTACAATACCCTGCAAATTTCCAGCTGACTGCTAAAAGGTGTGTTGCGTAACGCTAAAATATATTTGCTACTTTTAACTTGTTTACAGTGTTCTAAACAATTATCATTCATCATTTAAACTGATTTAAGCCTTTTTCATCACAGAGTTAATAAAAATATGTAAACTATTTTAAATTATACATCAAATTTTAATTATACATCAAAGTTTAAATTGTTTGCCATTTTACAGGGTATTTTGCGATTGGCTTATATTTAAGCTGCACTGCAACAATGCGAGCTAAACTAACGGTGAATCCTTAAAATGCATTTTATTGTTGCATACAATTTTGATGCTTGCCACAAAATAAAATATTGTTGTCAATTGTTCTTGCTCTTCCTCTTCCTCTTTTGGTTGTTGTTGTGGCTTGGGAAAAGAACGGAAATGTATCAGAGGCTTTCCAAGTGCCAATTGAGAAATATTTAAATTAGTTGTTAATTGCTTAAAATTTCTGGACGCCAAACTACAAACTCAATCCAAAAAGAGATCGAAAAGTATTAAAATTTTGAGGCAAATTGTATTTTATCTTTCTCATTTCCCTCCACCATTTTAGCAGCTGCCTTAAATGTAAAAAATTGGATTTCCAATTATTAAAAATGATTATGATTTACATGCAATTTTTTAGCCGATTTCCGTTGCGACAATTTATGAGTAAACAATGCGATTATCACATGCAACGTTTTGACCCTTTCCCTTAGTCTAGCTATCCACTCTCTTTCGCTCTCTCTCCCTCTTTCTCTCCCTCTCTCTCTCTCTTGCTGAGAGTCTGTGTTATTTCTCTTTTCTCTCTTTGTCTCTCGCTCATAGCATAGTCACAAACCCGGTGAAACGGAATTTATAGCAAATACTTTATGGCTGGTTTAAAAAGAATGAAAGGAGCGCAACAGTGAGCAACATTTGTATGCATACCAACAAAGTGGAGACTGTAGAAATTATAAAATCTAAATTTTGCGAATAAGAAAGAAAAAGAAAAGAAATCGAAAGCTAGAGACATACGTTTTCCTACAAGTTTTCTAAAAGCTGATTATTTTTACTGAACACAAAAATATTCCCAAGTTTACAATTTAAAGGTATTTTATTTTTTAGCAACTTTAAGGTTTGACTTCTTAATTGTTAAGCTCTTTCAAATTTATACAAAAAAACGAATTAAAATGAGCAAAAACAAATAATTTCTTTAAATTCCCGAAAAAGTGTGCAGTTAATAAAGTACAGTAAGTACGAGTACTAGCTGTAAAGTACTGCAAAAAGTTGCCTTCGATAACACAAAATATGGCAACATGCAACATGCCGCAAGTGGCATGCAACAACGAGGCAGCTGACGATGGAACTGACTAAAACTAAAACTTGGCCACAAAATGCAAATTCCGCGAATTCGTTTAAACGATTTTGATTACTTAAAATGCGCAGCAACAATAACAACAACAGCAACGTTGACGATTGCAATAAAAGTAATAATAAACAACAAAACAAAGAAAATTGTTGAGGGGGGAGAGAGGGAAAAGGCAAATGAAAGAGAGAGCAAGACGGAAAAGTAATGGAAGCGAAATACAAATAAATAAAGCTTTTTTTATATTTCCGGCGACGTTGCATTCATGATGACAATCATAATGATAATTTTCAGGATGATGATGATGTTGTTGTTACTGTTGCTATTGTTGATGACCGTGATGATGATCCTGTTGTTGATAATAATGATGATTATTATTATTAGTCCGTGTACGCAAGAGCAATGCAGGGTCTATTAGGTTTGTCACCAAGAAGAAGACATGAACAATGGCATAAAGTATATAAATTCTTGCTTAAAATTCAAGCGCTAAGTGGAATTATTGAAACTACAATTACTTTTGTTGCATCGGAACTCCATAACATATAGCTCCCATAGAACAAATCGTTTGAAAATCACAGAGTTGGCTTTTATAATCATTTTATAAGTAATTTATCTCAGCCAAGCTCTGCATGATTTTATATAAATTAACTGTGCCACTTTAGTTCATATTCTACAATTGTTATTAGTGACTGCTACCGAGTTAGTACAGGGACTTTAACAGTCTCTTTCGAGCTCTTTCTGCAGCTCTTTCGACCAGTTATTATTATTATTTTGGCTCTGGCGTCGGTGCTTTGTCTTTCGTCTTGACGACGCGTCTCTTCGTTGCATTTGCAATGGAAATGCCTCGCGTCGACGTTGCATGCGAAATGCATTTTAAATGCGAGTTTTCCGAATGCAAGTACCGCCCCCAATCCCCACTTCCCCTCTTTCCCCCCTTCACGCCCACCTTACCTTCTTTGAAAAAGTCGTTGACAATTTGGCGACGACAATGAAAATAAATAAATAGGCAAAGCCCAAAAACGAGAGTCCCAACATCAGTACTATTCCTATTACTTTAGTCCACGAAAGCGTCAAGCAGCTCCGGCGCTTTTCTCTTGCCTGCCCCTCTGTCCACCACCCACGCCCCTTTCGTCTGGTCCCTCTTTTAGCCAAAAACCCAAAAGCATGCAAATATTTAGATTAATGCAAGACTTTTGCAACAAAATACGCGGCGCGCATATTGCCAAACAAATTTTTATTTATGCCATAGTTTTCCTGTGGGCGTGGCCACAATGGGGCCGGGAGTGTGGTGGTAGGACTGAGGATTATTGCAGCTGTCTGGAAAAGTCACTTGTCAGTCGCAACACCAACGACGCTGATAAAAATGCATTCTTTTTCCTCTCTTTTGGTGTTGCAACTTTTTGAAGTTCTTGGTGCGAGTATTTGCGACTACAAGAGCAAGTTTTGCAGCATCAAAATTAACGTAACGGTACAGGGCCTTTAACAGTCAGAAGCATTTCCTAGTAGCTTAATACTTAAATATCTTTTAATTATTAGGATTTTGTTTAAAATTCGAACGTTTGCACGAAATCATTTACTCGAAATTATCCTTCAATTTGCAATAACAAAAAATGATTGCATACTTTTAGGTGCTTTCAAGTAATGGTTAGTGGAGAAACTAAAAATGGGTTTGTTTGCCACTCAAATTATACTTAATTGCCAGGCAAATATGTAGCTATTATTACTTAACTATATTAGCGTTTTGATTTATTTAACACATATTAAAAAGTGTTGGAAATATTTTGACTTTCTACCCTTTCTTAAAGAAATTTTAATCATAACATTTATTTCACCCATTGTCTTTCGTCGTGTAATATTTTTCGAATTTATTTTATTTGAATTGTTATTTACTTAGCTATAACAATTTCTGTAAATTAACTTTAAAACATACTAAAGTTAAAGCTAAATTTTGTCATCAGGACTTTGTCTAAAACTAGCTGCAGATTTTGTATTGAGAGCGATGCAGAATTGAAGGCAAAAAGGCAGTTGCCAATGCAACTGGCGATTGTCGTTTGGCGAGCAAAGAGTGGCGAAAGGGGCACGAGGCTTGGGGCAGGCGAACGGGGGCAGGGAGCATGTGACGAGTGGAGGCCCCTTTATCATAGTTGCAAAACGGTTGCCGTAGCTTTTTGGCTGCTCTTCGTCTATATGTCAAATTAATTGATGACCAATTTGCGTTTTCAATTAAAAGCAGCGCGCATTTTTTGCCCAGATACGATTTCATTTTTGTGTCTCGCACAGTTTTTCTTGCTTCCATTTTTATTCTATTTTTTGCGGCCGTGTTTTTGTCTCGTTTTTTTTTTTTTTTGAGTATTTCACTTTTTGTGTTGCTGTTGTTGTCGCCATCGTTTTCAGCACGGAAATTGCCCCTTTTGGCAAAAGCGATAAAGTGCAGCCGCAGACGTTGCCCGCGTAGTGTCACCCATCTTCACTTCCCAACTACCCCTCACAACGGCCCCCTTCGAAAAGTCTTTGGTTCCATTGAATTGCGTTATAATGCAAAAAGCTCTTTGCCTTGCCCAACAACGCTCCACATTTCCATCTGCATCAATCGTTGAATGTGTTTCCGATTCCGATTTCAATTCCCCTCCACACACACACACACATACACATATGCATGTCTGACTGACTGATGTGGGCGTGGCTACGCCCACTTACCGCGCTCTCAATGGCCAAAGCTTAACAGCGTTTCTTTAATTAAGTTGCACAATTTGTATCCAGTTGTCGGGGCATAATAGGCTTTTCCGTGGCCACTTTTTCCAACACCCCCCGATAGATCGAACAAGCGACTCAATGACAGTTTTGGATACAATCCCATCAAGAGTCCAGTCGCCATTCAGTTAGTCGTTAAGCCATTTGTATTGACCAGGCCTTAAAGTCTAAGCCAATTAATTAAAATTAACTGTTTTTTCAGTGTCTAGCTTTATTTCGCTCATATATCACTTGTAGCCGATGACTCTCCCATAATTCATGCTAAATGTTTATTTGTATTTAAATCACTAAATTGTTATTAATGACTTTGATGTTTGAAATGGCAATGAAAATGTAAAAATTATTGCATGTATTTTATAAAAATTTATACCATTTACAATTTCCCATACTGCCATCAAAGTCGGGCTAGTAAAACTATAAGTTTAAAAGTGATAAAAAACAACTTAGTTCTCGCTCAAACTAAATTTTGTCTCGAATTCTGACTTAAAATTACTTTAAATGCCATTCGAACCAATGCAAACATAACCACACTTTCAATAAAACCAGTCGAGAAGCTTAAGTAAATATAAATTCAAGTAAAAGCAAATCGCTTAAGCAGAACAAAAGCTAACGATTATATTCAAAAAACCAGGGGAGTCTGGCTTGGGATTGAGGTGGTCAACTGGCAAATTGGAACAAGGAATGGGATTAAATTCGATGCGAAAAATCATTGATGACTTGTGAAAAAAGGGCGTTAAAAGGGGGCGGGCCAAGAAAAACATGGAAAAAAAGGAACTGCGTCATCTTCATTAGACGGCAGGCAACCTGACGAAGCGAGACAGTATGGGAAATGGGTTGGACTAGTGGGCGTAGGGGGGCGTGGAGTGCATGTAGTATATATGCGGGTATATGGGGGCAGCATGGGCATGTTAAGGACATCGCCAAATGAAGTGACAAGCAACTTAACGCATTTAAATTAATTAAAAATGTGCTTAAGATGTTTTCGACTTGCGACTGGCGACAAAAGGCATACTCCTCCACTCCTCCACTCCTCCCAGTCAGCTCGCCTCCTCTGCCATACCCCTCTGCACTACGTACCGTCGTTAGATGGCTGCTGCTGCTGCTGTCCCTGACAACGCTAGACTCGAACAACAAGAATAGAAGCGAACAAACAGGATGGGAAACAAGGACAATTCGTAGACGTCGTGAAAGTAGCTCTGCTTCTTCTACATCTTCTTCTTCTTCTACTGCCTTGCAGCTGGCAGCTGTAATTAGACAATTCACTCGCCGTTCTACACTTGCCACACCCACCCCCTACCCCATAATGCCACTTTCTCGCTTTACTTACGGTCCCTGTGCGGGCGCCTTCCTAGAATTTGAGATTTTGGCCTGTTTTGGGCTTTAGTTGCGCATCAAAAAGGCCCAAGAAAAAAAATAAAATTAGATGTAAGGCCTTGTAAGGTGTGCTGAACGGTAAGATACCCTGTGGGAACTATTAGCTATGCTGAATAGCAGTTTTTGTGTTTATCGTTAAGTTCAAGTATCGAAATTTTATCAGTACTTTGACTAGACTTACACTACTACATGATTAGTTAACGCTGTTACTCTTTTACAGGGTATAAACTAGTTTTGTTTTTTCTTTTCGAGTTTTTTTGTTGACGACACAGATTGAAGCCGCGCCGCAGTGGCGGTAAAGTTTGCGACAGCGTCAGGGAACTTTGTCCTGGGGAGCATGGACTCTACTCGAGTCCAAAGTTCCCAGTTCCACAGTAGCCCCAATGTCACTTCTGAGAAAGGCAGTGAAAGAGAGAGAGAGAGAGATAGAGGGAGGGAGCGAGAGAGACTGCAAAAGTGTTTTAGACTTGCTTTTGCCTTCTTGGCGCATCGACTTTAAAGTAGTTAGTAGTACAGAAAGGGCATGAGGGGGAGAGCATTGCAGACTGCACTAGCTTTTAGTTTCCACAATAGTGGGTGAAAGAGTGAGAGGAGAGAGAGGAGGGGCGCAGAGGTTGGAGGTCGGAAAAGTCGCTGAATCGTAGGCGTTAATGAAAATGCTTGTAATTAGTTTTGTTTGTTGGCAACGATGCAGCGGAAACGGAAGTGAGCCAAATAATGCCAACTTGCGCTTTTGCATGCATCGAACTAATTGATTTGCCGGTGCTACAAAACCTCAGACTTTACCCCTTGAGTGCTCACTCGCTCTTTCTGTCTCTTCCTCTCTTCTCTCTCTCTCTATCTTCTTCTTTGCACTCACTAGTGTTTCTGTCGTAATGAATTTACTTGAAATGCACTCATCGCTGTGTTAAGAGCATACCTTTGAGTATGCCACACAAGAGATCACGTGAGTTTAAGTAGTTTCAGTAGTTTACACTAACTTGAGGACACACGGGCACAGTGGACACTCTTATAAGCGGATACCTACCGCTTAAAAGCAGTGTCCAATGGATTTGTAAGCCTAAGAGACGCAACAGACTACTAGGGAGGTTCGTTTAGAGAGGGCTGTGCCCTTGACTCAGTACCCACTTTACCCCTCAACAACTCCAGTCAATCTAAAACGTAGTAAGCTGTTTCTCAGCCATTGTCGACATTAGTTTGATTCTATTTTGAAACCCTACACTTTTCAGTCTATTGCTCAACGCTGTGTTTCACTAGCACTTTTCACATTTCCTCAAAAACAAAAACATTTTCCATTTAAACCAAACAAAATGTTGGGTATTTTGCGAGCCACCGCATTTCTGAGTGCACAGTTCAAGAATAACGTAGCTTCGGCCTCGGCCTCTGCCTCGTACAGCTCGTTGCCCAAACCACAGACGGCACCAGAGATACGCTACACAGATCTATTCATCAACAACGAGTGGGTGAAGAGCAAGTCGGGAAAGACCTTTGAGAGCATCAATCCGAGCAACGAGAAGAAAATCGCCGAGTTGCAGCTGGCGGAGCAGGAGGACATTGATTTGGCTGTGAAAGCTGCGCGGGAGGCCTTCAAATGGGGATCTCCTTGGCGTAGAATGGATGCCTCCGATCGGGGATTGTTGCTCCAACGTCTGGCCGATCTCATCGAACGGGATCAACTGCATTTGGCTAGCTTAGAAACGCTGGACAACGGCAAGCCCTTCAACATGTCCTACAATGTAGATTTGCCGCTTTCCATTAAGAATTTGCGTTACTTTGCCGGTTGGGCCGATAAGACGCATGGCAAAACGATTCCCTTCGATGGGAATTTCTTTACCTACACGCGACACGAGCCGGTGGGTGTGTGCGCTCAAATTATACCCTGGAATTTTCCCATACTAATGATGGCCTGGAAATTAGGTCCAGCCTTGGCCACCGGCAATACGATTATCCTAAAGCCCGCGGAGCAGACGAGCTTAACCGCTTTGCATATTGCCGAGCTGGTGAAGGAGGCTTGTTTTCCCCCAGGTGTAGTCAATGTACTGCCAGGTATGGGCGAAACGGGTGCCATGTTGGCCAATCATCCAGATGTGGATAAGGTCGCCTTCACGGGCTCCACTGAGGTGGGCAAATCTATACTCCTGGCCTCGGGGAATACCAATTTGAAGCGTGTTTCCCTTGAATTGGGTGGAAAATCACCGAATATTATTCTGGGAGACTCCGATATGGATTACGCCGTGGAGACAGCACACTTTGGACTCTTTTTCAACATGGGGCAGTGTTGCTGTGCGGGCTCACGTACCTTTGTGGAGGACAAGATCTACGATGAGTTCGTAGAGCGCAGCGCGGCGCGTGCTAAGAAGCGAACCCTCGGCGATCCCTTTGAGCCAACCACCGAACAAGGTCCGCAGATCAGTCAGGAGCAGCTGGAGAAGATCGAGTGCCTCATTAAGTCGGGAGAGGAAGAGGGAGCTAAGCTTGTCACCGGAGGTAAACGACAGGAGGGCACTACCGGTTACTTTGTGGAGCCGACTGTCTTCGCCGATGTCGAGGACGACATGACCATTGCCAAGGAGGAGATCTTTGGTCCTGTTCAGCAGCTGATTCGCTTCAAGGACCTTGACGAGGTCATCGAACGATCCAATAAGTCGGACTACGGTCTTGCAGCGGGTATTTTCACCAAGGATTTGGATAAGGCCAACTATCTGGTGAATGGTCTACGCGCTGGCACCGTTTGGGTGAACACCTACAATGTCTTGGGTGCCCAGGCTCCATTTGGTGGCTACAAAATGTCCGGCCATGGACGGGAGAATGGCGAGTATGCGCTCTCCAGCTACACAGAGGTCAAGACTGTGATCATGAAGGTGCCACAGAAGAATTCCTAGAGAGTTTCGAAACCAGAAGAAGCCTCCGTCTCAGGAGTAGCTGTATTCCAAGTTACTCATTTTAGTTTTTCAGAACGTAATAAAAAACAACTGTGCATTTCAATTTGTTGAACGAAGCTATAGTTTCTAACTGCATCAATATTTATGGTCAAAAAGTACAACTCAAGAATTTATGAGGATTTCTCTCGTTTCTCTCGTCTTCTACGTTCTTAACCTGCATTTAAGTATTTCGCATTCATCTTTGCTTGCATGTTCTTAAACGCGAATCCACCGCATTAATAGTCTCTTTTTTTTATATATTTTTTAAACCTTTCTTTACTCTCCTGTTCTTAAACCTTTCTCAATTCAAGACTTTCCTACGCTCTTCATTTTATAACTCTCGTATTGCTTCCAATGCCTTTAATGTTTTACATGAAACTTTCACATATTTCAACAGCATTGAATTTCATTGGACATTTTTTTTTCGAGTATAAATGTTTCGTAGTGTCAACGCCAGGTGGTGTCTTTTCACTTTCAAAGCATCTTAATTGCCCCAAATTTAATTTCCGCCTTAAGTTTGCCACACAGACACATACAGTGGGCATAAATATGCAAGAGCAACAACAATGACTGCACAGTGGGTGATGCGGTGACTGGCGGAAGTAGCATGGTGGGTCATGTCCCCGCCGCTGGGTCTGGGTCACTTTTGCCAGGCAGCAGCAGCAACAGCAGCAGCAGCAGGAACAGGAACAATTCATCATCTATATGACAAGCAGTCGAAAGCAATCGTTTTGTCATCTTCTTCTCTGTTGCTAAATTGAATATGCCCAACCACCCTCAGGTCCACACACACCCACACTATCACGCTGCCACACACCCAGCAGCACTGTTACCCACTCGCTCCACTTAAAGCCATCCACACACACACTCCCACACTCACACCCACACACACTTGAAAAAATAAAGCCAATGCAAAGCTGCAAACTAAAACTTTCTTCAGCTTCTTTGGTTTCATTTTAGACCGTTATTCGCTATGTTTTTCTTACAGTGTATAGTTAAGAGCAGTGTGACAGGGATAGATGCAGACATTTCAAATGAAATGAATGAATGAGCACACAAACACAGACACACACACACACACCCACACTCGCAGACACACTTTCGCATGCAGTGTAAAAGTGCGTGTATGTGTGTGCCTGTGTGTGTCTTTCACATATGCATATCTGTCGCCGCATTCCAAAATAACACAAAGCGACGCATAGACGCACGTTCGTTTTTCGGGGTCCAGGAAGGAAGGAAGCTTTACAGACTGATATATGCTAAAGATGTACTAAAGGGTGATAGTGGTGGTTGCTACAACAACAACACCCACACACACACACACACACTTGGGCTGTAGCAGACACGCATACAAAGTAGGCAACGAGTTGACTTTAAAAAGCCTTTGGAGGCCTACGTTTCCTGTTCTATCTCAATGTACAACCATTCCTAACTCTCTCTTTCTGCTGCTTCCTCTTCTACACTCTCTCTCTCTCTCGCACTCTCTTCCTCTCCCACTCTCACCCTCTTTGTCGTGTGACAATAGATCATCAAATTCATTAAATTACATTTCAGATGTCTCATTTGTACATTTGTGATACGGATCGGCATCGACACTGGCTTCGTAGTCGGCATCAGCTTCAAAGTGGGGGGCGTGTTCGTGGGCGTAGTTGGTGTGTGGCAGTCAGGGTCGGAGGTCCACGATGGGGTCGTCTGTGCGTGACCATTGCATACATCAAAATAAGCCAAATTCAAGCACTAATAATTTAGCCAAGCATCACACATACACATGCATACACATACCAAAAACACACTTGGCTTCTTTTGTGGTAACTGATGCTTCATCATCAGCAGGAACAACCACCTAAAATCAACCGAAACCACCAAAAGTTTCTGCAGACCTTTTAGTCTGCTTTTATCAGCAGCAGCAGTAGCAGGCAGCCCCACACAGCCACGCCCCTAACAAATGCAGCCTACTGTCCAGAGTTCAAGTCACAACACACACACACACACACACACACACACGCACATATGCAACCACACACACTTACACTTGACCATGGCCAGAAATTTGCGCTACGATTTTGCCGCGATGTCTAGACAAAGGAGTGGGAGTGTGTCCATGTGTGTGTGTGTGTATACAATCTGTAAAATATTCAAGGCAATAAGTTGGTTAAAAAAATTTGCACAATAATATTTTATACGCAAATAAATCAAATTTAAATGGCAAATTAAGCTAGAGAACAAAGCCATAAAATGCCAGACTTTTTCCTGTACAACTCGAGTATAATTGTCCAAGGAAATGCTTGCAGTTTAGTCTGAAATATAAATTTATAAATTAAACGAAATTGTTTTATAAAATAATCAATCAGAAGGGGTATGTGAAGTATATAAAAAATGGGGCATAAGTGAGTCTATAAAGTATATGTTATCAATTTTAGCTATATAATATGATATAAGGTTTCGGGAACTTAAGAGGTTCAGAACCAAATTTGTGATAGAAGTCCATCTTCGTAATGTGTAAGGCAACACGAAGTTCCTTCTATTTAAGGATTTTGTGAACAAGAAAATGAAAATATATAAAAGGAAATTAATACAACTTTTTAATTCAATTTGACAAAACTTTAAATCATAAAATTTGTCAAAATTGGGTCAGTTAAAAAAGTTTATAAATTAGCATACGATCGATTCGCGTAGTTGTCCATAGACAGATTTTGCTGGAAAATATTTAAAAGTTTCCTTTAATTTGGCACGCCGTAAAAAACACAACTTAATCAAATTTCTTAGCTTATTTCATTTACATTTTATGCAACTGTTTTTGAACAAATCTAGCTATTTTGGCTTGATAAATTCTGCCTGCGCTGGCCATCAAATAACTTCCAATTTTGTGCCCCAAAAGCAAATCGAATTTATTCCGACAGCTTAAAAGTATGCAATGATTATTTTGTGCTCTAATGGAAGCTGACAATAGGCGTGTCCTCAAAGTGTATAACTAAGTGCGTGTGTGTGCGAGTGTTGGGTTGGTGAGGGGGAGTGTGGATGGGCGTGGCTGGTTAGCACACGCATTTCTCATATATTAAAACGCCGGGCTGAATGCCTAATGAGCTCGAGGTCGAGTGATTTGTACAGTTTGTTGTGATGTGTCTGCCAAATGGTTATGCGAAAAATTATTTATTGACTTTCATATGCAATTTGGCAGGCAGGCAGGCAGGCAGGCAGGCGGGTAGGGTGTGTGTGTGTAAGTGTGTGTGAAAGTATGTGCAAGTCGCTTAAATTATGCAGGCAACTTTCTCATGCCGTGCTGTAAGGCCCATAACAAAATCACTTGTCAAATGCAGAAAGCAATACGAAGGCGAACACAAATTAAAAGCTACAAGGGCAACAAAAACAGCAAAACGAAGAACAGCAACAACAACAACAAAAGCAACACTTAACGCCAAAAATATGGATAATGTCATTTTTTCTATTGAACAAAATCGAAATCGAGTCGCAGCTTTGCTCCCAACGGTCGAACAGTTGTGCCTTGTCTCTCTTTCATACTCCTCTCTCCGTCTATCTCTCTCTTTCTGTCTCTCTGTTTGCTGCGCATTGAAGGACGCTTCGCTTCCTGATGTGATTATGATAAAATATCCTCGAGCAGTTTTATGATTTATGACTTTGAATATGGCAAACAAAACGGCGGCCAACTTGTATTGACGGCATTGAGGGGCGCATAAAAAAGCGTTAGCAGACAAGTAGCATGGGCGGCTGTTTGGAGGGAGTTGCACTTGCCTGTGGTGGGTAGGATGAGTAGCTGAACAGGAGGGGAAGCAGGACTCGTAGTCACAATAAGCACTCGAGTGCGTCGGCATAATTTATCCGTTGAGCCGCTGCGTGTATTGGCAAAAGTTTCTCTCTCTTTAGCTTCTCCCATCTGCTGCTTTCTGAGCTTTTGCTGCTGAACTGCTTCTCTTTCCATGTCTCCCCTTCAATGTCTCCACTTACTTCCTTTGCTGCTTGTTCCCTCCTCTTATTTCCCAGCCATTTTTTGCACTTCTTTTGTTTCAACAGCGTTCCCTGGCCGTACCTGAGTACTGTCTGGTCGCAGGACCTTGTCCAGTCACTCCACTCGCACTCATTCACATTTTTTACCGCATAATTTGGTCCTTTGTTGAACTTGTTGTGCGATTTCAAGTCCGATTTCGATTTGTCTACCGTCTCCGATTCCGATTCCGATATGTATTGCCCTGAAGCTGCATTTGCTGCGTGGCTTTTTGTCTTTAATTATCATAATTTAACCCACACCCAGCACCAACCACTTGGCAGCGTCACGCCCCAACAGTAGACAAAGAAGGGAAAGGGTTTTCATTGTGTCTTAGTGGTCGTTGCGTGGCGGGTTTTTCTGCCAGCCTCCGATTTTCCAGCTAATTCATTTCACCTGCAGGCAACGCACGAAATACGCGTCCAGGAAAGTCGAGTGGAGTCGACTGGAGTCGAGTCGATTATATAATCCTTAAGCTTATCTGGTTATTAGACTTTGTTTATACCACAAATTATTATTGATGATGCTCTTAACATTTTGTTTTCGATAAAAGCCGAAAAAGCTTAAAAGAAGCTAAGGATTTGCCACGACTATGTACAGTTGGTGGTGTGTCTGAGTGTGTGTGAGAGTGTGTGGAATGAGACAAATAAATCAACAATGCGAATGTTGTGCGTTTAAAGCAGTTCTCGAATAAAAACTCTTGCCTTTTCTTTAAATACTTTAAATTTTCTGCTTAAGGCTTCATTTAAATTCTTTAATCTTCAAATGAAAATAAAATATGTTATGATAGGTTTACCTATGTTTCCATCTGGCTTTACGTGCACTTACTTTATGGCTTACCTTATAAGCCCTTCAACTCTAGTGCAGTGCGTTGTCACAACACTACGTACTGCCCTCTTTGAATTGTTCCCAAAAATATGGAACAAGTAGGCGTTTTTAAAGCTGTCAAAAGCCTACATGTCTACAGTCTGACAATCTATATTCAGAGTGCCAGTGTAAACGAAAGCAAACGAATCGAAATGGACGATTTTGTAAGTAAAATAAAAATGCATAAATCAGTCTATATAGTCTTCTATATTCGACTTCTACAACATTTGCAGTACCTTTACGCGAACTACTCCTACGTGCTTCTGTGCACGGAGTGCAACGTGCCTTTTCCGCCCTTCATATTCGACGGACAGGTCGATGAGTTTCGCATGTGCTCCGAATGCCAGCGGAAGAATCCCGAGATCATGGACTATTTGAACAAATATGTCTATGGACCACTAAAGAACAAAACCTATCGTCCGTTTGAAGAGCGACTGGACTGGATTACACACCAATTGGAGGTATTGGAATCCGATCTGGAATTATACAAGAAAGTACACAGCGGGGACGTGGACAGGGATGAAGCAAAACTCGAATTGGATCGTCGTGTGGCGGAGCAGCTTAAAGATTTACAAGAGCAATGTGAATCGCTTTGAAAACTTACATGTCTCCTACATAAAAGTCTACCTCTGTCAGGGCTGAGGTCTTCTTAGGCCAGCATCCAAGTGATTGTGTTTTTGTATACAATTTAGTCTTCAAATATTTTATGCTAAACATTTAAAATGTAGCTCTTTAGCTGTATTGAAAGTTGGATAGTGCGAAATGCTATTCATCTAATGCTTTATAGGGTTAAAAACTTTCGAGTAATTCAATTATCCAACGCAAAATGCACTTTAATTGACCGTAGAATTCAGTTGCTGCTTTGCTTAAGCCCTACTTTAAATAAGCTTACCAAAATCACCTTCTTTATAATTTCCAAGGAAATGAAAAATATTAGAAAATGTCGTTGGCATTGCAATAGATCATACAAAAATTGACAAAAGGTTAAGACACATATTCTGGCAGAAGAGCGATAGTAATTGGGTGGGAAGGGTGTGGGTAAGAGACAGGAGGGGGAGGCGGAAGAAAGGGCTATGTAGAGGTAGAGCAATTGCTGCTAATGCTCTCGGTGCCAACATATGTTTTGGCCAAATGTTGTCATAAATTTCGAGGCAACAGCGACGACAACAAGGCTGAGCACTGAGCAGTGAGACAAAGACTGAGGATAAGGCTGAGCCGATTGGGGATGTGGATGAGGACGAAGCAGACAAAGTGCAAAGAAACAATGTGCAGTGCCAAACAGAAGCACATAGAGAAGAGGGGAAAGAGAAGCGGTAGTGGGAATAAGAGGAGGCATAGACGTAGGAGCAGACGTAGGATGAGACGCATAAATAGGAACAGGAGATGGAACCGGAGGAGCTGCAGAAACAGAAGCAGAAGCAGGAACAGCAGGATAACAAAGGAAATGAGTGTGGTTTTGAGCCAGGAGGAACAGAAGGGCAATGCCAACGGAAGCAGGACTCAACTCAGTACTCAGACTCACGACCACAAGACGGCAGGACCACGACGAACAGTAGGACGAGCACAACAAGGAACAAGTTGACTGGGATTGAACTCAACTCAACTCGACTCAACTATTCTGGCTCCGAGACCAGAGACCAGAGACCTGAGTCCTGTGTCCTCCATCCTCAGTTCAGAGTCCCAAGTCTAGGACAAAAGTTGGCAAATGATCTGGCAGAAATCAGGGCCGCTTAAGAGCGCCAGGCATGGCTTCTGACAAACCAACAGGCCAGGACTTTGCTGCTGCTTCCTTTATAGTCCAAACTAACCAATCCTTGCCTACAATGCCCCCCCCTGCACACCGCCACTGACCCCATCGCTTGGCATGCAAAGCGATTAGAGTCGGAGAAGACCGACATTCAGCAGACGGGAGCAATCAGGCAAAGTGCCTGCTGCTCTTGTCCAGTGTGTTGGTCACGTTGCACCTGCCACACAGCGACAACCAGGGGGGATACAGAGAGAGAGAGAGAGAGAGAGAGGGAGAGAGGCAGTGGTCTAGTGCGAGTGAGACGGAGAGAGGCACACATACAGCTAAAATAATTGCATAATTTGCATATTATTTTCTGCTAAACATGCAAAAAGCTGCGCGCAACGACGTGTATGCAACATGCATTCCAAATGTGCCACGCCCCCCCACAACTACTCTTCTCCGCCACACACCTACACCCACACACACCCACACACACATTCATACACACACGCGTGTGTGTACATTAAGTGCAAAGTGTAAATAACCAACTCAGCATAAATCGTGATTACAACATTTTGTATGCGAATATTTGCGGGCTTGGTTTTGTGGTTTTAATTTAATTAATATTTTTTTATTCTCTTGTTTGCTCAAAGCTTTGTCTTCTTTACCCCCTCCCTACCCACCTGTCCCATCCACCCATACCTGTTGTTATCTTGCACTTTAAGCGCTTTAAGTCGCTTTTTAAGCCACTCAATTTGTAGGTTTGAGTTCGAGTTTTCTCTCCTTTTGTCACATTGATCAAATAGTCTGAATGGAGCTGCTAATGAGCTGATAATTGAAATTTACATACACCCGTTTACCCGCTTACACGTTTACCCGCTTACCCGTTTACCCGTTTACCCGTTTACCCGCTTACCCGCTTACCTGTTTACCCACTTGCCCATTTATCCCCAATACCAAAGATAAACAATTTGTGTCCACTTTCAATTGATTAATTTCCTTAACTTTAAGCTATATCTTTTGGTTAAGGGTTTAGTAGTTTCAGACCCCGTAGAAAATAAGCAAAGGGTTTGCTAGTTATGTGTATTGGTAGAAAGTTTATACATATATGCTTGATCAGCATCAACAGCCGAGTCCGACTGTTCGTTTGACCACCTGGATCTCAGAGACTATCAGAGCAAGCGCTGAAGAGTTTGGCAAAGCGTTCGGCGAATCAAGTTTATATATTCTAATTTCTTGATTCGTATCAAAACTCCTCCGAGGTATCCTAAAGAGTACAACGTGATTTATAGTTGGATCGTTCAACTGTACCCTTTTATGCTTGTATTAAATCTATTTTTAGACCCCGTACTCTAGAAAAGAGTAGAGTAGAGGGGTCTATTAAGTTTGTCCAAAGCGAAATGTGCGTAAGAGGCAGAAGAAAGCGTTTCCGACCCCATAAAGTATATATATTCTTGATCAGCATCAATAGCTGAGTCGATATAGCAATGTCCGTCTGTCCGTCTGTCTGTCCGTCTGTCTGTCCGTTCGTCCATGCGTATGAACACTGGAACTTTTAAACTACAAGAGCTAGAGCCACCAAATTTGGAAGAAAAGTCCGTCTATATGTCAGGCAGGTTAAGTTTATTTCAAGTTTTTGTCACGCCCCCACAACTACAGTACAACTTCCAAACTTTCAGAACTATGGTGACTAAATTCACACTGTAGGTCTATAGCACCATTATAACTATCCTCACCAAGTTTGATTCGGATCGAACGACTATAGCCTATAGCGCTCATAGGACAAATTGGTTGAAAATTTCGATCTAGAAGGAGTTTGGGGACTTTAACAGTCGGCTCGCTCGACTGTAGCCTTTCATACTTAAAATGTTTAATTCAGCACCAAATTTCTCGCAGTGTAAGCGCTGCGCAGTGAATGCTCGCTTGCATACATATTTTGGCTCAAATGATAGCTATAAAATGTATTTGCTTTTTGACGCAATTTACACTCCAACCGCTAAACACCCAGCGCCCCCCCACCGCTTTTTAGGGTGTTGGTGGTGGGGGTGTTCAAAAATGTTGATGGCTCGCTGGCTTTTTATTCGGTCTTCATTGGCGGTGGCAACAATGCGGTTATGTAATACAGTGCAAATATTGCGTACCACTTGGATAAATAAATTCCAGCTGTACATGTGTGTGTGTGTGTGTGTGTGAGGGAGAGAGAGAGAGAGGCATGCTGTGTGTATTAGAAAATGCAAACGTGCAAAATCGCATTAAATGAGCATTAGCGCATTGTTGATTTTGTGCAACCGCCCCTCTGGCCACACCCACCGTAGCTGTCCCAGGGCAACGTGCACAGTACACAGCACGCCTTCCACTGCCACGCCCACACGCTGTACCAATGTGGCACCTAAAACTACGTGTACAGAAATTTGAAGCCTACGGCGCCATTTGCAATTTCAATTTTCCATTTTTGTTTTTGTTTTTTTTTTTCACGCTCCTCTTCTTGCCACTTGCTGTCTGCTGCTCCTGTTGTTGTTGTTGTTGTCTTTTGGGCGCTTTACGCTTTGATCTTCAAGCTGAGTGACCGCGCTGCGGGTCAAAGTTCAAGCTCGAGCACTGCTTCGCACGAAGGGGCACTTCAATAAATTAATTTAAAGTTTAATTAAAAAATTGGTCTTTATTTTCAATTAGTACATGGCTTTCAGCCCACTGTGCACTCGCTGTTCCCCCACCCACCCTGGCACTTTAAGTGCCCACCTCCCACCTCCCACCTCCCTGCTTCGTCTTCTTCTTCTTCTTCTACTTCTTAATTAATTAAGCAAATTAAATTTATGCATGGGCCAACAACAACAACGCAAGCAGCAAGGCACAATAATTATCAATAAAGCTGCCGTTTCTACCTTTTTTTTTTCTTCCTCTGCTGTGTGTGGGGCGGAGGCGTGGCCGTTGGCAGCAGCACAACAATGGCTATTAACTTACATTACCCAACAAGTGCGAGGGACATGGGCAGAAGGAGCCGGGTTTGGGGTATGGGAGAACAGACGTTGGCTAAAGGAAGCGGCATTGGGGCCACTCACGTAAAAGAAACATTAACGCGGCATCTCTGGTGACCTCGCACCTGACCCCTGCTGCCAGACCCATCCCCGCTGCACCCCCTGCCACCCCACTCGCTTACTCAGTCACCGTTTCCTGCTGGGGTCGCTGCAAAGCGCCGCACGCTCGTTTGCTCCCAAAGCTTGTTAGCCTTCAGTCGAAGGAAGCACGTGACCTGGACCAGAAGCAGAACCAGAACCAAAAGCAAGAGCAGTGTCCTGCTCAGCTGCTCCTCCTCTTCTCCTGCCTCTCCAGCTTCTTCGAGCACTGTTTCGACCTGCATGCAAAGTGCTCAATGTCAGTGCTTTCGGTCTCACTTTGCACAAAAGGCAGCAAAAGGCGACAAAGGTGAACAACTAGTGCTGAACCGCACCAAACTGAACTGAACTGAACTGGAGTGAACCAAAGTGAACCAAAGTGAATCGAGCTGAACTAGCAGTTGGGTTTCTTTGAGGATTGATTTGATTTTGACTCCTTGAAGGCGCCTCAAAGCGGCACTTAGTCAGAGTTGTGCAGGGGACAGTGGACTACTCTTTACAGAATCTTTATCAGGTGTCTAATTGGAGTCGAGCATACATGCCTGGACGCGACGCGTCGTGTGTTGATTGGACTTGGATGCAGTCAGTGTCAGACGTTGGAGTTGGCAGCTGCAAAACTGAACTCTGCTCTTTTCCTGTACATTAAGGGCACCGTCTTAGGAGGGCTTGGTGGGCACTGAACTTTGGTGGCAACTGTGTCGAGCGGGACAACTTAATTTCCGCCTAGATTTCAATAATAAAAACAAGAACAACAGCCACTGAGGTTGTTGCTGCAATGAATTTTAAAATATTTATAAATGAGAGCAAGAGCAGTTTTTTTGTAGGTGTGCAAGTGTGTGCGAATGTGTGTGTGTGTTGCTGTGTGATAAGTGTGCAGAGAGGTCAAAAGGTTTTGCATGCTGATGCACTAATTGCAGCCACGCCCAGCTGACAACAACAACAAATCAATGGCAACAACAACAGCAGCAACAACAACGTAAACAACTACGTCGACAGAGGTCGCTTCATTGGTTGCTGCTGTTTGCTATTGCTGGCGTTGTTGCTGCTGCTGTCAGTTGTAATAAACGTCCAAGTCGCACCTAAAGTATCCCCCCAACCTTACAGGCCCCCTCCCTCCCTACCCCGCCACGGCTGCCAGCGGCAGCAGCCCTAACAACTGGCAGCAGCAATTAGAAAATGTTACCAACTTAGAAATGCGTGGCGCCTGACTAAATGGACGTTAATGGCCATCTGCTGGCAACCAACTAATAGTAGCAACAACAACAACAACAACAACGGCAATAATAAAATTATCACTATGGCTGCTGCTTGCCACACCCCCACTTCCTGCTGCTCGGCCACCGCCCACACCCCTTTCAATTTCACTCTTCCGCTTTCAAGTCATGACAGCACATTTTAGAATTGCCCATACGCCCAGGTGGACCAAGTACATAACAGACTGATAGCAGGGTAAGGGAGTTGGGGGCGTGGCACTTGCCCAAACCCAATCCTAGGCACATTAAAATTAAATTGCAAATTAAACATCAAAGTAGTTCAGGGGCAAAATAGTGAAATGAGTTCATAATCGGATTTGACGACTTGTGAAATGGTTTTAAATGACGGTAAAAACGATCGGACAGCTGAACAGCGTGCCGGGGTAGCTGTAGGCGTGTGGGCGTGGCATTTGAAAATAAAATGGCCATGGCAACCCAAAACCTCTAATGCTTGCACAAAAGGAACTACAAAGTTTTTCACACACACACACACACACAAAGCAATTAATTAGTTCACATCATACACACAAAAGTATTTTAATTCATTTCGATAGAAGTTTTAGTTGTAATGATTAATTATCTATCAATTCTAAAGAGTAAAACTACATAACAATTTCTATTGACAATCATTTACAACGTCTTTATTCAAATGGTTAACTTCAATTGGGATATGAAATACAAGAAATTTATAAAAATCGTAATTAGCCAACTTAAAAATTTGCAAACATTAAAATTACCTAGTTGTAAACTTGAATTTTTTGTATCCCAGATTAATTTTATATAATAAAATAATTTATTAATTAATTATCAAATTTCATGCCTCATATTCAAAATTTGAAATCAGCTTTTCTAATAAAAATATAAATATTTGTTTATTAATTATAACATTATCAGGCAAAGCACTGAATATATTTATACGCTGACATAAAATCGGTGAAGTTATAGAATTTATCAGCGTATTTATATATTTAAATGAATATCAATCTTTAAGTAAATTCGCTTCGTTTTTCGATTGCACATTTTCCAACCCCGCTGCCCACAAAAGGGTTAAACATTTGATATTTTTAGGCAAATTTGATTTGACGTCTATCAGTCTGTCATTCCAAAAAAAATAAGCATTTTTTAGCATACCTTGTCTGTGCTGAGTTCATCGGTCTTTTGTCGCAGTGTAGACGCACTTTACATTTGTATTTCGCACTTCAATGACTCTGCTGAGTTGGACAGACCACAAGAGGCGTGGCAGTTGATGACTGTGAATTGTTACAATGCGCGAGAGTGTGTGTGGGTGTGCAAAGAGGTATGCGAATACTTTTGACGGCGTGACACCTCTGCTTAGTAACAGGCATTGCCCGTCATGAATATTTTTAAGCCGTCGCGACGCCGTTGTCGTTCTGGTTTTTGGTTTCGTCACTAGACATTACAAGCAATCAAGTCATCGACAACTGTGCAACAAATACAAATTTTTCAAAAAAGAAGTAGACCAAATCCATGTAGAATGTTTAGGCAGCCAGTAAGCGGCTGAGAGATACCCTAGCTTCAAAATTTGTACAAGAAAAACATATAGTTGAATTAAGAAATGTGTGAAAAGCTGTTTGTACTTTGCTGATATTTTTGACTGGTAATACAGGTGCGCTCCATAGCTTTTAGAGCTTGGTTTGTTGATTTTTAATGTATATATCAACTTAAATTTCAAAAGCACAAATTTAAAAAAATAAAAAACTTATTCTAAATATATTAAAAATATTAAGAAAATTGAGAAATTTGTAGAAACAGTTTTAAGATTAGTTTTTAACTTTTTTGCGAGTGTGATTGTGAAGCCAGAATAAATTGACGCCTTGTCACATAAAGGAGAGAAAATTGAAAATTTAGTAAATTAAGTACAAAGAATTATGAAGTGAAATTGTCTGTAAATAATTTACCGTTTCATTGTTATAGTCAGATTATAGTTCAGATAGAAAGGCTGTTCAATTTAATTAATTTTTCAATCCTTTTGCAGTTTCCCAACTTAAATGGCACACCCTGTATATATGCAATTTGGATTAAAATGATTAGTTTATAGTTCTAGGGCATTTCAGAGAATTTTTCCGAGCTGTCTCCAACACTGGCACGTCTATCATACCCACTTGGGGCACATTTGTAAATAGTATGCACGGCAATAACTACTAAGTGCGTATGAGGTGTGTGTGTGTGTGTGCGTGTGCTTGTTTGTGTGTGTATTTGAGTGTGTGTTTCGGTGTTTGGCTTCACTGACGTTGTCAGCTTTTCGGTGGCTGCAGCGGTCACAGCAGCAGTTCGCTCTCCCTCTCCCTCTCAAACTTTCTCCCTCACGCTCTTACTCTCTGTTGGTTGCGGCCTGTTCCAGCGGTTGACTGACGCGTATGCGTTATTAAATCTGCATATGTATGCGAGTGTGTGTGTGTGCGTGTGTGATGTCTATGTCTATGTGCGTGCGCTGACAGCAATTTGCGTATCAATATGGGCACATAATGCTTCGAAAATGATTTCAAAAATTTGCATTTAAATTAAAAATTATATTTGCAACACAAACAGACGTTTCGCAGGCCAAAAGGGAATGGGAAAGGGAAAGTGTTAGAAGCGGGGCGGTGGGGCAGGGACTGGGCCTGCTACCAACTAGGGACATGGACATTTTGTGTCTGTTGTAGTGCGACGACGTCAAAAAATGCAAATTTTGCAAATTTTAGCTAAAAATTTAGCCATTAGTTGTTTCAACGTGCGTTGCGCATACGCAGCGTATGCCGTCGCTCATACCCTGTACGAAGGAGCCACACAGCTGTTGCTGTCTCTGTCAGGCATGGGCCATAGTAGTGCACACCACATGCATGTGTCAGCTGATGTGTGTGTGCGTGTGTGTGTGTGTGTGTGTGTTTGTGTTTTGGGAGGTGTGGCAAACACACGCCCACTTGGCGCCCCTATGAAACGCCTGACATCGCTTTCAGGCTGTCACACAGCTGCGGCTTTCGTAGCTTCTGTTTTTGATTAGGCAAACGACAACAACAGCAGCAACAGCAACAGCAACAACAACAGCAACAGCAACAACAACAGCAACAACAACAGCAACAACATTTGTGTTTCATTGCTGACCTGCAACAACAAGAGGCAGCCACAAATTCAAGCTGCCCGATCATGCAAACGTTTTCCGCTCTCTCGACGGTTTATTAGCTCCCGCAGCAACTGGTGGGACGGTGCACTACCCTGTAGTAAGTAGAACATACCCTTCATTCGCTTAAGCTTTGAATACCCTGTAATTGTAAAAAGTGCTGCTCCTTAAAGCCCACTAACAAACGCTACACTTTCCAGTGTTGCAGTTCACAATTTGCAACTCTTTGCCACTTAGCAGACACTCGCCTATACCCTGTAATTTGTGCAACGCGGTAGGTACTAATTTTGTAGTAAACTTTGGTTGCTGTTTGTAGCACTCTGATATTAGCAAGTGTCTGTCTAAATTTAAGCCTAATTAAAGTAGCAGACAACTCAAAATATACCCTGTAGTTGTGTCACAGGCTTAAGAGGTATGCTAAGCTAGGCAAGGCTTCAAAAAGGCATATGAGCGGCATAAAACAAGTTGAATATATTTTCAGTATACCCTGTAAATCGGACGTGCTCAGCTACTGCCTTGGTTGATAACAAGCCAAGGGGTAAGAATTAATCCACATTTGATTTTGCATGCCCTGTAATTAATGGCAACAGTTTTAACTAACTTAACTAAAGTTTTAAGCCCATATAACCGCATTAAGTTACTTTGCTGGGTATCGACACGTCGTGCCCACCCTGCAGCAACTAGTGTTTAATTGTTTGAATTTAATTTTCGAAAATTTTCTAGTCCAAATGACATTTTACTCGAACTGTTGAGTTGGACTTGGACTGCGGCTATTCGTTTGTCATTGTCTATTGTGGCTACACCTGACCCCTGGCCCCGCTAAGGCCCCCCCACCCCTCACACCCACTTGCCTCTAGAGTGCACTGTTTGTTCAGCACAACTGTCCGTTCGTCCGTCCGTCCATCGGTCCGTTTGTCGTCTGCGGCTGTAAATGAAGTTGTGTTTTAATTAAAATTCCAGACTTTATTTCTGTAATTATATTAACTCGCTGTTCGAATTCGCTCGCTGAGAGGCTCAACGGAGTGTCAGAGAGAGCGAGGGAGAGTGAAGTTGGAAGCCGATCGATCTATGGTTGAAGGTCCAACGTACAACATACAACGTTCAACGTTTTGTGGCAGCGGCAACAATAAGAAGCAGATAAAACCATTAACGGCAAACTGAAGAAATGTGGAAAACGTGGCAAAGGCATGCGGCAACTGTGACGCCCAGCACAATTGCCATACCTCCAGCTCACTCTCTCTCTCTCTCTCTGTCTTCCACTGTCTCCCACTTTATGTCCGTCTCTCTCTCGCTCTGTCCATCGCTTCCTGCTGTGTCCTTATTGGCATTGGCATCTTCGTGTGCAGCTTCTGCTGTTGTCCTGCCGCCTGCAAATGGTGTTAAAATTAATTTAATTGAATGTGAAATGAAATTTGTTTTGACACACACCAATAGACACATCCCAACACACACACACACACACACTTACACACACTTAGTAGAGTGTAGAACTCAACAGGATTGCTGTGAATTCCTTGGCTGCCTTTGAATGCCGTTCTTATTGTTTCCCTATCGCAAGCATCGTCGAAACAATTCACAGTCTCTTCCAAAGTCCTTTACCCAAACCGCCCACTATGTAAGGGCTTTATTGCACCACTGTGCGGCTAGAATGTGTGGAGAATACTCCAGATACTATCTTCAGCCTCAATTGTTAATCGTCGTCGTTGTCCTCGTTGTTGGCCTCGTGTTTTCCTAATGAACATCCTTTTAAATTTGTGCTGACAATTAAAGTCCATTTTCTTATCAAATATGATCGATATAAATCCAATTTAAATCATTTCGGTGCTGCCAACTTGCTTTTTGTCTTATGCCAACAAATATCTGCACCTGAAGTGAGTAAATATTAATTTAACCATTGAAACTAGCTTTGCTGTGGAAGCATTAAAGTGCCAAATGGAGCTGCCAACTTGCTTCAAAAACTGATTTTAGTTAGTGGAGGAACAGCAGCTGCCAACTTGGCATAGTTTTTGGCTTCTTGGATTAGCTAATCCGTTTATTTAGCTCTTTATAAGTTAAACCAAAGTCAGTGCTAGCACTGCACCCTTTTATTTTGATATGTAGTGCTATATTAAAGTTAATACATTATTTACAAAAAAATATTTTCTCATGTTTATTAATTTAAACTGCGTTTTATTTGTTTTGCATAAAGTGATTGATTCACTTTATTTAATAACCCACGTATTACTAACGTGCCACTTTATTTATTTATTTTCTTAAATACATAATATGTAAGTACGTATATATTTTTTAAATTCCAATCTGTCACCCTTGTGTCCTGCGGATCAACTGTTAACTTTGTTGTCTTCATTTTGTTTTCCCATTTTTTTTTATTTTTGCTGCGACATTTCGTTCAACTTGTTTTTTAATTTCAACCAGCTTTATGTTAATTGAAAACCAATTCGCAGGCAAATAACAAAAAATAAAGGAGATGGACAAATGGAAAGGGAAAATGAAAATGAAATTGCGAGGAATCAATGCGTCCTTTCAATTGTCTGTTTTCGCGTCTCCCCTTCAGGTCTGAATAAACAGTCACTGGACATTTGAAATTGATAGATAAACAAATTATATGCGCGATTTATATATACATATACTTATTTTATATATATTTGTGTTAGTGTAAGTTCACAATTTTATCATTGGTTTTTGCTATTGACTTTGGAGTTTTCAATTAAATCACGTAATTGATTAACATTCAAGCGAACGGTATAAAAAATTGAAATTTTTATTTACATTTTATGATTGACATACGGCAATTTTCACTCCGCGTCTGCCTATCTATCTATCTCCCTCCCTCTCCCTTTAGCTTATTTTTTATTTGCCATGACGCTGTTTGATCTGCAACCTATATTAAATTGCATTTGAATATTGATTTCCCTAGCAGCAATTTCTTAAAATTTATTTGCAAATATGTAATACTTTCAAACAATTAGTTTCCATATTAATTTTATAAATTTATATGGATTTTCACCTCACGTGCGATAGTTTTGTATACTATCGTATGAATAAATATTAAAGCGACAATTTGAAACTTATTTAAAGCATATAAAATAATAAAATTCATATAAATTTATTAATATTAAATTAAAACTACAAAGCTACATTAAATATATATTTTTTTATATTTTTGTAAACTTTGTTTAATCAGAATTCTTTAATTTTTTTTTCTATTAATTCTATTATTTTAACGGGGTATTATTTCGTCGCTCGAAGCATTTTCAACTTTTTTTTATTATTTTCCTTTCTTTCTTTTTTTGTAAGTTTTTCAATTTGTTTGACTGTTTGAAAAGCGATTTGTAATAAAATAAAAATAAATAAATTTTCGTATTTGAACAGTCAATGCAGATGCAACCATTGCAAACAATTTGTGTGAACGTTTGTTACATTTAGCAAAATTAATTTTAAAATATTAGCAAAAACATCAAAGAGCGAGCAGCAAAATAATAAAAAAATAAATCTGACCACAATCAAACTGAGTTGTTGCAAGTTGAAACTGCAATTGTTGCCACACTTGTTATTTACCATTTTCAGGCCATATTCAGTTGTTTCCCAATTTCCCAATACGCACTGGAGTTCCACTTTTCCCTCTCTCTCTCTCTCTCTCTCTCTGTGTTTTCCCAATCTATCACTCCTCTCACTCTGTCTCTCTGTGAGTTGAGATTTGCATAATAAATGAGATACAAAAGCCAAGCGAGGCTACTGTCATATAGCCACTGGCCGTGTGCCATCTATAGTAATGACGATAATAATGATGCAGATATGTTCAGGATAAAGCCAACTCTGCTGTCGAAGGCAGTGGACAGCACAAGGAACAGAGGGTCGAGAGAGAGCGAGAGAGGCAGAGATGCAGGTGCAAAGGCCGAAAGGGAGTTGTTGATTTCCACTCAAAATGGGGTGCATATGTTGCACACAAAGGCAGGATACATTCACACACGTACACAACACATACATTCCACATCAATACAAGCATACCGCACACCTATACACATGGACACACACTCGCGCACACATGAGGGCTGTCAAATTGCAGGGCGTCGTCGTATGGCAAAACAATATGCAAATTTCGTTGCATACTTTTTGGAGGCAGCGTGAAAATCATTTCAGCTAAGCAGACACATAACCAACACACACACACACACACACACACACTCGCATCCACATACACATGCATGCAGCCGAAGTCAGTCAGTCAGTCAGTCCAATCAAACAAATAAACAACAACAACAACAACAGCATAACGCAGAAGGATAACGTTGCTATGCACAGTGGCACAAGTCGATTGACAACTGGTTCAATTTATGTTGAGTCTTTTTAAGTGGAAAGTAGTACAATTGTAGTATTAATGCAAACCAATTCTAATTTAATTATTTAAAAGCCAAATGGTTTACAAGTTGCCATTTTATAGCCCAAGTGTAGCGAACTAAACTATGTAAGACTTCATAATTTGTAATGAACTGCTTGAAGTTTTCTTGCTTCAATTTTGCTGAGCTTCAACCACTGTGCGAGGGAAACAAGCGGACGCAGACAATGAAGACAGACGATTGGACGGCCTCGTCTAACGGTAGCTGCTCGACTAACGGTACACAACGTGGGCAAAGTGGCAAGTGGCAAGCGGCAACATAATGCCTTTCCGGTATCCAATAAACCGACTGCACTTGGACAGCCCGGATTTCCGCTTGAATCATTGATGAGCTATTAAAGTCATTTCTATTTTGCTGTTTGTTGTGCGGCGCCTCCATCCCGCACCGCACCGCACCGCCCCGAACTATCCAGCACTCTGCCCCTCTTGCTCAGCCCGATCTCTGCTTCTGCTACTTGCAAGTCCATTTCAATTGCAGTTTCGTCTCTGCAATTGTCCTTGTTGCTGCTTTTGTTGTCATCAACAACTTTTGTCACGTTCATATTTGGTAGTTATAACATCGCGTTGGGGAATTCGTTGCAAATGAAGCATGATGCAACTTGTTTATTTTATTTTTTTTATGTGGCAGTCGTTGACCGTTGCGTTGCCACCTGTCATTTGTGGCTAAGCACATATCGATAACAAATGTGCAAATTTCTATTTGTGACTCGAATTAACATTTTCTGGCTAAAATAAGCAACTAATTTGCGAACAAGGCAACTTTGAAGCAGTCTACTGCAATTACGACATATCGATTACTATCGATATTAATCGATAGTATATAAAATTAATATATTCCTGTTTTCTTTATAAAAATGTGTGACAACCATTCTCAAAAGCAACACATAACAAAGTTATATAAGAATAAATGATTACATTTAAATGCAGACACTCAGAACCTTTGATAAAGTTGTGCGTGGTGCAACGGGTAGAGTTACGGCGTACTCTGGAGCCTGCGTTGTTGAGGTTGCAGGTTCGAATCCTGACAATAAGAATTCTTGGTTTACTTTTTTAAATTTAAATACAAATTCCTAGTCAGTTCACTTGACTGTAGTCTTTCTTACTGCTTTTGCCTGTGATCAGCCAGTAACCAGCCACTGCCGAGTAGCCTATGATTAATATAATTAAACACATTAAACTTGCTGTGTACAACAAAATTTGATACCATTTCTAAAAACAACTACTAATTAGCTACTCCGATTAGGCATCAAAGGGACTGAATTTACAGTGCACATTGTGAAACTTACAATCACAAGTAGAAACACACAATGTCTATAAATCGAATTGTCAGTTGTGTTCGTTGTTAATCCTCTGATTTTCAATATTATAATTATATACTGTCCTGTCCTTTGATATGCTATATGATGAATACATAAGAAATGGAAATTCGCACACACACACAAAGAAGGAGAGTGTATGTGTGTGTGTGTGTGCCTGTGTTTGTGTGTGTAACTTGATGAAACAATTAGCGAAACGAAAATTTGATTTAAGCTGCTTTTAAAAGGCGCACACACGATGTCACCACGCACAGTGGGCAGTTTATGTGATTTATGTGGCAAAAGTACAACAAACGAACCAATTTTAAAGGAATTTACTTGATTTTAGTACCATTCAAACATATTTGGGATATTTCAAGTTATCGTTTTAAACTTTTCGAATATTATTGTTAATTAGAGAGTGATTTAATATGAAAAACTATTAAATACTTTGACCAAAATTATTTGACAAAAGTGTGAATTGTTTTTTGAATTCATTAAGAAAATTCTTTGCGTTAATTTTTGTACCACAAAAAATGTATGTTAAAAAGTAAATTTACTGCACTGTATATTCCCGTAAATGTTCATTGTTTTTGCCATTTGTCCTTTTTGCGGCGTCCTTAATGAATCTCTCGGCATTGGACTTGAGCAGCTCAAAGGGGTGGACAGGTGGAGAGCAGGGAATGATATTGGGATAGTAATGGATTGGAGGGACGACAGTGAGGAGTGGAAGGAGCGTGGGAGGAAGGAATCAATGCCAAAAAGCTTAAGAGCCAACAATTGAACCGAACTGAAAGTACGATTGACGGAAATTAAAAGATAATTTACCCGCATGTTTCAAATGCCCATCGTCGTGCCATGCCCACTCCTTTTGGTCTCGGGATGACAACAAGCCTGGCGAAGGCTCTGCCGCTAATTTTAATGCTGGTTATCTGTCAGTCCATCCATCAGTCGTGGCCATGTTATGATGTTAATGCCGTCGCTTGATGATAATGGCCACCACAAAACATCGACTACGTTTCCCATTCCCACTCTGACTTTAACTCCGTCTCCGATAACAGCTATGACTTCGATGCCGATTCTGACTCCGTATTCCATTTCTACCCACCGATTGCAGCTTCTGTTTCAACGATGGCGACTCAGGTTTGACGCAAACATGTCGCATCCCATCTTCCCATTAGACTGACAGGCAGGCGAACATTTTGTCTGTCTAGTGCACTCGTACCAAACACACATACACTTGTTACGCCATTAATGGGTGTTATAGAAGGAAAGTTGAGGAAAGTTTTGTAGATATTAATCAGTTATTTTACAAATATTTTAGAGTTCTAAACTTTAGATTAAAAAGTAATGTTCGATTTCAATCATTAGACAAAACTTCTGCAGGACATTTCACAGTCTAGCATACTCTTTTACCGCATGCTAACGTGTTGTTCTCAGATATCTGAGCATGAATGAATGTCAGAATAGCCCGCAACTGGAACTTGCTATAGATTCGTGTTCGCAAACATCAGAAGATCGATGGTGGGAGTATGATGGCATGGGAGGGGAGGCGAGAATGGGAAAGGAAGGGGATTCTATGCTACGACTGTTCCCTGGCCAATGCTGCTGGGTTATATTTGAATGCCAAGTTGCCAGTTGTCAGAAAGTGAGTGAAATATAGCCAAAATGTCAAATGTCAGCGAAAGACATTATTACTGGCTAGTTGATCCGTCGTCCTACCACGGCACGACTGTGAGCACTGCGACGACTATGTAGCCTACCCATCACTCTGCTTCTTCTTACCTCAGTCTGAGTCTCTCATACCCCACACTCCTTCATACTCCTTGCTCCTTCTCTTCCATTCCGATTCTAGTGCTCACATTCCGTCTACGAATTGTCGCCGTCTGGTGTCGTGTGTGTGTGTGTGCCACAGATAATCGATACGCACACGCACTTTGTGTGTGTATAAGTTTGTGTGTTTGAGTGGATGTATTTGTGTTGCTGTGTACCGTCAACCGAGACCATGTCATCCCATCAGCCACAATCATCGTTGAGCAGCTTCTTGTCGCTTTGTGCGCTTTAAAATTTCAACTTCTTCAAGTTCCGCAAATTCTGCGAAATTTTCCAACAAATTTCGTTAGTTAACAAACTTAAAACGATTGCCCAAAATTTAATTTAATTTTATCTCCACTAATCGATTATTAGACTTATCATATATCAAAATTGTACAGGTCAGTTACAAGACAAAAGTTTGTGAAAAGTTTATCCCATGGGTCAAATTTAATCTGAGAAGTTTATGAGAGGTTAAGCATTCAATGAAATGGCATAAGAATAACAGCTGGAAAGAAGGCTGACAATTTAGCTATTTTTTTATCATAACTAGCTACTAAACTCCATGAAATCTTGACAGCACTGAGACTAAACTATTTCCGGTTTGAAAACTGATTTAAATGACTGCTAAAGCAATGAATTATCATTTGTTAACTGTATTAGTTGACGTTAGTTCATGACATTTTGACGCTTCGATAGAAAATCGAAGAAATTTTGCAAATTTCGTGTAAAATCTAAAAATGGAGAAGCTGAAGGAAAGCGAAGAACGTGAGTTTTTCGTAGGTGACTACAAGGTGCTGGGACAATTTGACAGCGGATCATTTGGGGATATATACCTGGGTATCAGTGTCTACACCGGCGAGAAGGTGGCAATAAAAGTCGAAAAGTCTGGAGCTCCACATCCCCAGCTGGCCTATGAGTACAGGGTTTACAAGGCTATACGACCAGCAGTTGGATTACCGCAGATACATTACTTCTCCGAGGAGGATGATTACTCGGCAATGGTTATGGACCTGCTGGGTCCCTCGCTAGACTATCTCTTTGAGTTCTGCAATCGCTGCTTTACCATGAAAACGGTGTTACTGCTGGCGGATGAGATGCTACTACGGCTGGAACAGGTGCACGGTCGTGGATTTGTGCATCGGGACATTAAGCCGAATAATTTTCTAATTGGTCGAGACATCAGCTGTAAGAGGCTGCACCTCATTGACTTTGGGCTGTCGAAAAAGTACTGGGATCCCAATACTCTGGTGCATATACCCTATCGCGAGGGCTGCAGTCTCACGGGTACAGCTCGATTCACCTCAATCTCCTCACACGAAGGAATCGAGCAGTCGCGTCGAGATGACCTCATTTCCGTGGGCTATGTCCTTGTCTATTTCCTGCGTGGTAGTTTACCCTGGCAGGGACTCAAAGCATCCACAAAGCAGCAGAAATACGAACGCATTCATGAGATGAAACGTTCCATATGCAATGAGACACTTTGTCAGGGATTTCCCGTTGAGTTCACCATGTACCTCAACTACTGTCACCAGCTCGGCTTCGATGAGGATCCGGACTACAATAAACTACGCAAGATGTTCCGTCAGCTGCGCAAGAAACTGTATGTGGTCAAGGATCACATCTTTGACTGGGAAATGCTCACCATCGAGTATCATCGGAATCAACCCAATCCCGGCATCGGTGACCGGGTTCCCCCTGTCAAATGTAAGCGGGACCAGGGCTCTAGTGGTTTTCCCATCGTTCGCAATGAGAAGTGTAATCGATGGGACTAGTGCAGCACTTTCGTCACCAGCACAACACGGCTTTCCTAGGCAGTCATTAAATCTAATGTAACTACGCACTTTCGGCACTAGATTGTGTATGCTTATGAACCATTTTCACATTGAGAAGCTAGTTCCAAAATCATTTTGGAACAAGTTTGGATTAAATTAATAAATTATTAATTACATGATTTATTTAATTTTTATCAGTAAATGAATCTAATTTATATTGTGATATTGGACGTAGACATAATCTAATATCCGCACGACCTCAATTTTGGAACTAGTTCAAAAGAAAATAACTTTTTAGAGTAGAAATAAGAACAAAGGTGTTATTAAACAAGAATTTACCTCGAAATTCACAAAGGAGTTATAAAATGATTATCAGTAAACCTTGCAAATGTCAGATAAATATCGATTTTGGAACTAGTTCAAATGCAAAGAACTTATTAGAGTAAAAATAAGAGCATAGGTGTCATCAAAGAAGAATTTACTTTGAAATTCACAAGGGACTAATAAAGAAGTGAACAGTAAAACTGACAAATGTCAGATAAAGATCGATTTTGGAACTAGTTCAAATGCACTGAACTTATTAAACTAAAATTTTGAACATAGGCCACATTTAAAAAGAATTTAACTAAAAATGTACAACGAACTTATAAAGTGGTGATCATTAAAGCTTCAAAAATGTCAGTTAAGGACCGATTTTGGAACTAGTTCAAAGTGAAAAGACTGAATCCAAACTTATAGAAAAAGGTTAAACGTGCACCGGCCGGGACACTTTTCTGTAAAATTCAAAATAAACTACTTCAGACTTCGAAACCAGTTTGGAACTAGTGAACCAGTTCAAAAGCAAACAATTTGATCAAAACTGATAGAGAAACTGTTTACAGTGTAGACATTTTTGGTTTAGCCAATAGTTAGTGCTGCCAATTACAAATAACTCGGTCTACTGACAAAACCAAACGATGCACAAACTATTCAAATTCTCTCTCGCTCAACTGCAGCTGAGTTAGTTCCCAAACACTTGAGATTTTCAGGATTAGTTAAGTGTTCATGGAAAATGAAGGAGGAAAATGGAGTGAAAAGAAAAAACGAAGCGAAATTCAATTCAAGTTTTTATTGCTGCTTTCTTTTGGCCGAGTTAAGAGCTATTTTAAAAACATGCTTAACAGCAATGCGAGAAGCTATCACCTTAATTCCATGCATCTGGAAGAGACTCAACACCCCAGCAGGAAAGCCGAGAGGCAGCAAGAGAATGCACCAGATAACAGGAGAAAGCAAGTGAATTCACAATCACATTTTGCTATAGTTCTACACACTTGACAAACAAACGAGATGGGGGCGTGTAGTGGGGCTAGTAGGGGAGTACAACTGTGGGGTGGCTCAGTCTATTGGTTGGTGCGGTGCCGGATTGTTTGAATGGACAGTAGCGACAGACACGCTTCAGCGGCAGCAGCTAATAAAAATTGTCCAGTTTTTCCAATTTGAGAGATGGCAATGCCAACGCCTTGCCCCTTGTAACCCCCCCACCACGCCCACACCTCCTCAAAAGCTCTTGCGAAAGCAGAAAGCAAGCGGCAAATAGAGCAATTTAAATTGGAACGTGATTATGCAAACGTTTTCGCAGCTTAACTCAAGTGGCGCTTCGTGCCGCTTGTCCCAAACACACACACAAACACACACAGTCATGCATATGTGGGCGTGGGGGTGGGCATGGCTGTTGGTCATGCATTACAAGACTTAAATCAATTTTTAAATCAATCTGTTAGCAACAAAATCGTTGAAAGCGTCAAACAAGCTGCGTGTGCTCAGAGAGGGAAAGAAAGAAGGAGAAAGAGAAAATTATAAAGATAGAGAAAGGCACGACAGATAAGTAATAAGGTACAAAGATAGAGAGTAAGAGAGTCAGGGAATAGAAACAAATTAAAAATTATGAGGCTTAGCTGAAAGAGTTAGCCAAAAGCGCTAAGGAAAGTTGCTCAAAATAACTGCAAACCGTTGTACTATAGTAAAATATAAAACACCGTAAGAAGTCAAAAGTTTATATTATAAAATTGATATGTTCACAAAGCTTCAAGTTATTTCTTAACTCTTAAATTTGTTTATTATTTTACGGGTATTACCACACCCCACTCCCTTCACTGCAGCCAGTCGAGAAGTCTTCTCAAAGCACTCGAATGCAACGCAAGACGCTCGAGTAGAAAGACACCACTTGCCACGCCCATAAGCACAATGAAACCACGATAAACGCCCCTCAGCGTGCGATTCGTGATGCTTGTGATCGACTGCAGATTATCGCCCAGATCGGCATAGGACATTTGCAGGTAACGCCGTTCGATATGTCTCATAACACCCGAGCTGAGCAGTTGGGCGATTTTTCTATCGAAAGTGGATTTTAGAATCGAATTTTGTGGAAAATATATGACAATTTGATAGAGATATATTGGTTTGCGCACATGGGTTAAACGACTTGTATACCGATGCTTTCTATTCCAATCGGCCAAATTGTTGACCAGTGAAATGGTGGCAACTCTGGCGTCAGGTGGCGCCTCCTGCACCAATTGATAACGATGCGAGAAATTGCCCACAACGACTTGAGTCAACTGATGCAAATAAAAGTCGTGATAACCCGAACTGATCAGTGTATAGTTCTGACGCAACAAAGCGTTCAATCCACTGGGCACAGCCTTCTGAGGACGTGACGTCAGCACAGCAAAGAGCTTCGCTTGGTAAGCACAACGCAGCACCAAAGTGAGTAGCAGCCAGTTGGCAATCAAGTGACGCACATATCCTGAGCGGGGTAATCGACGAACTGGCACCGCATTTCCAATAGTTGAGGCCAGAAAATTCTCAAACGGATGCTTAAGTTGAAAACGTTTGCCCAGAAAACATACGCAGATCAGGGAAAACACTACGCTGCTTACTAGACATGCCCACACTTTGCCCCTAAACGGTCGCATCAACTGGCCGAAGCGACCATAGTAGCGCTCCTTGCGCACCACGAAGGTGAAGTAGCTCTGGTGGAACACCGCCGATGTGGTGAAATGCACACGCCGCGGATCCGAACCACTGAAACCACCGATCGCAAGGTCAGCCTTATTGGCAGCCAACTGAAGGAAAGGCAAGAAAATAGCTAGGAGAAACTCTTGGTAACTGTATAGCAGTTATTTACCTGTGCAAAGCAGCCCTTCAAAGTGTCCTCACTGAAGATCTCGCTCTTCTCCTCGGGCACCATGAGACGCACTCGAAATCTCAAGGCTATCGCCAGCAACTTCAGTAATTCGCCATCAATGCCACGCAGCTGCTGGACATCAATAAGTGCGCCATTTTCCGGCAGTGGAGCACCATCTGGCGGATAGAACATGAAATGCGGCGGCAATAGATGACCCGTAACATTGAGAGCACAGTTATTGAAATTGGTAAACCGTATGGGAAACAACTGATCACGAAGGAGTTTTCCACTCGCCAAAAATCGATTACTTTCATACGGAGTAATTCCCAAGACACAGGCGCCATTAAAGAGTTTATAGGAATACAGAACGAGCTCCCCATCGTGACGCAAGAGGAGCACAACCACATTGATGACTCGACTCAAGAGCGCTATGTAGCAGATCTTACCCACCGATACGGGCAGTTGAGACTCCGATTGTGGGGACAGTAGAACGACAAGAAAATAAAAATCCCGGTCGTGTTGGCTGTAAGTGCTATTGGGACACATGTGGCTGTGAGAAGGGGAGAGACAAGGGAATTTAAGAATGAGTGTGAGTAGAAATAAAGACGAATTGAAACGATTTTAGCCATTAATTGAAAGTAGGTGATTTTTAAGCCCCACTTCCATTTGGTACTTACGCAAAAGTCTCTGCCTCGTGCACCACAAAGAGCGTATAGTCACCGGCAGATCCGTTTGGGGCGCCACTGTGCAGACGCACTGTGAGATGTGGCGCCAACTGTTGCAACATGCGATCAACCATTTGCCGCTGGTCATCGTTGCACCGTCGACAATCCACTCGAATGACGAGTGTGTTAATGCGTGTGGCAATGTAGCGACTGGCCACATAAACTGTGCCATTCACCAAACGTTCCATGTCCAGATCAAGCGACGGCAGATTCAAGCGAAGTCCCGCCGCAAGGACAACGCTGCCAAATGCTAGCAGCTGCACGCTAAGCTGCATAGGAAACGCGTTGCAGGTCGTATCTGCCTGAGCGACAACCGACACATGCCCCGGGAACCAACACTAACAGTAGCAGTAACACCGACACAGAATCGGTTCAAACGACCTTATTGGGTTTATTGGATTTATCGGGGTTTATCGGTCGACAAGGCGCTAATGTAATTGCAACGATTGTCATCGGTGGATTTAATGGAATTGAACTGATAATTGCGACTTATTAAAAACAATTGCTCTGAATTAGCGAATACAGAACTGCTTCCAATAACCCAATGAAGCACATCCATAGTAATATTAGTAATATATAGTGTCATTATAAGTCTAAATCGTATGCAAAAGTCTTGAAAGCATTCACATAAAAAATGTTAATACTTCAGAAACCATTTTTTGGCTTCACATTAGAAAACTTTGCACAATTCATTAACTTTTGTGAGGTTAGGTTAGTAAAATTGAGGTTATACACACATAACCTCACAACTGGTTTACAAATCGAAATGCTAACAGCCAGTTGACTGTTTTGAGTTTCAACTGTGAATTGAGATGTATTGAAAAGTGGTAAGAGCATAGCTTTAAATAAGGCCACGACTAAAATGTATGACTTAAGCTAACAGTGTACACTACTTTGAGCTCTGCCTCCCCCGACAGCTCTTAGGCCCTACTCCACTGGCACTCATCATTCAAAGCAGGAGCCTGCAAGGAGAGCGAGTGCAGAGGAGAGGCAATAAGCGCCACAAAGCGCGTACTCTTGGTAATTTAAGAAGCAGCACAGGGACACAGCTTGAAATGGTCTAAAAGAGAGCAGTGGGAAGCGGGGGGGTGTGGACTTTTAAACAGGAGCGGGATGGGGATGGGGAAATACTATAGCTGGCCTTTAGGTTCACTTGATGTTATTTTACAAGGACACGCGCACAATTTATAATAACGCCGACTGGTCTTGGTCCTGGCTGGGTCCTGGTTGTGGTCTTGTTCTTGGCCCTGGATCCAGGCTCTAGCTCTCTTGCCAAATGACGCTTTACAGTAAAGTAAAGTAAAGCCAAAAGCAAGCCAAAGTCTTGAGCTCTGTGGAAAGCACACCATAGCCAAATAGAGATGTGTGTGTGTGTGTGTGTGTGTGTGTGAGTGTGTTTGCAAACGAGAAAAATGAAGCGAAACAATTCCAAGTAAGCAAACAAAACTGATGGAAGATAATCTACTTGAAGCATACTTTAAGGCGTATCTAATGGTCCTTTTAATGTTTAAACACGCTTTCGTCTGTCTTGTCTCCGTTTCTCCATCCACACCCACACACACACACACACACACACACACACATACACCTCGGCAAAGCAAAACCAATGTCCTATGTTTATTTTATCCACATCATCAGCCTCAGACCCAATCTCCTTCCGCCTTTGTCCTGCTCATTCTCCCCCTCCTTTTGTTCCTCCTCCTCTTCAAGTGGCCAGGCCAATGTCACGTTCTTTTTTTTCTCCTCTTTCCAGCTTTCTTTCTATCTTTTTTCCTCCTCTACCCCCTCTATCCGCTCATCCGCTTCGCTTTCTTTTATTCACGTAGTTGCGGCTTCTTTTCTTGTGTTTATTTTATCACAATAATTCCACATTTTTGCTTTTATGAATTTTTAATTTGAACAGCGATAAAATTGCGACCAGAGACGCCACCGGATTTCGGGCCTGCACAGCTGTGGGCCAATTGGGGTAGAAGTGGTAGGAGTCCTCAGTAGCAGTGGGAGCGGGGCATTCCTCTTGGTCAGCTGATGCTACTCCATATTTGATGTGCTCAGTCAGTGAGCAGAGGTAGCTCCGATATCACAATAAATCACTCGCTTACATTTATCGATAACAAGTGAATTTCTTTCTTATCGATGTAGTTAACTTCTTTTAATTACTAGTTTAAGTGGTAGCAGTGCTCAGTAGGAGTGGGAGCAGGGCATTCCTCTTGGTCAGCTGATGCTACTCCATATTTGATGTGCTCAGTCAGTGAGCTGAGACAGCTCCGATATCACAATAAATCACTCGATTGCATTTATCGATAACAAGTGAATTTCTTTCTTATCGATGCAGTAAACTGCTTTCAATTACTCAGTTGAATTTTAAGTATCGTTTATCGATAACTGTGGATTACTTTTCTCAAAGGCCTCCAAGTCACTTTCACTGAAAACTCTATAAAAGCCAAGATGCGATAAGTGAGATGATACTTCAGTAGATGACAGTTGGGATGCTGTCCACGAGTTTTTAACTGAAATTCCATTGACTAGTTCCTATGAAGCGCCAACACTATTGCAGTTCTAGTTCCAGTTCCGTTGTCAGTTTCCATATTTAATCCCGATTCAATTAGCTACTATTCTATACCTTTGGCTTGATTTAGTTGCAATCTTATTAGGTCCATATGAAACTATTAAAATAAATAAAATCAAACTAAATTACAATTCATAATTTGTAGTCAGCCTCATTAGGTTTCAAAGCTTAACAAACTAATTTTGGTGACAACAATATTTTGGCCAAATTATGTTGAATGAAAAATGAGAAAGTAGCCATAATTTTTGACTAATTGGAGTAAATTGAAAATCGAATAAAAGCCGCTAATTGAACAACAAATTAAAATCAATCACACAATTTACGTAATGAAATAAATTTTATGATGCAACTACTCCCCAAAGGGGTGTTTTTATACCAAGTTTTAGTGGCCAGGTGCTGTTAAAAATTATGATTAAACAAGCTGAGCCTAGTCCAAATGTAGGCACAGGTTCACAAATATGTGACTTTAAGAATTTCTGCATTAAAGACGCTGTCCTCACGTTGTTGCTGCGTGTCGAATCACTTTTATGCATGTCACGTGACGCCTCTCATCTCTAATGTCGACTCAATCAGCTCGACGAGCCTGCCAGAGTTGCCACAACGTATTGCAACAGGGCGCTTACTCTGGCAGTACCCTGGACGAGTTCCCTTACTCCAACTCTGTCTCCACTACGGACTCTTCCCCTTACTCCACCTCTGTCTCCACCATTGATAGCAGCTTAACCGCAAACAAGAATTCTGCAGCGCGTACTTCGCTCTGCAGTACTTTCTCCTGCTTCGTTCCCCACTCCTCTCCTCACTCATCTCCTTTCGCCCTGCTGCTTGTTCGTTGCTCTGTTTTGGCTGCCGTTTTACGAAAAACGATTACGCACTAAGCCTATAACTTATGTTGATGTTTTCTTTTCGTCTTAACATTTGCAAATTTGTCATTTTTTTTCGCTCTCTCTCTCTCGGCTCTACTACGCCACGCCCCCTTGGTCCCCCCACTCTGGCTGTACTGTAGGCTAACCAATATTTTGCTTGTCCGTGTCCTTTTGCCGGCTCAACATTTCCTTTCATTTCCTTTCTTTTCTTGTCTTTTGGGGTCCCTTCGCTTGCTAATAGTATTGTCCTGCTGAGCATGTGTGTGTGTGTGTGTGTGTGTGTGTGTACCTAAGTAGTCAACATTTTGTTGCTGCTTTGCCATTTTTAAGTACTGTTTGCCTATTCCAGCGGCGTTATCCGCTACCCCGAACAGCTTTCCACGCAGCTTGTGTGTGTGTGTATGTGTGTGTGTGTGTGTGTGTGTGTGTGTCTGTATCATATTAAACTAATCCTAAATGGTTTCTTCACGGCACATTTGCCGGCACTTGTTTGAAGCGGTCGCTACTCCTCCAAAACCCAACGCACCTTTCTCCCTTCCAAGGAACAATCCAACCCCATAACTGCCCACAGTCGACCAGGTGTGCTCTAGTCATTTAAGGCCTGTCTAAGCATATTTTTGAGCACAATAGCTTTGAAATTAAACAGTCATATAAGTAGGCCATGTTTATAGAGCTAAAAGACTGAAGAGAACAAACAGGAAATACCCTTAAAAATTAAAGAAATTATAAAATATTTCCCAAGAAAATTTAGAGCTGTAGTACTTAGATTATAGTTGAAACTATTATTAAAATGTCTTTAAAAAATACTGCTTTTTAAGTACAGCTATGGGATTAAAACGAAACCTATTTCAAAACCAATTCCAAGTATTAAAAGTAAAGCCAACTTCTGAGCAGGTAACGCCTTTGTGCCGTCTTCAAATCACTTTCACTGAAAACTCCATGGAAGCCAAAAATGCGATTAGTGAAAGCACTGTAATAGATGACAGTTGAGATCCTGTTAAGTTTATTACCAATGAATTTTCCACTGAAATTCCATTGAGCAGCTCAAATGAAGCGCGAACATTGCTGAAGTTCTAGTTCCAGTTCCGTTCAAATTTATTTAGCTCTTCTTCAACGACACTCATTGGATTTAAGTGATTTCCTAGTAATTTAACTAATAAATTTGGAGTATTTTACACCGCAAACATTTCACATTTCATTTTTATACAAGTCAGTGGACATCTGTTTAAATTGAAGGACAAACTGTGAAGGATTGAAATGGATTTATGTGAAATTGAATAATAATTAGCAATTGGTAGGGAGCATTCAAGCGTCATTAGTGCCGAAATGTGAAATGTGCCAACCAAAAATTGCTGTCAAGATTATTTTGGCCAAAATATGCGATGGGAGCATTTAATTTTTGACTGATTGCAACTGAATTGAAAACGAATTGAAATCGAATGAATGCCGCTAATTGAACAACAAATTAAAACCAATTCGATGCCTGTAACATACGCTAATGATGCACCTATACAATTACCCACGAAAGTATTCTGCCACATTCAAAACTGGGCAAGAGAAATGGAACTTGGCTTCTGTTTTAGTTTGGGTTATTTAATTTTGATAAAATTACATTTGCAAATGCATTTGAATGTCAATTGCAGTGTCAGTGTGTGTGAGTGGGTGTGTGTGTGTGTGTGAGTGGGTGTGTTTGTGTTGTGCTCATTTATAAAGTTATTCGTTAATAAATAGTTAACAATCAACGAGGAATTGACATTGCTGATGTGGCCTGAACTGAACTGATTTCAGTTCAATCTATGACTTCCAGGGGCGACAGTGAAAAGGGGGCAATACGACATTTGGGTAGCTTAATTAGAATATAAAAATAAATAATAGAATTCAAATAAATTTTCAATCATTAGCCGTTACACACGGCACATCAAGACGTCGAGCGCCTGGATCAAATAGAATTAGATTTGAATACTTTTTTTGAATCGGCCAGATCAAAGCTATGGAGTTTAATCAAATTGTGGTATATTTAAAATAAATTTGATAGATATATCTATGCACCTATAGAACATTTCTTAAAAGACTTCACTGTTAATGTTTTCAAATATTAGCGATTGCAGAAATATGCAGAAACTTAGTCCAATCAATCCTAAAAGGGGGTCAACATGCGCCACTGCATTTGAGTTCGGGCCACATAGAAAATGGCACAAAATGATAACAATTACAAGTATTATGTGTATTACGGGTAGTTGCCTAGTGTGTGAGAGAATAAGTGAATATGATTGGGAGAAAGACAGAATTGGAATGCAGGGAATGTGCATATATTGCCGCTGATTTCCGCTTTTAATTTAAAGCCATTGTTCTAAGGCACGGACGGACGGACACACACACACACACACACACACACACACACACACACACACACACACACACACACACACACGCTGCAGCATAAATTCGAATCGACCGGCGAGTCGATAATTTGAAACTCAGCAAGCGAAGCGGGAAAGAGAGAGAGGGAAATAGAGTAGAGCGATAGGGAAGAGGGAGCAGGGCGTAGGGTATACATATAAACGATATATCCATGTAAATGCTGGCACATTGGGCAAACAATAGTCGTTAGTTAGTTTGCCTGACCATTCCATTTTTTTGTTGCAAATCGGTTTTTTTTTTTGGAGTCACAAAATATACCCTGTAAAAAAGGTTTTCAAGCACTGCAAAAATGTTTAGAAATTTAATACAGTCATTTTGTTGGACTAGCTAAAAACAAATGACAACAAATTACCGCCCAATAAAAAATGTTACTTAAGTTATTCACTTTTCAAAAAAATAAGAAAATAAAATAAGAAGATTTGAATCCAGCTCAATAGAATTTGTTTAAAGGTTACACTCTAGTTTTAAAATCCAAATTTGTTTAGAACTTAGTCATAGAGTTGTCCATGTTGGAGTTCCCTAATCAGTGCTGGGCCTTTTGCAGTCGAATCCCTCTTTTGTCTTATTCTAGTTTTATGTACATACAATTATTATACTTTTTTCTAGCATTTTACTGGTTGCGACATTAATTAAAACACAATCAACGAAAATTATGCATGGCGTTGCTCCGTCGATACAAAAACATTTATTGAACGTTAAATAACAGGCTTCAAACGGGCTGTCAACCGACAATACAATCCATCCCCTACATACCCCGTCAGCAACAGCAACAGCCCTAGAAACCGCCGACTCTGGCCACATAATAAGTAACCGCACCGTATGAAATTTCAGTGAAGTTGTTGCCGCCAGTTGATTAGCTGCACAATGGGCCAACAACCAGAGTTTGGCCAAAATGACAAACCAGTTCATGCTGTGCAATTAGAGGACGAGCCACTGTCGTGAATAAACAGTGGACAAGTGGGAAGGAGTAGTAGGGGAGTGGTGGAAAAGGGGGCGAAAAGTCGGTGGCCCGTTGAGCGGCTTACATGAATAACGGCAGCAGTAGCAGCAGCAGCAACAACAACAGCAACTCCATAAATAACTAATAACCAAATAATTGGGTTGACAACGTCACTGACGCTCTCTCTGAATAAGTATTGCAAATGGCCAACGTGAGTCGTTGGGGTGTGGCAGGCAAGAGTAGGGTAGGCATAGGGGGTCTAAAAGAAAGCAGCTAAAATTAGGTAGAAATAAGACAAGCAGTTGACGCAGTTTGACCTTAAGGTAGCCTGTAAGTGACAAGTGTAATAAAATTCATTTACTTACCTTTTTCGACTGCTTTTGACTGCTACTCACTTTATTTTGTTTGGTCTGTAAGGAATTGGCCTACAGGATATGAGCAAAAAGCGCAGACACGAGTTAAGCTCTTATTATAATACGTATTTAAAAGTGTTTAACCTTTAACTATATGTTAACAATACAAAAAAGGTTCACAAATGATTGGCAATATATATTGTTAACTAACTTGCCCAAGTACAGATGTTTAGAGTTACTAATTCTCTTACTGTAAGGCAAATGCCTTTACCATTTGAAGTTTAACTTCTAAAAATCCAGAAAACTTGCCGAACTCAAGTGTCTCATTTCTGTATTTATATTTTATATAACTTAAACTTTAAATATATCATACACTTATTCTATACCTATGTAGTTCAAGTATCTTTTTAGCACTTTTATTGACAGCATTGAACCTACTTTTCTTTAGTTTATTAAATAGTCAAACACATCAACCCATTATGAAAACCATTAACAATTTTCAGCCCTCTTTTCTTACTCATAATACAAATTTTGTTTTGTTTTTATTATATTAAATCAAATATCCTTTTTATTTAATATTAATTTATTACTTTACCTTAAATAAAGTTAATTAAATATTCATTTTTTCGCAATTACTTTTAGTAGGTTAATAACAAATACATCATTAATTTGGTTTTGTGTTTACTTAATCTAATTACAGGATATCTACATTTTATGCTGAGGTTTTTGCAACAATTTGCCAAACGTATTCGCTTCCAATTAGCCTGATTTACTGCCTGAAGCTCCAATTGTGGTTCAATTTGTGCTTCATGGGGATAAAAATGTTATTAAAAGTTCAAAATGCAGTTTGCTATAACTAGCCCTTTAAAGTACCGTAAGCTAATTGCACTGTTAAATTGATTAACGGCATTGTAAGCTCTCTGCTTCTTATTCGAAATGCAACTAAAGCTTTGGTAAACTAACAAACTGACTGCAGATGGCGCTAGCAAAAACTTGCTCGTAGTTTCGAATGCAGTTTATAGTGGGATATTAATGTTGGACTCGATAAGGCATTTCTACAGTTTCCCGCTCTTTGAAAGACAGAAATTAACTACTATAAGTTAAATTAAAACTAGTTGACTCAAAAAATATATAAGTAAGCACAATTAAACTAAATTAAATACCCTACAAATTGTATAAATAATTAAGCTACACTTTGCTTGGACAAAGTTAAGTAAATTTTGCTGATTATTTAGGGGTAAGTGGTAGAGAACTGTAATTGTTACCCAAATTTATATATGTCTAGTAATATCATATAATAAAAAGTATTCTATGACATGGTTGATATACGCATGGCATTTAATAATCCATTTAAAATATGTTCTAATTAATTTAAGAAACTTATAAATTGTTTACTCGAAAACACTTACTAAAATCAATATAATAAAACCTCTGTTTTTTAGGCAAATCTCTCAAATAAATTTAACTGCCACTGCAGTAACAACACATTGAAATACCCTACAGTTTAGCTTATTTTCTAATTCTACTTGCATTACTAAATTCTTCATGCTTAAGCACATGGTTGGTGTAAAGTAGCCACAACAAAATATAGCTCATATGTTTGCATTAAGTTTTCCATTAAGACAAGTCTGGACGTGCACAAAAAACGATGTAGTTAAAGGAATGGAAAAGGCCAAAAGGGGAGCGTATAAATCGAAATAAATGTTAATTGCAGTTGCATTTCAGTGTCCATAGATCAGAATTAAACTGAAATTTGGTTCGAAGTTATTTGTGTTTATTGTTATTCGCGATGCTCATGGGGTAAAATTCGTGTGCTTGCTGAATATCTGATTAACATGGAGAATATTAATTACACTTATGGAAATCAAAACATAAATGCGAGTTAAGCACACAGCGACACGTGTAAAGCGACGAGCAGGTGGCAAAGGGGGTAAGGGGGGACGTTAAACAGCATGGGGGCATGGTCACAAAGGGGATTGCATACATTTCACCGAGTCAAATTGTAAATTGTATTAAAATAATTGCATTAAATGGCAGCTGATCGCAGTGTGAAACTCATTTGTTTTTATTAACGCATTGTAATTGCAACCAGGCAGCACGTGGCACGTGGCATGTGGCATGTGGCATGTGCAATGTGAAAGGCCAAAGCCAAAGCCAAAGCTATCGCTGCCACTGTTGCAACTGACAAAAAAAAAAAAAATAAAAATACAAATAAAAACACAACAAAAATGTCAGTGAAAAGGAAAATCCAGTTCAATGGCCAACAAATGCTGGGCAATTATTTAACCAAAAGGAATTAACCCAATTTTCATGGTTGCATAATTAATCCAATTTGCTGAACGTATAAATTTTCACACAGTAGTAGCAAAAACTGGCAGTTCGAGTTGGTAGTTTAACTGGATTTTACTTTACTCCACTCGCATTGGGTTTCAGCCTGCCAGCAAACAGTGCAGCGATCATAATTGCAAATTTATTATACACAATGGACTTGTCCTTTGACACTCTGCTGCCTTTCCCAGTTTTCCTTCTTTTCCATTTTTTTGTTTTTTTCAGCCACTGACCAATACCAGCAGCCAACCGTGCGTATACGCAATGTGCGTGCCTCTCAATAAACGTTGCTAATTATGAATGCTGTGAGTGTGTGTTTATGTGTGTGAGTGGCTTTGTTTAAGCAGAAAATTACCTTGAACAATTTCCCAGCCAGAAAATATCCAACGGGATATTTAAATCCCTTTTTGCTTAACTTTTGCTAGCTTTTCGTTGTCCCAAATCGAATTTTCATCACTGTCTGGCTCTCATACTGTTAGTTAACAGCATGTTAATAAGCAGCAACTTTTCCATTAAGATTAACAGAACCGTGCACTTAACATGTGAAAAGCTTTTACCATTTACAGAGCCCAAAAGCTTTCAAATTAACGTTCAATTGGAACACTGAAAATGGTTGAAACCCGGAAAGTTGAATTAAAATTGAGAGTTGTTACAAATGATGATGAGTTGAATTATCTTATTGATTTTACCAATTTAAACATATTTAAGTTTTAGTTTAATAAATTTGTACATATATGAAACGTGTTTGTATAAAACATAAATTAATTTTGTAAAAATAAATAAAGTTAGAATAAAATAATCTAATTAAGAACAGCACTTCTTGCTTATATTAATAACCGAAGTTAATTTGGATAAATCGACTTACTATCAGGAAATATGAAAGAACTTTATATAAAAACTAAATACCTTGTGCTGGTGGTAAATATTATAAAAGTGTGTAGGTAAAATAGGTAAGAGAATAAATACATAAACCAAAAAAAGCGCACTAGACTCTATGGAGCAGATCAAAAGGTTTTTTAAGACCCTTCAGCAAACAAATTAGCTTTGTTAAGAATAATCATTTAAAAAGTTTGTTTTTTTTTTGTACAACTTCAAAACAAATAACTTATCAATAAATCAATAAATATCTTTTGTATGTAAACGATGTTATTTAAAAGTAATATTTATTTCTTTTCAAAACATTTTAATTTCTTAAGCTTAGGAAACTACCCCAATGTGTATACATACTCTAAATCACCGATGTTCGGCGATCTAACCATTCATTTGCATTAACATCTTAATCTCTGAAATTTTATTAGTTGGAGTTACTGTACACTAATTGACGTAGATCTGTTTATACATTATATGAACTAATTTTTTATGAAGTGGCTGACAACACTAACACCTTCTCCCTCATAAATCGTTTAAAGTAAAAACCAGAAAAACCATCATGCATATTGCGTTTATGTGGTTTTAATTCCCTATTGTTAATATGATAACTATAGAAGTCCGATTATGTTGAAGTTTTGTCAGCAGATTGGAAATGTTAATAAATGTATATTGTATATCGCTCAATACATACATATCTGTACCAAGCTTCATCAAGATAGCTTTGAAACTCAGAGACTAGTTCGCATTAAAACAGATGGACATAAAGACGGACATGGCTATATCGTCTCGGATATTGATTCTGATCCAGAATATATATACTTTATGGTGTCTGAAACGCCTCCTTCCATGCGTTACCAAATTTGTGACAAAAATATAATACCCTCTGAAAGGGTATAAGAACTATATACCCGCTGCAAGGGTATAAATAAAAATCAAAAATCGATGCATGGTTAATTTTTTGTTTTTAGACACTTCTACCGATTCTTTTACATATATTGTCAATAGTAAATTGTATTTTGTATTAAAGTGATTGAACTTTAAAGCATTAATCGTCTGCAAATCAATTAAATGAATATCTTTTAAACATATAATGATTGTTAACTATTCTAATTATATATTTAAATATTTAAATGGAGAGAAGGAGTTTATTTTAATAAGTTGTACATTCAAGTATGCCTCTTTTTATTACTAATCGTATAACAAATGGTAAATTATTAATCTTCCGTCAGAATTAAGAGTACCAAATACAACATGAAGTTTTAAAACAAACAGTAAATGTACTTTCTATGTAAATTGACTGTAATAATATGAAAGATAATATACACTGACTTTTTAGTCATTTATATCCAAGTCAGCTAAGATTACACAGTTTACTATACAGAATTAACTTTCTTGAAAATATTTTGACTTGAATCACTTAAGTACATAAAATGCATTATATCACATTTTATACTTTTAAAAACATCTAATTCGTTATTTAGATCTTTTAATCTCTGCCACATTAATCCAAGTGCATACTGAAATCTATACGAGCCACTATAAATACTGTCATACCTCGATATTAGCAACAAGTTTCAAACCATTCCGAAAAATAATTGCAGATAACAATCAAATAACAGTTTTATTCTTAATATAAGAGCATTGGTTAAAGGCATTTGAAGACATTTGTTAACAGGAAGGAACCTTAACTTATAGTAAAAAAAAATAATAATTTAAGAATAAATAGTTAACTATTTAAATAGCTTATCAACTACAATGAGAATAGTTTTTATTTGTGCTCTTGAAATGACCAATCTAAACGATTTGAGTACAAATTTTAGTCTGGTTTCAGACCACGCTATAAATATGCTAAAAAGAGAGCGAGAAAGAGAGAACGAAAGCTGTAACACTTGTAGTTGCACTCTTTGCTCTACTGCGCAAATGCAGTATAACAATGTTAGTAACATTTAGCAAAGTTAGCTGACTGTTAAGTAAACTGTTCGAAAGGCAGCAGTATAACAGTTGAGTTAAGCGGCAAGACATGTCACGACAAGTTACAACGCGATCATTTCGCTTAATTAAATCAATTGGAATTTGATCAGTTAGAAAGAAGTAAAAAGAGCTTTTTCTGGCTGGAAAATGAAAGTAAATTTTAAATAGAAGTAAGGCCACACTCATTTCTACACTAAGCACTCACTTTTTTGTATGTCAAAAAGTTACTTCCGCTCTAACGTCTTTATGAAATGGCGATAACAAAACGAGAACTCGTCCATTTAAGCAGTCGGCACGTCTTGCCCCCAAAACCCCGAAGGAAACCCTTAGTCCACTCTCTCTCTCTCTCTTTGTCCCTCCCTCTCTGATTCCCACTTCTTCTAGTTGTATACATTTTTTGCTGCTTTCCCCTGCTCGGCACATTTTCGCCTTTTAATTTCGCACTTGGGTCATTTTGTTGTTTGGTGTGGATTATAAGACCACTTCATATTCATGCAACTAACAACCGGAGGCCGAGCCACACAAAAAGCCGACTCGACCCGGCCCATAACCCAAAAGTAAAGCAAGCCAAAGCACAGTCAAACCCCGCCCCGCCGGACCCAGTTTCAGACTCCGAGACTTTTGCTACTTGTGGACTAGAGCAACAACAGCAACAACAACAACAAGGACAATGGCTACGAGCAGGCACAAAAACCAGCCGCCTTTGTATTTAGCCACAAAAAGGAGCAGCAACAACAGGAGCAGCAAAAAAATAAAAATGAAAAAAATATTATATATATATACAGATATATATATAAGTATATGTGTGTGTGTGTGTGTGTGTACTTCTGGCTGAGAATGAGAGCGACGACGCCAAGTGCAAGTTGACCAAAATGAAAGGCAAAAGGTTTCACAGGCAAGGGCAAAAACAGTGGTAAATCCCCTTTCACCACCACGTCCCAACTTCACACCGCAACCCTACCCGGCAACCCTGTCCAGTCTGTGGTTCTTACATTCCCATTCTGCAGTTCCATGTCTAGGACACAGGCGGCAACTAAAATATTCGACGTGCAGCATAAAGAATCGTATAAGTAGATACGTTTATAAGTAGAGTGCGGCTCTCCTGTCCTACCCTATACCCAATTCCCCCCTTCACCCTTACTCACCAGTAGCAACAACTTAATTTTACTCGCTTTGGACTCGCTTTTTTGACTATGCTTTGAGTTCATCAATCAGCTGCCATGTTCGAAAGGAGTGCTCAATTAATGACTCTAGCGGTATCTTTGGGCTTTAGTCAAGGTTTTTGCTCAAGTTGTTGAAGTTTTAGTAAAGCAGTAAATAATTAAACTTGAAATTATTATGAAACTGTTAACTACTGTTTTAAATTTAGTGGAGCAACTACAAATCACTCCATTGTCTTCAAGGACTAAGAACTCGTGTACAGTCTGCAATTAAAAGTTATTTACCCGCTGAGTTATGAAATGAAATATTCATTCTTTTCATGCTTTAATTTTGCGATTTTATTTCGCCTATTATACAAGTATCTCTGGCAGCTGTTTCTACTATATAAATTTCGTCCTTTTAGAACAAAGCTTAGATATGCATAAACTTAAGATTATATGATCTTTACCATAAAAGTTTATAATTATATGATCCCAACCCCAAAGTCTACTTCTGTTTCTGCTGTTTTGTTTCTGCCTTCTTAGCGGGTCTTTACCATTTCAGTTTGTCATTATTTTTGGCCTTGTTAATAAGCATCAGTTGTTGCGAGTTCCTTTAACTCTCATTTAGTAGCGTTGAGTAAGTCAGTTGTAAGCTCCATAATGGTTGCAATACTAAGTGTAATAGCACCCTATCTCTGTCCCTCTCTCTCTCTGTCTCTCTCTCTCTCGCTCCAATAATATAAATTTTGTGCACACAAACAACAAACAAGCAGACGACGAGACAATGACAATACTAAGCGAATTTTGCCAGCCATTTTTTGGTTAGCCTCGTTTTTCATTTTGGCCATTTAGTAGGCCAGGCTTTCTTTGTGTGCGTTTCCGTTTCTCATTCAACTGTTGTTATTCCACAACTTCTTCCTTCTCCACCTTCTTGTTGTTTGTTTGTTGTCCCTCTTCCTCTTCCTCTTTCTTTTATTTTATGTTTTCTTTTTTTTGGCTTTGCTCTTCAGCTAAATGTCTGACCTCCTCGCGGTCGGTGGGCGTTGAAGTTCACAGCTGTTTAGAGTCGATTCGTAGCGCCCTTTTTTCGCCCCGTTTTTCTTTTATTTTCTGCTCGTATATTTTTGTTTTTTTTTTCTGCTTCTTTTTTTTTTTGATAATTTGTTGACCGTCACATTTTCCGCACATTTTACTTGGTCCGACCTAGAAGTCGGACCTGAAAACGACTACATTTCTTTGCGGGACTTTATGACCAGCAGTAGTAGCAGCATCATCTTCATTCCACACTGCACTTCATTTCATTTATGCCTCCATCTCCTCTCCATCGCCGTCTTCTGTTTTTCCTCATTCACAGTCTCCACCTTGTCTCATTCTTACTCTTTATATACATATATTTTTTTCGCGTATTTTTTTTTTTTCACGCATTCCATTCATTATTTATTTATAGGCGCTTTCCTTCTAACTTACAACGTTGTCTTTCGCCGTTATTCCCTAACTTTTCAGTTGGGCATTGAGAGTTTTTCAACACTGCTGTACACTTTAAACACTGTTGTAGGTTTTTGAGTTATATTTTAAAGTCTACATATTTTAATTCATTTAATCACTCAATTAGTTTAAGGAAGGTAATGAATATATTAATAATTTAGGCCATTAAATAATCCAGAAGGAAAATTAAAATTATTAATGCATTACTAATGTATTAGTACCAATACATTACTCACTCATTACACTCATGTATCGTTTCTAATTCATTAGACAAATTCTTAAGACTTGCATTACTGATGCATTACTAATGCATTACACTTGCATTACCCATTCATTATTGGTGCATTATTGATTCCTTTCTCATTAATTGCTAATGCATTCAGCTATCATTACGAATTTATCACTGATCCAATACTAATGCATAAGACTTTCATTACTGAAACATTATTAATGCATTACTGATTCATTATTGGTGCATTATTGTTTCCTTTTTCATTAATTACCAATGCATTCAGCTATCATTACGAATTTATCACTGATCCAGTACTAATGCATTAGACTTTCATTACTGAAACATTATTAATGCATTACTAATTCATTAAAATTGCATTGCTGGCTATCTTTTATTACTGGTTCAATTGTTAATGGGTAACCATTTCATTAGAATTGCATTCATCAGACTTTCATTACTCACAGATAACTGTTGAGTTACCTAATCATTTTTTAAAATTACTCAATCATTTCTCATGCCTTAGAGATGCATTACTCATTGCTTGTTCTTTATTAATCCATTGCTGTTGCATTACTCGTATCCATTACACATTTCTCATCTAAGTTTTTCCTCATTTTTTCCATTAAAACTTCTCAACTGCTCCAATAAAAACTATCACCTCTATTTGATTTTTCTAATCTCTTTTACTACCTCTGACACCGTCCACAACACTCTAAATATATATGTAAAACGTTAATAAATAAAGGATTTCTCTTGTTAATTTGAACCTTTCACAGTTCATTGTTTAAGTCCTAGAGCTTAGTTGGGTCATTTACATTGTTTAGGGCTCAAGTAACACTCGATAAGTATACCCTGTAAGCAAGCATTTTGTGATGAGTGAATTCAAGCAACGTGATTAGTTGATGGCTCATTTTGCTTGTTTTGTTTTAATTAAAACTGTTGACCATCACAGCATTGAGGCCACAAAACTCATTCCCTTATTACCAAAAAAACACAAAAAAATGAAGAGTAAGTGGACGGGAAAGAGGAGATGGAGAAGGAGGATAGAACAAGTTTCTAGTTTCCGAGTTTTGCAGTTCCAGGGTTTCCCGGAATTTCTTGTGCGTGTTCCATCATCATCATCATCACGTTCATTATCATTATCATTTGTGCGCCGTTTTGTCTTTTACTTTTGTGCATGGAGTTTTTAGAGTTGCTGAACCTTTTAGCAGGCGCATGTCTGTGCATTAATGTGGCTTATAATCAAGAGACCCTTCTCCACTACCAACCACCCTCTTGGACCCCCCCGTTCACCTACCATTTAAGGGTTTTCTCTAACGCACAAAGCGCAAAAAAATAGAAAGGAAAAAAGTTGCCCACTTTGTGAATCCCAGCCACATCAAAGGCAAGGCCATCGAGCTACCCAGCCCCAAGTTTCCGAGGGTTAAGAGGCTGGAGGGTGCGGTGGAACTGAGCAAAAGTCTGGCCATCGATTGTGGTCGCATTTTTGTTTATGTTGGTTCCATTTCATTTCGCTGAATGAGCTCAACAGCTTTTATCACACGCTTAACTCTGCGGTTGTCCTTTATTACAAATGCCCAGTCTCCAATAATGTTGTCAGTGCTCAGTTCTCATTGAGAGTCGAGATTAGTTCTCACTCACTCACTCACTGTCTCGGGGTCTAGCAGGACGATGTCCTTAGTTCAGATAACTTGTGGTTTCTGTTTATTTTTGATTCGCCAAGCGGAGTTTACTCAGCTTCATTTATTGATACCGACTATCAAAAGTTCAAATGAACTTCCAACTCGGTAATATTTTAGTTTTGTTCCAGTGGTTTCTATTAGTTTTTGATTGCTTCTTTGAGTCGAATGAAAATTAAACCATTTTGTTTTAAAATTCTTTCGCTTTGTTTTTCTTAAGGTATTGGAAAAATGGCTAAAATCAAAGTAAGAGAAGATTTATTCCATGTGAAATGTGATTGGTGCTCATCCTAAGACGTTTCTCTACAGATTAATGTGCCTCAAGGATTAATCCAAGCTACCGTAACAAATCACTTGATTAAAGCTACTCGACTCAACTAGCAGATTGAATTTTTCCCTTCCCTTTTCACATTTCCCTACTCTGAAAATTAACGACATTTTACGCTTTCATTTGTTTTCTAATTTAAATTTATGTTTATGAGTTATGGCCACAGCCCAGGCAGAAAAAGCAACTGAACTTGAGCCTACAAACTCTAGCAATACTAAACGCCTCTTTCCCGTCAAACCACGCCCCCTTCCTGGGTTGTCCCAAAACCCTCAAGTCATGCACTTGTACAAATTATAATTATGAATTTTGGCTGCGCTCTTTGAGGTTAGCTATTAATTTTTAAGCGTAAAATGCCACAAATTCATTACAAAGTCTGAGATTAGTTTCCTGGACGAGAATAATTGCCGCAACTTTTTGCATTTTACTTTTTGCTCTTCGCTTTTCACTTTTTGCTTTTTTGTGAATGCGTAGCTACCAATTAGTTTTGAAATATGCGCCAAGCTGAGCAATTTGATAAGACACGGCACTGAAAAATGTTGGGCTTCGAGTCGACTAATAGATGGATAGCTTTAGCTAGACAACATATATACCAATGGTTATAAAATTAAAATTCAGATTGAAGCAGCGTGGGGAGGAAGTAAAAACTAAGTTTTGAGGATTGGTTTAGAGCAGACTTGACAAAAGACACTGGAAGAAATGCTACATAGAAGTTTAAGTAGCAGATATGATAGGTAATGGTACATAAAGCAGTGGGTAGAATATAGATTGGAAAGGATTTTAGAGTAGACTTGACACAAGACACTGGAAGAAATGCTACATAGAAGTTTAAGTAGCAGATTTGATAGTTAATGGTACAAAAAGCAGTGGGTAGAATATAGATGGAAAAGATTTTAGAGTAGACTTCACAAAAGACACTAGAATAAATGCTACATAGGAGTTTAAGTAGCAGATATGATAGTTAATGGTAGAAAAAGAAGTGGGTAGAATATAGATTAGAAAGGACTTTACAGCTTAATATTAAGTGATGCAAATTATTAGTAAAAATAAACATTTCTATGTATAGTAAGGTCTGCTCTGATCATCCAGTCAAAACTATTGATACACCATCATAGCAATTGGAACTATAGGTACAATGGGTGCGTTGAATATATTTAGTGTAATAATCTTTTTTTAAGAAGCATCAAAAATCCTACAGAGTTCGCTCTTAATATTGTCTTCAAGAATCTAACTTATGTAAGGCGTTTAAAATAAGTAGATATCGATAATGCATATAATGTAAAGTGATTGCATATAAAGTAAAGTGATAGATCGTTAAGCAAGTTATGTTAACTATCTATTATGTAGTGCTGACTAGGATAAATATCGATTATGTGGTCTATAGAACCTTCGGGCAAAATGACATTAGGATAAGACTGAGCTTGATTCCCTCTCTTATTCCTTTTACACTTATCAAAAGTCCAATCTATTTTACTGAAACAAAACTAGTCAGTAAAATGAACACATTCTTCAAAGAAAAGCAGTTTACAGTAGACACCTGTAATTGGTTTAATTAAAAAGGAAAAATGTCAAGTACTTACGCAAAGAAGTATTCAAATTCAAACTAGTTTTGCATGACTAACTAATTATAGTTCCAACTTAAAGAAAATTTATGTTTTATTTGATATTTCAACAGTCAAACATTATGCTTCAGTTGGAAATCAGAAATAATGCAATTATACAAATGTTAGCAGCCGAAAATCCCATCAGATTGATTGGGAAATCAGAGAAGACATGCGAAACATATCGTAGTAATTTATGTAGCTAATCAAATTATGATATGCACATAATGCTGTCAATTTTTTTATTATTTCATTTCTTTTTGTTGATATCTGTGCCACTTTTGGGGCCAACTTGTGTTCCCAAAATATAAATATTTTGCTCCTTTTTTTCGCCATGCTCCTTTTGGCATTCTGCTTTTACTTTGCTCCCTTTTTGCTGCTGATTATTTCCGCTGATCCAGCAAAGCGTGTGTTTGCATGAGGAGAGGAGCACAAAGACAGAGGGAGAGAGTGGGAGAGAGAGAGGGGAATTTTTGGTTTGCCTTATTTGTGCTGCTGTTTCTGGTCTGCACCGAAGAGCACTAAAACGTAAAGCAGGAGAGGAGCAAGTGTCCTTTGTGGACTACGGCAAACGCGCCCAAAACTATGCAACAAAAAAATCCACAACAGCAACAACTTGTGCTTGTCCTTAAGCTCCGCCTGGACAGCTTCTTGTTATTATTGTTGTAACAAACGAAGGGCAACCAAAAAAAATACACGAGACAGTTAGAAAGAGAGACACAGGAAGAGAGAGAGAGAGAGAGAGGGAGTGAGAGTGGAAAAAAATTTCATTTATTATTAAAATCACTTTCGTTGCAATGAGGATTCCAAATGTCGTATCGTTTCGTTTCTTTTTATTGGTATGCGTGTGTAACTCCCTCTCTCATCCTCCTGGTTGGCCGTATAGGAATTGTCTTCAACTAGCGTAGACTCAACGTAGTATGCGAAATGTTTGTGGGCCCCTTTACTGCCTTTCCTTTTAGCATTACTTCATGTGCTCGTCATCGACTCAAGTTGTTCATGTTGTTGTTGTTACATTTGACATTTACAGGGTATACAAGTGTTGTAACTTGCAGAACGCGTGTGTAACGCAGATTAGAAGAACTAGAGAACTTGTTGTGGGCTATGATTCGGTATAAAGTTATGTAAAGAACAAATTAAGAGCATAAAATCATGACTTTACCTGTAGCTACAAGGTGTTACTCTAACTCTTAGAAGTATAACTCTTTGAGGGTATAAGCAAACGAGTTTTATGCTCGAAATTCTAAGGTATCTCATAGTCTAGCGCACTCTCCGCTATAGGTAGAGTTCTCAACTGTTTTTGTTGTTGTTGTCGTTGCTTTTGGATTAACAAGTGTCATATGTGGTCGTACCGTACAAGCCCCTTTCCAACTACCCCCTTTAGCACTACTCCTGCTGCTACTTCTTGTGGTAATGGCAAACACACGGCTCTCAACGCTTTGCGCTTCACTGCCTGCCATGTCCTTTGCTTCACAGGACCTTTGCCTGCATGCTTCAGCCGTTGTCTACCTGTAAACACACACACACACACACAAGTCTTCTATACATTTAAGTCAAGTGTGCTTTAGAGATTTTGTAGACGCTTTAAAAAAAATATAAAGAAGAAATCTCCTTATAGCCTTGCTACTTCTTATTGGACCACATTGCGTATGCGTTGCTTTCTTTTTCAGTTCTTGCTTCGATTTGCTTTGGCTTCCTTTTTGGGCTGCGCAAATGTCAACGAAAGTGCAAATAAAATCTAATGTGGAAATCATTGCAAGAGCTACCTTTCCTCTGCAGCACAGGTGTGCGAGTGTGCAAGTGTATGTAGGTGTGTGTGTGCTTAATGCTCTTGTCATTTGGTTAGTCGCACCCGCGTGAATTTGTTTTTATATCAAACATTGCATTTTATTGGTATGTCGACATTTTTGTTGGTGGCCAACGCATCTCTCAGCGGCAATTCGAAAAACGTTTCAAAAACATTGAACAAATTTTGTCTCACTCCAAATGTGAGCTTAAAAAGCAAAATCGTTGGCCAGAATTTAGACAGTGCTGTTTAAATTTAAGGCATAAAAGTTTTTTAAGTGGTAAGTAGTGGAGTAGTGAGTGCAGTTTTTAAATAAAAAGTAAGAAAGAAAGTTGAAGAAATTAAAATTCAATTTCATTACAATTCAATTACATTTGAAACAAAAACATTTGTGGTATTGCGCTTACAAACTCTTTGCATACAGGCCAATATTGAGTAGTGAAAAGAAGCTGTTGCCTTATTGACTTTATGCTCAAACTGCTGGGGGTGGTAGGAGGGTAAAGAGAGAGAGGGACGCAGGAAATGAGCACTTTCCTTGGCTTGTACTACATCGAGCAATTCGTTGCACTTGCGTCTGAATATTGAATATGAAGCGATTGTTGGCCACGTTTATAAATATTTGATGTGACACACACACAGGCACACACACACATGCACCTGTATAATAATGCTTGTAATTGCACACTTTGTTAGCAGGCCGTGTCCATATCTATGTATATCCATATAGAAATACATATTCCTCGCTTTACTTTAAGCACTTGGAACTAGAGTTGAGTTGGCACCGATTGGAAAAGTGCCTGTAAACGTGAGTGTCCACTGTTTTATTCTACACAACTTACCTTCTCTTGCCTCTCCCACTTTCTCTTGCCTAATTTCCTACTCTCACTCTTCCAGACATTGTCCTGTACAGGGTCAAAAAAGAAATGAGGTGAACCGCCTAAATTCAGAAATTCATTGGTTTCATTTTCTTGCGCTGATTATCCAACTGGGCAAAAAGCTGAATTGTAACAATGGCAAAAGATTTTCCCCTCTGCTCTGCTACTGCTGCTGGTGCACTACGTCCCCTGTACACTTTCCCCCGCCCCGCTGTCATGCATTATTCAGTGGAGACGCTTCGGTTATTGTATATCGCGTAGCGTTTGCCACAAATAGTTTCATTTCATTTTGTAGTCATTGTATTTTGTTCCGACTCAGCAGAAAAGATCCCAAACAAAATTGGCATAAATATTTGAGCACCTTTCTAGCTGGCTTGCTTGGCTGCCCCTTTCACCACCGCCACCTGCCCAGCACTCGCCTCCGCCTTAAACATTGCAGAAGCATTCCCGAGAGATATTTTATTTAATATTTTCTTTGTTTTCTTTATATGGAACGGCAATCAGTTCACTTCCATTCACTTGCATTGATTCCATTTTTATTTATTTCATTAATAACTCTTTTCGAGCGAGGGAAACTTTAAACAAATGTTACAAAATTGGAAGAAATTGAAGCAGAAAATCCCTTTCAAGACAAGCTAAATTTAGTGCTGTAAATTCCGTGCTGATTAGGTTAATCAACACTTGAAATAATTCCAATCTAGTTCAATTAAATTGTGACATTCTCAGTGATTTTCAAATGGAAATGTAATTAACTACTCAAAACAAATACAAATTGAATTCTCATAAGAAAGAGAAACAGGCAGTTGAGTGGGCGCTTAAGAGAGTGAGAGTGGGAGGGAGGAGGGAGGAGGGGGCGGAAAGCTAACAGTTTATTTGCAGTACTTGAACAACAATTGAGCTCACTTTGGATGCCAAACTCAAATTGTGGAATGTTAAGCTCAAATGTAAGCAAAAATCATTATGGCTTTGTTGCCAATTACAAACGCAAAGCCGTTCAACTTGAATCGCCAGCTGTCTCGCTTCCACTCCCACACACACACACCCTCTCTGTTTCTCTGCAAATGTATCTGCATCTGCATATGTAAATGCAATCAAATTTGCAACGGTCATTTGGCCAGCCAACCGTCCAGCCATTCTAACGGCTATCATGTGGCATGGACGGGGCATTTATGTATTCATAAAGCTGCCGCTGTTGCAACTCATGTTGTTGCTGCCACTGCCACTGCCACTGCCATTGCCACTGCCACTGCTGCAACTGAATGATGTTTACCTCATAAATAAATAATTGTTAAGCGCAAATATATACACACATTTGTCCAGCAAAGGGAGAGAAAGGGTGAGAGAGAGAGGCGGGACTGCTCGGTCTGCTTGGTAGGCGTAGCACGCGGGTACAGCTTTCCAAACGGCAACAGACAAATTATACCAACAGTCAAAAAGTAGCCAAAAATTTCTTTAGCCAACCAAACAGGCCAAAAAACCCCACCAAAAATAAAAACAAAAATAGACAAGAATTAAGCAGATTTATTTATGCCAGAACGACCAACAAATGCACTTCATAGTGGAATGATTTAAAAGTATCAAAAGCTCAACATTTTTAAAATAACAAAAAGCTGAAAGTTTAAACTTAAAAATTAAATAAGCTAAAGTTTTGAAATATTTAGATTTCTGAATTTTGTTTAGGGTTAAAAACATAACACAGTATAAAACTATAGAACTAACTAAATTAGTTTACTTTTATTTTATATAATTTATTTAAGTAAATTAATTCTTATTCTACAAAGCAAAAAAATAAAACAGCTACAAATATTATTGATTTCATTGTGCCTTAAAAAAAGACAAAGTATGTAGTCATACACGATGCTTTTCTCTTCAGCGCTCAACTCAGAATGATCTTTATTGCTTCTCCTTTTGTTCTTCTTGCTTATAATTATGTGTATGTATACTATGTGGATCATGTGTATTGTGTGTATCTTAATGTCTATTTGTTATTCTAGATGTATTACTTATTGGTATGTGCATTAGTTATTGCTACAAGTATAATTTTTTTTCTCTTACTGTACTTAATGTTGCTGTTGTTGCTTAACAACTTAAGTTAAACTATTTATAATATTTAAAATTAGGGTTATAACTACAAGTTATAAGTGTAAAGGTACATTATAAATTAGTTTATGCATCAGATACTTACTCAAAGTTACTTTCAAAGTTGATAGCTTCAAAAAATTATTTAAACTCGCCCCAAAAAGTATGCTACTTTTTCACAGTTGCCAGCCGAGGCGTTAAGATTATAACAATAATTGAGGAACTACACGAATTTAAAGTAAAATAAAAGTAAGCCTTGTTTACTTAAATAATAATTAAATGCACCAAAATGTTACTCATAGTTAATGTACTCTCCCCAAAGGCTTAAAGTAGGTACAAAAAAAAAAAAGTATTTTTTTTTTACAAATGAAAATCTACTTATTCACTGCACGACGACTGACTGAATATATGCATGACTCTCTGTGTGTGTGTGTGTGTGTGTGAGTGGGTAAGTGTACATGTGTGTGCATGATTAACATTTGTATACGCAGCTTATAAGAGGATTATACAGCCAGCCTATCAAAAGGTTGGACGACTTTTTGGTTTGAGTTGTTCATACCGCATGTTGCACGTTGTGTGTTGCATGTGCAGCAGGTCGCTAATTGCCGACAAAAGAAGTGGGAAAAAAGACAGGAGAAGTATATAAAAACACAAAAGTGAGATCAGACCCTGACAACAAATAAAACTGGCAACTAAACCAAATAAGTTTCATTCTAATGGCCACAAAGTGTTGCAAGCAAGCGTCTTGCCACCGACTGACTGACAAGACACATGAAATGTCAGGTAGTTTATCATTTTTCCCTCCCTCTTATTTCCTTTTTGTATCTTTTCCTTTTTAGTTGCGTATGCGATGCAACCGCAGAGAGCAACCGCAAAACGAAAGAGAGCAGCCCGCAACTGAACCTTTAACCTGGAGAGTTCTTTTTATACCCGTTACTCTAAGTTAGTGGGTATATTTGGTTCATCTACGCTGCACTAAGTAATCAGTCTACAATTTGACTTACAAAATTTTAGTTTTTAAAGCAAGCGCCTAAAAGTATGCCGTGTTTTTTTGCCAGCAAAAATAAATATCCTTTAAACTATAATAACAGGTATCTTCTAGTCGGTGTTGCTAGACTACTGCACTTACTGCGCTTTCCTGCTTCACTTCCACTGATAAAAAGGGAAGCCCGCACTTGAATTAAACATCTTACGGTACTTATATCATCTGCTGAATGCGACCAGACATTCCATATGAAACTATCCACAGAAACACACGCCCACCCCCACACACATACACATGCACACTTGTATACACACTTGTGCTAAACCAATTTGTCTGGCTGCTTGCGGTGTGTGCATACTTTGAGTAGTGACTGTATGACTGTGTGTGTGTCTGTCCTTTATATATATATAAATGTATATTTATATATATATTTGTTAGTAAATATAGTTATCTGCCTGGTGCTATCGAATAGTTGTAGCCATATTTATCGATAGTTTCCCATTCAACTTCAAACTTTATACATTTTATTGTTCATTTCCACACACACAAACACAAGTGCTTCATCTCCTACTTGCCTTAGTAACTGCTCTGACTGCCCTCGGCAAAAAGGCGTTGGGCGTGGCCACATTACAACCGAGCACTTGCCGAGTCTTTGCTGCTGTGACACGTTTGCAGTGCAGCAAAGGCATTTATGAACCTTAAGGCATTTTTTAAAAAATAAAATATATTTTTATACATAAATCTTATGCTTGAAATGATTTAAATAAAATAATAATTTTTATTTATTTATTAATGAAATGAAGCTAAGTGAAACTTGGGAAACTTAGTAGAAGATGCGATCTAAGATTTCAAATCGAGCTTTAAATCGTCTTCTGCCTTTCCCAATGCAGAGTATTTAGTAGTGGGTCTATTTAAAGACTGATTGGTTGTTGTGTTGCTGTTTTCGTTGTTGTGCTTGTGCCACAAAGGGGAAGAACCTTGGCCATGAGGTGGTTGTAAGTAGAGGGACAGTGAAGCAGGCGTTGGGATTGGGGTACAAGCTGTAGTCGGTACTTTCTTCGTCTGCAAGGCTCATAAGAAATTCATAAGTATTTCCGCTTCTGTGATTTTTGATTCGGTAATTAAAATGCAACTGAGATTGCGCTACACACACACACACACACACACGTAGGTGTGTACAAGTGTGTGTTGGTTTAACTGGGGTGTGTGTGTGTGTGGCACATTTGTGCTGAAACTCAAGAGCATTTTTCATTTGCAATGCTTATAGTTGTTATTGTTGTTGTTTGTGTTTTCGGTTTTGTTGATTTACTCCGCACACACACACACACACACATGCACACGAGCACACCTGAGAAAAGTTGTGAGTGTGTGCTAGGGCGACTGTTATGCCAGGTGTTCAATAGCTAAAGGTTACTCCCCACACACACACAGACACACCCGGCTAAAATTGTTAGTGGAAAGGAAATCGGTCTGTCTCCTGCCATGATTGCTTTAGCGCATTGTGAGTCGAGCTTTGATTACTCCAATAGTTTCCGAAGCACCTGGCCAAAAGCTACGAAGCATCACGGTTACGGCCAAAGCAAATGCAGCAGTCACAAAACGCATTATCTGCTTCAACTGCCAAGTGGACACGAAGTGCCGGCAAAAAGATGGAAAAACTACAAAAACTCGGGCTCAAAAATAAAAAAAAACATTCTGCAATTTCATTTACAAAAGTTTATCTACAAGTGCGCGATTGCCCGACTTGGGGTGGACAGTTCTGCACACAGAAAGGAAGAGGGGGCGCAGTGGAAATGAGGAGAAAATCAAGAGGAAGTCAACAGACATCAGGCATCAGGAAGGCCCGACACAAGCTCTCATAGCGTAGAGCAAAAATAAAAATATATATGTATGTATATATAAGAAACCAACGAGAAAAACTAATGGCATCAAAGAAGAAAATCAAATATTGCTCGAGTGCCACAGGCAGAAATCTACAACAACATCAAGTAGAAAGCAGAGTAAGAGCAAGAAGAAGAGGCAGTCGAAGAAGAAGAAGAGTCACGGTTTGCCGTGTAAGAAAACATGCAGATGGTCCGTCAAAAGTTTTGGTTGTAACTCGCGAATGATAAACCGCAAAAGTAGCTGAACAAGCTGGCCATCAAAAGGGAGCAGCTCAACTGGCAAACAGGCATGAGTGCCAGCAGTAGGGGGCGTGGCATGGGGGTTTACAGGGAAAGAGGCGGCTTTCTTTCGAGGCGAACGAGTTTATATGATTTTGATGAATTTCCGTGGCAACGACGCCAAAATGAAAATGAAAATGAAAATGTTCCAAGAACGCTCAACCGAAGCGCAGACTGAAGAGATTGAGATAGTGGGTGGGGGAGCGGAACTAGGGTTAAGGAGCCGCTCCTCGATAAGTAGCAGTTAGGATTTTGCTGCTCCAACATCCGCGGTCCAGAAAACAGAACGCTGTCTACCTGCTTTGAGTTTAATATTAGAAATTGCACTGAGGATGATGATAAAAAAAAAAATATATATATATATATAAGAAAATCATTGAAGATGCGGACGTACGTTGAGCCGGAAGGGGCCAAGTAGCCAAGGGGGAGTAATCAAAAGTGAAGGGGAGAGCGAGAGAGAGAAGGGGCAACGACTCGCACTGGCACTGCAAAGTAATTTCCTGCAATTTAAACTTAAGAAAAATAAGGAAGCGTCTTTGATTTCCGTGTGAAATGATGTGCGACTCGCGATTACAAGAGAGGGGAGAAGGTAGGAGAAGATGTAGGAGCAGAGTAACCACAGAGAAAGCTGTGGGATCAGCCATAGGGGCAAAAGAGACCGGTAGGAGAAAAGGGCAGCAGCAGATGTAGGTGAAAGTGTAGGATCACATGTAAGAGTAGACATAAGAGCACCTGTAGGAGCAAGTGAAACACTCGTAGCAACAAGAGGGAATGACGTATGAACAGTCGAAGGACGCGAAAACGTAAAGAAGTAGGATCAAATGTTGGCGCAGACGTGGGACAACACACAGAAGCAAACGAAGGACTAGACGTGGTTGCTGCCTGGGAAAGAGGAGCAGCACACAGACGTAGGAAAAGCAACAGCTGAAGCAGAAATAAATACATGTAGCTCAGCGGGAGTTGAACACCTGAGTGTTGCTTAAGCAAAATTTAATGAAGAATTAAGTTGATTTGATTTATTATGTGCTACCGCGACTCCATCCGACTCCTACTCCTACTCCCACTCCTACGCCAAACTTCAAGCTCTTATTGGATTATTATTGTGACCATTCTCTGATTGCCAATTGCCATTGCAATTGCAATTGCACTCACAGGTAATCATTTTTTGTTAAGCTTCCGTTGAGTCTCTCGTTCATGACTCTGCAAGTGCTTTGTTTGACAATGGCCCAACTGCAATATTGCGTTGTAAGTGCTTTAAGAGTTTCAATAAATGTGATTACAACTTCCTCACTTGCTTCTTGACTGCCATTAAGTTAATCCATTTAGCTCAGCTCGGTTTCAATAATAGAACAACTCCTATATAAATGTCACATCATTTGGCCCAATTATGCCACTGTTTAGTTAAACATTTCTACAACCGCCATTGTAAGTGATTCTACATCCAATGGGCAACTCAATCGTCAAATCCAGATTGAAAGACATGGCCTCCTTTCTCACATTTATTCACTTTTCATGATCACGTCATCGTCATCGTCATACTCCACCACCTGACTATCCAACTCGTCCTCTGATTCTTCCTCGCAATTTATATTCTTGAACGCATCCAGATCGGACTGCAATATCTGCAGTTTGCGCACCACCTGGCGATCCAACTCGGACTCTGATTCTTCCTCGCAATATATATTCTTGAACGCATCCATATCAGACTCCAATATCTGCATTTTGCGCATCAACTTTGCCAGTCGATCCTGATACGGAGTCCAGGTATTATTCTTCTTCGGTTCATAGACATATTTGTTCAAATATTCCATGACCTCGGGATTCTCCTTCTTGCAATCGGAGCACAATCGAAACTCCTCATTGTCGTCGAGAAGGTCGTCTGGCAGAAAAGGGTTTTCGCATTCAGTGCAGTACTGGGGGTTAAAGGAACTCTAATTGTTATGTGATACTGATCTGATATAAACGCTTTATACTCACTTTGTTATCCATTTCGATTTACTTAAGCAGAACGTTTTTATAGATTGACAAACTTGCAAGTCAGAGTGTTGACAGTTGACAGTTTTGACAGTGTTAGCAATGCCTACTTGATTTTGACAGTTTTGACAGTGTTAGCAATGCCTACTTGATTTCGATTTCGATTAAATTCTGTTGCAGGGGTGCTTTGAAGAGAAAATTGGTTTGTAGGCTACGGAACTTGTTTTCGTTTGATTAATTTTGAGTTCCTCTTACTCTTTGGTTCGAATACTATTGTACTGTACTTTTCTTGATAAATTAACTTCAATTTCACTGACTTCTTCCGTATCACAAACCCAGCTCTTTATCGGTCTAAATCGCTGCATTTTTAAATCTTTAAACCAACTTAATCAGCTCCGTTTTCCATTTAGTTAACTGCCAGTTAACTCTAGTTTTAGCGGCTAACTTTGGCATTCATTTCGTTGTCGTTTAGTGCTGTGCTTTTGAAGTGCCTTTGTAATTTTCTTTCCCGTTTTTTAAGGGGTTCATGACATTCATTCCAATCAGGGAACTGGCCACCAATATACCATTTTGTAGGCTCTGTCATGTTAGTGCCAAAAATTTCATGTATCGCGGCTTTTTCTCGATGGTTTTAACCCGTTTTCTTCGTCGTCTTGCCTTCTACTTCTCGCCTTTTTATACCCGTCCGTCGTGGTATAAACGGGTAGCGTAAGTGCGTTGAAAACAGTCGGTTTAAGCAAATGTTGCCACATCAGAATGGCTGAATTATTGAACAATTAATTTATTTTAATTCAGTTTTGTAGAGTATTTAAGTTCAGCCTAGTTACGGGTATGCTTAGGTCGTATAGTTTTACTTATTTCATTTCTTTTTTGGTATTTGTTGCTTTTGTCACATTTCGGAAATGTTTGAGGAGAAGGGAGGAAAGGGTGTCGACATGGAGGCAAAGTTGTGCCCTCTGCTGGCAGCCCAAAATGAAATGCCTGAGGGCAGTAAATTTAAGCGTCTGCAGGAACAGCAAGTGGAAGAACAGGGAGCAGTAGGTGGCATCGCATCCGGTAGGAGGTTCCCAACCACGTGACGTTCGGAGTATTTACCGCCATGTGCATAGTTTACAAGTCTGCGCGACCGTCGCGACACCTGCCGGGGAGATTCCACAGACTCCACAGACACCGCAGACTCGATGGACTCGACGATGGAGTCGACGTTCCAGGGCTACACGCCGACATGGCCACTAACAACATCAAAAGTGCCAAGTGCCAAGTGCCAAGTGTTTGCCTTGGTCAGCGCTAGCAATGCCGTAGCTCGCTGCTACGGACACTCATTTTCCTTCCTTTTTTTCGCTTTGTTTTCGTTTCGCTTCTTTTTTTTTTTCTTTTTGTGGCATTTTTGCCACCATTTTTGGCGCTGTGACATTTTTTTTCGTCGCCCTGTGTTTTTGGGTTGGCTGTTACGGTATATAGATTCCAGATCCCAGTTACCAGTAACCAGTTACCAGTTCCCAGACCCGTAGCCTAATGTCCTCGCCGTAAAAGTAAGTTTCGTTTTTTTTTTTTATTTATTTATGTTTTTTTCGAGCCCTTCCACACAGCTCGAGCTGCCCCTCGTCCGCGCTTCTCGGCACTTGTTGGGCTACTCTTTTATGCACATCGATTTTCGCTCAGTGCTTTTTATTTGCCGTAGCTGCGACAGCCGGACAGCTAGCTATACGCCGTTGCCGTAACTGTTTGTTTGTACGCCGTTTGTTTATGTGCCGTAACTGGGCAGGAAGTTTTTAAAGCGATATTTAACAGAGCAGAGCAGCGCAGAGCAGAACGGGACTAACGGGAACACTCTAGTGACTAAAGTGCCGCTTCAACACTCAGCGATCACCTTTTGCAGCGCTTTAATGTCAATTAGGGATTTCAAAAATGATTGTTTAAAAGTTTTTTGCAGCATGCTTTGAAAATATTAATATAAATTTAAGTTATTTTATATTTATGTTTATATACATTTATTTTTAATCACAAAAAAATAAAAACATTGCTATAATCGATGCACAACTTTAGTTATTAACAAGTCAGAAAGGCTACAGTCGAGCGAATCGACTGTAGAAGACCCCGTACTCCTGCGAGTGCGCTATAGGAGCTATTGGATATAGTTGTCCGATCTCAACCAATATATATATGATATACACGTAAAGTGTAAGTTTGAAGGCGTTAGCTCAACTAACACTACATGTCCAATTTTGGACCAATTTGACTTATGGGGCTACAGGATATAGCTGTCCGATCTGAACCAAACTAATTAAGATTAGCTATAACCGTGATATACACATAATGTGTAAGTTTGGAGGCGATAGCTCAACTAACACTACATGTCTTCATACAAATTTACTAATTTTGGACCGATTTAACCTATGGGCGTTATAGACTATAGTTGTCCGATCCCGAAAAAATTTTGTGGGGATAAGTAAAATGGTAGGTTTTGTCGTTTCCAAGTCATGTTGATGTAAACATCGTTTTTGGTGAGGTGACAATAGTTTTATACAATAATTTGAAATAAACTAGATCTGCCTGACATAAAGACGCACTTTCATGTCTCTAGCTGTAGTAGTTTAAAAGATGCAAGTGTTCATACGGACGGGAGGACAGATAGACCGACAGACGGACGGACATTGCTATATCGCCTCGCCTGTTGATGCTGATTAAGAATATATATACTTTATGGGGTTGGTCACGCCTACTTCTGCCTGTTACGCACAAACGCTTTTGCCAAACTTAATAGACCGCTCTACTCTTTTTTAGAGTACGGGGCCCAATTTCTCAGACCCACATAAAAGCTAAACATATCGATAGTCAAATTACTTGCAGTGCTTGCTAATACTCTGACAAACTGAATGCCGTTACACAACACTATGCAAGCGGCTTTTACTATGGTTTTTGTCGCTTAGTCGCTTTTGGGGCTTCTGCATTGCCAATTAATAAAACTATTTTACTTCCGTAACAAAGTTTGTCATGTTCAGTTTGCATATATGCCAAGCTATAGTCTGATTGTCGATCTTTTTGGCTTGGAGCAGGAGGAGAAACGGAGTGACAGAGGGGAAAGAAAGGGAGTCAAAGCGGACTCCTTTGCTTCCTGTCTGCTGCCTTCATTTTGAGCGACAAAGTCAAATGCACTTTGGTCATGTGTGTGAGCTAGTGTGTGTTTGGGTGTGTGTGCTGCATTTGCAATATTGCATATTGTGAGACGCACTTAAATTCAATTAAGCTACAAAGGCAGTTACACAAAACCGAAGCAACCATCCAAGAACCACACGCGTCCAAAGCGGACCCAGGACTAGGACCAAGAGCAGGACCCAGAACAGAACCCAGTAGAGGACCAGCAAAGGCACGATGACGATGACTAGAACGACAACGACGACGACGACGATGACGATGACGACACCAACGATGTCGTTGTGCTAAAATGAAAGATGGCGAGTGGAAAATGGTAAATGTAGTGCCAACGCTGGTTACACTTCATGTCGTTGCCCTTCAAGCGCTCATTCATTCATGCACCAATTCGCTCAACCATTCAAACTTGCACTCATTCAATCATAGTAGCTCCTTGTTGTTGTTGTTTTTGTTTTTTTTGTCATCACTTGTTTGAAATGAGCGTGTTTACCAGCATGTCGTATACTTTCTGCATAGCATTACCGAACAGTCAACAGGTATGCCAATCAAATCAAGCAAATCAAGAATAACGCTCATTTGGCATTAATAAATATATTTATTAATAACTTGAAAACTTTAAATTTTCTATATTGCCAGTTTTGGAGTGCCTTGGTATGTTTACTGCCATATTTAAATAAGTTAAGGAAATGGAAATTGAAATTAAGTATACGCCCTGTCATGGGAATAGCTACAAATATTTGTATGTTTTATTTACTATAAAATATAGTGCTAAAAAACATAAATTTATGTAATTTACTATGTATAGTTTTTCTTTTCAATTGGTTTATATAGGAGACACATTTTTTTTATTTAATTTTGGTTTGTTAAAGCTTGGAAAACTCTGTGGAAAAATGCATTATTTGTTGCAAATAATTTATCGAATATTTTATTTATAAAATTTCAAATAAAGTTTAATAAATATGTATATTTTTTCAGATTTTTTTGCACACCATTTTGTTGAGTAAACACATTTCATTGCTTGCTAGGAAAGTGTATTGAAATGTCGTTGTTTTTGCATTGAATTTCAATTCATTTGGTGAAAGCTCGAAAGGATGGTAAAGAAGCAAGTGTATGGTTAGATGGTAAGTTGGTTATCTGCTGCGAGATGGAAAAGCACTGCCAAAGGTTTGCAAGTGTGGAGTGTAGAGGGGGCGCAAGGGCTGACTGTTAGTTGGGGCGTGGCACTCTAATTTCATTCGCACGCTTTTCAACGCTGTTCAGCTTCAATTGAGCTCCATTTAAATGTTTTTCTAGGTGTCCAGCACAAAATGGTCGACTGCCAGGACATGCATGAGTGTACGATGGGGAAAACTGAGTGTGTGTGTGTGTGTGGGGGTGGGTGTGTAAATAGATGTGCTACCAGCAGAAACAAAGCATAAACCTGAAATAACTCGCACTTTTGTAAGCAGCAAAAAAGGATCTTTTGCCTGATGTCTCGTATCTTTTGCATCTGAAGCTGATGGAACTGTTGCTGATGGAATTGTTGCTGTTGCTGTCGTTGTACTTGCTGTTGATGATGCTGGTGGCATCGTTGACTATGTTCAACTAATTCCATTAAAGCAAGCTCTAAGTTGATTTTCAATTGACTCCTCTCGACGGTTCTGGTGGCTCCAGTGGGGACAGGGGACAGGGGACAGGATATGGCTCTGTCTGTGCTGTCAGCAATCAACATGTTCAATTGAGCATATCCTGGCTTGCTCTTAACTATACACAGCGCTACACTTTTCTGTTCAACTTCGCTCTACTGTAGAGTGCGACGCAATGTGATTACCCCGATGCTATTTTGTACACACACGGACTGTGGAACAGTTCCAGTAGTGGTAAGAGCAGCATCACAAGGACATCGTTCTTGATGCCGCCTGTCCAGCGAATGGCGCCCGTTGCTGTTTTTTTTCTTGCTTTTTTTACATTTCATTGGATTTTATGCGTTTTACTTTATGCTGATGTTTTTATTATTAAATTTCCTTGAATTTTCATTTAAATTTTTTGTGTTTCGCTTCGCTACGCTGTGCTTAAGCCATGGCTTTCCCTGCCCCTGCCACACCCCCTTGCCCACACCCCCTTGCCACACCCTTACTGATGACTCCTCTTCATTTTCACACTTTTCATTCAATTTATCGCATTTCGCAAATTGAGTGTCGCTTTCCTTAGATGTTCTCAGTTCTGTTTTGTGTAAACGTCCCCTGCCCCCCCTTCCTCCACTCCCCCTTTCCTCTTGCCACTCCTGTAAATTTCATTTGATTCAGCCGCTTTGCTTTCGTTCCCTCGCCTTAGCTCACATAATTAGCCATTTTATGTTCTCCGATTGCGCGAGACATTCTTAGTTCTTGGCCAAAAATCGTATTACCTTCAACTACTACCAATACAAACATATATCACTTACAAGCTGACATCGCTAATAAATTTGCATGGCTTCAATTTCACCAAAAAATCAACTACGAGCTGAAATTAAATGCTTTTCCACTTCCATTTCAAATATTTATTTATGTGTCATTTGGCAGCAAGTTTATAAACAGAATGTAGACGCTTCTATGTACATATGGAAGGCTATATCCTATGAGCTTTTAGTTGTTACTTTGAAAGGTTCATTCATTCACATTTTGTAAGCAGCTCATCAAGATACTCCTCCACCTCACGATCCAACTGGAGCTCTGCTTCGTCCTCGCAGTATATATTGTAGAACGCATCCAGATCGGACTGCAGTATCTGCAGTTTGCGCATCAACTTTGCCACTCGATCCTTAAACGGAGTCCAGGTATTATTCTTCTTCGGCTCATAGACATATTTGTTCAAATATTCCATTACTTCGGGATTCTCTTTCTTGCAATCGGAGCACAATTGAAACTCCTCATTGTCGTCGTGGAGATCTGGCAGAAAAGGGTTTTCGCATTGAGTGCAGTACTGGGGGTTAAAGGAACTCTAATTGTTATGTGTTACTGATCTGATACACACGCATTATACTCACTTTGTTATCCATTTCGATTCGTTTTAGTAAATAGTTTTTATAGTTTGACAAACTTGCAAGTCCGAGTTTTTGCTTAAGTGATTTGCTCGAGTGATTTGCTTAAGTAAAAATAGTTTTTTGTAGATTGGCAAACTCGCAAGTCAAAGTGTTGAGTCATTAACAGTTACTTGATTGTAACCAAAATTTTATATTGAGCTTTTAGTAATTTCTCTTCATTTGGTTGAGTAATGTGCACTGAGTTCGAGTTTGCCTTCAGCCCTAACTGTAATTTAGTGTTAATTTTGTGACCGGACTTTTGCAATTAAACGTTTAATTGCGCTTTATTCTTCTTCCACAGAATAAGCTTCTTTTTTTAATTTTACTGATCTTGTACGATAGCTTACCACATCGATATCTCATGCTTGCATTTCAATAGCTTACAATATCGATAACTGCTGTTAATCTAATGTACACTTAACATTATGGGTATTCCTACTTAGTAGTGTGCTACAGTTTTTTGCCATCCTCAGTTTCGCTTTCATGGCAAATCGTGTTTAACCTCACTTCTCACTTTTCTTATAAGCAAGAGTGGAAAAATATATTTTTGACCCAATTGCACACGACCTCAGTGCACACACCCCCACTACTCTTTTTTTATATATTTTCCACTCTACTTTTGGAGCCATATTTTCATTGCCTGCCAGGGTTGCCATCGCTGCAGTTCAATGTAAATTGCCACGGCTTTTTCAAGTGGTATTAGGAGTGGGAAGTTGTTTGTACTTTTAAATATCGCCAGCTCTGCTTTTCGACACCTTCTGTTGGTACTGCGTACTGCCCACCCGCACACGGGGCAACCGGTTTTCGCGTTCCAATTCATTTTTCAAGCCTTTCCTCCACCCAACCCCGAGGGGCGCTGTTACGCCCACTTTTTGCCACTTTCCCCAGTTGGCAGCGCCTTATGCAGGGTTCATTTTTGGCAGCTCATGAATATTCATGGACATGAACGCGCAAAGGCCTGGCAACTAGCTATCTGGCGGCATCAGCAGCCCAGCACGAAGTGGTGGCAACCCTAGCACTACTACTACTACTACTACTACTACCCAGCCCCCAATCACATTATGCAAGCCATATTTTTTGGTCCGCTCGCTGCCGCGTTTACAAATTGTCCACGCCCTGCATTTAGTAGCGTCGAGGAAAATGAACGCCGAACGGCGGGGTAGGTGGTGAGCACGACTTTGGTTTGCTCTGTAAACAATCAGAAAACTGGCGGTCCACTAGCTTCCATTGCTCCCATAGAAAAAATCCTTTGAATCTTCGACTAAATACAAATACATTTAGATTAGCAACTACAGGGTCTACAAGCAGAGTGCTTGCTTGACAAACATCGCAGACACCTTAACACTTTGAAGGCACAGCTTCTGGCCAGTCAAACCCAGAGGAGAAAAGTTATAGCCAACTGATTCTAGTGATATATGCTTATCATATGCTCATGCTTGCCTGACAAACACAGCACACCCTTTAACTCTTTGTAGGTACAGAGTCCCACTAGTTCAACCAAGAGAGGTAGAGTCAGTGAGGTGGGGTTATACTGTAGGGTAACTGTTTATTATGGAAATCTCTGTGCAGCTCTCAACTTTCGTCTCGGTTTCTCGCTCTCTTATCGCTAGTCTAAATTTGATTGGGATTCTTCAGTACCGCTGCTTGTCGGTGTTTGTTCCTCCCTTTCCTGTTGTTCCTCCTTCTCCTCTCGATCCAATTCATCCTTCGACTTGACCTTGGGCATGGCAAATCTCTTGGTCCAATATCGCGCAATCTTGTCATGTTCGTTGCGATTACCCTTGTACTGCTCGGCAATGCCCATGACCAGCGGATCATTCGGATTACATTCACCGATAAGCACCCAAATCGATAGCAATACCTTGGCAATGTTCATCACCGGTGACCAGCGTTCGTTGAGCACATCCAGACAGATCACACCACGACTATCCACATTGCAGTGATAGATGCGTGTAACAAAACGGATCTGAGGAGGTCGGAACGGGTAGGCGGCTGGAAAGCGTATGTCCAGCTTAAAGACGCCATCCTCGTAGACTGTGCCGATGGGACCGTTTATCATTGCCCTCCAGTGGAACAAATCCTCCTTGTACATCTCAGCGGTACAGTTGGGTGGAGGATTCTCAGTAATCTCGCTTAGCTCTCGCTTGATGCGCATCACTGGGCCATTCAGCTGCAGTTGCTGCTGCTTGGAATTCTCGCCGCTACCTTCGCTCTTCACCTGATTTCTCACCTGTCCCTGACTCGTACTGGGTTCGTTCTCATTACTGGCTACCGCTGAATTCTCCGTCTCCTGATTCGGCTCCTCGGCACTGGGTTGGTTTTGGTTTGAACCCACCATTGTTGTGGATTTGTTCTTGGACATTTTTTCTGCTTCTGCCACTCAAAACGTTTAATTTAATGATATTTTGTTGGATTTGGTTTATTGGTAATTTGTTGGCGTGCTGTTTTCCGTTGGCTCTTGAGTTCACATCATTTCGGATCCGAGCGGACTCCGGTTACCAATAAACCTACAATTTTGAACGATTCGATTTCCAAAAGTTTTCCCAAATAAAACATTTGGCAACTCAAACAGTACCCAAAACTTTTTTTAAAACTGTTGAAACTTAGTACAAATTTGCTCGAACTAAAATATTTTTTTTCAGTGTTTCAAGAAATTGTTTGAAACTCAAAAAAAACGATTATTGGTAAAAAAAATGTTTAAATATTCTTCGACTATATTTTTCAATACTTTTTTTAAACTATAAGTAAAGTCTGTTCATACTTTTTAATGCATTTTATATTTTTGTTTAAGAATTATTAAGTTTTCAAGACAAATTCATGGACTTTAAGATTAGTTGTAGCCACACATTAGTTGTGACCACAAACTTGCAACATTTTGTGGCAGAAAGTAAGCAAGAAGCCGGCTACGGTTTTATGGCTGGCAAGCACTTGAGTCTCCGGATTGAGACTACGGTCTTTAAGTGCACGGGACAAGTCAAAAGCAATTTTCTGCTGACAATGCCATCAAACTGCCCACCTACAAGGGAGATAGGGGGACGGTAGGTGGTCCGCCCATTCGCTGTATCGTCAACAACGCTTGCTTAAACAAGTCAAACGTTAATGAACTTAAAGAAATTAATTAAAGTGCCACACGGCGAGAAAAGAAGAACGATACATGTGTGTGTGTGTGTGTGTGTGTGTGTGTGTGTGTGTGTGTGTGTGTGTGTGTGTGTGTGTGTGTGTAGCAGGGGGAGGCACAAAGTGATATGGGGTGTGTGGGGTGTACAGCTTAACGCCTTTATTGAAAACGACATCCGGTTTGGCCATCAAGCGACCTCATTGGCCGCTGGGCGAATGCAATAAAAGCAACACCAAGAAGGGATTCAGCTGGAGTGTATGTGTGTGTGTGTGTGTGTGTGTGTGTGTGTGCGAGTGTGTGGGCTGAGGGCTAGCCCAAGGTGTGTTTCTACAGTTTGTGTATGTAGGTGTGGCACTGTCAGCAGCTCATATTGTCTGCTCAACAACAAACAGTAAGCAAGTAGCAACGACTGTAAGCTACCCTGTAAGCTGAACGTTGTCTGCGCTGCAGTCGGTCGCTTTCTGTTCCTATCTCCCACTTGCTCTTTGTTCTCCCCTCCACTGTTCTTCTCTTTGTCTCCTCTTTAACGCCTTCTCCCGCGTTGCTGCCTGCTCGCCAGCAGCGACTCCATTCTGGACCAATCTCGCGACTTGATCAACGTTTTGGGCCACAGTATGCACAGCACTATGATATCCAGTCCAATGCAAATTACCATCACATTCCACACGATGCCGTTCCAGTAACTTCCACGTGCAGTTTCCAGTGACCAGCGCACGTACCAAAGCGCCGCCAGCAATGGCAGGCAGAGTCCCAGCAACGCCAGCAGCAAACAATTTGCCTGCGTCAAATTGGGACTCAAATTTAGCACAAAGCCGCAATAGATGCGCACACCTTCAATGCACACGGCCAGTAAATAGGCAGCAATTGTAGTCAACAGATGCCGCTCCAATTGCTGCAGGTAACAAGTTAATGTAAATATTTATTTATATGTAATTTTTAAATTTAACGCACGCTGACAAGGATTAGCAGCAGATATGTAATTGCCCATATGAATGTCAAGTAGATTTCCAGCTCCAACAGCATTTGCAGCAAAAGATTTGCACGCAGGGGCATCACAATGTTTGCCATTTTCTTTGAATTCTCTAAGCACAAAAATTATTTCAATTTCGTTATAATTTAACTCTTGACTTTTGTGTAGTTTACCAACACTGCTGCCTGCTAGTTGAACGCTGTGAAAACATCGATAGTTCCCAGCTATCGATACAGCGGCCTCACACTGTTGTGCAGTGTGGCCAATTTAGACTTTTTTGCATAGATCAGTGCTGTGCTTATTGTGCTTTAGTGTAAAAAACAAAGCTCCGAGAATGTATACGCCCCGTATGCTGCGTATAACAGGGTACAAATATGTTGCGTATATGTGTGTGTATGTGTGTATCTCTTACGCTCTCATTTGTAGCCAATGTAGCGTCATGTCCGAACATGTCCACTTGTCCATGGCCATGAACATTGCGACGATATTGCGCAAAATTAACAAATGAGCTCAACAAACGCACGGACGCCAAGTTTCGCGGCAGTTCTTGATGATAATGTTGTTGTTGTTGTTGTTGTTATTTTCATTGCTGTCATTGTTGTTGTCGTTGTCCACACGGAACACTTGTCCATTCCAAGAGCTGTTGACCGTTTGCGTGTCAAACAGTTTCTGCACTCTCAGCTTTTATTGAACTCCATTACAGTTTCATGTCAGTCAACCGAGAGCGACGTTGGTAACGTCATCATAAAAGGGCGACTGGACTGCAGCCAACCCCTCCCCCCATAGCATCCCAGAGTCCCTGGGAACACCCCCAGACATTATCTGCCCCCACTTTACCGGGTTAACTTGTTTGCTTTGGCCAAAATAATGAAAAGACATTGGGCCAAAAAGTGTCCAGTGTCTGAAATTGACGTTGTTGTCATTAATGGGAAATTGTTTTAGATGCTGCTATCCATTAAAACGTCCATCCGGCATCCAGTGGAGCCAATGACCAAACACAGTTGACTCTTCAATATTCAGCAATAACATGTACACAAAATGTTCAACATACTGTACAGTACAGTGTACAGTGTGCGTTAAAAGTTGGCGACAAATTGATTTTTAAAACGATCGCCATCGATCTTATTGGACGTTGTTTGCGCCACTAGCGGAGTTGCTTTCGTTTACAATGTGTAAAATGAGTGGAAAATAGCTTTATATTGATAATTCAATCATTTTAGCTAAAAATAATTATTGTTTTTCTGGAATATTTAAATAAAAACTGGCTTAATAGTACAAACATAACTTTCATTTAATTTTAAAAGCTTTAGATATTTATTTTTGCTTAAAAACATGTAAATTTAGTACATTATTTTATAATACATTTTATTGTTAAGCCGTTTGCTATTAATTCCCGTACGTCTTAACCGTTTCGCAACATTTCTGCGCAACACTGATTGCTTCACTGTCAAACCTATCGATAGCTTAACTATCGCTATCGAAAATTACAGACAGTTGGCAACTAGAAATCGAATCCACTTGGCAACACTTCTTTGCACTTTTTCAGTTGCTGGCATTTTGCATATTTTAATTTTACAAAACTGAAATTAATTAATGGAAACGTTGTGTGTAGTGATGTGAAAGATCTAATTTGCTGAGAACAGCATATGACATATGTAGATGATAATTTTTTGGCAATTTGGCTGCACAACTGATGATGACGATGAAACTGGCTTGTCCTACAACAAAACAAAACAATAGAAAACAAAGCCAACTGACGATGACAGCTTCAGTTTTAGCTTTATGTTTGTGCTGACAAAATTTTCAACTAGCCTCGAATGTTTTGTGTCCCAACATGCGGGCTTATGCCTCAACCAGATCCAGATCCAGTCGGTGATAATGCCAGGCCAGAGCGTTGTCGGCAACAAAACCGCACCCAGTTGGACTTGTAGTGCGGACTGGCTGTTGAAATCGTGCCTGACTTTGCTGCAGACAAAAGCTGCCAGCTATGTATTAAGGCGAATTAGTGGGAATTTAGTACAACTAAAGTGTTCCTTGCTGAAATTCCCAATGGGTAGGCAAGACTGCTCTTTTCTCTCTCTCTCTCTCTTTCCGTCTTTCTGTTGGTTGGTAGTGGGAGAATGAAAACGGAAACGAAGCTTGCTGTGACAAAAGCCAGACAAAAGATGCTTATCACAGTTTTGCTTTGTAAAGTTCATTTTAGTTCATAATGATTTTTGCAAGCAAAAAGTAGTAAATGGATGTTAAGGTTTATAATTTGTGTTAGCACTATTTTTTATTAAAATAACTAAAATTATTTCTAGTAATAAAAAAAGGAAAGATTCAAATTTGATAGGAGATTACTAAAATCTAAGTGCTAAAAATACTAAAATTACTAAACTTAAAAACAAAAACTAATCCACTAACTAAATAAATTTATTTGTTTATAATTCTAAAGTACAAGTTGACAAAACTGTTGAGCAACAATGGTTTTACCTAACTAATTGACTCAGTCTAATTAAGCAAAGCAAAAAAAGGGGCAACAAAGTAAGCAGAGAGAGAGAGAGAGAGAGAGAGATGGAGAGAGTGGAAGCAGAGGGAGACTTAGAATGAAGCAATATTAATGCCGTTTTATAGTCCACATCAGCAGTTAATTAAATTCTCACTTGGATTTCGCACAGTTTAAAGCAATCAAATGTCAATTAGAAAATCGCAGTGACTGTAAATTCCAACTGAAGACATAGCAATGCAAATGTTACGTTTTAACTACAGTTTAAAATAAAAAATAAAAGAAAACTCCCTTTTTCCTCACGGTGTACCCAGTGGGAAAGCGGCTCTCAATGAGAAATTTCCAAATTGAACAAAAGGCAAAGTAAAACTTATTTTCGTCAACTAAAACGAGAATAATTTGTGTGGCTTCTCACATTCAGCCTTTTACTGTGTGTGTGTGTGTGTGTGTGTGTGTGTGTGTGTGTGTGTGTGTGTGGGTGCATTCAAAAAGCTCGAGTTTGACTTGGAGTTGGTAGTGAAGCTACCGCCTGATCCTGGTCAGAGACTCAATTAATTTAAGGGATTTTCAAAACTAATACTGGCATTTGTGCACAGCGACTTTTGGTTTTAGCTATAGCTATAGCTATAGCTTTTTCGCTTTGACTTTGGCTTTTAGCTTTAGCTTTGCCATTTTGGCATTTGGCGGTCTTCGCACAGATTTTCGGCCCGAGACCAAAAATTTAATTAAACTACAAAATTTGGCAGCCAAACAGAAAGTAGAGAAGAGTTAAAACTCCAAACTCTCAACTCTACAGGACACTGCCTCAACTTTCTCCAACTCTAGCACTTATCCCCTTTCCCTCTCTCTGTCTCACTCTTTCCTCTCTTTCTGTTTTGGCATCTAAATATTATTTTACACGACGCTTTAACTGCAACTTTTGCATGCCTCATAATAATCATAATAATGCCACGAGCAACAACTGTTTCATTAAAAGAAAAATAAACCAGGCAAGAGATCCTCATATAGCATAGTAGATAAGGGAAGCACGGAGAATGGGCGGGGTGGCAACACTGCAACAGTGTTGCCAAATTTCAGCAGCTAAATTCAACTTTAAAGCTGGTTTGTAAGTGATTTAATACACCTAATATAATGAAGTAAATATTTTTAAGATTTAGATATTTTAAATAAATGTTTTTGCATGTTTTGAGCAGCCGGAAAATAGCTAAAACTAGCTAGAATTTAGCTTTAAGCATACGTTTTAAAATATTTGTTTTATATGTAAATTGAAATTTATAGATATAAAACTTGCCAACAGTGTTTCTATAATATAAGCAATAAAAATAGCTAGAAATAGCTAACTTTTACGAAAAAAGCTATTTTTTAAGTGATTTAATCACAGGAATTTGCAAGAAAATAGTCTTAAAGCATATTTGTAGCTATAAAAAACTCATTTTAATTTAAACAAATATTTTAGGTATTTTAAAACAGCTAAAAATGAGCGGAAACTAGCTAGATTTCTAGCTTATTTCCTTTTTTTTTCGAAAATTGAAAATTTTACCACTTAAAAGAGCAAACTAAAGTTTTCTGGAACACCCTGTATTGCCAACAACTAGGTGTAGCTCTAAAACAGCTAAATGCTCCGCACTGCTCTGGGCGTATGTTGTTTTATGCGTATGATATTTTGCCAGGCAAAAGTTATAAGGCAAAAGAAACGAACAAGAAAAAGGATAATTTCTTTTCATTCCCTTTCTCTTTTGTTTTTCTTGTTGGCGTGGACGTAAAGGGGCAGGTGGGGTGGGGGGAGTCGGAGAACAGGGGGCGTGGACTTGCTCTTTTAGTTAAATGTTTGAAAAGAAAAATTAAAAACTTTTTACAACAGCATGCGCGAGCTGTTGCTGTTGCTGTCTCTGCCTCCGCTGCTGCTGCTGCTGCTGCTGCTGCTACTGCTGTTGCCTCATCTTCATAATATGTTGTAGGTTGCTGCTGCTACTGCTGCCTCCGCCGCTGCTGTTGCAGGCGGGGCAAGTGTAAGTGCAAGTGAAAGAAGTTAAGCGGCCAAAGCCAAGCCCAAAGATTACGTCGCAGCACAACAAGAACAACAAAAACAAAAAATATGAAACAAAACAACAAAAAAATAAGACAAAAAATATAAAAGACAAAAACAAAAAATGCAAAAAGAATTACTTATTTTGGCACACCGAAGCATTGGTGCTCTTACAACGCCCTGTAGGTACCACCAACCTGCCTACCTACCTTCTTGTTGTGGCAGCTATATATCATACTGTGTTCCGATATGATAAAACTAAGTGGACTTGTTAAGCTCAGTCACTTAGGAAGGATGTGTTTATTAAGTAAAGATAGTTTAAAAAGCATATGGAGGCCTGATGATATAGTATTACAAAAACTTCATTGTTGTCATGGTAGATAAATGATATAGTAAGCCAGTTTGGTGAAATTTTGGCTTTTTTTATGTAGAATGGCTATTTATTTTAGCTTCGAAAGTTTAATTGTAGTAACTTAATAAACGCAACAGTTTGTTTAGACTACAACTAAGTTCAAGTCGTTTAATTCTTATGCAGACCTTATGATATAGCAATCCGATTAGTTAAAATAGTTTGTTGTTTGCTAATAAAATGTATTTGGTTGAGAAACTTCTATAAACTACATAATTGCATACTAATAAATAATCCTTCAGTGCCTATGATAGCTATAATATATAAAGATCCCATATAGTCCACATTAAATCTATATATATGCAAGCTGCGTAGATTTAGTTGAGTTATCTTTAAAAACAGAAAAGATTTTATACTTAAACTTAATATTTTTCCTTTAATTGCTATGTTAGCTATATGTTATACTAATCCGATTTGTTTAAGGTTTACTTATTAAGTTAAGATGCCCTAACACAAAAGTTTGTCATACTTTATTTACTCCCCAGGCTTCCTATGGCATCTATATAATATAGGAACCCGATTTGTCACAAATGTCGAAGAGTTATTGACGCTAAATTTGAGAATTTGGTTGGAAAACTCAAGAAATACATAGTTTTAGTTTAAATTCACTTTCGTCCTTTAGTTCCTATGAGAACTATATGATATACTAACACGATCAAGCTGAACTGCATGCTTAGTAAAGATGAACTTGTGTCAGTTTCCAACAAATTAGCTGTTAAACAGAACGTCTAACTGCCTATCACAGCAGCAGCTGATCATTCTGGATCAGTTCACGGCACGCCCCTTTACCACCTTCATGACAATATTTGAATACCCTTAGTTAGTGCATAAAATGCAGCCACACCAAAGACATGTTCCACATGCGGTTTAATCTTGACGAAAAACAGCCGTCGGCATCGACGCTCCACTTGCCACATGCCGCACCTCACTACCCACTTGCCTCTCACCCACAACACCCCCTCCAACACCCACACCCGCCAGTAGTCGTCGCTGCAACACTTTTGTGGCATGTGCAACTAAAGTTTACTTCTCGCCCGTCTGTGCTGCAGGTGCTCGTCTTAAGTGCGACAGAATTCTTTAATAATATTGTTAATAATTTAACACTAAGAATTGACAACATTTCTACAAAATGCAATACATTATTGGTACAGTGAAGCCTCGTTTGGTATATTTAAAAATAAAATAATTTAATTTAATTTGATTTTAGATATTTTTATTATTCAATTTTTAAGCTTTGAGGAAGTATTTAACTGTTAAACAAAATAATATACCTAAATATATCTTTCGTAGTAGAGTTAAGCAAATATAAGCATGTTAGTGAACTCTCTAGCATTAAAACAGATTTATTAAAAAAATCTTATTAATGGTTTACCAAAAGAAATGCCAACTTAAATTTTTCAAATTGGAAAAAGCAATATTCAGTAATCCAATGGTTTTAAGCAACGTAAGTAAATGATTTCATCCAACTCATAAATTAATTACATTAAAACCAATCGATTCTTACAGTAATAAATTAAATGATCATTAAAAATCATTATGTATTTGTACCCACAAAAAGCCTTAAAAAAACGTATTTTTTACTGAAAACTCTAAGATTTTTTTAAATTTTACATTACTAATAAAATTAAAGCTGCATTCCAGACCTCCCTAAGGAGGACATATGTATAAACTATTTGAAAATAATTGTTTAAATTGGAACTCTATTTGACGGTCAGCGAAGTTTTAGACAGATTTGAACTAGTTTGTGCATGCTTGCGCTTGTTTGTGTCTGTTTTCAAGTGCCAAACAATTGTTGATCCCATTCAAATGATTTATTTATGTGCTGGCTTAAAGCAAGCGGCGTTACCCCTCCCCTCAACTTCCCCTCTTGCCACACCTGTGCCCACCTTGCCCGAGGTGTATGCGGTAAACAGTGCAAAGTGCGGACTGAAGCGACTGAATGGAAAAAACAGCAGAAATTAGAAAAAAGAGGAAAGTGGTGAAGAAGGAGGCGGAGGAAGGTAAACTTGTAGCAAGTTTTCGTTTTTTTTTCCGTGTCTTTTTTTACTCTTCCTTTTTTTGTTTTATAAATTTGTAGTCAGCTGCCTTCACCGGCTCTTGGCTGAGTTGACTGCCATGTCTTGTTCTTGTCTCGGCTTGTGTACACACGCCAGCCAGATCCGTATGCGCCCGCTGTCATTCCCCTGCCAGCAACAGCCCACACTGCCTGTCCCACTCTGCCAGCCCCGCTGCGCCTCTCGCTCTATCTTCGTCTCACTCGCTCTCGTAACTTTTGCTGCTGCGGCGACATCTGCCAATGTTTTGAACATTGCAACACACACACACAGACAAATGGAGGAAGCAGAAAGAAGGTGAAAAGGGGTGGGGGTAGTGTGCCAAGATACGGGGACATGCGAGCCAAGTGTCTTTTGCCGAGTGTGTTGCACACGCCAAAAGGACAAACTCCTTGGCAAAATAATGAAAAAGTAACTGAAAGTCGTATTTGTATTTTGCTTCAGCGTCAGCTTTTCCTGGTCTCCTGCCCCTAGACGTCCCTCTCTTACCCTACACACACACACACACACACACACACAGTTGGCTCAAAGTCGAACTCTTCCATCATGTAAGGCGAGGCAGCAGAAGGCAGAAAACAGAAAGCAGTCAGTGGAAATTGGTGCGAGTAATTGGTTTGTTAGAACAAAACTTATAGCAAGGCAAATGGCATTCATGGCCCGCCACCCTCGGCAGCTCAAGCTCTCAAACTGAAGCTGGACATGGGTAAACTTTTTTGGGGCAGACTCACCTGAGCTGCGCACCGGGGGGGTACGGGGAATTCAACTGAGTACGGCAACAACCTAATAATAATCTGCATGTGCATGCCAGCCAAAAACTTAAAAGCATGTCACAGAGTTTTCAGCTTACAGATTTCGATGCTGCACAACTTTTCACACACAGACGCACACACACACACTGCTGCTGACTTTGGACCCTAACTTGAGCAAGACAACGAAGAGATACACACTCTCACACACACACACATACACACGCTTAGCATGTCAGTGACATGTATGTTTGTATGTAGTTAGAGCTCCCGCTCCATCTGCAGTCTTAGATTCTGTTTCCAGTTCCAGGCACAAAGGTTAAAAAGCAATTTTTCGAAATGTCAGCGCACAAAATTTCATTACAAATTTTTATTTGCCTTTTGAGTTTTTGCGCACTTTTTGGCCAATGTGTGCGTGTGTGTGTGTGTGGCAGTATTTGTTGCTGGCCTTGTGCTGTGTGTGTGTGTGGCCAGTGAACAATAACAACAATGATCAGCTCGAAACATAAAGTAAAAGCAAACGGCGGCTGCATGTTGTTGTTAGTTTTGCTTTTGTCGTTATTATGCTCAGCCCGAAAATTTTCTATTTCCGTTTCTACTTTGCTTTTTGTCTCCACACAAGTTTTTCTCACAAAAACACACACACACACTCAAAGCAAAGTTAAACGCTTGCATGTGTGTGTGTTTAGTTGTTGCTGTTGACAAACCTTATTGAGCAACAGTGTTGTTAAACGTTCTTGCTTGTTGCTGGCAAATTGCTATAAATAATTAGCACAAGTAGTAAAAATTAAATATAAAAAAAAAAGTTGACATTTTATTCTACTAATTTTATTTTATTTATATATTTATCTAGTGAACCGATTGGAATTTCTTGTTTATTTATTTGGGCAACACTGATCGTAAGCCGCAATTATCGATATATCGCAACACGTACGATCGACTATCGATACACGCAACTGCCATCTCGTATTGTAAGCAAATAGTAAAATTTTCAATTGCCGCTTTAAAAATATTTAATTTGCTTATGCAAGCAAATAAAAATGGAAAAACTTTGATTTGCCAATTTATTAATCAGTGGACGAATAAACATTTTTCATTGTCGTTTTTGGTACGTATAATATACGTTTTAGCACGGGCCAAATGAAATGCAAAGCCTTTTTCTGCCTGGCCAACCACACACAAGCATAACATCTAATTTATTATTATTAATAACAATAATACGTATGCATATGCAAAGTACTCGACCGCACAATGGTAGGGACGAACGCAGAGCCAGAGCCCAGTCGGGAGCCAAACATGGGGCCAAAAGCACTGGCCATAACATCCTTCAGCGCTCTGACTGCAGTCCAAAATCAACGTTTAAAAAGGATTTGCCATGCTAAATATTTTCAAAAGCCTTAAGCTATTCAAAAATTACATCACTCGAGTAAATATGAGAGACTTGAGAGTCGACTTCAACGGGAAAGAGAGCAAAGAGAAAAAAAAGGAATGGAAGAAAGGAAAGAAAGATGGAGACAAGCAGCAGCAGCAGCAGCAGCATAACGGACAAGGTCGGACGCACGAAGAGGGTGAGTGTGAGAAAAATGAAGAGGAAGAGAGAAGAGAGCAAGTGCTGGCAACTGGACAGCCACAGACCCACGATTAATGGCAACGAAGAATGTAATGTAGCGAATATGTGAGTTGCCGTACTGATTTCAAATGGATGTACAACTTGTTCTGCCCGCAAGGGTATGTGTGTGTGAGTGTGTGTGGGTGTGTGTGTGGGCGGCAAACAAAACAAAGGCCCGCAAGTTGTTATCCGCTAGCAGAAGCAAAAACAACAAAGACATGGATGCTGCTTCTCAGCGGGAGCAGAGCAGAGTGGAGCAGCAAGCGGTTCAATGCTCGACCGCTGCTGCCTTCCATTCGCTTGATTTAACCATACATTGGGCCAGCAGCTGCCCAAGCCAAGACCGAAACTAAAGCCGGAGATGGAAATGGAGACGAAGTCAGAGACAGAGACAGAGAGATGAAGACAGAGTTGTTGTAGAGTTTGGGTAGACGGACTGCGGACAACGGACAAAGGGACAGCGGACTGATGGAACGTAGGAGACCCCGCCAACGATGCCGGCAATGCCTGGCGGAAGGATGTGGAAAACTGTTGGAATTGGGGTAAAACTGCGGTCGCCTTTGCCCGAGTACGGTCCTCGACATCATCGAGAAATGAAAACAACTCAAGCGAAAATACAATCATATTTTTATTGCCGGCTGGTTGGCTGCATGTCGAGGGCAACTCTGTGAAGAGTTCTCGCTCAATGAGATTGAATGCGACAGCTACAGCGAGTTGCAATGAAATAGAGCGAGATGGAGAGCGATAGAGGGTCGCCAAACAATTCTCGTTTGCTCGCTCGTTTAGTCGATTATTCTTGGAGGCGTTTTTCTTAATAGCCAGCAACAAGAACAAACGACAACAGCAATAACAGTCACTGGCGCCGCCGAGTGAAATGAATTAAAACTGAATCAAAACATCTGGACGCACGATTGAGGAACCCCTGAAAAGGATACTTCACGTTCCCCCCTACCCTTTATCAGTTACAACTCTCACATTCACACTATTTACTTTGAATGAGGCCCAATAAGACGTTGACAGTGTGTGAGTTAAACACGCAAAACGCTAAACAAATAATCATCATCCTTCGGTTCGAAACTTATCCCTTTCTCCCTGTTCACCAAAGAGCAGAAGTGCAGAAAACGATACACTTTTCAATTATACCTTTAAATACGGTTAAGACAATGTCAAAGAACATGACAACATCATGAAAATGACTATGAAATTGCAGAGTTGTAAACTTTTGGGCCACACTGTTGCTTCAATGCTAAATCTAAGATATGGAAGAAGTCCCAGTCATGTATCCACCCCTTTCAAACGAATTTCTAAGCAGATCTGGCGATAAATTAGTTTTGAATGAAGCAAAGGAAATCATAAATTTATTCCTGGTTACAAGAACTCTTTAATTAAAGTACGTAAAGAATTTTAAGTTGTGTATCTCTAAGTTATTTGAATTCGTGGAATTATTAGCACAAGAAATATAAGCTAAATGGAGGGTGTAGATTAAAAACTGAAAGAGTCAAGAAAGCTTTAAGTTTATTATTTATTTAAATCTTAAGATAAACTAAAAGACTATAAGTTGTAGCTTAAAAACTGAAATAGTTAACGATAAGTTAAGGAGCTTTAAGTTTTTCTTCGGTAAGTTATTTAAATCGTAAGATACTTATAATCATCGTTATAAAGTCCTCTGAAGTTGTTACTGCAAAAACTATAGCATGACAGAGTTTCAAAAGGTGTAGTTTAAGAAGTAAGACAGTCAACGATAAGCTAAGGAAGCCTTAAGTAGTTCTCCTCTACGTAGTTTAAATCGTAAGATACTTGTAAGTGTGCTCATAAAGTCCTCTGGAGGTGAAAGCACAAGGACTATAGCTTGACAGAGCTTCATAAGGTGTACATTAAGAATAGAAATTGTCAACGATAAGTGAATAGTACATAGTACCTGGATATCAAAGGGTAAATACCTAAGAACCCTACAAATATGCATACAAATAATAAAACTATCAACGCGGCTCGTCGCAGTTTCAGCAACATCAGCATCTGGTACCTCTATGCGTCCCATCCTAACACTGGATCGAAGGAGGTGTATGGCATGAAAGATGATGGAGGATAAAAGTAGCATAAGGAATATGCAAGCCAAGCAATTTGCATTTGCACACCGCAAACGGTGAAGCAAAACTTGAAACACAGCAGACGACAAAGCAGATGACAACAACAGCCACAACAAAATGCTTCAGAAATATGCTAAATTACTAAAAGAAAAAGAAAAAACGATGAAAACAGAAGAAAATATATACATAGATGTAGTATATATATATATATATTCATGTTTGGACAGGGTGGTAGAAAGTACTTTCAAGAAGTTGCCGAAAGTCGAGAGCAGAAGCAAAGACAAAAACCAGTGCCAAGAAATGGCAGAAACACAAGAATAACAAGATTCTAAGAAGTTGCAGAAAATGAGGGGCGAAGGTAACACAGCAGTTGGAAGAGCAGCACCTGCTTTGGGTTGCCAAAAAAACCATAACCCTTAAGCCGCCCAATTGTCAGTACGTCGTGAGCTGTACGTTTTGGCCATGTCAAGGTAGCATCTAAAGCCAAATAATCAAAGAGGAGTCCATGCTGCAATGGAGTGGGTTGTAAATACCACAACTGTTATTGAAAATAGTTTTACAATTTATAGAGTAAAGCATAGACTCTGTGGGTAATGGACAAAGGACCATGTCCAAGTACAAATCGGACTTTGAATTGTGAGTCGGAGTTGGAGACTCCAGAAAACAGATTCAAGTGGAGGAGACTTAACACAGTGGGAGCATTGCATTTTGCATAACAAAGACAAGCGCGTCCAGTCATTCAAATTGTCAGTTGAAATGTCAGCTCTAGATGGACCAAGCTAGGAGCAAACAGGGAGAAAATGTTGGAATGTTAAACGTAAATCAAGTAAGCCGCTTTGTCGGCTTACAAAACATTTTCTTACATTTCCACAGCAACAAACAAATCATTGAGAAATTTTCTCAAAGGTGGAATGATAAGCAAACGTTGTGTTGTGTATTCTAAGAATACGAAATCGTGTTTTACTTAATAGTTATATAGTAGTTGATGTGACTCTCGGTAAAGTGCTGAAAGTGCTTTCAACTGACAGTGTGCTCTTGGGGATGAAGTTGTGCTTTCTCATTTAATTTGGCTATAAGTCAAGTGGAATTCGTACGAAAGTTTCTATATTTTGGTACTCATCAATGTGCTTAATAAAATTATGAAAGCAACCTTATGACTTATAACTAATTTGATTTAATGAAATCAATGAAATGTACAGGGTATTAAAAGTGCAATTTTGATATGTGGATGTTGGACTTTTGAAGCTTCACTACACAAATTATACCCAATTTGGAAATGTGAGACCCTTAAATTGAAGAACTGAGAGTCCAAGCATATGGGAATTATATCATGGGCCGCTTCAGGCTAATTTCATACACTCGGATTCGATTGGATTGGATTAAAGGGGGCGGGAAGTTTAATAAAAAATCGTTTTAAGAAATATAATATAACAAATTACATACGCTTGAGTAATCGAATATTTATGATGATGAAACATGAAGAGCAAAACCAGAAAGTATTCCTAAGCAACCCCATAACACGAGCACACAAACAACCGCCTATTTCGTATGCATTGAAAGGGCAGAAACCCACAAGTGGGGAGTGGCGAGTGGCGAGTGACGTGGGGGGAAAGTGGAAGGGACGACGAACAGAGTGCGCTTGTCAAAACAAATCCGTAAGAGATTACATTAAAAGGCGCATTTGGACAGCTCAATCGCAAAATAGCATACACCTATTTCAGAGTGTTACACACCCACACATGTGTGTGCTTGTTCCTTATATGGAGTGCACACTGTGCATGTGAAAATATCCCCAATGGATTTACGAGACGTTACTGCGCACCCAACTCAAACCTGTTTCACATATCCTTGAATCCTTGTTTCTTTAGCGACGCGTTGTGTTTCCCTTCATTTTTTTTTTATTTCTTTTCTTTTGCTTTTTGTTCTTGTGAAATGATGGAAAGTTTTCCAATACGAACTGACAGTAGTTTTCATTATGAATTCATGATATTTTATTTTTTTTGTTTTAATTTGATTTGCTGGAAAAGGAGTGTTCGCGCTTAAGAGGTAGAGTGAATGGAAGCAAGACAAGTCGTTCCATTCCTCGTAAGTTATTTAATTAAAAAATATAAATAAATAGTTGACTAACTATTTATGAGTTTTTATTTTGTTGTTTAGCAAATCAGAGGAATTTATCAATGAGCAAAGCTGAAGAAATTATAAAACCTCATTTGTTTTGATCGCTTGGTGTCATGTCAGTTTTCTGTCATTAAAAATGCTTAAATTTTATAGCTGTTTATAGTAAATAAGTGTAAACTAAGTAGTTAATAGGCTGTGATGCTTTAACTTCGATTACTCTCACAGCCATATGATTCATAAGCATGTATGCACTTAGTAATTTGTACAGTTGTGTATATAGGCAGACAGTGGGAAGAAGCAGCTTATTTTGGCATAAATTCGTTATATTTTACCCAAGTGTTAGTCAAACTAATGTCGGATTTACAAAAGCACAATATATGAGTATGAAATAAAATATATTTATGTGAAATGAATGAACTTTTTGCCCACTGTGCAGTGCAGTGGGACCAACTCATTTGTGGAGCCAACTATGATATGTAAATATTGGGGAAGCGCCAAGTGGATTTTTCCCATAGGAAAATAACTGAACGCTATGCCACACGGAGGCGCTGATGCGAATGTGAGCGTGGTTTAGGAAGCCTGCTCTTTGGAGGGTTAGGCGATGGGGTTGGGGTTGGTTGGTGGTTGTTCCTGTTGTTGTTGCTGCAGTTGGAGCTGTTGCTGGTAAGCTTTGCTGACGCTGAGCAAACTCCACTTTGGCACTAGCAATGCGATTTACATATTACCAGGAAGAGTCTGCTTTGAATAAACTCGCTAGTACGTAAGGCCCCCAACACTCGGCTTTATCTATGTTCCCCTCGCCTCCTCTCTCTTACTCTTATCACTTTAACTAGTTACGCACAGCTGTCTCGGTGTGTGTGTGTCTGTGTGTGTGTGCAGTTTTTAAATTTGCAAACATGAGCATGTAAATTTGCAATGAATAAATTAACCAGAATCAAAACCTCTTCTTCTTTTTACTCTTTTTGCGGTACGTTCGTTGCTTAGCGTGTTTGCGTCGTTACTCAACACTTTCGCCATTTGAAGGAGCAAATTGGTTGGCCTTAAAGGCAAAAACTTTAATCGGTAAAGTGCTCAGTTTTTAATAACTTTTGATTATGCGCGTATTGCCGCCTGTCCTTGGACAACTGAAGAAATCACTCAGCCTCAGGCAAACAGTCTACCAATCTACCATTCCGCCGTCTCTCTCTCTCTCTCTCTCTCTCACACCGTGTGACTCCTCGTACTCTTCCAGCACTCCCGCTCTCGCTGTCTTGGTGTGGCAAAAAACAATCACGTGGCGCTAGATAGACAGGCCTGGCAGGCTGACAACAACTCTTTTTTTGCAACATCAACAATAAAAGAGAGCAAGTGAGAGAGCTAGAGAAGGGGAGGCAGGGGAACAGCAGATTCAGATGAAAAAAACGTCAACAGCAGCGACGGCGACAGGACGGCAAAGCGACTTATCCAGAGAATGCTGGATAAACTTCTAGCCTCAGTTGCCGCAATGACAGCACGACGAGAAGATGTCGACGAAGCAGGACAGCAACAACAATAACACACAGACACACACACACACACACACAAGTAGAAACAGGACAAAAACAAATAGCAAGAAAAAAATACAAAAAAAGAAAAAGAGAATCAGAGAAAAAGAACAAGAAAACGAACACAACGAGCCGAGAAAACTCAATTAAACTTTTGTAATTACAGCTAAAACGGAAGAAGATATTTATCCAGTATAATTGCATTGAAGGCAAATGAAAGAAAAGAACTCAAAAGAGAAGTAAAGTAAAACAACAACAACAACAACTGCGGAGGTAGCGGCAGCAACAAAAAGGAACCAAAAACCAAAACCCAAGCGAAAGAAACTGCAAAAGAAAATAAATAAATATAGAATGCCGGTAGACAGCAATAAGTAGCAGACAAAACATTGAGAGACAATCCCGGCAGCAGGTAAATGTTATCCGTTCTGGCGCCACAAGTGCCACTTGACACATCGGCATTAACACAAGCATAGAGAGAGGGAGAGGGAGAGAGCGGGATAGGCAAAACACCAATGAGAGGCGTAGAGAGTGGTGCAAAGAGCGGAGCAGCAGTCAGCTTTTACAGTTATAAAAAACTGTTCTCCTTCTAAACAGTGTAGCCCAATTAGCTCTTTTTCAGTTAAAATTGGCTGAATTTGAAATATTTTCGCAAGCAGCGGGAATTTTGATTTTTTTAAGTATAAAATTTTTATTAAGTTAGGTCTTAAAAAATTAAAAAAATTTAGTTCCTCCAACATGTCAGCTTTATTTTGGCTAAACGAAAGTTATCAGCACTGTTTCTAACATGTATTTTCAGCGCTCTTTCTCTCTCCCACTTTTGTTATCTCTTTTTTACTGCTCTTTTTGCATGTCTCAGCTGAATGCATTGTCTCACTTTACGCCTGGCTAGTTTCTGGCTATATGCAAGCCAAAACAATGTCTCAAATCTGATGCAAACAGATCGCTTTGCCGAGATGCAAAAACACATTTCTAGTTATGCTATGAAAGCAAAGCCAAAGAAAAGCGCCAACGAGAAGCAATAATTTATGATGCGATAAGCAACACTCACAGTGCATAGAAAGCAACAGAATGAAGCAACAGCTAAAATTGTTACACAACACTACCAGATAATGGCTATGAGACTGCAAAGCACAACGAAGTTTTCCAAAAGCAATCATAACATAGAAAATTAAATTAATTAACAAGTAATCAGTTGGAACTTTACAGATACAACAGGTCCAGAGTTATAGCAAATTACAGTACTATCATTATTTTCGAATACTTATTGTGATATAGGTCTTCGAAATGTATATATCACATATCACAGGCTACCAAGCACATAACGTGTGAATTTGATTAAGGTATCTCCATTAACACAAATATTTTCTATGCTAATTGTAATACAATACTTCAATCTCTGATTCCTGGCTTAAAACCCATTTTATATGTTGGTTACTAACACTTAACCAAGACTTCTTATACAGTCTTAAACTATTTGATGGTAAAATATAATGATTTTTCTTCGGATAAATCAAAAATAAATTGGCAAATTGATTTGACTTAAATTTGTATCCTAACACCACCAAAAACAATGGTGTTGCTTACCAAAACTATTTAAAACCCATCTAAATGCATAAACCATTTTATATTCGATCTAAAATACTTTTAGAATAAGAACATATTTATAATTTGGAATGATCTACCTCAAGTGACTCAAGACGTATTCAATTTCATTTTCAGGCATCTGATGGAAACCGTTAGCATCGATATAGGCGACGTCCAACTGCTTTGCGGTCATGTCATCATTGTTACACGCCATTTTGAGGGTCTGTATGGCCAAAGAGATGGCCGCTTCCAGGAAAAGTGTCCTCGAATAAGTCACTCGGAGAAAATCATTACAGGCCGCCGAATTAATGCCAATGGCAGAGGCCTTGACGGCTTCAAAGGATCCAATGCAATCCATGCGATAAAGATAGGCACGATTTTTATGCCAACCGGCGATGAGGATAAGCAGACCATAGGGACGAACGCAACAGGTTTGGGTGCATTCGTGCAAATTAGTGCTCAAATCATGTGGTAGCGCCATCACTGGAATGCAGATACCTTGGACCACCTTGAAGTTGACGGCAATCTTTCGCGCTTGTCGGACAATCTGACGAAAATCGGGCGCATGACCCGAATAAACCATACCAATATTTTCATTAATATCGGCGATTTTCATCACAGTATCACTTTCAATCAGTGGATTAGTGATTTTCCGTTGTGAAACAATCACAACGCCATTTCTGGTCATAATACCCACTGACGGTTCACCGTTGCATGCACAAACATGTGCGAATTGGACTTGTCGCAGCTTTTCATCATAATTAAATGTTGGCATTCTTGCTAAATGCAGTGTGTCATTGAGTCGTTCCATAGAGGTTTTCGGCCACGTTACTTCTTCCACATCGGGCAACACTAACGCCTCTTCTTCTTCTCCCATATCGACATCATCGGTGTCAGTATGGGAATCGGAATCGGAATCGGAGTCTTCTTTAGATTTTTTCAATTCGCAATCTTCCAATTGCTCGCCCGGTAGATCATCGTCGTTGTTCTCCCCGGAACTGCTGTCTTCATAAATAATTTCTATGTCGCTGCTCATCGTGTACAATTTATTCAAATGTTTATAAATTATTGTTTGATATTGAATTTCTGAAATGTTGTGTGTGACTTTCCAATATATTGTGTACTAAATTTAGCTTTAGTTAGGGAAACTTCGTATAGTTCAGCCTACTACAAGTGGATTCCAAAATGGAATTGGATTAGGAAGTGATTTGAATTGTTAGCCTACTTAAAGAAGCTTAGGGACATGTTTAAGAACTATAATAGACTGTTTTAATACTGATATTAGGTAGTATGGTCACTTTAGTTCTATCCTTAACTATTTGGTCTACTTTAAGTTGTTTTTAGAATTTGAAATTAATTATTTAGTTCCTTTGTTCTCAATGCCCAAAGTCTTCTCATTCGAAACCCTTTTCTCACTATTCTGGTATGCAGAGATTTGCATTTGAATTGCATTGTGAATTCATCTTTTGTTTGATAAGCTGACAAGTGCACTTGATTAGGAGTTGTGCTAAGTGAACTTTCAGTTGAATTCAACAAGTCACTTAAAGAATTGACCCCTGTGCGTGACCTTTTGTTCGGCTAGAGTGTGAGTGAGTCGCATGATGATGGTAATCATGATGATGATGTTGATGATGAGGGTGGTAATTTGCCAGTTGATGTTTTGTGTGTTTTGTGTTTGAGTTTGTGTCGAGGGCGTCGCTCTGTTTCTGTTTGCCAGTTGATGAAGACATTAATTTGATGCAAATCGCGTCAACCGAACACAATCGAAGTGCTAATTGCGCTTCTTTCACTGCTCACCCACAGCTCACTCCCGCACAGTGGGTGCTAACAAAACGTTGGCCAATCAGTAGTACCGTCCAAAACCATCATCGTGGCCCACACCACCTGCTTCTCCACAAAATGGCAGCACAGGAGACGTAACTTCATTATGATCAAGGTAATGCTCATTATTGTTATTATTATGAACGTTGTCGTCATCGTGGGAGAGACAGGTGTGTCAGGGTTGGAAGGGAGGGAGGCCAGTACAGCGCTGCAGTTCTGGTTCACTTCATTATGTATGCGCGACACAGACAATGGGCCACTGATGGACGTGCTGCAATTGCAACACCGACGGGGACCCACAGTCATCCCTGGCTACCGCAAACATAGACAACTCTCTCCCTCTGTCTCTGTCTCTCTCTCTCCACTTAACCCTTTTCTACAAAAAATGAAACTAAATCTGAATCTGAATCTGAGCTGTGACTTGGAGTTGCCCTCAATGAATAAAATGTTTTGTAAATCTGAAACGCTTGTCTGTGGCATGTGTGCACACATTCCTAACACACACCTGACACACACACACACACACACACACCTATTACCTGTGTGCCTGTGCAACACCTTGCTGTGGAGTCAAATAGCGTAGCTTGTGGCATCAGTTTATCTATTTGTACGCCTGACCAGCTTGTTAAGTTTTTTGTTGCTCCTCTAGCTTCACTTCCCCTCTGTATCTCCTCCTCTCTCTCTCTTATGTAGGCAGCTCTCGCCTAACCGCAAATCGAACCCAATGAATGCCTTCAGCTGCACCTTGTTACTACCCAAAAGGAAATGGGACCAGCTATGGGATACACTCAAAAAAAATGAGTTAAAAGTCCATAGTTGACACTTGACTAAAAAATAGCCTACACTTAGTTTAAATACTTCATTTAGACTGCGTAGTAAATTAAAATTTTCAATTTTAAAATTAAATTTAACTTTTATGCCAAGTTTTCTATACCAAGACTTCAGTTTCGACCGATAGTTGCTTGTTTTGTTTGGCAAATTCGTGTACGAATTTTAAGTGACTAAATATTGTTTGCTGTGTAGCTGCTAGAAGCACCACAGCAGCACCTGTGTCCAGTCGGCAGTTCATCATCAAAAGGAGTACTGCCTCGGGTTTTAAGTTTCAGCCGTGTGTGTGTGTGTGTGTGTGTGTGCGTGTGTGAGTGTTGGCTCCTTTTGGCAAAAGCCATTCGCACGCCTGTAATTTAATGTGGCCATCATGGTCATCTGGTCATGTGGCAATGTGGCAATGTGCCCATAAACGCCCATTTGTGCACTCATTTATCTGGACGTTCGGTTCACTTTGGTTCTGGTCTGGTCGAGAAAAAGTGGCAAAACTGCAGATTGGATTTGTTAACGCAATTTTGCGCTTATACAACATTATTTTAATGCAAGTTGTCAACGGCTTCTGCATTAGGCTGGACCAAAATCACGCACGATTTTTGCTTTGCTCCAAGCTTTCTGAAGCTCAAATATTCAGAGTTCAGTTTGAACTTCTTTGTTCGTCAATGTTTTGTTAGAAAGCTTTTTTTCGGTGCTTTCGAAGCTTTGAAAGAAACTTTATTCAACTGCAAAGCTGTTAGAAAATTTTATTTTGTGCCTTTTAGTTCCCTTTTGGTTGTAATCTTTATTGATCTGATTAATAGCTATCAGTTATTTGCAGTATCTTAAAATATTTACTTAATTTTCATTGAATTTATTTACTTAATCATGAGACAGCTTTTAAAAATATCTTTTCATGAGAAAGTGTAACTTTCTTAGTCATTAATAAGCTTTTAAAGAGAGCTTTTTGTGTGAGTTACTAAAAATTTCGATTTAAAAATTTCTACTCAAACCTTCTCATCTGATTTACAGCAGCTCCCAAAGCTCATTATGTATTTATATCCACTCTATATATTCTTACCAATTTTCTCTACAAATATTCCAAGACTATATACAAATTAAAAGTTGTTCTTAAGCAAAAGCTCCTATCAAAAAAGTGCCTTAACCAAGAGCTTCCCAACACATGTTTTAACTAAATATTTTCCCCCCACTAAAATAAGCTCTGCCAACACTCTGTTAAATCAGTTCCAGCCTAAATCGGGTGCGCATAATTTATATGCAATATTTTATGCATTCTTTTATAATAGATTTAAGTGCACACACATTAAGGACGTTATGTTAGTATGCCATTATGAGAGCGCGACTCTATTTCGTTATTTTCATTTTATTTTATATTCTTCTTCTTTTTTATACCTATATCAATTTATAAGCTTTATGGGGGGGAAAGGGAAGGCCGAGGCTTGGGGTATATATCAGAGGGAAAACAAAACAAAATGTTGATCCAAAGTACGAGGACTGGACTTTAATGCGTATTCGAAGTTAACGGGCGAAATGCTGCGAAATGTGTTCATAAAGGGCCCAGAGCGATTTACGAGAGAAAGTTGTGGTGTGTGTAGGGGTGTGCGTGTGTGTGTGTGTGTGTGTGGGTAACTCATTAAGTTCATGTACTGTCTACTGCCGGGGCCATCAAAGTCGATTACCTAGAAAATGCCCCAAAATGCCACAATGTCAATCGATTAAGTTGCACAGTCGGCAAGCACACAGACACAGACTGACTGCTATAAAGTAGGAGTGCTGGGTGAGCAGTGGGGGGTAGTCAGCTGTCCTCGGAGTCCGGACCCTAGCAGCGTTACGTCTCTGGACTTTGAACTCTGGACTCTCATCGGTTCATTGTCAAATTACATTAGCATCCAGTTCGGTAGAAGCGTCTGTGTTTTGACAGCTGCTTTTGCTTATTGACATATGCTGCTTGCTAGTCAACTCCACACACCCACACCAACACACACACACAGTTGTGCACACCCATACACACACTTACACTGTCTACACGTAGATGTAATCACAATGCAACGTTATGGTCAGCGCTATGACAGCTTCAGTAGAGTACTTAGCCATGTTCCTTTTACTGCCACGCCTATAACACACACACTCACACCCCGCTCTCTTCTCCTCTACTCCCCCTACTTTCTCCAGTCGTTTCTTGCCCTCATAAACGGCATGTTTAGGAGCCAATGAGCTGCGTTTTTATGGCACATGGAGTGTGTGTCAAAGTTAATTTTCGGCACAGTCTTTATGAAGTGTAAACACACACACACAACACACCCCCTTCACCCCACACACACCCCACCGTGTTGTAGTAGTAGTAGTCAACTGTTGAGTCAGTTTGCTTGTGGCAATTTGACAATGTGCCACTTTGAAAACATTTGCATGTTTTTCAAGTTTCCCTACTAATTGCAAACTTGATCTCCAATTTAAGTTCAACTTTGCTAATTGTAAACTTTTAATTTTATAGCGAATAATTTACCAAAATTACTGGAAAGTGTTTACAAGCAAATTTAATCGATTGAACAAAAACTTGAATTTCTATGAATTTTAATTTAAAAAGCTAAAAAGCTTAAAAAACAAAAATATTGTAAAGTATTTTTAAATTGATTTTGCTGCACAGAGTTTATAAAGCTTGGAGTCTATATTATACTTTTAGGCTATGGTCTCAATCAAATCTGTTAAGAAACTTTATTTATTAGCAAAATTCTCCACAACTCTATTCTTAAATTTAAGCTAAATTGTTGAGTCTTGAAAAAAATAAATGGAATTCTTTGCTATACAATATAAATAATTTTTAATTAAGAAAATTAACAGAAACTTTAACCTTAGAGCCACAAAATTTTGTATAAAACTCTTCTAAATACATAAATGTATTATATTATCATTTAAATTAAAGAAAATAATCTTAATTTAATAATCCAAGTCCCAAAAATAAATATTTATTAATTATTTTTTTTTATTATTTTTATTAATATTATTATTATTATTATCATTATCATTATCATTCTTATTATTATTATTATTATTATTATTATTATTATTATCATTATCATTATCATTATCATTATCATTACCATTATCATTATCATTATCATTATTATTATTATTATTACCATTATTATTATTAACAAATATTTATTAATTATTTAACTCAATTTAAAGGAATAAAATTTAAAAATAAAATTTAAAATTATTTCCTCTTTAAACTAGTGACGAAAGCAGCCCCTTAAAACGCATGTTGAGCTACTCGCGTTAATTTCTCCACACATTCGACGACCTTAATCAAATCTCAATTTGTTTTGAAGCTTTACTTTAACATAATTCTTACAAAGTTTTGCGCATCTTAAACAAGCGACGGTGAGTGCTAAAAGTAGTTGAACACCTTTTTGGAAAAGTTGTCATTTACTGTAGACGAATCCAGCAGAAAAGCCGCATAAAATGGTACACCAAAGGGAGGTGGAAGTGGCCAAGTAAATCCGAACTAGATAATGCTTCGAATCGATAGTTAGGGGCATTCCAATTGTTATGCCTCGATGTCACCATGTTCAGTGAAGAGTTTGTGCAACTTGAACTCACGTTTGTTCATCGTGTTCCAATAATAAAAATCACTTTTATTGCTCAATATATTCTAATTACGGTAATTCTCCACATAAACGTAACAAACTTGACTAATTTGCAAAAGGTAGAGCCAAGACGGCCGTCTTCTTACTTGGCCCAGAGTGAAACTATCGCAACAGGAAGTCGCCCACCCATTGAGTTACCCTGTGGTCCTGTGCTGCTACAACCACTACCGTTAATTCATGGAGTGCGCTTCCTTGATAAAGTGTAATTATTCTATGAATATCGAAAAAGTGTGTACCTTGTGGTCAGGTGAAAGCTAAAAGAGGGCTCAAACTGGTTACAAAAGGGCACAAAAGGTGGCAACTTCAACGACGACAAATGGCAACCCGTAAGGCACGAACTCAACTAACGGTCTATGTGATTTTATGGTAATTTGATTGTAATGAAAACTAATAGCAATTGATTGTACAACGTGTACAAATGTCCAGACTCAAGACTCGGCTCTGCCTGCGACCCTTTTGTGTATATATATATGTGTGTGTGTGTACATAGCTTTGGCTTTAACTTGTCGATTGTACAATGGGGAGAAGTCACATATTTAGGCAAAATTTATAGCAGCTTTGAAACCATTGAAGCTCTCAAAATGTTTTAGTATACATAAAGTTAAAAAATCTAGTATTTTTCTCTACAAAAAAAGATCTATTTGTACCATAGTACATTGCCTTAACTTGTCTCACTCTGCGCTGTTGTTTTCCGCTTCGACTTTCTTACCCTGATTCATCTGTTAGAGTATTCAGTAAAAGTTCTTGACCCTCAATATCATAAGCTCACTGAATGTTGCCATCAGAAACAACAATTGGCATACGCCGATGTCTTTGTAAGCAACCAACTGACACCTGATAATGCGTATAGATTGTTTTTATTCGTCGTGCAGATGAGATTTTCCAACTCTTTCCCACTGTCTTAAGTTTCTTCTCTGGGGGCTTTTCTGCCCTTCCCATTTTATTATATATACAAATATACAAACGGCTTTAAACTGATTCATATTGCTCAAGAAATCAAATATTTTTATACTTTTTTCTGTTGTTTTGCTTGATTACACAAGTTGTATAATTATTTTAAATTGTTTTGTAAATAATTAAATAAATATTTATTGGAAATTTGAGAAGAGTTTCAAGCACAAAGAAAGTTTTTTAGTTTTGTGTTTAAAAAAAACTCCGAACTTTTTAGTAAGTCTTTAAGGTATAAAGAAAATTACAAAATTATTTTGTAATAAGGCAAATATATTTAGCGATTTCAAATTTGCATATTTCAAAGGGTTGAGCCTTATAAAAATTCAAATTTAATTCAGAAATTTAATAATGTTTAAATTCTTTACAGGGAAAGTCAGCTGTTAAACTGATTTTCTATTATTAAATGATATGTAACTCACTTTCAGCTTAAAATCACTCATGTTTACCCTTCGTAGTTCTTGGCTACAGGGTCGCAACTGCTGCTCAACTCAATGTCTGTCTTTGGTCGAATGAATTTCTTAGAATTATTAGCTCAGCTCAAAAACATGTGTAGCTAATGTGCTCAACTGCCGCATACCCTGTACACACACATTGGAAATCAATTTAAGCCCTTAGAGTATTTTAGCAGAGTTAACTTTTTTGCTCGACTTGTAGATACCTTGTAGTTTTCCCATTTTTTAACAAGCCAAGCATAGCCATTTGATTAATTACCTCTGCTACAGGTATGTTTGACAGAACTCCGTATTAGTTGGCATTAGATTGCTCGACTAGTAGTTGCCCTGCACACCAAAAGTGTACCTTTATGCTAAAAATACCCCACTTCCCTATCTGAAAGTCAGTCACACCCGCTACGAGTAGGACACCTGTTTACAGGGTATTTAGCGCTGGCTTAAGAGTGTCCAGAAATGCATCCAGCGCGTGCATCATCTGCTCGGCAATGTGGCAAGTGCATTAGTTAGTTGACTGAGCAACAAGAGCTTTTGCCCAAAATCTGAGTTGATTGCGAGTTGCATGCAACATTTTGGGTCAAACAGCTGGACGCCATCCGCACGGTTCCCAGTAACACAGGGAGCTATCGAGAGACAGGCCACAAGCTACGACTACATGCCACTTGCCACATGCCACTTGCCACTTGCCACATGCCACATGCCGCATGCCACATGCAACAGACAGCATACAATTCATAGAAATGTTTCCAGATACACACAATATGAAGAAACTTACTTAGTTATAAGCTCAACGCACGCGACTATCTGTTAGTGGGATAATCCAGGGGGGCAGAGGAAGCGAAAAGTATCTTAAAGATACGAGCAGCTTGAAGTATACTTTGCCCCCCACTCACTGGGCAGAGCAAAGCTAGAACGATGCAAATTGGGAAAATAACAACAAATGCTCAAAATTCGTCCTTCAAAAGGAGCGGGTGGGGAGGGCGGAGTGGAGAAAATTTGAAACATTTTTGCTTGATTAAGTTTCGAGATGAATATCAATACAATACACACAAATATATCTATGTATCTATGGCACATACCAGATACAAGATACAAGTGTGGAAATATGTGCGAGCATTTTCATTATTGTCTGGGGCCAAACTGATTTATGCCATTCAATTGGTTGCTCAGGCAGACAAACTGCCCGGGAAATGAGGCCAATGAATCAGTGTGGCCAATTTGGTATACAAATGCCACTCCCCCAAAATCCTACCCCCTAACCACGCCCCCATTCCCATTCACTTCCTTCAAACTTCACACAGAAAATAAAAGTTAAATGTTCAACTTTTTCCCAATTCCAGTTGGCCTTGACTTAGCGACCAAATTTGTTTGCCTTGTCAAAAGTTATAGACGCAACTGCTCCAGAACTAGTCGTTGTCAGTTTGTATTGTACTTGATACTAATAGCTCGATAAACAGACCTCTTTGAGTTAATACGCCGTCAAGTTTGGATTATGCTCAAGTTTGCAGACGAAACTCGCAGCCCTTTTCTGGTAGGATCCAGCGGTGCACAGTGAGTAAGTCGGTAAGCGATTGCCATGATTGGATGATAGCACCCATACATATATTAAGTAAATCGCTTATATAGTAGTAGTAGTCACCGCCCAAGGGAGTTGTCCGTCTAAGAGAACGGATATTGTATGTAAATCATGCTAAACAAAACTAGAAATTCTTCTGGCTAAGAGAGCTGTCCGCCTGCGAGAGCTGTCCGCCTGAGGGAGCTGTCCGCCTGATAGAGCTGTCCGCCTGAGGGAGCTGTCCGCCTGAGAGAGCTGTCCGCCTGAGGGAGCTGTCCCCCTGAGGGAGCTGTCCGCCTGAGGGAGCTGTCCGCCTGAGAGAGCTGTCCGCCTAAGGGAGCTGTCCGCCTGAGAGAGCTGTCCGCCTGAGGGAGCTGTCCGCCCGAGAGAGCTGTCCGCCTGAGGAAGCTGTCCGCCAGAGGGAGCTGTACACCTGAGGGTGATGTCCGCCTGATGAAGCTGTCTGCCTTAGATGGTGGCTGAATCCATACACATATTAACTAAATCTAATTCTAGAAATGCAAGTTCATTCCTCTGGTTTCTCACCAGTTTCCTCAGTTTAGTTAGTTTCCATTAAACGCTTGCAAAATTTAAGTATACTTGAAAGAACTAGCCCTTTTCACTTGTGTCCTACGTAACTCGGTCGGTAAGGACTTTCATCGCCGCCGGTCAGTCATGTAGGCAGTAAGTAACTTTATATAGATTTCTATTCCTTCTGCTTTGACGTGACACCAATCAAGACAAAGACTGACTGTCTTTCTGGCAGTCACAGTTCGCCCTTGTGCCAGATACAAATTTTGTTTATACTTTCAGTAAACATAGCCGCTTGGTGCCTTAGTCAGCCTGTCCAAGACTACTGCATATGTGCATAGATATGGATTCCTGTTGCTGTTCCGTCTCCAATAAACATAATAACTCATCATGCCCATCCAACAGTTAGTTGAGTTCCCAGTTGAAGCTCCAAGTTGCCATAGATGAAAACAGAAAACCAAAATTAGTTTTGAATTGGAATACTTTTGTTAAGGAAATGTTTTTTACATGAAAATAGAAATGTTGTAAGAAAAATACAAAAAAAAAAAGATGAAGGAACGTGTGACAAAGTCCACTTCACTTTAATCCGGTTGATACAGTTGAGGAACCGGCGAGATGCCCACTACATCAACCTCTTCGTCTTCGTCATCCTCGGTATCATCCTCGGTCTCATCCTCGGTCGTCTCACCCTCAGTGGTATCGTCCATATACTCCACAGTGACAACCTTACAAAACATCGGCAATGGCGGCAAAGTGACACTCGGAGCAATCGCATAACGTAGTGTCCAGTTGATGGCATTATTGTGATAAAGCTCACGATTATCACGATATAAGGCAGCCAACATCTCATCACATGGATCATCGGTATTCGGTTCGCGCATCAAATCGCAAACGCCATGAAGTATCGTTGCGACGGTGACAAGAGCGGTCCATTTGCTGGTCAGAAGGTCCCAGCAGATGTAGCCATCGTAATCGATATTACAATGATAGATTTTCGTTACGAAATTCACACGTGGTGGCATAAATGGATAATTTTCATTGAACTTCAAACGTAGAGTGAATGTGCCCAAATAATATGGCGTATCGCGTACTCCCAGTATGGTGGCCTCCCACAGCATCAGATCACCGGTGATGGGCCAGGCACTGCAGTTACTGGGCTGTTGGCGGTGCAATTCATACAGTTCCTTTCTCAAGCGTCTCTCGGCCATTTTCTAGGCGTCGCCGGTTGTGGGTTTCTTATAAGTCTTTGCAGTCCTCGCTCCAAACTTCACACTTCTCCAACTTTTCACCTACTCTGTTACTTGAGCAGCTCTCCCAAATTTGTACTTCTTTTGAAAAGTCGGCGACTGACTTTCCCACCACGCGGTGTCTCAAAGTGAGCCAAGTGTTTGTTTGTCTTGCTGCTCGCACAACTCAATCCGTTTTGTGTATTTATCTATTTTCTATAATTATTAATCTATTATCAAATTATGCACGTTCTAATTACAAATTTCTGCACTTACTTTGTACATCAGCTGGACGGCATAAAAAAAAGCAAGTGGCAAATGGCAAATTGCAAATTGCAAGTCGATAGTTATTTTCTTTAATGGCTTCTAACCGACAACTATCGAAAGTCGATAGGTTTTTAAGTCGCTGAACAGTGCTGTGCAATTTTGCATTTTCTGCACTGTGTTATCGATATCGATTCAAGTAACTAGTGCCGCAAAGCAAGTAAATTTATTTGGTATCGATTTCGATAGGTACAACAAGTATTTTATAGACCGATTCTTATGCAAATGTAGTACATTTCGGGTACGAGTAAAAAAAATACTCGAGTAATTTCCTTCGAGTAAAAAAAATACTCGAGTAAAAAAATATCCGATCACATTTTTACTCTAAATTTTTGTGTATGAGTATGACCGCCACCGCATTTTCTGTGTGTATTACTCGAGTACAAAAAACCACCACCCGTGCAGTTCTCTGAAATGTACCAAAGTTAAAAAGTGTACCAAAATATTAAATTAAATTCTTTTTATACTCTCTGCAAGAGTATATTGGGTTTGTGCAAAGTATGTAACAGGCAGAAGGAGGCGTGGCAGACCCCATAAAGTATATATATTCTTGATCAGCGTCACAAGCCGAGTCGATATAGCCATGTCCGTCTGTCCGTCTGTCTGTCCGTCTGTCTGTCTGTCTGTCTGTCTGTCTGTCTGTCTGTCTGTCTGTCTGTCTGTCTGTCCGTATGAACAAACAGATTTCAGAGATGGTAAGAGCTACAAGGTCGAGCTTGGTGTCAAACGATCAGATATTTAGTCAGTCAATACAAGAATCTTTTTTTTTTTTCGATGCCACGCCCCATTCGCCCACAATAAGCAAAAAACTGGACACACCTCGTAAAAAATTTGTGTTTTCGGCAAATATCTCAGTAACTATGGCACCTAGGATCACCAATTCTGGTACGGATGTTCCTTGCGAGAGCATAGTTACATTGCCATTTAAAATTTTTGACTGCCACGCCCACTTTTCCCACAATTTATAAAATAGTTTTCAAGCCTCAATGCCGTTTTTTCCGTATCGTACAGTATTGTAGTTTATAACTGGTGTGGAGACTAACTATATTAAACTATCCTGAAAGGCCCATTAAAATCGGACTATAAACAAGAAAACTAGAAGCGTTACAATATTGATAATTGAACGCAATACCAACCCATAGGTGCAAGCGAGATAGAAACACACAAGCACATGTTCGAACGTTTTCGCTGCCTGTGTGTCGGCAGCGCTGCCCGCTGAAGCTGGCTGCGCCGAATACACACATACATACATACATATTTGCATCATATACATATTGCCAAACGTATGTGTATTCGCATTCAAACAAACAGATGTATGTTTGATTATGCTTAGATTGTTTTTGTTTCAACGTGTTTCAATGCAAGTAATTCACATTGTAATATCTCGATAACGATTTTAATGATTTAATCGGGACAAATGCAGAGAGTATTATACGGTCGGGCGCGCTCGACTGTACTTTTCTTTCTTGTTTTTATAATTTTATATATTATAGAATATATAAATAAAATAATTCATAAGCTTCAGTTTAATATTTATTAGCAACCCTATTGGAAATTAATTCAGTAGTACCTTAATTCTGTACAGCTAAACTAAAGAAATAGTATAGAGTGAGGTACTGCATCCCTCGTTCAATGGGAAGTACGCAGTAAGAATTTTACGTTTTACAAGTGAGAATTTCCCGCTGCTCTGCTCAGCGAGCAATTCACACTTTTCTGATGATTGCGCTGTTGGTTTTGCTGCTCAGAACTTGTTGACGCCTAAAAAAATTCCTTGTGTGAAAAGTCTCTTGAACGGGGTAGCGGCGTTCTCACACAAAAGTGATACAGCACGACGGAACGATCTGTTGGTTTAGATCAATTTCCTAGTTACTTTGATGGACATTCCCACGGGAAAACAAAGTTAGGCCGTCTGTAGTAGGGACTACTTCTGCGTGAGTTATTCGCACGAAAAATTTACATTTATCGTGCAAATTTTCCCACTGGGAACTTCAATTTTTATTGGGGCTTGGCAGTCTGTTTATTCCTTGTACTATAATACCAACAAAATGATGGCCAAAATAGTTCTTGTGTTAATTCAACTAAACTATTTAATGTCTATATTATTTTCTAAGCTATTTGTAAATTTATTAACTACTTAATCACTTTTAGAATGTGTCTCTAAGTGAAACAAATGCAACAGTTTTAGTATAAATGCAACAAAAGTACAAGTTACTAAGTTGAAAATATATCAAGAAAAAAATACTAGGGCTAGCAAAAAGAAGAATATGCTCAGCTCTTGTTTAACATCATTTATTTTCTACAATAACTTTATTAAAAACATTTGAATTTCTGTATAATTTTTCGTGTAATTTATAGCAAATTTCCCATAAAATTGCAGCTCTAAACACAGCTTTAGTGATCGATATTGTAAAATGAAAGCCTGTCTATCGATAACAAACAACAGTTAACTGTTAACTGTGTGCATTTCCAAGCCGTTCTCAGTGCTTAACAAAGCGGCAAGAGGAAAAGTTGTGCCAACAGCAAAAAACGGTAACTAGAGAAATGGGAAATCGCTTGGGACGCGACGGGTGTATGAGACTGAATGAAGATGATGTTGAGGCTGGCATGGCAATATTGCATCCACCGTCATTCGATCGATCGGCGCCTGTACAGTGGTTCGCCGATATTGAGGATTATTTCGAGGAGTTTCACATTAACAGCGATTCAGCGAAATGCGAAGTTCTCATTGATAAACTGGATTGGGAAATCATTCAATTGATCGACTACGTTGAACTCTGTAGTATTTTGAACTCCTCCTCCAATCATCGTTATGAGACCCTCAAGGGCATCGTATTGCACACGCTGTACACGGAACAATTGTAGAGCCCGAAAGAGGAGTACACAGCAGCCCTCGACGCCAACAACGCCAACTACACAAACTACACCTACTAAGTTTAAAGTTTTGTTTTTTTTTGTTGCTGTTCTCTCTTGTCTTGTGCTCTTTTACGCTCTTGACTCGTTTAAAATTCAAAATTTAAAAATACACAACGAAATATTTTGAGAAATTCAAAGACGCGTGCCCAAAAAAGCTATAAAAAAAAGCTTTTTGGCTAACGCTGCTAGCAGACAAGCAGATACACTACAAAACTTGCATTTTGACAAATAAATTAATTAAGTAGTAGTTTAAAACAACTTCAATATTAAATTTGCATTTCTAATCATGTTTTTTTAAAGTAAAAATTTGTAAACACCTGAAATATTCCATGTTTTAATTTAAATTGTTAGCTATACAAATTTTAGTCCAGAGAAATATGAACTTGAAATAAATACACCATAAAATAACAATTAAGTTTTGAAATTCCGTATATTTTGCCTAAATAAACTAAGAGCTACAAATTACACTATAAAAATAAAGTTGTGCTTAAAACTATTTTTAATGTAATATTTATTTGCAGCAGTAACAAATAAAACGACACAGCTAATATTGTACTCTAAACTAAAGAGTGTAGTTATACCTGGACATCTTATGGATCTAAAAAGCTTTGCTACGCTCGCTTTCTCTCTCTCTCGCTCTCTCTCTCCCACTCAGAACATTTTTGGGGCAATGCTTATAGCAACGATTTCATGTAAAGAGCACAGGAAAATTGTCTTAAAATTCAGCACAATTGGAGCACAAAGATGCTGCGAGAGAGCAGAAGCACAAGAGAGGGAGAGAGCTCGCTGCAGATACACATTGCGATCAGTGATGAGTATTTAGTATATATCACTTTCGGTTACAGATTCAGTGCGCTCCCGTTTGAGATCGCAGCAGCCAAAACAGAGCGGAAGATTTTCCTCACTTGTTTTCATTTTTCCCAATTTCAATATTTTCATTTTCTGTTTTACTTTTTTTTTTTGGATTTTCTTTTTTTTTTTTTTAATGTGTGCGTGTCGTTTCGCCTGCATTTGCATATTTTTGCCGATTCCTTTACTGTATTCAATACATTTTTTGTATAATTTTTAATATTTTCATTCGTTCGTTGGCGCGATCTTCGTGCGTTTTGCGTTTTCGTTCGCCGTTCGTTTGGCGTTCTTGTTTGTTTGGCGTGAGTTTCGAAAGAAAGTACAAAAAAGTAGAAGGAAAAGCAAAGAATAAATGAAAATATAATAAACGAATAAATGTGTAAAAAAAAGAAGAGTTCAAATATGCTCAATAACAAAACATGACGAATAGTTAAGGACATTTGTTGTACAACAAGTCGTATGCGTGTTGAAAGTTAAACAATTTAATAAAGTCGGCTAAAAAGTGAAAGTGTTAAGAAGTGAACTAAAATTCGGTAACTACAGTACGCTCATGACGTCACAAAATCAAACATATATATACATATATATAGAGGCCTGGGTAGATACATATCAAAAATGACTCGCAGAGCCACAAACGCCGCACAATCATTCAGTCAATTTGCGCTGTGTTTTGCGGGGCATTAAAACAAAAGCATTTCACTACCAAATATTTATTGTTGTGTCTTCTGTGGTGTACGTGTGTGTGTGTGTGGCAGTGTGTGTATATTATTGTGGAATGTGTTTATAGTAGCCTCTGCCGCTGCCACTGCCACTGCCGCTGTTGCCTTACATCGAAGTTGCCGCCACGCTCCTCTTCATTCCCCACCTGCATCTCGCCCCTCCCCTTGTCTCTAGCTTTGTATTTTTCCCTCTTTTTGTAATACTCAAATTCCAAGTCACATGGCCTGCTATCAGTCTCAGCGCGTTTAGTTCATTATTGTATCAAAGCAGCCATCAATTTGTCTCTTATGAACTGTTTGATATCTGAGAGTCGTAAGCATTTAAAAGAAACTTTATCAATTTTATGCACTACAGCTTCACTTTTTTTAGCTACTTTTAAATAACATCTTAAGTCTTTTATAGACTGTAGTTTTCTTACTTGTTTACAACTCTCACAATGCTTAAAAGATACATTTTTCCTTGAGTTAAATTGTATCCTAGATTAATAACAACTTACTATACCCCAATATCCTCCTCGAACTATAAAATATCAAAATTACTTGAAATTAAGTTTATAAGCACTAAAAAACCCTCAGGTTTCTAAACATTGTTTAACTCTTACTTAAATATTTCTTAAAGCAGCTTGTATCTGGCAGATATGTAGATAGACAGCGCACTTTCAAATTTATTTGATTTACTGACTTTGGCTAAGCTCTAGTCCAAACTTATCCCTTATAGTTGAATAAAAATGTTGTAAATATGAGTTTATTTAGAAAAATCTTTAGATTTTCTACTTAATCAATGTTCAAATAATTATTTATTGGTGCTTTTTGCTTTCATTTACTAGACTTTTCTTTACAAATGTTTTTTTTTTCCAAAGCAAAAGTTTGTTAGTGCTACTCTTGCTCTAGTTTTTTGAGTCATAAAGGTTACATTTAAATAGTTTTTAGATATACCATGACAAAACCCCTAAAATCAGGTTTTTACCATCAAACAAAGCACGTAAAGTTCTGCTTAAATATATTTAAGTCTTAAAAGTTACTATAGTTGTTTAATTTAATAGTTTAGATTAAGCTGAATGTCCTCGCGGATACTGTACACAGTCCAAATGCGACTCTTAGTAGTACTTGGTTTAATTTAATAACAGAATAAACCTTTTTAAATCTTCTTCTACTACTCCTCTTTGCTCTAATTTATTTTAAGCTACTTAAAGTGGCTTTAAAATAATGTATTCGATCAAAGATATTAATTTTCCAATGCTCTGGAAGTTGTCAGCTCAAAAGCACCACAAACCCACGAAAATGCTTAACTTTGACTATAACAAGTTGCTGGCCTTCACGACAATTTAATCACCTACAAAACCAAAAGTGAAACTCATTTTGGATTTCGTGAAAACCACAAAATGTGTTTGTTTTGATTTGAATTTCACAGCGATTACTACTCTCTGGCAATTGGCACTCTCCCACACTTTCCATGGATCTATACATATTTCAATATATACATTTATATATTTATTTTTTTTTTTTATCATATCCGGCAATCAATTGGCACGCAATCTTCGCACAATTCGCCACTTAATTCTATTTATAATAACATTAGCAACAACAACAAGGAGGAGGAGGAGGAGGAGGAGGTGGAATAATAACAAGAAGATTCACAATTCACAACAAATTTGAAATGAATCGAAAACTTATTTTTGGTGGCACATCAAATGGCAAAGAAATCATGTATTTTTGAAACATTTGACGACTCACCGATCGACTGGTGGATTCCCTACACAAATACCACAACAAGTGGGTGTAGGTGTGCGTATGCGTGTGTGCATGCGTACGTGTGTGTGTGCCCTTCAGGCCGTTTTGTAAAAATAAATGAACAATTTGAAGCAGAAAAACAAAAGTGCCGTCAAATTGGTTTGTTATTGTTTTTGTTTCTTGGTTCAATTTCTTGTTCGCCTTTGCATTATTTTTGCAATTTCTCAAAAGAACTTCATCAGAATATTGTACAGGCCAAAAACATTTAATCAGAAGCATAAACATTGGAAATACTCATTTGATATAACCAAACACTCAAAACTTGAGTCATTCCAAATCAAATTTTGTTTACAATGCCTTTTGAGTATCTCTACCCTTACGTCAAGTACAAATATCTTTCTGTCTATCAGCAATTGATACATTTCGTCTCAGCTAATCAATCAAGTCTACATATTTGTCTGTGCGTGTGTGTTTGTGTGTGTCATCAGTTGATCAATTAGTAAATATTCATGGCTATTTTTCATTCTTATTAATACTTGCCATCCATCATCAGTTGGAGGTGTTTAACTTGATTTTCTTTCTGAATTATCATTGGAATTTCCACGCATTGTACGTGACAAAGTGCCCTTTGAATGTCTTCTGTCTAGAGGCCATTTCGTAATAGTCCTACTTAAAAGTATACGATCCAAATTATATATGTTAGTTGAGCTCTCGCTGCCTTGACTGCGGCACGTTCGACGCGATCTTTTCATATTTTTTCTTACATTTTCCACCAAAATCCCATTGAAACAAATTTGTTAATAAATTCAACGCATTCAACGGAAAATTTAATTTGCAATATTTTATATACAAGTGCAACAAGTGCAAAAAATAATTGCATTGCTATGTCTTAAAAACTATTTTATAATATTTTAGTAAAAAATCATTTAGTTCACTGCATTAAAAAGAGGGTTCTTTACTTATACTCAATCTTATTTATAAAGAAAGGCTCACCATATCAGACATTATGTCCCAAAGAATTGTTCACTTAAAATATTAAAGTTTCTGGTTAGTTTCAAAGTTTTCTTTATTTAAGTATAAATATGTGAATCAAGTTTAAATCATTTTTAGTTGAGTTTGGAATATTTCAGTTTATATTTATTATGACCCTATATCATTGGCTTGTTCCTTTAGATTTGTTTTCTGATTCCACAGCAATTCTATTTATATAGCTTATAATTTATAATTTATCTTAAAGCTAGTCGCAAGTAAACTATAGAATTTCTCAATATTAAAGCTTCCAAAATATTTTGCAAAGCAACCATTTTTATACCCTTGCAGAGGGTATTCTGTTTTTGTCACGAAGTTTGTAATTCATTGAAGTAGGCGTTTCCTACAGCATATATATTCTTGATCAGCATCAACAGCCGAGTCGATATAGCCATACCCGTCCGTCTGTCTGTCGGTTTCTATGCGAAATAGTCTCTCCGTTTTAAAGTTATCTTGATGAAGTTTGGTACAGACCTGTATTCTCTCTGCACGCAGTTTATATGTTGAAATCGGCCAGATCGGATCACTATTTTATAAAGCTCCCATAGGAACAATCGGTTGATAATAATTTTTTTTTCAAATATCTACACCAAATTCAGCCCATACACATTTAGTACCAAATCAATCGTGCAAACCAAATTTCATCCCAATCGGACTAATATTTCATATAGCTCCCATAGGAACAATCGTTTGAAAATGCTTAGTTTGAACATTTTCGGTGTCTATTGACCGATTTCAACAAAATTCACACAGAATGATTTTCCATCTGTTAACCAAATTTCATCCAAATCGGACTTCTATATCATATAGCTGCCATAGAAATAATTGGTGTTTAAAAGCAATATAATGCACTATTCATGAGTGCAAGGGTATTTAATCTTCGGCGATGTAGTTATTCTACTTAAACCAAATTTAATCAGGCATACCAAATATAAACACACTCGTGGTCTGTAGCTTTGGGGACACATTCCATTTTCAGACGATTTTCAAAGCGTTATCCCAACTTCATTCATTTTAGCCTTAGTGGAACTTTACTCACTAAGCTCTGATGAACAACCCAATCTGTACTACTTTCTTCCAGTCAAGGGTCTTTTATATGTAAAACACATAACAAACATTTTAAAAACATATATAAAGTATATTTTGTCTTGATATAACTGAGCCAAACGGACATGTCGTATAGTTTAGTAGATCATTCAAGTGTCTTAAGTCTTTGCCCAAACAAAAATAGCATTTCCTGCTTATTTCTCACTTAATTTATATACATATTTGTGCCCAGATCTGATCTTTAGGCATATGAGAAATGAATATACGATTCATTTGCTATATGTATGGGGATTTAAAGATGAAAGAAATACAAATCATAAAGGAAATGAATGTGCTCTATTTCTTTTTGTAGGGTATTTAAGCGTCTTTGTTGTTCTGTTTTGCAGATGTGTCCATCAACAGGGCTTTAAACACGCTTACAGCTGAATGCCAAAAATGCCATTGCCAAAAAACAACAGCAACAACAACAAGAAGAAGCAGAGTAAAAGCAAATCAAAAATAATAAAATACAGCTGACTAAAATGCAAAGTGAATTGTTTATTTAATATAAATATAAAAAACAACAACAAAATCGCCTCGAATTCGCCTAACGTATCATTAAACACATAACACAAAGCAGAAGCGAAAAACTGAAACTGAAGCAGAAAAGGAAAAAGAAACAGAAAGAGAACGAGAGACAGAAAATCAAATTCAGCATCAAATTCGGTAACCGAATCACAATTCAGTTCACTTCGATCGTTTGCTGAGCTCCCTTTTGGAAGTAGTAGGGGAGACCGTACGCGCACCCCTACCCCAGACCCTACCTCTACACGTGCCACGTACACACGCCCACAATCCCACACGCCCACCAGCGTTACTGCCACCCAGCATAAAAAAATTCACTCGTAGGCGCACGTCGGCCACAATAACGGCACGCAATTCGCGTAGAGGATTTGGCGCGTCTCTGACGCGGAAGCGGACGCCAAGATGATGTTCACCCGCGCCCAAGTGCGCAAGCAGAAGACAAGCAGCTCCAGCAGCAGCGGTCAGCGACCGCGCAGCTCTGGCGGCTCCTCACGACACGATGTAAGTGCACTTTTAGTCATGTCATTATCAGCAAGTTTATCACAAGTACACTGCAAAAAATAATGGTATTTTATTAAAAATATTGTTTTAAAATTTGTAGAGTTCATAAAGTTGCTAAAACTACTATAAAGCTTATAAGGAATTACTTTTTTTAGTTTTCTTAGCAAAAACTAAAAATAAATAATTAATTCAATTTATTATTTAAATAGACTTACCTTTAATATATGCTATTAATTGCTTAATTAAATGTTAAAAACAAGAAAGAAAAGTACAGTCGAGCGCGCCCGACCGTATAATACTCTCTGCATTTGTCCCGATTAAATTATTAAAATCGGTATCGAGATATTACAATGTGAATTACTTGCATTAAAACACGTTGAAACAAAAACAATCTAAGCATAATCAAACATACACACATCTGTTTGTTTGTATTCGAATACACATACGTTTGGCAATATGTATATGATGCAAATATATATGTATGTATGTGTGTATTCGGCGCAGCCAGCGACCGCGGGCAGCGCTGCCGACACACAGGCAGCGAAAACTTTCGAACATGTGCTTGTGTGTTTCTATCTCGCTTGCACCTATGGGTTGATATTGCGTTCAATTATCAATATTGTAACGCTTCTAGTTTTCTTGTTTATAGTCCGATTTTAATGCGCCTTTCAAGTATAGTTTAATATAGTTAGTCTCCACACGATCTATATAATTACAATACTGTACGATACGAACAAGTTCGCCAAACCCGGCATTGAAGGTTCCAGCCTTTTTTATCAAATGTGGGAAAAGTGGGCGTGGCAGTCCAAAATTTTAAATGACAATGCAACTATGCCGTGGCTAGCAACCTCCCGTTCCAGAATTGGTGATCCTAGGTGCCATAGTTACTGAGATATTTGCCGAAAACACCAATTTTTTCCGAGGTGTGTCCAGTTTTTTGCTTATTGTGGGCGAATGGGGCGTGGCATCGAAAAAAAAAAAAAATTCTTGTATTGACTGACTAAATATCTGATCGTTTGACACCAAGCTCGAACTTGTAGCTCTTACCATCTCTGAAATCTGTTTGTTCATACGGACAGACAGACAGACAGACAGACAGACAGACAGACGGACAGACGGACAGACGGACAGACGGACATGGCTATATCGACTCGGCTTGTGATGCTGATCAAGAATATATATACTTTATGGGGTCTGCCACGCCTCCTTCTGCCTGTTACATACTTTTGCACAAACCCAATATACTCTTGCAGAGAGTATAACAAAATTTTTAAAATAATAAACATCAGAATTGAAAGATTTATTTTTAAATTCTTTTCATTATTTATTTTTATATATTTTAATATTGTGTTTAAATCAGAAAGAAAAATATTTTTATTTTGCTATCTTTAATTAAAAGTTTTATTTTTAAATTCTTTTCATTTTTTATTTTTATTTATTTTTTAATTGTGTTAAAATCAGAATGTGATATTTTTTATGTTGCTATTTTTTGCTATCTTTAATTTAAGGTTTTATTTTTAAATTATTTTCATTTTTTATTTTTATATATATTTAAATTGTGTTATATGCTATCTTTAATCATCTGATTTTTGTGCAATTTAGCGTTTCTGGTGTTTAAATTGATTACTCAGACTTAAGCTTCATAATTAATGTCAATCATTTTTTTGGAGCTTTTTTGTATTATGAAAGACTTTCTTCTATTAGTTTTCCAATGCCTTTTAATTTAAGTTGCAGTAACAAAAACATTTTTGAAATGTTCAATCAAAGGAAGTTATAAAACTAAGAGAAGAATGTATTTTCTAATTTCATACATAGATAAATTTGTTTATGATTATAAAATCTAGAAATTCAATTTTAAAGAAAGTCTAAAAAGCTTTATGCTAAATTAAAAGCAAGTGAATTTTTTATACATTTAATTTATGTATACTACTACTAAGCATATACTACTACTAAGTATATTCCAAATTTATGGTCGTTTTTACATTTTCAAATATTTATTCAAACGACTGCTCAAAAAGTTGATGTTTAAATAAAAAATAAAGGAATGCAGATTAGTTTGTTGTAAGTTGACATAAATTGTAAACTTGTGACAAAGGTATTTAATTAATAACAACATTTAGAGCACTCAGTCTCTTATGAGAAGAGATAAACTTAATTTTTAGCGCCTGCAACACACACGAATATACCCGTTGTTTGCATTTTATGACTGTAGGGTATTCAAATCGTGTTGCTTTAATAGTGTTGATTGTGCTGTATATTTATAAAAGAACACACAAAATTTATAAACTGTAAATTTAATTGGGTTTCCTATTAGCACATTTTTCGTGAAGGAAAGTGAAAATTGGAACACTTCTGGTTCTATGCTTTTTTATACAAAACCACTTTGAAGTGCTTCAGTTTTTTACAGATAAAAAACGCTGTCGGCTTAATAAAACAATAAAACGGAAATTAAATGGAATTTCTGCTTGAATTGATTCTTAAACAAATTTTACAAATACTCGTACGAGTGCGATCAAATGTGGAACTGCAAGTAAATTGTGACTGAATAGACCAAGTAGACAAAATGAGTGATAAATATAATTTTAGTAATCAGCAAACATATAGCCTTGATGTAAGTGAATGCAAAGAAAGCATTACATGAAGCAAATATTTGCTGTTTTTGGAAAACAAATTATTTGCTCTACTTTTCGTTTGTAGCAAACAAAATAATATTTGCTACTGTGATTTACTTTAGTTTCCACAACAATCGCTTAGCAAATATGAAAGCAAATATTTGCTTAGAGAAGGTTTAGTTACAATTTATGAAGAAAGCATCGTTTGACAGCACATTGTACCTAAAATAGGTTTTCTACGTTATAAAGCAAATATTTTTTACCATTTTCAGCAAATATCCACAAATATGTTTTACTATTTAAGCAAATATTTGCTCACATTTTAAGCAAATATAACAAGAAAGAAAAGTACAGTCGAGCGCGCCCGACCGTATAATACTCTCTGCATTTGTCCCGATTAAATTATTAAAATCGGTATCGAGATATTACAATGTGAATTACTTGCATTAAAACACGTTGAAACAAAAACAATCTAAGCATAATCAAACATACATCTGTTTGTTTGAATGCGAATACACATACGTTTGGCAATATGTATATGATGCAAATATGTATGTATGTATGTGTGTATTCGGCGCAGCCAGCGACCGCGGGCAGCGCTGCCGACACACAGGCAGCGCTGCCGACACACAGGCAGCGAAAACGTTCGAACATGTGATTGTGTGTTTCTATCTCGCTTGCACCTATGGGTTCATATTGCGTTCAATTATCAATATTGTAACGCTTCTAGTTTTCTTGTTTATGGTCCGATTTTAATGCGCCTTTCAGTATAGTTTAATATAGTTAGTCTCCACACGAAGTATATAATTACAATACTGTACGATACGAACAAGTTAGCCAAACCCGGCATTGAAGGTTGCAGACTTTTTTTATCAGATGTGGGAAAAGTGGGCGTGGCAGTCCAAAATTTTAAATGGCAATGCAACTATGACGTCGCTAGGAACCTCCCGTTCCAGAATTGGTGATCCTAGGTGCCATAGTTACTGAGATATTTGCCGAAAACACCAATTTTTTCCGAGGTGTGTCCAGTTTTTTGCTTATTGTGGGCGAATGGGGCGTGGCATCGAAAAAAAAAAAGATTCTTGTATTGACTGACTAAATATCTGATCGTTTGACACCAAGCTCGAACTTGTAGCTCTTACCATCTCTGAAATCTGTTTGTTCATACGGACAGACAGACAGACAGACGGACAGACAGACGGACAGACGGACAGACGGACATGGCTATATCGACTCGGCTTGTGATGCTGATCAAGAATATATATACTTTATGGGGTCTGCCACGCCTCCTTCTGCCTGTTACATACATTTGCACAAACCCAATATACTCTTGCAGAGAGTATAAAAATATTTTATTAAGCATAGTTAGCAAATAATAGCAATACTTTCAACTATTTTAAGCTAATATTTGTTACTATTTGCAGCAAATATCCGCAAATATGTTTTACTATTTAAGCAAATATTTGCTCACATTTTAAGCAAATATAAAAAATTTTTTTAAACATAGTAAGCAAATAATAGCAATACATTCAACCTTTTTAAGCAAATATTTTTTACCATTTGCAGCAAATATTTGCTTACATTATCCGCCAACTTTATAAAAAATATTTGCTACATTGAAATTAGGTTTAAAAGATTTAACCCAATAACTTTTACACTGTATTTAATGAGTTTGACTACCTTTAAATAAATTTTAATAATAAATTTTCATCTTTTTTATTCAACACCCCAACAGGTGCGCTACAAACAGAGCTCTACGGCTAGCAGCGGCGTTGGAAGTCTGCTGAGTGGCCCCAGTGCTAGCGGCACACGTCGTGATCGTGAACGGGAGCGTGAACGTGACTGTGATGATCACTATAACAATCACTATCATTATGGCAAGCAGCATTCCTTTGATTTACCACGCCAGCACTCCAAGGACGAAGCTTACACTCGTGACAGGGATAGAGACAGGGATAGGGACAGAGAAAGGGATAGAGACAGAGACAGAGATCGGGATAGTGGCATCGGTATTGGAGGCAACAGTGCTGGTGGTGGCATCGGAGGAGGAGCAGGAGGAGGAGGAAGTGGTGGCTATATCGATAGACGCACTCGACCACGTAGCATTACCAATCGACGTGGTGCCATCAAGCATCAAAAGTGAGTGTCAAGTGGCAGCCCTTACAGTGTTACCAGACTGATTAACACACACATGCACACCACCACAAAATTTCGAATCATTTCAGAACCCATGACATCAATGGACATCGCTTTGTGGCCAAATTCTTTCGGCAACCAACGTTTTGTGCTTTTTGCAATCTATTTCTCTGGGGCTTTGGCAAACAGGGTTACCAGTGCATAAGTAATTAAGATGGCAACTCTGGCCAACAGACCACTATCACTAACCAACCACTCTTACTACTTCTACTTCTAGTCTGCCAGACGGTCGTCCACAAGAAATGTCATGAGAAACTCCTGGGGAAATGTTCCGGTTCCGTTTTCAACTCAGCGAGCACAATTGTAAGTGCCATTTGCCACTTTCCCACTTTCCCACAGTTCATTGTCTACATTCCACATGTCATTTGTTACACGCCCTATTACAAAACTCATAAAAATTAACTCTCATATGTTTTAGTAGCTCTCAAAACACAAAAGTTTAAATAGATAACTCATTAAAGAAAATATTTTTCAGCTCATTTAGATTTAAGCTCTTTAATTGATTTCTTATTCGTAAATTCAAACTCTAAAATACAGCCAACTCTGCTTAAAAAACATTTATATATATTAATATTTAATGCTTAAATTTCAGTTGCTTCGTGAACGCTTTAAAATTGATATGCCACATCGGTTCAAGCCACACACCTTTATGTCCCCAACGTTTTGTGATCATTGCGGCTCTTTAATGGGTGGATTCTTTATACAGGGCCTGAAATGCGAAGGTAAGTCCCAAGTTGTAACGTCTTTTTCGAGATAAGCTTTTTGCGCTAAGCGATTTATTGGGTTTGCGTTTCGAAAGCTTTTGTTAGATGGCGCCACGCAGGAAAGCTTTGCGTAGCGCTTTCTTCTTAGCCGTGACAACAACCAAAGTTTGTTTCATTTTTAGTTGGGACTTTTTCAAAGCTTAAAGTAACGGTCGACAATAAACTGGGATTATTTTAATGCAAAACTGGGAAATTTAGGCAGTTACCAGCGCGCTTACTGCCAAAACTTTTGAAAACTTATGTTGCAATATTCCATTTAAGCAAACAAACATAAATTAGTGTTCTTACAAAATTTACCATAAAAATTACTCGAAAAATATTTTTCGCTTTCTTCAACAAATCGAAAAAACTTTTGAGCTTCAACATAACCTCACAAAATATAAACTTTTCGATTCATAATACAAAACTCTAACAAACATAATTGAATTATATATTATATTTAATTTTTACGACTTTTTTCACACTTTACTGTTTTCTTCCAAAAAAAAGTAACTCAATTTAATAACAAACTTCAACTTTCTGGCTTAGTCAAGTTAATTTGGAAATTCTTATCATTATCATTAAGTCGTTAATCAGTTAAAACATGTGATTAAACTCACACCACCAGCTGCTGATTAAATTTGTCTTATTGTCGTATTGAAATTCGTATTTTAAATGCCGTCATTTGTTCTCGGACCTGACAGCCTTGTGCATTTCTTTTATATTTATTTATTTATTTATCTTTTTTTTTTTTTTTTTTGGTTTTTTGTGTGTATACCTTTCGTTAAATGGTAAATGTTAAATGTCTTCCTGTTGTTACAATTTCGTGCACATTTATTTTAATCACTGTGAATCCGAATCTGAATGCAAATGACATGTTTTTACGGTGCATATCAGCCATGCACGTAAATGCATTTCATACATTCAACGAATATTCGGATGTAAGAGTCACTGCTTTTTACTGTGATGCCCTGTATCGTTTAAAAAATGACAGAAAAAGGCTTAAAGCACAGGGTAATGGTTAATGTCTCTCTAGATCTCTGTCAGTCTTTTAATCTCCTTCCTTGCTTCTCTCTTGTGTGCTCTAGTTTCGAAGAACTTTAGATATTAATTTAGTAATATTTTGTTTTGATTGATCACTTTAGAGGCCCATAAATTGCCTACCATAATTAAATGTTTCCCCTATCCTTCACTCTGTCTTGCTGTATTCTCTCTTCAATTTGTTGATAAACATCTGGTCACACTTTACACTGCATATAAGCAAGCGCAATATTTGTTGGCAGCAATTAAAATTGCACAAAAGATAATAATAAATTTTGCAGGTTATAAAAAAATTTCAGATTTATATTTATTACACGTTGTATTTTTGTGTCGCACCAAAATGAGCGCAGACATCGTTGAAATCAACTCGTAATATTTATCGTATATTTATTATATATACACCTATACAGATATGTATATATAGCTGAGAGCATTTACATATAGTATGTGTACATTTATTTTGTCGTTAAACGAACATGCAAGAAAATCCAATTAAGCGTAGCTAGACCAAGGCATACCCTGTAGAGTTGAAAGGTTTTAAACGTTTGTATGGGAATAAGAATTAAATAAATTAAATACAAATAGAAAATAAAAAGTTTCATTAGCAAAATTTCAAACTAAAATAAAAAATATTTTACAGAATTTTTAATAATTTAAATATTATGAAATTAAAATAAACTTTCTTTCGTAAAGCTTAGTATATAGTATATAATAACTAAGATCTCTTCAAACTCTACCTTTGAAAATCTTTTTCAGTCAACTATCGAATAGTTTAAGTATTAGTTAGGTATCGTAATACTTTTCCAATCAATTCTAAAATCATTTTCGACATTCTCTTTATAAGATCGAAAACACTTTCCCTTCCCAACTTTTGGGCACTCTAACTACCGTTTGATTGAGTGAGCACATAAAGCTCATAAAGCATGGCGGAAATATTCGTAATGCTTGAACCCAATTAAGTCTGATCCAAAACATGTATAGTATATAGCTACATAAATATATACACTTATCTATTATAGTATCTATATATCTACTATATAGCTGATATTCATGTAGACAGTCGGGACAGGCTGTATTAGAAATCAATTTATTGCGCGTTTGCCAACAAGTCACCAGCATAGCATGCACAGCGTGTGTGTAAGGGTAGTTGCGACTTTCGCATACCCTGTAATACAATAAGAGCGGCTAAAACTAGCCTTAAGTTGATTAAACCTACAATTTGTGCACTTGACATAAAAAAGTTAACAAAATATGCGCATTTACGAATGTATGATACCCTGTAAAAATATGTGCATCACTAGAAAATGATGAGCACATGCATTAAATACATTGTTGCGACTTTAAGACTTATTTGTATGGCAAAAATGGGTGTATACGACTTTATAATACCCTGTAAGATGCTTAAAGAGACGAGTGGGTGTATGTGCAGCTTAAAAATTTGGTTCAAACTAGTAAGTACTTTGTTATAGTTGGAAAATATGGGTATGTACGACCTTTAAATACCCTGTAGTTAACGTAATCAACTTGAAACAGGCATTAAACATTAACAATTCATACCTATCACTGTGCTTATAAGACCCTCTTCTGTAGCTATAGTACTTTAGCCAAAATCTTGCAAGATTTATTTTTTTTTGGTATTTGTATTTATATCTGCATCTTACGGATGCAGAAGATGACATGAAAGGAATGCAGGCAGCGCAGCGATACAAGTTTAAAAATAGGAAAATATCCCGCAAAATGCGACACGCCAAAGCGGTACAAAATAATGGATAGACGACCTGGCAATAAATCGCTAAGATTAAGTACTCTCTCAAGTGAGTACTAAGTACGGAGATCTCAGGTCTGAGGACTGAGGCATGAAATGAATGCAATTCGTTGTGTGCAACTCGTGCAAGTACCACTACATGTTTGCAGTTCTATTTCTAGTTGTTTGGCGCTTTCACCAATCACTCCCTCTCCCTTTCCCCTGCCCCCCTCTCCTCTCTCTCTCTCTGTCGGTCGCTGCCGGCTATAAATGCATTTGCGGAACCAAAAAGCGTCACTGTCTCTCCGTCGCATCGCTGTCAGCGGCGTGTGGCATTTTTGTTACCCTTTTTCTACCCCACCCCACTCAACCCCCCTCTCCACAACACTTTGCCTGATTTTTGGCTAAAATTGCCAACATTTGTCTAGCAGGTGCACAAATCGATCAGCTTCCAAATTGAGCATTATTTAACATAATTGTAGACTGTATTTTTAACTCAAAACAACTTTATTCAAAAACATTTCCTTTAACGATTTTTTAAACCCACTTCAACTTGGCATTGCCTTTGAATTTGTTATAAATTTATGCACAATTATTAGGCATCTGTTTAAGTTTTTTTTTTTTTTAAGTCTTGGCTCTCGTCTGCCAAATAGTTGTCAAAATATTTGCTTTATTTATTTCGTAGTTTGCTAAAAACAGCAAACAGATCATGGCAGGTGTGAGTCGTATTAGAAATAATAATTTAAATCGATCTATTTGCAAAGTATCTGCTTTATGGCTGATTCATGGAGCTCGAGCTCTATATGTGAAATGATTCTTATGAAACTCGTTTTATTTGTGCGCAAATATTATCTAATTATTTTTAGTTGAAAATTAGTTAATTGATTTTGAATGGTTTGGCTTTAGAAGCGACATAAATTGCACTTGTATTTATCGTAAAAGGTTTGCTTGCAAAAATCATAGATATACCAGTCATTATTAATTTGATCCGTCACAAATTGTGGGTATGTAAATCGTACTTAGTTAATTTAGATATCAGTTTAATTTACATGCAATTATTTCTGTTAAACTGACAAGTACTTAAAGCCCTTTTAGACTATTTTTTCCTATGAAATATTTTAAAATTTTTGTATAAACTGCAATCGATTTTTTACCCCTTTCCGCATTTCCATTTGTGCAGTTTAAATATCCATTCCTTTTTACTGCTACTTAGTTAAACTGATATCTAGTTTAATTTACATGCAGTTATTAATGTTAAACTGACAAGTAATTAAAGCACTTTTGTACTAATTTCCTATGAAATATTTGAAAATTTTTGTATAAACTGCAATCGACTCTTTACTTCTTTCCGCATTTCAATTTGTGCAGTTTTAATATCAATTCCTTTCTTACTGCTACTCCCATTAACTCTTTATTTATGTATTGTCTAAAATATTCCAATTTTATAGTACACTTGATTTACAATTTTTTAAATTGAACTACAAATTGATTTGCTTAAGACTCATGAACTCAAACTAAAAAAGATTTTGTTCCCCATTTCATGCCTAAATTTTTGGACCTTTAATTTTTTACACTCGTCTATTATTTTTACTATATTTTTATATTTGTAATGAAATTTATTTGTAATTTTAAGCTCTTTAGCTGTCAATTATCTTTATGCATTTTCAACTCTTGCCTTTTGTGCAAAAAACATTGGAGTTCCTTTCAAAACTTACATTATTTTCCACCTTTTAATTGCCATTTTCAACTTTTCTACAGTTTTCAATAACAATCAATTTTTGTGTCAATTTTCTTGTTAGAGATTTTCAAATCTTTTGCTCGAATTAAAATTGTTGTGCACGATTATGAATTTGACAGAATTTGAAATTGTTTGCTCTTTCAAAAAATTACTCAATAGTTTTGCTTTCACAATGTGAGCAAATACACTCTCTCGCTCTTACTTTGTCACTGTCTCTCACACAGACTCTTTCTCACTCACTCTCACTCTGGCTGTCTCTCTTTTACTCTCCCGCCAAATGGCTCTCTGTCAGCTGCTTTAGCTTTTACTTTCGCTGTGCAAAAACAATGTACAAAAATTCTGAAAATCATTTCAAAACTCAATTTTTGTTTTGTGTGCTCTCATCGTGTGTAGAATATTTGTTGTGCCTGTAATGGTGTGTGTTAAGTGTGTGTGTGGCATATTTCGAAATCGCCAGACAGGCAAAAATATATAGAAATTTGACTGAGAGCGACGTACCGATTCGAAGACCAGGCAATGTACCTGCTGTTGCTGGTCTGGGTCTGGCCTTCTCAACACACACACAACAGCAACAGCAACAACATCGATAATATCGAAGTTAGCAGCAGTCGCTATGGGTCTCTCTTGGCACATGAGTGTGTGTTCGTGTGTGTACTGGTGTGTGTACTGGTGTGTGTGTGTGTGGGGCGAACAGGAACAGCTCCAATGCTTAAACATTTTTTCGCTGTCTTTCACATTTCAGTAGTTTCCGTTAATGCGTTCGGCTCGTTTAAAAGTGCCCGCTGATTTTCCGTGGATTTCAAAATTTTTTCTTGGATTTCAATAATTTAACAACTTAATTTAACAATTTGACTCTAACGTGCCGGTCGAGAACACAAAACATAAATTCTTTAAACAATTTTTTATTTTATTTTATTTTTTCTTTTTTTTTTTGATAATTCTGGGAAAGCAATTTCCCCAAATGCGTGGAAATCGTGGAAAATTGCCAGTCAGGTTAGCAACGTCAACGACAACGTCGACGACAGTGTCGACTCGTGAGCTTACGTCACACAAATTGATATACTAGATGGAAACATGGGCTATTTCTATATGCCGCATGTGGCCTAAAAGCTAATATAATATTCAACTGTCCAAAAGCATTCAAGCAAAAAAATTTAAAAAAATAACTAAAAAAATACAACAAAAATTTTTAAAGTTTTTAAAACTTTACAATTGAATTTGTTTTTTTTTTCCATTTGACAATTTATTCAACTTAATTTTTAGTTCAGAAAAACGACTAAAAACAGTTTCAATCAAGTCTTTCAATTTCAACCAAACTGTTATTTAAATTAACAAAAAATTTGTCACTTTAGTTTGAAATATAATCGCAGATTTATTCCCTCCACTTCCATTCAATTCAATTTGAACTGTTTCAATTCAACTGTTTTGCTTTCAACTTTAATTCAATCAAAAGCAAAACAGTTTCAACTACTGTACAGTTCAATTAATAACATTTTGAACAATTATTTGGTTTTAATATTTTGACATACGTTTCAATCGTCATGTTCAATTCGAAATACAAATTTGTATTGAATACACCATTAGCCCTTCAATCAATGGCAATTAAATTCTATTTGCCGATAATTAATGTTGAGCTCTTCTACAATTTTTTTTGTGCCTTCTTTTTGGCATTTCTCTCAGTTTGTTGCCAGCATTATGACAGCAAAATTTTGTCAAAATCTAAAAATATATATATGTATAGAAATATCTATATCTATAGCTTATGTATATATAGAGACCTATGTATATATATACGTAGGTACAGTGAAATTTATTCATGCAAGCGTTAAGCTGTGAACAACTCAAAGCCGTTGAATGTGCTAGCTCTACCTCAAAAAAGTGTTGAATTCAGGCAAAAATATGATTGAAATGTTATGAGAATTTATAGCTGAAAACTTTTTCTAATTTCAACTTTTCACAGAAGAATATTATATTACTGAATTGCATTGAATTTATCACAGAACTCTACACAAACCGTTCGTAAAGTTTTCTTTAAAATATTTAACAAATTGAACAGAATTTTGTGCAATTTTTGTGAAGTGAAAAAAAAAGGCTAAAAAATGCCGCTCTATTCGGATTCGAGCAATTATTACTACAGCGGCGGCAGCAGTCAGCTGTACTCGCCGTACTACAGCTCCGGCTTAAGTCTGCCAAGTACGGCACCAAGCAGCTATACTTCAAGCTACAATCGTGCCTATCCGGGCAGCTATATGGTGCCATTGCTGCCATCCACACGCACACCCAGCTACACCAGCAGCAGCAGCATTGGCAGCAGTGCCGGCAGCAATAACAGCAGTTTATTGGGTCTATCGTCGAGATATCAACCCAAGTTGACTACAATAACGGAGACATCGGCTTTAACGGGTCGTCACAGTGGGCACAGCAGTCTGATGCCACTCACACGCATACAATCGCCCAAGTACAGCAGTGTTTCCAGCTACGGCAGCAACAGTAGCAGCAGCAGCAGCAGTCGCTATATACCACCCAGACCGATAGCTATAAACACAGCAGATATAGATGTGAGCTCGGCTAGATATCGTCGTTCAGCAGAACCGTCAGTAGAGCGCAAACGTGAGCCGTCACAGGCTAAGGAGGAGCAACAGCAGCAGCAACAGGAGGAGCAGCAGGAGCAGCAGAAGGAGCAGCAAACACAGCAGCAACAACAGCCACGGCGTTCCACCATACGCCGTAATCGTGCTGTGGTGCGTCTCTCCACCATACGCAGACGCAGCAAGGAACGCGTTGACGGCAATCAGCAACAGCAACAACAACAGCAGCAGCAACAGCAACCACAGCCGCCAGTTGAGCATCAATTTCGTGACTTGCCACCGGCAGCAGAGCCAAGTTTGAGTTGGCGTCAAAAGTTAGCCGAAGAATTGGCAGCTTTTCCCGCAACCAGCAACAAAAAGTCACCTGGAGAATTGCTGCGGGAGCGTTTCTACATACACGATGAGAAGCAGCAGCTGGCAGAGCTGCGGCAGCAGCAACAACTGCAGCAACGACAACAGCAACAGTCAGTGGAACAACAACAGCAACAAGCGCAGCAGCAGCAGCAGCAACAGCAAGCGGAGGAAGAGCAAGAGGATTTGCTTGAGGAGACCCAAGAGCAAGTGCAGGAGTCCATAAGACGACTGAGTCTCGTGCAATGCCCCACATTTCATGACATTTGTGAGGACATTTCCTCCGACAAGATCGATGATGATTTGAATGCCGGAGAATTGCGTCGTCGTGCCTCAATTATACAGGAACAGGAGCAGGAATTGCTGAATAAGCTGCAGAAATCCAATTCGGGTAGCTTTCAGTTGATACACTTGGAGCGACGTAGCAGTCATGATAGCACCACGGCTGATGAATCGCAATCTTCAACGGTTGGCGTGAAGCAACCCAAAAGAAAGAGCAAGAAATTGCGTCATAAAATCACAGCAGTTGTTGAGGTGCAGAATGCCACATCGAGTGCTCAGCATATGCCCAGTGTCTTGGAACTGATTGAGGAGACTTCTGCAGTTCCAGCTCCATCTCCGAGTAGTCCGAAGCCCAAGTTTACTGTCAACGTTGAGACGGTAGAGGAGCATCAGCAAATACACAAGATCTTTAAGTTGCCCAAGAAAAAGGTGGTGCCAAAGAGTGATCAAGTGCTGCCCGAGGGCTTTATGAAGGCACAGCCGAAGGCGAAGACATCGCCGATCAAGAAATCCAGCCAAGAGAAGGAGAAGCAGCAGCGGGAGCAAGCGGAGCGGCAACAGTTGCAGGAAGAACAGGAGAAGAAGCAGCGCGAGGAAAGGGAAGAGGAGAAAAAGAAGGAGGAGGAGAAAAAGAGGAAAGAAGAGAAAAAGAAGGAAGAGGAGAAAAAGAGGGAAGAGGAGAAAAAGAAGGCGGAGGAAAAACAACGGGAAGAGGAGAAAAGGCAGCAACTGTTGCAGGAGCAAGCGAAAAAGCAGCAACAGTTGCTGGAGAAACAAAAGGAAGAGGAGAAAAGGCAGCAACTGTTGCAGGAGCAAGCGAAAAAGCAGCAACAGTTGCTGGAGAAACAAAAGGAAGAGGAGAAAAGGCAGCAACTGTTGCAGGAGCAAGCGAAAAAGCAGCAACTGTTGCTGGAGAAACAAAAGGAAGAGGAGAAAAGGCAGCAACTGTTGCAGGAGCAAGCGAAAAAGCAGCAACAGTTGCAGGAAAAACCTCAGCAATTGCAGGATAAACAAACTGAGCAACAAGCACAAATATTCACCTTTGATGAGGCAGCAATACAACAGAATCAAGCCACCGTCACGCCCCAGGCCACGCCAGCAGCAACACCAGCCAAAACAGAGGGCGTGGCCACGCCCAAACCCATCAGAAAGGCAGTGCAAAAGTCAGAAAGTGGCGAGGATTTCTGGTCACAGATTGGATCGCGTGAGACGCTCTACATGAACAATCGCAAGAAGGCGCTCGGTGAGCGGCAGCTGGAAGCAACAAGCGAGGAAGAAGCAGCAACAGCAACAACGCCAACACTCAAGTCAGCAATTCATATTGAACTAAAGCAACCAAGCACAGCAGCAACTACAAACAAACTGGAAGCAAACTCCATCAAATCTGAGCCAGCAACACCGACAATTGCTGGTGTCAAAAGCAAGCCAGCAACAACAATTTCCAGCGCAGCAATAACCACATCGAAATCCACACCAGCAACACCCAAACTAATTATCTCGGCAACCTCCAAACTAGCACAAGCCAATGCAGCAGCAACACTGTCCAAATCGGAGCCAGCAACACCCAAGTTAACACCAGCTGTTAAGCCCACAGCAGCAACAGAGTTAAGTTCACCGAAATCTACACCAGCAACACCCAAGCTACCAGCAACAACAGCAAGTCCATCGAAATCGGAGCCAGCAACACCGAGTGCAACATCACCGAAGAGTACGCCGGCAACACCAAAGGCAGCAGCAAAGATAACAACGGTTCCAAAGCCAACAATAGCAAAGACAGCAGCAACAGTTGCTGTGACAACGACAACAGCAGGAAGAGAACAGTCTGGCAACACTGCAAGCACAACTGTAGTCATGACAACAGCATCCACAACAACAACAGCAACAGTTGCACAAACAGCAACAGGCAAATCAAAAATGTTCGAAACGACGACAACAACAGCTAAAACTACAGCAACAACAACGCTGGCAGCGCCAAAAATAAATACCGGGCAAACAGCCAAGTCACCTGAACAACAACAGGCAACGACAACAGCAGCAGTAGCAACGAAAATAAATAAAACAACGCATAATAATGAGCGACAACAACAGCAGCAGCGGCAACCACCAGACAACGGAGCAGCAACCGCCGCAACAGCAGGCGAACAAGCGGCAACAGCAGCATCCAAGCAACAAACGGAAACTAAAACGAAATTGTCGGAAACTGTTGAGCCAAAGTCAAAGGTGCAATCACCGAAAACGCCAGCAACAACAGCAGCCAAAAAGAAAGTAACAAAAACAGCAACAGCAGCGGCAACAACTCCGACAACAGCAACAGCAGCAACAACAGTGTCTGACAGCAATGTGACCCCAATCAATGCCGATCAATTTATAACGCTGGCCCCCACAAAGGCGGCCAATGCAGCAACCACAAATGCGTCATCGCCGGCAACTGCAACTGCAACGACAGCAGCAGCAGCAGCCGTAGCAGCAGCAGCCGTAGCAGCCGCAGCAACTGCAACAGCGACAACGCCTACAACAGCGGCAATAATAACAACAATAGCAACGGGAGCAGCAACAAGCGACGAGCTACGAACTGTTGCTGCTGCGATGCCAGCGACTGTTGCTGACGACGACGACGACGACGACGACAACAACAGCTGCGGCGAAGGCGTCGGCAATAATTTATCAAAGTTTGCAACAGTATCGAATTTGGCACAGTGTCTGCGAGACGTTGACGCCGAACTAGAGGACTATATACCCTCGTCGGCAGAAAATAGCGAAGACGACGACGACGACGACGAAGACGAAGATAGCGACAGTTTTGACGATTCCTCCAGCGCGAACGGTTGCAATTTACTTGATCTCAATCTCAGTGCGAGCATGAAGAAAAAACAGCGCAAGGAGAAAAAGAAACAGAGGCAAGCCAAAGATGCTGCTGCCCCACCACGTTTCGATCCACAAAAGAAAATCAAAATTGATCCGAGCAGTAAGTGTTATGTGAAAGAGGAGGCGCCACGTTATCCATTGGTGGCAACACCGCGTCCACTTTGGAAGCGCGAGAAAATTGTGTATTCCGACGAGAATACGGATGATGAGAGCAGTTCGGAGGGCAGTGAGGCAACTGGTTCGCTTGAGGAGGAGAGCGATGAGGATGATAGCGATGCATGCAGCAGCACCAGTTCCGAGGAGTTTGAGGATGAGGCGCAAGCAACAACAAAGCGATCACATGTTGCTGCTAGCAATGGCAATGGTACGACAGCAGCAACAAGTCCACAAATTTCCACACTCTCCGCTTCGACTTCCGTTTCCGTTTCCGCTTCGGCATCCACTTCCGTTTCCGCGTCCAGCTCACCGTCGATCATTAGAATGAGCACGTGCAGCAATGATTCCGGTTTCGAGGGCGGCACCGCACCATCCAGTCCCAAAAAGATGCTGGGTAAGCTTCAAGTAATAGACCCTGTACAGAAATACCCTCTCTACCCACCCAACGACAGTCAGACGGACAAACAGTTCGATAACATATACTCGATATTCGATAATAATCCACCTGTTGTTGGTGTGCAATTTTCTCGTTCTCGTCGTTTCGCTGTTGATCACTTGTGTGTGAGTGGGACACGTGTCCCACTGAATTTCCCCAGAGACAACCAGAGCATTCCTCTCACTTGTGTGCCGTGTACTTACAGCTTACTAAAGGGTATATAAACTTTGTGTATTTTAATTGGAAATTTTTAGGCACCAATTTGTTTTTTTTTTTACATTTTTTATTGATGTGTTTAGTGTGGCAAGTGAGAATGAAAGAGAAGTGGAAGAACATGAACTCCTTACTTTGCTAAACTCTGTACTTAAAGGCTGCATTGTGTGCCTAAGTTGAGTATATGCGACATAACCCCACTTCTGATATTGCTTATAGTTGGTTGAAGCTCCGAAGCAGGAATGTTGGCTACATAACATAGCAAGAGACACTGGGATATATCATACAGTTTGTTCATAAGCGATTTTATAAAAAGTTATAAGTTTATGGCGACATTGTAACAGATTTCTATATAGCTATACATGTTTTCAATATGTTCCAAGCAACGGAGTGATACTGAGTAACTCAGCTACTCAATCACCAATTTAAAGCCAAATCTTTTACTCTAAACAAACCGATTCAGTTCCTCAAAACTCCTAACGATCGGTGCATAAATTCCAAGAAAAAATAAATAATTTTGAGGACAAAGCAAATGCAGATTTGTAAGTCAAGTCCAAGGCCTTTCACAGTTTTGCTAACTCAGCTGTCTCACTGCCTCCAAGTTATTGCTGTTCTCACCATAGATATTGAAATTTGCTTTCATTTTCAATGGTCACACAGACAAATTGTGTCTGTCTTTGTGGCATGTGGAATATTTACTTGAAAGCAAAGCAACAACAACAACAACAACAGATAAAATAAATAAGAACAGATAAACATGCTATAAATCTAGATAGGCGAATAATACAAATGCCTTTTATATGGCCACATTATAATATATACCATATAGTATATATAAGCTACTACAAACAAACTTAAAATAACAAAAACAATACTTTGTTTTTCTATTCTTTACTTTATTGTTTTCACGCAAATGATATCATTTCGATTGAATTATCAAAGGAAACATCAAGCGTTTATAGTTTATAGACTTTTTCTAGAGAAGTCTCATTTTTTCACGTGCCAAATTTATGTTTCTATTACATATTATATTACGCTGTTACTGTTAATGTAGCAGTTAGTGTTACAGTTACAGTAGCTGTTAATGTTACTGTTAGAGTAGCTATTAGTGTTACTGTTATTGTTAACATTATGTTAGGGAGCTCATTCTGTTAGGCAAAACATCGCTGTCACTGTTAATGCAGCTGTTAGTATTACTGTTACTGTTACAGTAGCTGTTAGTTTTACTGTTACAATAGCTGTTAGTCTTACTGTTACTGTTACAGTAGCTGTTAGTGTTAGTGTTACTGTTACAGTAGCTGTTAGTGTTACTGTTACAGTAGCTGTTAGTGTTCCTGTTACTGTTACAGTAGCTGTTAGTGTTACTGTTACTGTTACAGTAGCCGTTAGTGTTACTGTTACTGTTACAGTAGCCGTTAGTGTTACTGTTACTGTTACTGTTACAGTAGCCGTTAGTGTTACAGTTACAGTAGTCGTTAGTGTTAGTTAGTGTTACTGTTAACATTATGTTAGACAGCGCACTCTGTTAAGCAAAGTATCTTTGTTTATACTCAGTGTTTTCCGAGTTTTCTTCAAAGCATTTCCCAACGTCAGAACTTTGTTGTTCTGTTTTCTTTTAAGACATTTCACTTGCTATTTTCCTTTTGCTTGAATTTCAGTTGCTTTTTCCTGTCTTGCATATTTTTCCTCAGAAGTTCTTACATTTATTTTTGTAGAATTTACTAAGAAAATTTGGAACAACAAGTTTAAAGTTTTCTTTAACCAAAAACACATTTTAAACCCTTTCTTTGTAAATAGCTTAACTTTAACTTAATTTGTAGCAAGTACAGGGTATTTTTCAGTCGTAAACAATTAGTCAAAGCATTTGTTATTTCGTAAATTGAGCAAAAAGAAAATGAAAAATAAAAAAAAACAATTCTACATAATATCTTTAGATATTATAGCGAGACCAAAGTATCTTAGAGATACAAGCAGTTCTATTAATTGCTTAGTACATAGTAATTATTGAGTTCGTTTATGTAATTTCTAAACCATTTTGGGCATTTACTTGTTAATTTGCTCGGAGCCAAACAAAACGCAGCGATGTGTGTGAAAAGGAAGAGAAAATAGCTGCAGATACATGTACACGTACACGTACAGCTACAGATACAGCTACAAAATACATTCGAAAGATACAAATGCAAGAAGTATTTGGGCAAGGGAACTGAGGGACAGACAATTTGCCATTTTACTTTTAGCAAATTGTATACAAAATTGTTTAGGTCATCGTTGTTGTCGTCGTTTGTCTTTTGTTCGCTTCGCTTCTCTTCTCATCGTCTGCTTTGCCTCCTGTTCGCCTTTTGTCATTTCCCTTTTGGTCATTTCATTTGTTGTTCTGCTGCCTACTCAAACGAGAGAATTCAATTTCTCTCGTCTTTTTGCCTTTCAAAATAATTTAAAAACAATTCAATTTTATATTAAAAACGTTTTTTTAACCATTAATTCTACGAAAATGTACTTAATCAATTTTAGCATTTTGTTTAAGTGCACAAAATTCACTGAAAGCAAAAGTTATAATAAAATGTTCAATTCCTTTTGCATTGAAATCAATGCGAAAAATAAAAAAATGTAAACAAAACTTTGCAAAAATCTTTATGAATTAAAATACACACATGTGTGTCTAAATAGTTCCAACTTAACATATATATATACATATATGTATATAGTAATGTTTATATATAGACATGTATATATAGTTAGCGAAAGTGTGAAACTTATTCGAATAAGTTATTAGTACTTGTCTACAAATGTGCGGGGCATCGTAATATTTTTACTCATCCAAAATAACTATATATATATATTTATATATATGCCTACATTCATTCTGATCGGTGGCATACAGAGCACAGTCCTCAAGTCTTGAGTTTATTGTGTTACTATGCCATTAAGTCTCTTGAAATTAATGTAAATGACAGTGGCGTTTTTTGAGCTATTGAGCGGCTACACTGATAAAAATAATATTTCAAAACTAAAGGATGTTTTTAAGTTGCAAAGTTAACAACATAGTCACATCTAGTTTTCAAGTGGACTTGGACTTTTTACATTCCAAAAAAATTTTAAAAACAAACCCCTTGGAAAATATTGCCCTAAGAATTGAAAGCTTAAAATAAAAGTGCTTACAATTTGAAAAGTTCAGCGTTTAGAATAAATTTTCTTAAATCAAATTTAAATAGAAAATTGTTTCCTATTTTATAGATAAACATGTTAAATTAAAGAACTTTATCTAAGTAGTGCGGCGAGATACAAATCAATATTTTTTCATCAATTGAATAAATCTTTTAATTGTCATTAATATTTAAATTTTAAAGCATTTCTCAAAAATTAGTTGAACATTTAAAAAAAAATATTCAATGGTGTTAGTTCAATACTTACTTAAAGTTTTCTGAGTTTAAGCTACACTTTTGAGACCTTATATAAATACTCTACAATTTCTCTAAACATAATTAAATGTTTTCTGAGTTTTCTGAGTTTAAGCTACACTTTTGAGACCTTATATAAATACTCTATAATTTCTCTAAACATAATTAAATGTTTTCTGAGTTTAATGAGTTTAAGCTACACTTTTGAGACCATATAAATATAAATACTCTATAATTTCTCTAAACACAATTAAATGTTTTATATGCTGTTAATAAAGTTGTGGTAATATGAATTTAATTTCATTTAAATTTAAATTTATTTAATTTATTAATTCTCAAAAACTGCCAGATATTTTTATTAACATAAAACTTGTTAACATTGAACTAAAGTTCTTCCAACTTAAAGTTGTTTGCCACTTCTCAGTGTTTATGCCAATAAAATCTCTAAATATCCACGAATTTTTAGAAAAATACTTGTCATTAATTTCAGTATGAAATATCTTACTGATTAAGTGTTTTTTAAACTTCAAACAAAGCCCAAAGCTTAAAGTCAGTCTTATTTTTTTCACCACATTTCATTGTTTTCATTGTATGCGCTGCGTCACACACGGCGTATGCGTGATATTTGCAGTGAGTTAGCAACCGTTTGATTGGATCTAAACGAGTGCATTCAAGTGAATACTCGAATTTCTTGTTTGATTGCCTGCAAATCTTTGCGTGAAAATATTTGTTGTTTATTAAATGTAGATTTGAAGACGCCTTTTCGTACACGGCCATTGGGACACGGCCAAAACAGAGCTCCCTCCACTGCTAGCGGAGCCAGAACGGATGTGCGTGTGTGTTTGTGTGTGTGCGTCAGTGGGTGTGTGTGTGTGTGTGTGAATCTTTCACTCTGTGTGTTTACATTGATTGCCTTTAGGTGTAATAATCTTTAAATTGTTATGGTATCATTTCTTATTCAAAGCAATTCTTGAATTGAGAAATCAACCCTGAAAATTGCAAACAAAATTTAGAAAATGTGATGATAATTTGGCACAAAAAGCTTAAATTTATAACAATTTAAAAGTGTTTTTAATTGAACAACATTTTGGGTTACTTCTTGTAGTTTTTTATGTAGCAAACAATTTGATTTTTTTCTCTCAAAACAAAACAAATAAAAAGATGCAGATAAATCTTTAGCATTTCCACACAATTTATAGGGTAACTCTAATTCGAGCTGTCTCGCTGGTGATTAAAATTAGTTTGCTTTGAAAATAGCCGGAAAAGTCATTAGAAGGAAGTGGGGAAAACTTGAGGAAATTTTCCAGAAACGTGCAACCAATAAATCGCGTCAGCTGCAAAACATAGACAACTTTATATGCGATATATAAAGTCGTATATTATATAGTCTACATGGTCACAATTCATAATCATATTAATAACGATTTGTTTTAATTAATCTCAACATTTGCTCTCACCGTGCTGCCAAACAACAACAACAACGACAACAACAACAACTAAAATATACACAAACAAATGTTGTACAACAAACAGAATGTGACGTGAATTGTCACAAGAAATGCGAACGGCTCACGGCCAATTTATGCGGCGTCAATCAGAAACTCATCGTCGAGGCGCTCAACCACGTAAAACGAGGTAACCGAAAGGCGAAATCAAAATTCTCTAAGAAAAATCGAAAGAGCAGAATATCCAATCCCATGTAATCCAAAAAAAACACTACGGAATTCAAACGTAGCGTTGCGATTCCAAGTTCTCGCAAATGGCGCGTGCTTTTCGTGGGCCACAAAATAATAAAAGAGAAAAATCCATAAATAATGGCGCCTAAATATGGCTGACATTATGATTTCATAATTGACTAGCATGTATGTGTGTGTGTGTGTTGTGTGTACAAGGTGTTGAGTGATGATAGAAAATAATCTAAACATATTTACAGAAACTGTTAACTTGATATGGAACGAAAATGTGTTAATGAATAACTTGTTTATCAACTGATTAGCACTGATGCACTAGTTTAACCTCAGGGAACTCGGCAACTAGAAGAGATAGAGTGAACAAATTTGGTATGCATAAAGTGTTGATTATTAGGATTTAAATTTTATGTAAAAGAAGGAAAGAAAATTAAGGAATATTATAATATTAGGAATATAAATAATTGAAAATACTGAAGAATATTTCAGTATGAAAAAAGAAAAAACATAAATGACTTACAATTAATAGTCTCAGTGGTCATTTGATCAAATCAAATTAAATTAACCTCAAGGAACTCGGGAACTAGAAGAGATAGAGTGACCATATTTGGTATACATTATGTGAAGACTGTAGTGATTAACATTTTATATAAGTAAAGGAAATAAAGTGGAAGAATATGATAAAAGACGAAGTATTAATAATGAAAAATATTATATAAATTATATATTTTTTATTAATCAGCATAAAAAAAGCAAAGCAAAGGCTTTCAGGCACTTACTTGACAGATTAACCTCAGGGAACTCAGCAACTAGAAGAGATAGAGTTACAAAACTCGGTGTGTATAAAGTTGAAGTAGCTTTAAAGCCAATTATATGGAAATAGTAAATAAGTTGAATTTTAATTGTAGAAAAATTCAAATTTGAAAAACAGTTCACTCAAGGTTAAAAAATAGGTGCGAAAATATGAAGAAAGAGTGATTTCCATTGAACACTAGTGACTAAAAAATAAACCCAAAATGAAATGAAATTTAAAGACCTTGAACACTAAGTAAAAAGTGCACAGACTTTCACAAGAAAAAGATAGAGTATCTGAGAATTGATTATCTATGTAGTAACTGACAGCCTAATTGCTAGACTCAAAAGCATTTACAAATAAACAAACAAATAGAAGAGAAGTAAAGAGAATAATGAATGTGTTTTACATCCAGCTAATTACAAAGTTATTATTAGCCACACACACCATATACACACCCCCACACTCGCACACACACACACACGCAGTTGTTGAGCAAGCTGACCACAGCAAAAATACAATGAAATCTTTATCGTAGGAGCACGTGAGGCCAGGGACTCACCCAGTACACCACCCAGCTCAAATCCTGCCTATAAGATCGAGCACAGCGACGAACACGATGGTATGACTCTATAGCTCTATATATTATCTAACTATATCTAACACACAAGTGATCAACAGCCGAACTGTACACCAACTGTCTCTGATACTGAACTATTACTATATCTTTTTATGCTCTTTAATAATAACTATGTTTCTTTACTTCCCCCAACGTATGTCCACTCCCACTATCTCTTTACTCTTCCACTACTGCTGTACCATTTTGAAAACCTATAGAAACATCATATACATATTCACAATTCCAAAAATCCGGACGGTTCACCGCGCCAGCAACAGTAATACCTAGATTTAAGAACTATTCGGTAGATGATTTTCATTTTCTGGCCGTGCTTGGCAAAGGAAGTTTCGGCAAGGTGAGTTAACAGTACTTTAAAGAAATCCAAACATTATAAATCAAAACAATTTTAGGTACTGCTGGCTGAGCTACGTGATACAACATATTATTATGCGATCAAGTGTCTGAAGAAGGATGTTGTACTGGAGGACGATGATGTTGATTCAACGCTAATTGAGCGCAAAGTTTTGGCCCTGGGCACAAAGCATCCATATCTATGCCATCTGTTTTGCACATTTCAGACAGAGGTAAGTGTAGTCTAAGGTCACACAAAACAAGATCGTTAGGTGGTTTCTCTGTACAGACCCACTGATCTACTACTGATTTAGACGTGTCTAGGTAATACCATCGAATAGATACCAAAAATACATTTTGTGAAAAGGTAAAACGACCTATTATTAGTACGTACCGCTTACTCTCTCTCGCACTGCCTCTCCTTCTCTCTCTCTCATTTGCTGACCATCGATTGGGGCACACGACAATCGCAAATGTATCTCGTAGTTTCATTCTACAAAATTTGGCACGCACGTCCGGCACTAAGTTCGACAATGTTCTCTAAAAACCTAACAAAAATATACAGTAAACTACACAAAAACAAAATACTAAAAAAAAAACAAAAGAAAAGTCAACAAATTTAAATAAAAACAATAAGTTTTGTTTGCTCGGGTAGCGCTCTTGTCTTGCATTGACACCGATTAGAAGGTATTTTAATTATTTATGACTTTGAGGATGCACGACCATACATTTTGGGGGACTTCCCCCGCTTTTCATCTACCCCAGCAACGCTGCTCTTCTACACTCGACGAAACTAGAGCACATTTATTTTGGTATCTACTGGAATTTAGTTTGCAAGTTTTTTATTTCAAATCTTTGCTAATGAAAGAAAAGTTTATCTTGTGTTTTTTAGCAGTTTTTTCAGTAATTTTGAAAAATGTTCATATAATAAAATGATAAAAACAAACTAAATTTTAAAAAAAATGAACCTAGCTTTATTTTACTCGTCAGTTCAAAGAGTTTTGAATATTTTTTTCCTTCATACCTTCCACCGGTTTTCTTGCACTTTAAGATACATAAAGTCCATTCACTATAATCTTCTTTACAGAGTCACTTGTTCTTCGTGATGGAGTATCTAAATGGCGGAGATCTCATGTTCCACATACAGGAAAGTGGACGATTTTCCGAGGAACGTGCGCGTTTCTACGGCGCCGAAATTATATCTGGCCTCAAGTTCTTGCACAAAAAGGGCATTATCTATAGGTAAGTAGCGAATTACGCTAGTCACTACAAATGCAATCGATATTAATCGATTACTCTTTGCTAGGGATCTCAAATTGGACAACGTTTTGCTGGACTATGAGGGTCATGTGCGTATTGCCGATTTTGGTATGTGCAAATTGCAAATATATTTGGATAAGACCGCCGATAGTTTTTGCGGCACACCCGATTATATGGCGCCCGAAATCATCAAGGTAAGAACAACGCTAAACATATCGATAAATTTCGTATGATAAATATTTTTGTACCTTAGGGCGAAAAATACAATCAGAATGTCGATTGGTGGTCATTCGGTGTGCTGCTCTATGAAATGCTTATTGGACAATCTCCATTCAGTGGCTGCGATGAGGACGAGCTCTTCTGGTCAATATGCAATGAAATTCCATGGTTTCCCGTCTACATATCAGCCGAAGCAACGGGCATACTCAAGGGGGTAAGCATAGACCCCAATCTATAGTCTTTGTTAATAACTTACATGATTTTTGTTTGCTTTCAGCTGCTGGAGAAGGACTATTCGAAACGTATTGGTTCACAGTATAGTCCAGCTGGCGATATAGCCGATCATATCTTCTTCAGACCCATCGATTGGCATCTGCTGGAGAAGCGACAGATTGAACCGCCCTTCAAGCCACAAGTTGTAAGTTACTTAAATACTAAAACAATTAATTGTTCAGACTATAATTTATGATTCGTTTCGATATTAGAAACATCCATTGGATACGCAGTACTTTGATCGTGTATTTACCCGAGAGCGTGTTCGACTTACGCCCATTGATAAGGAGATTCTGGCGTCTATGGATCAGAAGCAGTTCCATGGCTTTACCTATACAAATCCGCACATTACTTTGGACTAGATTGTGCTGGGCATATATAGTTTTTTTTATATATACTTATATACCTTAAACTATATCATATATTCTATATCTAATCCTAATCCAAAGAATTACTTCATAGAGCAACAGTATTTGTATATGTATGTATATATATTCTATTATTACTATTATTTCTGTCTAAGTGTATGAGTTCAAAATTGACTCGATATTTATCTATTAATTAGCTATACTTATATGTCAAATTGTTCATATTCCTAGACGCATAAAACTGGAGCCAAATCTAAAACTTTTTGTAACTTTTGGCAATTACAGCGCTACGAATACGTTAATAATGCTAGTCAGCTTAGTAATACTCGATAAATCTATATAAGATAAGCATATAACTCTGTACATATACTATATATATATTTATATATATTTCACATAAATACGTAACAAATTTTTTTTTTTTTTTTTTGCAATTTTTGTACAATTTAGTTGTACAAGCCTTAGACCCAAAGTCTACATATGTGTATGCTACTTAATGCTAAAATAAAATGGAATAAAAATCAACTGATTTGTTCTCTTCATTCAAATAAACCTTAGAAACTGTAGTAAAGGGATTATAACTGGTCTATGGGGACTTAACAGGCACATTTTATGGGACGGAAATATGACAAGAACCTGGAAGCGAATACTCAGTATAGACAGTCAAAAGCTGAGTGTTCTGGCACGCTGTTAGACCCAATCCTTCGCTTACACTGAGCAGAATAAACCCGATTTCCCTTAAACAGAATATCTAGATATAGGCTTGCAAGCAACAGACAAAAGCTGAATGCTTTAGCATGAATTGAACTACAAAATAACGTTACTTCCACAAGAATGTCATACAAAATCACTCACTCCAACAAAAGCTGAATTCTTAACGCCAAAATGAAAGAGAAAGTGAACGAATCACTGGGCACAGCTGACAAAAGCTGAATGATACAAGTGGAGTTACAGCTGCTAACAAGAGAATAATTTAGACAATTGATTGTCATAATTTTGATGAAGTACCAGAAGTGTTAGTGGCCATAAAAAGGTCTCGAAGCGCAGTGAAAACTCATTAAAACCGGCTTTATGGGAATTCGGAATGGGCCTAACAAAAAGCTGCCAGCTATTTGTGTTGACATACATATAATTAAGCAATTAACTGAGATGAATGAAAAGGCCGTTAGAAATGATAATGTTAATGATAGGGGCAGGCAAGGGCGATGGGAAGGGGAAATGGTTTTGAGGAAAATGCGAATGGGCATGGAAATTGGAGTGGGCAGTCAAATGGCAGTGAGAGTCGTTCGCTGGGTCTCTTAAAGTTCAGTGGACCAGAAATTGTTGGTGAAAATTCGATTCATTGTGCAACATTTCCGATTTTCCGTTTGTCAATTTGCATAAACTATTGTTGTCAGCCCATTTTCATGCTAATGAAGGTAGTCAAAAGTCCAGCAGCAAAGCTAGCTGTAAAATGAGCTCGACTGCGTTAGACCCTGTAGATGTTTCTTTCAAAAAGAACTTGAATAGAATGCTAGAAAGTGCAGTGTTATCTGATTTTTCTAGTTCTACACATCAGACTTGCTATCTCTATCTAAAACAAAAATATTATTCTACCAAAATTGAATAATACAAATTACAGCGAAAGCTCTACTCGCGGACAGCTCCCTCAGGCGGACAGCTCCCTCAGGCGGACAGCTCCCTCAGGCGGACAGCTCTCTCAGGCGGACAGCTCCCTCAGGCGGACAGCTTCCTCAGACGGACAGCTCCCTCAGGCGGACAGCTCCCTTAGGCGGACAGCTCCCTCAGGCGGACAGCTCCGTCAGGCGGACAGCTCCCTCAGACGGACAGTTCTCTTAGGCAGACAGCTTCCTTAGCCAGACGAATTTAATGACTTTTTAGCATGATTTTCATAAAAAATCCGCTCTCTTAGGCGAACATCTCCCTTGGGCGGACATAAATATTGGAACCTTGGCTGTCCGGTCAAGGGAGCTTTCAACTATGCCAAACAAACCCCAAAAGTCAACTAACTAAAAGTCATTTCAATGTCTAAATTATGAGAAGCTGACAAGTGTCTAAACTTCACACACCATCAACTACATACACCCCTAGCACTTCGTAGTACACGGTCTAACAAGCCAGCTGACCATGTGACATACTAACAATTAAGCATTTTCAGCGAGAGTGCCCCACAGAGAGCTCTACAGGTTCAAGTCCCGCTCCAGCTCCAACTCCAACTCCATTTCCAGCTCAGATCTAACTGAAGCTTAAGCTAAAGCTGCGGGATCCGGGCTTATGGACAGTAGCGCTCATTTATGGCCAACATAATGACCCTAACTAGTTGTGAACCAGTTTGACGACGACTTCGGGGTCGGGGTCGCAGTGGGACCAACAACAATAGACCAACACTACACCAAGTGGAGGGCAGTGGAGCAGCTGAACGGGGTAGGTGGGGGGAAAAGGGGAACAGTGAGACGCATTAGCATTAAAAAGAATTATTCTAGTTAAGTATAGCATAAATCATTTATTAACCAACAAACAACACACACACACACACGAGTCGTTTTTGAGAGTGTTGACCATAAAAATAATAGAAGAAATTAAATGTTACCAACATTGGCAACAGCAACAACAAAAACAGTCAACAGTCAACAAAGACAACAATCAACACCGCAGTTATGTTTTTATTTTACACTGCACCGCACAGTGGTGCCAAATTTAGCTTCATTCTTTTGTTTTTTATTTTTAGCCATAAAAGTAAAACTCAGTCTTTCACTGGCTTCAAGAGCTAATTTATTCTTTAATATTTCAATTTAATTTCAAAGCTTAAGTAAACGGTAGTTTTTAGTTTCTTACAAAAAAAATAAGGAGCACGACTTATTTTTACCCAGGGCTTGCAATTTTCAACCTTTTTATACCTCAAATTCAGTTGATTCCATGTAAAGCAAGAAATCACTTTGGGAACTAGACTAATTAATCTTTGTAAATATGTAATAAATAATTGTAAACATGTAAAAACTCAAAAAAAATATTATAATACATTATTAATACAATAAAATAAATATTAAAAAATAATAGTTTCTTAACATAATTCAAGCAGGAAATAAAAAAGACAATACCAAGAAGCAAATGCGTCTCTTTAAAAAAATAAAACTACTCAAGTAGAAAATTCATAAAATAAAACAAAACTTTATTAATAAAATTATTGAATTAAAAGTAGTAAAATTCAAAATAAACTGTCTTTAAATTAAAAAAAAATTATGTATGAATGAAAACAAATTTTTGACTTGATAAACAAATGAAATCTTAAGATCGCTAAATATACACAAACATAAATTTAATTTAAAAATATAACATTAAAAAATTCACAAACTTTATATAATACCAAAAGATATAATATGTAGCAATTTAATATATAATTTCTATAATTTTAAAGTAATATTTAATCAAAATGTATCACTAAGTCAGAGAAACTTAAGGAAAAACAAAATAATTGCCAATTAATATAGTGCTTAATATATTTAAATTTAAATTAAACCATTGAAATTAAAAATTAAAATCTAAACACATAAATAATATATATTATAAATGAAATATATATTTGTATATATTTATTAAATTTAAGTTTAAATATATTCAATATTATATTAATTGGCAATAATTTATTTTTTGTCGTTAACTCATAACTTATTTTTTATATCAATATATATCAATTTAATATATAAATTCTATAAAATTAAAGGAACGTAAAATTGGTTAAATCAGGTTAAGGCAGAGCAACTTAAGCGAAAAAAAATAAATTAATATAATATTTAATATATTTATATTAAAACTTAAACACATATATACAATTTGCAGACTAAACGGCATTTAAAGTAAATTTTTTATTTAAAAATGAAGTAAGCACATTTTTAAGCAACTCTCAGACCACTGTGCAGAGCTGTGAGCATTTCGAAAAGCGTGCGTTGAAATTTTCTCTAATTAATTCATTTGTAGCTGTGTGGCGTCTCTTTGTGTGTGTGTGTGTGAGTGTGCTCTGCTCTCAGTCTGTCTGTCCAGCTGTCCGTCCGTCCAACCACCTCTAGTCAGCGGTCCGCGGTCAGCGGTCTGCGGTCTCTGGCACAGTGCGTCGCTTGGCCACAGTCAGTTGGTGCACTACGGGCCTAGAATGAGCTGCTTGGCTCCACAAGCTGCTCAGGGATTTATTTAATTATTTATTTACCTTTTTTTTTTTTTTGTTGTACGGTGACACAAGAATTCAATTGAAATTGCAACACAAATTCAATTAAAATTTAATACAAATTTTGTCCGCAAAAAGAGTGAAACGGTTTTAGCGCTGAAAATGCGGTGAAAAGCGGGAAAAAAAATAATTAATTAAAAATGTTGGCAGGAAGAAAATTATCCTTTTTACCGGCAGCACTGCGGCTGCAGCTGTTGCTCATCTGTTGCCACTACTGGCTGCCACTTGCAGTGGGACAATCACCGCTGTTGCGACGGAATATAATTAAAGTGCGGGCAAGTGGATTTCTGCCATTCGAATCGGATTTGTTGCTGCCACTGGGCGTGTTGCGACAGTTGCAGGCACAGGATCGTGCCTCACGTCTGCTGCCGCATCAGCAGCTGGGATACCGACACAAGGCCAAGCTCAAGCCGAAGGTAAAGCCAAAGGTGAAGCAACAGGTGCGACTGGAGCGTGCCAAAGCGGATGCGGGCATCCAAATGTATAATCTGATCGATGATGATGGTGAACTCTTGCTCAATCTGCGTGTGCACAGTGAGACCAGTCACAGCAACAACAACCACAACAACAACAACCACTTGGATGCACTGCCTCAGAGCAGTCAGCTGGATGAGCTTGTCACCCCTTGGCGTCCCTCCAAGTGGCGTCCCACAGCGAAGCCCTCGCCACTTGTGACGTCATCATCACCGCGTCCTCTGCCCTTGCATCAATATCTCAGCAGCAACTCGCTGTCGCAGTCGGCGTCGCCGTCAGCTTTGACGCAGCAGCGACGCATGTTTGGAGCGCGACAGGATTGGAGAAGCTATCAGTGAAATTAACATTTAACTTAAACTTAAACTTAATTTAATTTATTTTTTTTTTAAATTTTCACACAAAAATTAATTTAACATTAAAAGAAATGCAACAAAATCAGCTCAAAGTTTTATTACACTGAAAGAAATTATAGGCATTTCATGCTAAAACTAATTTAAAGCAATACTAGCAGTAACTTCACTTGGATCTTGGATACTTTTTTAAGCTTAAACATCTGTTAAAATCTACAGTACGAATCTACTGTTAAGAGTTATATTTCATCTCTAAAAATATTATAGAGAAATAGAAACATTTTAAACAAGAATCAAACTACAGTCGGGCTCACTCGACCGTAAGATACCCTGCGAGAAGTCCGGTCCTGCCTTGAGATATAGAAATCTTCACTTTGCGTGCTAAATCAATTAAAAATCCAACTGATTCTAGTAAACGGATAGGATATAGTTGACCGATTCGGACCAAACTTGATATGAATAATTTTAGTACTACTTTACATATAATTTGTAAATTTGGTCTCGATAGTATTATTAGTTTTCAAGTCATCGCGTTTTCAATATTATGTTACGAAACACCAACAGTAGATTAAGTTGTTTTTATGAAGTTCACTCAAAAGTTATCGAAAGTTTTCGGAACCCAATCTTTAATGTATATTTTGTGGTCTTTAAGGAATACTACAACTTTTATGAACATCAGTCTAGCCGTTTCAGAGATATCTAAAAAAAAAACAAGAAAGAATGCTATAGTCGCCTCGCGACTTTAGGATACCCGTTACTCAGTTTCAATTTGTTATTAACAATATAATAGCTTGGCAAACACAGAACATTTTCATACAAATTCATGTTATATTTTCGACCTTTCGTTCCTATGGGAGCTATACAATATAGTAGTCCGATTTAGATCAAACTTGGTCAGTACATGTACTTCCTAGACATGTACTTTCTGTGTAAATTTGGTTTAGCATAGCATAGCTAACAAAAAAGTTTTCTATACTAAAACATTCTACTTTTACCTGTACATTTACCTTTATATGCAAATAAAACGCCCTAAAGTGGGCGTGTCAAAAAACAAAAACAAACTTGTACTGCTTGGGTACTGTACCTTTCATTACTCTACGAGTAACGGGTATAAAAATTAAAAGTTTGCAGATCTGATACCAACAGATGTTTAAGGTTCAACCAATTACGAATTTTAAAAATTTTTAAAGACAAATCGTCATAAAATATAGCTCAAAAGTGTTCTGAAAAAATCCGGGACAAAAAACAACTCTTTTAACACAAAAATAAAACAGACTTCATGTCAAATAAATAGGTCTTAAATTGCTGTCTGGCGGCATCAGTTAAAGTAGCTTCGATTTTCTTATGAACTAATTTATCAAATATTTCTTAAATTAAGAACGAAATGAATTGAAATACAGTGAAAGCTTTCTCAGGCGGACAACTCCCTTAGCCGGACGAATTTTATAGTTTTTAGCGTTCTCTTAGGCGAACATCTCCCTTAGCCGGACAGAAGTACTGGAACCGTGGCTGTTCGGCCAAGGTAGCTTTTACTGTATTTGTTCAAAGTAGAAACTCTTTATTTATTGTATGATTTATATACCAAACTGATATGGATATTCAACTTAACCACACTTATAATAACGATTAAAATTAATTCAAGCGTGGCAGCTAAAAACTGCATATTATTTGTATCTTTGTGATTAAGTGTGTTGGCTTAAAACCGCTCAACTTTGTAATTGTTGGCATGGTAGGTATATAGTAACATACAGATATAATATACCGATTTGAACGAAACATGGTAGGTATGTGCATAATGTCAGTTATGACGAGGTGTGGTAGTAACAATACACCACTGTACAAAATTAACCTAAGAAAACTAAGAGACCAATTCTTATACTAACCGATAATCACACGGATCAAGCATCTATATACATTCGAAAGCGTGTTAAACTTTGTCACACACCTATAATACCCCTCTACCAGGGTAGCAAGACCCAAGCAGCAGAAAACAAGCCTATCGTTGGGCCTATTAATCGGCTCTTTGTAGCTCATTAAGGTTATGCTAATGAGCGCCATCTACTGACGGAAAATCGAAAGTGGGTGGAAACTGAAACTGGAAAACCAGTTGCACTTTTCCCCACCGAAACAGTGGAAAACAAAATCACATTATTAATGAACTATTAAGTTTAAGTTGAATTTCAATGAGATAAATAATCAGCTACTGTGAAAAATTTGATCTGTGGTTGAAGCCCCAAAACATAAATATAAACCACTGGACTGATTGATCGACTGCTGTAGACAAGAGATGAATTTTATAATGAATGGAAGACGTTTGTGTGTATGTGGTATTATTTTATTATGAATAAAGTGTTTTTAGGATGTTTTAATTTATGTTTGTTTCTTTAATTTTGCCTAATTTTGGCTTTAACCTCCAAATGAACTAGTGCGACGTGAATTTTCTTTTTAATCAAAACACTTTTATTTTGATTTGATTGATTTGCTTTCATAAACTCCTGTAAAGTTGTGTACAAAACTGTACCAAGAACGTACATTTTGCTGTGATAAACAAATTGAATGGTCTGAAAGGTGATTGATTGATTGATCTACATTACAAACAAGAAATTGTGCTATAGACTGCTATCCTAAAGTCTATAACACATACAGTAACAACTGTTCTTGTATTACTCAGTTGTAATATGAAAGCGATATGATACTAAAGTTATAGAAATCGTTCAGTTGGTGGGCACTAGTAAGACAGTCATTCATATTTATAGCATATTTTCGACTAAACGACTAATTTAATCAGCAGATTTCATATTGCTTGAATTTGGTTGAAAGCGACACTGATGATACTACTAAGCATTTGCGCTGATTGTTCCTATAGGATACAGTGGTACTTAACACAGTTTAATAAGTTGCAGATATATTTAAAGCAATAGGTTTTTGGTGATTACGGTATCAAATATACACAAGCTACGATTCAGTTATAAGGAATTCATCAATAAGTTCAGCCAGAAATCGTGAGTCCATAACTTCCTTTGACGCTGACAAATGGCATTTACTGGCTGCAACTAATTCCGATGGATTCGTTTCGTAAATGTAAACAAATTCGCCATTCTCGAGTATGTTATAGTTGTCGTTAACTTGATTTTGTGGTACATAGCCGGGCCGCCACTGGCTTAGTAAATTTAAATTAATATTTTTTGGTTTAATGCGCGACGGCGTAGTTGGCAGCCATCTGGCGGTGGGTGGCGGCGATGGCATTGGTGTCGTGTTATTATGCCAGGGTTGCATGTTTATTTGATGTCCCACCACTAGCAATTCGAGTGGTGCAGCAGCTGTTTTGCTGCCTACACACTTGTTTACGTTTCGCTTTGGTCTGACTGCCATTTTGTTTGTATGCAAATGCGACGAAGAGAGTGATGGCAATATCGACGACGACGACTGCGCAGTTGCAGCTGCTGCGGCGAACTTTGCAGCTGCTGGCGACCGCGCACTTGTTTTAGCGACGACCGCAGCTTTTGCTGCTGATGGCGACTGCGCAGCTAGCTTGCAGACGGCAGGCTTTAAAAGTGCGCCTTTGTCTGTCGCAGCAGCCGCTGCTGCTGTTGACTGTGACGTCTGCGCTTGCTTTGCATTCCTTTTGCCAGTCGTTCGGTTTGTTGTTGTTGCGCCTTCGCTTTCAGTCGTGTGCCGTAGCCAAAATGGCGGCAATGCTTTTTTCTTCGTCGCAGCGCTGCCAGATCGCTGTACTGCTCTGTCGTTCGAATTGGCTGCACGCATCTCTTCAAACAATGTATCGGTCCTTAAATTTTGCGGGCTATTTCTTTGTGTTTGTTTTTGTTGTGGTTTTTTTTTTCTAGTGTTGACAAATTTGTGTGGAAAAGGAAATTTTGACACCGATTGAAAGCAAATGCAAAGCTAATTAATCCGTAATGTCACACGATTTCGATGTACTGAAGGAAGCGTTGCATCTAATGTCAAATACTTTGGGACATCTGAAAGTCAGAGACTGAAATTTTCTCATTCGTTCATTATTGTTGCTCGAAATCACAACCAAAATGGATAAAACATTTGCGCATATTAATTCTAAAAGAGCTATAGAGCTTGTGCTTCTTATGTTTGCGGGCCCTCACGAAGAAACAATGGTGTTCAATGTAGCCGATAATGGGGGTAAGTGAACTTAAACGTGAAAAACTAAAAGGAACAAGTAAGAAAGGCTACAGTCGATCGAGTCGACTGTAAAAGACCCCGTACTCCCATAGTAGTGCGCAATTGTATTCAATTTGAATTCAAATTTTCGAAATTTAAAAATTTTAATTAAATTAAATCAACAATTCGCATTGCCGCAATTCTATCAGTTGCACCACGCGCCACTTTCAAGAATTCTCCGATTATCAGCATTTACATATTATTCATACAAACACACATTCGTTTGAAATTGTACGTATGTATGCATGTATGTGTGTATTCGGCGCGGCCAGCGTCTAACGGCAGCGCTGTCGCCACACAAGCATCGAGAACGTTCGAACCAGAGAACTGCAGCGATACACCGCATGTAAAATTACCCAAATCACACACAGAGTATTTTTCGTCTCGAATCATTTTTTACTGTATACGAGAAGTATCGGATATTTTTATACTCTCTGCAAGAGTATATTGGGTTTGTGCAAAGTATGTAACAGGCAGAAGGAGGCGTGGCAGACCCCATAAAGTATATATATTCTTGATCAGCGTCACAAGCCGAGTCGATATAGCCATGTCCGTCTGTCCGTCTGTCCGTCTGTCCGTCTGTCCGTCTGTCCGTCTGTCTGTCCGTCTGTCTGTCCGTATGAACAAACAGATTTCAGAGATGGTAAGAGCTACAAGTTCGAGCTTGGTGTCAAACGATCAGATATTTAGTCAGTCAATACAAGAATCTTTTTTTTTTTTCGATGCCACGCCCCATTCGCCCACAATAAGCAAAAAACTGGACACACCTCGGAAAAAAATGGTGTTTTCGGCAAATATCTCAGTAACTATGGCACCTAGGATCACCAATTCTGGAACGGCAGGTTCCTAGCGACGTCATAGTTGCATTGCCATTTAAAATTTTGGACTGCCACGCCCACTTTTCCCACATTTGATAAAAAAAGGCTGGAACCTTCAATGCCGGGTTTGGCGAACTTGTTCGTATCGTACAGTATTGTAATTATATAGATCGTGTGGAGACTAACTATATTAAACTATACTGAAAGGCGCATTAAAATCGGACCATAAACAAGAAAACTAGAAGCGTTACAATATTGATAATTGAACGCAATATCAACCCATAGGTGCAAGCGAGATAGAAACACACAAGCACATGTTCGAACGTTTTCGCTGACTGTGTGTCGGCAGCGCTGCCCGCGGTCGCTGGCTGCGCCGAATACACACATACATACATACATATTAGCATCATATACATATTGCCAAACGTATGTGTATTCGAATACAAGAAAACAGATGTGTGTTTGATTATGCTTAGATTGTTTTTGTTTCAACGTGTTTTCATGCAAGTAATTCACATTGTAATATCTCGATACCGATTTTAATAATTTAATCGGGACAAATGCAGAGAGTATTATACGGTCGGGCGCGCTCGACTGTACTTTTCTTTCTTGTTTTACTTCTTTTCGTTTGGGTATTTCATAAAAAGATATTTTTTTACTCGCTCATATTTTTACCTACTCATGTTTTTACTTACTCACATAAACACCGCATCACATTTTTACTCGAAAAAACCACCCTTGCGAAGTACAAGTAAATTTTTTACTCGGGTTTTTACTCGAGTATTTTCATTTTACTCGAGTATTTTCATTTTACTCGAGTATTTTCATTTTACTCGAGTATTTTCATTTTACTCGAGTATTTTCATTTTACTCGAGTATTTTCATTTTTATACCCGTTACTCGTAGAGTAAAAGGGTATATTTGTAATAGTTGGAATGTATGTAACAGGCAGAAGGAGGCGTGGCAGACCCCATAAAGTATATATATTCTTGATCAGCATCAATAGCCGAGTCGATATAGCCATGTCCGTCTGTCCGTCCGTCCGTCCGTCTGTATGAACAAAAGGATCTCAGAGACTATAAGAGCTAGAAAAATGATAGTGGTCGCAAATGAAAGGTACAATACCCAAGCAGTACAAGTTTGTTTTTGTTTTTTGACACGCCCACTTTAGGGCGTTTGTTTGTTTAAATGTACAGGTAAACGTAGAATGTTTTAGTATAGAAAACTTTTGTTAGCTATGCTATCTGAACCAAATTTACACGGAATGTACATATCTAGAAAGTACATGGATTGACCAAGTTTGATCCAAATCGGACAACTATGTATATCGTTTAGCTCCCATAGGGCCGATCGGTGAAAAATACGCTATAAATTTGAGTTAGTATGGAAAACTTTTGCGTTAACTAAGCTATATTTACCAAACTCACACAGAATACATCTGCCAATAATATATATATACTGACCAAGTTTGAAACAAATCGGACAACTATATCGTATAGCTTCCATAGGAACGATCGGTCGAAAATATGCTCTAAACATGAATTTCTATGAAAATGTTCTGTGTTTGCCAAGCTATTATATCCTTCACCATTGTTAATAACAAATTGAAGCTGAGTAACGGGTATCCTAAAGTCGCGAGGCGACTATAGCATTCTTTCTTGTTTGATTCTTCAAAAAATGAAGCGCACAAGCGATACTCGTTTCAAAAAGAGTATTGACGATACTCGTATTTCGGGTACGAGTAAAAAAAAATACTCGATTAATTTCCTTCGAGTAAAAAAATATCCGATCACATTTTTACTCTAAATTTTTGTGTATGAGTATGACCGCCAACGCATTTTCTGTGTGTATTACTCGAGTACAAAAACCACCACCCGTGCAGTTCTCTGGTTTGTATGTTTCTGTCTCGCTCTCTCGCGTAAGTGATATTGCAGTTAAATAACAAACTTTGTAACGCAATAGCTCTTTTGTTAAAGGTAGTATGTTGATGCCACTTTCAGAATAGTTTGATTTTATATGTCTCTATACGAATGTTGAATTACAACACTCTACTATATGAATAAATGCCTTAAAAACGGCATTAAAGCGTAAAAGTTTTTTAGCTGATGTGGGGAAAAGGGGCGTGGCAGCTCAAAATTTTTAGTGGCATTGCATTAACGCTATCTCTAGCAACCTGCTTACCAGAAATGGTGTTTCTAAGTGCCATAGTTACTGAGTTATTGGCCTAAAAGTACATTTTTTTCGAGGTGTGTCTGGTTTTTTGCTCATTGCGGGGGCGATAAGGGGCGTGGCAACAATTTGAAATAAACTTGATCTGCTCGCGAAGATAACGGACTTTCATTCCAAATTTGGTGTCTCTAGCTTTTGTAGTTTAAAAGATCCAGGTGTTCATACGGACGGACGGACAGACAGACAGACGGACATTGCTATATCGACTCGGCTGTTGATGCTGATCAAGAATATATACTTTATGGGGTCGGCCACGCCTCCTTCTGCCTGTTACGCACATTTCGCTTCTGACAAACCTAATAGACCCCTATACTCTTTTTTAGAGTACGGGGTCTAAAAAAGAAAATTATCATAAATTTTAAAACTATAATTTTCTTTTTTCTTTTCAATCGTTTCAAAGCCAAAAATGAGGAGCGCTACGTTAAGCCAAAATACGTGAAGAACTTGTCGCCACGCTATTTACCAAACTTGCGTGAACTCCAACTCGATAGAGGTTATGTTGAATACGACCGTGTGATTGCCATTACATTGAGTGCCAAGGACCATCCGCACGAAGCGATCGCGGCCAAAGCATTGAGGGAGCAGAAGTGCGTGGTATTTGAAGTGCCATCGGCAATGATTTGCCGCGAAGCGCCATTGCGAAAAATCACGTATATGCCACATCAACTACTTTCGACCGAATATGAGGCAGGTGCAGTGTTTCCACCCGGATTCCTAGCCCGTCGTTTCTATCCGAGGGGTTTGCTGGATCCCAAAGGAAGGGGACCCACTCCGCCGCTGTTTGTCGCACTTCGTTCTATACAGCATCAGATCGAGCGTTCCCTCAGCGCTGCCAAATTCCAGCGTGCGGACGACCGCGAAGAGGCGAAGAGGCAGAATCTGCCGTATGAGCATGTTGCCGATTGTTTTACGCCACCCAAAATCACACATTTGGACAAGGGCGTGGATATTGGCTTCATTGTTGCCCATGAGGATTCCTTTGCCAAGGCAGACCTCCAAATGGAGCCTGAACCACTTGCGTACGACAAAAAGAAGGACAAGAAGGCTGGCATTTATGTGCCGGATTTGAGTGCGGTGGCTATGATGGTGTCACGCGCATCCAGAATGTGCATCACTGTGCTCTCGGATGTGGTGCATCCACACGAACAGGAAGTGGCCGATGCGATTGCGGGCGAAAGAGTCTTTGCCTTTGATCTACCCAAGGCTTTTAACTCTCCGGGTCGTCAAGTCTATATGCCACGTCGCTTCCTACCGCCGGGTTTCATGGGCGGCTGTGTCTTCGGACCCGGCGCCTTGCCCGAGTCCCTTTTTCACTACCTGTTCGGCGACAAGATGGAAAAGATCAACTACCAGGACTTGCCCGTTACGCCACCCGTTTTCGTAGGTATCTGGGAGGAATCTATAACACCAGAAACCTTTATCTATGACGACGATACTTATATGATTTATGTGAGTACTCGTCAGCAGGATCCGGATGAAGAGAATTCACCTATCGAAGACGAGGTTACTACCCTCTCAAACGATGAGACTTATTATAAGAAATTCTTTGAAAGCATGCAGCGTTCCCATCCCAATGTGGCTAAAATAATAGCTGACAACTTGTCCAAGTTGAAGGCACATTTGTCCCTTGATCATCTTAAGTCGGTCGTCGACGAGACAAATTTGCCCAAGAAGAAACGTAAATTTTTCAGGAAGATAAAGAATTCGTTCAAAAAGCACCGGAAATTTGTCCAAAATAAGGAGAATATTGCGCTGAATCCTTTAGCTCTTGCTAAAGCCCGGAATACTTTGGCTAAAGCCCAGAATACTTTTGTGGCCATGGGAGTGCACAAGAATTATAATTCATCCCTGAATAAGATCAATGAAAATCAAGATTTATCCGAGTCCCAGTGGCAGGACACGGCTTGTGCTCTACCCGAAAAGAACTCAATACCAACCAAAGAGAAGAGTGTTTTTCTCAAAGATAAACCTTTTTGGATGACCTTGCTGGAAAAACCTAAGAAGGACAAATTTCCCATGAAGCAAAATACTTTAAAGAAAGACGAATTAGATGACTCGGTTAAGGAGGAGTTACTGAGCAAATATGATACTTCTTGTCTCAAAGATAAGAATCGTTGGTTAGGCTTGGAGTATGTCACCATGGAGGAGAAACTGAAGAAGACAAATCAATTACCCAAGGAGGAATATACTTTGAACATGCCCAAATTGGATGAGTCGGTTAAGGAGGCATTACTGCGTAAATATAATACTTCTATTTTCAAAGATAAGAATCTTCGTTTGGGCTTGGAGAATGTCACTTCAGAGGAGAAGCCTAAGCAGCAGAACCAACTGCCCAAGAAGCGAAATACTTCAAAGAAGACCAAATTGGATGACTCGGTAAAGGAGCCATTACTGCCCAAACGTAATACTTATTTTCTCAAAGATCAGAATCGTTGGTTGGGCTTGGAGTACGTCACTTCAGAGGAGAAGCCTAAGCAAAAGGACCAATTGCCCTTGGAGGGAAACACTTCGAAGAAGGGCGAATTGGATGACTCGGTAAAGCCCATATATGATCCTTCTATTTTCAAAGATAAGAATCTTCGTTTGGGCTTGGAGAATGTCACTTCAGAGGAGAAGCCTAAGCAGCAGAACCAACTGCCCAAGAAGCGAAATACTTCAAAGAAGACCAAATTGGATGACTCGGTAAAGGAGCCATTACTGCCCAAACGTAATACTTATTTTCTCAAAGATCAGAATCGTTGGTTGGGCTTGGAGTACGTCACTTCAGAGGAGAAGCCTAAGCAGAAGGACCAATTGCCCTTGGAGGGAAACACTTTGAAGAAGCGCGAATTGGATGACTCGGTAAAGGAGCCATTACTGCCCATATATGATCCTTCTATTTCCAAAGATAAGAATCTTCATTTGGGCTTGGAGAACGTCACTTCAGAGGAGAAGCCTAAGCAGAAGGACCAATTGCCCTTGGAGAGAACTACTTTGAAGATGTTCGGATTGGATGACTTGATAAAGGAGCCATTACTGCCCAAATGTAATACTTCTTTTTCCAAGGATAAGAATCTTCGTTTGGGCTTGGAGAACGTCACTTCAGAGGAGAAGCCTAAGCAGAAGGACCAATTGCCCTTGGAGGGAACTACTTTGAAGATGTTCGGATTGGATGACTTGATAAAGGAGCCATTACTGCCCAAATGTAATACTTCTTTTTCCAAAGATAAGAATCTTCGTTTGGGCTTGGAGAACGTCACTTCAGAGGAGAAGCCTAAGCAGAAGGACCAATTGCCCTTGGAGGGAACTACTTTGAAGATGTTCGGATTGTATGACTTGATAAAGGAGCCATTACTGTCCATATTTGGTACTTCTTTTCCCAAAAATAAGCAAAATGGATTGGGCATGTACAATCTCACTTCAGAGGAGAAGCCTAAGCAGCAGAACCAACTGCCCAAGGAGCGAAATACTTCGAAGAAGGCCAAATTGGATGACTCGGTGAAGTTGCCATTACTGCCCAAATGTAATACTTCTTTTTCCAAAGATAAGAATCTTCGTTTGGGCTTGGAGAACGTCACTTCAGAGGAGAAGCCTAAGCAGAAGGACCAATTGCCCAAGGAGCGAACTACTTTGAAGAAGGGCGAATTGGATGACTTGTTAGAGGAGTCATTACTGTCCATATTTGGTACTTCTTTTCCCAAAAATAAGCAAAATGGATTGGGCATGTACAATCTCACTTCAGAGGAGAAGCCTAAGCAGCAGAACCAATTGCCCAAGGAGCGAAATACTTCGAAGAAGGGCGAATTGGATGACTTGTTAGAGGAGCCATTACACTCCATATATGATACTTCTTTTCCCAACAATAAGCAAACTGGATTGGGCATTAACAATCTCATTTTAGAGGAGAAGAATCCAAAGACGGATCAATTACCCTTGGAGGGAAACACTTTGAAGAATGGCGTATCGAATGTCCCGATAAAGGAGGCAACACTGCCCAATGGGAATTTTATGACAAGTCTGATTAATTGGCATCGCCAGGCTTATGTTGATCCGGTAGAGAAACCAATCCCCAAAATGAAAAGTATCCCTAAGAAGACTAATGACACCAACAAGAAAGAGCCCGATGGGTTCAACAGTTCCACTGCCGTTCCGGAGAAGAAGGAGGTGACTCAGACACCGTTTTCCGACATTTTAGACCACGAATGGTACGAAAAGAACTTCGGTCTACCCGAGGAGCAGGATTTGATTGCCAAGCAGAAGGCTTCTACTAATTGCAAATATAATTATCAGTTTCTTGATGTGCGTACTCCATCTCCCACATCAAGTTTGAATTTCAACACAACTCCGATGCCGCAGGAAACTGCCGAGCAGGTGAAACATAAATTGATCGCGCAAATTAATCGGTCCGTGTGGGAAAGTTGTCTCTATGAGTTCTTCAACGAGCAACTCTCCGAGGAGCCCTTCATGGAGCCACACTGGCGTATGGAGGACATGCACAAGGATATGAATCGTCCCAGGATCAGCAAAGCTCATCGTAAGCCACAGGATTGCTCCCACTGTGGCAAAGTATTTGAGTAATTCAGCAAAAAAAAAAAAAGCAAAACGCAAAAAAAAAAATGAGTAACAATTTGTTCAAACATATTGTATTTATTTGATAAATTGTTCATAATCAATTTATTTAGAGGATCTGTGCTATGTAACTATCGATGCGTTATCGATAAGCATTTATCGGTAGCGTGTCAAAGCCAGTACAATATTACATCTTGTTTAACTCATTCAATCAATCAATATATTATTATATTGTTATTATGTATCAACGAAAAACCAAAAAAATTCGTTATATTAAAAACTAGCGACAAAAAAATATTACTCTTTCATTATATATATATATATATATATAGGTTAATATATATAGCTCGTCAATATCTATATTTATATATAGATTTACTTTTTTCGCTAATCAACTTTGACGTTTCCACTTAAATTTACAAATTGTTCATTTTTATATAAATCTCTAGTTGATTATTACAGTAATTGAAAGTTATTTTCCTTTAATTTATAATATTTACAATTACAATGCGCCACAAAACACAAAAGTTAACAACGAAGAGCATAAATATAGTAGAAAAAGACACACAAAATATGTTAAATCTATAAATATTATTAAAAAAAAATGAAACAAAAAGTTGAGGACAAATGATTTTGTAGAAGAAAGCGAGGAAAGCGAAAGTGTTGAGAAATTTGTGCAAAATTTGAAGTCTTTATTTTTTTATTTAATTTTCTTTGACACTTTTTTTTTTATTAACTTTTCATTAAACTAGTTTTTGAGATTCGAATTTAACACAAAATTCTTTAAAACCAAAAAAAAAAAAAAAAAACAACGCTTGAGTTATGGAGTACCCCCAATGCGATTCCTTTTACACTGGAGCACTGCTTGTGACCACTATCGATGCAACGATTACTATCCTTATATCGAGCTCTCCCACATTGCCATCTTGGTTCGCTTTTATACAAATTGTACAACGTACATTTAAACAAATATTTCAGTTGCAATTCATTAATAACTAATAACATAAACGTTTCAATAAATTTCATGTTGTCGCCGTTAACGCATTTTTCTTGTCTCTAATTTTCTACGCAAAAATTCACAATACGCTTTTCGTTAACATTTTCTTTGCTAATTTTCGGTTATCATTTTTCACTTGCTTGATTATTTTGAATGCTTTAAATGTTTTCATATTTCGAATTGTTAAATAACTATTTATATATATGTATATATATATATTTATTTTTTTTTAACTATATGAATTTCAATTTCTTCGTTTTCGTTTTTTACATGCACAAACTCATGAGGCCAAAGGTTGAATTTTTTCATATTCAGTTTTTTTTTCGTGTTTTTTGTTGTGTCTGTGTTTGTGTGTTTAGCTTAAATAAAGTTAACCAAATATCAAGACTTATTAACTAAATACATACATATACATACACACATATATATACACACGAGTCAGAGAGAGTCAGACAGATAGACAACGATTGAGAGAGAGGCAGATTGATAGCGAGGGACAGTGTGTAAGACAGAGACAAAGAGATAGAAATGAATATTTAAGAAAAATCCATTTAATATAGAATATTTGTTGTTTAGTATTTTGCGTGTATATTTTACATAACACATTTAGCTTATGAAAATAAGTTGTTTAATATAATTTATATATATAGATATATATATGTATATATATATATGTATATATGTATTGTTTAAATATGACTCTTAATATCAATATCAGTTGCATTTTTTGCTCATCACCTTTTATGCACACATACATATATATCTTTATTGCATTATCTATATATTTGCACAAATATATATATATGTATTATATATTTTTCATATTTTTTGCTTTTTTCCGTTCGTGTGGCGCAACTTGAAAATTTCTTTTTTTTTTTTTTGCTTCTTTTTTTTTTTTTTTTTGTATAGCACAAATGTTTTTTTCAGTGTAGTTTCGTGGGCTGCAAGGGAGTTGGAGGAAAGGGAGTGGGTGAGCGGGATTAGTGGGCGTTAGTAGTGGTTTTAATGTCGGACCAGTGTCGTTTCACCCTCGATTTAGATCTGGCCAACTAGCTCCTGTATGCTGCGCAGTAAATCTTCCATGTTTCACAAGAGATCGCGATGGAAAACCCACGTGTGCTTTGTGTGGGCGAACTTGTGTGACAGCCACTGTGATTCCAGCAAATTGAAGCGATCCTGGCTCAGATACAGCGGCTTACCGCGTCTGTGAAAGAAAACAAGTTATAGATTTTAATATAAAATCAACTTAAATGATATTTTAAAGAAACTTTTGCCTCCTCCTACTACTCATAGCCACGATGATGGTCAGACCATCTCTTTTTTCGTTACTTCAACTCACTTGAGATCACGATCCTCCTCATCAAAATCATCGAGATATAACGAGCCCCAGAGACACGCCCTCCTGCCCCTTATGACAATGATGTACGTGGAGGTGACCACCAGAAAGATGCCAATGCCGCCGCCACAGGATAAAGTGTGCTAGAAAAGTATTATAAATTGTTAATAAATTGTATAATTTATTGAATTGTTGCTTTAATTACCCGCACTGCTTCACAGCATTCCTTTTCGGCGCAACAGTTTTGCTTGAGACACACGATGGTGCCACACAGCAGGCAAATGGAACTCTCCTTGGGCACCTTATAGCAGTTGAGGCAAGGTCGTTCATGGTAGTACTGCAATTACATAAGAAAATGAGTTAAATTTAATTGAAGTAGAAAAGTAAAGAAAATGTTACAGATATATATGAAAAGTTTAAAAGGAATAATGAAATCTCTTACAGAACAATCGTCGTCTTAAGTTTACCTCGTTTTTATAAATAAATTTAAGAAAAATCTTTGTTAGGTGTTTTAGTTAGACCCTAAGGAGACGCTTATTATTACAATTATCTGTAACTGTAGCCTTCTCTGTTGAGTAAATTCCTTTTACAGCTGTTAAGCTGCATAGTCTTGTCTCTCTCTCTAAGTCGAGACAGAGATCTGTTATAAACCAATCGTTGTCTTAAGTTAAACTATTTTTTTTATGAATAACTCAATGCAAATCTCCTGATACTCTATTGTTGTTCAGCTACTTTGTTTAGGCAATGATGGTTAAGTGTTTGTTAGTACTTTAGTTAGACCCTAAGGCGATTATAATTGTAACTAGCTATTAAGGTGCATAGTTTTGTCTCTTTCTAAGTCAAGACGGCCTATAAAAACAGTTTTTGTTGCTTATTCTAGGTAAGAGTTTATAAATTTGAACTTTAACTCGCATTTTATAAAACTTTTCATGCACTATTAATCAAACATTCTTGAATGCTTCAGCCTAAATAGCTTCTACTAACATTACGCAGTCTCTGTACTAGACATCATATTTCTATATCTATTTATATTTGCATCTTTTACCACTAAACCCTATTACTGTCATAGCTGCATATAAAAGTGTACTCACTGTAAAGAGTCGCTCGTATTCACGCGGTAGCTTGAGGAGGCGTGGTTGCTGCCACAAGGAATGCTGATTCATGAGTATCAGCTCCCGCACCGAGTCAGTGGGTGGATGTACATCCATTAGCTGCTTGCACCAGAATTGTGGCAATGTCTGCTCGGTGCCGGGTATAAAGCACAAACCCTTTGAGGCATTAAAGCAATCCCAATCCATGGAATCCGTTACCAACTCCAGATAGTAAACCAATCTTACAAATTCCAAGCCCGGTGCCGAAATCTCTGGCATCTCATGACGATACAGATGTTGACGCAACAAGGCGGCAATTCGTAGAAATGGTAAACATAATGATTGCAATTGTGATTCCATTGATTTGAGATTAATCTCAGATGCAGTTGTTGTGCTGCCGGTTCCAGAACTGGAACTAGAACTGGCACTTGTACTGGCACTTGTGCTTGGTATACTATCACGTCGTAGATGGGACAAACGATTCGTTTGATTCAGCACCAGTGCCATGGCTTTGCCCAATTCAGCGCAACTCTGTGTTGGGCCAAACATTGCAGAGCTACTGCGTCGATGATGGACACCAGCACCAGCACCAGTTGATCCACTGGACGAGGAGGCCATACCATCCGATCCCTCTGACTCCGTTCCCTGCCTGCCATAGTGGGCCAGTATGTAATCGCACTCCAGATCGGTCAGCGTCACACACAACTGTACCACGATCTGATAGTACAACAGATTGTACATCACCTTCACCATGCAGGTAAAATAATCTGCAAAGAAACCAAAGGTTTGCATTTCAGTACACTGATGGAAAGAGTTGATTATTACTCACCTTGATCGAGATGCAGGGGAGCCAGCAATATGAACTTGAGCAGCAAAGCTATTGGATCCGCCAGCAGACTAGGTATTAGCTCCCGACAATGGGCCGGCAAAGGTTCGGTGTCACTCACGGGCATGCCGGCCAATGAGGCCCAACTGCTCCACAGTGGCCACTCGACTAGGACACGGACATGCACCGAGAGTACATGCAGCAGCGGTACAATACAGTCACGCTTGGGTTTATACCGTGTGGCATTCGAGGAGCACAGCGAACCACCGCGTTGTATGATCTCCGCCTCCAAATTGGTACGTGCTATCGATGTCACGAATATGAAGAGTTTACGGAACGTTATCGTTGCAGATTTAACCTTTCGCTGGGCTATATTCGTCATCACCTCCATGGCATGGCCCATAGCCTCCGTGAGCTTCGTGGGTTGCTACAAGAACAAAAAGAAGTTCAACAAGTTAGATTTTAGTTGATTTAAAAATCAAATAAGGCAATTCCTACCGGTATCGTTTCGTTCTCCTTGATCAGATCGGTTAAATCGGCGACGAGTTGCTCAAACGGTTGATTCCCCGAGCGCACCAGATGCGTAGGTCTATCCAATTGTGGACTGAGGGGTAAAACCGAATTGGAGAGCTGACGGCAGACGGGACAATAAAATTCGCCACGATCCTGGACAGGCTGACGTTGTGTGGTATACAAGGTGCGTAGGTAGGCCTCCAAGCAGCTAAGATGAACATGATGGCCACACGATTGCACATGTACACCATTATCGTAGGCCATGTTGTTCGATAGATACCAGGATTCATCGCCAAATTTAAGGCTCAACAGATCAGTGCGTCGTGTGAACTCTGTGGCTAAATTTGTGGTCACAGCCAGTCGCTCCTTGTCCTCCTCGTTCAGTGGCAATGGGAGACGTTCGACATTGCGTCGCCGATGACCGACGATGCCACTGGATTCGACTAGAACGACCAGACCAATGGGATTCGTTTCGGTGCTCGGTGTGGTACAATTACAAATGATGCAATCATATTCCTTTTCCCTCGGCTGCTCCTCATACATGGCCTCCTCGTCATCATCCTCCAGGCCATAGTCCATGTTATTGGCAGCCGCTGCAGCAGATTGCATGAACTGCTTCTGTTTATTGGCAAAATCCTGCATCATCTTCTGCTGACGTTCGCGCGCTTTTTTCCTACGCTCCTCCTTCTCCTTGGTCTCACGCGCCCTTGCCTCGGCCTGTTTCTCGCGCTGATTGGGCCAGAGTCGTGTGCGTATGTCATCAATGCACTTGGCACACTGCTCATCTCGTGTGGCAATCTTACGCAACAGATTCCCAATGAAGAACGGACCATCGCCAATTCTTGAATTGGATACCTTGATGTTCTTGTAGTGCTGCTGACCATAGCCATGTGAACGCTCCGCCAGTGCTGTGCTGCTCGTCGAGGTGCCGGCCTCATTACAGTCCATATCCATGGCAGCTGCTGCAGCGGCGGCGGCAGCAGCAGCAGCGGCTGAGGTGGAAGCGGTGTCCTCATCACCAGCATCACTGCCATCACCAGCATCACCGCCATCGCTCAGCGAGAAACTATCGAGATTACCACTTAGCTGTGAGTGCAGCTTGAGCAGCAGCGATAGAATGCTCTCATCCATGTGCAGTTCATCTTTGTTACCGGCACCACCAATGGCTATGTCGACTGTACGCTTGCGAGCACCGCTTGCATCGTAGCCCAGGCGACCACCAGGACCGACATTGGAGACACCGATGCCACCGATACCGCCAGCGCTGCCCATTGCATTCGAGGGCACAATGTCCATGTTGCTGCTGGGCACGGCGACGGGCAGACGGACACGCTGGAAGGGCAGCAACATGCCACTCCCGGTGGGTGTGATCGGTGAAAACATTTCATTGGTTTGATTTGCATTTGCATTTGCATTTGAAGCGGTACGTGGTTCTCTGTCCCGCTCACGCTCACGCTCCCTATCTCTGTCCCTATCGCGCTCCCTTTCACGCTCCTCATTCGTTGTGGTCTCGGCGAGCAACAGATCCCGTCTGATGGCCACCTCCATGCCACTCTCCGGCAGTGTTATCTGCTGCAAAGGGAAATGATGGAAATCGGTAGCGGTTGGACTCATATCCATGGCCGCATCGTGTCCATGCTCATCGTTGTTATCCTGAAGCAGCACAACACCCGTTTCTGCGACCACCGAGAGATCGGGCACCAGAGCCACCTCCATTCTCATGCGGGATATGGCATTGTTACGCTGCTGTTGGGTACGTGCAACACTCATGGCACCCGATGTCTCATCAAGATCATCCAGTCCATAGGTATCACCAATCATACGTATTGCCTCCGTGTCGACCACATCAAAGTCCAGATCCGAATAGAATGGATTCGAGCGATAACTGGATGTGGTCACTTGTGGATCACGGGATTTCAGTGATACCTTCGTCACCACATGCCGTAAATTACCACTAAGATTATCGGTGGGATAACAATGGAATAGCTTTGGCGGCTCACGTCGATTCCCACCATAATAATAACCGGATTTATGCTGTGGCTCACACTCCACCATGGCCACCGGTGATGGAGCTGCTCCCGCTGCACCACCACCACCACTAGCACCACCACTCGCTGATGTGGATGATGATGTTCCTGTTGAGTTGGTTGCTGAGCCGGCTGCTGCATTAATATCACTGCTCGTCTCCACGGCAATCTCGAGCAGAAAGACGGCCAAGGCCAGGAGATGCTCGGATACATCGCGTGTGTGAACGGCACGAAAGAATATCGATAATATGGTTGAATGAAAGAGACGTGAGTTTAGTATACGGCAGGGATCTGTGAAGGCGGCACCCACGGGCAATGGCAGACGAAATGGTGGCCAAAGATTACCACTGGCTGGCATCTTATTCTTGCTCTTCACATAGTTGGTGAAACGATCCAGCGATGATTGAAAGTCACGTCGATGGACGGCACGTAGTAGGACATGTAATGGATCATAGTATTCCTCCCATACCTCATCAATGGGCGTAAAGAGTCCCTGCTCCAGATTCTCCGAACCACTTGATGGCGCCTTGTAGACGGATAACTTCTTGAGGAACGTCTCAAAATTCTTGGTATGCACATTACCCGATCTCTCGGGCATCAGTTCCAACAGCTGTGAGTGTGTCTTATTTTCGGTGGACAACAGTGCACTGATCTCGATGATACACTGTGTGGCCTCATCGTTACCCAAATTGGTACGACTCGTTACCAGGGTGGCGAGGAATGTTAGGAAACCCTCGAGCATCGATGATTGTTCTGGTTTTTGGGGCTGCTTGAGGGGCGCCGTCTCTAGCCATTGGCCCACATCAAATAGTTCGATTGTGTTTTGCAAGAAGAAATATTGCGATAAATTTGTTGCGCAAATTTGCAAAAAGAATAGATCCATATCGGCCATAGAATTGCAAAAGTTTGCCTGTATGTAGGTCATGGCCTGACCTTTGATTTGCAGTCCATTGCGCACCCATTTGCCAGCGAGTATTTCGTAGAAGAAACTCTAAAAAGAGAAAGAAAAAAAAAAGTTAAATAAATTACTACACGTTACTTTCGATAAATTATCGTTAAGGCGCGGTATTTTTTGAAATGCATTTTTCAACTTTCTGGCAACGCCGCAATAATAAATGCATGCTATGCTTGTTGACTCACTCGCACTTATGCTTTTAACCCCAATGCTCTGACCCGCCAACAACAACAAAACAAAGACAAAAATGTCTTCAACGAAAATGAAGTCACAATAAAAATTAATAAGCAGTGTGAGAGCGTGAGCAACAAGAAGCAGAAAACATAGTCGTCAAGCAGACTACAAACGAGCTCAACTCTCCCATTTGACGCCATTCGCGTTTTGCCTCTCAACTGGCGCAGTTGCTTCTGCGTGCGTGCGTGTGTGTGTTTGTGCCTCTGCGTGCGACCGTTCGTTTCAGTGAGAGCAGCTTAAAGAGCGTCGCTGTTGCTGTTGTTGTTGTTTTGTTTTTGCTGCTGCCGCCGCTTTAATTGTATTTCTTGTGGTAGGAGACCACAACACGCATAGACATGCAGCTGTTGCAGTTTGGGAAACAAGCGCCATTGTCGCTATTGTTGTTGCTACTTTTTACCGTTAGCCAACCCACACCGACACTAGCGCTTATCGAAGATGTCCTCGACGTACTGAATGTAGTCAAAGAGGTGACCACAGGTGTACTCAAGGCCTGGGATATTGTACAATCGTCGCCAATAGCGGCGAAAATAGATTTTCCGTTAATGCGGGAAAAACAACGTAAAGTTCTGCAACGCCTAAAAGACGTTAGCCGACAAATTGATGAGACTGAAGCGAAGGTAAGCAAAAGAAAATTATCTAAATGATAGATAGAAAAAATAAAAATAATTCTCTTGTAGCATTCTCAATACGTGGCAATGGCCATAGATTCCATCAACAGTTTCATTAGCAGTAATAGCCAGTTAATGGGCAAAATGAACGATATAACGGACACAATGAATCGCATATCATCGCGTTATCAGCAAATGCAAGACTATGAGGCCCACAAGGACAAACTAGAGATGAGCACACTTATCACATTCGCCGAATGGACGGTCACCCCAAATGCCCATTCGGTGCATCATTTAATGGATCGCTTGCATAAAATAGTGCTAAGCGGCGCTAACGAGGAGAAGCTAAATTCGTCATCAGGAAATTTACTAAGCCAACTGGCATACAACTATGAGGTAAACCCATAAAATCTCTAGCAGATGCAAATTCCAATCAGCAGAAAAAATGTCACTTCCTATATGTGTACGTCTGTGAAGTGATTCATCCGATTTAAGTTGGTTTAGTTAGTTAATGGTTTTGTGAGAATTCGTTCCCAGAAGTGGTCTCTCAATTCAACTCGATTTTCCGGTCCCGATGGTTAGTCTCTTGTCGCCCAGCCATTTTTTTTTTTTTAAATCGTTGTTGTTGTTTCTTTTTCTCGCTAATTTGGCAGTCCCCAAAAGAAAGTCAAAGAGTTAGTCATCGCTAATGTAATGGAATAACCGACACAAAGCAAAGCCAAAGATGAGCCACTCATAAACACACTCACACACACGCACACACACATATGAACTCTCACTTATACAAGCACGCATGCGAGTTAGCGAAATATTTTGTGCGTCGCAGAAACAAAATAGCACTAGTATTCATTTATTTAATCAATGAAATTGCTTTCAAACCTGCAAAAGCTGCCACAGTTCCAAGCCACCCCATGCACCAGCACAAGCTGGAGGTCAAAGGTCTAACAAACAACAAAAAGAACACAAACAAAGTAAAGTGGTTTGTCCAGCAAAGACAGAAATAAGAAGTGCTGCGTTTGGCCCCCTACCGCGCTTGGGCATCTCTTTTCTTGTCTTTGCTTTGCTTTGTTTATAAAGTGCATTGAGCGCGAGACAGCATATGGTGGTGGCAATTGGCACGCGAGAGTCATAAAGAGACAGAGGGAGAGAGAGAGAGCGAGTGAGAGAGTGCAGGTTGCTAGACAGCACAGCTGATGGCGACGCTGCTGCATCAGCTTTGCAAGTTGTGACGTCAATAATAATCAATCGTATATCGATAAACAGGCTGAAGCTGATCGCGCATTCAAGTTGCGCCTTAGCTTTGTTTTGCCTTTGTCTTCAAATTTAGAGCTTTCGCTCATTTATTCACTCACTCACACACCTACACTAATCCACTAGTAATCGAATATAAGAATTACCAGTGTGCGTGTGTTGATGTGCAGCTTGTATGTAGCAAGTACATTCCATATGTACATTCAAAAAGAGAAGTGCTTTTCAGTAGCTTTGTCAGTTTGTCTGGCAACGCACACGCAGCAGCTGCCCAGTCAGTGATTTTCTACGAGCTCAACAACGCTACGGACAAGTGAGAAAACGTCAAACGGCAAGAACGAAGAATAAAATACAAAACGAACAACAAAAAAATATAAACGCTCGAGTGTGGCTCAAGGGAGCGCGAACATACCTCGACGAGCGGGAGTAAATACTGATTTGTCGAGTCTAAACTCGCACACACACCAACACATGCACACTCATACACACAGAAGCGCATACAATATTTCACAAAAGGCAACTGAGCGGCCGAAAGCAGCAAACAGTATCAATACAACCAGCAACAGAAACGGCACAAAGATAAATGCGAATTAAATCATACAAAATAAATAAAGGCAAATGAGTCGCACATAATAACAAAAGTGCAAAACTCTGTTAAAATCAACAAAGTAAACTAATTTTAAAAATTACACACAGTGTGCAGCAACTAAAACGACAAAAACAATTTACAAATTGAGCAAAGCAGTGAAGTCTTTGTCTTTAAAAAGACTGGCAACGCCAGTTCTTTCATTTTTTTGTTGTTCTTTTCTTTTGTATTGTTTTGGTTTGGCAAACAGTGCAAACGCAGAAAAAAGGAGAACACGCGGCGATAGTGAATTACAAGAACGACGGCGACGACTCGTTTCGATAACGGGCAAATTTGTAAAAAGGAAATCCCCTGAAAATTGTTCAAGTGTCGAAAATTCATGGATCGTTTCAAAATACAACGAAATTTGTCAATGCCAACGATAATCATGATGTTCTTATCAATGTCAATAACGCTCTTGATTTTGATGCTGGGGAACGCTGATGCCTCGTATTCTCATTCATCATATTATAACAATGTGCATCAGCCAGTGATCCCAGCATTGGAGGTGGATGAACTGCGCAATGAATATTTCTTATTGGAAAATTCTCTATGGGATTATTTGGGCAAGACGGCGAACAGTCAAAACAATCGCGAGACACAGATCAAAAAAATCTATGATTCGCATCGCAATTTTATCAATGGCCCACAAATGAGCCGGAAATTTGTTAGTCAACAATATAAAATTATTAATCATTATGAATGGACATTGTTGGAGGCGAATTTAACGCTATTAAATAGTATATTTGATTTCTACAAGGTATGAGAAAAAATTGTCTTTTTTTTGAAAAACTTCTGTGATTACAAGTAGAAGATAAACAATGCAATGCAAATCTTTCTCAGAACAATCTGATGAAGGAACTGTCGTCGCAAGATCTGGAGGAGCGTGCAGTGTTGGATCTCACCGAACAAGTGTTGCGCAACGATCGAACATTTTCCATGTCGCAAATATTTCAGGATATTGAATATATGATGGTTACACAAGCCATTTACTACAGGGCTATGGTGGTTAGTTGGAATTGTTTGTTTTTTTATTCCAATATTGGCACAATCATTGGAACACATTTTTTCTCATTTTATTGCTAAAGTAATTTTATATGCATAGTTCTGCTTCACACGTACGTACGTACCGACACTCTCTCTCTCTCTGTCTCTCTCCCTTTAATTCAAACCGTTGCTTATCGCCCTCGAGTTTTGCATTCAACAAACAAAACAAAACAAAAAAGCGATGAAGAGGAAATGGAATGTGCTGTTATTTCAAATCTGCCATCGAGTCAGAGAACGTGGTCTGGGGTGGGGGGAGTGTGTAAGAGAGCGCATGTAGATCGTGTGGGGGGAGTGTAAGAGAACGCGCGCTTGAAAGAGAGCGTGTGTAAGCTTTTAATTGGAACGTATGGGCAAAGGCATAGCGTAATTGAGATGTGACATTATCGATAACATCGACTGGAAATCAAATGGGTGTGTGTGTGTGTGTGAGAGAGAGAGAGGAGAGTGTGTTTTAACTAGAACTTATGGCACGCAGATCACTTATGACTGTAATCGATATCAAATTGTGCACATTAAATATAAAATATTATTTTTACTAGAAATCATTGGATGAAATGTGCAACATTAAGCAGTCGCCGCAACAATTTGTGTACTCACTGTACACGGACATTGCACTAACCGAACTGAAGGGATACATTATGATGGAATTCTCCTGGATGATGCTACGCGTCTATGGCAAAGGTAATTTCACCCAGGAAGCGGAACTAATGCGACGCGATTATGATAAACGCACCAATCGAACGGTAACACTACTTAAGGAGGTAATGCGACGTGCCGATCGCATTGTCTGGCGTTGTGATCCCACAAAACATGTCTCGAAAGTCACCTACGATGAGGTGACACGGCTACTCCAAGGCTATGTAGAGAATGAAGTTGATCTTAATGGCGATGAGACGTGTCGCGAGACCTGCTCCTACTATCAGTCCACACGTAGCCAGGGCTGTTTCAAGGATAAGTTCTGTGCTCGCCAGCCCAAATGCTCTGGTCGCATCTACAACTGTCAATATGTCGATTCCGATATGTCTGTCTGCCCATCGCCATTTAATAGCACACGACGATACGAATATATCGAATACGATAACGGTCGTGTGCTGGGACAAAGAAAGACCTGTTCACGTGGCACCACAAAGGCCGAAAGTTGGTGGCGCTATCTGTTCTGGCATTGTAGCTACTGCTTCTGCCTGTGCGATGAGCAGGGCATGAAATCCGATCGTTTTTTCAACCTACGCGAATCGGTCGCAAATGTCAAGCAAAATAGGTGAGTCCTAAGGATTAATTATTGCTTAAGTAGAAACTAAAACCAATCAAAATCCTCTTTTTAGAGTCGTTACTGGTCTGCGCTTTGTGAAAAAAAATCGAGTTTTCCACCTGCAAATCCAGGAGGGAAAACTTATGCCACGCGGTACCATTGATGAATCCACATTGGAGTGGAAACCGATCAGTGAATACAAAATCTATGATCGTAATGTGGCTCGTGGCGTTGACTATCATACAATGAGTTACGAGAGTCGTTCCATTGATCTCGATGATATTATGAAAGCGGATGATAATAGTTTTGTGGTCACCGGTGTACGTTTTCGAGTGTTGGGTGCTCACCTTAATCTGGAGGCACGTCTCAGTGAGTTTGATTTCAAGAAGGGTGAACTAATACAACCGGAAGTGAATAGCGTCTGGCAATCGAATGATAACACCGATGTCAGCGGTGAACGCAGGTAAGTGTCTATATACCAAGTCTAGTGGGCACAGTAAACAATTTCTTCTTTTATTGCAGACAAAAAATTAATTTACATGATTTGGATTTACCGACACGAACGATTGCCAGCTCATTGCCACAATCGAAGCATAATCAATATATAGAATTTGTCAATTCGGGTATTGACAAGGATGCGGCACAGAGTACGATACCATTTATTGATATACAGGATGTGGTATCGAATCCGCCAGTACCGCTATCGGGCATCGGTATCTACTATAAGGCACGTCTAGGATTTGGCGGTTTTCTAGCACCCAAAATTATTACCTACGATTACACACAACACGTTCAGGTGCCAAAGAATATTTCCTAAATTCTGATGATGTCACACAATCGATAAAAAAGAAATCCCATCTCTCAGATGAATTCTCCTATAGCTTTCTATGTTGTAGTAGGTCTATAACTAATTTCATAATATCTTTATACATACTTATACAAATTTAATTACATATACACGTATATATTTAAAAATGCCTTTTGTAACGATCAAAATTGGTAGTGCACAAAAACAACTGAATTGAAATACATTAGCATTAACAATCGGCATACATACAAATATGTACATAATAATAATAAACAAAACAAAAAAATATACAAACATTTTTTTCATTTGTTGTAAAATCAACAAATTTCTTTTCTGTCATTCGACTTCTACAATAATAAAACTGTTCATTGGGCAGTCTGTGTCGAGTTTCGATTTTTGCCAAGAACAGCACAAAACTTATCACAACAAATGAACGAAAACATGCGGATTCCGTTGAAAAACATTTTTAAAAAAATATGTTAAAAAAGATATTAAGAAGTTGCAGGCTCAGAGTGAGCCAAGCTGTGAGCAATTCTGTGCTTACTTCAGATTACGATAAACAAAATAAAATCAATAAAAGTTTTCAGCCAATTGATTAACAGAAAACGACTTGAAACAATATTTGAATTAAATTCTTAAAGCTGTACAGAGTTCTCTACTTATAATGCAACTGTTCTTGAAATTATAGCATGTAATGACTGCCTAGACTTGGGCAAACTGAACAACTACATAAACTATCTGATATCAGCGGTAGCTTGGTACATTTAAAATCCGACAAAGAAAACAAAATTCTAATAACGCTCATACTTTTACTGTAAAGTGAGTGCTTCACTAAAGCGTCTGCACACAGCATAAATTCAATTAACAACCTGATCTTCACATAACAGAAGTAAACACTGCTTGACCTCAACACTGAAGCATTCGAGGAAAAATCTTTAAAATGTTCCATACCAATGGACTTGAAAAATTTACTATTTTGAACTATTAAGCCGTCGCTAATATTATTTACAATTAAACTAATAAATTTAAGGCTTTAATAAATAGAAATTCTGCTGTTTTGCACAACTATTTGTGCAGTAAAATTAGTTTAGAGAGGAGCATACAAATTTTGTAGATTAAAACTTAAAGAAGCCACAGCTGATTGAAATTTGATTGACTGATCAGCGTGTAGAACAAATGAAAAGAGCAAAGAGGACCTTTCGCATTACATTAAATTTACTAAACACTTTTCAAATACCCTTACACAACTCTAACAAAACTTTACTCAGATGTCAAGGGCACTTTAAATGAAAACATTATACAAGGAATTGCTAAAATTGTGCAGGCTATAAAGGATAATTGCGACTCACCTGTACACGCAATGGATGTATCATTAGCAGGGGCAAAATGTCGGGACGCGAGGGCAATACTTCGCTAAGGCTAATGCCCATTTTTGTGACCGCTTGGCAAACGAAGGCGGCCAGATATCGATGCAGTGGAAAATGAAATGAGGCCTGCATCATTTCCTCCTAAAAAAAACATTAAACAAAAATTAATTAATAAACATACAATTTAGTTAAAACATGTTTGTTTTACCATCGAAAGTTTTGGCTCACGGAAGTAAATCGAATCGAGCCATTCGTGTAGCGTTGTGACACAATAGTTAATGATCTTCTTGGCGAGATGGGCATGTGTGCCGTCCTGTAGATGCGATATTATTGACCACATAGGATAGGCGCTAGCCTCCAGTTCGCATGAGAATGCCGCATAATAACTATTCGGTTCGAATTCCACATGTGATGCCGTTTCACGGACATTAACATTCATGCCCTGTAGCATTTGTAGAAACTGAAACCACATATCAATCAGATTGTCATCGCGCAGAAATACCAGAGCAACCGATTCATGTGATAAAACATTATTAAAATCGGATACCAGGGGCCAATAGCAATGATCCTTCATCACTTGACGTGTGCAATCGATCACAAAATGATAGTTTTTTGTGGGATCTAAAAGAAGCGAATGATAACCGTTAAGTAGAGAAGAATTTAAAAGAAATTATGTATATATTTACCATGCAGCGTATTCTGTATGAGTATCTTGGACATCATCAGTTTCAGGCTAATGATCATAACGTGCAACAGCGACAATTCGTTGACCATTTTGAGGGCCAAACTCTCGTTGGAGAAGAGCTGTACGCTCATGTGGACCACACGATTGCTAAGCGTGTCCGGATCACGGGACATTTCCAGCACCGATGGAATGCGACTGTAGTGCATCACGAATGTGCGTGTCAAATGCTCCTGCAAAATTGCACAATTAAATTCATTTATTTATAATACATTTGAGTTAAATACTTCAACTATTAAAAACAAGTTTAAGCGCTACAGTTTGAGCTCGCTAACTAGCGACGGTACTAACAAGTCAACGAGTTTTCACCAACGATAAATTCGATTATTATTTTTTTTAAGCATTTATCAACTTGTTTTAGTAACATTTCTTTACAAACAGCACTGGAATTTACCTTGTAGTCCTGGTCGGGCAACATGTTGAGCAGAAAGCAGACCAAAGTTTGTGGGAATTCAAATTTAAATGTCCAGAATATGAACTCCTCGAGTAGTGTAGTGTGCACCAATTTATTGCCCAATGCCGGTAAATCACGATAATCATCCGGCGGCTCGGGATTTGGAAACCGATTGACGGCATCCTTGTATCTCTCGCGATTCGCTTTCTGAAATCGCCCATTTGGTGTATTCTGGCAGGGTGCATCCATGAAATACGAATAGACATCGCTATTGATCAGCGTTCGTGTCATCACTTTACGCATTATTTCGCCCATATTGTTAAGATCGATTAACATATTGGCAAAGGCCTCACACGAATACGATGTAAGCGCATGTGCCTGCAGCGATGCATCGCTGTGCTCTCGAAAATGTTGGAGCAAACGGAATAACAATTTTGGCATTATCGCCTCCGCAACGGCTAATAGATTATTGGGTACAGGATCACGATTGACGCGATTGTTAATGCCATGATCACTGCAAAAGCCCTCGGCCTTCATAACCGATGTATCACCGCAATCACAAGCACCGCCAGCCTGTGACAAGAACATGTTGAAGTCATGATTGGTGTGATTGCCCTTCTTGAAGCAGTCACGGCATATGGACATGCAGGGCGAGATGCCGCAGGTCCGACATCGATATGCCACCACATGAGGCACCCAAACGAGACCGCATTTCGCGTGGTTATCATAGCTGTGCACTGTAAGTGAAAGAAATTTCAAAACATTAGTAACAAACTCTTCAAATATGTTATTGTATATACTTCAAAATGCATTACGATATTATAGATATTTGCTTAAAATTATATTTATATATTGAAAGGATATCGGTGGTTGTTGATAAATCATTGCTAAACAAATTGCATGTTTGCGATAAATATAAACAAATATTTTATATCAGAAAATTAAACTTTTTTGACAGCTACACATTCAAGTACATAAGAACTCTTAAAAATTCATTAACAAAACTTCTATAAACTGCTAAAAATTAATCGAGCTAAAATCTAAGTTTTACTATGTCTCTACCAAGTCGACTTATTAAACATACCCAAACTATATTGTTCAGCGTAAATGAAATCATTGATTTTTAACTTGAAGTGAAAAGCTATTAAAGAAATGCAGTTGCAACGGTAACTATCGATAAATAGTTAGTAATAATCGGCGTGTCGGTATTTATTACAGGCCATAAAAATAGCTTGTTTTTAGTATTTCTTAGAAATACTACAATTGGGCGTGATCAGCGTCAGCAAGAAAGAATAAAGTTGTCTATTTATTTTATTGATTTGATTAAATTCCAAAAATAAATATGATGCACTCGTTGACTGTTGACATATTTAATGTTTGCCAGTTTTGTTGGTGTTGCTGTTTTTTCGTGGGTTGCGTGACTTTGTCTTTGACTACGCGGCTAAAAGGTCAACTGAATACGGAAGGAAATCAATCGAAAGCTGGCAGCAAAAACAAAAAAAAAAAAAAATGGCAACAATAACAAGCAGCACAAGCAGTGAGTGCGGCGAAACGGTAAAAATTGATTGACAATGGCGATCGACAAGTTGCCATGCAACTCTGTGTGCGTTTTTCCTTACACTTGTTACGACCACCCCATCGCCTCCTCTCTCATCCTCTCCCATCCCCTCCCCGCACTAACAAGCATGAGATAGAACTTTTTTGACAAAATTCGATTAAATTGCCATTTGAAGAATTTTTAACGAATTGAATAAGCAAAGGCAAATGTATATATACACACGTATGTGTGTGTGTGTGCGAAAACTTTAGTCAACAAGAGCAACAACAATAACGGTCAACAAGCAATTGCAAGGCCCCAAAAAGTAGAGCAAGAAGAGCGAGTGAGTGAGTGCGAGAGCGAGCGAGAGAGCTAGCGAACAGCAACTGCATGCAGATAGGCACAGTGGTTCAAATGCATCATTTATAATGCAAACGCTGTGGCGACATTTTATGTATGTTTAGAGAATTGTTTGTATGGTAGCAAAACTGTGCATTAAACATGGCGTGTCAACAATTGTCAAATCAACAACAATGACGGTCAATAAACTTTTACTCCCAGTGTATTGCGGACAAATATATATATATATATGTGTGTGTGTGTGTGTGTTTCCATGGCACTATAGCACGTAGCATTTTCATTTGCAATTTTGCAATTGTTTGAAATGATTTTCTTTTTTTCAGATACAGATACACACACACACACACATAGATACAAACATATGTAGCTACTTCTTGGTAAATTACACAGCTCGAAAACAACAACAGCAACGAGCAACAAATTTAAAAAAACGAACAAATTGCACTTTCCTCCGTCCCTCTCTCACTTTCTCTCTCGTTCACAGTCGTTGGCTGACAAGTGACAAGGGTGACCAGACGCATGAAAAAGGAACAATTTTACAAACCCATACACACACACACACATGCAGACGCATTCACATACACACATAGACGCAGCTGCATGTGCGTGCTTGTATTTGGACGGATGCTGCGGAAGCATTACGCAAGGCAAAGTGAATAAACAGCTGACAAGCACAAGGTGCAACAGCTAGCCATGTGTGTATGTATGCGCATGTGTGTCCATCCGCATGCGTGTGTGTGTATGAGTGACAAGTGGGACATTGGGGTTGCCAATGTTCGCGACGCACAATGCCTGGCACTGCAAACGCAGCATTGTAAATAGATAATACAGCCAGATTAAATTTACGCTAAATGGGCTAAAGTTAACTAATATGCCTGGGATTATATGTTTGTCTTTGATTACACATGTGTGTTTGTGTGATTTTGTTATTGCCTGTAACCATGGCGTTGCACTGTCACGCTGCTTGCACCTTGCCTTTTTTTTATGTATTGTTACTTGCGTGCCATACCGTGCCCTACAACCATTTCATAAAAAAAAAACAGTCGGCAACAGCTAGTATTAAACGTAAAGGTATACAAGTACACCAATACAACAATCGCACACACACACACACAGTCTCACACAGAGCAAATTTCAGGGGCAACGACTTGAGCGATCAGCTGCTTAGCCATCAGCCGCCATGGCGCTAACGATAGAAAAATATCGCTCGCTTCAGACATATCGATAAACACACACATAATTCAATAAATTAACCACATTGTTATTACGCTTTCTCTTTCCCACTCACGCTAACGCTAACACTGACACACACAACATTTGGCTGTCTGTCTCTATCTTTATATCGATCTTGATGAAATAAATAATTATTTTTTTTCTTTCGTTTTTGTTACTCACCAATCTTGACGAACTCTTTGGGCGTGCGACCGCCAGCAATTAGCCAGCGTATCCACTCGATGTTATCGGGATTATCAATGGGTGTGCCGGGATTGAAAAGCGTATCCATTATCGAGTCCAAATCGGGCGTTGGACTGCCACGGCAGCATTCACGATTGATGAGGGCGGCCATCTCCTTGCGACTGCGTAGGATGAATGATGAGGTGCCAAAAAAGAAACTTGGCTTTGCACCAGCCCCTGAATTTCCAGCACTGTTGACATCTGTATTGGTGTCATCAGCAATTCCCTGAGCACCACTGCCACTGCCGCTACTACAGCGTGCTGCTGCTGATGTCTGTGAATTCCAATCATGAAATGGCGAATTACCGGCTCCACTAACACTAATGCCTCTAGTTGATCCACTCGGTACGGAGCCGGTTACGATACGTGTTGTAACAGTTGAATTATTTGGACTGCTACTAATTCCACTTCTGGTGGCCACATTAGCTAACTGAAACTGTAGTTCATATGCTGTGGGCAAATCCATATCTGATGATTCTTCGTCATCGTTCCGATCACGTTGTTGATCGCGGTCTGTACGGTGTTGTCGATTGCTATCCTGTTGCTCCTGTGGATCATCTTCGTCATCGTCATCGTCATCGATACTTATATCAGCATTGGATATGTTGTCATCTTCATCCATGCTGATGTATTATTATTGTGTGTTATTGATATCGGTGACGTCGCTGCGACTGTGTGTGTGTGTGTCCGTCGTTTGCGTCGCTGCCTCGCCTTTTGCCTATCGCCGCTGCTGCTGCTGCTGCCGCTGCTGCTATCGCTATCGCTATCTATGCCGTGTGATATTCTTCTTTTGGCTAGGAGGAGACAACTGCAAATGCCGTTTGTTGCTTCTGTTTCGGTGTCTGCTTCTCTTTGCTTTTGCTTTTGCTTTGCTTTGCTTTTCTTTGCACGTCTCAGCTTGTGTTAAGATTGCCTTTTAGCGTCTTGTTCGTCGTCGTAGTCGTCGTTTGCTTGTTTCAAACAAGTTTTCTTTTTTGGTTCTTCTTCTTATGCTGCCGCTGCTGCTGTTGTTGTTGTTGTTGCTGCCGCTACCTCGTTTTACACTGCGGGATTTTTGTTTGGCCTTAGCATTGCCTATAATTTTGACAAATATGCTATAACTTATTACTTTTAAATTTTTATAATTGGTTTTTTATTTAATTTTGTATTTTTTTTTTGGATTTTGAAAAAAAAAAAAATATTTGTGCACAGGTGCACTCACACACACACACTCACACCGATACGAAAATACAAACAAATACACGGAACATTTAATAACACAAAAACACTTGACTCACTATTGCTCAGCTTTTTTAGCCGCTTCTCACATCTCGCTCCGGTGCTTCAGCTTCTTGACGTTGCTTGCCCGACCTACTATTTATTATCTATGAACATCCTATGAGAGCTTATGCGCTGCCGAGCAGGAGTAACACGGTACACATTGTTTGCATATATATGTATATTTTTATAAATATATATATATTTATATTTGTATTCACACCAGCATATATGATAAATATATGTTATTGTCGTTTTTTTTTAACGAATTTCGGGTAGTCACTTAATAAATTGCACGATGTTTTATCGAGTTTGCAAATTTCTTATTCACACACATGCTTAGTACACACACACACACACACACAAACACACGAGCAGGCAGGCACGCACGCACACACACAATATATAACCAAATATATTATTCGTGCAATGAACTTGCCAATTACAATATAAGTTGTTTAAGCTCATCAGCTTTAGCTCTTGCTCTGCATTTCATTTGTATTCAGTATTGACAGATTTCTTTTCTATCCATTAAATAAAATTAATTTCGACGATTTCGCTCGGTCTTGTGTAGAAATTACAGTCTCTGTATATGTGAATTTTATCTCTGCAATGCTATGTGGTTCTTGTTAAACTGCCAGTCACAACGATGCGTTCCAACGCACAAGAGGAACAGCTCAGACCATTTGTTAATCGATAAACAGTGTAGCATTTTAGTGGCAAACAGCTGTTTATTTTTTCAAACCTTTATAATTTAAATTTACAACAATTTAATTGTATTTATAAAAAACAAGAATATAATTCAAGTTAACTACAATAACCTTGACCGAAATTCATTGACGCAAACACAAACCCAAATGGAGCCGATAGTTAAAAATCGACCAAACATACCTGTCGGAGTCTGCTACATCGAATAACATCGCTGAAATATTTTACGACACAAATATTTCGATGGGACTTAAAATTGTTATCGATATTTTCTTGCTATCGGTATTTTTAAAATATGAACACCCTTAGAATCTACCATTATTCCCAAAATTGAACATTAAATTCTGACAATGGTGTTTATATCATTTATTACTACATTATCAGATGTTTTTAAATATATTTAAGAAGAAGCGCATTATCATGTATGATTTACACAACAGTTTACATTTTATGTTGTATTCTGTCATGTATAAATCAAATATATCAAATGCAACATGTTGACATCCTGAACGTACAATTGTGGCGCTTTATAGACGGCGACCACGACGACCGCCCTTCCTGCGTGTGGAATCGGATGGGATAGGTGTAACATCCTCGATGCGACCAATTTTCATTGATGAACGAGCCAAAGCGCGCAGCGCCGATTGAGCGCCAGGTCCGGGTGTCTTAGTCTTGTTGCCACCGGTTGCGCGCAATTTGATGTGCAGAGCTGTGATGCCAAGAGTTTTGCATCTTTCAGCAACATCCTATGAGTTGAAAAGTATTCAATTTAAATCAGTTGTTCAGTACATACGAATGTGTAAACAGCCTGCTTACCTGAGCAGCCAACATAGCGGCGTAGGGAGAAGCCTCATCACGATCAGCCTTCACCTTCATGCCGCCGGTGACGCGAGCAATGGTTTCACGGCCAGACAAGTCGGTAACATGCACGAACGTATCGTTGAAACTGGCATAGATGTGGGCAACGCCAAAGACGTTCTCGCCATCGCGAACCTGTGGTCCCAACGACACCTGCACTTCCTCCTTTTGAACTTTAGCCTTTCTGGGGGCCATTGTGTTTCATCAACTGCTGTTGAGAGGAATGGGAAAGTCAAGAATTAAACTAAATTTTAGTTTTATTCATTCCGCATACAAAACATCAACATCTACGCGCACTGGTGACACACACAAACAAAAACAAAAAATAACAAAAAAAAAAAAATAAAATAATTCATCAACATCTGCTCTGATTTTGCACATCTGCATTATTTGATTGTTTCTTTTGATTGTCATATTTGTGTAGCACTCGTTTAATGTTTGCGTTTGTAGCGAATTGTCTTAAAATAGTCTTATTTTTATGCAAAATTGCAAGAGAAAATCGCGAAACGAACCAATTGCGTGAAACGGATATCAAAAAAGAAAGCAATATTCTAGGGATGCAACGAATCATCGATATGCGTGAGTGTACGCCGATATTTTACATTCGATACATAGTCGATTAATGATAAGCTTTTTCTATCGAGAAATGCTCAAGCGCGCTAAAGTTTAGATTTTTGTGCTGCTTAAATAAATAAAAGTCATATGTTTTGCGGTTTTATATCATTTATTATATTATGATAATATATAATATATATTTTAGGCTGGCGAACAATTTTGGAATTCTTTAAATAAAGTTCAACGAAATCGCAGACATTTTGTTTAGTCCCATTGTCCATTTCTGCATTTTGATTTCCAGAAATTTCTCACTTATCTGTAAGGTAATGAATTGTTTTTAATATAAAGGACGCACGTACTTTTTCAACACAAGCTTTAAGCATGTGATTCGACGTAGTATTAGTACTTTGGTATGGAAGTCTTCTAAATTTAAGAGTTTAAACAGGAAATGCGTGTAGTATAGTCCGAAGTGTTGCCAAGTGGAGAAAACTAAATTAACCGTTACAAGCTGCACCAGACTGAACTGTAAGCCTTGCCGGACTTTGATATTTCCAAGCAGATATAAAAAAAAGTACAATATAGTTAAATATATTATATTTTTATTTTTGACCAAATTTCATGTATTCATATTGTAACAGTTCCAAAAAATTAAAAAAAAAGTAAATAAATAAAAATGATTCAAGTGCTTAAAATTAAAACAATTAAATGTTCTTTCCTTAGAAAATTAAAAACTGTCTCCATCGATTAGAAAGAGACAGCAACAGAAATGTGTCTTTCTTTTATTTATGTATTTATTTGAATAAATTTTAACAAATAGTTTAATTTTATGATAGAATTTTAGTAAATGACAATGAAGGGATGTTTAATGTTGCAAATACTTCAGACACTTTGGAAGTAAAATACAATTTAGCTGCCACTTGATTAAATTTGTGGTGCAAATTGTACGAGTGCCTTAATCCGACGCATTAAAGCTGTGTTGAAAGTTTTGCATTTTGTTGAATATTCCTCGCTGGCATTGCTCAATTGGGTGCAGAATGTTTCGTTAAATGTGGAAATAATCATTTGCTTCAGCTGCGTAATCTCATCCTGAGAGGCGTTCAGCACGGACATGTTGCCGGGTTCTAATAAATCGTAAAAAATAATTAGTGAATTAGGAAAAATGCTTGCATATGCCCACTGTAAGCTGTAAGCGTTTTCTATAAACTTACCCAGCGAGGATTCATTGATGGAATTACGATTCTCCTGCGAGTAGATGACAGCGTTACGCAAATAGAAGTCCAAATGGATCCAGAGCAAGTACAAATTTTGCTCAGCTATAAAAACTGACAACATGAGTTCGTTGCGCTTCTCATTGTGTCGCTGGCTTAGCTCCAAGTAGTTTTGCTTGCCTGCAACAAATTAAGAAATAAGAATATACAAATTTATGATACACTACATAAGTTTCTTAGCTTCCTTTATCTTAGCTAACATTCAGATATTTTCGTAGCCTCCTTTGCACACTCATTATGAGCGTGTTTACTCGACTTGAACCTACCCAGTGGTCCAAATGTTATGTTGGGCAACGAAGCACGCTGCTGCAGCAGATTATCGGCAATGGATTTTTGTGACAAATAATAGGCAGTGGAGCCCTTCAATTGGTTCAAGATCGTTTGCATGACAACCGTAAGTTTCTTGCTATCGCTGGTGCCGGAACTAAAAATATAAAAATAATATGATTTGGAGTTTTTTACATAAATTTCCCTTTCTGCTAAGGTACTACTCACAGTGGTCTCACATCGCTGATCATGGTGGTGAGCAGATACTTGGAGCTCATGCCATCTTTGACACTGCTGGTGACCGCATTACGACAATAGGTTGATAAGTTTGATGCGATATTAAGAAAATAACTGATGTATTCACTCTTCTCAGCCTCACTGAGATCGCTATCCGGTAGATGGGTATGCGAACGTTGCTCCTCATGCAGCATACGGCGTATGGTTGCCTCACTGACCGTAAAACGTCCAAAAACAACAATCATTAATTGCTGCAAACGACTTAAACGATTGCTAACATCAAGATTATCGACATGCAGCATATTATTTTGAAAATCCATCACATCGTGGGTGGTGGTGCGTGCAAAGAGATTTGTGATTGCCGCCAATTGTTTCAAGTGTCCCAAACTCATGAAAGGCGATGCTGCACGCAGTATACTCTCAATCATATCAATGTGAGAGATAAGAAAGTTTAGAACCTGCAATATTACTGAATTGTTGCGTGCACCCAGCGAATGGATGAGACTTTCGCATAGTGCCAGAGCCGGCAAGAGAATGGAACGGAAACGTTCATCGATGGCGGGCAGAAAATCATCGGTTTGATGGCGTCCCAATTCGCTGGCCTTCAAATCCGGTTGCATATCATAGATTCTCATATCGGAGAGTACACCCAACGCCTTGGCGCTTAAGATTAGACTGGCGCCCACATAAGTCTGTGACATCTGACACAGGAATGCCATTTGCGATTCATATACAAAAAGTGGTCGCAAGCTATCTGGTGTTGGTTTCAGTACATTCCGTAGCAATTCATTGGATTTGGACAGACTCTCGAGTATCAAATTGAGATAACCACGAGATGTGACAATGTCGCAGAGTGTGCTAAACGCTCGCAGCTCTGAGATGATGTCCAAACAGCTGAGGGCCAACATGCTGCACACATCATGGCCGGTGATTGCATCCTGGCAGATTGTATCAATGAGTTTATCACCAATTCCACTAATTATCTCGGCGGCCATTTCCTTTTGTACCGACTCCTCCAACTCTAGAACATTAAAGGATTTCGAGAACTCCGAGCGCGTGAAAAATCTATAACAAAAAAACTCTTTGATTAGAGAAAGGAAACATTCAATGGATATGACTGATTCGACTTACGTTTCGTTGTATTCAACTTGCTCCTCGCTTCTTAAACGCTTCACGATACGCAGACAGTTAAGCAGAGCTGCATAGAGATTGATGCTCATCTTCTGGGACTTGACCTCGCTGGTCATGATCCAATCGATCAGACGCTTGAGAATGAATCTCAAATTGCTGCTATTGCATTCATTGCTATTGATGCTACCAATGCTCTTCTGTGTAACATTCTTTTGTGTGGCATCCGTCGTAGTTGGCAACTCATTCAAGCAAACGACTGAGGTGTGTTCTTCCAGCGAACGCTGATCCTCCAGCTGGTAGTAGCAACAACGTAGGGTCGCCAACAGATTGAGCACCGTTTCAGTTACTTGTATAGAGATTTTAATCAATGGTTGTGTTGGCTGAATCTTAATCAAAAGCTTCTCAATCACATCAATTATGTGCTGTTTGCGCACACTGATGGGCAGCAGCGAATCGGGCATGCTGCTGAACACCACCTGAACGAGACGACACCAGGCCGTCATAAAGTTGTAGGTGGCAAAACGCTGCATGCGCACACAGTTCATTTTGATGGCATGCTGGAGTAGGAGTGTGATCTCATCGGTGATTGCCTTGCGTTGACCACTCGCAATTGTGCTCTGCACATGACGCAGTTCATCATGGAGTATGTCATGCAGTTTATACACATTTATCATGCCCGCTCTGCCACGTTCCATGCTCGTCTTGGCCTCACAATCTACCAGCAGTTTGGCAATCAATTGCTCATCAAAGAATTCCAACGGCGGTTGTGTCAACAATTCAGTCTCCAATTTGAGGCAATCGAGTAGACGATTCACATGCAATCCCAACGATGTTTTCTGCAGCATTATGCGTCCGGGCAGTATGTCCACACCAAAGTAGTTACCCGTCGGTGGTGTCAACAGATTATTACCCATTTCCTGTGGCATACACAGACCATTTCGCTGTGACTCCGAGTTTACTGCCAACAAAATGTCACACAAGAGATGATAACGTGTTGTCTGGCCATGCGATGAGGCCAATTTGATCTCAATGGCCACACAGTTCATCAGATGGCTCATGGCGTGCAGCACATGATCCTGTTCATGCTGACGGAATGGCATGGCGCTCAGGTGACGCACCAAAAAATCGTTACAGGTCAAACGGAAGTAGCGTAAAATTGCTTCCGATGTGCGACGATTCGCGCAAAGACCGTGGAAGAGATGATAGATGCGCTCCACTATGTGAGCCGTGTGCTCACAGTATTCCTCCGAGTGGCGTTGTTGCTACAATACAAAAGTTAATTAGTTTATGTAGGCAGCTAGTGATTAGGAGCACAACTAACTATACATTATACAGTTACTTACCTCGAGATGACGTTCCAGCAGCAGCACCAAAGAGTTCATGCACGAACAGTTGACATCGAGTCCCAGTTGCTGCTTCTCATTGGCCATAAAGTCGCGTATGACATCGATGCCCAGCAGAAAGTAGACAAAATTGGGCAACTGTTGGCTAAGATTCAGTTCAAAGAGATGAACAATTGCCTCCTTGATTTGCAGCTCAATGCGTTGTGGTTTCTTCTGCTCCAAGGCATCTAAATTCACATGAATTTCGGTGTCATCCAACATGACATCAGTGCCATTACCATATTGATCATGGGAGTACTGATTGTATACATCTTCATCCATAACATTATCATCCATTTGCGTTGTACGTCGCCCCTCCATCTCCAGGCATTCGACAAAACGCTGGCGTATCTCCATCTTTTCAGTGCTTCCCTGAGCATACATATTTAGGATTTGTGTGATTACATCTGGCAGCATTGTCACTGCACTTAGAATCTTAATGGCTGCAAGTGTGTGACGTGGCAGCCAGCTATTGTATGTGACAAATTTAATGATATTGATGACGTAATCGGGACACCGACTACGTGGATTCAAATCAAGTAACATGCGATTAAGACCAGGCAATAAAATCGAACAATTTGCGGTGACATGAGCCTCAAAGAAGGCATTCTGCTTGGCCAGCCCAACCTCAAGCAGCAGCAGTGCATAGAGCGAACATTCCTCCAGTAATTCCTTGCCATTGAACTGATTGTAATCATCCAGACGTTCCCTTGCCTCTTCCACAATGCGCAGCAACAAACGCAACGTCTCCGATTTGATTTGTAGCTGCAACATGATATGATAACCAGGATAACGATTCTCTTCGCGTTTCTCTTGGAAGTCCGATGATTTTGGACGATAACTGGCCAACAGATAATACATTAACTTCAAACACTTGGCGCCAACTTCCCATTTCTCGGCGGGATCCTTGTACGAACGATTGTAGAACTTGAGCAGTATGGATTCTACGACAAATTTCAAATATGGATCAAAGCCGGGCTGACGCGGTCCACTGCCCAGATTCCGTGGCATGTGTGTGGTCATCAATGTATACAGTAGCTGCAAAATGCCACGACTTAGTTTATATACCTCCAAACGACTCTCGTTCTGTTCAATTTCCTCGGCCAAACTAAATTCTGGTAAGCCATTGGATGCTGGTGGCAGTGTTGGTATTATCTGTGATTCCTCCAAGTGAAACCAAATGGTACGCGCCGTTTCCTTGGATTTACTGAGCGCTGCCAGCGTAAAAAGTATCTCGCCCTTGAGCAGCACAGGTGTCGAGCAGGCCACAAGTCCCAGCAGCACCTGTGGGGTCTGCCAATTGGCCTGGCCACAGATCATAATACGCGAAACTTCATCATTTTCGGCCACTGCCTGCATTATGCCCATCACAGCTGCCAGGTGCTCGGTTTCCCGAGGTGTCATGTACTTGGGCATCGGCCGGCCACGATAAAGCGACATCGACTCGTTGCCATTGTAACTGCTCGCATCGAAGTCGGTGCGCATGTTGCTAAAAGATTAATAGATTCATTTAAAACGCTCTCCCATCATACTTTTATATATGTCTACTCACTTGAAGTAGTTGTTGAGCGCATTGAAGAAGTGATCCCAACTGACAGCATACGAAGCCGATAGATTCTGCGAATTCTTGAGCAGATTGAAAGCACAACGTGCAGCGAATTCGGTGCGTGTCAGTCCGGCAATCATTTTCAGATAGGACTTGAAGAGCGTTTGGGGCAACAGTTCACTGGCCAAGCGTATGAACTTGAATAGCGAAATGGCTCGCGATGTATTCTGAACGTGATTGGGGAATCCATTTGCGGCCGCAATGTCCGTGGGTCCCCAATAATCGTTGCACAATGTTATGGTCGCCCGCTTATCGCCATACAATTTGGCCACACACAGCATAAGCAGCTCAAAGTTAACATCCAAATTGGGCGGTGGCTCCATTCCTTCATTCTGGAAACTGATCACAGTGCGCGCAGTCTCATCGGCACGACCACGTAGCTCCGAGACCTTGGCATGCATAAAGTCTATGAAATCCGTGATAAGCAGATGCAGACGACGATATATGAACTCGGTGCTGCAAAAGTCAGTTGAGAGAACATTATAATTCGGCGGAAGAGAGCGTGACTCAAGTAGCACAAAGTGTAACTCACCTGTAGACCACATTCTTCTCCAGCAACTGGCGGTAGAAGAACGAGAAGACATTTGTGGCCAGTGCCTCATCGATCAGTTGTTCATCCCGATTTATAATAACTCCGGCATTAGCTTGTAGCTCACTTGGTGCTTGCCGTAGACTGGCTAGAGTTAGACCAAAACTATATTTGATAATCGCATCCAATTGTGGCGTCTGCCATGTGTTCTGTGCATAGATAGCATCGTAGAAGCATTTGGCATACTCTGGATCACACAAGATGGGCAAACGTGCTGTATGTGGGCTATCGCAATCGGCAATGAGCAGCACTGATGTATCATATGCATACAGCAATGTCATCAATAGAATTAGCGTAACATCGTCCAAATGGCCATTGGCATCGGTGGACTTAACATTGGCCAGATATTGGAGTAAACGTATGGCAATGTTTTTGGGTAAACCACGTTGGGCCGACCAATTGAACATGGCCATGGCCGAGGCTTTGCGTGTATCCTCAAAAAGTGCCAGCACTTGATTCTGATGCTTCTTGGAGCCAAAGGCCCGATTCTTAGTCAATAACTGAACCTGCAAAGCAATAAAAGAGAACTTAATAAAACTGACTTGGTGTGTGTTGTTGAGAACCTACCTCTCTGTCCAAGTCCATATCGCCGATTAGCTCTAGCAGACGACCCAATATGTTGGAATCTTCGACAAGATTCTGTGAATAGTTGTTAATCAGCGCCGTTATCTCTCTGGGCAGCTCGGTGCTCCAGGATACACCGCTAACCGCTTGGAACATATCGCGTAGCGTACAAGCAATCGCCTTGCGACCATCATAGTAGAGCAGTATAGCGACCAGACCACGCGGCAGGCCGGGATGATGAATCTGTTGACGCTGAGCTGTGCAGAGCATTTCCAGGGCAAAAATCTCATCAAGATCAAACATGTCTGATATGATGATGGCTTCATCAATTAAGTCCTGTGACAATTCCACTTTACGTGTCTGTCCCGCCAGCACTATACCCTCGATGAGTGCATTGCGCAGGTGTGCACGATTCTTCTCGCTCTTTGGCTGCGCGCCGCAAAACAGGAGAGCAGCAAATGTAGAGGTTATGTTATTGTTGCAATTTATTTGCCTTTGGTTTTATTGTGCTTACCGGATTGCGTAGAAAATTGGTAAAGCTCTGTTTGTACTTTTTGAGGCATAATTCCAAGTCGGTGACGACATCGTTGGAATTTGTAATTGTCAGTTGAAATAAATTGTACAAACGTTTGTACGGCGTCCACATGTCCTCAACAACGCCTGTTGTTCACACAAATTATTTATTTGCTTTAACATTCCTTAAGTTAGTTATGTACGTACCTTCCATTTTTTTAGACTTTTAATTATTGAGTGTCTATAAACTAATGAAACAAATAAAACGCGGCAAATTTTTAGCACAGCCGCCGCAGTTGCTCGAGTGCCGGCTTGCAAAACTTACGATTCCGATAACAGGCTATCGATGCCGATAATAACTGTCACACATCGTCTTGACATTAGAGTTGCGATACATCGGCGCTTAAATATTCACACAACACTGTGTAAGACTCTTGTAACAGTGTAAACGTAGCATAACGATAGTTTTCTGAATGCAACCCATACCCCCGAATGCAACGCTCAGCTGATCACAGAATTTGATGTATTATATACTGCATTATATATATATCGATATTTTTGCTTGACAATGTGATACAACAAAATGTATATTTTAGCGACATGAAAATAATGCATATACAACTGCCATATACAACAAAAGCTATACAACTATAGTGCGCGAAATGCATGATATCGATAACGATAAGCAACTGATTGGTGCTTGCAAGCCAAAGCGGAGAAATGCATCGCACAGCTGATTGTCATCCCTAGGACATGGTGTAAACAACAAAAAATACATACATACAAACAGATATTGTTGTTTGCTATTGTTTGTTGTTACAAAACCAAACAAAACAAAAACAAAGGGAGCACCCCAGACAATGGCCAAATTAAGTGATACAAAAATACCAATAACGGACTTTCTGGAAGCATACAGACGACAGCCATGTCTATACAACTCAATGCTGGACACCTACAAGAATCGGGTGGCGCGCGAGGAAGCCTACGAGGCGATAATCAGATCCCTTAAAATACCGCATTTAACTGTTCTAGATATCAAATTGAAGATCAAAAGTGTGCGCACTGTTTATACCAAAGAATTACGCATATTGATGCGTGAAAAGGAATTGGGCAGATTGTATGAACCAAAATTGTTTTGGTTCAAACGCGCCGATTTATTTCTCCGCTCCGTTTCGCTCTCACACTGCAAGCGAGTAAGTGTCACAGCCCAACTGTGGTGAAATAATATAATGTGTGTAAAACTTATGTATCCAATTTGAATAGCTAAAGGGTAAGAATGCTGATGTGGATAACAACAGCGTTACGATCAAGAAGGAAGCGCCTCAGAAAATATTACTCACACCTGCTTCAGCTGGGCTCATAGAGGATGCCCTGCAACAGCAGCAACAACAACAGCAGCAGCAGCAGGATGAGGAAGATGATGATGACTCCGAATCAGCTGAACGTTTAAACGAATCGTTTGGCAATGATGTGGATGAACAGGGAAATAGAACACATGTGACGACCGTTAGTATAGCAACAAATACACAATTACCAACAAATGCCAGCTGTCAGACAATTGATGAGGTGCGCAACATTGTGGCAACTTCATTGACACGTGCTCCTAACAAAACGGAACTTATGATTGATGAGTCCTCCTCTGTTTGCATTATGGAGCAGCAACAGCAGCAGCAACAACAGCAGCAACAGCTGGCGGTGCAGCGTAAATTAAAATATTTGCCATATGTGCAACAAATGCAATCTCAACAACAGCAACAACAACAGCAGCAGCGTCTATCGACGCCATTTACATCGCCATCACAGCAATTGGAATTGAACTCATCGGCGAATACTGCTGGTCTCTGTTTTGCCGGCACTGTTGGCAATAACGAGGACGATTTGATGATTTTTGGCCAAAGTATTTCATCACAGTTACGCTCAATACCCGATCCATATACTCGATCCGTTGCCAAGCTTCGCATTCAGCAGGTTCTGTTTGAAGCCGAGACGGGACAAAGTAGCGATGCAATCAGTCCACATTTGCATAGCTTTTAACAACAAAAAACCCGCCCCCAAAATAATTCGAAATAAATTAATGTGGTCTCAGTCATACTTGTAAATAAATATATTTATTTGTTTATCTTTAAGCCTTAGTTTAATATGTATATGTGTATAAAATTTTATTTATGTTTATTTCGCTTAATACAAGTTCCTTCAATGTTATACTCAGAATTTAAAGCTGAAATTATTTCTACAAAAGAGTATGTTCCAAGCGGTAAAAATATTATAATTTTAAATAATCCAACTGTAAAAACTGTTAATCGATGTGAACATATCGATATCAAGAATTCGCAGAATAAATTTAAGAGATTTGATAAAAAATGCAAACTCTGTTCTAATTAGACGATAGAGTGACAATAACTATGTTTTTTAGTACAGGTTTGTTATTGGTGATTTTATACTGTTGTTTATTAAAAAATTATTGCACTCAGTCAAAGTTATCACGTTAAATATCGGTACAATTTTAAATCTTTGGGTAGCCATTCAATTGTTGAAAACAGTGTTGAATAACGTCATTACTCTGTTTTCTTCCTTTTTATATACTGCGATCTGCACCAGCTTTCAACAATTTTATTTATAGGGCGCTACAATTAAGGCTTCATGTTTGAAAATACTTTAAATTATACAGAAACCAATAAAAAATCGCTTATAGGTGCATAAATGAGTTCATTCGAACTTGTTCTTAAAGTGAACGGAACTAAATAGTTCAATAAAGTAGCTCACTCAATTGAATCAGTAGTTCGTGAGCGTCCGAAAACGACAGTGTTGTTTCTAAAGTATAAGTGTGTAAGTGCGTTCAGAGAGAATTTTACAAACTGAAATTACAAATTGTCAAACCAAATAAGAACGTTTTTGATCCAAAATAAGATAGCACTAATAGCAGCAATATGCTGCGATTAACTGAAAATGTAAGTATAATTTGTACAATTTTATGTAAAATGCAGACAACGCACACAGGCACGCTGCATTGTGTGGTCTGTGGCAATCTCTTTTTTTTTTTCGTTTTTTCTTTCTGTTACTTTTTTTTTTGCGACTGCACGATTATTTTGATATTGCTACGGTACCTTTGAGTTTTTCGCACTTCATGCTACAAAATTGTTGGCGTGTGTGTGTGTGTTAGTGTGGTTGTGAGTGTATTGGTGTCGGGAGAAAATGTATGAAACACCATTAAATTAAAGAATGGTTAAAGAATTATGCTGTTTTCTGCTAAAATGGAAAATGTTGTGAAGTGCATGCACCTCAAATACATACACATATATGAATACATATATATAATTGTGAACGTTTTAAGTGTCAGAGCAAAGGCATTTGTTGCCGTTGCCTAAAATGCAACAACAAATTTTGTGCCCACACTCTTCTTTTTATATGCAGTGACTTTTGTGAAATACGCGCACATACACATAGGCAAGCACACATACATTTGTTGCTACTTTTTTTTTTCGGCGAATTCGTTTTTCTGTTGTGGTTGCAGCTGCTGCGACTGCGGCGAAGATGACACAGAAGACTCGTTGTTTATTCTTAAAAGTGTGCGGTGCCATCGGAATCGCGTACATTAATAGAAATAATAAACAAATTGCGGTTTACATAGTTACGGCACCGCAAGTAAATTGGAGTGCTGCACTCCTTTTTCATTCAAGTACATGATGACTGACGCTAACTAATTAATAAAGGTATTCCCGCTAGGAACTGCCCATTAAATAATTTGCAACCAGCTGTTGATTTTATTCTAAAAGATTTAATACTTTTGCAAATTATTTAAATGGTAACAAAATTATTCAAAACCGCAGAGTACTCAGAAATGTGAGTTTGAAACAAAAAAAAAAAATATAACAGTTAAATACAAAATGGACAGACTTTGGCATTTTTGGCTGATGGCCGCCGTCATTTAAATGTGTGTATGTAAAGTGTCTCTGTGTGTAGAACAGCTGATGTTTATCGATAACATTTTATACGTTTCTATGAATTGTCAAATTACTGAGTACTCGGTCGTCCTATAATTATTAATTTCTCTCTTTGACACTATATACGCGTTTGCATTGAATTTCAATTTCAAAATCTAAAATATAATTTATTGTTTTATTTTGCCTTGCGGCGACAGCGCGCGTGCTCTATTATTATTACTTTTTGTTTGTTTTCTGCTCAATCGGTTCTTGTTGCAGTTCGCATTGGATTTTTTTTTGTTTTTGTTGGTTGCAAATTGAGGCGAATTCAAGGGAATCGACGGCGATGTTGTTGTCTTTTTCATAGAAGTCCCTGTCGCCGTACCCGTCGCAGTTCACGTCGTTGGCCACAGCTGACAAGCGCAGTTAATTTTCGCGTTAATTTCATTTATCCAACATTTTGTGTAAAACCATTTTGTGTGCGTGCGTTCATTATTATTATTATTGTTTGTATTTATATTAATAACCAAATCATTTCAATTGCAGTTTATTGCAGACTTTGACGTATAAAATTTGAACTTAACTTTGATGCATAGCAATTAAAACAGAAAAAGAAAACAAAAAAAAAACGAAAATATAGGGTAGGAAATTACCTTTTCACGGATTCTACGCCAAAATTGACTGAATTGTAGAGAGGAAAGGAAACAACACCCCCAACAACAACTTGATTGAGCCAACCACATACGCACGGCGACGTCGGCAGCTGACGCTGACGCAGCAGCAGCAGCAGCAGGCGTCAGCCATGAAAGTGGATACCGTTAAACTGAAGAAAGGCTCTTCGGAGTTGACTTCAGAATGTCGTGAACTAATTGATGAACTAACCAAACGTCGTACACGTGCCGAACTCCTTGAGTTCTTGGACACTGTGCACGTTTGGATTTATGGAAAATGTGAACTTTATCATTGGATCGAAATACTCGATCGTTTTGATAAAATCCTTGAGGAGGCAGCACGTCATGTAAATGCCAATGAGTTTGTGCTGCAATGCGATACAACATTTCTCGATACGGTAAGTTTGACTAATGCAATTAATTGATCAAACAAATATTAATTAATAACTGTGTGTCTTCGTCTCTGTTCGATTTTTGTTTTCTCCACTTTTAGGATGTTACATTGCTGCTGCATGTACTCAATTTTACAACATTATTGATTGAGCATTCATTTTCGCGACATTTGTACAATTCAATTGAGCATTTGACGCAATTGCTCTCATCGCAAAACATGGACATTGTTTTGGCCGTACTCAATTTGCTTTACATGTTCTCCAAGCGCAGCAACTTTATACCACGCTTGCCATTCGAAAAAAAGGAATTGCTAATTGTTAAACTCTTTAACATAGCCGAGGTGAGTGCAAATCCCCACTAAAGTTGTTTATCTATGACTAATTTTGTTTATATTTACCACACAGCGTTGGGGTGATCCAAATTATGGACTTTCATTGAAAGATTGCTGCATTGGCGAACCCAAACTGGAGTTCCTTTATCAACTGTGCATTGACTATGTCGATGAGAATGGTCATGCCGCTCAGTTGGAAATACCAGACATGATGGATCTATGTCATACAGCAGCGGCGCCAGAAGTTATCAAAACCATTGCCGGACAGATCTCAAAGCCCAGTGAGGCCATTAAGGTGCGCTAATCTTCAATATATTTACTTTTAATTAACTATTAATGTCTCTTTATGCTGTTAATTCGATTACAGATGCGCATTGCTCATCGTGTCCGTCTAATTTCGGGCTTCAACAATTACAAATTGCGTTTGCAGTTTGTACAGGCGCGTCTCCAGGCTGTATCCATATTGATATATTCAAATGCACTGCAAGATAACACCGATAAGGTTCTTTATGCCGGTTTCGGTGAGGAGCTCTGTGAGCTAATTGATAAAGAGGACGTGCATCTGGTGGAGATACGTGCTGCTGTGCTACGCACGCTCACATCAATGCTTCACTTTGATCGTAATCCCAGTGTGCCCAGGTTAGTTTTATGCGAATTTAGAGACCATATCTAAAGGGAGCATAGTTCGACTAGTTAAAGCTAAGAATTCAAATTATTGTAATGGCTAAACTATCAGTTCGATAAGTTATCGATATGCTGGCGCACGTGCAGTTTAGCTATTTCAGCGGTTCTATGCAATTCGATAACTTATCGACTTAATTAACAATTAGAAATTGCATTTGATTTGATTCATTGGTTATGGATGTTATTGACTCGATGTAGCATTTGAGTATCACTTTTTTTGTTACTGAAATTCTCCTAATGACAACCCGATTTCCTCTTTTAGAGCTGGCTCTCGTCTGATGAAGATCGTGCACTACACAGGAGCAGAGCGTCAGGGCGGTACACTACCGTTACTGGTACGCGATTGCATTGACAATTTAACAACACACGGATTAACGGAGCGCTATCCATTGATACTGGCCACATCGTTATTCTCGCTGCTATATCATTTGGCCAGCTATGAATTGGGTGGTTCGGCATTGGTCAAAAGCGGCATGATGCAGTCACTCTTGCGTGTCATCAGTTGGCCTGGCGTTGACTTGGAGCACATTACGTTTGTGACACGTGCCGTGCGTGTTATTGATTTGATAACCAACATTGACATTGCACGTTTCCATCAGAATAATGGACTTAATGTCTTTATCGATCGCCTGGAGAAGGAGATCAAGAGTTGTTGCCGTGCTCTGGCTGAAATTGGCATAACTCTTAAGGAATCAACGCTACGTGATGAACACAGTTTGACAGATAAACTTGATAGCTCTCTGGAGCAAGCAGATGATGATGGTAAGTTTTTAGAGATTATATACAGATACAGATATTAAAGAGTAACTTGGAGTAAAGTCGATAAGTTGTATATTTATATACATTTTTATGTTATGTTTTGAAAACTAATATGTTTCCAAGAACTGGTGATTTTTTCTTATTATTTTTCTCTTTAATGTTATTTAAATCATATTTCCAACTCTGATTCAATTCAATTCTTGTTTTTTAAAAAATAAATAAATAACCGCCCTCTCGGGTCTCTCTAGCACTTATAGTACATACACTTGACACTTCTTACTCCCTGTAACACGCATTCCAATGATTATTGTATACACTTTACCTCTACATGAGAAGGTATTAATAAATACCATGCGATCCACACCCGTGACTGGTAGAGTAAATGGTTTCCTAAATAGGTTCTTTAATATATCGATTAGTTTAGTCACTCTTACTAATTTTCACCCATCTGTGTCTTTCGTTTTAGATGCTGCCACCGAGAACGCCTCGGTTGCCAGCGGCAGTGCATCACCACGTCGCGACAATTCGAGCAGCGATGGCGGCGGCAGTGCCAGTGATCAGGCCCAGCGTGCCTATCGTGTCTTTATGGAACACAGTGGCGGTGATTCGTCTCATCGTGGCAGTGGCTCAACAGCAGCAGCTGCTGCAGCCGCCGCTGCTGCCGCTGGTTGGATAACCATTGGGTCACGCAGTTCGGAAATACATGCATTAAGCAGCTTGGCGGCAGCTGCCAGTGGCAGTAACAGTGACGGTGCAGCGGGAACACAACAACGTGAACGTCAAATTCAATATCCAGCAAATAGTTACTATGCCAGACCATTGGCTGAACGCAAAGCGGAATTATCATCACAGCTGCCAAGCAGTTTGCAGCCAAAGAAACCATCGTGTGTAACACAGCGTGCTGCATTACTCAAATCGATGTTGAATTTCCTTAAGAAGAGCATACAGGATCATGCACATTTCAGTAATATGCGTAACATTATGGAGACGAGCTTAACCCAATCGTTGCGTCATATTATTGCCAATGCCGAGTATTATGGGCCCTCGTTGTTTTTGCTGGCCACCGATGTGGTCACCGTTTATGTCTTCAATGAACCCTCGCTGCTGTCATCCCTGCAGGATTTGGGTATAACCAGTGTCATGCTGAAGGCATTGCTACAAAAGGATGTGCCCGCCACACGTGAAGTTTTGGGCTCCTTACCGAATGTCTTTTCGGCATTGTGCTTAAATGAGCGTGGACTCTTTGAGTTTCTCTCATATGATCCATTCGATAAGGTATTGAAGGTGTTGTTATCACCGGATTACCTTGTGGCTATGCGTCGTCGTCGCAGCTCCGATCCATTGGGTGATACAGCCACCAATTTGGGTAATGCCATGGATGATCTAATCAAACATCATCCATACTTGCGTGCCGATGCCACCGAGGCGATTGTACGTCTACTCAATGAGCTCGTGCGTCTTGGTTCCGATCCAAGTTTCATCTGCTGGCGTGCCAATAAGGATAGCAGTGTGGCAAGCGCTGCAAATAGTGTGGCACCATCGACACCATCGCCATCGGCCATGGTTATGGTTGCAGCTGGTCCTGTGCTACAAAGTGCTGCCGATAATAATGATAGCAGCGGTGATGATGATGACGATGATGATGAAATGAGTTCAGCATCACAGCAGCAGCAACAACAACAGGCGCGTGCAACACAACAATTGCCGCCAACAAATCGTCAGCAGCAACAACAGCAGCCTACACAGCAGCAGCCACAGACAACAGCACAGCAGCAACAGCAGTCGACAGCACAGCAACAGCAATCGGAGCAACCACAGCAGCAGCAACAACAACAACAACTTACACCAGCAGCACAACAACAACCGGAACGCGAAGCAATTCCCCTAATCGATTACATACTGAACGTCATGAAGTTCATTGAAGCAATCTTTAGCAACAGCCCGAACGGTGATCATTGCCGTGAATTTGTGCAAAAAGATGGACTAACACCAATCCTACAGTTGCTATCATTGCCCAATTTACCCGTTGATTCACCCGTATCGACCACATCCCAAGCTGTGGCCAATGTCTGCAAGGCCATTTTGAGTCAGGCACAGGAGACAAAGGTGCTGGATGTGGCACTTAAGCAATTGGCTGACATTGTGGCCCAATTGAAGCCATTGATCAAGCATTTCACCTTTCCAGGTGGCAGTGTTTTGCTTGCCGAACTCGTCTGCTGTCAAAGATTGGAGGACGGATTCGCCAATGCGGAGTACACACCAATATTGCACAACATGAGCTTTGTGCATGGCTATGTTGTCATGTTGGTCCATCTCTGTCGCAATGCATCCACTGAGATGCGCACGGTGCTGCTCAAACGTTGGGGCGCCAATCGTGAGACGGGTGTTCAATTGCTCCAACAATTGGTACAATTGTACATCTCATTGGTGTGGGAGAGCACCATATTGTTGAATCTATGCTCGGATGAGCCAACACAACATCCGGATCTCATTTGGGATGAAATTGCTGCACAAATGTCGGCAGCTGCTGGTACAGCAGATCCCATGACCGAAGCGGAACTTTCACGTAAACTGGAACGTGCTGCTGAATTCCGTACCAAGTATACGCCAGAGGAGCAGTTCCGTTACATTAAATCTCTGCTAGCGGCTAGTTCACGTCTAGGACGCGCACTAGCCGAACTATTGGGTACGCTGGTGAAACTATCGGTGGGTTCACCGCAAACACGTCAACGTCGCATCAACGATCTGATCAGCAATATCAATAAAGTTCCTAGCCCGGAGGCCAGAGAGATTGCACGCATACTTAGCTCAATTTTGGTGAATGGATTCAGTCACGAGAGTATTCTACCAAAGCCAGTGCCCAAATTGAAATTAACATTCTTGATCTGCTCGGTGGGATTCACGGGACCAATGCTCTTCGATGATAAGCGTAGCGCTTTCCATTTAATGATCTCACAATTTTGTGCCGAAAATGGTTTGAAAGCCTTCTTTGAAATGTTCTACTGGGCACTGTCGCTCGATAATGTATCGCAGAAATTTGTATTCGATCAATGGGCACCAATGGACGATCTAATGCAATCGCATGAGGATGATAAACGTGATTGCCCAGAGGGAACTGGTGAATTTTTGGATGCCTGGCTGCAGTTACTCGAGAAAATGGTTAATCCACGTGCTATGCTCGAGTCACCATACACAATGAGTCCACGCTTAAATTGTGCACACTTTGAGCCCGTCTTCTATCTCATTCATATACATCAGTTGGCCATGCAGGCACTGCGTCGCATCTGGTGTCGTCGTCCCATACCCAATTATGGTGCCAGCATGTTTGAAACCATCATATTGATACTCAAACACTTGATCAAGTCACATCAGATGCTCCTCGATCGCTACAATACACGCATGAAGGAGATTAAGTTCGAGAATCTCTATATACGCAGCACAGACGATGGCTTAAATGCGGATCATGTACGTACCCTGACCGATATGGGCTTCCGTCACTATCATATCATTGAAGCCTTGAGGAGCAACGCCTCCTTGGAGGAGGCAACTGATTTTCTGCTAAACAATCCCGAGGCGAGTGCACTTTCCAATGCCGGACTGACCACCAACATTGGTCACTCTCAATCACAATCTCAATCCGGTGGCTTGAATCTGAATCCTGGCCAGGGTATGGGCTCCACGCAGAGCCTGTCGCAGGGTAGCTTTGCCTCGACAGCCGCCATGATCGGTGATATGGACATTGATATGGAACTGCCCAGCGGTGGCGGTGGTGCATCCGTCTCAAGCATCACAACCGACAACGCCACAACCGATTCTGCTACGCCCAGTGGTGGTAGTGCTGGTACCGGTACTGGTACCAGTACCAGTGCTGGTGGTGCTACCTCCAAGCCCCAGATTAATCCCAGTGCCTATGATTACAGGCAATTGAAATTGATGCCACCATTGGTCTTTGATAGATTCTGTGATGAGGCCGTCTCGCGTGCCTTTGAGTTCATGGAGGCCATACCGGATACCGTTAATAGTGCTGCCGATCTTATAGCGGTGCTATATAGACGTCTCAATCACTTGAATCGTCAGGTGTTCGTTACCAATTTCGTGCGCAACATCATCCAATGGGTTGACTTTACGCTGCAGTTGTTTGAGCCCGCTGCGGCAGCTGCAGCTGGAGGCAGTGGCACGACAACATCAAGCAAGAAGAGCAGCACACCCAGCAGTCGCCTGGAGGAATGCCTGACTGGTATGACAGCAACACGACTGTTTGTACGCCTCAAGACTTCAACACTGCTGCTGGAGGAGAACTACAGTGATATGCATCGTCCGCTGGTGGAGGCCATTACCTCCCAAGATGCCATGGTATCGCTGGTCAAGTTGCTCGACTGCATGAGCCAATGGATGCTGGAGCAGGCCAATCATGCGGATACACAGCCAAGGTCCAACGTGCCACGTTGGGTGCAAAACCTTGTGGATCTCATCGATGCCATCGACAGCATCAGTCATATACTGCAGCGTAAGGCAAACATGCGTGCGGTTAGCAGTGACATGTGGCGTTGGTATGACGCCTCCACCGGCAAATGGAATGCCTACTCCGAGGCAAATAACGAGCTTATACGTAATGCTTACGCTGCCGGTGAACGTTGGCTACACATCAACATCGGACGTCAGCGTTGCACCGTCAGTTTCAATTGCATGACCCAAGTTAGCGAGGCCAGCGGCAGTCATCGTCCCGTCTATCCGGCTCTAAAGATATGCGAGGCCATCACAAATATACAGAATCCCATAGCACCACATAAGGTGGACAATCTGCTAAATCGCGTTATACGCACAACACCCGATGGCACTGGTACCATGCACACCGATGAGTTGGTGCCACTGCGTCAATTGATGAACTTCAATGAGCCACCAGCAGCTGCCGAGGGCATGCCACAAACGGAGGCAAGCACAGCAGCAGAGACCACCAATGAGGAGAGCAGAAGTCACAACTCATCACCACCGGCAATGACAACACGCAGCAAATCACGACAGAAGAGCGCCGCAGCAGCAGCCAAAGCCAAGGCAGCTGCAGCAGCAGGTGGCAGCAACAGTAGCAGCAGCAGCAGTAGTAGCAGCAGCAGTAGCAGCAACACAACCATACCAAACATACCCAAGCGCACACAAAAGATTGTGCTGAACGAGGAGAACGTGGGTTTAAGTAAATTCGATTGTGGTCGCATCATTGGCAGCATTGTGGCATTGCTGCAGCCATCACAGCTGCTGCATCACGAGACCAAATTGTCACTGTTGCGTCTCTGCGCTCGCCTGACCCGTAACTTTGAGAACGCTCAGGTCTTTATACGCTGCGGTGGTGTACGCATGCTCCTCCAGCTGCAGCAATCGTGCAGCTTTATGGGCTTTCCCACCTATGCGATAATCATTTTGCGTCACGTATTGGAGGCGCCACCAGTGCTGCAGGAGGCCATGGAACGTGTGCTGGGCATGCGTGCCGCTGGCATTGTACCCGTTGGACATCGTGATCTCATCTATGTGCTGACCCAAGTATCGACAGCGGTTTCTCGCGATCCACAGATATTCGTCGCTGCCGCCAAGGAGATGCTCAAGGGCGAGTATATGATCCATGCGAATAGTAATAATTTGGTTGATGAATGTCGTGTCATGGTCAAATCCAAGTTTGGACAACAACCCACAGCAGCTGCTGGCGGTGCTGCCGCCGGTGCAACTGGCACAAGCACTGAGTCATCGCCACGGGATAATCTTATGGATGATCCTTCGGTGCAATCATCGGTATCGGTGCTTAAGGAACTACTGCTGGCTTTAGTGCAACCCTGTTGTCATTACGGTGGCAATCCTGGCGATCAGGCACCAAATGCCGCCGAGCTGCTGCAACCGGATCAACCACCGGGAGCTACAGGCTCCATTGCCAACATGGACGATGAGGTAAGTCGTTGTAGGAGCACCAGCACTAGCATTCATCAAAAACTTATCCAACACTTTTCACACTTTACAGGACTCCTCTGCGGCCACAAAGAAACCAAGTGGCGCCACACTGAGCGGTGGCTCAACCGCTGGCTCAGACAAATACGAGCCTTGCTGTTGTACATGGCACATACCGACCAGTGCGCACACTCATCTCAAACCGACCCTGTCGCGTGCCACACTCCTCAAGCTGTTGGCAGATGCAACACGTGCCTATCAATCGCTGGTGCCACGCGTGCTGCTCGCCCACGTATACAATCCAAGCGATAGTCCCCTGATTGCTGCCAATGGCGGACAACAGACGTTTCTGGCCGTACTGCTGGATCGCTTTTTGCCGCTAACACAGCGTCAGCATGTGCCCGAGGTGAGCACCATGGCACGTGTGCTGATCTGCTCGCTTTCCGACTGCTATCAGCAGCCCAATGTGCAACAACAGGTGGCCGAGGAGCTACACGCAGCGGTGGCACGAGCACTAGCCCAACCCGATTCAGCGGAAAAGCATACACGTCTACAGGTGCTAATGAGTCTATACCCAAATCTCATCGAGTCACCCATGCTGTACGATAAGGTGCACATGCATCGCAATACCATGTATCGTGTGCTGTTGCGTCACGGAGTCATGACCTACCTGACCAAGGTGGCACAGTACAAGGATCTATCCAATCACAATACACTGAGCACGTTGGGCGCCATACTGCGTCCCATGGAGATTTTGTTGCGCTTCAATGTGGCCACCACAACGCTGGGATCGAAGCGTATACTGTTTGGTGGTGCCAGCTCGGCTGCAAACGGTGGCAACAATGGAAACGGTGGCAATGCCAATGGACTCGGTGGCTCCAATACCGTTAATGCCATCATCAATCGACGCTTGTATCCACGTCTGGCTACACGTACCGCTGTCAATGCTGCTGTGGATCGCTCCAATGCCATTGGTGGCGAGCACGTGCTACGGGATATCATACGGAATGTACTCTCGGATCGTCGTCATGCCTTTGAGTTTATCTTCAATTCGGATGAGATGGCTGTGGATTCTGAGGATTCGGCACCACCGGCCATCTCTGCCAGCAATGCTGGCTCTGTTGGTGCCGGTGGTGGCTCTGTTGGTGGCGGCAGTGCTGCTGCTAACTCTGCAGCCGTCATCGATGTGGTGGATGAGCGCAGCAATGGCATCGAAGCAGTTGAACCATCCGCTCCAGTTATGTCCAATGCCAGTGGTGTTGCAAGTGGTGCTAGCAGTGCTTCAGCTCTTGCTGCTGGCGGTAGCGGTGGTGCCGCTAGTGGCGGCTCCTCCTCTTCAGTGCGTCCAGTGCTGAATTTCGATCAACTCTGGGATGATTTTCTACAATGTGAAGGTCTCTTTCTGGCATCGCGTAGCAATAGTAGCGGTGGTGCCGGCGGTGGCAGCAGTGGTGCATCTGCTGCTACTGCCGCTCCTGCTGGCAGTGGCTCTGGCGGTGTTGGTGGTGCAAATGCTGCAGCTGCAGCACAACAGCAAAACGGCAACAATGCGACAAGTGCTGTTATCGGTGGTGGCACCAACAATAGCAACAGCAATTCCAGTGCTGGGAATATTGGTGATCCACGCTTGCGCAGCAGCAACTCTGATGTGGATGTTGGTGGTGCAGGCAGCACCTCAAGCAATGCCATCAATGACAATGGCTTAAGCGGCAGCGGTGGTGGCAGTGCCGGCGGTGGTGGCGGCAGCGATGGCGCCTCTACATCATCCGATACAGCTGGCGGTGGTGGTGCCGTGGGCGTTGGCGTTAGTGGTGCAACTGGTGGACGCAGTGGAGCGCGTAGTGCACGCGAAATGAATGCCTCATTGTTGGGTGATGTGAGCACAAGTGATTCCGATTCGGAGGCATCGACAGAGAATGATGAACGCAATGCGGAGGAAGAGGATGATGATGACGATGATGAGGCTGCCGATGAGGATGTGGATGAGCATAGTGAAACTGATGTGGATGAAGAGCGTCCACGTCAATTTATTGAAGTCTTTGATCATATCTATGAACCAGAATCATCAGAAACGGCCTCCAATGATGCCGATGTCGATGCCGAAGACGATGATGATGATGAGGACGATGACGATGAGGATGATGACGATGATGATGTCGATGATGTGGAGGCCAATGCCCAGAATGCCTCCGATGTGGCATTAATTGATCAAGTGCTTGCCCAAGTGAATGGCTCCGGTTCGGGTTCAACATCTTCGGCAGCTGCCTCCTCCAATAATCGACCACGACGCAGTGCAGCCATCGAACCCAATGGTGGTGGCCACATGGGCAGCAGCAGCGATAATCGCAGTCTCGACGACGTCACACGTGATGCGAACGCCTATTTGTATGAACGCTTGAGCGGTGATGGACATGGCCATGTGATGCCACAATCCTCATCTGGCTTCCGTGTGCGTTTAAATAGCTCCATTGCCTTGCCACTGGACATTGATGTGAATGGCGGCGGTGCTTCTTCCTCATCAGCTGCCGCCGGTGGCAACGGTGGACGAAACAATTCCAACGTTAATTCCGTTGCCGCTGCACTACGTTGCTCTTCCGATTCCTGGATGGCACCCGATTTCAATTTCATTGGCAGCACCAGCGGTGGCAGTAATCCCTCCGATGTGAATGTCAATGCCTTTCTGCCACCCGCCATTATCCAAATGGAACGCAATGCTGGCGGCGGTGCTGCTGGCGGTGGTGGTGGTGGAGGTGCTGTTGGCGCTGCTGGTGCTAGCGGCGGTGGAAACATTCCCAATATCAGCAATTTACTAGATGAAATGCCGCAGTCAACAGCTGCTGCACACAATGTGGCTGTGGCCGCCGCTGTGGCGGCTGCTGCTTCTAATGGCGGTGTTGGTGTCGGTGCTGGTGGTGGTGGTGTTGGTGGCGGTACTGCCGGTATTGGCGGCGGCGGTGGTGTTGCCAATACCTCAGCTGGCAGCCATCAGAACAATTCCTCACTCTGCTCCAATGGAGTGCGTCGTCGTCTGCTATATCTTGATCAGCAGTACTGCGTCTGCATGCCGACCCATCAGAATCCCACAGAGGAAACACCAATGGAGATATTCACTCAGGATGGTGAGTAATCCAAGCTGATCTAAACTTTGCACATATCAAATTCATTTCTTTGTTTACTCTTTTAACTGCAGGGCTGCATTGGTGGCTAGAGGAGGCCAAGGCCTTGGACATGGAGAGCCAAACCGATGCATGCCTCTTTGCGGCACACTTTCTGCTGCCACATCTGATCAAGGAACTGAAGGCAGCACGTCAGCAACGCAAACAGGAGGAGGCTAACCGGCAGGCCACAGCCGCGGCAGCAGTTGCAACGGCCGCCGCAGCAGCAGCAGCTGCATCGAATGCAACAACTGCAACAACAACAACCAGCACAGCAAGTGCAACAAGTGGCACTGGTGGTGCTGTTGTAATTGCACCACTTCCAGCCAGTTCTCTGGGCGCCAATGCAAATGCCACAAGCATAAGTAACGCAAGTGGCAATATGTCATCAGTGGTGGCTGCTGCAGCTGCAGCTGCACCATCGCCCACATCGGCACCAACAGTTGCGCCTGTAGCAACAACAACAGCGATAACACCAGCTACGGCAACCAATAACTTCCGTAGTTCCATACCGAGACTGATACCCTCGATGCATTTCATCAATGCCTCATCCTTGGCAACCGTTGCATCGGACACTGAATCGACTGCAGCAACTGCAGCATCGAATGCAGCTGCAGGCGATAATATAATCACATCTAGCCCTGTAATTCACCCAACTATGATTAACAACAGCAACATTTATGCTGCACCAGCATCGGCAGCACCTTCTGGTAAGTAAAACAGCGTATTCTGTTTGAATTTGGCCAATTGATGTCTCTCTTTTCCCTCCCACTCGCAGCTAACAGCAGCATGGACTCACTGCGTGCACGTCATCGCACAAATGCCTCACGTCACCAGACACTCTATAATATTTATGGTGAAATCGATTTGACCAATGAACAGGAGACTGCAGTGGTTGGCGCTGGAGCATCCACTGGAGTAGCTGCCGCCTTGAATGACATGGCACGTCCGTCTCAACAACAACAACAGCAGCAGCAACTTACTTACTTCGTGCAGGCACCAACTCCATCGAGTGCTACCGCTCGTCATCCTCCTGTACCGCATTTGCCCTCAAGCGGACGTCCACGCCCACGTCCCGAATTGGTTGATCTCTATCAGGTGAGTGCTGTCAGTTGTATGTGAAGAAGCTGCCTTTTAAATTGTCATTTCTCTTGACCAGGTCAACGAACAACGTCAGAACGCGGCACGTCGCAACAACAATGCCAATGCCAATTCCTCACGCACCGCTGGCGCTGTTTCATTGAATTCGAATCGTTCCAATCGCGATTTACCTGCACGACTGCAGCGCGTCTCGCAGGCCATGTCAGTGCGCAGAAATTTCGGTGGTCTTCCCACTGGTCTGGTAAATGCTGAAGATGCCAACGTGGACAGCGATGAAAACTGGCGTGAGGCACCGATGCGTGTCTCGAGCGGTGGCGGCGGTTTGAATTTCCCGCTATTGTCAACACTGAATCTGGATTTACCTGAAGCACAAGTGGAACAGGAGCAGCAGCAGCCACAGGAAGAACTGATGGAGCAGCAAACCGATGTGCCCACAACAATTGATGCAACACAAGTTGCCGCTGCAGCTGCAGCTGCAATGCCAACCGTTACCATAACTGAATTGGCAGCACAACTCCTGGTTAACGAACAACAACAGCCACAGGAGTCCCAGTTGCTGCAGGAGACAAGCAGCAACATTGAAGCTGCCCCAATAACTGATAACAATGATAATGCAGCAGATGCAACACTTGTGCCAACCAGCAGCAGTGCAGAAGTGGCAGCTGTAGAAGCAATTGAAGTAGAAACTGTTCCAGCAGTTGCTGCTATTGATGCTGTGGTCGCTGTTGGTACGCCAACTGTTGACTTGGTGGCCACCGAGGACTCACTGGAAGTGCTGGCCGAAAGGGAACGTGAAGCCGACACCGATGCCGTCAACATTGTGGAGCCAACAGCCGAAACTACAGCAGCAACTGCAACTCAAACTGTTGCAGTTGAAGCAGCTGGCGGTGTCACTACAGAGGATGCAACTGCAGCTGATGGTGCAGTCGGTGGCGCAGAGGCCGCTGATGAAGACGCAACAGCTGGTGCTAGTGGTGGGGCCACAGGCGGCGCTGCTGCAGCTGCTGTTGTCACTGATATGAGTCCAGAGGTGCGTGCCGCTTTGGGTGATCTCGAAGTGCCCGAGGGTGTGGATCCATCGTTTTTGGCCGCACTGCCCAGTGAAATGCGCGAGGAGGTGATTCAAGAGCATTTGCGCATGCAACGCATACGCCAGCGTGCCCAACAGAATGCCATACAAATAGCACACGATTCGCTGGTCGAAGTGAATCCAGAATTTTTGGCCGCTTTGCCACCAAACATTCAATCGGAGGTACTGATGCAGCAACGCATCGAACAGCAGCGTCAGGCAGCGCAGAGCGCTAATCCCGATGATCCAGTCGATACGGCTGCATTCTTTCAAAATCTACCCGAGAATTTGCGTCAGGCAATCCTCACCGACATGGAGGACTCGCAGATTGGCAGTTTGCCACCGGAGTTGGCTGCAGAGGCGCAATTCCTACGACGCGATTGGGAGTCACGCAATGGCACACGCATGGACGCACATCCACCTAGGGATGCATTGTGTAAGTATAGCTATCTATAGCTTTATCTGTGACTTTTCCATTGAAATTCTCCAACTGTTTTGCAGCACGCTTCCAGACAACGCTACAGAATCTGGAGGACGGACGCTGGCACAGTGCCATTTGGTATGATGCAAGTGGCAATGCACAGCCACAGCATCATCAGCATACAACAATTGTACATCATCATCACATTACACCCACACCGGGTAAACCATTGGCATTGCTCATGATGGAGGATGAGAATATCTTATTGGATCCCGATTCATTGGCCACACTCTTGCTATTCCTGTTCGTCGAGGATCAGAAGGTGAACAGTGTACGTTTGCATCGTGTGATTAGGAATCTGTGTCATCATGAGCCGACACGTGATTGGATTATCAAAGCGTTGATCAGCATTATACAGAAAACCAACGAGGATAATTCAAATTTCGGTGCTGCCAATACGGGCAGTAAGCCGGAATGGCTTAAACTGCGTGTGGATGCAGCGTTTGGCTATAAGAGCAACATATTCCTGATCAATCGCTTGTACGAGGGCAGTGCACGTAGTATCAGTATTAATCCACAAGCGGCACAAATGATTGTACGCAATTGTTTGGATTTATTGTTTGTGCTTGCCAAGCATTATCCATTAAGCTTCATGCCCTACAATCGTGAGTCTACGGCAAGAACATCTGTGATCAATTCGATATTTAATATGCGTCGTGCGATGGATGATAATGATGTTGCCGCTGGAGCAGCTGCTGTTGGTGCGCCAGACGCTGCTGCTACTGTTGGCAGTGATTTACACTTACGCTATCATCGTTATCAGATTGCAAATCGTTTGCGTGGCTTTTTGGATGATCATCAGTTCCAGCAACACATACAGCAGCAGCAACAGCAGGCACAGCAGCCGCAACAGCCACAACAGCAGCCACAGCCGCCTCCGCAGCAGCTGCCAAAGACGCCGGCCGTGAAGACCGCGCCATTGGATGAGGCACCATCAACATCGAAAGCAGCGGCCGCCAAAGCAGCAGCAACTGCATCCAAGCAGCCAACAAACAGCAGCAACAATACCAATCCAAATGTGATTAATTATCAAACAAATGCCCCGAACTTCTGGGATGTTGTGCTAAACATTGATCGTCAGACGCCGCTGCGTATGGCGAATGTTTCGCAATTTCCATTGACATCGCAACCGGCTTGGAAATGGCAGGCAAACACCAATGAATTCCTATCATTCAGTGACTCACCATTTGGACAATTGCTCGAGATGCTGCCCTACAAGGTGATTTGTCGTTCGCCGCATTTAACCGATATGCTGGTGAAGCTCTTGGCTTCGCTAAGTGTTGATCTGCCTAACGAGCCACAGCCAGCACCACCGGTACCCCCACCACCATCGACAGCGGCCACAGCAGCAGCTGCAGCGGGCACAGCCGGTACAGTAGGTGCAGCCATGTCGGCACCACCTCAGGATGAGCTGCAGCAGCATTTGTTGCCCGCCTTGGTGCCAATTAATCAACAGCCAGCCATCGATCCACTGGCAGTTAGTGTCGACAATTCACTTGCCACAAGCAGCGTGGAGGCGCCACAGCAAATGGATGATGATGATGAGCATGAGCATGACGATGATGATGATGATGACGATGATGAGGAGGACGATGATGACGACGATGAGGAGGACGATGATGATGATGAGGATGATGATGTTGAACTGACATCATTGCGTGTTGCAGCTGCAGCAGCAGCCGCCGCAGCAGCGGCATCTGCAACTACACCAGCACCACCACCACCGCCTCCACTACCACCGCTGTCAACGAAACCACATCGCAAGATGTACGCCAAGAGTTTCTCCCAATTGCAACTTGTGATTGAGGTGCTAACACATCAGTGTGGCACCACCGAAGGCCTCGACAATGTGACCAAATTGATTGTCAATCTAACACAACGCTCGCTCGCCTCGAATGCCATCTTTATACAATACTTGACGGCAGCTATACTTGGTCTTGCCGAGGAAGTGCGTCAGGCCATACAAACGTTGCTCAATGAGATTCGTGCGTACAATATGCTTGGCCAGCAGCAAACCCAACAGCAGCAGCAGCAACAACAACAGCAGCAACAACAACAGCAGCAACAGCAGCAGCAACCACAGACAAGTGGCAGTGCTGGTGCCTCACTGTTGTCCACTTTAACCGTCCATGAGGGCACGATGCAGGATCGTTTCACATCCGAATCGGTCATCATATCGGCCCCCAAAAATGCCAAGCCCACCTGTGAGCTGCAATTGCCTTCGATGAAGAAGCTCATGTCGAATTCATCGGCACAGCCATATTTCCTACGCACACTGAAGATCTTTATGGAAGTGCGTGATATTTATGAATTCCTAAGTAATCTCAATGTTGTACCTCAGAGTAATAGCAATGAGGAAATCATTGATATTGTTGGCGATGCACCGGCATCGATGGCCAGCGGTGGTAGCATGGAAACTAGCGATGCCTCCAATAGCACCAACAGCAGTGGCAGCACTAGTGTTGCTGCCAACAACACCACAAGCACAACGACGACAACAACAACAGCAACCACAAACAATACCAACAACACCGGCAACAGCAACGGCAACAACAACAAGTCGCCAGCAAAACCGACTCTAAGTCAAATACTTTGCTTGGACGTACTGTGGCACACGTTGAGCGAGTGTCTAGTCGCCTTGGAGGAGTCCAAGGATGAGTTTGCCGTACTGGTCTTGCAACCAACAGTCGAGGCCTTCTTCCTCATACATGCCTCGCATCGTGTTACACCCAAGAAGCCGGGTCGTGGCTCATCTGCCGCTTCGGCAAGTGGCGGTTCAACAAGCAGCGGATTACGTGTAGTGCCACAGCCGGTGTCCTCGGAGCACAGTCCCCAGCTGGATGACACCAACAGCAGCAATAGCAGCAGTCAAGCCCACAATTCCGCTAGCTTTGAGGGTGAGCTGAACACAATTCAATTTGCTTTAATTTCATTTTCCCAACCGAAAATTGTAACAAACTTTTTCATTTTTATCAGATGAATCCCGCATGCAGGATGCCTCGACGAGCACAGCGAGTGCTGCTGGTCCACAGGTGGCACTGACTGCACATGAGGCACAACTGAAACAGGATCGCCAGAAGTTTCTGCAATTTGCTGAAAAGCATCGCACGGTGCTCAATCAAATCTTACGTCAATCGGCAACACATCTGTCGGATGGACCATTTGCCGTACTCGTGGATCATACGCGTATCCTGGACTTTGATGTGAAGCGTAAATATTTCCAAACCGAATTGGAGCGCTTGGATGAGGGCATAAGACGTGAGGAGCATACAGTGAGTGTGCGTCGTGTTACCGTCTTCGAGGACTCGTTCCGTGTGCTCTATCGTCTGGGTCCCGAGGAATGGAAGAATCGTTTCTACATTGTCTTCGAGGGTAAGACATTCATCACTCAAATGGGAAGTCAGTCAGCAAAAATGTATATTGCTTTATTGCAGATGAGGAGGGTCAGGACGCGGGCGGCTTGCTGCGCGAATGGTATGTGATAATCTCGCGGGAAATCTTTAATCCGATGTATGCCTTGTTCTGCGTATCGCCGGGCGATCGCGTTACCTATATGATAAATCCATCGAGTCATGCCAATCCCAATCATTTGAGTTACTTTAAGTTTGTTGGTCGTGTTATAGGTAAGTTCAACAAGCCATCTCTGTCTAGTTGGCCATCTAACGCACTGTCTCTCTCTCTCTCGTTTATAGCCAAGGCCGTGCATGACATTAAGCTGCTGGAATGCTACTTCACACGCTCATTCTATAAGCACATATTGGGTAAACAGGTTAAACATACTGATATGGAATCACAAGATTATGAATTCTATAAGGGATTGGACTATCTTATGAAAAATGATATATCAACGCTGGGCTATGAGCTAACCTTCTCGACGGAGGTGCAAGAGTTTGGCGTCACCCAAATCCGTGATCTCAAGCCAAATGGACGCGACATTGCCGTCACCGAGGAGAATAAATTTGAATATGTTCAGCTCGTTTGTCAGCTTAAAATGAGCGGCTCCATACGACAGCAGTAAGTGTTTCATAAACCTGTATTTGTTTTCTTTTACATTGAGTAATCATTTTCCTTTGGCAGATTGGACGCATTCCTCGAGGGCTTCTATGACATTATTCCAAAGCATTTAATATCAATATTTAACGAGCAGGAACTAGAGCTTCTCATATCCGGCTTGCCAGATATTGACATTGAAGATCTAAAGGCAAACACCGAGTACCATAAGTACACATCCAAGTCGGCACAGGTGAGTAACAAGCAGCACTCGGAGGTATCGAGACAATCCTTTAACTGGTTTTCTTCTCTTACAATTAGATCCAATGGTTCTGGCGCGCTTTGCGTAGCTTTGATCAAGCTGATCGTGCAAAGTTTCTGCAATTTGTCACTGGCACATCGAAGGTGCCGTTGCAGGGCTTTGGTTCATTGGAGGGTATGAATGGCATACAAAAGTTCCAAATTCATCGCGATGATCGTTCCACAGATCGTTTGCCTTGCGCGCACACCTGGTAAATATATGAAGAAATGTTAATTAATTGATTGTTTAATCGATTTATATATTTGCTATAGCTTCAATCAACTGGATCTGCCGATGTACAAGTCATATGATAAATTGCGTAGCTGCTTGCTTAAGGCCATACACGAATGCTCGGAAGGATTTGGCTTTGCTTAAGCTAACAACTGGATAGAACAACACTACAAAGACACAGACAACACACACACGCACACACACAACACACACACACGCACACACACACACACACCACACTTACACTGATAGAAACACACACATTCAGCAAAATTCCTAAATAACGAAACAAAACAAAAAATTGAAAATGCGACGAAAATAATTTAGAACAGCCACTGAAAATGTGCGATAGCAACAACAGCGACAACAACATATACAGTACATTTAGTTATATAGTATATATAAAAACAAAAATGTTGAATTAATTTTTAATTTTCGCGCGTATATTATATACAATATATATACATACACACACACACACACACACACACAATATATATATGGATATATATATTTTCTTAAATTTTCAAAAACATGAACTGGGAAAGGAAAACAAATCTAAAAAGCAAAAAAGAAAAAACCAAAAAAAAAAATGGTAAAAATGAAAAGGAAAAAGAAAACTAACAAAAAAAAATGAAATCATAATAATCGCAGTATATATATTTATATATATATATATATATATATATCAGTCAAACAAGAAACGTTTTTAAAGCTGTTTATTTTATTTTTTTTTTCTTAATGAATATAAATTTTATTTTTTTTTTTTCTTAATGAATATAAATTTTATTTTTTGCATCCCTATGTTTGAAACAAGAAAATACGAAAATACAACAATACAACACTAAACAAAAACAATTAAAATATATATTTTATTTTCATAAGTCGAGGTAAACAAATAAAATAAAATAATACAAAAAAAAAAACAAACTTTGATATGTGTGAAACAAAGCAAAAAGCATATGTGCACCTAACGCTTTGATTCGTGTTTATATATACAAAAAACAAAATAAAAAATAAAATGAAAATGCACTAAAAAAAATGAAGAAGAAAGCAAAAAGGTATTTGACGTAACTATAAGTCTATGTTATGCATTTTATGTTTATCTTTTTAATGTGAGTAAATGTAACTTTAATGGAAGCAGAATGCTGGATAAGCCAGCGGGAGAGAGAACGATAGCGTGAAAGAAAGAGAGAGAGAGAGATGAGTAAACTCATTGACTATATTTAAATAAACTTCAAAGAGCATCAAACTAAATAAAAATATACAAGTTTTGTGTTTTTATTGCAAATCAACTGAAATACAAATTCAAATCTCCAGTGCTGCCCATAGTGTTTGAGCGCATTTGAGTGGCAGCACTGCGCAGACAATCGGTTGGCAGCGCTGCATGCAGTTATCGATAACAACAGTGTTTGAAACACAACAAAAATGAATGCACAATGCCCAAAATGAATTTCCAAGCAAAAATGTAATAAAAAGTGCAGAAAAAACTATGGATAAATATATAAGAAATGAGCTCAGTGTGAGCAGCGACTTGACACTGGATCAAGCGGCAACACATTCCGCCAAATTGTTGGCCTGGCTGCTGGATTGCCAGCAACAAATGCAAAGGGAGCAACAAAAGCAACTTGAATTAAATTATACGGATATTGAGTGCATATTTAAGGCCACAATGTATCTATTTGAATGTCATGCACGACATGGTGATGAGCTGGTGGAAGCGGTACAGCTGCAGTTCACATCGGCACAGGCGGCGATACGTGAATTCTATGCAAATTGCGAACGGGATCGCGAACAGTGCATCCGAGAGTTGTGTGACCAGATCATAAATGGTACGCGCAATGGACACACACATGCGCCACTAATCTATCAAATGCACAAAGCCTTGGCGGCTGTGCAGCCCATGTGGCAGGTGATCAAAGAGCTTAACTGGGGGGCAATTGTGGACAACAAAGGCAGCGAGACACTGGACGTGGCCACAGCGCTGGAACTCAACCAGGATGTGCAGCAAATGCGTCAACTGGTGCGACGCATCTTTCGCTTGGCCAATTTGGAGCAGATACAAGAGGCACTGAGTCGTGCAATGACCTGCATTAATTACGATCTTTGGCTGCAGTTGTTTCGTGAGCCCAAGGAGAGTATTCTATACACACGCTGCTATATACTGCGTCAAATGATCTGTGATATGCTGGCCAAGGGTAGTTCCTGCCCAGACGCCCCCAGTGCGCGTTTTGTGCACAACATCTACGAGTTTGTGTCCAGCGGGAAGAGCTCAAATGTCGCGCGTTTGTGGCGCTCCTTGTTGCATGTGAGATTTGCAGCTGCACTGGGCAGCTACCTGCATGTTTCCTGGTCACAACAGTTGCCACATGTGCAGCTGGATGACATGCAACTGGCGGCGGAGGCACCACTAATGGATCTGCCACTGGAAGAATTACTTTATATCACACACTTGCTGCTAACACCCAAGTCTCCATGTCGCCAGCAGTTCTACGGGGAGCTGCAAACGTTGCCATCAATTAATCAACTGCTACAATTGCTCAATAAAGTCGCCTTCGTTTATAGTTAACAGATTTTGTTTAATTTTAATCACTGGGTGGCAAATATTCATGTTTTCCATCCACAATTTTTATAACTTGTTCACCCTTTTCCGCTAGAATTTCCTCAATGTTCCGCTTGCCATTGAGGTCGGTGAACCAATTTAAATTGTCCGCAATTAAATGATGATTTTGGCAACCTTTACAAGTGACAATTACCACACCGCGGTTATATGCAATTTTTGAAATTGTTTCCATGTTTCGTGATTGGCAAACTTTACAGGTGTAAATCAGCTGCATTTTGGTCTGTAGCTCTGCCAAGGGTATGCTATTGCTAAGCACACGATTTGGTTCATCTTGCTGCAATAAATTAGCTTCGCTTATTTGCAAATTTCATTCATAAATAATGCAAAACTTACGGTTTCTGTATTGGTTTTGTCGCTGCTGTTGCGAATTTTCAGGCACGTGTATTTCTTATTGTTTACATTTGTTGCTGCACTCAGTAAATGGTAGTGACGTTGTGTATTATTTAGACAGCGTGTGCTTGTATTTACAGTTAATCTGCCAAAAGTGGCATATAATTTGCACATTTGTTTTAAAGCGCTCATTTTGTTTATATGTTTTTACATAAATAAGGAACGTTTAACGTTCGACTGTTATCGATAACAATTAATGATGTTACAGCTGACAGTTGTGATGAAATTGCAGCTGCTACAGTTGGTTGGTACAAGCAAGGCTGATAGATGTTGTGGTACATTTGTACCGTTTTGGTACTTTCGGTACTTTGCTTTACTTTTAAATTAATAGTCTAAGACAACTCGTTTACTATTTAATTATTTATTTAAAATTCATTTTATTTAACTTAAGAAATAATTTATTTAAATTTGTTTTGTACCATCTTGTTTGAAATGTGGATACTTTAAACGATAGTCAAACTATCGCAACGTTTGGCATTCAACTGTTACACAACACTAGCTCAGATCAATTTTGTTGTGTTTCCAAACACTTTTCGAAACTGATAGAAATTGTTGAAATTGTAAGCAGGAAAACAAATTATATAAAACTAAAACATAAAAATGGCAGCACGTGTTGTGGCAACGGCAACTGTGCGTGCCGTCAAGGGACGCAAACTGATACCAACACGCGCAGCATTAACGCTGGTAAGTGCCCCGAAACCGCTGATGAAATACAAAACACTGATGAAGTAACAGACCAAAAGAAAAAAAAAATTAGAAGCGATGCAACAAAACTATTGTTTGTTTACCTTTTTGTTGTTGTTTTGCAGACGCCCGCAGCCGTGCAAAGGATTAAGACATTGCTGCAGGACAAACCAGATATGGTGAGTAACACAAAACGAGTCCAAACGAATTTAGTCAAAAAAGTTAAGTTGAATTTACAGATTGGCCTTAAGGTTGGAGTGCGTCAACGTGGTTGCAATGGACTCTCCTACACACTGGACTATGCCAGCAGCAAAGGTGAGCACAAGCCACATAAACCTTATACCGTTTTATACTAATTTGTGTACTCTGCCCAGATAAAATGGATGAGGAAGTGTTTCAGGATGGCATCAAGGTGTTCATAGACAAGAAGGCGCAACTCTCCTTGCTAGGCAAGTCAGCACTTATATAATCATAAACGTTTATTTTATTAAGTATTTTGATTATTGACAGGCACTGAAATGGATTTTGTGGAATCGAAGCTTTCCAGTGAGTTTGTCTTCAATAATCCGAACATCAAAGGCACCTGTGGTTGCGGCGAATCTTTTAGCATGTAGAGATCTCTGCGCTGATACTCTAAAGCAATGCACCCGCCTCGCCTAAATACCTAAATTAACTAAGTTTCATTTCTCCATTTGTTACGCTGCGTATCATGGGCAAATTGTTGATATATCTACAATATATACATATATATAAATTTGTTTATATATCTCGGAGTTTTAAGCTGAGCCAAAAAAAAAAATGTAATGGAATTTATCTTAAGATCTGTTTATTTTTTTTGTTTCCTAGTTAACGTTTAGTCATACTATTATTAAATAGCAAACGGTCAGCAAATTGACTTAAAATGTCGACTCTTAATTGTTTAAATAACATAAATATTAGCATGTATCTAGCTCAAATAAAAACATTAAATGTGTTTACAAAGAAATGAATTTTAATTTTTTTAAATGTGAAAAAGATTTTACTTTATTTAAGATCTTTAGATTTCCCGGAATGGAATACGTTTACAAATATCTATACAATTTACACTCTAAACAAATAAATTATAAATCTATAAAATACAATTGTATAAAAGTAAAGAAAATTGCAAAAACTAGCGATGCTGGAGTCCATGAATGCCGTACTCCTCGTAGTCATCGCGTGTGTATATGAACTCTTCGAAATTGGGACTAGTGGCCACCTCTCGTCCGCCGTACCAGGCATAGCGCACCGGATCCTCTGGGCAGATGAGTGATACCTCCAGATCATCGGGCACCAGGGCCCGTAAATCACGTTTGAGACGTGGCAGAAAGCCGGGAAACTGTGAACTACCGCCCACAATCAGTATGTTGAGCAGGAGTTCGCGATGTGCCTCCCAGGGACACGACTGCAGGCAATCCGCCACGGCCTCGGGTATGCCCACCTGGGCGATACCAATGTCGGAGGGATTGAAGAGGATTTCGGGCACAGTGAAGCGTTCATTACACAGCGGCACCATTTGCTGTTGTTCCTCATCTATGCGCGGCTGGCCAGGCACACGTATATAGCCACGCTTCACAGTGGTAAAATCGGGCAGTACATAGTCCACAGAGATTTCCTTGCGCCGTTTCTCGTTGTGATGCACGCTCATCATGTCCTTGAAATTCTCGGCAACAAAGCAAACATCCTCCTTGATTTGATTCACCACATGACTCTCATCCATGACATTGAGATGGCGATAGGAGATCAGTTCCTTGAGATGGTTCGTTAGCGCCTTGCCGCCCACATCGATTCGTCGTATGCCCTCCAGTACACGCCGGCCCAGCACAAAGGGCACAATGTGTGTGAAGCTATAGCCAATATCGATAATAATGCAGTTGAGATTTTGCATTGTGGTTCGCTCCTCGCTGTCGGCCACATAGTTAAAGGCCGCCAGATCGGCAGCGGTGGCCTTGTACATGCCAGCCACACGATACTCCTCGAAGAGCATCTCGAGCATCGCTTCCTGGACACTCTGGAAATTCATTTGTGGCTCGGTGATGACAATATTGCGATTCTCAAGCGTACAGCCGATGCCCTCCTTGCTGAATATGTAATCCCATACCGTCTTCTGTGTGTCCCAGTTGAGTAGATAACCACGCTGGAACGCCAGAATGTAGAAAAGCGCTGAGGTATCGCGGCATTCGTCAATTTGATTGCCGACAAATGCCCGGCGTCTTTCGCTTTTTGCCTTCATTATGCAGTTGGGCACTACCTGGGGCTCATCCTGTGTGGCGAGACCCACTTTCGCTGTGTACGCGCCATTGTCAAGCACAATTACGGACATTCGAGACAGTTAACAAAAATTTTGCTACCAACGTCGCCTTCCGGCAGCAAAAAAATAACAAACCTAACATGGCAAGCGAGCACTGTAAACGCTTTGTGAGCAACGCAATGTTGAGACTACAGAAAGCAAATATGAGCAGATTTCAATGTTAACGCAATGTTAATCTTAGCAGAATATTGCCAGATCGTCTTTAACATTAAGCGACAGTCCGCACGTCATGCCTAAACCTAAAAAATTGAATATAAGCAGTATAAAATATTTATTTTTAGCTTAAGGTTGAAAATATAATTATTTATAGATACTGTACCTAAAACTTAAGTTTATTTTTTTAGAGAAAATTTGTTTTTGTCTGTGATCAGCATACCAATCTTCAAAAGCCCGTTTGCAGATCATTTTCGAATAACAGTCCGTTAGCAGTTAGGTATTACAGACGGTTAACATAACAAGGTCTCTGCTAAAAGTGCGAAACGAATGCAGATAAAGAATCCCATTTTTTTACGTTACGCGGTGTGCGGCGGCCAGGCGGCGCTTGTTTGCGCTTGTTGAATACTATTTTTTTTTAAAACATATTTCGTAGCATTGGCGTCTCATAAAGCAAATAATTAATAGTCGGTATAGTGCAGTGCTAGTGTGAGTAAATATGCTATGTGTCATTGTGAGTTTGTGTTAAAAATGCGCCAAAAAGCAAACATCGGCTTCAATTTAACAACAACATCTATAAACAAGTGCGTGCTGCTAAACAACAACGACAACAACAACAACAACTACGATAATAACAACAACAATACGAAGCTAGTGCCAAAATTAGCCGGCATAGTCAGAGCACTTGTTTGAATTCCCTACTTGCTTATCGCTGTTCTAAAAAAAACAAAAAAAAAACAAAACCCAATCGAACATAAAGAAAAGAAATCCAAAAGCAAACGAAACCAAACTAAACGTAACGTTACCGGCGGCAAGCAACAAGTCCAGGCAAAAGAAGAAGAGCAGGAATTGCCGGTAAAAGAGAAAGAAGAAGCTGAAGCAGAACAGTGGGTACAACAACAAAGATGTACACATGACAACAGCACCGTTAAGCATCAGCATCCTATATGTGCGTGCGTGTGAGTGTGCGTGTGCGTACGTATGTGAGTGTGTGTGCGTGTGTGTGAGATTCCCATTTGCAACACGCCTGAAACATGCGTAGACCGTCCGCGTGGAGTCGCAATCATTACTTTGTGATTGGTCTGCTGCTGGGCCTGGTGCTCAGCCGTTATATACCGCAGGATATTTGGGAGCTGGTGCAGCAAGAGGAATGTCCACAGGAGGCGGCCGAAAATTTACTCATCGAACGCTTTGGCCAGGATTTTGAGCCACATTTGAATTTGATCAATAAGCCGCTGGCGGCTAAAAAGGCGGTAAGTTGGAAGTATACAATCCCCCTACACCAGCCAACTCTCGTTCAGTTCTCTGAACTTGCAAAAATAAAACTAACTGTTCTTTAGCACGTGGGGTACGCACCAATCAGATTTCAATAATCAAAAATTGTAAGAGAGCGTAAGAGAGCAATTGTCAAATACAAATGAAAATGCAAATGCGTATGTGTGTGTGTGTGTGCGTGTGAGAGAGTGGGTGCGTTTGTATGTGCAGCGTGCCTGCCTGTCTGTATTGGTGCACATGGCTCATTATAAGAAGCAATTTATTGACCTTCTGGCTTATCGTATTTCGCTTTCGTACTTTGCCTTTCCTCACTTTACTTTTTTTTGTGTTTTTTTTTGGGTATGAAAAACCACTTGTATGTGTACCGTCACTGTATGCTTAACATATGCATATGTACACACATGCAGACATATGTACGTAATACGTACAAAGAGCGTCAACGTCAGACGTCAGTCGTCAGTTTCTTTGAACTGCTGTTATCATGGACTAAAGCTCTGTGTTACGCTTTGTTGTGACTTGGCCAGGTAAAAAAAGACGTGCAAGACTCAAGCAAGTAGTCGAGTCCAATGACCAAAAACCGGCAACAACAACAAAAGCAACCACAATTCGCTCGCTTCTAGACAATTAGCACCTGGTGCGCAGTAGCAACAGCATTTAACCATGCAACTTAACAGTTTGATTACTACTTGTACACGGTTACAGTTTGATGGTAACTGGGTAACAGTTTGATGCCAATTGGTGCGTTAACAGTTACATTTAATGCGATTCAAAATATTTTTGTGCATTTTAGCCTCGTTTGCAAAGAAATTTGATCGCCAGCTACACCAAAAAAAAAAGCAAAAAAATTATTTAAAAAAAATGAATAAAGCAAAAAAAAAAAAAAAGTAAGGAAAGAATATTATAAATCAGGCGATGAACAAAAATTCCACTGGCGCGCGCATAAATTACATTTAAATAAATAAACGCATTTCAATTATAAACCAGAGTCAAGTAAATATAACGTTAGCTGATACATGCATCATGCCACACTTAAATAAATATCTCAATCCATGCCGTATACACTTATAGATACTACATATGTATATGTATGTATATACTAATACATGTCTGTACATATGTATTTATATTTGGCAAATGTGCATGTGTTTGTGCTTTTGGCTTCATAAATCGAACACAGCGAAATTAATTGAATTAAATGCGAGTAAACATGACAAAAACAAAACCCAGCAAATATCGATTAAATGTGGATATACCCTATAAAAGGATATTTGGTATAACTTATGTATTATATTGGAAATTGGTGAAATTTAAACTTTTTCTGACTGCAACTACAGAAACGCTGGAATGAAACACTTGAAAACTGTAATGAAACAATGGAATTGAAACCATAAATTATACAAATAATTTTATGTTTCTTATTCTGCTTAAAATTATGGCTACTTTAAATCAGCATCAATTGGAATGCAATTTGTATCTGTCAGATACAACTTGTACTACGCCATTTATATTGCAGAAACAGTTGAAATGTAACACTTTTTAATACAGAAACAGCTGAAATAGAACAGCACAAATACATAGATAGATTTAAGCTGTTTCAGTTTAAAATATTTATAAATGTATTTAATATTTTCAGCTATATTTCAATTATTTGAACTACTTTATTTAAGCCATTTAGAAACAACTGAAATGAAACACTTAAAGCTTTTAAACTAAAATAATTATTTATTTTAAACTGTTTCAACTTTAGTAATTTCATTCTAATGACTGTTTAAGCTGAAACGCTTGCATTACATTATTTATAGGGTATTAAATCGATCGACCGACCGCCCGAGCATATCAATTCGTTATTATGTTATTTTTCTGTACCTCATGTGGGTTCGCGTTTTTTGTCTTTCTCTTGCAGTTAACAATGCAAACGTTTGCGTTTTAATTAATAAAGTAAAGAAGAAAAAAATATAACGAAAAAATGTATTAACTTGATAAATTTTGTGGTGTTGAAGACTTCAACAGATAATGGATATCATCGTCAGTTTTGGTCGCCCTTTTTGTTGTCTTTTTGTTTTAGCCATAAAGCGATTCAGCGTCGAGTTAAGCTAATCACAATTTTGGCTATCAAATTAATGATGGCATCAATTCAATTAACGTGACGTATCCGTAAACAATAAATTAAATTAATGACAAGTTGGCTAACAAAGTCTATGTTCGATTTAGGCCATTTATATTGAAATTTGCCATTTTATGTTGACCATTAAAAATGGGCTTAAAGTTGATCAAATTAAGAGATGACTGTTTAAAATCAAGAAGTTCAGGAATTTTGTACTAAAAGTTTTGTGGGAACTATAGAAAAGTAATCCAAAATATAAGTTTCTTTTGCCTATCGATAAATGCAGTAATCGATTAGTAAAGTAAACTTTCAAAAGTTACCTAATTTGCTAAGAAACAGTTAAGCTGAAGCACAGAAGTGGGTTGCAAAGTTTTTTGTTGATCGATAAACCGATAAGTGCAGTTATCGATTAAAAAAAAGTATCACAAAGTTATTCAGTGCTAATTACCACATATTGTAATGTTTATAAGCGTTTAATGTTGAATTTGTGTGCAATATTTATCGATAAATTCGGTTATCGATTAATAAAGTAAACTTTCATAAGCTACCTAATTTGCTAAGAAACAGTTAAGCTGAAGCACAGAAGTGGGTTGGAAAGTTTTTTGTTGATCGATAAACCGATAAGTGCAGTTATCGGTTAGAAGCGTTTAATGTTGCATTTGTGGGCAATGTTTAACGATACATTCGGTTATCGATTAATAAAGTAAACTTTCATAAGCTACCTAATTTGCTAAGAAACAGTTAAGCTGAAGCACAGAAGTGGGTTGGAAAGTTTTTTGTTGATCGATAAACCGATAAGTGCAGTTATCGATACAAACAGTTCCACAAATGTGCTAATTTCCACAAATTGTAATGTTTAGAAGTGTTGATTGTTGAATTTGTGGGCAATATTTATCGATAAATACGATTATCGATTAATTTGGATGTGCTAAATTGAATGAATGAAGTGTTCAAAAGGTAAGCGCCTTTAATGAGCTACTTCTTATCGATACTAGTAGTTTCTCGATTTGAAACCAGTTATCGATAAGTTCTGTCTAATATGCATGCGATATATGTGCAATGGCCTGAAACGGAGAGCAGCTGCGTGCAATTAAGAGTCGGAAAAACGGTCACAGTTCCTTCCCCCTTTCGGACTTTAACGATGATTTGCGTTTCGTGTGGCAACACAACTACCGATGCTTAAAATTAATGTTTTTATGCCTTTATTATTACTAACTTTATGGGCCACTGTTTATATTTCTTTTTTAATTGTATGAGTGTGTGTGTGTGCGTGTGTGTGTGTGTGTGTGTGTGTCTGGGTTTTTAATGTGCGTAAGTTACTTACTTGAAACGAGTGAGACAGAGATACATATGGTAGATATAGATAATATATATTTGAAACTCGTTCGTGGACAAAAACAAAAAACTTGAGCAAAAAGTCGTTTTCCATTCACTTAATAAATGACAATAACTGAGTTTACTTAACGCGCAACATTGTTAATGTTGTTGTTGTTGTCTAATGTTGTTGTTGTTGCCTAAGCAAACACACATTTGAGTTGTGTGTGTATGCGAGTGTGTGTACACTTACTAAGTGCCCGACGACACAGTAAAAAAAAGCAACTAAAAAATGGTTAAAAAAGTGAAATCATAGCGGTCGGATCAGCTCTTTGAACTCTGACCCAACAAAATGCTACAAGATCTTGCACGTTGCGACAAAATTTAACATGTAGCTCATTTAAAAAAGGTCGAAAAATGTGTATTTTATATAAAATTAAGTAAAATTCTTTGCTTTTATTTTTTATGCCTATAAACAGAAGTTTTAAATAAGATTGACTTGATTTTAGCTATAAATCAAACTCGAATTGTTCTGTCTGGAATTTAAGTCTGAAAATGGATAAAACTAATATAATATATAAAGCTGCAGAAATCAAAAAATCAATTTTAATAAACTCAAAACTAAACTAAAGGCTCTTATTAATTAGCATATTAATTTTGATGTTTCCCATTTCATTTGAAAAACTTGCACTGAATTTAAACTCTAAAACTTTTGACTTATTCCTCGACTTTTCTTGGTTTATGTACGAATTTTTAAGTCGTATATTTTATGGTTATAAAAAGATATACATGTTTTTATACCAAACTATAGAAACTTTAATATTAGCTTGAAATATTTAAACTTAAGTCAAGTATTTTCAAAAACACAGAGTTCTTCCTACTACCGTTTGAATCCTACAACCTACAACCTACAACCACTTAAATCCCGAACTCTACTGAACCCTTTCGACTTAAATTAGCTGCTCTGATATAAGTAGTCTTGTTATACGTTTTTATGTTTTTTTTTTTGTAAAATTTCAACTTAGTTACTGGTCAGGCATAAATCAAAAAAAAAATTCAAAATTAAAGTAAGTAAAAATTAATAACAGAAATGGCCAAAAGTTGTAATCGGATAATGCGTCAAATGTGCATGATAATGCGGCAAAATTTCGCCAAAAGTTGTGAGCAAAAACTGAATGATCAAATTAATATGGAGCTAAAGGCTTGTCATCAATACCTGGCCATGGTAATGGGTATATTATGTAGTGTTATAGGAAAGTATTTCCAATTTTTTCTCTGTTCTACTGACTAGGCCTATCATTTTGATCGAGCCGATGTGAGTGCTCCGGGTATCTATGGTTTTCTGTTGAAGGCAAGCGCCGAGGAGCGTGTACATGCCGAGAGGATAATGAAGTATATGAATAAACGTGGAGGTCTCATTAAACTTGGTGCAGTTCCAGAACCATTGCCATGCTTCAATGACAGTTTAGCAGCATTGAGATATGCCCTGGAAATGGAATTGGAAGTGAATCAACATTTGTTGGATATCCATGCTCTGGCCGCCAAAGAGAATGATCCAAATTTGTGTGATTTCATTGAGACGAACTTCTTGCAGGAACAGGTTGATGGACAAAAGATCTTGGCCGATTATATCAGACAATTGGAACGTGCACAGGATGAACTTGGCGATTATCTATTTGATAGATATATGCTTAATGGTGGCATGCATAGCAATGGTCAGAACAGATAAATATATAAGCAGAAGGAGCTGTACTAAATTTAAAATAAAAACCGTTTATTTATTTGTTGACTCAATAAATGCTCAAGAGTTCCGTGTGTGTGTGTGTGTGTGTGTGTGTTTCTGTTGGCTTCGTAATAGTTTCAATTCATAACTAGTGAACTACTTATCAGCCAGTCAGTCCGTGTCTAAAAATATCAGCCATTCTTATCAATTAGTACTACCTACCACACATGTACGGCTCTATCAATGTATGGTACGTACGCTTCACACTCCAAGTGCAGCAAATAAAAAGGTTTATTGGAAAGTACGATTGTCATGTTGTCAGGAGATCAACTAGTCAACTGATCAAGTGATCACCTGATCAGCTGCACAGCAATCGAGCTTTGGTTGGGCTTTAGCAAGGAATGGTTTCGAGAGCTTTTAAGTCTGCAAAAAGCTTTTACTTATAAGCGTAAAAGTACAGCATTCTTCTTGCAAAAGCTGACAGAGCTTTTGTGCTTCTAACTCACGCTTAAGCTGAAGTTTATTTTAATTAATTTATTAAAGCTTTTGATTATCTCTCAAGTTATGCTCAATAACTCAAGAAAAACTACTAGTAAGCCACTTAGTAACAGTTGAACTTACTTAAATCACTCATCAAGTACAATTTCAATTACAAAGGAGCTTTAAAGCTACTTTTTTACTCTTACAAAGTTTGATTATTACCAAATAGTGTTCATCTGGCTACATTCTTGCTGCCTTTATCTGCCTAAGTATCTGTGCAAAGAGTTGAAAGCTTTAAAGCTGCTGAAAGCTTAAAAATAATTGTAAATTTGTGCTGAAAATGAAACTAGTATTTAAAGCCGCTGATCTTTTTATTAAATCCCAGGCAAAAGTGTGATAAGAAAGCTTTAAAGCTGCTTAACATTTTAGGCAAATACTTGAAGCTTTTTCCGGCTACTTTCCAGCTTTAAAGCTTTACATCCTAAAAGCTTTCGATGCCTAGTCATAGAAAATAGATCTCACCCAGACGCAGCTGCTAAGTAAGTGAATCTATTGAGCAGCTTTTGCTGTTTGCCTTAATTGAAAAGCGCGTCGCATTTCCGGCTTGAGGCCCTCATACAAACGACAATACATATTTATGATTTATATATATGTATATATATATGGGGGTATATAGCTGAGTATGTGTGTGTGTGAGTCTGTGCTCTCAATTAATTGTCATAAGCGCGAGACTTAGTCGACCCAAACATCCACCGACTACTATAGTCAAACCAGCACCATCATCACCGATCTGTATATATATATCTGTATATAAGTAGTGACCGCCTGCGCACTTGTTTCAATTAAGATTTGTCAAATCCAATACAATGCCACTGTGTCTACTTGGCTTTGTGCCCGATTGAAAACGAACTGAGATTGGGACACATGCAATACTCACATATCATTCCATTTACACGTACTTAACTATGGCATCTATATATCCAAACAGATCATGTGCATGGAGCACTACGAAAGGCCGCTGCCCAGATGTGATCTAAATGGGAACAAATGGCATAAAAAATGCATTTAAATCTGTTTCAACATTTGATTGAAATTGAATTAAATCGTTTACAATATTGTCATTTTGCTAGAGTCGCTGCAAGTCGTTTTAAAAACAATTGAATTACTTAAAAATTATTTGTGCTACTTCTGAGCATTCGAAAGACTTTCTAAAACTCAAAGGGATTTTTTATAATTATAGTAAATAGATACCCTAGAAGTTTTTGTTAAGCTTATGAATGGAATTCTTTGAAAAATTTGCATGAAATCAATTACTTTTCAATTACTTTTATTAGATAGATAGAATGGATTTCAATTTATTAGCTAAAAATACAATTTTTTAGTTCTACTAAAAACCTAGTGACGAAACCTGTAACATCTTTTGTGCCACTGCTGTAGCCTCCAAGAGACTGAGGTGCTTAGGAGCACCTTTAATCCAATCACTTAAGGAAGCCGCCAAAAGTGCGCCAGAGGAGTTAGTGACCTTTGCTTAACTCTTCTGCATTTTACAAGCCTTAAAGTAAACTTAACTGTCTAAAATTATATAAATGTGTTTGAATAACTTGAATTATTTGATTGAAAATAACTTAATCAATTTGTTGGGAATGCAAAAAGTGTCAGTTATTAAATGAATATATTCGAATCACTCAAGTTTTTTAATTGAATTTAAATTGTATCATTTATTTCCAATGCATTAAATTGGCCAGAATTTTCAAGCTGTCTACAAGAAATGGCTTAAAACAAAGTACCAAATTTAGTAAATTAAGTTTAGAAACAACTGAATAACTTTAGTCATTTTTATACACTTGCAGAGCGTATATTGATTTTGTCACGAAGTTTGTAACGCATTGAAGGAGGCGTTTCCGACCACATAAAGTATATATATTCTTGATCAGCATCAACAGTCGAGTTGATATAGCCATGTCCGCCTGTCCGTCTGTTTCTATGCGAACTAGTCTCCCAGTTTTAAAGCTATCTCGATGAAATTTGGTACAGACCTGTATTCTCTCTGCACGCAGTACTATATCATATAGCTCCCATAGGAACAATCGGTTGAAAATGCTTAGTGTGAACATTTTCGGTGTCTATTGAACGATTTCAACGAAATTCACTCAAAATGAATTTCTCATTGTCTCCCATATGTTCACCAAATTTTATTCAAATCGAACTACTATATCATACAGCTCCCATAGGAACAATCGGTTGTTGAAACCAAATTAATGCAATATTCATGACTGCAAGGGTATTTAATCTTCGTCTCGCCGAAGATAACCGCTTTTTCTTGTTATAACACCGATAGTACGAGGCAAAGCTCTAGGGTGGCTCAGTTTTCACTTCACTAAAATATTTACCAGAGATCGTAATCAAAGGGATTTATGTTTATAAATATTTACAAATTCTCAGCTCGCAAAACTAATAAAAATAATATGTAAATATAAATGAAATATTGAAATTGCATCTCTAACAGAGTGATTCATAGGATTCATTCATAAGCCCTTGACAGCCCTTTTGACACTTTTGCTTTTGCACCCAAAGTAGCCACCTAATAACTGGGCCATATACGTAGTGCTCGTGGCAAAAGTTATCACTAGATTTATTACACCAAAATGCCGACTAGAAATTGAAATTTAAACCGAAACCAAACGAGGAACGAGAAACTGAAACTGAACCTATAGCCATTTACCAGGCTGTATAATCAGTCAACTTGAACCGTTCTTTGAGTCATCATTCAAGTGTGAAGAGTGGGCAGCAGGACAGAGGGCAGAGGGGAGATAAAGAGGGTAGAAGTAAAATGTAAATTGTAAACCAGGTGGATGATTGCCTGATTGTATTCCACGGCCAACTGAACAAATAAACATAATTCAATATCAATGTTTAATTAAATTACTATTCTCGAAATGAAAATTGAAATTCTGTTCGCATTGGTGACGTTCACTTTGCATTTGATAACACTACAAATTGTTTTCATTTTTTTTTTTTTTTTTTTTTTTTTTTTTTTTTTGGTGTGGCTACTGATAAGAAGGTTAACACTTTGAAGGCAAAAAGTAGGCCTACTGGTTGTAAACTCGCTTTTTTTTCAATTGAAAATTGCCTTAGTTGCTCATCGTAACCAGGGTTGGCAAAAGTGTTTAAATTCAAGTCGAAAGTTGGAAAAATTATTTGGTTAATGGAATTTTTTGTTTAAAGTGTTGATTTTCTCTGTTTTTAACTCAAAATTTAACTTCATTTTAGATCAGAAATTCATGGTTTTCAATGTTTTAATTCAAAAGAAAAACTGTTTTACAAAAGCTAACAGTGTCAGCCCTCTTGGTAATAAGTTTTTTCCGCTTTTGTATTTCCTCTTACGTCACAAGGTTGTTTGGGGCTTCATCGTGTCAATTTCTTATCAATTTTTAACCATTTCTTTGGTACTAATCAAATTTTGTTGAGATTGTGCAGCCACGTGCAGCAAAAGAGCTTACGCATTGCATTCAATGGAATTCGACTTAGTGTACCATCGTTTCGCTGCGCTTGGCAATTCGTTTATAATTCCCAACTGCTTTAAGCGTCGACTGGATTAAGTGTAAAAATGAAAGTAATTAATTTACTGATTCTAAACTGACTTTTTGCTACCTTTTAGCGTAAAACTTGAAAAATTAATATTTTATAAATCACTTTCCAAACTGATTTCCTTTATAATTCGCAACTCTCTTGAGTGAAACTTGTAGACATCTAAGTAAATTTGTATAGTCAGAAGTTTAGTGCTAAATTTAGCTGGATTTGTTAATAATTTTTGATTATTTGTGTATTTCCCTGTTGATTCAGAGTCATAATTCATATGAAAGTGCAAAATGCCAGTGTAAATACACTTTGGTATACCGAAATATTGATCATCGTTAAATATTTTCTTAAGATTTTTGAATTTTTCAACGAATTTTTGAATGCATCATTTTCCTATAGACAAAACGCACGCACATCAACATAATTTTTGAAAGTATTTTCATTTAGCTTCCAGAAGTAAAACAGAAGATTTTGAATCAATATTCACTACTGGGAAGGGGAAAGGGGCCGAAGGGGAGGGGCGTGGCGGGGAGGGGCAGTCAATTTGCGGTTTGGCAAATGTTTACCTTTTACCCATCATCTGTGTGTCTGTGTGTGTGTGTGTGTGTGTGTGTTTAGTGTGTGTTGTGTTTAGATATTTACACAATTAATTGCGTATATACACACACAATCTATAACGGCTGCTGGCATCTTTTTTTATTTTTTCTGTGGCATAAGGTGCCGCAATTTCAGCACAAGGTTATCTTGGGTTAACACAGCGGTTGAGGGGCGGCACTGTGGGGTTAATGCGGTGCATTGGCCAATTTATTGGCTTATTAGCACACTATATATCTCAATATCTGTGCACATATAGCTGGCAATTAAAAGAGAAAGCCATCAAAATGTTGCACTGATCTCTAAAACCTTTATACCTATACACACACACGCACACACACCGTACACACACAGCACTGCTCTACTGCGCTTTATACAGCTACCAGCTAATGGTTATACCCTGTAAAAGTGCTTAGTTAACTGTATGCACACTTGTTTTGCATTAAGTTGGCATTTTAACTAAGCAATCAATATTTTTTTAATATAAATCTAGAAGTACCTGAAAAAAAACGGTCTTAATAGTGTTGTAAAACAACAAAATGTTGTGAAATTAGAACTCTGTACTTACAGTGTAAGCAAATTTGCACAAAATATGTTTGTTTAGGAATCGAAGCACTATATCCTATATAGCTTTCATAGGAACAATTAAACAATCATCCAAATCTAAACTTATTAATGGGTATCCTAAAGTCACGATTCAATTATAGCTTTTTTTATATTAATAAGTATCCTAGCTTCATGATAAGTGTCATTTATTTAAATCTTTGCCTACAAATACTAAGCACAAAAAACGAACAGTGTTGTAAAACGAAAACAGAAAATATTTTAATATATTTATAGTTAAAATTAGTTACAAATTCCGCCTATTATCTCTAACAAATCCAAGTAGTGCAGCTCTATGTTAAATTAATTTAATTTTTCAATAAATTTCAAAAATGCGTCTCCATTTGTTCCTCTTACTTATGTTAATACAATGGGCAAAACAGAACAAATTTCTAACAAATTTTTTTCTTAACATTATCAACTCTTTCCTCGCATAAAATATAAATTTTAAACACAGTTTAATTGAATTCAACTTAAACTTTATTTTATTTAAGTTAAGCAGGCATAAATTTGCTTAAAGTTATAACTAATTACAGGGTATAATTCAGTTATTTGTTAGCTTTTTTTGTTTGCCTTCAATAACTTGTTGCGTATGCATTTGTTTTATTTATTTTTTAATTGTAACTGCAATTAGTGCTAATTGCTGAGCACAGACTCACTTCAAAGTCGACCAATTGCCACGCCCCCCAGCCACTTATCATACAATATTGACCGACTCGTAGGGTATGTGTGTGATTGAGTGTGTGTAAGAGTGTGTATCTTGGCAAAAGCAGATGCACAAGATACTTGAAGGAAACTTTAGCTGCTTTTGAGATTTGTAATCTTGGCAAGGGTCAAAGAGGTGAGAAACTGACGTCACCTGTTGAAACATGTACGACCCCGAACGAAGGCCGTCGGTTTACGAGGCTCGTAAACAGTGGCCAATTAAGAAGCATTTGTAATTGGCCATAATTCCGCTAAAAAACGACGAGTGTTGTCACAATTTCAGCTGAATTGCAGTTAAATAGCTAGAAAATAAAGACAAAAAAAAGTTTTAAAATAGCATAAAATATAAAATATATAAAATATATATTTTTAAATTAAAAAATGAAATTTATAATTTTATTTTGGAAAAATTCTTTTGAGTATTTAATTTTTATGCAAAATAAATTTGACAGCTAAATTTTAGTATAGCAAAAACTAGCTAAAAAAAGCTATCACTGCTACCAACTTTGTATAAATAAATTCAATAAATAATTATGAAACAAAACTAACGACTTATTTTCTTTATAAACAAATCATCGCTTAAAATAAATAAACAATAAAATGTTTGTGTTCAAGTTAACTCAACTGAAGCTTGGAGTAAAATTAAATATTTAGTTTAAAAACAAGTAAATATGCAATTTTAAATAAAAAATCATTTTTGCTGGGTTTGCAGATAGTGTTACACTGCTACAGTAGTTACTCGTATTGCTGAACATATTGCAAGTTTTATAAATAAAAAAAAAACAAAATTCCTAGACGATCGTAAACATTTTTATGCCGAACGTTGAACTCTTCAGTCATATTTTTACTGGTATACAAAATAGTAGATAAAATCATTGAAAACTCCACACACACACACACACACAGCTATATAATTTTTAATTTTCCCTGTACTTGTACTTCATTTATGAATAAACATAATCATCTGTAATCATCGAGAAGTACAATTTGAGTGCCCACTTGACTTGAGTTCTACGACTGTCCAGCTGTCTATCTGCCAGTCTCTTGGTCTTTTTTTTTAGTGATTTGAGTTCTTAAGTGGACAAACGTGCAGGGTATACATATGTATATAGTATCTATCCAAAACTCAAACCGAGCTGCAGCTGCCTAGATAACTATTTATTATGTCAAAATACTTGACTATAACTTTACTTATGTGTAGACACTACTTATCCTTCGTATGATAACTATCGCTTGACTTTAATTGCTCTATTAAAAACGGATTGTTTTTTAGACCCTGTATCGGAGTGACTATCAGACTGAATTCCTACTGAATTCTATAAATTATTCAAAGTTTTTGTTTGTAGTTTGTTTATACACAATTTAAAGCCAAAGACCTTGAACTTTAGTTGCGGTATTACGACTTTAACCTTGGATAGAAATTTTATGACGATTACAAAAAATAAATATAGAAACACTGAGCAAAAAGATGTTGTGGGAGGTTTTTTAAATTAAAAGAATAGTTACAGGGTATTTGAAATGATTGATAATGGATAATTGAGATCTTTTAAAGCAATTTACAGGGTATACAAATCTTAATTGATGTGAATTTAGAAACTAAAAAGTATAATTCCAATTTTTCGACTATTACAGGGTATACTACACAGGTATACTACACAAAGAATAGTACAGGGTATTTGAAATGATTGATAATGCATAATTAAGATATTTAAAAGCAATTTACAGGGTATACAATGCTTAATTGATGTAAATTTAGAAACTAAAAAGTATAATTCCAATTTTTCGACTATTACAGGGTATACTGCAGAGAGCAAAATGAAGTTGTGTGAGTTTACAAAAATTAAAAGAATAGTACAGGGTATTTGAAATGATTAATAATGAATAATTGAGATTTTTAAAAGCAATTTACAGGGTATACAATGCTTAATTGATGTAAATTTAAAATTTACAAAGTATAATTCCAATTCTTCGACTATTACAGGGTATACTCGTTTAAAATAAATCTCTTAGTTGCTCAAAGCAGGATATTTTTAAGTTTAGCGCACTCTATTGACTTTTAAATATAATAAATCATAAGTAAATAGCTGTTTACATAATTGCAGGGTATATTGGGTTAGTATAAGATATTTAAATACCAGTAAATTTACAGTTTACAGGGTATTTTTGAACCTTAATGCAAAGAAACGTTAGTTTTACTTACAGGGTATAAACTAGTTGACCCCACTAGTTTAGCTAAGTCCATTTACAGACCCTTTTATTAATTTCTTTTCCCACTTTCCCCCTCCCCCCCCCAGGTTAAAAATGTAATGCGACCGCGGTACTACTCCTCGGAGTTGGGCATAAGGGAGAAGATCTTTATTGGTGTTATGACCTCCCAGGAGAACATAAATAGCTTTGCGACCGCCTTTAATCGTACGACCGCCCATCTGGTGAACAAGATCAAGTTCTTCATTAATGCGGACAGCGTCAAGACCAATTATCAGTTGAAGAATATTGTTGGATTTGCGGATATGCAAGAAAGTCGACGGCCATTCCATGTGATTAAATATATAGCCGATAAATATTTAGATGAGTACGATTATTTTCTGCTAGTACCGGATAATGTTTATGTCGATGCACGGAAATTGAATTCATTGCTCTATCATATGAGCATTACCTTTGATCTGTATATGGGCAGCACACGTGTCGGAACAAATGCTGTTAATGATCACAAAAATAACAATAATAATGATAATGATAATAATGATGGTGATGGTGATGAATCAAATAATTCGGATGCTTCGGGACAAAGTGATCGGAATTATTGTGCCCTCGAGGCGGGAATTCTACTTAGCAGTAGTGTCATTCACAAGATGCGAAATAATCTGGAGAGATGTGTTCGCATTGGCATCACAAATGATCACAGTGTGAACATTGGACGGTGTGTCAAATATGCAAGTCAAGTCTCCGGTTGCCAAGAAACATTTCAGGTGAGTTTTCTATAAGCCTTCTAGTATAAAGTTGGTTGGAAACATCTATTTTGACTATATTCAACTTAAAATTAAATATGTATACAAAATTTATATTGAATTTTATTTTATACTTGAAATCCAAAAAGTTATAGCTTTTAATTCAACTCCAACTACTACTCAAAAGCTTAACGGTACTTTGTTCATACACTTAAGTCCTACTACATGTGAGCCATGTTAAGCTTTTCACTTTGTGGCATGTAACAGCTTGGTAATTAACTGTCATGTTGTAAAGAGCTTAAAAGTGTAAGTTAAGATCCATAAACAAGTCCCACAAGCGATCCACTAACTTTGTGATGAGTTAATTAACGTAACTTGCGGTTGAAGTGAACATATTTGAGTGGACATGCATGTTGGCCAGTTGGCAATTGAGTGTTAGAGAAACTGCAGACCAATATTTGGAACAAAAGGTTTACACTTAACACAGGTCTGCGCACACGTGTTTCTATTTAAATACAGTGCAGTCTATCTGTAATTAACAGAAACATTCACTACAACAACAAGAAATGTTAGCACAGCACCAGTGCGGCTGCAACTGTAGCATAAAATGTTATCTGCAAGCAGTGGTTAACAGTTTTAAAAGCACTGCTGTTGGCAGTAAGCAAGGAAACGTACACACATACACATACATATGTCTGTGCTACAAATATACATATGCCTGTATATGTGTGCGTGTGTGTGTGCGTGTGCTGCTGCGAGTTAATTTGCCAGTTTTCATGTCGTGTGATCTTTGTTGCTTCCTACACGCTGTTTTATTTATTTAAACAATTTGCCGTTGACTAAAAAGACGCACAAAGACACACACACACACACACAGACAGGTTGCCAGCAATGAAATGAAATGAAAAAAATCAGTTCATTGATACAAAAAAAAGTGACCCTGAAACGGAAAAAGAGCATCAAACAACGCGCAGGCAAAGAGAGCACGAGAAGACAATTGAAAGCAAGAACGAAATAAAGAAAGAGAATAGCGAAAGAGGCAACAGAAGCAGCAGCAGCAAGAGCTTTTGTTTGTGGCACGCCTCACATTTTGGACACTTTAGACATTTGGACTTGCCAACAAACAAAACCAAACTTGATGGACGGCTTGCTGAAACGCGCAGCAAAAAGAGAAGAATTTCACAAACGCACAGACAGAGACAGACTGACGGTTTGACATGCACTGGCTCTCATGGCATTTCCTTTCGCATTTAATTTTTTTTATAATAACAATTCCGAAATGCGAATCGCACGCAATTTAACAGGCATTACTGTTTTTACTTATACCCTTTCCCCAAGGCGAAAGGGTATGCTCAGTTTGTAAGCCTCATAAATTGACTTACCACAAATAAGTTAATTTATGTTTTATGTAAATAAAATAAATAACTTATAAGAAATTAAGTAGAAGTACAATATTAAAAAATTAATTTTTTAATGATTTATTTTTTAAGAAACGCCAATTATTTTATTTTTCATTCCATTCTTTAAAAAACTTAAACTACGAATAGTTTAAGTTTCATTTCTAAAAACATAACGAAAAAATTCCAAATCCAGTTAAAATATAATTGGCTAAAATGAAGTCTCAGAAAATAGATAATATCAAATGCTCTTCACATAAATACCAGGTATTAAGTTACTATTCAAAAACTCATAATTTTTTAAAAATTTAAAGATTATAAAGTTGATTATAACAAAATTAAATATTTTCTTTTATAGAAATCTTTTAAAATTTGATTGAGTTTCATTACCTAAAGATTTGCTTTTTAAAATGATTTTTTTTTTTTTTTTTTAACAGGAAAGTTACGGGTATCTTAAAGTCGAAAGCAAAACTTTAGTTTTCTTTGTAGCGTGTGTGTGTGTGTGCGCAAGTGGATAAATAAAACGCAGGGCAAAAGAACTTGACGCACGTCTTTCACTTGAAATTCGTTTGTTTGGATTTTGGGTTTTTATTTATGCGGCAGAGAGGCACCATCGAATGATTTATGTTTAGTTTGTGTGTGTGTGCCTGTGTAGGTGTGTGAGGAAGTGTTGATATCATTTTCTTAGTTTATTAAAGACAAAAAAAAATCAACAACTTTATTTGCAGGCTCCTAAATCTGATTATTAATGTCTATTAAGTGGAAATTCTCTGATCATCGAATGTTCACAAGTATAATTAAGTTTTTGCACACAAGTTTTATCAGGAAAAGATACAAATTTCATTTAACATTTAACAATAATTGCAAGATGCAAAAATATCTGCGCTTAATTAGCATTTTGGAACGATATGTATCAGGCTTGAGTTGCTCATGAAATAAGTTTAACAATAAATGAGTTAGGGTATAATGTTTTTATTATATTTATCGGGTATGATTTAGGTTGAAATATATATACATAAATACTATATTTAAAGATATTTATGGATGTTCCACAAAAAGTTTAAACGCGGAGTTTATTAAACACTTAAAACATTTTTCTAAAATAATATTTTATGAATTCATAGTAAAAATCCTTCTAGGGTATGGAGTAGTCCAAATGCGTTTGACAACGTCATGTTCAAAAGTGCCGTTACTTTGTGCATGTCCCTTTTAACATTTGAATTGATAAATGAGCGACGGCAAATTAACTGTTTGAAATTTCTGCGAAAGGAATTGAAGCTAAAGAGAGGGAGAGAGAGGGGCAAGCGAAAGTGTGGAGTTGAAGGCAGAAGATGTTGGGGGAAGTAAGAGAGAGAGAGAGAGAGATTAAGAGAGGGAGTGTTGACGTTGACTTCACAAAACAAAGTCGCATGCAACGATTGCCGACATTTAGCATGGAAATGTTAATTTAATTATGCAGCTTCCACTTCCACTCCGCTCCCCTTTCCCGCCATACGCACGGGAATAGCGGGAATCGGTATTGAAACGGGAATTGAAACTGCAAGGGGAAGAGGAAGGGGAAGAAGTGGGGAAAATGGCAATGCCAATGGGAATTGTGAATTGCGGATTGTGTGTTTGAGGAAGTTTTAGTGGCGACTTAGTTGATTTTAATGGGATCGTTAAACGGCGTCGCGTCGATAAAGGAACTTTATTGTTTTGTTGTTTGTCGTTTGTCGTGTGTTTAGCCAACAAAGTGATCTGTATAACATATGCTCATAACTGGAATTAAGGGTCTACTGCAATATTTTTTTTATGTATTTCTGGGATCCACAAGTTAATTACATGCAACATTTGTTGACGTTTGGCGCCAACTGCATACATATACATATTTTTTTCTTCATCTCAATCTCTAATCTTGTTTTTTTTTTACTTTCCAGGGCATACGTCAATACAGCTATGCATTGAATACAAAAACACGTCACTATAAGGATCTCAGCGTGCTTGCCAAGGAGCCGGCCTTTTTAAATGCCACCACTGTTTATCCTGTGCAGACGCCCGAGGATTTTTATCGTCTGCACGCTTATTACTCCAAGGTAAGCTCCACACACTGTTAGGCGCCACAACAGCTCTGTTAGTGTGCTGTCTGCAAGCATACACTGATGGACGTAACAATGAGTATTACAGTATTTTAATTAAAATAAAATATTAAACAAGTTTTAAATTTATCAGTGTTTTAAGCAGAGCAACACTGATGGTTTAAATGTTGAGTACACCTTAACAATGAAAATAAAAGCAAAGTTATAGTAATTTGTAATCCAACTTGTGCTAACAGTTTGCTGTTAAGTGCATGCAGCACATACACTAATGGTTGAAATAATATGTACAGCTTGACATATTTTCTATTTATTTGTTTTCAAACTTATTTAAACAATTATTTCTCTTAATCTACAGCATCACTTGGAGCTTGTGCAGCAGCGTGGCTATGAACTGGAACAAAAATCATATCGCATTGCGAATGGCAGCATCTCCAACAAGATACTCGAGATACGTTGGCCATTGGGCGTGCCACCGCCCAGTGCACCGGAGACACGTCACGACATGCTCACATGGCAATTGCTAAATGGAACTCACAGTTTTCTACCCAATGCAAATGCAGATCATGCAGTTGCTCCCCTCAGTCGCATTGATGCCTCCGATTTTGCCAAAGTCTTGGAGATAACACTACAGTATGCCGCACAGAAGCATTCAAAATTACGTTACCACAGTCTGCACAGTGCGTATCGAAAATTTGATGCCACCCGTGGCATGGACTATCAGTTGCATTTAAATATGTACGAGGGTGCAACGCCCAAACGGCTATTACTCAAAAGCTTTGAGGTGGTCAAACCATTGGGTCGTGTTGAGGTCGTTCCATCGCCATACGTTACGGAGAGCACGAGGATTGCGCTGTTGGTGCCGTCATTTGAGCATCAGGTGCCGGATGCTATGGAATTTGTGGCCCAATACGAGCGCATTTGTATGCACAATCAGGACAACACTTTTCTGCTGCTGGTGAGTGCTCAAATCGAAAAAAAGTTTAGAGAAATCGTCAAAGGAATAGGCAAAAAATGCTTAACAGTCAGAAGTTTTTTTATCAAACTGTTATGAAATTCTAGTGTTAACACGCTGTTAAGTACAAACTGTTAGTTATCCGTCTGTTAAGTAGCAGCGGCAGCTCTGTTAAGCGCATCTTAACAGCTCTATTGACTCGCTAACAGCGAGCTGCGGTTAACATTCTGCTGTAGATCACATACAATGGTGGCCGTAATAATGTGAACAGCATTAAAATATTGTATTTTTATGTATTAAACAATTCGTATCTGTTATATACACATATATTTTTAAACCCTCTTAATAAACTTTATTTTTGCTTCCCTCTTAGATCTTCCTTTATCGCTTGGACTCCCCCAGCAAGGGCAACGACGATCCCTTCAAGACGCTGAAGAAACTCGCACTGGAATTGTCCTCCAAATACAAGACAGATGGATCTCGGATTGCTTGGGTGTCCATACGATTACCAGAGCAGCTGAGTGCTCCGATTGCCGACGAGGATTGGCTGATGCACGCCTCCATGTATGGACCGAGGCAGTTTCTGAGTTTGGCGGTGGCTGATCTGGCACTACCCAAACTTGGCCTCGAATCGCTTGTGCTGCTGGCCACGCCCGCAATGTTATTCCGTCCGGATTTCTTGAATCGTGTGCGCATGAATACCATACAGGGATTTCAGGTCTATGCTCCCATTGGCTTCCAGCTTTATCCTTGTGCTTGGGCGCATTTCTGCAAGGAGTGCGACACTTGCGACATTAGCCAGAGCAGCGGGTACTTCGATCGTCACAATCATGACGTCATCGCTTTCTATAGTCGCGATTATGTTCAGGGTATGTACAGCATCATCACTATATAGTACAGTACACTAAGTATTACAGGGTCACTTACAGTCGGCTTACTCGACTGTAGCGAGTATAAAGTGCAATGCAGTAGGTTTCCTCGTTTTCATGAGCTTTAGACGTCATACAGACAGCCGGACATGTTTATACCGACGCGCCTGTTAATGTTGCTGCAGAATGTAAGGGAACAGTAAACAATAGTGGTGTCGGTATAAACGTGTCCGGCTGTTTGTTGCATGTTTACTCGACTGTAGCTTTCTGCATACGATATTAATGATTAGATAATGAACTAATGACTTATAAATTATAATTAATTTTGTTTAATTAATAAAGTTTTATTAATTTTCTTCCGTTTTAGCTCGCAAACTGCTGGATCCCTTGGGACTACCCATAATGCGCTCCGACCTGGACATCGAACAGCTGCTGCAGTCGACCCAGCGTCCGGCGGGTGTGGAGAGTATACTCGACATGTTCGTGGCCGCGCAGCATACGGTGCACATTCTGCGTGCGGTGGAGCCGCATTTGCGCTTCGGACTTGACGTACGCAGTCATGTGGCGCGTGGGGGAAAATTACCGTTACCGGGCACAGGCACGTGTGCAGCAGCAGAGGGGGCGGGACTGGGACTGGGCGTGCCCAAGGGGACTGGCAGGGGGCGGGAGCAGTGCATACATTTGGCATCGCGTAAACAAATTGGCGATGCGATCATTCGATACGAGGACAAAAGTATTCTGCAAAAGTAAGCTGTGAGTGAGGGAGACAGAGCGATGCACGGCTTGAAACTGTTATACGTTAAATATCATCAGTTCCTTTTAAAATATACTTTACTATATAAATATATATATATTTCCAACTGTGTGAGTGCGTGTGCCAGTGTGTGTGTGTCTGTTTGTAGTTCTAGTTGTGTTTGTTGCAATACCCTGTAACTTATGGCTGCACCTCAAAAGCGGGTATATAACAGCAAGCTGCGCTTATAGACTATTTAATTTTGTTTAGTTCAAGCCATAGCTGGCGCCACCTAACGCTCGTAGCTAGCTTTAGCTACAGGGTATCTTGTAGTTGTGTTTATTTTTTTTTTTTTTTTGCACATGTCTTGCTTTAAAGTGAAACTTTTAATGCTCAAAATGGTAGACAAGAATTGTTATATTAGTTAGTTCTTAAACAAGTTGAGGTTAAAACGAAGCGATATTTGCGAATGGGAGAAAGTAGTGGAGAGAGGGGGGTAAGGGTAGGGGGAGGGGAGGAGAAATAACTTGTAGCTGCCAAAATGCTTGCTTAAGATTTAAAACCATAAACCTAATTTATATTTAGCTAAACGTATGTCAAAAATAGTTCATAAGTTTTGAATTTTGGGAGAGCGTATAACAGTTGTAGCACAGCCATTAGCCAATATGTATAGGTACATATATATATGTATTCAGGGGCCAATTTAGCTTGTCATTGTAGCCACTTCTCATCCATATTAGCAAATGTATATAATTTATTTAAACTATAATTATGTAATTATAACAGCAACAAAACAATTCCTATATATAACTTTTAGCTAAGTGTTATACTATGTTATACAATTACCGCTTAAGTCATTCAAAATGGGCTGTTCGAAACCGTTAATCAACTGCGGAATGCCGTCTTCGCCAAAAAAAAAGAAGTTTACAAAATGTGGCCTAAATCTTGCCTCAGCTACGCGAGCAACTGTTATACATGCGCTCCTCTATATCTTTTATACATAAGTGTTTTTTTTTACACTTTAAAATCAATTGCAGCACATTTATTACCGTTTGAACTGAGCGTAGAACAGCTGTTATACAAATGTCAACTGTTATACATATGCCAACTGTTATACATAAATAAAAACTTATAGCACAACTAAAAAAAATGCGTTTGTTGCTGTTCAAATTGAGCGTATAACAGTTTAGAACATGTATAACTGTTATAAAATAAAAAAAAAATGCAAAAAACGTTTAAATTTGTGTATATAATTAACAGCGTCCACTAACGACAGCTGTTAGACAAACAGAAACTGTTATACGTATGCCAACTGTTATACAAAAACAAAAAATAATCCAACAAATCCCCTTCAGATGTAGACATCGAATAAGTAGCCTGCCAGTTAATTGTTATTAATAGATAACTATCTTTTTTAGCTCATTATAGATTTAATTAAATAGTGTAAGCATTGAAAACGATTTTTGATTATAAAAAAATATAAAAACATATATATTTATTTACATTTGTTATACTAGCTTAAAGTTAATCAATTGTACATATTTAATAAATCTAAATAATTTTTTTTTTATTATTTTGGCAGTTTGAATTTGTATTGTAGTCATTAGTTGTAATACAATGCCCTTAATTGCCTAATATACCCTACCTATACCCTATATACCACGACTATGGTGTATATAGATTCATAAGAACGTTTCAGTTCACGCCGACTAAAATTGTTATAACAGAATATATACAGATAAATAAATATGAATGATGATTTGCATGTACATATGTATATGTAAATGTTTTTTTTTTTTAAATTTTGGTGGAATAAATAAATTGAAATGTTTTCTAAAATAAAGCTGAGATGTTGAGCAGAATTTTGAGCACCCAAAAGTTTTGGTCTTTAAGGGATTCCAAATTTATTACTGAAAAGAGCAGAGATGAAAATCTGTATAACAGTTTGCGTTGCACACTGCAACTTACTTGTGGTAAATTCCAGCGAATCACTTGAAGGCCAACCGCTAGGGCTGCAAAGTTGATGTATTGATTTTCAGTTATTGGAAACTGTGGACATCCAGAGGAATCTGTGCATACTTACGCCCAAAGTGCTGCTCCACACTCATAACTAAGTTCTCATCGCCTCACTTGCTCGATAAACCAAAATAAATATTAATTTTTAAAGAGCGCTGCATGCAGCAACTAAAACAAAAAATGCAAAAAAAAGTGCAAATTTGTCGATTTACAAAATCGATATTAAGATCTGCACTTTTTATCAGCCGACCGCCACACTTGGGGCAAAATCACGTTAGTTACAACTATCGATGACAGTAGCACGCATTCGCTATGTACAAAATGGCGCCAAAGCCGTTAAGCTTTGAACGCTTCAGTTTTGGTATTTGTTTTTATCAAAATGTGAACAACTTGTATTGCAGTTCTTAACTTTGTTTTTATTTATATATATATATTTTTTTGCAATTTATTCTGTTCAATTATATTGTTTAACACATAATTAAATGACAATTGTTGTATTTATGCTTATGTAATTGACGGCTGTGTCTCAATTTGCACGTTTTAAGCTATAATCGACTCACACACGCAAAGTTGTGTTTAATTTTTTAGTTTTATTTTCCATTTATTTTACAACAATTTCGTGTTGTTTGTACATAATGTACTTAGTTAATGCATGTGTGTGTATGTGTATTGCATGCACATAGTTTTATGTATGCGTGTATGTGTATATATTTGTATTTGTATGTATATTAATAAAGCATATCATTTGATTTGAATCGAATCGAATTTTTCTTTTCCTTTTTTATGGGGGAAAAACCCAAAGCACAGTTTTCTGTTTTCCATTATTATGTATAACTAACATAGTTTTTTTTTTCACTTTCCATCGCTATTTTCTTTTTACAGTGAGTTTTCATAGTTTTTAAGGCATAGGCGTATCATTTAAATTAAAAAAAAAAAAAAATGATTTTACAAAATATTTAAATCAACAAATAATTACACAAAAAAGATATGATTTTTTATAAAATTAATTAGCTATTTTGACGTATATATTTGTTAAACAATTTACACTTTTTATATATTTCTTTTGCTTGGCTATTTTGTTGTTATTTTTTATGTACTTTGCTCGACAGTGTTTATTCCTCTCTTCTTCAATTTCATTTCTCTTCACTTTACTGCTTCTCCTTTTTTTTTTGGAGTCAAGCGTAGGCACAGTTTGGTTATTTTATGTTTTCTTTCCTTTTGTTTCGTATTCAATTTTCATTCTCTTTTGAGCGCTGTAGTTATGCATATAACGGCACGTAAGTAAAGTATAAATATTGTATATGTATATATAAATGTATATGTATAAATCGCATGTTATGCAGTGCAGTGTATGTAGATCGTTGTGTTGTTTTTCTCTTTTCTTTTCTTTTGTTGATTGCGTTTTGATGTTCTCTTAAGCTAGCGATTGTTTCATTCCTCTCTTTGCACACACACTTGCATACATATACACACATACGCACGCACACACGTGCACATACAAAAAATGCATGTAGAAGACGGCGGCAATTTACATTTCTGTGTGTGTTGGGGCTGAGGGTGAAGGAGTATAAGCAGCACAGCTATCCTTACTCCTCTCTGCTTGTCCTTCTCATTCTTACTAATATTTACTGCTGCTTATGCTCCCAACTCCTGCTCCCACACTCGCTGCACTCTTCTACTGCGGCGACTGCTCATCGGGCAGATCCAATATTCTGGCCACAAACTCGGATATGTCCGTGTCGCGCTGTAAATGCTCCACAATGAAATTATGCTTGAGTAGTTGCTCATAATTGGGTCTCGCCGTGTACTCCTTCTGCAAGCATGTGGCAATAAAATTCTCAAATTCCGCTGAGAACGAACCCGATGTTAAGCGCGGTGGATCATCCTCCACAACCTGTTAAAGATTAGTAGTAAACATGAATCTACTTTGACTATTTTTGTGCCATTCCCACACCCACCTGACGCAGCTGCTCGAAGGGCGTCCGCCATTTGTTATAGGGATACTGACCGGTGGCCATTTCAATCATACTGATGCCCAGGGACCACACATCGGAGCGTATATCGTACTGGGCGGGATTACCTTGCGGATCGATGCGTTCGGGCGCCATATAAGGCTTGCAGCCGGCATCTATGGTCTTGGCCACCGAATCAACCAGGTAGCCTGAAAAAATATTGAAAAAAAAAAACATTTAATAAATTTACGGCTTGAAAGAAAAGAAATAAAACATAAATTGTATTATATTTATATATATATTCCTGTTCAGCCGCAGCTGCAACATCGATATCGCTATGTTCGCCTGTTTTTATGCGAGTTAGCTAATCGGTTTTAAAGCTATATAGCTGAAATTTGCTACAGATGAGTATTCTCTCTGCAAGCAGTCGGACCAGATCGTATAACTATATTATATAGCTTCCAAAGGAACAATTGGTTCAAAATATAATACAAACCAAATTTTATATAGATCGGATAACTTGATCATGATCTAGCTGCCATAGGAACCATCGGCTGAAAATACTTGGCATAAAAAGGTTTAAACTCCGGCGTACCGAAGTTATTCTCTATAAGAATCAGAATATAAAAGGTTTACGGTTCCAATGTTCCATTTTCACTTATTTCTAACCTAACAAAAGTAAATAAAACCAAATTAATTATTTTCTATATACAACTCTCACCTGAGATGCCAAAATCGCAAATTTTGACCTGACCACTGCGATTGATCAGTATATTGGAAGGCTTAACATCACGATGTATGACACGAAGTTGGGCGTGAAGATAGTGAAGTGCGCTGACGACGCTCATGGCAATCTAAAGGGGGCGGATGGGGGGTAAAATTGATAATATAGAAAATAAAATGTTTTAAAAGAATTACTGACCTTGCCGAGGACTGGTTCCTCCATGGTTAGTTCGTTTTTGAAGACTTTCGGATAGAATTTGTCCAGACTGGTGTTCATGACCTCCATGCAAATCCAGACATCACCCTCGCGGTACATGGCGCCATAGAAGTGTACCGTATATGGGCAATCACTGGAACGCATCGATATATCCAAATCCATGATTAGACGCTGCTGTTCACGGAAATTCACCGTCATTGGTATACGCTTGATGGCCAATACTGTGCCGGTTTGACGGTGACGCATCTTCTCCACGATTCCATAGGCGCCGCGTCCCAAATCGCAAATCTTCTCCAGACTATCGGCATCGATGTCGAATGTTTGTTCGCCAATTTGTATGGTGGCACGAGAGTCCAGATTACGTGGTGGCACACTAAAAATAAACAACAAATAAGGGTTCAAATTTGCATGGACAAAAGCAGCGTAAACACAGTTGAGTCTGCCTACAGTGAACCAAGTCGCAATAAATATAAATATTTACTTATATTTTTGCATTAGCTTTTAAATATACAAATTTTGTCATTCACCATAACGGGTGTTCACTGTCTTTGCGGTTCACTCAAGGCGGACTCCACTGCAGTAGCTGTTATAACGGTTATGTGGAGAGAACTGTTTTTTTTTTCTTTTCCTTTTCTTTTTGAAAGGTTATGACACTTGTTAGTCTCTCTCTTTTGGCAAATGGCCACAGGGCGAGCGAGACAGCAACAACAGCCTGAAATTTGATACAGATTCTAATGATTTGATTTACAATTCATGTAAGATCGAATGTTGTGATTGACAGCAATAATCACGCGACAGTGAAAAGTACACCACAAGAAAAAATACATAAAAACAAAAAAAAAAACAAAACATTAAACAATTAATTGGCAATTGTAACACATAAAGACTCCAGCGCTATTGCTGCACTGCTCGCACGCACAACTAACAAGTGTCATAACCCCAACAATGCACTTACAGTGCCGGTTCCGGTTCACGATTAATTCCAATGGGTGGGGGTCGCGGACGTTGTCGTGACATTGTGCTCTGCTAAATCTGTGTGTGTGTGTGTGTGTTTGTTTGATTGTATTTGTAATTAGGTGGGTGTCTGTGCGTGTTTGGCGGCCTGCACTTGCACTTTTCTGCTTTTCTTTTATTTTAGTTGCTTTTCACGCGTCTTTCGTTGCACGTTTTTGCTTGCTAACTCAAATTGGCCAATTCTGCTCTAGTTCTTTTTTTTTTTTTTGCTTCTTTTCTTTATTTTTTAATTTTACTGCTGCTGGTGTTGGTTGTGTGGGTTTTTATTGAGTCGGCGTCGACAAAAACAACAACGACCAAAACGGCGACGTCGATAGCACGACGGCAGCGGCGGCTGCGGCGACGTCTGCTGCTTTTGCTTCTGCTATTTTTACCACATTTGGTCAAAGCGTGTCGTGGAAATATGGCTGCTGCTCCGGCTCGTTTTGTATGTTTGTTGCGAATATAAAATATGCTATCAAAATGCCGCGTACTGTTTGGCCACTGCCTCTTTTTGGGCTTTTCTTTGCTGCTTTCGACGTTTTTCTTTCTACTTTTCTTCGTTGGTTTTTTTTTCCACCCAACACTCGCGCACGTCTCGTCCTCGTTGAAAACAATCCAGTGGGTAATCGCAGTGTTGCCAACTCAGCCTTTTCCACCAGTTAAACTTACGTTTTTTAATCTCTTATGATATTCTAGTATTTTCTCTGACCATAATACTTGTCCTTGAGGCTTGTACTAATCGATTGTAAATCACTTATATCTGGCAACTAAACTGTTTAATTATTAATAAATCACTAAGTGCTTTTTAATACCCATATTAAAATTATGAAATTAGCTGCACTTAAATATAATGCAATAACAAAATATTATAACTAATGTAATCAATATATCGATATACGCTGCAAATTAAGTTCATCGATATCCGCTGTTGGTAGTTTTGGGAGTATTTCGTGTGTTGCGACGCATGGTCACACAGTACACACTATCTTCTTGTTGGTGGTGAACTGTTTCACATTGTTTTATAGATGTACATGCGAATTAAGCAGCAAATAAAGCAAATTTAAGTGTAATGCAAAAGTGCAAGTGTACGCGCCAGCCAACAGCAACAAAAAGCATACAAATATATAGCGTTCGAAAGCAAAGCGAACGCGACTAAAGAGTGCCTACAAAAAACTAACGAGTGCGCTGCATAAAAAAAGAATTGCGAGCTGTTGTTGTTGTGGTTCTTATTCTTCGTGTTGTTGTTGTTCTCTGCTGAACTAGTGTGCTTGTGTGTGTGAGTGCTGCGTGCGTGCGTTCGTGCGTCTCTGTCGCTCCTCGCTGCTGTTTTTATTTATTTATTTTTCTTTTGGTTTGAATTTTGTTGTTATTGACAGTGCAAGTGAAAAGTTCAACGGGACGCATACAAGTGCATAAACAATAGTAAAAGACACACACACGCTGTGTTTGTCCGCGCGCGTGTGTGTATGTGTGTGTGTGTGTGTGTGCGGCGGTAGCAGCAGCGCTAACTGCAGCCATAAATACATAACTAAGGAAAATCGAATTTAAAACAACAACAACAGAGAACACCGAACTTAAACCAAGACCAAGAGGAAGAGGCAGAACACAAACTACAGTTACAATGTCCAGCACAATTGAATTTGAGACAATTGGCAGCCGCCTGCAATCGCTTGAGGTTGCGCTGCAGAAACAAAACGAGTCCCACGAACAGATCGTCTTATCGAATGTGCGCACTGCGCGTGTCCGGCCCGCAACAATAACAGCGACATCGTCGCCAGCAGCAGCAACAACAACAACAACAGCACCAAATGCTGCCGCGGCAGCAGCCGCCACAGCAGTTGCAGCGGCAGCAACAGCTAATGCTGCCGCTGCCGCCGCCGCTGCGGCTGCTGCCATCTCCGTATCATCACCAAACAGACCTGCTGCTATCGGAACTCTGGCGGCGCCAACGTCACTGGCGTCAGGAGTTTTTGGTGCGGCCAGCAGCAGCGGTGGATTTACGCCGCCCACAAGACCTATGCGGCCCACTCCAAGTCTGCCTATATGTGAGTATATATACATATGTGTGTGTGTGTGTTTGTGTTTTGATAAGAATTTGTTTCGATAAATGTTTTGATGGTCTATCTCTGACAAAGGGCAGGCGTTATCGATTTATATGTGCGTTTTGATTGCATAGATAAGCGAAAATTCATAGCAATAAAAAATAAGAACAACAACAAAATTGTTATTGTAAGCAGCTCTCGCACTTGCACTTGCTAACTTCGGCGTCGGCGTAGACGTCGCTGTCGGCGTTGCCGTCACAGTTGCAGTTGCAGTCGCAGTTGATTTTTTGTCTGCGTAGGTGTGAGAGCTTGTGTGCATGTGTGTGCTTGTGTTGTGTTTACGTCTTATTCGCTAGCAGAGTATTATTATCTTGACAGTTTTATTACTCCTAAGATGCTTCTGAATGCCGTTACTTTGCACTGCTTGCAATTTGTTATCGATAAGAGTTAATATTCCAATAAGATAGTTTTCTATTTCTGAAATTCTTCAAAGCAGCTATAAAGTATTTTTATGTTACTTTTATTAAGTATAATTTATGCTACTTCAGGTACTAAGAATTCTCTATCTAAATGTGCTAACTTAAGTGTTTTTGACTTTGTAATAAACTAATTTAAGCTTTCAGTGGAAAAGCTTCAATTATCAATGATCAATTCAATGAGTTTTCGTAATTTGTTTTTACTGAGAATTTGAATGCAGATAGTGGGTCGTGGAACGTCTATTGATTTCGATTTCGATCGCATACCCAAAAAAAAACACAAACAAATTCTACTTGAAAGCTTTTGCATGCTCTGCACACGTGAGCTTTAACGGTAAAAGTGCAGGTTGTAACTGTTTTATCTTTTGTCAACTTGCAACGCTCTCTTTCATGCCTTTGTCTGCTCTTATTGTGGAAAGCTTGTGTGTGTGTGAGTTGTCGCCGATTTCGTTTCGCATGTTTGTTGGCATTTTTTTTCGGCATTTCCGGAGTAATGTCTTGATACGCGCACGCCGACGATGTTTCTTGCTTGCTTGTTGTTGTTGTTTTTTTGTTATTCGCTTTTGGTTTTGCGTTTCTTCACCCGCACACCAACACACAAACACACACACGCACTTGGTAGATAGAGCCGTTGCTTGTGGAAGGGAGACAGCGTGACTCGCGTGAGGATTGCGACAGACAACGACAACATTTGTCTTCGTTTCTTGCGTTGCCAATTCGCGCTTTGTTTACAATTACTATAACACATACAAACGCATGTATGCCTGCATGTGTGTGTATGTTTACTATGTATTTATATAGATTTAGTAAATATGAACATAGTGTGTGTTTTATGATCACTTGAGTTGTTGTTGTTGTAATATTTGTTGAAAAGCAATAACTTCATTTAACGTTAACAATAACAATATCACAGAGCCATAATAATATTAAACAGTAACAACACACACTTATGCCGTTCTGTATGCTATTTTCTAGCTTATGCGCACAGTGGGACCAGCAGTATGAAATTGTGCATTGCAGAAGTTTTAAGAATGTGAATAGTTATTTATAAAAATCAATATATTTATTGAAAGTAAATTTTACTTTACAAATATAGTGATTACATAAAAACAATTTCGATTAATTTAATTGTTAAAAAATGTTATCTGTGACTTAAGTTAACAATTTTGTTTTAAATCATATTCTTCAATTCAAAAAAATCAAAATAATCAAGAACATTTTGTGAAGTATGAGTTTTATAATTAACTTAGCGTTTCTGCTAAATAGTTAACCTTATTGAGCATGTGGGGACTTAAGATAAGTTTATACGGATATTAAAAAAGTGAATTCCCTTCTTTATATATTGTAGTAAATACAAAAGGGTTTTAAATAAATAATAACCATAAAAATCCAATTAAGGAAATAAAGTTTTGACCTTGAGTATATTTAAAGTATTCACTGCAAATGGAGTTTGCTCCACTGTGCAAACACACCTACAGTGCTGTGCATGTGTGAAGGTTTTTGAGCGATTTGTTTGGATATTGGTCTGGTCATTTCAATCGAAAGACGATTGCTGAGTGGCAATTTTCAATCATTTATGTTTATCTCTCTTCGCTTCGATCCCTTTATTTATAAGTATCTGTGTCTAAATGTTTTCTCTTTCTTCTTTTTTTTGTTTTTAGCTGATTCTGGATCCATACGCCGCCGGATGATGTTGCCACTGCCAACCCAAGCTCATCCCTCGGAAACGGAAACGGATAAAAAACTGAAAGTGATAATGGGTCAAACGGGTAAATTGAATATTAATGGACGTCTATATCCAACGGATATACATGATCTGCAACATGTGGGTGATCTGGGCAATGGCACCAGTGGCAATGTGGTAAAAATGTTGCATTTATCGAGCAATTCGATAATTGCCGTTAAACAAATGCGTCGGACGGGCAATGCCGAGGAGAATAAACGTATTCTCATGGATTTGGATGTTGTTCTCAAGTCACACGATTGCAAGTATATAGTCAAGTGTTTGGGCTGTTTTGTCACCGATATCGATGTCTGGATTTGCATGGAACTCATGTCCATGTGCTTTGACAAGCTCCTGAAGCTCTCCAAGAGACCTGTGCCGGAACCCATACTCGGCAAAGTCACTGTGGCGGTAAGTGTTGGGATCAATCGATCGAAAAATCTCTTAAGCATTATAATAATTCGGAATACGTTGAGGTTTACAAGCTTTAAACTCTCAGAACTCTCTTAGAACAGTTTAAACTAAAGTGTGTTGGAAAACGCCAGAATATTTGTTGATATATAACTTTAGACTTAAAATAAAATACTTAAAGACGAGCTAAAGTTGGCAAGGGAGTATAGTATATGAGAATATGATAAGTTTACCTGTCAGTGTTGAACAACACTGTATATATTAGTTAATAGCAAGAAACAAAAGGTTTTAAATTATTTTAAACTATTATGAAACTGTGAATAAAATAGTTTACATTTGTTGGGTAAAAATTAATTGTTATTCGCGCGCTTTACAATACTGGTAAATCAACTTTTGCGCTACTAAGCTGATATAACTAACAGCGCTATGTTAAAATATTCAATTAAATTCGTAATTGTCTAACAAAAGCCAAATAAAAACTCGTTTAGTGTTGGAAAATGGAAAAAAGTGCAATTTGTAAGGTGTTACACAACACTATTTACTAGAAAAGTAGCTTTAGCCAACGAAGTTTACAGATTAATAAAGTAATTTAAAGAAATCGGATTATTATTTATTATGCATTCATTTCGGAAATACACAACACTGTTTAATAGTGTTGAAATTTAAGCAAATTAAATTTTCTAACAAATTTGTTAACTTTTCTTTACTTTTTTCTCACAATTCCAACAGACTGTGAATGCTTTGTCCTACTTGAAGGACAAACACGGCGTTATCCATCGGGATGTGAAGCCATCTAACATATTGATCGATGAGCGCGGGAATATAAAACTATGCGATTTTGGCATTAGTGGCAGACTGGTCGATTCCAAGGCGAATACACGTTCCGCTGGCTGTGCTGCCTACATGGCCGTAAGTTAATTAACCAATCTATTTTTGTGTAGGCCCCCCAAAAAAAAAAAAGGTCTTAACATTTGTGTATTATTATTTTTAGCCTGAACGCATTGATCCAAAGAAACCAAAGTATGATATAAGAGCCGATGTTTGGTCATTGGGTATATCGCTTGTCGAATTGGCAACAGCACGTTCCCCCTACGAGGGCTGCAACACGGACTTTGAGGTACTGACCAAGGTGCTCGACTCGGAGCCGCCATGTTTGCCACGCGGCGAGGGCTTTAATTTTAGTCTACAGTTTCACGATTTTGTCATCAAGTGGTAAGTGATTTGAGCTTCATGTGGGGCTAAGAATGGTATTTAAAAACTTGTTTGCATTTTAGCCTAACCAAGAACCATCAGGATCGTCCCAAATATCCAGAGTTATTGGAGCAGCCCTTCATTAAGATCTACGAGCAAGCCAAAGTCGATGTACCCAATTGGTTTCAAAATGTGGTCGATGGTGCCGCTGGCAAAAGAATACGCGCCAATGGCGACTCTACGCTGACTAGGTAAGAATCGTGTGTGCTAACTTATTTTTTAACAAAAGAAATTTAAGTACCCCAATTGTCCCTAAAGCCATCCAAAACTCCCATAGGCTACTGCCTGCTGTTTGTTGTCTGCAGCGTGTGCGTGTGTGTGTGTGTGTGTGTGCGAGTGTGTGACTGTGTGTGTATGCTAAAAAAGTAAACAACGCTTCGTTTCCGTTTCCGCTTATGTTTCATTCCGTTACGTTGCGTATTCTTTTTATTTCTTTAGCTAACTCTGACAAACAAACCAAAACATAAATCTCTTAACAGGTAGGACTATCTAAAAAAAAAAAGATTAGCATATATACTTATAAAAAACCCAACTTTAACTGTATCTAATCGTAGGGTGTCTGCTAAACTATTGTAATAATCTTTTTTGTTGCCTTCAAACAACTTTAAACAAAGTGAAGTTTCTCAAAAAATAAAAAAGTTATGGAAACAAAACTTTACTACACTTTTTAGATGGCATGTTTACTCTCTCTCTCCCTCTCTCTGTCTCTCTCTGTAGCACTTTTCTGTTTCCAAACACACACACTCTTTATCTCTACGCACACCTCCTTTTGTTTTCTATTAATTTTTGAGCAACTTTTGTCGACTACTATTTTGTATCAAATGCTAATACTTTTTTCCACTATCTACTACTTTTTTTTAAATTTAGTTTTATACTTTGTAAAACACTTTATTATGCTCTGAGGCACTTTATATTGAGAGCACCGTTTTTCTTGGTACTGGCAAGCATTTGGCGTTTCATTTCATTTTGTTCCTACCAGGGAACGCTGGAATGGAAACACTTGTTGTCAGTACTCTTGAAGAGTGCATGTTTAAACTTGCATATGCGTTTTGTTTTACTTCCCGCCTCTTTCTGCCTCTCTCTCTCTCTCTTACTGTTACTCTTCCTCTCTGTCTTTTTCTCGTAGCCAAAATCTCATAATATAGGTGAGCAGTAACCTCCTATCTGTCCATCCCTCTTTTCCTCCTACCATAGTCCCTACCACGTAATATAAAAAAAGAAAATTGCAACCAACAATAATTCTCCTCCAAATATTTTTTGCGTTTTATTGACAAACTTAATTTGTGTGTTTTTTGATTTTCTTTTTTCATCTTTTTTATTACCATCTTTTGTAGGTTACTTAATTCCTAATACATATTATTAAATAATAAATGCAAAAAAGAAATAAAACCAGACAAACTGTAAAACCGATTAAAACCAAAACATAAAAACGATAAAACCATATAAATAACAAAAAACAAAAAAAATATTTATATATATACAAACAAAACAAAAAAAAAGTACACCAAAACAAAACAAAACAAAACATTAATTAAAAAATAATTAAATGCAAGCAAACAGTTATGTTTATATGTATGCATACACCGTGTACATATACATATGTCTATGTATGTATATATAAAAAGTCTATAAACAACGAAACAAATACATAAACAAAATCCAATAACATCAAAATATATATACATAAAAAAAAAACATTAATAGAAAATCCTCCCAATCAATCAAAAGTCAAATTCCGTAAGTACGACGCGTTTTATATTTATTATTATTATTCTTATAATTATTATTATTATTATTGTTCAATTTGTTTAATTGTGTTACTAATCATTTTATTGTTTACTCTTCAATTGGCATACTAATTTTCATTCATCATTTATACCCTGTAAATAGTTGAATTACCTACAGTAGCTAAACAATTAAATGCTTAAAATTTCATTAAAAACAACTGGTTACAGGGCATTAACAAGTCGTGCGGCATCGACTACTGCATTTCCTGAATTGTTGGTTAAATATTTAATTAATTGTTATTGTTAAATTAAAGTTGTTTGCATGTCGCTTTTTTGCTTGTTGCTTAACATTTGTTTTTGCTTGATTTTTTAGTTTTATTTAAAAAAAAAAAATAAATAAAAAATTAAAAAAAAATCAGTTCACCATCAAATGAGGTAAATTTCATTATAAACTATATTTTACTTTGATTATTGCTCTGTGCTGATTGTCGTAGACGCAAATTTGCAGCGCTTATTTATCTCTCTATCTCTTTCTTTCACTCTATCTCTCTCGCAGCGTTGTATTTCGTTTCATTCCATTTCGTTTCACTGCCCATTGTACACGCAAACCGTTACATTACATATTTAAATTAAGTTTGTTTTATGTATATTTGTATATGAATTTTATATCATACGCTTTTCATCTAATTTCAATGGGGCTTTTTAGCGCCCTCTGGCGTGCACCGACAGCATTTGCTAAGGGACTGTACTATAAACTGGCAGGAGATATAAAAGGGACAGTGTTGTCAATGCTAAATGTTTGTACCATTTTTGTTTTAAAGTGTATAAAGTTTTTGCAGTTAAAGAATGGTACAATTTTATTTTAAAAGTAATGTCAAATAGTTTTTGCATTGAAAATGATTTATGTGTAACTTTTCAGTTTAAAATGTTAAAAAAAAAAAATGAAAAACAAACAGAGGTACCAAAATGTACATTATCAATATAAAAACAAATAAATATTTTCCACTTTTAAGAATTTTTTTAAAAATACATTTGATGCTATAAAAAATACAGGTTTCATTCAATTTAGTAGTAGTTTTTATTAAGGTATGTGCCAATCAGGGTTGTCGCACAACAATATATTTGTAAAAACTATTATGCTTATGTGATTTGTACCAAATAGTTTGTTAAGGGTACACTAAGACCACAGTTTGTTTAGGTTTACTAAAGTATTTTCAAACTGTATCGTTAGAAGCCGTTTAGGGTTGTCGTATAGTTGTAACTGGTACTATTTATTTTTAAAATTGTACCCAATAGCTGAACCCTGGTTTATTTGTCATCTCACTCGCTCTCATTACTCGCTTGTCTACATTTTGTGTACCATTTTCACACACGCACACACACACACACACACATGCATACATTATACAAAAAGCAATACACTATGTGTCTCTTTCGCCCTCCCTGACTCTCTCTCGCTCTCTCTCTGTTTCTCTCTTTCTATCTCAATTTCTGTCTGTGTACACTTTCGCTGCCCTGAAATATGGCATACAATACATTTTGTGTGTGTTTTATTGCACATAACGGGCTCTCACTGTAGTTGCAACAGCTGATTAACAAACATTTGTGTTACTTGCAGAACAACAGCAGCAACAGTAGGAGCAACAACAACAGCAGCAACAGCAACAACAACACGATGCAAAGAAGCTGCCACAAAATATGGCAGAAATGTGGCAACTCTAACGGCGCGAAGTCCAACAAATTCCCAATTGGCAACAAAGACAATAAAACCAACGCAGATTCCCAGTTATCAGCAACAACATCAACAATCACAGGCAGGATCGCAATACTTTGGGCAATCAGCCACACAACTACCTCAGCAATCAAGCGGAACACCAGCAAGCAGCAATACATTGAATTATTTTAGCAGCGGTGGCAGCAACAGCAGCAATAGTGCCAGCCCAATGTCGCCACCTGGCGGCGGTGCCACAAACAATGACATTAACAAATTGTACCGCAAATCACCGTTTATGCAGCGTAAATTGAGCAACGGTTCGCATTACAAATACAACGACGAGAGTCCCAAAAAGGAGTCCGTCTTTAGCAGCATAGGTTAGTTTTTTAGTCTGCCACGCCTATCCACTACTAAACGCCTTCTTTTGCTCTCATCACAGGTCAATCTATTTTACGCAATTTGACAACTTCGCCCTTTAGCCAAAAGAAACATAATCCAATTGTGACAGCAACAACGCCGGTTATACCGACAGCAACAGCGACATTCTCAGCAACAACATCGCCAACAGCAGCAGCAACAGTGCCGCACAGTAAAGCCAAAACGCCTACAGATGTGTTGGGTACGCCCACTTGGCGTTTGCCACTAGCAGCGGAAAGTATTTCGCCGTTTGATCACTGTGATAGTATTTATAATGCCAGCAACACGTTGGCATCGCCAACAATGCAGCGCAAACAGCTGATTATGGAGACAACAGCAACAGCAGCAGCAACTGCAACAACAGCAGCAACAACAACACCAGTTCTGCAACTAAATAATCAGCAACAACAGCAACAGCAACAACGTTTGCAGCCCGGCAATCAAAGTCCCATTGGTGAGAGCCATCAATTTGAGTTTTGTTGTTTAAATTTTACTTAACTTGTCTTTTGGTCTCTTTTTGCCTTACAGTGCTACAGCGCTTTTACCATCAACAGAATCAGTTGCGTGAAAAAGAGGCAGCCGAGCGGCAGCATTATCAGCATCACCAGCATCAGCAACAACAGCAGCATCAACAGCAGCAACAACAACAACTGCAACTACAACAGCAACTGCAACAGCAGCAACTGCAGCTACAGCAGCAGCAACAACAACTGCAACACTATCAGCAGCATTACCACTATCAACAGCCCTTGCCACTGCCACAGCCACAACAGCAACAGCTGCCGCGTCAACCAATTGGCACGAGCACGAATCCGTTTCACAGCAATTATGTAGCACCACCATCCTCGCACTCCACCTCTAGTCAATCGTCCACACAGTCGACATGCTCACAAATTGCGCTTGCAGCAGCAACACCGCCATCGCCAACAGCAGTACCAACAGCAGCAGCTGCAGCAACAGCAGCTGCGCCAACAACAGCAACTGCAGCTGGACACTTTGGCATTGGCAGTGCAGCACAGTTGCAATATCAGCCATTGCCGACAGCAGCAACAACAGCGCTGACAACAACAGTGAACACGGAGAGCACTGTATACGGCAGCACCACTCTACCCAACAGATCACCTGAACAGCCACCGGAGGTGGGTAGTGGCGGCATCCCATTGATGGGCAGCAAATTGAGTAAATTGTATGCACGTCGTCAGCTGCTTGGTCAAAGTTCGAGCAACAATTTGGATGGACGGGAGCATGCTTTTACCGGCTCATCGGATTCGGGTGAGTCAACAGTTCGGATGTGGCGATACGGCCAATTTGTTTCAACTTTGTACTTAATTATATCATTTGTTTTTCTTTTTTTTTTCATTTGTTATTTTGTTGGCTATTTGTCGCTTTGCTGTTGCTATCAACTAATTCTTTGCATCGCTTGTCCTCTTTTTTTTCGTGTGTTTTTTCTTCTCACTTTGTTCACTCCACGCACACACACAATCACAATCACCACCACCATCACCACCACCAACAACCACAACTGCAATTACAACCACAATCAATTGCACTTATGCACGCGCACTGCAACTACAATTTAATTCAATTTGCAATCAATCAATCATTCATCATCAACTAATCAATTTTAATAAACACATAAATCAATTAATCACTTGTCTACTTTAAATCAATCAATGACAATTGATGAAATTTGCAATGAATCGATGTTTTAATTAAATAATTTTACCATCAATCAATCAAAATCGTATCAATCAATCAATCAATTACTAATAAATCAATATCACGCCATCAAACGCAAATCAATCAATCAATTATACACGATTAAAATATCCGCCGTTTTCTTGATTGTCAATCATGCATTTAATTCCGAATTTAATCAATAATTCTTGGTTATACAACACTTAACAATCAATACAAAAACACTTAATCGTTTATAACTTAATAACCAATCCATCAATCACTTATCAATCAATAATTAACGCTTGCACAACCAATGGGTCCACTCTAACAACTAATCAATCAACTCAATCAACTAATCAATAAAAAAAACTCAATTACCGCTTGCACAACAACTCATTTACACTATAATCAATCATTCAATCACTCATCAATCAATCACTAATAAACTACTCATCGCTTGCACAACAACACATGCACCACAACTCGTTGTTTACACGAAAAATCACACAATCAATCAATCAATCAATCAACCAACGCGCAGGCTGGTTCAATACACTCGCTGGCGCCATGAAGCGACAATTTGCGACCTATGTTAAAACCCAATTGAATTCCACAGCGACGTCTCCAGTGACACCCAATAGTACAGCCAATGGCAATGATTTGATAGGTGGCCTGGATCCGGCGCTGGCGCCACAACCACAACCACCAGCCTATCGAAGCCTTATCAACAATGACAGTACGACAGCAAACACAGCAGCGGCAGGCAGCGGGGGAGTAGGTGGTAAAACCTATTATTATCGCACTTTGTCGGCGGCGAGCAGCAGTAGCAGCCACAACACAAGTCAGAGCACCTCACCCACCACGGAACCACTGAACCAGAGCAGTGGCATTGGCAGCACCAGCACCAGTACCAGTGGCTTTCTGCGTCGCTATGCGAGCAGCGGTGGTGTCGGTGGTGGTGGCAGCATAAGCACACCACCAAGTCCACATCTGCTCGCGGGTCTGGATCGTCGGCATCGCAGTCCTGATCCACCGCCGCGCTACAATCGTGGTCAATCACCGCTGCTGCTGCGCAAGAATCTGCTCGAGCTGAGTGGACAGTCAACGGGTTCACCTTTGTTGCAGCGACGGTGAGTATCGACTACAGTAGACCCGGTCTGCAAGTCAAGACTATCAGTATTTCGATACTAACAATGTATGTTTTCATTCACAGCTATGTGTCTGCATCACCGCCATTGCCACCACCGCGACGTGGCTCGGAGAGTGTGCCCGGATCACCGCAACACTTTCGCACCCGCATTCATTATACACCTGAGCCACAGCGACGCATCTATAGGACAATAGATCAATGAGTAGCGCTGCAAATCATGGTCATGTGATGTTGGTATGGCTTCGATGATGTTGTTGACAACGACAACAACGATGATGATGTAGCAACAACAACAACAACATCGGCCAAAGCAGCAACAGCAACAAAAGCAGCTGCAACACACAGACATTCGATGAATTTCTGATGCTGGACTTGTCTAGAAAGCAACAACAACAACAGCAATCAAAAGAGGAAAAACTAGAAACAAACAACAACAGCAGCAAACGATAGTGTTCAAAAGTCTTATAACATTTAAGTTTAAGCTAAAGTTGCGTCTTCTAATGTTCAGTTGATTAGTTCACAATGTTTTCTGTTTTAATTTATACAAACGTATAAATATATATACATATATATATGCATGTATATATCTATATATATTTTTAATTTTAATTTGTGTGTGTGCCAGTGTGTGTGTGTGCGTGTGTGGGTGTATATTGTATATACTGCGATTTTGTTAAACATAATTCGTTTATGCAAATCAAAATAATAACTAAACAGCAATCAAGTTAAGATATGTAACTGCAATAGAGCCATTCATATAAAATCGATTTACATAAAAAGTTCTATAATTATATATAAGTCATATAGCCAAACAAAAATTGAAAATTAATAATGATATAAAAGAACACTGTGCCCTATACAAAGACATATAGACATATACTATAGCTATTGATATAACAGCATCTTTTTTACATAGAACAAAAACGATAGATATATCTGTCGTATAGTGAGATATTTATATATCTAAAACCAACAATAATTGTGCAATAGTTGAAAGCAATGACATAATTTCAATCACTTAGACGATTTCCTTTATACTTTGCTATAATCAAAATGTAATATCTATTAAATCGTGTGTAGACAAGATCTATACATAAATATCTACAACTATATACATATATAGTACTTATTTGTATCACAAAAGCAATTTGAAATAAGCTAAAGCTGAGCGCCTTTTCAGCCATAGAAAACCTTGATCCAATTGAATGCCCTTTGCGATACCAAATCTATTGTTGTCTGTCTGATTATCCTACACTCAAAACAATATATAGCTGCCATATAGCAATAATCATGCGATATTTCAATTTGTTTAAATATTTCATTAGTGTAGCCAGCCATAGCAACAATTGAAAACGTGTTAACAACAATTTTCCTTGTATTTTTGATACAGTTTGTGATAGATATCTGTTAACTATATAGATGAATATATATAAAGAATACATATTAGCTGCCATATACTAGATTGGTGCACAAACAATGGTCGTTTGGTCTGAGGTGGACAGAAGTCTTACAAGTACCCTACCTCGGTCACTCAACAGTCGTACGCCATCGGAAGCTTATTGAAAACGACCATTATCTTTGCACCAAACTGATTAGAAACGATATGCAAGGGCATTAAAACTATCGGCTTGCCGATAGGTGTTCTATCTTGGTTTTTTCTTCATTCTGTTTTTAACTCTGTTGTTATAATTGAAATGAGTTTTGAGTATGTTCCTTACAAAATACTTACCATATGTAATACCTATATAAAATCTATATAGTCTAAACAACAATAGTTTGTATGCACGAGAGCGTGTAGGAGTGTGTGTGTGTGGGTGTGCGAGTGTGTTTGTGTGTGTGTGTGCAGCTAGCGACCTCAATGTTTTGTTCCTGTGCGTGAGTTAATTATGTTAAATAATAACCAAAATGAAAACAATTTTTTTTTTTTTTTAGTATAGGTTATGTTAACGAACCTAACCTCAAATTGTATATAAATTAAAAGAAAATGAAAAGAAAATCGAAACGAAACGAAACCTAATTGTAGATTGATAAAAACAAATTTAGGGGAAAGGACGTTGCATTTGCTGTTTTGTCATTTGCCATTTGTTTTTTATATATGTATTTTTTTTTAATTTGTGTTTTGTTAATTAAAAAGAAAAAAAGGGAAAAGAGAAAAAAAATGTAATAAATTTATTTGTATGTTAATTTATTGAAAACACAAGCAAAAAACAAATTGAAATGAATGAAAATGTATTTTCGACTGATTTATGTGTTAAAGTTTAAGCTTGAAGTTCGTGTGGAGCGTGTGAAGTACACACATATATATATATTTATATATTACATATGTATAGCAATATACAAGACTATATGTGTATATATGTGTATACATGCGCATCAGTCTGTACTGTACGCCTAGTTTATAGTTATATTACCACAAAACATGTGTATGTCATAATTAAACACATGCATACGTATAAAATACCTTTATAGGTACAACTATATATAAATATTGTAAAAATTATATAAACAAAACAAAACAAAACAAATTATATAAAGTAACAACAAAGTAAATCAACAAATTGTAAACTCTTATGAATACCAATAATAATTATATAATACTATAATTCAACAAATTCAATTTAATAAAATGAAAATCGATTATAAAATCCCCAATAAAAAAAATACATTTTATTTATGTTAGTTAACATAAGTAGAGCAAAAGTAACCATTGTTAGTACTTCCCATAAAAGCAGTTCCAATGTTGCTTCTCTTAGATTCATGTGCGTTTTCAGCCCATTTCTTTTTACTTTCTCTTACTTAAACATTTCCCAATTAAAAAACACAAATTTAGCGCTTTTTTCGCTTGTTTTAAATTCAGATTTTATTTTTAATATTTCGCACTGTCTTCCGTAAATCTCATACATGTTTTGTTGTCATTCCCAAAATTCCATATAGCACAACTTTAAATCTAACAAAAAAAAAAAAATTTGAAATTTTTTTTGTACATCAAATGAAAGTTTTCATTATTGTAATTTCTTAAACGTTTTCAGTTATTATAAATGTTCAAATTTGCATATAGGTGTAGATATAGAACTCAACGGATATGCTATATGGAATATGGTAAATTAGATGGAGCGACTGCGTTTTAAATGTATATGTATATATATATATATATAAGTATATATAAGTATTTGTTGTATATAGTATACGCGTACACACATACACATATAGATAAACATAGATCGATTAAGATGCTGCTTATTGTATAGATTCTTTACACTTAAGTTCACATATATGACTATATAGTACATATATATGTATACTTCTTAGCTTCTCACATAGCCATTATCAAATTTCGATGGCCAGGGACACAGACTATACATGAATATATATACTATATATATATATAAATGTATGTACCAGTTTATAGATCCAACAATGTCCCCAGCCTGAGGCCACATTCAGTTGACAGACATATCGGCGGCATTTAGTTTAAGCATCGAATTTATCGATTTTGCTCAATTTAATTTATAGTTTCTTCTGTGTGTGTTTGTGTGCGTGTGTGTGTGTGCGTGTGTGTGTATCTATGTTTGTCTGTAAAATCGTAAGAGTTTGGTAATCTGGCAATTACAACATTCACTTAGCTAAAGATAAACAACTGTATTCGGATCTATCGCTTTTGCTATGGCATCGATATCGTTATCGTTATCTTTATCGGTATTGTTATCGTTATCGTTATCGGTATACAAATAGATGAGCTCAATAGGAGTCACGGCATTTAACACTGAGTTTCTCTTTTGTTCTATTCTCAATCAAAAATTCATCGTCTTCTATGGGTTCCATTCCCAGATTCGACCCCGATTATACTTTTGGATAGGGTTTTTAACATTACAGCGGTCAAACATTGTCACAAAAAAAACTATTGAATCTATCTTGAAAAGCTAGGACTCTAGACAACTAGTAGTTTCGATCTGAAATTACCAAAAAAACTTCTTTCCAACACAAAATAATAAATTTTAAATCCAATAAAATTATGTTTCATTTAAGTCATAAACATGTGTACATAAATGCTAATCGGCAAAGGTGGCACTATATTCTTGACCGCCACTGTGTTAGTTTCTCAGCGCGAGGTTCATGGCTAGGGAATGGAACAACTTCGGCAACTTCCAAAGTTTAAGAATTCTTCAAGTTTTGTTTTTTAACTATTTTTTTTAATCTTTGAGTTTAAATTGTTTTTGTTTTTTTGTTTTAATATTTGATATTTTGTAAGTTAACACAGCACGGTACAAACACTTAGAAACACTTTGTTGCAATTATGCAAAATATTGGTTATTTTGGTTGGGTATGGAATGCAAATCGGCTTGAATAGACCAGGATTAGTTATAGACAATGGGATTGAATAATTTGTGGTATGCTCTCGTTTACTGTTTTTGTTTTAGGTAATCTATATAGTATATCGAACTCACATATATTATTCAACAACTGGAGTATAGTAGTCACTCGACAGAAGAAGAAAACACTGATATGTAGGTTCGGTTTTCACAATCCACTCTTGATAAGCGAAATGAAAACGTTAAAAAACTGTCTCATATACATATATATATGATCATAAATCTATTTCAATTATGGTTACTATATAATTATGTTTACTATGCAGTAGGTACTTAAAGGTAAGTGTACTTTTCATTAGCACTGTATATGCATAAAGAACTAGCCTTTAAGATGAGCTTCATATGTTGTTGCAACTTGTGGTACATAAGTGAATACCGAACGGATCGGAGCTTATAGTTGCCATAATGTTAAAAATAACAAAATTTGGAAAAGTCAACAAAATTGTTTATTAGTTTTTCCAATCAAATTGTTCAGTTTATTAGTATGTATATGTTAAGCCATAGCTGTTATATAAATAACCGGCAAAGGGACTGTTTCACCTGTTTTCAACTTGTTTTATTCTTTTTATTTTATTTAATTGTAGTTCTATATATCAAATTCAGCTGATCTTTTGATTTGAAAAACTCACATCAATTATAACTTTTAATTGGTTTTTTGTTTTTGTTTTTGTTTTGATTAAAGTTAATTTGTTTGTAACATTTTGCACATTTAAAGCAATTGAACTTTTAATTAGTTTTTTTTCTCAGTATTTTTTGTGGTTTATTTTGCGGTTATGTTTAAGTGTTTGTAAGCAAATGCCCAGCGCTGTGCCGGTATATATGTGTGTGTACAAACATTTGCAATTACACATTTTTTCAGTTTTCTTTTTTTTTTTTTTTTTTGTTAATTTTGAACCATTAAGTGAAACCCTTTCGAAAATGCTGCCGTTACATTTTGTTTTTATATTCTTGTTGTTTTCTCCTGATTTACATTTTTTCTACATTTTTTTTTATAGTGTAATTATCGATAGAGCTCTTTGGGATTTTCAGAGAGTTTTACTTTGTTGGTTTTTGGTTAAAACAATTATGTATAGACAGAGACTGTACTCATCTTACCGCCTAGTTATCGTAGTAGTAGTACTTATCTCTCTCGATTTTTTCGATTTTTATCGATTTCTGCATAGTAGTTAACAGCTCCCCAGTTAAGTGGGGATACTTTTTGAAAATATGCATATATAAAATACATGTATACGTAGTAAGGAGGAGGTTGGAATAAACAGCGATAAATAGCGATCGATAAATGAATCGATAGTCATCGGCTAAGCGATAATATTGGTTTGACTTTTAGCTGGTTGTTTGTTGGTTTTGTTTTGTTTTTGTTTTGTTTTGGGTGTGGGGGTGTTGGTATATGGTATATATATATGTATTTGTATACTATGTTGGTTAGGTGATTGGATCATTTAACACACATTTATTTATGTATTTAGTTATTGTTGTGGCATTATATTGAACAAGTTTTTTGTTTAATGATATTTTACGTTAAGTTTCGGTTTTTGCTTATTTTGTAGTAAGTATATATATATATATATTGTATATAGTTATATAACTAATTCACATGTATAAATATTCCGACACACACAAACATATACATACACATACACATATGTATATAGCTGTGTGTGTGCAGCATTTCCAATAGTTTTGGGAAATTTTATATTTCTACTCATTAGAATCTCACACGCAGCCGTTTAAACATTTTAAGTTTGGCAATAAACGTTTAAATACATATATAATACTATATACATAAATATTTAGTACTTTTCACTTTAGGTTAGGTTTCTTGTCGTATTTTTATGGATTTTTGTTTGTTGTTTCGTGTCTAGACTTTGCCAAAAACTTAGTAGAGCTTACATTGTTCAATAACATTGATTAAAAAAATTTGTTTATCATTTGTCTTAAGTCTTTGTTTTACATCAGTAAGCGTTTTTTTTTCTTTTTTTTTTTTTTGGTATTTTTGTTTTTGTTATTTTTGAGTAATTTTTGCCTGCAGTTGCAGCATTCGTCTGGGGGCCTTTTTTAAACATTTTTTTTTTTTGTTTATAATTTATTTTTTTTTTTTTCATGGGGATATCAAAAAACCAAATGCCACAGCATTGTTTACATTACATGTAAATGCCAATTTTTTAATTTCTTTACTTAACTTTTTTTTTTGTTTTTTTGTAATTTTTCAATTTTGTTTTTGCCAATTTCTCAATGTAGAGGATTACATATATATATGTATAAATTTGTATATATATAGTTTGTATATACGTTTTAATCATAGGTTAATACTTGTAGAAAATGCTTATCGCTTTTTGTTTTTCATTTCTCTCTCATTTTATTTAATTTTTTTTTTATTTTTTCCTTCTTTTTTTTTTGTCTCGCGGGGTGAATGTAAGAGTTAATAATGTCAGCTTCGATTTGGATAGGTTTTCTTGGATTTTGTTTTTACTTTTCATTTGGCATAATTTTCAGCTCTCCTTTGTCGTTTCCAATTGTCTTTGGGGTGCTTTTGAGCGGTGGGTTAGACGCACACACACACATGCACATGCACAAACACGTACACACAGTTTGCTTGCGGTTTGAGTTCAATTGTATTTTTTTTTTTTTTTTTTTTTTTTTTTTGATTATAACCCTTGCAGTTGAGTTGGAAATATTTCCGATAAGAATAGACTATTTTAAAATGTTTGCACACAATACTGCAATATTTATCGGAGTAGAAATTAAAAAAAAAAAAAAAAAAAAAAAAAAAAATTAAATTATGTAAAAACTGTAAATGGAAAGATTATCGAATTATACTAGACAGCACAGTTGTTGGAATGAATATATGCAGAATATGAAGAAGCGTTTTTTGCTATATTTTATTTTTATTAATGCTTTTTGACTGATTTTATTTTTATGGAATTTATAAAGATTTTCTCAGGACGTTTGCAGTCACAGATAGTACTTCATTTTATCCTACTATTAATTAAGTCGTTTATCGCTTATTACCAATAATCGTTTGATTAGTTATGGTTTGCTTTTGAAATTAACGGAAAGTCTTAAGTATAATTTTTTTTGTTTTTTTTTTATGGACATTCACAACTGTGTTAAAAGAAGTTTAAACATGTTAATGTGTGTGTTTCTGTGCAAGTTCACAGCACACAATTGTAACCACATGCGGTCTGTCTTTCTGGTTATTAAGGCATACATCAAGTTCGTGTGGAACTTTTCGCTTATGTTTATTGGAAAAAGAAACACAAATAGTTTATAAAAACATAGTTATAACCCTGTCATTACTTGTCACTTGTCAAGATAATAAAAACTAATAAAAAAAAATTTTAAAAATGTATCTAAATTAATTGAAATTTATAAAATAAAAGCCGGTTTATTTTTAGCCATGATTTTTAAATGTTTTTAAAAGTAAAATGCACAAAAATAGTTATATAGAGCAAGTACGATGGAAAGAAATGCAGCATATGCGCCTAAAGTTAGGCAATGGTTTTTTAATTCGATCAAATAACGGGTAAGTCGAAAGTCCAGCCATAGTACTGTTCAAAGACTTGAGAAAACTGCAAGGGTATTGAGGCATTAAGTACGGTTCGAATTGGTTGTCAATATTTAATGTCTTTTTTTTTTTTTTTTTTTTTTCATTTTTTTATAGTTTTTTTGTAGCGCAGAGATTTAGTAACGCCGTCCGCTGCCGCTGCTGCCACTGGCGCAGCCGCCGTCGCTGCTGCCGCTGGCGCCATCGGCGGCCCAACGCTTGCGTCTCGCCTCCTTAGCCGCCTGCATTTGGGCGGCCACGCGGCTCGTGCTGGGAGCCATGTCAAAGCTGGCATAGAGCTCGACTTCGTCATCGGTGGCATCGCGAGGTGTTTGTTGCTGTTGTTGTTGCAGCAGCAGTTGCTGTTGTTGCTGCTGCTGCTGTTGCTGCTGCTGTTGTTGTTGATGTTCGAGGGCAACGGCAACGGAGGCCATGGCATAGGCGCGTGCATCCAGTTGAATGCCAGCACCACCACCAATGGCAGCAGAAACAGTTGGCGTTGTTATGGGATTATTGTAATTGTCATTTGTATGTGCTGTGTCCGCGGCAATTGCGACATTATTTAATGCCAACGCTAATTGCGTTGGCTGTTGATCCAAATCGAAACTCACATTCTTACTGTCTCATCCACCCCGATGGACTTGTACGGTGGCCTCGGCGGACTCCTGCTGTCGCAACTGCTGACGATACGCATCCAGCTCGGGCATCCGATAGGTGCCGAGATTCACCTGCACCATGAGCGTCTCCATGATCCGTTCGTTCTTCATTGATTTAGAGGGTAGCACAACGGTTAATAGCTCACTTGGCGATATCCGGCATAAATTTAAATCCCTTGTCAATCTCTCCATAATGCATTCAAATTCAAATTGTGTATCCTTATTTGGATGATTTTTTAATTTTCCAACTTTATGCTGTGCCCATGCCAACATCGCCTCAAATTTACGTATCTCTGGTGTCTGCAATTCACGGCACATTATCATCTGTACCATCGATTCGGATAGATGCAGAAATTCAGGGCATTTAAATAGCGAATGCGCTTTACTCTCCACGAACGATAAAATCATGTTGACCAGCTCAGAGGCGGATGTGTAGCGCCAGTAGTAATTCTCCAGCGAAATCAGCATCGGACAGACGACTTCGATCCGCAGAAACTGTTTGCAGTGATGGAAACACGCCTGCAGCAACTCCGGCAGATCATAATGCTCCGCCGCGCAGAGTAGACCTATGAGGGGGAGTACAAAATGGGAGTGAATAGAAGTTTGAAGTAATTGTACTTTCTACATTTTCATTTGCTTAAACGCATATTCATTTACTCAATGAATATATCTATAAATCATTAGGTATCGAACAAATGTCGTTAATCGATTTATCGATTATTTTATCGTACTATTTTATTAATTTTAGAGATTGCCTATATCTTAACTTGAAAGTGTTTAAATTTAAATAGTCTACCAGAATAATAGAATTTTCCAATAAATCATTCGTTATCGAACAAATCTCATTAATCGATTTATCGATTATTGTATCCTACTTTTTTTGAGTTCTGTTCAGAGTTTGCCTATATTTTAACTTAAAAGTGTTTAGATTTAAATAGTCTACTAGAATAATAGAATTTATCTAATAGAATTTATCAATAAATCATTGGGTATCGAACAAATCACATTAATCGATTTATCGGTTATTGTATCATACGCATTTATTCAGTTATATAAGTTCTGTTTAGAGATTGCCTATATTTTAACTTATTTAAATTTTAATTGTCACCCCAAAATTTGTCAGTCAATTACTAGATGTTGTATATCAAGATACTTGGTATTAATCGGTATATCGATTATTTTATATATATTTTATATAATAACACTTATTATTTCAATTCAATACGAGTAAGTCTTTGTTAAGCGATTGCCTTCAAAGTCTCTAATAAAGTAATTATTCATTCGTTGCCTGTCAAAAATCGATATGTCGATTATATCTATAAGTGCCCATGTCCGAACGTTCTGCTCTTAATATTGTCATGCATTTGAAATGCCTCTCTCTTAAGCTTGTACAGCTCGATACATTGTTTTAATTCATGTGAAATAATGGAATGGAACACAATTTAAGAGTGTTCAATTCCAGCATCATTAAAACATTTCATTCCACTATTCTCATTTTTTAAATCCAAGTGAATTAACAGAATGGAACACAATTTAAGAGTGTTCCATTCCACCATTATTAAAGCATTTTATTCCACTACTCTCATGGAACACAATTTATGAGTGTTCCATTCTGTATTTTTTGAGCGTTTCATTCCACTGTTCCCTAAGCATTTAAATGTGACTAGTTTTTAATGGAAATTTGAATACATTCGTTTCTACCACTGTTTCAAATCCCACTCGTACTACACCCTGCTCACCTGGTATGGAGACACAAGTCAACGGGCAGGTTCCAGTGTGCAGATAGTCCAGAAGTACTCGAAATGTGTCCGGATCGAACTCGATGATGTTGAACTCCGTTTGGGCCAGTTTGGCACGATCAACCTTTTGGGCATCGGCACAGACGGAGAGCCGGGGTACGGCCAATTGGTTGTTGCCCGGCTTGTCTTTATCCTTGTCTTTACTGTCCCTATCTGCCAGTTTTGAAGTATTTTTTTTTTTTTTTTATGGGTATTCCGGTAATATTTTTTTTTTTGGTGTTTCGGTTATTGGTTTATTGTTTTTTAATCGGTTAATTTGGTCGGTTTTTTTGATTGGTTGTTTGGGTTTGGAAATTTGGCGGACGCGAGAAATGAAAATGAAATAAAAATGGGGAAAACGAATTGCAAAAAAGGCAAGTGATATTAATATGGTCAGTCGCACGGTCGTTTAAGAAAATTATTGACAAAATAAATAGAAATAATTGAATTGGTGAAGGTGAGAGGAAGAGAGCGATAGTGTGTGTGTGTGTGTTAGGGAAAGAGAGAGAGAGAGAGAGAGACGGGTAAGAGAGGCGCGTGAGATGAGAGATGAGAAAATTTTGTTTATTTTAATTATTTTTGATGGAGTTCAATATTTGTTTAGTTTAATTAGTGTTGTTGTTAATTAATAATATCGATTACACATGAATACAGAGAGACAGAAAAAGAGCAAGAGGGAAAAAGAAAACAGAGAGAGAGAGAGAGAGAGAGAGGACAACAATTGCATATTGGGAAATTATGTGAGTTTTTTTTATCGATTATTTTCAAGTGATGACGATTAATTTTAAAATGTGGTAAGTAAGCCAGAGGTGAGTATTGTAAATGTGGTGAATATAAACTTAACAAGTTGGTATGTGTGTGTGTGTGTGTTTGGAAAGTAACCAACATGTGCGATGAATTAAATTTGGTGCACAATCGAATTAAATATTTGACAATAAAAATTAACATTCATGATAAACATTATAAACAATTTTGATTAACGTGAGTTTCAGTTGCGGTGAGTTTCGAAAGTTAATACGTAAATGCAATACGAAAGGTGTAAATTAAAGTTGATAAAGGGAAGGGGATCGATAAGAAATAGAAGGACACGTCCAGGGTATTTGATTGGAAATATGTCAAACGTAGAGATAGGATTGAATGAGCAGTGATCATAGATGGATCACAAGTCGCAGGTATAAAGAATATATGACGTATCATAAATGATAAATTATAGTTTAGATTGTCGATCATAGAATATTTATAAAAAATAAAATATTGTCGATCACAAATTATAGAATATAGATCAGGTATTACAGCGTATAAATGGGAGACAATAGATCATACATCGTAGATCGTAAATCATAGAAAATTTGTCATACATAACAATATATCATAAATTGTACAAAGAATATATATCAGGTAGATATATAGGTAGTAGGCAAAGGAATTGATTAGTTAGGAAGATTTGGATAATTCGGAAATGAAGGGCACAGCACGGTCAAGGATACGGAGTTGAACGATAACAATATCGATAACGCAAACGATAACGATAACAATAACGATACCGGCAGTACAAGTGGGCAAAATACAAAACAAAATTAAGGTGACACAAAATTAAGGAAGAGCGTGTACGTGCGACGTGCGAATTTGTACGAGTTTTTTTTTTTTTTTTTTTTTTTTTTTTTTTTGAGTTTAGTTAGTTTGGTTAGCCAAGAATTCAAACAGGCGGTAGGCAGTAGTATTTATAGTAGTATTTTTAGGAGAAAAACAAAACAGGCAGTTACGGAGATTACGAAGTACGTAGGATCGGAGTACGAAGTACCAAGAACGTTGTACGTAGGAGCCAAGGCGTAGTAGTAGTAGTAGTATTGGTAGTAGTAGTAGTAGTAAGTGTATATATATATATTTGTATGTTTATGTGTGTGTATGGATGTGTTGTGTGTGTGTGTGTGTTGAGGAAAATCAAGTACATAATAGAAGAGAGAACAAAACGGAGAGAAAAAAAAGAACAAGAACACGCATCGATATTGTTGCATTGCATTAAATGAAAACTCTTACTCGAACAATCTGTCGATGATATCCATTTCTTTTTATCATCCGGATTCAATTGATTCGTATTTTTATTCCTTATCGAACGTCCCCAGCCAGCGGTTATCGTACCCAATCGGGAGAATGCTCTCTTCACCATCGGCGACGATGGCACACTCTTGGGTCGTATGGAATCCGAATCGGGTACCGTCAAATAGTTATTACTCTTGGGCTTTTGATTCTGCGGCGATACGAGTGATGGTGCAGGACGTGCAAAGATCTCAGCCACTGGTATTTGCGGTGAGCCGAAACCCGTCTGTATGCCATACAGCATTTCCTAAGTAAATAGTCATTTTATATGATATAAATTATGTTTTTGAATGCTGTAAATTCTGATTTACGCGTTGACTCACCTGAAAGACACGACTGCGCACTCCCAAAATTGCTCGTACGCCGATCAGACGCGCCTTCTGCTTGGACTGACCCACCAGGAAAACCACATCGAAGAGATGGGCATTTGTGAGGCACGATGGTTCTTCGTTTAAAAATACACGCGTAAAGTCTTTGGCCAGCTGATCATAATCCTCAAATTGATCCCGCACCGAATCAAGCAAAGGCGATGACGGTCGCATGTGACCTAAGGAAAATAACAAACATTTACCATCAAACTATATATACTTAATTACATTAATTTAATTCATTTTTCTTTTTGTGTCGACTGTTAATAGTCAGACAATAAATAAATAAATAAATAAAAAACTAAGATTTTTATTTTTTTTTTTTTAATTAATATAAATTTAGTTAGCTTTATGAGTGTTAATAATAAGCTCAATGTTCGTGCAACAATTATTATAAATTATTATTTCTGGAAAAGAATTTAGTTTTTGGCCTAAAAATGTTTGACAATTTACAGTGACTGCGATGTGTTTTGAGATGTTTTTAATGTGTTGAATAACGAGAAAAAGCTGAATTTTGATTACATTTTAATTAAACACTTAATTTCTACATTTGGATAAACCTTGCTTTATTAAGTAGCAATGTTTAAGGACTTGTAGAATAACTAGACAAATTATTTCATTTGTATAAGAATTCAAGCAGTTTTTCTGTACTACTTAAAATTTTCTTTTAATTTTTATTCCACTTTTTAAGCTGTTAAAATTATTTGGAATTTATTTTGTTGTATGTTCTTCGCAGTTTTATTAAATTTGTTAATTTTAAAGCGCTTTTAAGTTTTCTAAAATAGTTTTTGTAAAGCATAAAACTTTGGAGTACTTTTTCTACCCAGGATTGAGGATTGAGGCAACTACAGTGAAGGACCTCAGTTGGTTACCCCTCATAATTCAAACGATAAAAGTTGCTTTTCAATAACACAGCACATGTTTTTAGCATAGAAATATTTATGTTTGCTACTTAGAAATTAAAAGGGCGATGCTGAATATGAAAAGTTTTTTAAAAAATGCAAAAAAAAATGCTTTTTGCAACCAATTCGTACGCAGCTCACATAGCAAAACTCAGGTGTAGGTGTGTGTGGGTTGTGGAATGTGTGCCATCAATCATAGCAAGAACCTACGCAACAACAATACAACCAGTTGTATCTTATAGATACAAAAAAATATTGCTGAACAACGCATTCAGTTTTTTTGTGCTTTACTTTTTTGTAGGCAGCTTTCGGCATATGGAAATCGTGTTATGCACTTGACAACAACTCACGTTACCGAGTTTTCAATTTTTGTTTCACCTGCCTGCCATTCCACTCCACCTGTTTCCCTATCACTTTCACTCCCGTTCGGTTCAATTCCATTCGATTTGTTTCATTTCATTTCATTTGTTTTGTTTGCCTGCAAAATAGACGAACGCAATTTCCAACTCACACCCATTTCCACGCCCATTTTCATCTGCACTCTTATTGAATTTTTTTTTTCTATTTTTTTTTTTTTTTTTTGTTGCTGCCCGGATGTGCGTGTGGGCAACGCAAATGTTTGCAGGTGAATGCTGGTTATTACCATCAAATACCAAATACAAATACAAATAGAGCCAAACAGTGAAATTGCTAGTGTAATCAATAGCTCGAAAAGAATTCAATGGTCAGCACTTAAATGCAGTTGCCATTTGTATACTCGCTGCAAGAGTATATTGGGTTTGTGCAAAAGTATGTAACAGGCAGTAGAAGGCGTGGCCCATAAGGTATATATATGCTTGATCAGCAGCACAAGAGGAGTCTGTCTGTCTGTCTGTCTGTCTGTTTAAACAAAAGCATCTCAGTGACTATAAGAGCTAGGAAGTTGAAAGAGGTGGCAAATGAACGATAAAATACCCCAGAAACTGAGTAACGGGTATCGCAAAGTCGCGAGGCTTGTTCAGTTTTTCCTCCCTTTTTTGCTTTACTTTTTTTTTGATCCTTCTTTATTCTGGTTATGAAATGTAAATATGAATTGTGATTCTATTTAATGCTTTGAATTGTGGTTTTTTGATTTTATAATTCAGCGCTTTTTGTTGCTGTTGTTGTTGTTGTTGGGTGACAGGGCTTTCCAGCTGTCAGCCACAGAGATTTCATTAATTGCACAATTCGTGTAGTTGTTTTTAGGCACACTTTAGCTACAGATTGCTCACAGGGTATCTTACTGTACTTTGATTCTTGTTTTCAGTTTGGAAATGTATAATTTTTTGATTGTTAAACCAAAAAGAAACTTTAACTGCTTTAGAATAAATTCAAATTGTTAAGTACTTGAAAATACTTTGGCATAATTCACACTAGTGACGATAGTGTTTGATCGCAAAATAATAAGCTCAAGTGGAAGTTGTTTATATGTTTCTTAAAAAATCGCTTTGACTTAAGACAGTTTTTATATTCTCTACTGATTTAATGGTATTATTTTGTATTCTTTCAATACACTTGTGATTGATCCATTTGCTTATTGCTTAAGATTGCATTCAAGATGAACACACGATTGAACTGAAGGACACACGAATTGATGGAAGGACAATGCCCCAGAGACGCTACAATATAGAGGGCAATATGTAAGACAGACAGAGACAGAGAGAGAGAGAGGGAGAGAGAAAAGATTGAAATGGTATCAATTCAATAATTTGCATGATTTTAATATGCATAACTAGAGTCGATGTGTTTGTACAGGGATCCAATGGGGGATATAGCCAAGTGTGGGCTACCTGATGTGTGTGTGTGTGTGTATGTGTGGGTGTGTGTGCAGCTGGTGTGGCTGAATAAATCAAATTAGATTTGTTTTGTTTAATGCAACAAATAAATAACAAGAAATCTAAACAAATCACAACAACAGCAACAACAACATCACGCATACGCAATTGCTGTGCGGGTGTGGGTGCCTGTGTGTGTGTGTTGGCACGCTTAAGATTGACCACAGCAGATAAAACGTACAATATTTCTTGCTGGACAACTTAAGATTCCGTTACTGAGTGGGGGGCGAATTGTGGGCGTGGCAGCAAACAGATTGTGTTGTAGGATTTGTCACAGCATGTCGCTAAGGTGGCTGGCGGTGGGGGCAGCAGTAGCAAAGGAAGAGAGGAACTTGCTCCGTTGAGTGCAAATACAAGCGGATGTGTTAATGGCGGAAACGGATGTGTAAGTTCTCTTGCTCCCTCGCTCCCTGTCATTCACTTCAAGTGTGTGTGTGGTGCATGTGTGTGCGTGTGTGTGTGTGTGACATGGCAAGGCGGAAGTGCTGCAACAACAACAACAACAAAATGGCGCAACAGCAACGGCAACAACAACAGCAACCACAAAACTTGGCAAAACGATTAATCATGCAGAGTCGAAGTCGAACCGAATGATATGCGGCTGTTTTCCCATGCCAGGCGAGTCTGCTCGACTGCGTGATACCCTGCGCACAGTTCAAAGCCATGCTTACTCATGAGTCTAGACTTATAGTTACTTTGTTAACACATAAATATAAATTGAATAGATTTTTGATTGATTTTTTTCACTGTATTTATATACAAATTGAACACAAAACAAAATTACTTTTGCACTTGTTTGCTGTGTAGCGCACACAATTAGCTAACAATGCGCACACCGTTAGTGTATAGTTTAAAGCAAAAAACACGAACAATAACTTTTGCTCACAAAGTTCACACCGTTAGCGCCCAAAAAGACTCTGCCTTGAATGAACGCAGGGTATAAACATTTAAATAATCGTCTTTGGGGTAGGTGCTAGTGTGTGTGTGTGTGAGTGCGAGTGCGTGTGTGTGCGGGCTTAGTGTACACATACACATACTATGTCTCAGACAGAGATGCATCACAGTGGCACAGCACAAATCGTGGCCAAACAACATTGTTGATATTTGCTGTTGGTGTTGTTGGTGTTGGTGTTGTTGACGTGGCTCAGCTGACTGGTTGTTGTTGCTGTTGTTGTGTTTAGTGTGTGTATTGTGTGTGCTTGTTGCTGTTGTTGCCAGAAACAGTTGCTGTTGCTGCTCTTGACTGCAATTGCAATAGCAACAATTGTTGTAGTTTTGTTGCTGTTGCTGTTGTTGTTGTTGGTCTTGTTGCAGTTGTTGTAGCGTCTGCTGCTGTTCACTGCTGTCTAAGACTCTGGCATGCAACATTCTGAAATATTCATCCTCACCAATTGGTCGCCAAGAGCCGCGTCTGTATGGTTTCGGTATTTGTCCAGTCTCCGCATGATTCGATAAATTCATCACCAGATCCTCCAGCATTTGGGAACGCGTCCTTTCCTGCATGCGAGCGAATTTTGGCGCTGAATACGAGGCACGCTCGCCATTCACAATCTTCGTTAACAGCCACTCACTGTAAACGAAAACAAATTAAAATGCTTAACTATTGAACAGACTTGTTTTCCGACTTACCGAAACATGGGGCCCTTCTCGAAGACTGATTGTTCCCAGAGGTAGGGCTTATAGGCGCCAACCTCATCGCGTGTCACCACAGATACCTCGTAGCGTGTAGGCTTGTGCTTAATACGCGCCGAGACACGCACCTGTATAGAGGATTACAATTAGTACGGGGTGAGTTGAGGTGTTTAAGAAGTAATCAAAGGTTAACTTCCCACACTTCTTACCAGTATGAAGGTGTGCAGAAAATGGCTCTTAATGCAGGCGGGACTGAATCGGGTATTATCGGCTTCCAAGAACACAACACAGACAATATCATTGCCAATGTGTCGCTTGCGTTGCAATTTCTGTGGATCATGTTTCTCATATGGCAGCAGTGTCGAAACATGAAACATTATCTCAATATTGCGCCAATTCGTATAAACGGAGAATAGACCTAAATGATTAAATGAGTTAAGTTAATAAATATAGGGAAGGTTTGTGGACTGTGGGTATACCTGTGAGGTCATGCACCGTATCAAGGCCACCTTTGTACTTATCAAAGCCGCGCAGGCGAACACGATCGCCGAGCAGCGTGAGGAATTCATCAAAGAGCGGTGAATTTTCATTATTGTCCAGTATTTGCTCTTCAGTATATTGATCCTCTTTAACGAATATGACGCCCACTTTTAATTCTGATTTTATAAAAACCTAAATCAAATCAAATCAAATGTGTTAGTTTAAATTCAGTTAATTTTTAAGACATATTCGTTTACCTGATCTAGTTTAAGTAATTCCTCTGGCGTATCGGGTAATTGTCCTAATGTTAAAGGTGGATTTAAATTAACTTCTTTACCTAAAGATCTAACTACCTCCTCGCGATTGTATCTGTTTAGGTTTGAAATAAAAATAATAGTAGAGTTAGTATTTTTTAAGTATTTTTTTACTATTTTTCATAGTATTTTTAAATAATTTTTTTTTTTTTTTTATATCTTTTCCTTATCGTCACAAAGTATTTATAGTATTTTTTTAGTATTTTTTTTTTAAATTTTTACTTATCGGTAAATAGTTTTTATAGTATTTTTTTTTGTAGTTTTTTTTTTACGTTTATCTATCAGCAAATAGTATTTATAGTATTTTTTAAAATACTTTTTCTTGTATTTACAGTATTTTTTTAGTATATTGTCTTATTTTCTTTAACTCTTACCTATCGGCAAATACACAGGAGGCCGGTATCAGTCCATGGACCGTATAGGAACCAGCTCGCACAAGTATGCGAAACTGATCGCGTCCATTGAGCGTCTCCTGTTTTATGGATAGTATAACTGGGCCCAGATCCTCGTCACTAGTGAAATAATTCCAATGTTCGGTGCCATAAAAATACTTCTCGTATGTCTCCTGTTCGACAGAGATTAGCTCGAATGCACCCTGTTGATCCCATTGCTCCTCGATGGTCGTTTTCTTACGTGGACTCGGCGTTGCCTCCGAGTCCTCATCGTCCTCATAGAGATCACTGCATTCGCGTTCCAAATACGCATCGCTGGCACTACCAGCACGTATATCCTCATGCTCCGAATCACTCTCATCCCAGATGGTATGCGGTGTTGGGAGCGTTATCTTCTGACGTGAACACTCTATCCAATAGCCGGGTGTGGGCATCAAGTTGTGCGGATACTCCTCACAGAATTCATCTGTAAATTGAACAAAAGAGTGGTAGGAATTGTTTAGATATAATTTTAGGCTCAAACAGTTGTAGGTGACAAAGGAGGACAGGTGAAAGGTACGCATTTTCTTTTACTGAAAACATTGTTTAATTATACCCGTTACTCGTAGAGTAAAAAGGTATACTGTATACAGAAGGAGGCGTGGCAGACCCCATAAAGCAACCGTTTAGCATCGCTTAAGTTTCTACTGCCAAACTGCTTAACTTGGGCAAAATTGCACTTATTAAGGGGCAATGGAGGGCAACTAAATTGAGGCAGTTGTCAAATGTTTATCTAATTAATTATTGAGAACTTAAACAGCTGTAAGTACAGCATAACAAATTATATTGTTTCATTTACTTTATTATGTAAGAGATGCATTTGAAGATGTCCGCAATTGTGGACAAATTGCTAATTAGCCAAGTTAAGCTATTTGATATCGAATTTGACCGAAAGCCATCAAAAGCCATCAAAAGCCACCGCAAGTATTGCAATGGTCTTAAGGTTCATTGTTGTTGCGGTTCCCTTAACTCCCTCCCCCTCTCGCTTTTAGTCTACCCTCCTCCTCTTTCCCCTCTTCACCCTGCTCTCCTTGCCACTAAGCTGCATTTCGTTGCTGATTCTGGGTAAAATTTCATGGGCAACCGCAGACAGAAGTCAAGCCAAATTTACTCAACTTACTCTAAGTAGTTTGAGCTCAATCAGCGGGGTGACTGTGAAAATACCCTGTAAACAGTTTACTAGTAGCTTTCTAATTTAGCTTTACTCTCTCTTCGTTTTCATAAGCACCTCTCTACTACATATATTAACACAAGCTTAGCATGGCCTTTAGGGTAATTTTTATTACAGGGTATTTGTGTAGCAGTTAACTTTTGTTTTAAGGAATGTGATGCTTTTCTCTACCTTTTTCACCACTTTCCGTCACATGTCTTCTTACAAGTTTGGTATGCCCTATAGCTGTTTATAATTTATAGGGTATTTAGGCCTTCGGCCAATGTTGCAATTCAATATAATAGCTTCTATGCTAACTAGGTTTCATAATCTCTGTAATTTTGCTGTTTTGCACATTTGGAAAATAGCACGACTAGCACATACCCTGGAAATTGACTTGACTTCTGTTGTTCCAACAAAACATAGCTAAGCCCGTTATTTGTTTTAATACAACGGCAAGTACTAGATGATTTTTAAAATATTTTCAATTTAATAAGGCTTTGCATACCCTGTAAATAGTTTAAGCAACACTTTTCTATTGATTTTATTATAAGTTGAAACGGAATGGTAAATCGCTGAACTGACTGACTATTTGTTAAGGAAACATAAGTATATTAGACCATTTGATGCCCTGTAAAAGCTGGACTGTCCCTTTGCTTGGGTTGTTAAATTACAGGGTATTTGTGTAATTTATTGGGAACTACACAAATGCCAGTTTAAAAGTAAAACACATTTAGGCAAGCACTAAATTTTGAACTTTTTGTTGCACTTGCTGATAGCAGACGAAAACAGAGTGAAGGAGGGACAGAGGGATAGAGGGACAGAGTGATGGAGGGACAGAGTGAGAGAGGGACAGAGTGAGAGAGAGAGAGAGAGAGAGAGAGTGAGGGAGAACACAACAATAAGTTTGTCAAAACTCGCGTTTAGTTTTCGACCGTCGCATTGTCCTACTACTGACTCTGTTGCAAGGCAGACAAGTTGTGGGGGCGTGGCAGGTGTTGATGGGCGAGTGTGGAGCGCTGTTGGTTTGCCAGTTGAAATGGCAGGCAATTGCCTTTAAACTACTCGTGTAAACAAAATAATTTAGTGCAATTCAATTAAAATGCAAATACCGCAACTCTCGGCTAAAAGCAAACAGATGGATGCCTGCCACACACACAGGGGCACAAGGGGGAAACGAGTGGTAAACAGGGGTACACATGGCACAGGGGCACGCGAAGGCACACGGGGGCCAAAGGGGGCCAATGGAGGCACAGCTGTGCCGCATAAACCATAAAAGCTGCAAAGTTCTCACCACTGATTGAGCGGGAATTTTGATGTGGCAGCATCTATGTACACTGAGAAAAAAAAACTACTGAAATTCGAGGCAGTAGGAAGTAGGTCAATCCCGGCTAAACTCAAATCGTGCAGAATAAATTTGTTTTAAGTAAATATTTAAATGATTTAAAAGCAAATAAACTGATTTAAAATTTATTTATCTAAGTAATTTTTAACTAAATCTAAATTACAATTTAACATATGTAGACCCTATGAATTGCTATGAATTTCCCTCTGTGTATCTGCCTGTGTGTGTAAGTCAATAATGGACCAACTGGCGTACGATAAAGTCTATGGCGGGTCCATGACTTTGACAGACATGCTCTTGCACATGTTTGGCTGCTTGTTCTGCTACTTTGGGGTAACTACAGTAAACTCCATGTACATTGTACACCACCTGCCACCGGTCTGAGCAGCGCCACTGAGCATAATGTGGCACGACATGTGAACAAAGTTGCCAAGCCTTGGCAATAAAATGCGATGCGATGCGGCGATGGCGATGGCGGTGGCGGTGGCGGTGGCGGTGGCAGCAACAACTATGATCTAATTAAAGAGCGACGCGTCTTTTACCGCAACATGTAGCAAGCTACATGGCAAGTAGCATGTGACGTATGCTCAATTTGTTGCACACAACATTGTTGGACACAGCTGCTGCCCAGGCACACACCATTCTACACACAAACACATACACACATAGCCATAAAACAATAACATGAACTTCGACCCCAAAAACCGGCAGTTCTATTAGAATGCAGACACAGTCTCTCACAGTCTCTCTCTTGCTCTCTCTGCCCTCTTCTCCGCTGCCTCTGTCTCGCTTTTAGGACTTGCTCTTGGGTGTCGGAGCCTCGGGACTGACTAATTCAAATTTGAATAACTTACAATGTGCGCCGCTAAGTAGGCTATGAAATTTACCCAGCGCTGTCTTTATGCGTGCGTGGGTGTGTTTTACAGCAGATACCCTGCAAAACAAATGCTGCTCGCTTGAAGCAACTTAAATCTTAAATAAAAGGAATCAACACAAAGTATTACTACACTTTATGTTTAAAATTCAGTACTTTAATTAGTTAAATTAAAGAGAATTTTATGAATCGCATAAATAATTGGTATTTAAAGTCAAGTAGTTTGCACTCCACTTCCATTTCCAGGGTATGTTCTGAGTCGATTCAAGCACATGTTGTGGCAAGGCAACTTTGGTCAGATTTGTGCTTTTGTGTGGCGTGTGAATTGTTGGCACTGAGAGAGGCAAAGACAAACGCCTCCGGATGTGGCATACATTTTATTTTTAAGACCAGTTAAGCCACCGGGCCAAAAGCAACAACGACTAAGATTTCGTGACCATTTTAGGCAAATTGGATTTACGCATCAGTCGCCGGCTGCAACATACGCGCATTGCTACACAGCAACAAAAAAACCAGGACACCGAGTAATCAATTCAAAACTCAATTTTAATGCTGATTTTGTTAGCAAATCGAAACATTTTGTTCAGTGTATGTAACTGAGTGTTCAACTCAATAACGAGCCAAACGGTCTGCAATATTTTTGCCAAGTGTATATTTACACATTTATTCCTTTAGCCCCAAAATCGTTTGCGTTGGCTTGAAACTGGCTCAGCTTTTAGCCACATTGCAGCTGCAGCAAGTGGCGCCGTGTGTGGCAAATGCTGAATCTCCTGGCTTTGATGGGGCTTTCAATGTTGCTCAGGCATCTGTCAGAATGTGGAATAAAGTAATTCAATAGTTGAGCCATTTTCCCTACAATTTCCCACAACGTTTTACCCAAGTTTCCTTACAATTTCCTCTTTGTGCACTTCATCCCACTTTATCTCTCACTTTGATAGTTTAGCAGCTGGTTTAGTTTTTCATCGACTAATAGCTCGTGATTGGACAACAATTTGTCTACGTATTATTTTCAATAGCCCCAGGTCGTCTTATATATATATATATTGAGGGCAATTGAACTATATAAATGTATATATACAAATCTCTCAGTTGGCATTTTCATTCGGTCTGTCCATCAGCTTTGACACTTTTATGCCGCACTTTATTTATATTTTCTTTCTCGCTTTTTTTTTAGGCTCTGTAGTTTTAGCTAGAGTGGGAAATATATTTTTGTGGTAAATTAGCAACTCTGTACTAAAGTTCTGTTCAGTTTTGTTTGTGTTACTATTTGATAAAGATTTGAATATATTTATTTTTGAATTTTGATATTTTATTAGATGTAGAAACGGCTACAGGGCGACTCTTGGTCGAGTTTACACGTCTCTGGCGCTCCTACTTTGTTTTTCTCCCCTGCTCTCTGCTATGCCTCATCTATCTCTGTGTATCTCCATTAAACCAATTGGCCATAATGCCATGCTCGGTTGGCCAGCGCTTTGGGAACTAAGTCCCGAGGTTGAGGGTCGTCTATCAATCATATGTCATACGTAGTATACTATATAAAAATACTACAAAAAATACGTATACGCGACACGTGTTGGCATCTTAATGCCTACAATGCCGATGACGATGACGATGACGATTACGATGACACTTACGATGACTCAGAGTTTTGGGGTCGTCTCCGTCTCTTTCTATAACGGGAATAATGTACATTTGTCTTCTGATTCTGTTGTGTCGCATGCAAAATGCCGGAAATCGATGTGGACCAGGTCCCAATATGCATAACAGCGCCAAATTCTTGTTGCGTTCTGCGATTTTTCAAGCAAATCGACTGCAGAAGACCCTGTATTTGAAGCACTTAAGTTACTTAAGTCACTTAAGCAATAAGTTAAAAAGCTTTTCATCTTTATAACTGAATTGGCTTTACATGCTACTGCTTGTTGCTCTAACAAACCTAGCAGACCCTCTGCCTAATACATATACAGGGTCTAAAAAAGAAATAAAAATGAAAAGCGAGAGAAAACCGCAAATTGAATCTCTAAAGTGCGAGCCCACTTGCGCTCAGTCCATCTCTGTCTCTGTCTCCGTTTGCGGCTCTTTCTCTGTCTGTCTCTGCTGTCTCTGTCTCGCCCACTGACAGTCTGTCTCTTTCTGCTGGTGTGGCACATAATGGTAAATAAACTTTTATGCACAGTTTGGGGATTAAATTTGCCACAACGAGCATTGTAAGCTGACGAATGGTGTGCGACGTGTCGGTCAAACTGAGTTTATAATACCCTAACAAAGGGGTGCACAGTACGCACATTTACAATAGCATGAATTTAAAGCCGACAGCTTTACACTTTTCACATTTCCCACTCTCCGCTTTCCACCCTCCGCTCTCCACTCTCCACACTCCACTTCTCACTTTTGCAGTTTCCTTCGCATTTAAGTCTTTTCTTTCTTTTAGGCAACTTTGCTGCACTTTTGGTTTAACTTCTTCTTCAGCTTCTCGCTACAGTTTCAGCTGCTTTTCATCTTTCTTTTCATTTACTTATTTTCACTTTGACTTTCATTTAACTTATTCTATTAGTTATGCCATTTACTTCGGTTTTCCAACTGAGCAGTGACTTATTTATCTGCTTCTCACTTTAGTCGCACTTCTCGGCTTCCATTAAGCTTCTCTTTTTGCTTTTTTTTTTTAGACTCTGTGCTCTTAAAAGGAGTAGAGGGGTCTATTAGGTTAGTCAGAAGCAAAACAGGCAGAAGAAGACCTGGCCGACCCCATAAAGTATATATATTCTTGATCAGCATCAACAGCCAGTTCGATACTTGGATGTTCGTCTATCTGTCTGTCTTTCGGTCTGTTTGAACAACCGAATCTTGTAGACTATAAGAGCTTGAGTCACCAAATTAGGAATGAAAGTCCGTCTATATGTCAGGCAGATTTTGTTTATTTTAAATTGTTGCCACGCCCTTTACCACCCCCGCAAAGTGTAGACAACTATTTTTACATCAGCATAACTTGGAAACGACTAGAGCTATCAGCCCTTAATTCTCATATCATGTGTATGACACCCTTTTAACTATTCCCACATAGTTTGATTCGGATCGGACTACTCTAGCCTATAGCTCCCATAGGTCACAGTCGACTGGCTTCACCAAATCTAAGCGGATGTCTGCCCATGCCCACAGTATTCCTTTGGATTATGAAGTCTAAGGAGGTTTTGTGGTGCCATAAGTAATCTAACTCTAATTAAAGTTGTTTTTAGCGCTGCATATTCTATACAGGGTATCTCGTATTCGACTCCTTATATGTATACAAATGTTTTGCATTTATGTGAGTGAATTGAGGTTGTGAATTGGTATCTGCAACACAGCGGGAGGCTCAATTGTGAGTGATGTGAATGTTACGTTATACACGTTACGTTTCGTTGCGTATACGCCTCGTTTGAATTGTCCTGCCGCATGATTAGTTGCAAATCAATCACACACAGACACACACATACAATTCGATCAGTATAATATTTTAAGCGGCTTTGGCATAATTCTTTCACACACACACACACACTCGCACACCACAATTGAGCTGGAATTGAGGTGAATGTAACGTGCGTAGAATGCGGCATATGGCATAGGGTGTGGGGTATGGGGCATGTGTCATGTGGCAAGATAAACGCAGACAAACCGATTACACGTGACCTTTTGTGGAAGCTCATTAAGCGCTCTACAATTGACAAATAATCCAATATAAACAACAATTAAAACGACGTTAGCAAAGCGTTCAATTGATTCATGAAGTTCTATTGATAATTCTCCCATTTGTCTTCTGAGTTTCTCCAGGCTGTCTACTGATTTCCCTTCTGCCCTTCCCTCACTTTCCCTCACTTTACTCTTACTTTTCTTGCATTGTTGCTTTAGTTTTCGCTTCGTCAATTCAAATTTCATTACTTTAACCGTCGATTTAAGTAAGCATCTGCCAAAAGGGTAATCGCTTGCACAACCCACACAGCTCTGCAAGTGGCACTATCTGTGTGGTCAGGTCTGTGGCATGTGGCATGTGGCACTGCGACACTGCGACACTGTACACCTCATACCTTAGCTCATAGCTGGGCTACTCGCGAGCATCGTTGCTGTCACCTTTGTTAGTTGCTGCTCCAAAAAACCAAAATAACAACAGAGCATAGAGTTCACACACAGTCATACACACACACACACACACACTACCACTACATACTAGCATACATATTCTATTGCCCAAACTGACCTTTTGAAAACATTTTTGTCACTGTAAATTTGAATAAATTTTGCTTTCAATTCTTTGCATAGCACAAAGGCATTCAAATGTCAAAGGGTGAATGCATTCAGCAAACAAGACTATGAAAGGAATTTATTAACAAAGTATTTATTTACTTAAGAGTTAGGTAATAAGCTTTGAATGCGCAACAGCAGCAATGAAATTTATATGTATATACTGTAAAGTCAAAGCTATACAAGTTTATATCTTTATATCTTTATTTGGTAATATATAAATACTTTTATATGTGCCAAGTTATTTCTTAAGTAGCGTTAGATTCACAACTGTTTGAACTTCTACTATTTCACTTCCAACGAATGTTTTATCTCATTAATTTTCTTTGATTTGTCACACAGTCAATAATTATTTGTGATTTGTTCTTTTTCCTCAACTTTTTTGTATCTGCTTCTTTTTTTTTTTTGTGTGTGTTTCGTTAACATTTTCCACGAATTGGCTTTCTTATATCGTTGGCAGGCCATCAATTTTGTTCGTTGCATGAAAATGAATTTCCACAATCCTCGTCATTGTTGTGTTGGGGAAAAGCCAGAGAAAAGCGACAAAGTCAAGCAGCACATTTGACTTTTTTATCTTTCTATTTGAATTTGTTGCGCATCGTTTCGCATTTCCTCGTTTTCTCTCTCTCTGCCACTCTCCCTCGCTCCCACTCTCCCTCGCTCCCTCTACCGTTTCCTGTTTTACTGCTCCTACTTTGTATTTTATACCCTTTGTCGCGCTTGTTTCAAGTTTGAGTTTATACAATTTTTAACTGATGCAGCGACTTTTATTTGTGGTCTCTAATTTAAAAGTTGGAGTATTTTATTCCTGAAATTGTAGGGTATCTGCTGGTCGCTCATTGCCGTCTAAAGCTTTGCTTGCTTTTTTACTGTTTTTCTTGTTGGTTTGGGGGCGTGATTTTTAACGCGTTATTTCATTTGGCTCTTGTTTGTGTCTTGTACTTGCATTTTTGTACTTAGCTGGAATCCGCCCTGTACCCTGTCCCCTTTCCCCTGCACCCTGTCACCTCTCTAAACTCTCACACAGCTCCTTACCCTTGCTGCTTTATTCTGCGTGTATTTCTGCCATTTGGTTTATTTGTTCTCCTGATGCTCGTTCAGCCTAAATGGAGGACACTTGAGGCATCATTAATGATGTCAATGCTGACAATAAGGTCAGCAAATAAACATTATAAACATTAGGCTTTCGACTCTACAAAGTGCCCACGATTCGGTCAAGTGGACGCCAAAAAGCCTCTCATCCTCTCCGCCCCCCTTTTAGCCCTCCACAAAGCAGAGTCACATTATCTGTCTCCTACTTTACCTATTCCCCTACCAAAATTTGTATTTGCATTTGATGGCCGATTGCTAATTGCTAGGCCGACAAAATTTATATTGGCCTTTCTGAGCACCAATTGGTTGAATTTTTTTTTTATTTATTTTAACTTTTTTCACTTTACACTGCTAGGTTTTCCCAGCAATTGAGCCAAGCATAGAACTGGGTGGGCTGAGTGGAGGAGTGGGTGTGGCGTGGTCATATGTTTTGGCATTTTCTTTGGCTTTGCCAGCGTTTCCTTGTTATCAACAGACGTTTATACAATAGCAAATGTCAAGTCAAAACAACAATAGGCAAGTACAGCAATCCCATTGATAAAGCCCACAGAAATCAAAAGTTAGCCGAAAAAACACTTAAGAAAACAAAACAACAAATACACAAACGAAAATTCGTTTTTAACATATATTTTTCAACGCATTTTGTATGCTTTTTCAAAGGAATTTAAGTGAAAATTCGAAAAATGCTGGCAAAAAATTAAAAATAAAATATTTTAAATTGTAATTAGAATTCTTTATATTTATGATTTTGTGCCTTATGAAAACAAGTTCAAAAACTAAATTTAATAATTATTTTCATAGCTTCAAAAGCTAATTGTCCGACGCGCACTAAATCATATCGATAGATATGAATTGGTTAGACGAGTAATCGAGTGCATTCGAATGTAAATTGCGAATTGAAAATGTCGCAAAAGTTGATGGTAAAGTTGCGATAACCTTCCAACTTACGATAGGGAATACAATGAAGCAAAAGAAAAAGAAATGAATGAAAAAAAAAAAAACGGTAAAGAGAGAAAAGCGTTTTTCAATTTTCAGGCAAGCAACGTGACCGAGTTTTCATCTGTTTTTTTTTTCGAGTTTGATTTTTACGTGTGTTTGTGACGATGAGTGATTGCATGTGAATGTGTGTATGAGAGTGAGTGTGAGTATGTTTGACTGTCAGAGTTTTGTGTGGATGATCGCATTAACAGCGCTCGATTTTTGCATTTCATTTCACTTTCTATTTGCCACTTTCCACTTGCCACTTGCCACTTTTCAACTTTCACACATTTCAGTGTCTGCTGATTGCACTTTTCAATTTCTTTTGGTTGGAACTCGAGGCATCGCACTCACTGTAAGAAGTAACACCAAGCGGTGTAAGTATACGCCTTGATGGTTACATTTTACAGCGGGTGTAACGACCAAACTTGTGACCACACACGCGGCGTATACGCAACACAATTCTTTTTTCTTTTTTTAGCATTGTAGCACTGTAGCATATGAAATGAGTTTTGTGTTTTTTTGTTTTTTGTGATCCTCTGTCAGTTGCATGCTCCTGCCATCACAAACAGGCGAAGAACTCAAGAAGCTGATAAAAGCAACTTGAAAGTAAATTGCGTTGCGTCTCAAACGATTGAAATCTGGCCCCCAAATGGAAGAAAATGTAAAGAAAATGCTGCTCATCTACGCGTAAGCACGAAATTTCTTCATTATTAATTTAAAAATCTGGCTAAAAACGAAAGAACGAACAAAAAATGTACAAAAAAGCGAAAAATAAAAGTGAAACAAATAAGCAAAGTATAGCCAGAGATTAAAGCGCCATAACCAAATAACAAGACTACGACCAAACGTAAAAAAAGACCAAAAAAATAATATGAAATTAAAAAAAAAACGAGAGGGGAAAAAAATTAAAAGTTGAAGCGGATTTAAAACTTGTCTGCTACTTGGGATAAAATAAGGGGTTATACCTACAGATAAGTCCGTTGATAAGCTTGCACTGAAACGGGGGTTGACTTGGCTTGGGAAGGGGCTGGGGCAGCCTGCTGCTGGCGGAGGGTAGGACAAGCATTACACTGGACTCTGGACTCTGGACTTTTTCATGTTGTACCCGTTTTGTCCGGCATGCATTTGCATAAATGTCAACTAATTTTGTTGCGTCGCTGTTTGCGTTTAATCAAAATGATGATAACACCGACAACAACAACAGCAACACACACACACACACACAGACAAACACACCCAGAAGCACACACAACAAACCTACAGCCAACAACACGTATATAATTTGCTCTCCCTGCGGTTATTTACAGTTAACAGACAAACTAACGAGGTGTGTTTGGGTGTGTGTTAAGCAGTAAAAATTACACACCAAATATTTATGGTGTGGACCTTGCACTTAGTAAGGTATAACCACAGATACACTGAAAAAAAGCGGTCAGTTCAACAAACTTTAATTAAACAATTCTCGTTTCTTTATAGAATCTTAATTTGAAAACAAAATACTGCAGTTTTAGACTGTTTCTTAAATACAAAACAAAACTGTGCTAAGCCCTTTTTTTTCATTCAGTGTAACAGCGTTAACTCTGGTACATAAAACTAAATAACTTTACTTGTAACTTTTTGAATAAAGTGTGCTTAGTTTTCTTATTTTTTTTTACATATAATAATTACCATTACATTTATTTAATACGCCAATTATGGCTTGACTTATGAAGCTCAATTTAATAGTTCAAAAACTAGATTTATTGCTATGCAAATATTGAGTTTCTAGTAACAAAAACTGACAAAAATTGGCATGAACTTGGTGTTGGTTGAATGTGCTTTACAGTTTCACGTATTTCAACAACTCTTGAAACTTTTCCAACTTACGCTACCAAAGAACTATTAGAAGTACGTAAAATAAAAATTGATGACTCGTATTACCCATCACCTAGCTTCGTGTAGAAAGTTGAAATAGAGACAGCAACCATGTTGCTTAAGCACTTATTAAAAAACAACACAAAATCTTAAGCATAAAATGTATAAATAAAAGTTTAATACAATAACACAATATAGGAGAATATTGTATGCACTTTCCGTAAAAAATGTGTAAATTTATAATAATTTAATATAAATTAAAAAAGTTATATAATTCGAAGTGAAAAGTTGTAGAGAAAATTTAGAAATAAATTAAGAAATGTAAGGCAGAGTTTGACAGCTTAGTGTAGGGTTGTCACCCATTTACCTTTGGCCAATAATAGTTTAACAAGTATCAAGAGTTTAGAGTTTTGCACTTTGGCGTAGGGTTGCCAACCTTAAAAACTTACTTAAAAACAGCCAACCATAGCTAGATATGAATGAATGTGTTTAGGATTGTCGCTTGTCGAAAAATGGTTGCCAGCGGTTACAAAGCACTCGAGCAAAGCTCCGATGACATTTTGAGGTTAGAGTATATATCCAAAATGGCAACATAAAATGGCGACGGCGGCGTTAACAGAAAATTGGAAATTCATGTTGACAAGTGACGCAGCGTTGACGTCGCTGCCGGCATTATGTACGTGATGGCAATATCAATTTTCGAATTATGCGACACCAGCAACAACCGGCAGTCAAACAAGCCAACAACGAACAAGCAAAACGAACCAACAACAACAACAAGAACAACTACAGCAGCAGCAGGTTATTGATATATTTTCCTTTGTTACCGCAAAAGTTTGAAGCGTTGCGAATGTATTGTGAACACAATTGCCAATGGAATGCAACTGTGACGTCGTCAGTGAGTGTGTCTGCGATGTCAACGACAGCGTCAGCGTTAGCGTCAACGTTAGCGTCATCGCGGCGTATACGTAATCAGCAATTAAAGTTTATTGCCTTCAAAGTGCTGGACGTTTTTTTATACACACGGAATTATTTATACATTCGTGTCACACACAAAAACACATACACACACACGCGAGAGAATGCAATGAAAATACTGCTGCATACTTTAGGGGGAAAACGTTGGAACAAGGAAAGTAAGCGGAGTTCGTGAGTGTGGAAACTTCCCTTACATTCCTCCCTCTAAACTGCAGCATGCAAAAGTTTAAAAAACTTTCGTTACCCATTTCCTCTATTTCACTCTCATTTTCTGTTGTTGTTCGGGCTAATCAACTTGCAAATTGACCAATAAACTGAACACTCAATGTGCTGACAGGACACGTCCCTTGTAAGGCCAATTGACCGAGCCAATTTTGTGGTCAAGTCCGAAATGCAAATGACTTCAGACTGCAATTGGTTTGTAGTTCGCTTTAAATGGCCAACAAAAATGGGGCACAATGAGGAGCAACAAATTTACGCTTTAGTTTAAAGGCAAGTGAACGGGTATGTTTTGAGTAAGTCTCAATTTTAGTGAGGGCTTTATTAATGTGAAATATCAGATGATATAAGATATTTTAGTTCTTAACTTTAAAGTGTGCTCTAAGTTGGAAATGTGCAGAAAATCGATTTTAAAAATATTTTTGTAGAAAATTTTCTATGTTTTCTCCCAGAACCATTTTATTCTTATAAATAAAATACTGTCAAAGTTAAATCGGGAAGTAAGCGGTTTATAAAAAGTAGAAAAAAACGTTTTTTTTTTGTTTATGAATATCGTCTTACAAATTAGGCATACATTTGAGTGGATATATATTTAGAACACAGCTTAATCGACTTGTTGAATTGTCAAAACTACTATGGAGATTAGATTTAATCAGACATTCTGCACAGCAAGCACATAATTCCCGTAATCTGACGACAGCGACAAGTCACAACTTGTCAGATTGTCACAAGTTTTCTTTTTAGTCGCTCTGATGGAATAGCTCAAATTGAAGCGATTCTTGCTAGTGTTTTTGGTAGAGATGGGAACGGGGGGAACGTGGAATGGATTTGGAGCTGTGTGAGGGATGATTTGTTGAGATGAGTTTTTAGGGATTGCGCTGCTACTTGTCTTGAGGCATAATAATCACTTTGCCACATATCTATATATATGAGAAAATATATATAAGTAAAATGGGCGGTGGGTTGTAGGCGTACCTGCAACTTTCGACTTGAGATTTTGTCAATTTGCTCAGTGCCCACAAATCGCATAAGCCTTGCGTGAACATGGCCGGGGAGTGGTGGGTGTGGGGAGTACTAAAAAGTTTTGTAGCAGGCAGCTGTTGCGGGTGTTCTTGTGGCTTTTGCTGCTGCCTTGTACTACCATAATGAAGTGCTAAATTATGCTAAACGTGCGACAAAATGTGATTTCCAGTCTGACAACCGACAGTAGGCCATGTGGTAAGTGGGGTAAGTTGGGTAAGTGAAAAGTGGGCGTAGTAAAACTGTTGAATTCCAAGGGTTATAGTCGATAATTTTGTGCAGTGCAGTCGATACAAAATGTAACTAAATGTTATAGTATTTAAAGTCCTTTAACGCTTGCCGCTCTATGAAAACAAATTACTTTCAAGCAAATTGACTTTGATGCGCCCAGGAGCGGGGGTGAGTGTGTGTGTGTGTGTGGGGAGGAGATGGGGTTGGAAGCTTGTAGAATGTAGGGAAAGCTTACAGTTTGTTACTAAAGCAAATTTTGTGTGCGTCATTGCTTCAATTACAGCAGCAACAACAATGAGCAACAGATTTATGAATTCTCTAGCTAAAAACCCATGGGCATGATATAAGGCCCTGGCTCCCGTACCGTACCATTCCATTTGGCCCCTTCTTAAGCCAACCCTGGTTACCCCTTCCATGAGCCTCCCCTCCCCGCTTTGGCATTGTTCGCAGTTGAACGACGCCATCGCATGATTTACTTTGCTGTGTGTGTGTGTGAGTGTTTGTGTGTGTGTTTGTGTGTGTGTTTATGGCTGCCCATAGCGCCTAAATGTATGCAAAGTGAACTAGGAGGACTTGCTGCAAGCCGGAAATTGGTTGCTTCCGTCGCACAGTGGCCCAAACGCAGTTACTCTTAAAACATCAACCCCCACCTACTGTTCTACCCTCTTTGCCTCTCCCCACTTGTCCGTGTCGGACTTATTTCTACTTTTCTGCCTCACGTCACGCCTACCAGCCCCTTCATCTGCTCAAGTCACATGCTCACATGGTTCCCCAATGCTAAAATCATGAATTTGATTCAAACTATGCGACTACACTGCGCGAAAGCAGTGGAAAGTTCACAAACTAACTTATATCAGTGCTTAAAGATTTAATAATTTACATAATTAGCCTCAAACATAATTTTTTGTTTTAATATTTTTTTACTCATTTCTAGTAGTTGAACATAAAATTGGACTTGTTTGTTATACACAAACATTATCATTGTATTTATATAGACATAAATATTATTTGCTAATGAGCATTGACAATTATAATTAATAGAATTATTGAGTAAAGCAAAAGTTGCGTGTTTGAAGAAATGTTAAAGCAAAGACGAAATAATAAAGTAGTTGCTGTGACACAGTGTCAATAAACATTTAGTTCGCACTGTGCGCAGGGCTGGGCTGGATTAGGGCTAGGTATTTTTTGGGTGGTTGGGTGGTTAGGTGGTTGTTGGTGGTGGGGGGAAGACCTCTGTTGGCCTCGAACTAAGTGAATGAAAGCGAAACTTTAATTGAAACGAACGTTTGGCGCGCGTTTCTCTGTCTTTCATTTCTTTTTTTTTCTGTTTTCTTTTTATACTTTCCTTCTTTTGGGTTAAGTGATTGATTATGTCTTGTTTGCGGGTAGACACAGGCACACATACATTTGTGGGCATATTTAGACACCCGGGCAAACAGCACTAAAAGTGCTATACACACTCATGAGATATAAACATAGGCGAAAGCACACACACTTACACACACACCGCACATAAATTTGATTCCATGTTTTCTGCTCTTGTTACTGTTGCCTTTGATGGGCGTGGCAACTCTTTACACACACAAACACGCACGCACACATAGACACATCGATGGCATATGAAAAATTGACTAACTGGCATAAAGGGAATTGATTTATATGGCAGACCGAAGATCAGTTACCCTAGCGAAAGAAGTTTCAGTACCTGACTTGAGCTGCAGTTTAAAGTAAAACAAATGAAATATTTAAAACATTTATCTGATCGTTTCTAAGGGATATAGAATTTAAGAACATAATAGTTTCTACTGGGATTCAAAAATGTACATGAGACTGAGAGATGTTATTTAGAATATATTTGTGTAACGCATCACAAAACTAAAACACTCTAAGCTAGGGTATCACTATGGGTGTGTGTGCGTATGGGTGTTATGGGGAGAAATGGTAGAAAGAAGAAGCAACGCGACGCCAAACTTTGACAATGGTTTCCCCCAGCTCGACTTCAATTCATTCAGGCCTCAAGTATTTGCCACAATAGAAAACGAGTCGCGCGCGAAATCGAATCAATAATTTAATGCAGGTGACGATGGTGTTCTTCCCTGCCACTCCCCTGCCCTCACCACACAATCCTCTGCTCCTGCCTCTTGCCCATCACTTTCACCTTCACCTTCACCTTCACTGCCACCTTGTTCAATTCATCAAGCACACGAAGCTCTTGTCAGTGCTAAAGTGGTTGGAATGGGAAGGGGGGGCAGTGGCGGTCAGAGGGGGGCGGGGTGTCCATTTCTTTTGTCATTCTGGCCATTTGCCGCGTTAACGGAACGTTGCCATCCATAATAATGTCAGCCATGTGTTCAGGTCTTGTTTGCAGCTTGTTAGAGCCCTTGAAACTGCCTGGACATAAGAACGATAGAGCGATGGAGAGCGGGAAATGGGAAATGGGAAAGGCAGTAGCGATTATCTTCTTGTTGGACAGTTTAGTTTAAAACACCAATCTGAATGCATAACGTTAACTTATTCATAAAAGTTAAACACCAAGGTCAGTTTTATAATAGCTCGTGTTCCAATGCCAATCGTTCCACTTGTTTTATGCCAAAGCGAAGGCAGTGTGTGTGTGTAAAGCAGAACTTTACATTGTTTCATTTACAACTTTACAAAATGTTTCACATTATCTCAAAAGATGGTTGAACACTTCAAAGAAACGAGTTGCGCTCCATTTAATTTTTAAATGCATTGTTTCAATTAGTTGAATGATTCGATGTTTTAACTCGTTTCAAAAAGTTTTTCTTCAGTTTGTTGTCATTTATTCGTTGTTCGATGCTCGCATCATGAAGGTGTACAAGTTGACGAATGTGGTGAAGATTCTCACCTGGTTTTTGGTGGTAGGCCTTTTCATAATAATCTTGTCTGTAATTAAATTTCGCCCGCGGAATCCACACATATTGCCACAGAAAATGCTCAGCAGTGGTGCACCACACGGTAAGTGAATATAAACTAGTTATAGATTTTAACTAAAATTCATTTCCTTACTTTTTTTTAGAAGTCAAACACAAGCCGCTGAACGAGTTGGAGGAACTAAAGCATTTGCTACAAGCCAATGAGCATAAAAACTGGTCACTAGATGCCAACTGTGCGCCTTATCCACGTTTCAGTGATCTGCGCATTGAGAGTGTGCAGTATCAGTATACGTTCGGTGGGAATGTGAGTTATTTTCTGTATGGAGCCTACTATGATCGCCGTAATGCGATGGAGAATCCGCCCAGTGTGGCCATATTGGCCATGATAGACAACATTGTGGGACCCTATGCGCCGGCCTTTTGCCAGGTGTGGTATGAGGGCAGTAATCGACCGGATATTGTGGAGATGACACAACAGAAAACCGGCTGGTATAAGGAATGGGGCACTGCCGAAGACCTGGTATATCCTGTGCTCATGAGTTGCCCACTCAAGGATAGTCCACGCAGTTATCGTGTACCACAATTGGTGTCCCTGGTGTTTACTGATCGCTGTGCTCGTCCCACAAATGGCCTGCGTGTTGTCTACGAGGCACCAACAAGAAAACAAAACACACGTTTTGCGGTGTGTGTTAAGGACTTGCAATTCCCAAAGCAGGATATGTCTGATCGTTTCATCGAATGGCTTGAATTGATGCGAATTTTGGGTGCAGAACGAGTTACTGCCTATGATTTGGGTGGCGATTATTTGTTGCCACAAACGAGGCGAACACTGCAACACTACATGCAACAGGATGGACTCGTACAGGTGCGAGCACACACCTTGCACAATGGTCATCCAAAGCCATCGTTGCATGTCGGTTTGAGTAAACCACTGAACGAGGTGCTCATGTATACCGATTGTTTCTATCGAAATATGTATGAGTTCGATTACATTGGTGTCTTTGATGTGGATGAAGTGATCATGCCATTGGGTAATCTAAACAATTGGTCTGCTCTTATAGAGCTGCTGGAAAAGAATACCACACATCCAGATGAAACGAATAACGATTGCAAGGCACGTGTCAGTTACTGTTTTCGGAATGTCTACTATCCGCGTGAATTGGCATTGGATGAGCGTGCACCAGGCACTTTTTACATGCTTCAACATGTCCATCGGGTGGCCGAACATTTGGACTCAATGATGGCCATCAAGTGTCTGCATTCCACACATCATGTGGTTACGATACACAATCACTTTCCCTTCTCCTGGAGTGGCTGCTGTGGACCCTACGATGTATCCACAGCCGTCGGTCAGATGCAACACTACCGCGAACCAGATATTAAAGAGACGCTGGTGGAACCGCCGCCGGTGCGCGACGATAACATCTGGCGGTTTAAGGATCAACTGATAAGTAATGTCATGGGCAAACATCGTGAGCTGGGGCTGCCTTTTCCCTAGCAGAGTTATCGTTTATCGGTTCTGCAGCGAAGCGAAATCGATAAGTAAAACTAGTTTTTATACTTATGGCGATAAGTGACATTTTTTAGTTAGTTTTTAATAAATTCTCATACTAAATTCATTTGTGAAACAGTTTTTATAATTTTTTTTACCTCAAAATTGTTTAGCGAAGAAAATAAACATTTAAAAAACTATTTAAATTGTTTTCACTGCTTAAATTTATAAAAGTTTTGCAGTTTTTTTTTTGTTATTTGCTAAGCATTTTATTGATTTTGCTTTAATTGCTTTTGTAGATTGTGTACACGAAACACTTTGTTGTGTGTATGTGGGTGTGTACAAGTTCTGCCTTAGGGGCGTGATCACACCCTAAGCGATACACCAAAACAACAGGTATAACTCTCTCTCTGTTCCAGCTGTGTGTGTGTGTCAATTTTTATGTGCATGTCTTGTCATGTCAGCAACATAATAATTACAATCAAACTCTCATAAACACACACACACACACACACACGCACACACTCATTTTAAGCAAAATAAATTTTGTCCACAATTTCCACACATTCAAAGACAGAGCGAGCAAGAAAGGGAAAGAAAGAGAAAGAGAGAGAGAGAGAAAGAGAGAGAGAGAGAGAGAGAGAGTGGAGCGAGCAGAAGAGAGCGAAGCATTTCTGAATGTTTATGTTTTGCTTATTAAATAATTTCCTGATTCTTTCTTATCAATATCGAAGCTTTAAGTTATGTTTCTAAGCGGTTTACTAACAAGCATATTAAAAATAGTAGCATTAATATTTAAAATAACAATTTTTAAATGCAAATTCATTCTAGTAAAATGCATAAATTCCCAATAATTTTATTATTATTTTTATTTAAACTATTCGGGCTACTTAGGGCCAATTCTAACCTGTGTACTCTACCCGCGAGAAGGTCCGGCTTAAACTAACCTTCATTTAAACCAGAAACTATCACATGTGATAAATAAACTACATACACAAAATGTGCTTATTAATTAACATTCAATATATTTATATTTTTGTTTAATAAGTCTGTGCAGTGTTTTTTTAGGCATTTTTGTATGCATTTCATTTAAAATGAATGATTTGCTAGTTGAAAATGTGCCTCAATTTAATTACAAAAATACCATTCTACACTTTTGAATTATGCAAACGAGACCAATGCGGATTTTGGCTTATTGTGTGCTTTTCACTGACTATACGGACTGCATTTCAATGCAGCACATTGGTCAAAGCACCTAATACCCAGAAAGGCATCGGTGTGGCATTCCTCTTGGCAGTAGAAGTAAATTCAATTTGCCTTTGGCAGTTTTTGTTCAAAAATTTCATAGCTGAAATGTGAAACTGGTCGACATTTCTTCAAAAATTCATATTGCATGCCACATACTGTTTCTTTGACACCGATAACAATGCATTCAATGCTGAAAAGTTTACTAAAAGTGCAAATACTTGACTCACAGATTGCCATCGGAAATATTAATCAAAACTAAATTGAATGTATTGAAAATTTGCTAAGAGTGGGCTTAAGAGACTATTTTAGTGCCACATAATGCTGTTTACAGGGTATCTTGTCTTCGAGTATCAACAAGCAACATTTTGCTGTCTTTTTGTGTGACTTTCATTCTTCTTGAAGGGCTTAGACTCATCGGATTGTAACTAGTGGCTGTCATTGTTGGCAGAACTAATCAAAATTGAACACAGCTACAGAAACTGCTTTCAGTTTGCTTTGTATACTTTCAAAAATTTCAAACTTGCCCCTTTTGGTTGCACAATGCAAATGAAATTGTGTCTTGCTAAGCCGCTCAGCTTGGGCCAAAAACCAAGAGTAGTGTACTCCTGTACTCCAATATTAGACAAGTGAAAAGGCAATTAATTAATTTCTTGGCCGTAAGTGTATAAAAGAGAGCACCATAAATTAATATGCAACACAAAGAGAAAATGGCTCAAAGTCGATTTATGGAAAATCTGCGGTACATTGAGCGCAATATTAAAATCATTTTTCACAACACAAACATTTCGTGTCGCTTCGTGTCGCAAATAATGAGACAAGATTCGTGCCACAATGTATTAAAATATTAAAATAGCCCCCGAAGGGTGAAGAAACGCTGAAGAGCTGCAAATAGAAGGAAGTAGCTGACAAAAAAAAAAAAGCTAAAGAAGCTAAAAGAACCGTTGCAAACAAATAGAACTCACAGCTGACAAATGGACGCAGAACCGAGGGCTAAAATAATTTATTTTTCATTTTATTCCTGTGTTCCCTGCCTTTCTTTTCAGTTGTTTGATGAGTCCATAAGGCAGCTAGGGCTTGGTGACAACTTGTGGTAAAAAAGATACTAACTCAGTTTAGTACAATGTGCTATCTTTAGTAAGTTAGCCATCGACATATGTTTTTTGGGGAATAGTAGTTGAAGTTTCTTTTCGAAAATGCTCTTTTTTAATGGTTAAATTTTTAAAATTTTTAAATATTAATTTTTTATATTCCTTACTCATTGCAGTTTCAGAATAGAGCATTAAATATTCGAACTAAAATAGCAAATTTAACTTGATGCCGTTGTATGTTTGTTGCTGTTGCTGCTTTTGAATTTATTATGGCCAAAATGACAGCGGGGCGTGGCATGAAAACAATTGCTAAATGGCAAAGTGACAGCTCCAACAAACGGCTGGGTCAGACAGAGACAGACAGGGAGAGAGAGAGACAGAGAGAGAGACAGAGAGAGACGTAGTGAGGCGGTGAGTATAAGAAATTGACTTGCCGTTGGACTTGGAGTTGGAGTTTTTGTCTAACGCCCGAAGGCAGTTCTTGCCACAAAATGTTCTCAAGCAATTATTTAGCTAATAACGCATATTAAAATGTAAATGCTTGTCCAGGTGATAGGAAGTTAAGACATAGATAAAACGATCAATAAATTACGCGATACTTAAGAGATACTCAGACACAAGAAAAAGTTATGCTATCGAAATGTTTCTTACAGTGTATCTGACAGTCAAATCAGCTCAGCTGTCGTTCTCATTTCTAATAATAAGCATATTTTTTTTATTTTTATTTTTTTATCGCTCGACTTTTCATTGTAATTGACATTGACATTCTTTCCGCTGCGCAAAATTCGTTGCCACAATTTTCGTTTAATATTCTGTAATATAATAATAAAATATTTTATAGGCGTCTCGAAACGAACTCACTTCAAACAAGCTCAAGAAATAATTTTAAATTTGATTTCAAATAGAAGAAATAAATTGAATTGCTTGATGTTCTTAGCAAAAAAATACTTTTATTTTCAAGTATTACAAATTTTTAATAAACTAAATAATGTAGAAATTTGTGGGAGCTATTTTTAACAAATTCAAACCAAACTCTTTCAGCAAAATAAAGTACAGGGTCTTCTGCAGTCCACTTGCTCTGTGTTTGCTTTGCAAATAAAGCAGTTCTTCGTAGTTTTGGCGTAACTGATAGTCTAGTGACGTCACTGTTAACTGGATCTGCCGCTTAATTGTTTTGATTGATTTAATTGCTAGCAAGGCTCGCCTGAAATTCGCTTAGAATAAACACTCAAAGTGTTCCAATTGCAACTCCATTTGACAGCTGTTTGGTTGTGTATTTTTCCCATGTTTGCTGTTTTGGGGGGCTACTTGATCCTTTAGCCCAGTTTTTCTGGGCCACGGCTCGTGTGTCTGCTAATGGGGCCAAGTTAGTCGTATCTTGGCAGCAGTCACGCGCCCAAAAAAAGCGAAAGGAGACGCGAGTTCTGAACTTGGACTTGGTGTGTTTTGGCCTTTCGGGTCTTTCGACTTGGAGTTTCGGGTTTCATAAATTTAATTGTCACGTACACACACACACACACACACTCGCACACACACATATACCGTCTTAGTAGCTGTATCTGCAAGTCGCGTATCTATTAAGGGCATATAAGTAATACGTGTTTATAACTCGATGCCTTTTCCCTTCTGCGATTGAGGCTCATAAATGTGTGTTGTGCTTTCGTTCTTTTTGGCTAGTCGACTACGTGGCGTATACGTAATATGGATCAACGCTCTAAATGATTTATTTACTATACAATTTCATCTATTTTATGAGCTGTGCGCTCTGCCAACGTTCTCCACATCCACCGCCCCTTTAAGCCAAGTCAAAAGCAAATTTATAACAGGTGTTATGAGTGTGCGAGTCATAAAGCGCGCGTCAAATGTGAACAGGTAATTCTCTAGCTAAAATTGCGAACTTAAAATGAAAATCAGTTGAGGAGTATTTGTTGAACTTTTTTAAAATCAAATTAGTCTGCAATCAAACCTATTTTTTAAGCGTTGATTCAAAGTATTAGTGAAATAAATCGTCTAACTTTAGTTTAGTAAAATTTGTATCCATTTGATATATAGACTTTGTGTATAAATTGAAAGTACTTCAATGCAAAGTAAATCAATACTTGAAAGCCACTCGAAGGACTGCTGTCAGATGCAATGCTTTTTTAAATACCCTTTAATGAGTTTAATTTAAGTTTCAAATAGAATTGAATTAGTGAGAGACAAATTGACATTCGATAGACGAAATTTCAAGTTATTTGACTGCTTAAGCGTAGGAAAGGGTATTTAGTAAGCGGTTTGTTTTGTCTGCAGCTTAAATGTTTCTTGTTTCCTGCTGTTATTGATGTTGCATCTGTGTTGTTGTAATTGTTGCATGGCAAAACACGCACTTGTGGCCATTAGAAAGATTGCACTTGCGTGCAGTAGAGAGCAGAAGAGCGAGACAGAGAGAGATAGGGAGAGGGAGAGAGACAGAGAGAGAGAGAGAGAGAGAGAGACAGGGACAGATGTTGGAGAAACAGGAGTATAAAGAAGTTGAGTTTTGACACGCAACAAAAGTTTTTTTCTCATCATTTTTGTTGACATGCCCGTGTATGTGTGTGTGTGTGTGTGTGCTGGCAGTGTTTGTGCCACAGTTGCTACGTTGCAGCACAGGAGTGCATCATACAAATATGTGAGGCAAGTTTCTAAGCAGCACTTGCACTTGAATATGACACGCATCAAATCACTTTACACAAGCGCACTTAAAGCCACGCCCCTTACACACTTCGCCCATGCCACTGTCATTTTAGCCTCTTAATGTGGCAGGCAAAAGTTGACATAACCTAACATTGCAAGCGCATAAGTATGCTATAAATTAGAGAGAGACGAGAGAGTGAGGGAGCGAAGAGGGAAAATGGGGAATTGCATTCACACACCATAAGTGACAAGGCAAAAGACAGAGCACAAGTTAAGCTCCAGATTTACGCCTTTTTAAAGTTTGATGGTTTTCCAGCCAAGTGACAGATTTCAATTTATTTGAAGCTTTAAAAAACTTTTTTTTGTTTGGAAATTGCACGTGAAATTTCGCAGGAGCTTTCAAAGTCGATTAATTAAACTCAAAGAAGTTGTTAATTAATTTAGTAAACGTTTTATAGCAGAGTCTGACACATTAAATTGGTAGCTTTTTTAAGCCCTAAGTGAATAGACTTTCTTTAAAAGTCGTAAATATTTTTTAGGCATAAAAGTTTTATTCGTCATAAGACAATAATTTGTATTGTTTTAAACACATTTGTTGAGTTCAGCGTGTATGGTGATAAAAGTACTTAAAGTAGCCAAAAATCATTGAGAACTATAAATGGAATTTTGTAAAAGATTGAAGTAAGCTGCGCTTAAAGCTAATTTATAAAATTATAGTTTGATGTGGTTTAAATATTTATTATGAATATCTAAATGCACCTTTAAATAGCTGCAGTGACTGTTGTTAATACACTTAAAAATGTATATGTAAGGCATTAAAAATTAAATGAATTTACACGCGAATTAAGTGACAGGGAGAAGGAGAAAAAATCGAGTTAATGAACGTTGCCTCAGTTGTCAGTCAATACACATATGAAGGCTATTTAAAAACAGTTACACACGCAGACACACACACACGACCATGTAAAAGTTACGCATTTCGTTTGCTGAATTGCCCAAATAAACGTAAAAAGTAAACATATTTTCCTTATATACCCTGTAGTTGCAGCTGTGGGTAGTTTGTGGCTGCTAAAACATTTTATATTCGACTGTTAAGCAGTTAAGCAGTTGTTCTCAGCTCAACTCTGTGTATTTAGTGTTATTTTACAGCTTATTACAGGGTATTTTCAGCTGAGTTTTCAATAATTCTAGACAGTTTTAACGTTTGGTTTTAGGTATTTTCCGCTTTAAATGAAATGGTAGGGAAAAAATACAGAAAAACCAGACAGGCAAATGGCAACAAAATATAAGAAAAAACGAAAAGAAAACAACAAGGAATGAAATAACGTGAAATAAACTGAAATGAAAACTGAATTGAAAGTTTATGTCAGCGAAAAAATGGCGGCTCTATCTCTCTTTATCTGCATGTGTATGTGAGTGCGTGTGTGTGTGTGTGTGGGTCTAAAAGTGTGTGTGTATTTGCGTCAAATATGTTTGAACAACTTTATTGTGCAAAATGCCAAACATTCTCCAACTTGTGGACTTGCAAGCGTTTTCTCTCTCTCTCCCTCTCTCTCTGTCTCTCACTGTGCCTCTCTGTCTCTCTCTTCCACGCTATCTGACCTACTATATGTTCGAATCGGTGTGTGTTTGTTCTGCGTGTGAGCAGATTGCTAGGCGCGCAAATCTCATTTGAATTATAATGATGGCGCCGGCAGCTTCACACATGCCCATAGAAACCGTAAGCTTTAAATCTTTAATACGTCGACTTTTATACACACTGTTATGAAGTAAGGCATACAAAATTTCATAAAGTTAACAATTATTTAATGTGACAAAAACTTCTTAATTTTTCTGGCTAAAATTTTCCAAAAAAAAAAGTTTCTCCCACAAAATTTTTAATTTAGATTTTCATACTTGTTGAACTATAAAACAAATATGTTTTATTAACTAATTTAATTTAAAATATAGTTTGCCTTTTCGAATAAAAATATGTCAATTTAATTAGACAAACTTTACCGTGTTGACTGCAGTTTGCAGCTAAAATTAAAAGTTGATTTTGGCACAGATTAATATAAAAAGTTAACTCGATGTTTTGCGCAAAAGTTTCCAAAACAGTTTACAGAACAGTTGACAGCATAGTTTAGAGTATTAGTAAAACTCCTTTTAAACATAAATTAATTTGTTATAACCCTAATCAAACTTTAAGCCAATTTGTAATATATAATGCGCAACTTTTGCTGACTAACATTTTTGTAACTGTTACCTCAGTTATTTACTTGAACTTTACAGCTAAGCGTTAAAGAGAGCAAACTTCGTTTGCGCAATTAGCAAGCAAAATTGCAGCAGTTACAGGAACTTGATGGCAGTGCATATACCCCAAGGACATAAATATACGTGTCCATACGTATGCGTGTGTGTGTGTGTGTGGGCTAAACACAGGGCACAAAAAAAAGGAGGATAAAAAGGAAGAAGAGAAAAAAAAGGAGTGTTGCCTGCTTTTGTAAGTCACACACTTGGCCCAGTAGGTTTGCCCCGATGCTGTAGCTGTTGAGCTCAACTTGGCTTTTACAACGCCAAGTTAAGAAAAAAAAAAACGAAATATAAAACAAATAAGTAAAAGAAAATGCAAAGGGTGCTCGCCGAGGGGCGTGTAGCAGGGCGGTCGTGGTGTGAGGAGGAGGAAGACAGGCGTGTTTCAGGGGCAAGAGAAAAGTGACTACACATACCTGAACAAGCTTGCGGCGGCAGTGGAAATATTAACGTCGTTGAGCTCTTGCGCCTGGCGACCGCACATCCCAACGATTGTGGCTTGAAGCTTCGCAGCTGTTGCATGAAATCGGAGCACTCCATTAGGGCCACGTCGGCGAAATGCAGATCGCACAGTATTTGGTTCTGTAGGGAATGCATAAAGAAAGTAATCACATATGAAAAACTAAACACATTAAGCGCAAAATCACGACTTTAAGTTATCCGTTATCCAATTTGGGGACTACAAAAATCGTTGCATACTTTCAGGCTGCGGCATTTAATGCACAAAAACGAATGAAAATCGATGGAAGCAGCGGAGTAAACGTGATAAATATACCCAACATCAAAAACGGGACGGGTATAAAAGCAGCGTACGAGAGAAAGCTGGTGATATGTGTGTAAATGATTTATTTCGTTATTTTGCATCATTTGAAATGAGAAACTGGCCAGCGCGGAAAAGTATGCAGCGACTTTTTTACTTCAGACCAAATTGACTTTATTAACAATACGAGTATACGAGTATATGCATATACACGTCTGTGTGATATGTATGCCGTCTGTCTGTGTGTGTTTTAAGAGCTGAGACTCTGAAATCACATTTCATGCGTAATGAGTTCATTTTATGACCTGCAAAAAATGAGCAAATGCATCCAAAATGAGCTCAGTTATGTCTCGACTCGCTGCGCTGTGTAGCGCTGTGATGTAGTCGTACAATGTGTGTGCCTTTGTGTGTGTGTGTGTGTGTTTGTATTGTATTCACATACCTTGAACCTTCTGGCACGCTTCTGGTTCGGACCAGTCAAATTTAGACCACAAGAATTGCAGCGCAGGCATTCCTCATGATAATGGTTGTTATCATAGAGTGGTGAAGGCTCTGCAAACAGAATGTAAAAAAAAATACATTTTATTTTATTTATTATTATGACAGCAACAGTTTGTTTTTGCATAACTATTGTCATTTATTAGGGTGAAAGCATTTTAAAGAATTTTCCACAATTTGTTGTTGCTTTCATTAAGCGTACAAACATTAAAAAGTTACCCTGCATTTGTGCACTTGTGCATTTGTTTAATAAATAAACAATGCTCGTAATTAAAAGTATAACACTGTTGTTTTTTTAGCAAAGCCTTGCAACGCCACAACTTTTGTACATTTATTTACCTGTGTTTAAGTTCTTACAAGCGTAAAATTGTACTTAATTGTTACTTTTTAATTGGGTTCAGTTGATAAAACTTAAATACATTCAATACATTTTTCTGCTGTTTAATAAACAAACAAAAGGTAGGAAAATAAATGTTTATTTTCCTAAAAGAAAAATGGCTTACTTTAAACTAATTTAACAGAGCTTAAAGAAATTGTTTCAACTTAAATTCACTTCAGTTTAAAGTTTGTAAATTGTGTAGTTATTAACTCAAGTACAGCGCCATAAAAAAACTTTGTTGACATGAAGTTGAAGCCAAGCGACGTTTACGAGTTATTTTTATTAAATTTATATATAAATGTAATTATATGCGAGTATAGTATGATACTCCGTTCTGGCTAATAACACGCTGTACCGTACTGTAATGTGTGTAAAGGCTTTATGAGTGCGTTTGAATGTTTGTCACATACTCATAATGTGTTTCCACTTGCCTGATTCATTTAATTATGATTTCCGGTGTCGAGCGTTAAATGAGAATGACACACACACATACACAAACACACACTTGACACACACATGGAGACACGCACTCATATGAGATTAATATAAATATAGCTACTTGATTGCTATGACAGTGAAAACAGGCTGTCACGCCTATGCCACGCCCACAATACACCGCCTGGGTGAAAGTCTGACAAAAGCCTAACCCTAAAGCGAAATCCATCAACAGCCATTCATCAACTCAACAAGCAAAATTTTTGCGCTTTTCCTGTCGTTGTTTTGCCTTGTTGTGTGTTAGAGTGGTGTGTGTACATGTGTGTGTGTGTGTGTTTGTGTGAGTTAAGTTTGTGTGTATGTATTTTGGTCTGTGCAGCATCAATTTGCTTGTATTAGAAACTCATTTCCGCTTGTAATTGACTCGCTCGACAAACTGTCGACGGCTGCCGTAGTCGACCTTTCTCGCTCTCTCTCTCTCTCTCTGTCTCTCTCCCTCTCTCTTAGTCTCTCAGCCATTAGCCTGTGCCGTTATGCAAATTAATGAGTGTGTTGTAGCTGCCACAACCCCTTGGCCTTCCCCTTCCACTCCACCCAAAATCCCACACCGCTAACTGGCACATCTGGACAACCACAATGTGCACTGTGTGGGTTTTTGATGATAAGTGGGAGTCAGTTGCCTGAATTGATTTGCATTCTGTGGCAGTTAACGCGAATGCATTATACAAATTTCAATTTTGTAAAGAGTTTGGGAAAGGGTGAGGGGGCCGGTGTAAGTGGAGTTGAAGAAAGGAAGAGCACTTCCTTTACATATGGCATTTTCCCACACAAAATGAATTACCGCATATGAAATCAATTGAAATGCTTTCAAGTAACAACTCCTTGAAGAGCACACATTGTGCTATTAATTTGATTCAGTCAATCAAAGTGCTGTCAGCTCAAAGTTAATTAATCATTTTCAAGCCCTTTTCAATTGGATGAAATGCAAACTTTTTAAAGTAGTTTTATTTGAAACTATAAACTTAAGCCATAAGTGTTCGATCATGTGGGGAAAGTTGAGAGCATTATGAAATGACTTGTAATTTTGGTTGGCTTTTGAAATACAAACAAAAACAAAACTTTTTGCTTATTTTGCTTAAAAGTTTCAAGTATAAAAATGTAAACTTTATCAGATTTACTCTAAAATTTTAATGTATAATAGAAAATAAGGCTCAACTGGCCCAATGTGCGTATGTGTAATATGTTCGAGTACATGAAGGTTTACAACAAACGTCCCTAAACAGATATGTGTAGAAACTAATGCAATACGTATATGTAATTATTAAGTATACGCATTGTTCTTCCAGCAGATTGAATTCCTTTTTTAAACTAATCAATTATGAAATACAATTATTAAGTATACGCAACGTATTTTTCTAATGCAGATTAAATTATTTTTTAAGAAAATAGCGTGATTACTTCCCAGCTACCATTATTCCTTAGTGAAACATATACGAGTTCGTTTATATGTAATTGAATTTAAAATAAATATTGAGTATACGCTACGTGTTAATTTGCTTGGATTAATAGCGCAGCTGCACGCGAATGTAATAGTTTTTTTTTCTTTTCTTGAATTCACAAGTTAATTGAAGCGTGGGGAAACAAACACAACAAAAAACTCTTCAGTTTTATTTTCTCCTCTTTTTTGCTAATAATTCCTGTTGGTAGCTTTGCGCAGGTGAAGTGCTTTTTGCAGCTGTTCAGCTGTCGAGCATAAAAATGCTTCTAGAGTTTAATTGATGCACTGCACAAAACTTGTTGCCAAAAGATAATATATGGAAGTGAAAAGTTCTGCAATGAATGTCAGCAGGGAACATGGACATTAAATTGCATTGTCAAGTGCTAGCCAGCTGCTTTAGTAGTGATTTCAATTGGGTGATTTTGGGTGGTTTGTGTGGCTCACAAAATTACAAAAGCTTCGACCGAGAACCGTGCCAAATTGTAGCCAAATCATTTATGGCATCGTCAGCCTCCTTCTCAGTCCCTAGTCCCCACCTCCATCAGTTTGTCTTCGTCTTCGTCTGCGTCTTCGTCTTTTTTTTATGATTTCTTTTGCTTTGATTGCTTTTGACTTTCATTGGATGGCTTTTTGATTGCGGCACATTGGCTAAGGGCTCTTATCAGTGCTTGTTGGCCATAACGAAGCCGAAAGCTGGCCCAAAAGAGTCGAATTAAAAATACACAAATGATGCAGTATTCGCAGGGTACAACATTTATTCGTTTATTCAAAACTGTTGCAATAATTTTGAAAAAAAAAGGTTTCTTAGAAATTCATCATTATTTTTACTGCTTTATAATGTTTGGTCTGCATAACAGTTGTTTGCTTAAAATATTACAGGGTATTTGCATGGGTCTGACAAGTTTTTCATGAAGAATTTACGATCTGAAGCATCGCAAATTGCAAATCTGGCAAGACGCTTAAGTATGTCTTTATTCAAGCAACAAATTTGCTAATTGAAAACCAAGCGAATTTTGTGGTGCTACTTCAGCCCTGACCTTTTTCCTCTCAACCTTTCACTCTCCTCCTCTTACTTTGAACTCTTTCATTCGTCGTTTTTCAGTGCGGCATTTACTTTTATGACATCTACCACAAGGAAAAGAAAACTTTGCATCTGCAATTTGCAGCTGCTTTTCAAAAGAAAACGAAAACGAAGGAAAAACTGAACGACAAGAGATTGAGTGAGAAAGAGAGAGAGAGAGAGAGAGAGAGAAAAAAAAAGAAACAAAGGAAAGGCAAGGCAAAGAAATTTAAATATAAAATTCATGACTTTGATAAATTACCAACTAATGACCGAAGAGAATGGAAAACTTCTGGTTTTTAGTGTATGAGCGAATGCCAACTTTTTAAGCTTCAAATTAAGCGTGTAACGTCAAGGAGGCGAGCGTTGGCTAGAGGAAGAAACAAGTTCAGGGCTTACATTACCTATGGCACGCGTACCAAGGCAAGGAGCTTCACTCAAGCTTCTCAGCTGAAATCCTTTCAGCAGCATTGACATTGAGTGTTGTTTTTAATACACTTTAAAGCGTAACAAAAGCAGTTTAAGGACTTAGATAGTTTATTTTGCTACGTGAGCTATGAAAATGTATAAGAATTATTTTCTTTTTCTTCTTTTTATTAAAAAAATACAACTAATATTTTTAAAATTAACTATTAACCCTATATTACGTATACGCAATGTATTTGTGTTGTTAAGCATTGCTTTTGCTGCACTATTACTTGCTATTTTAAGTGCTTTGCTGTCTAAAAGGATATAGAATATTCGCTGTGCTGAGCTTAACTTTTTTTCTTCTTATTTTTTTTCTGCACAAACTTATTTTGTGCAAGGAGCAAGCAAGCCAAAACAATAGCTGCTTAATGGCTCGTGACTGGCAAGTCAGTTGAAGCTCAAACTCAAGCTCAAGTGCTAAGCGAGTTGCCAGTTATAGGGTGTTGAGGATGGCGGTGACTGAAAGCGGGTTAGCAACAGCTTCTGAACGTTGCTTGACAACGACAACAGATTGTGACTGCAGTCAATTGCATTTTCGGTTGCATTGCACTGCCCTTTGCTTACCTTGTCGATGCCTCTCTGTAGAGTTGCAAATATGCACTAATAAGTGGAGTGGCAGCTAGTTAATTGAGTGTAAATAATGTCAAAGTCAAAGACAAATGCATGAAAATAAAGTGACGTTAAAGAATTTGATTATTCGACTGAAAGTTGAATCTTCTGCTGGCTGACAAAACTTCTGAAGTCATAGAAACTGCGGTAAGACAGACCTTTTGATTCTTCAGAACTACGTGTTGTTTATGAAATAGAAAGTGCTCTATAAGCTACAAAGTTTGAGTTTATATAATTTTGGGAAGTGTCTTAAACAGAAGGATTATAGAGAGGCAACTACTGTGTACTCTTAACGCTCACTTACAACAAAAATGTTCATTGGTTCTTCATTTATTAAAGCTACACACAAGACTTTAATTTTGTACAGATACAAACATAATACTTGTCCAAAATTATTTGAAAAGTGTTGGAAACTAAGTCGATTAAAAAAGTTTGGACTGAGCTAGAAATTCAAATAGTTTGTGGTGTTTTTTGTTACTAATTTGTCGTTTGATTTTAGTTCACATTGGGTAGTTAAATTACAGTAATGACTTGTCAAAGGTAGTTGGGTTGTTGGCAAACGATTAGAGTTGTCAGCGTTGCAATGCGACTCCAAATGAACTGAAACTTTTGGCCTCATTTTCAACACATTCGTTGATTAGCATTCTAGCCATTAAATTGAAGCATACAATTATACAAATTACTATGGACTTGCCACAATTTGTGGACACACTGCGTCTCTAGCGTCCCCTAACGTGCAACTTGGTGGGTGCATGAGAGAGCAATCAACTTTTCACAACGAGTTGTCCACTTTTCAAATATGTCAGTCATGTGCGTCGAGAGAGCGTAGAAATGGGTGAATGAGCAGGGTTAGCTTTTTACAGAAGACTTGAGTCATTTACTGGCATCGGGGTAAGTGAATATTTTATACTGTGCACTGAGAAACTAAGAAAGGCATGACAAGTTTGTAAAGACTTTAAAACTATACAGAAACTAAATTTAAGAATGTTTTTTCATATTTTGGTTTTTTATTTAAATTTGTGAAAAAATTCATTTCGATTTAAGTTTTATTTTGAATTTATTTTAAGTGATTTATGAAGAATTAAATTTTAAATTGTCACATGATTTTTTGCTTTAAAAGAGCCGACGTTTTCAGCCTTTTTTTTTGGATTCATTTCGCTTTCTCTCTGCTTTTCCTCTACCTCCTGTATATTTCAGGATTAATTGTAATAATTTATGTTTTAATTAAATAAAGAGTTTTCCCTGGGTATACCAGGTATTAATCTATCGAGTTTACTCGCCTTCTGCATGCCCACTATTTTGTTGCTTACTTTGGGGCTAAGGAGCGAGTCTGTTGATGGCCCAGTCGATGGAGCAGCCGCGTCATTGTGACGGCGCCGATGTCTGTGACGGCATTTGGGTCACTTCACTTCAAGGCTCATACATTTTTAATTAATTTGTAGATGCAGAGGCGTGACAGGGGCGCTGCACAGTGGGCAGGAGTTAGGGCAAAAGGGACAAGCTGAATCAGTTGAAGCAACAGCATTGATAAGCGCGTTACGCATTGCAAAATCTTTGTCATCATAAATTTGTACATACACATGAAAGACTGAGATACTGTGCGTGTGTGTGACGTCGCCAAAAAGTATGCAACATGAATTCCAAGGCCACGCTCATGCGGCACGTAAACACCAGCGGCATAATGCGCCTTTTAATGGAATTAACGTGCGTAAAAATGTTTCTCGCTTTAAGGCTAAACGTAGTTCACCAGAGATATCCAGAGAATTCTCAACCCACTCCGGCTACCACCAACCCTCAGTCAGAGAGTTTCCGCAAGGCACGCAACAACTTGCCTTGTGGCACATTGCTTCATGCCGCACTCACACACACACTCACACACAGAAACACACGCATGTGCTTAACTGTGGCATCAGCGTTGTTGCCTCATCGCATGGATTTTTAAGGCGAGTGTCGTGATTAATTTTGGACCATTTGACAGAAAATGGGAAATAGAGTCGAGTTAGCGACAAAGTAGAGAATGTGAGCAAGACAGAGAGACATGTTAAGAGAATGAGCATTTTACAAGCACTGAAAATTTGATTTATTAACATGCAACGCATTCTAGCCACTTGTTGAAAGCCCCAAACTGTACAACACAAATAGCTTCCGGCCAAAAAGAACAATTAACATTTTTTAACCCAACAAAAAAAAAGAGTTGGCAAATATTTTGGCCTAAAGGCTTTTCAAGAATTTCACATTAGCATGAATTTTACAACAATCAAGCCAAGCATAAATTCGCCGTCGTCTTTGACTTGGTCTTCTTATTGTTCATTAGGAAAATGAGTAGGAATGAGGGCAGCTGGGCCCAAAATGCTACAGAAGAAGTAGAACTTCATGAAAGTCATGCGAGAAGTATTGATAATAATATAATATACAAAATAGTAATTTTAAAGGCAATGATTTTAAAACTACAATAAAAGTTGATGCACAAAATTAATTTAAAGAAAATAAAATAGTTAATAAACATGTAAAGCAAAACTAATAATTTAAAACCAATTTAGGGTCCAACTTTTAATTGGTTTAATAAATAAAGCCACTTTTAGAAGCCAGGTGAAACCGTTAAATATTTGCATAAAAACTAATCGAATGCAAAAGTTTTTTTTTTAATGGAAATTTTGTAATCAAAGGGTTGCCAAGAGCGTGTGTGTTTGTGTGCTTGTGTGTGTAAAAGTCTCCCGGGTTGTTGTTCTTTAATTGTTACGCACAGTCTCAAGTCTGAAAGTCTCAAGAGGCCACTTTAAGGATAACATTTTAACACATAAGCATCTAAATACAAACATATATAGATATATGTGTGCATGAGCAGGCCACAGATATATCTATATAAAACTATACACACACACACGCACATACTCGCTTGTAAATTAACATAAAAAATAGAGGAGAAGCGAAAGTTTCTCTCGGTTTTGTTTGGGGGGGAGGGGCAAAGTGAAAGGCATATGAAGATTTGGAGCTTGGGGCTGCCGCAAAAGCGAAAACAGAACCCAAAGTGCAACAAAAGTTAATTCAGTTTTGAAATGGTTTCAAACGCGCACAAAATTTTTCATATAAAATACGCAAACACACGCACACACACACGCACACACACACACACACGCACACTACACTGTGCGTGTGAAAATCTTATGTTTGCGTGCTGGAACGAAAAGCGAAAAAGTTTTTTGTAAAAAGTTTGCCAATGTGAACAAACCGTATATTTTTGCCAAGGTTCGTTCGCTTAAGCACATACATATTTGATGCAACGACTTAAGCATACCCTTAGCCAAATTTAATGTGCTATACCCTTGGATAGGGTATATTTTTAGCCGTCTTTTCTTTTGTTCTTTTAAAATATGCAAAACAAGAAAAAAAGTAAGAAAAACTCTTCGACTTTGCTGTGAATTCATTTTGCAATTCCCAAACGGTTCTGGCCTCATATGAATATTGCATTATGTCGCTGCTAAAGGGTATTTCATAATCCGGCTGTTGCTTGGCTAAGCATATTGCGTGCACAGGGTATTAGCAGGCACTGTCAGCATACGCGTCATCGTCAACGGTCAATGTGTGTGCAGGGCAAGTGGTGAGGGGCAAGGGGTGTTCCAAAAGAGAAGAGATTTCTTCGTTGTTGTTTGCGAGTTGGGTGTGGAAGGTGGAAAGGGGTGGTGGGGGGGGGGGTAGGGCTGGGGGTAGGGCTGGGGGTAGGGGTAGAGCGGTAAAGGTGACTCAGCGCGGAGCTGGAGAGTCAACCTATTTCCTGTACTTTTTGTTGTCTGCAATCTTTGCTCATTCACTTCGCTCTATTCGCACGTCGTACTCCTTCTCCACCTCCTTCATTTTGTTCTCCTCCTCCCCCTCCACCAACGCCTCCCGCTTTTCTTCGTCCTCGCTCAATCAATGTCAGCTATGTCGTATCGTCCTAGAAAACTTTCGCCCCACTCAGTTTGCCTTTGATGCTGTCCCACTGTACCCCTCCTTTACCCCACTGTACCACTGTCTGTCTGTCTGTGGTCATGCTAGCCCCCAACTCCTTGAATCGTCCGTGTGTCTTTTGTCTCGTGTCCTCGCCTTGTCCTCTACTGTTTGTTGTAGTTAAATCATTTGGAATTTTATTGAGTAAACTGTTTTGTAATTATTTTCATCAGTCGTTCGCTGCCACGTCATTCCCCAGCTCCCAATATCTCGCTCTCTCTCTCTCACACTTGTCCTTTCTCTGTCTGTCTCTCTTTCTTCTCGTTATCCTGTCTCTCTGCCTTTTGGCTGCTCCAATTAGCAAAGCATCAACATGTTGCGGTCCTTGGTCTGCCACTTGCTCTTTTTCTCTCCACTTCCCTCATCCACTTTCTTCTACTTTCTCCAACTTCCTACTTTTTATTATTTATTTTTTCCCTTTGGCAGAGATTTTGCAGGGATTCTCCCTGAAAGTGAATGGATTGTTTTTGTTTTCAGAACTGTGTTTGGGGGATTTGGTTTCAAAGCTTGTTCAAATTTTGTGGCATTCACATATCAGAAAAGTTGGACAAGTCACGAAATGCCTTATTATACGTATACATACATATATGTATATCTATCAATCCCGGGATCACAATTAAAACAGCAGTTGTGATTTTATTAAACTGAGCTTTTTATAGATTTATTTAATCCTAATGAAATTTTGTGCTTCTTCGTCAATCTTAAAAAGTTGCAATCATTTAAAAGGTTTGCAAAGTAAAGCTAATTTATTGTGATCGTTTTAATATAATAATAAAAATAATAATAATGATAATAATAATGATGATAATAATAATAATAATAATAATAATAATAATAATAATAATAATAATAATAATAATAATAATAATAATAATAATAATAATAATAATAATAATAATAATAATAATAATAATAATAATAATAATAATAATAATAATAATAATAATAATAATAATAATAATAATAATAATAATAATAATAATAATAATAATAATAATAATAATAATAATAATAATAATAATAATAATAATAATAATAATAATAATAATAATAATAATAATAATAATAATATTCCCTGAATTTCGTTTATTCCATTTTGTATGCCAGTTTAACTATAAGTTTATTATTGGAACATTTTTTAGACTTCCAGGTAACGAGAGCAAATTGGCTAGCATGTCGTGGGTTAGTTATTGGCCATGGCTATAATGCTTATGTGGAGTCGTGTAATACGAGTCTATGTGCTTATATTAGTGTAAATAAAAATTTATATGCACGTTGTAAATAGTTTTGTGTATGTATGTATGTATGTATGTGTGTGTGTGTGTGTGTGTGTGTGTGTGTGTGTGTGTGTGTGTGTGTGTGTGTGTGTGTGTGTGTGTGTGTGTGTGTGTGTGTGTGTGTGTGTGTGTGTGTGTGTGTGTGTTGGTGTGTGTGTGTCTTAGCATGCCGCACAAGGCGCCAGACTTAATTAAATTCTTAACGTTTGCTAAATACAACAACAAAGAGAGCGAGGGAGAGATGAAAAAAAAAAACGACAACGGACGGAAGGAAATGCTGGCAACGACTAACTACAGACTGGCCAAATGAAAGCAGTAACTTCAAACTTCAAGACCAGCGCATAGACACAACACACACAGACACAAACATAAACACAAATACACGTAGACATACAAACATACACACACAGTGCCACACGCACACGCACACTCACATGTCATTTAAGTTTTATACACATTGCCGTCTAATGGTTCAGGTGATTTTCTATTGTCGTCGCCTGTTGTTTGCTGCCTCCCGCGTCCTTCGCACTGGACTCTCTGCATGTTTAATCCAAATTACTAAAATATACACTCACTCACACACACACACACATACACACACACATACAAAGAGACGCCTACTCTTTAGTGCCTTGGACCTGCTTTGAACTTATTTTTATGCCCTAACAAAGAAAAAACTTTGTTGGTCACAAAGTGTGTGTGAAACTTAGAGAATTTTACAATTGATTATGTAAATTTAAATTGATTTGACTTAAGAAATAGTCTGATTTTATTTAACATCATTAAGAATTATTAAAGATAACTTTGAGATAAAATATGTAGATAAATTAATACATGACTAACTGAAAAGTCTCTAAGTTCCCCAAAAAAATGATCGTGAAGTGAAAAAATTCTTAAATTCTATGTAAATAATTGAATTGACTTGGCAGTGGCGCTACTCCTTCTTATATAGAAAGTTAGGGTATCAAATTTTCGTTGCGTTCCATTATATAATTCCTTCTTACTTTCCTTTTCCTGCCTTTGCATTCTCCATTAAAAGCATGAGCATGTACATATGTGTGTTGGAGTGAGTGTGTGTTGTGGACTGCGGACTGTGGGTGTGGCCTGTCACTGTCCGGCATGTGCGTGTGTGTGTGTGTGTGTGTGTGAGTGTGTGCGTTTTTCGTGTTTTAATGAATCTGTAGACTGGGTTTCTTGCCATTCTATTTGTAAATGCTGTTAATTGAGCTAAAGCTAAACGCTCTGTCTACGAGTCGCCTTGCCCCCTATGCCTAGCCCCTCCCCCTGCCCCCTAGCTCCTCACTACTGCTCTTAGTCCTTACACTGTGCTACTCCTTGACCCTAGGATAACTCACCTGACAGGCTGCTTCAATTACTGAGCGTTAGCAGCGCTTTAATTCTGGTTGTCGCTGTCTTATACCCTGTAAACGGGTAGACATGTGCAGAACTGGTTTTTGCACACTAGATTGATTAAATACTGATAATTCTTTAATTTTCTTCAGTAAAAATATAGTTTCTATTGCTAATTATAAAATTAACAGGGCTTAGTTCTTAAAATAAAATTATATCGAGTATTTGAATTCAATAACACAACAAATTGTGCAAGTATTCGCAATAGAGTTGTACTGCAGGGTATTCGCAAGTCGTTCCCACTGTTTTAGGCCTAGCAGAGCGGCGATTTTGTTGTCAGACCTTGTATTAATTTGATTATATGGAACTGTGCGTATGTGCGAGCACTAATACATATGCAATGACCAATCCATAAAATAGAATATTAAATCGAAGTCAACTGAGCTCCGAATTAGTTTGTGACTAATTGCAATTTAGAAATTAGGATTGAAATATGTTTAAAGATAACCCAAGTGGATGGAGGCATAGATTCAAACCAAATCGAATAAAGGAAAGTGTTTTTCCAGTCATAAACATTAGAGCATTAAAGCTGTTTGAAAACTTTCATATAAGAGCAACTTTTTGTATACACCTGTTTACATAATTGTAATTAACTTGTTGAATATATTTTTATTTTATTATTACATTCGAAATTTCTCATTTAATTCATTGTAGTAGTTTCCAATAGTTGTTTACTTAAACACAATTCTTTACACAACTGTTTTCAATATTTACAACTCTTATTTTATGCTTTAAATTGAATATTTGTTAAACTATTTGCTTTTAATAACATTTTTGTCCTTTAATAAATTGTTCATTAAAATGACAAAACAAAACTTTGTTGATTCAATTTAGTGTGTGTTGTGTTCACGAGTTGTGGTTCAAAGTAAACTGCATGACAATGGAACAAGTTCAACTAATTGTGAACGCTAGTTTTCCCTATAGGGTATACTCAAAGTTTGCTATCATAAAATTTAGCTGGGGGCCTTTTATTTCTAGTTAGTCGACATTGCCCAGGCAACTGCCATGAGGAAGGGGCAATTGGGGTCAGTCTACACACACACAGAGGCAGAGGCAGAGGCACAACCATCTGGTATATAGATAAATAACAATGGGAAACAACAAACGGAATATTTTTGGTCATCCTCATTCACACTCTCGTTGGGCAAATAAATGCCGCGTTCCCAATTGCCAACAAACTAAAATACTGTCTCAATAAAAATAATAATAATTTTATTATTATTCGTATTATTATTATTATCGTTATTATTGTTATTAATATTATGACCATGCCGTCTTCTGTTCATGTTCGCTCTCTTGGTGTAAGAAAGGAAGGAAATATTTATACACTCAATTCTTGGTATACAGGGTGCTCGGGAGTAGCATAAGTCAGTGGCAGGCTGTCACTGACAGGGCTTGTAACAGACTGAGACATTTTTAGCTATAACTTGAAGAGTTGCCTATTTTAAGGCCAAGTTTGTAAACCTAAAGTTCAATTAACAGAAATGTATTTAACATTAAACTTTGCACTCTGTGTGTTCTCACTGCGTATATCGTTGTCGTGTACACTCTACTTTGGCACACTCTTATCTTGCTTGATTTTGTGCGACACTCGCCGTACACTACACCGCCACACCCCTTTTCGAGTGTTCTACTCCGCCCTATATAGGGTTCAGCAGGGGCTGTCAAATATTTCAAGAAATGACAGCTGTTAATGGCATTATACAACATCCCGAGTTGGACATTCCGCCGAGGTTCAGGTGAGTCGTTGCTTGATTGAGCCGCTGCTAAGTGCTGCTGATAGCTAGCAGGAAGGAGCAAAAAAAAAAAAAAAAAAAACTCGAGTATCGTACCTTTAGATTGATGGCATCGATGGCTGGGCAGTTGGTTGGCGCCGTTGGTTGTTTATGGCCAAAACTTGAGTGTTTGGCTCGGAATTGCTGCCATAACAATTTGCGTTTTATGTTCTTCGACACCACCAATAATAACAACAACAACAACAACAACAAAAGCAACAAGCACGACTACAACAACAACAACTGTTGCAGATTTTGAAGACTTCTCTGTGTGTGTGCGACAGCTGTTAAAAAGCTGCCTGCAACATTTGGCCGAAACGAGCTGCGTTATGACTCGATTTTAGCCCAATTCAAAATCCTCCATTTATTTATTTTTTTTTATTTTTTATTTTGCTGGCCAGCCAATCAATCAGTTCGTCAAACAAAACTCGTTTATAAATCAAATAAAGCCAACACAGTCGCGCCCCAAACACATTAAAGCAATAAACTGAATGCAAAGTGTTTTTTACTTAATTGGAAATCGTTATAATAAATTAGTGAACTAGTCAAAGAGTTAGTCAGCCAAATGGATCTTTCCCTAAAGTATTTTGAAAACATTATTTAAAATGCTTACATTGATTTAAATGAAGGGAATTTTTGGTGTGGCTTTGGAAAAACTTGAATTTATTTTTATTATTTTTGAGTACACCAAAAAAAGCGTTATCAAAATGTAGAAAATTAAATTTTTTAAATACAAAATTTCTTAACAAAGGTCTGATGACTTTCTGTTATGCCCAAAGACACATTTAAAACTAATCACAACAAGTAATAACTAACTTAAATGTGGTTAGGATTAATCCATCAGTTGGCCAAGTCAACTTATTAACAAATCAATCAAGTATGCAGCGCGCGAACATTTATAATTGAACTCGTGTTTATATATATAGCTACATATATATGTATGATATATATATGAAGCGATCTGAGTTCCATAAATCAATCAACTATAATCCATCAATTAAACGCAAGTGAAAGGAGCAAATGCCCAATGGCCAACGGTCAATGGCCAATACCCAAAACCCAATTGCCAATAGCAACATTATTAATGCATTCATAAACCTATCAATGGCTAATGAAACGTGCACATTGAACCAAGACGAATCGTGTCGTGTCGTGTCGTGTCGAATCGCATCGAATCGTGTCGAATTGAGGCGATTCGAGTCGAGCCACAAAATCAACATCTTGACCTTGGCCCGCAAGTGTTGGTCTCGCTTTAATTTTGTTAGTTGACTTTTATTTTTTTCGGCCATAACTGAGCCGTTATATGAGTTAACCAACATACTGCAGAGCAACAATGAAGCCAAGTTCACATAATAGTGTTAGAAGCAACATTACTTCCCTTCCCCAATGGACCACAATGTTGGGCTCTCATTTGTTGCCCTTCCATTCGATGGGGGACACATCTAAAAATGTAATGCCAGCGGCAATCGTAAATTAAAGCCACCATTTCGCACTCTGAACAGCATGAAAAAGCGATTAGTTAAGTAACCGACTGTTGAATACCCGTCAGAAGAGCTAAAAGAAAAACCATTGCATACTTTAAGGCGCTGCACTAAACAGTTTCAATAGCAGTGTGTAATATGCCCTGTAATTCAATAAGTACGGGGTATACGAAACCCTTCTACTAGGTTACGCTATGGCGAACGTTGTGTTTTTATTGTTTTATAGTCAAAGTGCAGTTATAAAAGTTAACAAAGGAGTGGCGAGGTGTATAACTAACGGCTGGGATGCCACGCTATCGCTTGAAATGCGTTACTTGTTGTATAAGATTACAAGCAATTCTTTAAACTACTAATTTGATTTTTGTTTGTATTAAATACTTAGCTTAAAACCAAATCTATATAAATTTATTTTAAATTGTATTATAACATATAGTTTTAAGCTGAAAATTCCATACCTACATACCCCTCACAGACTGCCTACATCGCTCTGCTAAGTTTAACAACAATCCCCGTCACTATTAAATCGCCATCAATTTAAGGAATTTACGACTACCGAATACCCATAATAGATAAACAACCATCAGCCACAAGCACTTGAGAAGCAAGAACAATTAATATTAAATATCTTAAAATTCATGATAAGCTTCCGACGGATTGCTGCCACTGACAAGGCTAAGACTTTATGCCAAAGCATTTAAACCGACTATGAATGCATTTGTAAACGGTATTAAGGACTTTAAATCATTTAACATTTTACAACCCAAAGCGGATATTAAAAACAGTCGGATAAAATTAGACTAGAGCAATGAAAACACTGAAGCAACTTTCTGCAGTTTAACTAAAAATACAATCAAAACTTGTTGAATACTTTACTCAGGTAATTAACTAATTGCCAGCAAAAGAGCAAGTTTATGTTATTTTAATGAAATTTGAGTTTGAAAATGAAATATCACAGTTTGATAATAAAGAGCAATAAATTTATTAAGTGGACGTATTGGATAAAAAGCAAATTGATTTGATCGAATTACAAACTATCCGAACTAACAAAAGCACTAACAATTTTCCAAGCATTTTGAACTCAATCCATTTATGTGCATGTTAACATGCAGAAACTTTTTAATGTATTCAATTTAACAAGTTGCAACATGGTTGAACATAAAATGTGGTGCAACGCTGCCATATTATGCCATAAAACATTGGAGTGTCAGACAGTTTATTAATTAAAATAAAGGTATTAGCAAAAAGGGGAAGTTTTATTTCATGTTCTTGGCTTGAACATATTTAAATTGAGTATACGCACAGTGCACTAATGTGTGCACGAGTGTGTGTGTGAGTACACCCACACACACACATACACACAGTTTGTGGCATATTCAATTTCAAGTTTGCCTTTTGTTGAATTGTTGCGCTTTCGAGTATCTCAAATAGCTCATATTTCATTTTGTATCTGTTGCAATCTGAGGCAGCTGTGCGGTTTTTTACATGTGTGTGTTTGTGTTTGGCCAGCAAATTGGCTTAGCCAAAGTGGCAGGCGATCGCTTGCGAAATTTTGAAATAATTCCCTTAGCCCAATGTGGTTCTTAGGATGAAACGTTCGGTGGAAGTAAGCTTTAAGAACTATGGACTTCTGTTGCACGTGCAGACAAATTGTACAACAAAACAAAGCTTAATGCAACTCTGTTATAAATGTCAATGTCATGTGCAAGTGTCTGCAGTTTTTAAATAAGTTTTATGCCAGCAAGTAACCAATGAAAGAACACGATTCAATCAATTATTAATCGTGCAGCCATTAAACATGCAACGCACGTATCTAAGCACAACAAAAAATGAAGACGTACAAGTAAAAAAAAAAAAAAAAAATAAAAAAATTTGTAAGCAATTTTCGGTTCCGTTATCATATTGATGGGCTTCAGTCAACAACAACAGCAAAGATGTGAAGACACGGAAAAGCCATTTTCGTAAATTAACCTTTGTAAGTGTGTTTCTCTACTTTGACTCTGCTTTGAGTTTATTTTTTTGCATTTTTATATACCCAGAACCCATTAAAAAATGTATAAAAGGGTGTGATTCCATTTTGGCCATTAAAATCACAAATTTTGCTTAAACTTTTGAATGTGTTTTTCATTTGTTTTCAAACATTATGTCAAGTAATAGAGAATGACAGTAAGTAAATGCACTGTAAACTCTATAGACCAAAATAATTATATTCAGTGATCGAAAACACTGTTAGTTTGGAGCACAGCGCCAGTGAATGTTATTTAAAGAACTGCTTATAGGGTATCTGCAGTTCGCGACTCACCTAGAGCGTGTGGACTTGTTTTATTTTATTTTTATATGTGTATATTTTTTAGCCTTTTTTTATATTTTATTTTGGTTGTCGTTCGCTTCGAAATTGCCTTTGGCGGACATTAATTAATGTTGGTCGTGCTCGTAAAATGCAATAAAGTTATTGGGCCATAAACAAACAAAGCCATCAGTTTGTCAGTTCTCCCAACTTGCCACTTGCCACTCGGCACATGCAAATTTTACTCGGCCTCTTTACCAAATTGTTGCAAATTTAATGCACACAAAACAGTAGTTTGATTTTGTAAAATAATCCAAGTTACCGAATACTGTCTAAAATGCACTAATTACATACATAAATTGTTAATTGTTCAGTTGGTCAGTGTAAATTAGATACATTTGGAGAATTTTATTGTTTAAAATAGGCCAAAATCAACAAAGTGTTTTTGTAGCCTACTTTTGGGGCTTACAGCGGCCATTAAATTTTTCATGTTCATTTAAATATTTAAAGCTTTGCAGAATTTAATTATTGTAAAGCTTAAACAATTTTTCTTTGGTTCGCAACTCTGAGTTATAGATGCTAAATTTAATAGAGTTTAAAATTATTTCAAACTTAAAGAATATGAAGAAGAACATTTAAATGTAAAGTGTATATTCAAATAGTGTTTGATGGCAGCTAAGAGCAATTTAAAAAGTCAACAAACTGTTGCACCTAAATCACAGAACATATATATTTAAACGTATATAAATATGTATGCTATAGATTGGGTCAGGTAGACGTAGAGTTCGACTTTGTGGTGTGCTGTGGTGTATCAGGGTTGCTTTCGTTGCGGGTCTGGGTCTGGTTCTGGGTCTGGGGTGGTTTGCTCGTAGATGCAGTGCTGAACTTGACTCACATTTCATTCATAAGAGAGCAAGAGAAATAGCGCGAGAGAGAAAGATAGATACTGTGAGTGAGAGAAAGTGCGACACGAATGCTAGACAAGTGAGCACTCATTCATTTGTTTGCTGTCAACAGGCACTCACACAGATACACACACCCATACAGACACATTGATATATGTATTTACACTGGGTACATTCATTCATTAAAGTCACTGTGTCAGACTGGAAACGTCGTTTTGGGTAACTCTTTGGCAATGTTATGGAACACGAGTACGCGTATCTCTATCTATAGACGTGGTCATATCTATTTATCTTGGTGAGTGTATGAGTCGGTGTGCATTTGTGTCGTCGCTGGACTTTGAACTTCAGAATGAAAACCCAAGTAAGAGCGAAAGCGTGAAAGCTGAATGTAAACACAGAATGTGTGTCACTTGCGTTGTCTACTTGTTTATATACACTTTCAGAGGATATTTTAATTTCATAACATTATGAGTAACTCACTCAGCACTGAGTGTATTAAGTTCATGAACGGAAAGAAGGGAAGGAAAGAAGATAGAAAGAGATTAAGTTGAATTTAATGTATTTATAATGAAAATAAAAATAATAATAATAATAATAATAATAATAATAATAATAATAATAATAATAATAATAATAATAATAATAATAATAATAATAATAATAATAATAACAATAATAATAATAATAATAATAATAATAATAATAATAATAATAATAATAATAATAATAATAATAATAATAATAATAATAATAATAATAATAATAATAATAATAATAATAATAATAATAATAATAATAATAATAATAATAACAATAATAATAATAATAATAATAATAAAAATAATAATAATAATACTAATACTAATATTACTTTTTAAATAAAAAACATTTATTTTTAGATTGCTCTGCTTTTACTGCCATAATAGTTTCTAGCCTAATTTTCATTCTCAACTCTATTCAGTTTGTAGTTTTTCTATGCACAAGTCACATCAAAAACTGAGAAATTCATATAATATAAAATTATTCAAACATTAAACTTTAAAAATGGAACCTAATGGACCAAAGGAAAGTCTTTTCGTAGAAGTGACAAAAATGATTAACTCAGAGTATGACACAAGTTATACAAATGATTTCCATTCGGATCCACGATTCCGTAATGCGGCATATAGCTTCGAAGAATCGGAGTACGTTGACCATTTGGAGAATATACGTAATGTAGCTGGACTAGGAGCATCTCTAGTTATAGATATGGATCGTTTTACGGCTCGAAAAACTGGCAAACGTCCTTGTTTGCCACCGTGTTCTATGCTAGAAGATGTGATCACAGGACGCGCTTACGATATCGATTATCCAGAACATTTAATGGCTCCAGGCAACAGAAAAAGGATTTTGGAACCTGAGATCTTCGATGATGATTTGGCTAGCACATCCGCAATATTTTCTCAAATTTCATTTAAGTAATTCTATACCACACCCCAAAGCAATGTTCAAATAAAAGTCTAGAAATTCTAGTCCTTAACAACATCAGCATACAAAAATGTTTTAAATGGAAATCGGTGAGTCACTTTAAAGGCGCTGTGTTACAGTCAGATTTGGGATTGGGAATATAACTGAACTACTTGAAAGTTATTTTAACAATGGAGTATACTTAAACCTGAGTGCAGTTTATAATATAGAACCAGTGAAAATCATTAACTTTTCGTCTTAAAAATCCTTAAATTAAAAAAACCGTTGCCTACTTATCGCGGTCAGACAAAATGGCAAGCCTAAAATGATTGCCTACATTTTGGGGCAGCAGCTGAAACTGTGAATTTCTTAGATTATTTGCATTACTTTCATCTGTGTATAATAATATTAATTAACAACAATTATGTCAACTTCGAGGGTTCAATTTACACACTTATCTCTAATTTCTAAGTGATCGGATTTATACAGACCGCTGCGACTGCGATTGCTGCTGCTGCTGGCGCTGCTGCTTGCCGACCGCTGCTGCTGTTGCTGTTGCTGCTGACGGCGTACGTTGCGCAGCGCCGCGACGTCGCTGGCAGCGTCAACGTATTCGGCCACTGCGCTGCCGTTTGTTGTTTTCGCTGCACGCGCCCAAAAAATATATATGCAAGCACTTTTCTTTTTGGCAACAACAACAAAAAAAATAATAAAAAAAACACACACACACACGAACACGCACACACACACACACACACACACACGGACACGTTTTCTCCGCTCGTTGCTGTTTAGGTTTATACGGATATGTGGGAAAAGCCCGTAAAAAAATAAAACAAAAGTAATGTAAATAACAGCAAAGAAGCGGGAATCGCACAATAAATTTATGCGCAAAGGCCGAGAAACTGAAGGCGAACAACACGTTTGGGCAGAAACGAGGACGCGAATACGGATGCGAATGTGGGTACAGGAGCGTAGCGGGAACGGTGGCGAGGACGAGGGCGAGGATGCGGACGCACGCGGACGAGCAAAACGCAATGCTGTGAGGCAATTTTAATTTGAATTTTACCGTAGTATTTACTACGCTTACAATACGCAACAAACAAAAAAAAATATATATATATTTATGTGTATTTAAACGCGTTCTATCAAATTTCTCAACTCTAGTTTCTGAAATTCTAAAATCTCTTCAAATTCAGAGAATTTTATCGCGCCGCGTTTCGGTTTCGCGAGCTTACTTTCTATTCCTCTTCTTCTATTATTATTTTCTGTTCCCTTTTTTTGGATTCTTTTTGTTTTGTTTTATTTATTTGTTTTTTTTTTGTTTTTTGATGTGTGCGTGTTTTTTGGGGAAATCGCTTTATCTGTCTCTTTCTCTTTTTCTTTGTCGCTGTGCGTGCTCGGTGCTTGCTGCGTTGTGGCACATTGACGTATTCAACACCAACTGATGGCACGCCGAGCGGCGACATTGACAGCGTCTCCTCAGCACAATGCTGGCATCCCTTTTGTCGCTCAAGTTGGCAGCACCGGTCGCTTGAACAGCTGTTCACTCAGCTGTTCGCTGGCGGCTGCACATTTTGGCACTTTTGAAAGCTACACTAACAAATTCTATGTGGCAGCAGCTTTCATGGAGCTTTTCAAAGCTTTAAAAGCGCAGGTTGGCAGCACCAAACAGGAATGCAGTGAGTGAAGGAATTTCAATTAAAGCGCGATACTTTTTTAAGTAGCCATTTTAAAAGTATTGTTTAAAATAAAGAACTTATCTTTAAATATTTAGTATAATTTGTTTTTCTTTTAAGCATTAACAAATTGTGGAAAGCTTAGTACTTAAACCATTTATATTTAACCCACATGTAAAGTAAAAGATGGACACTTACCTGTCTGAGTGCTGGAGTCAAAGAAAGTACTGGTTGTTTCCACGGTCATGGTGCCAATGGTGCCGTCAATAATCTGAGCCGACGAATCGCGTCTGCCACGATAACTAAGATTCAAATAAATAATGATTAGTCTAGGATTTCGATAGAATGAAATGGGTAATTCGTAACTCACCGACAGACATCATCGCTCTGGGAGCTTTGTCGACGAAAGTTGCGGCATCTGATCATCTCCTCGGTGGTTGATTGCCGACGAAATCCACGAGCGATTAGAATTTCCTCGGTTGTCGACTGCCTGCGTATGGCAGGTCGTTGATTCTGTTCGACTGTGGTCAGTGGCGGTGGTCGAGAGCAGGGACTGGGATCCCGCGAGGAGGAGCAACTGTTTGAGTCTGGTGAGCGCGGTGAACGCGCTGCCGAGCTGCTCTGACGTCGCAGCGTATGACGTCTTGGGCTGCCATCGCGTTCGTGCGATCGATCGGGTGAGAGATGCGTGCGTGAGTCACGACGTCCACCGCGTGAAGCGCTGTCGGGTGAGAGCGAATCACGCCGTGAGGCACGACGTTCTCCCTCCTCGGGCGGGTCTGGACTGAGAGCCGGCTGAGAGCCGCGACGACTGCCGCCGCCGGGCAGACAGCTCTCATCAAAGGCAGTTGCCTGACGCTGCAGCCGCTGTAGGCGTGGTGCACGCTCGGGACTTATGCCTGCCTTGGAGTCCCGTCGATTGACCCTACCACATTGGGTGGTAGAATCACGACGTCCCTTTGGTGCGGTGGGACTTGTGGCCGGTGGTGTCACCGAGCTGGTTATAATTGTTGGTGGCGGCAAAGCCTGACAGGCGGAGTCCACCTGCTGATGGTGGTAAGTGCTGGTTGAGATTAATGGCAAAGAGTCGGAGCAAGAGCCGGCAGAGCTTGTCGATGGACGCTGCTCCTGCCGGAAATTGGGAAATTCCGGTGCGGCAAGCGAGTCTCGCTTTTTGGTCACTTGGTATTTGGGTGGTGGAGGCGGCGTTGTAACGCGACCGGCAACGTTGCTGTCTCGCCGACTGCTCGACAGGTAACTTTCGCCGGAACCGCGTCGTGAGGCCTTCGTTTTGGGTTTTGGTAAAGGTTGACAAGCAATCGAGATAGCGGAGAGCAACAGAGAGACACCGAGATGCACACACAGAGAGAGAGATAGAGAGAGAGTGGCATGCAAAGGTTAGGTTAACTGGTTTAGGAAGCTGGATTGGCTCTTAAAGTATTTAAATAAATTGAGTTCTGAATCCGGTGGATTTACACTCCTAAATTTACTGCAAACTGCGTCTTTAAGTAGTTAAGAGATATATTTTAAGTAGAACTATTTACTTCTTATAGATACACGGAATTTTTAACCTACATACTTTTGATTTAGTGTACAATGGATTAAGGAACAAATCGGCAGGGCTTAAAAACATTTGTAAGACTGTTTTAATCCAAAACTTTCCTACCCGTATATATTTCATTCATAAAATCTTTAATTTTTTAATAAGATCGAAACAAGTTATAATTTTAGAGGCTACCAACCGAACCAAGAGGTTAACGAATTCTTTTTTTCTGGCTGCTCAGTACAAGATATTTATACAGGTATCCCTGCCTACGGTACAAGCTAAAAGTATACTCACACTCTTGGTGCACTCAATAACAACGGGCACAATGACGGTGCTGGGTTGTTCCTCAACTGTGGTGCTCTCCCGACGATTCCAGTGCTTGACAAACTCGGCGGTGTTTGAGTCGCGACGAGATCGCATGCTTCGTATGCCAGAATCGGCACTGGATTCGCGACGTTTGCGTGGCGTCACATAGGTGGTGTTGCCACCTGTGGTACTGCCACCGGCGCCAGTGCTGGCATCGGTGGTCGAGGTGCGCCATGGCAGACTTCGTGCCAAATCGGCAAGAGTTTCGCGTCGATTCAATTGGGCTTTGTTGCGTGCCGCTTGCTGTGTCTGCTGCTGTTGTTTCGCCCCACCGCTCCACTCCCTCAGTATGTCAGTTAACTGAGCCAATGAGCTGCGGCGACGTCGCTGCAAGCCCGGCGGGGGCGAAGCACTGGGCGGGGTGGTGATCTGTGCGGCCGAATCGCGACGACCGCCAAGACGTTGACGTATCGTCGATTCTTCCAGCTAGTGGTGAAAAATTGAAGAAAATGTGTGAAAAGAGTGGGGAATTGTCAGTGGGAAAGTAAGGTATGGTATGTGGCCTCTAGACAAAGTCTTAAAAATTTTTGATGAAATTAATTCATTTTGTTGAGAGGCCAAGATGTACCTAATTCATGTAGGACTCTTAGGAATTGTCTGATAAGCATAAAAAATTGTTTTTTATTTTTTAGATAGCTCAAAGTCCACAAGTACTGAAGACTTGAAAGGCTGATAATGCCTTATTTACTTATAGTGTATATATAATGCAAGCTCCGCATAAAATCAAGCTGTCCGACTTGAGCTTTATTGCCTCGCAAACTGAATATATTTGTTATATATTCTATTCTAGTTAATAATGGTTTACCTGTTCGCGCACCAAATCGTCCCAACCGTTGCCGCCTTGCCAGACCAGGCCCACCTGGTGCGACATTATAGGCAGGTTGCAGACAAAGCACACCGATGACATGTTCCTGCAACGACAGAGATCCGATATAGAGGAGCAAGTTGGTACAGTGATGGGAGCATGCTGTGAGTGGTGTGAGTATTGCAGGCAAAAGCTCTCGCAAGCTCTGATCTGATGATGAATTATGGAGAGCTTTAAAGCGGCGCTTTAGTTAAAGCTTTCAAAAGCACGCCTGCGAAGCTTTCGTGTGCGCATGAACTGTGCAGAAATAAAGCTTATGACACACTAAGGAAAAGGACTTTTGTATTATTAAGAGCAATAAAAAAGCTGCATGCAAAGTGCTTTAGAAAAGCTTTGGGCGTGTCACATGCAATGCCCAAAGTTTCGGTACAGTGTGGTAAAGTTTCGTCGTGGTGGAAAGTGGAAAGTGATGTGGTGGAAAGTGGAGAGAAATGTTTATAGGAAAGTTTTTGAGCGTGAAGGGCATAACACTAAGAGAAGCTGATGAAGGTGTTTTGATGTGTTGATTTTTTTTTTGAAGTATTGTTTTTTTTATTAATAAAGTATTGCTATGGTTGTAATTTGTCAGTTCAAGAAGTAGATTAATTAATGTTGTAAGCTAACTTTTTGCGTATGACGACGCTGGTGCTGGGCTGATCCATGGACCTGTAATGCCGAAGTTTTGACATGGCGCATGGCGTTCCGTGTCTGCAGCTCGGCAGATCCCTTTTTTGAATCCAAGTGAATTAAATTCAGTTTTTCTGTAATTTTTTTTGGTATTCTTTTCTGGCCAAATCCAGTTCCTTTTGACCCCGTTTGTTGCGCTCTGTTGTAGTTGTTGTTGCCGCTCCTTCCGAGTTTCCAATGAGGTTTGTTTTCTTTTGTTTTTTATTTAATTTTAATAACAATGTTTGGCAATAGCTGATGTCTTTAAAATGCCATTAAAATTCACCAAATTTAACATTTAACATTATTTTTTATTTAATTGTTATTATTGTTCTATTGTTCATCGTATTATTGTTCTTTTGGTTGATTGTTAAGCTAAATCAAATGACATCGATTGCTAATACTCTTTCCAATTATACAGTACCGACAAAATATAATCTCTGTGCGATTTTTGGCAACGGACATTGTACTCTTGTAATATGGAAAAAGTATTGTGGAATTCGGCAAGCCAAATATTATGCATTAAATTTAGAATTAACTGTAATCATTTGGTTTTGTTTTGTTTTTTTTGATATTCTCGAATATTATCATTATGTGGGGCGGGGAATTAGGGAATTTGCTACACACAGAGACACAGAGATACACTGAAAAAAATCGAAGAAAAGAATATTTGTTGGTTTTTAAAAAACATTAAGGGGATTTCATAATTAACATTTTAAAAATTGTATATTTAAATATATTTGTGGGAGCCAAAATAACCAAAAGAAAACGATGAAATTTAAATATATGTTAAATACTTCTATATTGGGATTGAAAAATTCAAAATTTATAATCTACATAACTTTCTAGCTAATTTAAATTTACTACAACTTAAGCATGCGAAAAACTTTAAACTCTATTCAAAAATGTTCTCATTTAACTGTTTGTTATGTAAATTTGATTTATTGATTTTTTTTTTTTTTTAAATTTTACACCCTTGCAAGAGGTATTATAATATAACCAAGGCAAAAACAGGAATAAATTATACAAATGAATAATACGAGTGTTTGGTTAAAGTATGCCAAATTATCATATAATGAAATTGGAAAAAAAGTTGAAATTTATTCACAATTTGTGGTTAATTTAACTACAGTTAATTAAGACTTTGTGCGCTAGTTGAGTATACGCCCAGTTGGCTTAATACAATATGCTAAATTCCATTAGGTCGACAATAAAGTGATGTATTTTGCTTTGTTTCAAAAGATTTAACACAACCTGTTTATATCTGCTTTGAGATGCCATAGTATGAGCCTTAGAGTGCAGGATTCAAGCGTATCCATTTAGCTATTAGTAGCTACAAGTACACCTGTAAAACGCAGCTCTGTGATCACAGTTATTCACAGTTCACTGCGATGCTCGAATATGCATTAATTCAATTTGTTTGCAAACACAGTTGAGTGCATGTATTTTAAATAATTGCACTTATTTGTCATTGTTATGAGCATTGCATTCGCTGCTGTTTTATCTACTCAATTTTTCCATTATCCCAATAATATTGTAAGTTCTTTGTTGTTTTGGGGGGGAATTTCGAAATGGAAGCAACTTGGGGCACTTGCATATAATAACATTTGAAAAGGCTGCTACTAAGTGGAAAAGGAAAACACATGACGGTATGGGGGTGGCTGGGAGTTAAAGATAACAAAGGCCTTGGGGTAAGCTATAAATGGGCTGATTGTTAAGTCCTTGTATTTCAAGGAAAATGACAAAATCTCTTAAATTTTCCATCACATTTTATTTTGCTAGTGCCACAAATAAAACTTGAGCTAAAAAAGCAAACATAAGCTGAGATAAAGTAACTATTTTTGGAGCACAAAGTAACCAATAATCAAGAAAATAATTTAAATTTGAGAACTCGAGCACTTTGCTATGTTTTTAAGTGGCCAGCTAACAACAGAGCTTATGCCTTGTGCTTTAAAATACCTGTCAGCTCCTACTCTACCACACCTACTGCAGACGCATTAATTTTGTGAAAAAACTTGAAGCTTTGTGAAATTTTAATGTACTGCGCGCAACGAAGCCACTAAGCTGTTGATAAATAACAAAAAAATAAAACAGAAATAAAGAAATTACAGAGAAAAAGTGAATTTAATGGACTTATCAATATTTTGATTGGAAATGGTCTAAGAGCAGAATTGCAGATCAAAATAGAAAATTCTATCGAAGCCAATCAAAATGAAGCGTAAACTTTATGGGACCACGAAAGTCTGGCCGCAAACTTAATAACTGGCAGACACTGAAATCCAGACTAGACTTGAAAGAGGGGGCAAACGAGAAGTGGAAGTGGGAGATGGCCAGAACCGGAAGTTGTCAAGTGTGTGCGAGCTTCAAGAAAAGTTGGCAACTCAGAGTCATTTTATGCCAAGTGTTCTCAAGTTGTTTGTCGAGCACACACCCACACACACACACACACACATACTCAAGGAAATGTCTGCTCGTCTCAATGAAATAGTTTTAAAAAGCTGCCATTGCTTTTTGAAAAGTTTATGGCTCAAAGTTGAAGCTTAACCTGGCCAATTCGAATCCAATTGCCAACAGGCAATTCGCAGGCATTCGCTTAATCAATTTCAAGTGCAACTTTTTCAGTTGCAGCTTCTAGGATATTTAAATTTGGGCGAGAAGGGGGAGACACCCTTTCTCTACGCACCTTAACACGCCCAGCCGCCCCATTTAAGCCACACCCCCTAGCTGTTTCTTCAGCCATATTGTGTGTGTGTGTGTGTGGCAAGCACAGGTGACGGGGTCTGGACCCCGTTTTGATTGACAGCTGTCAATTTGCATTGCCAGTGGAGCGTGTGCCGCGAGCAATTTTCACCCAAAGTTACACACACACACCTTATACCCTGCGCAGCGTAAACAGCTTAAGCAGGGTATGATTAAATTATGCAAATCAGGCATCAACTTGCCAGCAATTCAATCAAAGCTCAATTTACTCAATTCTATAACAATCAGGAATTAAGTCGGCGTTTCAAACATCATATTTTCTTGAATCAAATGTGAATTTGTTAAGCTTTAACTCTGGCGCTGTTGCCAAATTTCTGACGTGAAGTTTAACAAAATTAGCATAATAGTTGAGCACTAAATAAACAGAGTTTTAACAAAGGTTTATTGATTTAAAGGGTATAACTATGTCTAGCTTATTGCTGTTGACTTAACCACAACTAAACAACGTTAGTTGGGTTGTTCAATGTAACACAAAATACACACACCCACACGCCCCTAGTTGTTGTTGTGCGCACTTGTGTGTAGTCTCTGGCAAATTTTCTCGAATAAAACCAACAATCAGAACAATTTGAGGAGTCGCGGTACGCAATTTAAACTCACTTCACTTTCAGCCACCGCATGCTCAACAAAGTTCACTTAAATTACAATTTAAATGAAAGTTACATGCTACCAACAGGTGACCACAACTATTATTTAAACGAATGTACTGCCCAAAACGAGTGGGAGTCTAGGAATTGTCTACCTTTAGCACTACAAAGGAAACATGTTCAATGACGTCAACTCAATGGGTGACTAGAGCATTTTTGCTGAGCTTCTACTGCTGTCCAACAGTGATGCAGTGTTTCAGGTGAAATTCGTTTGTCTCAATTTTCTAACTTTATGAGTTCGTTTTGCAATTGAAACTGAAGCTCAAAGACAAAGCATTCCATGTGTCATCAAGAGGAGTCGAAATGAAATGCAAACGACAATTGAGTAGCATTTCAAGCACTATCATTTCAATGGTTTTGTGTGGCAAATAGAAGTAGCAATGTGGCAAAAATTCGAAACATCGATATACCAATTTTACATTGGCTTTTGTTATGGGTTCAAATTTGTTAGTTGTTAGTTGTGTCTGCAAAGTCAGTGTAAAAACAGTTTTTAATTTAATTTAAAGTGACTTATGTACAATATATAAAACAGTAGTTTCTATAATTCGCTAATTTAGATTTTTCTAAATTATTTTGCAACACTTGTAAGATATTTTCAATGACAAAACCTAAGCTAATTTTTCATAATTTCGCTTTAAGCAAAATGTTTTATTTTGCTTGAGTGTGCGCTGCTCTTTAAAAGAAAAGCGAGTGAAATCAACTGCAGGCAACAACAACAAACAAGAAGAAGAAGCAGCAATAGAAGAAGAAGAGCACGAAAAAAGGTGAACAGCAACAACAACAAATGGAAAGTGGCACGCGCAAATTACTTAATCCGACTTAAGAAGTATTTTCGTGTGTCACACAAAAGCTGCCTGCTATGGGGGGCTTGGTTAGAGTAGCGGAGGGGGGTTCATGGAGTGTGGCTTAAAAGAATATGCCGCTTAAATGCCTGCTCGTTTCTGTTCGCCTTTGATCTAAATTACCAAACATTTTCAGGTATTTTCAACTTTGAATGCCTCACGCAACTCAAGACAAAAAAAAAGCTACGAAAAACGGCTAAAGAATGTAAAAGAAAAACGCAAAATGCCGAAAATGAAAATGTCAAATGAAAATGAAAATGGAGAGCCCAGCAGAGGTCATTCCAGGACTAACGCCGAGCATCGTTTCAGCCTTGGCAGTTAATCAATGAATAGCCGCATTGCCGCACCCAAAAATGGTCAGCTTCCAGGCTCAGACGCAGACCGAGGCCCAGGCCATGACCACGCCCCGTGTCCAGTGCCTCCCCTCATAATGCTCAAGTCTGCTCGGCAATTACATCAAAAGGAAACTGTTAGCAAGGACCTCAAGTAAGTAATTTTTCAATGGCAAAGAAGACGCTCAAAAATTAACTAAATAGCTACGTAGACTCTCTCATACAACTGCCACACCCACTGCCGCCCCTGTCCCAGCTACCGCAGCACCACTCCACCACCCACCATGTACATGAAAAGTTACTTAGTGGCAGCCGTCCTACCGCACCCAGCAGCACCAATATGTACTACTGTATTCACTGTGTACTTCAGCAGGTGACAGACGTACAAAATGTTTTTTGGTTTTTTCTTTTTTGCTTTTCATTTGTAGAAATTGCATTTTATTGCCCGCACGATGGTTCCGACAACGCGGTGAAGAAGGCGGAGAAATGTAGGGACACTGAGACTGAGAGACTCAGACAGACGGTTGGTAAACGGCAGTAACGGTAAATGTCCGCCATTTAACAAAATTGCTTCATTTTTATGTTTTATCTGCTTTTGACGGTCGCTCAAATAAGCAACTAAACGCAACTTGGCTGCATTTTGGCCAGTAAATATACTCTAGGGTATTTAAGCACTACCCTATCGTACCACCCTGCAAACAACAGCCCTCAGACTGCCCTGTCTCACTGACGCACTCCCCCCCCAGTTGCCATATTAACTACTCGGCTATTCTAAATGACTTGTCAGTTCGTTTGCTAGCAATTTCAATTTATTTGTTTGCTCTCGAATTCATCAGTTAAAGAAACAATTATACGCTCATTACTATGGAATACTTTTGACTTAAATACTTTTGCAGCTAAATTAAAAATGATTTATTTATACATTTAATTAAATAATATATTTATTTATTAATTCAACAATTATACTCTCTTTAATTTGGTATCTACTTGCTTTTAACTTAAATTTATTTATAAATGTGATGCTTAAAAGTGCAGTGTTTCCTTTAGCAAACAACTAGTTATTTGTTAACAGTGTAGGTACAAAAATAAAATATATTTCTGCTTACAACATCTACTATAATTTGATCCCTAATGTGCACAGGATAATTGAATTTGCTGCACTCCTGATAGGCTCATAAATTATACATTTCGGCATTCACTTTTGGGAGCATTCAAATGTGATGAGCTTCATTTGTTGTGTAGCTGTTTATTTTTTTTTCTTTTACTAAAGGTATTTTAAATATATTTTGTAGCTTGCATGATTTATAACGAGTGTGTATGCTATTTGGCTTGGTAAGCACCTCAAAATCCCCTTTGAATACATCACGCTGCTGAGTAAGATCAAGGTTTAAATGCTGCTGTCAGCTTAGCCCATGACCATTTGAATAAATAAATAATTAAAGTTTACCCAGTTTTGATATGCACACAGCAATTTAATATGCGTAAAGTGAAGTGTAGTGAATTTCCGAGAGGGGCCAGAGATTGGTACGAATTGTGGATCGGATCGAAGTGGATAGGAGCACATGCATTCAACATCCGTTTGCTTAGATTTCTGCTGATGTTGCAAGGACGAAAGGCAGTCACAACGGGAGCACTTGCCTTTTGTTATAGATTCAGCTAAAGTGAAGTAAGAAGTGAAGGGGAATAGGTCAGCGGTTTTGGCCAAGAAGCTGCTCTGAATGCACAAGTCGCATTAATGGCCAACTTGGCTCACATGATGCCTGACAGCAGTTGACAGCAAAATAATTTCCGCTGACAATGCGACACGACTTCTTGGTCTAAAGAAAGCAAACGAGACCCACGAACTGGACAAAAATATACAAAGTAGACATAGTGGCTAACCGTTGACAGGCAGGACAGCAACAATGTTGTAGGGCGCTTAAAATAACACAAAGTGCGAATTTGGTGAATGTGTACAGTCATTTAAAAAGATATTTTTGTAGCAAATGATTTTTACTCCCTTTGGGACATCAAAGAGCATCAGGAAGTGGCGTAAAAATAAATATTTTATCACGTTTAATTTAAAATTTTTAAATGCTTTTGGAGGAAATCTGCTTGAAGGCACTTTTTTAACAGTATTTAAGAGCTTGGACTTTTTTGTAGTATAATTTCAAATATTTAAGCAACAAACAGTCGCGACAAAAAGAATTGTCCTTCTGTGCATGTGTTTAACACAGAGCCTGTCAAATGTTTGTCGTAAATATATATTTTGATATCAGTTTCACTTTCCAATTGAAAACACATAAAACGGGCGCCCGTTCAAGAGTAAGTCCGCTACTGTCGCGGCAGTGTGCGAATGTGTTGCATACTTCATGGCGACATGCAGAAAACCCCAGCAACCATTATGCAAATCAGGCGAAAAGGCGATGCCAAAACATTTAAGCAGTTTTAGCACACAAACGCACAAACAGGAAGAGCAAGCGAGGGGGGGGGGGGGGTGCGAGAGGGAGAACGAGAGAGAGAGAGAGGCTGAGCTAGAGACTTGTGCCGAAACAAACTGCCCTTTGTTGCCATTTCACTCTCCCACTTGCTTTCGCTCGCTCCCACTCTTCCGCTTGTTGCCTACCATCACAATCTCTTTCATTCCGCTCTTCGCTTTGTTGTCTGCTGAAAGCGATTGTTGTTTTTGTTCCCGTTGTTGGAGGGCAAAATCTAATTTCCTTGGCATGCGCCGCAGCCACCTTGGAAACAACTTTCATGTCATGCATGTGTGTGTGTGTGTGTGTGTGTGTGTGTGCGTGTGTATGTGCATAATTCAAGTGCACATGGAAATGCCTGAGAGGGGCTAAAACTGTTGTCCAGGTGATGCCAAAAACAACTTTCTGACCACAACACCAATCTCGGCCAAAAGAACACAAGCAGAACAAACCAAAAAAAAAAAAAAAAAAAAAAAAAAAACCAACACAAGCAAAGCTGGCCAGAAATACTTTTACCATCGAACCGAGTTTCATTGGTAAATTGTGGAATTGACTTTAAGTTGAAAGCGCAACAGTTTTCTTGTACACTCTTTTTTGTCCTTGTTCAACTAGGGGAAATAGTTCATGTTTTATTAATTGGCTTACAATCATCGAAAGTGCTGCTCGTAGACCCTGTATAGGAAAGCTGCAAGGGTTGTTTAGGTCTGGTGAACTGGTAGGAAGAGCTGCAAACAACTTTTAACAGGGTTAGACAAGTGGTAAGTTATTGTGAATTAAAAGGCAAAGCAACAAGAAATACTTAAAACCAAAAGGGTCTACCCCTGCCGGGTACACTCTAGCACACTAGCAACTAAACCTTCTGCTGACTATAAATTTCAAATCGAATTCGTGCCTGCTAATGACTTGTGGTCTAGTTCCAGCCAGGATATTGCTTCGTAGGTCCAAGTCGAGTGGAGGCACCCCATTGCGATTAAGCGAGTAAACTAAATGATGCTAAAATAGTGTCACCCCACCTACCGCACCCTACACACACTAACACACTCGTTTCTCTAGTAAAAAGTGCCACCTGCTTGTGACTTTCACTTTTGCCATGCTTCAAGTCTAAAGCCAAACAATGAACCGCATCGTTTGCTCGTTTATTTGCTAACAAGTCTAAAATGAAATTAATTATAGTTACGCACAGTTGCCATGACCCACAGGGAAAGCAGTCTCTACCCCCAACCATCACTACCCAGGGAAAAGAGCAGCCATTGTGTGCTTTAGGGAGGGCATTGCTGTTGTGGAGTTCTCCATTGTTTTTACTCCACTTTCTGCTACCCCAAAAACCCGCATCGTCTCCGCCTTTTGGCCTCTGATAAATGGCAGACGCTGGAGCAACAGCGTTGGCAAGTCAACTATCCCACACGGCTGTTCTTGTGCCCCTCTCAGTCCCTCACTCCCACTGCCTATCTTTCTCCTCCTTTTTTTTTGGTAAAGAGTACGCTTTCGCTTGCTGCTTGTACTTGGCTTGTAGCCATTAAGTCGCTGGAATACACTTGTGTTTACACTACAAAATAGTTTAACTTTCGTGCTTCGATCTATAAAAAAAGTGTAATTTATTTAAGATATAAATAAGATATAGAGGAGTTCAAAGCAGCAAAGTCAGTGTACTTAATAATTCCACTTGTAATTGTTAAAAATTTATTGTTCATATAGTAAGTGAATTTTAAAGCATATTAATTTTTTTGGGCTGCTTGTTGCCAAGCGTAAGTTTGAGGGCCCTAAAACGGCTAAAAATAGCTCAGCTCTGGCTTTTAAGTTGGCAGATGATTGTCTGGCTTGTTTGGCTGCCTGGTTGGTTGCCAGGGCTTGGCATCTTTGTAATCACGCCCTGGCATCTCGTGTCTGTCGCCTGTCCCGGAACTTTTAATTAATGCATGCAAGTGCGTGAGCACCAAGCAAACGAACCATCGAAGCTCTTAAAAATCGTTGCTCTTTTCGCTTTCGCTTTCACATTCACATTCACTTTCACTTTTGCCCAACATATTTCGCTGTAGATTCATTTGGGTCAAAAAGTGCCAAAAAAAAAACAAAAATTTGAAAATGAAATGAAAAAAAAAGTAGCTGGCTCTTCAGTGAAAGTTCTCGGGTTCTCGTTTGTAAAATTGCTGCATCATTATACCCGTTACTAATCGGTGTAAGGGGTATGCAGAACTTGGTTTCTCAGAGGCTTAAAAGTATATATATTCCTGAACAGCACGAGGAGACGAGTTTATATACAAATTTCGGAGCACTTCCTTGGTTGCTGTTTGTAAACTGAAAACTGTTTAACGAGTATTTTAAAGTCTAATATCGACCAAAGTGTTTTCACTTGTTTTAAAGTCTCGTTTTGCGCAAATATTTCATGCTTCATGCTACATGTTGGTTTTCAACCCCAGCACACACACACACACACACACACACACGCACACTCCTTCTTCCTTGTTTACTTTTTATATCAAAAACTTTTACGAGCTACAAAATATGCTGAGGCTGAAGCTGAGCACCAACAAAAACCAAAAACCAAAAACCAAACAAATGTGCCGAGAGTGAAGGCAGCAAAATAAATAAAACTCAAATTGATAGCATGTTCTTTGAGGGTCTTTTGTCCCCCATCCCTAAGTCCAACCCCAACTTCCATCTCCATCCCCATCTCCATTCCCATCTCCATCCCCAGCCAGTTATTGTTCTTCCTCTGCTTCTGCTTCTTCTTCTTGTTGCCGTTAACTCTTCGTATCATCGGTTGTTCGTTCTGCCACAAAAATGGTTGTCTCTAATGACAATTATCGGTCTTGCAATTATCGCATTGAAATCATTATTACACTGTTTAACAAAATTACAGCTCGTTGTGGCACAGACTTCTTCTAGCCGCAAGCCAAATCATGCAATTTTAATTCAATCGATTTAAAATAGCTCAAGTTACAAATGTTGAGCACTTGTTGCCATCACTTTTACTGATTAAACACTTTTAAGTCAAGGTGAGTGTGTTGTCAAATTAGTTGCCGTTAATCACGTGTTTTGTATGTCTATTTAAATGTATTTAACTAGCAATTGATTGATTTCAAGCGTTGTAATCCAATTTAAAGTACATTTACTAAGCTAAAATTAAATATAGGAATAAATTTATTGGCAGATTGAAGCGTGCTTATTTTATTAATATTAAAAAAGTAATTTTTTTTTTAATTTATTTTAAGTATCGACTGCTATTGGTAATACTAAAATAAAATGATATTTATTGTCTTAAATATTTTATAAATTTCAATCAAAACTGCTTAATTTTTTGACTAATATTACTTGCTTTTATAAATCTTTTACAATTGGTAATATAGAAACTCTTGGCCTCATAAAAGCTGATACAAGTATTTCACTCACAACCAAAATGATTCAAAGTTTTTGAATTATTTGTTAGCATCTTTTCTGGCTCTTACATAAAAAAGTCACAGGCAAAAGTTGAAGTCAGTGAACCTTTTTCTTACCCAAACTGAACTGAACTGAAGTGAAGTGAACTGAACTGAACTTTATAACCATAAAAGTATCTGACGTATTTGCAATCTAATGACGTTTTAAGAGAGTTAAGCATCAGATGAATGATATGCAAAAGGAGACCAGCGATGCCCAGAGGTAAGCCAAATGGTTGCGGGAGTTGGTAACTGGTAGCTGGCAACAGGCAACAGGCAACCGGCAGCTGGGAAATGGAAAAGGAAAATCAGGGCACAAAAGGACGTCGCGTGCCTATGCGTCGTTTTTCCACCTGTTTTATGGTTCATAAAGTTTTGCCAACCTGCGCACAAGCGCCATCTGTTGTCTGTTATCTGAGTGTATATGTATATACATATATACAAAAACACGGATTTGTTTTTCGCTGCTGTTTTTATTGTTATTTGTTTTTTATTTTTAATCTTATGATTATTATTCTGAATGTTTCAAGTTTCGCATTTGCCTTGATTTGCTCTATTTGTTAGTGTGTGTGTCTGTGTGTTGGGTGTGTGTGTGTGTTTGTGTGTGACATTTGACACACACTTTACCAAACGCACCATCATCATCATCATCATGATCAGCTTGATGATTATGCTTGACGAGTTGTTAATGATAAACAAAATGATGATAAAGACGGCTCTCTGCTCCTTGATGAAAAACGCTTTGGGCCAAGAAAGTTGTTAACATAAAATGGCTCACTGCACACACACACACACAAACACATATGAGTGTGTTTGTGTGTGCATAGCAGCTTTTGCTCTGATTTCTTCTTCACAAACACACGCACACACACACGCACACTCACACACACTTTTTTTTCTTCATTATTGAAATGTTTTGCATTTTTTTTGTATTTTATTTCATTTTTTTTTTTGGGTGATGTCTGCCTGAGGGCTTCTCAGTGTCCGCTGCCTGGCAACTGTTGAAAATTTATGATGCTCACTGTGAGTCCTTCCTTCCATCGCCATTCGCTTACGGCCCTTCTACCTGCTTCTCATTCACCTTTTAGCCGTTAATAGCGTGCATCTGTCATTGCAATCGCTTTTCGGGCACATCAATTTCAGGCTTCAGCGCATTTTACGCTGCTTTTATTTATAGTCACAACTTACAAAACTAAACGACTGGCCAGAAAAAAAACATAAACAAAATTTCATCATAAGCGAAAAATCAGAAAACAACAATTTACACACTGCAGAGATATTGGAGTGAAAAATCAACAGTTGGTTGGCGAACTTTACATCAAAATGAAAATAAAATGATGTCAAATTTGGTTGTATTTAATTCAATTCACAACTGAAAGTAGTAATGAGACTACACTTGTTTGAATTACAAGAAGATTGAGTGTTAATGAGTCGAGAAATGAAATGAAGTGAATTACAAATTAACTTAAGCTAGTTTTAACTTGAAAAAAACTTCTTAAACACAAAGTGCTTATAGTTTTAAGTAGCTTTGCATTGTTTAAGCAATTTAAGTGCTTTGTATATGGTTTCTTTTGAGTTGAAAATATTTTATTTAGTAAAAAAAGATATTAGCTCTCTTTATATTTTTTTGACTAGCTGACTAACTGACTAAACATTGGTTTTCAAAGTTTCTGCGATTTTCAGCTTTAAGCTAAAAAGAATAGTTGATTGAAGATGAAATTGTAAATTATTTCAAATGAAATTTATAGGATTGCAGTTATTATTGTTTGAAAGCGGCTTACATTCTGAACACTTTATTTAAACATGAGCCACTACAATAGTTGAGAAAAGTTGGCAATCGAGAATATTTGTTTTCCAATTTCCCAATAAAATTAAATTAAATGAAAGCTCATAAAATAGCAACTTTGAAAACTCTTTTGAGAAATAAAAACTTCAAATTTTTGCTTTTAATGGGTAACTGCTGGTTGAGCATATGCCAAACTGGAATCATGTACAGATTGTTGTTTTATTTTTCGGTAGCTTGTGAATTTGTGGCAAACTTTTCATGTTTTTAAGCTTCTGGCAGCCCCAAGCAATGGCCAAAGATGATGATGAAAGCTGAGCTGAGCGGAGAGTTGTGTTGAGTTGAGTTGCGATTTCTTGGGACGGAAAGTGGGCGGGGCCAGGGCCGGTGAGCTTAAGGGTAGTGGTGAGCTGTGGAGAGCTCATAGCTTGGGGCATGCATGGCGCGGTAGCAAAGTAAACAAGCTACACATAGCACACAGTCCGAAGGACAGCAAGAGGATGAGGACGCAGAGAAACAGATGGATGAAGAGACAGAAGGACGGCGAGATACACACACTGAACACTGAGATTTTTGTTGGCCAATTTTGCGGCTTCGTTCATCATTATGCGTTGCAGATTCCCTTTTGTTGTAGACCGTGTAGTCAAATAAAGTTGAGGGTCCATTGAGTTTGTGGGAAACTTGCTTGAAGCCTTAAGTATGCTCTGAACTTTAAGCTACTTCATTACAGGGTCGTTTACAGCCAGCTCGCACTGGGCAAAACCCCTTTTGCTAAGCTTGTGCTAATATTTTGTGGTCAAGCTGCTAGCTGCCCAAAACTTTTACACTCTAGAATGAAATTTTGTACATAAAGTGAACAAAGCAAGCGTAAAACTCTAAAAATTGTCAATATTATAAACGAAGTTAAACATTTGTAGACACAATTCCGAGTATAGTCAGTTTAGACACATTTGTTTCCCTCAAATCTAAAATCAATTTTATTTCCGAAAAAATAGTGCTGCATAAAAAATGTCGCAGGATCCACGTCTTGATCTGAAGCATGTGGTGCACAATACCCACTTGATGAGATACAAGGGCCCCGTTGGCAAGGGCACCAAGATATTTGCATCTCCACCCTTGGATAGGATGCCCAGCGTCGAGCCATTGATGGAAAATGAGGAGCGAACTTATTTGCTGTATATTACCGATCAAAATGGAAAACTATTGAGGAAATTGATTTTCTTCGAGAGCGATTACCGTGAGGCCTTGAAGAACTCCTTGGTGCGTCGCTTCGGCAAGGATACATAAGTTTTCACAATCCTTTCTTTTGGCCCCCCAATCCTGAAGGACACGATGGATATACTCCATTTGCTTTGTTTGTTGTTTGATCGTGTTAAATAAATGTACGTAAAATAGTGATTTACTGAATTAATAATATAAAAATTGTGATAATAGATAAATGAATGAATGAATAGATAATGCAAATGCAAAGTCTAATGCTAATGATAGTGCTAATGCTCATGATTATGCTTATGCTTTTGCTAATGCAAATCTCATGCTCATGCTAATAATGATAATGATTATGATAATGATAATGCTAATTCAAATGATAATGATAATGCTAATTCAAATGCTAATGCTAATGCTAATGCTAATGCTAGTGTTAATGCTAATGCTAGTGCTAGTGCTAATGCTAATGCTAATGCTAGTGTTAATGCTAATGCTAGTGCTAGTGCTAATGCTAATGCTAATGCTAGTGCTAATGCTAATGCAAATGCAAATACTAATGCTAGTGTTAATGCTAATGCTAGTGCTAGTGTTAATGCTAATGCTAATGCTAATGCTAGTGTTAATGCTAATGCTAGTGCTAGTGCTAATGCTAATGCTAGTGCTAATGCTAATGCAAATGCAAATACTAATGCTAGTGTTAATGCTAATGCTAATGCTAATGCTAGTGTTAATGCTAGTGCTAGTGCTAATGCTAATGCTAATGCTAATGCTAATGCTAATGCTAATGCTAATGCTAATGCTAATGCAAATGCAAATGCAAATGCTAATGCTAGTGTTAATGCTAATGCTAATGCTAATGAACTAATAATTAATGAATCGCTCAGTTATTTTAATGTTCTTGAATGAAGACATTTTTGCTTCAAAACAATGAATAGTTCAAAAGTCTCTACTCTTACTCTAGCTTTATATTTATGGTATATGCGCCTGAACTATATATCGGGTGCTGATAGTGAAGGCCCTTTAAGGCATATGGAAGATGGCCAATAATTGTGGCTTTGATGACTTACCACCCGTCTGTTTTGGCCATATGTTGACCATTTGGGTTTGTAGACCAAAGCACAGGAAAACCCTCTGCTTTCTGACTAAGTAAACAGTGGGCAGTTAAGCGGTTGGGGTAGGTGGTGTATGGGGGAGTGGTCATGTTTGATATGCTGAAGACAGTGAAGTACGGCAAATGCCTCTTTGATGTTTGACGTCAAGGTTCATTTGCCAGTTACCTGCCAATACTGGCTTTTTTTCGCCCTTATCACCCTCTTTAATCACCCAACAAAAGTTCGTCCACTCCGCCTCCTTCACCCGCTTCCCACCCAGCCCCGCCCCTTCCCTTCGTCTTTTCCTCGGCAGCTGTCTGCATGTTTATGCATATTTTGTTCACTTCTTTAGTCCTCTGTGTTTTTTTTTTTTATTATATATTTTGTTATTTTATGTATTTTGTTTTTTGCTAGTTGGCAGATCAAACAATTGGTAAGTGTGAAAGGCGTGTCGGAGTGGGCGTGGCACAGTTTGCTGACGGCTGCCAGGCATAATTTATCCCAAAAGCCAAAGAATGACGATGGGCGGCCAATGGATTAAACGAATGGACATTGACGTTGACGTTGATGTCGACGCTGACAGGAAATACAAAGCGGAAATTTGTTTAAGCAAAATGCCCAAAAATGAATGACGAAATAGGGTGTGCACGACTGCTGAACACCCTGTGACAGACGTGTCAATATCTAAGTTCCTAAGTAGTTTCTAAATTATGGTCGTTTTGAATTTTTAGCGACACATGTCAATGAACGCATGTAGTAAAATCAACAATAAGTATCTAATAGTATATAATAATAGTGCTAAAACTGTAAGCACTTTTGTCTTTTTTATACAATAGTTTGAGTTCCTAAATTTTATATACAATATTCTTTTCCACTTTTATTTTTCTTACCATTTGTATCTAAGTAATGTTTCGTTTAACTTTCTTAAAACTGAACATAGATTAAATCAAATCTAAATACTACAAGTAACTGTCAAATAAATTGTACAAATTTTAAAGTTTTTAAAGAGCATTTAAACCTAAAGCTTTAACCAGCAACACTTAGCCAAATTCAAGCGGCCAAATAACGAAGGGAATTAAAGTCGAGCTGAGCGCAACAGGCGAATTCCCACAAGAAACCGTTTCGAATGCGATTGCCGCAAAGAACTTGAAAGAATTGCACAACTATTAAGTAAGTAAGTTCCGCAATAAGTGTGTGTGTGTGTGTGTGTGTCAAAGCCGAGAAAAACAGTTTGTGGTGGGGGCTGGTGGGTGGAAATAGATCCCAAGCGGAAACCGGATATGCCAAGACGAGAGCAAGTGCTCAAAAAATAGGTTAAACTTGTTGCAATAACTTTTAGATAGACCCAGAAGGACAAACACAAACACACAGACACAAAACACACATACACCGACCCAACACACTCTCACATGTTTTATGAACAGCGATAAATGTTATTAACTTGGCCGAGTTTGTTGGCCAAAAACTTTTGTAATTGAACGCCCGGCGTCTCGAAAATTAACTGTACAAAAGCCAGTTGAGAATTGGCCTATAACGATTTATGTGGCACTTGACTGGCTTGAATGTGCTCATTCTTCTTGATTTTGCTACCGTTGTTCTTGTTATACTTCTCCTTCTGGCTGTTGTCGTTGTCGATGTTTTTTTGCCCGCTATTAAACGCCGTCTAATGTGACCGAAACTTGAGCAAAATTGCCGTCGGGCTATAACATTTCCCCATTTTGATTGCCAGCGTCAGCACTTGAAATTAACTTAAATATAATTATATTATATATACATACATATATATATTCAAAGGGGCCTTGAAAACCGATTCAGTGCTGCTTTAAATCGACACTTTTTGATATCACAAACTGGGCGGAAATTGCTTTAAGGGTTATGCAAATTGGTTTAGTCTAAATTTTGTTACCTAAACTGCAAGTTTTGAACATTTAGTGGCGTAGGGTATTTGGTGGCATAACCGATTCATAACCGTTTCACGCCACAGCTATATTCATCATTTTTGAGTTATTACCGTACTAATTTTTAGTCAAATTAGCTCAATAACCGATTTCAAAACCTTTTCAAAAAGTTTTCAATTTTGTATCTTTGTAACGAAAGTTAAGCAGAAATATCGAAACCATTTGTAGACCGTATGGTTTTAAAATTACTAAATGAAAATGTAAATCGTAAAGCGCATCGTAACTTGTGAAATTTATGTAGGCTGTAATGTGGATCGCATGTGGATCCCATGCTAATTCATACGTTGAACGTATTGAAACGAAATGATTTCGGGTGATGGATGTTAAACGATTTAAGGTAAACGGATATGGAAAAGGAAATGGGCGCTATTTCAATGGGATATCCAAAGTTAGCACTATGCGCTGTTATTGATTACAATTCCAAAAGTGGATGGATGTGTATTTAAACCTCTATTAGACATAATACTCTTGTTAAACCTAAAACACAATTAATCTTATCTGACCTTATTAGGCGTGTTTATATTGTATCCGTCGAATACTCAAATTAAAAACAGATTTCAAAAATAAACTTCAGAATAGTGAATCTGTTAGTCGGTAGTACGACTCAAGTCCACTTCGTTATTGTTATTTTATTCAAAATATATTTTTTCGTAGCTGAAAACTTTGTGCGCAGATTAACTTGACTACCACCGTCAGCACTGTAACAAACGCCCTAATCAGCGCTGTCATAACCCGAGCCCAACTCAATCCGAGCTGACAAAACCAATGATGTTTCGATATGAATAAGAAAAATAAAAATAAAATAAAAAAAAACTCATGAAAATTGATTAGTACTAAAGTTAAATTAAGTAAAAATACTTACAAAATATTTTAAATAAATAAAAATATAGCAAATATAATCATTATAAATTCTATGCACAAATTAGTTAATTTAAAATTTGTTTTAAAAGTTTTTCGTTTTTTTGTAAATAATTTGTTTATTCATCAAGCTAAATAAAAACATGCTGCCAACGAAATCAACTTAAGACACCAACTGTGCACAACACACAGCTCTAACCTTCATTCAGTTTGCTTTAGGCCCTACTGTGTGTAGGCCAAACTTTGTTTAGACATTTCAAAGCAATTTTCGTGCTTCGATTCGTTGGGGCGTGAATGAGCATTTAAGTGTTTTCCCATGTTGTTAGCCAGTTTCAAGCACTTTGTAATTCTCCCACATATATTCTCTCTCTCTCTCTCTCTCTCTATCTCTCTTTCTCTTTCTCTTTGCTCTGTCTGTGCCTCTGGGGCTAGTTAATGCCGAATGAGCGTGATCGATATGCAGCTTGTTTAAGCTCAAAATTAATCCAAGCGGCGGCCTCATTCCAATTTGAAGAAATTTTTGAAATTTCGGTTGAATGCTTGCCAAATATGAATTGCCAGAATTGATGAAGTATCGCGTGCAGCCTACTAGAAATGTCAGCAACATTGTTGCAAGCGCTGACTTAAGCTGAGCTGCATAGGCTGCACAATACCCTGGAAAGCCAAATAATATCTGAAGTAATTACTTAGTAGTTGACTTGCCTTGACATACTCGACTAAAGATACCCATAAGCGTATCTTTCCAAACTATTGCCCTAAAATGTTCCACACAACTAGTAAATACCCTCGAATACATAATTCAAGGCAACTAAACTTGTGTAGACTAGTGCATACCCTGTTTCTTATTGCATATGCCCACAATTCTGTTTGGAGTTTTATTTATAATTTATATTTATTACCATTAACTGCTGCCTGGCCTCATAAATATACAGGGTATAGATCCATTTCATTTCTGTTTGATTAACTTCCATTTTTGCCCATGGGCAGCTCATGCCAAATGCATGCGTTGCTGCTATTAGCTGATCCAAATGGGCCTTCAAGCTGTGTTATTACATTTACCTCCCCACACACACACACACACACATACTGTTACACTCACTGGGTTTTCCACCCAAAACACACAAAATATCCCGTTGCCCAGTGTCCGCAGATGGGTTTATTAGCCGTTGGTTAAAGCGGTTTCTGAGTTGGTTACACAACTGACTAAACACACACACATACACACGCACAGAGTAAATCATTGAAGTTGGCTTCGAAAATTTTGGAAATATGCAAAAATACGGCATCATAATAAGTGCCTAAGCAATGGGATATCCAGGGTGCTGTAACCCTGGGAAGTTGCCAACTTGGGAGTCTCTTCGACTGTTTGACTGTTCGACTATGCGTGCTTGTGTTTAATATGCAAAAGCCAGTCGTGTATACAAATAATGTACAAGTTAATAAACACGCATAGATCACAGTTAGGGGCGCCAGGGGGGGGCGTGGCTGAGCGCGGGGTAAACATACAACGAGTCTGTAACTGAAGTGTAGCAAATCTTATGAGTTTGTAGCTGTTTTGTGGGCGAGTAAACACAATACTGTCGAACGAGTCGTATACGCAATATCTTACAAAATTCAATCGTTGAATAGATACACTGCTGGCCAAAGTTATAGGTATTTTGATATATTGAATGTGGAATTAAAGTAATTAAAACTGACTGAACACAAAAAAACAATAGTTTTGATAAAGAATTGTTAAACTTCAGCCGTTAACATCGAGTTGAAAATAAACTAAGTGACAGTTGAAATATTATTTAGAGTTTAAAGGATATGTTAGAAACTGCTGGACTGCTGGGTACTGCCTAGTATCCATCAGCTCAGAGTAAGAAAATTAACTTTTAGCTGCTCATGTAACTGATCATATCCATGATCCAGTCTGCACTGGAAATGACACAAAGACACTGCCTCATTCTCAACTTCCGCTGTGGAGCAACTCTTTCTTTTGATTTCCATTTCACCAGCTGTGGCTTTCCACATTTTCTTTTAGTCACGGGGGGGCCAAAAGATTTTTCCGCCGCTTGCAAATTTATTTATTTATTTTTTTGGTTACTTGATTTTTTATTTTGTTTTTTGGCGCTGTGAAGATTTATGCAAATACTCGCAAGTCTATTAAATTTGCATATTTATCAATTTGTTTTGCGTGTTTTTTTGCCGGCTCGTTTGTTGTTTATGTTGTTTGTTGCTTGCCTTTGCCAGCATATTTTAATTATTTCACAGAGCCATTGCCCTAAGTTATTTAAACTTGATTTGCATAGTCAAAAAAAAAAACAAGACTTTGAAACAGCGAAACTGTGAAACTGTGAAACAGTGAACTAGAGCAGGATATGGGGTGGTGGAAAAGTGGGTAAATGGGTAACTGAGCTAAAGCTATATTGAGTCTTAGAGACTAACAATTTTGTGGCAACATTACGACGCAGTCTAATTAATAAAGATGCAATCCAATTAGGGTTCCATCCATGGCTCAGATACATCAAAGGCACAGTTTGTATCTTAATCCGTAAACTCAATCCCCAGTCCACAGTGCGCAGCACACAAATCCCCAAACTCAAGCTCATAGACGTTGCTGCTCTGAAAGGCGATCAAATATTAAATAGACATTGCCCCACTGTGTCTTCCCCGCTCGACAATTAGCACAAAAACTAAACCATTTGCTTAAACTCCCAACTCCCAACCGAAAGGTAATTATCATTATGATAATTAAAATGTATGAGTCTGGTTAACTGTAATGAGACTCGAAGACAAGCACAAAAGTCAGGAAACAACAAAAAAAAAAAGAAAATTGCTAGAAGAAAACCTGCTGTCAAATCATGAAGACACTTTGCTAGCTGCTGGCCATTTTGGATATACATGTTATATAATATACAGACTTCAGACATAAATCTCTTGATGTTTTTGGCAACAACTTTGACTCTCGGCCAAGTTGAGATTTCTCGTTTAGTCGTTGTTGTTGGACATGATTAATAACTACTTTAGTTAGCTGAGCAGCTTAGCTAAGTAGCTCACAAAATATTCTTAATGAATCTTTCTCTCTCTGCAGCTGACTCTTACTGTGATTTCTAATAAGTTTTATGGCTTAAATTTAGCTACAAAGGTGTGATTTAAGTTGTAGGTTTAAAAGCTTAGTATTTACTATAAGCTGGATTCTAGTGTAGCTTAGATTACTGGGTAGAACTTTATTTTAAATGTATACTAATATTTATAACTTTTTTTTTATTATGAGATGCAAATTTGTAAAATTCGAAACGTGTTAGTCGCTTTGCTTTTGGTGCCCTGCTGCAAGAAAGTGCTTGGGAGTGTTATCAGTTCGTCAAAATAAGTATGAAAGTATCTACACCCCATTCATACCATTTCTTATAGCTCCCTTTGGACTTAATTAAAGATATAACTAGAACTTGTTTTTGTAATTCAAAATATTTTACCAGCCCCTCATCTTTTTGTTAACACTATTGCTGAGTCTTTTACAGTCTTTGCCTTTTTAAAAGCTGTAGGTGTTGAAAAGTTACAAAGAAATCTGCATTTAAGTAGCTTACAACATTGTGTTTTAGCTTTATGCATTTTGCTTCGATGATTTTATGCTTGTCTTTAATCTGCTTCGGTTTATTTTGTTTGCCTTCGTATTTGTGTTCTCCTTCGGTTCCCCTCATGCTTCTCTTCGCCTCTTTTTGGTCTCCTCAACTTTTAACTGTTGCCAGGCAAATCGAATGTGTGTCTGTCTCATTGTCTGTTTTCCGTTACCTCTGTGTGTGTGTGTGTGTCTGTCTGTGTGTGTATTTACGTGCAATGACATTTACAATGCGTGCAATTTAAACGCTCGTAAAAGCGCAAAAGAAAAAAAAATTATTTTAGTGTCCTTCGTGCTTTGTTGTCCTTCGTCTCACTTTCGCTCCCTCCCATTCCCATACCCACTCTGTCTCCCACTCCCACTCCCTCTCCCTTCTCCTCTTGCACTTTCATTGTATTCTTGAACAGCTGGTGGGGAGTAACGAAGTGTGGTGGGAATGGGAGTAGCGAGTGGGGCCGTCGTTCGTGCTTTTGACGTCGCTTATCAACATCTGAACAGCATACGAATGTGGCCCAGTAACGAAAACTGAAAGTTCTGCATTTTGCGCGTACTATAATTGCTGCCTTCCTTTGCCTGCTCTTCTTCTATCACCTCCGTTCGCCCCTGTTCCCCTGTTCCTCCCTGGGCTCTCGCAAGCTGTCCGGTTATAGCTAAAGTTGCTATAGCCATCCATTAAAATGCATTCACATGCGTTTCCATTGCTCACATTGTTTGCCAGTTGACATTTCTCAGTTCACTTCACACACTCTCTCTTTCTCTTCCTCTATCGCTCTCTTTATCACACTCTAACGCTTAAGCACTTGCACTCTCAGTTTTTGGCTGCTTTCAGTGATGTGTTTTTAACCCGATGGTATCAATAACGACAAAGATCTCAATCCAAAGCTCAACAAATAAAGTTTTGTTAGCTGTAATAATTATTTTTATGCACCTTCATATCGACACTTTAGCGATATCGCGACCCATCTCTAGTTGCTGCTGTGTGTCCACTCGAGTGAAGACTGTACTCGGCTAACGGGCCCTCGGACACTTGAGTTCCACTTCAGGCCTGAATCAGAGTCTCATTTCCCAACGCTCACTTGGTTGGTCATCAACAACAAGTACTTGCTGTCTCTCTACCGCTGTTCCATTCTTCCGCTTGCCCTCGCTTCTTCTCACGCCCTTCCTCGGCCCGCTCAACGCGAACGAGAACGTCTCTAATGAAAAGTCATTTAATATTCAAAATGGAAATTTTGCGAAACAAGTGACAAGTGCGACTGTTGCCGGCAGTGAAAAAACTTTTCCTTTTTCCTTGTAGTGAAACTATGTAAGCAATCGGTCTCTCCATCCCTCTCCTTCTGTCTCTCTCTCTCTCTCTTTTCACTGCCTTGCTCTGCCACTGCTCTACTTCTCTTGGCTACACGTTCTTTCGCATTTTTTCGAGAGTTTCTGTCAAAGTCAGGCCAAAGAAATTTGACTCGAGTTTTAGTGAAGTCTGGCAGTTTCTAGAGGTTCTACAAAATGTTTGGCTTGTTTATTGGTTTGCATATTTTGGCAATTCCCAGTGCATAGTTTGTTTGCTTCAAGTTATTCCATTATGTCAGTTTCACTTTGTTGCGGTCTTTTGAACCGGTTCATTGTCGATTCACAAATTGGTTCAGTCGACACAATTTTGTAAGTTTCACTCAGTTTAGCATGAAGCTTAAATGATTTTTGCACAACTTTGACTGATTTTTTCCCGCTAAATTTAGACTTTATTCTTAATCGCTTTAATAAACAGAAATTGTATTATTTATACGTCTTTTTTCTTGGTTTTAAGGCTGTGTAGTCTAAGTAATATATTTATGTAGAGCTTGTCAAGGGTATCAAGTCTTTGGCATGCCAAGCAAATCATTTTTTTTGCTTATTCCATTTTCTCAGTTTTTCTTTTTAGTTGTCAGCCTAGAAAAGGCTTTTCATAAACGATTAAGTGACGCACTTAATTGCCGTAGCAGAAATCATTTTTCACAGCATTTCCCAGCTTGCAGGCTAAATTAAGCTTATTCAGGCATAATAAATTACTTAATTAATTGCATAAATATTTAATGCACGCACACACACAGGAAGATCAAACAGATGCAGGTTGAAGCCTGTTGCATTGAAACCAGCCAAGGATTATGCTAATGAAGTTTTTTTTTTCTGATGAAATCGCTGGCGATTAAAACTTAAAGAAAACTACAAAGAATAGTAAAAGTTTCATGGAATAGGAAACACTAAATTTCAGTTGAAATGTCTTCGGCAAGCTGACAATTGTTTGAGTAGTATAAACTCTCGCATTGTTGTATTAATCTCGAGTATTTAATGGCTGTCGCTTCAATTGTGAGCGGCAAGAAAATGTTGAGGGAAATGCGTAATATTAATGCTAATGCAATAACAGGACATCAGCAGAGGCAACAGCAAGAGCAACAACAACAATTGAAACAAACGGAAACAAGCGGAAGCCATGCGGATAACAAAAAAAAAATAAAAATGGCGAACAACAGGAAATGGCGCATGAAACGAATCAGTCGAAACGGAAGGAAATGTTTAAACGATATGAAAATCCTGTTGGCAATTTTCTGGAAATTTCCAGTTATTATTACTTGACGCCATTGCCTGTTACTAAGTATTGTTTTTATTATTGTTCTTCTTCTTCTTCTTCTTCTTCTACTTCTTGTTGTTGTTTGAAAAGTCAAACAAAGTTGTGTACGCATTAGCTATGCGACACAGTTGGTTGAAAGCCGTTTATAGTGTTGCAAAATGCGCACTTTTTTATTCAGTTGAAAATTTAATACTTTTAAAGTGTTTGGAAACAGTTCTTCAAGGACTTCAGCGTGTGTGTGTGCAATGAAAATTTAAATGGCTTTTAATATAAAAAATTAGTTTTATTTTATACGCACAATTAAAGTTAATTGTCAGTTTTATTTAAACTTGATGTCTGCGATTAACGAACTGATTTGGGAAATTTAAAATACTGTTGAACAGATCATAAGCTAACAGTATAAATTAGTGTTATACCCTGTAGTAAGTAGTCTTTTTATACTAAAGTAATGATATTATATTAAATATATTTTCAAAACTATTTGTTTTGTTAACGTTAGTGTATTTAATATGCGATGTTGACCAATTCATTTTTTTCTTTGGTCTTTGCAACGGATTTTGTTCGGGATTCCTCTGTGTTATTGCTGTGCTGAGATGATGACAACATCGGCAACGACAGGTTAATGCCTATGCCAACTTAGCCGTTGGCAGTGCCACGTTTTGTTCTTTTCCTGCTCTTCGTCTTCAACGTGTTGTTGTTGTCACTTCATGGCAGGTTTTAATAACGCGCTGGCAGACGGCTCGATCCGGCTGCTGCTGCTGCTGCAGCATCAAATTTAATGGCCACACTCAAATACACACAAACACACACACACACGCTCGCACACATACAGTGAGAAGCGTGAGTTAAGCGTGTGTTTAATGTGCTCAACACGGCAGCAATTAATAAACGAGCTACTTGCAACGATGAGCCAGACTTTTATGTGGCACATTTCGTCATAACGCTTTCACTTTTTATAGTTGGCACATAAAGTTTGCTAGATAAATGAAAACGGCGACAGATAAACAGAGAAGACAGAGCAGACGACTGCCATAGACTGTGTGAAACAGAGAGCGTAAAGAGTGAGAGAGAAAGTAGGGCGATTTGGCAAAGTTTTAAGTGGCACGCACAAATGTATGCTACACAATTTTTTTATGCATTTTTCAAATAATTCACACCCAACACAATTTTCTTTAACTTTTCCCGGCAAATAAAAGCAGAAAGCAGGGAAATATATATTTAATACATATAAAGAACAAAAATTCCCTGTCAATTGCTAACGATGCCAACTAACTTTTGCTGAGCTCTATAAATATAATAAAGTTCAACCTATAAAAAAACGCACAAAAGTTCGAGTTCGAGAAAAGAAAAGGAAAAAAAAAGATACTTTAATATTGTTCCTTTTTTAGATTTGGGGCCAGTGTTGTGAATTTAAATGTGAAACTTTGTTAAAATTGTTTTGAATCGAATCGAAAGTCGTGAGTTTCCGCTTTGCACTGCGTGCTCAATTTAAATAAACGCAAAATGTTTGCAGTGAAAGCCGAAATTTGCAGGTGAAAGTTAAAGAATTTTCTCCCTAATTAATACGACAAAACCTTAATAAAGTCAAAGTGAAGTCACAGCGAACTCAACTAAAAATCTTTTGGATTTAATTTATAATAAGAAATTTAGTAATTTAAACAAATTGAAAACGGGAAAAGTGAAAAGTGCGAGAAAATTGTGAAAATTGCTTTATTTATGCGTCTTTTATGTCAATAAATGTTGTTGTAATTAAATAATTGTAATGTTTATGACTGCTAATTATTTGACAACGCTGCCGTCCGCTGCCGGAATTTTCCAATTTATGACGAGCACAAAATGGTGGAAACTGGGGGAAACTGGCCGGAAAAGCCCCCGAGCAGACAAAATTGTCAAGTCCTAAAAATTTGTTGGCATTTAATTACCATTTTACAAGCACTCGAATGTAGATTTGTTATTTTCTTATTTTCCGTCAACATTGGAATGTGTAACGGATCTGTTGCCACCCCTCGCAGTGGGCGTGGTGTGCGGGGGTTGGATGAGGGTGGACTCAGGGGCTGTCGGTAGCTTTTGACATTGCGTTTGACTTCGATTTGTTTATTTTATTGCTTGTGTTTAATAGGTGACTTTTTAATATGTCTAGGGTATTGCAAAGGATTTGCTTAGCTTAATTGTTAACCTGTGTGGAAATAACAAGATATCCACCAAGTTTTTGATACCCTGTAGCTTGTTGTTTGATTATTTAAATCATGATTGTCTTCAGCCCTCATTCTTTAATATTTTTTTTAGCGTAAACACTTTTAATATGGAAGCTAATTGGAATTTATGACTTCCCATTCCATTTTGTAGTGCACACAAAAGACAAATAGTTGCTAAATCAAAGGGTAACTGTCGTTATTGCTATTTACTTTCTCAGATTTTCCGCTTCATTCGCATTTTCTTTCAAGTTTTCGTCTGTTGCTTTTTACGGTTTCCAACAACCCCCCAAAAGAAACTTTTTGGGCTACCATTAAGATATATATATATTATAATTTAAATTTTAAGTCGCTTCACATTTTGTGTTTTACGCCAACTTTCACGGACTTTGCCGACTTTCACCTCAACTTGAAGCCATTAATATTGGTCTATCCTTGGCGTACATTTTCCGGCTTATTAACTTTCCGCCACTTGTTGCCCGGATTTTGGGTATGCTCCATCCCATCTACGCCCCGTTTTTTTTTTTTTTGTGCTCAGTGTCTTTGATTTCATTGGGGTCAGTTGGAAGAGACATAACGGTAAAGTTCGCAAAATGTTTGCCAAACACAAAGAAACGAGAGCAAAGAAAACCTTAATAGAACTTTTTGTTTGACTTTAACCGAGTTGGAAAATTTCGGCAAGCAGCTGTTTAGCTGCCAGACAAGTCGTTAACTATGCATACCCTGTAATTAAGGTTTTTGTGGCAGCCTTTTTAGTTCGTAAATAGTTTTATAGATTTAGCAACTAGAATGTTTTATGTGGTGGAATATGTTTATAAATAGTTGGCTAAAGTTCGTAACACTTGTGGTGTATACCCTGTAAATTAGGTTTTTTATGAGTCTGAAATAACTGACTGGTTTAACTTTTAGTTAATGAAATAAAGACTTGTTTAAGTAGGTTTATGATATACCCTGTAATTTATGTGGTTCCAACTGGTTAGCTGTGCTAGTAGTAAATCTAAGCCTAATTTAATAATTAACTTATTAATCATATACAAAAAAGACACCTTCTGTCGGATAGTAAATTTTATTAAATACCCTGTAATGTATTTCTTTTTATTAATTTTGTGCTTTAAGTGTTAGAAATAAGTTTTGTTTTCAATAGTGAAGCATTAAAATAAATGTCTTTGTTGACTTGAGAGTCTTGATACCCTGTTATTTAGTGATTTAGAGGAAGTATCGGCTACATAGACTCTACACTCACAGTCGAAACGCTTTATGATTTTCAATTTACAGGGTATTAGTGTATTAGTATATGCTACTTATCTGTATATTGAAGCTGTAAAGCAGTTTTGGCTTTAGTTCCAGTAGTTTTTTAACAGATGACACACACACGCACATTTCCATCTAGTTGGTTTATTATGTGCCACATTTGCCATTAGCAAAGTGGTAGCATAAGTTTTATGAAACACTGTTGTGGTTGCTTTAATGTTGAAACTCCAACTATGCCTATTTCAGGCCACGCCCCAGCCTCTGTTACTCCCCTCATTTCTGGACATCAACATTGGAAATTAAACATTCAGCACTTTCAACGCCTGTTGCCGGGTCCAGGGCGAGATAGACCAGGGATGGAGAGAGGGGAGAGAATGGGGGCAGCAGAGGGTGGCAAGTAGGAGGCGTGTGGTGTGTGGCATGTGGCTGAAGACGGTGCCAGACACTGTGGCATCACTCGACGCCGACAGCAAACGGGCTAATAAAGTTAGAGGCTGTCAAGTGGGCCAGGATGGCAGTGCCACAAAGCAATGTGGTTAACAGCAAACAACAACTACAACAACAAGAAATACTACAACCACAACAATAAGCAGAACAACAACTGAAGCCTTTGTCAAGGATTCAACGACTCAAAAACAGAACTAAAACAAAGTAAACTGTGACAGGACAAGACTTTTTGAGCCAACTTATTCAACAGACTAAATACTGGGAAAATTGAAGAAAAGACCGTTCCATATGGTCAGGAAAATTTAACTGATTGATACTTTAATTAGCTACAAACAAGCATGTAATGTATTTACAGTGCTTCAACTAAGTCAACGACCGACAACACGCACAGCAACAAGTGAGTGCAAAAAGTATTGGCACAACTGGAAAATTCAGATTCCCAGGACAATAACATTTCACCAGAAATCCTAATTTATTATTAACAAATTTACACAAACAGAAAATAAATTTGTAAATTGTTTTATGTGCTGACAGGGGCAATGCCGGCAAAAACCAGTTGGAAATAAATTCAAGCGAAATAGGGAAATTCCCCCACGTAAATCGATTAAATTTTGGTAATTGAAAATATTATTAAAGACTTTGGACCCAAGTTGATAACTCAAAATCAGAGGGGGAGATGGGGTGTGTGTGTGTGTGTGTGTGTGAAGAAAGCAAACACCAAGAACACCCGAGAAGCAATGACAATCAATAATCAAGTGGGTCGACCATAAAGTTCATAAATAAGTAAATAAATAAATAAGTGCACATGGGCGAGGCAAGTGAAAGCAAAGGCGAAGCAGCCAAGAATAAGAAGACGAACAGGAGGCTGCGAAGCAGCAAGAAAGAAGGTGATAAAGGTAGAGCAGGAAAAAAAAAAAACTCAGTTCGAAATTCGCTAACGATGCAATTAGTGTCTTGCTGTGTGGAGCAGAAAGAGAGAAAGGGACAGAGAGGCAGCAAGCGCGCGAGAGGAAAAGAGACAGATAGCGAATAAGAGATGCTGTGTGCGTGTGTGGGTCTGCTTGTGCCTGTGTGCGACTGTGTGCGACTGTGTGATTAACTGCTCTTTGAAGCAGCTGAGAACAGCGGCAGAGCTTTGCCGCCTCGTAAGCAGCAGCAGCAGAAGCAGCTACACTTATGGATACCCTGTACATAAGTAAATTTATTACAGTTTGGGCTTTATTATTTGTTTATTTCAAATAGTTTCTACCCTCTACTTGCATTCTTTACAGATTATGCGTGACTACAATTAACAGTTTAACTCTATGAATACAAGCGGAAATTCAAGGCCTCTGTGAGCTGCGCTTTTCCGACACATTCCCTGCCTCGGGCTACGCATCTGATTATTGTGGGTGACTCTCAAAATTTGAACACACACTCGAAATTATATTATTGGAGAGCCACAGCCCCAGTCATGGCACAGTGCGGGTCAGCCACATAGAAGCAGGCGTAGAGAACTACTAAGAGTAAAATAAAAGTTTAAAAAAATATATTTAAATTTTCATTTAATTATTGTTTTAGTGCACAAAACCTGGACCAGTAAATTTTACAACTTTCTATAAGCGTATCTATTCGTGTGCGCCGTGCTGTGGCTGCAGAGCCCTAGTGCTGATAGAAACCGTCGCTGACCATTAGAAAATACCACCTGGGTGGCAATTTCGCTGTTTGTCTGGCTGACAACGTTGGACACAAACAAATTAGCTGGATTTATGCCAAAAATTGTTGACAGAGATGGAGAGAGAGAGAGAGAGAGAGTGTGAGAGAGAGAGAGAGATTGAGCTGCCAATGTTTATCTGCTCGCTGCTGTTGTGGCCGTCAGAGTAATGAGTAAAAATGTTAACAAAATCCGCATTTAATGCGGCTTAAGTGTACCGCAAAGGCAGCCGTCATTTTACTTTGGCAATACAAGTGTTCGCTGCTGTTTCTGCTTCTGCTGCTTCTCCTCAACTGTCCGGTAATTAGTATTGCCCACAACAAGTGTGTGTATGTGTGTGTGTTGAAAGTTTGAAAGCCGCCCCAACCAGCCATTTAAAGGCCATTTAAGCTAGGCAACAGCTTTGCCAGCTCCAAAATTAACTTTAACTTTAGCCACAATCCGCTGGCTCTCGAGAGCTAATTAATTATGTATATAAGTATATTTTTATATATTTATATTTATGTATATATGTATAGGTGTGTGTGTGTGTCGATATATAATGTATTTTTCCATAAATATCTCTCCCTTTCTAGCTGGCTCTAAGTACTGCATATTTGGTCGTACCTCGAGGAGGATTTCTAATTACAGACTTGGCTTTTGTGGGCTTTCGTTGAAGTTTTGAAACGCAGCTTAATTATGTGGCAGTTTTCCAACCCTCACACACTCTGTCTCCCTCTCCCTCTCTCTCTTTCTCTGCTGCTCTTCCTCCTTCTCGCACTGTGCCATTTTTGTCTCTTTCACCCTCATGAAATTGTAAAAAACAAATTTCAACAAATTGAAATTTGATAGAAATATTTAGCTGGTTTCGTGCTGACGCAGATTTTGTTTAGGGGCGCAATTTGACAGGGCGTGTCAGGGGGGATTTTGAGAGGCGGGACAGCTGAAGACCTTCTTCATGGGCTTGGCAGGGCTTTTATTTTGGGACTGTGCCCTAAACTCAAGTGCAAACAAAATTTTAAATTATACGCAAAAAAAAAATGTGAAAGCAGAAAAAAGGAAATAAAATAAAGTAAATGGCAGTAAGCTCAGGTGAAAGCGTCTAAGATATTGTGTATTTATGCAGGTGTGTGTGTGTGTGTGTGTGTGTGTGTGTGTGTTGGACACTGAATTCAATTAACTGCTCAACTGTGTGCTGCATTTAAATGTTCGCTTATGTAGCCCCAAAGTTTATCTACAACTATTATTTATTTATTGTGCTCCACTTTCTTTTTTTTTGGAATTTTTTTCAAATCCGATTCGTCACAATTTCGCCAATTTAGCTGCTTTTTAGGCACATGTGGCATAAGTTTTATATTTTCAAAAGTTTCCTGACGTTTTTGGGAACAACACAAAGAACTGTTAAAATTGTAAAGTTTTTATTTTATTTTATTTTATTTTTTTTGGGTTTTCGAGCTTAAAAACTTTTGTAATTCATCATTTTGAATGCTGCACTTAAACATAAAATAGTCAGGTTATTTTGCGGCTTTGCTTTGCTCCACTTTCAGTTGGTTTTCCAACACACTTTTCCTTTTCTTTCTGTGGTTGCCCTCGCAACTAAATACACTTCAAATTGGTTACAGAAAAAAACTGGTGTAAATAAATGTGAGCAAAGAAAAGTTTTGCGATGCAGAGCTGCGACTACATATGTAAGTTTGAAGAGCAGTGAGCTGGTGGTAGGGGCCCAACAGCAGAGGAAATGGTCTGATGACGACTGGACGAGTTTTTTGGACGCAGCTGCAGGAAACCGAAAAAAAAACGAGAACTCTTCTTTTCCACTTTGCTTTCCCTCTCTATCCCCCCTATCTCTCACTCTCTCTCTAACATAAAACACACACGCAAGAAGTGTAAAGTGAAAGCTGCTGGAAAAAGTTTTTCAATTTGTTTATGCAGGCAACGCCGAGCTAAGTGAATTATTGCATTAAAATTATGAGTTTCTATACGAAGAGCTGGCTAAACTTTTTGTCCCCAAACTGGAGTAGAAAGAGCAAAACAGAGACAGGGCTAGAGGGAAGAGAGAAAGTAAGAGTGGTAGTGGCAGTGGGTGGCAGAAAGGGGCAGTTTGCTTGGCCAAAAACATGTGCCATACATTTATGTATTTACAAACAGTTCTCGTCTTTTCTTGCTACTTGATGTTGAAATTACTAACAAACTCATTGCTAAGTTATGTCATTTTGAAACTGAAAGAGAAATGCATAAACTAAGACTCAGTTACTTTGAAATATGTTGGACTTATTAGACTTTCAAACAAGTTATTTGAGCATTCGGTCGAAAGGTAACTGAATATTGCTTAAAACAAATATTGCTAAGAAATAATTATGAATGAATTGAAGTTGTATTAAAATATATTTCATTTGACTATTTATTATTTTATTTTTATCCAAATATTTTAAACTCATTCTGTTTAACATTTAATTGTGTCTCACAAATTTACTCATTGGTTTTTTTTGAGTAATTTGTATTTTTAGATGACAAATTGATAAATTGTTTTCAATTCAGTTGACGTGTTCTAAAAATTCTTTATTTGATAATTAAAAACTCTTTAATTTTCAGCACGTTGTGGTTAGTTTGATGATAAATTGCATAATTGATGCTAAAGACATGAGAAATTGAAAAGCCACTGTGAAATTGCATTAAAATTTACTACCAAAAGCAGTAACAATACTGACATCACAAGGATATCACTTCCCTCTTCTTATTAATTCAGTTTATGCAAGTGAATATATTAATTTCTACATATTAATCAAGTTATTTGCCTTCCTATTGTATTTTATTGAACTAACTGGAATTTCCCTTTGATGGCCATGATAAATTAGTTACTTGTATCATTAACTTTAATGTAGTTTACACATTGTAATTAAATTCATGTTACATGGCATATGGCACATAAAACATAATTAACACTAAAAATTCAAATATTTAATTTGGTTTTTCATCTACGAAATTCTCATATTAATGCAATCAATCAAAGCTTATCTAAATTGCATGTTAATTTCGTAATCATTTCCGACTTGTTTTACAGAGAAATTGTATCAAAATTCAGTTCACTTCCTATGCCATGCTCAACTCGCAAATACCCTGTAAGGCACTGCCAATCGTTACACAGCCAACCGTTGTTTGTTTGCTATCCTATTTATGTATGGGCTTTTGTAGGGTATATTAACAATAAATTAATATTGATGGTTGCGCAAATGAATAATTAATTTAATATTTGAGCTGGTAAAAAATTGAATGCTACAAAAGGGAAAAAAAAAGACGAACGAAGAGAAAAGTAAACAAGAAAATGGAGAAAAACATATTATTGCAACATATATGAAATGGCTTCAATGATATTTCATTTATTTTGTGTTCTTATAGCTGGGTGTATGGGTGTATGGGTGTATGGGGGTGTGGGTGTGTGGCCAAGCTGGCTGGAATGGGATTGGTGTGCTGTGGTTTCGGGTGATGCTGTGTCATCGCCATCGCACATCGTCATCGGTCCCTGACAATGATGGAGGAAGATTGATGTTTAGCGTCGCAAAAAGAAAATAAACCAAAGAGAAAACAAGAAAAAGGAAAAAAGTGAAAATAACTTTGGCACACTCTGTGGGAACATGTATGTAAATTGCTTCTGGTATGAGCAGGGAAAGTAATTTGCGACTGGTTTGCATTATATTTCCAAAGTTCTTGTTTTACCTACTTTGCTACACACACAAATACAAAGTCTCGCAAGCAGATGCTGAGAAAAGTGTCATTTGAGTATCACACAAAAATCATAGCATACTTTTTGGGGCCATTTGATGGATGCGCTTGGGAAACAATTGAGTAGGGCACAACTGTTGCGCAACAGTTGAGCAACAGTTGGTCAACGCTAGCTGTGCGCTAATTAAATTTCATTTAACAATTTTAATTCTAATTACAAATGCAAACTTGCAGCTGTGACAGTTTTCCAACAGAGTAAAACACACAAATAGAGAGAAAGTGGAGAGAGAGACTGGCAAAGAATAACCGCGAGAACTTTTTTCATTTGAAACTTTAACGCCAAAGAGATGTGAGACCGCAGCAAAAGTTCTCGTTGCATTTTAATCAGTGAAAGCAAAAGCGTAACACAGAATGAGCGATAAATCTGAACGCCAGAGGGCGCCGCTGTGTTGTACGTTTTTCATTTTTTTTTTTTGTGACTTGAATGCAGAACAATTAACAAATCGAATTGTGGCCATTGCTGTGTGAGTTAAAGTTTCAATGATGATGCACTAGTTGCCAAACGCAGACAGAAATACACACAGTTGCGCACACCCACGCAGACTCCCACATACGGCCACACAAATACAATGAGAATGACAAGAAAATACAATTATGGTGCTAAATAAAAACAATCAACGACTGTCGCTTTGGGCCATTTCGCTTCGCTACAGCTTGCTTCGAAAATATTAATCACCTCAGTGTTGAAATCAATAATTAAAAGGCAGCAGTCAGCACACAATTCAACCACCCACACAGAAACATGCTCACACACACACACAGCGAGAGCCCTCCTGTTGAGTGTATACCCTGTAACATTGCTTAAAAGTATTTATTGGCTTTTATTTGACATCGAAGAAATTGAAGCATCTTTTGTATAAATTAAAATATATCATACATAGGGTATGCTGCAGTCTAAACTGTCGACTATCTGAGTGTGTGTGTGTGTGCCTGTGTATATGTTGAGTAAAATAGCAGCAAACGGCAAAAGGCAAACAATTGCCGTACTCACATTGGACTCTTGTTCCCACAATGAAATCGAGCATACGACCTGTGTGCCGCTCTCGCTTTCTTTCACTCTCACTGCTGTCGTTCCATAGCTTTCTCTTTCACCCACCTTCACCCACACTCCTTCTCTTAATCTCCATTCCGCTTTTTTGTATGTGGTCCAGCATCTGTTTTGGGAGCGTGCAGGTGTACAAAAGTTATTAATGGTTTGTGGGTAGCTTACGCAATTTGTGCTTTTATTAAAGCTGCACCACATTTGACCCACACACACACACACACACACTCACTCACGCTACACACATATAGACACCACACAAAATGGCTGAAAACAAGGACAAAACCCAAATAGAACAGGCTCAACTTATGTTTGCCACTGTGTTTGTGTATTTCTAAAGGCTTTGTTGCATTTAAATGTATCTGTGGCGACCATTGCAAGCATTTTTTTTATTCTTTCTACACTTTTTTTTCTCTTCTGTTTTGTGCCGCTTTGTGGTGTTTTTCGTTTTTGTTTTTTTTCAAAGCTTAGGGCGGGGATTGCGGTTACTGTGTGTGTGGGGGGTCGGCGTAGGGTCGTGCAACCAACGATAAAACTCACAGCAGCGTCAAGCAAATTCTTTTTACCTACGTATGTAAATTTTGTTTAAAACATTTGCCGTACATTTTTATCACACAAAAGCCATTTACTTTGCTACATAAAATAAAACACTAATTAAACAAACATGTGTGGGCTACTAAAAGAAGTGTCGAGCACGTAAAAAACATAAGTTTTATTAGCACAAATCGCAGTGACTTTTAAAGGCCATTTGAATAATTTTCGTAGATTAAATGCTTAAACCGACGTGGTCAATTGAATTTTGAAAGCTTGTTTGCTGTGGTGTCATGAGGTAACTACGACAAACAATTACCCTGAAGTCGTCATTGGAATGCCGAGTATTTTAAATGGCACAAGTTCATGAGACAGATATTTTAGCTACAAATTGCGGTTAAATAGCTGTAGTTAGCTTTCGACTTGAATGTAATTAAAGAAAAATGTAGTAAGCATTTTTTACAAGTGTTGCAAGTGCAGCATGCTCAACTGCAGCTTAAAATTCTGGAAATTACTGCTACTGACAGCCTCTTTGTTGGATCAAATAGTTTCAGCATAGCCCCAAGCTGACATTACCAAGGAGAGAGAGAGAGAGAGGGAGAGAGAGGGAGAGAGAGTTACCAGAGCAAAGCCTTCAATCCCTTAGGATAATTTCTGTGAAGGATTATGTACTCAATGGCAAAAAGGAGTTTATACTTGAATTCGCAGAAAATTTCTTACAAATTCCAAAATCAGTGTTTTGTGCCAAGACCGGGAATATGAGGCCGACACAGGCAGATGAACAAGGAGAAGAGATGTAGAGAAGTAGATGGAAATGGAGGAGGCTGTTCTAAATGTTGTACACTTGTATCTGTACATTTTCTCGGTATGTCTGTCTGTCTGTCCGTACGTCCGTCCGTCTGTTTCAACGACCCTTGTTACGGTTAACGTAATATTCACTTTGAACATAATAATTTTGCTGTCAGTATGTGTATGGTTTGGGTTTTCTTTCTCGACAAGACTTGTTTTCTTCAGCCATACACTGAGAAAAGAAACAAACAGACTTACTGAAAAGTAAACTTTGAATTCCTTAGCTTAGCTTAAGGTTTATAAGTCGGTGCTTGTCAAATACATTTTAATTTATTAAGCTTCAATGAGTAGTTTTAGTACAAAATAGTAAAGTATTTCTCTCAGTGCTTTCATGCCGATTTTTCCATCTCCATTTGCACCAAATTTCCAAAATATCTTTACATGCAACATGTTGTGGCAAGTGAAGCAACCCCTTAAGCTATACCCAAGCAGTCTCAATGTTTCGGCATTTATTGTTTGGCTTTTGAGTTCAACTCACAAATCCAAAAACCAGCTGAGTATATAGTGACTATATGTCAGCGTGTTGCCAACAAAAAAAAATTTGCTCTCGTGACTGTTGGTGTTGCTCTTGTTGTTGCTGTTGCCCTCGTGACTGTTGCTGCTGCTGTTGTCAGTTTAAGAGCATCAACCTGGCTCTTGGGATCACAGCGAAAGCCCAAACGGCGGCTGTCAACTTGCCTTTTCTTTGTTTCCCATACACACAAAAAAAAGCAGAACAAGAAAAGCAACAAAAAAATCTCCAAATAATAATAATAATGGACTGAACTTTGGTTGGAACGGGTGTGTGCGACTTAAGGCGTTCTTGATTATGCTAAAAGCATAACAAGCTTACAGCTAAGATTACAGGGTATTTAGCTACACTTACTCCTTATGTTGGTCACATATAATTTATTTAAACACGTAAGTTCTCCCTGTTAGCACAACTTTTCTTTGATTACTATAAATTATTGGACAGTTTTGAATTTAACTTTTATTCTTGGTTTTTATTTGACACAACTTGAAATTTACTCATGGCAAAATACAGGAATTTGTAGAAATGATTTTAATAGCAACATTATGCATTTGAAATGCCTGCAGGCACAAATGAAATAAATCCTAAGCGAGTCCAAACGGGTAGTCTGGTTTAAAGTTGCATTAGTTTTCACTTAAACTTTTACTTAGAGGGTATCTATCAGTTGTAGTGATGTCTGTTGGTTTAGTTATTTAATTTTCTTGTATATTTTTCAACAAGTTATTAAAGAAGGGTATGTTTTAGTCATTATATGCTTTAGCTTATTTGCTTTGCTTTATCTTTCTCTCCGCTTTTAAGTGTTCTTCGTGTACTTTCTTTTTTCACTATAGTTTTTATGAGTTTATATTTAATTTATTATTTTTTTTAAGGAATATCTCAGTTCTGCTACAGTGTATTAAAGTGTGTACTTTGCCTGGCTGTGTGTGTGTGTGTGTGTGTTTTTGTCGCTTGTTGAGCTACCAAAGCAAGAAATGAAACATAAACAGAAACAGAAACAGAAACAGAAACTGAAACGGAAACAAAACCAACATCAATCGTCTGACTAAGTAAATTTCGTGAGGCGTCAACATTTGGCTTCTCTCTGGGAACTTTGAATGCTCATCTGTCTCTCCATGCCTCTCACTTCCTCTCTTTCTCTCTGCCTGTTCCACATTGTGCCTGTTGATTACATGCATTGGCATGTGGTAAGATTAATCAGATGTCTGACAGTCACCATCAGAGTTGTTACTTAATAAGCAAATAAGCAGGCGACAATTCTATATATAGATTGTGATTGAAGACTTTTGTTCAATCCCTGAAGCAATAACTGTTATTCACATCCTTTCATCTAATGAAATTCCTCAGCTGCCCAAAACTTGTATCTTTTGTGTGTTTTCCGTTTGCCACAAAAGAAACTGACGCCTTAAACTAAAGATAAACTTTCTACTGCTGCCTTTATCAGTCTATTTAGGCACATTTTGTAATAATATTATTGGATTTGAATTAATTTTTAGTTTAATTTAGTTAATTCGTTTAATTTGAATGTGGTCTAAGTGTCTTTAGTGAGAAAATTACAGCGCATTATTTCCATTTTATTATATTTAGTGTTTTAATAGTAAATTTCTCTTTTGTTTGATTACCTTTAACATAATTGATTGATAGTTGCATTGTTTTGCCATTACTAACAAGTGACACTGTTATATTTCTAACATGTTGTACTTAACATGACGCAGCACTGTTAAGTCTGTCAACGAAAGTCGATATCCGCCGCGTAATTGGAAAGAAAGTGGAGAACGTCTTTAAGCCGCATCTTAAGTGGATTCGATGTGAACCGAAATAAGAGCGCGTTAGAATGGGAAGATGCTGAGTTAATCAACTGGGAACAGTACAGGGCAATGAGAAGGAGATGAAGAGGTAGAGGGAGACAGAGACAGGGGCAAGAAAAGATGATGATAAAAATGCAAAGTAAACGAATTTTCGTTAAGTCGCAGTTAATAAATTTCTAAAAGTAGCCACAAAGATGCCGTAGGCCCTCGTCTTCTTCTTCTTCCGCTTCTTGTACTGCTCTCGAAGAAAGCCAAATCCCAAAGTTACACAACGCAAAATATGTAAACTCATGTCATAATTGAATTTTCATTTTGGGCTTAATTTTGTCAGAGGCAAAGCCAATGCCAAAGCCAACCAGCGACAAAATTTAATAATTAAAAAAAATATAAATACAAAATACGGCAGAAAAAAAAACTAGTAGAAAAAGTTACAACTCAGCATGTCGACTGCAAAAGACCCTGTAATCAGCAAGTTTTGATTGCCGATCACTGAAAAGTTGTTCAATTCGTGTCAAATTTGGTTTGAATATATAAAATATCTTCATACATGTACTATGCAAGTTTGGTTCAGTTAGCTTTAGTAGTTTCATAGTTATGGTATTTTAACAATTTGTTAGTCAACAGTTTGAAATGGACATAACTTCCTAAACTCTGGATCTACAATCTTATATACCCAATACCCTGTTTAAGCACCGGATCTAAAAATAATAACAATTTGGCACCCAGAGCATCAGCTTCTATTGTTGTTTCCAGTGCTCAGCTGGCTTTAAGCTTAAGCCTCTGCCTATGTTGGGGTTTTCCCCAGTGTACCTTTGCATGTGTACGGGTGTCAGAGTGTGTGTGTGTGATAAAGAGGGGAGAGCGTGTATGCTATTTATTGAAAACTCATTAAAAAGTCATAAAAATCAACAGAGGACCTAAAGAAAAGCCACAGTATGATTGGATGAGAGTTTTGAACATCGTTTATAAATTTTGTAAATTTTGACAAAATGAAATTCTCTTTGCTTTTAACATAAGAAAATACATCAGTTTTTCGTTATCGTTTGCTTTCAACGTTTGTCATTTCATAAAAAACTACAATATCCAGATACAATGAGCCGTTATTTCTCCAGTAATGTATCAAAGAATGAAGAGGATGAGTTCAAAGAAGAAAATGATGAACCTGTCGAAGAGGAACACGAGGATCCCGGCATTATACGCATTGGTGTTATCGCAGATACGGCAAGTACTAAGTCATAACATTCCTGAACTATTTCTATATAATTCTCTTTTATCAGGAAGTAACGCTGGGCTTTTTACTCGTCGGCATTGGTTATCATAGTCAAAAGTTTCGGAACTATCTGATGGTGGAACGTGGTACGTAAGCACAAATAAATCTGTTTTTTTTTCGATAATTTATCGATAAATATTTGTAGATACATCGCTCTCGGAAATTGAGGAGTTTTTTCAAATGCTTTACAAACATCCCAACATCGGTATTATTTTGTTGGATTATTTAACCGCAAAGCGTTTGAATAGCGTTTTGGACAAATGCAAGAAATTATTGCCTGTCATTGTTATTATACCCACAAAGGCATCGATTGTACCCTACATGGAGGAGAAAGATCGGACGCGTCGCCAAAGGCAGAGAGATTTATATAATTAAGCCAATAGCAATAAATTCTTGTATCTGGAAATTGATAGTGGGTCATCTTTAATAGTTATCGATATGTTAACGGTTGGGTAATCAGCAAAGGTTTTCAAAACATTGTCGATTTATCAAAAGTGGCCCTACAATTTCAGTTTCTAAGAGGATTCTTGGATAATGACTTATAGCTTAGCCTCAAAATGCTTACAGCTTAAGTTTATGGGTTTACTATACACTTAAAGATGATGATTGTGGATATTTTCATGGTTAAGCCTTTCAATTTGTAAATTGATATAATTTTATCGATATATAATCGACTATTTATCTATGGTCTGGCTTAATTCAATGTTAAGTATATTCAGAAACTGAACTCTGGCCGAAAGTCAGACCTTACGACAGCTGTCATTGGATTCGCCATTGACTTCGTAGCCCCATTGTTGCCCCTTCATATCGTGAGCCTAATTTACACCTGATTAGCGCAGGTGGCGCAGGAAACAAAATGGAGATTCAGTGAGAAGAGCAGATCGTAATTGAATCATAGCTATTAGACGCTTGAACAGTCTGGATTTGAAGTCATGACCAACATGTTGCCCACGGTCCGTTTCCCACTTTCCCACTTTCCCACTTACCCATTTCCAATTCCCCTGTTTTCTGTGCGTAATTTATGCGCATTTCAAATGATGTCGTCGATTCCTCATGCGTTTCGAGAACTCCCAAAACACAGACACACACATACAGTGTCTGCGAGTAACTGCTATGCTCAGTATATAAATCACACTTACTCATGTCAAAGGTGTGTGTGTTCAGGTGTGTGTGATTGGTGTGTATGTAAGGTGTGCCAGAGAAAGCACGTACTCAAACTTGGCAAATTTGTTGGCAATTGCGAGTGATGCGAGCCAAGTTTACATATTCATTCCCATTCACGTACACACGCCCTGTGCACAGTGGAACAACAAGATGAATGCTCAACTTACGCTAATTGATTGTTAATGTCTATGGTTATGTAAAAAACTGTTTCTGAATTTAAGCTGCCTAGGAAATTTACTTTGTACACCTGATCAGCTATAAAAACTAAAATAAATAAAGTCCTTTTTTTTTGTTGCACCAGAAATTGATGCAAATTTTCCACTGTGCGTAGGTTTTGGTTTGGTTTTCTAAGTCTACGTCTAAGTGTGTGTGTGTGCTAGCCATGTATGATTGGCAAAATGTCAGCAATTAATTTTGTTAGTCGCGTAAAAGTGAATTAGCGTTAAGTCTCTAGAGAAAGGGAGAGCTGCCCACATCACAGAGACACACAGACACACACACACACACACTGTCACACACACATGTACGCATAGATTAGCGCTTGGTTGTGTTAATGCCTATTGACACGCCCCACTACCCCTTGCTGCCAGTCTTTCTCCTTCGTCGTTGTTTTTTTTTTTATTTTTTGTTGTGACTTTGATTTCGTGAGACTGCAAATCAAAGCATACTTTAAGGCGGTTCGCAAAGCAGCAAGAGAAGATGAAGTAAGTCAACAGGTCGTATGCGTAAATTTAATTACACTTATGGATAAGTTGCCTTGAGTTCTTTCTACGCCTCTGGCAACTAAGTACTCTGTGAATTAAACAGAGAAAGATAGCGAGACAGTGATAGCAGGAGGAGAGCAGGGAGTGAGACGGAGTGCTCTGAATCCGAAGACCTTAGAATTCTGTTGCAATTTCATTAATTTGCCAAAGAGCCATGTGTTGTCTTCGTGTCGCTCCGCAGAGACTTGAAATTTGACTCAACTCAAAGTCAAAGTGGAGAATTTATGTGGAAGCTCACATTGGCGACAGTATTTTATTTATATTTCACATATGCCGCAGTTGCGTTTAATGCTACTCACACTCACACACACAAGCACTCCCACACACACACACACTGGTAAGTCTTAAGAAACAATTGAGATGCGTATTCAAATATAAGACTCATTTGCTGTCATACGTATCTCTTAATTCCCAACTAGTTACTTCAAGTTATTGTTTTAAGATTTAAATAATGAAAACTTTGCTCAAACTCTAAAGCTTTTTGAAGTATAGAACTAAGAAATCTATTGACCTAAAATTCAAAATAAAATAAATAAACAAGCCAAATTATTATTTTATGCATAAAGTTTCTTAATTTTCAGTGCTAAAAATCTGCGACTAAGACAAGTTTTTAGCAGCTTAACCCATAAATTAATTTTCTTATAGATTCTCTATAAACTTGATCAGCTTTTAAATGGTGTTTAATGTGCTAATACATAGTTAAGCTCAGTGTATGTTCGAAAATAACTAACAATTCAACAAATATAATTAAATATTTAATTAAAATTCGGGCTTATTTTGTTGCCACTTTATATTAATGGCATTACATTCGATATGTCGCTTTGTAATCGCTTGAATTATTATAGCAAATATTTCCTCATTTGTGTTTGCCGTCTGTTTTCTATTTAATTGACAAATGAAAATTATAATTCATATGCTTAAACGGTTTTACAGCTGTGACAATTATAATATTTTCCTCTTTTCCTCTTTTCCTCTGATGTGTGCGCTCTTTTTTCACATATAATTTTCCAAGGCAAAAGTTGACTGAAAGGGAAAATCAAATGAAAATGAAATTCTTTGCTGTTGTTGTTGCTGTTATTGTTATTGTTGTGGTTGCTGTGGCTGTGGCTGTGGCTGTGGTTGCCTTTTAAAAGGGTCGTGCCCAAGGCAATGTTCGGATAATGCCACACAAAGCGACAACTTCAATTCGGTTTCTTCTCATCTTTTTTCATCAACATATTCTTCTTATTCTACTTGTTCAACTGATTCTGCTTCTGCTTCTTAAGCTGCTTTTTCTTTGCTTTTCTTTTCTCTTTAACATAACAAAAAAGCGTTGATAGAAGCAGATACACAAAGAGAAAAGAAAACAGCAAAAAAGAAAAGGAACAAAGCAAACGGCATGACAACAACTAGGACAACCAATTACAGACATAAATAAGTATGTACACTGTGAAAAATATTTACTTATTTTCAAGTAAAAATTATTAAATTCATTTAAAGGATTTTGTCTTAAAGTTTTATAGTCTAAACTAATTTTATGACTACACTGATGAACACTTAAGGTTTTTACTGTACTGAGTTTTCTACGTACAAATTCGACTTAACTTGTTCAAGATGAGGTATTAATCTAGTAACGTAAGTTTATTATATTTATTACTAGTTAACAACACAATTTGTGTTATAAATTCAAGCCTTAAATTTGTATTTCTTGGTTTTTTTTAAAGACTTTCTTTATGTTAAACATAATGCCCTTTTTAGTGTGACAAAACGTGATTGTTGTTGAAACGGTTGACTTTCTTGAGTCACTGTTCTGCATCTAGTTGAAAGGGTTTTACCTCGATTTCAAAATATTTTTTTTTGTGTTTCTGTTTTTGTTACTGGCTGGGGATTATTTAGTTTGTTCTGGTTGGAAAGTGAACTCCCTAACATTTAAACGTGGCTCAAAACCCAACTCCGTTACGGGCTTTGCTCTCAAATTGAAATGCTCACACACACGCTCGACTACACGCTCAAACACACCCACACACACACCCACACATACTCAGCTACAAAGACAATGGGTATGAATGCGGCTTAAGTGGCTGGAATTGTTTTTACATTAAAATATCATTAATTTTGATGCATTGGGTGTTTGGTTATTATTGTTGTTGCTTTTGCTGTGGCTGCTGCTGCTGCTTTTGTTGTTGGTACTGTTCTTAACTTGGCTCACTTGATACTCCGTCTCCAATGACTGTGTCGCCTTCTTATCCATAGAAATTATTTATGCAAACAACTTTATGCAGCAACAACAGCAATTGGCACAAAAGAAAACTTGGCAAACACCCACATACACACACACACACTCTCTCTTTCTCTTTCTCTCTCTCTCTCTCTCTCTCTCTCTCTCTCTCTCTCTCTCTCTCTCTCTCTCGCTCTTCCCTTGTAAGTGAAGCCATTAACAGCAGGCGTTTGTTTCAAAAACTCGTGCAACATGAAGTGTAATTGAACTCTTCAAACATTTCACAAGGCAACAACAACACACTCAGTTGTTGTACAACAAAAACAATAAAAAAGATCAACAACTTTCAGTTGTTTCAAATACCACTTTCATACATATTTATTGTACTTTTGTGTGGGTATGCAGTATTATTGATTGGTAGAATAAATTTGCAAATATGGAAAGATTTATTCAAGTTACTTTTGATACAATTCCAATTACATTTTTTAATTGAAATAAATTTGAAGTACGTATAGTAAAATCATTAAAAACTTTAGTAACAAAGTTAGCCAAATTATTAAGCACTTGCTTTAAAATAAGTTTTTTCTATTTTTGACTAAGCTTAGACTTTTTTTAGACTGCTGCTGTAAACCTTTAAAAGCCTCTGGTCACACTCGGTAACGGTAACTGGCATTTCGTCAAGGTAACAAGCCAACTATCTGTGTGTTTGTGTGTCTGTGGGTGTGTCTGCCAAAGGCAAAAAAACAGCGCGCAATAAAAAATCAAAGGGAATATGCCGCTAATATTTTTTCGATTTGTTTTCATTTTATTTTTGTGCTTTTGCTGCTGCATCCACACACACACACACACACACACACACATACGCACAGTAATACACACAAGAGGCTTAAGCTGCCAATAACGAGATACACACACACGCTTACTAGGGCAACACTGTAGATAGAAAAACAAAACGTAAAATATACAGTGGGATTGGGTGGGGGGGACTGAGAGAAGCAGAGCGCGGTGAGAATGGGCGGCAAAGCAGCTCACTTCCTCGCACATACACTCCCCCACCTCACGCTCTTCTTCTCTCTCTCTCCCAATTCCACTTAGTGGCTGTGCAATAGCTGAGTGCCTGGCTACATTGGCAGCTTCGCTCTCCCCGTCGTCTTCCCCCTTCCCTCGCCCATCGCTTACTCCACGTGCAGGCTTATACGCTTCGTTGCCTTCAACACACACACACACGCGTGTACAGTTAGATATGCATATGTAATTGTATATGTGTGTGTAGGCTTCGGGGCATATGGCGTTACCTGTCAATGTTGGCATTAAAATTTGCCTTTCATAGGTTGTGTTCACCATCTGTGTGTGTGAGTGTGTGGGTGTGTGGGTGTGTGTTGTGGGTGTGTGCATCTTTTGTGTAACCTTACAAGCAACAAGAACCACAACACAAAAAACAACAACACGAACTGATAACGTCGCCTCTGTTCGGCTTTAGCTCCATTTCACTTTAAGTCTCGCGACTTGCGGGATTTTCGGGGTGAACGTTGGTGGGCGGTGCCCCGTTATGCGATTTTCAAGCTCAATTGTTGCGCATTAAGTCTGCCAATATATAATATATACATATATATACTATATATATGTTTGTGTAACTTGAAACCGAAATAAACAATAATAATATATTAAAACCACTGACACAGCTGCTGATCCCCTTACTCTCTCTCTCTCAACCCCCCTCTCTCTCTCCTTTCGTTTTGCTGTTTCTGTCTCTGCTGTTGACTGTCATTTATTTACATTTTGGCCTTTTTAATTAGCTCAGTTGGCTTCTTTGCAGTGCATTTTGGCCAGCGGCAAGCCACGAATCAAAAGAGACTTCATTGCTGCGATTCTTGTCAGTATTTTGTCAGCTCCAGTTTCAGTTCGAGTGCGAGTTTGAGTTCGTGCTCCAAATTCCTTTTCAGTTTAAATTTTAATAAATAATAAATCAAGGAAATATAGCAACAAGCAACAACAGTTTGCACCAGCGGCTCTTCAATTACTTTTTACTTAACTTAGCTCAAGAGAGCAATAAAAACAAATAAAAAAGGAAATAATATTAAAGGGAATATGTATTAAAATGACTGACTAGAGTTACTTATTAATTACTCTAATACGCTTTAAGGCAATCAAAAAACATAATTGAATATTTAAAAATTAACTAAAACCATTTAAAGACGTAGAGACTTCGGTTAGGTATCTAAATAATTATAACTTAATTCAGAAGTTTTAAAAATTAGTTTTTGGAATTTCTTGCATCTTTTTATCAGAGTTTTATTACAAGCTTTAAACTCTGCAGCTTAAAATTATGCTGTTATTTTACTTTCCGTCAACGTCTCTGATTTTTGCTGCTAAATTGCCCAAATGAACCACAAACTGCATCAGATTTGCTTAAATGTTATTAAAAGTATTCATTTTACTCATTAAGAGCTGAAACAGAGACACCAAATATTTGCAGATGGAAACAGATTTTAAACATAACTTTACAACTTAACAGTGCGGCAAAAAGTTACTTTTCCATCAATTACTGTTGTATCAGTACATAAATTAAAATTAAGTTGAACATATCATTAACATATGCATTTTCAGTTGATATAAATAGCGTTATGCGAAATGCATATGCTTTTAAATCCCCATGGATTTAATATTATTGCAGTTTGCATGACTGAGACTGGAATTTATTAAAAAAAACTATCACACAGTGGATGTGCTGGGTGTATAATTTATTTTTCATTTTTTATTATTTTTTATTTGACTATTTGTTGTGCATGTCCTTGTAATCGGAAAGTAATATCCTTCTTGTGGCGGCCACAAAGCCTTTTGAATTGCAATAAAGTTATGGTCTCATCTACTGAGTACATCAAATTTCAATCAATTTCGACAGCAACTGTCACAGGCAAACACACACACACACACACACACACAGAGCCAAGCAAATACCAACGCTCACACAACGGCGAAACAACGGTGGAGTCCAAAAAAGTATGCTACATTTTTTCATTGACAGAGCTGTTATTGCTCTGCTGGTTGTTGTCCCTGTTATTTGCATTTTTTGGGCGTTTGGTGGGCAAGTGGCTTGGTGAATGGACGTGGAAGACTGGCTGTCAATGTGTAAATAAAAAGCAACAGCAGCTGTTGCGATACAACTTTTTTTCACAGACTTCAAATAAAACCTGTAAATGATCTGCTTCTATGTAAATTCCACAACAACAGGCTTTCCTTTCCACCGTTTTACTTTATTCTTTTTGACTGCAGTTCATAAATCGCTGGACATGGAAAGCACAAAGGAAATGTTTATTAACTTTTAAGCAAATAATAAATGCAACTTACACTGAATATGAATTTTTTTTTGGTTACCAAAAAGAATTTAAAACTCTTTAGTAGCAAAATAAACATTTATTTTACCTTTAAGAGTCTATTAAATATTTGTCTTATAAATTAAATCTATTAATAGTTTTCTTAAAGGTTTTGTTGGTCAAATTTTAAATTAAATTTTAGCCATCTTATTTACTTAAAGTTCTTTCGAACGCTTTTACTTAAACTTATGGAAATATCATCAATTGAAGAGCATTAAATGACAATTTGCGTTGTAGTCCGATCAAAGGACAGGGGAATTATGTTTGACAGGATGCTATAAAAACCTTTGTTCTGTAAAATAACATCAACGTTATTGTAAAAGCATCAGAAAAAAATGTGCGCTGAAAATTCACGAAATCAAAATATTTTCCGAGCGCCGGACATGGAAAGTCGATGGGATGATAACCAAAGCGACTACAGAGCTGACTGTAGACAGTGGTGGAGTCAGGGGCGGAGTATGGGGGGAGTGGCACTGCATAATGATAAAATATTTGTACATTCCCCGTTTGGCATATTTAGCCCCGTTTCGATGTAGTATGTGCAAAAATATGCAATCTATGCTGGGCCACAAATGCCCATCGAACGAAAAGAATTTATTGCAAAATATTATATAACCTCAACATTTGTTGCTTTATTAAAAACAGACGCTGATATTGCCAGGACATTGGCCAGCACTCGTGCAGGCAGACTCAATGTACTGCATTCAAATGAATTTATACGCTTCAACAAAGTTTTGTAAAAAAAAGAGTTGAAATGGAATTAGTAGAAATTGAGTTTTGGTTTTAACGTAACTGTTAATTGTTAAAAAGCTAGTGCTGCACACTAAGCCTAATTAAAACTGAATGCTTGAAAGTTGATATCACCATTATTGCTGTAGATTATTATGACAGAGATCCACAGAGGTGCCTTTAACTATTAACGTTACTATGGGTCTAGAGACCCGTCAGCTTGTAATAAACCTTCATATATTATTTTTAAGTGTAGCTCCTGAAGAGTTAATTTTATTTTTAAATATGTAAGCAGTTCTAATTTCAACTTAAGCCAGAGTAAGCTCAGCATGTTAAGCTATGCAGTGTTGCTGTTAGTAAAGTAACTTTGAAAAGCTACTTAAAACCCATCTTAAAAGTCCTGCTTAGATAATAAATATATAATCAAGGGCAGTTGCTTTAAACATACGCTAAAAACTCTCCCTTAAATTATTTATTCAAAGTCAAGAACTGCAAGTAATAATTGCATTAGTGGATTTAACAGAGCGCTGTTATTAAGACCATCTTATGTTAAATTTAACATGCCTGCCTACAAATTAAAGAGCTCTCAACAACAATCACTTAATTTTTAGTGTACAAATTTGTATTTAAAGCCCAGACAAATGATGTGCTACTGTATTTTCTTTTCTTTTCCATTCTTGGCATTTTTTTTTCTACCATTTCCGCAATTCACTCGCGTCCTGCAAATCTCAGTTTGATTGCGATGCCGATTGCAATGCCGATTGAGTTTTCTATTAGCTTTGCCATTTATTATTGAACTCTCGGCTGGCTTTGTACAACATATTTCGCATTGTGAACAGGCGATGATTGAAATCAACCTTGGTCCAGTCTAGTCCAGGAAATAAAGGGAAGGGAGAAAGGGACACAACGGGATGCCCAAGAAGATGGTGCCACAATGGCACAACTGACTGTGGTTCAGTTTCATTTATGTCTGTCATTCAGTTATTTTTTTTTGTTGTTTTTCATTGTCATTTCTCTCTCACATATCGGACTTAACTATTCGGTATTTATGCTCTAAGGTCGATTACTATTTAGGTCAACTTGTGGCATTTATTTTCTCTACCAACATTTATTTTCTTGTTTCTTGTAGTTTTTCTCTTGATTTTAAGCCAAAAAAAGCTATTTGCTCTTTGGTATTTGGTTTACTTTGATTTTGATTTGTAATTATTTCAAGTGTCAGCAACAGCAGACAAATTAACAGCAGCAACAACAAACAGTTTGTTAAAAATACACACAAAACCAAGCACACACACACACAGGCACCCTCATAACTCACTCCCTTTTGTACTGACACAAAAAAGATACACTATAGAGTATAAGAGCTCTTGTTACATACTTCAACACACGGCTGAGTATCTGTGTCTGTAGTGCATAGTGGGCATATTAGTTATGTCAGTACGTTTGTAGACACTGGAAATATATGCAAAAGTTAAGGTAGTTTAAGTTCAGCGCCAACACAATTTGGTGTGCTCATAACCTTGATTGCTTTTGCCAAATTACAAAACAATGAATCCGCTATTGCCTACAAAACTTCAAACTAATTATTCTCCAACAAATTCAATAGCTTAAAGTTAGAAGCACTTAAGTTCTAAGTTGTCTAATGAACAGACACAGAGCAGTCTACACTTACTGGAAGTAAGTATTGCTCAACGGCTTTAATATATTTTTAACAACATTTTAAGCTTAAATAACTTAATAAGCGAAGATTAAATATTTTATTTCCTGGCCATTTTTATTTTTCCTAAAATTGTTCAGAGTATTTGATTGCCTGCCACTTGTTCATTCACCAACTTATTGTTAAGTTATGTTTGCTTATTCGCAGGGTGACTAAAGTAATTTACATGCAACGGCTGCAGTTGGCTTACAGTGCGTATGTGTGATGCCTGTGAGTTTTCACTGTGTGTGTGTGTCTGTGTGTGTGTGTGTTATTGCTGTTTGGTGAGGATTATGTGTGTGGCATGCCAATGGCAAGAGATGCGGCAAACCAAGCAATGGATGAATTCTGAGTGGTGCAGTTGGTTTTTATACCTCTTGCTGGTAAGAGTTCGGGTATATTGTGATACAGAACACTCTTCACACTTTTTTGTCACAAAAAGGGACTGGCAAATGCGTCTAGTCAGAATAGTGGCATAATTCATGGGTGTTAAAGACTTGTGGTCTGCAAGTACAGGGTATCTAATAGCGCATCAACAACTATTGGCCTAGCCAACGTAGGCTATGAACGGCTTGTTATTTACTAGACATTTGGTTATCTTTAAAGCTCATTCAGCTTGAATATTTCATTGGGAAATGTGTCACAGCTGCGATTGCTCATACGCCGCGTTGAACGTCAAGGACAGCCAGCAAGTGGATAATGTTAAAGTCATACTTTAGTTATGGCTATTATTAAGCGCACGTCCTTGATGTCAGCCAGCCAGACCAAAGGCGTGAATGTGCCAGAGCAGGAGGAGTATGTCGCATATAGTGAGAGCATACTGTGACAACACCTATAGAAATGCCTGACATGCATTCAGTGCTTGGAAATTGTATGGTACACACTGGGACACACTTGAATGCATCTGCTGAATGAAGAAACAGACTGGGACAGCCACAAATGTGGCAGCACGCACACCCACATCCACATCCACAACCACACAACCATTCGCTCTACTTTGCTGGGTATATAGGTTTACAAGATGCCTTAACCCTTTTGTCTGTCAATGAAATGTCTCGTGTTTAATTTGCCATGCGCATTGTTCAATTTTTCCAGACAACTAACACGGTGTGTATTGTGTACGCACTATAAATAGGTACATGTGGCTGCATGTGTGGGCTGGAGTGAGTGTGTCTGTGTTAACAAGCACTCAAATTAACTAAACAAATAAATTAAATAATATTGGTATGCATATTTTCAACTTCATTTAACAATTGTCGATTTTATGTAAATATTTATTGCATGTAAATATTGAAGGTCAACACACTCGATTAACAAATTTCCTCTTTCAATATAAGAAGTCGAGACCAGATTTATAAACTCTGTTTTAGTTGGCTTACAGCGTATCTCGCAGTCGCGCATTGGCGTTTTGATCTGCCAAGCAGTACAAATGTGTGTTTGGTCTGTGGTGTGGTCTGCTTCTGTCACCAGTGTGGACTACCATCCACAAATATATTTGCGTTGCCAAGATTTATTAACTAAGAATTTACTTCTCTGTTTTTATTTGGTTTTTCGTTTATTTTGTTGTGTGTCACATTTCAGTTTTAATTATTGAAACTGCCACCACTCTTAATGCCCAGCTACTGACATCTTAAATCCCCTTACCCAATTTTGACAACAAAATCTTTTCAATTTCCATTTTGCATTTTTAATTTCGTTTTTAGGAATTTGATGTTGTTTCGTTTTCTAGTTCAAAATATTTTCTGTTTGAATTTCTGGGCTTAAATTGTATCTTAAAAGATTTTTACCAAACTCTTTTTAATACGCTGCTAAGCAGTTTCTAAGAGTTTTTCTCAAGAAACTAAAATGAACTGAAGCTGAAGCGCTTTGGCAACCAAATTGGGGCCTAATATATATACACATCTATATATATAAAAAGCAAACTCACTTCCTGTGTGTACTCAAAATTCAGTATGATAATTAGTGTCTTTTGCTTTCATTTTTTTTTTAATAGATCAGCTTTTTTATCTACTTGGTTTGTATGAAAAAAAAAATATGGAAAAACTTTTTGGAAATGTAAGAAAAAGCAAAATAAAAAACAATTCGGAAAAATTACACAAACAACAACATACATGTTTGCATAATGTGAATGGCAAAAATGCTCTTCTCAAAGAGGAGATCAGGCAACTCTTTTTGTTTCTGGCAGTGGGGGAAAACTGTCTGGCTACTCTTTCAACCGCCACAAAAATTTAAGAGTGTTTCAAGCAATAACACAAATTAACATGAAAATTCTGTTCCGTTCTGCTGGCAATACAAATTGCTTATGATTTATTGCGCCCTACTGAGTACAAAGGGCTTTTCACGATAATTACCGATGTATGGTGTGTATCGATGTATAATAATTGCATAACATTTGCATAATATAATTTCTACTGTTACAATTCGAATTCAGCTGTTACAATGCGAATTCATATTATTTCAGTGTTGACATAGGTCAAAGTAAGTATAACTCAAAATAACTCAAAATAAGTAAATGGCGCCAAAATACATATTTGCATTATGTGAATTGCAAAAGTACTCTTCTCAAAGCGAAGATCAGGCAACTCCTTTTGCCTTTGGAGGTTGGGGAAAACTGTCTGGCTACATCTTCAACCGACACAAAAATTTAAGAGTGATTCAAGCAATGAAAGTTGGGGCATCAATCATTATGCTAAGAAATTTAAATCATCCCAAACTTTGTAACGGAACAAGACTTGCAGTAAGAAAATTAATGACTAATCTTATTGAAGCCACTATTATAATAGGCAAGTACAAAGGCGAACATTTATTAATACCAAGAATTCCTATGATTCCTCCCGATTTGACGTTCAATTTTAAAAGACTTCAATTTCCTGTTCGCCTCGCTTTCGCTATAACAATAAATAAAGCACAAGGCCAATCATTGAAAGTTTGCGGCATTAATTTAGAAAATCCAGTTTTCTCCCATGGTCAACTGTATGTCGGATCGTCTCGCGTTGGAAAATCATCTGCTTTATATGTATACTGTCAAGATGGAAAAACTAAAAATGTTGTTTATTTAAAAGCACTTAATTAAAAAACTTTTTAGAAAATTTGTTGTCTGCATTATTTTTAACAAAATGTTTTTCCAACCAAAAAAGATTTTTCAATAGCAGGTAAATCTATAATACAAGAACGCCGCGAAGCGCGCCGGGCCCGCTAGTATATGTATATAAATAAAGCTGCGTGTGTATTTGTTGTGCCTGTTTGGAGCTGTGCATATTTTTATTTTTAGCAGAGAATCGATAGCATTTTAACGCTTGAATGCATTTTGAAACAACCCTGCAGGGCTGACATACATTTCGCTGGGTGTGTGTGTGTGTGTGTAGGTGTGTGTGCGGGTGTCGCTTATTTATTTATACCTTAAGCTTATTGCCACCTTTCCCTTTTCAATTCAATGCGTGACTGCAAAAAAAAGACACAAACTGTAGAGAGGAAGGAGCGGCGTGAAAGAGAGAGTGAGTAAGAGAGAGCATAGTAGGCTTTCCTAAATCTACTTTTGCAACAACAATTAATTAGTTACAATTATGCCAAACAATATCTGCATTATAGATCAACAGAAGTGCAATAAAGTTATCTTGAAGGCAAAAGCACTTAAGCTGCTTTTATTGCTATAACCAACTTATAAATGCAACTTGTCTGCTGCTTGTTTCTCTCACTCCCTTTGCTCGGTCTGTATAATCAGCTTACTGGCTGATGGTCAGCTTAGAGCCTAACAAACTAATCTAAGTTGATTGTATTGCAAACTTAGGACTCGCCAGCACCCATCGACGCCATTGTCTTTTACAAATTAAGTGTGACCATAAGTAAATTAGTTTGCGTTTTTAAAGTTTACCACTGTTCATAGTCAATGTCAAGTGCTAGTTTAAAAGTCACATAAAACAAATGAAACTGCACTTTAACAGCTCAATAAACACAGTTGATAACTTAACAGAGTTGTAAATTCAGCAGCCTGTTGCTAACAGTGTTTGCTGCCTAACCTGCTACATAGATGTCTACACTCTTTCGAGTAACTCTGATTAAAAGCTGAGTTAGCTAAAACCTTTAACATTTAATTAACATAACTAGCATTAGGTAACACTTAAGACAAAGTCGTTACTTTTATTAAAATTGACTACGAGCACTTACTGCCAGATTGACTTATTAAATGATGTAAAATTGTTGCTGAAAAGTTTAGTAACTAAAAAACAATTTGTCATTTGATGCCTTATATTTATACTCTAACTGGTTTATTAGGCTCATCAGAATTATTTTTAGTTTATTCATTTTAAACCTCATGTAATGTTTTACGTAAGTTAACAGATGTAAAAATTCTGTTAAAGACTCTCTAAGTTTCATAGTATTTTTTAGGAGCGGAATAGTATTAAAAGAAGTTTTATTTTGGTTTAAAATCAAGTTGTTTTCAAACTCTAATAGCTGTGACAACGCTTTAACTCAAGCGTATGGAAAGCATGAAAAATAAACTACATGAGGCCAATACAGGTTGAGTGACAGCCACGTCGTTTCAGGAAAACATGATAAAATAGTGTATAGTACACATAAGACAACGACGAGGCAGCTGTCCTTTTTTCTCTCCCTCTCCCTCTCTCTCTTTATATATTTCTTTCATTCATTTTCTACATGTGTGTGTGTGTGTGTGTGGTCAAATGTTAGCTGCTGTTGGCAAAGAACGTTAAACGTCTGCTGCCCAGTGGCCCACTTCCGTTAACGACATTTGCTCCAATTTTGTGAATTAAGTCTTAAAGCGTAATTGAGTGAAAATTTTCATTGAGGCATAAGTGTGATTCCGGTGTGTTTCAGTGTGTCTACGAACGTGTGTGTGTGAGTGTATGTTAGTGTGTGTAGAGTAAAACAACCGTTCCGCTTTTTACCTTTTCGTTTTGCTCTTTCTTTTTTTTACTCTCACTCGCTTATAAAAAACGGAAGCTCAACCATGTACCGGAAATGTGTCAGCCATTGATCAGTTTGCCAGTGTGTGTGGGTGTCTAAGTGTGTGTGTTTGTTCTGTTACCAGAAACAATTTAATGCTTGAAGAATGTTAGTATTTAACAGGCAAACATTTTAAGTGAATGTAGCTCTGATCAAATTTTACTACTTGATTTCAAAAACAGCTAAGCTATGTGATATTTTTGCTTTCTTTAACAAAAAGAAGTATAAGAGTGTTTAATCAGCTACATTCACTCACTCACATGCAATTCATGTGCGATATTTCGCTATTTGGTATGCAAAAGTTGACTTTGGGATTTGTGAAGCGTTAGTTGCATATGCTTATGACTCAATGGGGCACACCATCCCCTACACACACACACCTACACTCACTGTTATACCCATAAGTGCTTTGTGCTATCGATTCAATAAATACAACAACATTGGATGAACTTAGGAATAGTAAGGGGAAACTATAACAGAACTTCAAGTGCATTGTGACTTCGAAATGCAAATGTGAGAAGTGTGTGGCAGCAGCAAAATGGAAAAAGTGTGGAAAGTGGTGAAAGTGGGGAAAATGGCAAATGGAAAAGTGGGAAAAATAGCAAATGTTAAGCAACAGAAGGTTGCGGGCGGTAACTGTATCCAGACAAGTACTACATAAAATTCCCTAACGTGTCGCTGACATACACAAACACACATGTACACAAACCCACACACGCACACTCTCTCCCTCTCCCCGTACTGTAGTTAAGCATCAAAAGCAACAGTTATTATTGTACACGTTCAACACAATTAAAGCAAGTACAGTCAAGCTTCAACAAGACGAATTTTGTGCTTATTAAAATTCATAAAATATATTTTATAAAATAAAAGAAATTATAAAAAAAATCTAAGGCTTATAAAATTTTGTTATTTTATGCAAAATAATTAAAATTTGCTTACTTTCCAAATGAACCTTTTGATTAATCTTTTTTAATATGATATTATACAAATTTTGTAAGAAAAATCTATGAAAATCTTTTAAAATATATATTTTTTCTTAAGCAAAACAGTCAATAAAATTGACTAATATTTTGCAGAAATTCATAAAATTCACTACAATATCTTCATGTTTATTATATCACAAAATTCAGTATTTAAATTGTAACTTTTGCTTACAATTTTCAACTGTAATAACTTTAAGCAAGTTTTGCATTTTTTCAAACTTGTCACGTTTTGATTTTGTCGATTTTAATGAGTTTTCCGCTCAATGAAATGAGTTTATTTTACTTAGCAGAAGTTCATTATAGCGCCCTACAACTGTAGCTATCACTGGAATTGGTTTCTGTTGGTCTCTGGCTGTGCCTGTGCCTCTGTCTGTATCTGTATCTTTATCTGTATCATACGCAGCGTATCCGCTGTCGAAAGCATCTTAACATTTGCAGCTAAATCACGTACTGGATAAATGTGCTACTAATGAGTGTAAGAGGATGCAGGCGAATTGTGTTGACTAATGTCACAGATTTTACAAATGATTGTCGAGTTACCATTCAATGCGTACAACACACTGTACAACACACACAAACATTTAAGACATTTTATCGTTTCCTTTATTCGCCTGTCTGTGTTTTTTTTTTTGGTCCATTTTATTGTTATTAACCTTTACTAAAAATAGCAAACGGTAGAAATCTTTAGTTTGGTTGACAAGAGGTGGAATCTCGAGTTCCATGATTGAATCTGTGTCCATTTAAGCCCATATAATGTTGTTTATTATCAAAAATTCAGAATTAACCAACCGTATTGCAGTTAAAGCAACAAGTTGACGCTTCAATTCATTTCGATTTAGATTTTCAAATCGATTTCAGTTTCCCTTGACATTCACTGTGGGTAAAGTGTTGTTCAAGTTGCAGTTTTTATAACTTCCAAGGAAGTGTTTTGATTGTGTTTTTAATGTAGTCAAACAAAATATTGAGCGAAAAACGACAATTTCAGGACATTTTTAAATTTGAAAGGCCTAAACTAGAATTAGTTTAAGCTATGCTGAAAGTTCCCACTGTGTTATTTAAAGAGCACACTTATTTCTAACTTTTATACCCATAAAGTATTGCCAATTTTTGAGAGGAAATTGTTCTACTTTTCGGACTGATTTTTGAAGCATTAAAATGTGTTTCTCTCGAGTGTAAAATATTTCTGTATTCATTGACATATTTCTGCCAATTGCATGATTTTTTTACTCAGCACATTTTTTCTTAATATAAGGATACTTACCTTTCAGCTTTATAAAAAGTTACTTTAATATATTAACTTAATTTAAGCGCATAAGAGTTGATCAAAGTAAGTAATTATATAGTGTTATTTATGCTATACTTAAATAACATTTAATCAAGCTCCAAAGAAGCAACTAAATGGTTTCAATTCTAATAAAATATTTTCTTAGCTTGTGAAATTTATTAAAATAAAGTTAAGAAAAGCAGAGTATCTTGGTCTGCAATCAATAAGAAAACTAAGCAGATATTTATATTAATAAGCACATCAATATGTGAACTTAATAGCTGTGGCAACAAATCACTCATCATATTTGATGTCGTGTGCAATTGCGATGAAGAAAATTTTGCATGATTTGAAGGAACAACAAGCGAGAAAAAAGGACATGTTATTACCTTGGCAACTGGTCAATGGATGGTTTGGGGATGGACCCTTGAATTATACACTCTATTGCCAACCAAGTATGTACAAAGGGAAGTAGCATTTTGGGGGACTTTGTGTAGTCAGAGAACTCTCGATTTCGTGCAGACGCTTTTGATGGTTGTTTTGGTGGTTGTAATTGGCACCGTTGAATGGATCATTAAGCATCGCCCGAGCATCTAATTAAATCAAATTAGCAACTGTAATTTGTTGCGCATATATACATACATATATATCTACATCAATGCAAATGAACCAATCAATTTGCTCCAACTTGAGCACATAAATGTGGATTTCCTTCACAGCAGCAAGATATAATTTAAAAATTCAAAATAATTGCAGTTAAAACTGAAATTGAACAGGATTTGGCTTCTTTGAAATGGTTTTACTTGTTTAATTCAATCTGATTTGATATTTTTGGTTTATTAAACCGTAAATTATTTGAAATTCTTAGTTAAATAATTGAGGCTTTCGTTTTCGTGGTGCTTCTGGTTCACTCAAACTTGAACAGTTCCACAAATTGGTAACAAATTCCAAGAACTTTATGGGCATGTAAAAAAAAAGAAGCAAAATAAAATATAGACAACAAATGCTTGAATATTTGTTGCCTAGTTTCCAAAGAAATTACTTTTGTGTCAAACGTTTTAGCCGAAAACCAGAGTTGGTAGAGATTGGAAATTCGTAGAAAACACTTTTCTTTTTTTCTTTGATTTGTCTAATTCTACATAAAATTCAATGAAATTGTTACTGTTGTGTAAGTCACATATACATTTAAATATTTACATGTTAACTTTTTCTAGAAGAAACAAAATAATTTTTAAAATAAATTTTTCGATTTAGCAAAAATTAAAGCATACTTTTAGGGAGTGGTTAATAAAATAATTTAATGGGACTTTATTTAAATATATAATACTCTTCTGCAAGTGTAATTATTCTAAGTACCACAAAATTCTATTCTATAAGGAAACCAAATTGTTTAATGTTTAAAAAATAGTTTTGAGATATAATTTTGGTACTCACATTTTGTCGATTTATTGGTTGCTTGTGTTGTGAAGATTTCTCAAAATTGTTTACCTTAGTTATAAGATTTTTGTTTTGTTGATTTCTTAGTTAATTACTTTGTTTTTTTTAAGTGATTAAGTTAGTGTTTATTTAAATTGTTTATTCGTTTGACAAAATATATGATTATTTCTCTTTTGTTTTGCATATTTTCTTTATGCGTTTTTTAAGATTTTTTTGTTCAACGAAATTCGAGTTCTTTACTCATTTTCATCTTGTGTGCATATATATATATTTATACACATATGCTATATATATTCGGCTATATAGTTTAGATATATTTCTTACATCGTGTTGAACAGAAAGAAACGACAACAATGCAACGTTTTGGGGCTCAATAAACGCGATTGTTGTTTTAACAAAATCTGAAGTTTTGTGTGGGTGTTTCTCTATATTAGTTGAAGAGTAATTATAATATGTTTAACAATAATATTATAATTTTGATTGTTTTTTTTTTTTTGGTTTTGGGAAAATGTTCTGGTTACGGAATCTCAATAAAATATATACTCGATTTATTCAGTTGTACTATAACTTCAGGTAACCTCGTTCGTTGGGTTTCAATTGCCATCATATTTCATGTTCAGGTTTTATGAGTGATTGTTTTTGTTTTAAGTTGATTATTTCATTATTTTATTATTTGTTTCTTTTTATTGGTTTTATAAGTTTTGTACATTGCGTTTACGTTACTTAGGTATTACTGTAGCACTGACCACTCTGTCTTTAAACAAAAACATTAAAAAAAATAACACACAATTTTCGCACTTGGTAATTTTTGGGATTGAATTTTTTGAGCACCACACGAAAAAAAAAATTTGAAGAAAATTTTGAAATTGATTGCGGCAGAAATGTTGAGTCGAGGACTTGTTGCACGTTCAACATGTGCGTGGGCTTTGAGTGGACTGTGAGTGTGGATGTTGTGTGCGGAGACTCTGCGTCGCTTGTTGCTCTTACTCGCTGCGTCCCTTTTCTATTAGATGCTTTCCTGCTCTCGCTCTCAGTCAAGCTATGTCTGTTGCTCTCGTTATCTCTTTGTTGTTCAGACAACACAACCTTTAAGCTTGAATGTTGCACAGCATCTGTTGCACGGCACACTGGCCGACTAACGAGTCAGTCTCGTCTCTGCCGTCGTTGCTATCGCCGTCACCGTCGCCGTCGCCGTTGACGTCGTTTTTGGCATTGGCGTCGTCGCTGTCGGCGTTTGCGTCCTGTTGCTGCTTGTGCCTCTCGCTTGCACTCGCTGCTCTCCTGAGCTTTCTTTGCGCTTCTTTCTCGCTCTGCCTTTGCTCCTGCTCCTGCTCGTACTCGTGCTCTTTTCTCTGTGTGTGTGTGTGTGTAGGTGTGTGTGTGTGTATGTGTGTGTGTGTGTGGGTATGTAGTGTTTGTGTGTGTGTGTGAGTGTTTGTGTATGTGTGTCAACAAGTGGCAACAACTGAGGCAATTGCTTTGCTTGCTGCTCTGTTGTTAATATTGCTGCCCCAAGTTGCACAGTTGACTAATCGCTGCCGTTTGTCTGCGCCTCCTTTTATAGCAGCCAACAGAAGGACAACCAGCAGCGACGTCGACGTCCGCGTCCGCGTCGTCGTCGACTGTGGCAGTGGCAGTGGCAGCGTCAAGTTCAGCAACAGGCAACAGGCAGTAACTGCCACCAGGTGTTACCAGTCGTTGGGTGTCCCTGCGATGCCAACGATGCTGCGACAACGCAGGGGTAGCAATAGAAAAGGCCGCAAAATTTTGGTTGTAAATTGCTGAATTCAAATCATTGAGGGGAAATAATTGTTGTTCATGCCGCATTCGACAGTGGGCGGCACTTGCGTGCGTGCGTGCGTGGCGAGCACTTGTGAAATGCAGCTCAACATGCAGCATGTACATGTTGTGTAAATGCTGGTCATTTATCATTGCCACATAGCTGATAACTGCATGCTCATTGGCTCAAACGTTCAGTTCCAAATACTAATTTACACTACTAACAAATTTGTTAAGGAAATGTGTTCAACGCCACTTGATACTCATAGTTTGAATCAAATCTCTTAGTCAATGAAATAAATAACAATAAATATGCTTCGATAAACATTTATTTTTTTTTAAATAAATTTACTGATGAGTTTTTAGATTTTATTGTTTTAACTTTAGTTTCAATGCTAAGTAAGTTAATACAAAATTTAAATTATTTTACAATTTAAATTATTCCTTAACATTAATCAAAAAGTTTTATATTTTTTGTTAGTTAAAAAAATTTATATATTTTTTGTTAACGAATTTAGTTACTTCGCTTGTCTATTTTAAAGTATTTATTAATTTACTTACTTCACTTGTCAATTTTTAAGTATTTAAAACCTTACAATAATTTATTTTGCATTATTTCCTACATCAAAACAAACAAATCTATCACAAAACATTTTTTTTTCAGTGTATGCTGCTACAAGTGCTGCTAACGCTACTGACAATTCATGTTTCACACAGGGAAAGCCCTTGCGGCTGCATCCAATCAACAAGCAGCGGTCATATGTTGCGTATACGCACTGCGATATCATCAAGCAATCAAATTATGACCGCCAAATGCAAGCGCAGAATTTTACGCAATTGGGGTAGGGGCAGGCATTAATGTGGCGCACACATTTGCACACTGGTTGCATGTACCTGTTGTTGCGTTGAGCAGCACATGGAGCGTATGCGCAATATGCACTTTCAACAGGTTAACCTTGAGCGAGGGGCACTTATGCCTGCTGCTGCTGTTGCTGCCAAGGCCAGCTATTGGTATTGTTCGCCTACCTGCCTGCCTGTTCGCACGCACACAAACTCTGCGCCCCTTTACGCCCTGTCGTCTCGTTACATTCAGCGCATGCTCTAGACGCCAAGGCGCCCAACGTGTGGCGGGGCAGAAAATAGCTCAAATTTGATTGGTTGCTTACATTCAGCAGCTGAATGTTGCGAAAACTGGGCGGCAGGCAGTAGACAGTGAGTTGTTGCGGTGGTGGGGGTTGTGGAGTGGGTGCTGGAGCGGTTAGTGAAAGGAGAGGGGGAGGTGCGGCAGCGGGAGTGGTCTTTCAGCTTAAGCGCATTGCGCAGTAAAACGAAGCAGGAGCTTAACCAAAGCGCACAATCCATGTCCCCTCTCTCTCTCTCTCTCTGTGTCTCTTTTTCACGCGTCCCTCTCACCTAATCTCTTCTCATCTCCCCCATTTCCCCTCTACTTCCCTACCTTTCGTCTTGCGGCATGCAGATTTTTGTACAAATCCAACTCCACTTTCACAGCTCCTGCAAAATACCACAAACACAGTATTTTTATGCATATTTGCGGCTTCTAAGCAAAAGCATTGTTTGCAAATTAATTAAGAAATCTTCTACGTTTTCTTTAAATTTATTTATTGTTTAACATAAAAAACATATTTGAAATTACTTTATAACTGCTGGGTAGTATTTTCTTGAATATAAATAAAAATGCATTGTTGCGAGTAGTTTAGTTAAACAATATGGGCAATTAAGTATATAGACTTTAAAAAACATATATTAATGTTTACGGATAGAATATAAAGAATTATATAGAAACTAATAAATACTAGGAATATTTGAACCGTTTATTTAGTGAGGGATTCTCTTAACTTTTGGCATATATTTTGAAAAGATACAAGTTTTAATATGAATTATATTTTTATATAATTTTCAGAAATCTTTCATGTATAACTGAGTTTTGTATGTGGAGATCTGCAGACGAACACTAAATTAACTTGATTTAATGTAATTAATGCAATAATTATCGAAAGTTTGCGGAATCAAATTATAATTGGATAACTTGTAGTTTTAGAGGACTTCCAATGGTTTCATAAAGATTGTTCATGCCAATAATTAAAAGAAGTCGTGATTCATTGAATTATTTACTATAACTTAATGTTTTAAATAAGCTTAAAGAGTTTAAAATGAATGTCATATTGAAGAAGTTTAAGTTGAATGTTATGACAATCCCTAAATCCATTGTCAAACATTTTCGAGCTGTTGAGAAACGTGATGAATCGATAGCAAATTTGATGTCCGTAAGATTTCACTGGAAGTGGCATTGTGTGATTATTTTATATAAGATTTTATTGTCGATTCAATTAGGATTTAAATGCTCTCTCTCTCTCTTTCTCTCACACTGGTTGTGTAAACCGTTGTCGAGCATACAGCAAGAAATCAAACTGAACCCCAAACAATGGATTCAGACGATGGGCACAGGTGTGTGTTGTGAGTGTGTGTGTGTGTTTTTTATTTCTTCTCTGGTATCTATGGCAAATAATTTTGCAAAGCGAACATGTGTGTGCGTGTGTGAGTCAATTTGAAGCATTGGCAACGCGACTGAATGATTCAAATGTGAATTCAACTAGCATTTATCTAATATTCAAGACATTTAAGCGAATTCCAACGAAACTGCAGCCACACAGTGGCAACAGAAGGGTCTGGAGTGGACTGAGAGGGCAAGATACTGGCTAGGGTAGGGGTATACACCCCTTAGGAGTGTGCCGTGCATTGGGTAAAGTATCCGGAAACTGCTTTGACCTGTTGCCATGACTGAAACGCATAAAATTTAGCATAATGCTCGGCGGTTCAGAAGAGCTTTTATTGGTGGACTCAGCTCATCCGTTGAACGCGCAGAATTCACTATATTGAGAGGTCAAAAGGCATAAATTACGTTTAGTCTGTGGGGAAGTGTTCCTTTCGCTAGGGATGTATCAGCGGGTACATGTGGAAAAGGTAGTGCAGCTGGTTTGGAGTCAAAGGATATATTCTCAGCTACTGTGTGTACCACCATTATCGCGTGTCGCGCGGCAACTTGAAACTTTAAATGGGTTGAGAGCAAAAAACTAAGCGGCAAAAAAGTGTCAAAGGTCTGCTGCAGCTGAGCAGATGAAGTTGAGGAGGGTAGAGCTACAGGTATAGGTAGAGTAGGTTGCCAGCCGTTGGTAAGGTGCAACACTATCGTTCGCTGGCTTCTGCTTTAGCTGTGCCTTTGCCTCGAACTGGCGTATTTTCTACTCTAACCAAAGGGTATGGTCAACTTGGTGCTAACTTTGCTTCAAGGATTAGATAAATAAATTTAAATTTTTCTTAGTCTTTTCAAACATCATTTAAGCAGACTAATCTTATTATTAGCTGGCTCCCAGTAAACTTATAAGTAACCTATACAACAATCAACTAATATTTTTGTTTGCTTAGAGTTGGCTTACAACTGGTGTACAAACTTTTCTTGAGAGAACATTCAGTCGCCGGTTTGTTGCTTTTATAATTGCATTTGCGTTGTTCATTGTTGACAATTTGTGCACGGCACACGGTTATTGGACTAGTCTTGACACGCCTCCATTGGCTCCATTAAATCCATTGCCTCCTTTGTGCCGTCATCTGGCAACGCTAAAGTCAATTGGCAAACTGCAGCACCCTTTTAGGCGTCATCTTAGACAGCAAAAAACCGTTATTCAAGCACTTCCATTGTCATTGGCTATAGATTTAATATTGGCTTACACTTGCCTAGAGAGTAAGAAAGTATTTTTAATAAAATAAGTATAGCTTTTCAAATTTCTTCTTAAGCACCGTCTTCAGTATTCAGCGAGCAATTTGTTTATTGTCTTTACTATTTTTTTTAATAATCCAATTTTACCTCTATAATCCCATTAAGTTCATCAGAGAATTCATAGAAATTTCTATGCGATAATTTAATATCTTCCACCAACTTGTAAATGGCATTTCAATTGAACTGCAAGCAATTTTAATTTCACAACGCTTCAATTTGCACTACAAGTGTCTGAGCAGGGGGAACTAACTGGTTAGAAAGCATGAGAAAAGTTGCTGATAAAATGTATATAATGGTATTAAAAGTAAAGAAAATCCACATCAATTTATTAATTAACTTTTAGCTCAAATAATTCATTTGGCTTTTTGCTAAAGTGCCACACTTAAGGATTAAAAAATCATGTAAATATATTTGGGCAATTTAACATTAATGTTTTACATAATATTAAGTTTTTAAATAAACTTGTAGATAAAATAAAAAAAAACAAAAATCAATAAAAAATATATTAAAAAAATTGCATGTATTTAAAATTTAATGTATAAAAAAATACCACACTGTTAAAAAAATAAAAGACAGTGACTTACTCTGAAATTTGATATATTTATATATTTATTGTATTACAAATATGTTGTTAGTGGTGATGGTTAACAACCCAGGCATATAAATATATACATATATGTATACGTTGCTTAAACATATATACATATATATGTATATATATTATTATAATATTTGTCTATTAAATATATAATTTTTCAATTCGTTGCCAAGTCGAGTTTAAGTTTTCCCATATTACGTATCCGCAGCGCCGATTGCTTAATTGATGCTTGAAACTGCACCTTAAATTTTGTTGTTGTTGTTGTTGCTGTTGTTGTCGTTGTGGTTGTTCTTGTTGATGTTCATTTGAGCAAAATTTGGCGGTGTATTGCATAGGTGCGTGTTGGTTAGATGAGCATGGTTTGTTTGTGTATTGAAGTGGTCATTATTTCCAGTGATTTGGCATCGCATTGGTCGCAGCACGCAGGGCACTGCGATAATCGTTGCCCTGGTAACGCACATGCTCCAACACACGTCCCTGGCCATCGATGACATACAGTGAACGTCCGCTACCGCCAATTGCATGCTCCTTTTCCACAACGGCCGCTGCAATTTCCGTATCCGCCGATTGACTTGCATCCTTTGCCTCATCCAACGATGGCAGTTTTGCTGCATCCGGTTTCCTATTGCCACCGATACTATTCAGTTCCGGGAAACGATTTACCGACGGCGCATAGATATTGATACGTGGCCGTCTTCCAGACATATTGTTTATCATGTTTTTCTTATACTCTTTGCCAAAATTCGACTGCGTGACCAAATAATTATTGCAGTTACTTTAGTGCTTTTGATATTTTTGTATTTCCGATTATTAAATTCATAAAAGATTGGAATTTTTAACAGACGACAATAAAAAGTCCAAATTGTGCATTGTATACGAAAAACCTGAAAAGCAAAAACAAAGTTTACTAAGTTTATGAAAATAAAAGTGAATGATTTCTAGAATTTAAACTGGCTAAATGTGTGACAGGCTTCAAGATTTTAATTTCTTCAGTGTTTCATTTAATAGATTTAAGATAATAATACAGAGCAATTTATTGGATACTGTTTAAATGCCAACAAAATGTTATTGAATTTATTTAGACTAAAATAGTTTCATCAAACATAGAATCCTTTAGAATTTTTATTTAGACGACACATGTTTCATCCGCTTTTAATTGATTCTTTTAGTTTCATTTTCAGATAACAGCTTTAGTTTATTGTCTTTATTTAGCTTTTGTATTGACAGCAGAGAAGAGAATACACAAAACCAACTTTATAAACTTTTTTTATTTAAACTAAATATTTATGTATGCGTGTGTGTGTAGTAGACTATGCACATATTTGCTATGACAATTTGAGTGTTTTGAATGCAAACACACATGTGGTAGATATAACTGTCATAGTCATATTGAACAACAGTGTCATGACTTTGTCAGGGTTTTAACTTTGAAGCTTCAACAGTGTTAAGCCACCTCAGCACAAATGCCATTGGTGTATTAATTACAATCAGCACTGTAGCAAAATGCATGTGTGGGTATGTGTCTCTCAAAGTATTCACACCTGTGTGCACACCTGTGTGCGCAGCGTTAACAAGGCGTCTCTGGTCAAATTGCTGCATTCGCTTCAATTCGTTTCTTGGCCTTTGTCTCAGACGATTGTGGATTGTTCCCTGTGGACTGAGTGAAGCAATCCCAAGTTCCGCTCAAATAAACAGCAGATACGAGGCGCCAATAGGTTCAATATTAAAAACACAGCCACTATAAATCCATTTAAGTGGAGTTATCTAGTGATTTGTTTAACTTTTCTTACTCTTCCAACCCTTTGGACTCATTGCGCTGAATTTGTTTTCGATATTAACCCAATGCCTGTTAAAGTTCTGTATATTTATGAAGATTTTAAGACTCTCTATATAGACCTGTGGACCTGTTTATGGCAGAAAACAAGAGTGTCGGGGTTTCATTTTGTGGCATCCCCAACAATTTTTATTCGATAACACATTTGTTGCTTTGTCAATTTATTCAAAAAAAAAATTGCATTGCAAAGTAATATGATACTTTTCTTTTTTTATTATCATTAATTGTGTTATTGTGTTATGAATACTCTTGCTCAAGTTGGTGCAGCTTATACAAAATATTTCCCTTCAATAATTTATGTATTTAATTGTATATTTTTAATAAAAGTAGTAAACTTCAATATACAAATCTCCATATTAAACAAATCATAAAACTTGTACAATTCAGTCGAATTATTTACAACACAAAGTGTATTAAATGTTTATTATTTTGTCAAACCAATTTATGCAGTTGTAAACTGATTGTGAATTTAATTTAAGTTTACAACTAAATTTCCATAAATTGGAAAATTCTGTTTAATTTCAATTCACTTCGCTACAAAACTCGCTCATTAATTGTATCATTAATACCATGACATATTTTTCGATATGATTGCAATTATTAGAATTGACACTTGGACATTGAATAATTTGCATAATGTTTTGTGCGTTGTGGGAAATTTTTCCATTTATTTATTTGAGACAAATACGTACAGGTATCAGATTACCTAGCACTCACATGCTATAATTATTTTTATTAAATGGTATACGGTATGCGATGGAATGTGTACAATAGAGAGAAGGAGGCGAGGTGTATAGAGTAGCCATAAAGTTAATATATTCTTCAGCAACAACAGTAGCTATGTTCGTCCACCTTGAGCTCAGATACTATAATAACTAGAGCCATCAAATCTGGTTTGAAAGTCCGCCTGCGTCACGCGTTCTAAAAACCATTTTGATTGAAAAATGCACGCTTTTGTCTATCAGTTAGCTGTATTAATTTTAGTGCAAGCCCAGCATAACAGTGGCTAATTTAATATTGCAACACAAATTGAGTTTGGTCACAAAGTAAAAACGGATGCAAAATAACAAAATAATCAGTGTAGAGACCACATGTGTGTGTGTGTGGGGGTGGGTGTGGGTGTTTGCAGTGGAATTTCAACTCAAAGTGCACAGTTGAAGTTTATAGAACTAGTGTGAGTATCTGGCTGTGTATAGGTACGTGTATGTGTGTGTGTGCGTCTGAATACTTACAAATACTACAGACAAACATAAGCTCTAATTAACTGTACTTGTGCTGCGCTTGGAATGGAAGGCAATGTTTTATGGTTTTTGTGCGAAAAGTTAACAACATCTGTGGTCACCGCAGCAACAGGCAAATGCACCTGCAAAAACTAAGTAAATCATAGGTAAAAGTTGGGGAAATATGGCAAAATATACAGAAGTTAATACCAATTAGAAGTTGGCCCTTTACATCTTTCGTTATAATTAGTACACTCTTGCTTCAGTTTCCCCTCTCTTTTGCATTTGCATTTCCACAACTTGTCCATCAATGGAGCCAACTTAAAATTGAAAACTCTATATTGAATTTCAAGAAAATTCCTTGAACTAATAGGCAGCTGTAATTGCATAGGAAAACAAATGAAATTCCATTTGAAATCAAATAAGTGCACACAAGCAAGTGCAAGCCCACACAAAACAAGCTCAACTCAAAATTCACTCAAAATAATACTCTAAATTCTCAACAATGAAACCACAATAAATTCCAATTGTATTGAGTTTCATTTAGTAATTAACAAAATGATTTTGCACAATGCTTAGAAATTAGCTTGATACATTTCGATGCTTAATAAAAGCAACAAATTAATTCTTAGCAATTGTTATAACTGAAAAAAAAAAAAGATTTGATTTATTTATTAAAATACTTTAATTCACTAAGTAAATATATTTGTTTAACTTAATTTTTTCAGGCATATTTTATATGCGATTCCAAATAAAATACAGCTAAATTGAAGTGTTCATTAAATACATTTTAATTGTATTTTACTTGCTACTTTTTAGTAAAAACTAAAAGAAAATTCTTTAGTTTTGTCAGTTTTATTTGATTGAAAGTTACTAGACCCCGCACTTAAAAAGGGCACAGGGGTTTATTAGGTGAGTGAGAGCGAATTGTGTTACAGGTAGAAGCAGCTGTTTTTGACCTCATAAAGTATATATATTCCTGATCAGCATCAATAGCCGCGCCGATCTGTATGAACAACTTAATCACAGACACTATAACAGCTAGAACCTTTATATTTGGAATGAAAATCTGTCTATATATGTACGCAGATCAAGTTTATTTTCATAACACCATAACTTACTCCAATTCTACTACTTACTATAGCTAAAATTGCTTACTAGAGTGAAAAAATGCACACAAGAAAAAGTACAGGGTCTTTTACACTCAGCTCGCTCGGCTATAGCTTGTTCTCACATGTTTGAGGTTGAAGCATTCGTAAGTGAACTGCCAATCAGAACATAATTGGTACACATAACGTAAAAAATTTCTGCTTCTTGGTTACTGTCAGTAAAATGTCTTCCTAGTTATTAGGTAACTTGAGTAATTTTTAATCGAAACTTTCAGTTTGACAAATCAAACGAGGAATTGAAAAACCTCAGTAACCAATGCAAAAGAGAAATAAATATTACGATCTGATGAACTGTGAATGACACCTCATGAAGAGTGACTCTTGTGCTCTGCCATTGAGTGCAACAAACTGTGGTTTCCTCTATTTCCCTTTGAGTGCAAGACAAATTTCCTGTTGCAGTAACAAAAACGGTAATTGAATATCCCATAATATTCAAATTAAAGCAGAGGTTAACCGCCAGGTGCTTAAGTTACCGCAAATCACAAAATTTATCCAAATCAAATGAAGCCATGCAATTTCGATTTGAGGTTTATTGGACTTCACTAAATTGAATGTATTTGAAATAGTTTGGTTTCGAATAAGGCAGATTAAGTAGTGCTATTCACATTGATAGGTTCACAAGTGGTGGTGAAATAAGTTAATTAATATCGGTTAACTCTGTGGAGGGTTGGGGCCTTGGAATTAGCTTGAGTGTGAGCATAGCTGACTTTTAAAAAAATAAACTTTTAAAAACATTTTCTTCCTTTGCTGCAAAGCCGCAGCTTATAAGCGTACAGAGTTACACACTCATTGAGACACTCACACACACTAAAATGCCCACAAATGTACACTGCACTGTGGTTAAGAAGTCTGTTAATTGATAAAGTCTTGGAATTATTTAAAATGGTCGCCTAAATAAAGTTTATAAGTCTTTAGTAGAAATAGTATTTTTGTCACATTATTTACATTTTATTTAACTCAGAATCGAGTAGAAAATATTTTACCTTTGCCCACAGTGCATGGACTTGTTTACCGTAATGGGACTGCTGCCAAGATGGTTGGCAAGGCAGCGACAAAAACAGGAAGTTCACGGCAGCTGCAAGTGTCCATATGAAAGTGTGTGTGTGTGTGTACACTGTGCACATGTATTATTTAAAATAAAGTCTGCCAGACTGTGGCCAAATGCTCGACATATTGTATAAACTCAAGTAGCTGCTACCTCTATAAACACTTCATTGTGTCGCTCTAACAAATCACAAACACGTTAACAGGCCATGGAGGACAAGCTGCTACAATGATGACATACAAAAATATGTTTTGCGACCAAGTACATAAGTAGGCGTATGTTAAATATAAATTTTCAGCATTTATGTTCATCACTTAACGATTTCTAATGACTAATCAGTGTTTCCACACTTTAATTGCTTTATGATTTTATCATAAGAAAAATTGAAGCATTTTAATGACCATAACTAAACAATTCTGAGCGCACCAGTGCTGTTAATTAAAATGCTAAAAAATGTTAAACGCTTGGCTTAATATCCATTTGCTTCAGTTGTGATATGTGTGTGTGTGCGTGAGTGTGTAAAATTAATTAAAGATTCGTAGCAACAAGACACTCGTTATGTGCTTAAATTTAGACCGCATTTTGCTTGTGGTATTCCTGGTGTTGGCTAGTTAGTAGTTTCAACATCAGTACAATTTGATTCATTTGCGGCGAGGCGAGCAAGAAAATGACCAAAATATAGTTTTATATTTTATTTACACAGTTGAGTCTCTAATTATACCGTGTGCGTGGGGAAGACGACACCTGTCGCTCAAGGGATTTGTGTGAAGAGAATTGAGCCAGGTGAAAGGAAAAGATGTGGTGTGAATAAATAGTAAGCACAGCATTCAGAGTAGTTGTAAGTGAAATGGAAGTCTTGGGTAAACAATGGCAGCATTATAACCATTTACCGTGCACGACACAACACGAATTGACACGTCTCGACACGACATAAACACACGAAAAGTTTCGAGAACAAACGGCAAAAGTTTCAGAATATTCAAAACTGTCTCAGTTCCACATTTCCCCATTTTCCCGTTTCCATCATCCAAATTGAAGTCCAAAACTACACAAAAGTTTTCGTGTGAAATTAGAATGGAAATAAAAGACAATAAAAACAAAAAACTATGAAAAGGACTTTCCCAACCAATGAAACTTAAACCAAAATTAATTGTCTCACTGTTGTTTGCTTCAAATGCAAATTATTATTTGCAAAAAAGTTTATTTTATTTATTTATTTACAACATGCAAATTAATTAAGTTTTCTGCTACCGCTCTGAGTTTAAATGTTTGCTACTTATTCAAACTTATTCATTCAACTACTTTTCATCACTCGAAAAAATATTCAAAGGGTATAAGGGTATTAACTGGCCGATTAGCAAGCAACATTTTTTTTTGCCTTTTTCCAAATCCAAGTAACCCTTCGAACTCTATAATTTTTCCAAATCTAGTCAGCATTGCATCGAGATTTAGTCGACGACCCTCTGCCCAGAATTATTTTCCTCAGTCTGTTCCCGGATCTCAACTGGGAAACAGCAAAATTTTCGGATCAAAATTTATTTATTTTTTGTGCTTGTTTAAATGTTTTTCGTTTTCATTTTCATTTTCATTTTTCGGTGTAACAAAATTATTGTGTATTGTCGATTTCAATAAAGTCGTAACATTTTGTTGTTGGTGCATTGCGTTGTTTGTGTTGAACTGTTTATCACGGAACAAAAAACAAGAAACACTGCAGAACTTGTTTATCATATTGAAGGGAAATATACACATCATTCAAGTTACTAAGAACTAAGAACACAGAAACGTCACTCGGTGTGCGGTGCATTGTCCCGGACATATTGAAGTAAAAAGGTAAAATCAAAATGACAATCAAATTAAAGCTCCCAAACTAATCCATTTTCTTCTTAGCTTGCCCTAATTAAACAGATCCACTTTTACACGCATTGAGAAAAATGCAACAGAATGAACACTACAGGTGAGATCTAATTATCGACTCAATTTATTCAAATTCCTAATCCAAACTAAAGCATTTTCTAGATAAAACAAAAAAACAATTTACTGAGCCACATTCAATAATAAAATAGTTCATTGATTCAATAGAAAATATTGTTCTGCTGATGCTAATGGACATTTTAGTTCCTTAAAATTAAAATCCGTAAGTATCCTTATAAATTTTCATTAAACCATAAATTATTCACTTTCATTTTTAACTCATTTATAGTTTTTGCCAAGACGGTACCACGTTCTCTGAGACTCTTCGCAGAGATCGTGTGGGCGTTGTAAAAACAACATAATCCCAAACTTCTATAACCACTAATATTGAGACTGAGACGAGTGGATCTGGTTAATAAAGTGAACAGGTTTATTTAAGCTTAACGGTACCGCGTCGCAGTCTTTTTGCTCCTGAGATACCCCCGCCGTGCCCATCACTTAATAAATCTCCTCCTCCTCCTCCTACACTTGGAATGTTCGTGGTGCGGTGGGCGAGAACCTTGCAGCGAAAGACGGGATGCAGGAGCGATTTAAGAATTTCATTGCATATATACAACTACGAAAATAATGAATAAGAAATAAACAAACTACTGAAATAAAACCATTTTCATGTGAATTCAAAGCTGTGTCATTTCTCATTAGTGGTGAGTGGGTCACATGCAATAATTTCATGTACCGTTGTTGTACAGAACATTTGTTTGTTATCTGTGCTATCTGAAATTTTACACAACGAGTACATGTCCAAGAATTATATGTACAGACCAAGTTTGATTCAAATCGGTCTACAATATCATATAGCTCCCTTAGGGTCGATCGGCCAAAAATACGCTCCAAATATGAATTAATATGAAAACATTTTAAATGAAGAAGCTATATTAATCAAACTCACATACAATATATTCTCCAATAATATAAACATTATGGCAAAGTTTCATCCAAATTGGACTACTATATTATATAACCCCCACAGTGATGACCAATCAAAAATTCGCTAGAAATGTGAATTATTTAGAAAACTTTTGGGTTTATCAAGATATCTTAGTAAAACTTGCACATGACACATTGGAAAAGAATATTAATATACTCACCAATTTTGTGTAGCTGCCATTGGAACAATCGGTTAAAAACGTTCTCTGAACATGGTTAGGTTAGGTTAAATAAAGGCGGACGCCCTCAGTGGGCTCTCTTCTGGAGGCATCCTTGAGTGAGCATAGTATTGGCGCTCCTAGGCACTTAGCCTCGCACAAGATAATACGTGACAGTGACATAAGAGATGATCTAGCGATTCGTCATTTCCTGCAACTGGCGTCGTCGGCTATGTCCATGTTTACTGCATGGCAGTGGCCTGTGAAAATAACCACCAACAGTCTGCAATCCCTCCCTGCAAACCCCTATGTTAAAAACATATTAAAACTGAGTAACATGTATCCTAAAGTCACGAGGTAACTATAGTATACTATTCTCTCTGGTTTTTAATCTAGTTACCTTTCGAACACTGTAATTTTTCTAGATCTAGTCAGCATTGCATCGAGATTTAGTCGACGACCCTCTGCCCAGAATTATTTTCCTCAGTCTGTTCCCGGATCTCAACTGGGAAACAGCAAAATTTTCGGATCAAAATTTATTTATTTTTTGTGCTTGTTTAAATGTTTTTAGTTTTCATTTTCATTTTTCGGTGTAACAAAATTATTGTGTATTGTCGATTTCAATAAAGTCGTAACAGTTTGTTGTTGGTGCATTGCGTTGTGTTTGTGTTGAACTGTTTATCACGGAACAAAAAACAAGAAACACTGCAGAACTTGTTTATCATATTGAAGGGAAATATACACATCATTCAAGTTACTAAGAACTAAGAACACAGAAACGTCACTCGGTGTGCGGTGCATTGTCCCAGACATATTGAAGTAAAAAGGTAAAATCAAAATGACAATCAAATTAAAGCTCCCAAACTAATCCATTTTCTTCTTAGCTTGGCCTAATTAAACAGAAATACTTTTACACGCATTGAGAAAAATGCAACAGAATGAACACTACAGGTGAGCTCTAATGAGTCAATAATTATTATTAATTTATTCAAATTCTTAATCCAAACTAAAACATTTTCTAGATACGTTAAACTAAAAACGAAAAAAAAAAACAATTTACTGAGCCACATTCAATAATAAAATAGTTCATTGATTCAATAGAAAATATTGTTCAGCTGATGCTAATGGACATTTTATTTAGTCGCAACATTCCTTAAAATTAAAATCCGTAAGTATCCTTATAAATTTTCATTAAACCATTAATTAATTCACTTTCATTTTTCACTAATTTATAGTTTTTGCCAAGACGGTACCACGTTCTCTGAGACTCTTCGCAGAGATCGTGTGGGCGTTGTAAAAACAACATAATCCCAAACTTATATAACCACTAATATCGAGACTGAGACGAGTGGATCTGGTTAATAAAGTGAACAGGTTTATTCAAGCTTAACGGTACCGCGTCGCAGTCTTTTTGCTCCTGAGATACCCCCGCCGTGCCCATCACTTAATAAATCTCCTCCTCCTCCTCCTTTTGGAATATTCGTGGTGCGGTGGGCGAGAACCTTGCAGTGGAAGACGTGATGCAGGAGCGATTTAAGAATTTCATTGCATATATACAACTACGAAAATAATGAATACAAAAATAAAACAAACTACTGAAATAAAACCATTTTCATGTCAATTCAGAACTTGGTCGTCATTTCTCATTAGTGGTGAGTGGGTCAAATGCAATAATTTCATTTACCTTTGAATAATATAAAATTAAAAGTTTTATCTTATTCAAATTCAGCGACGAACCCCTTACTAGTTGAGTACAAGGGTATATTGTAATCGTTGGAATGCATGTAACAGGCAGAAGGAGTCGTGACATATACTCTTGATCAGCATCAACAGCCGAGTCGGTATAGCCATGTCCGTCTGGCCGTCCGCACGTCTGTCCGTTCATCCGTCTGTATGAAGATCTCAGAGACTATAAGAGCTAGAGAAATGATAGTGGTCGCAAATGAAAGGTACAATACCCAAGCAGTGCAAGTTTGTTTTTGTTTTTTGACACGCCCACTTTAGGGCGTTTTATTTGCATATAAAGGTAAATGTACAGGTAAACTTAGAATGTTTTAGTATAGAAAACTTTTTTTGTTAGCTAAGCTATCTGAACCAAATTTACACGGAATGTACATATCTAGGAAGTACATGTACTGACCAAGTTTGATCCAAATCGGACAACTATATCGTATATTTCCAATAGGGCCGATCAGTTAAAAATACGCTCCAAGTATGAAAAACTTTTCCGTTAACTAAGCTAGATTAACCAAACTCACACAGAATACATCTGCCAATAACGTATATATACTGACCAAGTTTGATACAAATCGGACAACTATATCGTATAGCTTCCATAGGAACGATCGGTCGAAAATATGCTCTAAACATGAATTTCTATGAAAATGTTCTGTGTTTGCCAAGCTATTATATCCATCACCATTGTTAATAACAAATTGAAACTGAGTAACGGGTATCCTAAAGTCGCGAGGCGCCTATTGCATTCTTTCTTGTTTTTAATCTAGTTACCTTTCGAACTCTGTAATTTTTCTAGATCTAGTCAGCATTGCATCGAGATTTAGTCGACGACCCTCTGCTCAGCATTATTTTCCTCAGTCTTTTCCCGGATCTCAACTGGGAAACAGCAAAATTTTCGGATCAAAATTTATTTATTTTTTGTGCTTGTTTAAATGTTTTTCGTTTTCATTTTCATTTTTCGGTGTAACAAAATTATTGTGTATTGTCGATTTTAATAAAATCGTAACATTTTGTTGTTGGTGCATTGCGTTGTGTTTGTGTTGAACTGTTTATCACGGAATCAAACAAAAAACAAGAAACACTGCAGAACTTGTTTATCATATTGAAGGGAAATATACACATCATTCAAGTTACTAAGAACTAAGAACACAGAAACGTCACTCGGTGTGTGGTGCTTCGTCCCAAACATATTGAAGTAAAAAGGTAAAATCAAAATGACAATCAAATCAGAGCGCCCAAACTAATCGCTTTTCTCCTTAGCTTGCCCTAATTCCACTAATCCTCTAATCCACTTTTACAGACATTGCAACAGAATGAACACTACAGGTGAGCTCTAATGAGTCAATAATTATTATTATTATATTCAAATTCCTAATCCAAACAAAAACATTTTCTAGATACATTAAACCAAAAAAAAAAAAAAAAAAAAAACAATTTACTGAGCCACATTCAATAACAAAATAGTTCATTGATTCAATAGAAAATATTATTCTGCTGATAATAATGGACATTTTCGCTAGTCGCAACATTCCTTAAAATTAAAATCAGTAAGTATCCTTATAAATTTTCAATAAGCCATAAATTAATTCACTTTCATTATATTTAATTTAAAAGTTTTTGCCAAGGCGGTACCACGTTCTCTGAGACTCTTCGCAGAGATCGTGTGGGCGTTGTAAAAACAACATAATCCCAAACTTATATAACTAATATTGAGAAAACTTTACTGAGCCACATTCGATTAAACTATGAAAGAGCATGTGTTTTTTTGCTGATGCAAACGGACCTTTTATTTTAGCGCTAAATACACATTAGTAAGTATTAGCATAAATTATAAATCTGATCTAACTATTTATTTTAGTGTAGACGGTACCACGCTCTCTGAAACTCTTCGCAGAGAGCGCGTGGGTTGCGTTACGATAGATGAAGTTATCATTGGAAGAGATTGGATCAGTCCAGAAAGCCAATCACATGAACGTACTCTTGAAGCCTCCAAAACACTTCCACTATAAATGATTGTTAGTAACATGTCTGTTGATCTGATTTTGTCTTTGCCTATGAATGATTATTGTCATCAAATCAGTCATTAAAGCAGTATGGAATAAAATAATATATAAATATGCATATATCGAACAAAATTCAAATTCTTGTAAACTATTCATAAATCAATCTAGTTTTCTACTGCAGAATTAGAGAAACGCTGGTCTATTGATCAGAAGAGATGGTAATCGAAAGGAGCAATGTCTTGACTATACGGTGGGTGGTGTAGAGTTTCCCATTCGACCGTTTCTAATTACTTTGTCGTGTCTCTCGGCGTATTGAGGCAGTTTTTCTTGCAGTGCTCGACTGAAACGCGTCAATTGCCGTCTTTAGACCTCCACAGCTCCTAATAAACAACAGTAACCTGGTCCCACCAAATACACAGCAATACAATATGATTTATATTGTATAAATAAATTTAGTTTATTAAAGTAGATTTTAGAGGTACAACCATAAATCGAAGTGTTAATATTGTTTTATTTTCTGCATTTTACTTGAGTTACAATGTGAATGCAATTAACTTTAAGTTAATGCATCACAAGTGCAAACTTGGTATATTTGACACCTGTTTGACATGTGTTTGAATAAGCCACGAAGCTGTGGTAATGACTGTTTTGGAGATGACTAATTAATTGTATGTCAAATTATAATAGTTGATTATTTAAGATGTCCATAATAACAGAGACTGCTCTACGAATTAGAAACAGACACACACACACACACACACATAGTTTAAAAGTTGAACATTTTACTCATTTTGCAGTTTGGTAGAGCTCTACTCTATGGAACAAATACGCCACCCACAAGTGGAATTAATTGCCAATTTTGTCATCTACTGCGCAAACTTTTGGAGTAATTACCCAACATGTCTCTCAGAGATTAGAGGAAAGTTTGGAGGCAAACTCACATAACTATTGTATTTATGTAATTACAGACAGTTTTAGTAAACATTATATTCTGTTTAGCCAAAGTGAGCACAAAATGAAACTCAACACTTAAATGGAAATTATTTGTGGGCAATAATTATATAAAAAGTGTATTCCTAGTAGAAACAATTCCATTGAACCAACGAATAAATTTGTTGAGGACTTTAATAGTTTTTGGGCACCGTACTAAAACAGACTACAGGGTCTGTTAGTTTTGTCTCAGCGAAATGTGCCTAACGGTGAGAAGGTGGCTTTTCCGACCCCATAAAGAATGTTCTTGATATTCTTGATTAGGTTCCACAGTTGAGTAGATATAGCGATGCCTGTCTGGCCGTTTAAACACTTAGATCTCAAAGACTATAACAGCTAGAGTCATAAAATTTGAAATGAAATTTCATTAATGCGTTAGGTAAATCAAGTTTATTTTAAATTGTTGCCATGCCCTCTACCGCCTTCACAAATTGTAAATATTTTCAGAGCGAGACTAAGCAAATTCACACATTATGTGTATGGTCCTATTGTTGTCATCTCACAACTATATGATCAGGATCGAACAACTATATGATATAACTCCTATAGGAAAACTCTATCTAAAATTGCTAATTTGTATGAAAAAATGCGCATGGATCACTCGACTGATGCCTTTGAGCTCGTTTCTGTTCTATTTGATATATGATTTCTGAGTTTTCTCTGCTCAACTTGGTGTAATGAGTCATTATTCAGTCACAACATAGGGTATTCAGCAATTGTGCATGCTTAGCATTATTCAACTGTATCATTTGATTTTTTATGTGTTCTAAGGGTGTGTATATATTATGTGTATTGGTGTGTGTGTGTGTGTGTGTGTGATTTGCGGTGTGTGCTGTGCGTGTGTTTTGTGAAAGACAGCAAGGTAAAAGTAGAAAGCGCAAACAATAAACAAACAAACAAGCTGCAAAAATGTCACACATTCATCATACGCTGTAATGTGAACAAGGGAACAAGGTTAGCGACGGGGGAAGGGTGGAGAGACGAGGGGGCAGTGGAAGGGGATGAAAGACAGTGGCAGAAGGAGACCCAAAACTGACAGAACTGGCCGCTCGGCAAGGGGGCAATACGATGATTGCCCAGCTGCTCTCACACACACACACACACACACACCAACTGAGACACACACACAGCATAACATATGTGTGCCATCTCGCTTTACCACATTCTCATTTAACCACATTTTTATGAATGCCCAAGATAGACGGGAACTGGGAACTGACTACGGCCGACTTGGTCGAAAGCCCAGCCATGTGGGTGTGGACTAGGTAACTGTGATTACAAGCCATCAGGGGGAAGGAGTGGAGTGTGGAGTGGGCGGTGGCACATGTTTGTGTGTGTGTGTGCTCACAAACACAAGGAAAACTATGCGGAAAGGCGCAAAAAGGTCAGTAAATTAATGTGCAAAACGGACGCTGGATAAACTTTGCATACACACAGACACACACACACACACACACACACACGAACACACATTTATGTGTGTTTAAATAAACTCATATATGCACACATATAAATAGATATATATGACTAGTAGCATAGGCTAAAGTGAAGCAAGTCGACTGTAAAAGACCCGGCATTCCACAGGACAAATCGCCTTACAGCTTAGTTGACTTAAAGTTATAGTTACTCGATTCGGTTGGAAGCTAGACTAAATATATGTTAAGCATGTAATTAAACTGATTTTCGACGGAATAGAAATGATTTGCTATGGTCATTGAAGTCTGATAAAAGTCAAGACAGAATACTGTATATAAAATCATGTAGTTCATAATTGTAGTTAAAATATTTGCAATAAAAAGTTTTCAATACTTTCAACTGACTTTTTTGGGAGCCTAAAGGAGGCGTGGCAGACATGTAGAATAAAGAACATCTGCGTGACATCATTCTAAGTTAAAATCATCTGAATTGCTCCTCCTGATACGGAATATACATACTTTAAAGACTCCCGACCAAGCCTTCTATCTGTTAAACCTATCAGACCCTTTATTTGTTTTGATAACAGGGTGTTAAAATGAGTATTTGTGTGGTTGTGTATTTGTGTGGCCTTGCATGTGTGTTGTGCGCTTTTTGACCATGAGATTCCTGTGCCAAAAGCGGCATCATGTTTGCTTTGTTTGAAAGAGTCACACATGGAATGAAAGAGTGGGACAGGGTGCAAATAAAAAGAGAAAGAAGGAGGGGAACGGAGAGAGCGAGAGAAACACTCACATTGAGATTAATAAACGAGTTTTCATTTAGCCACAGCAGCCAAGAGGAGCTGGAAAAACAAGAACAACACTTGTAACAATCTGTGGTCATGTTTTTCACTCGCTTTTCAGTCAAAGGCTTGATGGCAAGTCCCACATTTAATTTTCAATTTATGCTGCTTTCACATAAGTTATGTACATGTGTGTGTGTGTGTGTGTGTGTGTGTGTGTGTGAGGGGCATTCTCCCTCAACTCTCATTCCGTGCACACATAAATTTATTTCAAATTGAAGTGTAGCAACCAAACGAGGCAATATTTTTTCTCTCCCTCTACTCCCCCTTTCAGGCTGTGCCGTCTCCCTCTTACGGCCTATTAAATTAGATGTAAAATTTCAACTAATAAATCAATATTTAAATAATTCATACAATGTGTGGGAGCTTGAGTGAATAATTTTGTTGGCCTAAGGGGTGCGAGTGGGGGGGCATGGGGGGGACAGGGCGGTGAAATTGAGACAAGGGATGGCTATAATGATCGATTACCAGTTTGGGGGTTGTTAACATCATCATGAGATGCCGATAACAACATCCTTTTTTTTCCCGTCTCTCTGCTGTTTGTAAAGATTCAGTTTGTTTTGCCTGTCGTTGTCTTTTTTGTTTTCTATTGCTACATTTGATTATGATATGTGTTCTCAAGAGGTATTCGGTATTTGGTACTCGGTATTCGGTACTCTGCATTCAATTTATTAGATGGTGTTTTTTGATTCAATGTGACCAATTGATGCACCGAAGGAGAAGCAATGCTCTTGCTGGTCACCGTATTCTGTCAATAGACTATTAATTAAACCTTTAATTAAATAAATGCATTAAAAATATTTAAGCCAGATGCCACAAGACTTAGGTAAACTTTTGGCAATTTCAAATTCAAGTTACGAAGCTCATGTTCAAAACTCTTACATGTTTTTAAATCTAGTTAACTTTTATTAATATTAAATTTAATATTTTCCCTTCTCCAAATTCAGTAAGCATTGCAATTTCTATAGTGTTTCACTTAATTTTTATATCTAGTTACCTTTCAAACTCTCTAATTTTTCCAGATCTAGTCAGCATTGCATCGAGATTTAGTCGACGACCCTCTGCTCCAAATTATTTTCCTCAGTCTGTTCCCAGATCTCAACTGGGAAACAGCAAAATTTTCGGATCAAAATTTATTTATTTTTTGTGCTTGTTTAAATGTTTTTCGTTTTCATTTTCATTTTCATTTTTCGGTGTAACAAAATTATTGTGTATTGTCGATTTCAATAAAGTCGTAACAGTTTGTTGTTGGTGCATTGCGTTGTTTGTGTTGAACTGTTTATCACGGAACAAAAAACAAGAAACACTGCAGAACTTGTTTATCATATTGAAGGGAAATATACACATCATTCAAGTTACTAAGAACTAAGAACACAGAAACGTCACTCGGTGTGTGGTGCCTCTCCCCAAACATATTGAAGTAAACAGGTAAAATCAAAATGACAATCAAATCAAAGCGCCCAAACTAATCCCTTTTCTCCTTAGCTTGGCCTAATTAAACAGATCCACTTTTACAGACATTGCAACAGAATGAACACTACAGGTGAGCTCTAATAATTGACTCAATTTATTCAAATTACTAATCCAAACTAAATCATTTTCTAGATCAAAAAAAAAAAACAATTTACTGAGCCACATTCAATAATAAAATAGTTCATTGATAAAATAAAAATTAGTAAGTATCCTTATACATTTTCGTTAAACCATAAATTAATTGATTTTCATTTTTAATTCATTTATAGTTTTTGCCAAGACGGTACCACGTTCTCTGAGATTCTTTGCAGAGATCGTGTGGGCGGTTTAAAAACAACATAATCCCAAACTTATATAACTAATAATATTGAGACTAAGACGAGTGGATCTGGTTATTAAAGTGATCAGGTTTGTTTAAGCTTAACGGTACCGCGTCGCAGTCTTTTTGCTCCTGAGATACCCCCGCTGTGCCCATCACTTAATAAATCTCCTCCTCCTCCTTTTGGAATGTTCGTGGTGCGGTGGGCGAGAACCTTGCAGCGGAAGACGGGATGCTGGAGCGATTTAAGAATTTCATTGCATATATACAACTACGAAAATAATGAATAAAAAAACAAGAAAGAATGCTATAGTCGCCTCGCGACTTTAGGATACCCGTTACTCAGTTTCAATTTATTATTAACAATGGTGATGGATATAATAGCTTGGCAAACACAGAACATTTTCATAGAAATTCATGTTTAGAGCATATTTTCGACCGATCGTTCCTATGGAAGCTATACGATATAGTTGTCCGATTTGGATCAAACTTGGTCAGTATATATATATTATTGGCAGATGTATTCTGTGTGAGTTTGGTTAATCTAGCTTAGTTAACGCAAAAGTTTTTCATACGTATTCAAATTTGGAGCGTATTTTTGACCGATCGGCGCTATGGGAGCTATACGATATAGTTGTCCGATTTGGATCAAACTTGGTCAGTATATATATATTATTGGCAGGTGTATTCTGTGTGAGTTTGGTTAATCTAGCTTAGTTAACGCAAAAGTTTTTCATACGTATTCAAATTTGGAGCGTATTTTTGACCGATCGGCGCTATGGAAGCTATACGATATAGTTGTCCGATTTGGAACAAACTTGGTCAGTATATATATATTATTGGCAGATGTATTCTGTGTGAGTTTGGTTAATCTAGCTTAGGTAACGCAAAAGTTTTTCATACGTATTCAAATTTGGAGCGTATTTTTGACCGATCGGCCCTATGGGAGCTATACGATATAGTTGTCCGATTTGGATCAAACTTGGTCAGTATATATATATTATTGGCAGATGTATTCTGTGTGAGTTTGGTTAATCTAGCTTAGTTAACGCAAAAGTTTTTCATACGTACTCATATTTGTAGCGTATTTTTGACCGATCGGCCCTATGGGAGCTATACGATATAGTTGTCCGATTTTGATCAAACTTGGTCAGTACATGTACTTCCTAGATATGTACTTTCCGTGTAAATTTGGATCAGATAGCATAGCTAACAAAAAAGTTTTCTGTACTAAAACATTCTACGTTTACCTGTACATTTACCATTATATGCAAATAAAACGCCCTAAAGTGGGCGTGTCAAAAAACAAAAACAAACTTGTACTGCTTGGGTATTGTACCTTTCATTTGCGACCACTATCATTTTTCTAGCTCTTATAGTCTCTGAGATCCTTTTGTTCATACAGACGGACGGACGGACGGACGGACGGACGGACAGACGGACGGACGGACGGACGGACAGACGGACGGACGGACAGACGGACAGACGGACATGGCTATATCGACTCGGCTATTGATGCTGATCAAGAATATATATACCTGCCACGCCTCCTTCTGCCTGTTACATACATTCCAACGATTACAATATACCCTTTTACTCTACGAGTAACGGGTATAATAAAACAAAGTACTGAAATAAAATTATTTTCATGTGAATTCAAAATTGTGTTGTCATTTCTCATTAGTGGTGAGTGGGTCACATGCAATAATTTCATGTACCGTTGAATAATATAAAATTAAAAGTTTTATGTTATACGAAATCAGCAACGAACCCCTTACTCGTTGAGTACAGGTTGGCGTGACAGTCCCCATAAAGTATATATATTCTTGATCAGCATCAACAGCCGAGTAGATATAGCCATGTCATCCGTCTGTATGAAGATCTCAGAGACTATAAGAGCTAGAGAGATGAAAAAGGGTCGTAAATGAAAGGTACAATACCCAAGCAGTACAAGTTTGTTTTTGTTTTTTGACACGCCTTCTTTAGGGAGGTCTATTTTCAATAAAAGGTTAAAATATGACATTTAGTATAGAAAATTTGCTTGTTAACTGTGCTATCTAAACAAATTTACACAACGAGTAAATGTCCAAGAATTATATGTACTGACCAAGTTTGATTCAAATCGGTCTACAATATCATATAGCTCCCTTCGGGTCGATCGGCGATAAATAAATTTAGCGCCTGCGGTGGGCGTTATACTTGAGGTTCTGCCACATTCGATTACAGGTGTCTTTGGTGCTCTGATCAAGCTCACTTAGCAGTGATCTTAGCGGGATTCAGACCGCCTCTTTCGTGTGTCTAAGAAGTTTGAAGCTCTGAACATGAATTTGTATCAAAACTTTCTGTGTTTGTCAAGCTATTTTATCCATCACATAAACGATTACATAAATATTATTGTTGATATGGCAATTCTCTGTCATATGTTAGGTGGCAACGCTATTAGCTATTAAGAAGTATGATGAAATAAATTTAGTCAGCCAAACGTTGCAGTTCTTCTTACTCATCAAACCAACAATTATCATAGCCCAATGTTAATAACATATTATAACTCAGTAACATGCTAATGTCACGAGGCGACTATAGCATTCTCTCTGGTTTTTAATCTAGTTACCTTTCGAACTCTGTAATTTTTCCAGATCTAGTCAGCATTGCATCGAGATTTAGTCGACGACCCTCTGCTCAGCATTATTTTCCTCAGTCTGTTTTCTGAGATCAACTGGGAAACAGTACAATTTTCGGATCAAAATTTATTTATTTTTTGTGCTTGTTTAAATGTTTTTCGTTTTCATTTTAATTTTTCGGTGTAACAAAATTATTGTGTATTGTCGATTGTAATAAAATCGTAACATTTTGTTGTTGGTGCATTGCGTTGTGTTTGTGTTGAACTGTTTATCACGGAACAAAAAACAAGAAACACTGCAGAACTTGTTTATCATATTGAAGGGATACACATCATTCAAGTTACTAAGAACACAGAAACGTCACTCGGTGTGTGGTGCTTCGTCCCAAACATATTGAAGTAAAAAGGTAAAATCAAAATGACAATCAAATCAAGGCGCCCAAACTAACACTTAATCCCTTTTCTTCTTAGCTTGCCCTAATTAAACAGATCCACTTTTACACGCATTGAGAAAAATGCAACAGAATGAACACTACAGGTGAGCTCTAATGAGTCAATAATTATTATTAATTTATTCAAATTCTTAATCCAAACTAAAACATTTTCTAGATACGTTAAACTAAAAACGAAAAAAAAAACAATTTACTGAGCCACATTCAATAACAAAATAGTTCATTAATTCAATGGAAAATATTGTTTTGCTGATGCTAATGGACATTTTATTTAGTCTCAACATTCCTTAAAATTAAAATCAGTAAGTATCCTTATAAATTTTCCTTAAACCATAAATTAATTCACTTTCATTTTTCACTCATTTATAGTTTTTGCCAAGACGGTACCACGTTCTCTGAGATTCTTTGCAGAGATCGTGTGGGCGGTTTAAAAACAACATAATCCCAAACTTCTATAACCACTAATATTGAGACTGAGACGAGTGGATCTGGTTATTAAAGTGATCAGGTTTGTTTAAGCTTAACGGTACCGCGTCGCAGTCTTTTTGCTCCTGAGATACCCCCGCCGTGGCCATCACTTAATAAATCTCCTCCTCCTTTTGGAATGTTCGTGGTGCGGTGGGCGAGAACCTTGCAGTGAAAGACGGGATGCTGGAGCGATTTAAGAATTTCATTGCATATATACAACTACGAAAATAATGAATAAAAAAATAAAACAAACTATTGAAATAAAACCATTTTCATGTCAATTCAGAACTGTGTCGTCATTTCTCATTAGTGGTGAGTGCGTCACATGCAATAATTTCATTTACCTTTGAATAATATAAAATTAAAAGTTTTATCTTATTCAAATTCAGCAACGAACCCCTTACTAGTTGAGTACAAGGGTATATTGTAATCGTTGGAATGCATGTAACAGGCTGAAGGAGTCGTGACATATATTCTTGATCAGCATCAACAGCCGAGTCGGTATAGCCATGTCCGTCTGGCCGTCCGCACGTCTGTCCGTTCATCCGTCTGTATGAAGATCTCAGAGACTTTAAGAGCTAGAGAGGTGAAAAGGGTCGCAAATGAAAGGTACAATACCCAAGCAGTACAAGTTTGTTTTTGTTTTTTGACACGCCCCCTTTAGGGAGGTCTATTTTCAATAAAAGGTTAAAATATGTACAGAACATTTGTTTGTTAACTGTGCTATCTGAAATTTTACACAACGAGTACATGTCCAAGAATTATATGTACTGACCAAGTTTGATTCAAATCGGTCTACAATATCATATAGCTCCCTTAGGGTCGAACGGCCAAAAATACGCTCCAAATATGAATTAATATGAAAACATTTGAAATGAAGAAGCTATATTAATCAAACTCACTATTATATGTGAGTTTGATTAATATTCTCCAATAATATAAACATTCTGGCAAAGTTTCATCCAAATTGGACTACTATATTATATAACCCCCACAGGGATGACCAATCAAAAATACGCTAGAAATGTGGATTATTTAGAAAACTTTTGGGTTTATCAAGATATCTTAGTAAAACTTGCACATGACACATTGGAAAAGAATATTAATATACTCACCAATTTTGGTGCAAATCCGACTACTATATCGTGTAGCTGCCATTGGAACAATCGGTCGAAAATGTGCTCTGACCATGGTTAGGTTAGGTTAAATAAAGGCGGACGCCCTCAGTAGGCAGTGCTTAGGCCACTTGGTGGCCCGTAGTGATACGGTTGTGCAGGATACGAGATTGCTTGGCAAAAGCCAGCAGATCCCTGGGCTCTCTTGAGGCATCCTTGAGTGAGCATAGAGATAATACGTGACAGTGACATAAGAGATGTTCTAGCGATTCGTCATTTCCTGCAACTGGCGTCGTCGGCTATGTCCATGTTTACTGCATGGCAGTGGCCTGTGAAAATAACCACCAACAGTCTGCAATCCCTCCCTGCAAACCCCTATGTTAAAAACATATTAAAACTGAGTAACATGTATCCTAAAGTCACGTGGTGACTATAGCATTCTCTCTGGTTTTTAATCTAGTTACCTTTCGAACTCTGTAATTTTTCCAGATCTAGTCAGCATTGCATCGAGATTTAGTCGACGACCCTCTGCTCCAAATTATTTTCCTCAGTCTGTTCCCGGATCTCAACTGGGAAACAGCAAAATTTTCGGATCAAAATTTATTTATTTTTTTTGTGTTTGTTTAAATGTTTTTCGTTTTCATTTTCATTTTCATTTTTCGGTGTAACAAAATTATTGTGTATAGTCGATTGTAGTAAAATCGTAACAGTTTGTTGTTGGTGCATTGCGTTGTTTGTGTTGAACTGTTTATCACGGAATCAAACAAAAAACAAGAAACACTGCAGAACTTGTTTATCATATTGAAGGGAAATATACACATCATTCAAGTTACTAAAAACTAAGAACACAGAAACGTCACTCGGTGTGTGGTGCTTCGTCCCAAACATATTGAAGTAAAAAGGTAAAATCAAAATGACAATCAAATCCAAGCGCCCAAACTAACACTTAATCCCTTTTCTTCTTAGCTTGCCCTAATTAAACAGATCCACTTTTACAGACATTGCAACAGAATGAACACTACAGGTGAGCTCTAATAATTGACTCAATTTATTCAAATTACTAATCCAAACTAAAACATTTTCTAGATAAAAAAAAACAATTTACTGAGCCACATTCAATAACAAAATAGTTCATTGATTCAATAGAAAATATTGTTCTGCTGATGCTAATGGACATTTTATTTATTCGCAACATTCCTTAAAATAAAAATCAGTAAGTATCCTTATAAATTTTCGTTAAACCATAAATTAATTTATTTTCATTTTTAACTCATTTATAGTTTTTGCCAAGACGGTACCACGTTCTCTGAGACTCTTCGCAGAGATCGTGTGGGCGTTGTAAAAACAACATAATCCCAAACTTATATAACCACTAATATTGAGACTGAGACGAGTGGATCTGGTTAATAAAGTGAACAGGTTTATTTAAGCTTAACGGTACCGCGTCGCAGTCTTTTTGCTCCTGAGATACCCCCGCCGTGCCCATCACTTAATAAATCTCCTCCTCCTCCTCCTTTTGGAATGTTCGTGGTGCGGTGGGCGAGAACCTTGCAGTGGAAGACGTGATGCAGGAGCGATTTAAGCCACTAAAGAATTTCATTGCATAAAATACACATACAAGTACCAAAATAAATGATGTAAAAAATAAAACTAAAACTACTGAAATAAAACCATTTGCATGTCAATTCAAAATTGTGTTGTCATTTCTCATTAGTGGTGGGTGGGTAGGCGTGGCACGTAGCTTATGTCAAATCGAATATGAACTGCGTTAATTGCAATTTGTTGTTGGAATTGCACGTGTCGGGGATTACGAGTTGCAGTTCAATTTGCTGCTCCTATTTGAATTTTCCACAAGCTATTTAGCATAATTAATTGACAGCTATTGAATGCTGTTGACAATTTGAGGCGAAAAGTCGATGAGTTGGAAAAATAACATTTGTTTACATTTCATATATTTGATTACTTCACTAATTTGCACAAACATTTTGTAAACAAAATGTGCATTGCATTTTTAATAAGGTGTCAAAACTAGTAAATATCTAAATTAGTTTATATTCGCAAGTTTTATAGCAAAATTGTATGGCAAACAGACGTAGAGCTTTTCACCACATAGCGAAGCTTTAGCTTGGCGTTAGTAAAGTTACTCGAGCTTTAAAGCTTAAGCATGCTGTATGAAACAATGAGCTTTTTAGACTCTAGAAGCCAAATGTGCGTAACAGGTAGGAGGAGGCATTTCCGACCCCGTAAAGTATATATATTCTTGATCAGCATCAACAGCCGAGGCGATATAGCAATGTCCGCCTGTCAGCCCGTCTGTATTGAGCCCTAGATCCCAGAGAGTAGACAAGCGTGAGTCGGCAAATTTGAAATAAAAGTCCGTCTGCCTCCCGAGCAGTTCAAGCCACGCCCCTTACTGCCCTTACTGCCAATTGTAACAATCCCATAGGACAAATCGGTCGTTAAGAAGACTTTAGTATGAAGATACGTAGTTTTAGTTGAGCTATCGCAGCCAAAAGCACACATAATGTGTATATGGTGATTGTAACTATCCTTACCTAGTTTGACTTGGATCGGTCAACTATATTCCATAACTTCTATAGCATAAATCGGTCTAAAATTGTATGATAAAAATAAGCAGATAAAAGCACACTTAAATGAATGAAAGCTTAACGGAAAACAACTTGCAGCTTAAACTTGCTAAAATCATAAAAACATGATTAAGTTGTAGTAGACAATAATTAACAAGATCGGAAGTTTGATATGACAAAAACAATGTTTATGAATGGGTAAATAAATATTTATTGTTTCTTTATCTCTTGGCCAACTGGTGCGTTCATTAACCCAATTGTAAGCCACACAACACAGAGCAGAGACGATTGTAACGACGGTAAAAAATGCATTTTAACTGAGCAGCAAAACACTGCATATCGACACGTCGCAAATATGTTGAACTGATTACAGATGAGGTATAAAAAACACAGATGCTGCTGCAATACAGAACACAGTTAATGAGACAGCCAACGAGATGAGACAACGGATGCAAATACTAGCAGTGCAATTACTTTTGTTACTCACTGTAGCAAAGGCACACATAGCAGAGAACAACAATTGGCAATACAATGATCCACATTATGCCAATGCTCAGTATGTAAAGCTATTCGGTCAGGCAACTGGAACAAATCCTATGCAGGAGAAGTTTGGACCCTTTCAGTATCAATATGTGGATTATCAGCCCAATTGTAAATCGGGTGGAGAGCCTGTGTGTGCCACGAATGGTGTAAAGTACTTTCAATTTGAGAACGACTGCAAACTGGAGGCACACAACATGAAGCTACTCTTTCAGTATGGCACGGGTAAGTAAACTGAGAAAAATCTATACTAAAACGGATGCTTCAACTTCCTTATGATCTACAGAACTGGAGCCTACTGAGTTGGAGCGTTGTCTGCCCAATTGTGAGAACATTAAGTGCACTACAAAATACGCTCCGGTTTGCGCTGCACCGGAGAGTGGACCGCACCAGGGACAGGGCGTAACCTTTGCCAATGAGTGTGAAGTGCGACGACGCGAATGTGTCACCAAAGAAAGTAGGTCAAGTTGAGTGATAATCCCCATAGCCACAAATAATCCAATCTTTACAAATTCACAGCTCAGCGTTTTCTGAATCAAGGACCCTGTATGCAATCAAAGTCCAAGTCAAAGTCAAGGTCCAAGTCGCGTAGGCGTAAGAACCGACGTGGTAGTACCACCACCAGTACAACCACCACCACTAGCACCACCGTCGCACCCACTGCTGTGACAGAGTTTAGAAATATGTTTATTCAAATGCCAGCTTTAACTGAAGCACCTAAAATGAGAGTAACAACACCGATTCCCATGGAGTACCATGAATACCTGAGCAAAGTGAATCCAGGTGTTTCGATCGCACAGGCCGTCAATGCCTATAGTGTGTACAATATACCCGATGTGGGTCAGGACTACAATGAAATAACCGATTCCAGTTTGTCGCTGTATTTGCCAGGTGTTGGCACTGTCACCGACACACCGCCAAGAAGCACTACAACCACACCAAAACCGAAACTGAAACCGTTTGTAACCACACCACCCAACAAGGCATCAACACAATACACTACTTTGGCTCCTGGCACAACAACTCCGAAACAATTTTTCATACTTTTACCCTACGGCACGACCTCAGAGGCAAACACGCAGCGCAGCATCGAGAGAATTGCTAATGTCACCAGCAACAAGATCAGTAACGCCACTAGCAGCAGTACCTCTGCTGCCAATGTCAGCAAAGTAAACACTACTCTACTGCCATTAGTCCCCGCCAATATTGCAACTACATTTGGTGTATCCAAAACTATTGCAAAGCCAATTTCAATTACCATGCCCACTGTCAAAAATATTGCAAAGAAAATGAATTAAAAGTCTGTTCCCATTAAAACGATCTTTGTATTAAATTTCTTAATTAGTTTACATACCAAAGAGTCAGAGGGGTCTATGAGGTTTGACCATTAAGTATATATATTCTTGTTCAGCATGAATAGCTCTGTCGATAAACCAACGTTCGTCCTTTCGTATGAGCATCTGCATGTCAGACAACTATATGCTATAACTCCCGTTGGACAAATCAGTCTTAATGAACAATGCGCACTACACTTAGTATAGTGCCCTTTACATTCGTCTTGTCCAACTGTATTTCACTTGTTCTATTCCAAACAACTGAAAAATTTTCATCAAAGAGTGTTTAAAATAAAGTCACTTGAACATAGTACTAAACTAAATACTTTACTTGTTTACAAGTAATCGAACTGTTCACTTGCAAACATCTCGCAAAACTTATAATTTTCCTAAAATTAAAAAAAGAAAATTGTTTTGTTTTAAGCTGAAAAATGCATTGGCACAACAAGTTGGTAAGTGCTTGATTAACCTATTTAGTCACAAACATAAACTGCAACTAAGTTAAATTCCAGCAAATTGTGTTGATCTTTTGCATCATGCAATGCATTGGCACAAGTGGCACTGAGAATAGTAGTTTGATTGCAGATGATCAGGATTACGATGAGCAGCTTATCAAAGCTGACCTATCGAAATTATTATGGGATTCCATTGAGCCCATGGCGGAGACAAACAATCGTAGTGAATTCAAGAACATTACAATAATTGAAACTTTACGCTTTCCCTTAATCGAATATTATATGGCCGGATTGCAGATAATTTTTCAACGTTTGCTTGCTGATAAATTAAAGATACGTATGACCATAGAGAAGGAGCATTATCGGAAACAATTGAAGGTACTGCAAATGCGTCATGAAATCTATGATCAGAACATGAAACGTTGGCGTCTGTATATGTCAGAGATTTACTTTAAAGTTATTAAAAAGGAATTGGATGATAAGTCGGCAGCTAGGAATTCGAAAATTCCCACATATCCATCATCGGTTAGTCCCAATTATTATGATGTTATGATGATAACCAAATCGGTAGTGAATGTTGGAATGAAACCTGAGGACGATACTAAAAAAGATGCCGATACCGTTACGGTTGTAAATCGTCGCTTCTATAACTCAAAACCATCGACGTTCTATAAAAGGGCTATAAATCGTGTCTTTGTGGATGAGACACGTATTTTCCATTTCTATTTCCGGGAAATATTTTATCTGACCGCATTTTTAATGAATCAGACGCAGTATATAATGTAAGAAATTCATTTAATGTTGAACAATTTAAGTTGTACTCTTGTTACGTTCTCTTTAAATTGTTGTTAGTCTTAAAAAAAAATATATAATATATAGATCATCTGCATTCAGTTCTGTGTTACTATATTAACTGGTTTGTCTTTCATCAATAATATAATCACAGGTGAATTTTTGGGAATTCGTATCGTTTGTTCCTTGTCATCCGCCACCAATGTCATTACCAATGAACTGGAATTACTGACTGCTGTCGAAGGACTTGCCACATCGGTAATATTACTCGAACTCGGAGTCGTCTGTGCTGGCATTGTTGAGGGGGAGGTATTACTATCGGAAGAGTCTAGTTGTGCATTAAAGGATTGGAATTGTGGAAGAGCTTCGTTAGTTGCAGCATTAGATGTAGGTGACGTATTCGCAGGTGTAGTTGTAGTTGAAGCTGTCGTTGTTGGTGGAGGAGATGCGGTTGAAGGCATCTCGGAAATAGTTGTTGGGGTGGTAACGGTTGTTGTTGATGTTGAAGAAGTATAAACTGAAGGATACGATGAGTATGGTGGAGTAGTCGCTTCCGTAGCCTTAGTGGCAGCAGTTGTATCAGCTTCTGACTTAGTTGTTGCCTCCGTTGTAGGTGTGGAAGCTAAAGGTTCAGCGACTGCATTGATTTTTAAACTGTTTGCCCCTGATTGGGAAGATGCTGCAGGGGTAGTAGGCGTAGAAACAGTCGTAGGGGTAGTAGGCGTAGAAACAGTCGTTGGATCAGTCACTGTAGTTTCAGGCGTGGTAACAGTTGTTGCTATAGTGGTGGTCACAGGAGCAGCTGTTGAAGGAGTCGAATAAACGGAAGGATATGATGAGTATTGTGGAGTAGTCGCCTCCGTTGTAGGTGTGGAAGCTAAAGGTTCAGCTACTGCATTGATTTTTAAACTGTTTGCGCTTGACGTTGGGGATACTGTAGGGATAGTAGGCGTAGAAACAGTCGTTGGATCAGTGGCTGTAGTTTCAGGAGTTGTAACAGTTGTTAATATGGTTGTTGTCACAGGAGCAGCTGTTGACGGAGTCGAATAAACTGAAGGATACGATGGGTATTGTGGAGTTGTCGCGGCGGTACCTTGTGTGCCAGGAGTTGTTGCCTCCGTTGTAGGTGTGGAAGCTAAAGGTTCAGCTACTGCATTGATTTTTAAACTGTTTATCCCTGACTGGGAAGATGCTGCAGGGGTAGTAGGCGTAGAAACAGTCGTTGGATCAGTTACTGTAGTTTCTGGAGTGGTAACAGTTGTTGCTATAGTGGTGGTCACAGGAGCAGCTGTTGACGGAGTGGAATAAACTGAAGGATATGAAGAGTATTGTGGAGTAGTCGCCTCCGTTGTAGGTGTGGAAGCTAAAGGTTCAGCTACTGCATTGATTTTTAAACTGTTTGCGCTTGACTCTGGGGATACTGTAGGATTAGTAGGCGTAGATACAGTCGTTGGATCAGTCACTGTAGTTTCTGGAGTTGTAACAGTTGTTGTTGTTGCTATGGTGGTGGTCACAGGAGCAGCTGTTGACGGAGTGGAATAAACTGAAGGATATGAAGAGTATTGTGGAGTAGTCGCCTCCGTTGTAGGTGTGGAAGCTAAAGGTTCAGCTACTGCATTGATTTTTAAACTGTTTGCGCTTGACTCTGGGGATACTGTAGGATTAGTAGGCGTAGATACAGTCGTTGGATCAGTCACTGTAGTTTCTGGAGTTGTAACAGTTGTTGTTGTTGCTATGGTGGTGGTCACAGGAGCAGCTGTTGACGGAGTGGAATAAACTGAAGGATATGAAGAGTATTGTGGAGTAGTCGCCTCCGTTGTAGGTGTGGAAGCTAAAGGTTCAGCTACTGCATTGATTTTTAAACTGTTTGCGCTTGACTCTGGGGATACTGTAGGATTAGTAGGCGTAGATACAGTCGTTGGATCAGTCACTGTAGTTTCTGGAGTTGTAACAGTTGTTGTTGTTGCTATGGTGGTGGTCACAGGAGCAGCTGTTGACGGAGTGGAATAAACTGAAGGATATGAAGAGTATTGTGGAGTAGTCGCCTCCGTTGTAGGTGTGGAAGCTAAAGGTTCAGCTACTGCATTGATTTTTAAACTGTTTGCCCCTGACTGTGAAGATTCTGTAGGGGTAGTAGGGGTAGTAGGCGTAGAAACAGTCGTTGGATCAGTCACTGTAGTTTTAGGAGTGGTAACGGTCGTTGTTGCTTCCGTTGTCACATTTTGTGGCACATTTGCTTTGGATGTTGAATCACCCGAAGTGGTTTCATTTGCCTTCACAATTCTGCTTTTCTTTTGCATAACTGGAACAGCTTTTGTAGTTGGGGAAGGCGATGTCGCAGTGCTCTTAGAATCAGAGGTAGTCGTATGTTTAGTAGCATAGTAATCATTGGTATCAGATTTTAAGGCTCTTAACAATGCAGCAGGTAAAGCAGCTACGTCCGTATAAATGTTGTACGGTGAGTTCGGTGCCTGAGCATACGGATTTGGAGCTGAATTGGGGTATCCAAAAGGCGATTGTGGTGCATTAGCAGGAGACTGATAAAAATGTGGCCCATAAGCTGGAGGCGCTGCATAGACTGGTGAACCATAGGACCAAGTTTCATAGGCAGGTGGACCATAAAATGGAGAATAACCAGAGTAAGGCCGACGACGAGGAACAACCTCGCAGGCTGCATTGGAAATTTGTAGCCAGGCTTTAAAAAGGTGAATAAAATAAACGTTTAAAATCAAATTAAAGTAATGCCATGAGTTTCACACAACTTACGTTCAAAGGACGAACACTTGTGTTTCTTTAATTCACAAGAACTGTTGAAGGTACGTTTCACCAGCGTTGATTTCTGAAAGGCACAAACAGGACTACACTTCTTCGGGCACTCTGTAGGACACTCACAAGTGCCCATATTAATCACATGGAAAGCTGCAAATATACCAAGTTTTATATATTAAAATTTCTAAACATTTTTCCATTCCCAACTTACATTCACCGTAGAGACAATTGTAGAGTTGCACCTCGCAGGCATTGCCAAATGTCGCTTCCTCCTGGGTGAATCTCGATCTAGCACAAACCTCGGCCTTAACCGATGGACACTGAATATGCTCACAGGATGGCTCATAATAATCAGTGCCATCGTAGCCCCAGCTCCAGACGACACTGCACAAACTCAGGACAATGAAATACAACAACATGCTTTTGGATTGATACACAGGTTAACTCTGAGCAGGTAATGTCAGGCTACGCTTTTTATAAGACCCCAAAGTCCCATGGGGTCTTGTGCCAAATGCCCTCATATCATTGCAATGTCTACGTGTCTAGAGCGACATTTTAGGTAACTGTATCACTTCTGACCTGGTCGAAAAAACCAGACAGTTTGAATTTTTTTTTTTTTTTTTTTTAATTTAATTTCATTTGTTTGCTTGCTCATTACGTTTTGTTTTGGTTTATTTTGGCTTATGACATTCCCACAAACATTTGCTTATGATAACAGTTTAATTCGTGTGCTACGTTAATTTTGTATTATGAGAAATTGTTGTGAATTAAATTGCTAAATTGCTTAGCTAAGCAATTAATTATTGTGAATGATATTGAGTAATTTATATTGTGATATATTATTGACAACTGTCAAGGTCAGCAGATAGCAGCGATTTATACTACAACTGCCGTCTGAGTCATACAAGTATTTATTCAATAAGAATTTCTTGATGAGCAAGTGAAAAGCATTTGAAACCACCACGCCGTTTATCGAGCCCAACGTGTGCGAATTGAAGCTACAGGTAATGTCACCTGTAACTTGCTGACTTGGCATATCTGCAAAGTTTTTTCTAAAAAAGAAATAACTACAATCTTAGACGAATGAAATCATTAAAAAACTTAAAAAAGAGCTACGCAATTAGAGGGCAATTAAATATTTAAAGACTAACTAAGTGGGCGAAATTAAGTAATGAATGTCACGTAGGCAAACAGCTGTAAGTTTTTTTAAGTTTGTTGGTAACAGAAACTTAGACTGGGCCATTAATAAGTTTAAACATTTAATAAAAATTTTTGTATTAATTCGTATAAAAAATGTAGTGAGTATAAAGCAAATTGACTAAGGTAAAAAATTTTATTAAAATCGATCTAGTAGAAGGTTTAGTAATAATGACTCCAGTGGATTGGCGAGATTACAGAAGCCGATGCGGAAGCTGAAGCGGAAGAGGATGCAGAGCCAGAAGCATACGAGTGACGGGAAGGAATATGACGGTCTGAATTATATCCAGTACCATAGGCATACCCATAATGGTAACCATATGGCTTGTGTTCAGGTACTTTGTAGGTCGCTGGCGCTGGTGTTGTTGTGGTTGTTGTTGTGGAACCTGTTGAGGTGCTTATAAGACAGCCAGTATATTGGCTGGGAATCGGACAGTCCTTGGAGCTCACCACCACTGTAGTCTCCTCGAGGCACGTCTTCTGGCCACTGATTGGATCAGTTACTTGTTCAGTCAACAACAGACTGAAGACTTGGCCATTTGTATCGCTCAAGACAAAGGCAGCCAAAACATTCTGTTCGTAGAAGGAAAACAAAGAAAAGACAGAAAAAACATTTGTCATTCGATGTGAATTGGATGATGTTTGAGGTATACTCACAGCTCCCAAGCCACCGGCGGGTGTGGTGGATTCTGTTGTAGGTGTAGTAGTCGATGGAGTTGTCGAAGAAGTTGTAGATGGTGTTGTGGATTCTGTTGTGGATACTGTTGTGGATTCGGTTGTGGATTCTGTTGTGGATTCTGTTGTGGATTCTGTTGTGGATTCTGCTGTTGATTCTGTTGTGGATGGAGTTGTAGATGGTGTTGTGGATTCTGTTGTGGATACTGTTGTGGATTCTGTTGTGGATTCTGTTGTGGATGGAGTTGTCGAAGTAGTTGTAGATGGTGTTGTGGATTCTGTTGTAGATGGTGTTGTGGATGTAGTAGTCGATGGAGTGGTCGAAATAGTTGTGGATTCGGTTGTGGATTCTGTTGTGGATTCTGTCGTGAATGTAGTAGTCGATGGAGTGGTCGAAATAGTTGTAGATGGTGTTGTGGATTCGGTTGTGGATTCTGTTGTAGATATTGTGGTGGATGGAGTTGTAGATGGTGTTGTGGATTCTGTTGTTGATTCTGTTGTGGATGGAGTTGTAGATGGTGTTGTGGATTCTGTTGTGGATACTGTTGTGGATTCTGTTGTGGATGGAGTTGTCGAAGTAGTTGTAGATGGTGTTGTGGATTCTGTTGTAGATGGTGTTGTGGATGTAGTAGTCGACGGAGTGGTTGAAATAGTTGTGGATTCGGTTGTGGATTCTGTTGTCGATTCTGTTGTGGATTCTGTTGTGGATTCTGTTGTAGATGTAGTAGTCGATGGAGTGGTCGATATCGTTGTGGATGGTGTTGTGGATGTAGTTGTGGATGGTGTCGTAGATGCAGTTGTGGATGGTGTTGTGGATGCAGTTGTAGACGGTGTTGTGAATGTCGTTGTCGACGATGTTGTGAACAGAGTTGGCCATGTTCTTCTAGATGGCGTTGTTCTCCTAATAAAAGTGGAAAGTCCTGCCGAACCAGAATCATTTGCAGATTTTGCTTCGGGTGGTGTTGTTGCATTTTGAGTTGTCTGTTGTCTATTATTACTGGAACGGTCGGCCAAGCGAGCAATCGCTGCAGATGCCGATAATGAAGTGGATCCTGTGGATGGTGTTGTGGATGCTGTTGTTGATACTGTGGTATATGGCGTTGAAGTCAGAAGATCAATATAATAGTTTGGCGCAGATGTGCTTGGTCTATACTCCTTAGGTGTCTCATAATAATTCCAGCTGCCAGCATACCCACTTTCAGAGCCATACCCATTATTCGGAGAATAGATCTCTTGATTATAGGATGTATATTGATTATATGCCTGAGATTGCTTCAGTTTATAAGCATTTTGATAGCCTTGCGGCAAACCGTAGCCATACGGCACAGGACGTGGGTGTCTATAGGGTATGTTGTAGTCGTACCAGGTTGGCGACGCCAAGCAGTACACCATGCCAACCTCCACGAGTTCTAAAAATACAAAGTCATAAAGTGAAACGTTAGAAAAGCGCATTAAAAACTTACCTCTTTGTCCTGCGAACAGTTGGTGCAAATTGTATGTGTTCAGGGAGCAAATGTCATTGAAGGTTCGATAACAAAAGCCGTTGGTAGCGCAAACAGGTCGACCACAAGGATAACTAATTCGTGCTCTTATTGCTTGATCCTGGTAGTCCAGACAACGCTGGGATTCGACCAGGACAAGAACAGACAATATTACCAGAAAGGCAAAAAGAATGAATTGTTGTGGGCACATCTTGAAATGTTATGCCCTCACTCTGCTTACACTACCTATTTATAGGTGTACTCTCTGCAACTAGACCCAACAGCGAGACACAGGTAAATCTCTAAACAGCCGCAGACGCCTTATCAAAAGTTCAGACGACGCACTACGTGCCCAACTTGACTACACTTGAGCCACTACGCGACGGCAGCATCGTCAAATGATTGGAGAAATTGTTGCAGACACTGTTGCCTTTGTTGGCGTCCCCATGATTGAGGCAGTTCCTGACCTTCATCTAACTGCCTTTGTTTAAGCTTCTTTTTAAATGAATGCCTTGAACAAAAGGCTGTTGTTCACACTACAAAACATCTCAACTGTGACGTCACGAACTCTGTAAGAGCTAAGAAAATTAACAGAAAGTTTAACTATCTTGCATATCTAATATTAATGTTTTAAATTTACATATTTCTTTGAATAAATTCATTTAATAATCAGAGTTTTTCATACAGAGAAGTTTACAAGGACAATCACAAAAGCTTCAAAGTTAGCTCAAGGACAGTCAGTAACAATAGGCATAAAAAAGAAAGAATATTAAAAACAGTATAAAAAAAAATTTTATTTAAAAATAAACTTTAATTTGTTACATCTCTAATATTATATTATTATTTTTTTTAGTAATTTGTTTTCTAAATGAAGAAGTTATATTGTTTGTTCTAAAAAGCAATGTAATTTTTCTCACAGTGTAGCAACAACTACTTAAACAATGTGTACCTATTAAATACTATTTCCTTGTTTGGTCACGAATACTAGGATAGTTACTCCAGACAATTGAAACAAAGACTTCAACATGTAATTGACCAGATTACCTAGCAAAGAATACCAAGAAGCCACTAATTAAACTGAATACTATTAATATTTTTTTATTAAATGCAATTTTGCTGACTCACTATACAAAATATAATTGCATGTTTTTTCATGTTTTTAATTGTAATTTGTACAAATATTTGAGGTCTTAAGTTTGTCCCTATAATAGTATTATTAATCATGGCCAGATAAACAAGTACGTGTTCAACCAAAACAAAAAAAACAAACATTCTTAACCAAAAAATCATCAATGAAGCTCATGTAGAGATTGCCAGACTATAAGATATGCTGTCTTATATAATTATACTAATTTTATTTATATTATATTATTACTACAATACTAGTATATTTAATTGGTTATATCATGTTTAATATTAATATGCAAATTTTACAGCATTTTCTACAATATCCAGTTCGTGATATACAAATTTAAACTTTGCAGTCGCACGAAGTTTTATGGTGGGAAAAAACTGCACAGCACCTAATTATTTAGTCTCAAGTTTCTTTCAATTTAATACTGGCAGTCGTTACCGCAGTGCTTTACTGCTTGAACAGCAGGGTGTACTGCTTATTGCACTGCTTATTTCACAGCTTATTGTACTGCTTTTGACACTGCTTAACGCTGAACACTGCACTTCACTTGTACTTTTGAGGCCTGACAAGCAGTGCAAAAGAAGTACACTTTCCACACTGCATCCACAAGGGCTGCTTGATGAATTCGGTAAGTATGCTATCGAAAAATACATTGAGCAATTGCGACAGTTGCTTGAACCATTATTAAGAAATTTGCAACTTAATTATTTTATTATAGTTACATTTTAAAATGAGAACTACTGTCGTTTAAAAAAAAAATGTATTATAAATGACGTGAATCTAATAATACATCCACTGATTCAACAATTTAACTAAAAAGTGTCTTGCATTACTCGAGCTATTTAAACCACCCTCGTATAACAGTTTTGCACTGCTTGTCGGCATGCTTCTTGGGATGAATCCAAAAGGACCTGCGAGTAACAGAATGCAGGGAACGCAGCTTCACACGGACTTCACTTACCGATTCGCAGTTGACGCGAACGGTTGTCTCAGCTTTTAAGCGGCGATTCTAGGGTTTCTCAAAGAGTTACGACTTTTGAAATATTTTCGTTAGATCAGCAGTTGTTTGTGTTATATTTTTTTTTTTTGGCGCGCACAGAATACAAAGCAGAAAGCGAAATAGACATTTATGTTTTATACTCGTTCATAAATCTTCTATGAAAAGCGCATGTAAATAAAAGTGATTGAAAAAGATTTAGTGGCTTGTCTTCGAAGTGCTGTCTGGGCACTAAAACAACAACAACAAATGCAAATAGCATAAACAAATAAGTAAATCGCCTGCCGTTGGCCACAAGAGCAGGTAAGTGGGTTGCTCATATAAATGTTTGTGCGTATACTTAATATCCGTGTATTTGATTTCTATTTGTATTCTATTAATGGAAATTGCATTAAATTTCACGTGCCATTGATTCGTTGATATTCTTGGCCACGCATAACATACAAATATGTCGTTGTCTTCTGAAAAAGAAATAATATTAATAAGTCTTGATTCAATACATGAGCGAAAGTTTACTTAAGCAAATTCAAAATTTGATGTTCAATTTCCTCGAAAGCAAACGATGGAAATTTCATGCTGGCAATGTCAATGATGCGTTTATTATTTATTCATTCAATCGTAACCATCGTCATGCCTTTCACTTTACTCTTTTATGGAATTCCTTCAGTTTCCCGGTTATTTATTTTTTTTTTTTTTTTTGTTCGTTTGTATGTTTTCTTTGAGTCTATTCCCAAGACCATAAATATGGTTAACATGAAATCAACAGACGTTTCACTCAATCGGGTTAAAAATACATTTATGTTATGGGCTAAAATAAACAAACTGATTTTTCTCACATATTTTTCTTTCTTTATTTGTCCACAACTGTCTCTCTTCCTCTCTCGGTCTTTAATAGTAGAAAAATGGTTTCACATTGCGTATACGCAGCGTTTGACAAGAAATATGTATTTGTTTATGCTTGCGTCTTCGTTGCGGCTGCTGATTCGATTAGCTGCCTAACCGCTGTCTAACCGCAAGTGCCATCGCAACCACCTCAAACCGCCCCGCAAATACCACAACCACCGCAACCACCAACATTGCCTACCCATTAAACGTTCTGGCACGTCACGTTTTAGGCTAAACACTGTGCCACGGGCAACATTTTCTAATTGTTTAAGGTTACTGTTTGAGAGGAGCAGGAGCCGCAACAAGAAAATGAATGCGCACTGTACCAGTCCCTGCCTTTCCGTGCCTCTGGCACCACCATAATTATACCCTCCACGGGAGTATTGTAGTTTTGTCACGCAACTTGTTGTTCCTGTAAAATATTGCAGGTAAGAACAATACATTTTTTGTTGTATTTATGGACAATGAGTCTGGGCTTATGTGTGAAAACTATTTGAATAAGTTTTCCTAAGGCTTACAGGAATCCTAAGAACAATCTATATGGATTTAAGTGACGGTTTAGTTTAGTCTGAGGAATTAAAATTCAGTACATTAAGTTATTTAAAGGAACTAGATTTAAACCTTATTATTAATATTATCATCATTATTATTATTATTATTACTATTATTATTATTATCATTATCATTATTATTATTATTATTATTATTATTATTATTATTATTATTATTATTATTATTATTATTATTATTATTATTATTATTATTATTATTATTATTATTATTATTATTATTATTATTATTATCATTATTATTATTATCATCATTATTATTATTATTATTATTATTATAATTATTATTATTATTATCATTATTATTATTATTGTTATTATCAGTATTATTATTATTATAATTATAATTATTAATTATAATTATTATTACTACTACTTTTATATTATTTAATTTTTAAGAAGAGAACTAATTTTGTTTAGTCCAATATAAAGCTATTAACTTGTAGTGTAAAAATCTACTGTTTATTTAAAAAATCTCATAAATGCACACATAATTTATATGGTTTTTTTATGTGGTTCTTATACAACATGTTTATGAAAACTTTAAGTACTCTGCAAGAATATTAAATCTTTAATGTGTCTATAAAAAATACTTGCAATCTTGTACCAAGTTTACTATTGGCCTTCCCTTGGCCTTTGTCCTAGACTTGTTATGTCCATTTTTGGCTAACAATTGAATATTTTGCGCTCTCGCTATTGTTGCCAATGACTTTGATAACATCTTCGTAACATCTTCGGTGATGCGTGTGATAAATGTTTTTTGCTATATGTAAAAACATATGTAATTCACAGTTCATCTTCCCCATCCAATCGTTAAGTTGCCACGCGCGACATCAGGTGCTGACAGTGCTTATTAGAATATAACCCACACCTAGCACTGTCTAATGATACTAACCTTTAAGAGCACTGTTAAAAATGTCAGGAAAAAGAACGGAAATATTAGATTATAATCTATTTATTTTTTAAGTAATACTCAAAAACCAATCCATCAAGAATTTTAATTATTTTGTCTTTCCAATTTACTGAGCACAAAACCATGTTTATTTATTTTTCTCGCAGTGCACACATGACGCAGTCACTCAACTATTAGCGTTTTGTTGGCTAAGCCAAGAAATACGACTACGTGTGTACTTATGTTATGATAGCACTCGATTAGCAGTTCAAGCATCATCAAAGAACCCAAAGGGGGGCGCTAAAATGTCCTTTCCAGCTTATGTAAAACTGTTTCATTATGATTGCTATTGATTAAAATTGTGTTTATCTTTGTGTGAAGAGTTCTGGAAACGCGACAAGAGCTAGAAATGACATTATACGACTTTATGGTGGTAGTGGCTGCCAAACTTGATGAAAGCGACAGAGCAAATGATTCAAATGCGCTTGGAAATGCAGGGAAATTTGAAAAAATTTTAGAAGTCAATAAAATAAAACAAATTTTATAATTATCTTTTGATTTAGTTATAAGCTTAGTTTCAATCATAGAGAGTTCATTGAAAATATAAAGACCTAAGAATTAAACTGAGCTAAATTTAAAAGTCAGCAGTGAAACCATAACTCTTAGCTATTTTTGATAACTTTTCTGAAATTGAAAAACACACACACACACACTCAGAACTGATATAACGCTTTAAAAATAAAAATAACCGGGTAAATTGCTTGTGGATTGGGGAATAAGCTAATAAATGCGTACCGGAAAAAATATCAAAAACAGGGGATCAAATAGATAAAGTATATTTGTGTTCAAAGTCTCCTTCGTGCTCTCCATACTTCTCTCTGACTTATTGTCTCCATGTCTTCCCCAAACTCTCTAACTTTCTCTACCTGTCTGTGTTTTCACGTGTTGCTTTCGCTTAATGAAATAAAGCAAAGAAAACAGTAACAACAAAAAGTTTATGATGCTTGTTATAGACTGTCAAATACCCTGCATATCAATTGTGTTCAGTTTTTTTTAAATACTAGCTAAGTTTTGTATTCCCAAGACTTGGAACTTTTTCTTGAAGTGCATTGAACTCCTTAATGCAACAAATTGTAATTTTTAAAATACAATTTTATGTGTCTATGAATAATTTTGAAAGTCTGCCTATCAAACTCTACTTTGCACAAATTTATGATACCCTTGAGTTGAAAAAATGGTGAATCTAGACCTGAAATCGCCGACATTTTATCCCTAAAAGCTTAGCCCACGGGCAGGGCCAGCCAATTTCTTTGGGGCGTGACTAATGAGGCGGCTGTCAGTTGGTATATAAACCCGTATATATATATATTGGTCACATACGTGCACTCATACTTTAATGGCCAGCTAGAAAAACCTGTCCGCAGGCCTAGATCCAATGTCAATTTCTATGTTCAAGTTTTGTTGCATCGTTTGCTCATTTTGTGTTCTTCTTGTTTTCTTTTTTTAATAGCATAATTTTAGGGGGGACAAACAGCTGGACAGACGGACAGCCGGACAGCCGGCGGTCGGTAGTGGGTGGTGGGTGGTGGTTGGGTGGCTGGGGAACTGAGGGGAAGCTTATGAATTTACCGACCTCGGTTGGCAACTTCAGCTCAGGGTTTTATTGTAGCCGACTTTTGGGTGCTTATTAAATTTTTATGCCAACACAAACAACGGGAGAAGAACGACCAGAGAGAGAGAGAGAGACACAGAGAGTAAGAGATAGAAACAAAAACAGAGAAAGGAATAATACAAAACACGCAAAAAGAAATTACAAGAAATGGACACTGGATTGAATTTCATTGCCGTCGACGTCATCGCACACACACACACACTGTAACACACACAGGTACCTACACCTGCACACACATTAAATATACAAATTTGGTAATTGTGCGCTTCATGTATATTTAATTTTGTTTATTATTTCATCTGCACAGTTGCCAAAAATCCAACGTCGCCCTTTTTGCCACAAACTGCTGTAAATGTGCCCCAAAAAATCGTTTGCCACTTGCCACTCGGCACTTGCCACTTGCCACTTTTGCATATATTTTTATTTGATTTTACATCTGTCTGTTTGTCCATGTTTTTTCTCTTTTTTTTTTTTGCTGTCATCAAATTGTTTTGAGTCTGATTTACAATATTTTTGGCCAGCAACTTGTTGACTGGAAAATCCTTTGCAGTTTTTTGCCTTGTTGCCATAGGATCATCTGTGTGATTGTATAAGCACCTTATTTATTACCTTCGCTTACCTTACCTACACTTCACTCCCTTCAGACAATGATAATCAAGCCGATTAAAATGAAACTGCGGTAGATCAAATTTTTTATTTTAAATGAAATCAAAGTTAAAACGCCACTGTACAGTTTGATGGCCAGCTTCCGTATCCCTCTCAAATTAAAAATCGTACTGTGCAAATAAAATTGTTGTCAAGTGAAAAGTTATGTTTCCACTGGGACGCCACGTCGTTAAGGTCACAGTCGAACGCTCTCTCCACTGGGTCACCAGTTGCGCATTCAATTTTTGTACCGCAATACTCTATGACGTCATTGAAATAAGCGGTATCTGAAGTTCTTTGAGATAGGTGTGCATATCTATAAAGCAATAAAATATTGTAAGAAATAAGAAAATTAATTAGTGTTTAAAAACTTAATAATAATATTAAAAATAGTTCGGCTTTAGTTTTGCATTAAATTTTAATTTTAAAAAAATGTTCCAAATATTTTATTTTCTTACTTTAACCCAAACAATTCTTTAAAACATTTTAATCTGCCATTTTTTATGTCTTAAGCACTAGTAGAAACACCCGTTGCACTTAAAAGCTGATCACGAATTCCGTTTCACTTTTGAAGTCCAAAAGAATTTCTGCGAAACGTGAAATTTGTAAATATGTTACAAGTTACCATAAAACACAATTGCGATTACATTTAAATATTGAAGTACTTTCTGGCAAAATAATTTACATCATTTACGCTAAAATCGCTGGTATTCCAACTAGTCAATTGATTAGCTGGTATTATAAGAGGCAGGACTAAATCTGTATTTATTATGGAACCAGTTGGATGCCTGAAATTGATGGCTACTTCAACCCAAAGCCATAAACAGGATTACGAAGTCATGAGCAGCATGCTCTGCGCGCTGCTAAAGCAAGAGTAGGAACGGTGAGAGGAGAGCACGAAATTTATGCAATGCCCCAAAGTGTGGCAGACAGAACAAGAAAGAAAAGTACAGTCGAGCGCGCCCGACCGTATAATACTCTCTGCATTTGTCCCGATTAAATTATTAAAATCGGTATCGAGATATTACAATGTGAATTACTTGCATTAAAACACGTTGAAACAAAAACAATCTAAGCATAATTAAACATACATCTGTTTGTTTGTATTCGAATACACATACGTTTGGCAATATATATATGATGCAAATATGTATGTGTGTATTCGGCGCAGCCAGCGACCGCGGGCAGCGCTGCCGACACACAGGCAGCGCTGCCGACACACAGGCAGCGAAAACGTTCGAACATGTGATTGTGTGTTTCTATCTCGCTTGCACCTATGGGTTCATATTGCGTTCAATTATCAATATTGTGACGCTTCTAGTTTTCTTGTTTATGGTCCGATTTTAATGCGCCTTTCAGTATAGTTTAATATAGTTAGTCTCCACACGAAGTATATAATTACAATACTGTACGATACGAACAAGTTAGCCAAACCCGGCATTGAAGGTTGCAGACTTTTTTATCAAATGTGGGAAAAGTGGGCGTGGCAGTCCAAAATTTTAAATGGCAATGCAACTATGACGTCGCTAGGAAGCTCCCATTCCAGAATTGGTGATCCTAGGTGCCATAGTTACTGAGATATTTGCCGAAAACACCAATTTTTTCCGAGGTGTGTCCAGTTTTTTGCTTATTGTGGGCGAATGGGGCGTGGCATCGAAAAAAAAAAAGATTCTTGTGTTGACTGACTAAATATCTGATCGTTTGACACCAAGCTCGAACTTGTAGCTCTTACCATCTCTGAAATCTGTTTGTTCATACGGACAGACAGACAGACAGACGGACAGACAGACGGACAGACGGACAGACGGACAGACGGACATGGCTATATCGACTCGGCTTGTGATGCTGATCAAGAATATATATACTTTATGGGGTCTGCCACGCCTCCTTCTGCCTGTTACATACATTTGCACAAACCCAATATACTCTTGCAGAGAGTATAAAAAGAAGGAGGAAGAAGAGAGAGGAAGCTGAAGACGGTGCTAGAGACAGAGGCCGGCAGGTGTCGTAAATTGTGTGGCATTAATCGTTTCATTTGATTTCCGCCTTCAAATCCCACGAACAAGTTACAAACACAAACACACGCGCTGAGTCAAGAATAAAACACTTTTCGGCCAAGTTCAAGTAATCACAACCAATAAAAATATAAAAATAGCAAACACACGCAAACACACACAGAGATGAGTGTTCATCTCGTCATCTGCAGCATGTTTTGGTTAATTGTAAACAAAGACTGTGCGTATACGTAATGCCAGCAACATAAGCCAATTTTATGGCCATAAATATCAATACAAAAGCAAATGAAATCAAATGAAATTTGCTACTTTTTTTACATTTTTTATATTTTTTGAGCATTTACAACACTCGTGGAGTATCCACATCGACAGCGACTTTGATTTATGCCCTGCGAAATTTAAATAAAATATTTGCCCAGCTAAGCAAATTTATTAAAAAATATAAGAAGTAAGCCGGCAACAAGGCAGGCACAGTCGACCATTAAATACCCTGTGCTAAGTAATAAATATAAACGTAAATTAAAGAAATTTATTTTAAATAAACAGGAATTAGCTTAAATTTATTAAATGCTTTCATGCAGCTGCAGCTTACAGTAAGTAAAAAGTTAATTCTATTCAAAACTCAACTGACTTAACCAGTTGAAGCTACCCGTCTGGCGGGCACAGGGTATGCTACAAAAACCAAATATGTTGATTTATGTGACTTGAAAGCTTGTCGATAGCCGGCTTAAGATGCTGATAACAACAACAACAGCAACAGCAACCAGCAGCACAGCGAAACAAGAGGAAGAACAATTGTCGTTGGCCAAATTGATAACTGCTATCGGGCATGGCCAAGACAAGCAGCTGCTTTTTTTAAGTTTCTGCAACTTGCGATTTGTACAAACGTCTTTTTGGCTTTTCACTTTGATATCAACAATCGTTTCAGTCTCTCCCTCTCACACTTAATCGCTCTGACCCTTTCTGCCTTTCTCCGTGTTCCCCTTTTTCACTTTTTCTCTCTTTTTGCTTTATGTTTACCTCATGCCGCCTCGAAGGTGTGAGAAAACTAAAAAGAGTTTCCATGGCCATTGTTCATTTGATATGCCACGTGTTTAGAGCACAAGCAGTGGGGTGTATAGGTTGAAAGAGAAGCTTAAAATAAACAAGAAAGTTTTGTTATATAAAAATTGTGTAGTTACTTTAATTTAAACATTTAAAAACATTCTCTATATTGATAAAAAAAAAAAAAAAAATTAAATTTTTAAAACAAAAAATAAAAAGAAATAATTAAAATAGCACTAATAAAATTAAAATATATTACAGATTTAATTGCTGTCTTACTTGAGTATAAGTTATTTAAAGTTGTTACAATTTTGGTATTAAAATTGTCCAGGGTATGTACACTTCTATAAGCTACAATATTACCCACTCTCTCAACCAACCCATTCCCTGCGTTGCTGCAAAAACTTTTAATGAGCAAAATTATTGGCAGCAATTGACGACAGACGCAGAACCCGCGGCGTTCTGTGCTAACAAATTAAATCAAAGTAAAGCGAAATGAAATGAAATTCAATTATAAATTGTTTTGCACAAAACTCAAAAGAGTTAAAAATACCAACAACAAAAAATGCGTTCCAACAAAAAAAAAGTGTATTTAAATAAAGAAAAAAAAAAAAAAAAATGAAATGAAATGATTGAGGATAAGAAGCAATTTATGGTGCGAATGAAATGACTGGAAATAAAGTTAATCAACTTTCTGGGGGAATAATTTTGCAAATTGAGAAAATCTAATTAAATTGCAACTCGAAACAAAGGTGCAAAATAAATAGCAACTAAGAAATAATTAATGTGCACAAGTTCAATTTAATTGGATTAGCTGCAAAGTGACACAAAAATTGAATATTTTTATAAATATTTCCGGCTCGACTTTAAGCCAAAGAAAGGAGAAATAATACAACGTAAACAAAATTAATAGCTTAACACTGATTACAATTAAAGAGTAAAAGTCGAGCACATTTATGTGTTTTTTTCGTTGTGCCACTTGAGGCAGCGGATAATGGAAAAATAAATTATGATTTAGGTACCTGAAATGATATCAGCGCAAACAAAATCAGCAAACACACATATATATATAGACAAAGGGAAACACTGAGAAAAAATAATGGCGCTGTGGTGTTGGGTTGAAGGTTTCGTGGATAACGAGCAAAACAAAAAGACAATTTGAATTTAAATGTATTTTGTTTGTCATGCAAAGTGTTGCCTTTGGCATCAGCTATGGCCTATTCTTAATTTCCGGAAAGGAACCTCTTATCAGCGTATACCAAACCCCAAACCCCCACACCACCACCAACATCTAATACAACCCCTACTTCAACGCCATCAACGTAGTTAGACCCATTCCAGTTTCTTAATAGGACCTGCTCTATAGGCTTTTTTTTTTAAGCTTTTTAATGCCACTTTATTGTCGCCAGATAACCGCGAACAATGGCCAACAACAGAGCGGAAAATGCCGCAAGAAAATAGCAAAATAGAAAATTGAATATGTGAAGCACAAAAAAAAAACAACAAAAATAAAAAAAAAGGTGGCGCAAAAACAAGAGAAATTTGTCAATTTGTAGAGGTAACAGCGAAATGCTCTACATTTTTTTTGAGATTACAATATTACAATATGAAACAAAGGCTTTTTATAGCACTTAAATATAGTAGTGAAAATATATGACAGCTAATAAATTTTTCATTTCATTATGATCTCCAAAAGTGCACTAAGAAATTAGTTAAACTAAGAACACTTTTCCAAGTAGTTTTCTATTTATTTTTCCCAATTAAATATTAAATTTCTACTGCACTTTATATGCAAATTTCTGACATCTTTCCGTAGACTTGGCATATTTTTTAACAATTTTGTAGTACCCTCCAAAAAAGCTAGAGAAATAAAGCTAAACGCATGTCAAACAATGGCAAACACCTGTTCACATGGCAGGGTGTGTTTGAATGTGGCAGTGCGTGTGTGTGTGTGTTGGTGTTGATGTGTGTGTGTAGACAGCTGTGTAGAGGTGTAAGTTAGGGGCTTAATAAGTGATGCCATCCAATTCAGTTCCATTCAATTGGATTTTCAATTAGAAAACCATCGTTAGCCAATTTTCAATTTGAAAGATCTCAGCAATAAAAATTCATTGAATTTTGCTACTTTAAAGGTAATAAAATTTATTATTTAGTAACATTAGTACTTTTTAAATGTGTATTCCAAATTTTATTATTTCAAAATATTTGTTATTTCATTAGCTGCGGTTTTCGTATATAATAAAATGTATTATTTAGTATTTATTATGATCGTTCGTTACTTTTTTGTGGAAATATTTTCGAAATTTTTTTATAATTTATATAAATAAAAATGATTTCGGTTTGTTTTTAATTGTGCTACACATAAATTAGTGGGGTCTTTCGAGAACCTATGGACGGTTACTTCTTGATGTTATTTAGATGCTCACGCAGCCGGAGATTTGTATGGTGACACCATTGCGTGTGACAGAGCCTGAAATATTGGGTGTGGCACAGGGAAGAACCGTTAAAGCGATCGTTAGGCCATTCCAAGTTAGATTTATAACATCGCCCTGCAGAAGAGAATGATGAAAAAAGGAGAAGAAAGAGAGGAAGGTGAGATCGGTGCTATAGTGTTGTCTCTGTTGCACTTACGGTGCTAGGTGGAAGAGTTGTGGCCTCTGTAGTGGCTTCAGTGGTCGGAGTTGTGACTTCAGTAGTTGGAGTAGTGACTTCAGTAGTTGGAGTAGTGACTTCAGTAGTTGGAGTAGTGACTTCAGTAGTTGGAGTAGTGACTTCAGTAGTTGGAGTAGTAACTTCAGTTGTAGGAGTTGTAACCTCCGTGGTTGGAGTTGTAACCTCCGTGGTTGGAGTAGTAACTTCAGTTGTTGGAGTTGTAACCTCAGGGGTTGGAGTTGTCACCTCAGGGGTTGGCGTTGTAACCTCAGTTGTTGGCGTTGTAACCTCAGGGGTTGGAGTTGTAACCTCCGGAGTTGTAGTGATCTCTGGAGTTGTAGTGACCTCCGGAGTCGTCGATGGCGTGGTTACCACTGTAGTTGTGCTTGGATCTGGAGTGGTCGTTGTATAGGTCATGGGATATACGCCATAAGCCGAGGCATAGACTGGATAAACGTTTCCTGCTGCCGGGGCCGCGGTTGAGCTCCCAGGCGCTGCTGTAATGTAGGTCGGAGCACTTCCGGCATACTTGTTGCCAGTGGAGACGGCACCACGATAGGGTCCTGGAGCCTCAGCTATGGCTTTGGCGCCATTGGGTCCGCCAGCAGCGGCAAAGGCATAGGAGTGTCCACTCGACGACGCACTAGCGGAGTAGCCCGTCTTGGGTGCCGATAATCCAGCCAGAATAGAGCTCATTTCACTGTAGACAACCTCCATTTGGCTAACTCCCGCTGCGGATGGAGCGGAGCCATATTGATCATAGCTATCAAAATCGTATTCGGCGCCTCCTTCATCATAATAGGCACTAACGGCTGTCAATGTCAAGCAAATGATCAAAGTCAAACTAAGAAGCTTCATAATGAATTATTTTTTGGATGTTTTGCGGTTGTGTTGCTAACGCTGTGGTGCTGCCAGCTCACTGATGTCTTAAGCCACTGCACCACTGCCTTTTTATATGGCTCACGTTGAGTTTGGCAAATCGCCTTTGCCATATAAGAAACATCTAAAACTAAAAAACAAAAACTATACACAAGTTCTATCACCATCGCACGTGATTCATCCATAACTAAGCCGGGCTTAAACACTCGACCGGCTAAAACACTCACTGTCATAACTCTGCTCTGCTGCCAATATCTTTATCTATGTACTACGTGCACTTGACCTACTCTTGGCATTCTTTTTTTCTTCGCTTTCATTACGAAACAATATCAAAAGCAACCGCAAAAAAAACAAAACAAAACGCATTAAAAATTATAACATAAATTTCAATTTAAAAAATTCTTGGTATTAAAAACAACGGTTTGGTAATCAATCAAGTTTGCAATTCCATTTTGCACTCGTTGCATATTTTCATTCAACTTTGAGGTCATTCATACTTGCAGTTAGTACATGTTTTATTACTAGTAATTTTACTGGGGTAATTTTCATTGATGTAAAGAGGAGTGTTTAACGGAATTGTAGCTGTTTTTGAATGAATTTGTCATTTGTTAATTGTGAATTTCGACACATGGAAATAAAAACAAACGTAGTTTTATATTTAAATGTCAAATTTTTCTTTTATTTAATCACAACTTATTTTAGTCAATTACAAACTAAAGATTTCATTATACTTCTTCTCTTCTTATTTAGAACTTCTGGTTTTCCTCGTGATTCGTTCGAAGCTCCCTCTCTTTCACCTTCTATTCTTCTTCTTCTTACTCATCGTTCTCCTGTTTATGCATATACTCTTATACTTATACTTATTCTTATACTTATATTCTAACAGCTGATTGATTATGACCGTGTGCTGTCTGGCCTTCTTCACAAGTAAGAAAGCCTACTGTCGAGAGAGCCGACTATTACAGATCACGTATTCATTCTATTACGCGGTTTTAAATACAAACATGCAATTTTCAACCGATTTTTCTTATGGGACCTACAGAATATAGCTCTTCGATACATATCAAATTTGTTAAAGATAGTTATATACTTGGTATAACTGCTATGTGTGAGTTTGGTTGCGATCACTCAACTGTCACTACTTGACTTCATTCAAATTTCCTATTTTGACCTATAGGATATTTCCTATATGAGTTATAAATTGTAGCTGTCCTAAACGGATCAAACTTGAGCTGAGGATAGTTATAATGGAACTCCTCACAATAACTCTAATAGTTTCGAAGTCATGTTGAAAGCTCTTATAGTCTGAGCTGCAAATGTCCATACAGACTGAAGGACCGGCAGATGGAGAAACGAACATCACCATTCCGACTCGGCTATTGATGCTGATCAAGAATATCATGAATATGCTTTATGTGTTCGAAAACGCTTCCTTTTTCCTATTGCGAATTTATATGTATGTATATGTGTGTATGTATATGTGTCTCAATAAATACAGATTTAATGCATTGTGTCCAAATACACTCAATGAATCCTAGAGTGTCGTAGTAACATTTTTGACATTTCAGAAATTTTAATTTTATAAATTTAATGGTAACATAGTTTGCCATGTTTACCACATTCTTTGCCAACCCGAAGTTTGTTTAGTTCTCCGCTGTAATCTGAGAAATGATTTATGAAGTTAGTTTAATTTCATTTTTGCAATTTCTTAAAAGCCAAACCTCCTTTCTCTCTCCCTCTCTCCCTCTCTCTCTCTCTCTCTCTCCCTCTCTCTCTCTTTCCCTCTCTCTCTGTCCAATGAAGTGCTCGCAAAACAGAAGGACATCTCAGATTTTACACTTAAACCAACCTTAATTAGAAAGTCATTCCAAAATCAGTCAAGAACTTCAGAAAGAGTGCTGATTGAATGTAATTTGTTGCAAAATCTTTGACTTGTCTTAGAGATGAAACTATGTAGCAAGTAGAAACACAAATTTGAATCTAATTTGTTGCATTTTCTGCGCTGTTAATGAAGCTGAATGTAAAAATAAAACAACATTTGAGATATACTATCCAAACTACCTTAACGATTGCAAATAAATAGCAGGTCAACAACAGTTTACAGCTGTTTTTACTAATTAAAAATTATTTACAGTACAACAGTTGCAGTTTTTAGTTAATTTACTTTTTAAAAGTTTCAAGTATTTATTTGTTTTGACTTTTTAATCAATTTGTTTATGCAATTATAGATTTGTTTTTATAAAGAGTTTAAAGAATTGACAAATTGTTGCACAAATAATATTTGTGTATGTGCCGTAAGTTTCTTTCACGAAAGTCATTGTCTTGTACTTTGAGCTAATGTGAAAGCAATGAGCTTAACTTGATTTAGTTATTGGTATTGTAAATCTGGTGAAATCAAAGTGTACTCAGCATTAAGACATTCCCATGTTGTACTCGTATCTTATCAATTTATGATTTTCTATTTCCTTTATCATTTTCCTGAACAAGATATAAACCACAACAGCTGTGCGCATTCCAAGCATTTGCGCTCCACTGAGTTTGTTCGAGTCGTGTTGGGTTTGCCGTACATTTAGATCCAAATTGTAACGAGAAACTATTTCAATTTATTTGTAGCCACATTTCGTTCTGACCAGACGCTGTTACCAGCTGGAAAATCAGTCATTTTTCTTCACATTCCCCTACCCACCAGAACAGTCTCAGTGCAATTTTACCGACTTTTCTAATCCCCTTTCCAATTCGCACGGTTTACTCACTCTGCAAGTGTCACAATCTGCAGACAGTTTGTTTAACAGAGCAGAACCTTTTTAAAATACCCTTTAAAAATATTTTAAATTTTATTTTTATGTCATTTAGTCATACAAAGCGCTTACTGTTATACTGCGAGTTCATAAGAAAGCTATGAAACTTAATTCAAGCCAGCAAGTCAACTGTTATATGCTAGAATGACAGTGTTTGTATAATTTACAGGGTATACTAATAACGAAAAAACACTCAGAAATACACACACTTGGGAAGTCAAAATCCCCACACCCCCCCCCACACACACACACGCACACCAACTGTCTGTCTTGTTATGACATTGTTTAGTGCAACTTGTTGCTTTCACTTGTGTTCCACATGCCTTCCACTTGCTCCACTCGCAAACATTTCAGGCGTCGGTAAAGCAGTGCGCGCAGTGTTTCGAACAGTTTACAGTGCCCGAGTGGCACAGCCTTAACCATTTGAAGCAATAGGTGGTTGTGAGTACTTCTGGGTGGTTGCTGCGATGAACTTGGACTTGGATGTGTGAATGATGGACTGTTTCTGCTGTTGTGTGGTCATAAGAAATGTTTCTATTCCGATACGCTGCGATTGTTTTTCGGTTCATTTGGCAATTGGCGACGTTGCCGAACAGTCGATTTTTGGCGCTGGCTAAAAAATAAATTTGATTTTCTTTCATTTCTATCTATCGGTATGAAAGTATTGTGCTATGTTTTTGGCGCCAGATACATTTTTCGAATAATTTTGTGCCTGTGTAAATAAATAATAAGCGAGAAACCAGCAGCCACAGCGCGTTAATTAAGCAATATCGTAATACCGTACGGTAAAATCATTTGTAAGTGATTCTCTCAGTTCCTCAATTGTGGCTAATTAGAACAATTTGCTTATTGTACTGCAGTACAACCCGCTCAATATTTGTTTATTTGTGGCCCGCCAAAAAATTATGTGCAGATATTAAATTGTTTTTGCAAAAACTGATATAAAGTAATTTATAATCATGAGCGAAATGTATAAACAAAAAATCAGTTTTAATTACGTGCAGTATTTTTCATATTTTTTCCTATAAAATCTGTGCGGTTTTTTGTGAGATTTTCGATTTAAATTTATGGTCGAAAAAAATAAAAAAATACCAAACATTGAACTAACTTTGATTACCAGCAAATTGTGAGAACAAAAACTGCCCAACTAAATGAACAGTAGGAAAAAAGTGCCAGTCTGGCAGGTAATCAGCTAAACAAACTGCTAAATCCGTCGGATAAGTGAAAAACTTTCGACTATGGTGTAAATAACACAAGTTTCAAGTGAAAATTAGTTTAAGAAAAGTTGAAAGAAAGTTTTTGTTTCACAAAATCAAAGTGTAAAGTAATAAAGAAGGTGGGCTCAGCAGAGAAATTTCATTGAATGATTATTTTTCTAAAAAAAATGAGTTTTTTTTGCAATGAATCAGCAAAATGTGTGTGTTGAGCATAAATAAATAAAATAAAAATATATAAATATAATATAAATAAAAAAAAAAAAAAAAATTTAAAAAAATTATTAAAAAAAATATATGAAATAAATAAAAAAAATATTAAAAAACAAAATAAAAATAATAATAATATTTATTATAAAAGTATTTAGCTTAGAAAATTTATGAAAAAAATTTTGAAAATATTAAAAAAAAAGATGAAAATTAAATAAAATAGAAGCAGATAACATAAAAAACAGTAAAACGAATAAATCTAAAATATATTAGAATTTTTTTTTTTTTTTTTTTTTTTTTTTTTTTTTTTTTTTTTGTTACTATCTTTTACTACATTTATAGACTACAGCTACATTGTATCAATTGTTTAGCTCCTCAAATAGAACACTTTAAGTCGAGCATTCACATATTTATTGCTGTCTCAGTGAAATGAGAACGAAAATGAATCCAACAAATCACTCAGAAAAATCATGATGAAATTTATTTGTGCGGCCCTGTCTGTTGGCAAGCAAATCTATAATCGTATGTTGGCTAAATGTAAGCGGTAACTCATAAGTTGGCAACAAATGAAAGGATCAAAGGACCCCGTCGAAGTCATGTTTCATAAAATTGCCAAATTTATGTGCTCAAAGAAAAGCAGAAAAGCAGAAATGCAGAAAAGCGTTTTCAGCTCCATTGTGAAGTCGAACTCTTCTCAGTTAGCCAATGAGCCGCAAAATGTGCACACACACACACATCACTCGCAAATATAATTGCATTTAGTGACCCGTACACATAAATATATGTATATGTATGTGTGTGTGTGTGTGTGTATAAACTCACTAATACAGGGAAATTGAGTGGACAGCTTTTGCAGTAGCTAAACTCATTTATTATTATAATTGCTTAAACAAAAAAAACAAAAAGAACAACGGCTAAAAATGTTGCATGAACAAATCGAGTTGCCAATTTTGCTGTTGACGCTGTATGTGTATTTGTGTGGGTACATTTGTATGGCAGTCTGTGTATGTGTATGTGTGTGTGTGCTTCGACTTCCGCTGTGGAACAAGTTGCGTTACCAGCATCATTAACCACATTGACAATAACTAGACGACAAACAGCACACCCCCTTGTACAACCCACTATCACCGCCATTTCTCTGCATACAAAAAATATTAGCCAAGGCTACTCTAGAGCCGACTGTGGAAGACCCTGTACATTTTTCACAAGGCTAATTAGGATATAGTTATTTGATTGTGAGCACATTTTATTTAGATGTTGAAAAGCATTCCTTTCACTTTATATTCCTATTGTGTTAAGCACCGAGCGTAGCAGCTTGAAAGTAGTTGAACCCTCAGGTTTTTCATAAACACAGACACCTCTACTCTACCTGACTACGCGGTTTAAAAATGCCATTTTAATGCAAATTATATATGTTTGTTTAAAAAAAAAATAATTTAAATGCCAATAAGCTTGTTTTCACAATATTTGGTCAACACATAAAAATAATCTAAGCTTGTTGTCATTCAAATATTGATTTTAATTAAAATTTATGGGCTTGAAAATATTTTTTATTATTGTTTGATTTTAATTACTGGTTTATTGTCAGATCAATAGGAGTTTAAAGCATTATTTTTAATAAAAATTCTTAAAGTTTTTAAGGAAATTCAGAACATATTGAGTATAAGCAACCAAAAACTCAAGTCTTAAAAAAAACGCCAGTCTTTGGAGTACTTTTTTCTATCAGTGTAGGTATGTGTGTGTGTGTGTGTGTGTTTGTGCCCAGTGTGTGTTTACACATTAGTCTGTTTGTGTTAAACAGCAAACAGTAACAATTCATCAACCATATTCAGCATTCAGTTGGAGTGCGCAGCGTGTGTACATATAATTATCAGAGCCCGATTCGCCACCAATATTATCGATTCGAACTGGTATTCATATTGGCATACACACACACACACACACACACACTCATCCTGCTCTTCCTATTCGTATTCATTTTTGCTACTGGCGGCAATTTTTCTTCCCAATTTTTGGTTGTAAACATAAATTTCAATATCTATTTAATTTATGCAACGAAACGTTTTCTTTTTTCCTTTGTTTCTTTCTCTTTTTTTTTTGTATTTTGCTCATACTGTACATGCACATTATTCCAATATCGAAATGGACAGCTGACTCTAATTATATTTTCCATTGTAAATATTTACGCCTCAACATATTTCTGATACTTCAATTTTTGTTTTTCAAATAATTTGATTTACTTTCTTCATGTTTTGCGCGACATTTGCTCTCTAAAGTAATGTACCTTTCTAATACTCAGTGTTCTCCAGCTTCACTTTAGTAGCAATATGCAAGAGTTATTCAACCTTTAAGTTCTCCTTAAAAACACTGTATAATTAGCTTTATTTTCAAGCCTTTGGCAGTTTATACACTGCAAATATTCTAGTTTGGTTTCCCCTTATTAAATTTTATTCAAAATTTTCTACTGCATTTCAGTTAAAATGTAAAGCGAAACATAATTAACTGCTTGGTTCTCTCTCTCGTCCAATTTCGCTTTGACTTAAAGCCAATTTTAGTTCAAAGCTGCAAACGCATCCCAATTAAAACTAATTATGAAAGCTCATAATACACAAAAAGTAGAAGTAATTGCGTTTACAATTTCATGTCCAGTTTCAAGGGGGCGTGGCCTAAACGGTTTGCCTCACAAGCTTAGCCTCAAGTGGGGTAGGGAGTTTTCAACAGCTGTTCAAAACTAGACAGCCTTAATATGAGACTAAATACAGACAGCGGGCGTTAAGAAGTGATGGAGAGCTGGGTAAGACTTTGACGTCTCCCACGTTGCACGTGGCGTATGCGTAATGTCAGTGAATTGAGTTAGAGCTTATTAATTGCAGCTAGAAAAGCAGGCATTCCTGGCCATAGCATACCCGTCCTACAATTAGAAATGGTTTTGATCACTTTTACGCCAGCACAAAAAAACTATAGCATACTTTTGGGCGCCCAAAGGCGTTAAGTAGCTTTAAACTTTTCTCAGACGCACATTCCAGTTACATGCAGTCACACTGCACGTGTAACGGGTAAAACCTACGCGCAACAAGTCTAACCATTTGACATTCTCCACTGATGGCCCACTTAATTACCCAGGCAAAATAAAACACCAAGAACATCAACAGAAAGGACAGCAACAAAAGGGACTTCTGAGCATATTATATAGTTCTAGCCTGAATGAGTTTGTTTGTGACTTAAATTCATTAGATTTTCTCAGTATTCTTTTGAATTCATGTTAATTAAAGGCCCAACTATAAATTTAAAATGACCATGGAAACACGCTAAGCAATTACATTTTTGTTCTTTACAAATTGATTTACGACTTAGACTAAACTAATTTCATTGTAATAAACAGTGTTGATGGCATTTTAGCTGTACATAAAGAAGCTGTAAAAATATTAATTAAACTGAATGAAAGATTATGTGTGGACCCTTAAAGATTTAAACAGTGTAGACTGCTTAAAACAGATGTTGAATATGGCATAACTAAATTTAAAAGTTATTAGATAATTTCATGATTAAATTTGTGACTAGAAGACTGTCAATAGAAATCTTTTTGTACTGGTTAAGTTACTAGTTTAGTTAGTTGAACATAAATAAACTGTAAAAGTATTATTTAAACTGAATGATCGATTGTTTGTGGCTCCTTAAAGATTTTAACAGTGTAGACGGTTTGAAAATGGCATAAATAAATTTAAAAGTTATTAGATAATAGAATATGTTAATAGAAATCATTTTATACTAGTTAAGTTACTAGTTTAGTTAGTCTAAACATAACATAAACATAGAATATAAATTAAACTGAATGAAAGAGTAAGATTTAAATAGTGTAGACTGTTTAAAACAGATGTTGAACATGGCATAACTAAATTTAAAAGTTATTAGATAATTTCATGATTAATTTTAGGACCAGAAGACTGTCAATAGAAATCATTTTATACTAGTTAAGTTACTAGTTTAGTTAGTCTGAACATAAAGAAGCTGTAAAAATATTAATTATGAATGAAAGAATAAGATTTAAATAGTGTAGACTGTTTAGATCATATGTTGAATATGCCATAACTAAATTTAAAAGTTATATTTTTTGCCAAGAGAATGTCTACAAATTATTTTATACTAGTTAAGTTGCTAGTTTATGCTAGTTTCTTTGTAAAGTCTTTTCTTAAAGTCGCAATCGTTGAACTTGACTTATAATAAAGACTTTCAATAAAAGTTCATATTTAAAAGACTGCGTTTAAAATATAGAATCAAATTTGTTTGTCTTAAAAACAATCTTGTTTTTCTTATCCATTTTAATCACATTTTATTCAAATAATTTTAGCTTTAATTTACTGAGTTGCAGTTGCCGTTTGTGCACAATATTTGCAGTCAATAATTGTCATTTAATTATAATTTACTTTTTGTCAAGTCTTATGAAATTTTTCTTATAACTTTTTTTGAACGCGCAGCTCAACTGCTTATAAATCACGCATACGTAACGTTGACAATGAATTGCAAGGAATTTTACATTTCTGGCTTACTTTTCTTACCTTTTTGTGCCTGAATGCGTTAGCTGAATTGCGTGTGTGACTGTATGTGAGTGTGTAAGTGTTGGTGTGGAGTTGTTGGTGTTAAAACTCAATCAAGCGAAATGAGTTTTGATTAAAAATATAACAAAGTTAGACACGAAACTTGTGCAGTTCACTGAAGCATGTGTAGTGTGTGCATTTGCAGAAGTGTGTACAGTAATATGTGTGTGTGAGGGTGTGTGTAGTGTAGTGCTGTGTGCAACTCGATCGATGCAGTGAAAAAAGTGCATTTCATATGAGAACCACAAAGATGAAATTTAATTACATGTGGAATTCCCCATGGCAAACGATAAAGCGAATGCTCATTAGTTGAACAATAAACTGATTTATTGCAATCTGTTGTCATCCCTGGCTTACTCAGCCCTGTAGCTAATGGACGCTGCCTTTCTCTCCCTCTCTCTTTCGCTTCTCTCTGTCATTGTATCACTGTCTCAGATGTCCTCAGGTCGTCACACTGTCAACTTGTGCAATCTGTTGCCATTGGCAGCATTGAAAACGGAACAACCCATTCATTCACACACGCATACACACACACCTCAAGGCTATTTTTGTGTAAATCAAGTGGGTGTAGACTGGTTGTGTGTGTGTGTGTGTGGAATGCAGTTAACGCTCGACAACAGCTTGTAAATAATTTGCATTGCAAAGTGAACAAAGCCAACTACCTTAGCAGTAAATACACTGTTCAAAAATTTAATGTTTTCAAATTTTAAACTTTAAGATCCGATAGTTTTAGTATAGGAACTAAATTTAATCGATCTTAAATGTATAATCTAAATTATATTTTTTTTTTTATCATAACAAAAATACTTTTATTTATACTAATAGAAACAAAGAATTTTTTTAAAGAAAAAAATATGTTTATATAGAAATATATGCAATGAAAATAGTTTTATTTATTTTTAAAATTAAATTAATTCTTTGTGTAACTTTTTTTAGTTAGTAGCAGTGAAAAATTGGCCATCAATTGTTGAAATATAATAAATTTATGCCCATGCCATTAATAATAAAAAAGTTATGCCTATGGCGGATGTATATAAAGGAGGTTAGACCCTGATTTTGTTAGTTTTAATTTAAAAAGAAAACGAGAAGACGCCAACCTTCATTCCAAATATGTTTCCTTTGTATAGTTTCTAAGTATCAAAAATATTAGAATAAAAAGAAAAGAGTAGAGATGAATAATTTGCCGCCCAAACTTAAAAACCCTCTACGCCTAGCGATTACGTGGTCTAAAAAGAAAACGTCTTTAAAGTAGCCGATGAAGTGTAGCAGTTTCTGCATACAAAGAGAATCCAACTTATTGGCATATGAGGCATAACTGAATTATACACACACGAATGCACAGTGCGTGCAAAAAAGCAACACACACACACACACACACATGTCCTGCTTTTAACCCATAGCTCTTACCTTTTGCAGCACTGGCAAGGAGCCACCGCCAAGGACAGTAACAGGAATAGCAGCAGAAATATGTCTGAAGAATCGGATGAAAATCTACGCTCATTCCTGAAGCATTTGTATGCCGAGTGCGTGAATCGCTATCAGAACAACACGCCACACAAAGAGTCAACAGGTTAGACAAACCCAAAAATCCTTTTTTTTTTCGTCTAGATATTTCAACTAAATTTCTACACACCAGGACCGAACGATGAGGAGCTGTTGATGGTGGACTATTCGACGCGATTCCTGGAACAGGCCGTACTCAATGAGGGCTCCATTGATATGCAGAATGTTGATGAGCAGTTGGCCAGTAACAATGAGCTTTATGCCACGGTTCTGACCGCAACAATGGCAACAAATCACCATTCAAACCCATACAACAGCAACAACAATCACAACAACAGCAACAACAACAGCAGCAATAGTGAACGAGAACGTCTCTATTGTCCTTTGAATTTTGATGGATATCTGTGCTGGCCACGCACACCAGCTGGCACCGTATTGAGTCAATATTGCCCCGATTTTGTTGAAGGCTTCAATACCAAGTTTCTGGCCCATAAAACGTGAGTTCAATGCCAAATCAAAAGCAGACTCAACGATATCACAACTAAAATTAGCTGCTCACATTTGAAACCGATACGAATTGCATTATTTGGATGCAAAAAATAATTCATTTATTTGAATTAATTGGCAAAACGGAATTTGAAACATTACGTGTATGTGTGTTTTTATATCGGTTACGTCTTTTTCGATTCGAGCTAACTGCATTATCTCGAAGCGGTTAACCGATTCGACTCTAAACTTTTTCTATCAGTTCGGAAAATTTTAATTTCTAAAATACTGAACTTAACATTAATATTAATTGTAAACGTTTGTGCAAACTATCAATTAGTAGTTTCTTAAAGCGACATAACCGCAACCGTTGAAATAAACCGATTCACATATTGTTTATTATTACCGTTTTGGTTTCAAAGGCAATTACATGGAATCTATTTAATTTAAACATATACAAAAGCAACAGAAAATCGGAAAACTTGAATCGGTTATGACAATCGGTTATTAAGATTGGCATAACCGATTCAAGTTTACCGATTTTCTGTCGCTTTTGTATTATAAACTTCCAAAAACATTAAGTAGGCTCAATTTAATTGCTTCTGCAAACGAATCGGTAATAACCAATATGTGTATCGGTTTATTTAAACGGTTGCGGTTATGTCGACTCAAAAACCACTCAACGAGTACATTTACTGTGCAAATAGTTGTATCTAAAATCAATGCTAATAAGCGATTCGTCTTCAATTCTCTTCTAACGGTTTCGGTAACCGATTCGTACCTTTGAACACCAAATGGTCATAACTTACCAGCTTAGTTTCACTTAGAAACTTTTGTGGATTTGTTTTACAAAGTGCAACTTTTCCCCAACTAGCTCAACTCTTTTCTGCACGCTCATTAATTAATTAATGAAATAGTTTAATCCCCATTAAATGCCTCATTCATTTCCAGCTGCTTGGAAGACGGTTCTTGGTATCGACATCCAATATCAAATGCAACCTGGTCGAACTACACCAAATGTGTGGACATTGATGACCTTAATGTGAGTTGACTTTCAGTTGTCATGTGTGAGAATCAATTTTTTGTTTTTGTGGAATTTGTTTTGCAGTTTCGGCACTTGGTGAATGCGTTAAATGTGAACGGATATGCACTGTCATTGCTGGCATTGCTGATATCGATAATCATATTTTTGGGCTTTAAGTACGTACGGGTTATGCAATTAGCTGGAGTTGTATATGATGATCCTGACGCTCTATCCTACAGATCCTTGCGCTGCACTCGCATCAGAATCCATGTGCATCTGTTTGTCTCACTCGCTTTCACTTGCATTGCCTGGATTTTGTGGTATCGTCTGATTGTCGGCGACTATGATCGACTTGTGGAGAATCCAGTAAGTTTCAAAAAAAACTGTAGCATGCTTCTAGGCGCGCGCATTAAATATACCTACAACTTGTTGGCAGTGAATTTGTTAGTTAATTATGTTAAACAAAAAGGAAATAATTTAATTTAATTTATTTTTTTTTGCTTTCTTTTGCAGCCCTGGTGCATTGGCCTGCACTTGGTTGTGCACTACTTCATGCTCGTCAATTATTTCTGGATGTTCTGTGAGGGTTTGCATCTGCACTTGGTTCTGGTTGTGGTATGTACCACCATATAAATATATATTTGTATATATAAAAACACACATCCCACTCTGATGTGAATGAATGTGTTTTCCACTCACTCATTCACATGCAAATCGTTGTAATTGCTGAGCAAGTTTGCATAGTTTATGAAACAACTGCTGTGAATTGCTGATGCGATTATACAGTTGCATTTGCAGTTGCAGTTTTTTTCTTGTCTCGTCTTGTCTTGTCTCAATTTATGTAAAAGCATTCCTTTCACTTTGAAAGCTGTGTTTTTCCGTGCTCTCTATGCAGGGTATATTCAATTTATTAGTTCAGCTGCAGCTAAGTATATAAAGTGGTGTTAAAAAATATTATTTTTCAGCCCAAACAATTTAAAGTTTCTTCGTTTTCTCTTAAAACATTTCAACCGTTTTTGAGCTTTTTAAAGAGCATTCAACTCTTGCTTAACTTTAATTTCATTTCTAATTTTACCTTGTTTTCCTCTTACACCAAGTTGAGCTTTTGTGATGTCAAATACTAACTGGCTCTCATTTATTTTCTTTGCCAACCTCATTTCTGTGTGGGTTTTTGTTTTTGCCTTTTTTTCTTGGTTTTCCATTGCAGGTGTTTGTCAAGGATACGATTGTGATGAGATGGTTCAAGATATTCAGCTGGATTTGTCCTTTGCTCTTTGTCATACCCTATGGCGTCGCTCGATACTTTAATGAACTGGATAATCAGCAGTGAGTACAAAATTACTTAAGACTTTGAAGCGAGAAAAGCGTTTAGCAGCTAACTATATTAAAGCTTAACAAATATGTGATAAAAGTTGTCTTTAAAGAATTGTTTGCAGAATTTATTCATTTATTTAGTCAAAACAGTAGTTATCCTATTTTTTAGATTTTTTTTTTTTTTTTTTTTTTTTTTTGATAACAAACAATACCGCAGAGTACTAAGCTGCCTGTCACAACGAGAACTTATCATGGTGTGACAATTTCGAATCTAGATATGAATCTCTCTAGTATCACTTATAAGTTAACTATAACTTATAGTTATAAGTCTCAAATTATAAATATTAATTCAAGACGCATAGCAATGACAAGTAAATTCAAAAAAAAAAATCTACACTTCAGTTAAAGCTGCTAATTAGTAACAGTACACTGCAAAATAACATTTGTAAATAAAATAGAAAAACTAAAGAATCAAAGTACTTTAAGATACCCTGTGAGAAGCTCAGTCCTGCGTTGAAATTATAGAAATCTTCACTTTGCGTGCTAAATCAATCAGAAATCCAATTGATTCTAGTAAACGAACACGAAACAATATATGTAGCTAAACAGCTGATCAAAGTCACTTATCGATTATTTAGTATCGTAGCTTGAGCTCATTATAAACTTATTGATAATGAATCACTAAATTGAAGTAAAGAACTGGTATCGATAGATGAATCAAAATAGAACGGTACAAAGCAAGAAGAAGCACTCTCTGTCTCGCTTGCACTTGCTCACACCATTTTTTCATACAAATGAACTATTTTCCACCGATTTCTCCTATGGGAGCTATATGATATAGTTGTCCACTCCGGACCAAACTTGGTATGAATAATTATAATAGTACTTTACACATAATATGTGAATTTGGTCTCGATAGCTTTATTACTTTAATAAATAAATTTAAATTTACTTTTATTTTAGAAATTAATATTTATATATAATAATATTTTTCTAATTTCCTTTAATTAATTATAATTCTTATATTTGTAACCACAGCTGCTGGATTCATGACAGTTTCTTTTTATGGATATTTTCGGTGCCCATCACACTCTCACTGCTGGCCAGTTTCAGTAAGTTCATTCCTAAGAGAAATTTCAGATGGATTTCAATAATATGCCCCAATACTTTGTAGTCTTTTTGATCAATGTGCTGAGAGTTATTGTACGGAAATTGCATCCACAGTCGGCACAACCGGCACCATTGGCCATACGTAAGGCCGTTCGGGCCACAATTATATTGGTGCCACTTTTTGGATTGCAGCACTTCCTATTGCCCTATAGACCGGAAGCTGGCACCCATTTGGATCGTTTCTATCAACTGCTATCGGTAGTGCTCGTCAGTCTACAGGGCTTTGTGGTATCATTTCTATTTTGTTTTGCCAATCATGATGTTATCATTGCCATACGAACTCTGCTGAATAAGCTGGTGCCAAGTTTGATATCGCCGCCGCCGGCCGGGAGTAATACTGGACAATTGGCAACAACCACGCCCAGTCGCGAGCTGGGCGTCTAAGCAAAGAAACCACAGGGTACAAGCCATCGATATGACCCAATTACGCTTTTGAGATACATTCAGATTCCAACAAAAGTGTCGCTATGGAAGTTTGTAAGGAATAAGAGTGTCTAAAAAATATTGATAAAGAAATTGTATGAAATGGATTTCAGAATTGGAAATTGAGAGATTTTTTAGAACAAAGTTTATTAAAAATATTTAAGGAAGTTTTTCGAGGAGAATTGTATTGAGGGCTTGGAATAAAAACCCATCTGATAAAAATATATTAAAATAGACACAGCATTTGATATAAAAACAAGCAAAGGGAGCAGTTAAAATGTCCACAATTAACACAGTCAACATTCCAGAATGTCATCAGGAAAGCATGCGCAAATAAACATTAATGAAACACCCTGTATTTTTCACACAAGGTCTACAAGTAACCCAGTAAACAACATACACTAAAACGATTAGTAAATAACCCAATAAACAACTTGTTTGAAAGTTAAGCCCACAGCTTAAATGAACTACCTAGAAAAAGAAATACAATAAAAATATTAAAAGAAGATCTAAAAAATAGGGAGCTTAAAAAGAATACTCATAAAATGTACTAAAATGGAAAACAAACAATCCACCTAGAGTAACTGCTAAACAAAATTGTATTTATGGCATATCAAGTGGCACAAGAAAACCTTAAGAATTTAAATGTATTTTATCGATGTCTACAAAATTGTTAATATGCCAAATTATAATCAATGATATTCCAATAAATCATCTAGTTTTATAGTAGTCATTAAAGTATTTTTTTTTTTGTAGTAAAATTCAAAAAAAATTGAAGAAAAAAACTATTTAATATGTCCAGAAGATAATGTCTATCCATCCGAGCTTTGAACCGCATACGTAGTACTACAGGTACCTAAATCATAAATGTTTGTGCCAACATTAAATTCTCAAAATAAACTACATATAAAACTATAAATATATATATTCATATATCAGAAGTTATTATAGACTATAGCATATATGCGCTATCGTACTCGTTTTGGATTCGTAACTGTAATTAATTGGATTATGGAATATATATTGACAGTATCTATGCATTACTATACTTAGCCGATCAACAGAATATATATATACACATAACTATTAAAAAAGGAAAAGGAAAATAAATTATGTTATCTAAAGAAATTATAAACTAAAGTGTTTGATTTATATACTTAACTATTTGAAGACTTTAAAATGTGGAGTAAGTTAAATCATTTTAAAATAAAAACAAGAAAAATCGGTTATCTTCGGTGAGCCTAAGATTAAATACCCTTGCAGTTTCAATCACCAATTATTTCTATGGTAGCTTTATGATATAGAAGACCGATTTGGATGAAATTTGGTCAACAGATGGGAGACAATGAGAAATTCATTCTGCCTGAGTTTCGTTGAAATCCGTCAATAGACACCGAAAATGTTCATACTAAGCATTTTCAACCGATTGTTTCTATGGGAGCTATATGATATAGTGGTCCGAACTCGATGAAATTTGGTTTGTACATTTGATTTGGTACTAAATGTATATAATCTGAATTTGGTGAAGATATTTAAAAATAAAATATTTTTTCATCTGATTGTTCGTATTGGGGCTATATGATATAGTGGTCCGATCTGGCCCATTTTAACACATAAACTGAGTATTGAGAGAATACAAATCTATGCCAAATTTCATCAAGATAGCTTTAAAACTGAGAGACTAGTGCGCATAGAAACAGACGGACATGGCTATATCGACTCGCCTGTTGATGCTGAACAAGAATATATATACTTTAGGGTGTCGGTAACAACTCCTACAATGCCTTACAAAGTACTATAAAATAAGACAATTTTCTTAAGGTTCGAAACTTGATTGGATGGATTGGAAAAGAGTGTCAAAATTCGAATCTGATCAAGACTTCTTACCCCAACATCCGTTTCTCTAAAAATCACTTTATTTTTTCTAAAATACCCCCCATATAAATACCAACTTTGACTTGATTCCCTAGTAAAATGAAACGCTTTGCATAATTTTTATAATTTTCATTTCATTTTATTTCACGTTGTCTTATTTTTTTCTGTGTTTGATTTCTTTTTCTTTGTTAGTTTATTAATCTGTTATTTTTATACCATTGCTTGCCGGCTTTTTGTATTGGTTTTCTTCATATATATATATATATGTATATATATATATATTCTTTTATTTATTTTTTTTTTTTGGTTTGTTTGGTTTTTATTATTTATGAAAGAGCAAAAGAGTGTAGAACAAAACTAATACAAATACAAATACAATAATAATTGTATAATTATAATTGTAATTCATAATAATATACATACATTCATATCAATTATAAGTATGCACGAGTATAGTTTTAAATTCTTGTAATAAGTTGTAATATAATATAATATATGCATATAAATGAGTTAATCTTGTAGTTAATCATCTACTACGATCTTCTCTTAATGCGATTTCATATTCCTCATTCCATATTATTTTTTTCAGATTTTCATTTTCCTTTCAAGTTTTTCCCAAAAAATTCTGCTACATTTTGGTTTAATCAGTTTAGTTTTTTGTATTCCTTTTTTTAATCTGAAGTTTATAAGTTTTTGTGCTTTTTTTCCCAAAAGTGTTGTTAACCCTTTGTTTTAGTTATATTTATGTACGATTATATACAATTAATTATGCATATGCGTATAATCCATTGATAGATGTATGTACGTATGAACAGTTGAGTTTATATCTTAAATATTCAAATTACTTTAGATTCATTTAGCTGCTATTATTTTTAGATACGTTTTTTTTTTTGTTTGGGAAAAAACTTGTTTGCATGGGGGATTTTTGAAAAAAGCAGAAACACAATTATGGAACCACTTTCAATATGAATCATATAGAATATATAATTTACAATGCTAAGTACAATACAAATACAATATAATAATTGAATATAATTGAATATAAATATGTGTGTTGAAAGTTCTTTTGTTTTGTTTCATTTACTTTGGTTAAGTTTTGATTAATATATGATTAAACTAAGTAATGCAATATAAATATTTAAGTAGAGTGAGTGCATATAAAGTATCTCTTTTGTATTTCATAGACAATCATAAGTAGCATACATAATCAAATAGACAGTAAACGATTTTGGAGTGTATCTACGTAGCGGTAAATGTATCTGTATCTGTTAGTGTCGGCGTGTGTATGTGTGTGTGGGTGTGTGGGTGTTTGTGTTTGCTGTGTGTATTTAGGACTTGTTACATTTACTCGTCTATTAGCAATTACTTAAAATTAGCATGTTCTTTCGGTTTTTTGTTGCTTCTTTTGTTTTTTTTTTTTTTTTTTTTTATATATATATATATCTATTTTGGGCGCGTTCCGTTGACAAAAGCGGCTACGTATATTTCATGTTTTTTCTCTCTTTTTATTTTTACTTTTACCCCCATTTCATTCACTATGTTTTGCATTTATTGATTACTCCTCCTCCTGTTTTAGTCATTTCTTCTCACTTCCTTCATCAAAATTATTGCTCATCATCATAATTAGTTGTTACTGATTTTGGTTTTCTTTTACACAATTTAGAAATCACTGCTTAAAGTTTATGTCGAAGTCAACATTTAGCGCCTGCCTATGCGATTCTCATGGGCGCTTCGGCATAATGTTGGCATACTTTTAGGCTGCTTTTAACATTCAGTTACATTCATACATTGAACTGCATACATATTTATCTGTATATACCGTGTTAATCGCCCATCGTTGGCATCGTTTTGGCTTGCTCTCGATTCGCATTTGTCTAAGTGCATATACATCTAAATGTTATTAACTAAATTGAGTTAAAGTTTGTTATCGTTATCGTTATCGATTGCATTTGCTGTTCAAAACCAAAAACTATCGTAACTCGTGTCTTCTGCTGTTGTTCAGGGATTCATGATTGTGTTCACAGGCGTTGTATGTGTGAGTGTAGGTGTGTAGGTGTGTGTGTCTGTTGTACATTATAAAAATTTTGGAAGTTCTTCAATCTGTCCCGCCAAAATGCTATTATTTGTTTTTCTATATTATTTATATACGAATATATATTTATTTTTTATAATTAGAAGTTTAAATTTTAAATGCATTTTATGCTAAGTTTTATGATTTTCATTGTTATTTCGTTCACACATTTTTCAGTTGGGTTCAGTTTTTTTCAGTTTGGTTTCACTTTTTGTTCTTTTTTTTCTCTTTCTTTCTCGTTCTTCTGTCACTTCTATTTTTCCTACCTTGTTTTTAGCTGGTCTCTTTAAGTTTATCTTTGTTTTTTCCTGCATTTGCTCTACAAATTCCTGTTTTCTTCTACTCTCCCATTTTTCGGCTATTTACTAGTTTTTTTTTTTTTTTTTTTTTTTAGCTATATTTAGGTAATTGTATAGTGAGCACGTTATGCGTGCACACTTTGAGTTCTGTGACCGAGTCGCTGAGTTACGAATTTTTTCGAATCCATTCGAAAGTATTTAAAAACTTAATTGAAATTGAAAGATTTTGAAATTTTAAATTAACAAATTATTGACTTCATTAGTCATTAGTTTTTTACACTTATGAGTTTTAGAAATTTTGATTTATTTATAAATTGTGTTATACGTTTTATTTAATATAGTCGTGTAAACACATGTTGAAAAACATCATCTAAAAGTCCTTAAAAATCGTTGGAAATGAAGATCAAAAAAATTCGTAATCTTTTAAATTGTCTGCATTTTTGTGTGCACCGCCAACTCGAGTCACATTTTAATATTGCTTTCTTGAATAATGACACACAACCCTCGGGTGTAAGAGGAGCCCAATTGTTGAGTTTTGGGACCTCAGCAGCACCTGGCATATGTGATGGTTATTACATATTATTATTATTATAATTTATGTATTTTAATTTTATTTTTAGTTACGTTCATTGAATGTTTTTCTATTTCTTTTCACACACATAATGAGTAATTATTTTCATTAATTTTATGGATTATGTATTGGTATAGAGTCCACTGGCAAGATAAACTATCGAACTATCGAACGAATGAGCTAATCAAATAAGAAACAATTAAACGCTTCGATTGATGAGAAAACGATTCGTATTTTAATTTCCAAATTTGTTATTTTTCTTTCTTTTTTGTACGAGTACACACACATGTATATGTACATATAAGTGAGTAGATTTCTTGCTATCGAATGTATCGACTATCGTGTAGTTAAGTGTATTTGCCCAATCAATTGTCTGCCGATTTTACGATTATTTTTCGGGCACATTTGGCGAACGTTTTTGGATGTTTTCAGTTTTGGTATTTTTTTTTTTTTGTCAGTTTCCGAGTTGTCAATCTTTTGATATTTTTTAAATGTGTTTCACATATTTTACTCCTTTCAACGCTGCTTCATGCATTTTCTTAGTTTCTCATTTTTCCCTTTGACATGTATTGTATATATAGATATATGTATATATACTTATTATTCAATGTTCATAAATTTTACTATAAATCTTTGTTTAAAAAATTTTACATCCTTTATATGTATATATATATAAATATTTAATATATATATATATATATTTGTTTTTTTTTTTTTTATATATATATATATATTTAAAATTTGGTGTTTTCATTTTGCGCATGCAACCTGCTAAAACATTTGCTTTTGCCTTGCTTGAGTTTTAACTATCTTAAGTATTTATTCCATAATCTCTTCTACTATCTCTGACTTTCTTCATTTTCTATATATTTTTTTGTTTTTTACTTCTTTTTCATCATTTTCTTAGTGCCGATTCGCCATGTAGATGTGGCCGTTCTCTAAGCACTAAATTTTTTTGGAGAAAAATGAGTCTCGTTATTAAAAATGTTTATTAGTTTTTTTTGTTGTTGTTATAAATATTATTAGTGTTTTTAATAGTAAGAGTATTTTGTTGCTAATTCTACTGACACACACATTGATTGCTGTATAGCGCTACGGAATATTGGAGGGGCAAGTAGAACGAACATGGGGATAAATGGGAATTGGGGGGGCGTATCTAATAGGCTCACATCTTATTATTAGTAATCTATAGATTTTTTTTGTTTCTGTTGCCTGTTCTTGGTGTTGTTGTTGTTGTTGGTACCTATTTTCGTTAATTCATTATGCATTTGACTCGAAAAAAAAAACCAGTTTAAAACTTATCCCATTACTTTGTAGATCATTTTGAAACTAAGCTGTATTTTAATTATTTAATATTTTTTTTAATTCTTTAATTTTTTTGTTTAAAATGCGAGTGCTGTTGTTGTTCTTCTGCTTCTGCTTCATCTACTTGTTGTATCTAAGTGTTTTTTCATTTAGTCTATAACAAATTTCGAACTGCATTTGTTGGCTTTGCCTTGTTGTATGTTTTCTCTGCACTGTTGTCACAATTCAGTTACCCATTTGTAGCTGTCCTGCGACTAATTCGAAATGAATCAAAAAAAACAATTTTTCTATTACTGCAAGTGGTTGCGACGTTGTCTGTTTTCAGCGCGTATGTGCCACGTTTCACTCAAGCATTGCGCTGTTGCCAATTTTCAGTGCGCAACGCACTGTTGCCCATTTTCGTTATTGGAGTATTTGCTTTGTCTGTTTGTTCTGATTGTGTGTGTGCGAGTGTATGTTGCAAAAAAAGAAAACAAATTTTGTGTTTTTTTTTTCTGTTGTTTTTTGTTTTGGATTTGTTTTTTTTTTTTTTCATTTTGCAATTAATTTTTTTTTTTTTTGGTTTTTTTTGAATAAGTCACACATTTATTTAATAATAAATATATATGTACTATATATTTATATATATATTTTTTTGTATTTCTTTTTGTATTTGAAGTATTTTCTCGTTTTTGGTTTTTGTTGATGTTTTTGCATTTTTTGTATTTTATTCATAAGTTATAATTATAAAAATGGAATAATAAGTAGGCATAATAATATAATGTAATATAATATAATAAGTTTTTTCTTGGTTTCTTTACGTTTCCGTTTGCACATACAATATTGAATATACTTTGGTATTTTTGTATTTTTATATATATTTTTTTTAGTATTTTTTTTGTTTGTTTGCTTCTTCATTTAGTTTTAAGTTAGACGACGACGAAAAAACGAAAGTAAAATGTTTACATATATATAAGAATAATAATAATGGTTATAAGTATGTAAGATGTATGATGTACGATGTAGGTATGATGTATGTATGTTTATGTTGTTGCGTTTGCTTACGATTGAACGCGGCTTTTTCTGCGGTCTGTTTGTTCAAATCAATGTGAATCGAATCGAATCTACATAATTGAATATAAGCATATATTTTAAACATTATTTGAATTGAATGCAAATTCATATAATTAATATAGTTTGTAATTAAGTAGTAATTAATTTAGTTTTGCATAACGAACACAAATACAATATATAGCAATTATAGTAGCACATCTGGCCGATCTGAATAAATAGTGTTTAATTATATATAGTTAAGTATATTACGGTTTTCTTATATTTTTCATTACTTTGTATTTTTCTTGCGTAGTTAAATGAATAAACATTAAATAATTTAGTTACGTAATATTAATATTCAATTTAATTTAATTAAATTTTAATTTAATTTAAAAAAAAATTAAGTTATATATATATATATATTTTTTTTGTATTTTTTTATCATTTTTATTTAAGTATGTGGTTTTTTAAAATTATTTTTCCTTTGTTGTCGTTCGCTTAGTCAATTTATAGACTTTTGTCTGTTGTTCTAACCTTTATGGGTATTTTTCTTGTTGTTGTTGCCTCTTTTAAGCTTTGTTTTTTTTTTTTTTAGTATTTTTTTTTGCAAGTGGTATTTTCATTTCATGTGTTTAGAAGAATGTTAATTAAGATTATGTAGTGCTGTTCCACGAGAACAAAAATTACCAAAAGGAATAAAAATTTTCGCTAAGATTTCGCCGAGTCAATGAATTTATCAATGAGTAATCTATCAATTAATTAATTAATAAAAAGAAATGGAAGGGAAAAAAAAACAATATAGTTAAGAATTTTTTTCATCATCTTCTTTTTAGTATATGCACGTATTTTCATTAAGTAATTTTGACTACAACTCGCTGTCAAATGCTTCATAGTATTTTTTTCTCATTCGCATTATCATAATCATTATCATTTGCATTATCAATATTATAACTATATTATTTTTATTTTTTATTAATTCGTTTTTTATTCAATTTTCTTCATCATTGGTTGTTTTTTTTTTGTCAGTATAAAGAGTTAGTTTTTTTTAGGCTGAAAAATCATAGACCTAATTAAATCTCCGTAACTTAGAAGAAATTGTCGATCTTAAGTGGTTTTGGTTTTGTTAGTCTTAAAGCTAACCTGGAGCACCCGATTGCCGAGAGTATAGCCGTTGAGTGATTGTATGGCTACCACAGCCTCATCATAGTTGGTCATGGTCACGAAGCCGAATCCCTTGCATTTGCTTGTCTGCAGATCCCGTATAACCTTCACCGATTGCACGGCCCCAAATGGACCAAATAGTTGCCATAACACATTCTCCTCGGTCTCCGGTGCCAGATTGTAGACGAATATACACCAGCCCGATCCAGTCATTGCATTGCCCGGCAATATAGAATTGGCCAAGAGATCACCAGCCAACGGAGAATATCTATTGAAATCCATTTCGTTTTCGTATTCGATTTTATTTCAGTTTTTTTTGGAAAAGAAATTTCAATAAAGAGATTAGTTTTGTCAGGCACAAAAAGAAATCAACTACAATTCAATTAAAATACTTGAAAAGGTTTTCAATATTCAGTTTATGGTACATTGAACGTAGCAAAAGTGTCGGTCCCTTCGATTTGACAACAAACGAAAAGGAAACTAAAAAAAAACACTTAGAAAACTATAAAGCTAGGCTAGGTGTTTTTCTTTCTTTTTTTTAAGGTTTTTTATAATTTTTTTAAATAACTTTGCAGTTGAATGTTGTGGTTACTTAGAAATATTATTGCGCAGCAGGAATTTGAAAATTATTAGGGAACAATTAGTTAAGTTAAAACTTTCTTTAAGATAGCCCGAGTAGGCGAAGATCAGACTATCAGGCGCCACAATTTGATAAAGGATTTCGCAAAGAAAAGTTTACTTTTGAGAGTTCTGAAGTCAGTCAATGGACTGATAAGTAGTCGATTGATTTTATAAGTATATAAATTATTATTATTAGAGAATTATTTTTGAAGATAGACACAGGAACTGTGCCGTCGCTATGGCCCAGTCCGCATGAGACCCAGGTGACTGGTAGAATCACTACTACACTCACTAAAGAAAGGCGCCAGCGGAGCTACTAGCCCTTTGCTAAACTCTCCCACAGCCTACAAGATTATTAGTTAACAAATTCCTTTACGACCCGACCGCTAAGGACCACCTAAGGTCTATGCAATGCCTTGTCTGAGGACGTTCTGCTTAACCTCACCTAACCTATTAGAGATACGGTAAAAAAATACTTGAATATATCTGAAAATGTATTTATATAAAATAGATCTATCGTCTGTTTAAAAGTACTACTTTATTAACACTTTTAATAATCTTATTAACTTATTTTTTTTTTTCAATTTACGTGATTATCTATTTCCATTCTCATACAACTAATTCCACAATTGCAAAGTTATTAAAACTTTGGCTTAGCCACAGTTGATTTAAATGCCTTTTTTAAAATTTACTTGTTTTTTTTTTTTTATTTATTGTTACATGCTTCAAAGGTTATGTATTTATTTTGAGGGCCACCATTACACTGTGCTGCAAGTAATTTTGTTTTCTAATTTTGATTTGTCCAATTTGATTGTTCAGTTAAAAGCACAAACATGTAATTGTCGCTGAATTCGTTCAAAAAAAAACAAAAATCACAAACAATTGAAAAAAATACTGGGTAATTAATTAATTATAGTCTATATCGAGTACTAAAATGAAAGCAGAGTTTGGAAAGAATTTGAATGTTTTCTTTTCGAAACAAATATACAGAATACACATAGTCGTAATATAGAAATAATATAAAGTATTTTATTTGATAGATTTGATAGAAGAACAAAAAACTTGAAACATGCGCGTCAACAAAAAGCTGCAGTGAGAATTAAATAAAAAAGAACAACAAAAACATACAACAAATATTGGAAAATATTTAAAAAAAATTTTTTTTTTTTTTTTTTTTTTTTCTCGAAAATACTTTTGAAATAAAAGGCGTAGTATATGTAAGTAGTTATAATAACAATTACACACAAACATTAAATCTAAACATTTATTAGTATTTTTTTAATTGTTTTTTTTTTTTTTTTTAAAACAAAAATGAAAAACAGCAATCAATCATATGTATGTATTTGTCTGTCTGTGTTTCTGAGCGTGTGTGTGCGGGTGTGTCTGTGTGTGTGTATGAGTGTTTGGAAGAAATGAATAAGTCGAGAAATTCACCTTTGCAAACCCTTGTTAATCGCTAACATGGGACTTTTTCCAATGCTAAAAATGATGAGAAATTTGTTTTTTTTTTTTTTTTTTTTGTATTAAAAAGAAAAAAAGAAAACCGAAATATGCCACATAAGAGGTAGGAAATAGAAACAAAGTATTTTTATGTATACATGTTTAAAATCCATAATAATCGAATATAATCGAAACTAATCGAACATAAATCATTTTTCATATATATAGAACTATTACAAATCATATGGTTGAGAAAAACAAATTATATAGATGTCTTAGTCGGAGCATATCATTGAGTTCAAGTCGATAGATTCGAAAGTCAAATAAAAGACTTTTTTTTTGCAGCCGTACGGACACCCCAACCAAAAAAAAGTTCGAAAGATAAGGAGAGAAGGAGACTAGAACTGAACTATATCGAATGCAGTCGGACGGTACCTGTGACCCCCACTAAAAGCAACTAAAACGATATCACTTATCGATAACAGGGTACGCACCTGATACGTCCAGCGGATGGTAGAGCACCGGCTAAACGCCGTGTAGCCGCCGCTGCCTGAGGCGTCAAGTAGGCGGTTAGGGGTGGGGCGATCTGAGCCTTGGCGCTATTGCTTGGATTATTGGCGAATTTGACAGTTATCGGTTCGGCATATCCTTTGGGAGTTTTGCCATTAAGCTCCTGTATGGCGCGTTCAGCTTCGTTGCGTTGATCGAATCGTATAAAACCGACACCCTTCGATAGACCTAAACAAAAAAAAGAAGAACCATAAATCGATCAATCAATTGGGTACTGATAATATTAAGCAATTCTTGTTTTTGAATTTTTACCAGAAATATTATCACAGAGTATACGAGATGTAATTATTTTGCCAAACGATGCAAACATCCCCTCCAAGTCTGGTTGTGATAGATTTTTCGGAAGACCCGATACATATAAATTAGCACCCTTTATAGATTCTGAACTTGGACGGGCGTATGATACTTTAATAACCTTATTCTGCAAACGCAAACCGTTCAGGGTGTTCACAGCCTTTTCAGCATCCTCGGCGCGCACATAGTTAACAAATCCATAGCCCAGACTCTGACCTGTAGAGCACATAAAGAAATATATAATTAGTTACTGCTCTTGATTCAAATTTAAACAAGTTTCAGTTATCGTTATCGATACCTACCCTGCTGCAGAGCTGGATTGAGTGCGGTCAATGATGCCGGCAAGACTGTAAATATAAAACGATTTTATTATGTTACTAAAGTTAGTAAGAACAATGTTAAGCACAGCAATGAACAACATGCATTTTAAATAACATAAGCTGAAGTCTGTTAACATTAGATAACAGTTGTCTAACATGTGTAAACAGCAGCCAACTTAACAGTAGTAGTATTTATAATAGTAGTAGTATTAGAATTAATATTAGTACTAGTAGTAGTAGTGGTAGTTGTAGTAGTAGTAGTAGTAGTGGTAGTAGTAGTAGTAGTAGTAGTAGTAGTAGTAGTAGTAGTAGTAGTAGTAGTACTGGTAGTAGTAGTAGTAGTAATATTAGTAGTAGTAGTAGTAGTAGTAGTAGTATTAGTGTTATTAGTACTAATAGTAGTTGTAGCAGTACCAATCGTAGTAGTAGTAGTAGTACTAATAGTAGAAGTTGTAGTACTAATAGTAGCAGTAGTAGTACTAATAGTAGTAATAGTACTAATAGTAGTACTAATAGTAATTAGCAGTAGAAGTAGAAGTAGTAGTAGTACTAATAGTAGCAGTAGTAGTACTAATAGTAGTAATAGTACTAATAGTAGTACTAATAGTAATTAGCAGTAGAAGTTGAAGTAGTAGTACTACTAATAGTAGCAGTAGTAGTACTAATAGTAGCAGTAGTAGTACTAATAGTAGTAATAGTACTAATAGTAGTACTAATAGTAATTAGCAGTAGAAGTAGAAGTAGTAGTAGTACTAATAGTAGCAGTAGTAGTACTAATAGTAGCAGTAGTAATACTAATAGTAGCAGTAGAAGTAGAAGTAGTAGTAGTACTAGTAGTAGCAGTAGTAGTACTAATAGTAGTATTAGTAGTAGCAGTAGTAGTACTTATAGTAGTAGTAATAATAGTAGCAGTAGTACTAATAGTAGCAGTAGTAGTACTAATAGTAGTAGTAATAGTAGAAGTTGTAGTACTAATAGTAGCAGTAGTAGTACTAATAGTAGTAGTAGTAGTAGTAGTAATAGTAGTAGTAATAGTAGTAGTAATAGTAGTAGTAATAGTAGTAGTAATAGTAGTAGTAATAGTAGTAGTAATAGTAGTAGTAATAGTAGTAGTAATAGTAGTAGTAATAGTAGCATTAGTAGTACTAATAGTAGTAGTAATAGTAGCAGTAGTAGTATTAATAGTAGCATTAGTAGTACTAATAGTAGCATTAGTAGTACTAATAGTACTAGTAATAGTAGCAGTAGTAGTATTAATAGTAGCAGTAGTAGTACTAATAGTAGCATTAGTAGTACTAATAGTACTAGTGATAGTAGCAGTAGTAGTATTAATAGTAGCAGTAGTAGTAATAATAGTAGTAGTAATTTTAATCTACACAAAATCAATTCTGAAATAAGATTTAAAAAAAAATTCTAAAGCTAGAGAAACGAATGGAATGGAAAAAGAACTCTTAAAATACTACAAAGTTAAATAAATTAAAACTTAATTTAAGAGCAGAACTAAGCCAGAAACGAATTTTCAATGTTTTTACCAACGCTAGAACTTTAAAATCTCGTTTTTTTTTAATTTTCAACATTCAAAATAATTAAACTTTTGGTTTAACGATCACATTCAGCTAGACATTGAAAATTCGTCCCCCAAAAACGATTAACAAATCTTAAGCACAGTTAAGTAACTTATAGTATTTAATAGTAGTAGAAAATGTTGGTTAATATTTACCCAAATTACCTGAGACTTTATCACGCACCAGTTTGCAACTCTCCAACTCACCAATGCTTGAGAAGAGCGATCGCATCTCCTCTTGCGTCATGGTTTGTGGCAGATAGTTGACAATCAAATTGGTACGCGACTCATCATTGCTGCCATCGACGGAGCCATTGGCGCTGCCGCCATTTTTAACGATATCCATGGCGTTGGTCATGTTGTTTAGGCTTTCGTTACTGTTACTGTTACTATTGCCGTTACTGTGGCCGTTGCTGTTGCTGTTAGTGTTGCTTTTGGTGCTAATTTTGATGCTGTTATTGATTGTTAAACTGTAACTTGAGCAGTTACAGTCGAACAGTAGCCGGATTGGTGTTATTAATATTATCAAAAATTTTCAACTATTTTTGGGTTGGTTTTTTTGGTTGTTTGGTTGTTTTCGTTATGCGAATTTGTTCTCGTTATATTGTTGTTGTTTGTTGGTGCTTAATAGTTAATCTCACTGCTTGTTTGGTTACGCTTAGAATATATGTACTTATTTCTTGGTATTTTCTTTTATTTATTTATTTATGTCTCAAATCGTAGCTTTGACTGCGCTTTGCACAAGTCCCGTGAAGTTGTTTGCCGCAATTTAATTAATTTATTTACTTTATATTATTTATATTCTCATCTGGGTTTTTAGATCAACTACGATCGCAAAAAAAAAAAAAGTATTTTATTTAATCTTAGGTTTTTTCTTTGCTTTTTGCTTTCCTTAAACCGTTCTTTGGCTTTCACTTAGAGTTTAAAATTTAATATAAATTTGAAGTAATTTTTTATGTTTTATTTTAGTTAGTTTTTAGATAAAAGAGTAAATTTTGCTAATTTTATTGTTTTTTTGGTTATTTGTTTGCCTTCCTTCCTTTTTTATGTTTTCTTGTTTTCTTGTTTATATATAAAATTGCAAAAATGCAAAAAGATAGCAATAATTTTATATTATATTTTTTTTTATATATATATATATGTATGTATATATATTATTTTTACTAATTTGCGCTGCTTTTAAATCTTTTTTTATGTTTTGTTTTTGGTTTCGTGAAATAATCCTTGGAACTTGGTTTTGTTTATGCAAATATTGTATACATATAATATAGTATATGTATTTGTTATAGTTCTTCTTCCTCTGCTACCTCTTCTCCTTCTTTGTCTTGTATATATACGTTTAAATATGATTATTCGTTATATATATATATATGTATATATATAGTATAATTTGTTGTTATTTTCTGGTATTTTTGTTTATGTTAATAGTTGTTGGTTTTTGCTTGGTGGTGTTTGGTTTTATTTTGCTTGGTTTGCAGTTAAAAATCTTTCTCATACGTAGTATTAAACCTCTATATCTTCCAGTGCTTTCGATTCCGCTTCCGCTTCCTCTTGTTCTTCGTGTCTGATAAATGATAGCTATTCGATTGCTCGCTCGTTTTACTCAATCTGCAATAAAGTCAAACAAAAAAAGTTGCAAAATCTTTTAAGTACACAGATATTAAAAGACTTGGCGCATAACAATAGCATTTCTAAGCGTATAAAATCCCCTTTCCCACCCTCCCAAACCCCCACCCCCCATCTAAACTCCAAATCTGTTTACCAAGTTTTTTTCTGGCTTCTTTTTTGCTGCGTCAGCGTTGAAAATAATAAAAAATTTTGCTTAATGGCTTGAAAATTTAATTAAATTGTTTTGTGAGCTTGTCAAATGCACAATTTGGCGAGTGGCTTAGCAGCTGAGTGGTTTAGTGGTTCAGTGGTTCCCAACAACCACTCGCACACCACACAGCACAGCGGGTACTCGAGTGCGTTAAGTGCGGACTGCACTCAAGTTCACTCAATACCCTGTTTTTAATAGGGTATTACCTAGTCTTATAATCATAAGATTCCAAAAATACATACAGGGTATCTCCAAGTTGTGCATATTTGTATGTGCGTTATTCTCTTGCTTGCAATATGCAATTTAGAAATTGCAATCGTAATGAAATCTGATTCAGTTGGCAGCTGGAGCCATATGACGTGATTGCACAGTGTATTTATTCCAATTGGAATTGTGTGATGTGTGCTATGGTCCAATTGGATGCATCCCAAACGAGGGTTGAAATCAAGATAGAGCAATAGAACAGGCAACGCGGAAGAGGAATAGCCAAAGACTGCGTGTGTGTGAGAGAGTTGGATAGAGGGGCAGAGAGAAGAGTGAAGGGGAAAGAGAACGTGGCCAGGACAGGGAGAGAGCAAGTTACTCCCCGGACTAGAAAGGAACGCATTGAAAATAGGGTAAAAACCTGACGCGAAAAACAAACAAACAAGCAGACACACCGCCTACCCCTACCCCGTACCCCGTACCACGTACCCCTCTGCCAGCCCTCAGCCCAAGCAGTCCATAGTCCTTACCCGTTACGGACATTTGGGTTCAAAGCAAACGCTATTTGGGTTTCAGTTTGAGTTTTGGGTCAATGAACCCGCAGTGTGGCTAGTGTTTGGATTAATCTTGTTGTTGTTGTTGTTTCCATGTTTCTTCGAGTTTTCGGCATTTTCCCATTCGTTGTTGTTGTTGTTGTTGCCGCTGCTGTTGCAATTGTGGTTGCTGTGGCAAGCTATGAAAACAGCTGTTGCCGCTGCGTTCAATGAACTCCCAGGGAAAAAATGCGCCTCAGCAGGACAACGACAACAAAAAGAGACACACACTCAATGGGCTACAGCTAAAAAGGTAGCAACAACAACATAAACAGTGACAACTGCAACAAAAGGCAGCAGCAACAACAACAACAACAACAATCAACGAATGCAAGTCAAAGCGCAAAGCCACAAAAAAGGCGACGCCAAAACAAAAGAAATGCACACTCACACACACACACACACAAGCACGCGCTTACAAAGAGAGCGAGAGAGTCCTACTCTCACACCCACACATGCACAACTGCCCAGGGGCAAACGTTTAATTGTGCAGCAATATGACGTGAGGCCGCATAATAAGAGCTTTCAATCCGCAAGCACCACTCTCCCCTCTTCCCCTCACCATTCCCACTCCTCACTCCACCAGTCAAGTCAGCATATGCATGCAGGCACGCCTGCATGTGCATGTGCATGTGTGTGTGTGTCTTTGTGTTTCTCTGTGCAAAAAAAAAAGAGTAAGGAGAAGAAGAGAAGCGAAAAGAAAAGAAAAGGAAATGTGTAATTGACACTTTTGCGCCGATATATCTGTGACCTCATTTAAAATGTGTGTCGCCCCAGCCGAGCACCTTGAGGTGGGTCAGGGCACATAATGTCTTGACGGCCAAGGGTGCAAGAGCCAAGCACCGTACACGGAAAGGAGACAGCAATACGATGGTAGACAAATGGCAGAGGGAGACTGAATGCAAGAGCGTGATAGGACTATAAATTATATGTAGTCAAAGACAGCTGCAGTTTATATATAGTGCTGATATCAGCTTTGACTACTTATATTTAACACGCTATTCCCCATTTCCCTCCCACTTCACGCCCCTTCCAGCACACTTCCCCTCTACTCCTTATCCACCTCTCGTTTGCTCTCTTTCTAATCATAGTCATAGAAGCGAAGCTTTCAAAGACTGTGTAATCCAAGTAATGCAATAAATCTCTTCCTTTCTTTGTTTAATGTAGTAAGAGAGAGGAGGGAGTAACTTCCCCTTCCTCCCCGCCATCTGATTAAGTTTTTCTCTTGCTATCACTCTATTATCTCTTTATCTTTATCTTTATCTCGTGCTTTGAAACTTTTCGTTTGAATTTTCTCTGTTTTTAGTTAAATTTTTCATTATCTAACACTGATCGAAAGATGATTTCCCCTATTAAAACTTTCTAGACTTTTTTTCTCAACCTATTCAACCCTGTTTCTCTTTAAAGACAATATAACCTCAAAGCTGAAGCACATTTAACTGTTATATTTAGCGCATTAATTTTGTATGATCAGTAATTAATTAAAATTCTTTCAGTACGGCAAAAAAAAATATTAAATTTATTTTAATTTTTTTTATTTTAAAAAATTTTTTTTTCATCAGATTTTTATAGAAATTTTCACATTTGAACACACACTCGAAAAAAACATAGACAAAAAAAAAAAGGTACATAACTGTTATACACCATATGACAGATCATAATACTTACAGATTTTTGGCAATAGGCGACAACTCTAAACACACTCCACCAAAAAAAAAAAACGTGTATAACAACAATAAAAAGTGTTTATGAGCGGGAGGGGAAGTAGTAGTAGAAACAATGCTTGGTCTATTGATTGCAAAAGTCTCTCACACTCTTATTCTCACTCTATCCCACTCAGTCGAATGGCAAAAGCTGTCGGCTGTCTCGCTTGCACGTCGCCACGTCGTACGGTTTTTATTATGTTTTTTTTTTTTTTGGTGCTGCTTGGGTGGGGAGTGCAGCAGCTGTCTCGCTCTAACGGCTTTGTCTAATGGCGTTGCCTTCGACCACGCGTCTAACGGTGCTTGTTATTTAGTTTTGTGAGTGTTGCCGTTGTTTTAGCAGTTTTTCTTGTTGTTGTAATTGCTGCTTGCTGTTTTGCCGCTGTTGTTGTTATTGTTGTTGTTGAAAAAATTTCGCACAGATTAACGACAAAAAAAATTATTGACAAAAATTTGACTAGAACTCGTAGATTCTGAACACAATCGATGCGATGTTGTTGTTGCTTAATTTGTTTTATAATTATTATTATTGCAGTTGGCAGATCCCGACACGAATGAACAAAAATAAAGCGTGTTAAACGAATGCTATACGATAGTTGCGATAGTTAGTATATATACCTCTTATATATATAAATATATATATATATAACGGTTATTGCACAGAGAGCGTCATGCACAGTTATTGCAGTTGCAGTTTTGTTGTTGTTGTTGTTGGCTATGACAGTGTGTGTTTGTTGTTGTTTTTTTTTAGTTTGGAAAAAACCGAGAACACAACAAATTCGTAACTGAATACAACACAAAAACTGGTGCAGAGGAGTCAAAAAATTATAAATGAATGTTCTCGAATTGAGAAACACAACCGAATGGAATCAAAACCGAACGAAAGCAACGAACGAACACGTACGACTGAAAACAGAAAAACAGGCGCCGGTCGTCGTTGCGACTCGTATCCTTACAAACAACACACACACACACAAAAAAGTATCCTTTTTACTCACTCCTCTGCTCTTCTCGCTCAGTTGCGCTCTCTCCTAGCCTATAGCCCCCCACCCCACCAGCGCGTGTCACCGGCACAATGCTGCCGAAAAAGAGCGCAAGCAACCACCATGGTGAGCGCATTGCTATTTGTATCCCTTTTGCACGCACTGCATTGGCGCCGTTACTTAGCGCCGGCCGGCTGGTACACACCCTTTCGAGCAAGCGAGCTAGCAATAGCCAATAGGAATATTTCGGTGTGCTCTATTCTCCGAATAGCACAGAGAGAGCCTGGCTTGGTTTTGCGAGAGCAAAATACAAATGTACATATGTATGTTTGTAGTTGTGAGCTCGTGTGTGTGTGTGTGTGTGTGTGGAATGTGGGCTTGCGTGTGCCAGGCAGCAGTTAGCAGTGTTTTTGGGGTTTGGGAAATGAGTGGGATGTGAGCAGTGGGATGTAAGAGAGAAAGAGTGTGGGGAAATTTAAATGCAAAATATGCAAGTATGTATGTATACAAGTTATGTGTGTGCATGTATGTAATGTATACTTGCATATACTTTGATATGCAAATCAGTTGAAGCAGCTTTGCTTAAAAGCCACTTTCCAGCTCAGGAAGAAAATCAAAAGTACTTTAAATATTTACTGCAATAAACCGAAAGCAAATTATCGACGATCAAAGCCAAATTGGATTTTGTAATGCAAACAAGGCAACAAAAATCATTAAAGGCAGCTCAAAAGCTGAACAAACTAAAAAAAAACAATTAACTTTAAGCTTTCAAAATGTGTCTCTTGACATCTCTTAAGCTTTTGCCTAAGCAGATCGACAGATAAATTGCGCATTGCACTTGATTAAGCAAATCTCAACTGAGAGCTTTTAGTATTTTTAGTTAAAGCTGTTACTTTAACCTCATGTTCTCAGACAAGTTAATTGGATTATATTCATAGATGTTCCCAGCTGGATTTAAGAGACAAAGCTGCACAAAAGGCAGGAGAAATGTTAGACACAGCCGCAAACGTTAACCCCCCCGCTCACTCAGCACTCCTTTCACCATATTCGCAGCGCACCGTTAACTGCACGCTTCAATCTCTTTGGCATAACACGCAATAAGGATACGCATGCAGAAAGAGAAGGAGTGACACACAGCGAGAGAGTGCGAGCAGTAGCTTATGTAGTTGAAGGAGGAGTAAGCGCCAAAGAGAGCGCTAGAAATTTCGCCGGCAGCCGGTTAACGTTGTTGTTCGTGCAGAGAGCATAGAGCAGAGAGCAGAGAGCACCTTGCAACGGTAGTTTATTAATCAGACTTACACACATATACACTTGCTGCTCACAAACACACGCACGCACACACACACTCGCTCGCGCGCTCTCTCTTTCTGGTGCACACAGCTTCCGTATTATAAATAATGAAATTTGAGCATTCAAGCTGACAACACTGAAGATGAACAAAAGTGGTGGAGCAGTCCCTTGCGGCTGTGTGAAGGGCAGCGTAGGGAGGGGAGTGTGGTAGTAAACGCAGTCAACCTTAACATCAGTTGGTTGTGGGCGCATTTTTGGCTGCTTGTGGGTGCTATCCAAGCAGAGAGGCACTGTTAATGTGTATGTGTGTGTGTGTGGTGGGTGGTGAGAGGTTATGGCTGCTCTGCTGCTTTCTTGAGTGGCAACCGTTTGCATTTTTCAAAGGATTTCCATGAATTTCTTTTTTAGCTACGTTTTTCCTCCATCTGTTTTGGTTTTCCCACCCCATTTCCCATTTTCTTTTTATGCTTTTCCATTGCAAATTTAAAATGTGTTTCTTGTTTTTCTTTTCTGTTTCCACTTTTCGTATTCCTTTTTTATTTTTTTTTTTTTGCTTTTTTTCTCATAGGCTCTTGAAGATAATTCCGTTTATCTTTTGACCCAATTCGTTTAATTTTGTTTTTGGGGTGGTTCTTTACAAGTGTGTTTGTGTGTGTGTGTCAAGTGGTTGCTCGCCATTTTTAGCTCGTGTGCCAAATAATCATTCATCATGTGGGCGAAATAAATACTGTTTGGTATTAAGTATTAAGAAAATACTGCGATCCTTAGTATTTGGGAATTTACGAAAATCCACAATAATTTATCAAAATGGCATTTGCTTTTTGTGTAGTTTAAGCGTCTTAAAAATAAATACTGAATATTTAATATTTTATTAATTCAAAACTGAAATTGATTTTAAATTTTAATAAACTATTCCCAATGCTATTAGAATAATGCCAAAAATCAAAATGTACAGAAAAAAATTTCATTTCGGGAAAATCATTAATAAAAAATAAAATACTTTGAAATAGAATACTTTGTGCTTAACAAATGAATGAATTAAATGAATTTTGAAAATCCTTAAACTGAAAATACAGTACTGGGAATAAAAATATAAAGAAAAGTCAGGTGAATATTTCGTCCAAAATCATAACTAATGTGACAAAATTTAATATTTAAATTGACTCTATTTGACCCTATTAATAAATAAAATGAACACTTCTTGATGTTTTTATTTTCTATTTCTTATTATATTATTTTTTCTAAAAACAAACTGATTTTTAATCAATCTCTGATCAAATAGAGCCATCATTACACGCTTAATGTCACTCAATTTAAGACGATTTACCCCATTTACTTTTCCTGATTCATTTCTAACGGTAGAACACAAGACTTGTCTACACAAAACGAGTTTAGGATCGGTTGCAACCCTTTTTTTAGCAGCACTACGAATCATATATCACAAATATCTGACCATATGTCTTTGTGTTCTCCAACTTTTTTGACTTTTCAAATGCCAAAATGTTTTCAAGTTTTCAAACAACAACAAAGACAAAAAAAATACACTCGCTAAAAGGGTGTTCACAATGGGAAAACAGTGTTGTAAAACCAGTTTAGAATTCATTTCTTTTTTTTTTATGTAACCAGAACGAATCAATTTGCATTTTTCAGCTATTTTAGGGGACTGCGAAATGTAACACTTTCGAACGATCGAGCAACCACCGACCACCATCCATGTAGCTGGCAGTACCTTTATAGGGTTAAGGTACGGCCCACCACCGTCATAGGGGGCAAGGGAAAAGGGAACAAAGGGCTTCAAAACTGTCAAATCAGCAGTTGAACAATTTATGAACATCGACTTATTGACACTTTTTGGCAGCACAATTTAGCGGGGTTTGCAATTTTGCTAAACACTACACTGCGACAAAATTGGTAAACTTTTAAGAAAAATTAAATAAAAAAGGATTTTTCTAAGACAGTATTTTTTTAATAAAATATAAAGCCCGCTGAAAAAATATGTCACTCATTTTTTTGATGGTATATTTTTTTTGAAGCTGTATAAACATGATTTATTTTTCAGTGTAGATAATTTAATTTAATAAGTTGAACTAAGCAGAAAAATAAATCATTTTTTAAGGGTTTTGGTTATGTTGTTTTTGGCAAGTTTTAATTGCACAAATTCGGTTGGAAAATGTTTAAAAACTTTTTGCTCAGCCCTTTTCCCCTGCCTCCAAGCAACCCCCTTCTGTCTAAAATTTTTGCACGACGCCTCTGGCGAATGTGTGAAATTAAACATTGTTCAAAAATTTGTAGTCTCTTTATCCCGCTCCCGCTCCCACTCCTCGCCCTTTCCTGTTCTCTTTCACTCTCTCTCTCCCCACCTTTCGTTACGTCTACGCACGCAGCTTGTTAGCAAGCAGTTCAATGCACTCACAATTACATAGAGAATGCAGGTACAAGATTGAATTGAGTTGAAGAGAATCAAAGAGAATCGAAGAGAATTAAATGGCTTTGAATGAAATTGATGTAAAATTGATGCAAGTCGAATGCAATCAGCCCAATGGACCAGGTCCAGCCCTCAGCTGATTGTTAGGCGGACATTGGTGCGGCGCGCTGTGGTACAGGCTTATGCTGCTGAACAACCCTCAACGGCTAGTGCCTTCATTAGCGTGCCACGCACACTGTGACATGTGTGTGGCATGCCACTTTGTGTTGTTAGTTAGTTAAGGGTTGCCGCTTCGCGTGGCACAAGGTGAGGTCGTGTGCTACCTGATAGCCATCATAATTATAGACAAATTCAACTTGGCTTAATTACATACATCGAGCGTGACACTAAAATTCCTGACCAAAAATAGAAACAGTTAAATTTTTTGAAGAGCATAACATAAGCTTAATAAGGCAACAGAGAATGTTTGCGATCACTTTAATTGTAGACTCTCTTTAGACTGCAACCAAAATAACTCTTAACAGCATTAAAGCTTAAAGCTCCCTTGAAGACAGACCGCAGCTCTTTTGGACATCTTGTGCTCTCTCACTTCAGTTACTCTTATGCTCTATTCTTCGCGATCTGCCGTTACAAAAACTGTTCACACACACACAGACACATATGCACCATTCATGCACACAGTTCCATTTGTGCATGCATGTGTACAGGCTCACGCTCTCTATCTCTATCTCTGTCACTCCATCGCACTTGCTTGCTACTTGGTGTGCGTTTGATTTCTGCTGTCACCTGAGCGCACTGCTGCGCCACCTGCAGGCTGTGTGCTCATGCAGGATATTGAACTCTGACACAATGCTATGTACAGCATATAAAGGCGTGCCTCACACCACCGTTCTGCCCCCAAGCCACGCCTGCCCTGCCCCCTTAATTTCAACAGAAAATAAAATACACACAGTTGCCGGCCGGTGGCCAACTTGTCTATGCGGGCTGCTGCTGCTGCTGCTGGTGCTGCCTCCTCTGTCTCTCAACCTACATTCCTCTCTGGCGCGCGCGCAATCTTTTTCGCTCTTTTTCATTTCACGCTCCTGCGCGCTTGCACATTCATTCATATTCACCGACAGTGTGCTTGTTTGCGTGCGCTCGTTTTGTCTGTGTATTTGTGGGGCGTTGTTTTGATTTTCATAGATTGGATTGCGCAATCCACGCTTCACACAAATATTCTAGGCAGGAAGCAAAACTGATGCAAGCGAGAGAGCAACAGAGGACAGGCAGCGTGAGCGTAAGAGTTGAGAGAGCGACAATTGTAGTTGGCGCATGACTGTGAGAGTTCGTTATGAGTGTTAATGTGTGTGTGTGTGTGGGTGGCTTAGGGAATTTGTGTTTTTGCTTTGGCGGCTTTCATTTGTGAAGCTGCGCACAATGTGCGGAAATTGAATTTGTGGCAGAAAGCAAAAGCAACAACAACGAGAAGAGCCGTTATAATAATAACAACAAACAACACGCAGAGCGCAAAGCGCAAAGGGAAAAAAGTTTCCTTTCCTCATTGCATTTTATGTGTTGTCGACGTGGCCGTTGCTGAGGGTGTGTCTGTGTGTGTGTGTGTCGGTGTTTGTGTGCGACAGTTGGAGAGTGTGAGTGGAACACACGCACACATACATAAGGTACCGGCTTTTGTTATTTCGTTAGCACATAAAATGGTTTTGATGTTTTTTGCGCTTTTTTTTTCATAAATTGCAACAGATATAAACACACACACACACATGGAAGTATGTGTGGGTACACATAACACACACGTTTACCTGCCAGCTGAGAGAAGAAAGGACAACTCCAAATTGCACATTAACATTTATTGAACGTTCTCTCGACATAAAACCCAATGCGAAGGGTAGCAAATATTACGGTATCTAAATGGGTTCCATCTCAAGCAGAGCGGTTGGGAGGCACACATATGTACACACACCCACACACACACTAGCACACAAATATTGTTTATGCTCCGAAAGTTCAACATAAATTCTGGAAAATAGTTTGTTCTAGACATGAGCATTTTTTGTAGGCATTCTGTGGTTAAGGGTAGGCGAGTGGCCGTGTAAGGGGGAGGCAAGTACTTCCGCCTTAACAAGTTAAACAGTTGAAAAGTTGGAAAATTTGTGGAAAATTAAGCACGAGCTTCAGGCGAGGACTTGACAAAAGACAATCAACATTATAAATGTAGATTGCCTACAGTTTAATTAGATTAGATACATTTTCAAGCATTTTGCAAAGCTAATAACAGACTAGGGGCACGCAGAGTCGACTGCAAAAGACCCTGTATGCATACGCGAGCAATCCCTAACACTTACATCATATAATCACTTTATAGCTTAAGCTTTTCATAGGCTTTACTGAATTTAGATAGAATTTCTCTATGCCAGCTATATGTTATAGTTTTCTGATCTGCAGCAAAGTTGGTGAATTGTCTTTAAATGTTTCCACATACAAAATATTTCAATTTGTTTAAATTTAAGATTAAGTATAAAAAATCATCTTAGATACCCTTTTGAGTTTTTGGGACTTATCCCCGATTTTTAACAGATTTCTTATATCGAAACTATAGTCTATACTTGTCCTATATCGACTAAATTTATTAAGTGTAGATAAAATGGTCAGTTCGGTTGAGATATACAGTGAAAGCTCCCTTGGCCGGACAGCCACGGTTTCAGTATTTTTGTTAGCCCAAGGTGGATGTCCGCCTAAGAGAAGGGATGTATGAAAATCATGCTAAAAAACTATAAAATTCAGCCGGATAAGGAAGCTGTCCGCCTGAGGGAGCGGTCCGCCTGAAAGAGCTGTCCGCCTGAGGGAGCTGTCCGCCTGAGGGAGCTGTCCGCCTGAGGGAGCTGTCCACCTGAGGGAGCTGTCCACCTGAGGGAGCTGTCCGCGAGTAGAGCTTTCACTGTATTAACTTTTTCACATTCATCAGTATCTTTAACTGGTTTCTCAGAGATTTTCGTACGATTTTTAATCCGATTTTAACTGATTTGTAACCTATTTTTAACAAATTTCCAATAGGTTTTATAACTAATTTTTTTGCCGATTTTTAACAGATTTTCACAGTTTTTTTTACCGAATTTCCTCCAACTTTTAATCGATTTCCAACAGATTTTTGATCGATTTTTAACGAATAGCAAATGAAAAAACAACAAATTTTATAAATATCCCACAACTATATAATACAGCTACCCATTTTGGCACTTTCCAGCCAAATCCATTCAAGTATTTTCAAGTTCTGTTAACTTGACAGCGGCCCAAAAAAACATTTACGTTTTTGTTTCGTTTTTTGCCTTTTTCCTTTTTCAATTGGTTTTTCTTGGCTGTCTCTCTTTGGCCGCTATTTGCCAAGTTGAAAATTGCTTTTGAAGTCGAGACAAGTCGGACACAAAAAAATAAATATATATAAATGTATATATAAATGTATATATATAAAGAAAAACAAGTCAAAAACTTTTCTAATTAATTGTTTAGCACTTCATCTGCTTAACAACTTGGCAACAATTTTTGTTATTTTCGTTTTGTTTTTACTTTTTCTTCGTTTCTTTCTCTACGCTCTGTTTTTCCTACAGAAAATTCAAATGAAAATGGCAACAAAACACAATAATTAAGTTAATAACGAGCTAATAATGTGCGACTGCTTTAAAGTATTTCCCTAGTAAATTTGTGTTTGTATTTCGGACAGGGTTGCCAGGTCTCTCCAAGCACAACATTCACTCATTCGTTGCATTCATTGAGATTACAGCAAACAATGCAAGCAGCAATAAACTTTTGTAATAATAAATTGAATTTTCCATTGAATTAAATTTGATTGGCATTAGAGCAGCTTTTAAGCTCGATGGAAAATAAATAAATTCTTTGAAAGCAATTGGCAATAATATTGACAATTGAAATTGCATTAAATTTGCTTCGTTTTTTTGCTGCGAAAGTTGCCCAAAATTCACGGAAAATCAATGAACAATAATAAAAAATAATTGAGGGGAAACTTGATTTTATTGTATGCATTTTATTTCAAGAGTGTACACTGTAAAAAATAAATAATATGATATCAAATAAATTTTAGAAAATTTTTGTCTTATTTTTTTTATTTTAATGGAATTTTTAAATTTAAAATAAATATAATGAAATAAAATAAATTTAAGAAAATAATTTGCATATATTTTATTTTAATGGAATTTTTAAATTCAAAATAAATAATATAAAATAAAATAAATCTAAGAAAATAATTTTCATATATTTTATTTTAACAGAATTTTTAAATTCCTATTTCAAGTCGTCATAACTTGCAAACCACTGGGGTTATAGTGACCAAATTTACATATTATCTGCACAGTGTTATTTTAAGTATTCTGAACAAAGTTGGTTTAAATCGGAAAAGCTTTGCTTATTGGGTTTGGTCCATAGACCAAAAGCTTGGAAACTTGCAGATTTTTATGCGAAATTCGATGGTTTTTTTTATAACGATCCATATCATTTATAAGATCTGTCTTTAATATATAGCCAAAATAAATAAATTTTTAAAAAGAACATAATATGCGATCTAAAACAAGTTAAAGATTTTATTTTTAATTACAAAATAACTCAAAAGTTGTTTATTCCAAGTATTTCCAAGAGATGCTACGGTAGCTATAAGATATAGTGCTTCGATCTTGCAGAAATTTAGTCTTGGAATAATAGCAAGTGCATACTGCGTGAATTTTGTTCAAAATCGCTTAAAAGACACCGACAGAATTGCATACTAAGAATTTCAACCGATTATTCCTATGGTGGCTATATAGATATAGTGTTCCGATGTTGAAGAAATTTAGTTTGCACATGGCATTAGGTAAAGCTTGTCAACAGAATTGGGTTGAGATAGCTACAAAACAAAAAAAACTGTTATACACCCAAGGTACCTATGGACGCTATATGATATAGTTGCCTGATCTGCGCGATTTTTGTTACGCTTTTTCAGCACAGCAAACTCAAATGGAATAAGAAGTTTTTAGGGTATTTTCCAGTCGTCTACTGTATATAGAACTTTGCTCTTTATAGCAACTTTGCATATATACCAATATTATGCCAATAGATAATACAAATGTTATTTTAAAATTAAAAAAATAATGAAAATAAATTTGGTTACTTTTCGCCTACGTTGTGGTAGGGTTGCCAAGTTCGCTAGGGTTGCCTAGCTGGTACAAACTCGTTGCAGTTTTTCGTTTAGCTGGGATAGCGGAAAAGTGGAAAGCAGCCATCAACTTGATAAAGGATTCTTGTTGAAGGATTACTTAACCAAAAATTCGACTAGGGTTGCAAAAGTTTCGCTGCAGTTACTTCTCCTGCTCCTTCATCTACTCCTTCTTTATTTTTTTGTAATGTTTGCTTTGTTGAGGTTATGTACAACCCGCTCCCAAAAGCTGCGGACAATGTACATAGCATTTTCCACTGCCTGTTTCATGCCATACGTCACTTTCTAAGGCAGCGAAACAAAAAACAACAAAATGAATAAAAACTGGTCCTAGCCCGAGGACCCACCCCCCCTATACCTATCCCTAACCCCTAACCCTTCCCCTACCCCTTCCCCGTCACTTCTTTGGCTGCAACCGGATGCTGTCCATTTCAATTATCGTGCGCTGGGCGCTTTGGAGTGGTCCTTGAATTTGAAATTTTTGAATTTTTGCAGCCATTGTTTTTGTTTTTGGTTTTTTTTTTCTTTTTTTTTTTAATTCCCATTTCTTGTTTTTGTTGTTTACATTTTTCCCTGTTGTCAGTCTATACATTTTTGATGATTACAGAAATCGAGTAAGGGCGTAATGAAGTTTAGATGCTCTTGAAAAAAAATGTAGGGAACTAATTCAAAGTTAGAGTGAAAAGTTAAAAGATAAATAAATAATAAAAATATATGTCTATAACTTTTACTACAAAAACAAATATTTTTTTATAATTAATAATTAAAAGTTAAAAGATAAATAAATAATAAAAATAATTATCTATAACTTTTACTACAAAAAAAAATATTTTTTTTTACTTATGTGTTTTTTTAAAAAATATTTAGATAATCATATACAAATTTTATGTTATAATTAGCATCATTCGTAATATTTGAGTAATATTTAAAATAATTTAAATATTAAATTTATTAAATGTGACATCAATTCAATCTACAAGTATTTTACTGGTACCTAATTTGATTAAAAACAAATTATTTTGTTCTATTTCTTTCAAGTTTTATGTTTAATGTAAATTTCCCTTGCCTCTAGAGGTCCTATTAACCCTTTTTTTTGCAAATATTTAGAGTGTTCTTCATAAAACTTACTCTTTTTATTTGTCTTTATGAGTGCAGTAAAAGCTCCCTTGGCCGGACAGCCACGGTTCCAGTATTTTTGTTCACCCAAAGGAGCTGTCCGCCTAGGAGAAGGGATTTTGTATGAAAATCATGCTAAAAAACTATCAAATTCATCCGGCTAAGTGAGCTGTCCGCCTGAGGGAGCTGTCTGCGTGAAACAGCTGTCCGCCTGAGGGAGCGGTCCGCCTGAAAGAGCTGTCCGCCTGAGGGAGCTGTCCGCCTGAGGGAGCTGTCCGCCTGAGGGAGCTGTCCGCGAGTAGAGCTTTTACTGTATATCATTAGCTCTCATAGAAAAACCAAGTTGAAATTACACTATTTTTGTATATCATTCAGATACCATGGGAACCATAGGTAGAAGTTCTTTATAAAAATATATTTACTGTCTATTGAGCTGTCAAATTCGTTGTTCCTTTCCCGTTGTTCCTTTCGGCTTGTTCCTTGCCTATGCCCACACCAAATTTCATACCAATCGAGCTACGAGCCACATTTTCTATCCCATTTTCTATCTATATATTGCTGATTTCTAGTCGATCAAAAGCACAGTTTAGCTTTTCCAGCTCTTGCTGACTTAGCTAAAGTACCCCGCTAGGCAGTGTATTGGCGGGGCTACTTGGCTGTGAACTTACAGCTGCCACACGATGCGTTGCATGATGCGTCTGCCTGTTCCTGTTGCCCTGTCTCTGCTCTAACAAAAGTTCAGTCGACTCAATAGACGACATGGCTAATGGCCATATGGATTTGCATGTGGTTGTGACTGCCCCTTCCTTTTGCCTCTCTGGGGTATGCTGATGCTGCCACAGCCATAGCCACTGCCACTGCCACTGCCACTGACATTGGTGGTGGCATCTGATGACGCGGCTGCTGCACTTTCTGCCGTCCAGTGGTTGCTGTCGTGCAGGTAATGAAAGTTGTCAGTTTTTTACGCGCTACGTTTGGACAAAATGTATGGATGACTCTTGCTGTTTTTTGTATACCCTGTAAGGTAGAGAGCTAAAGGGTTGTATGGGCTTATGGGGCATTTAGCACGCCAGTGGATGAAATCGGCTAAAAGTAGAAAATTTATATGAAGACAAGTAGTGTTAGTTGAGCCAACGCTTTCAAACTCACGCACTTTGAGTATATTTTGTTTAAAACTATTCCCACCAAGTTTGATACGGATCGAACAACTATATCCTATAGCTCCCCTTGCACAAATCGATCAAAAACTTTTTACTTTCATGACAAAAAGCGCACTGGAGTAAGTGGAGCGTAATCCAGCGTATTACACAGTCGATTGTGCTCGCTTTTAGCCCTTCTAAAATCCTTTTCTACTTTTTTTGTACCACTGGCTGGTTTAGTGCTCTGGTGGTGCCTGCAAACTTGGTGGCTGTTTTCGAAAACTGTTTTTGTTTTTGTTTTCACTTCTTTTCCTTTTGTTGTTCTTGTTGTTGTTGTTGTTGTTTCCTTTTGATGGCTTGAAAGTGCACTTCAATTGCATTTCATTAGAGTTAAGTTAAAACTTGTCCGCTGCCAGCGAAAACATTTTTTTTTTGTCAACTTTTCGCTTTCCGACAGTGAAAAAACATTTTGTTACAAATTAGAAAACAAATGAAGAAAACTTTAAGTTTTTCCTAACTGAAAGCTCATTTAAATCACTTAAGAAAGTTTCCTGCTTTTTATGTTTTCATTTAGTCTACTAAATTGCGTTAAACAAATTTTATTTTAAAGAAAAATCAGTTTTAAAAACACTATTTTGAGACTAAATTAGTTTAAAAGAAGTGACAAGATTTTGTACTAACTGGCAGCTGTTATAAATAGTTGTAAATGCTGTTAAAAAGCTATTAATTTGTAGACTGTTGTTTTGTAGTTAACAGAGCTTGAAAAGTGTCAAAAAAACCTACTAAATTTCTGTATTAAATACTCAACTACTCAAAGATTATAATCATTTCCCACTCTAGGCTTTTACTACCAGTTACTAACAGTTTTTGGCCATGTTAACTAGCTGTTGAGTGAACGAAAGCTGTTAACCTGCACGTTCATGTTACTGCGCCATCAAAACAGAAGTTTATGAACAAAATTGAGATTTTATATAAGTGGGAGCTCATCTAAATAGTTGCAAATTATGTTAAACAGCAGTTAATTTATAGACTTTAGTTATATATTTAACAGAGCTCGAAAAGTGTCAACATACATGCCAAATTTCTATACTAGTTACTCAAACTCAAACAAATGATCTATTAAAGATAATGATCATGTCCAATTCTTTGCTTTCACTAACAGTTACTAACAGTTTTTGGTCATGTTAACTAGCTGTTAAGTGGATAAAAGCTGTTAACTAGCACGTTCATGTCACTGCGCCATCAAAACAGAAATTAATCAACAAAATTAAGATTTTATATAAGTGTGGGCTCTTGTAAATAGTTGCAAATTATGTTAAAGAGCTGTTAAATTGTAGACTGTTGTTTTGCAGTTAACAGAACTTGAAAAGTGTCAACATACATGCCAGATTTCTGTACTAATTACTCAAACTCAAACAAATGATCTATTAAAACTATGATCATGTCCAATTCTCTGCATTCACTAACAGTTACTAACAGTTTTTGGCCATGTTAACTAGCTGTTAAGTGAACGAAAGCTGTTAACTCGCACGTTCATGTTACTGCGCCATCAACACAGAAATTTATCAACAAAATTGAGTGTGAACTCTAGTAAATAGTTGCAAATTATGTTAAAATGATGTTAATTTGTAGACTGCTGTTTTTGCAGTTAACAGAGCTTTAAAAGAGTCAACATAAATGCCACATTTCTGTACTAATTACTCAAACTCAAACAAATGATCTATTAAAACTATGATCATGTCCAATTCTCTGCATTCACTAACAGTTACTAACAGTTTTTGGCCATGTTAACTAGCTGTTAAGTGAACGAAAGCTGTTAACTTGCACGTTCATGTTACTGCGCCATCAAAACAGAAGTCTATCAACAAAATTGCTGGGACAACCATTTGGGGAAACACAGCGAGTTAAAGCCACGTTAACACGTTAAAGGTGTTAACTTTAGTTTAACTTACCAACTACAATTGTTGGGCGATAAACGAATTGACTAAGTGAGTTGTTGTTTTTAATTGCACTTTCAAACTGGTAAATGCAATGCTATCAACAAAATAGTTGACTTAATCGTGTAAAATTGTGTGTTTTTTGGTCAGAACACACCCATTCATTTAAAGGGCGCCCCGCACGCCCTACCCCCTTTGTTTGCGTGTGTGTGTGTGTGTGTGGGGCAAGCGCATGCGTCATATTGATTTTCATTTTCCAACCATTTTTCCCACCCACCCGCGGCAACTTCAAAAGGAAACCCCAAATTTGCCGACGAAATTCGCCGGAATGTGAAATGCAATATGCAATATCCAATAACGAATTTGCCAATATACAGCAATCCGATTGGAGAGGTCATGACAGCGCCAGAATGAGATAGCACTAGACAGAGAGGGAGTGTGGGAAGGGGTTGGGGTTGGGGGGACATTTTTGGAAAATTTTGTAATCCAACAAATCCCAATTGTAATCGAACCTCGAACAATCAACGCAACTTAATTATAGTCACAATCATTTAACAAATTTTGCATTGTTTTGTCTATGTCTCTATCTCTGTCTCTATCTCTATCTCTATCTCTCCCTATATCTCCATCTCTTTCTCTATTGTATTTGTGTTTAAATCACAGTCAATATTTGTTTGCCTCTGTCATAGAAACAAACACAAATATTCGGCTAAAAACATTTGAATACCCAATAAAAATTGTCTCTGTGGAATTTCAATGGATTTCACACTGAGCACTAATTGTTTATTTACATGCATGGCAAATTTTCTTTAGTTTGTTTGCTACAAATATCAGTGGATTATTTATAAAGTAAACATAGTTGGAAACAATAAATTCGCTTAAAGAAACAAATCTATAAAAATAAATACTAAAAAAACAATTTAAATGAATTAAAATGTAAATATTAGAAAATAATAATAAATGTTGAATAAATGTAGATAAATAACTAAAAATAAATATTTAAGTCACAAATATATTTATATAATAACTTTTATATATTTTAAATTTAACATTATTATATGCGATATACTTAGATAAACACAATAATAAAACAAAATTAATATATATAAATATATAAAAATTTAAAAATAAAAAAAAACTATAAATAAATCTAATAATAAATATAATTAAATAAATAGATCAATAAATAGAATATAAATACTGACAAATAAATAAATAAATATATGAGATATATTTAGATAAATAAAATAATAAATAATAATAATAATAATAATAATAAAAATAATAATAAATAATAAAATAATTAAACATAATTAATAAGAATAAAAAATATTAGAAAATAAATTATAAATAAATCTAAGAATAAATATAAGTAGATAAATAGATCAATAAATATAATAAAAATACTAACAAATAAATAAATGTATGCTATTTATTTAAATAAAAAAAAAATAAAATAAAATCAATAAGTATAAATAAATAAACAACTTTAATTAATAAAAAAATAAATAGAAAAGAAAAATAGATAACAACAGATAAAATAATAAAGCATAATAAATAAATATCTAAAAAAAAATATATAAATCTATAATATAACAAAATACTAACATAAATACTAACAAAAAAATATATACTTTTTAAGTCAACATATTTAAATGAATTAAATAATAAAACGTAATAAATTATCAATAAAATAATTAAAAAAAAAATAAATAAGTCGAAATAAATCAACATCGATAAACTCAAGTATAAAAACAAATTAAAATATATAAAAAAATATATATTTAATATATTTAAGTTAAACATAAAATGAATTGCTATGTTAACTAAGACTCATTGTTTAACATAGCTTAAATAAGGCAAACATTTTATAATTTTAAAAGCCCTCTTAATACTTATTTATTTATTTTCCTTTATTTTACTTTTTTTATTATTTTTTTTATTTATTTGATATTAAAAATCAAATACTTTTTCTATGACATTACTTTAAGGTATGCCAGTAAAAGGTCTTCTACTCAAATTTAAAGCTAGCATATAAAATCCTTTTACAATTTTTTCAAACCCTTACATAGAATTCTATAAAATACACAATGTACAATAGAATTAAATATTTTGCAGACTTTTTGAAGAACTTGCTAAACTTAAACAAAGCGAGAAAACAAAAGAAAAGTTTGAGAACCAAAGAGAAGAGAGGGAGAGGGAGAGGGAGAGGGAGAGGGAGAGAAGAACAACAGCTGATGAGCAGAGCAAATACTTTAATTGAAATGCAAGTAAAATTAAATTCAGTACAGAAAATAAAGGGAAAAGTGGAAAAGTGGAAAAGAAGCTGAAGGAAAACTCATTAAAATGTGCTCTGGCATTGTTCAAAGGCTTCAACAGGAAACTGAAAAACAAGTCAAGCAGTTAACTTGCTTATGAGCAAAATGTTGCTGGAAAGTGGGGGGAAAAGTGTAGTGGAAATGTGGAAATGCGGAAATGGCAAATAGGAAATGAAAAATGGACGCCAAGCCTTGATAAAAAGCAAATAAAGCAAATAAAGAAAATAAAATAAGCTCTTTGCCAAGACGCTGATGATGAAGAACAAATTGTAACTCAAGAGTCAAAACGCACAATGCGAAAATAAAGTGGAAAACGGATGGGAAGAGAAGCAGGAGAAGAAGTATAGTAAATGGGTAAGGAAACGAAACGAAAAGAGCTTCAAAAACAAAGAAGCAAATATTAAATAACTCTTTGAAATACAATTTCTCTTGCTGGAGCTTAATTCTCTTGCTTAAGTTATGAGCAAAAATGTGTAGAAATAAAAATGTAAAAATATAAATAAATAAGTAAACCAAAATTTGTGTGTATAGAGAAGAAACTTCATAATAGCATTTTCCCTGAGCGCTCGGAAATCACTCGAAAAGCACCAAAACAACCAAAACCACCACCCAAGTCTAGGCCACCCGAACCACCCAACCACCCGAACCACTCAAACCCCTCAAACCACCCAAAAATGCTCTCTGTATGGAACTGCAATCACTTCTAGCTGGAAATCTTCACTCGAGCTGCGTGGAAAATTCATCTCAAGCATTTTCCAAGTTTTGCACCAGTGTTGCATGAAAGTTTGCCTCAAATAACACACACACACAGCTACGCACACACACACAGCTACGCACACACACACACACACACACACACACAATGCTATTCACATAATGGCCGCACTCGAACAATGAACGAAAAGCCGCAGCTGATGATGTACACTGAGCAAAATAAATGTCAAACTGAAATGTAAGACTTCATCAGCCTTAAGCATAAAGGAAATTTTCTTTGAGCCTCATCAGGAAAATTAATAAAGTTTTTAGGCATAAATTTAATAAAATAATATAAAGGCAAAATTAATAAAAATAAATGAAATCAAAAAAACATTAATTAAAATTAAAGTATAATAAAATAACATTGAAATGTAAATTAAATAAAAATATAAATAAAAATAAATAAATAAAATTAGTAATATAAAAAATAAAATAAAAGCATAATTAATAAAATAAATGAGTCAAAATTATAACGTATAATAACATAACAATGAAATATAAATTAAATAAATATAAAAATAATTAATAAATAAATAAATTTAATGAAATAAAAGAGTATAAAAATAAACTAAAAGCAAAATTAATAAAATAAATGAAGTCAAAATTATATTAATTAAAATGAACGTAAAATAAAATAAAAATGAAATATAAATTAATTAAAAATATAAAAAATTAAAATTAATTAAATTAAATATTTAAAAAAATTAAATAAAAAATAGTTAAAATAAAATCTAAATTAATGAAATAAATGAAATCAAAATAACATTAATTAAAATTAAAGTAGAAAATAATAACAATGAAATATAAATTAAATAAAAATATAAATAAAAATAAATAAACAAATTTAATAACATAAAAAAATAAAAATTTATAAAATTAATGAAGTCAAACTTATATTTATTAAAATTAACGTAAAATAAAAAAAACAATGGAATATAAATTAAATAAAAATATAAATAAAAAGTTTAAATATGAATACAATTCAAAATAAAATGCAAATAAAATAAAAATAGTATATACATACGTTATTTAATATAAAAAAATAAATAATCATATTAAATAAATATTAAAATAATATAAATTAAAAATTATATTTCAATTTTAATTACAAAAAATGCAAATTAAATAAAAAATAAATAAAATAAAACAACCAAAATTTTAACATGTAGAAAAGACCAGTCGAGCGAACCGACTGTAAAAGACCCCGCACTCCTTCTATTCTATTCTTCATTTTAACTTTTCGTACTAGTTTAGGCAAAAGAATTTTCAGATAATTTATAGCAAAATGAATAAATTTAATAATAAATTAAGTAGCATGCCAAAGCTATTAAAAGATACACATATTTCCACATAAAGATACTTAGTGTATCTATAAATTCACACGCAGATACAAAAAGAAATCTCACGGCGCAACATTTGTATCTTTTTAATGACCTGACGAGGTGGCAACGCTAACAAATATTAAACAGTTAAGAAAATAAGGAAAAGCGAATGATATAAAAGCCAAAATGTAGCAAACGTTGCTAATGGACAGTGTTCGCTGATGGTGGTGTTACCAGAGGGTGGTGTCAGTGCTGGGTGGCGTGAGTGGTGTCAGTGTTGTAAGTGGTGGAAATTTAGGTGGCGACAGAAGTGCAGGAGGTGGGGGTGTACATGGAGGTCGAGGTGGGGGTGGGGCTGGGGTGTAAGCGGAGGTGTTTCTGGTGCTGTGATAGACAGTTTCTGGCGTCAACTCGACAAGAGGGTGAGTTCAGCAGAGTGTTGCCACTTTAGCTATTTTATAGCTAGATAAAACAAGTGCTGTTGCAGTAGCAATAATTGAATAGATTAGCAACTTATCAACTAGTCAATAATTTAGTTTTTTAAGAAATTAGAACTAGAAGTAGAACCAGAAATGCAATTTTTGTATACTCTCTGCAAGAGTATATAGGGTTCGTGCAAAAGTATGTAACAGGCAGAAGGAGGCGTGACAGACCCCATAAAGTATATATATTCTTGATCAGCATTACAAGCCGAGTCGATATAGCCATGTCCGTCTGTCCGTCCGTCTGTATAAACAAAAGGATCTCAGAGACTATAAGAGCTAGAAAGATGATAGTGGTCGCAAATGAAAGGGACAATACCCAAGCAGTACAAGTTTGTTTTTGTTTTTTGACACGCCCACTTTAGGGCGTTCTATCTTCACATAAAGGTAAATGTACAGGTAAAAGTAGAATGTTTTAGTATATAAAAATTTTTTGTTAGTTATGCTATCTGAACCAAATTAACACGGAAAGTACATGTCTATGAAGTACATGTACTGACCAAGTTTGATCCAAATCGGACTACTATATCGTATAGCTCCCATAGGGCCGATCGATCAAAAATACGCTCCAAATATGAATTAGTATGAAAAACTTTTGCATTAACTAAGCTATATTAATCAAACTCACACAGAATACATCTGCCAATAATATATATATACTGACCAAGTTTGATCGAGATCGGACAACTATATCGTATAGCTGCCATAGGAACGATCGGTCAAAAATATGCTCTAATCATGAACTTGTATGAAAATGTTCTGTGTTTGCCAAGCTATCAGCAGGAACTACACGCATTTAAGGTATGAGTTCTTTCAACACTATTGTACAATACTTTATAGTCTCGCACAGTGCATGCCATCAGTAAGGCATCGCTTATGCTTCACAAGTTTTTTGAAGCTGCCAGAGGAAACAGCTAAAAATTAGTTCAGCTACATGAAAAGCATACAGTATTATGTGTTGCATATTTAGATGTATAAGTTGAAATATATTTATATAGTTATATATACCTGAGTGAAAGAAGTATATGTGCATTATTTTGTTTGACTATATTTCTGTAAAATGTAACGGTGAATTTTTTTTGGGATACACAGTTCTGTAGAGTCATATGTTATATATATGTAAGCACTACAATATTCTTTTTTGGTCTTCGTTCTTAGTACCGTTATTATGAATATTTGTCGAAGATCGTGGTTTTCTTATGAAATAAGTATATGTGCATTCTGCGTAATTGTACTGAAGAGTGTCCACAAGCTAACAATTTTGAAGGGTTTAATTTTTAATACTAAGCAGAAAGTAAGTACACTTTACTTTAATACATTAGAGTTCATCATTGTTGTTGTAAATGTAATATTACATCAGAATGCCACGTGGATCACATTTATCGGAGGAAGACCAAGGTCTGATAAAAGGATTGGCCGAATCTGGCAAAAGCATTGCGTATATCGCGGGAAGAGTCAACCGGCATAGAAATACCATTTCCAATTTCCTAAAAAGCCCGATGAATTATGGGACAGCCAAACGAAGCGGACGACGTACGGAAATCGATAGCCGATGTAAAAGACAGATTCGGCGACTAGCTGTTGAAGACAACATGTCATGCACGGAGATCAAGCGCCAACTACAGCTGGACATATCAAGCAGACGTGTAAATCAAATTTTAAGGACCCACGATACCGTTACATATGCTTCCCGGGACCCTGTACCCCGACTATTAAAACGGCACCTAACCGCCCGTCTGGCTTTTGGTGAAAAATATAAATTTTGGTCAGAGGAATTCCAGAAAGTGATATTTTCGGACGAAAAAAAGTTCAATCTGGATGGACCCGACTGTTGCCAAAAGTATTGGCGCGATAAAAGGCAACCACGGAAGACTTGCCATAAGCGTAACCATGGTGGAGGATCACTTATGATTTGGGCAGCGTTCGGGTATGCTGGAAAGTCTCCATTATGTTTTATTCCAACGAAGACAAATGCGGAAATCTATATAGAGTTGTTAGACACAGTACTGATTGACTTTGCTACAGAGCTTTATGAAGATGAATGGATTTTCCAGCAGGACAACGCTCCAATCCACACAGCTCGCAAAACTAAAGAGTTTTTTTCGGCTAGAAAGATACCGATTTTGGAGTGGCCAGCCATTAGTCCGGATCTTAACCCAATCGAAGATCTCTGGGGTATACTGTCACGCAAGGTATACAGAAATAATCGCCAATTTGACACGATAAAGGACCTCAAAAAAGCGTTGATCGAGGAGTGGAACCAGATTGACGATACAAGTCTGCAAAATTTGGCCAACTCAATGCCAAATCGCATTAGTCAAATGTTTTTAAATAAAGGAAAACATATTAACTATTAAAACGTTGAAATTCCGAAAAAAAAAACATGTATTATTAAATTTTACCATAATTTCTTCATTATGCACATATACTTATTTCATATGAAAATAAGTTTTTTAATTTAATATTATTGGTTCCTTTAAATAAATTTAAGAAAAAATGTTATTTTTTTGTTGATGTATAACTCCACTTTAAATATAAAAAAAATTTAAACTATTCCATTTTTATCTTATAAGTTATATTTTAAATAATATCAATGCACATATACTTCTTTCACTCAGGTATATAGATGTATATAAATTTGATGTGCTGCACTTGCCTGTTGTTGCTGATTGTATAATGTCCTCCCAAAGGACCTCGCACAGACACAAATCTCATTTCATTTCATTTCATTTTAATTGTATGCCAACGCGCAAAAGCATCAGCTATGTGTGTGTGTGTGTGTGTGTGTGTGTGTGTGTGTTGGGGGGGGGTATAGGTGTGTGTGTGTGTGTGCTGGTATGTGTGTATTGTCCAGCTCCATTGCTGCACTGCACATCGAACTCTGAACTTTTGTCGAGTTACATTTAAATAATTGATTTTGTGTGCCTTCGTCTTTCTGTCTGTTTGACTTTGCAGTCAGCGCTGACTTTTATATAAGTGCCACGCCCCTAGCTCACACCACAGCACCCCCTCCCCTACACCCACGCCTGCTTCTAACTGTAACTCCCTCTACACTCCTTTGATAAAATATGCATGTTGTTTGTTGCCTGCTTTTAGGCGTTGTTCGTTTCAAACTTGCTGTGTTTTTTGTTGCTGTTGCTGTTGTTGTCGTTGTCGTTGCGGTAAAAACATGATAATTGTTTGACTAAATACAGTTATGCACAGCATACGTTGCCAGCTGCCCATTGGTTCATCAGCAGACAATCATGACTGTGATTTCAACTGAACCCAAACCGCAAGTAATTTTGTAGCTACACTGCGAGCCAAAAGTATATGCCGGCAGTTTTTATTTGCTATAACAAAGAATATAGATATAATTAACAAATTTTACTAAAAACTTAAAAAATACTTATACTAAATAATAAAAAAAACAGGAAAAAATACTGCAAAAATACTGGGAAAATACTAGAAAAAATACTGAAAAAAATTTTTAAAATTTTAATAAACTAAATTAATTTTCAGCATTTTTAGAAATTATTTTATATTTTTTTAATTTAAACTGTAAAAAAACAAAGTTAAATTTTGCTGGTAAATTAATAAATAAATTGTAAATTAATAAAGTTAAGAAAAATTAAATAAATTATAAAATTGTAAAATTCAATTCGATGTAATTTTTTTAGCTTGTTTTTTACAAGTTACAATATTATTATATTAGGTATTTTAGCTTGTTTTTTACAAATTAAATTAAATTTGTATCTTTAATTTTGTACATTTTCAAGTAAATAAAAATTGGCTAATTATTTCTACTCCCTGTCTTGAGCTAATTTGACTAGAAAATTGCATAATTTCAGCAAGAAAAACTCAAACCTTCGTCTTGCCCAAAAAACCCTTGCAAATTTTATTTTTGAAAAAAAAGAAAGAAAAAAAAACAGCTGATAATTTATTCATTTGCTAATGGACTAGTCGTGTCCGAGTCAAATGATTCTTGGATTAGCTTATGGAAAATTGCATTTTGATGGATACATCTACAGGCACTTCTATTTCTAGACGGAATTCAGTTGAATTTAATGGACTTTAATTTAAAAATCGATCAAATTGCAGCAAATTGTGCAATGTGCTCTCACTCTCCCCCTACCCCCTCACCCACTCTCCCCCTCCCTACTGACAGTGTCTGCTAGCTGTATTGTTACGTCTTTGTTGCCATTTTTGGTAGATTGATTGGAGTGCTGGGTGGTGGACACAACTTGATTATGAACATGAATGAGCATGATTATCATGGAGAATAACAATGCAATCAACGATTACAATTAATGCACAAATTGCTTTCTGAACGAGTTAAAGTGTAAATATGTGCATGAAAGAGAGCAAGAGGGTGTGGGTGGCCCAAGGAGAGGGGTTTTTTTTTGAGTGTGAGTGAGATGGCAGCACTTGAACCCTTTGTTGCTGTCCTGTCAGCGCCTCACACCAGCCAGTCAGTCCCTCGCCATGCACACAGTCCCCGAGGGAAGTTAACTTCCAGTGCATATTAAAAGAGCGACTTTGACATATAATATCATAAATTATTCACTTGATATGGTAATTTTATTCTCCAGACACAAGAAACATTTCTATTTTCGTACCAAAAATCTTTATCGAAGCAGATTTATGTTCGACAAGAAAAAGATTTTCCTCAATATATTGGAAGCTTAAAACTAGCTAGAGGTTTCAGCTGTTTTTTGGCTTCAATTTCCAGATTTACTAAATGATTTCAACCTTTTTTTTCTAAGCTCATTTGAATTTATTTGGAATTTTAATTTTAATATTTTCTTTTAAATATCTAAAAACTTAGTTAAAGGTAGATTTTCAATGAAATTAGTTAGCTTTGTAGTTAACTTTGTAGTATACAAATTTTTAATAGAATTTTCAGCTTAACGTAGAGGGTTTAAGTCATGCTCTGTTAACTTTAAGCTCGTTTTACTTAAACAACATTTCAAAAACATTATTTAACTTTCTGTTATTTTTGTGTACAGTAACATTTGGAATGTTATGAGCTTTCCACATCAATTTAATCTTAATTTAAGTTAAAAAGATTTCAAGAGACTTTAGTATTAGTGCATTTATTTTTTAGTGGATTTTATTTTATAAATATTCAACATAAATGTCAAATTTCAAGCTATTATAATTATTTATTTTCTAACGGAGCAGTTTGTTATAACTAAAATATAATTTTAGTTATTTTAGTTATAGTTTAAATATTATTTTAATTGTCAGCATGTTCTTAGTGTAAAATTTTTGCGAAAGTTCTTAGTCTTTGTAGTATTTTATTAAAATTAATTAACTTTATAGTACTAATCTTCCAAGTTATTTCAAAAGCATAAACAAATAACGAAAACATTTCCATTATCAAATTGTTTATTCCCCAAATTTAGTTTATTAAAGTTACAAATTTTTAAAAATTCATTTCAAATCAAGAAAATGTTTTGCCATTTTTAACAGGCATTGTAACTTACCTTATAAATTGTTGTCCTTAACTGATATTTTGTGTTATAAAATATCACTTAGCAGCTGATCGCTCTCTCTCTCTCTCTCTCTCCGTCTCTCTTTCTCTCTGTTGCTTTTTCGCTGTCTCTGTCAAACTCGTTGATGTTTTGCTGTCAACCTTTTTTTTTGGATTTGGACTTTCTCGCTCTGCTTTGTGTAAATTCTTCTTGTCGCTACTTTTGTCGATTTGATGATAGTTTAAAAATTATTACTAATTTTCTTACTTATTTTTTGTTTTTTTTTTTTTTTGGCAAATTGGTTGTTGCTATTGTTGTTGTTGTTTGGTGTTTTTCTTGTTAACCGGAAATTTCTGTTATTTTTTTTTGTTTGGTTTTTGTTTTAAAAATATTTCGTCGTACTTTGAAATCGTTGGAAGTCCGTTTATTGTTCAGTTTTTATATCTTTATCTTGCCCACTTCGTGTTTTCTTGCTCTTTGTATAAATATTAATTTCTTTAAGAAGTTCAAGTCTTGTTTTGAAATGTAAATATATATTTATATATATTTATTTTTTTACTCGTATTATATATATAAATTTACATATATATATATAATAGAAAAAAAAACACACACTTAATATAACATACTTATGGTCGAACCTGCGTTTCGTAGTGCATGCCCTGTAAATTCTGTAAAAAAAAACCTTTGGGTATATCGTCTTGCAAATCGCTAGCAAATCGCCTTTACTTTCGCCACTCAAACGTTGAGCATTCGAGAAACAACCAGAATTATTCAGTTAATCTCATTTATTCGACACTTGTACATAAAAAAAAATTTCTTTTGAATTTTCACTTGAATTTTCTATGATTTTATTTTATTCTTTTTTTTTTCCTTTCGTTTTGAATTGCTTTCTTACACTTTTCTTCCGCCTTTCTCCTCTTCACATTGAAAAAAATTGAAACACAAAAGTAATCGTGGGAAATTTGATGGATTCTTTTTATGTTAAACTATGCACGAACTTTCATTAATTTTCCATTAGATTTTCCGCTTTCTTATGTGACACTCAGTGATCTGAAATGATATAAATTTACATTATACGACAATTGTTAACAGTGTGACGCTAACAACAATGTTAACAGTGCAGCATTAACAGTGTGACGCTAACAGTTTCGTTGATTGGGTTTCAAGTTAGTGTATGAAACTCGAATTTAAATATAGGAAATTTTAGAACTAGCTAGAGTTTAAGAAAAGTTCGAATTTCTAACTTAAAAAATGTGTTTAAAAGCAGTAAAGTATTTATACATTTATGGCATTAACATACTATATAAAAATTATATATTTTAGCTTAGAAATTGTGGGCATATTTCAAAAAAATATTTTATATAGACTTTAAGTCGCTTATATATTTAAATAAAATAATTTCTTGAAAGTAATTTGAAGATGGAAAATGCATTTAAAGCTATTAAAAGAAAAATCAACGAAAGTATTTTTAAAAAAATTGGAAAAATATACGATTTGAAAATTGCAAGCGCAACAAGGATAGTATTTTGTTGGCTCTATAATTTCCTGGATTTTTGGGACGTACTGAGGCGACGACGACGACGACAATGACGACGCTGAGGACGACGCTCTCCAGAAAAATTGGCGCTGAATGTGATTAGATATCAGATATATCCAATATCCACATTAACATCAACATCAACATACATATATTAATTGTACATATATATATATGTATTTAAAGTCTGTTTTGTTTGCTTAGTTTTGTTGTTAGTTAGTTATCTTTGTTAGTTAGTTTTGTTTTTTAGCGGTTGTTGTTATTGTTATTGTTGTTTGTTTGTTTGTTTTGTGTACTACGAAACAAGGAGAAATCATACAGCGACGCAAATGATAAATTATATGAGTAGAATAATACAAAACGCGCTTAAAAAAGAACCGCGTTTGCTGGATACGCCGAAGACTGCTTGACTCGTACTGATTAAGAGAGAGAGCGACGCGTCGCCCACCAAGCAGCGGCAGTGGCAGTGCCAGTGCTAGCGGCAGCGGCAGCGCAGCTAAAGCTAACGTCAACGCCAGCCGCAACGTATCCTGTGTTGAGCGCGAGCACAACAAAAACAAGAAGAGCAACACGAAGAAGAAGCAGCAGAAAAGGAAGAAGCGACAGCAGCAGCAGCACCTAACGACGACCCGAAAAGCTTCAGCTGCAGCTTTCAACACATGTAGTTGTGTGCAGCTTTTTTCGGCTACGCAAAAACTCTACACAAAGCTGCGCGGCGACTGAGACATCGACAGCGACAGCGACTGCGACTGCGACTGCAACTGGGACAAGTCTCCAAAGCACAACTTGAATTTCGTTTGTTGGCGAATGCATTTCATAATTTACAAACAAACTGCAATTGACTTTAACTCCAGCACATAAGCAAACACATGTATGTACATGTGTCTACATATATACATACGTTTATATGTGTGTGTGTGTATGTAAGTAAGCTAGCTTGTATGTATCATCAATAGCGTTATCTTTTGCCAGCTACACATATAATCCAGTGTGTCATGTTCAGACATGTCCTCTTCAATTTACTTAGTTACTCTCTCTCTCTCTCTGTCTCTTCCGCGCTGCCCTCTTATTTTCTAGTTTCTTTCCCTCTTATTACTTAATATTTGCCGCACTTACATCCTGTTTGTGTGAAAAACTATACCTTCCTTTAAGCATATATTTATATATCCGTAATTGAACTTTTCTCGCAACTTACCGTAATTGCATTTAACCCTTTCATCGATGAAAGCTCTTGCAACTAACGGGAAATCTATTCTTATGTCGAGCATTTAAGGCACTTAATACAGGATTAGTAGTGTAGTTCGGGTTAGGTTGCAAAGCAACTTGAACCTACAAAATTTATACAATTGGATTTTATTTTTATAAAATTATTTTTTCTGCATAATTTGTGTATTATTTGATGTACTAAAACTTATTCTTATATATTTTTAACTTAAACAAGATTTATTCTCTTAAAAATTAATTTATTTCTTTACTTAAAATATAATGTAATTTTCTTTATAAGAATTTTATGCAAAACCGTACGCTTTTTAAGAACCGCTTTCAAATTTTAGATAAATACTTTATCTCAGACGATTCATCCTCAAGATCTCCTGAGCCTAATCTTGACATAAAGTGTAGCATGTCTCCTCATACATCTGTGATAGTCACTCCCTTTAAGTCTTGCTTCCCCGTCTTATATGTTCATATGTTTCAACTCGTCCATTGTTTATAATTAACTAACTTAACTATTAACTATTAATTAATTTATCAATCTAAACTACTAAATTTTTTTTTAAGCCTTTTCAGTTTAAAATTAAATTTTTTTCTTTTTATATTTTTACCTTGTAAAAATTATTAATATTAATTTTAATTATATTTATAAACTTAAACTTATTTTAAACTCAGACAATTTAGAATGCATTTGCATTAGCTAATAAAAATAATAGACTAGACTGGCTGCTAAAAATACCAGAAGTTTTGCCCAAATAACTTTAAGTTAAAAACTTAAAAATTTCAAAAAAAAAAAAAAAAAAAAAAAAAAAAAAACTAGCTTTTATTATGTTAAAAATAGTTTCTATATTTAAAGCAGTTTTAAAATGTATTTCATATAATTTCAAGTCAATTCAAAGTCAAGTCAAATGCTAGCTAATTATTTTAAAAATAGTTTACTATTCATAGAATAGAATAGAATAGATTTTAAATAATTTTAAGACACTTTTAAATCAGAACTTGAATTAAATCAAAAATCTAGGAACCACTTCAAGCGGTTTTAGTGGAAAGCATATTTCAAAAACGCTTTTAAGGTAAAAAAATATTATTTTATAAATTTCTATATTTTATAAATTTTATATAAAATATATAAAAATTAACTCTGGAACTTAGCGATGAAATAGTTATATAAATATATAGTAAATATAGTAAATATATAAGACATAACTGCGTAACTCAGCGATGAAATAATTATAGTAAATATTATAGTAAATATATAAGATTTAACTCCGTAACTTAGGTATGAAAAATTATATACATAATGGAAAGTGGAAAGCTCTTTTTTTAATAAATTATAAATTTAATATAAATTATTATAAGGAGCACTAAAGTATCTAACATAAAATAAAGAAAAAAGATATCTACTTAGATATGTAGATACTTTTTTAGTATGAAACAACACGGCGATGTCATCAACTGCAATTAGCGACGTCAAGTAACATTCAGGTCAGGGAGGGACAGGGATAGAAGCACACAAATAGAGCGGAAAAGAGATAGGCAGAGAGGAAAGGAGAGAGAGAGAGAGTGAGAGAAACGGAGTTGCTTTTGAACAATTTCAATTAATTAAAATAAATAATGAAATTATATGGCAGTTTAGTGGGCCGATGGCAGCAAAAGAAAGCTGCTGGTACTTGGAGGGTGAGTGGGCGGTTGTTGCGTTGCTGAGGTGCTGTGGTGCTGTGGTGGTTCACTGTTGCGGTGTAGGCAACCGCAAGGGAACTGAATCCGAATATTCGCTCGGGCATTCACCAATCGTCTTATCTAAGCCAAAAGCTGTGCTGCATACATAATCAGCTAAGAGGATGCGATGGCTGCGGTCGCTGCGGTGCCTGCGGTGCATGTGCTGCTCTGTTGCTGTGCTGCCTGTGGTGGTGCAGTGGTGCGATTGTGGTGCTCACACTGCTCTATATACGAAAGTGCAGGCGAACACACAAAATCAATGCAACTGCGCAAAGAACAGCGTGAAAAGCTTTCAGCCTTAAAAATACCCTGTAGTTGGTGTGCATGAGGAGGTGTGCCAAGTGTGTGCGCAGCCAACGAGTTCAAGAGAGTTACAGTGTGAGCCAAGTGTGTAGCTTTAAGCTCGCAACTCGGGAGCTATAAGAGCTACAAGCAGCCTCCTTAAGTATACAGGTAGTTGCGCAGTCGAGCAGGCTCGCCACGCTGCCCGTTGATAGAAAAGCTCCCGTAGGGGCGCTGCCTCTGGACCGTGTGTAGAGTTTTGCCGGTGCGCAGCCGAACCCGTGTAGAGTTCTTTCGGCACCACTCCCACTGCTTGCCACCCGCGCCAATGTTGAAATTGGAGCAACTTGTCACGGGGCTGCAACACATCCTGCAGAACGAGGGATACACAAACGTTGGCGGTTGCCGCATCCGAAATTGTGTCAAGCTTTTTGGCGGCAAGCAGCGTGGCGGGTGCAGTGAGGGGCTGCTGAGAGACACGCCCCGAAAAAGCGCCGGCCGGCAGTGGCAGCCACATGGGTTTGGTCAATTCTCATCGCTCTCTCTGTCTCTCTCCCTCTCCCTCTCCCTCCCTCCCTCTCTCCCTCTCTCTCTCTCTCTCTCTCTCCCTCTCTCTCTGCCCCCTCTCCTGCTTTGTGCATTGCATCTCCTTAGCTTTAAATTCCTTTTCACATTAAAGCCATATGGGCCAATTGCCCCCAGGCACGTGCCACAACCCCCACACACACCCCGCCGCCCCCTCTGCCCTCGCCCCTGTAATTTTGCCAACTTAGTGCCAAGTTTGCCAAGTCCAGAAACTCAAATGAAGTCCCTGTTGGATAAGCATGTGCAAGCTTCGTATGAGCTAATCAAATATGCAGAAAACTCGCAAAAGGAAAAGCCGAGCTGAATTGTACCGAATCTAACCTATAAATAGCATGCCTAGAAATAGTTCTCAACCAAGTTCAAATGCAAGACTTGCACATACCCTGTAAACAACTTTTAACTACTCAAATTAATACAAATTTTTATATATAACGAGTGTCTATAAAGAGGTTTAAAGCGCCTTTATGGTAAGCCAACATAGTCCTACATACCTGCCTACCTACCCTTGCTACAGGGTGCTCAATTGAGCCGAATTATGTCAGAAACCAATTAAATTCCCAAAACACTTTAGTTTCCAGCAAATTTGAGTTGTTTATTGTTGCTGTTTCGATGTCAGTGGTATGCTTTCAATATTATCCAGAAATTCGAAGAATAAATTTATGAAGAGCCAGAAAAGTTGCTAACACACAGAGTAGCCTAGTGGTCTTCGTAGAGACTTCAGTAAATTATTCTCAAAGTTTATAAATTTGGAGGTTTCTTAAATTAAAGTGTTGGAAGTAACGGAATCACTTCAATGAGTTTCAAAATTTTAAAACATTGAATTATTTTTTATTTGCTTATATTAATAAATAAAATGTCTTAAATATTCTCTATAATTTTAGTCCAATCAAAGTAGAACTAAAAGAGCTTCAAGTATTTCCAGACACATCGAAGGTTTTTCTCGATACTTTAATTTGAAATCGTTAGGCTCAACTTCTCGAAAAGTTTTATACCGATCTTTATCTTTATTTTTATTTTGAACACTTCTTCTATATGATATAATCTTGTTTTTGAACTAAGTACTCTTTTTACTTCAACTTTAAATAATTTTTAACGACATTTTACGTTCAAATTGGAAATTTTGTAGTTCAAAACTCTGACAAAAATCGAATTTTCAATATTTTGTATTTTCCTTCGTTCAAATACAAGACTCAAGTATTTTCTAGCAGAAAATATATTTTTTAGATTCCGTACTACAAAAAAGAGTAGAGTGGTCTATTAAGTAACAGGCACAAGGAGGCGTAGCTGACCGCATAAAGTTTATATATTCTTGATCAGCATCAACAGCCGAGTTGATAGAGCGATGTCCGTCTGTTTGTCCTTCCGTCTGTCCGTATGAACACCTTTATCTTCTAAACTACTAGAGCTAGAGCCACCAAATTTGGAATGAAAGTCCGTCTATATGTCAGACAGGTTAGGATTATTTCAATTTTTGCCACACCCCTACCGCCCCCGCAAATTATAAAAAACTTTTAATTTAAATAAGCGATTCATTCTTTAAAGAACTTGAAAACACATTTGAGACTAAAAGAGACAGTGAAAAAATTAAATGTCAACAAATTAACTTACCATCAAGGTAAACATCTACCCGGAAGTTGATCCAGTAAAACTCTTTACAGCCGGTGATTAAAAGGCATGTCCGGGGCGAAGTACAGGTTATTAGCCAGGTTATTACTGTGGCACTGATGCCTAATGTCTTGCCTTGAAAAGAACTTATTAACAACTGATATCATTTTAACTATTTCTAGGTCCCTGCTGATGAACATATCACAAAGTAGGCTCCAAGTTCCAATCTTTTTAAAAAGTTATTATTTTCAGGCTCTAAAATGCACTTAGTCCATTTAGTATTCGACGGCAGCTACTGGATTCCTTAACCAAATACTTCACGTGGAAATAAAGTTGCTTAAAACATGAATCATAAAATATTAAGAGTTACTTGTTTATTAAGAACTTTCAATATATTTATTATATGAGCTGGTAAGGGAATAAAATAGAAATTCTTAACAGTCCGCGTAGTTTTTCCAACTATTTTTAGCTCATTTTAAATATTTAATTGTAATACTTAAAACAATTTATTTAGAGAAATCATATCTATGGTATTTTTTATCACTTTAAATAATCTAGTCGATATACGTCTGTCAGTACAGCTGTCTCTTAAAGCTCTTTGAAAGCTCTAGAAACTTCCTGCATACTCGAGCAGTTGCCTGGCTTTAAAAAAGAGACTTTTTAAATATTTTAAGCGCCTTGTTAAGCACTTAGTTCATCTCAAAAACGCAAACTTATGGAAGCCACTGTATGCGAAGCTTTAAAGCACACAAAGTGGGCAATGTTAAAGGTCTCAAAATGGCCAATATGTCGTCTGCACTTTACCTTAATTATTTTGTAGCCCCTGCCCACACCTTTCCCCTCAGTTGACGCCCTCAGTAGCATATGCCAGTTGCAGTCAGTGCAGTAAATGGCTAAAGAAACCGCAGCCACATGCAGAGTTTTTCTACCCAGTACTCAAGTGCAGATTTTAACGCTTCAAATGCACAACGAGGGTGGCTCAAAGGATTTATGCAAGCAGCAAACACACACACACACAGGCACACAGACACATGCTCGACTAATTGCTTTAAGTGGCAATGAGAGAAATTCCAAAAACAACAAAATGTCTCACAAGTCGCTGCACATTAGCTAATTTCCCAAAAAAAAAAAAAAAAAAAAAAAAAAATGTAAAGAATTCCGACTGAAAAGCAGCTGTCGAGTGACTTCCGTTTCCGCAACGACAGCGATGAGTGCTTTTTACCGTTAGCAGCTGGAGTGGGCTGCATTTACCCACACGCCCAGCCTCCCACACCAGCACACCCCTCGCCCCTCGCCCCTTGCTCTCCCTTGGGCTAACGGCTCAAAACGCATGCTAATCAGTTGGAAATGCAAATGGAAATGGAAAATAATCAACAAGGCCAGCGGCTGTTGGGGGCTTTATTGAAATTCTCATATGCAAATATACAATATAAATGTATATAGCAATATAGTGGGTTTATTTGCATACAATAACGGTACACAAGGGTACGTGGCCTGCAAAAAAAATTTAATTTCAGTTCGAACATATAATCCCGATTAAACTGTAAGCATAACTAAATTCCCCACCTTCAAACAATCAATCAATGTGTGAAACAAATACTTATTTGGTTACTTGCTTTCAATCAGCATCAATCAAGCACTCAATTTGTAGCTCACTAAGTCAATCGTATCTTCAATAACTTTGAAGTTTATTATGTCTAATAAATAATTGTTTTCAATCAGGATTTGAACACATCAATCAAGCCCTCAGCCTTCTTCCATTTCTTTTTATACCATGTAGCTATCAATCCAAGCCCCCCTTCAATCATTTAAGCAACTAACTTGTACATCGCTTATTTGATTATACACCTTTACAGTCAATCAGGAATTGAACACATCAATCAAGCCCTCAGCCTTCTTCAATTTCTTTTTATACCATGTAGCCATCAATCCAAGCCCACCTTCAACCATTTAAGCAACTAACTTGCACATTGCTTATTCGATTATACACCTTTACATTCAATCAGGAATTCAACACATCAATCAAGCCCTTCTTTAATTAGCTTGTTTTCTCTCGTACTAACAAGCCGGCAATCCAACAGCTGTTTCATAGTTTGAGCAGTTTGTTTATCAATCGTTGTTATTCATTTCTCTTATGCATTCTTTAATTTTCAATCAATCAATCAATCAGTCTATCAAGCAATTATTTACTAGCTCAATCAAGCATTTGTTTCCTTAGTTTGTGAACGACTGAGTGTATAACTGAGTCAACGCTTGCTTTTCGCCACAGTCAATCAGTGCTTAGGTTTTGCCCATCAATCATTTGCTAATTTCAGCAAGTAAGACAGTAACTTAGTTAAATGTTAAATTTATTTTTAATAGTAATCAAAATTAAACAGCTTTGTTATTTAGTAAATTAAGTTAAATTAGCTTTTAATCAATCAATCAATCAGCAAACAATCGTTCAATAATTTACTTAAGTGTTCACTCTGACAGTCTGACACTCAACCCTTTATGAGTTCAATTCAATAGCAAAGAGTCAGTTAATCTATAAAAAAGAGCTGCATCGGCAATCAATCAATCAATCTATCTATCAATCAGCAGACATTCCATCAACAATTTACTAAAGGGTTCAGTTTGGCACTAAAACACTGTCAATAATCCTTAAAAAAATTATGTACACAACAAAGTGTCAGTCAATTGCAATCAATCAATCAATCAACACATCGACTTCAATCTATTGAAATACACATTACTGTATTTGCACATAATTTATGCACATTTGCAAACTTTTCATTTATTTCCTGTATTGATTTTAATTGCAATGCATAAAAACCAAAATATTTACAGAAATCGAGCGAGAGGGAGAGAGGGGGAGAGAGAGGGAGAGGAGAGCGTGTTTCAACACATTTCAATTTGCATTTGTCGAGCTGAATGCCGTGCACGGTGCTGCTGCTGACATTACGTATCCGCACTGGCAGCCCAAATATGCAGCGTTCCAGAACCCGCATACAAAATCACATAATTTTCACGCATGATTGTCAGCGAAAGGGACAGCACGTGTGAGAGAGAGATGGAGAGAGAGTGGGGCTGTGAGCAGAGCAGCGAGAATGCAACGTACGCTGCAACCGTCTCACTTGCACACGCACAAAACGCAAGAGCGGAAAGGCGTAAAGGGAAAGAAAGCGGATAAAACAGCAAAAAAAATGTTTTTAACTCATAGTGCAAGCTCGACTATAATATACCCTGTAATTGACTGAATTTTATTTTAAAATCACTGATTTTTAGTAGCTTTTAGAGCCTGAATTTAGTTCAGAAATCTTTTAAAATATTTAAAACTTTACAGTGTATACTGGCAGCTACCCTGCACTTTGAAATAGAGTAGTGTATACGGCCAAATACCCTGCACTTGGAAATTGAAAAGTGTTTACTTTATTTGCCTGTGTGTTCTATGTGTTTTGTGCAAGAGCCGCCTGAATACACTGTAAAAAATCAACAATTTATTTGATACAATTTTTGCATTTAAATTTAAAAATAAAGATAATATTTTAAAATAATATTTTAAATTGAAAAATATTTTAAAATGTTATTCATTACTTTGTTTTAGGCTTAGCCATGAGTAGATCCATTTATTGTGTACCTACTGTGGCACAGAGAGCACTGAGTTGCAGCGACTCTACGCCGCTGCACTCTGGTGTTTGCTGTGTATTCGTGATGCCAAATACAGGGTGATCTTTTGGTGTAATTTTAGTATTTTTATGTTAAGCAAACTCTTGATATTTAATAATAAAATAATATTTAAAAGTTGGAACAAGTTGGAAAATTATTTAAATTAATTTTTATCTTTTAAAAAATACTAATTAAAATGTTAGATATTAATTTAATTATACAAACTTGTGATTTAGCGTTTGAAATTGATTTTTTTTGTGTTAAATTTAGTATTTTGAAATTTAAATAATAATTTTGCTTATTCTAACTTTATAATTTTTCATTATTTTCCATAATTCTCATACCTTTAAATACTTTAAACTACTATTAGTTTGAAGCTGCTGGTTTAAGGGGTTTGATTATATACTTGATTTTCCGTAGTGCAAAGTTTTGACTCACAATGTGGCACCCTGTTTAAATAGACGTCGCCCCCATTGAAATAATTTGCACATAGCTGGAATAAATAAACCAAGCGGATAAAATTTACCAAAGCACAAAAGCAAACCGGAATGAAGGAAAAACGTGACAAAAAAGAGGAAGAGGAGGAGGAGGAGGAGGAGGGGGTGGCTGAAGGATTTCGGAAGCAAAGCAATGGAATGAAGGGGGAGGGGGGAGGAAGGAGGACACTCGTTGAGGGAAAACCAGCAACACAATCGAATGCCCAAAAAACAGCGTTACTTGAGTCTGTTTTCTCTTTGTGTGTGTGTGTGTGTGTGTGTGCGGGTGTGTGTGTGCGTGTGTGTGTGTGTGTGTGTGTGTGTGTGTGTTATGTGGAACTCAACTCGATTGAAATCCAAGTCAAAGCAAGCGCATCCCAAGTTGAACCACCCCCACGCAAGGGATGCTCTCCAAATAGATGCACAAATAGCTCAGAGTGTGTCTCTGTGTGTGTGTGTGTGTGTATGTGTGTGTGGGTGTGGGTTAACTTTGTCCATTACAAAATTAGTGATGCTCTATACAGCAACAACAATTCAGCAATTTTCTGAGCACTTTTGCTTAAATCTGCTCGAATTTCGATTCCCACGTTTTGCGCTATGGGAACTATAGGCTATAGTTGTCCGATCTGCAACAAATTGGCTGAGGGCAGCTACAGTTATATAATACATATAATGTAAGAAGTTTGTCCCGATAGCTCCAGTAGTTACCAATTAATGGTGTTATGAAAATGTTTTTTTTTCTTAGAGTCAAAAATTTGAAATAAACTTATGCGTACCCATAGACGCACCTTCAGTCCAAATTTTGGGGCTCTAGCTCTTATAGTCTATGTCATACAGTTGTGCTTAGACGAACGGACAGACGGACATCGCTATATCAACTCGGCTGTTGCTGCTGATCAGGAATATATATACTTTATAAGGTCGGAAAGACCTCCTGCTGCCTGTAACAGAAAATTCGTTTCTAATAGACCTCTTTACAATTTATGAGTATGAGGTCTAAAAGTAGCTGTACGTCTTCCAGCTGAGCTTATAACCCCAGATTTCAATCCATACTTCTTACGCACTGTAGAACTTTTTCAAAAAATCTCAAACTGTTTCCGATACTCCAATCAAGAGATATGGGCTCCCATTTTGACTTCAGATAAATGAAAGCTGCTCATACGCAGAGCTTCTGTTGCCCCAAATCGTTCTTATGGCAGCCAAATGATATAGCAGATATAGTACGATATTTGTGCGAGTGTCTACCAAGAAAGTATGCAGCAGAACTACTTAAAACTATAGCTTAATTAATATACTTGGCCCAAGAAAGCGCTGTAAGCCCCAACAGAATGCGAGCTGCTTCCATTTCCTCCCAAAAATAGAAATTTCTTTGAATGCTTCGACTAACAATTAAGAATTTATTTAAAGTAGAGCTGCAGAACGGTCTGCATGCGGTGTGTCATACTCGTTATATGGTTTCGTTCCGTTTCGATTACTTTGTCCCACCAACAAATTGAGGCGAAAAACTCAAAAAAAAAAAAAATGTACGAAATAAAAAGAAAAACTGTTAAATTATTTGAAAGGAATGTGAAAAGTTTTCTAGCCCGTTTGATTGGCAGCCCCACTATTTGCTGCCACCGCTTGGGTGACCAGCTTATTCAAGTCCGGTACAGGGGGAACTGTGTGTAAGTTGGACGACACTACCGCATCGGGACTGTGAAAGAAGTACAGTAGAAACCCGGCAGCGAGTACAACGTGAGCACTTAAAATGCCAATGATCAAAAATAGGGAATACTGTGAATTGCGTAGCGCTGGCGTTAGTACGGCAATAAGTACAGTACCCGAGAGCATAGCGGCCGTTATGACCAGCAGCCACTGTAGCAAGGAAATCTACGAAAGAGGAAGTGGAAATAAACCATTGATCAAGAAACTGAAATTATTACTTACATTAATCACCCAGAGAATGGAGACGGGTATATAGATGGCCAGACTGTAGCCATAGATGCACATGAGGGACAGCAGCGTGGGCGTGTAGCTGGCCTGCACGGACAGAGCGAGACAGCGAGAAAGCCAACAAGAAAGAGATGCAAAGTAAATACAAGTGAGCTAAATAAATGAATGTATAAAACTAACGCTGTCTGTTTCAATGTCATCCGCTTGATCCACCGGCTTGAGACTGTACTTGAAGAGGGCCCACAGTATGGCCGGCAGAATGTTGGCATACATAAAGATGCAAGTGGCCGCGTAGGATACCAGATGGAAATTATAATGCCACTGATAGTGGTCATTGGCCTGCTGCAAGTAGCTGGCCAAATTGCCGCTTATCGCTATCGAAAAGACCTAAAAGCACAGACAATGATTAGGCAATTAATAGCTATAGTCTCGGCTAACATACCAGTGTTATAGTTATCCAGAATGGTCCATATAAATCGGGATTCTCGCCGATATTCATGCGCAAATAGTTTGCAGCCGCACGCTTTGGTATCATCGAGTTGGCAATACGCTCGAGCACTATGTATGTGTCCACATTGAAGAATTGCTGATAATATTCTAGAGTCAGAAATGAAAGACGTGCACTAGCAGCGCCACCATCCGCTGTTGCTCCTTGTGGACCACCAGTGCCTCCACCACCGCCACCACCCATAGTCATATTTTGTGCCGTATTACTCATGTCATAGATAAGATCGGCTAGTGGATCACCGCGTTGACGTTGTGCATTAAAGTTGCCGCTACCTGCACCACCGCCACCACCAACACCGCCAGTTGCATGCGTTGGCGAGTTCACATTGATTTGTGCTGGTGCGCCGCTATTAGTTGCGCTATAGTCGCGAAACTGTAGCAAATCATCGGCGGTCGGTGTTTCCATATCGCTGATGGGCACGACTATAAAATATTCTAATGTTTTATATTAAAAAATCGAACACGTATTTCCTGCACTGAGTATTTGTTTTTTTGTCGTTTTTTCTCACACTCATACGTCAGCTGTTTACTTGGCGCGTTAGTGTGACCATCGCACAATTTTGTTTAGTATTTAAAGTATTTATCACTAGCCGTCACATTTCTATCGATATGTTATTGACATCGATAGCAATGCGCTATACAACACTGCCACGCATTGTGACGTTTGTCAACACTTTTTTGCAGCTGCAGCACAAAACAATTCGCAGCTCCAACATTTTCACTACGAAATTTTCTTTTTAAGAAAAGTGGGTGGAATCCAAAAAAAAGTAAATAAAAATAAAATCCAAATTAATTCAAATAAAAAGAGTGTGCAACGCGCAGCCAAGAAAGTTCGTTAGCGAGCGAATAAAAGTAAGTTTAGTGCAAGTGGCGCGCCAACGTAAACAACAAACTCCCAGCTACATAAATGCCAGTGAAAAATGGCGAATCGGATGCAGAGGGTGACGTCTCTGGAGCAGAGTCGGAGCACACGAACTCTAGCCAAGCGCACGACACCTCCGACGAGGAGGAGGAGGAAGCCAATGAGTGCGATTCCGATGATTCCTCCGAAATGGATGCCAGTGACATTGAGCGACGGCGAGCTGAGCATATGGAAGATTTGGGTAAATATCAAATTGGCGCCAATTTTACACGCACACACACTCGCAGTAAATGAATATAACTAACCAAATATTACTTTGCCTTAATCATAGCAAGCCTTGAACGTCAGTTTAGTCAATTGCGAGAGCAATATTACTACGAACGCATCAGTCTCATTGAGTTACAGCTGTCGGAGGTGCGTTCCGGCAGATCCGAGGAGTTTGTACAGCCCCAAAAGGAACTAGACAAAGTATATCGCACACGGATCGAGGTCGCCGACGTCTTGCGTAAATTTCGCCTGCAAAACATTGAGCACAAATACTTCTCCGAGGAGCAAGCGGCATCCCAGCACTTTGAGGTGAGCCAGCAAATCTTGAAGCGTTTTAACATAAACTAAATTTTAACAAATTTTACATGGGCGAACAGAGCGAGAAGCAAATGGCATTGGACTATCTGCGTGAGGATCTAATGGAGCGCATACGACGGCTCGAGGAAGATCGCCATAATGTGGAGATCTCCTGGGACAATTGGGGCAATGACAAGCGGCAGAGTAAAGTACGCGGACCGGGACGAAAAAAGGCAGTCACGGTTACCGGGCCATATGTGGTATATATGCTGCGTGAGGAGGATATTATGGAGGATTGGACAATCATTCGCAAGGCATTGAAACGTTCATCAACGGCTGCTGTGGCTGCCACTGGCAGTGTCAGTGGCACTTCAGCAACAAGCGGTGGCCTAGTGGGTGTGCCACTAACCTCCGCCGCAATGGCAGGTGCAAATGGATAACGGTGGCGAACGTCTGCCGTTGCTGCTGCATCTGCTGCTTCCCATGCACATGATGGACGCAATATGGAAATTACCTGACACCAGCGACGGCTACTTTCCCCACTTCATTCTCCTCGCTATTGTTGTTAACACAAACACACGAAACACCCCCAAACACACACACACACACACACACCTATTATGATGACGATCTTACGTTCAATTATGCTATGACTTATTATTGCTAAACATTATGCCCTGCAATTAAATTTTAAGCTCAAACATTTAGATTAAATATATATATATAATGGTATTTATATATATACATATATATATATAAATGCGTGCACAGAAATTGTATATAATTGTAAAAGTTTTGAGTGAATTTGTGCGTAAGCGACAATTATGAAAAGTCGCTAACATTTATAATTGTAAAAATAAATAAAATCAGATTCATACGCAGCAAACTTCATGTAATTTAGTGTATGTATAATTATAATTATTACATAAGCAAATATACTATATTAACACACACACACACATATTTACACACAATAAATTACACTTATACACACACTTTTTTTTTGCTCAACATTTCAGATTGATTGTGAATTTCTAGAAAATGTTGGTAGCCAAAGAATAAAAATAAATCTCGATGGTATTTGTTTAATATTGTTTGCTCAATTACTGTTTAAATATTATGTTAAAATTTGGGTTTTTAGACGAAACTAGAACTACATTCTTGGAACAAACTTTGCCAGGACTTTCAGAGTCTAAAGTGATCTGTTCGTGGTTATATGGTAAGTTGATTCTCAAGTTCTGTTCCATTTAGACTACCTTAAGTTCTACCTTTCTATATCAAATGAGTCCTACATAAACAAATATAGCCTGATCCTACTGAAATTAATACCCTGCTCATAGTCCATCATTCCATCTCAAGTCTAGTCCCAAGCCCAGTTCCTTCCAACCCTATCGACGAGACTAAGTACTGTGCTTACATCCTCCACAACTGCCCACAGCATACAGCTTGATCTTTCCCATAGTCCAAAGCTTTTAACGTTTAACATTTTTATTGAATTTGTTTTCTAGACGAGGCATAACATTAGACCGCAAGCAGCTAAAAGCCCTTGGCCTTCAGATGCTCGCGCAGCACATCCACATAGTCACCATGAATGTGAATTTGTCCACTCAGCTCGTTCACACGTGTCGCACAAACTTTACCGTTGCGCGCCCGCTCCACCACCGAGCGGAGATCACGTTCCAGTGCCCAAATGTCGCCCTGGACACGTCGCACTATAGTCAGGCGACGCTGTCCACGGAAGCGTGTGTGCAGATAGACTGGCACCATGTGATTCTTGGTGCGTGCCACAAAGTAACCGTCCTTTGTGCCATCGGCTGTTTGTGGTTGCCAACCGGAGGGATATGCTGCCTTCGCCACGGGTTGTGGCACTGTCGTCGGTGGCAACAAACGCTCTACAAACTTCCATTCAGGCGGGTTTTGCACGACTTCCACTTCGGGATATTGATCCAATGGTTGCACCTCTTTGGACGCACGGAAGTTGGACAATAGTGCGGGTTGTGTGTGCAAAGAACGCGGCAGCTGCAAACGTTATTTTATGTATGAAGAGTGCTGGCATGACACCTGTCAGTGGTTTACTCACCTGTGTCAGTCTGTGCTGCAGCAGTTTGGCTACCATTGATTTAGCACTTGCTGCCATCTTTTAAGTTAATCGAAAACAAAAACAAGCCGATGAGCTACTAAAAAATTGTTACATATGAGCGCTAGAGATGGAACTTAATTCGATTGCGGAATCGATGTCTTGACTTAACGCGCGATACATCGATTAAATATTGTCATTAACGGCTGAAGATTTTGCTGATGTTGCCACTGTGCGCACTAAGAGTGTTGCAAAGAACACTAGTTTTATTATGGCGCCATAAATATATACATATTCAAATTTAATTCAATAAATAAAGCCAATATTAATTCATTACAATTTTATGTGTTTAAATAACATTTTACAACATTTCAATCCACAAGCTAATTATCCACTTGTCTGGCGTTGCCACTGTGCATGCAAAGAGCGGTATTTTTCAACCTGGCGCCATATTTAGTAATAGATAGTTAGGTTTGTTTGTAAGCTAGTTAGCAAAAAGCATTGAAATAAATACATGTATGCAGTTCCATAAATTATGCACACACACATACACACGCAAGGCCGACACAATTTACTTGGCGTGTTAGTGTGCGTGCCAAATATTGTGTGCAACAAATGCCGCCTGCGACGTCATCGCTAGAGCAATAGGAAAAGCTTTATTGCACGCACACACTCAAAACACATACACACACACACACACTTATGCAAACAGCTGCATAGGCAAGCACAAGCTTATTTTAATCATTAACGCTGCAGCTGCTTTAAGTTGTTTTTGTTGCTTTTTGTTTTTTGTTACTGCATTTGATGTTGATTCTAGCAGCAGCAGCCGCCATTTGGCATTGTTTACGTTGCAGCTTTTATTTGTCAGCTTTTACGCTCAGTTTCAGTTTCAGTTTTCTCGGCGCTTTCGTTGCGACAAGTTGTTGCTGTGCCATATAGCAAAAAAAAAAGAAAAAAAAACTTAAATTCAGCAAAACAACAACTGCATAAATTACTACTCGTTTTGTTGCATTCGCGGTGTTGCAGCTGTTAAGCGTTGTTATTGTTATAGTTGTAAGAGAGCGCGCATTGCCTCCCACCTCGGCCCGCTCCAGCCACCCACACCAGCAGCTGCAGTAGCAGCGCGCGCTTTTACCGCAGAAAGTGTGTGTGTGTGTGTGTGTGTTTGTGTTTGTGTCTGTGTGGTGTAATGTTTGTGGTGTTTACTGTTGCTGTTGCTAATCTAACGGCCGCCGTGTCAGTGTTGCAAAGCGCTCACTGCGCTGCCTGAGCATGGCCCGCAAGGATGATCCCGTTTTCAATGTGAAATTCGTGGAACTTGTTGAGAAGCAAGCCTGCCTGTGGAATTACACACATCCGGGCTACAGCAAAAAGGAGGAGGTTCAAAAGGCCTGGCAACATGTGGCAAACGAGATAAAGGACACAGGTACATACAGCATAAACAAACAACAAGTGAAATACTATTAATGACACTTGCAGCAACAAATTGAAAAGTTTTATTTTGATTTTTTTTTTTTTTTTCAAATCAACTGCAGCACAAGATTTGTAGATTTCCATTTTCGTTTGCTTGCTTCTGTTTTGTTGTTGTTGTTCTTCTTTTTTTTCGCATTGCAATTGCGTGCTCATTTGTTGTACGAGTGTGTGTGTGTGTGTGATTGTGTTTTTAGCTGGCGCGCGCCTATGATGCAAGCTTTTAGCTGTCCCTGTATGAGTACGTGTCTGTGTGTGTTTGTGTGCAATTTCAATGCAATCGCAATTTGTAGTCGTGCCAACTCACTTGCAATCGCCTGCGTTAGTATTAAGTTGCCCGTCTGCATGTGTGTGTGTGTTGGAGTGTATTGGTATGTGTAGGTGTGTCACTGTGTCACACACAGCAATCGCAGCGCGCGGCGTTTGCATGCAATTAGTCGTTGCTTTTGTGTTGTCGCTGCTGCTGCGCTGCTGTTTTTTTTCTTCTTGTTGTTTTTTTTTTTTTTTTTGTAGCTGCTACCGCTGCTTTTGGCATTTAATTAAGTTTGTCAGCAATTGCAGCCGCAATGCAAATACCCTGCAGCTCTGGCCGCAACTTTAGACAACACTTAACACTTGACTGCAGCAGCGATCGCTTTTGTTGCCATTCACAACACTGCACAGTGTCCCTTTAGCGTGTTGTACTTTTTTGAGGTTAACCTTCAATTGACCGAAAGCTCTTCAATTGCAGTAAAATAATTACAGTCTTGAAAAAATAAAGCTTTTTGTGTTTAGTTTTTTAATTTATTGAAATTTATTAATATTCTAAAATCATATTCAACAAAAATTTAAGTAGTCAATAAACCATTTTGTAGGTTAGCTATAAAAAGCTTTGATCTAAGTAAAACTTTGAAACAGTGCCCACCGTTAATCCGTTAACGCTTTGTGTTTACCCTAAAACATTGCAAAATTTGCTTAGTTTTTAATTAATTGTTTTTTTAAAGATACAGTTACAGTCACTCCCCAGTAGCTAATGAATTCCTCTCTCTTATAACAAACTGAGTGCGTTCAGTTATTTGTTTATCTGTTCTTAAATATTTGTTATGGGACTGGATCAATTTACCACAATAGAGTCATAACAAGAGTTGAGTGCTTATGGGAAATTTGAATATGATGAGGGGGAAAAAAACGTTGGTCAAATAACAAGACTGGCAAAGGGATGGGGAAGTTATTGCAGTTTATAGCGATCTTATCTATAAGGAGTAAGGGGAAGCTGTTACACTTGGAGTATTAACTGGGTGAGCTAAGTGAGCCAAGGGATTAGCCATTTTATCATAAATAACTATTGATTTTCATCTCGATCGAAGTTTGACTAGATGTTTATTTAATATACCCAACAGACGAAAGTTTTTAATAGAAATTATACAGGATCCTCAGCAAATATATCCAGACTTTGCTTTTCACTATGAGGAAGAATCGGAAAATGACCATAAAGTATTTACCTATACTTATCTTAACTATTACATATGTATATACTTATCAAAAACTTATACTCTCGATGGTTTCTTCCTAGAACCAATTAGCTGTAGAGCTAGATTTGTACTTAATTTAGTGTAGAATATAGAAAAAATAGTTATTATTTTCAATATCCCAAACTGTGAAGTGATTAGTAGGTATGAATTCAAGTAAATGGGCTGAGTAAACTAACTTTCTGTAGATTAATTTCGAGACTGAGCTAGCTACAGTGCTGACTAGGCTCTCAAAAGGAGTACACGGGTCTTTGAGTTAGAAGTTCTATAACCTATAGCTTCCATAGGTAGAAAAGGACCAAAACTACTGATTTGTATGAAAAAATGCAGTTGCAATTCACCGATCTCAACCAAACCCGCATAGATTATGTGTATAACTAGACTATATGTCTTGATCAAATTTGGTACAGATCGAACAACTATATCCTATAGTTCCCATAGCACAAATTGGTTGAAATTTGCTTGATTTTAAGGGAAATATAAACATAATTGATTTAAAGAATTGCTTCAACTTAAATCAACAAGAAAATATAATAAATTTTTAAATTGTTTTTGGTTTATTGCAGTTCGTAACTCGCGGGAACGCTGGCGAACGATTCGTAGCAGTTTTCTGCGATCCCTGAAACTGGCCAGGACACAAACGGGTCGGGGGAAGCGTAAATATTACTTGTCCAAGTATTTGCAGTTCCTGATACCCTACACAAAGTCACGGGCCAATCACAAGCAGTTGACACCGAATGCGCAGCAGAACGCCAGTGCCAGCAGCAACAATTGCAGCTCCAATGTGAATCCAAATGGTGGCATGGTGTTGCGCAAACCGAGCACATCGACAACGGCAACAACAACATTTCTGGCCACATTGCGTCAACATAACAACAGCAATCAGAGGAGCAGTAATAATTTGAATGCCATGAGCCACGATGAGGATACCAAAGAGAGCAACGACAGCGATGGCGTTGCTGCTGCTGGCACAACAGCAACAGTTGCTCAAACACTGGAGCTGCAAGTATCCGAGGAGGAGCAGGAGCGTCAGGATAACGAAATAAATGCAGCACAAACGCCGTTACGATTGCAGGCCATCAAATTGGAGCACCAGCAGCAGCAGCAACATCACCAGCAGCAGCAGCAACATTGCAGCGATAAAATTGTTGCTGCAGCTGCACAACATTCGTTGGTCACGTTGCCGGTGACAATGGCAGCAGCATTGCGCAACAATCTCGATTGGACGGAGTTGAGCGAGTGGTTGAAGAACAGCAGCAGCACCAGCCACAGCCATAGCAATGTCAACCAGTTGCAGTTTCACCACCTACACAACAACAGCAACAACAACAACAGCAGCAGCATCAGCAACAACAACAACATGAGCAGCAGCAACATGTTGTCGCATCATGGACATATTGTTGGCACAGCAGGCACACCGCCACCAGCTGCTAGCACACCTGCTCCAGCAACTGTTGCCGGTCTGACAGCAGCAGCAGCAACAATTGCTGGCACACCGCCTGATGCGGATTATTCGTTTTTAATTAGCCTGCATCCATATTTAAAAGAGATGAGTGGCAAACAGAATCGACGCTTTCGCCAGAAGGTTGTCGGACTTATTGACAATGTGCTCGACAATGTGGATGTATAGCTTGAAGAGCTTGCAACCAATATAAACAATAACCGACAGTGCCCATTTGTTATACATATATACACAGCTACATATATATCTAGTAACTAAATGTATTTGTATTGTTTTTTTTTTTTATGTAAGAGCGCATATTGCATTGTTTATGTACAATTTATTACACACAGCGACACACACACACATACATTTGTTATAATTAAAAGCATAAACCTAAAATATGTAATCGATGCAAAATAAAACGCTTTTCAACAAATTCAAATAATGTAGTGCGTTTTACAACACTATTTACGTAGGCACAGCACTGCCAGATTGCCACAAGTCGAACAGCTGTTACGCGCATGCTTTCTGGCAACGCCATATGGTAATTACTAGAAATTTAAACAAAAAAAAAGTAAAGAAAAATATCGCTGCCAGCTTAAAACCCCAATTGCATATTTAATAAGCGTACTGGCGTTATCAAAGTCAGTAACATTCCCATATTTAGAATTATAGGTAAGTGCGACAGCTGCGGTTACTGCATTTGTGTGTGTATGAGTGCACGTGTAATTTATGTGATGTAATTTTGTGGCTCACAGATAACGAGGAATTCATGAAATGAATGAAACAAATAATTAGTTGTTATTATATAAGCAGGGTCACACTGTTGTGCACTCACATACACACACACACAAGTGTCGTTACTGTGGTGAAAGTTAACTTATTGTTAATTTTGCTTTTGTTCTATGTAGCAGCTACGCGAGCGAGAGAGAAAGTGCGATGTCGAGTTAGTTGTTGTTTTTTGCTGGTTAAGAATTTGTATATAAGAATTTGTATAAAGAAAAAGAAACATGAAAAACTGTTGCATACAAACACAACAGGCAACGATTACAAAGTCGTCCAATATTGTTGACATGTTCCCCAATAAACAAGCAAACGGCAATCACAACAACAACGAGAGCACGAGTAAAACAACATGCAATGGCAGCAACAGGATACCAACCATAACAACAACAGCAATAGCACCCACATCCCCATCCCCATCATGTGGCAACCCTGCGTGTCGGGTCACAATCTCAGACGAGGAACGCGTCCACATCGAGCAGCTGCTGCAAACGGCATACGATTTCTTTACGAGAACACTGCAACGCTATCGGGTAAATCAATTGATATTTTGCTTTAATGGCGGCAAAGATTGCACCGTGCTGCTGGACGTACTGATGCGCTATTGCCGCATTCAAGGTATTGGCAGTAAGGCTATACCCATGCTCTATATCGAATCGGATGATTCGTTTGATGAAATCGATGAGTTTGTCACGCATTGTGTGCGTGTCTATGATGTGGAATTGATTAAATATAAGGACTCACTCAAGCAGGCACTGACCCACATGACGCAGGATATGCCACAAATTAAGGCCGTCTTTGTGGGCAGTCGCAATACAGATCCGTATTGTGAGCATTTAAAGCCCATGCAGGTAAGTCATCTACCCGACTCTTTCATTCACACACACACCCTCTCACTCTAATTGCTGTTGCAGAAAACGGATAAGGATTGGCCGGAAATGATGCGTTTGAATCCGTTGCTAGAGTGGTCCTATCACGATATCTGGCAATATATACACCTATACAAAGTACCGTATTGCTCGCTATATGCCCAGGGCTATACATCGATTGGACACAAATCGAACACATTGCCCAATCCGCATTTGAGGAACAGCTGCGTGAACGGTGCCAGCGTTTCCGATTGCTATAAACCCGCCTGGGAGCTGACCGATCCCGCCATGGAGCGTGCCGGTCGCCAGGCCAAAAAGTGATCACAAATTGATAGACCATTTTAAAAATTGTTTTTTTTTTTTATATTATTTAGTTAATTCCATTATTAGACAATTCTACAGGACGTATTGTAAATATCTTATATATAACTATATATTTTATAACATTTTAAACAATTGTACATAATCTGTTTTGTCCGTACTTAAACTTGGTATGTGAAACATCATACGATTTCATGGAAATTCACAAACTGTTTGCCAGCTGTTTTAGCGGAAGCTCCAACACATTCTACTTAAGTGTGCAGTGCACGGTGTACAGTGAAGTCAGGCTATAAAGCTCCCATACCACTAACAATAGTTTGCTATGCCCAATCATGTGCCTAAGTCGCTTAACAGTGCCCAAGTGCAGGCCACAAAACACCAACTGTGCAGCTGAAATCATTCTGTATTGTAATTTGTATAATTTATAATATGAAATTAAAGGGAATGTCCATTTGTACTAAGAGTATAGAGTATGAAGATATGTTGTGCTTAAGTCTTAAATTCCCACAGCATCTAAGGCTTCTTTATTCGATCATTTTTCATTTATGTTTTAAACATAAGTTTATTAATTTTCATGCGTTTTGTGTGAGTCTCTGCTGCATGCACTTGAAAGAATTTACAAATTTAGTGCAAATAAACTTAAAAAACAAAAATTTATAGATTACATATTTATACACAATTTGTAAGGGGAAAATTGGCGATTTAATTTTAGTAGAAATATCTTTGTGATGAAAATAAATTAATAAAAACAAAATTTGCTTTAAATTTTATTAAAACAAGAAAGAAAGCTATAGTCGCCTCGCGACTTTAGGATACCCGTTACTCAGTTTCAATTTGTTATTAACAATGGTGATGGATATAATAGCTTGGCAAACACAGAACATTTTGATAGAAATTCATGTTTGGAGCATATTTTCGACCGATCGTTCCTATCCGATTTGGATTAAACTTGGTCAGTACATGTACTTTCTAAGTATGTACTTTCCGTGTAAATTTGGTTCAGATAGCATAGCTAACAAAAAAGTTTTCTATACTAAAACATTCTAGTTTTACCTGTACATTTACCTTTATATGAAGATAAAACGCCCTAAAGTGGGCGTGTCAAAAAACAAAAATAAACTTGTACTGCTGGGGTATTGTACCTTTCATTTGCGACCCCTATCATCTTTCTAGCTCTTATAGTCTCTGAGATCCTTTTGTTCATACAGACGGACGGACGGGCAGATGGACATGGCTATGTCGACTCGGTTATTGATGCTGATCAAGAATATATATACTTTATGGGGTCTGCCACGCCTCCTTCTGATTGTTCATCTGATTGTTCCTATGGGGGCTATATGATATAGTGGTACAATCTGGCCGATGTTAACATATGAACTGCGTGCAGCGAGAATACAGATCTGTATCAAATTTCATCAAGATAGCTTTAAAACTGAGAGACTAGTGCGCATAGAAATCGACTCGGCTGCTGATCAAGAATATATATACTTTATGCCGTCAGAAAGGCCAACTTCATACCTTTGAAAGGGTATAATAAAACTGAAATACATTTTTTTAACAGCTAATGGTACTCCAAGAAATTCGGACCTTAAATTACAGTTTAGAATAGCGAAGATCAGTATAATGTTTAATAACGAACTGATAAAAGTTACTTATACGCGACGTATAACCGATTTGGCTTAAGACTCGATTTAACTTAATTTTAGGTTTAAACATTTCCACGCTCACGCCCTCAGCTCAACTGCAAGGCCTCCAACTTGAGATACTCTGATATCTGATTGGCCTGTTGCTTCTTGTCGGCTATGCGCGAACCAAACTGAATGGCGCGTTTCTTGAGTAGCACCGCATCGCGCAGACCCAGCTGGTAGCCATAGAGACGCAGCAGTAGCTTATCCCCAATGCCTTCGGGCAGCTTGTAGCAACAGCGCTGCTGGGGCGTCAAGGAGCGCACAAATTGCGAGAGATGCTCCTCGATGAATGGCGCACGTGCTGTCTTGCCACAATCGGCAATGACACGATCGTCTCGCGCCAGATTACGTGCCGGTATGCGTTGCCAATCCATCTCAAGTTCATGCCGCAGTGCGTCAAGACTTTGGCCCGCTCTTCTGTAGGCGTTGCGATGTCGCGTGTAGCCACCAAAGAGCTCATCGGCGCCGCTGCCCAAGAGGGCCACACGTGCCACCGATTGGGGCGCAGCCGCGGCAAACCAAAAGGCACAGCCAAGACTCTCGTCGAGCACCGTTTGCAACGGGTAGATCAAGTGATGTATATGTGAGCTGAGCTGTTGCCGCAACTCGTGGCGTGCCACATTCACCTGCAGCATCAGCCACTGACGCTGTGGACACAGACGTTGTAGCTCCGCGTAGGATTGCTGCGCTGTCTGGCGATCCGGCACATTCCAATTGGTCTCCTGCGTGCCACACTGAGCCACACTTTCGAATGCCACATTAATCAGCTCAATGGGCTCCGTTTGTGGCACAAACTTGTCGGCCAATAGCGCAAGAATCGAGCAATCAATGCCGCCCGAGAAGAGTACACAGATCTTGGCATGCTTGCAGCTGTCACTAGTAGCACAATTGCGACAAACTGGTGCCGTGTGCTGCACACGCTGTGCCACCGACTGTTGCAACAAGCCATCAAAGATTTCTAACGCCTGCTTCAACTGTTGGTTGTTCAGTAAACTGCTATAAAGTTGCTCCAATTCCATCTTTGGATCGTCTATCAACTCATAGAGATCGTAGTCAACGGTGTTGGCTGCCAAGCTGTGCAACCATTGGGGAGCAATGGGGCATGCCACATGGGTGGACCAGCGCATGGTGGTGTCGAGCGTTTCAAGCTGCTGCTGGGTTTCCTTGTTCAACGCCTGCCATGGGTATAGTTGACACTTGTCTAACGCATTCAGTTGCAGCTTGTAGAGGCCAAGTGGCGGCAGCTCCAGTGCATTCGACTGTCGCACATGGCATGTAGTACTCGAAAGTTGCAAGCTGTGTGCGTCTCTCTCGATAATAAGCGAATTTCTGCCCAATGCATCGCGGCAAAAGTATAAAGTGTCAAGACGTCTGTAAGGAAATGCGGTAGGGCCATTAGCTACAGGGTTTCATACAGTCGCGCGTACCTCACACACCCACCTGTTGTACAGTATGAGGCAGTAGGGGCCTTGCAACTGTTGCAATAACTCGACTAAAGCCTTGTCATCCTCACATTTGCTTAGCTTATCCATTAGCCATGCACTGTCTGATTGCCCGCTAGGTTTCTCTGTCTCCAAGTTGTATAGATCTCCATTGAAGAGCAGCGCCAAATCCTCCAGAATAATGGGCTGCCTTTGGGGCGCATCACCTTGTTGCCACAACACATTGCCGGCTAGCAGTACATTATTGATTATCAGCTTGTTCTGTACGTCGGGACCGCGATTGTGCAACAACTGTAGCAAATCACTGTGCATTTCACATGCAACATTGCGATTTTCATTTAATGCACAAAAAATGCCGCACATCACAAACAGAATGTAAACAATGCCATGTGTAAATATTTTGCAGCTATCGATACTTTGGGTAGTATTGACTTCAGCGATAGTATTTTTCTCGTGCGGTATTTTTGGCCATTTTCGATTTGCTTATTACGCTGGATGCTGCATCCGCTGGATCTCGAGTTAGCAATAAAGTAGACAATATAAACACAATTAATTAATAAATAATTAGTTAATCGATGTATGCATGGTGAATATATTAAATAAATGATATGCATGATCCTTCTAAGAAAAACTATATTGAAAATTCAATATTTACTTCGATCGATATTATCGATCAAGGTAATTGGCAGCTTAAAGTTGCACCTCGACTTGCGAAGCATAAGAACTCATACTTAATGATCAAGTTAAAGTGGAACTTTAATGCCTACAAATTGGGAGCCTTAACTTGAGGCCGCTGTGTTTACAGATGCATAAAGTCCAATTTGCTTTCCCGCGCTGCCAACTTGTCGGTAAGATGTTGCCAATTTGTGTGACAGACAGTTGCCAGTTATGCTTTGGAACGCGTGCTGCCAACTTGTTGTTAAAAAGCTGCCAGATCATTGCCAATCGCAGGAGAACATGGTCGTTATCGAATTGCGGGATGCAACAGTGCGTAATCGCGTTCCGTACCGACGCGTCTCCAACAAATGAAGAAAATAATCCCACTAGCTTGGAGTAAATCGCGTGTGTCTTAAAATAGAATTAAAAAATAATAATAATAAACATGCCACGAACCATTTAACATGTGCACTGCATCGATATATCGAAAACCAAAAATTCCATCGATACTATCGATGGTTTCCCAGTTCTAATGTGCAGCAGTAGGCGCAGCAAGGACGCAGCAGTTGTGCGGCAACTTGCCAGCATAAATTGGGATTCAATCTGAAACTGGCCTCCGGTTCTTTTGTTGGAGGCGATGGACGATACGCTAGAGGAGCCAGGTAAAGTTTATCCCAAAATAAGATGAGAATATTCTTCTATCATTTTGCTGTGCTTAATCCAGAGGTCAAGCCAATTGTGCTGTGCGAAACGCCAGAAGAGGAGATTCCAGTGCTAATACCCGACAGTCCCGCATCTGACAGAGGCAATGACAAAGCTAACCGACTCCAAAACTATCAGGGGCAACGTAAGCTGATCGCTTTAGTGCGTAAACAGCCGGCGTTGTACAATTGTCGCCACAGCCGCTTCAAAGACGATGGCCACAAGGAGGAGTTGTGGCTTAAAATTGCGGCACAGACATCGATGGAGATTAGCAAATGCATGAGCACCTGGGCCGAATTGCGTTACAGGTACCAGCGGCATGTGCGACGCTTGCGTCGCTATCGCCTACATGCCCAGGATAATCGCAAACAAATACGCCCGCGTCCAACCATGTTGCATGAGGAGGATATGCTGTTCTTGTACACACATGTGGCACGCCAGCCGCTGCAGCGGGAGAAGCCCCTAGAGTCCGTGTTGGTGGACGATGATGTGACAATTGTGGCTACCCAAACCGCTGATATCATTGATCTTGATGTCGAGTCTGATGATCAATTTGTTGTGACAGCCGAACATCAGCGTTTAATCGATGCAGTACGTCCGTATCCACAGCTATATAATATACAACACCCGAGCTATATGAATCCACGACATCGTGGCCTCATCTGGGGCGCCATCTCGAATGAGTTGCGTGAGAAGGCAACGAAATTGATGAAAATTTGGCTGCAGTTGCAGACGCGACACGAATGGGAGCTGACTCACGACGAGGATAACACCTCAGTGCTGAGGCAACAGCTGCAGTTTCTGGAACCCTTTGTGGGCAACACCTTTGGCAGTGTGTGTAAAATGTCGTTGTATTTACGGGATGCCTGGTACGATCCCATCGAGCATTTTCGCAGTGTTATGAATCTGATTAATGTACTCAAATCTCTACCGGAGCTGGGACAAATGGTCGATGATTATCAGCAGTGTAGTATGAAGCCGTTGCGTTATCATGAGCTTTGGATGCGTGTCGCATTGCAGGTGAATTCAAGCTATCAGCGCTGCGAGGTTACCTGGTTAATCTTACGTAATTTCTATATGGAACTAACTGGAATGCGTAAAGTTGGCTATCAGTTGCAGGACAAATGGTTCTTTGAGAACATCATTGGTTCGCTATACAAGCAGTTGGAATCGCGACATGCACGACGTGTTCGCAAGCGTTTAAATAGCGATAGCAATGATAGCAGTTCACCACCGCCGGCTAAACAAGTGGTTAATCCTATGCCACGCCAAGTAGTGGCACCACCGCCTCCGCTGCCCCTGGCCATAGTCTATCCAGCGGTGACGGCGACGACAACAGCAACATCGACAGCGAAGAGCAGTAGCAGCAGCAACAGCAGTAGAAGTAGCAGCAGTAACAGCAGCTGTAGCAACAGCCACAAGAACAACAATAATCACAACAACATGATGAACAATTCGAGCTTTACGCTGCCACGCATAACGGCTGCCATAAGTGTGGTGCAAAAGCCGTCAGCGAAAGAGTCAACACCTTTGAAAACTACAGATGCAGTGACAACAGCAGCAGCAACTGCACCCAGTCTGCTAAGTAATCCACTGACCAATTCTTTACCTCTACGCCTGCCCATACCGGCAACTGTGCAACTGCGTCCTAATCCCAGTGCTGTCAAAGGTTTAACCGTGCGATCTACATCACAGCTGATGCCACCCATGCCAAGTGGTGCCATCATACGCGTCGTCTCGCCTAGTGCGCTAAAGGACACGAGTTTGTCTGCTGCCAAAGAAACAAATTTGTCCAGGTCCATGAGGGAACTGCTAACAACGCCAACGCTGCCAGCAACACCGCCATTGACACCCATACAAGCACCAGTTGTAGCAGCGCCTGCTACCGTAACAGCAGCAACGCCCATACCGGTGCCGGTGCCGCTGCCACTACCTTTACCGTTACCTCTACCGCTGCCACTGCCACTGCCCAAGCTTGTGCCGCTCACTGTGCGCAATGATAAGGTACCACTACCCTCCTTGTCCACCACAAATGCGCTGCGCACTGATGCCTACACGGCGAACACAAGTTCAAGCAGCAAAACGAAAAGTGGCAGCAGCAGCAGCAACAGCAGCAACTCACAAACTGTTAAGCCCAAGGATCCCGCAATGGATTACAAAATAGAGTTTCGTGATTGTGTATTGAATGGACGCATGTTGTATGTGCTTGGCAAGGGTGTGCCATCGCATGCAAACTTGAATATGTCTAGAACGGCTGTGTTTATACGCGAAGTGATGGCCATACCACAGCTGCACAGCAGGGAGCCACATTTGGCCAACAAAATCGATGATCTTTGGCTGCAACTAGCCAAAAAGTTGCATCTACCAGGTAAAGTTTCCTTAACCGTCTCAATTTCATTCACTTTTATTAACTTTACTTCATGTTCAGAATACATTTGTCGTGCCATTTGGGGATTTCTGTCCAACAACATGAATTTGTTTCCCAAAATTGCTCCGATGGTGGATCTAATGCGTCCATTTAAAACCACCATAAAGGTCTGGGAGAAATCTCATCGTTTGTTTAGCAAATTTGATGAGATTGCACGTAAATATCTTTGGATGATACACAAACAAAAGTTGCCTGCTTTAATGCGGCATTTCGAAAAGTATGATCATCTGTATTGGGACTTACGTAGACCCAGACCCGGTGAGGCGAAGGCACAACCGCCGCGTGTATACACGGAAAAGGAGCGACAGGAGGTGTGGCGGTTGGCCAAGGATCTCTTTCCACTAAGTAAGTGCTGGTTTAAAGTTTTATCAATTCATGTTTATATTGATTTTCTTGTATAAAGTGAATCATCTCGATGTTTGGTCCATGTTTAAGTTTGCCTTCCGCACTTATATGGAGGACTTGGAACGTGGCATTGAGAATCCCTGGCCACAAAACTGGTGGCATGCATTGGAGCAGTTGAAATTTTTAATCACCGTACGCTATCATCCATTGGAGCCATATTATTATATAGTGCACAACAAGTTCATGGAGGAGGTGAAGCGTTGCAGCATGTACGAGGCTCTAATGGATCCCACGGGCGGTGAAGATGCCAGATTGGCAACCAAACATACAAGTGGCGCATCAGTAATGCCCTGGGAAACAGAGGAAGCGAAACGTTTGTTGGTCGGCGAGTTAAATCAATCAATTAATTTGGTGGACAACGATGTGGAAGATGCAGCCGATAATAATCAGTCCACTGAAGTGCCTGACAAGGAGCAGGAGCAAGAGAATGTTTTGGATGTAATGCGGGATATTCACGAACTAGAGCACAATTTAGAATCACAACTGCCGGTTGCAGAATTGGCCGAAATTCTTCACAACGATCATCGTAATTTACCCAATGTGGATGCGTATGAGTTGACGCGACTTCTGCGCATCCATTCCAAGTGTCACGGCAAGTCGAGCACTGTGGAGAAGCGACAAGCTTGGGTGGCTATTGCCAAGGACCTCAAGACAACAGGTAAGATATATTTAAAAGTATTTAAAACTACTTTTAATTAAATTTATACAAAAGCTTACCAATGTAACACTTAGCTGTAACACTTTATGAAAAGAGTTTATTTTCTATTCGATTTTTAGACTCATAGGGAGTTTATATGTCTATTAGAAGCAAGCATTTCCGACTCCTTAAAGTATATATATTCTTGATCAGCATCAACATGCGTCCGACCGTCGGTATGAACTAAAGCATCTCAGAGATTGAGAGAGAGAGAGAGAGAGAGAGAGAGAAACCCCAGTGTCTATAAATGAAAGATAAAGTGTCAAACTTAGGGAGTTCTAAGATAATTTTCTGTGTTTCCCAAGCTATTTTAATCAAACCCACTAGTATCTGTCAGGGTTGCTCAATTATTATCATCATACCTCATATTGAAAGAAAGTAAAGGGTATACGTAAGTCGCGAGGCAACTAGAGCATTCTAACTTGTTTTTGGATTAGTTTCATTACATAAATAAACTTAAGAAGTAGATTTCTAGTTAATGTATTCAATTTCTAGGGACAATTTCTGATTATCATTACACTATATCAATCACTATATCAATTTGCTCTCATTTTAGTGACCGAGTGCCGTATGAGTCTACAGTACGCCTTGAGGGAGCAACGCATTTGGAAGATCGGTGATACGAGTGCTCGTTGTCAGTTATCAGCGAAATATTTTCGACACATGACCGAGATCTACAAGAAGGTAATGGTATCCAGTCCTGTTCCAGAGGCAGCAGGCAACGAAGTGGTCTATCCAGAGCGTTATACGCCCGATATCAATTTGGTCAACTGTCAGCCCAGTTTGGTACTAAAGAATTGGTCATATGCTGTCGGTACGATACCGACAATAAGACAGGAACAGTTGCACACACGTCTGAAATTTATATTTGCCAAATATGGTAGATTGGCAAACATTCAGGAGCGTTCAACGCAGGAGGAAAACAATTGTAATAATGGTGATGGCAGTGGTTACTTGACCATCACCGATGTGGCTGGCAGCGATAAGCTAGCCTAAATCGATTAGAATATTCAAAAGAATTGTATTTTAAATAATTAGCATTAAGCACAACTTGGTCAAATTATATGATGACCATAGATGGAACCCAATTCCTCGCCCAAAACTAACAGTTAATATATGTGTGTGTGTCCACGAGAAATTTTAAACGGGACACGATTAATTTAAATTGTAAAATAGTCTCTAACATAGAGCTGCAAAACTGTTTGATAACCGACTGAAATGAAATATTCTACAAACTTATTTCGCTGCAATATGAAATTATACAAAAAACAATATGAAACTAGTGCAAAATTCGTATCATGCAATACCCCTGACATTTGATTTTATATAATGATTATAAATTTAGCGATTGATTTTCTAACAAAATTGTAAATTTCCAAAACAATCGCTTGAAGCAAAGATTATAAAGCTCAAATATATTTTATATAATATAATTATACTTAGTAGTTTAAGCTAAAAAACTTTAGAGTGAGAAAGCGTATTGCAGCACTCCACTTATTATGGTATAGCTAGCTAAGACAACTCCATTTTTTTTTACACGATTGGATTGTTTTTTTGGCATAAAAACTGCTTTAAATCTAAAAATATTCAAATAGTTCTTTAGCAAACATTTTTTTTTGCAAACTAAATCGAGTAAATTAAATTTAAGTCCAAATTGTTAAGTTAAAATTATACATTTTTTAAACAATTAAATTGTAAACTTTTTTTTTGTTACAATCATCACATGGACGACTACATATTGGGGTCATTCCGATGCCAACGGATTTTCCAGACCAAAAAATAAACATAAACTAAAAAGCTAGTGAAATTGTGGCGAATTTGTAGACCGAAAGGAATGAAGTTTCTAATTTGGTATCGTTATGGTTTGCAGTTTTCTCTACTGTATCGTTGTTTAAGTGCATTAGGAGAAAACGATTTGAAGAACAACCCTTTAATATGCGCTAATACTTAGTACATAAGCAATAAAATATATATTTACCAATTTTTTTTTACACAATGAAAAATCATAAGCTAAGTTTTTGAATTTAAGCAAAATTATGTTGTTTAAATGAATGTGATGAGAAAAACGAAACGAAATTTTGTGTTGCATTTTCTTTATGTTTTGAGAGGGATAAAGTCCAATTTGTAGGGGGTTAGTTTAGTGTCTTGTGTGTGTACAATTTAACGACATGACACGAATGTAATAAGCAATTGGTTTAACTAAGCTTAGCAACAGAAATCGCCTACGCGTTCACGCAGCGTCTTACGGTCCGACCCTCTGTCATCTTGACCTTCTAGCTGCAGATAAACACCCTTCGGTATTATGACCATTTCCTGTGCCAAGCGTTCATCGAATATGTTTACAGCTAGTTTGGAGAACAAACGTTCGATATTCAAACCAGTCACAGCCGATGTCTCCAGATAGGGTATATTCAGATTATGGGCATAGCGTGCGGCCATTTCCTGTGATACCTGACGTTCCCGAAATGCATCGCATTTGTTGCCCACCAGTATAATGCTAACATTATACCTGGCATGCTTCTTGATCTCATCAAGCCAATAGTCCACATGACGGTAGCTACTGAGTCGTGTCGTATCGAATACGAGCACAATACCCTCGACATTGCGATAGAACGATGATGTCACAGCATGATAACGCTCCTCGCCAGCAGTATCCCAAATGGTTAACTTCACACGGCCTCCGGATACTTCGATGTCTCGTCGATTGGGCTCCATACCGAATGTGGAGTTATAGTATCCGGTATAGTGATTGTCCGTGAAGCGGTGCAGTATACACGTCTTGCCCACTCCGGCATCGCCCAGCATCATCATCTTGAGTTCGGACGTCACATTCATTTTGCTGATTTTTTACAATTTTCTTAAATTTTTTTCAATCAATTCAATTTGAACTGACAGTCCTAGTATTAATTTTGTTTCAAAGCCTGCTTAGTTAAAAAAAAAATTTCAACTTGTTTTCAAAAGCTGATGCGATGAGGAAATTCTTACTATTACTCCAGCGGTACTAATTCAAGTTGGGCTTGGGGAAAGTTAAGTAAAATTTTGTATTAACAAAATAATTTTCCATCAGTTTTATTTGTAAAACAATAAGTTTTGTTAAGAAATAATAAGTTGTGGAAGTTCTTCTTCATGTGACTTACAGCAGTTCCCCAAGTGAACCAGCTGAAACTTAATTTAGGCAGAACCTAAAAATTCTGGGAATTTATGCACATTATTCTTCTACAGTGGTTCACAGCTTATTTGATACAGTGACTTTTTTAAATTTTGGAGCCCTTTTTTATCGAAACTGGGAGGTTTATCGAAAAAATTCAAATGCAGACCTGTAGATATATACTTAAAGTATATACGCTATGCGACAGACAAACAAAAAACTTTTCAATCTCAAGTTCACTAACTGAACTAATTCATTTGGAACCAGTTCATTTTTATTTAGAAAAATATGTCTCCATAAGCTATTTTAGCGCTTTTAAAGGCGATTTGCTTTTTTCTACCTGAAGTTCACATTATGAACTAGTTCATTGAGTGTCAGACTGATAGCTCCTGGAAGCCGTAGTGTGTACAATTACCTGAAGCAGAGTGTTCATAAGTTTTTTAACATAAAACAGAGCAGTTCTTCACTGCTAGTTTAATGAACTAGTTCTTAGTTCTCAAAAACTTTCCTAACAATAAAAAAGAAGACTAACATAATTAACTAAAATATTAAGTATTTGATAGAGAGTTGGCCTTGTGCACTTCTATCACTAGTTCACTTCATAAACTAGTTCATTTAGTGCCAGACTGATAGCTAGTGGTCGCCGTAGGGCGTACAATTAACTGAAGCAGAGAGTTCATTAGTTTTTTAACATAAAACAGCGAAGCTCCTTACCACTTGTTCAATGAACTAGTTCTTAGTTCACAAAAACTTCCCTTACGATCAAAATTTAGACTTAAATGAGTAAATTAAAGATTAAATGAAGGTATTTGATAGTGACTCAGTCTTGTGCACTTCTGTCGCTAGTTCACTTACTGAACTAGTTCATTTAGTGGTAAAACCAATAGTTGATTCAAGCAGCAAATACAATTAACTGTGAGTGCAGCAGGTGAACTAGTTTCCTTTATGGCCATTGACATCCACTCAAGTGGAACTAGTTCCAGCGAGCCATAAAAGAGTCATAAAACTGAAAGGTTAACGACCTTTCCGGCAATAGAACTACACAACTACTTGAGCCCAGCTGCGTGTGCCGAAGACATCAAATTAACATTCTAATGCGAAACGTTTCCAATTCCATCCCCCGTAGGACATGCTCTCAGCTCCACTCCACCCCACTCCACCCACTTCAGCATACGGTGGCAACTTAAAGGTGCTCCTGCTACCGCTACTACTACGCTCGTAATGTTTGCTGTCCCGGTGATTAACGCAATTAAACAGGTGCTCAAAATGATGTTTCCAGTGGATTAGACAGGATAACGTGGCGTATACGCGATGCGAGATGCGCGTAACGCCCGCTAATAAGCGCCACATTAGCAGCATCCTCTGCCACCTCAACCATACTCGCATTAGTTCAATGTGGATTTTCCGGCACTGTCCATTAGAGTGAGCTAGAGCTAGAGATAGAGGGGGAGATAAAAGAGATGGGGGCTAAAAACGACATTTGACGTTAAAATTCCATTAGCCTTACAATGAACCACGGTGCGGAGACGTGGGTGTGGGTGAGGACGTACAGTAAACGTTGCCTCCTTATGATTTGTAGGTGTTTTGTTGCCATCAGATTAAACCTAACCTGTAATTATGCAGCGCTCACATCCGGTAGCTCTTAGCTCATGGGCAATGCCTTTTAAAGTGCCACTGAGTTACAGACACCTTACCTTATAAGTTAGGGCAAGAGTCGTGGCAGTTGGGCGGTAACGGTCTCAGCTGTGGCTGTTCTCAGCTGTGGTCAAGTTCTCGGCAATTTGCAGGACTTAAAAGCGATAGCTATCATTTTGTTGGGGCTAATTGGGGAAAGCTCACCTGGCGTAATTACTAGAGAGCAGACTGTACTTTAAAAGTGATGAAAAGTGCAAGTGAGTAGTAGGCGAAGGGAACAACAGATGGGAGTCTTGTAGGAAGTGGTGAGGAGGAAAGAGAAGAGGGTGGGAAAGAGGGCGGGAAAGAGGGAGGACAAGAGGGAGAAGAAGGGTGAGCAGAGATGGAAGAGAAGAGGGCAGAGAAAAGGAGGAGCCAGAAAACGACCCATTGAAAGATAGAGACAGAGAGGAAAAGTAAGAGGAAGAAATTGTAACAGAGAAAGAGAGAGATATAGAGTAATATATAGTGAGTAGAAGAGAATTAAGTAGAATGTTTGAGAGAGAGAGCGAGAAAAAGAGTGAGTGAGCGAGAAAGACAAGGTAAAGCAAAGAAAGATGTTAAAAAGAAAGAAAGTAAGTAAGAAAAGAGACAAGGAGAAAGTAAGAAGAATGAAAAGATAGCGACACATAGAGATAGGCTCAGAGAGAGAGAGAGAGAGAGAGAGAGAGAGAGAGAGAGAGAAAGAGTAGGAGAGTAAAGTAATGCAACCAGATAAGGAGAGAGAGAGAGAAAAAAGAATGAGGGATATAGAGAAGAACAGAAAGAGACTGAAACAGAAAAGAGACAGCGCGGTTGAAGAAGAAAAGGTGAGACTAAAAGAGGGACATATAGGGAGAGGGAGGCAGAGATAGATTGTGATAGAAAATAGAGAGGGAAAGAGAAGGGCGAATGAAAGGGATAGAATAATAGTTTAAAATCTAGAGATAAAGTAAGGTAAATTGAAAGATCCATAGAGAGAAAGAGAGAGAGAGAGAGAGAGAGTGTGAGAGAGGGAGAGATTGGAACAGAGTGGGAGAGAGAGAGAGAGAGAGAGAGAGAGTGAGAGAGAGAGTGAGAGAGAGAGTGAGAGAGTGAGTGAGAGAGAGAGAGAGAGAGAGAGAGAGAGAGAGTGAGTGAGAGAGAGAGAGATAAAGATACAGAGTGGGAGAGTGAGATACCGACAAAGGCAGGTATTCACATTATCGCGAAGACAAACCCAGAAATATCATTGCTTATAACTACTGCAACTGAGCTAGTTCACATTTTCGTTGCTCATGTGAACTAGTTCATTGCTTCATTCATTCTACCCCCACAACACATACCCAAAACTTAAGTTCACCTTGTCTCTTTCGTCTCTTCCGTGAGATTTGCGTGTGTTTGGCAGCCACGCCCCATTTGTTTGGGGTCAATTTGTACGCTTGTCGCATAGTTCATTTGTTCAACTGGTTCGCATGACCTCCGTGAATTGTTCACATGTCATTTTCGTGCTGAAATATTTAAAAAACGCGGCAAACAGAAGCCATTGTGAGACGATTTAACTAAATCGTTTTTGTTGTGCCAAAGTTTTCGAAACAATTTTATTGTTTTATTGTTGTGCATTCAAAACTGCTAATTGAACAGTTTTTGTGCTTTATTTTTGTTTCTTTGGCTATTTAGTCATGTTGTTTAGACGTAACACAAGTAAAAGTGCTCACTAGTGTCTTGGAAATACCCTCGGGGCTTTCGTTATAGTTGAAATAAAAAAACTGCTGCATATTTGTAGGCGCCTAAACGTGAAGACAGTTATAACTTTGGCTATGTTTAATATTTGGGTGATTTGACAGAAAGGTATTGTTACTAGTAATATTCGGGATCGTTGTGCATCAAAATGGGTTTGTTGACTCCGAAAACTTGCGGGTTTGACGGAGTTTTAAAGGATTTCTGAGAAGAAAAATTCAAAAAAAAACTCTGATATCTAGCTAGAAATAATAGTTAAGAGTAGTTAAGTCTGTGTTAAGGCAGTCTAAACACTGTCAGTTACAACTGCCAGCAATGTATACCCTAACTCCATGAGTAAGGGGTATAAAAAGTAAAACTAATAATAATAATAATGGGAAAAAGAGTAAAACGAACTATTTACTGACAGACAAATGAACTATATACATTTAGTTAAACAGCGGGAGCAACACAGACGTCAGTTGGGGGAGAAGGCGTAGGGCTAGATGGAGGGTTGGGGGAATGGGGGCATTTGGTAACCGGTAACCGGATTCCAGACTCAGCATAGTTCAATGTTTTGCTACTGGGGCAAAACAAAACAAAACTTGAGTTTTCGAAGCAGCTACAGTCGAGGGAGTCGACAGTTAAAGACCCTGTACTTCGGGTGGGAAGCAATGTAAACGAATTTGGTTCATGCTGATGCCTCATGTACTGGAGGTATCTGTGGCTTTAGCATTATAGCTATGAAAGTTGTGTGGAATGGCCCTAGAACCAGTGACTCATAATGTGTGAGTTTTGTTGGCATAAATTCAATAGATTTCAAGGGAGCAAGTGAGCATATCAGTCATCTTTCTACTGCTCTGCTACTGCTTGAAAACCCCTATAAACCCCTGTTGCCTGCTTGACTACAGGGTCGAAAAAAACACGCCCCATTTGGGGACGCTGCGTTCAAAAAGTAAACAGAAAAACCATTAACGCTTACAAAAAAAAAAAAAAAAAACCACTTGACAAGCTCGTGTTGTTGTTGCTGTTCTTTATTGTTATTGTTTGTTGTTGTTGTTGCTGTTGTTATTGTTGTTGCTGAATTGTGCATGAAAAACAATTACAATTTCGCAAACAAAGATAATTTGCGAATGAGATCGACGACACGATATAATGACGACTGCAGCGACAATGACAAGAGAATCCCTGAGCGAGACACTACAGTAGTAGTGCAATCAACTTGGCTACAGCAGGCACAGTGATAACTAGCCGTGACGAACAACAAATCTTTTACTGTGCAAACTTAAGAACTTTCTTAGAAATGTAATAAAAGCCTTCAAAATAAAATATTTAAATAAAGGAAATGGAAAAAAAATATTTTTTATTAATTTAAACGTTTTGTTTTCAAGTAATGTCTGTATAAAAATATTTTAAATATTTATAAGTATTTTCTTAAATAATTTTTAAGTTAAAAATTATATTTTTTTAATTTAAACGTTTTGTTTTCAAGTAATGTCTGTATAGAAATATTTTAAATATTTATTAGTATTTTCTTAAAATATTTTTGCCAAAAAATCGAAGTTTTAAGAACTATATTTTAGTTGTAGGCCTCCGCTAAAATAATAATAAATAATATTTCCAATAACTTTATCACAGCTTGACTAATTTGATTTAATTATTTCACTGATAAATAAATTTAAAATTAAAGTTTCAAAAAGTATCATATATAAATTTTTCTTCAACTGTTTCTCCAAGTGCAGCTTCACTGTACTCTTTTAATGAACAAGCTCATCAAGTTTGTGAAACTGACCGCATTAAATCCAAATCAGAATAATTTTCTTTGGCTAAGTCAGCAAAGAGTTTCATTGTTAACAAGGCTAAAAGACAATTGTGAAGGGAAAGCAGTTAATTTTTGAGTTGCGAGTTCTGAGCTCGAAGTTGGTATTTCCGGAAGCGAAGGTACGTCAGGGTTTACTTAATGAACTGCACTTAAGAACGGGGTGTAATTGGTTTTATTTTTATTCCTGGGAATTTTCAAAAACATAAGTCATTAGTTAGGCGAAATTAACAGATTTTATGGTAGTTTGAGCACTTTTAGACATTTATTTAAATTGTTTAGCACTACTGGCTTAATCTACAAATGTTAAAATATTTAATACAATTTTAAAAATAAAAAGACTTAGGTGATACTTTTATAAACTTCTTAGATCAAAACGTTATTCAATTTTATTTAGTTTTTACATAGTTTTTAAACTATGAATTCTACAACTCTATGAACTCTTTAACTTTTCGTAGACAAAAAGATTTAAATATTTTTCTATATTTTATTTTTTAAGATTTTAAAACATTTTAATATTTTTCTATATATTTTTTTTATTTGAATATTTTTCCTCTTTCATTTTAAGTCCTAAAAAATTCAAATTATTAAGAATTTATGATTTTTTAAATTTATAGCTCTTTTAAATTGTTATTTTATTAAGAGTTAATTTTAAAATTCCAAAATATATAGAAAAAAAAAATATTAAACCATCAACCTCAAAAAAATGTAATAAACTTAAATTAATGTTGCAATTTAAAGCAATTAAATGCTAAGTGTCAACAATTTGATTATAGCTTTTTCATGACTTTTTTTTTAAATTTATTTCTTTTTTTTTTTGGTTTTTTTTTTTTTTTGTTTTTAGCGAAAAGTGAAAATGCAGATAATGATTTTAATGATCCAGAGAGTCGTCACAAATAACATATAGGTAGAGCTTCTCGGCTGACCCACTAAAAGTAATCGTGCGTAATCCAAAGCAACAACAACAACAACAGCAACAGTCACAGCAGAAACAACAACAAAAATCTGGTTTACGACGTGAATTGTTTATTATGCCTAACGAACTTTCTATGCTGGGGCACTTGGCACTTGCATAATCGACCCTAGTTTTCCCCGTGCTCCGCTTCTAGGCCTAGCTACCGCTACTCCCTTCCCCAATGACGCTGCAGTTAGCGGCGGGAAGGTAATCAATGTGGCATCTCCACTGATTGGCATCTGACCGGGGGAAAGCACAAGAAAATTACGCACAAAGCACGACAAGCGCAACGTATTAAGTATTTATCACAATTCTCTACAAACGAAAGCGACAATTTTATTATATTTTTTTCTTTTTTTAGGTAATTTTCAACTTTCAACTAACATAAATCATTCACTTAATGTTGCTGTGTCGCTTACTTAAGAATTTTAAATAAATTATGCACTTAAACGCAATCTTCGCACCTAGTCCAATTTGAATAGAACCGCCAATTGGCATTGTGACCTGCAAGCGCAGCTATCGATAACTGGCGATCGATAGTTAAGCTTGGCGTGCTTACACTGTTTTGCTTTTAACGTTATGTAAACTTTGTCACTGGGCTTAAAAATTAATATAATATAATAAAAGTTGGTTTCACGTAAATTTTAATTTTTACACAAAATATAATAATAATTGTCTTACGTTCTTAATTTATTAATATTATATTCATTTCAATAATTAAAATTATATTTGATTTTCTATTAAACTTTCGTTATAGTTACATTTTTCATATTTCATATTTTAAAATTTATATACAGTTTTTATTTTTGGACTTAAAATTTTTTATTCCTTTTTTTCATATTACTTTTAAAGAATTTAGTTTTAAAATTCTTCGTTATTCTTTTCTTTTATATATTATTTATATATATATTTTTTTTATTTATTTATATTTTTTAGAGTCAATAAAATTTTTGCGCATCCAAACATTTTAATGCTGCATTAAAACTTTGACTGCAGCCAGTGGCAACGCTTGTAACTCAAGTTCGTGCTGAATGCCACATTATCGATAGTTCGAGTGGTAAGCGCAGCTATCGCTGTTATCGATACTCGCCTCGATTGCTCTGCCAAGATTAGTCTGTTTGGCGCAATTGTAACGCAAAGATCGTGAGTCTCTCTCTCTCAGTCCGGTGGTGAAACGGTCGCGAGTTCAAGTTCCCCGGCTAAACATTGAAAAGAGCAGCGATAAATACGAATTTATATTGTTTAATTTTTCGTTAATCAGAGACTAAATAATTGTTGGCATTGTTATTATTATTACATTGTGTCAGTGTATTAGTTTTCTGCTTTAGTATTCGAATTCAGCACTGAGAAGAGTTGGGGCATTCGGTATTGTTTATAATTTTTTTTTAAATGTGTCGCGCCATTAAATAATATACTTACATATGTGTATATATAATTATATATATTTTTTTTAATTTCATTATTATTTAATTGCTGAAAGCAATAACAAGAGCGACAAGCAGCGCGGCGAATGCTGTTGCCGCTGGCAAAGTAATAAAGCGTGATACGCGAATTGATGTGAAGTGTAAAGTGCGTGCAATTCGAATTGGAGCAGCGACACCAGCAGAGGCAGAGACAGCGGCTGAGGCAGCGATCAGAAGTAGTAGTCGCAGCAGCAAACACCGGCAGCGACGTCAATTGGCCAGCGGCATAACTGTAAGTGCGTAAGGCAAATTCAAATTCGCTCGCCTCTCTGCGCTCTCCGTGCTTTGTTTTTCGCTCACAACTCCTTTTTTGTATTTTGCTGCCCGTCGCTGTAAGTTCAAGTTCAGATTTGGCCTGCAGCCTTTGGCTAATTTGCCGGTAAACTACAAGACGGCGACTGTGACTGCGACGGCGACGGCGACGACACGTTTATCGCCCACAATTTGCACATACAAACAAAATCAACAGCATGCTGGCTCTCCACATGCTCTCACCAAACTTTTACAGGCATTGTGCTCTCTGACACTTGCGCTCTCTCGCTCTCCTACATTTCGTTGCGTGCATTGCACCTTTGCCTGTTCCTTAGCCCCACAGTTCTGTTCTTGTTGTTATTGTTTCGTTTTTCGCTTTCGATGCGTTTTGACAGCGAATTGCTAATCGCCGCGGCATTTCGCACTTGCACACAGACATCTCCTGTCTGCCGCCTGTTTACCCACCTCTCCTTTCTACTCCCTCCTGAAGCCACCCACTCAGTACGTATGACGAGATCATACGCTCACACACTCACACAAGCACACTGATGCTCTCGCTCTGCCGCTGTCGCTGTCGTTTGCATTCTTTGAGTTTTTGTCATTTCCTTCGCCGTAACAGCAACAAATTTCTTTGATAAACAACATTTGATAAGTAATTCTTGTATTTCTTTCTAATTTTCTTCTTCTTTTTTTTTCTTGAGCTTGGCAAATTGTTTATCATACTTTCAACCTTTATTCGCATTGAATTTGTTTTTGCTTTTTTGCGTAGAAGAAGATAAGCCAATTAGTCTTTGCACTTCTCTCTCACTTATGCTTTCCTTGGGAATTACCCCAACTTATCGCAAGTAAGAATTTGTTTTTTGAGTATTCCATTCGAATCCCATTACCACATGTCATATCTGGTCTATATCTTGTATTACCCTACCTAGTCGTATATCTGCCATTAAAATGTCCATTCATATGTAATTTCACGTCGTTGTCGCTGTCATACTTTATTAGTTTTAGATAGAGAACGCTGTCTTATCAGTGGAACTCATAGTTCTCATTACGCTGGTCAGTCTCAGGTAATATTCCCAGTTAACATGAGTGTGTGTTTGTGCGTGTGTGTGTTCTGTTTATATTTGTTTTGAGATTTTCTTCTCATATGGACTTAGTAGTCGGTGCTCCATAATCCCAATTTGTATTTGTTATAGTCTATCTCTTCCTCTGTTTCCCTAGGGATCTTTGTAGGATCAGTAACAGTTTGTTTTAGTTTCTTCATCAATATTAAGTTAACCTATATATTATTAATTCGCAAATATATTTTCCAATAAAGTCATAAAAAATATAATAAATAAATCAATATTTAAGTTTATATTTTTTTCTTAAATAGTAAAATCAAATCAATAAAATATCATAACTCGACTTAATTGAAAATTTAAGAATCTTAAAAAAGTTCTAAAGGTTCTTTTAAGTTGATCACAATCGCTTTCAGTATTGCCCTTTATTTTTTCTTAACATTTTCTTATTGTTTACTCTTCTAACAAATATTTGTACTGAACATTATTTAGCTATCTTTTTGTTTTCTCAGCTCATTTAATTTCAAAATTTAAGCATCATTTGCAGGCACTCAAAAAATCACAGCTCGAAAGTGCCTATAAATTTATGCTTAGTATTATCATAAAAAACTCGTGTTAAAGCGATCGACTAAAAAGATAAGAATTTTGCTACAACATAAAAGAAGAAAGAGTAAGAAAAGAGTGAAAAAAATAACAACAATCTAATAATGAAATCAATGTAAATTACTAAGAAAAGAAGGTAGAAAGAAAGAACAAGAATTATTGCAAAATAAAACAAAGTTGAAGTGATCGTGAAAATTGTATAATAATTAATTGCTAAAATTAATTTATTCAATAACAAAATCAATGAGAAGGAATCAAAATTTAAGCAAAACATAAAAAAGCTAAAACACATGGTTGAATAATGTTAAATTTGTATAATTATGTCAGTGATCGCATTCTTATTGATGATCAGCTTAAGAATAAACGTAAATAAATATTTGAAACTTGTTTTTGGTTTAAGCCCAAAACACTTGTTAATCAAATCTAAAACGATCGATGGACTGATCAATGGAACATTTAAATGATCAAACAATGAAACTTAGCCAGTGATCTACACACTCACAAAACACCCACTTTGAGTCGCAAATGAATCACAAACAAAACTGCTAAGTAGGAAAAGGGTAACAAAAAGCGGGTGGACTTTTAAAGACCCTGTACTTTTTGGGGAGCTAATCATTTTACAATTTGTTAATTCATTTTTATTAAAATAAATATTAATTTTAGTTAGAATTTACCGGAAGCCAAGGTGTTAAATTAATGGAGTTTCCCACATCAGCAACCCACTTAATATGCATGATGTGTAGACACCCATTTAATCCAAGTTTGGTGTCTCTAGCTCTTATAGTGTCTAAGAGACAGCAACGACTCTTGTTGCTGATCAAGAGCAATTTATAGCATCTACAATTGCCGTAAAACTGACAGACCCTGTAGACTCTGTATCATTACCATGTTGTAGGTCCAAAATAGTAGCCAATAATTTATGTATGTATTGTTATTGGCCAAAAAATGTGAACAGTTTGGCGAACAGTTTGCTGATCAGTTTGCTGATCAGTTTGCTGATCAGTTAGTTGATCGTTTCCTATGTGGGCGATACCGAATAATATTGATAGAGTTTTTGGAAACTGTTTACGCTTTGTTATTGTTGTTGCGACCAACTGTTTCAATAGAAAGCCGACGCTAAGAGTCCGAGGTCAAGCTGAAGACGATCGTATGGTAGAAACAGAAGTAGGGAGATGTAGAGAGAGGAAGAGAGAGGGAGAGAGAGACGCTCTTGTTCATGCGATTAACGTTCATGAACGTTGACGACGATCGTCAGCGTCTAAATATAGATTTCGACCATATTTGATGATAAATATTGGCAATGAGTGTTGGCTCCAGAGCAAACCAAACCAGACCGGACCTACCTCAACCTGTGGCCCAGCTACGTAGCTATAGCTGTAGCTGTATCTGTATCTGTGTATCTTTGTTGCTGCACGTGTTGTTGCTGCCGTTGCTTTTGCTGTTGCTGCTGTGGCACAAACCACGCGCATTCAACAGACAGGGGCAACATGTCACAGACAAGCAGCCCCCACGCGACATGCGACATTTTTGCAGCGACTGCGCTGTTGGCGTCGACGTTGCAGCCACTCTCACTGCTGCAATTGTTGCAAGTAGTTGTTGCCACCGTTGCTGTTGTTGTGGCTGCTGCCTCGGCTGCTGCTGCCTTAATAAGTTTTAATCTATTTGTCAATATTTCCTTGTTTAGTTCTCAAACATTGTGCGTGTATCTGTAGCTGCACTTGTATTTGTACACACTGTGTATCTTTGTATCTGTATCTGTATCTGTAGCTGTGTAACGCACTCTTCATATCTTTTTGGGCCCAGTTCTCCGCCTCGTCGCCTTTAGCCACACAATGGCCGCGTATTCATAAACAAGACAACTCCCGACTCCCGATTCCCGACTTTGACTCCTTAACAGGCCCTCATCTAGTTTGGTTATGTGGCTGCCACTTTGCCACAGCTCCCCCTCTGTCCATGCACCCCTTATCCTCCTTATTTGCCCCCTTCCGCTTTTCTTTCCATTGGGTTGCCATGTGCCTCCTTTCTTCTTTTCAATTTCGTTGTGGAATACTCTTTCCTTAGTTATTATTATTATTATTATTATTATTTTTATTATTATTATTATTATTATTATTATTATTATTATTATTATTATTATTATTATTATTATTATTATTATTATTAATTTTATTATTATTATTATTATTATTAATTTTATTATTATTATTATTATTACTATTACTATTATTATTATTATAATATTATTATTATTATTATTATTATTATTATTATTATAAGTATTACTATTATTATTACTTATTTTACTTATTTTTAAATGAAACATTTTTTATTTATGTATCATTATTTTTGTTAGAGTATTAATTCTTCGTTCCAACACTATTTTCCACACATTTTTTTCTACTTTTATTTTTCATGCGTTCTGTTTGTCTTCGCTTTTATGTACGAATGTGTATTTTCCCCCTTTCCACCCCTTCGCTCCTTTCTTCTCCTTGTCATTTGTGCAAACTGTCGTCATTGTATTGTCATATATTGCTGTTGCATGTGTCTCCTTGCCATCATGCGCTCTCTTTCTGCCCCACATAGTTCCGCTCCTCTCTCTCTCTCTCTCTCCGACTCTCTGTTTCTGTCTCTTTGTTTGCTTTTGTTTGTCGTTGGAAAAAAGTTTTTTAGTTTCAATTTCTGTTTTTTCGTTCTGTCTTTTCTTTGCTATTGCTTGCAGAAAGTAAAAGTTGATTCTTCTGTGTGGCCTAATAGAGTTGCCACAGTTCTCAAACTTTTTGCACTTCAAGTGAAAAGTCTTTGCTTGTTAGAAAAATATATAAGTTTTTCTATTTGTTAAATGTGATTTGAAACTTTTACAAGTTTATCAAAATTTTGTTAGTTACTTGTGATTATTTAAATTAGTTTCTGAGGAATATTTTAAGCCTATAATTTATTTATTTAATTGTATATTAAGCTGTTGTATTTATGCATTAAATTTATGTCAAATACCAAAAATTAAAAAAAAATATTCAGAAATATTTAAGCAAACCTGAAATTGATAATAATTTAATTTTTAAATGAAGGTTTTATTGAATTCGTATAAAATTCTAATAAAAAACTGAAAACAAAAGGTTTTTTTAAAATAATTAAAAATGATTTAAAAAGGGATTTGTCACGCTGAAAATCTAAATTAAATTCCATTTGGTATTTAAGCAGTATTTTGGCTGCTTAAAATTTATAAAAATATTTTTATATATATATTTGTTAACATGTGTATAAATGTATCTATTTAAATTGAATAAAGTGTCATAAATATCGCGACTAAATGAAATGCTGGGCGACCTGTTTCAAGGCAAGGTGTGAACACAGTACCTATAGATGTATCTGTATCAATGTTGTTATGTAGATTGTATAATGAGCTTGTAGTATCTTAGAGATAGATTTTCATAATGTACAAATACCAGTTATGTTTCTATTTTTTTTTTTTTTATAGATATTTTTGTGTCTCTGTTTCTGTTTCGGTTACGATTCCATATGATATGACTTTAAAGGCGATAAGCGAAATGTGTGTCAAAAGTATCTAAGACATGTCTCTAACCAATTGAAACAACTGACCTTGCACAAGCTGATTTGCATTGTTCGTGCCACTGGAGATACTCTATCTGATAGATACGGGTATATAAATTGAAACTCAAGCAATCGTTACGAACCTCCAATTGCCGATGATCATTACAATAATTACGTACATGATGATGATCATTATGGTGATGGTTTCGCATTCACTTTGCAACGCTCGCTGTCAATTGTGCAAAAATTATTTTTCACAAATTGATTAAAAAGGACACATTGCGACCCAATTGAAAGTATATAGCTACAAGTTGGGTGTTAAAAAAAATACAGTGTAGTGGAGTGGGGAGCTGAGGGGAGCAGGGCTGTCGCTGCATTTCAATTACAACGAATCAACGCTTATCAGAGAAAGAGAAAGAGAGACAAGGGCAAAGGGAGAAAGAACTGCCACGCCTTCCATTGCCCATTACACACATTTCTTTGAAGCCACATCTTATATACCCCACACTTTTGGCGAGTACCGGGTCGTAGCATACTATATTTCAGGCCTCAATTGATTTATTGAGAAATCAATTGATAGAATGCGAAGAATTTGATCGCCTTGGCGACACTTGAGATGCGGACGTTAAATCACCTTCAATCTCAATTTGCTGGCGACGTCAGCGGCGACGCCAAAGTCGACTTCGACGTCGACAGCGCTGCGTGTGCGTGCGCGTGCTTATCAAGAGCCAAAAGAGCTGAAGCTTAAACAACAGCTTGAGTTTATCAGTGTAAAACAAAAGTCTGTTTTTAGATAAGGACGTATCTGTATCTTTTGTAGCCATTTATATTAATTTTTTTTAATTAAACAGCAGTTAAATAAATGTCAATAATAAATAAAGTGCACAAAATTCTTGTTATATTTGTGAAAAGAATACTTAAATGAGCGTTAAGAAGTTATATATGCAATTTAAAAGTAAAAATGTATCTATTAAATAGTAAGTTTTATTTTAATTACTTGTAGATACTTTTGTACGTGTAGGTTCAGCATGTAACTGTAGATTTTGTTTAACAATGCTTCAGAATTTTTAATTATGGGAAGTAAGAAACCATGTATATTGTTTATCTCGTTGTTACTGCAATGTTTAGATATAAATTAAATTTAAAAAGAAAAAAAGATAAAAGTGAAAAAAGTAAAGTATCTTTATGTTTAGCTTAAGTACTAATTTAACTTATGCTTAAAGCAAACGAAAAATTTTTTAATTACAATTTTAAGTTATTTTGAAAACCAGAAAGATGAAAAGATACATAAGTATCTTTAACTCTAACTGCCTTTGGCATGTCAAACGGTGTTTGTCAGCTGCTCGCAGCTGTCCACAGTTTCAATCTGTAAATATGTATCTGTATATTTGCATAAGTGTGAGTGTGTGTTTGTGCCTGTGTATCTCACGGATACGCGCTGCTTTGCTTTCAATTTATCTCCCAATATCATTTAATTAACTTCAATTTTACGCTCTTCCTACCTTAATAGAAAATTTAGTTATGAATATTGAATAAACAAACGTTGGGAATTTTTTTTTTTTTTGGAATTTGAAGTTGTGTCAAGTTGTTGCTTTTGTTGGGGGAAACTCGAAACGGAATTGGAATTGAAAATGGAATTGGAATTGGAACTTTTGTTTGAAATTTCATGCCTCACATAATCTCAGTCGCTGCAGCTGTTGTTGTTGTTGTTGTTTTTATTGTTACTGTTGTTGTTGTTGTCTCATATGTCACCATTTGCTAATGAGCTGGTCCAAAAAAGGCAGAAGAAGCAGACGAAGGGCAGCGTGTGGAGGGGTGTGCGGAGGGGCAGAAACTGGTAAACATAAACAAGAAGCATCAACAAGTTGAGAAATCTTGATGCCTTCAAAGCGATCTTCTAATGCTCTTTAGTACCATTCGTAAATATTTAGTTAGTTTCAACTTTAAACTATAGCAAAGACCCAACGTTGTGAGCGCAAATATACCCTGTAATCAGTGACAGTTGTCGAGTAGTTCGCTCTTTATCATCTATTTATACTCTGTTTTTGTTTCAATCTTTTTATTTGTTCGTGTTGCAAAATATTGTGTTCCATTTCCAACTGTTCCTATTGCTTTTCTCAAGAAATGTAGTAGTTCGACACATTTCAAATACATTGTCGAGTATTTGGGAACAAAATTTTAATTTTACAGTATTTAGGTGTTCCATTTCCAACTGTTTCTATCGCTTTTCTCAATAAATTTAGTAGTTAAATACGTTTCCAATACCGTTTTGAGTGTTTGAGAACAAAATTTCGATTTTACAGTTTTCAGGTGTTCCATTTCCAACTGTTCCTTTTGCTTTTTCCAGAGTCATTTACTAGTTTCGCTCAATTTAAGTTCCTTTGTGAGTGTTTAGTAGAAATAGTTTAGTGTTGCAGTAACTGGGTGTTCGGAATTCCAGTGTTCCACACAAGTGTGCGGAGCTACAAGCAATTTTAAACCCATTTAAAATATTTTTGTGCATATCTAAACTTAATTTCTTAAAATTATTCCTTATATCTCACTTTCAATTCCTTCCTGGTACAATTACATATACGAGAAAAAAGTGTTTCAATTCCATTTCGTTCCTGTTAAGTTACTAAATCACTATTTAAACAAAAACACTAAATTTTATTGTAAGCTTTGCTGTGACGGCAGCATTTGACAAGTGTGTTTCAATTCCATTTCGTTCCAACTATTTTAAGTGCTATTTGCGTTCTTTTTAACGAGCTGAATGCTTGATTTAAACCAAGTTTTCAAGTGTTTCAAGTCTTTACCAATTCAACTACTTGAATTACCGATTCCACGTATTTCTCTTTGATTAATACTCAATTTATGCAGTGAATTGTTTGCTTAATTTGCACAATTTTCAAACTCCACTTTTCATTTAGTTATCGGTGTTAGTTATTCCACACAATTCCACTTGTATCTCTGGCGGTACATTGACAATCTAAATGCGACTAATGACAAATTCAAAGCACTCTACACTGGGCATAGAGTGTAAATCATGTAATAAACAATTTATATACACAATGGAGCTTAAATAAATAGTAAAACTCCCGGGACACAACAGCTCATTTCGTATGCATTTAAGCTTGAGTAATGAACTGTGACTGCGACTGCGACAGTGACAGTGACTACGATGGTGATTGTGACTGTGACTGTGATGTTGACGGCGCTGTTAACTTTAGTGGAGATTTGTCGCATTTTTTTTTCACGCTTTTCGTGTTTTATTTATTTTAGTATTTTGCTTTTGTTTGTCTTTTTATTTATTTACTTGAATCGTTTTTATTACAATTTTTTTTTTTTTTTTTTTTGATGGGCAATTTAAAAGCGCGCGTATTTCGATTGCATTTTGAGTTGTTTTTTGTTTTGATTTTTTTGAATGTTTTCTGTTATCAAATCGTGTAAATCTCAGTCACTTCAATTTGCAATTCAACTTCCGTCAACTGTTGAGGAATTTTGAACAGGCTTTCTTACATTTTTGAGCGAGTTAACCAAAAATTGTACACAAAAAAATTAATGATATTGAAAGACAAGTAGGTTGGCTCTAAGATGGCACTGCTTAGCTACGAAATACCCTGTAGCCTGCTCCACTATATTATTTCATTCATACATTATTTATTTTATATAAATTATTACTGGTGCTTTTAAAAGCTTATGGACAGAGGTATTCATGAAGTAATTTATTTTAAATTTTCAAGTGTTGTTTTCTGAAAACCCTTTTGAATGCATTTCGTCCAGAATTACAGGGTATTGGAATTAAATAAAAACGCATTAAATAGCAGACAGACTATAAGTAAGTGAGTAAGTAAAATGGTTATGTAAATGCAAATGGAAATGGAAATGAAAATGTAATTAATGAGCATAAAATGCGGAAAATTGTGGAAAATACGTGAAACAAGTTTTCAGTTTTCATGCGTCGCGCAATGTGGTTAGGACTGTGGAAACAGACTAAAAGACAGACGCATTGACTGAGTGAGAGAAGGACGGACAGACGGACGGACAGACAGACAGACATCGTCAAACATCTCTGGTAATGTTTGGACAGAGCGATTGCTCTGCTAGCCGTTTTTTTTTCTTCTTATTTTTAATTAAAAGTACGAGTATCTGTAAGATACATTCACTTTTTATTTGGTTTATTGCCGTCTGTGAGGGTTTCAATTGCTATTTGGCTTCGCACTGAGCCAAAAAACTTAAAAAACAAAAATAATATTTCCACTCTGAACAACTCTGTAGTCAAATTTTGTATTGAACTTTGCTACAGATGCCAATAATCAAGTTTTTATCAATCATCAACTGGCCAACTCTGTGTGATATCAATTTTTGATTGCTATCATTTCCGATTGTAAACTTTTAATCTTTGCATGAGCTGGGAAAATATTGATCAGTTTATTACAATTGTCTTTAATAGTGAATTGATTTGTTAAGAGGGATTAGTAAATGTTTTAATGGTTGAAACTGTTTGTTTCTAAATTTTGTATACCTTACATTTTCTTAAATATTTCGTTAAGATTTGTAGTTTATTTATTTGTACAAGTAAAATGGGATAAAAGACACATTTCCTTACAAATATGACTTTTTCGACAGGTTGTAACTATAGGCTATAGTTGTGCGATTCCATTCAAACTTGTTGGGGATAGCTATTATCACCATATACACATAATTATAAAGTTTGAGTGCAATAGCTCAACTAACACTACTTGTTTTCATACAAATTTCCTTCTTTCGACCAATTTGTCCCGTGGGAGTTTTAGGCCTTTGTTGTGAGATCCCCATTGAACTGGGTATGGTTAGTTATGTACAATGGTACCATACACTTAGTGTTGATCAAGAATATACAGTAAAAGCTCTACTCGCGGACAGCTCCTTTAGCCGGACGAATTTGATAGTTTTTTAGCCTGATTTTCATACAAAATCCTTGCTCTAAGGCGGACATCTGCCTTGGGCGAACAAAACTACTGGAACCCTGGCAAGGGGCTTTCAGTGTATATACTTTATGGGCTCGGAAAGGCCTACTTCTACCTGCAATACACTTTTAGCTTCTGACAAACCAATTTTACCCCTAAACTCTTTCGGAGTATGCGTCTAATAATGTTGTTTTACATAGCTATAGATTTATAAATAAATTATATAAATTTATGCTGATGCTACAGCTTTAGTTTGAGATAAAGTTCTGCGCTAAACTCATAATCCATTTGGTAAAGCAATTTTATTTTAAATTTTTGCTGCTTTGATTTCATCACGACTTTTTCATGTGATTATAAATCTTAATTCTGTTTTTGTTAAAAATCGCTTCCTAGTTGTAATTATAGCGTAAACTGATTAAACACATACGCAGTAATCTGTTGATTAATTGAAATTAATTTTTCCAGTGTATTTTAGTTGATTTACACGGTTCTTCTTGGTTTTTTGTGTCTTCCTACATTATTCGCATACTTGCCAACCCCCGCCCATTAAGTGGGCTCAATGTGGTTATAACCCAAGAGCTAACTAACTTGATGTCAATCTTTTGTCCACAGCTAACCAGCACGTTCCTGTCTGTGTGTGTGTGCGAGTGTGTGTGAGTGTGTGTAGTACGAACTGCCCACCTGCCGCATAAGCAAATCGAGCACGTTAATTAAATGTCAACAGATTCAAAGTTGAGAAACGCGCGGGACGCGAAAGGACGCGGAATTGGAGAAACTGAAACCGAAACCGAAACTGAAACTGAAACTGAAGTTGATATCAAAGTTGAGAAAGAAATATAAAAAAAAAAGACGACAGCAATGAATTGAAATTGTGCAAAATGTTTGCATGACTGTCAAATAAATCATAAGAAGCAACAACAACAACGCAACGAACATCAACTCAAGTAACAACAACAACAACAACAGCAGAAAACAATCTACAACAACAAGGAGCCAAAATGGTTAATGCTGTGATGGATGCTATTGCGGTAAGTGTCCACAATCTCCAACTGTTCCAAGTCCCATGTCCAGCAGGCTCTGCCTTGTAGCTCATTTCATTTAATTGCAATTTAAATCATTTATATTTTTGGCCTAAAATTTGCTTGATTTTTTAATTAGGCAATTTATTAAATGATTAAATTTAATTCTTGACTTTTTGTAGCTCATTAAAATTTATTTAATTTTAATTATAATAATTTATGTTTTTTAGTAATTTAATAAATTTTTTTTTTTAAAATAATAATTATTACTACAACTTTTTTTTGTATAATAATTCTTACTTACTACATTTCATTTTATTTTAGAATTTTTATTTTTTATATATAATTTCTGTTTCCTTTTCTCTTTATTTTAGTAATTATTCTATTCCCTTATTTATTATTATTATTTTGATTTGATTTCATTTGTTGATTCATAAATTGAAATTGTAGTCGCAGCCAATTGAAGTTTTTTGTTGTTGTTGTTTGTTCTTTAAACAAGAAACTCAACGACGATTGTCGTTTTAAAATACCCTTTAAATCGGGTATGCTAATTGCATGAGTAGAAATGTTGCGTAGTTAGCAGCAATTTACTAAAAAGGAGTTTTATTTGAAATTAGTTTACTTTATCTTAAATTTAAGAAAATTTTATTAATTAGTTCAAATCATTTTTTTTTGTCTTAAGTGTTTTTATTTTAAATCTTAAACTATTTGTTTGTATTTTAATTTTATTACTAAATCTAAATCTTACTAATTATGCCATAGAATTTAAAAACTTATCTTATTTTTATGACTTCTTTATGTAAAGTTACATAATTAGCTTTTCTTGTCACCTAAGTACCGCTCCACCCATAAGTTTTCGAAAGAGTATTTAATCTTCAATTATACGTGAGTTGCTTACTCTTTTGAGTTTTATTTTTACTTAAATCCATTATTATTCTGTTGTTTTTTTTTTCTTCTTTCTGTTACTTTTTGCGTTGCTTTGCCCACATTTTCAATTTGAATTTGTTTGCTGTGTCAATTGCTCAATTGGCTGGCCTGTCTACATGTTGAGCATGTGTGTGTGTGTGTGTGTGTGTGTGCTTGTGTGTGTGCTTGTGTGTGTGCTTGTGTTTGTTGCACATTACACGCTAATCCATGTGTTTTAAGGCCTTTTTTTCTCCTTTTGCATGTGAAACGACACTACACACTGCACACTGCACATTAAGTGTGCAATGAGGCGTATGCGTGATGTGGTGTAACTTGTGCTACGTTTGTGCCTCATAAACACGAGGTGTCAAAACCTGGCTGAACTGCAGACAGCAAGAATAAGTTAAGTAGAAGGGAAGGAGATGCGAAAGTAAATGATATAGGAAGTGCTACTTATTATTGGATTTGATAGAAAACCTAGTGACAGAATCAAATGGAATGAAAGAGAATTTGTGAAGCAAGATTAAAAAGAGGAGAAGAAAGAAGAGAAGGAAAAGGATAATAGTTTTAATTTGAAATAAGATTATAAACTGGAATATTTATTGTACAAAGAATTAATATAGGAAGTGCTACTTATTATTGGATTTGATAGAAAACTTAGTGACATAATCAAATGAAATGAAAGAGAATTTGTGAAGGAAGATTAAAAAGAGGAAAAGAAAGAAGAGAAGGAAAAGGATAATAGTTTTAATTTGAAATAAGATTATAAACTGGAATAGTTATTAGAATGACTATAATAATCGTTGTTGAAATTGGAAGAGGAACAGATAAAACAAAAAGAATATGAATTGGTAATTAATAATTAAAATTGTGGGAAAAAAGGAATAGAAACTTAATTGAAAAGAGCAGATATATTAAGAAATACAATTTTGAAATGAATGGAAATAGAAATAAATTTTATTTGAAGTAAAAACTAAGAAGAGAAATGAATATAATATAAATAAAATATGTAAATACAAATTTAAAATAATAAGTAATATTTAGGAATATATTTAAGTAAAGGAACGCCATATTAGCCAGTAATAATGGTAATATTTGGGAACAGAAACAGACAAGAAAATTAGTATAGAAACTGTAAAGAGTTGGAGTCGAAATTAGAATAGAAACTACAAATATTTAAATCTATAAACTAACTAACAACATAAGCAGTAGTTGGGGTACAGATTACCAAAATAAATGCAATAAGATATATATAGAAAATGAACTTATAGAAAAACTTTGAGTTAACAAAATATGTAAAAACTAAAATAAATCAGCAACAAACAAACAAATATTTTCTAATATATATATTTTAAATACCTGTATAAGTGATATTACTAAAATTAAGGTTTAGTTAGTTCATTGTCTACGTCGACTTGATTACTTTATACACAAATCGGCCGATCCTCAATTGCAGCGCTTTTTGTGCGATCCATTCAAATTTCAAAAACAAAACAAAAAAAAAATACTTATAAATACAAAAAGTCGGTCGCTGTTTTTCCACTTGAGTTTTAGCCCAAAAAAATTTGCATACAACTCGCAACTCTGCGAGCTTTTTAGCCACAACAAAAATTCAAATAAAATAAAATAATAATAAAGGCCAAAAACTGTAGAAATATTTATAAATACCAAGCGAAAAAAACATAAAGTATAAAAAATACAACAAAAATAAATGAGCTGAGTCAAAAAAAAAAAAAAAAACAGCAACTGAAAACGAAAAAAAAAAAAAAAAAATTTGGAAAAAATATAAAGAAGTGTAGCTCAAATTAGCACAGAGCGTGGGAGCCGGTTTGCGTTGACGCAGACGTTGGCGTCGCTGTCGCCGTTGCCGTCGCCGTCGCTGTCGTTGTTGAGGTAGCTCAGTGTAGATTTTTCTTAAATGCTGCACGTTGCAAGTTGCACTCGTTGCATGCACCAGCAAAAATTAATGCATTTTTGTGAGCGATTTTTATACAAAATAAATAATAAAAAACTAAATAAATAACTAAAAATATATTTAGATATATTACGAAACCCAAACAGTTTTAAAAATTTAAATTATATTTAAATAACAAATAATTTATGTAGGCTCAAATTTTAGTCCACTTCATTTTTTGCTGTGCATTGCTGATTTTTGAGGAGCACGACCGCAACCCCAAAGAAACCCGTTATTATTATGCAGCCAACTGTCTAGCGTAATTATTAAAAGCGTTACGATTAATCGTCAGCCTCGTCAAGGCCCCCCCACTCGATGCCACCGGCCGGAAGTCAAGACCAGTTTTTTTTTGGGTACTACAGGTAACCACCAGCCGTACTAACACCACCACCAGCACCACCAGCACCACCGACATCGACATTTCTGTTCATTGTTTATGTAACGGAAATTCCTCGCCCTCCGTCTGCAAGTGACAGACTATTGGGCATGATTTGGCAACAACAAGAAGCAAAGTACAGTCGGATTCTACCGACTTTAAGATACCCTGCATGCTGGTGTTTCTAGTTTTTACCATCTCTGAAATCTCAGCGTTCATACAGACGAACCGACGGACAGAAGTTCAAAGCTTTTTTGCGCAAACCCTCTTAGGGTATAAAAAGGTTTACATAAAAGAGATACACTTAATGATACCCTGTTTGACAGCAAAAATATTAAGAAAGGCTACAGATGAGCAAGGCGACTGTAGAAGATCCTGTAGTCTTATTACAATGCATCTTTCCCTACAAATGGGAAGTTATAGCTATAGCTCTAGGTTATAGTTATCCAATCCAAAATTCGTTAGAATGCTTATCGTGATACCATGCACATAATATACAAGTTTTATTGCTATCACTTTATTATCTATGTAGTCTTGATCATATAAAATTTCTTTCTCCTTTCTGCTCTCCATTGTCTGCTACACCCTGCTGTCTATTTTTCTAGGGTAACGCCGATACATGTAGACGAATCAACGGACAAAACACCGATGATTCTCATGGTCAGACTGACTGAAAGCGTCAGCAGTTGATTGTCTGTGTCAAGTCTACGGCTACTTGAGACATCCGTTCATTAACCCAGAAAAACTTGATAGAGTTTTGCATAGAACTTGTTTACCAATTGATTCTGAAAATCAATTGTGCAGTTTCCAGCTAATTAATAAACGATTTTCCCAACATTTGTTTATGCAGCTTAAAGTCTTCACTTCTTGAGAAAGTTTTACAAAATTCTAAAGTTGTAAATTGAGCAGTTTATTGTTAGTTTTGTGAAAGTAGACTTGACTTGCTCAGGGTATTATAGATCACTGTTAAAGGTGTATAAATAATACCAAATGTTTTATAACTTAGTTTTAAACAAAATGGCTAGTTTTTATTAAAGTTTTGCGTAATTTTTAGACCCCGTACTCTAAAAAAGAGTAGAGGGGTCTATTAGGTTTGTCAGAAGCGAAATGTGCGTAACAGGCAGAAGGAGGCGTGGCCGACCCCATAAAGTATATATATTCTTGATCAGCATCAACAGCCGAGTCGATATAGCAATGTCCGTCTGTCCGTCTGTCCGTCTGTCCGTCTGTCTGTCCGTCCGTATGAACACCTGGATCTTTTAAACTACAAAAGCTAGAGCCACCAAATTTATAATGAAAGTCCGTTATTAACCCAGGCAGGTTAAGTTTATTTCAAATTTTTGCCACGCCCCTTACCGCCCCCGCAATGAGCAAAAAACCAGACACACCTCGAAAAAAATTTAGTTTTAGGCCAATAACTCAGTAACTATGGCACTTAGGAACACCATTTCTGGTAAACAGGTTGCTAATGACACCCTTAATGCAATGCCATTAAAAATTTTGAGCTGCCACGCCCCCTTTTCTCCTGAGGGTTAACCAAACGTTTTCACTTTAATGCCATGTTTAAGGCATTTATTCATATAGTAGGGTGTTGTAATTCAACATAAGTATAGAGACATATAAAATCAAACTATTCTGAAAGGGGCATCATCATACTACTTTTAACAAAAGAGCTACTGCGTTACAAAGTTTGTTATTTAACTGCAATATCACTTACGCGCGAGAGCGAGACAGAAACATACAAACACATGTTCGAACGTTTTCGATGCTTGTGTGGCGACAGCGCTGCCGGCAGACGCTGTGGCGACAGCGCTGCCGGCAGACGCTGGCCGCGCCGAATACACACATACATACATACATGCATACATATAATTTCAAACGAATGTGTGTTTGTATGAATAATATGTAAATGCTGATATTCGGAGAATTCTTGAAAGTGGCGCGTGGTGCAACTGATAGAGTTTGTCTGAGGTTGTAGGTTCGAATGCTGGCAATGCGAATTGTTAAATTATTTTTTTTAATTTCAATTGAAATTGAATACAAACTACTATGAGAGTACGGGGTCTTTTATAGTCGGCTCGGTCGACTGTAGCCTTTCTTACTTGTTTGTTTTTATCATTTTTGTTAATCTTATAGTTAAAAAAATAAATATGGTATATTTTTTATACATAACGATGTAATTATTTTTACAAAATATTTTTAATTCTTAATACTTCAATATATTAATTTTTGTAATATAAATTTGTTAATTAAAAAAAAAAAATTTTTTTAAAAATTTATTTTTATACAAAAATTTAAAAAAAACAATGTATTAAAAATAATTTTTTTTTATATAATAATTTTAATTATAATAGGATAATAATTTAAATGCTAGTTAAATAATAAATATTTTAATAAATAGAAATTATATTCTATATTCAATTATAACTTTATATTTCTTTAACACCATTATTTAATATTGCAAATTTTGTTTTTAAGTTGTGATTGCTTATTTTTGTATATTATTAATTTTTTGTTTACTATATATATTTTTATACTTTATATTTATTTATCTTTTCTTTTTGTTTTTTTTTTTTATTTTTATCTGTTTATTTTTTATCATTATCATATTATTTTTATGTATATAATTGTTTTTGTCTTACACTATTTTTACATTAATTTGTATTTTATATTAGTAATTAGCCGTTTTTTGGCTCACTTTCCCTGCAATTTGCAGTCTTTTTGTACGGTGTATTTTGCCGCCATTATATTTAATGATAATTATTGTAATTTTAACAAGCTATTAATAAAGCATTTAAATTAATGTCTTTTTTATTATTGTTACAGTTGCTCAGCTCGCTGGCCAGCGATTTGGATGTGATGTTGAATGATTTACGTTCAGCGCCGAATCATGGCACAACAACAGCAACAACAACAACAGCAACAGCAGCAGCAGCAACAACAGCAGCAGCAACAGCGGCAGCAACAGGCACTGCAATGGCAACAGTTAACCAGCAGCAACAACAGCAACAGCAACACGCAAAACAACTGCAGTTGCAACATTGGCAAGCCAAGAGCAACAGCAACAAGCAGTGCAGCAACAACTTCAACTACAACAATAACAACAACAACAACAACAACAGTAATATAACCAACAACAACAACAAGTACAACAACAGCCAACTGCCACGCCCACAATGCCTAAGTGATATCAAATTGCGGGCGGCCAAAACTGCCAGAACAACGGCAACTGCAACACCAACAACGACAGCAACAGCAACAACACTGCAGCTTCAGCAACAACAACAACAACAACAACGTCGCCGTGTGACTGTGAAGCCAACGCCGCTGCCGCTGTCAACGCCGTCATCACCGCAACGTCGGCCAACACGTCGACTGCGCAGCGAGCAGCAGCAGCAGCGCGCAGAACTTGAAGCCGACGCGGATACAGATGCAAGTGACGTTGCCAACATGACGTCACCGTTAAGTGCAAGTGCCGCTGCCACACGCATCATTGGACTCTCGCCGGACGTCAAGAAGTTGCAAAAGCTGCCGCTCTGGGGACGCCACAGCAACAGCAACAACAACGGCTACATCAGCAACAGCAGCAGCAGCGCAGTTGCAGCGCCGCGTCGGCTGACAACAACTGCAACTGCGACAACAACAACAACAACGAGAATTAGTCAGCATCAGTTTCATCAGCTGCGTCACAGGTGAGTTTTAACTATCTGCAAGCATTCTATATACATATTCATACCCTACATACATATAGGGTATTCCGGGTAGCGTAATAAACCGATTCGAGCCATTTTAAGTTCGATTCTGATTCCTGAAATAAGTTAAAAGTGTACTAAATTCTACTAGTTACTACATTCTACTACATTCATACACTCCATCGTGCCTCCCTTAACTGCCAACACTGAAAAAATTCTAATTTACAACAGTTTAAGTTTGGTCGCCACACTGATCAGTAAGTCGCTTTTGCCTTTTTGAGGCTTTGAACGCTGTTGACCAGCTTAATTCGGCCTTGGCAACGAGCATAGAACCAGGAAGAATCACAGTCACAGTGAACGTACACAGTCACAGCTCAGCTGTGAATAAAGTCACGCATCGTTGAGCGTTTCATGCGAATGCCAAAATGCATGAATGCCATTGAGGTGCAGGCATTCAGTCAGCCTGAAATTTGTTGAGAACAGCAACGAAAAAAGCAAACAATAATAATGCAGAAAATTGGACAAAGAAAGAGAAAGGTTTGAGTAACAAAAATGGCAACAAAAAGCAAAAGTAGTTTATAAAAAGGGTTAACAAATAAAAAAACATTTAAATATAGAAGAGTGTGATGAAGACATAACAAGATACAAGATAAACAAACTTTATTGAAAAGTAAACTTAACAAATTATAGTTCAAATAGTTATTTAAATTATTATAATAAATAAAGTACTTAAATTACTTAAAAAGACAGCAGCTAAAAAGCATAAAATTTAATAAAAAATTTAAAGGCCTCCAAAATAAAATAAATTTTATAAAATTAACTGAAATCTATGCTGCTCACAGCTGTGACTTTAAGCATTAAAATAATTATAAAACACCTTTATTTTTAAAGTTTTTTGTTTGCCTCAAAAGATATGACGACTCCACACCTTCTAGTCGTAACCCTTGTAACTGATTTTGAAAGTTAGCTGCTACCTTTTACTTGGCTTGTCATTCAGTATTACAGTATGTTAGTATTTTAGTATTTTACTCTTTTAGTATTTAAGTATTTTGTGGTGGCACTTCAAAGGCCACTGCATTTAACAGGCAACGTAATGGGTGGCTTTAACTGATGTTACTGTAGTCATACAAACATATAGACGATTGGAGGATGGGGGATCAAAAAGTCACAGCAAAATCTGAGACCCTGTTTAACCCCGTCAAAAGCAAAAGACAGAAATATTTGTGTAATCCATATAAGCGCAATATGTTTAGCATATAAATTATGAGCCCAGTCAACGTCAGCCACAGAGACAGAGAGAGAGAGAGAGAGAGACTGGACAGACAAATAGACAGACAGTGGGACGAAGAGACAAAATAGACAGACAGTGATGCTGCTGCATGTATACAACATAACGGACAGCATCAGAGATATATAACTTGTATAATACTCGTACTTGGAGTATAGCCGAAATATTGTGCCAAACAGAGGCCGTATCCATCACCCCGCGAAGTCCCCTCTGAGCAAACACTCAAGAGCTGCGCACAGTGGGCAAAAGTTGACATTTTGCACACTATTTCAATTTTTATATACAACAATACAATTTTAAAAATATTTCTGTGTCAATATATATTATTTATTTATTGTCAGACTATGATTCTATATCAATAATATATAAATAAATTATATAAATTTACTTTAAATCAGAAAAAGTATCCAAAAGGTTCAAAAAAATTCAAAGCCATGCTTTGAGACATTTTCTGATTTATACTAAATTTATATATAATTTAATCATAATCATAGTCTTACACCGGGCTTAATATTCGACTAAATTTTTTTTGTATTTAGGGGAGAACCGGGCAAGTAAGAGTATGACACAAAGACACGTCTTTACAATTTTTGACGATACAATTTTTTTTATTTTCCTGGAAAGTAGGGGTGCCGGATTACCCTCTGTCTTCCCTACAGCTATAGAATTTAAATTGAATCGTTTAGTTTGCAACATCCAAAAATTAAGCTATAATTTTTTTTTTTATAAGTTTGTTAATTCGCTCCACTGTAGCACTGTGACAGTGGCAGCTGTTGTTGCTGGCACGGTTGGTGTGATTGTTGTTGTTGTTGTAAGTGTTGTTGCTGGCTGCTGTGTCGTAATCGTCGTAGGCGTCGCATGAATTTGGCTCAAACACATTTTTTGGCCAAAACAAAACAACGGCTAACAAATGAGGGGCGGGCCCTCGCAAATATGTTAAAATGAAGTGTTATATTTTATGTGGCTGGCCGCAAAAACAAAAAGCGAAACGGCCTAAAGCACCAAGAACAACAACAACAACAACAATGATTACAACAACAACAATAACGATAACAAGGAAAACATCTTGAAGAACAACCAATAACAACAGTTACAACAAATATCCCTGACAAGAACAAATAGAACGAGCCATAAACTTAAGTAAATATGAATATGGACGCGACAGGCGAAGGCTTCTTCAGTTACAGTTTGTTGGCTTTGCGTAGACCCTGTACTTGAAAATGGTTAAGAGGTCGTTGGGTGATAAAAAAAAGTGCGTTAAAGCCAGAGCAGGCGTGTAGGCCAGAGCAGTAAATCTTACAGACTACGCGGTCTCTTTTAAACGTGTTCACTCCATTCCTTTCTTACTAGTTTCCTTCTTGTTTTTTGTTTGATAGTCCGTTGACAGCACCCACTCAACTCAAATCATCCAATCACCCACCCACTGAACCACCAGGGCAACCATTGAGCCATCTTTCCCCATTGGATTTGGGGCTTGGATGAGTTTTTGGTGTTTTACAAAGGGTTGTGACTTTTGTGTCTTTAGCTATTTATTAAATTTGTTTGCCAACACCCACACTCACACACACACACGCAAGTGTTGTGTAGAATGATGTGTTGAATTGTGGCATGAGTTTAAGGAGCAGGAGGGCATGGGTTTAGAGTGGCAGGGAACTCTGAGCTAGAGACAAAGGGGCTTGGGGTTGGCAGAAAGAGCAAACAGGACCAGTGAACATGAGCTGCGTAACTAATTTGCTTAAAGTGCACGATGGCTCATCAGCGACAATGATGGCACAGTGGTTAGACAATGATTTGAATTAAACGAAATTTGTAAGGCTAAAGAAGAGGAAGTTAAAATAGAGAAGAGGCAAATTCTGCTAAAATATAAGTTGGATTTAATTTAAAGCAATAGAAAGAGCGAGAAAGGTGAACAAAATAGATAGAGACAGACAGAGATGATAGAATTAAAAGAGGTTTTGGGTATAAACATATAGACAGTGATAAACATACAAAAATAACAAGAACTTGATCTTATTCCTGTACTAACACGTCATTTAGACACTATAAAATATTAGTTAATAACAATAGAATAAAAATATACAGAAAAAATCGAGCATTGAAGGTTCATTTATCTGTTATATCTTATCTGTTATATTTTAATCAAATTCTGCTAGATTTCCAGCCATAGAAACCTCAGCTTCCAAACCACTAAGGGCTATATTTGGCCTATGTGCTGTACCGGCGAGGACGTCCGCGACGTAACCTAACCCAAACTATATTGTAAACTTACGAAAATACCGCATAATTTTAACAAGATGGTTAATATATCTGAAGATTCTTTTTTCTATACATTGTCGCAGTTTACATCTGCATTTACTGACAGTTACCAGAAGAAGCTAGCGAATAATAATCAGTCTTAACCTAGACTTGTCCAGTCCGAGGGTTTTTAACACTACATAATTAACGATCTATCGATGATTGCTTAACTTATAAACTTAACTAATATCGCAATTAACTTATTCAAAATACTTTACAAAACATTCGAAACCCTTCTTTTTTTTTTGGCTACTTTTTTGCTAGGTTTTTGCTTAGTAAAGTGATCCACATTTAAACACTTACAAACAAAAATAAAATATAGCTATATATACATGATTTTTAAATGAAATTTGATTTACCAACTTAGTCATTAAATTTGATATGTTATCAAGTGCATGCTATCCAACAAAGTTACTATATTTTGTAGTTGTTCTTAAATATTTAGCAGCTCTATCTTAAAATCTGCTAAATACCCAACGAAATTCAGTTAAACTATCACGTATCAGAGATATGACCCATATTATGTATGTAAAAATATTTTTAGCATTGCTTAAATTCTTATCTAGCTATGCTAAATATTTCTTGATAAAAAAAGTGCTTGAAATTTGCAAATTTTTGTCGTACAAGTCGCTTTCCAAACCCATTACGGGGTTTTTTGTTACTTTGCTGCTTTCCCATAGGAACATTTTTCCGTTTTTCCGTTTTTACTGTAGTTTTGCAAGTTTTTCGATTGTTTGCTTTGGCTTTATTACAAGTTTTTCTTTCTGGCTTTTTCTTTCGATTTTTTACACTCTTTTTTGCTGTACTTTTTGCACTTTTTTGATTGTAGATCATTTTCTTACTTTTCTTTTCTTTTCTTTTTTTTTTTTTTAACTTAATCTTTGGTTGAGTTTTTAACGTTTCTTCAGTCTTTGTCTTATTTTCTCAGTGTATTCATTTGTTAGTTTTTTTTTTTTTTTTCCTGCCTAGCAACATTTCCGTTTAATTGCCTGGTTTTTTGAATAATTCGCTGTTCCGTTGGTTTTTCGCTATTCTTTACGTTTCTAGCGTCCTCCATGTTAACTTTCTTTTGCCATAAAACATAAATATAACTTTAATTTATATTTAATTTGTGTTTTTGTATAAAATTTGCTTACATCGATTTCTATGGAGTGTTTATTTAAGGCGTCCTCCAGGTTCACTTTTTTACTGCAGTTACAATAGATTTTCGCTCCTTTTTTGACCTTATGAAACCAGTGTAAAATCACGCACACACACACATGTACAGACACATACAGACTTCACAGTAGCCGCAAAAAGTTTTTGCTTCAAAGTGTTTTGCGGTCTACATGCAATGTGCATGAGACGCCACTAAATTTGGCAGGGGTAAAAGGAGTAGGTGGAGAAGACAGCTGGAAAGGGGAATGTGGGGAATGGGGGAATGGGGGTTAAAATCAAAGGGGCGGGGAGTAGGGTAAGTAGGGAGGAGCTGCTGTTGTTAACTGAAGTCATTTTGTCAGTCAAATTGATGACGTCTTAGACGACAGAGACGTCATCATCAGCAGCAAGCGCTGCAGGGACGACAGCAACAACATTATTATTATGATGATGATTACCATTAGCTAGCTCATGATGGTTTCAAAAAGTTTTGTTTGTCGCGTTCAACGAGGCGTATGAGCAACAAATGGATGAAGAGACGAGTCTACACACACCTGAGGAAGTGTAAAATTGTGGAGGAGGGGGTGTGAAGAGGGGGGGGGGTGGTTGGTGTATTGGGAGGGGACGTGAGAGGAAGTGCGTCATATCACACGATGCCAAAGTGCGACAGGTGTTTGCTTTATTAACTGCCATATAAAACACACCCCCCACCACGACAACCGCACGCTTCTCTCTCTCTCTTTCTCTCTCTTCCACTCCCCCACTTCAACTCACTCTCTACTGTCTCTCTCTTTGTCGCTCTGTCACGGCTGCTCGTTGACATGTAAACAGATTAACATAATTAATTTATTTGCATTGTTGTCGTTGGCCTAACCTAATCCAAAGTGGAAGTTTTTATTTATCGTAGATACGTTTGTATATATATGTATACCTCTATATAATTTGGCTGCTGATGACACTGTCATCATCGTTGTTATTTTGGCATTGTTAGCCGCAAACTAATTTGAGCTTTTTTGTCAGCGTCTAATCAAATTAATTAGCGCTGCATGCGCTCATTAATCAGAATGCATAAATATTTGAACAAGGCGTGCGAACAGTGTTGACAAAAGTTATAGCTAGAAAAAGCTAGAATAGAATAAAAAATATAGCTAGAAAAAGCTAGAATAGAATGAAAAGATTGTAAGTTATTGAAGTTTTAATTATTTAAATTGTTAGTCCAGCCATGTGTTTAATTAAAAAGATAAATATCATCAGGTAGAATTTCTCTAGCTAGAAAGTATAAAAATTTAGCTACTTAGTTATGAAGTTGGAAAGTAATCAAGTAAATTGTAAAGAAGTTTGTAATTTTTTCTAACAACTAAATTTGCAAAGGACTCCAAAAGCTGATTTTGTATATTCAAAAGTATTTTTTTGATTTAGTGAATGTGTAATTTTAGAGATTATAAAGCTAGATTTAAAGCCATTTTATAGAAAATTATTTTTTAGTTACTTGAAATATAATAATTAAATTGCCACTTAAAGTAAAGTAAATTTTAAACGCTTTTATAATTCGGATAAACACAGAACCGGTGGGAAAAAAGCTTAACTGCCAGCACTGCGTGAGAAATAAGAAATGTACAGAGTGAAAGAGTAAATGAGGGAGAGAGATAGAAGGGTAACATATAGCTTTAAATACATATAATATTTATTGTTTTAATTTATCATTTAAAATGTGAAATTTAACACTTTCACACAGCTAATAAAATTATACCAAAAAAAAAAAAAAAAAAAAAAAAAAAAGTTTTCAAAATAAGTTAGATAATGCTCGATAGAACTATCTAACAAAAGTAAAAAAAAAACACACATAAAAAATGAAATTTTCCTCTTAAATAAACAAACTTTGCGCACAAAACAACAAATTGATTTGTAATTAAATAAATCCATTTTATAAGAAGCCATAAACTTGAAAGGATTATCTCGGATATCCAAAAGAACTACACAATAAGCCCCGCCATAAACACAGTGCTGTAAGGCAGTAAACCGTCGATGAAATGTTTCAAGTTGAGGCCAACAAAGAGAGTGAAGTACACTCCATTTCGATTGAAAGCAATCAATGTGGTATTCATATTCACATTCATATTCATTCGGTTTAATAGTTATGCATGTGTGGATGGTGTTTGAATCGAAATGCCAATCAATTGAATGCATGATGATGATTACCAGTTTCTTTTTTTTATGGCGGCATTAGCTGCGATAACAACAATCGTATCAATCATATTTAGCATAAAACTGTCAGTCAATCATTCAATCAAGCAGGCAGTTAGTCAATCAGTCAGTTGGTCAGTCAATTATACAATTCGAGGTTAACTCGTATGTGAAATTCAAAAGTAACTGACAAACTGACAAGTCATTTGAAAGCTTAGCTCGAAATATTTTGCAATTGTGCAAGTGACTAAAGCTGGAGAAGAGAAACAATTTGACAGCTCGTTTCTCTCTCTCTCCCTCTCTCTCTCTCGCTCTCTCTTTCATCTTTTTTATAACTACAAATTTGTTATTCTGTTTTTTAAGCCTATTGGTCAAGTCAATTTCAAGTCAACTCATTAGTTGGTTCTGTCACTCACTCCAGACAAAGCGACGTATTCACTTCTTATTCACACTTATTCACAGCAGCGCTAAATTTCCCCAGACAATAGGCCACAAGCAGAAAACTGCGAGAAAACCAGAAATGACCAAAAGACATAAAAAAAAGAAGAGAAAAGAAAATAAGTGACTTTTAGAGTGTAAAACATTCCAAGCAAAGCACAAAATATGCAAATTGAAAGGACACTCAGGAATGGCATCCCCACAACTACACACAGCTGGAAGTAACTTCTTCGCTTCTCCTCACAAAATACACTGCAAGAAATTAACGCCTTAGTTTAAGGCACAAATGGTAGGTAGGATTTATTGAAGTTCTAGTTTTCATGGTTACACAACACTACACTTTTCTTTAAAAATATATGTTGCTCTTACTGACTACTAGATACCCTGTAAAAAAGCATGCACTTAATATTCATGCTATTAAGCTTTGTTTAATGTATGTCTTTAATACTTTTTATGGCATTTATTTCAATTGAAAAACTTTGTTGACCTTTCAGAGTGCACGACTGCAACATACCCTGTACACTGTTACTAAAATTTATGTTTGCGCTGCTTGTAATTTGTTCAATAGCTGGATTTTAAATTCAAAAGACATTTAGTAGCGTTGTGGTCAAACTTGTGATTGCCTAGCAGATACCCTGGAAAAGAAAGTCAGTGACTTTTATGAAATTTCAGCTGTTTTCGCTACAGTTTAAGTGATTTTTATAAGATATTACACTAAAAATAGCTAGTTCTGCTATGTTTGGGACACCACGACTTGAAAATACCCTGTAAATAGCATAAACAGCTTTAAAATTGCTAGAATTTTGGTAATTTAATAAGCCATCAAAACAAAAGTTATAATTTCCTCTACTTTCATTTACTACAGGGCATCGTTACGTACATCAGCTAACTTAACGCACTAGTTATAAATTCTTCTCAATTCTTAAAGTCACTTTGTGTACCCCAATTTTAATGTATTTACTTTAAATTACATAATTAGTCGACATTATTCAAGTACACTAACCAAAACTTCAGCCATACATTTTCTCACAGTGTATTCGCTGTCCGGAAAACTTTATGCCGACATAAATTGCATATTAAATTTTACATTTTTCATATTTATGCAGCCAAGTCATAAAGTGAAAGTGACTCAAAAGACGTTTAAGCGCACAGCAGGAGGGGAGCTTCAGAATAGCGGATAACAAGAGGAGATGGGTGGAGGGATGGAGGGGCCGGGGGTCAGTGGGTGCACAGTGGAGACAAGAAGTACAACATTTCAATTTAGCAAAATATTCATTATGCTCAAGTGTAGAGACTTCAAGGCAAATGGCGCTAAACGGCAAAAAGCGGAAACGTGCCAAGCAAAAAGGTGACTCTGCTGCTCAAACACCTCCCCCGCAGCGTACCCTACACTACCATGCTGCCCGCCTGGCGGTGGCAAAGTTTCAATGCCCCATTTGCTGCTAGCCGCCACTCATTTGGCCATTGTCAGGCAACGTCTTCATTGTCGTTGTGCTCGTCCTTCTGTGCGTCCAAGTCGCCGTCAAAGTCCTTTCCACTACCCCACCCTACACTACACTACCCTACCCTGTGCCCCCTCAAGTGCTGTTCTCGTCGACTACAACGTCTCTGTTTCAACCTCAATGCTTGTCAGCTTCGTCCTCGTACCCATTCCCTCGTCCTGTTTCTTGTCCTTGTCTTTGCTTGCATTGTGCAAACTTTTATAAAGTTATGAAAAGTCATTCAAGTGCGTGGCTGTAAAACCAACAGACACATCAGCCGCACACTGCAGAGAAAGACAGAGAAAGAAGGTGAGAGAAAGTGAGAATGTGTGTGAGAGATATTGAGAGACAACTTGGCGACTTTCGAGCACTTTGTGCTCATTTTCAGCAACTTTTTTTGTTAGCACCCTGTGAACAAACTGCTAAAAACGGTCTTTTAAATTAATTTGCAATTATAAATAAATTAACAAATAGTTTAAAAAATTTTATAAAAATGTAAAAATATTTTTGACTGTAAATAAAATTAAATTCGGTGAAGCACTGGGTATATTTAAGTCGAGTTAATTTGCTTTTGTTTCTTGCGAGACTAGAAAAACTACTAAGTCGACAAGTTCTGTCTGTGTGTGTGTGTGTGTGTGTGGCAGTGTGACCAGGTGGTTTGAGTATTTCGGTTGGTTCGACTGGGTGCTTTTTGAGTGGTTGCTGCTAGCTGACAATAAACCCGTCAAAAACGTGCATTGCCGGCAAAGGATGTTGTCCTTAAATGTCCTTAACTATATTCGATGTCGTCGCCATTGCTCTAGTCGGCTTAAATGCCAAATGACAACTAGTTTAGATACTCTACTAAAGGCGGGTATAACGCCATAGACTAGACACTACAAACACTAACAATTTATAAACTATTCTTAGGTTGAGCCCAAAGGAATTTATTAAAACACTTCTTAGACTGCGTTTCTGTCCGAAATCGCTTACGATAGTTTAAATATTTGTTAAAAACAATAAACTTTATTTTTATTTTTCACTTCTAGCTACATTAAATAGCTCGTAAGTGTCTAAATTTAAGCCATAAGTACTAAAGACACCCAAACTCGCAGCTTTTATGCCAAGCAGCTTTTTAACGAAGACTGAAGAAGCTAAATAGGCAGATAAACACTTAACTTGATTAATTTTAAACAGCTTAAAGCTTCGATTAGCTATAATAACAACTTAAAGCTTTAGGCTAACCCATGACCTGAGTTATGAGAACAAAATTGAATTGTTTTCAAGGATTTCTGAAGAGATTTATGAATTTATTTATCACTAATTTTATTGTGATTACAAAAATATTTTGGTTTAAAAAATTTGGTTTAAAAACTTCGATTTAGGAAAAAATTATGTTTTTGGCTATAACAACTATTGTGCTAAATTCTAGAGGCTTCGAAGTATTTTTCAAGCCATCAAAAAGTCGATTTACTAGATAAAACCCATTTATTTGCAAGCACAGCTTTTAAGCTCATTAATAGCATTATGTGAGTGAGCTAAAAGCTTTATTAAATCATTAACTACGATGTTTAAAGCTTTAAGTACTCTTTTACACTAGCTGTAGAAAACTCGGTTTAAACTCTATACACAAAAGCTTTGTAAGTGCATTAAAGCTGCGCTGTGAGCAATGCGAAAGCACTTGGCGCTGATTGTGCCTTAAGTGAGCTTTGCCATTACGCTTAGTTGTCGCACAGCTGAGACGGCTTTTTGCTACCTGTCAATAAAATCTTTAGCTGATAGAGAGTGTTAAGCAGAGCGAGAGAGAGAGAGAGAGAGGGAGAGAGGGAGAGAGCTGCACTTTGAGTGCTGCTGCCAAAACTCATTAAGCACAGCGAAAAATTTGCAAACTTTGCTGATGTCACAACGTGTGCGTCTGGACCTTAATGCCACGCCCATGACCGGATTTGACCCCCACAGTTGGCAGCTTGTACTGTCACGCTGCTCCCTGCCACGCTCCTCCCTGCCCCGCCACGCTCCTCCGTGCGATGAATTGCGTGTGTTCTGTGTTCCTGTTGGCAGTAAATAATTTTAGCCCAAAAGGTTGTTGAAACATTTAATAAAACCAATATAAATCATAACAAACACTTAGCACGACAACAACAACAGGAGCAGGAGCAGCAGCAGCAGCACACACGCGACACACACACACACACACACACACACACACACACACACACACACACACACACTCCTGTGTGGCGGCCACAAAGCGTAACTAAAATTCCAAAGCGTTTGCCCATTTGGGCCGCAAAAACTTTTGCTAGCGCCGTGCACAAAAATGCCGAGCAGGCCTGCCTCTTTATAAAAGTGTGTTGAGTGTGTGTGTGATGAGTGTGTGTGTGCTTGTGTGTGTAAGTGGAGGGACATCAACTGCTGCATTGCAACGCGTGAACGCACCTTGCCGCACAACTGTCTGTCCAATTGTCGCTGTCTGACGCACACTACGTGCTACAGCTGTGTGTGTGACTGTGTGTGTGTGTGTGTGTGTGTGACTGTGTGTGTGCGTGTGTTTGTGTGTGTGACTGTGTGTGTGTGCATTGCCCTCACACCATTGAATGCTATGCATAGTTCCATGTTGTCGTGGTCGTCGTTGTTGCCGGCAATGTCAGCGCTTCCCCATAGCAACATTCATGACAATGCTTGCTAGCAGATAGGGTATGCGCGACTAGGCAGTGTGATGCAGCAAATTAGTAAATACAAGTGTTGCTTAATGCTATTTTTCTATTGTGCTATAATTTATCAACTTTAACTTGAAGAATTTTAGCGTTGAGCTCCAGCATACCCGCTTGCCCTTCAGCCATTTGTAGGGTATGAAAATGCGCAAAAAATTAATTGCTGCGCATAAATCAAAAGACTTTGCTCTCACTCTCAGTCGCCGTCGCAGTCGCCGTCGCAGTTGAAGTCTCAGTCTCAGTCTGTGTGACCAGCTCCCTTCAGCTGCTGACGCCTACCTACAACCACAGCCCTTTCCCCCAGCTCCCTCTTCCCCTCCCGCTGCGCCACCCACCGCTTACTTGTTACTATTTCTGTTTTCAATGCATTTCATTTCAATTCGATCTTTCGATTTGCCAAGTCAAAGTCTTTAGAGGGAAAATGCGAATGGAACTGTAACTGGAACTGGAGAATTTCTTATTGTTTATTTTGGAGTCACTGCATCAAGGCCACATTTGATGATGAGCTACGTGCACGCAATACACATTAAAACCCTCCAAGGTGTTTGTTCAACGAACTCAATCGTCTGCATATGCAAAACCCATAAAAAAAAGAGCAAAGAAATGAAAATAAAATTCAAAACGTAATTGCAAATCGGTTCCTATTGATTACCGGAAGTTTCGCATGGCATTAAACTCATTTGACTGATCCCATAAACAAGATCATGCCTGATCGATGTGTTTTTCATGTCTGTCAAGTTGATTAATCATTCAACAATTTTCTACCTTCCCTTCCCTTAAGCTTTAAATAATTTATTTCTGCTTAAGTAGAGACGTACAACGTTTAAATCAAAGTAATTTCTATATATTTATATAGTTTAAGTTTATTAATAAATTAATTTGTATGAAATAAAGTCATTTGCATGTGTTGACATGTGAATTTTGCTCGCTTTATGCATAAAGTGATTTTTAATTGATGTCTTTATTAAACTAAAACATTGCTTTTCAATTGATTATAATAACCTAACATACTTATATCTGGGAAAAAATAAACTAATGGAGTTGGCAGCAACTTACTTAAGAAATTTTTATGACAAACGTTTAACAATTTTTTTAGTTATTTCTAAGTTAACAAAAAATAAGATTTTTGGCTTTCTTTTAAGCATTTTGGGAGCAAATTTTGTTTTGAAAAAGTTTAAAACTTGTGCCGAACTTACAACAATTTTTGTAAAACCTTGAAAACTGTTTTTAGTTTGGGTTGAAAGGAAATAGCAGCAAATATTCTTTACATAAGCTGATCAATAGATTACTTAAGAAAACTTTACCGCTTTTTTTACTTTAAATTAAGTATTAATTCAAGTATTTTAAATAAAATATTTTAATAGCAATCTTAGGTTGGCTTTGCTAGCCCTAAGATGTGGCAAATAACTAACTATGATTTCATCTGTTTTCGCTGTTCGAATTACTTTAGAAATATTTTTAAAACATAATAAATTTCTCACCGTTTGTTTAATAACAGTTCAAACCCTTGATTTCCGTCTACTCCTATCCTAGTTATTTTCCATACCTTTCTTGCTTCGACTTGTCTAAAAACTAACCAATTTTCCACATTTTCCATAAGTTGCTCCCATCATCAATTTGTACAGATTACTTAAGAATACTTTACGACTCTTTACTTTAAATTAAATACTAATGCAAGTATTTTAAAAAATATTCAAATAGCCAACTTAGGTTAGCTATGGTTGCCCTAACATGTTCGAATTACCTTAAAAATATATTTTTAAAACATAATAAATTTCAAACCGTTTTTAACTAATAGTTCAAACCCTTGATTTCATTCTACTTCAGTCCTTATTATTCCATTTCTTTCTTGCCTCGACTTGTCTATAAATTAACCAATTTTCCCCATTTCCCGTTGCTCCCATAAACTGCAAACTTTTTAAAGCACTCATAATTTACAAGTCAATGTTTTTCAATTGCTTTGCTGCCTTTTTTCAAGGCCGAACATTATTTTCTAGGAGCGTCATGCCATATCACGCATACGTCATGGCTGCCGGCCATTAAAAGTAGCCAGGCATAAAATACGTCAAAAAAAAAAAAATGAGCGTATGTGAGACACAGTGAGTAAAGATGCTGACAGTGATGCTCGTAAATAATGTGCCAGCGATTTATCAGACGAGACAGTGCCAAGTTGCAATCGTGAATTTGCAGCAAAACCGCAGCAAATATATAAATAAATAAATTAGCCTCACGTCTATTCAAATGGCAATTTGGCAATAGTTGAGCCGGGCTTTCTGGCCATGTCTGTTGCGCATTCTGTGTCACTATTAGTGACCGTAAATCCATTGCACAGAATCCAACTAAAACAGGTCTAGCTTTAAAACGAAATTTTGTGTGTTTGCGGTTGGGTTACGGTTAGTGTGTCTGGGTTTTTGTTGACCGGTTTGTTTTGGGCCACGATAAGCCTCACACTAATTACACTTGCGCTTTTTACAAATCCACACTCGCATACACAACATTTTTCTTAGTCTCGCCACAAAACGCCCAAAAAAAAAAAAGAGTCGAGGAAAATCCCGTGTAGATAACAACAACTCGCACATATTTTCATTTTCATGGTCAGAATGTTGGTCGAAACTTGGTGGAGTGGCTGGAGAGTTATGCATTGAGGGTCTATGCTGCAGCAGGGAGTCAAATTGTTCTAGCGACAAATATGCAAATTCCTCGACTCAAATTTCCCTTTTTTTTGCCGCTCTCTACTCACTTCACGTCTGTCCATTTCCATTTCCGTTTCCGTTCTCGTTGGCATTTTGCTTGTTGTTTTTGAAACGGTTTTTGAAGCACGCAAATCTTGATTTAATTTCCGTCTATTAAGCTTGAATGCAGGCCAAAAAAATATTTGTGGCCAAAGGGGCTTAAAGCTTAGAAATTTAAGCTCATTAGCCAGCCAGACGGTGTGCAGAGTTGTGAGCTCTAAGCTCTGATAAGTGTGCAAATTTGCAAAACGAAGAATTAGCCAGGCAAGCGTTGTTGCCAAACTTCACTGGTAGTTCAAGCTGCAGTTTATCACAACTTTATCACTGTTGCCGAAGTTCAGCTTAAGTTACATAGTTGTTTAGTCTAACTTTAGTGCATTTAAGTTCTTAATTGCATAAATTTATCATTGCGGTGTTGCAAAACTTCACTGGCACTTCCAGCTGCACTTTAGCACACCCTGTTGCCAAAGTTCAGCACAATTTACATAGTTGTTTACTCGAACTATAGTGCATTTAAGTTCTTAATTGCAATGCGCTGTTGCAAAACTTCACTTTAAAAAGCCTTTATTAAAGAATTCATAAGTACATTTCTTTTAATTGAATTATTTATGCAATTGCTGTTGCGCAGCTGCCAAACTTCATAAAAACCCTTTTAAAATTCTAACCCCCTCAACAAGTTTTGGTGAAAAACTTTAACTATTTTGTTTTGGGCACAAACTTTTGAATTGCACACAGTTGCCAGACTTCAGACTGTGACATTTGTTTGTCTAGTTTATGAGTCACTAGTGAATACCGTCTCACACCACACACGAAACCTGTGAAAGGCCACACTATTAGTTATTTATATAAACTCTGAACTGGACACTGAATTAAATCCCATTTCCATTGACAATGTTGACTTTGCCGCATGGTCGCATCTTTTTTTTGGCCTTCTTACACTCTTTTTTAGGTGGTGTGACAAATGAATTTGGGTCAAAAGTTGTGAAAATTAAAAAAGGGCAAAGTCAGCTGAAGATTGTAGAGGCGTGGCGTGTGTGCTGTTGATGGCGGTGCTGCTGGTGCTGCTGCCCGATGATGATGATGATGAGGTTAAAGTTGCCACGAAACATTTGCACGTTTCGCTTTTCGGCTGGCCCCAACGGTGGGGACAAAGGGTCTTTGGGTAGGTAGCAGTATTGTCCATTGGTCGATTCGCAACGCTGCTGAATGACATTCAACTGGTCGACCAAATTGCACTTTTATTTCTGTTTCCGCATCGACGTGCCACATATGCCACACGTAGCAGACATCGAACTCATTCAATTGAACATTCATTCGCTGCTTGTCTGTTGTTTGACTCTCATCTTTCCGACCAACAAAAGGGACACTAAAATGTTACAAAAGATTTACGCCGCTTTTGGTTCTGCCGCTCTCCACTCACCCCTCTTGACTCTCAATGCCTTCCGCCTCTTGCGGGTTTGAGTAATGGATTAGATTCTTACTCACTTGTTGTTTGAGAGGGGGGTGGTGTGGTGGTAGCAGTTCCATTGGTTAACCGTTTGCTTGACTGTTCTACTCGGTTTTTTATGCTTCACACCAGGCTTTGATAGTGCTTTTTTACACACGCTGCCTTGAAAAAGTTCTTTGAATTTACTATTTAAAAGACTTTGTGCTATACTTTTCTAGTAATAGTTTTAAATTAAAGTTTAGCTGCTTTATTTTATTTGTTAGCATCAAAAGATTTTCATTTGCATGCAGTTTTCTATCATCTTGAGAAGAAATTAGTAAAATGAATTTATTTAAAAGTAAATTGAATGCTGAAGTTAGACAACAGTGTACACTTTAAAGATATGTACAGCTGAACACAGGACCCAAAATCTTGAGCGTTGCATAGCTGAGAGAGAAACTAAAATAGCAAAGTAAAATGGATTTATTTCAAAGTAAAATGTATGCTGAAGTTAGACAACAGTGTACACTTTAAAGATATGTACAGCTGAGCACAGAACCCAAAATCTTGAGCGTTGCATAGCTGAGAGAGTAACTAAAATAGCAAAGTAAAATGAATTTATTTCAAAGTAAAATGAATGCTGAAGTTAGACAACAGTGTACACTTTAAAGATATGTACAGCTGAACACAGGACCCAAAATCTTGAGCGTTGCATAGCTGAGAGAGTAACTAAAATAGCAAAGTAAAATGAATTTATTTCAAAGTAAAATGAATGCTGAAGTTAGACAACAGTGTACACTTTAAAGATATGTACAGCTGAGCACAGAACCCAAAATCTTGAGCATTGTAAAGCTAAGAGAGAAACTAGGTGACAACAAAGGTTAGCTCAAAACTAGCTTAGTGAAGTTTGGCAACAGCGCAGCTAAACTCTGATAAAATCAAGAGTTTATAGTAAAATCTAACTTTTGTAGCTAAAACAAAGCTGTAAGCTCCCTGTAAGTGCATACAAAAGTCGTTCTGGAAAATGTTGAGCTCCCAAACGTTTGTCTTTTGATAGCAAGTGTTAGTCCTGCCCGCAACGGGGAAGGGAAGAGATTGGTTACGGTTCGGCTCCTTTGGTTGTGGTAAACCCCTTTAGTTTGTTGCTGGAACGAACATTAAAGCGCATTCCAAAAATTCCTTTTTTTGTTTGCTCTGAGGAAAAGCGGTGGGAAGGGGAGTAACGACTGGGGAAATGCTTTATTAGTTCGGATCGTAGGAGCTGTTTGTTTGTCATTTTATTTGTTGTGTTGAATGTTTTAGGTTTTTAGTATTCATTACAAAATTGTGAGCAACGTGTTTAGTCTATCATTTATTTGTTTTTTTTTTGTTTCTATTTTTTTTTCGTTAATTTTTTTCTTTGTGATTTCGTTAGTTGAAACGTTTCATATTTTTGGTGTCGAGAATCGATCGAAATGTATAGCTCATTGATGGCTCGTACTGCTGCATTTACCATGGCCGTTTATTTCACCAATCGCGTTGGCGTTTGGGGCAACACAGATGCATCCGAGAAGCTCTATCAACACATATCGGCCAGGTTTGAACCAGTTCGTCAAATGATGCCAAAACTATCGGCTACCAAAATGCGACTGAAGGCACGAAAATATTACGATTTGGGTGTTAAGGAGGGACATCAATTGATACAACTGTTGCCCGATTATACGGACCAATTGATGAAGTTGGTTAGAAGTTGGCCAAAACGCAGCAGGGAGAACAGTATGCAACATGAGGCAATAACAAATTACGATGATGAATTCAATTGGCAGCCGGCTATAGCGGTAACTGTTGTCGATGACGCCGATAACGATGATAACAGCAGCGTTGACGATAACAATGGCGATAACGATAACGATAAAACGGTGGAATGCGCTTTTAATGCCTCCAATCAATTGACATAAAGAACTACAACGACACAAGAAATCTCTGGCAAGACTGCGTGTGGCGCCATCTATTGTCTCGTTTATCTTTTTTCTAATCCGATTTTGAATCGGCGAGGAATCACAATCTATCGGCAATCTTTTGGCAACGTTTTGGAATCCAATCTTGGGCATCCTTGAATCAATCTGCTCCGCGGTTTTAGTTTCTACTGGCCCCAATGACTTGTACCCCGGAACACGATAAATTAAAATAGATCTGTTGATCAAACGTATTTAAATGATTTCAAGAACATTAAAAATGATATTTTACAACTGTGAGTTGATTGTGTTTTTTTATTGCTTGAATTTCCCTTTTAAAACCAAGAAATGTTGGACATCTTTCGAAGAAGGTCTATCTAATCCTAGAATTAAACTTAGTAGAGACGAGTAGAGAGAACTTTCAATTTGAAAAGAAAACGGTTAGTATTTGTATACCCCTGTAGAGGGTATTATGTTTTTATTCACGAAGTTTGTAACGCATTGTAGGAGGTGTTGCCGACACCATTAAGTGTATATATTCTTGATCAGCATCAACAGCCGAGTCGTTATAGCCATGTCCGTCTGTCTGACTGTTTCTATGCGAACTAGTCTCTCAGTTTTAAAGCTATCTTGATGCAATTTGGTACAGTTCTGTATTCTCTCTGCACGCAATTCATTTGTTAACATCGGCCAAATCGGACCACTATATCATTTAGCTCCCATAAGAACAAACAGATGAAAAAAAAATCATTTTTTTAAATATCTAAACCAAATTCAGGCAAATCAAATGTGCAAACCAAATTTCATCGAGTTCGGACCACTATATCATATAGCTCCTATAGGAACAATCGGTTGAAAAAACAATCGGTCAGTATGAACATTTTCGGTGTCTATTGACCGAACGAAATTCAACGAAATTCACGCAGAATGAATTTCTCATTGTCTCCCATCTGTTGACCAAATTTCATCCAAATCAGGCTTCCAAATCATTTAGCTACCATAGAAAAAATTGGTTATTGAAACCAAATTAATGGTATATACATGACTGTATGGGTGTTTTATCTTAGGCGAGCAGTAGATAACCGTTTTTTCTTGTTTGTTATGATTTTCCGACTGTTTTTGTTAATTTAAAAAGACTTTTCTCAAGTCCAAAAATGTAAGGCTTTTCTAGCTAACTTTAAGCACTGCTACTGTACGTTGTTTGCATATAATCCCAATATTAATATTACTATTAACCTTGTAAGCAAATATACTGTGCAGTAATAGCTATCCTTATTGATATAAGGAGCATGATCAGGAACAATTCCAGTGTTAAAGCGATGTTGAAATACTTAATTGAAGTCTTGGCTGGTAATTTATTTCTTTAAATTAATAATTTTTAGCTCGAATTACACTCTTAGTACTAACTTTGAAGATATTTTACTTAAAGTAAATTCAACTAAGTTTTTGGAAAGCTATTTTTACTCAGAACTTTGTTTTATGACAGGCCTAAGCGTGTCTTATCGTACCTAACCTCACTTTCCTTATAGTTATTTGACTTGACATATTTTATATTATTTATATATTTAACGCTTGTCCTTGATTGATTATTTAAGCTTGTATGTAAGTGATATACATACATCAGTATGAAATATATCAGTAAATATATATATATATATATACTTTAGTTTTTTATATATATATATATATGAGTATGATATATTTCAGTCGCCTTAATCCAATATTTTATTTTAGGCAAATTGAAACTTAGCCCGACTTTAAGAGGGAGCTCTCTTTAAGCCATGCCAGCTGTACTTAAGACAATGCAGTAATACTATTTCACTAGCAACTCAGCTACGTGGTCGCTGTTTTTGTCACGACCCATTGTCACGGAGAGGACTAGAGAGAGGGAGAGCGAGAGAGGGAGTGGGATGGAGAGGGAGAGTGAGGGGAGCGCTGCACAGACAAACTGTAAACACGGCGAACACAGTCAACAGTCTATTAAAATGCCAGTCGAGACATTGCGTAGCAAACCGTGCGACCTTATCAGTTTTTGCTAGCAAAGGATGCGCCAATAACCGCCCCATCCCCCCATCCCCCCGGCCCTGCCGAGGGGTGTTGAAGAAACTCAACATACCCCAAAAAGTAGTGGCCGAAAAAAACCTTTATTCCCAGCTCGACAGACGGTGTTGTTGTTGTTCACTTGTTGTTCTTGTTGTTGCGTAACATGCGTTTTAATGTGACCCTTGCGGGCTCATAAAATTTCAACGTCTCTTTGATGGTTTTAGGGTTTTTATCCAAACGTACTGCTCTAGGCCTAAAACTCCATCCCTTTTGGCTTACCTTTCTATTTTTTCACTTTCACTTTCCCTGTCTTTGTTTTTGCTGTTTTGGCTTCGATTGATTTTGATACGGTAAATGACAAACAACACGGTTACTATTTGGGCTTTAATGGCTACACACAGGAAGGATTCATTTCTTGCTCCTCCTCCTCCTTCGGTGGGTCCTCCTGGGTGGCTCATAAAATGCGGTAGTGGCTACAGGTAGTTGCTCGTGGTGGTGGAGTGGTGGAGTGTGGTGGGGATTCCTTTGTACCACCGGAATGTGCTCGACTTAATGGCTTTTTTTTGTGGTGCTACCTCTTTGCTGGGGCTGCTTGGTAGTGCTCTATTTCGAAATTAGATTCACAAAATTCCTTTACAATTAGCAATTAACCACAAGAAAGAGCAGAGCATTCAATGGAAATGTAAGTAGTTTGATTTGGTTTAGTTTTTGGCGAATTGGAAGAAATATTTGGGTTTTATGGGTGCTACAATAACTGCGTAGAGTAAATAAAAATAATCAGAAAAGTGCGTAAAGTCAATAGAAAAATGACAAACCTAATAGACCCCTCTACTCTTTTTTAGAGTACGGGGTCTAATTAATCATAAATAATATACTTAGCTCTTCATAAGTTAAAAAAATTTGGCGACAATTTGTTCACACTCCAGTACACTTTAGTTTTTTATAATAGCCAGAAATGTAACACTTTCAGTCAATCAGGAAGAGTATTGAATAGTGAAAGTATCTACGACTCAGTTTCTGAGAGTTTGTAGGCCATTTACTTTGCTTAAACTGAGCAAAGGCTTCAAAATGAAGCAGGGAAGTAGCAGAAAGGTTTCAATCTTCAGATAGCAGTATTGATTAGTGAAAGTATCTACGACTTGGAATGTCATGCTCAACAAAAGTTTCTTGAAGTTTGAAGTCCATTTGAATGCTAAAATTGGGCAAAGGTTTTGAATGGAAGAAGGCATGACTGTCGTAATGAAGCATTTGATAAAGTAAAGCTTGGTGTCAAACGATCACATATTTAATCAGTCAATACAAGAATCACCTTGGGAAAAATCAGTGTTTTCGGCAAATATCTCAGTAACTATGGAACCTAGGATCACCAATTTGGGTACGGAGGTTCCTAGCGACAGTATAGTTGCATTGTCATATAAAATTTTGGACTGCCACACAACCTTTTCCCACAATTGATAAAATAGTTTTCAAACTTCAATGCCGTTTTTTGCGAACTTGTTCGTATCATACAGTATTGTCATTTACAATTCGTGTGGAGATTAACTATATTAAACTATCCTGAAACGCGCAGTAAAATCGGACTATAAACAAGAAAACTAGAAGCGTTACAATATTGATAATTGAAAGCAATATCAACCCATTGGTGCAAGCGAGATAGAAACACACAAGCACATGTTCGAACGTATTCGCTGCCTGCGTGCTGGCTGCGCCGAATACACACATACATTCATATATACACACGCATAATGTCAAACGTATGTGTATTCGAATACAAACAAACAGATGTATGTATGTTTGATTATGCTTAGATTGTTTTTGTTTCAACGTGTTTTAATGCACGTGCTACACATTGTAATATCTCGATACCGATTTTAATAATTTAATCGGGAACAAATGCAGAGAGTATTATACGGTCGGGCGTGCTCGACTGTACTTTTCTTTCTTGTTAGTTGCCGTTTTGTGTACAGCCTGCACTGTCAGAAATTCTAGGTTTTTGCACACAACCGTCTAGATAAAAACAGCTTAAGCTATGCAGAAAAACTAAAGGGAAAGGGAAGGGAATCTAAAAGTGTACAAGTGTATCTCTTATCATAATACCAAGTAGCTCTTTTAGCTTTTAATATTAAACTTCCCCGCCGATTTAACAGTTATTTTGTGCTAAACTTTGGGACTTTCAAGAGATCATAATTTTTATCTGCTTGTCAGAAGTCAAGTCAAATGCTTAGAAATCATTTGAATGGTGAATGTCATGAGATCAATCAAATGTAGGACATTTTTCCATACCACCACTCCTGCTCCACTCCTCTGTGTGCCCCGCCCCCTCTGAGGCGTAAAACGCTTTTCACTTTTGTTGTCGAAACATAATCCAAGTTGTATCTATTTACATATTTATCTGCATTTTGCGGTATTTCTGCAGAACAAAAGCAAAGGCGGCAAAAACTTTGGGGCGCCAGAAGGCGAAGGGGTAAGAGGGTGAGAGGGTGGGGACCTTTGGGGGGATGTCTCAAGAGGGTGAGAATGATACGTGCCGCATCTTTGGACTGACTCTTTAACTGCTTATGGTTTAGATTTATAGTCACGGCTTTTATTTATGTCACTTTCCTTTGCCTTGGCTTCGAAGGACGCACAACAAAGTACACACACACACACACACAGGCACCTATACACATTTCCATTCACACACTCAGACAGCCGTCGGTCGTATTTCTTCTGCGGTTTTAGCATATCGTTTCGTGCTAAGCTTAAATCGTCTACACCTAAAAAAATTCAAATTTAAAATAGGCTTTAGATATTTAGGTAAGAAATTTGTCTAAGTTAAGCAAAACTATTTAACTAAAATTTAAAAATGTTTTAAATAAAATTTGGTATAAAATTAACCACTTTTACATTCTATGTTAAGAGTTTTTTATGTTAAAACATATTTAAACAAGAAAGAAAAGTACAGTCGAGGGCGCCCGACCGTATAATACTCTCTGCATTTATCCCGATTAAATTATTAAAATCGGTATCGAAAAGCAAGTAAGAAACGCTACAGTCGACTGCAAAAGACACTGTACTCCTTCTATTGCGCAATCTCCCCAATTTTCGACCCATCTGTCCTATGGGAGCTATAGGCTATAGTTGTGCAATCCGGATCAAGCTTGGTGAGGATATTTATAATGGTACCGTATGTGAACTGTGTGAATTTGGTCATCATAGCTCTTATAGTTTCCAAGTTGTAGTGTTTTCTACAATTGGCGGGGGCGGTAGTGGGCGTGGATATCGCTATATCGACTCTGCTGTTGATGCTGATCAGGAATATATATACTTTATAGTGTCGGACACGCCTCCATCTGCCTGTTACGCACATTTCGCTGCTGACAAACTTAATAGACCCCTTTACTCTTTTCTAGCGTGTGGGGTCCAGTTAATTTAAAAATAAAATAGACTAAGTATTATTGTTGTTTTTGAAATGACGTTTTATAAAAAAAAAAATAATCTTTAACAAAAAGCCAACCAAGTAATAATTTTTTAAAGAAAAGTTAGAAAATTTTCAAGTGAAATTTTCTTTTGGAATTTTAAAAATAATTCTTTAGCTTGGTTTTTCAAAATCTCATATTTCTACACAAACCAAATTATTATTAATTTTTAACACTAAATTAGTGAAGTACAAAACTATCTTGTTTTTTATACCCGTTACTCGTAGAGTAAAAGGGTATATTGTAATTTTAATCCTCATTTTTATCTAAGCATAAGCTTTTAAGCTTTTGTTTGGTATTAATTTTTAGGTAAAAGTAGTAAAAATAATTTTTCAAATTTATTTTCTTTAAAATTTGGTTAATTTAAAAACTCTGTGTCACTTTTAAGCCTCAACATTTTTATATATATTTTTAAGAACAAATTGTCTCCACTTTTTGTAAGCAAAACGTAAATTTGTTTTTATAAAATTGTGTAATATTATTATTATTTATTTATTATTTATTTATTATTTATTTATTATTTATTATTTATTATTTATTTATTATTTATTTATTATTTATTATTTATTATTTATTTATTTATTTATTATTTATTTTAATTTCAATTTTAAAGTCACATATTGACTACACAAAATTAAAAATTCAGTGCTTTTAAAATTGAAGCATTTTTGAGCAGTGTATGAACCTTAAATCGTCTCAACTCGTTGCATAAAATCAATTTCTTTCTGCCGCCGTTCTGGCCGTTGTGTGGCACACGATGATGATGATGATGAGGTTGCAAGTGTTGCAAGTACAAGAAGGTTGCCACAGCTGGTGTGGCTCCTGGAGGGTTGTTGTGCCTTGGAGTGGGAAGGGGAGAGCACAGGTGGAGCAAGGGGTGGGCAGAGAAGGGGGCACAGTAGGATGACTTACTGGAGGGAGGTGTGTGTGTGTGTGTGTGGAGGGTGTGGCGGGTGTGGGACAGTTGGCGCGCTGTCTTGCATATTTAAGTTGGCCAATGTGGCTGCCACAGCTACTTGCCACTTGCCACTTGCAACTTGCCACGTCCGGTTTTTTGGCTTGAAATTTCCGTTTAGTTGTTTTCCTTGGCTATTACCTGAGCGGCGCTTCATTAGAGACTTTTAGTCTTGCCATTAACTACAAGTGCACATAGATATAGAAATATATATGTAGCTGTAACTGTAACTGTAGCTGTAGCTGTATCTATATGTATTTTCCTGCATTAATTTCCGCTCATTTTACAAAGGATTTTCCGGCTGCTTCCGTTAGCCAGAATGTGCTTTATGAACTGCTTTTGCCTTTGGTCCTTTGCTGCTTTGCTCCTTTATTAATGAAGTGGCCTGAAAAGTTATTTTCCATCTTTAAGCCACTCTCCTGCCCACCCTCTCCCTCTCTTCCTGTCTCTGTCTCAATTAGCAAAATGTGTGAATATTTTGTGCTAATTTCCGTTTAATTGTTTAATATGTTGTTTGCACTTTTCATTAGCATCTTTCCGTTTGGCTCATTGTTGTTACAATTATTGCCTCATCCGCTTAACTCGATACACACCCCTTGCCCACTCCCCACTCCCCACTCGCCTAATTGCCCAAAGTGTTAGTCAAGTGTCCCCTTTTTGCCAAGGGTTGTACTGCCCATCGAGCAGAGCGCTCTCGTTTGCCTTTCAGCAAGTACTCGAGGGTGTAGCATTAACTGGGCTTAAACAGTTGCAAATATTGTAGGGTAGAAGAGTGTGTACGACTGGCAAACACCCTACACGAAAATGGAAGGGAATGGAGTTCAACCTACCTGCTCTTAGCATTTGCTTACCACAATGATCAGTTTATTTCGCTAAGAAATTCTGCTTTGTTATAATATTTTAGCACTCTAGCTTTTATCGTTTCCTTTCCACTATGATCAGTAAAGCAGTCAGAGAGTCTGTCACTAAAAATTTGCTTTTAATTTAGCCAAAAGTTGTACAAAAAAGCTTTGGCCAGCTTTTTCAGCTTCCTAGCCTTAACCATTTGTGACCCGCGCTGATCAGTAAATCAGTTTAAGAGTTTGTTAGTGAAATTGAGTGCTACTTCATCAAAGAAAAACATCAAGAGCTTAATTTTTAGTAGTATTTCAGTCTCGTAGCTCTTAACTTTTGTGTTCCACAATGATCAGTCTGTCGGGAAGTGTTAAGAAGTGAATGTAATGTAATAATATACACTAAGCTACACGATGATCAGTTAGGCAGTACAAAAGTAGCACATTTTAGAACTTTTCCTGTTTTATTTTCAACCTCAGAGCTTTCGCCACTTAAGTTGTACGATGATCAGTCTGTCGGGCGAGACTGCCAGCGTTAAGAAGTTTATTTGGTCAGTGAGTGAAAGTGGCAGCTTCTAGAGCTTTTTAGGTTATCTTTCTAACCTCAAAGCGTTCGCAACTTGAGTACCGCGATGATCAGTCGATGAAGACGTGCTAAAGACGTAGTCCTGAAGTCTCGAGTGTGGGCGGAGTATGCGTGAACACTTTACCTTCTTAGTTAATACTATTTAGAAGCCACAACGATCAAGGCCTAGGCTAACCCTTTAAGACCCCTAAAATCCTACAGGGTATACAGCTCTAGCCATAATGCTTGACACAGGTAGGATCTAGGGAATGTTTTAAAGTGGTCGAGTCACTCAACGAGTTGAGCTATGGCAGTGGCAATTGTCTTGTCAAGTAATCACTTAAGTGCGACCGAGATAGCTAGTGTGGGTTAGAGGGAGACAGAATATATAGATGTGCATATATGTATGCTATAGATGTAGTTGAAGGAGTAGCGAGGTTAAGCTGCTTGGGTAGCAGTGGGAAAGATTTGCAGCTGCGACAGGATTGAACACGATGCGACACACAGCGACACGCAGCGACAGGCAGTGACAGGCCAAAGGGAAGTGGGGCGTGGCTCTTAACTAATTTAAATCATTTTAATGGTCTCCATGGTCTCAACTCGAACTAATTCCGAGCGTAGCGTCTTAAGCCTCCGCCTCCGCCTTTGCAAATCCCAAATGCCATAAATGTGGCGCCTGTACAGGCCCCAACCCCTTGGCACGGTTGAGCCGCAGCTGTGTGGGGAGAAACAAGTCGCAGACAACCGCAGTGGCATCTTCACGAGGACAACAAGGACAACAAGGACAACGGAGACTTTCAAACAATTTTCAATTGGTTTCTTGCGCGTTTTGTTCGTTTTTTGTTTGTTTGTGAAAGTCGTAATAGAATAAAGTTTGCACCATGGGAATTTCAACTGTTGTTTTTCCGCTCAGCTCCCACCTGACATACTCCCTCTCCTACCCCCTGCCTTTAACACGGCTTTTTCCAACTGTTTTCCCGAAGCACAACATAAAAAGCACATAGATCTTGACTGTCTTTTTGGTTGGCGTCTTTAGCTTGTTCTCTGCATGTAATCCACTCCATTTTGCACTCCTTCCACACTGAGTTTCACTCTCCTTTTCCCACGTTGGGCGCCAACAATTTGGCGGAATTCGTAATCCAGGCAGCAAAACGCTAAAGATGTTTATAGCCTCTTGCTCAAGGTATTTCAACAATGTGGAATGTATTTGCATTTACACTTAACACACACACACACCCACACACACACACTCGTTCCACACACCCACAAACATATCTTCATATACTATATATCAACTTGATTCGTTGATTTGCTTTATTCCGCTGTTGTTTCAAGCCTGGCATTTTATTCACGAAACTGCCATATTTTAAATACCTCGTCAAAGAGTTGCCAGCAGAGCATGCTCGGCTGTCGGCTGTGCTTGTCATGTTTTGGGCTGTAAAGTTGCTAAAGTTTTTGACTAAAATAATAAATTATTTACTATAAATTAAACATTGTTGGCATTTTTTTACTAGTAAAAATAAAGCTAAAACTAAACTGTGCTAACCAAGCTATTTTAACAAATATTACAGGGTGTTTTATATGTTTTTTTTTAGCAAAGGAAAATTTTTGTTATTTTTTTAATAAATTTTAAGCCTTTAAAAAATTTTTGAATTTGTATTTATTTATTAAAAATTATTTAATGGCAATATTTTTATTTTATTCTTTGAAAACACTTAAAAAAAATATAAATAAATTAAATTAACTAAATTAACCTTTTTAACAAATATTACAGGGTGTTTTACATGTTTTTTTTAGAAAAGAAAATTTGTTGTTATTTTGTTAGTACATTTTAAGCCTTTAAAATAAACTTGGAATTTTAATTACTTATTAAAAATTATTTAATGGCAATATTTTTATTTTATTCATTGAAAGCATTTAAAAAAATATAAATAAATTAAATGAACGATAAATAATTAATGTTTTTATAAATTATAGTTTGCGTAGCAACTCTACATATATTTAAGCTTGTTAAATGTTGTTGGCGTATCTTAAGCTGGCTCGTGTAGCTATCTATTTATTTTGTATGTAGTTTACTCACTTCACTTCTACTTACACTCACTTCGTATCAGATGACAGTCATTATATAATCGCGCAATTTGCTTGATCGAGTTTCAAGGGCGACCTGCGAATATAAAAAGCAAAGAAAGAAGAAAATTCAAGCAAAAAATAAGCGCAAAAATATATTTTTTTTTCTTTTGCAGCTTTGTTTGAAACAGACAGACATAATTTTCTCATACATATAGATTTGTGTGCTTAGCAGCAGCGTCACAGTGGCAGTGGCGGTGACAGCGGCAGAGGGGACGCGTCGCAGCAGCTAACGCGCTTGAGACTCACCTACTTATGGCGCCTGCTGTCGTCTGCTTATTGCTTTTATTTATTTACTAGACATAACTGACGGTCTATCTCCCCACACCACCCGCCACACACCACCCACTTCTACTCCCCATGCTTTGCGCTCTCTTTGTGCTTTCCTTCTTTGCATTTGATTTGTTGTTGCGGCGAAGGCGTCGCAACGTCGCAGGTGTTGCTTCGTTCATTTTCGTGGTGTTTATGTCAAAAAGTGGCATTTTATGTGCGCGCTTGAAAGTATGCAAGCATTTGTGACACATCTTGGTGCGTGTCTCGACTAAGGCATTAAGCAGATGCGCTTAAAAGTAGGCAACACTTATACTTATTTATGCCTCATACTTGTAAACATGGTGCACTTTCACGTTTAGCTGTTGTTTAGCTGGCTAAAAAAAGGCTAAAACTGATTTAGCTAAACGTTCTAAGCAAAGAAAAATATATAAAGTGCATAAACTCCACCACTAAGCTTAAAAACACTTGTCTTACAGCACTCAGATTTGATATGCAAGTCCTGTGGCGTTGTGCAGTCCAAAGGGAGTAAAGCGACACGTTGCAGGGGGAATGTGGGGGGGGGTACGGGGGTGCGTGGCAATCAATATGCCAACTGTCCATTGATTGGATTTTGATTTGGTTGAAGTCGTAACAGCGAGAAACTCCTCCCGAGTGGTCATAAAACTAATCAAGTTTAAATGCGACTTGGGCATTAAATGTTAAGCTGCTTTAATAGCTGCAGCGACAGAGGGAGAGGGCGAGGGCGAGGGAGAGGGAGAGCGAGAGAGACATTCACTAATTAAGTAATTACATTTCGCCCATTAAACGGCGACGGAGAAAATTCAACTTCAATTTGACTTGATGCTGTCTACTTTTCTAAGACTCAGTTCATCAAGTATACGCACACACACACACATGCACAGCTTTGCAAGTTTTGCGCATTTTGTGCTACATCCTTAAGCTTACCTCCCCCCCACACTGTTGCCTGCTCCCCTCATCTACAGTTGCTACATCAATCGATTGAATCGACGACGCTTAAATATTAATGATAAAATGAAGCCAATGTTGGCAGCAACTGGCACTACACCTACCCCTAACCCTACCCCTCTCTCTCTCCCCCTTTCAGCTGCTCTCTTGCTGCCCCCCTCCCTACCATGCTGTCTAGCGACGCCATTCATAAGCAGCATCAAAAGTTTTGCGCAGTTTTCCGCGATGACTCATGCGTGCAATTCCATACGAAAGTTGCTGAAAAGTCGACAGCCAAATCAGCTATAAATTCACACGATGTAGCCAAGAAAACTTTAAGCAGCTTTTTCAGCATTCAAAAGCTTTGAAAGCACATCTATAATGAGCTTTTGGTATGTAGGCAGAGCTTTTAAGCTAATTGTTAACACTTAGCCATTAGCATTGATTACTAGTGATTTCCCAAAGCTTCGACTACCTTTAAAGCTACTAAAAGCTCTGCATTGTAGTAAATCCAGCTTTGAAAGCACATTTATAATGAGCTTTAGACATGTAGTCAAAGCTTTTAAGCTACTTGTTAACACTTAGCTATAAACATTGATTACTAGTGATTTAATAAAGCTTTGACTAGCTCTAAAGCTACTAAAAGCTCTGCATTGTAGTAAATTCAGGAGCTTTTTAAGTTTTAAAAGCTTTTTAAACTGATTTCGTTCAATTTGCTAGTAGCTGTAAGCTCTTTGTAGAGTTGTACCTAAAGCTCTTTTATATAGAGCACTAATATGCCCTCCTGTACACTCTGTAGCGCTAGAAGGGCTCAAGTGGGGAAAGGGGGGGGAGAAAGTATCAGACACCATAATTAACTAGCTCATAACGCACACGAAATGACGACGGCTCCACAAAAGGCGAATGGAGAAACCAACAAAGGACGAAAACTGCAACATGAGAATTTGCAGCAAAAGCGTAGCGAGAAGAGTAGAGTGGAGAAGAGTGAAGAAATGAAGAGAAGAATGGAGAAATCGGGTTATAGACGCCAGCTGCTGTTGCCTCTTTTTATGCTAGCCAAAAAAGGCCAACTTTTGTGTTTAGCGGAGTTTGCCGTTGCCGCCTTACAACTAGAGCGGGCGTGGCACTTACATTGGATAATAATTTCGTACTTTTTTTTGGGGCAGCAGACGGCACTTTTTTGCGTTGCTTGATTATACCCAGTAGTAAGTGATAGACAGGGTGTTTTGCTTGAACTTAAGTCAAGTTGGCACTCATTTGAAAGTGCATAGCGAAAGTTATAGCGGTTTAAAGTCTAAAACAAGCAGCATAGCCTAGAAGTATGCAACACATTTGAAATTCACTAAAAAAAACCATTCTATAAGCACATCAAAGCTGTATATGCCTACTTAATATATTTAAAAACTGTAATGGGTATCTTACTGTCGATCATTTTGTAAAATGTTGCTTAATTCTTGCTTTTTTCGACTGTGCGGCGAAAAATTGCAAAAGCCGTGCACTGAAGTGCTTTAAAAAGATAAAAGCCATTTATCACGCGTGCACACTCACAGGCACACACACACACATACAGAGATGGAGACATGTACACACACGTATGGACAGGTGGTTGCAGGATATGGAATTCAGAATCCAGACACGCGTGCCGCAACGCATTTTCATCGAACTGAGTAATCCCGGCCAGAAATCGAGATAAGGGAAAGTGAGCGAGTTGAAGCGAACTTGCTATGCCCTGCAGTCTAAACGAAGCTGAAAGCTATGATATTTGTATATAATTTGTTTAATGAAAAAATAGTTGATTTTAAGAGAAAGACGAAAGGAAACGAACATTTTGTGCTCAGCACTTGGCTGACAAAAGCTCGTTGCTATGAAAGCGTAGCGTAAAATAAATAAAGTTAACAAACAAACATTCGGCATACTGTGTAGTTACACAGCCACCCAGAGCGGGGCATTATTAAGCCCAAAACTCATCGCATTTGGCAAGTTGAAGCCGCCTTGCTACTCCTCCGCCTGCGGGCAATATGCTGCCGTTAAGCCGCTTAGTCGATCCGCTGCCATTAGTCATTAGGCCGGTCTAACCGCAGTCCGAATACCCTAACAACTCAACTGCTGCGAGACTGGCCAACTGTTCTTAACCCCCCACTCCCAACCCCCACGGACGCTTGCAGCAATAATCTTTATTGTACTGATAATTTTCAGCCTAAAAGCATGCAACAGTTTTGCTAGCAAGCATACTCGCTCTGTCCCGCTCTAGCGCATTCACTATCCAACTGGATGTCTGCTGCTATTTCAGTTTTATTTATATTTTTGGCTTTTCAGTGCACGTAGCAAAAGTTAGCCAAGTCATAAAACAGTTTTTCAATTTGTAATGCAAACGGCGCAAAAAACTCCAAAGGAATTTTGCTAGAGTTGTGCATGATGGACTTTGTGATACCCTGTAAAGCGAGTAAAAGGAGTAATGACTACTAAGAGTAAATACTAACGTACAAATGTGTGTCCTTTAATACTAAGCTTTCGGCAGTTCAAAGCCACCCCAGCTGCACTTGCGACTACAGGGTATTTATAAATAAAAGTGTTTTTCTTTTTGCAAAGTGTATTGAAAACTGTGTGTAGTTGTATTTGCTGGGTGGGAGTGACTGAAAGGATCGAGCTGTGTCGTAAATAAGCAAAAGCACTAACAACAACAACAGCAACTGAATTCGAAACTTTTCGGTTTGCTCCTTTGGCTCACATTGACTGCAATGGCTGCTACTAAATTTCAACGCTGCCGCCGTCGACGTCTACGTCGCAGTCAGCGTTAACGTTGCGCGTCTGTTTTTATCGCACTCGCGTGTCTGGCATGCATGCTTCACTTATGCCAATACACAACACTGTCTCCCCTCTCTCCCGTGCCAACGCTCTTCCGCGCTCTTTTCGTCCCTGCCTCTTCCACTCTCTTTGGCTTCTAAGCTCCCCACACCGCAACCCAAACCACGCTGTCTACCACCCCTTTCGCTCTCGCTCTCTCACTGCCGAGCATCTTCATGTGCCTCCCACACGCAACAAAGCTGAAAATTGCTACTTTGTACATTAACGTCGACGGCGCGGTCGCTGTCGGCTTCGCTGTTGCCGTCGCTGTCACCGTCGCCGCTGTCTAGCTAGAGAAATGTGGAGTACTGGGTTAATATGTCTATCACTTTTATGGCTAGTTGGCGCTGCTAAGCACATATTAATTTCGAGAGTTATTAGTCGATTTTGTTGTTATCTTTGTTGTTGTTGTCACACATTGTTGCAACTTTCGCAATTTTCTTTTTGTTTTTTGCTTTTTTTTTGGGCGTGTCAACGTCGAGCGCATATTGCGCAAGTTTCAGCTTTAATTGCCGTTTTGGATTATGGTAATACGCTAGCAAAACTCCCATAAAAATATGAGCTAACGGCAGCTGTTGCCAACTATTTTCAAAAGTTATTAATTTTGATTAATTTAATCAGTTTAAAATAAGCATTCTATAATTTCCCGTAGGACAAGTCGGTCTAAAATAGAATATTCGTATGAACCATGGAGTGTTAGTTGAACGATTGCTATCAAACACACACATGGTGTGTATAACATAACTATAACTATCCCTAACAACTTTGCTTCGGATCAGACAGCTATATCCCGCAGCTTCAATAACCCAAAATCGATTATTTGTAGGGAAAACTGTGTACGAGGTCTTTTACAGTCGGCTCACTCAACTGCAGCCCTTCTCAGCTTTATTATAAACTGATTTCATTTAGAATTCCCAAACAGTTTAAGCAAGCAATTAAGCTCTCAGTTTGAAAGCTAAAAGTAAGACGAAGAGAAAGAGGGAGAGAGCGGGAAGAGGTAGAGTAAATGAGATGCAAATAGACCCAGGCAAGAGAGCAGAATTCCTTTGTCGTACAACATTAGCCATTTTGCTGCTGGTGGTGGGGGTGGGGGATGCTAAAAATTTGCATTTTGTGGATCTTGTTGCACAGTTCCAGTTTCGCTTGAGTGCGTCGATCGCTATGTCTCTTTCGCACACACGCTCTTACTCCCGCTCCCTTTCTCTTTGTCTTTCGCTAGTTTTTGCTATTGTGACCGCAACTGGTTTCTTCTTACCACATGCACTTGCCACTTGCCACTTGCTTCAGGGCTGCAGTTGTTGCACTTGTTGTCAAAGCATTTTATCAAGGCAACAAATCTTTTTGTTGTTGTTGTTTGCTTTGCTCTTATTGGATTATGCGCTTTCTCTTTCACACATTTCCGCATGCGGCACAAGTTGCGGAAAAACCAGACCTTAAGCAGCACCCCTCCAGTCCCCTCAGTTCCCGCATTCCCCAACTCAACACTCACCTGCTGCACCTGGTGAAAAGCGCCGAGAAAAGCGCTGGCAAAGCCGGTCAAGCTGGACGTGCAAGGCGGAGAATGAAAACAGCAAATTGAATTTCCATTTAGCAGTTTTCCCACTAGCGGCTAATTAATCTGCATTTTCTGCTACGTCTTCTGCTTCTTCTTCTTCTTCTGCTCTTCTCCTTCATGTACTGCTTCGTGTTGTTTGTTATCGATTTGATTGCCACATAGCGAAATTACAGTTGATTGAACCTGCCACCAGTTTTATTGTGACTCAGCAAATGGCTTCCTTGTGCTCTCTCTCTCTCTCTCTCTCTCTCCATCTCTCTGTCTCCTACTCTTTCTCTTTTTCAATTTCTTTTTGTCAATTCCTGCTGTCCTCTTACACTCTCTCGCATGCGATATTTTACCCATGGTTAACTTACTGCAAATTTACGTATTCCGTTTCTTAAAAAAACTCACCATTCGTAGCAGAATTCCTTGATCTTGTGTGGTGAACTCAAAGGTCACTTAAAGCAGAGCAGCTGTGCGCACTACGTCACTTTGCTAGTGAATTCACCTCGGTCTCGCCTGCCTGCACTTTTTTTTTTGGTTTTGCGTTTGCTTTCACAGCCTTTGAGCTCGCACGCTCTCACTTGCACGTTCACATGCGATTGCTCTCACTCTTTGTCTCTTTCTCTCTCCTCGCTGTCGGCGTCTTGTGGTCTCTTTGTTGAGTGCGCTGCGCCAATGGATCTCTGTTGGCTGCGTCGTTGGCATTGTCGTTGTTGGATGTCGTCTTCAGTCACTCGCAAACTTTCAATGCGAACGAGCGCGCGCGGCTTTTGTGCGAGATCTTTGCAGTCATTGTTTATACGCCGTTAGGCAGCGTCTGCGCTGCTGCTGCTGCGCCTTGTGTTCTTCGGTTTTCGTCTTCATTTCTTTTTGTTTTGTTTTGTTCTGTGTTCTTTATCGTCGCCGTCGCCGCGTAATCGAAGTGTTTTCTTAAGGTGTGTGTATGCTTGTGTTTTGTGTATGACTGTTTAATCCCCAACTCCCCCCACACCCGCGCAGATCAGCGACGTTTGTGATTCATTCAAATAAAGCGAATTTCGCCAGCCTCAAACATAAAGTGGCATTGTTGTTGTCATTCTGCTTGCCTTGCTGTAGTTGTTGTTGTTGTAGTTTTTAGCTTTAGTTGCTGCTCTGCCGCATTCGCTGTCGTTGCTGCTGTTGTAACCTGTAGCCTAACGGTAACGGTAAAGTAAGCAAGCTGCTTAAAAGAAACAAAAACAAAATAGTTTTATTATTGCATCGCATCTCTTCTGCTTCTGTTACTTCTCTTCTCGCAATACACGACAAAAGCAAAAGAGACGAAGCAGAAGCAGCAACAATGACAACAATAAATAAGTTAACTACAAAATGAAATTTGCAATTTATGTAATGTTTGTTTTAGGTTTATTGCTATTGTTATTTTTTTTCATAGCTGCCCGTTGAACCGTAAGAAGAGTTGAGGTTAGATTGAATTTTAGCCAGCAGAAATTGAATTTTTTGTGGCTTAAAGAGAATTTTAAGTAGAATTGTTGCATTTCTGACGATTACAAATATAATCTCTTAGCGAAATGTATATTTCTTTTTGCTTTTTAAATATTTTCGCATTTTCGGCGCTTATCTCTGTGATTTTTTCAGCTGCATTTTTAATGTTTTTTTGCATTTATGCAATTCCATTGATAAGTAAAGTCATTAATCATCCAAGCGGTGGGAATCCATTCGATTTTGTAACTTTTGTGACTAATATACATTTCAAGAACTCTAAATGTTCAAGTTTAACGATAAAAGTTGAATTAAACAAGTAAAAAAGGCTACAGTCGATCGAGCCGACTGTAAAAGACCCCGTACTCCCATGGTAGTGCGCAATTTGAATTCAAATTTTCGAATGAAATTTAAAATTTTTAATTTTATATGTTCATTTAGAATTGAAATTTAAAAAAATGAATTAACAATTAAATTAACTATCAGTTGCACCACGCGCCACTTTCAAGAATTCTCCGAATATCAGCATTTACATATTATTCATACAAACACACATTCGTTTGAAATTATATGTATGCATGTATGTATGTATGTGTGTATTCGGCGCGGCCAGCGTCTGCCGGCAGCGCTGTCGCCACCGCGTCTGCCGGCAGCGCTGTCGCCACACAAGCATCGAAAACGTTCGAACATGTGTTTGTATGTTTCTGTCTCGCTCTCGCGCGTAAGTGATATTGCAGTTAAATAACAAACTTTGTAACGCAGTAGCTCTTTTGTTAAAAGTAGTATGATGATGCCCCTTTCAGAATAGTTTGATTTTATATGTCTCTATACTTATGTTGAATTACAACACCCTACTATATGAATAAATGCCTTAAACATGGCATTAAAGTGAAAACGTTTGGTTAACTCTCAGGAGAAAAGGGGGCGTGGCAGCTCAAAATTTTTAATGGCATTGCATTAAGGATGTCTCTATCAACCTGTTTACCAGAAATGGTGTTCCTAAGTGCAATAGTTACTGAGTTATTTTTTTCGAGGTGTGTCTAGTTTTTTTGCTCATTGCGGGGGCGGTAAGGGGCGTGGCAACAATTTGAAATAAACTTGATCTGCTCGCGAAAATAACGGACTTTCATTCCAAATTTGGTGTCTCTAGCTTTTGTAGTTTAAAAGATCCAGGTGTTCATACGGACGGACAGACAGACAGACGGACAGACGGACATTGCTATATCGACTCGGCTGTTGATGCTGATCTAGAATATATATACTTTATGGGGTCGGCCACGCCTCCTTCTGCCTGTTACGCACATTTCGCTTCTGACAAACCTAATAGACCCCTATACTCTTTTTTAGAGTACGGGGTCTAAAAATAATAAAAATTTATATAATATTTTATAATTTATTTCTTAAAGAAGAGCTAATGCCTAGCCACATTGTTGTTAGGAATGGTAAAAAACAGTATAAATTTTGTAGAATTTATTTTCCATAAATCGGCTTAATATAATTGTTTTTGTGCTACAGAGTCTACACGCTGCTAATACACTCGATTAAACGCAAGTGATACGCTCGAAAAACGCATCGTCGTCGCTGGCGTTATAATTTGTTGTTATAATTTTTGTGTTATTTTTTTTTTTTTTTTGGTTTGTTTACAAAGAAAAGTTGTTCGGGTCAAAAGCAGCCCATTAAAATATATGTATGTATAAGTGCCAGTCTGTGTGTGTGTGCGAGTGTGTGTGGGCGTCTGTTGTGTCTTGTGTACAACTACTGTGTGGTGTGTGTATATCGTCTGATTAGTTTAATTAAAGCGTATTTTCAATTGCATTCTGCGCAGTTTGCAGTACAGCATTTCCTGTCTCACACACACACAGACCTACCCACCCACACACACACACACGCACACACATGTGCTGAGGAAAGTAATAAAAGCCGAAAGTCAATAAGCAAAGCGAAGTTAAGTGATCGTTGGGCGCCACAAAGAGAGAAAGGCGCAAAGACACGCCCACGCGGGGCTAAGAAAAGTCAGAAGATGACAACGACCAGCCTGGGACGACATTTTCTGGAAAAGTTCTTTCCATTTCGGTAAGTGCGCAGCCACAAAATGCAAATGAAACTCAAAACTAAAGTTAGTACCACAAAAAAACAAGAGGGAAAAAAATGAGAAAAAAAGTGGGAAAATGCGGAAAAATTCCAATGCCAAAAATAAATATGGGTCAGGCGACGGAGGCAAAAAAGTTCGACAATGCGGCAAGTGCAACAGGGAACAACTTGCCACAGGCCACAGTCAACATGCAACAGGCAATTGCGCCTTCTTCTTCCATCTTTTCTGCTACTTCTCCTTCTCACTCGCCTGATCCGTCGTCTCCTACTTGCTCTTCGACCAAAAGTGTCCATCTATTTTGGTTGCATCTCAAGTTGCTCAGTTTTTAGTGCAAATTGCAGGAAACTGTTGCACACACACACACACACACACATGCATACCATGATCGATCGTTTCAGTGCTGCAAGTTTGTCGCTTATCCTCATGCTACCAATTTTCCACAATTTCCACAAAGTTTACTCGCTGCTAAATTGAGATTGATTCTTCTGCAGAGTAGGAGACGGAGACGGAGTCCAAGAATTCTACAAGTGCGAGGAGCTGCGATAACTCCAACTAGTTTTTAACCGCCTTGATGATCATTTATCTTTCGATCAACCAATCCTTGAACCTCCAGCAGTCGAGCGCCTACACTGTAAAACAAAACGTACTTAATAGGTACTACTTATTAAATGAATCAACAATTTTCACCCAATTTGTCCTATTGGAGCTATAGGTTATAGTTGACTGATAGATATAGATATTGATATAGATATAGGTATAGAAATAGATATAGACATAGATATAGATATACATAGTAATAGATATATATATATATATATATATATATATATAGCTATAGATATTGATATAGATATAGATATAGACATCGATATAGACATAGATATAGCTATATATATAGATGTACATATAGATATAGATATAGATATAGATATAGATTTAGGTATATAAATAGATATAGACATGGATATAGATATACATAATTATAGATATAGATATTGATATAGATATAGACATAGATATATATATAGATTTAGACATAGATATAGACTTAGATATATATATATAGCTATAGATGTAGATATAGATATAGATATATACATAGATATAGATAAACATAGTTATAGATATGGATACAGTCTCTGAGATTTAGGTGTCTATACTAACAGGTGGAGAGACGTACAGTGCTATATCAACTCAACGATTGATTGAGAATATATATACTTTATGGGGTCGGAAAAGCATACTTCTAATTTAAAAGACTACTTCTAAAAAAGATATAGATATAGATATAGATATAGATATAGATATAGATATAGATATAGATATAGATATAGATATAGATATAGACATAGACATAGCTATAGATAAACATAGTTATAGATATGAATATAGTCTCTGAGATTTAGGTGTCTATACTGACAGGCTATATCAATTGAGAATATATATACTTTATGTGGTCAGAAAGCCTCCTCCTAACCTAAAAGACCCCATAGACTTTCGAACTGTAATACAAATCAGCCAACACTGTGCAATTAAATCTCTATAGACATGTTTACTCATCTCAGATATATGAATCATGATCGCGTGTTGAGTGTTTCTATATAAACGAAACGAACTTTTAGCGATGTTTAATTTTTAAATCGTCCACTTTGATTTATAGCTTCGATCGTTGATTATCTTTTATGAATTGGTTTTCTACACATGTCATTCCATTTGATTGTTGGGAACTTTTTTACGACTCCGCAAATAGAACAGATTTCGATTTAGGCTATATAAATGGGGATTTTAAAAACTATTTGGGAATTGATCACGTTTTGGTGCCCAACTGTTTAGATAGAAGTGAGTTTTTTTTGTCAATCTATTAAGATCAGATCGGAATTGATATAATTTTTGATTACTTCAGGACTTGATAAAGAAAATGATATAAAATATTAAAATAAAAAGCCTTTGCTCAAAGTTTGACTCAAAGACTTGTTAGTAGCTTGGTTTAGGCCATAAACTCTCTGCCACTCCCCCCTCAGTGCCGTCCGTTCAAAAAGGAAGCACAAACTGCTTTGCTGCAGATTGTGATCGTTTGCTTGTGGCATGTTGCAAGAACAAATGATGAATGGCATTCAGATGCCAGTTGTTGCACGCTCATTTGAGCTGCAGCAGCTGTAAAGGGAGGGGCGACAAGCAGGGGGCGTGCCAGTAATGCAGTGGCAAGTTGCAGCAAGTTGTGGCATGTTGCACTCATTGTCAACCACTTGACATTTGTCATATGCATTTAGATCGATCGTTTGTGGCATGAAATGCTGAATGCTGATCTCGTTGCCACTGCAACTTTTCATGCCACACATGCCACAGTCTGCTGAAAGTGTGTGTGTGTGTGGGTGGGTGTGTGGAATAGAGGAAAAAACTTGTGTCTTGTCCAAACAAATAGTTCGGCAACTTTTTCTTATTGTTTGTAATTTTAGTTGGCTTTGCACAGCCTTCGACAGGGCCAAATGCCTGCAGCTGTTGGCCAAAAGCAGCAAACGCGTTGGTTATCGACCCGAAACGTACTTGAACTATGGAATCGAATCTTTATGTAAATCATTAGTTTAATTAAAGACTGAAAATATTTTATAACAAATAGGAATATTGCAAATTTAGTATTTAAAGCGTGCAATGTGTTAAACTTCACTTGGTGAAGTTTGGCAACAGTGTAGACAAACTCAATTTGTGAAATTGTGAAAATAGAGTTTACTTACTGGCTTAAATGAAATCAAGCATTAATGTAACCAATAAGAATAATGTGTGTCTTTTAAACCTAAAATATATGGCATTGATTAAAGTTAAGAATGTTTTTTATTAATTATATTACAGTTCAACTATTTAGATTTAGAATTTCACTGAAGTACAAAGAAAAGCTGTTAATTAACAAATTTGTACTAGCTATAGTTTTACTTAGCAAATAGGCATATAGTATTTGTTTCTAAGTTATATTTTCCCCCTTATTTTTTAATGAATTTAATTTCTAACCTAAAACAATTATGATGGAAAGCAAAAAGTTCCTTTTAAAATTCAAGTTTTTCAAGGAAAAGTTGAACATAATTTGAATTGAATGAACTATGTAAATTTCTAGACATTTTCTAAGCTCCACAAAAAACACGAAAACACATTTAAACACAATTAAAAAGACCCCGTAATCATTCCAATGCACATACGAATGAGTAATTTTTCACCGATTTGTCTTATGGGAGCCTTATAAACTGTAGTTGGTCGATCAACAATAAACTTGATGAGAATGGGTTTAATGATACCATACATTTACATGGCCCAACAGTTCTAGTCGTTGGGTAGGGGGCGTTGCTAACAATCTGAAATTAAGCTGATCTACGTGCCATACAGGCGGACCTTTATTTTAAATATGTTTACTCTAGCTTTTAAGGTTTCTAAGATCCAGGTGTTTATACAGGCGAAGGACAGACATCGCTATATCCATTCAGCTGTTAACGCTGATCAATAATATATATATATATATATATATACTTTATGGGGTCGTAAACACCTCTTTCTGTTACGCACAGTTCGCTTCTGACAAACTTAATAGACCCCTCTACTCTTTTTTAGAGCACGGGGTCTAAAAGTTGTGGTTTTAAACCAATAACGTTTTGGGTACAAAATGTTAAATCGGACCATCGATATTTACCATTTTTGGCCTATTTATTAAATAATGTTCTATAAAATGTACTGTGCTATTAAAATATGGTCTTCTAGTTACATAAAATTGGCAGAAACTGTACTACATTTAAAGTAATCATAAAAACAAACTTTGTTTCATAGGCTCTACACTTTATTACACCTAAAAACTTTAGTAATTTCAATTAATTTAAATTTGTTACAATTAGAGTGTCAATAAACCTACATATAAAGTTATCTAAAATATAATGCTTGCTAAAAAGCAGCTCCTATTTATTCCACTCACTTCTACACACTCTACCCACCCGCTCCTTTAGGCCCCATCCACTGCTTTTTAGGGTAAAGACGCTGAACACATTATCCTTTTTGCCAGCTGGCTAATAAACATATTTTCTCATTTTGGCCAGGCTCATTATGAAGGCGTTTTCCCCGCCTAACTCCCCGCCTACTCAAGTACCAGCTAAGCATTTTTATCGCGTGCTATAATTGTCTGCATAACAATAACACTTTTGACATTAACAATCAGCAGCAGCAGCAGTGGCAGCAACAACAACAACAATAACCATTATGGCAACAACAAACAGCAACAATGTCATAATTTTGCACAATAAAAAGTGTTTTTCTTGATTAAATGGCGCAAACGAAGGCGTCGACCGAAGGAGGAGTCGGAAAAGGGCCAAGAAAACGCTGGAAAAACCCCCCGAAACGAAAAAAATCGGAAAACTTTGGCGAAATTTGTGCGCGTTTTCCTAGCTTGTTTTCCACAAACGCTTTCTCGTTGTGAAAATGCCAAAAATGGCATTTGTCCATAATTTTATTGCTTTCGTTTTGCCAGCGACGGGAAAGGGGAAGAGGAAGGGGAAGGGTAAGGGGAAGACGGAAGCCAAGGGTGTCGAGCGATGGGGTTAAAGGGCTGAAAGTGTTTATGAATTGTTGTCACTTTGTTGCACTCAACAAAAGGGGGAGAAGCAAAGAGCAAGGGGAACAGATAGAGGAAGAAAGGGAAAGTGACAAGTTGCGACATAAGTAGTTTGTCAGTTTACACACACACACACCTCACACCACACTCACATGCAGTCACACCCACAACTTCCTGGGTCAAAACTTAAGATTAACTTTATCGCTGCTTCAACTTGTAGTCAAAGTTTTGGTAGCAGCGTTAATTAGACAAGTTCGGTACTGAGTTACCTTATTAAAGATAATATAACCAATAAACTAAACTACAAATCGAGGGATTTTGCAGAGAAAAGGGTGAGACTTTCAGTGTTATTATAAGGCTTAATAGGTACAATTTTAAATTAATGTATTTATTATTTTAAAGTAGCGCATTAATTAATAAGTAATTTATTATTAGTGTTAGACAAATTATATAGAACTTTAAAGCTTATTTTAGCTTACTTTTAAATAAAAACATTTTTTTACAGCTATAAGAAATACATATAAATTTAATTAAAACTAAAATTAAATAAAAACTAATTAATTAATTAGCTTAAGTTGTTTTTACAAATGAAAAATTTTTATTTAAATATTTTAAGCCCACTTCAAACAATTTGGTCTGAGAATTATGTTGCTAAACTCAATTTTAGTATTTTTATAGTTCAAAATTTTAATAAATTTTGATTTTTACCGTCACTGTTAATCGCAAAAGTGTTTTTAAAATCTTTAAATAATGTAAGGCTTATTTTAAATAAAAGTTCAGTTTGTTGTATTTTAGTATTTTTCCCATTTAAAATTTTTTGGCTTTTTTTGTGTCTTTTTCACTTATTATTTTAGCTTTAAGTTATGCTTTAAAAATGTGCAATAGCTTCTGTTTAAGTTTTAAATGAAAGGTATACATATTATTGCAATTTTTAAATACTCTAAAATTAAAAAAAAAAATTTCTCGAGACTTTAAGTTTTATTTTAATTTTTTTAATCGAATATTTTTTTTTACTTATAAGTTAATACACTTTATGGGTAAAAGAAGTATAATTACGTGCTGTAGGAATTTGTTATAATTATGTATATAATAAATAATTATTTTTTTATTTTATTTATCATTTTTTTCATTTTATACCCAGTCTTTTTTCTTCTCTTCTCTCCATGCGTCTCAATGCGACTCTTTGTTAAACTTTTTTGCCTTACTTCATCTGCTTCTGCTACTTCATCTACTTCTTCTTCTTCTTCTTCTTCTTCTGCTGCTTCTTTCAGCTGTCAATCACTCGTTTAAGTGCATTCCATTTTACCATTTGATTGCCCATCCCTGGCGCATTCTTTGCCTGTCGCCATTTTGTGTGATTGGAGAAAGTCCAAATTGTAATTGCCATTCGCCCATTTGCCATATTTGATCATTTCTCTCTCTCTCCCACTCCCTCTTCCTCTCCATCTCTCACTCGAGATTTGCAATGTTTTCGCGTGGCGCCCCCAGAGCAACTCATCCATAAATACGCAGACTTGTCCAGACACACACACACACACACACACACACATGTGCTTGGCTCATACAATGTCGCATATGGACGAGCACAGACATTATCATCATCATAATCATATTTTCATACCCAACACCAGCGAGTATTTTAACTATGTGCTAAAGTTTCATGTGATTTTGTACATACCAAGAAATCAGTGCAGAATTCCGGGTCGAAATTCTTCACAAATACTTGATTTAAGTGCGTAAAGCTTAAAGAAATTAAGTTATTTAGTTTGGCATAAAAACAAAGTGTAACTATTATGAGTTATTTTAAATAAAGTATGCTATTAAATTACTTAATTTAATAAATAACTTATTAAATAACATATTTTAAGCTCATCTTTACAGCTAGTTTCGCTACATAGAAATTCTCCAATTCCTTCTTTTTTTTTAAGATTTCTTTTTAAATAAATGCTAAATTCAGGTTTGAAAAGTCCAAAATTTTTACAAATAGTTATATATTATATAGAATATGTATGTTTTTTTTTTTCAGACCTATAAATTAATTTTAAGTTTTATTCTTCTGTAAAAATCACTTAGGCTTGGAGAACCAATGGAATCTTGTATGATATTGTTACTTCATACTCCTCTTAGGCAATTGGTCCAAAAACACTTATTTATTTTTTATTTATATCTTATTTATTAGTTCCTAATTAATTGGTACTGGAAATTGGAAATTGGTAATGGAAATTGACTATTTAAACTATTAAATAATAAAAAAAATGATTTTTTTAATAAGATTCGAGTTTAAAAATTTTTTCCAAACACTTTTGTAAACCTTTTAAAATACTAAATATCTTTAAACTAACAGAATAAACTGTTTTATTACTTACAGCAGATAAAACTCTTTTTAAAAAAGTTCTCTGCACTACTTTTCTTTACTCTTAATATAGTTTAGCAAATTTAACTTAGTTAGAAATAGTCATTTGCTTAGTTACACAAAATCCAAGTGTATTAAAACTTGTGTCTAAATTAGTTGAAAATTCCATATTTTTGAAGCTTATTTGTTGCGCTGACTCTACAGATACTATAGACTATAGTCCTCTATATGCCTCTATCTCTGTCTGTCTCTGTCTCGCTCTCATTTCGTTGCCCTGTGGCAACTTTCGCTGGAAAATTTATTAATTTATCCTAGGGGAGCAATAGTTTGGCGTGTGTTGTGTCGTAGTCGGCTCCCTCTTTGGTGTGAGCTACCAGACAGCAAACAGTTTCAGTTTCAGTTTGAGATACAGAGCCAGCGTCAGTCCAGCTTCCCGTAGTTCCCTCTTCTCCATTTCCATTGCCATTTCCATGCCCTTTTGCCTTCTTCATCCTTCCCCTACTTTTCTTAGTGACCCAAAGCACGCGTGTTGTTGTTTTTCTTATTTTGGCATTTTTTACGTTATACCCTGTAGTCATAAAAGTGTGTTAGGGTAGCTACAAAAATGGGAATTTCTAATATTTTTATTAAATTTATTTTGTATGTTTTTTTAAATAATAAAATTGTCTTTGTGTTCAGGGAAAGTTGTGATAATTTATAATTTATATAAATTTAATTTATATGAACTGCAAATATTTTTTTAAATTTTGAATTTGTAGTAAAAATAATTTATTTTAATAATTGATTATATTGTATTATTATACAATTATTAAATATAATTATACAATTTTATTAGTTTTTTTTTTTTGTTATATTTTTTCATGCTAGTTGAGTGCATTAACTTAAAGAAATCTGTTGTAAATATGAGATTTATAAATATTAAAATATTTTTTTTATGAAGGCTTTTAAAAATGTCTTTTAAAAATGGCTTTTAAAAATGTCTTTTGACTTTTCTTTTATATAAATAAATTGAAACTTAACAGAGCATATTTTCTTAAACATTAAACTTGATTTATTTTTATTTAAATATATAAAATATTTTTTTTTTTTTTTTTTTTTTTTTTTTTTTTTTTTTTTTTTTTAGTATCTGATTTTAATATATCCTCCTGCCGACATAAATAAAGCTTGTACTTTAGTTAAACACTTGTGCAAGTAACTAAATTGAGCATTTTCAAGTATCGCTTAAAAAACTGCAAAGTTTTAGTATAATAATGATGGCCGGCATAAATACCTCATAAATTCTTTGCAGCTGTTCCTAGGGTATTTACCAGTCGAGTCAAACTTTATAACAGCTTCGTAGCTTCCTTTTTATTTTGCTACTTCAACTTCAAATGGCTCCGCATGCCGTTAAGATACTTTTGTTTTTGTTGTTGTTGTCGATGGAGCTGAAGTTGGAGTTGGAGCTGGGAAATGGGAGCAGGGACTTGGAACTGGAGCTGTGCATGGGCATGGCCAGGCACTTGGACATGGGCATGGGTATTATTTAATTACAGGCTACAGTTGTCCGCTCGCTGGTCCCCTTTGGATGAGTTCTGCCGAACTAACTGTGCACCGCCTCCGGGGGTTTTTCCCGCTCCACCATTTTGGTTTTATCGTAAAAAATATTTTCAAGCTGTTTTAAGAAGTGGGTGGCAGTGGGGCGTGGCTCAGCTTGGTCCCTTTAGAATGTCAATTTCTTGACCCCGTCAATGGCCTGTGGGAGCCTCAGAACAATTTTAAAATTTTGCTACTCCCGAAGAAAGTTTTTAATTATTTTACATTTTAAGGCCACTCCCCCCTATTTAAGCATTAAATTACAACAACAAAAGAAATTAAATAAAGTTAATTTTATTTATGTCATTTCTAACAACATTTTCTTTACCTTTCTGCTTTCATTACAGGTGAGTTTGAGTTTCCTACTTCCATTTGGGTTTTTTGTGCTTCGCGTAAGTAAAAAGTTTGTTATTCATTCTAACGGTACACATATAGTCTACATACTACGGTTTTACGTTGCTGAAGATTTGTTACTTTGAAATGTTTTATGAAATCCACATCATCATCATCATCATCGTCATGGAAATCATTCAACAGCACTTCATCATGTTCCACATCATCGTATCCTCCACATGATTTTCCACATCAGTTTTAGCCATATGTGCCGCAAGTTCCGCAAACATTTGGTTTCATTTTGTATACACTTTAAAAGGGTACTTTCATTTTGTCAAGAAGTTTGTGATGAACAGGCTTAATGTAGTAGAAGTAATCTTTTCTAAAAATGATATATATACTATATATACTATATAAACTGTATGGTATACTTGATCAGCTTAATTAACTGACTCTATATAGCGTTGTACGTCTATTTCTGCATCTATATATAAGTCTAATTTCCTATAAGATACAGTTCCTATAAGATATAGTTCCTATTGGATAAGTAAGAAGATTTGACCGATTTGAGCAGACAACTGAGGGACTAGAAGTCTAATTTAACTGGCCACTCAGTTGTCTGCTCAAATCGGTCAAATCTTCTTACTATATCCTATAGTAACTATATCGTATAGGAACTGTATCTTATAGGAACTATAGGTTCAAAGATATATTTTAGTATGCGTCAGTATAAAAACATTTCAGTATCCACAGTGCTTCCATACGGAATGCTGAATTAACTTTAAACAGATCGGCTAACTATAGCCTCTAGCTGATTAAAACTATAGGATTTTTTTCAGGCAACTTCATCTACACAGATAATTACAATTATTTTATAAGAATGAATGGTTTGAAACATAGGAACATATAAGTTGAGGTTAGCAAGACTTGAGGGGATTGACTATGGAGTATCTGTGGTAGGTTTTACGTCAAGATTCGACTCAGAAGATCTTGAAAAACTTTATAATAAATATGAAGTTGAACTATTTAAACTGTTGCCATGTGCTTTTGTAATAACTTGAAGCAAAGTTTAGCAAATTGACTAACTTATGAGCAGATCGGAGGAATATAGCTATACCAAAGTTAACCTATATCTGCTAACTGCATCTATTTAGAGCTTTGCCATATAAATACTGAAAAAAGCTCTAACATATCATATAGTATTCATATAGTAAGACACTATCTCCCCTCCTTACTGTCCAAAAGATTTCTATACAAAGCCAACTACTCTATATAGCATATAGAAAACAGATTTAACTAATACCGTCTGTGGGAGTTACTGCAAGAGTATCAAATCTTTGGCTTCCCTCAGACAAAATTTCCATCGTTTATAGTAGTTTTTCTTGGTTTTTACCGAATTTGACAGTTTGTTTACAGTATGGTAAAGTCAGTGGTGGGGGCGACTGGGTGGGAGGGGGCGTGGCAAGCAGATTGCCTGCCTCTGATATGCTCACTCCATCGTGGGTGGCTCTTGTCAGCGAAACTTACCAATTGTGTCAAAGAAAATCAAATGCAGACAGTTTTCGAGTTTACTTGAGTGGAGGCAACTGCAGCAAATGCTACGGAAATTATATGTATTTACAGATATATAACGGCAAATTTATCGGGTACTGATCTGATAGGTGAATTGAGTTCATGTCAGTTTCAGTACAATATTATCTTAATTGGAAATAGTTACAAAAAAATTAAATATAATGAATTATAAGTGGAAAATATTAAGCATGAATTTATAAGTTAGAACTCAATTTTAAAATATATAGAAGGTATTTTAAAATAAGTAAATTTCTTATAGTAAGAATTTGATAGAATCTTTCACATATTGGAAGTAAAAGTAGCAATTTTTGAAGTGGATAAGTAATTAATTTAATATAAAATTGTTATTAACTAATTTTTTTAATATTCTAGTGATAAATCTGATCGTTTTAAAAAGAAGATATCAAGAAGTTTTATAAGAGAAGGAAAGAAAAGAAGGAGAAAAGAGAAGAGATGAAAAGAGTTATACAAAATCTCAGACAAAGTATTTTAAAAACAGGTTTAAACATTTCGTTGAATTTTTATTTTATTTCTAATTAAATAATTTAAATTCCATAAATTAACTGTATTAAATCTATTGACGAGCACAGTAGCCCAGTTATCTAAGCTGCCGTCTTGTCACAAATAGAACTTTACAATCTGTGGGTTCGAATCCAGATGTGGACCTGACCCCCATTGTCTCCCGTATCACTTATAACTTAAGTTATAATTCAACTTGTAAATAATATTAACATTTTATTTCAAGTTGTTAATTAACAACAGTAAAATTAAAAGAAAAAATAAAAATTATCAGTTTAAAAAAAAATTAAATCTATTATTTAAAATTCATGTAGTCTACTTTTAGGTGCACTACAAAATAAAAGACAATTTGACAATTTCACTTTAATTTTACTGTAGTTCCTTAACAACTTAAATTAAACTTTTATAATATTTACAATTATAACTATAAGTTCTAAGTGTCAACAATTTGTTGAGGGCTTAAAAATAACATAACCCTCCTACAAAACCATTCCAAGCACAAATTATTAAGCATACTTTTAGGAGCTTTAAAGCAACAATTAAAAGACGCCACACAAATTGCCAACCAGTTTTTGAGTGCAAGTGCCCTAAAGATGTGACAAAATGGGAGGAGAGGAGAAGAAAAGTGAGTGTGGGGCGTGGCAAGAGGGAGACACTCACATATTTCATGGGCATTAAAATATTTTGTGGTCGCTCCGCTCGTTGCTTATTGTTTATTTATAATTAATCATGTTGGCCTTTAAACACACACACACACACACACACAGGCACAAAGCGCAACAACCAGAAATATGCACATTATGTGGCCAAAAGCCAAAAACGGTTACTGGAAAACGTGGCCCAATGAGCCTGAAACCAGAAACGTAACCGAAACTGAAGCTGAAACCGATATAAATTGCATTATGGGCAAATTAATTGTTTTTACCGGAATGATGATGGGTGGGCGGTCAGAGAGCGGGGTGGGCGGGGTATTTGGGGGTACGACGACGACATTAATGGCAGAATCACCCTCATCCCCTTCGAGCGTTAAAACCAAGCAGCCGAGTCAGACGGCATAAGGCCCAAGGACATTAATAAGGCCCAAAGGATGTGGTGACATTAATTGCGCGACGTCCGAGAGCCAGCGGGGCAGAGTGATAGAGAGGGGCGGGGAGGGGTAAAGCCTACAGAACCCAGAGGCAGTCATTACATTTCCATATAAATATTTATCGCATGTGATAATGCTATGAGAAGCATGCGAGAGAGAGTGTGTGCGAGAGCGAGAGGGGGGAATTGTCAATAGTTTTTCAATTTGTGTAATATATGTGCCATAGAGCAGGACAGCAAATGCAATAGTCCACACATGTGCACGAATCCCTCTACTTGTTGTGTTCTCTCACACTCCCGCTCTTCTTTTCTCTCTCTTCTTTTCCCTTGCTGCTTCTGTTGGCGCCTGGCTTTGCATATGTAATTAAAGGCGAATCCCTTTCGCCAAAATGGCCAAGAAATTACTATAATGGGCATAGAGCCAATATGATGTATACCCCCACACCCCTCTCATGTACCCACACCTATTAATTCGTTCTAAGCAAATCACATTAATTACTTTAATTAATATTTGTCTGGCATTAATTTTGATTTATTTGTGGCTCCCTGTCCACTCTCTTGCTTTCTGTTTGTAAAAAGTACCGCTACTTACTCTCACTTGCGCGCTCTCATACACTTAATCGCACTCTCTCTCTTTTGCTTCGTGTTGCTCTCTTTCAAAACAAAGCAACAGCTGGTCGATCCGTTTGGTCGCTTTGATCGCTCGAGGTCACAATAACAACAACAACAACACTCACTATGACAAGAACAAAGAGCCGCAAACTAGAATACAACTTGACGAAGGGCTCTCCCACGTTCAAGTTGCCATGACAATGCTAAATACTCGCACACATCCACACACGCACACGCACACACTCGGTGGAACATACACATGTGTTCCACTTCCTTGGCAGCAGCAGCGACGATCTTTTTTATAGCTCCCACTCTCTTTGCTTGCCCGTCGCTCTCACTGCTGTTGCTGCTGCTGCGTCGCTGCCGCTGCCGCTGCTGTTACTTCGCACGCTTCGTTGAGCTTTTTGGCCAACAGCAGCGGCGTCAACAGCATTGGGCGCGTTGTACACAGTTAAACATAAGTTTTGCGTTTAATCATAAATTTTAAATATTTTAGTTGTGTTAAAAACAATTTTATTTTAAATTATAATTATAATTGTAATGATTTATAAAATAAAGCGTTTTGTGATATTTTTTTTTTCAAAATCAAACTTTTGTGAGACAGTGTAAAATTGCCTATGCTTAAATATAAAATGCATAAATGGGATCTGCATGTGGGTTGTTAGATGGCGAGGGGCGTGTTGAACGGGTTGCCGTCTGTTTTTGTTGCAGTGTGCAGTGCGGCGCTTTTAATAGTTTTCATTCTCTTTCTATTCGTGTTTTGTTTTTGTAATTTGCGTTTAATGCGCGTCTGCAATGCGGTTAACCGAAAAACAATGCGAACGCTTTGTTTTCAATATTATTTGTTGCTTTTGCTGTGTGTTGATTTTGATCGAATTGCAGTTGTAGTTGCACACACAAACACATGTACTTACATATAAGCATATGGCACGCATACGCAATCAACGCCCAGCGATCTGTGGATTTTGAATAAAACGCATGCGATTTGCGCAATTTACACGCATGCAGCAGCTGCAGCGCCAACTGCAGCAGCAACAACTTTAATGTGGGCAGTGCAGCCCCCAAAACCGCTGCATGCTGCCAACGCAGCGATACCGACGGCGACAGCGACTGCAACGTACGCCAACGGCAAACTTGTTCCACACAAACACACACACACGCATATGCACTCTCGTGTACGCTTACACAGCATCAGGCAAAACAACAACAACAAGAGCGCTTCAAACTTACAGTGGTTTGCATATCATGCAAAATGCATTGTATCAGTTCGATTACATGTCACTCAAAATTATATTATATTTAAGAGCTTAACAGTGTTACTGCAAGCACTACATATGTAGAGTGTTAATTTCTAATATTTATTAATAATTACACTAATTAAAGTGTCTCTTTGCATATGCAGCTATTAAAACTAAATACAATTTTTAAAGAGCTATCAATAGCTGTGGGCTCAGTGTGCATTCGGCTTCATATGTTTTGTGTGAAAAGAGAACTGTTTATGGTAAAGCGGGTGGCAGAAGAGCGAACACGAAACCCAAAACACGAACAAGAACGAGCTCCACACTGCCGTTGTCTCTGCTGCTGCGCTGCTTTTACTACTGCTGCTGCTGCGACGCTGCTGTCGGCCGGCCACTGCCGGCTTCGTATGCTCAGTTGTGTTTTGCGTTCCACAGACGACGGACGAAAATTTTGTAAGCGCAGACGTGCGGTTCAAATTTTGATTTTTTGTTTTTGTGTTGTGTTGTTTTTCCCATGGTTGCTATTGTTGTTGTAGTTGCGCTCAATGCGTGCGATTCGATCACAAATAAAATACAAGAAATTAACGTTTGTGTGCAAAGCAAACAACAAAACAAAAATAAATAAATGAGAAACAAAAACAAAAGGAAAACTTAAAACTAAAAGAAAAATAACCAAATACAATTTCATTACAAAAATGGCGCTGTGTTAAACGAAATATTTAAAAAGTTGTTGTTGTTGTTATTGCTGTTATGGCTATGCAGTTTTAATTAGTTGAGGGCAATTTAAAGTTATATAATATTAATATTCCGTAATTAACTGAAACAATTAAGGAAACCCAAACAAAAAAGGGCAACAAAATCAAAGCAAAAAATGTTGTTGCTGGCGCTGTTGATTTTGTTGTTGTTGTTTGCTTGCGGTCCGCTGGCAGCGCTGCCGCCGCCACTGTCACTGCCGCTGCGCTGCCAAACTGAAATTTGTTTTTGTTTTTTTTGCTGCTGTGGATCGTGTGTTTTTGTGCTGAATTTTTGTTTTGTCTTTCGTTTTGTTTTTACATTTTGCAAGAAGTGCAAAAAAATCAGCAAATTTTATATTTTATTTAAATAGAGTTTATGGGTGCGTGTGTTTATTTAGTTTATTAAAAATTGGAGGGCAAAAACAAAGACAAAGTCAGTGAAGCGGATCAGCTCAGAGGCAACAAACAGTTGGACAGTGGGACAGTTTGACAGTTGGACGTACTTTGAGACACTCTCAATGAGTCATGTGGCTTAACCCGTTGACTTTTTTTTTTTTTTTGGAATTTTGGTACTCGATTCGTAGTTGTCATAGTATTAGTGATAGTATCTACATACCAAATCGGGTTTTGCTCTCTGACTCAGTTACCAACAGATAACTTTAATTTTTTATTAAATATTTATGATTATCAATTTGTTACGATGGCCCAAGTGATTTCAATTTATGCCTAAAGTCACAAATCAAATTAAATTAATGATTGTTATCAGCAAGCACCAAAAAAAATAAGACGAAGCTAATTGAGCGCTTAATTGTGTGTGATAAACTTTAGAGGGTTAACAATTGTGAAACTTGTGGAAAAAGTAGCTGAATTTTAGATGAAAAATTGATGTAAATGAAAAGATTTCCATTTTTTTGAATAGAAAACATTTGAAAATAATTTAAAATTACAGATGAAAAGCTTAAGCTCCAAAAGTTCGTACTGTAATTTTTTAGTAAACCATAAATTTTGTGTATTTGTTATTCAAAATATATAAAAAAAAATATAAATATTAGACCAAATATTACAAAAAAATATATTTTTAGCATATACAAAAATTAAGTGTTTTTTCAGAAAAAAATGAAGAAATTTTCGCTATGAAGAAACTACATTTTTTAGAGTACAGCAATTTATTAGTTTTGACTTTGTTTAATTGTTAAATTTTGTCGAAAAATTGAAATTTGTTTGTAGTTTAACTTTTTATTGAATTTTCAAAATATTTCTTACTTCCACAAAGGTTTCCATACAAATTTCTTAAATGGTTTTCTTATTAAAAACGATTAATTTTCAACACAAATTAACATGAAAACAATTGTTAAAAAGTTAATGAATTTATTTTTTAATTTAATAATTTTCTAGTGACATTTCTTAAATGTTTTTATCACCTGTGTGCTGTCTAAAGTTGGGATAGTACTACCACCAAAACTACTAAAATTCTAAATCGAAGAAACTCTTTAAGTTATTTAGCCGAAAAAGTGTCTCATGGGGAATTCGAAGTGCTCACAGAAACATGTGATTAAAGGTCTAAAAATAAATATGCTGTGGGATGCTAAGATGTTGATGATCATGATGATGTTTGAAGGCGGTGCGGGGTGTTGTACGGGAACATGCTGTACACATGTTTCTTACATTTTCCATTTTCCACAGCTCCCCAGAAAGTTTTTCATTTTTCCGGCAACTAAAATCATTAGCAAATCAATTTTACAACAAATGTGACAACACTTAAAGGGAGGGGTGGAGTGGGTAGGAGTGTGTAGGGGCAGGGGTAGGGGCAGTGGGGTTACTGTGGCACTTGCAACACTTTGGAGGCGCCGTTAAGGGGCACATTCCCCATGGGCTACTTGCGGTTAACGTTTATTAACTGTAAAAGTGCAGCAAAAACAAACCACGAAGCAGCAAAAGAAAAGAAAGAAGAAGCAAAAGTAGAAGACGTTGCTCATCAGCATATGCAGTTGGCAGCGCTGCTGACGGCGACTGCGCTTCGTTAGCTTTTGATGTCAAGCAGCAGCAGCAAGAAACGCGCGCGACTTTAAACGCGCGGAAAACGCGCTTGAAGTATTGGAATGCTGTAGCTTGTGATTTGAGTTAATAAAATAGGTTGAGCAGAGGAAAGTGGGCGTGTTAGTGAGACCTACAACTTACTAATTTTATATATAGACTATATAAAATAGTTAACTATATAATTGTCTGTTTGTCGAGCCTATTTCCCAGCGGGTTGGGCATGTTTAATATTTTAGTTTTTGTAGTCTGCATAACTACAAATAATTGTGTGTTTTAAAGCTGTTTTTGCCGCTAAATTCTAGCTCTTTAACTTGTCTAACTAACAGCAGAAATGCAGACAGTTCTTATGTGTTTAGCAAAAGTTATAGCGTGTAAAGACGCCTAAAATTATGCTATATTTTTTGTATTTCAATGAATTGCAATCACTACACGCTTGTTTAAATGCTATTTTACTTGTTATACAGATACTTTATAGTCGAGCAGACTTTTTCAATAAATATTTTGATGTGTTTGCTGGTTTTTAGACCCCGTACTCTAAAAAAGAGTAGAGGGGTCTATTAGGTTTGTCAGAAGCGAAATGTGCGTAACAGGCAGAAGGAGGCGTGGCCGACCCCATAAAGTATATATATTCTTGATCAGCATCAACAGCCGAGTCGATATAGCAATGTCTTTTAAACTACAAAAGCTAGAGACACCAAATTTGGAATGAAAGTCCGTTATTTTCGCGAGCAGATCAAGTTTATTTCAAATTGTTGCCACGCCCCTTACCGCCCCCGCAATGAGCAAAAAACCAAACACACCTAGAAAAAAAATGTAGTTTTAGGCCAATAACTCAGTAACTATGGCACTTAGGAACACCATTTCTGGTAAACAGGTTGCTAGAGACATCCTTAATGCAATGCCATTAAAAATTTTGAGCTGCCACGCCCCCTTTTCTCCTGAGAGTTAACCAAACGTTTTCACTTTAATGCCATGTTTAAGGCATTTATTCATATAGTAGGGTGTTGTAATTCAACATAAGTATAGAGACATATAAAATCAAACTATTCTGAAAGTGCCATCATCATACTACTTTTAACAAAAGAGTTACTGCGTTACAAAGTTTGTTATTTAACTGCAATATCACTTACGCGCGAGAGCGAGACAGAAACATACAAACACATGTTCGAACGTTTTCGATGCTTGTGTGGCGACAGCGCTGCCGGCAGACGCTGTGGCGACAGCGCTGCCGGCAGACGCTGGCCGCGCCGAATACACACATACATACATACATACATGCATACATATAATTTCAAACGAATGTGTGTTTGTATAAATAATATGTAAATGCTGATATTCGGGGAGAATTCTTGAAAGTGGCGCGTGGTGCAACTGATAGAGTTTGTCTGAGGTTGTAGGTTCGAATGCTGGCAATGCGAATTGTTAAATTATTTTTTTTAAATTTCAATTCAAATTGAATACAAATGTGCACTACTATGAGAGTACGGGGTCTTTTATAGTCGGCTCGGTCGACTGTAGCCTTTCTTACTTGTTTAAGTATTTTTTACCAGTTAATTTTTTTATTTTTGTGGTTTTAATTGACGTGCATTGTGTGCTTGTTGGTGCCACAGGCGGCCGCGGTATTGTGGGCGTGTCAGTTGCCATGACAACAACAGAATATGTTAAGCATATTGAATGACTGTTTGCCAAAGAACAAAAACAACAACAACAACGACAACAGCAACATTATTTAAATAAATAAAATGCAAATGAAATTAAAAATGTTTTTTGCACATTATTTTATTTTAATTAAAATGCGAAATGATAAATGAAAAATGGAATGGAAAACAGCGCTATGAAAATGCAAGTGCAACGTGGCGATTTTCAGCAACGAGTTGCATTTTAAATAATTTACGTCAAAACGTCAACGAACTGTCCCCAAAAGAAGAAGAAGAAGAGAAGCAGAAAGGCAGAAAAGCAGAAAAGCCAAAAGAAAAGCGAGAAAATTGTAAATCAGCAAACACACACAGACAGCGAGTGTGTGTGTGTGTGTGCGTGCCTGTCTATGTGTGTGAGTCGCCAACAATTTGCATAATCAAGCAAAAAAAATATTTAAAAAAAACTTAACTGCACACGTAAGTTGAAATAAACTAAATAAACGCTTATTATGTGTTAAATTTGATGCTACCAAAAAGAAAATTTATTTCTCAACGAATTGCACTCAAAAGGGCGGGAGTTTCAAGGGGTGGGAAAGGGGGAAAAGTGGGGGACAGTTAATAAAACTTTAATTGTTTTATAATGTTACGCTGGGGAAAACTTGGCGCATCATTAAATAATTTGTTATACGATTGATTTCCAAATTTATCGTTGCACAATTTAATTATGGTTTAAATGAAGACAGTTATAAATGCGGTTGACAGTGTTGGGAAATGTTGTAGGAAATTATGTAGCGAAATTTATTTAGTTTGAATAGTTTTAATGCGTTTACGAGTTTTATAAAGTATATAAACACTAAACATAGCATAAAAGTGTTAATATAGAATATTTAATGTTTTTGGTGTCCAAAATTACTGCAAAATTTATTAAAATGTTCATTGAAATATTTTTTTAAATGTTTAAGCTTATTTTAGCACCGAATTGTGGACTTTTTAATATAATAAATTTATGAAAAAAATCCCTACAAATTAATTTGGCATATAATAATAATTTATATACAATTTACAACATTTCTACATAATATTTAAATGAATCTGAATAATTTAGTGTAAATATTTTGAAAGAAGAAAATAATGTTTCCTTATTTTTATATAGTATTTGACAAATAAAAGTTGGTAACTATAAGAATTTTTTTTTAAATAGTTAAAAAAACAAAACTGGAAATAAATAGGATTTTTATCACTTTCAAAAGTATTTTTTATAAGCAATTTTTTTATATTTTAGCAGTTTTATTTAATAGTTTTTACCTAAACATACTGTTCGGAGCAGCAGCAAATGTTCAAGGTGGCATCTCAAAATGTTAACAACATACATTTAACATTTATGCATAACAGCGCTCTCTCCACAAAGTATAACATAACTAGTTTTGGTAATCTCTTTATTTTTCAATACTGCAATTACTCTCGTTCTATTCTTCTTTCAAATCTCGATCTGATCGGTATGCTCTGAAGAGTGAAATTGTAAAATCTAGAATCAATAATTCACGAAAAAGACGTTCACGTACTTTAAATAAATAAATGTTTTTAATCTGCGCAATTTGAACATAATTGTTTTAAATAGACAATAATTCATGCAATCTGGATTATTGACAACACATACTATATACCACTTATCTATAGATTGTTTATAGCAAAATAATGAATTTAAATGAAAAAGTTAAACAATAACTAGTAGTAAGGGCTACAAACTAGTAAGCTTAGTACAGTGTGTAGTAAAAGAAATTTATTTTTGTTTACTAATAAATGGCTAAAACAATTCTTCATTTAAACGCCATTCCAACTTAAAAGAAATTAAAATGTTTAGTCATTAAAATTTAAGAAATTGTCACAACTTCAATAAGAATTAATTGTGGCTGAAACACACACACACACCCAGACACACACACTCACACACGTGCAGACACACCCAAGTTGAAAACGTGTGTGGGCTGAATCACAGCAAAAGAGTCTGAAGAAAGAGAAAGAGGGGGGAGGGAGTGGGAGAGGGAGAGGGAGAGACTACGACTATTGCCGGTTTGTGTCTTATCAGTGCCTTTGCACTGTCGATAACTCAGAATTGTGTAGAGGCGGAGGTGGGCGAACGGAGGCGGAGGCGGGGCAGAGACAGTTAGACTTGGGGACATTTAAGTGGTGCGTTGTATGGTTAGTGACCCATGGATACTTTTTACTTATAGAAATAGAATCGTCACCTGCAAATGAATGTACCACAAGTTGGGCCATTGATAAGGGACAGCAGTCGAAAGTTTTGGTGGGAGGTGGGGGTGTGGGTGGGGCAGAGAAACCCATGAAACTAGTGACTAAACTGAACAGAGACACAAGCAATGGACGACACAATTTGTTTGTAATTTGTTTGTCTATAGACCAGTGACCTGTACCTCACCCTACCCCTCCCCCACCTCCCTTAGCCCCGCCTCGGGGTTGCAAGTTTATCTATTTCGTGTACCAAATTGTGTCTACAACAAAATCGCTGAGCAAACAGCGAACGCAAAGTCAAATGAAATCGATTGCTGCGGGCGCCAAAAGTAAATAACAACAAGTTAAAACTGTTTGAATGCAGGTACGACTATGTTATACCCGTTAAACAGCTTAAAGGTGGCCTACTTTTAGGCGCCTATACACTTGAAATGGGTATAACTTTTGTAGACTCTCTGCAATCGCTTGGAATTATAGTTAATTGAGTTGGATAGGGTAGTATATCGATTTGAGGCGAATTTAGTCTAGTAAAGTGAGGTTAGAATCGAAGGCTTTAGGTTAAAAAGTATAAAATTAAGAATCTATGCACACGATAGGGTTGGAAAGTCATCCACCATTTATACTACACCCTTAGGTAGCAGGACACTAGCCTGTGATCCAAATTTCTATAATAATAATAAAAAAAAAAAAAAAAAAAAAAAAATACTACACCCCTGTACTCCCTTAGAGTACGGCGTCTAAACGGTTAGTGACAATCAGTTGAGCATACCCATTTGCACTACAGTTAACGGGTATAATCAACGAACTGTCAGCAAATGCAACCCAAATACTCGTAGGTGCCTCCTCCCCCCTCGCTCTCTCACTCTCTCTCACTTGCTCTATCTGTTCCCCCTGCTCCCCTTGACCAAAAGTTTTATCTGCCGCCGGCGACGTCAACAATTTCAACGACTTTCGTTTTCGTTGATTTCGCTGCACCTGTCTTATCAGCGGACTCCCAGCGCTTTATCTATTATATATACATATATATAGCTCCCTCTCGCTTCAACTAAAGCTGTCTATCTCGCTCCGACGTGTGAAAGCAAATTGAAGCTATTTTGTAACCGATTTTTGTGGCACGTCAACGATTACAAAATTACTTTTTTTTGTGGCTCAACACGATGTCAATTGCGTCGTTTATCAAGTAGATGGACAGAGGAGAAAGAAAAAGGGAGGGAGATAGAGAGAGAGAGAGAGAGAGAGAGCAGACACGTTAAGCCAAATGCGACTTGATACAAATTTATTGACCTTATTGATTTTTTGTTGCTCTTGCAACATGACAACAACAACAACAAATCATGGACAACAAATGGTTGTAACATTGTGAAAAATGAAGATCATTGCAGACGAAAGTTCATTGTTCAATCGATTGGAAAAACAGTTTCATATTAAGTAACTTCATAGACAAACAATTGGAAGATCAGTTCGAGTCGAGAAGATTAGAGATTAGATAAGAGAAGAAAGGCGATCAATGGAAGCGCCAGCTACTACTTTTAAAAAAGTTAAATTAAATGTGCGTATAAGTATTCAAATTTAGGGGGGATGGGGGGAGAGAACACAAGGTAAAACTACTGACTGCGTTCAACTTGGTGGGCGTAAGTGTGATCCTTGTGCCTTCACTCTTCAAGTCGACACACTAACTCCAAGTGCAAGTGGTTGAGAGCAAAAAAAGTTACTTCAAGTAAAGAAGTTCATGGGGAAAAGCCTAAGAAGGTAATGCCAAGAATTTTAAAAATTAAATAAATCAAATAAACAGAAAATCAAGGAAAAGCAGTTTAAAAACTAAAGTTAAAACAAATAGAAAAGCTTACAGGGTAAATAAATTCATGTTCATTAAAGAATTCCAGTATTCTAGTATTTAAAGAGAATGCTTGAAATACTTAAAAGAAATTCAAATGGACATGTTTAAGTATTGTAAACTTTTAAAAAGTACAAAGTTTTTTATTAAAGGATTCTTATTTCGATATAGAACACTGCTGCAACTCATGGAAGTTATCATAAAAGAGAGAGATTATTCTTAAATTTAAAACAATTTAAAAGTTAAGTTCTAAAGTTTGTAAGAGCTTAAAAAAGTAAGAAAAATAATTCATGCTTATAAAAATATGATTACAAAAGAAGAGAAGTTGGATAAAAACTGGTTAAGAAAATAAATAGAGAAGTTTTGGAACAGATAATTAAAAAGAAATTATTTAGAAGGAAAGTTTAAAACAGTAAGAAAAATAATTCAGTCTTATAAAAATATAATTGGATAAAAACTGGTTAAAAAAAATATAAATAGAAGTTTGGGAAGAGTAAATTAAAAAGAAATTATTTAGAAGAAAAGTTTAAAAAAGTAAGAAAAATAATTCAGTCTTATAAAAATATGATTCCAAAAGAAGAGAAGTTGAATAAAAACTGGTTAAAAAAAAATATAGAGAAGTTTAGGAAGAGTAAATTAAAAAGAAATTTTTTAATTAACTACTAAGTTAGTAGAAGAAAACAAAATAGATTAAACAAACCAAAAAAAAGTTATAGAAAAAGAATAAATTTGTATGAAAGCAACTTACTGATGAGCTGCATCAAATAAAAATTGTTGTTTTAGTTATATAGAAATTTAATATACAATTTAATTTCTATAAGCAATTAAAATTAGCTACAAGAAGCCCAAGAAGTGTGTGTGTCGAAGTGTGTGTTGCTGTGTGTTGTTGTGCTCCTCACAAATTGAAAGTGATGTGCGGCAAATCTGTGCAGCGCGAAGATTTTCAATTTTTGGCAGCACTTCCGTTGGCAAATTTGGCATTTTTTTGTTGTTGTTAAAAGTTCTTGAGACGCTGACGACGACTGATGAGACTGGGCAATTGTGAAATGAGTTGAAGCGAGGGGGAAAAGGGGCAAGAAGTGGAGCACAAAGAGGGCAATGAAGGGGAAGTTGAAGCTGCTTTCATATTTGAGCTAGCAGACAGAAGCTGATTGAGCTTCAAGTTCGTCATTGTCGTTGTCGTCGTTTAATCAAGCCAAGAAGCCAAGTGGAAGAACAACGCCTACGATGTGAAACAAAATGAAAAAATTCAACTGAAGAATTGGAGAATGAAGAAAAGAGAATAGAGAACGAAGAACGGAACATAAAAAGAATTGTAGACAAAAGCAAAAAGTTCTTTTGGCCATGCCGATGATGCTAATGATAGTTCGGATATAGTAACTGAAGAGCAGAGACTGAAATGAACAGATTATGGGGTGACGTGAGTGCGTGAAAAGTACGTGTATCTCACAGATACGCAGATACTTTTTGACTCACTTGAAGTACTGAATTTCCTATTGAGGCGTATGATTAGAGTATCTAAAGTTTGTGCTTAGTAAAAGTTGTTTCGCTTACTTGTTTTTCCGCCTTTCATTGGCTTTTCTTTGGCGTCTTGCTGGTTTCTGCTCGAGTTGGATGACATTTTTTGTGTAGGGGGCGCCACAGCATCGAACTCGTAAGATTTATCACAGCAACGTGGCAAGTTTCGTAGTTTTGTGTATTTTGGGCCCATTTGGCCATTAGATTTGTTGGGCTTTTGGACGCTTTTAGACGTTGGCGTTGCTGCTCTCAAAGGAACAACAACAATAACAAGAAGAATTCACCTGCATGTTGTTGGCCCTGAACAACAATTGAACCGCACCCACGTGATCAGCAGGTGTAACTTAATATATATATATGTATGTATATAGCTAACGATTTGTGGTTGACCATAAACTGCGAACTTCGAGCCATGGCTAAGAGCTAGCAACTGCAGCTGACAGTTGACAGGTGAAAAGGCAGCAGTATCTATAGGTATAAACTATATATATACAGCTATACCTATAGTATATATCTATAGCTATTTCTATAAACAGCTAGCGAGTGTTAAACTGTTGATGGGCCAAATTCGTTGTTTGGCTTAAATGCTGTAGACAGATTTAAGGCAGTGTGAATGACATGATCTATAGGAATTATGTACATGTGTATTGAGTGGGCTCACAGGGAGTGTCGATGTGTCTATGTGTCTGTCTGTCTGTCTGCCTGTGTTAGTGTTGGGAAATTCCTTAAACACTTTTTGGATGCAACATGTTGTTGCATACACTGTGGGCCGTATCTGCCGCGTTGAGGCGTTGCAGCTATTAAAGGTGTTTTACAGAACGAGTTTGTGACAACACTCGGAAAGCCCTGTAGTGAGCCCAACACAAAGGGTATTTAAAGTGCGACAGAAAAAAGTTTATTGCCTTTTGAATTTGTGTGTGAATCTAGTTTGGTATGAATTGATTTTCTGTGCAACAACTACAGGGTCTCTTGAAGTCGAGTGGCTGTCATTATTGCCTCGACTGCTAGCAATTTTTTTATGGTTATGTCTCTTCATTTTCGAGTGGTTGTTGCACAGCCAATTACAGACTTGTAGGTAGATCCCCGCAGCTTAGTGAAGAGGTCAATGAAACATTGAAAGAAATAGTGTATTCAGGGTGACCGTATATGTTCAAAATATTAAAGTGTCACTTTAAGCAAACAATTTATTATTTTTCAAACTAATTTTCATATATGCAAGTTTAAATTGACTAAAAAACTGCATTAGGGTGACCGTATGCGGGGAAATATCTAAACTTATATACATTTTGGTAGCAAAACTGCCCTAACTTTTATTAAATTTTATGTAAATTATTAAATTAGTCAAGAAACTAAAAAAAATTATTAGGGTGACCGTTTTGCATAAATAGTTTTCAATTAGTTTCAAAATATTTCTTTCAGTTCGCTTTAATTTTAATTTAAAAGGTTGACTAAGCTTAAACAAAATAACTTTGTAGCGAGTGTTTAGGGTGACCGTATTAACTTAACCCTTTGAGCTCAAATTTCATTAGTTTTCAAATATTTTTTGCTTTTTAAGTTATTGTATGAGCTAAAAGGCTTAGCAGTTTAATAAGGGTGACCGTATTACACAAACCACTGGAAACTGGGAACCCACAAAGTACCCCTGACGAATCTAACACTCACTTCAAACATATTTAAATTGTTTAAATGTTAATTGTTGTGTAATTTTGTAAATTGCATTGAAAGATTTTATTTGGAAGGCGAAAGAAAGTTAAGGAGTGGAGGAGACCTCGGCTGACATTCAATTGGGCAGCAATAATGCGGCCTAATGCATGTGGGCGTGGCCAAATGAGAAGTGGGCGCTACATTAACAGCCGCAATGGCCACATAAAAACAAAATCTGAGAAAAAATCGGGGAAAAATGGGAGAGAAAAAAAACACGAAGCTAAATAAATATAAAAATTGATTATGTCGCGGGCTGGCAACCAAATTGAAAGTTGTGAAAGGAGGGGGAGGAGGGAGGAAGGGGGAAGAGGGAAGGGCAGTGAAAGGAAAGTGAGAAAAAGCAAAACAGAAAAGTGGGAATAAAATGAAAATAAAAGAAATGTCAACGAGCGTGAAAGTGATGCAAGAAGCAGTGAAGAAAGGGGGAAAGAAGGAGAGAGAGAGAGAGAGAGAGGAGAGAGGAGCGAACTGTGCCGGCAATCAAAGTTGAAAATTGGGCAATAAAATTAAACGAACGGCAACGAAACGAGGCACGAGGCAGAATAAGGAGCAGCAGGAAGGTGGTTGAGGGAGGGGAAATTGTGGAGAAAAGTGCCTAACAGGGTGGCACAATGGAGCTGGGTGTGGGGTGAAGTTAACCTTTTGCCACATGCAATAAACACAAACAAAATCAAAAAGAAGAAAATTACATGAAAAGCAAAGAAAAGCAACGAAAGGCAATCAAATGAAAAGCAAAAGCAAAAGCGGAAAGAAATTGCTCGGCAAATGTGCAAAATATTGACTAACATAGGTACTTGCAGCTCATAAACCGCACTTACACTGTTGCCACACTTCACACAGTGTATTATGGAGTCATGAATTGTGCCGAGCCTAGGGAGATTCCAATATTTATACCCTAGGAGTGTGCCCGAGGAGGGTATTATAATTTTGCTACTTAGTATGTGTAGGCTTGATCAGTTGTGTCAGGTCCATCTGTACTTGCAGCACATAAACCGCACTTACACTGTTGCCAAACTTCATCGAGTCGGAAATTATGCTGCCAAGCCAATGGAGACTCCAATATTACTACCCTAGAGGAGGGTATTATAAATTTGCTACTCAGTATGTGTAGGCTTGATCAGCTGTGTCAGGTCCATCTGTACTTGCAGCACATAAACCGCACTTACACTGTTGCCAAACTTCATCGAGTCGGAAATTATGCTGCCAAGCCAATGGAGACTCCAATATTACTACCCTAGAGGAGGGTATTATAAATTTGCTACTCAGTATGTGTAGGCTTGATCAGCTGTGTCAGGTCCATCTGTACTTGCAGCACATAAACCGCACTTACACTGTTGCCAAACTTCAGCGAGTCACAAATTGTGCCGTCAAACCAAAGGAAACTGTAGTTTTTTACCTTATTGGAGGGTATGCCAATTTTGACGGTTAGATGGTAATAAAGTATATACATTCTCGATCAGATCGGAAGTCGATATTGTTAGGTACAACTGCAAATATATTTCCATCTCAATTTTATTGCTATCTAATAAGTCTTAGCCAAGCTATATCTATACCTACCGTAGGTACAATGGAATAAAACTCAAGTTTTAGTAGATAAAATACTATACTCTATGCTAAAATGGCTGTCTACAGGGTATCGCAGCTGTGGCATGCCCATTTCTGACTTTCTTTGTTTGTTTATGTTTCTTTCTTATATTTTTTTGGGTCATTTGCAACGATTGATTTGTTGCCTCGTTCTTATGCTGCTTATGCTTTTGTTGTGCCACTTGCCACTTGCTACATTTGTTGCTGTTGTGACACGCTAGGCATGTAACCTGGCAACAGTTGGTTTTGGCCACAAAAATTTTGATGCGAATGTCGCGTGCACGTTTAACCCCCCGCCCCCTACCCCCGAAATAAAGTCAATAAACATGGCCAACAGGAGCACAGCTGGAACATTAACATAATGTAACAAGTTACCGTTATTTCTGGGTACTGTCTTAGGCGCCAACTCAACATACAACATGTGGGGCATACATCACTGTGTGCGAGTCGAAGAAAGTCAATCAAGCAGTGTTGTAAAATGCCCATAAATGCAAACATTTACTGCAGTTGCTAACTAAGCGTCTTAGTCTTTAGCGCTAGTGTTGTAAAACGCTAGTTTGTTTTAATTGGCTTTTATTGAGCCCATTAACTTTAATTTTTTTGTCTAGTATTCATACGCCAGTGTTGTAAAACCAATTGTAGAGCCTTAAACTTTACTTTTTCTCTTATTGCTTGTAAATGAAACATTTGCACAGTGTTGCACAGCGCTTTAAGTACTTAACATTGTCTTGCTAGGAGCTTGAACTTAATTGAAATCTCTTGACATATCTGACTCCACATTCTACTGCTTTGCAGTGTTGTTTAACGTCGAAAAGCTCATTAAAACGACGCGCTACAGCGAGTCGATTGAAAAATGAATGCCCACTGTCTGCCATTGAGTTGTCATTGGCAAAGGTTGAAGCCCTGTAGCTAAAGGGTGCTAAAGGTATCTACAGTTTGTCGAATAATGTGTTATAAGAAAAAGGAAAATGAATATTTAGTGCTAGAAAAGGGAAGCTTAACTGGTGCTGTGTTCGTTAGGTACAAAACTAAGTTTTAAATCGACGCTGAAAGTTTTATAACGATCGGGAAAATAGTTAAAAAGTCATACAAGTTCGAAAACAAAGCTAGAGATAGCTACACTGAGAAAAATATTCATGATTCGTGGCTGAAAGTTAGACCAAACGATGTCAGCCAAGCAGCACCTGAAAATTACTACCAAAATCAAAGCTTGCTGTACACAGGGTCGCTCACAGTCGAGTTTGCCCAACAGTAGTGTTTGCTACCAGTGGTTACTGCCCGTGGGGCATGGATTAAGCATGCCTCAAACTCACGCCTACGCCCCAAATGGGAAGCCACACACATACACACACACACACACATACACACGCATTGTGTGTGTGTTTTGACTGCGCTCTAAATGACCACAAAAGTTGCAAGTTGCTGCGTTCCAATTTGGCGTTTGCAAATTGCAACTGGAGGCTTGCGCCTGCCTCATAATCAGCTAAATGCATCATTACAAAGCTTGCCCCAAGTTGCAGCTTAAACAGAGTGTGTGTGTGTGTGTATGTGTGTGTGTGTGTGCCGCCTCGGGAGAAATTCTGCGTTGAAACACTGGCTGCTGCAATTACTTGCACATACACCACAACATGCCCCCAAAAAGAATTGAGTGTGGCATCTGAGGCACGAGATATGATGAGGTATGCGGTGGCATGCGGCATGAGGCATGTGGCATGCTGTGGTGTTGCTCATTAAATTTCCGCTCTCTTTGCAATAATGAAGTGGCCGATGCATTTGGACCTCGCTGGTTATGCTCTGCAAACTCATAAAATAACTGTAATTGTCGTAGTTTCTGCTTTGCCAAATTGCCATGTTGCCACACTTCATTCATCCATCTAGTCAAAAGAAGCAGCCACATCAGTATCAGCATCAGTAGCTGCTGGCTTGGTCTGAGCAGGGCTGGGCAGTGCTTCGTACTTGTTGCCAGTCACGATTCTTATGCCCTGTAGACGGCTGGCTGCTCTAAAGGGTATATAGGACTACAATAACTAGTAGTCTAACAACTGCCTGGGCAACTGCAAGTCGAGCAACACTTACTTGCTCCCAATTCTATCGCTTGCAAATCTTTGCCTGCTCTTGCAAAGTGGATAACAAAGACAAAGCAAAAAGAGAGACAAAGATATGATGGAAAAGGGTGTGGGGGGAACGAAATAAGCTGCAGTCCCTGTCTGTGTGTGTGTACAATAAGCAAAGCACCTGTTCGTTGTCCGTCTGCGTTCCACCTGGACATTTGATGCGGCCGCAGCACGAACGAATCTCAGCACAAAGCAAATTTTCTGGTTCATTGCAAGCATTCAAACTGTAATCAGATGCGAGCATTGCATCCACTCTCCACACTTCTAAATCACTCCATTCTACTCCCCTCCAATACGCCTCTGCTGCCCACTGTTGCACTCTCTTACATTCCACCTTCGTTCCTTTCGTTGCTGTCCTGCGGGCCAGTTGTTTGCTCTCTGGGCTACAGTTAAAGGGCCTGTGGATCGTGTGGATTGTGTGAGTTGTAAGCGGCCAGAGCGCGCTCTCTTTCCTCTCGGTGTGTGGGTGAAGTGTAGCTAATAAAGTGCCAGTCAAAATACCGTTAAAGCTCTTACTCTCTGCCTTGTAATTCCAATTGGAATTCGTTTTAGCAGCCGCAGCTTCTGGTTGGACTTTAATCTGTTTTGTTTTCAATTATTTATTCTAAATTTTAGGCTACTGCCTAGAAATTATTAGTTAATGTTTTAAATTGTAGCATTTTAAGCTTTTTTTCCAATTTAAGCTGAGCTTTAATTCGTTGTGGTTTGATTAATTTTTCCAGCAAGAAAATAATGGAAATTCTTTGTTAATCGATGCAACAATTCATGTTCCACTTTTTGCTGCTGCTTCTGTTTCTTTGAGTCTGTATGAGTTTTCAATGAGTTTCTTTTTTAATGCTGATCTTTAGCTGCTGCTGCTGCTTCTGCTTTGATCTTTTGAACTGCACTTAACGGTTAACCGCAGATCGAACTTGCAACTGTTGCAATGCAGCAGAAAAAATACAACAACAAAAACACATGTTGGCAGCTGACCCAACGACACCCTTTTTTTTTGTCTGTCTGTTTGTTTGTTATTGCAATGCAAATGGAAGAGAGCGGCCAGAGAATGACAGCGAGAGAGAGAGAGAGAGAGAGAGAGAGGGGAGCGCGCTCACATTCCACACGCAGCATTGGCATTGCAAATGAGTAACTTTCTGGCAGCTATTTGTGTTGAACTTTTACACAGCTGCGTAGGCCGAAGAGAGCGCGGTGTGCGCAGCGCAGGGGGCGGGGGGTGAAAAAGAGAGCGCATGTGATGGAAAGAGAGCGCATAGCTGCGATCATTTGTTGGGACTGAGATAATTATTGCAACATTGCTGCTGCTGCGGCAGCTGTTGTGGATTGTATGTGTGGGCCCTAGCTATCTAGATGAGTGAGTGTGTGTGTGTGCGTGCTTGTGCGCTTGTGTGTGTGCGCTTCATATTTCTTTCAAACATGATTTTTATGCGCTGTTGTCGATGATTCAACAAGTCCAAGGCGTAAAAATAACAACAAAACATTAAAACAACAACGACAACAAAAACAAAAACAAATAAATAAAGCTCTGTAAAACACTTAAAAATATTGTAATAAAAATATTTTTATAAACGCAAACGAAACGAAAATGAAAATGAAAACGAAATGTTTTTATAGACCAACAACAAGCAGAGGAAAGTTCTACATCAAATTTACATAAGCTTGTTGTTTTTGTATCTCGTAGATTTTATATCTAAAAAGTTGTGAGGCAAATTGAAAGCATTTTTAATACCCATTTCATAGGCTAACAAAAAGCTCTCTTAATTAATGTGCTATCGAGTTGGAAGAAGAAGAAGAAGCAGCTGGAGAAAAGAACGAATGAAGAACGAAAACATGAAAATAGAAGGCAAGGCAAACGAGATACTAACGGTACTTACTTGCGGCGAGTTTGACCCAGCGACCAACAAAAGATATTAACTAAAGTTGTGCCAGAAAGAGAGGGAGAGGGCGTGTACTGGAGGGCAGCAGTTTAGATAAGCTGTAATTAGTTAGTTGCTGCTAAATATTGGCATCGGGAAATGTGAAAAGTTTTTAACTTCAACTTTGATCAAACACAAATCGAGAGAGCAGAGAACGTTCCTAAGCTGAGCTTTCACTTTACCTCTTTCGTGCCAAGGGGACAACTATAGCCTATAGCTGCCATAGGGCAAATCGGTCGAATATTGGAAATTTGTATGAAGATAAGTAGTATTAGTCGAGCGATTGGAACCAAACTCACGCTTGAGGGGTATCTAAGGATTTTACCTTTCCCTACCAAGTTTAGAACGGATCGGTCAACTATAGCCTATAGCTGCCATAGGGCAAATCGGGCGAAAATAGGAAATTTGTATGAAGATAAGTAGTAATAGTCGAGCGATTTGAACCAAACTCACAGATTATGTTTAAATTTTGACTTTAACTAAGCCCACCAAGTTTAAACCGGATCGGACAACTATAGCCTATAGCTGCCATAGGGCAAATCGGTCAAAAATTGGAAATTTGTATGAAGATAAGTAGTAATAGTCGAGCGATTTGAACCAAACTCACAGATTATGTTTAAATTTTGACTTTAACTAAGCCCACCAAGTTTAAACCGGATCGGACAACTATAGCCTATAGCTGCCATAGGGCAAATCGGTCGAAAATTGGAAATTTGTATGACGACATTTAGTAATAGTCGAGCGATTCGAACTAAACTGACAGATTATGTTTAAATTTTGACTTTAACTAAGCCCACCAAGTTTGAAACGGATCGGACAACTATAACCTATAGCTGCCATAGAACAAATCGGTTGCAAATTGATTTTTTGTATGAAAAAAGGCTTTCTAAGCTAAGTACGAGGTCTTTTACAGTCGGCTGGTTTAACTGTAGCCTTTCTTAAGTCTGTCAGTATCCATTTTTTTTAGGGTTAAGATCCAATACTCCAATATTTCATACTTATTTGTCTAGTCTAGTGCCAAATAACTTAAAATCAAACGAATTTTCTTACAAAATTCAACAAATTCTTCACTAAAAACACTTTTCCAACGAGTTTAATAAATGATCTACCTCTCTCATACAGCAGCTACAGGGCAGCAGCACATAAACAAACCTCAATCGAAGCGACTTATTTCTTTTTATGTAAATTTTTGCCCCACAACACGAAATGTTGAAGGCATTTTCATTTTTATTTGAATGTTTCGAATGTTTTTCATATGCAAATCGAACAACGCGAAAGTGTCAATTGACTGCCGTCGTCGTCGTCGTCGTCGTCGTTGTCGACTGATCATAAATAAAGTTTAAAACACTTAAGCTGCCAAATTGGGCACAAGCCTTGACTCAATTCTTTCGTTTCTTTAGTAATCTCAGAACTGTTTTTAGGCAAAGTTCCGCAATGGTTTCTTCCATTAAAGTGATCAAGAAAGCCCTCTCACATGATCCCAAAGATCTAGCAAATGATAAACTGAGCAAATTAAATTGATTGCCAGCTGTAGGCTGTTCCAACGTATACCCTGTACTCACAAACAGTAAAAACAATGTTATAACTACAAAAAAATACGTGTTTAACAAAAAGTTTTAGTCTTCACGAAAAAGAGCTTTGAAATCTACAAAGTTTGCTTCAAACTTCGACAAAATCGCTTGAGAAACACTCGAGTTATGCGCATTTTAAGCTTTTTACAGGGTATGTTTTAGTTGTGCTTAGTGTGGCTTTTGCTAGTTTGATCTTTGTGGTGTTTCTTGTTAATCGTTTGCGATCGTTTGTTGTTGCCTGAACCGACTTCTAATTGCGCCCTGGCATCAGTTCCAATTAGAACTTCTTGGCAAACTGTGATCGTTGCTTGTAATACACTAGAACACCCCACACCCCCCTGTCCCATTACCCCAATACGTTCCACCGACTGACTGATGACGTCAGCTACTGTGTACTACAGATGCTGCTTCTTCTTGTTGTTGTTCTTATTGGACTATTAATTGACCGCTGGCAGTGAGTGAATTGCGTGCCAAAGTCTGTCGCTCTCTTGTCCTACGCTCGCTCTCTGTCTCTCTCTTGCGTTCCACATGTAAATTACGCAGTCGCCGTTGACGCTGGCGTCGCTGCTGCTAAGCTTGGCTTTTGCAATGCACTTTGTTTGTGGGCCTTGTTGTGGATTGTGTTTGGCAGTCGCACGAGAACATGGCATCCACAATGCGTTCCACGTCGCGTAAAAGTTGCTTAAGCAGCTTTTGTTGTTGTTTCTTTTTGTGTTGTGTTGTTTTTTGTTGCCTGCACTTTCATATTTTATATTTTGTTGTGCAGTTTTTTTTTTTTAGCTGTTTTATTTTATTTGCCATTGTGTATGGTCAACACTGCAACTGAACCGTAAGCTGCAGCAGCAACAATTGTTGTTGTTGCTGCCACAAATAACAAAAGCAACAACAACAAAGCGTTGCGACTGCATTTTTGTAGCTGACTTTTATCATAAATATTTCAACGCCTCTGCTTAGTTGATGCAGCTTTTCCTGCTGCTGTTGCTGCTGCTGCAACATTTTTCTAGCAGCGCCTTTCACCGCACAGCGAAATGGCTACAAACGTTCGTATCTGTTGGATACATAGATAGAATTGTGTAAGCAGCTTCAAATTCATTTTTGCTTTCCACGGCGTGAGGCCAAACGATTAGTCACACAGCCCCTGCCCCACCCTCTGCCTAAATGTATCTATATATCTTTCAGATACTGTCCAGAGTATTTTGTAAAACTCACATTAGCTGAAAGTTTGCCGAAAATTAAAGAAAAAGCTATAAAGCAATTTGTGGCGCAGCTTAGTTTAAAAGTATCTTACAGATACAATCTTGGAGTATTAAAAAATCTTAGTGTTAGAGAAACTAACAAACAGCAGCTGTAGCTGAAAGATACAAAAGTATCTTGTGCATATAAAATCCAAATTAATATCTTATAGATACTTAATTAAATAAATTAAAAATGTTTAGCCAACCGATAGTGAAACATGTCAAGTACAAACAAATCTCTTATGAATTCCAACACAAATATTCAAGTATCTTACAGATGCCAAGCAGCTAAGACAAGTAAAACAAATGGGCAGCGCGCGTATCTTATAGATACACCCGCCCATGCTATGCCGAAAGTATCTACACCACACTTGCCGCGTAGTACACAAATCACACGACATTGCAGACAAATTAAAAATTCATAAAAACCAAAAATCAAATCAGAAAAAAAGGGGAAAAAAATTGGGATTAAAATCTGCTTTACATTTTACACAATTTATGGGACCTAAAAAATATGTATCTAATGCGTATCAAGTGTGTGTGTGTGTGTATATTTCTTTAGATAGCTTTGCTTATCAAATTGTTGTTGTTTTCTAGTTTTTGTTGAACGCCGCGCCGTCTGGCATTTTTTGTGTTTTTAGTTGTGGGCGGGAAGCGTGCGTTGTGGGCGTGCCAAGAGCGCAGGCCTTGAGCTAAGTTGTTGTTGTTGTAGTTTGGTGTCACACATGCGGGTTGTTGTTGTTGTTGTTGCCTCAATGCCAGCAACAACAAGAACAACTTACTCAAACGCTGTCGAAATCAATTTGCTAATGTTGTCACCAGCGTGGAAGGCAGAGAGCAAGAAAGAGCTGGAGTGAGGGAGAAGGAGAGCGATATAGTGACTACTTGACTAGCAAAGATTTTCACCGCTTTTCTCTGCTTATCACCCTGCTGTCGCTGCCACTGCCCCACACTTTACTCCCACCACTTTTTGGCCAATTACAAAAGGCAAAGAGCAAAAACTCAAAATGTTAAGCGTAGCACGCAGCAAACGCATTCATTGCACAGCAGCAACAACAACAGCAACAACAACAACAACAACAATGTGTACAACAATGCGAAATCAATTACAGTAAAGCCCCGTGTGGGTGGCTGCTGGCGGTGACGGGGACGGTGACGGTGACGGGGGTGTGTGAGTGTCGCGCACGTGCCCAGCGCACCGCCAATAATTTGTAGTAACAACCGACAACCGACAACCGACAACGAACAACAACAACCACCAAAAGGTCGCGACAGTAAGGCAAAGCAACAAACGACTGTCAAAGACCCTGTACTTATATTGGCACAAACTTAACGCCTTTGATTAAAAGTTGTGCTAAACAAAAACTTAATTTATACCAAATGTTGCTAAGCACATCGCTAGCCAACTCCTAACTGTTTTATGCAGGGTATAGCTAATGATACCCTGTACAAGTTTGCTTAAGATAACTCAAGTGTTTGCTACTAATCACTTGTCATTTAGTTATGAGGATACAGCAAAGGGTTAGACTCCTAAATAGTTTTGGGGTTAAAATAGATTTGTAAGGCTTGTGATCGAGCAGTTTATACACTGCACTAGTTTCGAGTACAGGGAAGATAAAGAAAGAATTGAAAATAATGGTAAAGAGACACGGGAGGACGCTGGAGATACGACTAAGCGAAGAATTGAAAAATTACACACACACTCAGACGCAAACACACACACACACAAACACACACACATTTCCCACACACACATACCCTGTAACACATTTACAATCAAATACACTGCTCGTCAATAGGTTAGACGCACTCGTACTTCAATTCAAAATTGAATTATAACTTTTTATTTTGAAAGAATTTAAAAAAAGTTGATATGCAAAAAGATTGTTAATTAATGATTCATTTAGTATATTTTTTTGAAAAATTATACAAAATTGGAAAAATAATGTTTTTTAAACAGTTTCTTAACGGTGTGTTAAATTAGGTACATTTTTCTTGGTCACTAGAATAGACGTACTAAAACTAATAATTTAAAAAAAAAAAAAAAAAGTAACTTGTATTAAAATAAAATTGTTAAATAGTGTAAATACTATATTCATTGTAAATCGAAAAAAAATAATTTCAATAAATAGAACAGATTGTTGATGAAAGCATTTGGTGCGTCTAACCTATGACGCGCAGTGTAAATTAGAAATAAAAATAATTCAATTTTTGCATTAAATTTAGTTGCTACAAATCTTATTTGTACAAAATTGTTGGTATATTCTAAAGATCATGCGAAGTCTGAAGAAATTTTAAAATTAAGAAACTTAGCAGGTTGAAAAGCCGATCGAAGAAAACTGAAACCATGAAAATATGAAAAAAGTAATGGAAAAAATGTAAATGTAAATTTATTTATTTTGTGTAAGAGACTACAAAGTTTATTGCATTCCACTAGCGAAGGAAAAAGGAGAAAGGTAAAGAGAGAGAGAGGGAGGGAGAGCGAGACAGACTAAGGAATTCCAATGGGCAATGCATTCCACACACATGTAAACCCATTTGAGAGCAATGCGAGTGAGTGTGAGTTGAATATGTGAATACATTTATACAAGTTGAAGCGATGATCATTCATTAATCATTCATACGCATGTGAATCATATTCATAGATGTGTAAATGTGATTACAAACAGCAGCGGAGAGAGTGAAAGATTCATCACAGCAAAAAAAGACAAATGCACTCACAACAAACAAAGGGACAATTCGCATTTAGATTTGGATTTGGATTGGAATTTGGATTCGCAATCTGCTTGTGATTCATGTGTGATGAATAAATGTGCATTCATTGCAAAAGTTCCATGAGTTTTGAATCAATTTGAATTGGAGAATAGCAGAGAACACAGTTGTACATCAGTTGTGATGTGTTTGATGTGCTCGTGATAGCCTTGGGGCTGACTAACACATACCCTGTAGTCATGGGCATTGCAGGGTCATTCACTTAACACTCAGGCACTTGGAATAAACGAATGTATTCATTTCAATCTTGAACAGAAATGGTTTCAACGTTAAACAATCGATTTTGAGCTTTAGATACCCTGTAAATATGGTATGTTATATAAAGAGCTTGCATGCAAATAAAAATACTGGCAGTTTGGCGTAGAGTAGCAACTTAAGAATACCCTGTAAATTAAGTAAGTAAAGTGAAGGCTGTAAGTTAGAAGATACCCTGTAACTGAAAGTAGACAGGAGTTAATATAGAATACGCTGGAAAGTAATTAATGTAAAGCAGCAAAATAAAAGATACCCTGTATGCAAAGAAACACGAGTATATTCAAATAGGATACCCTGTTATTGAATATGTGCTGCAATTAGACATAAGATACCCTGGAAAATATGTGCAGCATGTGAAAAATACGCTGTAATTGAATGCAATTTGAAAAAATATACCCTGTAATTGTATTTTTGCACAGCAACATACCCTTTAATAAATATATATACATTTAAAAATACCCTGTAGCAAGCTAGTAAGTGCTACATGATTGTTTCAGCTTTCCGTTACACTGAAAGCGGCTAAACCACCAGCAGATACCCTGTAATTGTAGCAAATAGGAGTTCTGCTGGGTTTAAAGCAAATTTCTATAAAACAAAGTTTGTAAACTCGACAATGAACCTAGAAATTAAAATAGTTGCGACTACCAGATACCCTGTAAGTGCTGCAAGAAGCAAGCGTACGTCTTAATGCAGACTTTTGAAATGCCTCAAGATAGCTAAACCCACAGCATATAATAGCAAAATAATAAATGAGGACTAAAGATACCCTGTAAATAAAAAATTTTGATAAAGTGCACCCAATTTTGATTTACGATCGCCATGTTCAGCTTTTTATGATTCCTATTAATGTTGATTCAACGCTGAACCGTTAATTGAGACGTTTAATGGCCACCATTCAGTTGCCCAATTTGGTTTGATAGTTTTGCTATATAAAATTATACATAGTCCATACCGATGGGGCGGCGGTGCGCGTTTAACGGTCTAAAAATGCAAAAAAACAATCAAGCCGCTCTGGCCTTGAAATACAGGCAAATATAGCAATGCTTCAAGTTGATAATGCCGCATCCGCGACGGTACTGAAAGAAAAAAAAAAAAAAAAAAAAATTTAAAAAAATTGTACAACTATCGCCGAGTTTGGTATACAATTTGTTGACAATTGCGTTTCACACTTTGCATATTAATCAGGCGTGCCGGCAAAACAGAAAATCTCAACTTCACTTCACTACACTTGAAAAATGCCATACACTGGCTCTAGTAAGTCTACGCACACTGGGCGCATGTGTGCAAAAACCAGGAAAAAAATAACACAAATTGTTGCCTGTCACAAAGTGCAGTTAGTGGCAAAAAATAGCAAACTCGCTGAGGTGGAATTTCAAACAGCTATACTTTAGAATACCCTGTACTTAGTAGTGCAAGTAGTTTCGGTATTTGGCATGTGCTTTGCTCTTACTCAAAAATAAATCTCTTTTTTTATAGTGTAATCTGTCATTTAGTTTATTTGGTTTATAATTTTACTGTGCATACCCTGTTTTAGACTGTTGCTGCTTACAGGGTATTCGATATTTATGCGGAATTCTGTCAAGCGAGCGGTACGAAAAGAAATGAATCATGTTGTGAATGCGAATGAATATTTTGAAATCGATTCGAGTGAAATGTCTAAAACACACCTACCCATACACACACACACAGGCGCACACACACACTCACACACACACACACACACATGGCTGCCTCATATGTATATGGAGCACGAACATTGCATTTGATTGCAAATTGCAATTGTAATTGGGTTTCGAATTGTTGTAATTGCCTCTGCATGTTGTTGTTGTTGTTACTACTTTTGTTGCTGTTGTTCTTGTTGTTGTTGTCGACTACGAATCGCATTACATTAAACAGAAAATACGACATTAATTGTTTTCATGTCGCGTCTCAATTTACCTGCTTGCCACACCTCTCAGCACTTTTCTCCCCCGCTCTCCCTCTCTCTCTCTCTCTCTCTCTCTCTCTCCCTCTCCCTCCCTCTCTCTTTAGTTTAGCTAACTGATAAATTGCCAATGCACGACAAAGAACAACAAAAACAACAAAGTAAACGAGTCGTGAAAGTTACGAAATTACAAATTGATAAGAAACAACAAATTGCACATGTCTGTGGGTGTTCCAAAGGTGGGCGGTGGGGGAGTGGTTAAAGGATAGGGCAAGTGCAGATACTAAAACGTCACTGGCATTGAATCGTACGAATTTTTTTGGAAGACCCTTAAATGGCTATGATTAATAACTGCAAAGTCATAAAAACATTAAAGAAAAGCAACTTAAAAATATTTATAAAATATACTTGCTAAAATATTTTCTAAATATTTTTAAGTTCTTAAAATATTTTCTAAATATTCTTAAGTTCCTAAAATATTTTCTAAATATTTTTAAGTTGCTAAAATATTTTCTAAATATTTTTAAGTTGCTTTTCTTTAATGTTTACTTTACTTATTTATTCATTAATACATGATTTTGATTTTAACATGTTAAAACAAAGATTTTCAAAGTCATAAATCTATTAATTTAACATGTATAAACGTTAAAATATTAAAATAAAATCAAAGCTTCAATTTTGTCTATTCCAAACGTAGTAAATTTTAAACAAAGAGTTAATTAATAATTAAAAATAGAACAACATATAAATAAAATTTAAAATTTACATAAAACTGCTGCTTAAATGCTTAAAAAATGTATAGTTAAAATTAAATTAAATGTCAAGTAATTCAAAAATAAATAAATTGGAAAAACAATACAAAGATACAATTCTTAAAGACTTGAAAGACGTAAAAAACCAAATTATAAAATTTATTTAAATGTAAAAACATTGCAAAGATAAGAAACAAACCAAAGCGTAGAAGAAGAAAAAAACATTTGTAAATATGCCAAAAGTCATTTTAATTTAATTTAGAATTCGAAATAAAATATGAACTCGTCGTGCCCAGCAACACACGAGTTACTTAAATTCCAAGTACAAGTCAATGAAAACAACGTCACAGCCATGCGATATTCTATGTTTTATGTTATGAACATAAACAAAACACCAAAAAAAGAAGAACAAAAATCATAAAACAGGCGGTTGGAAAAAAAAGCCAATTCCATTTGTGGACAAAAAAAATAAAAAATAAAAAAAACTTCGCGTAACCTTTTAAGGTAATTTCAAGGCAACTGTAAGCAACATTTATGTGGCACAAGAGTGTGTAAAAAGCACACACAGTACTAACAGTGTGTGCCGTATGTATATGGACACAAAACGAAGAGGAGATGAAAACAGAAAATAGATAACATTTGTCACTGCTTAGGGAATTTGTATATGAAATTTATTCGCAATTACGAATATGTGCATTATTTTTTTGCTTTTTGGTTTTTTGGTTTTTGCTTTCGATTTATTGCTGCTGAGCGGCATTAACGATAAACGGAAGCCCATTTCGACCAACTCATGACGAAACTGAAACAAACACACACACACACACACAGGGGGAGATGTGTGTGAGTGTGTATGTGTGTCATATAAATAAATTAAAAATTCAGTGAAGCACAACGACGCAAAATGAAACTCACTTTGGCTTTGGCCTCACGAGATGAACGAGTCTCGTCTTGTCTCGACGCGCAGCGACTCGACTCGACTCGACTCTCGACCCAACGCTTTATTTTTGTACCCGTTACTTGTAGAGTTAAGCGGCGTATTGTGTTGTATTCGACAGCAGAAGACATTTTCTAACTCCAGGAGTACACACACATTGGAGTATATATAGTTATATATTCATATGCAAGTTGTGTGATCTAACAAAAGCCTGAGCAAATGAAGTGTCTTTTGAGCACATACTTTGTGGCACATAAATCTATGTTTCACTAAAAACATGCTTGCAAAATTTCTAACAAATCTGACTATATATATACGATATATATCATTTAACTGTCAAAGCAAAACTGGATAAAGACTACGCTGTTAGTATCGAGGGAAAATCAAAATGAAATACAGTGTTAGGTGTTTTAAATAGTTAGATGGTAATGTTAAATACCGATTTAGTAAAGTTGTCTTGGATAAGTATCTATTATCGAGTTTTAAAAAACTGCGAATAGGATGACATTAGCATAAAACTGAACTTGATGCTTTCTCTGCTTCCGGTAAGCGTGATGAGCTGCAGACGTGTTCTGACTCTGCTCTCAGCTTGTGAGATAAAATTTGCCGATAACCCAAGAAGCAAATAATTTCCTACTCTTCACAATAGAGCACACTTTAGTTGACTTAAAGACCCACATATTAAATATTTCAGTTAAGTTTATATACATTTTTATCAGTTTTTTAACGGGTGCTCTCAAGTCGCGTATACCCTTTATGCACACTTGATTTTTTCTCCATCATTTTCATTATGATTATTATTTTTTGTTTCTTTGCTTTTTGTTTTTCTTTCGCTGTTTTTTTACACAATTTCTTTTGATGTCAAAACACAGAGCGAGCGAAGATGAAAACAAAAACACAAACAACAAAAAACAAGAAAGAAAAGTACAGTCGAGCGCGCCCGACCGTATAATACTCTCTGCATTTGTCCCGATTAAATTATTAAAATCGGTATCCACATATTACTATGTGTTTTACTTGCATTAAAACACGTTGAAACAAAAACAATCTAAGCATAATCAACATTCATCTGTTTGTTTGTATTCGAATACACATACGTTTGACAATATGTATATGATGCAAATATATATGTATGTATGTGTGTATTCGGCGCAGCCAGCGACCGCGGGCAGCGCTGCCGGCACACAGGCAGCGAAAACGTTCGAACATGTGCTTGTGTGTTTCTATCTCGCTTGCACCTATGGGTTGATATTGCGTTCAATTATCAATATTGTAATGCTTCTAGTTTTCTTGTTTATAGTCCGATTTTAATGCGCCTTTCAGGATAGTTTAATATAGTTAGTCTCCACACCAGTTATAAACTACAATACTGTACGATACGGAAAAAACGGCATTGAAGCTTGAAAACTATTTTATAAATTGTGGGAAAAGTGGGCGTGGCAGTCAAAAATTTTAAATGGCAATGTAACTATGCTCTTGCAAAGAACACCCGTACCAGAATTGGTGATCCTAGGTGCCATAGTTACTGAGATATTTGCCGAAAACACCAATTTCTCACGAGGTGTGTCCAGTTTTTTGCTTATTGTGGGCGAATGGGGCGTGGCATCGAAAAAAAAAAGATTCTTGTATTGACTGACTAAATATCTGATCGTTTGACACCAAGCTCGAACTTGTAGCTCTTACCATCTCTGAAATCTGTTTGTTCATACGGACAGACAGACAGACAGACAGACAGACGGACAGACGGACAGACGGACATGGCTATATCGACTCGGCTGGTGATGCTGATCAAGAATATATATACTTTATGGGGTCTGCCACGCCTCCTTCTGCCTGTTACATACTTTTGCACAAACCCAATATACTCTTGCAGAGAGTATAAAAACAGTAGCAAATGTTTATAATTACTTATCACTAGATATTTCTGTTGTGTGTGTGTGCGTGTGTGTGCGTGTATAGAATTATATGTGGGGCACTTAATACTTTGAGTGCTCTCTGACACATTCCCAACTCGTATGACTCTCGACTTCCTTTCGGCGCGGTTATTCAAATGATGTCCATGCCCAAAAGCCACAAAAATAATAAACAAAAATATTTTCATATTTTTTTTCAACCAAATGAAATGAATATCCCAAAAAAAACACCAACGCATACACAAATTATTGCTAAAAGTTCATAAAGCCAAAAGGCAAGTCAAGACTTGAAAGCAAACGCAACGAACTTGGAATGCTCTAACTTTCAGCTAATGTATGACAATTTTAAGTCGAGTTTTTTTTTTTTTTTTTTTTTTTTATTTGACGAAATTTGGGAGACTAGCGTGCTGCTACCTTTCAGGCAACTTAATCTAGACAGAATTTACTAATTAATTATAAACAATGGTCGGGTTGAACATATGAACATATAAGATTGGGAAGCAAGACTTAAAGGGAGTGACTATCACAGATGTATGAGGAGATATGGTACGATTTATGTCAAGATTCGACTCAGGAGATCTTGAGGATGACCGAGTTTTTTATAGGAAAATTTAGTTTAATTAGTTTGTAAAACTAAAACTAAAAAAAAAAAAAAAAAAAAAAAAAAAAATCTTCATTTATTAAATATAAAATAAAATACACAAGCTTAAAAGTCAAGAAACATTATTAAAAACATTGAAAAAAAAATAACTGTAGCTGAGATTTGTATTTTTAATGTTAAAATATTTCTTAAATGAAAAGACAAAACATAATTTAGAGATTATAACAAAACGATCGATTTGGAAAATGAAAATGTCTGCTAAATAAATAAAAAATAAGCACATTGGAAATATGTTAGCCAGAAGCTGCTTTAGTAATGATTTAAAAATATTTATTTAAGTAGGAAAAGTGTTTTATTTGCTTAATTAGTTGAGCTACAAAGAAATCGTTATATAATTTGTTTTTAGATATGATTTATAATGACTGAAATTTCTTAAGCTTTCTTTGAGAAATGCTTACAAAATAATAATATAGCTAGTATTAACAGAGAAAGAGGGTGTGAGTAAGGGGGTGGAAGCACGAGCAGATAGGGGAGGTGTAGACAAATGTGTGTATAGCATAACACTTAGCATACATATCTATATGCCATACATATAATGTAACATAGAGAGACACAACCCACCAATAACCAAAATTTCAAAGTCAACTCCAAGGCGGACAGTTGTCAGGTGTTGCCGTTGACGGCACTCACTTAGCCACGCCCACTGCCACACACACACACACATACGCACAATTGTTTTTAGGCTTTTGCTGTTTTTTATTTTTATTTTTTTTTATTAGTAATAACATTTTGAAAGCCTCAACATGGTCGTTAAATTAAAATTCATGCATTTGAGTGTTGGGATATGCGATACGCTAACGTGCCACACAGAAGTGGCAGCCAAGAGGAGCAGGAGGGGGAAGCGGAGGAGGTGGGGTGGGTCTGAGGCAGGGACTGGGGTAGGTGTGGCAGTTGGACAAACGATACCAACACGTTGGTATTAAATGTCGAATTCAATAAAACTGATTGACACATGTGCTGAAGTGTGTGTGAGGGAGGGGGAGGGAGAGGGGGGAGCGGGAGGCAGCGGGAGCTGCCCCACATTTGAGTGGCAACTTTTTTTGGTAGCATCAAAACACACACACACATAAATATCCCCACCAAGTTTTCCTATCAATGTTTGGTGCGTGTTTAAACTTTTTGCAGCATGTCGCAAGAGCAGTTAACGAGCTGCGTGGATGCCACAGCTGCTGGCGTTGTGGACACTGCTACTGCCACTGCCACTGCTACTACCGAGGACACATCCAAGGTGGAGGTCATTGTCTACACCAAGTCGGACAAAACACTTAAACAGAACATGAATGCCAAGGATGAGATATTAAGGAAACGCACCTCATTGATTATAGTGCCACAGCAGGTGGATGATCTGCTTGCCACGCCCACAGCACAGGTTGAATCAAATGAAAACGTACATGGTAATCGCAATTCGATTGCCAGCATGGACAGTTGTGTATCCACAAACACAAGTCAAAGCAATCAATCGTCTGGCCACTCAAGTTCCAATTCAAGTTCCAGTTCCAGCTCCGAGGATGCACATGCCGCCTATCAGGATCTACAGAATGGCAATGGCAATGCCACAGAACTACCCGCTATTCATTCACCAAGTTGTTCATCCACCAGCTCAGAAACGACAACTTCTTGTTGCAGTTCCGTTGATTATTCACTACGCGAACAATTGCAAAACTTTGCCAATCGTTCGGAGAATGAATTGAAAAATGATTTACCAACTGCAGCGCAGATTTTAAAGGGCATGACTTTGCCCATGGAACAAAACACTTCAACTGGCATCACTGCTGCTCCACACTGCGATGCGCTGTTGAGTCCACAGGAAGTGCCACTGGGTCGTCGGTATGCCGAAGTGGCGCAGTTCAAGGCGCACGGCAAGGCGAGGTGAGTCTGAGTTGCAGTGGTTTGTGTGGAAAGGGTTTGAGTTGAGGGTGATCGAGTAGCACAAATTATAGCTATGATTATCGGAGGAAATTTACTTTACGTGGATTTGTTCCGTCTTCCTTGCAGTTTGTAACTCACTTCACTTCTCACTTCTTCTAGTCAAAACTAGTACATTTAAAATCATTCCTTCTAACCACATTGATCTCAGCTATTTCCTTAGCAGAAATGAATGTTTATACCCTTGCAGTCGGTACTATGTTTTTATCACGAAGTTTGTAACGCATTGAATCAGGTGTTGCCGACACCATAAAGTATATATATTCTTGATCAGCATCAACAGCCCAGTCGTTATAGCCATGTCCGTCTGTCTGACTATTTCTATGCGCACTAGACTCTCAGTTTTAAAGCTATTTTGATGAAATTTGGTACAGATTTGTATTCTCTCTATACGCAGTTCATATACGCAGTTCTCTATGTTAAAATCTGCCAGATCGGACCACTATATCATATAGCTCCCATAGAAACAATCAGAAGAAAAAAAGTCCTTTTTTAAGTATCTAAACCAAATTCAGCCAAATCAAATGTGCAAACCAAATTTCAACGAGTTCGGACCACTATATCATAATCAATCGGTTGAAAATGCTTAGTATGAATATTTTCGTTGTCTATTGACCGATTTCAACGAAATTCACGCAGAATGAATTTCTCATTGTCTCCCATCTGTTGACCAAATTTCATCCAAGTCGAACTTTGAAATCGTATAGCTACCATAGCAATAATTGGTTATTGAAACCAAATTAATGCAATATTCAACGATAACCGTTTTTTCTTGTTTTAGTTTCTATTTCAACTCATTTTCATAATTTTATTTAAAATTTCTGTTCAGTTTACAGCCCTTTTTTAAGCCCTTAGTTTCTATTAAGTTTTCAGCTAGCAAATATTTGCTTTGTCTCTGTTGTTACCACTGTTTTTTCTAAGCCAACTGCTACTGCTTTATCATATTTAAATTTTCGTTGTTATTTATTTGCTGAGTGTAGCAATTTCCACACTGATTTGTGTTCCTTTGTCTCTGTCATGTGTCTGCTTGTCTTAATCCAAACTTCAATCAATTACCTGAGTTCTCATTTAAAAACAACGTCAACTTCCTGTCAACTTCCTGTTACCTTAACACGCACTCTAGTCCATATCTTTGTGCATATCTTCAACACAGTCTGCTTGATTTTGGATTGCTTCCTAGTCTGCAAGTCTCCTATGCACCAAGTCACCTATGCTCCAAATCACCTAAGCTACTGGTCTCCTTTTCGAGTGTTCTTCTACTTCGAGTGCATTGTTCTCTTACCCCCTTTGTTTGGGGGGCTAAACGATGTCAAATGTTTATAGTATCCACTCCAGAAGTTGAGCAATAAAACCACAAGTTGTCTCCTTTCACACACACACACTGCGTCTCCTATATTTCTCCACATTTCTCTGGCCCTGGAGCAAAATATTCATTTGCTTAGGTTCGTCTTGCATAATACACAACTTAATTAGTATTACTACTTTATAGCACTCTCGACGTAGCAAGTAACCCTTCAACCCTCCTCCCCTGTAACCACTTTTAACCACAACTTCAACTTTGTGAGCTGAAATCTAATAATGGCACATTCCATACACGCATTGCCATTGCCACATTACCATATCAAAAACGACTATGACTTGCATGCCCCACGGGCACAGACAAGTAACGAAGACCTCGCCTACTTTAACCACCACCACGCCCACACGTCTATATACCCTGTAAATTCTCTGCTGCTCAAAAATGCATTGAGTGTGTGTTGTTTATGAACTTTGAACGCTGCTGAACTCGCAGTCTGTCAAAGCTCGCTCTCTCTCTTTCCCTCTCTCTCCCACTCTGCCTCTTCACACACTCTGACTGGTGTTGCATGCCACTCTATGGATTAGTCTCACTCACTTTTCTCTGCTCAAAATTGACAACTATGTTGGAACTTTTTGAAAGCTGTCACAACTAATTTGCATAGACCCGCACTCGTATCGAAGTACCTTTCACCATTCCTCCGTACCGCCCCCCGTACCGCCCCCTGTGTGCCACGTTCCTGCTCTTGTCATGTTGCAACCCGCATAATTCCTAACTTGGTTTTCCATATTTGTTTTGTGCTTTTCACTGCTTTGATTTCGACAACGGCAAAAAACGGAGAAATAAAATTTTATTCATGGCAAGTAGGAAAAACTTTTGTTGCACAGTGGACACAGTGGCATATGTGTGTGGCAGCCAAGTTTAGCAATCATTGGTAACTGAAAGTAGTAGCAACTTCGTTGAGTTATTTTGCACATCAATCAGATCTTAACTTGTTATTGTTGACCTAGGCCAGGCCTAGGTTATTATTGGGTTAGTCCTTGAGTTATGTAATTTGAGGCATTTATAGTATAACTCTACCATTTTTTTCCCCTCTTTTGATATATGCCACTTGCTACATTTTATCTTAATTGCCACGCGTTGGCAATTTTTATGCGGCGCCGCAAAGTATGCTACACGTTTTGACGCAGTCTTCAGACAGAGGGCAAAAGCGAGTTATTGGTTAACTCTGTGTATACCCTTTAACTGTTATATGGAGTGATGCAAATATAATAAATTAATAATTAAATAGCAGAAATCATTACATATGTGTCTCGAGTTGCCTAAAAACTTTATAATAATGTAAATAACAATATGTTTACTTTATAAATCGAAGCATAAAGTAAGGAAATCAATGAATGGCTTTTTATGTGTTAATATATTTAAAGTTGTTGGATTACTCATGCTCTACAGGGTATGGTTATGGCGGTAGCTATTTTATTAAATGTAAAAATTGTTCACAGCTTATATTTGTTAACTACTTGAAAACTATTTGAACATATTTTTGCTACTTTTGACTTACAGATTTACAGGGTGTCTCTGAAGTCGTGCACATTATAGTGCTTTACTTTGGTTTTGTTTGTGCGCCTTGGCGCATATTGTTTGTGTTGTCGAAAATGCTCATAATTTTTCGCTGTTTACTTAACTTAAGCTCTCTCCGGCAGTGCTTTCTCGCACTCCCTCTCTCACTCCCTCTCCCTAGTCTACTCGCTGTTTGAAATGTCCTTGAGGCCGCCTAGGAGCCCTTCTAATTCCTTTAAGTGTTTTATTATCCACATTGCGTGTTGTTGTTGCCGTTGTTTGTGTTAATTTGACATGATTATGTCAGAATGTTTGACAACTTGTCATATGGCTCACGAGAGAGCATGCTCAACTTCTTTGTCTCCCCTCCACTGCCCCTTTCCTTCTCTTCCCACTTGCCCTTTTTTTTCTTAGCCTTATCCTTATACTCAGCCCTATGCTGACCCATTCATCGTCTGCGTTGTCGTCCTTGAAGGCGTCGCTATAACGGAAACGGAAGCACATGCCAAGCCAAAGTTTATTTTCTGCTCATTTTATACACTCTCTGTGGAGTAATACAATTTTGGGCCCAAGTTTGTTAAAATATAAACAAAGTTTGTTACATTTTTGTTAAGATTATTGTTACTGACTACTAGATTTCAATAATTTACCATTAAATTATATAATTTATAAATTTATTCAGTTAATATATTTTTGAGTATTCCATTTATTTATATGTATAAAAAGCATTTTTTTTTTTATAATAATTAAAAGTACTTATTTATTACATTATTATAAATTTCTCTCCTTAAATTCTGAAGAACTAAACCTTTATTTAAAATAAATTGTGCATTACAATTCGATTTGGGTATATAAAATATTTATTTTATGCACATTAATTATTTATTTATTTAAAAAAATATATAATTAACTTAACTTAAGGTTTTAATAATTTGTTTTTTTTTTTTTTTTGGAAAATTATAAAAACTTTTTCTTTTTTTTTTTTTTTTTGACAAAATGTTAATTTTTCTATCTTTATTATTTATTTTTTTATTACTAAATTTTACTTGACTTATTTCTGATTTTTTAGAGTATTAAGCAGTCTTCATGCGCAGTTTATTTTCCCTTTTTGCTTTTCATTCTTTTGCGCTTTTGCTGCTCTGCCGACTTGCGTCTTGTGGCACATTCATTAATAACATTTGTGCGGCAAGTTTACTTACATTGCCCCCGTCTAGAAATATTGTTAAAATGGCGTAAAATTGCCCACTTTTTTTTACTTTTTTGAGGGCGTCAGCTTTTGTGTGGCACGCGTCGTCCTTGTGAGTGTCGAAGAGACACCGAAAGAAGGAAAAAATGTGTTGCAAATTAACCTTTTGACAGCCACACAAGAAGTGACAAATGAGAAGATTTTAAGAGGGGAAAATCTTGAGGCATAGACTAATTTCTTTCTCTCCCTCTCTCTCTCTCTCTCTCTTGCAGAACAAGTGAACAGTTGCCAACAGCTGTAGCTGGCAATGTGGTTGCAACATCGGGCAATGCCACGCCCAACACGGACAATACAGAGGCTGTTGTTAGCACCATCAAGGGCAACAACAACTATAATATTAACAACAACAACAACAACAACAATAATGTACCACAAACACAAAAATCTCAAACGAACTGTGGAAATGGCAATGGAAATGCCAACAAATTGAATGGCCAAACAAATCTTGGCTCAAACAATATTAACAATAACGTTAATAGCAACAACATTAACAACAACAACAATTTGGCTATGACAGCAACTAGCCAAGTTGATGCCAAAATTGTTGAAAGACGTCGTAGCAGCAGCTTGGAAGCAGATGCCGATGATGTTGTCGATTTGGCCCATGGTGGCGCCTTTGAGGATGATATGCAGGCGCTGTTGCCAAAATGCACGCGTCGCTCGAGAGATGAGCTCAGTCAGGTGAGTGAAAAACACTAAATTAACTAAAATAAGTCTAGCAGAGAGCAGTTTAAAGAGCTAATCAAATTTTGGCACTCAAAAGAGTCATAGAAGTCGGTTTTTTCCTTTTACACTGTTGTCAGTTTTCACTTTAAACCTTTTTAACACTAAATTAACTAAAATAAGTCTAGCACAGAGCAGTTTAAAGAGCTAATCAAATTTTGGCGCTTAAAAGTGTCATAGAAGGCGGTTTTTTCTTTTACACTGTTGTCAGTTTTCACTTGAAAGCTTTTTCGTTAAGAATTATGTTAACCAAATGTACTCTTGCAAATCAACAGCTAGTTGGCAAGTTTTGCTGGGATTAGCTAAGAATTTTTGCAGCCAAATGTGTTTTGCCTCAAATTATGAAGGACTTTGTGCTCGCCGGGGGAATTACCTAGAGGCAAACTGTTGAGCATATTGATGAGTACAGTTGGTGTATTTGTCGCCGTAGGGAGAGAAGGGCAGAGAGATGAGGCAGTGGCAAAGTAAGTGCCAATTACGCAGGCTGGCAAATGGGGCATGCAACACTCACTCACTCCTTTAATATGGGCATGTCTTTTGTGTAGTATATATTATGTGGCACTCATTCATTCATAATTTGCTACGTGTTGCCATGCCACTCATAATGATAATGCTCACTGCTCACTGCTCGATGCTCAGCCTCGACATGCCCATAAACTGTGTATCAAATGATAGAAAAGTAAAAGCAGCAGCAGAAAGAGAACAAAAATAAAGGAAAAACAGCAGCAGGAAAAGAAAATTACAATACACGTTTCATTCGCAGAGCTTTTATTCCCCTTTCCGGCATTATTGCTTCATTATTTACATGCATTCGTGCGTGCTCAGTCCCTCTGTCTGTGTCCTGGCATATACACTTCATTAATAACTGCGAATCCTTTTCATCAGTGTCATTAAAATGTGCGACGCCCTGTGCCCTGAGCCCTGTGTCGTTTTCTAATGTCTGGCAGGAAATTATAACAGCAGTTTGAATAATGAACCACTTTACAGACAAAAACACTTTTTGACAAGTCAATTTACTAGTTAATTTGATATGCTTCACTCCATTTTAGCAATTCACAAAAACTGTATGCTCATTCATGTGTTTGATAATTGCTTAATAATGCGTTCTTTTATGCACTTTTCAATTTCTCTCGACGCATTGTTGCCAAACTTCACACAGCGCTGCAAAGTATGCAATAGTATACACCTGTGATATGTAGCAAGTCATTTGCTATTGCCAAGTTCAAAGTCAAAAACCAAATGAGAACTTGCAAGGCTATTAAGAATCTTTGCAAGCAACTGGATAGATAAGAGACTGTAAGAGAGGGGAAGTGGGAAGGGGAGAGTGAGAGTGAGATGTGTCCAGACAGGAACTGTAGTCAACTGGGCAACCACAAACGAGTGGCCTGTCTGGACCACTTGGGGCACAGCATACGCCACCGATGTGCCAGCATCAGACACATGTTCACATTTTAATTTGTGTTGCATTTCCTGTTGCATTTGCTCGTACGGCATGTGGCAAGTGGCAAGTGGCAAGGACAACGACAACGACAACGACGGCAAACGACAAACATCTTCTGTGTCTCGACTGTGGCATAAAATATTGATTTCAATGGGCCTTCGCTTGTCCAGTTAGACAGACAGACGCCCAATTGCTTATACACTGGCACAAAACAGCAGTAAACTTTAGAGGACCACTAAAGATACGACAATTTATCGATAGTAAACTGGACTTGGAAATAACTAGCTTAAAGCAAATGCATTTTGGATAGAGGGACTTTGAAATTTATTGATAAGATTTAAAGTTATCGATAACTTTAATCGATAGATGCTTGTAACGATCAATCAAATGAAATCGGTATGAATATTGCATGAAAATGTAAAATGTTTTAAATATGTGAATATCGATAATGTATGTAATGTTAAGTGACTGCCGATTAAGTAGTGTCGTCTAGTAAAAGTATCGATTAGGGAGTGCTCAGCACCTGCTGACATTAGGATAAGTCAGGCTTGATTCCTTCTCTTCTTCCTTCTCTTCTTCCTTCGCTTCTTCTTAAATAAAATCAGACGATAAAGCAACCATCCAAATGAACGATAATACAATTTACTGCCTTTTATAAAAATTACAATTATTTATCGATAAATTGACATTTATTGAAGCTTTTGACTGCTTGCAACACACTGTGCAACGACGAGACAGCAGCAGCTGTGCAATGCCACAACGATTGCGCCAGCCAACAGTTTGCTCTCATCTTTTTTGGCTATTTATGAATATTCAATAAAAATAACAAGAACAACAACAACAATCGATGACGATAAAAATGTCTGCCTGGCACAAACAATACCACAAATAGAAGAATAAGTTTAAAGGCTCGAGGCGTAACTGCACGACGCAGAGTTACCCTTTAAACTGAAATGTTGCAATGAAGTTGCAGCCCAAAATTACTGAGTTTTTGCAGCACTTACTCGGCATAAATTGCTTAAATTAAGATAAATTTAAATGAATGGAATTGCAAGTAATTGAGCAGCATTTAAAGCACTTTGCTGCCCACCACTGACAGCAGTTACTATGGCATTGATTTTAGTAGAGAATTCCAGAGACAATTTTAGTTAAATTCAAAGTCAAGACTAGCGTTTATGGAAGAAGTGAGTCTCTAGCTTTGATAGGCACTGCTAACGCTGCTTTCTGCCAGTCACAAATTCCTAATACCCTTTGGTTTTTGCCCAATTTCCAAGGGGCACAGAGTAAAGCTGGCTCTCGTTGGCGTTGCCATAACCACAGACGGCTTCAGGGCAGCAGCAGCAACATGCAACACATGAAGCGTTGCCATTGGTTTCTGCTGCCTGCTGCCTGCTGCCTGGTTACATGCAACATTCTGTGTCTGACAGTGCAAAGTTTTTATCGCCAGCACGGCGATCGGCGTCACACGGTGGCAAGAGCCGTAAGCTCGTTGTGTTCAACTTTATTACATTCATTATGCTTTTTCAACCCTGTTTCGTGCAGCATTTATTGTGAGTAAGCAGGGTTGCCACCAAACTCCAGACAGCTGACTGACTGCCACTGGCAGCGTGCCACCAAAGTCCATAAACAAGTTTTGGGAGAGTTTCTAATCTGCAGCTATGTGGCATGTCCAGGTGCACGTGTACTAATTGCAGCGGTATTAGTGGCGCTTTGTCAGCGGCTTACACAGACAGCCAGCTAAGTAGAGGGAGGGGGTGAGGCAGACCCGTAGCGTGGCATGCCCCAAAAAATATGTGACATACCCTCAGTGTTATGGCTTTTCGTAGAGCTTGTCATGTCAGTACTGTTTTTTGGCTGTTTTACTTGTTTCTTCGTTCTGCTGCTGACAACATGTTTGCTAATTCCAGTCGAGTTGAGTCCTGGGGCATGCCACCAAAAAGACCAAAAAGACCAAAAGAAAAGAAAAGCTAAATAAAAGCTGCTTTAAAAATGTTTCTCTAATGAAGTGTATGGTTCTCATCAAAGCTTCAACTCCAACTGGGCAAACTGATGTCTGGTCATCTGTAACTTTGTCACTTCATTTTTCGGGTTGGGCTTGTGATTGGGATTGGGGCGGGGCTAAAGGCCTTGTGGCATGTTGTGTCTCATGTTGCAAGCTGCCACTGCCACAACATCCTTCGTGTGCCTAATGGTTGTGACTTTTTGACAGCTACGCCAAGTATCCACTTTCATATGTCCTTTGCCAGCCTCTGCTCTTTCATCTCGTCCTTGCTTGCTTTTTTTGCCACTTTCGTTTCCCCTGCCCTTAACACTACTGCCGCCCCGTCCCCCCCCGGGAGAAACACGGGGGAAAGCAAAACATTTGTCTATGTCTCGCCAGTGGCCATTTTATGGCCATATATTTTATGTGCAGCTTATTACTTGGCTACCAATGTTTATTGTATTTGACTTTGTATGCGTATAAAGCTGCTTATTGCTAGATTAGACTACAGTTGCAGCTTGTCTCTAATCTATGCACGGTTGCCAAATTTCTGCTGCGTTGTCAAACTTCAATTTAACAAGCCTGCCAAGCGTTTAGCTCTGCAGTGTTGTCAAACTTCACTACGTATTGTAATGCACTGCATTGAATTATTACACTTTTCATTTTATTTAGTTGATAATTAAACACTTTAGCCATTTATTAAACATAATTATTGACAAGGCATTTATTTAAATTGTAAATTAGTTTTTTATAGAACAAAAGTGTTTTTCACTGTTGCCAAACTTCATCAGTTACGATTGATCAACTCAGCAATATGATTAATCAATCTTTATATGATTAAATGATCTTAACGACCGCTGCAAAACTGCTTTAAATTAGTTTCCAAAATTGCCAAAAATAACTTAAGCGCTGTTGTCTAACTTCACTTGCTGTACGACTTACAACACTTGACTTGAAACTGTTTGTGCTATTGAAGTTAGAACGGAATAGTGCTTGCCGCAGCTGTTTGCTTAAAGCAGCAGTGTTGCCAGACTTCAGAGGAAACCGGGTTTTAATTATGCATTCATAGGACGAACAAGCAACAAATCGACAACATGTCAACATCACGCTTCAATTAGCCAAAACCCAAAATTTCAGTTTAGGCCTTGCCACAAAACACCGTCTCTCACACAGACATGTTTGGTGTGTGTACACACACACACACGCACGCACACACACACACACTGGCGCAGAGTCATAATGGCAAGCTGTCGTCGACATACGTCTAGATACAGCTACGAATTCGCTCTAAATTCAGCATAAAACTAAAACACAACGCAGACAGAACGCAGCACAGAGTCACATATGTCACCCAGACTAGCAAATGGTTTACAGGGCTTTTAGTTTGCTTGTTGTTGTTGTTGCTACTTTTGACGCAGTTGTTGGCATTGCGGTTTTTTTTGGCTGCCATTAAATGTAATTCTCTGTGGTTTTTATGGTTTTTTAAAACATTCAACAACATTTTACGTGGCTGCTATTTATCTTTTATTTCGGCACTCGCTTTCAAATCCCCTCTCTCTGCTCCCTCTCCCTCTCGCTCCATTGCTGCTGCTCCGTGTCATGTCCCTTGCCGTGTTTCCTCGCACGTTTCGCTGTCGTTTTTGTTGCTGTTAGTTGTGTGCGTCGTCGCTGCGCTGCGTCAGGCAATAATTCAGTCTCGAGTGCAATTTGGCACACACACACACACACACATACCTCTTTTCTACACACACGCACACACGCGCACACGTGCGGCACTTTTCTGGCTTATCTCTGCGCTCACCTTTTGTCAAACTATTAGCACAACGACTGTGCACCACTGTGTTGCACAGTGGGCTTTAAATTTCAACGGTGGTTGTTTTCTGCTTCTGACATTATCTAAAATTTTATAATAAATGGCGCAAAGTCTTTCAAATTGTTATCAGTTTTCAAGCATCTTTAAGCCTCTCTCTGTATGAATATAGAATACAAATTAAACTGCATTTGTGGCTCAATAAATAAAAGACAGTTTTACTAGTTCCATTACTAGTTATTGTTCCCACTAAAGTTAGTTTACATGTGTCTAAAGTGTACAAGATGCAAAGCTTTGTTTTAACCCTATAGACACCCAGCTGTTTTAGTCACTTTACAACACTGGAAAGCTAAAATTTAATTACACTTAAGACTTGGCATTAATCTATTGTATTGCTGGAGTCTGAAGACTTGAGAAACTACAAAAAAAAAGTTCAATCAGTTTTTGTGGTCTTTTATGTGGAAACTCTTTTATTAATTTCAGCTGTCTACTTGCTCTTCATTCTCCCTTTCACTGCCGTTCTCAGCCAACAGTTGTCGTACAGCATTTGAAATATTTCATTGCATACTTTTGTGCGGTTGCATTTACAGCAAGCGCAACGGCAATTTGTTGTGCAATTTATTAGCAAACGACTCGAAAGAGCAGAGTCACACACATATACATATATATAGTTGTCTTTTATATATAATATTATATATATATATAAGTATAGGATTGATATACGATATTTTGTCAATGGCTGGGAATTTTTATATTGCAATTGGCATTGAATTTGCAGACAGACACAGACTAATATTTAACAAAAGGTGCGCTTGTCTAGCTAGTAAGTGGCAGGAACTGTTGCCAGGTGGCAAGTGGCAGAAGCCATGGCGAGTTTTCATTTTCAGCCGCCAGAAGTCGGCCGGAAGTCAACTTACTTTCGTTGTCTGAGCTGCTGTCTGCTGTTTGCTTCCGCCTGCCATCCCTGACCCTGAAAATGTTAAAGAAAATGCCCAACTATGCGCTATCCGTTCGTCTATGTAGAAGCTAAAACTAAAGTTAAGATTAAATGTAAATTAGAAAGCTTTGTAAAATAATTAAGATTTGCTTAGACAGACAATTCTCTAACAACTCGATTGTTAATGCTGATTTCAAGCAAACAAACATACCCTTTTTAGTCAGCCCTAACGGGTATCCAATGCTCCAGCTGCTGTTGCACATCTCTGGTTGCTGCTGTTTGTCTGGCTGCTCTGCTTGGCTGCCCATTGTGTTGCAGTTGCAGACAAGATTTAAAGTCGCGACTGTTTGCTTAACATTACGCGTAGACAAGTAACCCCCCAACACACACACACACACACACACACATGCGAGCAACCCTCAAACAACAGAATACAAAAAATAAAAGGAACAAAATTGCAGTCAAGCTACTTAGAAAGCTTTGCAATTTCACTTATAATATTGAGGGTTGTTGTCGGCAGCATCCAAAAAAAACAAAAAAAATAAAATAAAATAAGAAAACGAAATAAAAAAAGGAAAATTGGTAAACAAATGTGAACCTTGAGCTAACTTAATAAGCAAAGCATTATGGCCAACTGCCTGGCGTCGCGAGCCAGAAATAGTTTTGGGATTTCGCACAAAAAAACCAAAGGGCCGCAAAAAACGAGCTGAAAATGCCAAGAAAATGGCAGGAAAATGTGTGCAGAAATAAAAGGAGACGGTACGAGTCGACTCGACTGGTAATAAGCAATACTTAAGACTTAATGCAGGGTATAAAATATGCGCAGCATTTACAGTCAGAGTGGAGGCTGCTGCGGGTAGCTAGATACCGTTAAGGGTTGTCCTGCCCTGCCCACAACCGCAACTCCCACCCGCCGCCGGCTTGTTTAGGGTTTTTGCTCTGATTTTTGATTTAAGCATAATTTTGCCAACTGTTTTGGGAGACATCCCGCTGCCAGGGTTGTCACGGTTGCCTGCTGTGCGGTGCGCTTTTGAAAAATTTCAAACATTTCTTCAAGGGATTTGCGCAATTTTCCTCTCTCACTCTCACTCTCCCACTACCACTGCCTCTCCCCCTCTCTTTCTCTTTCTGTTTCTTTTCTCGCATTTAAATGCTTGGCAAATAAACTGGCAACATTTTGCACCATTTCTTTGCTTTCTGCCATTTTTAGCATTTTACATTTCCATATCATTGCCTTTATTTTAAGGTTTTCTTGAGATTTGTATGCTGTGTTGCCTTTCTCTTCATTTCCTGACTTTTATTTTGTCAACGCGGCGTATGATTAATGCCACAAAAAGCAGCATCGTTGACACCCAAAAAAAAAAACCCGTTTTATAAATGATATCAAAAATTAAAATTCGCGCGTAAATCAAATTTTTTACTCTACACAAAAGGTGTGCGGCTGTGCCTGTGTGTGTGTGTGTGTGGGTGGGTGTAAAGGGCACAACCTAATTTGACATTCAGTCCGAAATAACTCAATTAGTGCGCGACCTTTTATTTTTGCTTCAAACTTTTCGCGACCCTGTAAAAAAAAAGGGAGCAAGCAGATCCATGACGTTGTTAGCGGTAACGAGCGTTAATATAGAGCTGAAGGAGGTGAGGCAGGCAGGGCGTGGCAGTGCTAGGGCAACCACAACCAAAGGCCACTTGACTTGCTTGCCACTGAAGTGGCAACCCTTGGCGTTGCAACTCTACTTACAATTTTATACCCTGCTCAAGCCACCCATATCAAGTTAAGTTCATTTAATTTCAAAAATTAATGACTGTAATCAGAGCTACTTCAAAAAAAATTAAAAAAATTTGATTTATTTAATTAGGATTGTATACTGAGATGAGAACTGAGAATGATCTTTATTCTTTTGTGGATCATGTGTATGTGTGTATTTTATGTTTATACCCGTTACTCGTGGAGTAAAAGGGTATATTGTAATCGTTGGAATGTATGTAACAGGCAGAAGGAGGCGTGGCAGACCCCATAAAGTATATATAATCTTGATCAGCATCACAAGCCGAGTCGATATAGCCATGTCCGTCTGTCCGTCCGTCCGTCCGTCTGTCAGTCTGTCTGAACAAAAGGATCTCAGAGACTAAAAGAGCTAGAAAGATGATAGTGGTCGCAAATGGAAGGTACAATACCCAAGCAGTACAAGTTTGTTTTTGTTGTTTGACACGCCCACTTTAGGGCGTTTTATTTGCATATAAAGGTAAATGTACAGGTAAAACTAGAATGTTTTAGTATAGAAAACTTTTGTTAGCTATGCTATCTGAACCAAATTTACACGGAAAGTACATATCTATGAAGTACATGTACTAACCAAGTTTGATCCAAATCGGACTACTATATCGTATAGCTCCCATAGGAACGATCGGTCAAAAATATGCTCTAAACATGAATTTCTATGAAAATGTTCTGTGTTTGCCAAGCTATTATATCCATCACCATTGTTAATAACAAATTGAAACTGAGTAACGGGTATCCTAAAGTCGCGAGGCGACTATAGCATTCTTTCTTGTTTATTCTATGTATTAGCTATGGCTTGTAGTGTTAGTAATTGCTAAAACTGGTTAATGTTGAGCACTGTATGGGCATATCATAAATATAGTTAAAAATTCATTTATTTTACTTTTTTTCCCTTTTATTTTAAAAAAACTCTGTGTACAGCTTCCCCCTTAAGCACTGCTAGGGTATATCAAAATTCCATTAATGTTAACCGCTGATTGCTAGCTGTTTTGGCATTTGTTTATTTATTTTTTTTTTTAAACATAAAGAGATATATTTGCATTTCGTTCGCCTTGTTGCCTTGGCATCAATTTGGCAAGCATCGCTTACAGTTTGGCAAACATCATTATATGCTCTACACATCAAATGGAGGGTGCATACAGTACTTGTACATGTAATATAGCAAACAACCCCCTCGCCCTTTTGTGCCACTCCCACTCCCACTTCCACTCCTCTTCGCTCTTTCGCCCTTGCTGCATTTGCCATAGAACTGTAGCTGAGGGAAAGCCCAGAGAAAAACAACTTCAAAAGGCAGCCCACGGCAATTTTCAATTAAAAACGCCTACGCGGCTGCTACAGAATTTTGATTTTCTCTCTTTCTTGCGCTAGCATTCGCTTCATATCTCCCCCATTCCCCCTCTCCTGCCCTCTCTATTTCTCTTCATTTTTCGCTTTGTTTAACTGCAGAGAAATGTGTAAGAATTCCGCCTGTGGCGCTCTTTTAAAGTTGAGCCAAAATATATTTTTCGTTGATGGCCTGACATGAGATTGCACTCAAGATTTGACAATGTATGTGTGTGTTGTGTGTGTGTGTGTGTGTGTAGACTGAGCACGGGTCAGAATATGTCCCAAAGCAATGTGTCAAGCAGGAAACATGTCAAGCAAAATGTTTAGCTCTGTCTGCTTTTCTATGGCGGCCAACTTGAGGTGTGCTTCAAATTCTAGCGAAAAGCGGTCGAGTGTACTCTTGTCTCGGCAAAGCTGGTAGCCCTGGGTGCAGAGTTGATGCCTATTTTAGGCCAGAAATGCAGCTATGTGCTTTCTAGCATCAATCGTAAACATGCATTTATAAATTTATGCCTTTTGTAGCCCTTGTTTCGTATGGTAGCCCTGACTTTTAGTGCAGCTAATCGCTTTAAACTATAATCATCAGTTGTATAGCACAAACTCTGTAGTTTCTACGCTAGAGAAAGTAACTAGCGCTACAGCACTTTAAATAAAAGCTAAATGCAGCCCTGGTTTTGTATGACAGCTGTAGTAATTTGTGTAGTTAGCAAGTTTATATATTTTAAATTGAGTTTTGGAGCAATTTTTAGAAGTGTGCTGTAATTTAGGCACGTCTGGAGTCTGCCCTAGTTAATTTTTTCTTTAGGAACCCTGGTTTTGTATGAAAGCCATGTTTTCTAGTACAGCTTGGGTTGTTAAGTTAATTGGAATACTGCAAGCTAAGTGTTTGGCATGTGTTGTGCAAGTTTCATTAAGCTGGGTGTTGCAGTGCAGCCATTAACGTGTTTTTGCAACCCTGGTTTTTGGTAAAAAGAAGTCTAAAGTTATGTTTAGACATAAAATATGTTTTTTTTTAACTTTAACTCAAGGTCTTACCGATAGAAATATTTGCTCTGAAATATATTATGCTATGTAGCCCTGGTTTTGTATGACAGCTCTAGTAACTAGCAGAGCTTAGCTTTTTCAAATATATTTGCCAGTTTTTATTGCTACTCAAGTATAATAGAAGCTATGCACTGTCACTTATATCGTTTAGCAGCCCTGGTCTGGTACAAGTCAGGGCTACACTCAAGTCTTAGCTCATACTCATGCTCAACTATTTGGTTCTTTTCCTCTTTCTTCCTACAGTCACGCACATCTCTTTTCTCCAGCTCGGAGGGCGGCATTATGGCCGAAGGCGAGACATCGAGTGATGAGGAGAGTTCCCGTGATTCCAGTGACAATTCACCGCCCTGCGATTTGGGACTCACGGAGCGTTTGCTATTAACACATCCCGTGTGGTTTCTGCCCGACATACAACGGTCCGGTGCCGTACACTTGCTGCAAGGCAAGGAGGAAGGGGTGAGTGTCAAACTGGCCGATAATAATTATGAATTTATTGATATCGCTTAATGAGACAATTGCCGACGTATGGCAGCAAAAACCAAAACCAAAACCAAAAAAAAAAAAAAAAAAACATAAATGATAAACAAATACAAAAGGGTAAATAATCAGCAAACACACAAAATTTGCAAACAATTTGCATATGAAACCGAGTGAGGAAGAAAAAAAAAACAATTCTTAACAAAGGGTACGACGTATGAAATACCCGTTAGCAAACATGAGAAAACTGGCTATTGTGCGTGAAATGCATATAAATATTGTTTGAAAAAATGTTGCATACTTTTAGGCGATGCCTTTGTGCATCAACTCTAAAGAATCATAACCAGACAATGCAATGTACTCTTTCGCTCTCCGTTTAACGGGTACAAAAAGCATTGCATACACACAGGCGCAATTTACATATACAAATTGCAATCAATTAACGTGCGGCAATAGCTGAGGTTTAGTGGCAAGGGATTAACATGCGTGTCCAGCACAAATCCAGACCGTTAGTGGCCGGAATGGGAGTGGGACGGGGGTGCTAAGGGAGGCTTGGTAGGCGGAGATTCATTAATATTACGACAGCGACAACAATGCGAAGCCCTTTTAATTGTAAATGTATAAAGATAAACAAAGAAATGTTGCCATTGGAAGCGCGTACAAAACAGGATGTGAATTCATTGCTAGGACATTGCCAGTACACCGTCCGAATACAGCAGGAGTCGCTGTGCTGGCAAAAATTTCATTGAAATTTATCTGGGCAGCCCAAGAGACAGACAGAGAGACAGATAGGCAGACAGAGACGGAGACGGTCAGGCAACTGTGGACAAAAGGCGACAGTTGGAGCAGGGGACAGAGAGTGAGACAAAAGCCATTCAATGGGATTTACATTTACCGGGCGTTGGTCAACGAAGGAGGTAGGCGTGGCTGGCAACTGGTCATTTGGTGATTCAAGGCGCTTTTGCATAGACAATTGAAATTACGTACAGAGCAGACCGAACGCCCAACAAATTGTACAGATTCAATAAGTTGGACCAACCCCCGAAGAGGAAAAAAAGTGTACACTGCAAAAAAAAAGCACTAAGCTTATAAAAAGCACGTAAAAGTAATACAAATTGTAGCACTGGAGTTTAAGAAATTAAAAACTGTAAAACAGTCTAAAGATAAGTAAAAATTTCGTTGGTCTTGAAATCAAAATGAGTTTTCTATCAGTGTAGAAGATGAGACAAATCCAAGCGGTGCCCCAGCAATTATCGCGTATACGACAGGCAGGCGACGCAGAGAAAAACCTTAGAGTTAGAAGAAGTTGCGACAGAAGGAGAGCCAGACAGACAGACAGATGGATAGATAGTCTATCAGGCAGGCAGGAGCAAAGAAGTCGAATGAATCAGTGAATGGTTCATCGAATCGCTCGAATGCCAACTAAATTGCTTGTCATTTGTTCTCGCAAGGCATTCACTTTGACTGCAACTACGACAGCAACAGGGGCGGCCAAGGAGGCGTGGCTTGTGTTGCACAAATTGAAAATTATACCTTAAACCAAGTGTAAGCCTTTACCAGCAGTAAAACAGATTAACTATACGGAAAGCAGTACAGTCCAGCCCAGTCTGTTTTATAAAAGTTTTTTAATCAAGGAATTTACTTTAATCGTGTTTTTTCTTCGGCTTACGAATGTTAAGTCTGTTTACCCTAATTCTACCAAACAACAAAATGGTTAACATCTTGTACAAACATTTCAAAATTTGGCATTTAATCAATCAACTTTGCACGCAAGTCTAAGACGCCATTTGTTTACGTGGTACATTCAACAACTTTTAAGCACATAATTATCATAAGGCATACCATAAATTTAAGCAATTGATAATATAGCTTTAAGCAGGCAAAATGCAAATTCCAAATCTCTACAAAAGCAGCTGGAAAAACTCAAATATCATGCCAAAGAGCGAATTCTGCTAAATTCCCGAACAAAAATTACGCGCTCAGCCCAAAAGTATGCAAGGGAAATTTCAATTACGAACTTTTACCCGCAGTTTTGGGCTGCAAGTTTCTGTTTTCCTTTTGCATTGTGAACATAAAGGAACTTTAAAAATTTACAAAACTGAACAAAAGTGAATATTCGTTTTATTGGAACACGGCACGCGACGCAGCTGCAGTCGAGTACTTTGGATTTGTAAAAGGGACATGAGCAGAGGAAGAAATGAGTGAAAAGCGTTTTTTCAACTCGGCAAATTTTCAATTGTCGAACGCGTTGCAACAATGGAGCATTGATTGAAGGCACTGTGGTAGAGCTGGAGTTAAAGAGTAGGTAGTGGTTAGAGTAGGTAGAGGCTAGGGTGGAGTGAGACGGATTTAGTCAAGAAACATAGGCAAAAAACTTTTTACTTTTCTGTCAGCTCTCACACTCCTGCTGTCTCTTCTATCCATTGAAACGCTAATTGCATGCGTCGGCGTCGCAATCGGCAATTACACGGCTTGGCAGTTCACTACACCAGTAAACACCGCAGCAGAATTCATTGAGCAGTTGCTACGCATTTCTTTATGCGTTTAATAAAAACGTATTTGCATAATTGAAATTGAAATTGAAGCAGCCGCTTCAAGTGGCCACCCATCCCCACCCACTGCCCCTTTGGCTAACCTTCTCACTGTGCAGTCACGGCCCCTTTGCGTAGACTTCATTGTATGTGACCCTCTGTGTAAACGGCATTGGTAAATGTTTGTAATTAAAAATCAATCAATATGTTTGAGCTACGAATGCGGCTGCAAATGCTGACCATTTGTGGCAACACATGTGGCATGCAACAACAACAACAACAACAACAGCAACAACTTTCAGCATTTCAGAGAAACTGTAGCATGAGTTCTACAGCATTTAGTCGCTTTTGGTCCATTTGCCTGCCTGGTATTTTAATTACTTGTTTTCCTCGCTGTCCTCTAGTATTTCCAGCTGTCGATTTCCTTCACATATACCCAGTAGTCATTAGCTGCTTTGAAAAATGGTTAGTTTAGTCTACTGCCAAGCCACAAAAAGTTATAGCAGTTTTTCTACGAAATATTAGATGCAAATATCTAAATTGAATATAAAAAGTAAATATAATTAATAAAAATCATGGCTGAGTATTTTAAAATTACTTCCATTTTATACAATATGCCAGGGTATCTGCTAGTCTGTCAATCGCTTGCAAGCCTATTCAGAATTATTTTTTTTTTCGCTCCGCTTTCACTGTCTATGCCATCAATCATAAATGCTGCAAACGAAAGCTGAAACTGGTCACATGTGTGTGCAGATTTTCATGCTGCTGTTGTTGTCACATTTTTGTTGTGATTTTGTTTATTTATTTTTTTTTTTGTTTGAAGGCAACAGCATTTGGTGTCAGGGATTTGTTATGCCGACCACAGAATGTAATTAGCAGCAAATGGCGATTGATGAAGGTTTTCAATGAGTTTGTTGTGTGTGTGTGTGTGTGGCTGGAAATATATGTGAGTGTGGTTGTGGGTGTGGGTGTTTTCCATATATTGACACCTTTTTTGTGGTTTTAATAACATCATTAGCTACAGTTGAGGGTAACTTTATTTGATTACGCTTAAAAGTATGCAACGATTTAGTTTTTTGCTTACGCTCGAAAGTATGCAACATTTTGATATTTGCAGTTTTCCACACGAAAGTTAGTTGATATTTAATAAATAATACATGTATGTATATGTAATATATAACTATCCTTAAATTAACACAATTTTATATACTTTTTTTCTAATATTTTTTTTTCAAATATTGATTCGCTTGCTGCACCACATGACGTATGTGCAATATGCAACTATTTGTGGCTGCTTTTATTTGCTATTCTTTATGAATCCGCATATTATTATTATTATTTTTGGCTCTGATATCCCTTTGACTGCATTTGATTTATGCGGCAGGACATTAAACGATTCATTTCATAGCCGCTAGCGATAAAAACCCAAAATGAACTTGTTAAGCTGAAGCACTGGTCACGCTACCCCACCCCCACTGTTTCCCACTACACGGCTCTACATGCTTTGGTATTGAGCTGAGCTTAAATGGCCAATAGACAAGCGACCAAAGCAATCAAATTGAATTTTTTCAAAGCCATTTTTTTTCAACTTGTGTGTGTGTGTGTTTCAATGTCAAAGGGGTGGAGCTGGAGCGGAGGGTAGGAATCGGTCGATGGTTTAGTCAGCTTACAACATGGCAAAAAGTCAGGCATAAAAGAATAACCAAAAAGAAAATGACAAAACAGTGAAAGAAAGAAAGAAAGCAACAGTAAATGTAGTCACATAGGCGCAGACAGTTTTTATTTATCACCAGCAGGGGCTAAACGTTAGAAAGCAGAGGCGGAGTAGGGGGTTAGGCTATGGGGGTTTGGGGTACTACGTTATTGGCAGTGGCATTGGAACAGTAGCCACAGCTGATGAGCGATAACGTAGCAGACAGCTTTGGTATGGGTGTCAGCTGTGTGTGAGTGTGTCTGTGTGTGTGAGTGTGTGTGTGAGTGTGTGTGTGAGTGTGTGTGAGTGTGTGTGTGAGTGTGTGTGTGAGATATTCAGACATTGAGGGTAAGTACAGATGACAAGCAAAGCCAGCGAACCAAACAGTCAACCAGCTAACAAACCAGGCCTAAAAGGGTTGCAGAACACAGCACAGCACAGCTCGGCATACAGACTGTAAGTAGGGAGCTCAATTGAACAGCCGTCATAAGTTGCATAGTTAACATGCCATAAGCAAAGCTGGAGCGTTGCCAGATGGTCCAACAAAGAAAAAAAGTGAAAAAATGCGTGAAGAATTGTTGAATTTAACTTTCACTTTCATACACAATTTTTCTACAATTTTTTAAATAAATGTCTGCCTTCTTGTGTTTAACTCTGAAGCTGATTTTTAACTGCACAAAAATCAATTAATTTGCTTAGGAAATCTTTAAATTCGTGCGAAATTGTCGCTAAAATTTCAATTAACTTCACTTAAAGCGCTTACACACATGGCGTATGCGCAACATGTACAAAATGCAAGGGATGCAAGCTGTCTGAATGCATTTTGGCTTAACTCTTTAAACAACAACAGCAACAACATAGACAGGCAATGGCAACACATTGTGCTAATGAATTATTAACAAAAATTATAATTGAAAGCCGTTTGGCAAATGAGTTTAATGCACCTAGAAGGTGTGTGTGTGTGAGTGCTGTGACTGTATTTGTGGTTAGGTATGCGTGTATGTGTGTCTGTGTGTGTTGTGGATGTGTGCAACTGACGAGCCAATGATGAAAAGGCAAAATTGAAATTGAAAAGCAAAAATCTGAATGGAACAACAACGGAAATCAAGGGAAATCAGCTTAAGGCGGATTTGCTAACGAATGGGAAGAGGCAAAGAGAGAGGGAGAGGGGGAGAGAGAGAGAGGGGTATGAAATGGGTGGAAGGGAATGCCTATGAACTGACTCTTGAACTGCACAACGAAAGCCGCTTAACGGACAATGCAGCAGCTTTGAAAGAAGCCAGAAGATAGACTGAAAAGAAGCAGAAAAGCAGATGAAAAGAGGGAGAAAAGGGAGTGAAGCAGGTCGGTCAAAGAGACAGCAAAAGGCAAATGAGATATCAGGCACAACAAAAACAACATCAGCAACAACAATGAGAAGTAATGAGAAGACAGGAACAAGCTCAAATGCAGAAGAAATCAAACACAAGACTGTAGCTAACAGCGCTGTCATTTCAGCGGTAAAAAAGCTAAGGAAACATTATAAAACAGCAGAAAATAATACTAAAACTATTTAAATAAAATTAGATTTATTTAAATTGACTGCAGGAAGAAAAAAAACACAAGAAATAATTTTTGGTTTTTGGTTTTTTTTTGTCAGCCAATTAGCTGAACAAGCGCTCGACAACCCTGCAGGGTACAGGGGTGCAGGGTATATTAGCTCAAGGAGCCCAGCTCAAACTTTGGTGGTCTCGGCGCTGCTTTTGCTACATTGTTGGACTTTGGATTTAAATTCAATTTGCTATGCAAAGAAACCGATGCGCAAGTAAAACAAAACCTTCCCAAAATAGCACAAAAAAATCAAGAGAAGGAAAAAAACAGCTCGCCAAATGAATGTCAATGAAATGCAAATGGCAGGAGGTTAAACATTTACAAAGGGGACTGTAGTTGGGTAGGAGGTAAGCAACCCCCACGAAGAGAACACAAGCAGATGTATTTCATGCCACAGAGCGCCATACTCGCAGCTCACATTACCAATTTGAATAAAATATGAGATTTTTATTATATGTAACGAGCATACTCTGTCTTTGCTTTCGCCCTGCCCGCTCCTACTGTGTCTCCCTATAACATTTTCTTGTCCTTTTTTAATGGTCGACCAATGGCTTGATAATAGAGGTCCAGTTTTTGGTCAACACAGTTGGAGACGCAGACGCTTCTTAGCATAATTTCATTATTTTATGCAGTATTTTATATTTTGTCATGCTCCCTCTACTGTTTCTCAGTGTCTCTAAACTCGTTCGCTTTTGTTGTTGTCGCACCACATAAACCGCCGACACTCATTAGGCGGCTGTGAATCTCCCCAGGGTGGCACTGTCTGGTGTTAAATTGCCACCCATTGAAACCGATGCGCTTTCTTCTCTTCCCATTCCAGTTTCAGTTTCATTTTCAGTTGCATGTTTGACAAAGGGAGGAATGCAAAGCAACCAACAGTTTGTGTGCATTCCTGAAACTCTGAAAAAAACTGCAGCAAAATCTTGCACTTTTGGATTGTTTCGATGATTTATTTTAGCAAAGTGCTCTTTGACTATTTTTCAACTTTATGTGTGTTTGATTTTACATTTATAATGCATTAAAATAACGGAAAACAGTTTACAACTTCAAGAGCCTAAAATAAAGTGCATGCTGAAAAGTATGCTACACTTTTTCTACTGCCAAAGCTTGAAGTATTTACAGTATTGGTGCGTTAAGTGCTCACTCGCATAGGAATGCCTTAAGTGAAGTTAAGCTAATTTGCTAACAAGCTTGACGCATGCCACCTACCACTTACCACTTACCACTTGCAACATCTAAGCCTTTTCAATGACCATTTAAGTCAGCTTATTTGAACGTTTCATTGAAACCGGAGGCCATTACGTTGTCAAGAATTGATGTGAAGCAGGCTGATGTAACCCAGCGGTGTCATGATTGATACATAAAGGGAGACAGAGAGGGTTGTAGAGCAAGTGGAATAGAAATAGAGATAACTGCATGTATATAAAATAGAAATTGTAGCATGATTTGATGATTATAGACTAGACTTGGCGCTCGAGCGAGCGCAACGAGTCTATTTGCGGGCCAAAACATGATTACAACGTATCCCAATGGGAGAGAGAAATAGAAAATTTAGAGAAGGAAGCTACACACTCCATTCATGGTTAGAGACCGCAAAACAGACAGTGAGACAGCGAGACAGCGAGACAGACAGCAGCTGCGACACGTTGCGCATAGTGAAGGACAACAGCAGTAGCAGCAGCAAATGTTCCCTTTTGGGAAAACCTAGAAAAGAGAGCAAGTGAGTAAGTGAAAGATAGAGAAATGGAAGGGAAAGCGGACTAACTCATTGGGCTCTACGCCAAATAAAAAAGGGGTGTTGCTGCGGACATTTGAACCTGCCTCCAACCAACCTACATCACTGCTCTGCTGCCAAAAGGCACTCGCGGCAAATAGTCGAGAAATGGAAACCGGAAATGTTGTTACCCCACAGTCACAATACACAAAAAGTAGAAAAAAAGGTTCCGAGTCGCCGGAAATGGGCGCAAATGCGACAACGAGACAAGCTAAGTGTGAGTGAGTTGTGAGGTGAGAGGTGTGAGGTGTGCTTCTGTGGTGTGATTTGTGCAATAATTTATGTGCAATTAAATTTGAGTTCTGAGTGCAATTTAGAAACCACAAATAAGTTGCAATCACTTTCGCTAGCAGTTCAAAGGAAAGGAGCAGAAGGTTGGACAGTTTAGAACAGTTGAAGTTTTCTTTTTAGAAAAATATTACTGTCAATAATTTGTGTCAAAACTATCGTCATAAGCAAAATGTATGAAATTTCTATAATTTGTATTCAATTTTAGTAGAAAACGAGCTGAAATTGGATTACGGAACGCTACTTGACAAACACGAGCAAACATAGAAATGCATAAGGGGCTGGAGACACGAGAAATTTAGACACGCCCACACAGAAAACCAACAGAACGGAAATTGAAATCGTTAACTGGTTTTTGCGGTTGCTGTCAAGCACCAACAATTTGTTGTGTATGGGCGAAAAGTGCAAGTTAAATTTGGCTGACAAGTGAAGAGAACTGATGTCCAGTTGGCAGTAGATAGAAGCAGAGAGCATTGCACAGGTGTCGAGTGTAGAGTAAAGAGTGAAGTGTGGAGTGTGTAGTGTAGAGAGTGTAGAGTTTAGTTGTGCGTTGCTGCAAGTCAACGAACTGTAAAGTGAAAATGCATTTGTCGTAGTCGCCTCTAATGGCATTTCTAGAGCTTCCATTTTAGACTGCGCTCAAAAGCAGGCTGTACAAATTGTTTTCAACTGCAGCTGAGACTGAACAAGTGCGTCTCTGTGTGTGCAGTGGGCGTGTCAGGCAAGCTAAAAGCCAATTCAGAGTGCAACTATTGTTTGAACTCTAAATTTAAAGACTTATTGCATTTAATACATGCAAATGCCATGTATTTTATATGCATGTGTCTGACTTTGAACGACGTTACGCCTTTTTATTGTACTTTCTGCAAGAGTATATTGGGTTTGTGCAAAGTATGTAACAGGCTGAAGGAGGCGTGGCAAACCCCATAAAGTATATATATTCTTAATCAGCATCAATAGCCGAGTCGATACAGCCATCTGTCTGAACAAAAGTATCTCAGAGACTATAAGAGCTAGAAAGATGATAGGGGTCGCAAATAAAAGGTACAATACCCAAGCAGTACAAGTTTGTTTTTGTTTTTGACACGCCCATTTTAGGGCGTTCTATCTTCATATAAAGGTAAATGTACAGGTAAAACTAGAATGTTTTAGTATAGAAAACTTTTTTGTTAGCTATGCTATCTGAACCAAATTTACACGGAAAGTACATGTCTATAAAGTACATGTACTGACCAAGTTTAATCCAAATCGGACAACTATATCGTATAGCTCCCATAGGGCCGATCGGTCAAAAATACGCTCCAAATATGAATTAGTATGAAAAACTTTTGCGTTAACTAAGCTATATTAATCAAACTCACACAGAATACATCTGCCATCAATATATACATACTGACCAAGTTTGATCCAAATCGGACTACTATATCCTATAGCTCCCATAGGAACGATCGGTCAAAAATATGCTCTAAACATGAATTTATATGAAAATGTTCTGTGTTTGCCAAGCTATTATATCCATCACCATTGTTAATAACAAATTGAAACTGAGTAACGGGTATCCTAAAGTCGCGAGGCGACTACAGCATTCTTTCTTGTTTTTGAATTTAAGCAAAATTATGTTGTTAAAATGAATGTGATGAGAAAAACGAAACGAAATGTTGTGTTGCATTTTCTTTATGGTTTGAGAGGGATAAAGTCCAATTTGTAGGGGGTTAGTTTGAGTGTCTTGTGTGTGGTGTGTGTACAATTTAACGACATTTGATGTTTTCGCACGCATGTAATAAGCAATTGGTTTTACTGAGCTTAGCAACAGAAATCGCCTACGCGTTCACGCAGCGTCTTACGGTCCGACACTCTGCCATCTTTACCTTCTGGCTGCAGATAAACACCCTTCGGTATTATGACCATTTCCTGTGCCAAGCGTTCATCGAATATGTTTACAGCTAGTTTCGAGAACAAACGTTCGATATTCAAACCAGTCACAGCCGATGTCTCCAGATAGGGTATATTCAGATTATCGGCATAGCGTGCGGCCATTTCCTGCGATACCTGACGATCCCGAAATGCATCGCATTTGTTGCCCACCAGTATAATGCTAACATTGTACCTGGCATGCTTCTTGATCTCACCAAGCCAATAGTCCACATGACGGTAGCTACTGCGTCGTGTCGTATCGAAGACGAGCACAATACCCTCGACATTGCGATAGAACGATGATGTCACAGCATGATAACGCTCCTCGCCAGCAGTATCCCAAATGGTTAACTTCACACGGCCTCCGGATACTTCGATGTCTCGTCGATTGGGCTCCATACCGAATGTGGAGTTATAGTAACCGGTATAGTGATTGTCCGTGAAGCGGTGCAGTATACACGTCTTGCCCACTCCGGCATCGCCCAGCATCATCATCTTGAGTTCGGACGTCACATTCATTTTGCTGATTTTTTACAATTTTCTTAAATTTTCTTAAATTTTATTCAATCAATTCAATTGTTTTGGGATCGAGTGCGTTCTCAACTGCTTTGAACTGACAGTCGGAGAGCCCTAGTATTACTTTTGTTTCGAAGCCTGCTTGGTTAAAAAAAAATTACGACTTGGTTTCAAAAGCTAATGCGATAATTTATAAGGAAATTTTTACTATTCCTCCAGCGGAACTAATTCAAGGTGGGCTTGACGAAAGTTAGTAAAATTTTTATCAGTTTTATTTGTAAAACCACAAGTTTTGTTAAGAAATAATAAGTTGTGGAAGTTCTTCTTCATGTGACTCACAGTAGTTCCCCAAGTGAACTAGCTGAAACTTATTTTAGGCAGGACCTAAAGTTTCCTTCTTTATACGCTATGCGACAGACAAATAAAAAACCTCTCAATTACAAGTTCACTAACTGAACTAGTTCAGTTGGAACCAGTTCTTTTTTTTTAGTAAAAACTGTCTCCATAATCTATTTTAACGTCTTTAAAGGTGATTTTGTTATTTCTACCAAAAGTTCACATTATGAACTAGTTCATTAAGTGTCAGACTGATAGCTCCTGGACGCCATAGGGTGTACAATAAACCGAAGCAGAGAGTTTAATAGTTTTTAACAGAAAACTGAAAAGTTCTTTACTACTAGTTCAATGAACTAGTTCTTAGTTCGCAAAAACATCACTTACAATGAGGAAGTAGACTAACATAATTAAATTAAATTATAAGTATTTGATAGAGAGTCAGCTTTGTACACTTCTGTCACTAGTTCACATAATGAACTAGTTCATTAAGTGTCAGACTGATAGCTCCTGGACGCCATAGGGTGTACAATAAAGTGAAGCAGAGAGCTTAATAGTTTTTAACAGAAAACTGAAAAGTTCTTTACTACTAGTTGAATGAACTAGTTCTTAGTTCGCAAAAACATTACTTACAATGAAGAAGTAGACTAACATAATTAAATTAAATTATAAGTATTTGATAGAGAGTCAGTTTTGTACACTTGTGTCACTAGTTCACTTAATGAACTAGTTCATTATGTGTCAGACTTAATAGTTTTGTAATATAAAACAGAGAAATTCTATACCACTAGTTATTGTTAGCCACATTGGTAAAATTTGTCAAGGCATCCATAAAATGCAGGCATTTCCCATTCCCACTCCCACACTCCCTCTCTCTCTCTCTTTCTTACTCTATTTCTGTCTCTCGCTCTGTCATTTTCTATCTGTGCTTAAATCTGTGCTCTCTTTAAGCCACTTGGGCTTTATCCTTTGTGCACTTATCTGTTTTTTGCTTGTGCAGCTTGTTAAGACATTTTTCCACTCGTTTTTGTCCTTTGCAAATTGCATTTCCGTGACGGTCAAGCTGCTGTCACGCCCTACGCCCATACAATGACCACATTAATGAATCAGTAAATAATGTGCTTTCAGCTCGCTTTAAGTGGAATTCTTATGGCCATGCCTGCCGCCTGCCACACGCTTCTTAACGCTGCTGGCCCGCAGCATTTGCCGTCTGCGTATAATAAAATCAACAGCCGAAAAGTATGCTTTAAAAAATTGTTACAACTTTTTTGGAAAATCAAATAAACATGCTCTATGCTACTCCCTTTTTCTCTACACTTTCTTTCTCTCTCTCGCTCTGTCTCTCTCTTGGTGCTGTCATATCTATACATGCCTCATTCCTCCCTTTAAGTTCATCATATCAAGTGCGTTCCTTTTTTTTTATTATGTCTTTTGCTTCTTATGCCTTTGCGCTTTCAACTGTTTATTGAAAATTGTGCACAGAAATCATAAACAACACCGCGGGCGTCCATATTCGTTCTCTCCCTCTCCTGCTGCTCTCCCCCACACACTTCCTCTATGCCACAACTCCTGCAGCTGCTTCTCTGCCACTGAAAGTTCAAATTCCAAATGCTCTTGTGCCCTCGCTTTACAGTTGGCATTTATTGAAATCTGAAAAAATATAATTGCATGCTTTTAGGGTTGCTCAACAAAATTGAAAAGCACACAGCGCGCTATGGGTCAAACGCCCGATTTTTAAGAATTTATTAATATCTTAAGAACCAAACAAGATATTTAAATTTGGTTTTTTGTATTTGACCTTTGATGTCAAGACGCATATATGACAGAAAAATGGGCGTGGCACCGCCCCTCCTTTAAATTTTTAGCTGCCATAACTTTTTTGTTAATCAAGCTATGATCACCAAATCTACATATAAGGTGACTTTTCATGATCTGAAGACACTGTGAAAAAATGGTCAAAATCGGTTAACTATATCATAAGTTATTGATAAAAAAGTATCTCAAATCAGTTATTTTGGCAAATACGCCGTTTTATTATGATTTAAGCTAAAATATAAGTTTAATCAACATAAATTTGTTGTTTTCTTATACAATTTTGCAATAAAACTTTATATTTGGCCATTACAAGCTTTTAAAACATTGAAAACGGTGTATTGCTTGCGTTGCTAGCTCACATGTCGCCGCCAAACTTCAAAGAAAATTGCACTGCATACACCGAGGTTAGTTGCTAAAAACTTAAATTCTGCAAAAAGTGCACAAAAGTGCACCTTGAGCTTTTAGGTCTGAATTCGTAATAAATTGGTCTACAAAATGTATATAGTTTCATTGCTACAAAATGCTACAAACACAAGTTTTTTTTCTCTCAAAGATGAAATTTCATTGCAAAATTTATGTTTGAGGTTACTTTTTGTTTAATTTAAAACTCCAAATAGCACGCAGATTTTTGATGAAACAAACACATTAACATTAAGTAAAAACCTCATTCTTTCCTATCCATTAAAGATTTCAACAATATTTATTTTATTTTTGGGTCAAAAGTTGTTTTGAACTTACGTATAGTTTGCTTACAAACGTTAACACGTGCGCGTTGTGTACAACAGCTATGTTAAGGAACTGTTATCTTAACAGAATGCGCCCCTGTTAAAATTCTGGGTATGTAACTTTTACATTTGGGGTATTCCTAATGGATTGTGAACAAAATTATGTTAATTTAATCACCTTGAAAATAAGACTTTATTCCTAAAAATCGGGCGTTTGACCCATAGTGCAGCGTACACACAAACACACACACAGCATACACACACAATTGCTTAGCAAAACAGCAATATATTCATATAATAGCAAGCAAAGAACGTAGCAAAACGCACACGAGTTCTTTAAAACGCATTCGCCTCAAGGGGATTAAAAGAAATATTTATAATATAGAAATATTATATAATATATATAATATAGGCTAATAAAAATATAGAAATATTTGAAAAGGCTGCGAGAATTTATTTATAATTGGGAATTAGTATAAATAATTATATAGAAATTGCTCAGAAACATTTCATTCTTGCTAAATCTAAAGACCTTTTTTTTTTGCAGCTGCTTAGATGGTTTCTATATCACTAATATCTGCTACGAAATTGGTCATGAAATAGATAAGATTAGGTATCTTTTGTTTAAAATAAAATAAAACAGTTAAGATATACTTATTGGTTTAGTTTATCAGCAAGTTTGTTTGAAGTCTTAGCGAATTACGCAGCAGGCACTAAGAGAGACTTATAGCCAACACAAGTTTATGGCGAGTAATAGAGTATTTATTTATTTATTATAGTGGAAGTTGCTATCAGCTCTTCTATGATTGTGCTCTGTGCATTGATCGATATATAGATGCCATCTGTTTATCAGATCTGCTCAGTGCCGACCCTTAACCGTCTTAGACACTAAATTGATTTGAATGTGTTAATACTGTTGAAAGCCTTAAGGGGTTATCTGCTCAAAAACAAGATCAACTCTTGGCAGATGTCAGCTTAAGCTCAACTAAACAAGAATTCTTTGTACCTCTAGCTGATTGCTTTTCCGTTGCTTTTCAACTTGTGCGAAATCGTTTAGCAGAACACGTTGACAAGTATTGGGCATTGTGCGTGACTTTAAGTGAAACGCTCATTATGAAAACTTTTACAGGCGATTAACAAAAAAAATGGACAAGATGCTGGACAAACGCCTGCCACTTGACCAGGCTAGGAGAGTGGAGTAGAAGGCGAGAGTTTCAAGACAAACTCATGCCACTTGCCACACGACTTGGCTGCTTTGTCGCAGCGTCTGCAAAGTTTTCAATGCACGCCAAGACAAAAGGCAAAGAAGCAGACGCAGACAGAGAAAGAATAAGAGGGGGAGGTAGGGAGGCAGGGAGGCAGGGAGGCAGAGCGCCAGCTGGTAAGGGACTGCGTGTTGCATACTTGCAGGCGTCGCGACGCATGGAATACCAATTTATCATTTATCATTGTTTTGGCGCCTGGGTGGTGAGGAAAATGGCAAAACGAATGGCGGGGAAATTTGAAATTTATGTGCGCGCATTTTTAACGCAACATTTAACGCGCGGGCAAAAGGAAAAGGAAAAGGAAGAAAAAAAAACACTAAAAGTAGCGCTGATTTACGTGGCTTGGAATTATGACAACATCTCACTCAATAACTTTAGCAGCTTCCTCAGCTTATCTGCCAGTTTCTCTTGCTCCACGCTACTCGCTGTAAAAATAATCAAGTAACTAGGTATCAACTTTGACAGACAACTCAGCGCGAGGTCTTGATCTGAAGACCAAGCTAAGTAATAAAATAGTGTGTTAATATTAAGTATTTCAGTAAAATAGTTTATAGCCCCCACTCATTGACCAATTTCCTTGCCATTCTTCCATTGCAGACCTTCATTGTGCGTGGTTCCAGTCAGCCAAACACAATGGCAGTTTCGGTGCGTCTGCCACAGGATACGGGTCCATATATCGAGCACTATCTGATACAATCGCAGGATAATATATTGAGTCTGGAGAGTTCTCGCTTCAAATTTGGCTCCATTCCAGCGTTGATTGCTCACTATGCTCAGTGCTGTGATGAGTTGCCGGTGCAGCTGATGTTGCCTCGTGTATTGCGTGAGGCGAATAATCGCAAGAAACTCTCATCTCTAGCGCTGTTGGGACAGGAATTCTGGAGTTATGCAAGTAGTCCCGCTGTCTTGGGTCCTCCAAATGTGGCCAAAAGCAATGCAACTGTAGTCGAGCAGCAGCAGCAGCAACAGCAGCAACTGTTGCTGGATGCCAAGTCACCATTGTCGCTGACTGAGACAAGTGGTTTGGGTACGGCCACATTTTTTAGCGATGCCAAGCCACAGCTGACAGCAACACCACAGCCAAACATGTTCAGTCCCACCGGCAGTGGGCAACTTTTGGGTTTCTTTAGTCAGGCGGGTACACCATCCGATACCAACTCGAGCATGAGTTCATTTACCACCAGCGGCGGACAACAGATGCAACAATTGTTGAGTCCCAATTCGGTGGATTCGGTTATTTTAACCATGTCACCGGTGGATGCACAAAACTATCTGCCCGGCGTTGCAACACCACTGGAACCACAGCCAGTAACATTAGCCACACATGGCAGCAACAATTTAAGCACATTTAAGACAACAACAGCATCGGCGATTATAACGGAAATGGAGCAAGTGCGACCACAGCGACCAAAGCCACCAAATACATTGAATCTCAAGCCACCGGCACCGCCCATGCGTTGGTCCAAGCCGCAATCACCGGATCAGTTGGCCAGCAACTTCATAGTGACCACAACGGTTACCTTCTCCATGGAGAACAATGGCAATGTAAGCGCTGGAGCAGGCACAGCAGCTGGAGCAGGTTCTGGCGTAGCACAATTTGTGGAGGTGACCACACCAGCGTCAAGTAATCCCTTCAATGCTCTACTCAATTCCCAGGGCAGCACCAGTACGTTTCAGACATTTGCCAAGCGTCTCTCGCCCGAGGGTGAGTGCAAGGATACACTCTCCTCCCAGGGCACTTCCTCCTCCAACGACAGTCGTTGGCAAACACAATCGCAATCGAGTCGCGATTCCAGTCACAGTCAACGCAAGATTCTATCACCAATGACACCAAATGGTGGTGGTGTTGGTGGTGCTGGCGTTTTGCCTGGACAGAGCACCGGCAGTAGCAGCAGTAAATCTCGCAAATCACGTATACGCAAGGAATCAAAGCATTACCAGGAATCTGACATTTTGGAAAGTCCACCAGCTCAGTACTGTGCCAGTGCATTGAGCGATAAAATCAGTGACTATGAGGATGTCTGGTCGCATGATCCCAGCGATAGGGCGAGTCTGTTGACCAGTTTCAAGCCCGGACTGGATCGCAGGCCCGATCTGTTGGCCGAGACGCGTAAGTACCGGAAAAACAAACAAGTTATAAGTTAAATACAAGTTTTTTAGACCCTGTACTCGAACAAAGAGTAGAGGGAGTAGCGTAGCGTAGAGTATTAAGTTTGTCGGAAGCGAAATGTAAGTAACAGGCAGCAGGAGGCGTGGTCTATCCCATAAAGTCGAGTCGATATAGCCATGTCCGTCCGTCCTTCCGTTTGAACACCTGGATCTTTGGAACTACTAGAGCTAGAGCCATCAAATTTGGTATGAAAGTCCGTCTATATGTCAGACAGGTTAAGTTTATTTAAAACTTTTGCCACGCCCCCTACCGCCCCCAAATTCACACTATACATGTCTGACACCATTATAACTATCCACACCAAGTTTGATGAGGATCGGACAACTATTGGCTATAGCTACCATAGGACAAATCGGTCGAAAATTAAGCTAAAGAAGTACGTGGTCTTTTACAGTCGGCTCACTCGACTGTAGCGCTTCTTACGTGTCCTAAATCACATCGAGTTTCCATTTGTAACCGTTTTCTGTGCTTCCTTTCTGCTCCTTGCAGCCAGCACACCCACACAACAACTGCTTGCACCCTGCGAGGAGTTGAACAACAGCAACACCAACACCAACAACAACAACACTCAAGAGAGCAGCCAACAGTTGTTGCAATTCTCCGGAGATGCTCCTCCACGCTCCCGAGCCGGTCTGCTATTGCCAGCGATGACACAATCCCTAACGGAGCACAGCACTGGCGATGATGGTGGCGATACCACGCCCACAGCCGCACAGACGCCTGGATCGCGAAGTAAACAGGGCAGTCCATTTTATGCTGAGCCAGCGGATGCACTGCGTCAGGCGGGATTCACAAATGCAGCAGCCGCCATTTTGAGAAGACAACAACGCAACCAATTGTTGCCAGCTAATCAAAGGCATTCGGAGCCACTAAAAGGAGGCGTGGCGACAACAACAGCACCATTATTGCTGCCAGCGGAGCTGGAGAAGCTAGCTGGTAGCTTGGATGAACTGAAGCAGAAACCAAAGCCATTGGCACAACAGCCACAGGCAAAACGAGGACGCAATCGCATCGAAAATTGGCAATTGGATAGCAGTTGGGAGTTTATGGCCAAGCAGGAGACGAACGGAGTGGGAGTGGGAGGAGGAGCGGACTTTGACACCACAGTGGATTGGCAGGAGAAGGAGAACTCGTTGGGCAGAGAAAAGGATGCAAAGAAGCGTCCTTTAACCGTACATCAGATCATAGCCAAACGTTTGCCCGATCTCAATCTGCCTGAACTGGTGCGCTGCTCGACACCACCACAAACCACAGCGACTGGCACCAGCACCACAATGCCACTACAGTCACTGGAGAAGGAGAAGGAGAAAGTGAATATCGATGGCAGCCAAAAGTCATTCCAGAGCCAAAACGGTTGTCGCCTCTCCTCCTACGACAATGTCGAGCGCAATTGTGCCGTCTTCTGTCAGACCTATTACGGCGGCATCGACTCCTCTCAGTCGGATGACGGCACTGTTTTCTCCGAACCCTGGGACTCCTCGCAATGGGACTCCTTCATACCCATGCAGGATGGTTAGTTAACTATTCCCTGCGTTAGATCCGATTAATCAGTTTCGTTTTCAACTCTTTTGTAGATGCCACCATGAACTCGGACACAATTCATTTGTCCAAGTGCCGACCGGCTTTATCGGAGGATGATACAATCATTGAGGAATTCAGCAGCACCAAAGACGGCAGCAATAGCAGCTGCAATCAGGACACGCTCAAGGCTAATAAAAATAGTGTTGGCAATAGTGTTGGCGCAGGCGCTGGCAGCAATAACAGCAACAAGGCAATTAGACCCAAGGTGGCAACTATCTTAAGAAATCCAAGTATGCGGGATCGTGAGATACTATGTGAGTAGTTTATAATTTAACTTACCAGCCACTTACACTTAGAAGGGTTGAACTAAATACGAAAGGGACTCAGAGGATCAGAGGTGCAGAGGTTAAGTAGATCAATTCTACGATGAGCAGAGGAAAGTTATGATTGGCCCAGATACCCTTAGTACTTTACAAGTTATAGTGGATCTGTCCGGACTGTTAAGCAAATCAATTCTACTTAATAGTGTTGAACTAAATACGAAAGGGACTCAGAGGTTCAGAGGTGCACAGGTTAAGTAGATCAATTCTACGATGAGCAGAGGAAAGTTATGATTGGCCAAGATAGCTTTACTAGTTTACAAGTTATAGTGGATCTGTCCTGTCTGTATAGCAAAAGGGACTCAGAGGTTCACGGAGGAGATCTGTCCATCCTACGATGAGAAGATAGATCGCTTCGATAGATCATTCCATCACGGTAATTATTTGATCGTTCCTATTTGCAAAGTGATCTTATTCTATATATCAATACTTACAAACTCTATGCTTCTCGATAATATATTATATAGATGTATAAGCTTAGTAGTAACTTAGCTAGTACCATAGACATAATCTTTGACTTTGGCCGCGATAGCTTTAGTAACATTCAAGTTAATGTAGAACTGTCTTGATCTTTCATTCGAAATTCGGTGTATCCAGCTCTTATAGTATCTGAGGCTCAGCTGTTCATGCGTAGGAACAGATGGAACCGCACTTTGTATACTTTATGGGGTCGGAAACGTCTCCTTCAACCTTCATCCACTACCAAGACCCAAATACATATATAAAGCTATATTATGTAATGCTAAATGCAAGGCAATCATCAGAACGATCTGTCTGTCTGTCTCTGTGATCTACGCGAGTAGAAACGAGCTCAAGGTTGAAAAAAAAGCAAAAACAACAAACACGATTGAAAGGAAACAAAAGTAAAACGAACGCGATAAGTGGAGAATTGTGGAAGAAACGTAACCGATCGAAAGGAAACAGGAAACGATCTTCAGTCGGACACTATCAAGCCAAGCTTTTAATCAATAGAAACGATCTGGTTGATCTTCAATAATGAAAACTTTGGATCGCCGCACTTCACTGATAATAATGCTGACGATGATGATCCTCAATCGTTATAGTTGTATGCTCAATTTGCAATCAGTTGTTATTGTTGCATCATACAAATAAAACACGCGCCATGGCCTCCATCAAGACAGCGTCTAAAAAATTGATAGATTGATAGATTGAACACGGTCCGTCGGTGGCGAAGGCGGTAGTCGGGTTGAATGAGTAAAGAATCACAAGAAATTGAATCGAGTAGCAAATAACTAACTTTACCGCTTCAAACTGGAAACTATGAATGGAATAATGGAATAACAAAACACACACAATGTTGACTATCAGCCCAAGTAGTAGTCTTAACTTTGTAGGCCTCTCTTTTCGACTCCTCTGCTCTCCACTCTCCTCTCTTCTCTCCTGCTTGTCGGCAGTCGGCAGTCGGCAGTCTGCAGTCTACAGTGTGCAGACTACAAAGCCTTTGCCGAAACTTATCTGCCGCGCGCAACGCATTTTTGCTGCACTCGCACCGCCCCCTTTCCCTCTTTCACCTCCCCTTACTCCCCCTTCTTCTTGGAACACTACCCCTTTGCACCGCACCGCTGTACTAGGCTCCCACCTCCCTTGTCACTTAAATGCGTCGCAAACAAATTTGATAAGTTTAAATCGAGACGAGCTCTCTCCCTCTCTCCCCCTCTCTCTCTCTCTCTCCCTCTCTCACTCTCTCCGTCTCTCCCTCTCTCTCTCTCTGTCTAACTCTATGTAAATATTGGAGCAACTGTCGTCGGTTTTGCACTTTGGAATATAAACCGCAGCGTTTTTATCAGCGCTCGCGTTTTAAAACGCGCCGTGTCGCCTCTCAATGGAATGCGTATTTTGTGGCATGAGACATGTGCGTAGTATAGTGTAGGGTAGGGTAGGGTAGTGTAGGGTCGAGTAGGATAGAGTAGGAATGTGTTGGGTAGTTTAAGACAGTATAGGGTACAGTAGTGTAGGGTTGAGTAGGAAAGAATAATGTAGCGTAGGGTACGGTAGTGTAGGGTCGAGTAAGAAAGAGTAGTGTAGCGTAGGGTACAGTAGTGTATGGTAGTATAGTATAGGGTAGGGTAGTGTAGGGTCGAGTAGGATAGAGTAGGAATGTGTTGGGTAGTTTAAGACAGTATAGCGTATAGTAGTGTAGTGTAGTGTAGGGTCGAGTAGGAAAGAGTAGTGTAGTGTAGGGTACAGTAGTGTATGGTAGTATAGTATAGGGTAGGGTATTGTAGGGTAGAGTAGGAAAGTGTTGGGTAGTTCAAGACAGTATAGGGTACAGTAGTGTAGTGTAGGGTTGAGTAGGAAAGAGTAGTGTAGGGGAGTAAAGAGTAGTGTAGTGTAGGGTAAGGTAGATTTGGAAAGTGTAGTGTAGGGTACAGTAGTGTAGAGTATTTTAGGAAAGCGTAGTGTTGTGTAGTGTAGTATAGAGTAGTAAAGGGCAGTAAACAGTATTAAAAGGTAGTGCAGAGTATTTTAGGAAAGTGTTGAGTAGTGTAGTGTAGTATATAGTAGTAAAAGGCAGTAAATAATATTAAAAGGTAGTGTATGGCTGTGTAGAGTATTTTAGGAAAGTGCTGAATAGTGTAGGCCACGACAGTGCGATTGTATTGGGTAGAGTATGGTATAGTAGAGTACAAAAGTGTAGGGCAGTGTAGGGTAGAGAATAGAAGTGTAAGGTAGCGTATTGCAGGGTAGTTAAAGGAGTGTAGGGTAGCGTAGTGTAGAACAGGGTTGTTAACTATACTTTGTGGTGTAGTGTAGCGTAGTTTAGTGTAGGGTATGGCAGCGTAGTGCTGTGTATTGAGGGTCGAGAATTATGTTTTGTAGTGCAGTGTAGGGCAGTCAAGGGTGATGCTGGGTAGTGTAAAGTAGGGTTGTACCCTCTAGTATAATGTAGGGTAAGGCAGTACAGAGTACTGCACTTTGTAGTGTAATGTAGGGTTATATAGGGCTCTGTGGGGTTTAAATGAAAACTTGTAGCGTAGTGTAGTGCATGAGTAGTCTAAAGTAGGGTTGTGCTCTCTAGTATAATAAAGAATACTACACTTTGTAGTGTAATGTAGGGTAATATGGGGCTCTGTAGGGTTCAAATGCCAACTTGTAGCGTAGTGTAGTGTATGAGTAGTCTAAAATAGGCTATTATACTACACTACACTACCGTACAAGTTTTCATTTGAATCCTACAGTGCAGAATACTGTACATTCTAGTGTAATGTAGGGTTCTGTAAGGTTCAATTGAAAACTTGTAGTATAGTGTAGTGTATGAGTAGTCTAAACTAGGGTTGTGCTCTCTAGTATAAAGTAGGGTAAGTCAGTGCAGAATACTGTACATTCTAGTGTAATGTAGGGCTCTGTAGGGTTCAATTGAACATTTGTAGTGTAGTGCAGTGTAGTGTACTGTTTGTCGACTGTCTGGAGAGATGCGAGAGAGGCAAACAAACAAACAGTGGGCTATTTTAGGTCAACATCTGATGAAATGCATACAATAAAAATCGCGCGTATTTTATTTTTAGCATAAAATATTATTTAAAACGCATTCAGTTTATTTTTAAACCGAACTTGTACTTTACAAAACTGCTTTACTGGTCCAGCCCAATGGTCACGTGCCTGATACCGTTACAACTCTATAAATATATGTATATACATATATACAGTATATTTAAAATGTTTGCGTACAGTTTATATTGTTTGTGGTTTTTGATAGCTCAACCTTTTAATTTCGTTGTCAAGCCGTTTCGAATGATAAGCGACCGTAAAAAATAGAAATCTGGATAAGTTTTTTATTTTGCAACAATCCGATAACGACAACAACAACGACGACGACGACAGTTCGCTGAACTTTCATTGGATGACAAAACAGCCGCAAGAAACAGAATTAAATCAGAATACAAAAATAAACAAATATATAGTTCAAGGCTAGATACTTAGCTACAGACAGCAGGTAACGGAAACTCACAGAATTCATTTTGAGAAAACCCAAAGAAAATGGCAGACCGATCTGCGTACTTGGGTGTACCTACTTGACAGCCAATCCCGTTCCATCAACAAAATGTTATGCCTAAGAGTATGAAAACAGCAGCTCTTTAGACCTAAGGCCTGACAGCTCTTTAACTTCCTTATTTATCAAGCGTTTAACCTCAGGTTATGCAGGTTATGTAGTCTATATACTTTTATCTACAGATAAAGATTACAACTGAACAAATTTTGAGCAAATATTGTAAGTTCCTTGCAATTTCAACTATTCTTTAAGGAACCCACCATATGGAAAATTTAACCCTAGAAATCTTAGAGTTTTTTTTTCAAATTGCGCAGCAAAATGTACAAAAAGGAAAATGTTTCTTTAAAAGCTGATGCAATCAGAAGGTGCAATTGCAAATAGCAAACTTTTAATCATAATAAATATATATATGTTTAATTATATAGAAATCAATTACTATAAATTTGAGGCACGCTTAGAAAATAATTTCATTGTTGTCACATACACATTAAATTTGATGGCGTCATGCTCAGTAAACATTTAGACAGACCGTCTTTAAACTCAAGTAAATAAAATTGCTGAAAATATGTAAATCCGAGAGAGGAAAATCGAGCATTTCTTTGTGTGATTGTGGGATTTACAGCTGTTTTGAGTTAGAACTATGAATCAACCCGCTCTAATCTCAATAGCCTTGTAAGTAAGTTCTCTGCGCTCTTGCTCTCTCGCTCACACCCTCTCTCACATTTACCTGTGTATTGAATGATTTGCTTTGTAGGTAGCATCGATTTATCAGGTAGTTACTTGACGCCCTTTAGTCATCAACAACTTCGAGATAGACCCTAAACTACAAATTGTTGATTATTATGACACACACGCGCGGTTTTATTCTTATAAAAGTCACAAAAGGGTTTTCAGTCTGGAAGTTTGTTTAGAGAAAAGATAAAGCTTGACTGATAGTGTAAAAATAATAATTACTTTGCTCTTGATTCTAGATGATGGGAGAATAAATATAAATGTGGGCGTATTTTCAAGCTAGGTAACTGAGAAAGTGCCTGTGGGCAACTCTAACCTCAAAAAGTCACTAGCTACCGTTATTATACGCTAACCTCAAACAGCTCTGTACCTCTACCTAAGGGTTTTAAAGCTTTATGTACACTTTTTCACTACCATATCTATCATAATTTAGGCTAGGCTTCAAAAGTAGCTAATTCTAACCTCAAAAAACTTAAAGCAAGATTAAATATAGCAACTTCAATTCATCTCTGTGGGCTTTTTATATTAGACCAACTCTATTAGGTTTACACAAGTTTGATACAACTAACCTCAAAATATTTTAACCTCAAATAAACAATGGTAGCATGCATTATAGGGCAGTAGATCAATGACACACTTAAGATTACTAGAGTAAGTTCTAATACTCGCGTTATACTGTCCAAATCACTTTAATAAACTTAACTAACCTCAAAATTCACTGAATGCTGAGCTCTAGGGAGTAGACTGTCTAAAGTTAAGTTGAATTATACAATAATAAGTTTTTTAAAGCATCTTATCCACTTCCTCTGCACACTTTAATGAAAACTAACCTCAAACGCGATCAAGTCTAACCTCAAATAAAATGTCTTTAGCTTTCGTTATTATAGAGAAGAAGTTCAACAACTTGATAGAACTTGGTATAGTTTGATATTGTCTTAGTTGTCTGGATTGTGAGTCAACTTTTGCCGTTTTTTTCTTTGTACACCCGCTGCAGATCCCTCCCTCTTCCTACCCCCACCCACTTCCTCACGCTCACTGGCAATTTATGATTCAGCGCAATTTCCTCTTGACACAGTTTTTCCCCTAGGCGGCTTGTCTGCCGCAGATTGTTGCAACTTGCGCAAAAAAAAACATAAAATGAAGTAAAGAAAATGGTGTGGATGTGCGGCAGGTAAAGCAATAAACTCGAAATCCGGAAATTCCCAAAAATCGAAGCGATCTAACGGTACCTGGGAGAGCGAGAGCGAGAGAGCTGTTTAGGTAGTCAGAGAGAGCTAGACAAATGAGGTCGTCGCTGCAGTATTTAGGACGCTACAGCAGCTGGCGTCAACGTCGACGTCGCTGTCGCTGTCGGTGCCACACAAGATAGAGATAGCGCGACGCCGACGTCAGCGCTGACGCAGATGCCGACGCAGAAGCAGACGCAGTCGTTGCATGCTATTGCAGTCTTATAAACTAATGCGTATGAAGTTCAGCATTAGTTTTGCATTGGCCGCTTTTAGAGCAACAACACGAACACACGCACACACACACACGTCGCGCGATAAATACTGCAGACAGCGAAAGAGAAAGAGAGAGAGCGTGTAAAAGAGCGCACAAATCGTAGCGTCGATAACAATTGATCGATAACAACGCGAGAGCCTGTGCCGATGAGAAACTTTCGTTTTCGCCAATTCGTTTTAGCTGGCAAAAACCGTTATCGAATCCATCATGAGTTGGTTCAAAAAATCGTCGCGCGCAAATCTCGAGAACCCGCCCACAAGCACACCCACAGCCACGCCCACGCCCACAGTCAACGGTACATGCACGAACAGTCACATCGATCTATCGAAATCATTGAGCAGCCTAAACGAGCAGCGCATTGAACGTCTGGAACCCGAAGAATTCTTTCACGATCCCGTCCATGTGCGCCACTACAAAGAGGAAGCCTTATTTCTTAGCTTCATGGCCGAATGGGAAATTGTCGAGCTGCCGCAGCAGGAAAATTTCTTTTCCGCTGACTTTGAAGAGGAATTGTTGCAGCAGCGCACACAGCAGCAAACAGTTCAACAAATTCCCGACGAGAAACTGAAACTGCAACTGAAAACGAAACCGCATCGAAAGCGTAAATTTCTCGAACTCTTTTTTGTGGATAACATACAAACGGGAATTGTGCTGCCGTGTGTTAGTGACACCCACAATGGTGAGCAACAACAATTGGCAGGCACTGTGCTCTGCAAAAAATCCAAATATGCCAGCAGCAGTCTATCAAGCATTGGCTCCACTGCAGCTGGCATGCCAACCTGTCCGCAACAGGTGCTCAAAGACTGTCGCATCAATCGCAAGCAACTAAAGACTGAGGCACTCGCTGGTTCCATCATGGGCGCCATTGGCAAGTGCCCAAATCCCGCATCGGAACTTAGCTCGAGCCAGGATATATGTCATCCAAGTGATCGCAATACCTGCGATCATTATGATATCAAGCAATTCTTTCATCTCGATGATCATGGCAATATATTGCTCAATATGGCGCACATTGTCGAGTGCCAGGCATCGGGTATATCCCTACAGGCCCAGAGTCAACGCCTATATAGAAGCTATCGTCGGAACTGCGAGTGTGCCGATGAAAAAGACTGCCAGACACGTGGATGTTGTGCTCCATTTATCTGTTTATTTCAACTCTTGTGTCGACTGCTATTTGGTAAGCTACTTGATTGTTAAAGGAGTCAAAAGTGTGTCAAGATAACTTTGCTGTTTTTTATCAGCTCTTTCTATTTTGTGTCACTGATTCATAGCGCGCAACGATCAGTTTAAGATCGTTTCTCTCGCTCCAAAACATTTGAATGTTATCCGGCGATCTTAAGTGATCAGTAACGATCAGTTTAAGATCGTTTCTCTCGCTCCAAACCAGTGAAATGTTATCAGGCGATCTTAAGTGATCTGTAACGATCAGTTTAAGATCGTTTCTCTCGCTCCAAACCATTTAAATGTTATCAGGCGATCTTAAGTGATCAGTAGCGATCAGTTTAGGATCGTTTCTCTCGCTCCAAACCAGTGAAATGTGCTCAGGCGATCTTAAGTGATCAGTAGCGATCAGTTTAGGATCGTTTCTCTCGCTCCAAACCATTTAAATGTTATCCGGCGATCTTAAGTGATCAGTAGCGATCAGTTTAAGATCGTTTCTCTCGCTCCAAACCAGTGAAATGTGCTCAGGCGATCTTAAGTGATCAGTAGCGATCAGTTTAGGATCGTTTCTCTCGCTCCAAACCATTTAAATGTTATCCGGCGATCTTAAGTGATCTGTAACGATCAGTTTAAGATCGTTTCTCTCGCTCCAAACCAGTTAAATGTTACCCGGCGATCTTAAGTGATCAGAAAAGGGTTAAACTTAAGTTAAGCTAACATTCTAGCCCTTATCTAAGTCTACAAACTATCATTATCTAGTACTGATTTTCAATAACCCCAAACCGATCACATTTTCTTTATTTACTTCCATTTCGTGTTAACTAACAAATTTCTCTGTTTATTCTTTTCAGGTCACCCCCGCAACAAGATCAATGTACAGAGCGTAGGACCCGGCGACTCGCTGCGTGCATATACCCTACAATTAGCACAAGATCCGAGCTCAACATTTGCCCGCAACATTGAGAACTTTATCAGTTGCACCAAGGAGTCACGGGAGGCGGTGCCACAGGTGATAATGCGAAATATGCGACAGTTTATGAGCGGCATGAAGAACTATCTGGTTAAGCATGGTGAGGGTAAATTCCATACGGAATTGGAAACAGCACGATCACGTCTGAAGCCCGATGAGTTTCTCAATTTGGATGCCATGCTGGAGACGGTGATGCATCAGTTGGTGGTATTGCCATTGCGTGAGCATCTCTATGGCATTTTTGTGGACTATTACAAGCGCAGCGAGGACATACAATTGTTGGCACAAAATGTACGTTATGCCTGTGAACGGGATGCCTCCGATTTTGGTATACGTGCCACAGTCACACCGCCATCACAGACCGCATTGCGGCTAATTGCCAATCTGTTGTGGCGCCTCCAAGAGGCTGAATTGCCACTCGATAAACTGGAGCTCTTTCTGTGCGTCATCTCCACCGTATTCGATGCCACGGGCTGTCCACGTGGCCAACAACTTGGTGCCGATGATTTTCTACCCGTTTTGGTTTATGTTGTTGCCAAATGTGGTTTCGTTGGTGCCGAAATCGAGGCAGAATTCATGTGGGGTCTGCTACAACCCACACTGCTCAATGGAGAGCCCGGATACTATCTCACAGCCCTGTGCAGCGCCGTACAGGTGCTCAAGACCTTCATGGCATCCGAGGGGGAGAGCGGCAGCGGTTCCTTGGACGTAAGTAGCTATAATAAAATTGAATAGAGCGTAATTAGTAAATCATTTTTTATCGTTTTTTTACTTTTAGTGGCGTTCGAGCTGTCTGCCCGCCTGCTCCAGTGTGCTGCGAGTGATCATACCCGATGAGTGCAATGGTTCGCTGCAGACGCGCACGCTTCCCGTGCGGCCACACACGACCACGCGTGAGGTGTGTCGAATAATAGCGCACAAGGCAAGGATAACGAATCCACAGGACTATGCACTGTTCAAGCTGGTAGATGGCGAGGAGACACTGCTAACGGATGCCGAGTGTCCACAGGATGCGAGACTAGCGGCCAAGGGCAAGCACTGCATGTTGGCCTATAAGAGGATCGATGCCAAGATTGCTTGGCCAACAGCCGCTCAACCTGGCAGCCATTGAGGAGTCCCAGCCACAGCGCCACACCGCCACGCCCTACTCGTCCCCTGCCCTCAACTGCCCCTGCCCCTGCCCCTGTCTTGCTCACTAACCACAAAAAGCATATTTGATTAATAATTTATTATTATTACATTAAAATATACTTAGTAGCCTGTAAGTAAAGCTAATTAATGCTAATACATCTAATGTGTACTAAACAACAACAGTATTGAGTTAAGAGCGTTCAGTTTTATATTTTTTTTTTGTCATTTGCCATCAATCATCCCGTCAAGCAATCATCAACCATTCATTCAACTCCAAGAGAGAAAACAAATCACACAAACAAAGTGGAAACGTTTGTGAAAAACCTTTTTTTTTTTTGCTAATAAATATACGATTAAAATATATAAAACTACTAATATGAAACTACATAAATACATATTTTGATATGTATATATATATATAAAATATATATATATAAATATATATCCATATAACACATATACGTAGCGTGTAGTGGGCCAAAAGTTTTGCGCAAGGTCAAATTTTCTACAGGTTAAATCCTGACACACACAGACACACACTCACTCACTCACACAGACAGACTGGCTAAATATGTAAACTGATTAAGCACCGAATGCAAATATCTTAAATATATAGTTGTATATCCATATTAATCAATCAATCAAACAGACCAATTGCAGCAACCACAAAACAATCACAAAACAAATTTTATAAAGCAAAAAGCATTAAAAATACACGCAAACACACTTACACACACACACACACACATATACACACACCAAGGCATTTAAAGCAATGTTTTTAATGGGAGGGTTATAACACATTTACATTTATCTTAATAACATTAACGTTTAACTTTAATATTTATATGTACGACTAAACAAGAAGAACAAAAAAACAACCAACAACTGCTATCAGAAAACAAATTTTTTGTGTTTTTTTTTTAAATGTATACTTTGTAAAATATAGCAAACCACAAGGCAATTATTTAATTAATAATAAACAATAATAATGGAAATTATGCTCAAATTGTTGTTTTATTGGATGCGCTTTTAATGTTTCAGCTGCAAAGTATGCAACAGTTTTGGTCGAATGAGTGTTGTGCACTTTTTGTTGCCTGCTTTTAGGATGCACTTATTTATGTGCTGCCAGAAATTATAATGTGATACCCGTTACTCAATCTTAATCTGATAAGAATTTAAAGCTGTCGTTCAGGCGATGCACACCAAAGAGTGTTCTTAAGATAGCTTGGTCAACGCAAAGCTTTTATACAACTTCATATTTAGAGCGTATTTATGACCGATCGTTTCAATGGCAGCTATACGTTATAGTAGTTCGACTTGAATGAAACTTGGTCAGTATGTTGACAATATTGACGAATAAATTCTGTGTGATTTTTAGATAGCTTGGGAACATCTTTGCATGGACCAGAAGTGGACCTTTGTTATCCTCCATGACTGAGAATGGGATAGCTTTAATGCGATGCGAGAGTAGTGGTGCTCCTAAGCATCTTAGCCTTGTGCGCGGCAGAGCAGGGCAGCTGCATAGATGTTCTAGCGAATCAGTGGTGTTTATGTTTATGCCAAGCTTGAATTCAGATAGAATGAAATTATCATACGATTCCATAAAATAAATCGAATACACCAAAATTATATAACTAACTCAAATTAGCTCAAGTATTTATTGTACATGTATTGAATGCCATCGGTGTATGTGTGTTTGTGGAGAGAAGAGTGTACAGAAGTTAACCAAGTTAATCCCACGTCTCCTTGACTTTCAGGTGATTGAGACGATCCTCAATGGTCACATGAGGCTTCATCTTTCGCAGTGTCTGCTCAGTCGTCCACTTGGCCACGAGTTTGTCGCGCTTCTGCAGCTCCTTGGCATGACCCGACGATTGTTCCTAGACACAAAAACCATACACATATTAGCTATATAGAGTTGTTTTTCATTGAGAATGTTGTAAATACCAGCGTTAAATACGGATGCCGTAGTAGTAACATGATTTTCTCCTGTCGCTCGTATTCACGGTTGAGTGTTTCCATTGCCTGTTTGCTCACCGGTTTGACAAGACGCCGCTTGCCGCGAAATATGTGACCGGGCACGGTTTTCTTAAAGAAGTTTATTAGTGTTAACTGCATACTGTTTTAATAGAAGTCTAGTAAATTTTAATTGTGCTCGATTTTCTTTAGTGCACGTTAAATGTTGTTGCACAAGACGACGCACGAACAGCTGATGGCCGCACCAATTGTCCTATCGATAACACACAGACATATCGATGAGCCGCAAGAGTAGCTAATAACTCAATAGTTGAATTTGTCGATAGTTTGAGGCGCCAATTGGAAATGCTAGAAAGCGTTAACAATAATAAATAAACACAACACAAACTGTAAAGTCTGTTACAACCAATAGTGTAATTTACCAATGAGCTGGATTCTCTATAAGCGCGTTTAAAATGTAGTTGGCGCTCGAACAGCTGATGGCCGCACACATCGTTTAATCGTCAGCACAGTACGCAGCAGCACTGCTATCGATAAGCTGCAAGTATCGCCGCTCAGTTTTGCCGATAGTTTGGCGCGCGAATTAAAGACACAACTACGATTTTAACAATAAAAAGTTATAATTGTCGCAAACAATTTACAAACTGCAAAAATATAAAACATGTTTAGTTTATGTGTATTTACATCTTAGGCACTATTTTCGGAAATTGGATAGGGGCTAGCCGCGTGAATGGCATCGCCCTGATGAAATGCACCCTCAACGAAATGCAGAATTTCGAATCCCACCTCGACCATAATCAAAATAATGATCATCCACTCGAGGCGTATGTGATGGGCATCGTTTAGATTGTGGGAGACAAGCTCGGCTAGTTCCACACAATGATTGATCTTCTCGTTCATGACTTTGGTGCGTCGCGAGATGCTGAAATAGGAGCACACCTGCAGGTAAAGACCCTCCAGCTCCTCGCGATCCCAGTAGAAATCGGGAGCATCCAATAGATCCGAAGATAAATTAATGGAATGCCGTAAGGCAAATAATTCACCCGTTTTGCGTAGCATCGAGGCGCGTGAGATGCGCAAACGACGACCACGTTTCAAATCCTCCGTTAAATACTCCATGGAATCAATATAACGATCCAGTGTCGCCTCCCACATGCCCAATTTAATCGACTGGGCAATGGCATTCGAGAATGTGTACTTGTAAAGGAAATTATCGCTATCCGGCGTCACATAGAATTTGCCATTCTGAAAGAATGCACGTGATGCAACACTCAAATCATTGGAATCCGCTACCAAATCACCTTCGACATCAACCGCAGTGGACGCTATGTAAGTGTACGGCATCACCTCACTCTCGCCATGGACCAGGGCACTGACATAAGATTCACGCTCGTAGTTGCGCAGAAAATTGAGCACATTGTTCGTTTCGATGTCATTGCAATTCCAAAACACAACGGATCCCTCGCGAAAGAAGAAAATTTCTCGCGGCTGTTCGCTCGTCGGATATTTGGCGGCCACAAAGAGTACATTCTGCTCGACACCAAGATTATCGGTGGAAAAGAAACGTTTTGTTTCGTATAAATTTTGTTGCTTGAGTGCCGCATGTAATTCCTCCAAATTGTACTCATCGGCTGTCGTGTATCCGCGTGTATTTAGAAATCCCAGTGCAGATAGTTCATCAATTGCCAGTCGCTTCTTGCGCAATGCACGCGTTCGACTGGGCGACAGTGCCGTCTCTAAGGGTTCGTCCACTTCGGGCAATGTCTTAACTCCACCGGCCACACGATTCTTGATGGTCTTTGCTTCAGTTCCATTCCTATCACCAGTTGTATCCTTAATTATACTCGACGACAGGCGTTTGTTTATTTCTTGCACCCACTGTGTGGTTTGTCTTGGACTCCGACTCCATCTTTGTTGCAGCAGTTGTGTGTGTAGTTTGTAGCTTTGTGTTTTGGGTAGATTACGCAGACTGCTTATCAGCAATGCTTCTGCACTTAGCCGTGCTAATATCATTTTTATACAAATTTATAATATTACGTTTTTTTATTTTTTATTTTGTAACCAAAAACACTATTTAGTTGCCATAACTCAGATTTCGATATACATCGAGCTATCGATATGCGTACAGTGAGCCGGCAAATTACAAATATATCGATGGGAGGCGATAAAACAAAAATACCAAATGCTATGACAGCTGCAGAGCCAACAATCGATAACATCAACAACTATCCTTTTATATAGCAGTCTGTGTTGCTTGTGGTGGCGGCAACACAGCAAACAAACAAACAAACAAATATTATGGAGAACGCACTGTTTGCCAATGTGCAAAAGTTATACGATAATGGACTCTACGAATGCGTTATACCGACGGTAAGCATAAGCTATGCAACACAGCATCCTAGCGGTTTCAAAGGAGCCATTTTGAATTAGCTAGAAAAGCACACACACACACAAGCACATAAATATATATATGTATATGCATAAATTAACAGGCAAGTCTGCTCTCGACGGTTTTGCGAAATGATCGAAATGTGGCGACCCTGGAAATAGAATACCAAACGATGCTATATCTGAGCAGTGCCAATTACGAGGAGCGCCATTATCGCCTTGCGTGCATACAGCTCGACGAAGTTGTACTGCAGCGCAAACAAATGCTACGCTACAAGAGCACCCATCTCACTGCCATTGAAGCCTCCTACCCTCAATTCCAGGATGTCGAATTGCGCTACCGAATGGCTATTTGCTTTCGGGAGTTGGGTAAATACAACATGGCCATAAGCACACTGCAAGCGGTTGAGGCGCGTACGCCAAAGTTGAATATGCTTTTGGGGCGGCTGCTGCATCATCATGGGCGTGGCGTGGGCAAGGCTGAGAAGGCGATGCCATTTAAGGATGTGCTGCGAGATTGTCCCATGTCCTTGACATCGATTGAAACACTCATTGAGCTGGGCATCGATGGCAGCGAGGTGCATTCGATGGTCGTTAATGGTGGGTACCTTGGGTATACCTCTTACTCTTGTGTCTGTAAAGGGTATGCTGTTGTTGTAGTCAGCAGAAGTGCGTGCAGCCTTGACTGTAGTAGTTGAAGCGATTTTTCTAGCAAGCACAAAACTCAAATTGAATTATATAAAAAAAGTCAAGCTTCTACGCTAGATAAGCTAGAGACTGTGATTAGCTTTGAGAGTTGTACTTTGTTTAGAGCTTAAGCAGCTCAAGAAAAAGCCCAGCAGCTCAGCTATAAGAGCTAAAAAGCTTAGAGTATTGTCTAAAGACAGGTGAAGCTCTTAAAGCATTTAGTTTTCCCCTTAATATAGAGGATTTTTAGTTATTGACAGGTTATTTCACAAGATAAGACACTACCTTTACAATTTGTGCGCTTTCTCACTCTGTTTGGTGCTTGGAAAATCTTCCCTCTCGTTCTAAATGAAGTCACTTTTTAGTTTAATATTAAAATGTAGCTTAAAACTATTTGTTTTTATAAGTTTAAATATTTTTTAAAAAGCATTTCTTTTAATGGAAGTTGTAAAGTAAGAAGTAAACTTGTTTTAGCCTTAAAACCTTTAGATAATTAAGCTACAAGAATGTTTTGAGCTGTAAATACTTAGTACAGTTTATGATTTAGTTTTGAAGTGTAGTTTACAGGCTGACTCTGGGCTATTATGACCAAAACTAAGTGCATTAAGAGGTATTCCTAGTTTGAATTGTACTTTAAATCCTATACCTCATTAAGCGGTATCCTAATGTCTATTAACTTCCGGTCTACTCCCTGCAGCCGCTGCACAGCCAAAGCACATCGAGTGGCTAAGCAGCTGGATCAAGGGCCACGCCCAGCTGTACGGCTGCAAGCACCTGGAGGCGGCAAGGACATTCCAGCATCTGAACGAGACAACAAATCTGCGTCAGAACGAACATTTGCTAACCAACATTGGCAAGTGCATGTATTACTATGGAAACGCCCATCAGGCCGAGCAGTATCTAACCATGTCGGTCATGAACAATCCCTACAACATGAACGCACTGTGTCCACTGAGCGTTGTCTATGAGTTTAATCGCAAAAAGAAACCCGAACAGGATAAACTGGTATCAGCGATACGAGAGCGTGGCTGTGGTGAATACACAGCATCCCATTGGTTCCTATTCGCCCAGTTCTGCTATATGAATGACAAATATGATCGGGCACTGACCTTTACGGATCGTGCGCTGGCTATCGATGGTCGTCATATTGAGACGCTGCTGCTGCGTGGCAAAATCTTGATAGGATTGGGCAGATCGAAGCATGGAGTCGATGTCTTTCGTAATGTACAGATACTGGCACCATATCGGTTTGAGGTCTACAAAGGACTTATGGCGTGCTACATACGCTTGAAGCGATTCAAGGATGCACGGAATATTGCGGTGATTGCGGTGCGACTGTTTCGCAGTTCACCGCGTAGTTATACCATGTTTGGTGGCACAATGTTTCATTCGAGCAATGCCGAGGAAAAGAAGAATGCCAAGAAGTTTGTGGAGAAAGCACTGCAAATCGATGAGCACTATGTACCTGGTATTGCCCTAATGGCGGGCATATATCAGTATGAGGGGGCGCCCCACGAAGCGATCGGTTTGTTGCGCAAAAAAGTCGCGAATTTTCCGCATCCAAAACTATTTGCGATGCTCGGCGAGCTGCTGAGCAACGATAAGGATCTCGATGGTGCACTGCACTACTACACCCTAGCTTTAAGGTGAGTCCAGTTTGTGGGGGGTTGAGGAAGTGTAAGGATTAAGCAGATTATTTATCGTTTTAAACTCTTTGCAGACTGGATCCAACATTCCAGCGTGCTCTGGACGGCGTCAACGCGCTGACGAAGGTGGCACGCAGTCACAATTGTGTCGACACTAAGCCTGTTGACGTCAGCAGCAGCTGCAGTGGCAGTGGCAGCAGTAGTAGTGGGAGTGTCACTTCTGTCGCCGGAGCCAACGGGGCCGCGGCTAACCACCCCCTGACCACACCCTGTGGCACACCAAATCACGGTTGGCTTTTCGACTGCGAGGAGATGTCCAACGATGTTTTGGAGGTTTCGTCACCAGCGGTGGCGCAGGAGGATACCGATGCCGATACCTTCTCCGAGCCCTTTTGGCAGGATGTCGATGGAGAGACTAAAAACTGATTTAACTCATTTGTTTACACTCATAAAATTTTTTTACTCTCGTCTTTTTGTATTTAATTTAATATTTTAAATTCTTTGTGTCGAATCGATTTTGAAAATCATTTTCGAAATTATTATTATACTATTATACAAAGAAAAACACTTAGTTAAGCCACTTTGTTAATGAGCTGAAAATGAAATAAACTTCATGAAGCAATTAATCGTTTGTCTTAATTTATTTAATTTCCTTTTATTTTTTATTAAAAAAATCAAAAAATATTAGTGTTCTATTTAACACTTGACTGCTATAAAAACAAATTTCTGTTTTAATTTTATTTAAACAAAACTTCGTGTCTTTTTAAGTGTTTGTTTAATTTTTTTATTTACTAAACTTTAAATTTTTATTGTTTAAACAGTTGTTGCCGTCCTTGTTTTTCCTGTGTAACTCACTTGCCGTAGCTTATGTGCGCATTTTGACACAGTCTTATACAAGCCCCAGTGGCCTAATGGATAAGGCATCGGCCTCCTAAGCCGGGGATTGTGGGTTCGAGTCCCATCTGGGGTAAAGTCAAAAGAAATTTTTTGCATTTCTTTTTTTTAAATAATATTTTTAATTTATTTTACACAACTACTTGCATTCAATTTAATTCTACGACATTATGTTGTAAATTTAATTAAAATGTAGGCAGCTGCACAGCTGTTAAGCGTAAAGTCGATCGGCTAACATTAACAGCGGCTGTTAACTTAACATGCCTGAGTCTGTAGTGTGACCAGCTGGCATAACGCCGCGAAATTGCGTTGGCATTTTGGTCTCATTGACGAGCTGGTCTCACAACGTCGCTGCTCGCGCGCCAAAACATCAGTTGTTTATCAATCGCGTGCACCGTTGCATGTGCGTACCCGTTAAGCGCAAAGTTTTCGTCCGACGGCCTTTTCTGTTAGTTACGTTTTTTATTATTTTTTTGGATTATTTTTTTTATTTGTTGTTGTGCTGTACGTGAATGAAAATCATAATTGAAATATTAACAATAACAAAACGGAAATCGATGCGAAAAACGAGACATTTGATGTCAATCAATTTCAATTTCAAGTTCAATTCTTGTTTTTGAAACCAAACACACAAAAATTAGCATAATAAATCAAATTGAAATCAAAACAAAGTTTACAAGCTGCGAATTTAAATTTTGACTTGAATTAAACTACATATAGTATTTGACCACTTATGAATTCTCAATTCGATCTGAGCTAATTTTTGGTGAGTGTATGTGTTTGTGTGTGTGGGTTCGTTATCGGCGAGTGATTAATTTTTGCATTTGATTTGCATAAATTTGACATTTTTTTCGCTATTCTTCGATCGGTGGCCGACAAACTAAACAGAAAGGTGCGTAGCTGTAACAAATACTGAATTTAACTAAAAACTGATTTATTTAAGTTTTATTTATTGTTCCCTATACTTTCAAAATGGCTACATAAAATAACGGTAACCCCGTTATCACACTCTGTCTCTTTTTATCTTTTTGTTTTTATCGGCCATTATTTTTTTTGCCAAAATAAAAGAGTTCGGGAATGTACCGTTACACATGTTTCATGTTGAATTCGATTGCAAACTAAAAAAAATGAAACTCCGATTAAAACTGATTTGTTGGTTTGCTGCCCCACTCGATAACAGCATCAGTGTTGACAGTTTTCCATGGCTAAAAACTGGTCAAAACAAAAGTTTGCTAAAAATTCAAAAAAACACCAGCAGTTTGTAAACAACACGTAAATGCTGATTTAAAAATTTGTAAATTTAACACGAAATATTTTTTATATACAACAAATGTATTTTTTCAAAAAAATGTTTTAATTTTAAGAATTTTTACATATTTATTTCAAAACTCATAAGTTTTTAAACGCCCAAATCTAGCTATAAATTAGCTAGCATTGAAACAAAACCGATCGCACATGTGTCCAAAATATGTTACTAACAAAAACTTGAAAAAAAAAAGTTTTTTGTTCTCAGCGCTCACGTTTGCAGCACAATTTGAACTTCCCTCTCTTCGCTCTCTTCGCATTTCCCACTCCCATTGACAGAAGATAGTATAAAGTATAGAGCATAAAGCTGCCTTTGTCTGCGACTATCTCTATCTGTAGGTCACTTTCTGAGGCTGATTTTACTATCAAGCAAAACTGTTCCAAGCTCCGTTTATCGGACAGTTCTGCGTTTTGTCTCTATCGCTAACCGAGTTTAAACATCGAAGCTTCAACTACTCGTAATTACACGCACTTGTTGATTAGAAACATCTTTTAGAATCTGAATCTAGATCTGCATACATGCCAAACATGTATTAGTTATATTTGGGAAATTTTCATAACTATATTTTTAACACAAAAGTAAATTTAATTTAATTTCAACCTTTTTTTTTAATTCATATTTTTATTAACTAAATATTTTAGAAGAAACAACTACAAAATTTTTTGTAAAGTATTTACATTTTTCTAAATATGTTCAATTTTTCTCAGCTATTTGAATTTTTTAAAAAATTGTATATATGTATGATATTTTTGCTTAAATAAAGTTATTTTCATTCCTACCGAAAATATCAGGAAAGTCACTACTACAACAAAAATTTACTTGAATTAAATTGTGAAATTTTTAAGTACTATATTTAAATAATGTTTATCTTATATTATAGTTTTTGCTTTATGCTTGCACTTAGCTTTCACTTTTCTGTCTTAATTAGCATTGACTTAGCCCTGTGCAATTTTCCTAGAATTTTGATAAAGCTGACATACTTTTGCAATTTGCTTTAAAAGGTAAATGCAAAAAAAAAAACGTATTCGTTTTTACATATTTTTATTTGAATTTCAATTACTGCAAAGTCAACAATTTTCGCGTGGGTGTGGGTCACTGTGCGCCCAGGAAGTGCAGCAACACCCGCACTACACACACACACATACATGCAAATGCAATCATAACCTATACAGCTGCTGGAACACTACCAGGCTGCTAATTAAAAACAGCAATCAGCAAATGACAAATGACACAGAAAACAAAAAGCAATCAAAACTAAATGAAACAGGATACATTTTGATAAGAGAGAAAGACCATAAAAAAGTGTTTAATTTGCATGGCCCTTCCAAGTGCATGAATATGTGTGTGTGTGTGTGTGGCATGTGTGTATTGCATGTGTGTGTCAACAAACATGACAAACAATTGACAGCTGTTTACGCCTGTTGGACGCCGCTATACAATCACAATGGGATCCACAAAACGCGAGAGCCAAGGACTGCGGCTTGAGTAAGAAAGAGAGCGAACGTTTGGGAGAGTAGGAAAATGAGAGCAGAATTGCGTGTTGAGTTTGTCATCGTTAAAACTGGCTGCTGTGGTAATTCCGTTAACATTTCTTTTCAAACGGAACGAATGCTACTGCTGATAAGCTAAAGGGCCGCGGGCCATACACTTACAATGCACGCACACATATACACAAAAACACTCTCATGCACACAGTATTACATGCAGCAAAGGCTGATAAATACACACACAGACACACACACACACACATCCACACCGTTACTTACACTCATTCTGTGCTGAGCCGCAGATTGAGTCTGTTCTCTTTGGCATACATATGGTTTTGTCCCCTTTCTCAACGCATGCGCCTGTTTCACTCCCACTCTCACACTCTTTTTCTCTCTCTATCTATCTACCCTCTCCATTCCAAACTTTGCCTGTTCCGTTACCCATTGCTATTTGCTACTATTTTCCAAACAACAACACAGATAGCGTTTTACGGATTACATGTTAATATTCAAGAGAGTACAGTGGTTTTAAATGAGCCAAAAACCTAAGACTTTAAAAATAACTATACAAATTTAAAACATGAATTTATTAGTTTTTTTAAATACTCTGAAAGAAAATAAATTGTGAGCTCAAAAATATTTTAATGTATTTTAGATATTTGCAACATAATAGAATTAAGGACATAATGGTTCAATCTTATATTTTTCAAAATTGTGTTGCGCCTTGAATTTTTGTTAACATACATATGACCCACTGTGCCGTTGCAAACTATTTTGTCAGGACTTGCGCGGAAGCTGTTCAACTCTCTTTCTCTCCGGCATTCTCTCTTTCCTATTGTGGCCGAACCCAAAAACGAAGCTGGGCACAAGAAACCCGAGGCAACCCTTGCTGTAATCGTGCCCTGGCAATTGTCATATGGTTAGAGTCGCAAAACGCAAAACGTAATTGGAATTGGAAATTGGGAATCGCATAATTCTGTGTCGAGACGTCGACGTCGCAGTTTGGTTTCGTCCTTTGTCGCTCTTTGGCGACGGTCGCTGGCAATTGCCGCAGTTTTTTGCCAAGTGTCTGCGGCTTTGCACGGACGCATTGCCAGCGTCCAGCGTCGTCGTCGTGTACGTCAACGTCAACGTCGACGTTGTCGTTTCATGTACCGTTTGTTTGTGTATTTCTGCACTTAAATTTGTGGTATAGTGTGAGTGAGTGTGTGTGTTTGTGTTTTTTTTTTTGGCTTAAGAAATAGCAACAAAATCTTAGCACATTTACCGTTATACATAATAACGTGCTTCCTTGTCGATAGACGGTTTTTTTTTTGCCTTTTTTTGTTTGTTTGTTGTTGTTTTACTGTGTTAATCGCGATTATTTTCGCCGTCGCGTGCAGCAGAATTAAACGTAAGTTTTGCGATATTTCTGCTTCTACTCGTTGGTGTTGTTGTTGTTGTAGTAGTGCTTGTTGTTGTTTTTTTTAATAGGGTGGCAACCATCGATTTGCGTGTCGCGCAGTCAAACAAATCAAATGGTAAAAAACACGATTGTGTATAAAACAATTCGATTGTCTATTTTGGGTGCTAAAATTATTGTTATTATTGGCCATTATCCATTTGCCAGGCCACCCAATAACTGTCAGACTGTCAGTTTAGTTTGTCAGACAAGTCACACACAGGCAACCAAACACTTGCACTCTCCAGCTCTCCTCCACTGCCTTGCCTACTCTCATTCGCTGCTTCTGCCTCTGTCGCTGTCGCTGTCTGTGTTTTTGTCTGCAGAGGAATGTGCATGCCAAATCCCCTTACTTGTGCATGCATTATTCACTAGTTGCGAGTATAAACGCAGCATTGACATCAAAACATGTTCGATAATGTATAATAATAATATATATTTATGTCTATAAATATTTCTTTGTTTGTAATGATAAGGAATTGAAGTAGTTGAAGGTATGCGCTGCCGGTTAATACCCTGTTTGGAAAATTTATTTGACATATTTATTTGTAGTACCAGATTTTGTACCCAACAAACTGCTTAGCTTCTCTCAAAGTCTATACTACTCCACATTTCTGACAACTGTAAATAAAACTATGAGTTGTTGTGGTTTGATTTAAATTTAACTAAATGTAAGTTTCAAAATAATATAATTTTAAGGAAACTATTAAAAACTATTAGAATTTTTAGACCCCAACAATTTTTGAAGTGACAAAGGAAAAAGCTATTTAGAATGACTCATTTTTTGCCTAGCATGCAATGTGTAATATAAAGTTTTGTTGTTATTTATACGGGGAGTACGATATAAGTATGAGAGGTTAAATTTGGGGGCGCTGAGGTAGAGCGGGCAGTGGGGGCGATTGAGTCATGTCAGCTGTTCGGGCGGCGACCTTGATGACCGCATGCGCAGGCATTTGTCAGGCCTAACACACACACACACACACATGCAAAAACTTCACACCCACACACACACAATCTTCACACTCACAGACTCGCCAGGAGGCGGTTGACGCACCAAGAACCAAGTCAAAGGTCAACAATTAATGCACAACAGAGGCCTTCATTAGCGGCTCAAAAATTGTTGAAGCATATGTTTATTATGGCAATGACCTTGTCCGAGACGCGACACGACACGATACGACACGACTCTACCTGGTGTTAACCTCAAGGAACAGTAACACAACCTCAAACGGCTGCTGACAACCGCTGAAATCATCAAACAATTCACACACACACTCTATTTCAGTGAAAATGCAGCGGAAATCTCAGAAATCTTGGAATCTAGCGCTACTAGAAAGGTGTCAAGTTGTTCAGATCCTGCTGGGATCCTGAATGATAATTGTGTGGACTTTGGTTGTGAAACAGGAAGTAATTGGAAGAGTACTTTACTTTACCAACTTTACTGCTGTTTTCCAGCCTGCTTCCAAGGCCTGGCACTCTCCTAGTACTTCCAAGCATTTCCAAACGAAATGGAACTGGAAATAAATATAGTTTATCGTTGTTTCATAGCCCATTTCCAGGGCTTTCCAGTCCTTGGGAAAATATCGTATTTCTAATGGAAATCTCTTTTGTATCTGGTTCCAAGTTCTTCTAGTCCTATGGAAAGTTTACTGCTTCCAAGAGTTTAAAATTCAACTGGAAGTTTGTGGTTTTTTACCCCATTTCCAAGGCTTGTCAATCCTTTGGAAAATATAATATTTCTAATCCAATGGGAATCTCTTTTGTTTCTTATTCCAAGTTCTTCTAGTCCTATGGAAACTATAGCGTTTAAAATTCAACTGGAAGTTTGTGGTTTTATAGTCTTTTTCCAAGGCTTTCCAGTCTTTTGGAAAGCATATTCCAAGCTTTATACCTTCCATAACTTTCCTAGTACTTCCAAGTGCTTCCAGCATAACTGGAAGTATGCTTAAAAAAAATGAGTGTTCTAAAATTTACTTAAAACATAATAGATCAAAATTTTTGAAGTACTTCCAGTGACAACTGGAAATGGAGTTGTTCAAACAGCGCCACTGGAAGTCTCGGCTAGAATTGTCTTATTTTTAGCGGTTTTTGAAAGCACTTTTTAAAAAAACTGAAGAACTTTTTTTGTTGGCTTAAAACTCAGTTGGTATAATTCCTGGAAAGCAGGAGTTTGGCCACACTTGCAGATCTGCAGATCGGTTCTTTTGGAAACGCTTTTATTTTTTTGGGATGGTTTCAAGTCTTGGGTTTTTTTTTTATGATTTTTTGCGTATGTTTGCAGTGCTTTTTGCCATTTCCGCTTGTCAAACATTTGTCGGCTTTTAGCTTATTGCCAACTTTGTGAGTGTTGAAGTGTGTGTGTGTGTGTGTGTGTGTGTGTGTGTGTGTGTGTGTGCTATTGCAAAACAAGCCTACACGAAGCTGACGAGTTGTATCGGTTTTACTCGTATCCCCTGTCCGCCTGTCCGTCTTTCCATCTGCTATATATGTCTCTATATATATATATATATAATGTCAGTCTGTCTATCTATCAGTCTGTCTATATGTCCGTCCGTCTGTCTGTCCCACGGCGTATTCATCATGACTCGTACTCGTAGTTTTCGCGCATTTCATCGCATATTTACGTAGGCCATTCGAACCAAGTTAACGCCTTTATTTATTGACTTATTTGTTTAGAGCACCTCACTCTATCTGTCCATTTGTCTCTCTCTCTCGGTGTGTGTGTGTGTGCGTGTGTAACGCTCAATGACAAAAAGTAAATAAAACTCCATTTACCGTTTTCCACTTGCAAACTTATTTCTGATGATGTCACACAATACTTTTGCATATTTTACAATAAAAGCAATTTAAATACTAAATAAATATACTTTAAAAAAACCTATATCTTTTCTTATTATTCATGGTCTATTTTTTTGTTATTATTTCATTGCAGGGCGTTCCCGACACACATAACCTCAACAAATTGTACGGTAAGTTCTTGTCTCTAAGTTTCCAATTGGTTTAAAGGCATAGGGACTTGAAAACTTGGGGAAAATATAAGCCTATGGTTAGGTAGGGTAGAAAAGGGGAGACGTACGGATTTTCTTGAGGTTTTTAGCTATATTAAAGCTGAAATAAAAAGTTCTTAATATAAAGAATTATTCATTTCAAAATATTTTGCTTGATTATGAACGATTTTAGTGTAAATTATATTTTGAATCAAGCCAAATGCTGTTAAATCTCTTTGTATAATTTAGCCTTTTCAAGCTAAGTGCAAAACTTGTCAAAAAAATGAAATTTCAGCTGGAAATATAGGACGTTTTCTTAAGTGTATAAAAAAGAAACTTTGGAATAATGAATTCTTGTATTTTCAATCCTTACCTAACTCTTTTTCTAACCTCAAAACCTTTACGTCAACCTCTAACAATCCTTATAACAAATTGTAGCCATACATTAAATTTGCAACTAAATGTTGCCCGACTGTTATGGACTAACGCAGTTATGCAGATGTTAATCTTATCAACAATTCCCCATCTAAAGTTAACAATTAGTAATATAGTATAGTGTAGAGCTATATAAATGTGCTTTATTATCGGTTATACAGTTAGTAATAGTACTTTTCGCCCACTCTGTGCCACTCTGTGACAATATTTGTTGTTAACAAAGAAATGACATAAATTGAGCTTATCAGAGCTCATGTGGCGCCTCCCAGATAGACCCAGACCCAGATACGATGTTCAGATACACTCATTGAGTGTGTGTTATAGACGCCTCCTCATAAGCTTTTCCCAAAAATTCGTCTGAATCATACGAAAGAAATTAAAATATAAAATAAAATCAACATTTCGTCATTTGGCAGATGTTTGTGTTCCGCAAATATCGTATATAGACGGTATATATATATATATAGTCTGTAGTGTCGTAGGTCAGTAAAATTTGTTTCTATGCCAAAAAGTGACGCATTTTTTTCAAGTGTGATTAATTTGTTTGAGTTTTATTTTGATTTCGTTTTCGTTTTCATTTTGATTTCTTGTCGCTTTTCCCATCGCCTTATCATAACTTGCCTCAATTGTTATGCAAATGAGTTAACACCCAAGAAAATAAAAAGAAAACTCAAGAAATCAAAAAGATATAAAAAAAACGGTCTCAAGACAAATTGGGCACACAGCGACGTGGCACAAATGAATTCATAGATCGAAACAGACGTTAAAGGTGAGCAGTAAAACAATAAACGACAATCCCAACGATCCAAACAATCCATCGATTCTCTAGCGATTTGATTTGACTGATTTCAGCGATGCCAAGTGACGCCAACTGCAGTACAATGGGCAAGAAGGGTGATAGACGGTACAAAATTGAAGTTTTCTATAGATGTTTGATGGTGGAATCTTTATAGTTGATTAATGTCAAATATATTTGAAATCGCTGGAAAATGTGTAGTGGAACTATTTTATGAAAAGTATTAAGAAAGTAATTTTTAATAAAAAAAATGTAGTTATCAAATTAAACTTGAGGAGAAGTGTTTTACTGAAAAGTTTTTAAGCAAATTTTATATGTAAGATATATAAGAGTATATACATATATATATATATATATATCTAAAATGTTTTTTATGCAATTATTATTTCACCTGAAACAGTTTTTATATGTGCTCATTTAAATCTGCTGATTAATTTCAATTGCACACAAATGATGCTTTTGAAACACTCTAGTTAAATATACAAAATTTTAAATTAAGTAAAATTTATTATACATTTTGCCAAGTAAAGTGTCAAAATAGCCCACTGTGCGTCATCAAACTATACCGCACGATTGCCCAATCGGCCGGGAAACGATTTGTCGTCGTTTGTCATTAATCGACGGTGGTTTTTTTTTTTTATTTTATTTTTACAAATTTTGTTGTTATTTTTTTCTAGCCATATTTCAATATTTATTAATATCTATTGCACGATTGGACAGCTCCAGTCAAATGGACACACTCAATTGACGTGTGTGTGTGTGTGTGTGCGAGTGTGTGTGTGTGTGTCAAGTGCTTACCCAAGGGTTGGAAGTCGAGGCGACGATAATGATGCATCGATTTTTAAAGATCTTCAGAGTTAGATAATTTTACGAAATGATTGCAACGAGTTGAGTTCTTAGTTCTTGAAATTGAAGTGAATATATCAATTGAGGTAGATCAGTTTGAAAGGTACAAAGAGAAGAGAGAAGCAGGGGGAAAGAAAATTGAATAGGTAATGAAAGTGTAGGGGAGTTTGAGCTCAAAGTGCACAGATTTCAAAATGAGAATGATCAGGAAAGCTGATCATAGTAGATAGTTAGTGATACTCAAGTAAGTAAGAGTTAATTAATCTATAAACCTTATTTAAGCAGCGTTTTATTCTGGTCTCTTTTTGATACTCTAAAAAGGACACTATAGAAAATACGATCAGTGATCTTCATATAAATTTTTTAAGATTTAAAGAAAAGGTTTCCAGAAGTTACTGACTAACTTTTAAAGTACTTTAAATTCCTAAAAGATACAGCTTTAAATTAAAGATGACTGATCTGCTTTTAGCTTTAGAAAACATTACTGAATCACTACTTGAGTATTTCGAAGATTATTCATTGATCGTCAGCCTTAATTACAATTGATCATTCTTTAGTTTTACTTTAAATAGTTGAAGTTATAATTGAATACACTGAATCACTATATAACTCTTGCAAATGCTTAAGAAATAGATTTCTGATCGTGGGCTTCAAAGACACATCACTAAATAAATGGTCAAGCAGCTTCATTCACTCAAAAAACCATTTAAAAAGATTTTTAATGATCTGCAACTAATTACAAGTTATTAATGTGTTGCCTGGAATTCTATCAAAAGGATAATGCCAATACAGTTCCTCATGACTGATCACTGAACTTTATTTTCATTCACTGATCTCTAAACTGCAGAGAATTTATAAAGTTGAGTGATTATTTAATGATCTTTGTTTGATTTTTTTTTTTGTTTGACTCGACAGGCGATCAGTTGTGTATGCATAAAAGATCAAATTGATCCACAGTTCTAATATCAGAAATATTTTTTAAGTGCTGGCCTTTCATTTTGGTGTCGGCTTTCAAGTCCTGGGAATTTGCTGAGTTCTTCACAGAGAATAAACATGATCATGATCAATGATCAGTGATTGCATTAACATAAGACATAAATAATACAAGTTGCCTGGCATTCGAACAAAGTGTAAGAATAAACTGTCTGTCTATCAGATTCTTGGAGTTTTCTGTTCGTCATGGATCGAGCTGATCATGTGTGGCAGTTGCCACAATGTGTTGCCACGTTATGAGTTCGTCGTCTGTCGGGTGTCGGTTTGTCGCAAAATATTTGAGTCTTCATTGTTGTCGTTTTCATTTTTCTTTTCTTTTCATTTCTTTTCATTTTATTCACTTCATTTCAATTAATTGCGCAGACGCATCTTCGTTTGGCTTCCCATCATGATCGAGTCTGATGATCATTGTGATCTGTTGGTAGTTTCCCATTGTAAATTTGTAGTTTGTGGCCCCCGGGGGCGTGTTGTGGTCATGGACCCGCATTGTTGTTGTCATTTTTATGTGTTTATTAATTACTTCAAGTTCCACCGATCCGCAGTTGGCAGCTCGTAGATCTGTAGATCTGCAAGATCCGCAAGATCCGCAGATCGCATGTGATCCATTGCAGCATTTTGATGGATGCCTCATAATATGTGGGCTGTGGGTGAAATAAAATCATTTGAATCAACAATGGATTCACCACGACAATGTAAAATGCAAAAAGTTTCACCTCAAGTGAAATTCATTTGAAATGATTTTTTTTTACCCAAAACGATCGCGACTAATGCAAACCTCAAATTCAAAGGATGTAAAAGGTTTTGTCCAAAACGGATGTAACCATAAACTAAATGACCTATGGCTGAACATTTTTGCACAACAATGAACACACATTTTTGGCTTTAGTTCAGTTTTAGTAGTTTATGATCTTGCCGCTCTAAAAGGGGATTTGTATAGGGATGAAGCTTGGCTAAAACTTGGTTTGTATACCTCAATTGATCGCGATTAAATCAAATTTATAGCTTGAGTTCCACAAATCCAAAAAACCCAACTCAAATCAAGTAGTCAAAACGATCTTGAATGAGATCAAAGATCAGATCAAGATCTGATCAAAATGCTGATTGTGTTTTTGTAAGTAGCCAATTTTGTGTTACCTGCGGCTTTCAGTTTACAGCTTTTCTGGCATTGTCGTGGCAATTGTCAAATTAACACTCTATGGGGCCTAAATCGTTTAAACCGCTCAACGATGGGCGTGGCAAGAGGGCGAGTTGGGTCGATTAAATGACTCGCCACGATTGTTGCCTATTAACAAAATCAACTGCGATGCGGGCGGCTCTAATCAAAAGCATATTTATGAGATATGAGCACATTTGTATCTCTTGGTTTGACAGTGTGTGTGTGTGTGTGTGTGTGTGTGTGTGAGTCTCGGTGTGTGTGTGTTCCTATTACAAACTCGTTACTGGGTCAGGGGTAGCAAACGACAGCGGCGCGTACTTAAATTTCATTACATTTAATAACGTTTAGTCATCAACAGATTTTTTGTTTTCCCCGTTGTTTTTTGTTTAGGTTTTAAGCACCCTGTAAGCCGCTGAAATGTGTTTAAAAGGGGTGTTATAGGCAGTGAAAAAGTAGCCTCTGTTTTATGACTTTTTTGTAGTAAGAAGCAGAAAAAGTGAGTGCCAATTTACACATTTTGGTGTGCACTGGGTATCTGCGGTTCGAGCACACTTTTTTGCACTCTGATCAGCCTTTTTGCTTGTGTTTTTTGGGTGGTTGCACTCTGTAAACGAGTGGTAAACCCATTGAACATAATGAAACACCATCAAATGCCATGCGAACGAATGAATGATGAATGAATGAATGATTGCTCTGACACTGACGTGTGTGTGTGAATATGAGTGTGAGTAGCTGGTAAAAAAAAATAAAATGAAAAAAATCACAATCTGAGTGCCAAATGGCTGCGAAAATTGTGCAAAGCTTATGAATTATGATGGAACCGAACCGAACCAAACCGAACCGAACCGGACGAACCTGATGAATAAAAGGTGAAGACAAATTAGGCAGCTTACATCATGATCTTGGCAACAGTGCTTGTCAAAAGTTATGCGAAAACAGCCAAACAACTTTAACAACTATTTCGCATAACAACAAAATTGCCCCAAAGGCGAGCAATTAAGAATTTTTGAGTTGTTTTTCATAAAAGTTTTTTATTTTAAGTAAAGTTTCGTTGGGTGGGCGATCAGTTTGGAGTTACTCATGAAGAAGAAGCAGCAGCAGCAGCTGTGCTCAAGCAGCAATAGAAGATCAAGTTGAAGGGGAAGGAGAAGCAGAAAAGAAGAAGAAGAAGACTGAGACCGACAGCATACTTGCCAAGTATTACTTGGCCTCAAGTGTATTGCTCATTAAGTTGTTCAGCTCTAAGCAAATTCTATTTTTATGCAAAATCCAAATTAAGAAGAGTTTTGAAATCATTTAGAATTAAACATACGCTGTTTATTTAGGCTATAGGCTATAGCTCCCATAGGCCAAATCGGTTGAACCTACGAAATTTGTATTGAGACATGTAGTGTTAGTTGAGCTATATTATGATAATACTTAACCTCACCAAGTTTGATGCGAATCGAACAACTATAGCCTGTAGCTAGCATAGGCCAAATCGGTTAAAACTTACTTAACTGTAGGAAAAAAGCGCATCAAAATGACTACGTGGTCTTTTACAGTCGGTTCACTCGACTTTTGAGAACTTTCCAGCAATGGGAACCGAAGAACATTTACTCCAACTTCATGCTCCTAGCGAGCTACAGCTATGCGTATACACTACCCCCTGCACAGGGTATGCAAATGTGAAAAAAAGAAGAAATAACAGAAAAGCAAAGAAGAAGAAAAAAAACAGACAAAACAAAGCAAAGCAAAACAAAACAAAACTTGTCAAAAGTCTTGCAAGCGACACACGCCGGAACAGAGTTGCCGTCACAATGAAAGACAGCAACAATAACAACAACAGCAACAACAACAAGAACAACTTTAATAACAAACAACAATAACAATAACAACAACAAAGCGAACTCTGAAATTGTAAACGCTAACTAAGAATCATTATGTCAATGTCATTTGTGTTGTTGTTGTTGTTGTTGTTGCTTTGAGATGCGGGTCTTTTGGGTTTGTCTGCCCCCACTGACTCTTCTACTGTCCCTCTCACACGCTGTGCCTTCATCTCCCGTAATACTCCATCTCACTCTTGTCTCGGGTGTTTATCTAATTTGTTGTCTGTTGTTTGAATTACCTCATCTTTTTTCTTCTTTTTCTGTTTTTTTTTAATGCACATCACACTTCATTTTCGTGGTGTGTGTGTGTGCTGAGTGTGTGTGCTGAGTGTGTGCTTACTTCAGTTCAAAGCCAACTTCCATTCTATTCTTTTCTGAACAATTTTGCAATCTTAAATTACATTGTGACATTGTCTCCGATCATTTTTCATCGCATTATCGTTATTTTGTACACAAATTATGTTTTATTTTGTTCTCTGCTAATTTCCCGGCACATCTTGTGAATGTCAAGTGCAACCCTGAAATATAAACATAAACAATAAGTTGACCCAACACACATCTCAGCCAACGAAACGAGCTCAAGAACACTACAAAAAAAAAAAAAGGTTTTATCTTACAAAATACCCTAGGCACAAAGTGTGTGCTTGAGTGTGTGTGAGTGTGTGTGTGTGTGTGTGTGTTTTCCAGTTAATACCAATCCCAAAAAAAGCAACACCTTTGGGATTACGCTTTGTTAAATGGGCCTAAGTCTGCTAATAGACAACTCTACAAAATCTTCAAGTTAAGAACAAGTGAGCTGTGAGTAAAATCGACCTGGTGTTGCCCTGTACTTGGTGTTTGTATAGTCTACGGTTCATTTCAGAACACCCACTTAGTTTGTGAGTAAATTGAGTTGTGCAGCTGACTCAACACCTGTCCCCTTAAATTCTTTTGTTATAACCTCAGAGGAATCCTTTGAGCTTACTACTCCAAACTCCATTGTGATGCTGCCTGTTGTAGTGTTGATCTAAGAGACAACACCTTAAATCGCCTGCGCGTCGGCTTAGCCATAAAAAAGCCAAACAAAAAAATTAAAGCCGTTTCCACTTGAACGTGTGGCACGCCTACTTAGCCCAGTTTTACGATCATCTTTTAGTTTTATGGCGAGAAAACTGGAAGCTTTGGCCAAGCACACAGCAGTTGGCTCTTAATTGGGCCCAAAAGCTTCGAGAGTCAAAGAAATACACGATATGTCGAGCATTCAGCATTTATGGCCATTTTATTGGACACTCTTTGAAATCGATTTGCATATAAGGCTAACACGCTAGATACCACCAATTTGGCCAACTTTCCATTTTCAATAACGAACGTTAAGCTATCGCTAGCCGCAGCTAAGCAAAACCATAAAAATTGTTATCAAAACGATGTTTCTCTCCCTCCCTCTCTCTCTCTCTCTCTCTCTGTCTCACTCTTACAGTTTATTGATGTTTTTATCTGAATGAAATGCGATCAATGAATGAGTTGTAAAATATCAATTTAAGCTGCTAACAAAGCAGTTACTTGTTTTCCATAAACGTGATTAAATTCTAATCTATTTTTGGGCAACTTTCTTTTATGCGGGAGTTTACTATATATGTATGTAAATTATACAAATAACGGTTTATATATCGGACAGACAATTTATTAATGGGTATAGTCGATTCAATGGTTGTAAAAGTATTTTTATTAATACTTTAATAAATTGCTTTTGAAACGAATAATTAATTTTGTAAATTTCTTATACTTAAGAAACCTTTTCTGCTCAGAATTTATATTCTGGAAATTTTAATTCGATTTATTTATAGCCAAAGATTTTTTAATTGCTGCTACTATAGAAATTTCAATAACTTGGAATATATTAATAAATATTTATGTTTAAAACTAAAACTTTAAAGTGTTTGTATATATTTTTTTTCAAGAACAATTGTTAGTGATTGTTATTAACTCCACTGCTAGTCAGTTATTAACTTGAGCTTTGTTTTATGCAATCAATTCTCTTTATACAGCATAATTATGCCAGACATTGTTTGGGTTACAGTTGTCTACGAAATCAGTAGCTAAAGTAAAGTGTTAAATTTAAGTACACAGCAAGAAATTGGGGCGCCTAAAAAATTGAAGAAAAACCTATTTAAAATTACATAATTGCTTAAAATAAAATCTTAAAAAATTAAACACAGCTTAGCAAACTTCTAAACAAAAATACGCAGTGTGTATAGAGTATTTTTTGCCGTGTATTTATCCAATACCAAATCGTTGGGCATATCAATCAAGCCACAAGGCAAACAGTATTGATATTTTACCAATATGTAAACACTGAACGCAAATGCTCGTGGCTTTTCTTATCTTATCAATAGTGTTTGGTAAGCCAAACCACATGTGTGTGTGTGTGTGTGTGTGTGTGGTTGTACCCATATGCGACGTGCGGTGGAGCAACAACAAAAAAAAAACGTTTAAAGCATTTGTCTTTTTGGTTTTCTGTTTATTAAGTTGGTTTCCTTGATCATCCTAAACACCATATGCAGCGTATCTGCAGCTGTATCTGTATCTGTATCTCCATTTGTATCTGTATCTGTTACTCTCACATCACTCTCGCTGCCAGCCCTTGGTTTACCCAATTCTTTTGTTATTTTTGCTACTTGAACCACTTGTGGCCCATGCGTGTCCATAAAGTTGTCTAAACTGTTTGAAGAATTGAGATACGTTAGAAGTGCGGCTCTTCTATCTTTCTTTCACTCTTTACCCAATTCTTTAGCTCTCTTTTGGTATTACGATATTTAGTTTTACTTTATTTTTATTATGTTTATGCTTTGTTAGAGAGCGTTGAAAACTATGTTTTGTTATTTTTTCTTCTTTTTTTTATGTTTTTTACTAATTAGCACGCTTTCAGCACATACCACAGACAAAATCTACTTATCGAGCAGACTATTTGGGTCAAGGTTATTAGCCCAACCCAAAAAAAAAACTGAACCCAACCCAAACCAACTTAGCCACAGCATCAGGCATCAGGCATCTGCATCTTTGTATCTTTGCATCTCTAACGCTTGGGTGGGTGTATCTTTTTTCTATATAAACAAAATCAAATCAGACACTTGAAGCATCTGTCGATATTCATACTTCACTGCAGTTTAGTTTTGTGTAGCTCGTCAATCGAGGTACTTCAGTTATGGGCGCAGCCCAAGTAATTGAGTGCCAAGATCAGTGCGATCAGAAGTAGGCTAACTGAAAAGTGGGGGAAATCGGGTCTTAACTAGGACAACAACTAGTATCCAATGAGTATTAATCATGATTAAACCTCTTTAAACACTAATTTGATACGATCAGTTAATAAACAATCAAACTGAACTATAAAAATTTATAATAAAATCATTCTAAATCCAGTTCAAAGAAATTTATTGATTAATTGCACAAACGGTTTGATGATCAACAAAGTAATTGTTAACTCGGGGCTCACACTGCGATCAGTTTATTTATGATCAATAAAACATCACTTATTGAACAGTTGGTATCAAAACTGACTGATTGATTCAATTTAAACTAATGCAGATCATTTGCAACACTGCACGATCATTTTCTGATTAATTTATGATCGTGTATGATCAGTTAAAGTTCAAATCAGTTGACAAATCACTTGGGATCAGCTAATGAGCAGTGATCAATGCTGCTGAAAGTCTTAAAAATGATCACAAACAACAGAAATCTGTTGACTGATCAGATTTAAGGCCTATTATTAATTTTCTTTCGAGTTGCTTATTTATTTATGTGTATAATAAGCATAGTTTGCTCATTAGGGAAATCCTAAATCAAGAACCATTAATAATGAGCAGAAAGTTAAATGGGTTTGTGGATTGTGATCAGTTTGCCAAAGTATTTAATCACCCCGGCTTGAGACTGGGTGGCAAACTGATCTGCGCGATTTGAATTCTGAAAATGGAATAGAATTGTTGGTAATATACGATTGGTTCACACTGTGTGGAGTGTTTATGGAACAAAATGTTATTTATTTTGACTCGCAACGAACCCCTAATTGGAAAATATGCGAACCACACACACTTTTGAGGGGATTCAGGGAGCCCTCCTGCTCTTGTTGCCCTCTGACTTGTTCTTGGCATGCTGCAGCTACCCCTTTAAGGGTATATACTACCTATGTACCATATATGTATATGTGTATATATATCTTATTCATAGCATTAAAGTCGCTGCAGCTGTAGCTCCCCCATTTGCAGTGTGCTGCTCCCCTCGGTTACTTTTGCCTGAATCTCCTCTTTGCCACTGTTCTCACTTTCATCTTTTGTGTGCAGCACTGCACAGTGGGGCAACATGCTTAGCTATGTGCTTAAACATGAAAATAATCAAGTTAAGAAGTGGAAGATCTAATTGTGGTATTTTATTTGAAATAAATTAAATTAAATATAAAATAATGAAATATAAATATAATTTAAATGTTATTTTTAGGAAAAAATAGAATAGATAGATAGATATGGGCGTAATTAAATGTATTGCAATTAGTTGTAGTTCTTAACTCATTTTTATAAATTTCAAAAAATAAATGCCTAAAAATTTGTCTTAATTTGGTTTAAGGAAAAGTATTTGATAGCCAAAAATGTGTAGCTTTTTAAAACTTGTGTGTACAGTGAAAGCTCCCTTGGACGGACAGTCACGGTTCCAGTATTTTTGTTTGCACAAGAAAGGATTTTGTTAGAGATTGGATTTTGTATAAAAAGCTGTCCGCCTGAGGAGGCTGTCTGCCTGAGGGAGCTGTCCGCGAGTAGAGCTTTCAATGTACGGACAGGCACGGTTCCAGTATTTTTGTTTGCACAAGGGAGGATTTTGTAAGAGATTGGATTTTGTATAAAAAGGGAGCTGTCCGCCTGAGGGAGCTGTCCGCCTGAGGGAGCTGTCCGCCTGAGGGAGCTGTCCGCGAGTAGAGCTTTCTATGTATTTTGTTATTGAGCAATGAAATTAATATATTCTTCTAAAATGTCTTACCTTTTACATTTCTTATTTAATATTATTTATGCCAATTAAATAGTAACATTATTGTGTTTATATCAAAATGTTTGCTTAAGTTTACATGTTAAATTATTTCTTTTATTTCCTGACATGTCCTTAAATTATTTTTTAATACCATGACAAATTAAAGTATGTTAAAAATCACTAGCTCTACAATGTATTTCACAACACACTTCCAGATTTTTGCCTTGACAAATGACAAAACATACCACTGTGCGACAGCAACGACTTCTTTCACTTTCAGTTAAGAGTTCGGTTCGGTTCCGTTCAGTTTTGGTACGTGGACGGGTACGATATGGAATGGTATGGCATGGTATGGCTTTGGTATTATGATATGGTATATGGTATATGCTATCTGGTATACGGTATACGGTATATGGCATGCTATATGGTATGGTTATGGTTATGGTTCTGGTTCTGCTTCTGTTTTTGCTGTGACGTTAATTAGAACGATGCACCATGGCGTGGATCGCTTAGATTGTGGATGGGAATATGTCTAGGGGGGATATGGATATGGTGTGAGCTGGGGACAGGGTATGGTGTGGGGTATGCTGGTTGGAAGGGGTTACTCCGACTTGGCGAGTGTCTGTGCGTGTTTCTCTCGGGTTTTAGGATTAACAACACACGTGTTCGCATCTAGCGCTTATTTATTACCTTTCAACAGGAAGGAAAATAAATTCACAAAAATTTGTTCGCTTTTTTTCCCCACTTTTTTTCCACTTTTTTTCCTCAGCATTTTTTTGATTTTCCTTTTTTTCAGTTCACGTTTTCGTCTTCCTTTGCTTCTAATGAATCTCAAACGTTGGCGGCGTTTTTGCCATTCTTTGAATTCTTCAGCGTTGACAGAATGAAAATTTTGAATTTTTATGCTGGCCAACCCCGATAGCAGTGGCATTTTCCAACAGTTTTCCACACACATGCACACACACGTGAATGTGAATGGGGAAAATCACTTTGGTGGAAAATTTATTTTTTCTCATTGCATTTTATTGGTTTTTAGCAACGTTTGCACGTGTCTCCCCTGCCCCAGCCACGCCTACTTCCCCACTGTCTGTGTGTGTGTAGGGGGTGGCGGTGTCGTCTGTCGCGCCTAGTCGAGATACCGAGTATCTCACTGCAAGTCCAATTTCAATTTCAATTGCGATTGCATTTATTTCATTTAAACAACTTGCCACTTGCCACTTGCCACATGCCACACGGTGGCGATCTGCCCTCCTCCACCTCCTGCACCACCCACTCGCCTGTTGCTCAGTTCACACATTTTATTCACTCATTTATTCACTCAGTTATTCACTCATTCATTTATTTATTCAGCCCCATTGCCGGATATCATCATTTAAGAGCTGCTCTAATTGAGTTGCTAAAATGGCTTCAAGTTTCTTCTTCTGCTTCTTCTTCTTCTTCTGCTGGTTTTGGGCACAAATGGACAAGTCTTTGCATGTCATTTGTCTGTGAGGGACCTGTTGCACGATCATCATTATTTCCATTATAATTAGCATTTTCATTATGCTCATTATAACCATAGCTCATCCACTCGCATTGACATTGATTGATCAGTTGTGAACTCACAACTATAATTAACCATCATTTACCTGGCACGTGCAACATTTTAACCTTTTGCGTTTTGTTTTTCATTTTAAATCATCTTTATTTGCATTGTGAAAAATTTAAGTCTGTTTTCTGTGATTTCAAGTCTGTTTTCTCTAGTATTATATTTTATGTAAAGTAAATTTATATTAAAATTTTTAGGAAGTTACAAAAGTACTTCAAAATATTTATATTATTTTTTTGTATATTTTATAAAGAGTAAATTATGTTTTCATGCAGATAGTCAAATAAATTTATTTGGATTTAAATATATATACATATATGCAGTGAAAGCTTCCTTGTCCGTCTAAATGAACGAACTTTGTATGAAAATCTTCCTAAAAAGCTATAAAATTCGTCCTGAGGGAGCTGTCCGCGCGTAGAGCTTTCACTGTATAAATGTATATATTTCTTAAATTAAACTTTAAATAATATACAATCAACAATTGTTCATTAAAACTAACAAAGGGAAATAAAATTGATTTATTTCGTAGTCAATTAAAATCTGTGATTTTCTAAATCAGTAAAAATAATTACCAGACCAACTGTGCTTTGGGTGTATTACAAATTTAGTTCTAGCTCTGAAAGTTCGTTAATGGAAGTCGAGTTGATTGACTTATGGATTTTAATAGTTCATTAGTTGCAGCCGCTTTTGATTTGACATCTGCAACTGCGACTGCGACTGGGACTGGGACTGAGACTGTCTGCCTCCCTCGCCCCAACTGTCTCACTCTGTCAACAGCTTGTTACCGTTAGACGAGACTAAAATTGACTTGTCAAGGCATCCAAGATCTAGACGCAGTTGCAGACGCAGATACAGATACAAATACAAATGTATATAGATATAGATACAGCTACAAGACGCCCATTTCCATGTCTGTCTTTCTAGATCTTTGTGTACATATTGGTGTGTGTGTGTGTGTGTGTGTGTGTGGCCAAGTCGATGGCCCTGAATGCAAAGTGGCATTTGGCTTAAATCATTTGAAAAGTTCAATTTAGTGACTAAAACTTGCCGCCTGCCAACGACAACGATGTTTGGTGCGTTTCTTATTTGTTGTTTCTGCATTAATTAACTACAACAACAACAACTACTACTACAGCAACTACAAAAACAGAAAAAATCTGGTCTCTTGGTAATGCTCTTATACTAGATGCAGATACAGTTGTATACAGCCGGAGTAAAATGCTCTGCAATGCACAGATACAGCTGACAAAAGACTTAAAAATATTATAAAATTTTAAAGTTTATGAATTCTATTATTATTATGGACTTTTCGATTATTAAATAAACTTTTTCTAAACTTTTTTCCCTTTGGAAGCAAAGTATTTATATATTTTATAGGGTGTATTTTGAGGTACATCTTAAGCAGCTATGTGGTTGTTAGAGAGCGTTTTCATGCTCATGTGTGGAGGAGATTTGTTTAATTATGTGGACACATGTTGCATGCTGACTGCTGACTGCGTTGCAACGGTTGCAACGCCGTGGCAGCCTCATTAGCTGCATGCGTTTGTGGCTCCCCCAAAAGATACACACTTAAGATACAGATACAAAGTACAAACACACACATGCAGCTAGTCGAGGCTTGACTTGCAGCTCAAGAACAACAACAACAACAGTAAAAACAACAACGACAAGTTGCCGCCAATGTCGAAGTTGCAAGTAAAACAAATCGGTAGCCAAATGTCTTTGACAAATGCCGACAGCAGACGCCCACAAGCTCCCCTGAGCCTTGCCCCCTGCCCCGTTTGCCATGCACGCCCCCAAAGCAATGCAAAGACTCGATTCGATTCAACTCGACTTAAATTAACTTAACTCGACTCGATTCGTTTCAAGTTGCAAAAGTGCATTAAACACACACACCGACACACACACACGCACAACAGTGATGCCAAAAATGGTTAAGTAAAAAACAGCTGGAAGCGATATAAAAATAGAATAATAATAATAATTATGATAATAATAATGATAATAATAATGATAATAATAATGATAATGATAATAATAACAAGTAAGAAAGGCTACAGTCGATCGAGCCGACTGTAAAAGACCCCGTACTCCCATGGTAGTGCGCAATTTGAATTCAAATTTTCGAATGAAATTTAAAATTTTTAATTTTATATGTTCATTTAGAATTGAAATTTAAAAAAATGAATTAACAATTAAATTAACTATCAGTTGCACCACGCGCCACTTTCAAGAATTCTCCGAATATCAGCATTTACATATTATTCATACAAACACACATTCGTTTGAAATTATATGTATGCATGTATGTATGTATGTGTGTATTCGGCGCGGCCAGCGTCTGCCGGCAGCGCTGTCGCCACCGCGTCTGCCGGCAGCGCTGTCGCCACACAAGCATCGAAAACGTTCGAACATGTGTTTGTATGTTTCTGTCTCGCTCTCGCGCGTAAGTGATATTGCAGTTAAATAACAAACTTTGTAACGCAGTAGCTCTTTTGTTAAAAGTAGTATGATGATGCCCTTTTCAGAATAGTTTGATTTTATATGTCTCTATACTTATGTTGAATTACAACACCCTACTATATGAATAAATGCCTTAAACATGGCATTAAAGTGAAAACGTTTGGTTAACCCTCAGGAGAAAAGGGGGCGTGGCAGCTCAAAATTTTTAATGGCATTGCATTAAGGATGTCTCTAGCAACCTGTTTACCAGAAATGGTGTTCCTAAGTGCCATAGTTACTGAGTTATTGGCCTAAAACTAAATTTTTTTCGAGGTGTGTCTGGTTTTTTGCTCATTGCGGGGGCGGTAAGGGGCGTGGCAAAAATTTGAAATAAACTTAACCTGCCTGGGTTAATAACGGACTTTCATTATAAATTTGGTGGCTCTAGCTTTTGTAGTTTAAAAGATCCAGGTGTTCATACGGACGGACAGACAGACGGACAGACGGACAGACGGACAGACGGACAGACGGACAGACGGACAGACGGACATTGCTATATCGACTCGGCTGTTGATGCTGATCAAGAATATATATACTTTATGGGGTCGGCCACGCCTCCTTCTGCCTGTTACGCACATTTCGCTTCTGACAAACCTAATAGACCCCTATACTCTTTTTTAGAGTACGGGGTCTAAAAACAATTATAATAATAATAATAATAATAATAATAATAATAATAATAATAATAATAATAATAATAATAATAATAATAATAATGATAATAATAACAATGATAATAATAATGATAATGATAATGATAATGATAATGATAATGAAAATGATTATGATAATGATAATGATAATGATAATGATAATGATAATGATAATGATAATGATAATGATAATAATAATAATAATAATAATAATAATAATAATAATAATAATAATAATAATAATAATAATAATAATAATGATAATAATAATAATGATAATAATAATAATGATAATAATAATAATAATAATAATGATAATAATAATAATAATAATAATAATAATAATAATAATAATAATAATAATAATAATAATAATAATCATAATAATTATAATAATAATAATATTAATAATAATAATAATAACAATAAAAATATTAATAAAAATTATTAATAAATTAATTGACTTATATAATCTGTTTAGAGAGTTACTAAAAAAAGTTTAAACAAGAAAGAAAAGTACAGTCGAGCGCGCCCGACCGTATAATACTCTCTGCATTTGTCCCGATTAAATTATTAAAATCGGTATCGACATATTACAATGTGAATTACTTGCATTAAAACACGTTGAAACAAAAACAATCTAAGCATAATCAAACACACATCTGTTTGTTTGTATTCGAATACACATACGTTTGGCAATATGTATATGATGCAAATATGTATGTATGTATGTGTGTATTCGGCGCAGCCAGCGACCGCGGGCAGCGCTGCCGACACACAGGCAGCGAAAACGTTCGAACATGTGCTTGTGTGTTTCTATCTCGCTTGCACCTATGGGTTGATATTGCGTTCAATTATCAATATTGTAACGCTTCTAGTTTTCTTGTTTATAGTCCGATTTTAATGCGCCTTTCAGTATAGTTTAATATAGTTAGTCTCCACACGTATCATATAATTACAATACTGTACGATACGAACAAGTTCGCCAAACCCGGCATTGAAGGTTCCAGCCTTTTTTATCAAATGTGGGAAAAGTGGGCGTGGCAGTCCAAAATTTTAAATGGCAATGCAACTATGCCGTCGCTACGAACCTCCCGTTCCAGAATTGGTGATCCTAGGTGCCATAGTTACTGAGATATTTGCCGAAAACACCAATTTTTTCCGAGGTGTGTCCAGTTTTTTGCTTATTGTGGGCGAATGGGGCGTGGCATCGAAAAAAAAAAAGGATTCTTGTATTGACTGACTAAATATCTGATCGTTTGACACCAAGCTCGAACTTGTAGCTCTTACCATCTCTGAAATCTGTTTGTTCATACGGACAGACAGACAGACAGACAGACAGACAGACGGACAGACGGACAGACGGACAGACGGACATGGCTATATCGACTCGGCTTGTGATGCTGATCAAGAATATATATACTTTATGGGGTCTGCCACGCCTCCTTCTGCCTGTTACATACTTTTGCACAAACCCAATATACTCTTGCAGAGAGTATAAAAATAATGAGAATAAAAAAGACAAAGAGGAAAGACTGAGAAATAAAAAAATAAATCGCTTGCATTTTCATTAAATAAATACACATATTGATAACAACATAAAACGGTGGGTCTGTCAGTGCTGCCCAACTAGCCTTTTCCACACAGCTACAGCTATTTTTATACTCTCTGCAAGAGTATATTGGGTTTGTGCAAAAGTATGTAACAGGCAGAAGGAGGCGTGGCAGACCCCATAAAGTATATATATTCTTGATCAGCATCACAAGCCGAGTCGATATAGCCATGTCCGTCTGTCCGTCTGTCCGTCTGTCTGTCTGTCTGTCTGTCTGTCTGTCCGTCTGTCTGTCTGTCTGTCTGTCTGTCCGTATGAACAAACAGATTTCAGAGATGGTAAGAGCTACAAGTTCGAGCTTGGTGTCAAACGATCAGATATTTAGTCAGTCAATACAAGAATCTTTTTTTTTTCGATGCCACGCCCCATTCGCCCACAATAAGCAAAAAACTGGACACACCTCGGAAAAAATTGGTGTTTTCGGCAAATATCTCAGTAACTATGGCACCTAGGATCACCAATTCTGGAACGGGAGGTTCGTAGCGACGGCATAGTTGCATTGCCATTTAAAATTTTGGACTGCCACGCCCACTTTTCCCACATTTGATAAAAAAGGCTGGAACCTTCAATGCCGGGTTTGGCGAACTTGTTCGTATCGTACAGTATTGTAATTATATGATACGTGTGGAGACTAACTATATTAAACTATACTGAAAGGCGCATTAAAATCGGACTATAAACAAGAAAACTAGAAGCGTTACAATATTGATAATTGAACGCAATATCAACCCATAGGTGCAAGCGAGATAGAAACACACAAGCACATGTTCGAACGTTTTCGCTGCCTGTGTGTCGGCAGCGCTGCCCGCGGTCGCTGGCTGCGCCGAATACACACATACATACATACATATTTGCATCATATACATATTGCCAAACGTATGTGTATTCGAATACAAACAAACAGATGTGTGTTTGATTATGCTTAGATTGTTTTTGTTTCAACGTGTTTTAATGCAAGTAATTCACATTGTAATATGTCGATACCGATTTTAATAATTTAATCGGGACAAATGCAGAGAGTATTATACGGTCGGGCGCGCTCGACTGTACTTTTCTTTCTTGTTTTCTCGCTGCTTTTTGCGTTTGCGCATAAAATTTGCATAAATAATCTCGCAAGCTAAAGTACTTGCAACGAGTGAAGTGAATAACTGAATACGAGTTATGTATATTCACTATCACTACACTGAATACTTGAATGAGAAGCGCGGAGAGAGGTAGTTGGGGGGCAAAGTTGTGCTGAGCAATAAGTGCAAAATTGTTTATGACTTTGTTTTCATTTGGTTATGGAAAGTGCTTAAAGAACTATTCTGGGGAGTGCAAAGCAGACAGAAGCAGTAAAAGGGGAAAGTAGAGAAGTTGAATAGGCAACAGCAAGATAATAAATAAATACTAAATAATTTAAGAGCATAGATAAATGTATAGAAAAATATTTAAAAAACACTTACAACAGGCAGAAGGAGGCTTTTCCGACCCCATAAAGTATTTATATTCCTGATCTTGATCCATCGCCCACGCGTGTTCAAATTTCACGTCAACATAACTTGGAAACTAACAGAGTTACTGTGATTAAATTTAGACACTATGTGTGTGGTATCATTGTTACTGTTCTCTACAAGTTTGTTATGGTTTGGAGCACTATATGGTATCACTATTATTCATACACTGCACTCTCCTTTGAACTATGCTACTAAAAAGTTCCTTCTTAACTTCTTTAGCATCTTTAGCATTTAGTTCCTTTTTTCTCTACTTTTTTAACTGTTCTCTAAAACTTAATTCACATAATTCTTTAACGTTCTTCTTCTTCACAGACTTTATTCCTTTCTTCCTTCCTCCTTTCCCTTCTTTCCCCCTCTTTTAGTTTTTTTTCAGTTTATTTGCCTGCTGTCTCGAACTTTTTATTTCCTTAACTTTACCCACTTGCTACTGCTGCATTTCACTGCCAACACAGTTGCAGTTACTTTAATGCAATTTACAACACTGACAAAATTTCGCTACCGCCTCGTTACGCCTCGTTTTGGGTACATTTGGGCGTTACAAATTCCATTGTAATTTATCGCTGCGCAATTCGTTTGGGCTTTTGCTCATTCGTTACGTTACAGTGTGTGTGCGAGTGTGTGTGTGTGCGAGTGTGTGTGTGTGTGTGCACTGTGGGGTGGAATAGATTGCTGTCTTTCACATTAATATTTATCTATGCATGCGCAGTTCTCGGCAATTAATCGGTTCGAGTATTTCCCGACTTGTATTATCATCAATTTTACCTCTTTCCCTTATGTGCCACTCCCCCGATATGCCGGTACGCCCCCCCGCGGCTGTCATATTGGCGCCTGTCAGCTCCTCGATCGCGACAATTGCCTATGATATATGAGGGAACAATCAGCATACAGTTGGTCAAGTAATTCTTTTGACAGTTGCAAACATTTTTTCATTTTATTTATTTATTTTGGCTTCTTTTGCTTACAAATCAACTGATAAATTTATTTGTTTCATTTAACAAATGTCGGAAGAATTTTATGAGTAACTGTGTGCAGTGATCGCTGGTCAAATGGGCGTTGGCTGGCAAATATGGTTGAAGCTCTCCCTCTCGCGATATGCATGCGAATTACTCAAGACGATGCGGAAATGACAACAGCCAGCGATCATCGATAACGATAGCGTTGCACTTATCGATTATGCAGTTAATCCCAAGCCGTACACTGCAACAAAATAATTATTCCTACTGTTCCACAATGAAGTGAACAAGTTTATAAATAATTCTTTTAATTTTGAAATGCTTGATCACTTGTTTATTGACTCGAGAATCTAGAGAAAAACATTTGAATTTTCTTGTTAAACCTTTTTTTTTCCTTCTCATTTTTGGTGGGAATTGATGCGGCATTTAGAGCTGTTTGCCGTTGACTTAATATATTACAAAATTGATCGTAAAGCTTGTTATAACCCAATAACCGTAAGCAAATAGCAATACAAGGTAAATTAAACTTTCTATGCGTGTAAAAGATCGGTGTAAAAAGCCTTCAACATGATTTAATTGCTGGTTCGATGTCGACGCGAGACAAACTTGTAAATGTAAATGGAGTTGGTCAACCTGATGGCCTGCTGTGCGCTGTGTATGTTTTAGACCCTGTACTAGAGCAGCGTGTAAAGGGAGTGCTGCAAAGAACACACATTTGTCTGTCTATGCTGTAGGCAGGTGAAGCCAACTCAAACTTGTGGATATTTATACATTCATCAGTTGCTAGACTTAACTTTGAGTGCAGCAGAGTCTTTTAAAGTCGACCCACTTCAGTCTAGCCATAGCTATTAGCTTGATTTTCTGGCTATTGCGTTTGTTTTACCAAATTGAAATTGATTTCGATTTTGGATTTTGGATTTAGATTTCGTTGTCGCTGTCGTTGTCGCTGTCGTTTTCCTTTTCCGAATGCACAAGTTCATTATAATGCCATTGGCATGTTTATTATGCTTATTATGGTTTTTTGTAGGGCTCTGCTGTCTTTTGACATCAATTTATTTATTTCGTTTGGACCTTAAATCAAAAAAAAAAAAAAATTAAAGTGCGTGCTAGGCGCTATCTTAGCCATTTGGCTTGGCCACTTGACCACTTGGCCAGGTCATTTGACATGCCATTTGGCTTGGCATTCACACAGTTTTTCTTGTTTGATTACCCATGGATCATTATCGCAAATGATCATCAGTGTTTTTTTTTTGTGTTGGAAAAAGCTAATGATTCAAGTTAAAGTCTGTCCGCTTGTCTGTCCTCGAAACTTGAACAGTTTGCGAGCCCTTCCCCAACAAAATTGTCTCTGTAATTGCTCTCAAAGAAGTCATAAATTAATTACCCAAAAATGCTTGTCTTGAACAAATGCCAACACAAATAAATAAAAAAATAAATAAAATCGAAAGTTAATTTTTATTTAATTTACGATCATTTAAGTGCTCACATGCGATCCAACTTAAACAACAATTTTTCAGTCTACGAAATCTATGGACTCTTAAGGTCAGTCAGTCCAACGATCGTATCGATTTAAGATCATTCATAGATCTTCGACTTTACCATCTCCCACTTGCTTAACTTTTTGGTATTTTTAGTATTTGTTGTTTTTATTTCGTTTGTTTAGTTTTCAGTGCGTTTCGTTACCAAAATAAACCAACAAATTAATTGTTCTAGAAATGAGCGAGAAAGAGACCGACAAAATTGTCATTTTATTTGCTTTGCCCAGTCAGAGATGAAAGACCTTTTAAAGACCGAGACCCAAAGACCTTTAGCTGCTTGCAAGGTCATACTCATATATCTTTATCTGTATCTATCTCGGTATAAAGCCAACTAGTTTTATTTATTTGCTGGCCAAAACAATAACCAAACAAATACATTAATCTTATTTAAAGTTTGGCAATTCTTTGTTATTTTTATTTATTTAAGTAACAACAACAAAACAAAAACACATTGTGGTTGCACAATGATTAACACAAAGTTTGTTCTTTGCAGTAAACTAAATTTGTGGGTGGAAGAGTTGGGTTAAAAAAGTGTTTGTTAACTGGACTTGGGGTAAATTTATTGAGTTAGTGGAAATGTTAAGAGACATTTTGTTGATCACAGGTTTAGCTTAAAGTATCTAAATTTATTTATATATATTTATTATATTTTAACTGACTGTACTTGATGAGTAGTGTACGATCTTAGCTACTTATACTTTTATAAAATACTTCTGAGTGTTTCCTTCATTCTTTTCTAGTATATTGATAAAATGTAACTTAGAGATACTTTTACTACTTTTAGACAGATTGCTAGTCTGTCTTGATTATTTTGTAAAAATGTATCAATTGTTCTTTTCTAAGTTCTTTACTCGATGCTCCAAATACTTTTACTCTTGCTCTCATTTCAATAGCTGTAAAAACTCAGCTTGATATGAAGCCATTCATGCATTTTGGCCATTTGTGAGTGATCATTAGCTCCCACAACTGTAGATCAATCAAATCAAATTCTTTTTTTTTTGACTTTTCTGCAAGTGCTCAAAGTGAGAGATGAACAGAAAAGCATTCAATTAGGGCAAGAGGTCAGTTGTGGTTATTGCGGTTTACAGTTCTCTTTTTGGGGAAGCGTTACATGGGGCACAGTTGATAAAATGGCAGCAAGATAGAGAGGTAGAAAAACTACAAACACATCACATTAAAGCGAGTAATGATGATGATCAATGAAACTAATAAACAACAACAGCAACAACAATCGACAGTTGACAGCAACAACAGTCGACAGTAACAACAACAACAACAGCACACAGCACACAACAGACAACCGACAACAACAACGCCAACAACACTCATGCCGGAAATTGTAGAACGTGTTTATGCCACAATTTCAAGTTGTTGAAGCCACGCACAACGCACAGACAATGCGTCAGACGGCGAGTCAACGAGACATGCGTGCCAAACAGCCACAGCCACAGCAACAGCTACAGATACATTCACAGACACCGCTACAGCTACAATTGCAGACACATCCTAAAGATACACGGCAGTTGCACAGTAGCCAAGAAACCTTTGAGTTACTCACACACCACACCACACCACACCACACCACACCACACCAAATAAAAAGGTGCCACATCAAATCGGTGGGCGTTGCGGAAATTTGTTGCATCTTCGCATTTCCAATGCCCTACACAGTCACTGCGAGTGACAGAGACAGCGAATGGAGCTGATGGAGACTGCAAAAATGCACTGCGATTAGCGTTTATCGATTATCGTTTGGCACGTGCCGCCAAAAGATACATTTGTATCTTTGCAGATTGCTGAATGAGCTCACATTAGAGATGCGCATCGAAAAACTAGTTATTTTTATCGCTTTTTATCGCTGATAAAGATTTGTTGTTCTCTGTAGTTGACTCAATTACCTAATGAGTTATATTTAGGCATTAAACATGAGAATTAACTAATTACAGAATTTTCTATAAATCTTTTTTTTTGAAATTTTTTTAGATGTTTTGGAACATTTCTAAGTATTTAAAATATTAAAACACAAGAATTAACTAATTACAGCATTTTCTATAAATCATTTATTTTTTTTTTAATTTTTTGAGATATTTTGGAACATTTCTAGGTATTTAAACATTTTTTAAATTTACAATTTTCTTTGATTTTTTAGTTTTCAATTAGCCAATAATATTTTTAAAATAATCAATTATATATATTTATTTTTTTCTTTTATTTTTTAGTTTTTAGTTAGCCAATAAAATTTTTAAAGTAATAAAATATATATATTTATTGGTAATATTAGCAATTTAAATCTTTTGCTGCTAAAACTATGTTCCTAAGTATTTTTTTGAAGAAATGACAACTCGTCAGCACTTAGAAAATCGTAATTAAATTTCGTTAACTCTAAAAAAGGTTTTAAAATTTTTATTATTTTTTTTTTTGTTTATTTTTTTATTTATTTTTTTATTTTTTTTTTTTTATTTTTTTTAAATTTTTATAGTATGGCATAAAGTCAATAAATGACATTTCCCAAACATTAAAAATTAAATTTTATTTGACTAAACTTATACCATCTTATGTTAAGATACTTTTGCGTTTCGCAAAGAGCATTAAATAATGGAATAAAATTGTTTAAAAATACTAAAAATGGCAACAAGTGTCATAGCTCACAGCTCTGGTATGTAGAATTACCACACACATCCCTAGCTGCTCTGGGAAACGTACATCCAACGAGCGAAACGCACACACACACACACACGCACGCACACACACCGGTTGTTGTTGTTGTCGTTGTTGCTTCGCTCACGCATCGAGCTTCATTCATAAATTCTTCATTCAGTCTGCAGATCACGTGCGTGCTATCAACTTGGCCAACACACACACACCCACACACACTCATACACATAGACTGCTCACAGTGGGCAGCTCAGTCAGACTAGGGGTCAAGGGGGAGGCAGGGTTTCTGGAGGGAGGCGTGGCGGTGTTTCATACGTGTGTGAGACGCCCCAAAACGTCAGTTGATTGACCCGATTTGTTTTGAACGCTTTAGAACGCGTTATATATACATACGTTATACGATATACGATATATATTTACGACGATTACAAGAGTTGTTTATGTTGTCAAGATATGTTAGGGGCAGAGGGGCGGCGGGGGACGTGTTACAACTGTCAACGCCCCCGAAAAACAACGCGATCACGTTGCATATGAATTAAGTTCTGCTTCAATTAGATTGATTCAAGTCCCATGTGTGAGCTGCATACTTAATTTAAGTCAAGTCAAAGGAAATAATAAACAAACTCGATTAATCGATATATTTTTTATCTTTTTCTTCTGCAGGTGTGCAGTAAGTGCATTATGTGCAACAAATATTGGAAACTGTCGCAATGTAAGTATTGAAAACTTATCGATAGTCGATAGCATAGTAATTGTTTTTATGATTGATTAATTTATCGATTAAATGACAGCTCGTTTATCGATCATTTGCATATGCCTTGTGATCAACTATCGATTAGCTATTCTAAACTTAGTTAAATCGTCTTGTTCTAAATTTTCTTGACTATCGATAAACGATAGGCAACAATTCTTTGCTAATTTTCATAGATTGAAAGAACTTTTGTTAAGCTCGAGACATTTTCAGTACACACAAGCGCAATCCAATCGATTATTGCTTATCGATAACGTACTGCCTTTGTTTGAGCTTAGTTTTTAGGTTAGGTTTTGTAGCCCTTGGTGGCAATTTCACGTTCTGTTTGCTTGTCTTTAAAGCTGACCTCGTTATACTTCTAGCCAACACTCTACTAGCTCTGTATCTATGACTTTATAGTGCTCCATCTCTTTCTGTATCTAGCCATCTCTCTCTTTCTTTCTTCAACTGTCTGTTTGGTCTGTCACAATGCAATCAGTCCGTAAATGGTTAATTAACAACAGCGCATAACTCTCACCTGATCTGATGCAGCAGCTGAGCCACGCTAATGTTGCACCACAAAGACACAGCAGTGGACGTATAAATAGAAACTACTACAATTAAATAAAAAGTAGTTACTGAAGATGTTCTGCATAAATGGCTAAAATTAGTCGAAAATTGGCCAACAAAGTTTGTATTTATAATTAAAATAAAGTGAATCTATTTGTGTGCCCAGCTGTGTACTCATGGCTAATGCAACAATGCCAATTACGTTCATGTCCATGTCCAGACTCTCAAGTCTTTCCAGACTTGAGTCTACTTGAGTCTTTGGTCTTTAGTCTCAATCTAAATCTTAATCTGTCGTTCGTATTGTCTTTTCTAGTTGTTGTCATTAATGTCATTTGATATTGAGCAATTGTGTCACACCTCTTGATTGTCAGAGCTCTGGGACCTGGTTCCAATTACATGAAAAACTGCTGCTGTTTTTTCCACATGTCCAATGTCATTTGTCATAGATGTTTCTGCACTTGAAACTGTAACTGCTTCTTCTTCCACTTCTACTTCTTCTTCTTTGACTGCTCTATTTAACTAGTTTAGTGTTAAACTCAAACCTTTAGCCTGAAAACATTATTTCCGCCCCAAGGTTCTTTTCACCTGCTCAGCCTCTCGCACCTCTGTCTGTGTCCAGTGCCAGAGTCAGTCTCAATCCAAGTCCATCCATTAGTGTATGTCTAGCTCACCTAGATCTGACGATGTCTGTAATTGAGATTGAGTTGCAGCTTAAGATTGTCAGCAAACACGGTTCGGTCTCTACATAAGGCAAATTTGCTCATGAGGAAAATGTCACGCTTCGTTCAGCACCAAAAGCAACACTCAAACACACACACACACACACACACATGTGCACACACCTTGAGTGTTTGTATCTCATATGGACAGTTGTATCTTTCCATTTAAGCCAAATTGTTGTGCTGTAACACAAGTCCAACTTTGAGATAAATTAGTTCGCAAAATGTTGTAAAGAACTTACAAGTTGTGGCTTAGAAAGCATTCAGAAATTAACTGATTTATTTTTTATTAGTGTTTAGCTACAAAACTTTATAGCCTTAAAAACGCTTGAGGTTTTTAAAAAAATGTTCTGTTTATTAAAGTTAAACCAGGCTTTAAACATTGCAGTTGTTTAAGAAGACCTAAAAGTGGAAAATGTTAGAAAATAGCTATATCAGTAATAATAAAAATGCATCTTTAAAAAAGTGCTTTACTTCCAAATCCCTTTTTAAAAATATCTAAGCATGAAAATGTACACTCTTTAAGCTGAAATTCCATTAGCTCAAAGGGTTTACCTTATTTCTTAAGGAATCTAAAATAAAATAACTCAAGTTCGTCAATCTAATAAATTTTTGCATAACAAAGACTTTAAGTTAAATGCCAACTGAAAATGCAAAAGAATTCTGAAAATCCTTAAAAACTCTTCAAAATAATTCAAATTCTAAAATATTTTTGTATAAGAAATAAATTCTTAACCCTTTCAGATCTTTATACGCTTCGCTTTCCGTAGAATTGGTAGATTCAAGAAACAAAAAAAAGATATTAAAGCCTCAACTTTTGTTTGGCTCTTTCATAAATCGCATAAATCTTTTGCATACTTCTGTAGATATATATAAAATTAAGTACGTATCGAATTTAAGTTCTGCATAAGTCGCGTCGCGTCGCGTCGTGGATGCTGTAAAATGATTCCTGGAAACATAACGTACGTAATCCTAGTCTGATAAAGACCAACAAACTGAAAGGCATTAAGCCTGATTAGCTTAAAGAAAAGAAACCAAAACGAAACAAAATAAAGCCAAGAGCGATAAAGACAAAGACAATGACGAAGTGGAAAGGAAAGGAAAGGCAAATAAGTTGAAGAGCGGACAAAAAAAAAAAGCTAAAAGCCAAAAACAAAAAAAAGACCACAAAAAGCGAGCCAAAGAAAACAAAAGTAAACCTGTACAAGTTCAAGGTCAAGTGCGGGTCTGTCTCACAGCTACAGCTACAGATACAATGTAGCCGCCGATGCGCAGCTGCGTCCAAGCGAAGCCACTCACACAGATACAGATACAAAGCTTGAGACTGAAGCACCTCAGACCGAGGCTCAGAACAGCAACAATAAAAAGTATCTTTTGCTTTTTGCCGCCTGCCAGAGAGCCGTCTTCGTGGCAGATCTTTCTTTCTTTCGTACATCTTTTCTTTCTTTTTTTTTGGGCCAAACTGGCATTTACCAAGTTTTATGCTTAATGAAAGTGACTTTAGCGTTGAACGGAATATGCTAAGAACAAGACTGCAACAACAGCAGCAACTGCAACAGCAACATTTGTATTGCAGTTGCAACCGGACGTTGCAAGTAGTAGTAGTAGTGCCACCCAAGCAGCAGCGGCAGCAGCCGTAGATTGTTGATTATTTATCGCGCTTATAATGCAACCGACAGTTATAGATACATTTACAGATACTTGACACAGGCACAGCCACAGCCACAGATACAGCTAGAGATACTTTAGTTAACGTTGTCCTCTGTTAGTTCATTAAACACACAAGATATAAAAGAAAAGCGACGTAAAACAATTTTAAAATTATAGTGACGATCTTTAAATACTCTAACAAACTGCTACACTGAGAAAAAACCAATGTGCGTTTGTTAAACGAATCGTTAAATAAAAAACTGCACTGCTAATAAGTAACTTCTTTTTAAGATAAGAAACAAAAGATAAGTAAATAAATGAAATTTATGAATTATGTATTTTTTAATAGAATAATAATTAAATAAATTATAAACTTTAAAACACTACATAATCTTAAAAAAGAAATAAAAGCCACTAAGCGATATTTTTATAAATATTTCAAAGGCATACCAAGCTTAGTATTGAATAAAATAATGTTAAAACTTTTTGCATACAGTAAAAATTGTTTATTTCTGATATAATAAATCTACATTAATACTTAATAAATTATTTTTTTAGTTAAGAAATTTAAGGAAATTTAATTTCATAAGTAAAATATTAAAAATTTATTTATTATCTGTATATTTAAGGTAGAGCAAACAAGCTTCAGTTTAAAAATAAAATTTTATATTCCGACTTGGGGTATGGTATTGTGTGTGTGTGCCAGTGTGTGTGTGTGTATGTGTGTGTGTGTGTGTTTATGCCACAAACAGCGGCAGTTTGAGGTCTCGGATCTCTGCAGGTCTCCAGGTCCCCAGGTCTCTGGTCTTTGGTCGCACTATTCTCAATTCTTTTATTTTTAGCTTTTTTTTTGAGACAACCCACACTGCGACTGCGCAAATGAGTTGACTTCGAGTTCGACTTCGACTTCGAGTTGGACTTCGACTTCGACTGTGAGTTCGACTGCCATTTGGCATTCACAAAGCTTTTGTTGTTGTTGTTCAGTTGTTGTTGTCATTTAAAGTCTAATCAAAACATTTGAAGTTACTTAAGAAACCTACGCAGCTTAAGTTGCGTTTCTTGTTTCGAATTCTTAACTTGTTGCTGTCACACACACAAATAAGCAAACAAACAAACACACACACACACACACACACTTGCAGCAGAATATTGTAAACCAAGTTTCTGCGACATTTTCTGTTGCTGTTGTTGTTGTTGTTGTTCTTCAGTTTTTTGACAAGAAAACATAAAATCACCGAAAATGTTCAAAAACGAGACATGAGCAACTTTTTTTTTGGGTGTTTAATATGTGTGTGTATTTGAAAACGAAGGTTAAAAACGCAGCTACAGTTGGACAAGTTAACAAGCCATAAACTACAGAAACAAATTATTTAACAAAGAATTAGTCAATTTGAATTTTAAGCTCCGAAACAAGCTGAAAACAAACATTTAATGTTCATCAATTTTTGTTTAATTTTAAAGCTTACCAAATAAAATTTATTAAATATGTTTAAAAATATTTTTTATTTATTATTATTATTAATTTATTACTAAATATAAATTTGAAGAAAAGAAGGCAATAATGACTGAACAAACTTTTTTAGTTATTTTATAATTAATAATAATTTATTTTATAATATAATAATATCGATTTGATTTTAATATGTAGATTAAGTATTTTTTTATTATTGGCAAGTAACTAAATATTTAAAAAATACAAATAAGTTATTTTTATAATTAATAAACTTTATGTTTTTTTATAATAATAGCGTACACATTTAAAATTATATACTTATATTGTTATAAATTATTTAAGTTGCTTTTTAAATGCTCAAAAAACAATTCACTTTCGTTGGAAATAATTGTGTGAGTGGTGTGATATGTGTGTGTGGTGTGAGTGTGTGGTGTGAGTGTGTGGTGTGAGTGTGTGGTGTAAGTGTGTGGTGTAAGTGTGTGGTGTGAGTGTGTGTGTGTGTGTGGTGTGTGTGTGTGTGCGTATTACTAATGCGCATGTTGCAACATGCAGAATGCTGCACGCTTAAATGCAACACACTCCAAGTGACTCAGATTTTTGCAGCTGCAGACTTTTCTCACCCTCTGCCTCTTCCACTGTCTCCACTTCTCTACCTCTCCCGCTGCCTCTGCCACTCCCTCTCTCACGCTTTAGTTCTTTCTCTGACTGGCATTGTGCCCAATGGACTTTTAGCCAAGGTCGTCGTCCTGTTAGTCAGCTAGTTTCCCCCCTCCTTCCTCGCTAGGGGGCGAGACGATGAGTCAAAGTCGCCGCAACAAATGAAATTGTCAACTGATTTTGTTGGCCAACTTACTCAACGTGGCTAGTAATGGAGTTGTTTTTGTTGTTGCCGTTGCCGTTGCAGTTGTCGCGATCCTTTGTGTCTGTGGCGCCGCGTGGGCGAGGCGTCTATTGATTTTCCTTTTAGCCGTTTCAGTGCATTTACCCTAAAAAGGCAAAAAAAAAAAAGCAACAGCAAAATAATAAAGACTGAAAAGCAAAGCAAGAAAAATAAAGTAAAGAATGAAGTGACGACATTTATGGCAACACTTTATAATAATGCTCATAATGATAATAATTATGATGACGATCATTATCGAGTTGTTTGTCGAGTATGACGATGACAATGCTCGTGTTGCACATATGGAAATGCATGCAACGAAAAACGAGAAAAAAAGGAAAACAAAAAAAGCTAAGCCTACGAAGGGGGAGTAAAAAGCCGGTCAGCTCGACAGGGACATACCCTGTACAGGGCATTTTGTGTTATCGATTATGTTATCGAGCTGTTTTCGATTAAATATTTGAATTTGTAAAAATGCACAAAAAACTATAAGTTTTATATATATTGATATTAATATTATAACTGCTTAAGACTGGTATTTATATTATTATAAAGTTATCGATAGTTTTATATAAAAAAAAGTTACCTGAACTGCATTCACTTGTTTCTTAAAGTCATTCGTCTAGCAGAACTGTTGCAATTCTTAACTACAAACTCGATAAAAACGTTAAGAATCGCTACAAATCGATAAACACACAAACTTCGATACATTTATCGATATTTCACAACTGTTTTTATCAAATCTAATTGGTATTTACATCTATTATATTTTAAAACTGCATTGTTACAACATAATTTTCTCTAGTCAAGCATACCCTTTTAGTTTTTATTAATATACAGGGTATTTGAAAAGAGCAACAGCCGCAACTCACACAGCGAACGCATCCATCATAGGGCTTTACATGCCATACGCTGTGTGTGTTGACTAAACTTTGGGAGGGGAGCAGGTTTGATGGACAGGGGTGTAGGGGTACCGAGCTGTCGTGGGACGGGGGACGGTGGCGATAAGGGGTTAAGGAGCAGACGCTATGGGGTGCATTGTTGTTGGTTCAATGGATAAATGGATAGATAATAACTTGTGAAAATAACGCTTGCACTTGACGTAGCTTGCTGTAAATACCCTGTAAATACCGAAGAGTAAAGAGGGCTGCCTGACTGTATGATACCCTGTAAAGATGTTGTAACTTGACATTGTAGAGTAACTGCGAGTCTAATACAAAAACTCATTGACTTCAACTTTTATTGATTCCCAAGTAGTAGAAACCGCCGGGAATCGAGAGGGTTACACAGGGGTATCTGTCAAAATCAGGGTCCCTCTGTGTGTCGTCTGCTACGTTTGCAGCTTCAACAACTTTGTCTGCCCCAAAAAGAGAAATAAAATAGAAGAAGAGGAGAGCAAAAGCCTCGACACTGAAATCTGACAGATGCGAAGTGCAACAAACGATTCAAATTCGTGCTCCAAATGTGCAACAAGGGACAACCAAGTGGCAGAGGGGGTTGGGCTGGAGTGGAGTGGAGAAGGAAATGGTAATGTCTCTCTCTCTCTCTCTCTCTATCTTTCACTCACTCCCCCTCACAAACTCTTGCTCAGTCGCAACGTTTGTGCTGCCATTGATGTCATTTTGGCTTGAAACAAAATCGTTTCGATTGTCGCTTCAAGTGCCATTCAAATGGATCTGGAGTTTAACTTGAGGCTGAAGGCAGGAGTAAAAGCTATAGTAGGGAGTGAGTAGGGACTTATCGGGGTAGCAGTTGGGCCAGCGAGCAGAGATGCAGACCGACTCCTTTCCCTTGTCACAACTTTTTTCAACAACAATATCATTTCCCATTGTGTGTATGTGACCCAATAATAATATATGGTATGTGGTATGTGGTATATGGTAGACATATATATAGATATAGTAATAGTAATAGTAATCGTAGTAATGGTAACAGTAAGTATTGCGATTGCAACAAGCTGTCTCATCTATCAAACGTCAATTGTTAATTGAAAGAGTCAACATCTATTTTGTGATACGAGGAGATACAATTTTTCCGAACTCAGCGAATGAATTGAAAGTGCTTTGCTTGTAATTGTTGTTGTTAGACCCGGTTCGAAAAGTGAGTGCAGGGTGTATAAGCTGTGGGAGATATAAACTTATTTATATGTATTACAGCATCCCCAGCCTCAAACACAAATTCAAGAGCCAGAATCATACTATGTGACTAAAGGGTTGTCTTTTAGAAATTTCCGCATGAAATTTCCATCTAAAATCGTACATTTCTTTTAAGTATAGAAAGTTTTTTAAATTATTTAAACCTTAAGCATGCCATAGTTTCAGTAAATTTGTTAAGAATTGAAAGCATTTTAATCAAGAAGTGACTTTGAAACGATAGCCAGACATATGATAGCACTTTAGCCTAGAAGAAATTATAGATATATCAACCAAACTCTAATATCTCAAATAAGTTCTTATATGATCGTAAGTCTAACAAAATAAAAAACTATTCATATTTGCTACCACAAAACTACCGGGTCTTTTACAGTCGTCTTCGCTTTCCCCACTATACCTTATACCCTTTTCTACCTAGTGCTTGTTAATGGTGTTGTACTGTAGTTGTTGTTCAAGTTGTTGGCACTCTTTTGTCTGTCATTTGGCAATTCACACTTAACAACCTTTCTGAAGCACCTCATCGAAAGACAGGCACTCGTACATGCATACCACCAATTTCGTAAAGACTTCGTCGTTATTTGATAATGAAAAACCGTTCGACAGCAACAACAGCAACAACAACAAAAAGCACAACTAAATAAAAGTTAAACAACAAACAAAAAAATTTGAAACAACAATGATAATATTTACTCACAATAACGCAAACAAACATTGCACACAAAAATTCATTTTGAGGCCTAATAAATTCATTAACGATTTTTTTATACCATTTATTAACACATTTTTTTAAACACTGAAATTCATTTTCACAACTCTTTAAAGTGATGAAACTGTTTAGACAATTTTAGGGCCAGTTTGAGGAAGAAGTTTCATCGAACTGAAGGTTTTCTTTGGGGTTCTTTTTAGTTAAAGTTGGAAACAGTTGAACCAAATTGGTAACACAGAGAAATTAGTATAAATTATATGACTTATTTTGATCAAGTTTAAAGAACAGTATTTATGTTTTGTGATCTTTTTAGTTTAAGTTAAAGTCTTGTTAAAGTTGGAAACAGTTTAACCAAATTGGTAACACAGAGGAGTTAATATAAATTATAATAAACTGATTTATTTGATCAAGTTTTAAAGAACATTTGTTTTTTTTGTCTCTTTTTAGTTTAAGTTAAAGTCTTGTTAAAGTTGGAAACAGTTGAACCAAATTGTTAACACAGAGGAGTAAATATAAATGATAATAAACTGATTTATTTTGATCAAGTTTTAAAGAACATATGTTTTTTTTTGGGCTCTTTTTAGTTTAAGTTAAAGCCCTATTAAAGTTAGAAGTAGTTGTAGAAAAGTGTTAACACAAAGGAGTAAAAATTGTAGGAATTTATGATAAGTTTTTCTTTTTTAAACAATTTGCTTGATCTAGGAGAAGTTTCTTTTATAAACTTTAAGATAGCAAAGTGGTTTTTCGAGCGTTGCCTCTCGAATTGGTAAATGGCGAAAGCAAAAAGACACATTTAAATTGCAATTGCCAAATTTGCAAGAAAACAAACAAAAATATTCAATAACCTGTTGACAAGGCGGGGAGAAGTGTCGAGAGGCTGAGATTTTTTTTGGGGACGAATAACTGGCGATTGGCCTTATAAGCAAGCACACACACACACACACACACACACACACACACTCACACACATACACATACACTTTAGTGCATCCTATGCACAATTTGGATTTTAATTAAATTGACTTTCAAAAATACCGCTAATCATTAAAGCCAAAAATTAAAAAATCCAAAAAAAAAGACAGAAAAAAACGAAATTCGAAATCGACTAAGGAAATGTAAAAAAAGTAAAGAAGAAGAAGAGGGGGAGATGAAATACATGCAAATAAATAATAATATAGTCAAATTTGCATATTTGTTTCACTGTTTTCACTCACTCATCATGCCCCCGTCGCCATGGGTGGGATCGATCCCATCGATCACAATTTATAAACTCATTCATTGATCGGCGACGATCGATGATCGACGATTTACGCAAAATTTGCGCAACTTCTTTGTTTTTTTTTTCTTCTGTTTTTTAACTAAGAAATCGAAATTGTAATCGTAATCGAAATCGAACACTAAATTGCTTATGTGTGTGGTATGCCTAGCGGAGTTAGACCATCCAAACCTTAACACTAATCCATCTAAACGAACCGATCACATCATCATCAGCCACAACTGAAATATCCACACCGCGGGACGCATTGTTTTGCTACAATTTCCAATCAAAAGTTGCACACAAAAAGAGCACAAAATAACTTATCAAACTATTAGGAGGAGACGAGAGGAGAGGAGGGGAGAGGAGGGAGAGTTGATGTTGCAATCCGATCTGATCAGCAAACGCTTGATCAATACCACTAATTAGTCAATAGTTAGCTATAAAACACGCTGTTCGAAGCGAGGGTTGTTCGATTAGCACAGCCACTGCTACACTTTATAGGGTATTTGTCTTGTTAGTGCAAAAAAAGTATGAAATATACCCTGTAATCTGGCGTTGGCTATATGAAGTGTTTGTAGAGACGACAGCAACTGCTGCAGTTTGCAGTTTAGCACAGCCACTGCTACACTTTATAGGGTATTTGTCCTATTAGTGCAAAATAGTATGAAATATACCCTGTAATCTTGCGGTGGCTATATGAAGTGTTTGTAGAGACGACAGCAACTGCTACACTTTATAGGGTATTTGTCTTATAAGTGCAAAAATGTATGAAATATACCCTGTAATTTTGCGTTGGCTTTATGGAGTGTTTGTAGAGACGACAGCAACTGCTGCTGGTTGCAGATTAGCACAGCCACTGCTACACTTTATAGGGTATTTGTCTTATTAGTGCAAAATAGTATGAAATATACCCTGTAATCTTGCATTGGCTATATGGAGTGCGTGTATAAACGACAGCAACTGCCGCTGGTTGCTATTTTTCACGACCTTTTGGGGTATTTTGCAATAAAAATGTCCTTAACATTAGATTAGCAGCAAATATACCCTGTATTTGTATATAACTATAGACTGTAGACTATAGACTAAGGCAATACAGTTGGAGTACAGTTTATTACGATTATCAACATAAATTTCTGAGCTGAGTTTTTAATATGCACTGCGATAGCCTGTTTAATACCCTGTAATTTTTTGGTTATTAAAAAAAGTGAGCTTTTAGATTAAGCAATGAAAACGGTAATAAAAAAGACTTTGACAAAATGTACTGAACTGTTATACCCTGTAATTTTTCTATGTCTACACTAAATACACACCTATGTTTATTATTTTAGTACATTTCCGCTCTTAATAAAATGCACCGCAATTTGTAGTACTTTAAATTAAAGACTAAAGGGTATCTCAGCGTCGTGCTGCTGAATTTTGTACACATTTGGCTTTCCTTTATTGTCTCGCATTAAGTTGCGAACTGCGAACTGTTAAATAAACTGGGCAAAGCTGGAGCTTAATTAAGACCACGTCGCCATCGTTTCATCGGATTGGATTGCCGGGAACGTTACATAAATGGCAAAGGCAAAAACAACAGCCAGTCAGACGCACCAAAGGCAGCTGATGCACGCAACGATACCCTGTAGACAACATGTTAACTAGAGATTAATTGTTGGCAAGCTGTGAAAGCTTTAACTATTTTGTTTACTTCATTTATGTGCTGCTTAAGTTACCCCAATTTGTAGCACTACAGGGTATACAGCTTGCACATGCAATTGTTTTTTCTTGTTATTATTATTATTTTTTGGCTTTTCAATTTTATTATTTCTTTGGGTGCGAGAAAGTTGTGCCACAGATCGAGAATTTTTAATGGTTAAAGAAAGTTTTAATTTTTAACTAACAATGGCTAAAAAATGACAAATTTGTGGGGTTAAAATGGAGCGGAAAACTAAGAACATAAAAGAAGAGTTAAAGGAGAGGAATGCTTTTGAAATTAGAAAGAATTTTAAAAGGGAGACAGGTAAAAGAAAGACGAAAGGAAGGAGGTTCAGAGAGGGCCACAGACATAAGGTTTAGTAGTGGAAAATTGAGGAGAGTAGGAAAAAAGAAGGAGTTACATAGAGGGGAACATAGTTATGTAGAGAAGAAGGTGAAGGACATCTAAAGGAAATAAATTAAAGCCTAGAAAGTTAAAGAAAGTGAAATTTTATAGATGAATAAATAGCACAAAAGAACAGTTTTTAGAAGAAAGGACCAAAGTAGAAGCTTAAAACTCAGAACAACACAAAAAAGTTGGGAGGAAAAAAGGTACGGCTGAAGAAACCCTATAAAGATGAATGTGAACCTATAAAGATGATATGAAATTATAAGAAAGCGTAAGGATAAAGATAAAGGCTACAAATCATTAAAGAGATAAGAGGGAAGAAGAAGAAAGTTAAAGAAAACTTAATACTGCCTCTAAAAGTGCTCTGGGAATTACTTTAAAACAAAATCCTCACCTACTCTCAAAATCTTGCGCTTGCAATACTCGAAACCCATTTGAGGTTATGCAAGTTTTTGCAACAACAACAACAACAACAATTGATAAATAGATAAGCGATAAGTTTTACGAGCATCGCAGCCTTGGATATAGCTATAAATATATATATATATATATATATATATATATATATATATATAAATATAGAGGGAGACGAAGGAAACGATTGGCCATAAAAGAGTCAAGATACAAGCAAAGCATTTAGTTGCAACAACAATTCGATGCGGTGGCATTAATCTTGCCACAGACTTTGCCACACGGTCCTTCTTCACCGCCAGTTCACAGTTGAATTGAACTTACCGCTAATTAGCTCAGCAACATAATAGGGAAGAGCAGCGCATCGGGAGGAAGTCGGAGGTGTTGCTGGTAATGTGCAGGGTATGACCAACCGACCAGTTGCTGTTGGCGCCCGCGCCAGTTGCCGTTGCTGTTGCTGCTTTTTGAAGGCTTTCAAGTAACCGACTGCCTCGAGTCACTTTTATGTTTTATTTATTGATTTTATTTGTATAAATTTTTGTTGTTCTTTATGTTGTTGTACTGTTGCTGTTGCTATTGCTGTGGTTTTGTGTCCCATAATTATGTCAGCTGCAGTGCCAAAGTCATAAATTTGCACCGTCTTTCAATGTACATACATTCATTTGTTCAGCCAGAGCAGGACAGGGATGAGCGGGGGATTATAACATGCTAGGAAGGTGGAAACGAAACATACTTAACCAGGCAGCAAAAAACAACAACAACAGCAGTAACTACAACAACAACAGCAGCAGCAGAAAGCAATCCATTAAGTGCAAAAATGTATTCGGAATGCAGATTTAATGGGAATTGTGCATATTGAAATTTATGATTCCACTTCAAATTGTTGTGTTTACTGCCCCTGTCCCTTCCCTCCATCTACCCCCCTTTCCACCCTTTGTTTTTCCCCCTTCTGTTTGTTTACTTTATTTTTTATATCTTAATCAAATTCCAAAACGTGCAGTTCATTTGTTATGGTCAGTTGATATGCAAACATGTTCAGCTTTTCGCATTCAACTAGAATTCACGTTCGTTTCCATTTCAATACGTTGCACTTTGCCACATTACAGCGAATGAAACGATGGAATGAAACACTCGTTGGTAAAGGGAGGAAAATAACTAGTAACAGCATTTATTTAATTCAACTGTTTCTTTCCTTCGTAGAAAGGGAATGTTTGAAATGAAACACTCGCTGTAATAATAACGAGTAATTTCCTGTTTCGATTTCTTATGCATATCTATAAATGGTGTCTTCTTAAATGAAATGCTGGAATAATACACTCGTCACAAAAAAACACTCGCTATAAAAGCAACGAGTGACAAAAATAACGAGTGAATTACCGACGAGTGCCATAAAACACACAACTAATAGTCTTTTTATTTATATCTCATTACAGAACTGATTAAAATCGAAAGAGAACGAGAGATAGAGAGAGAGGGAGATTGCGAACGATAGAAAATTAGTTAACTAACTCTTTGTCAGACGAACGAGAGACAATGCACGACTCTTTGATGCTACACGAGCCATAAGAGAAAGCGTGTGCAAAATTTCTACCCCAGAAACCAATAAATTAAACATAACGAGAAACTCCAATCGAGTGGTACACTAAAAATCGAACAATAACGAGAGAGAGAGGGCGAGGGAGAGCAATTCACTAAACGTTCTTGAGTAACGAGACGAAAGTAACGAGTACAGCGCCATGGCAATGCTCGAGGCGCGGCCTTATAGGCCATTTAAATCCAGCGAGGAATATCTGGAGGCAATGAAGGAGGATCTCGCCGAATGGCTAAGCACTCTATACCCGGAACTATGTATTAATGCCGAAAACTTTATGGATCGCCTCGATACGGGCGTTGCCTTATGCAAGGTAAGTCGAAATCAATCAATCAATCGTTTATATACCTACATATATATATACGAAAGTATAGCTATTTTCTCTGCTACCAAATTGAGTTTTCGTTTGGCAATTTTAAGCAGTTTTTTATGAGCTGCAGCTGGCACAGATTTTAGGCAGATGCTGCACAATTGGAATACGGAATAGGGGGAATTAGCCCCACTTTCCATTCCCAAAACGACGGGTCTGTTGTTCCCCAGTTCCACGTTTTCAACCAGCTTTTGTTTTGTGCTTTTCAGTTCATAAAACAAATTCACACATGCCTTCGATTATAGGTGGGCGGCGGTATAAAGTTTCTACCAGAGATGGTAGTACTTACGATAGATGGATCAGAGGAAAACAGTCTGAAATTCTTTAATCCTACTACTGACAAAGTTTAGACTTAACTTTATCTTCGAACAGAAAACTACTTCGTCTCTGGTTAGTGATATAAAGGAGAAGCACTTAAGCTCTTTGGACTTACCCTTTCGATGTACTCAGTTGTAGATACAAGCTAGTTCGTGTCACGACACGAGGCACATCACTAGCTGCAGCGCTTCACTGGTGTTTGTTTGGCTAGGTGTTAAAAGCGCTGCCGATTTACAGATTTGGCTGCATTCGACTTTTATGGCCTAGACCGAGATACAGTCAGTCAGGCAGTCAGTCAGTTGGCCGTACGTTATAGGCATGCACTACTGTAACGCTACCGACACTTTATCAAAGCCTTCCGGCTTTGTAGCTAAGCCACAAGAGGCGGCAGGAGAAAGAGAGTGGCGGTGGTAGGAAGAGAGAGGAGAGAGAGAGGCAATCCTGACAGGTACTCTCGTCATGCATTTGCATTATCCCTCTACTTCTAATTCTCATTCGCATACCATCGCCATCTCTGTCTCCTTGGCCAGGTCAAAGCTCCTTACTAGCCCACAAAAACACCTACCCGAGTACCCAAAGAGTTAGAGCCTTCATTTTGTAGTGGGAATTGAGGTTACCTCCGTTCGTTGTGCCAAACTGACTGACTGACTGACTGCCAAAAGACTTCATCCATACACCTGGTTAAATGCAAATTCAAATGTACTAAATGCAAAAAGTTGTTGCTTTTTGTTGCACGTAAAGTGCTTAAAATGTTGCACTTTATGTGGAGTGAAATGGATGTAAAGTTTTGCGCCTCAATTTGCTCTAGTTTTGGCAGTCTGTTTAAATAGCGTTACTTATACCCTTTAATTCCATTTCGGTTTTAATCAAAAGTTTAGGAAACTGTGTTAATTGCCAGGACTTTTCATGCGGTCCAAACGGAAATTGAAAAACTATTTTGTGGGTCCTACAAATGCGAAAAGTTGTTGAAAATCCAAGTTACATAAATTGCTCACACAACTCAAACCGTTACATTTTTGCATTTAACATTTTTCTACATTTTCATGTGAATTAAATGAACTTACAGTTCTCTAGAGAATTTCTCACATTTCTCATGTGAGTATTCATTGCTTTGATGTAGTGTGTGTTGTTTTTACATAAAATCTTCACCCTTAGTGCAGCGAAATGTAAACAAGCGTCTATATAATCTGAAAAGAGTGTGGATGTTAAAGTCGTTAAATCTGTTTTCCCATAAGCAGCATATAGTGTCTATATGGTAGATCTTTCGTTGAAGTTGTGAATGGAAATTTCTGTCACTTAGCTGGAAGAAACTTTCAATCAGGAAGAAGGTGAAATAAAATTTAATTATAGTCTTAAGAGTTAATGACTTTCTATCTATTAATACATATCCGTCTATAAATCAGTTTTGCCTTAAGAATTTTGTATAGATTATGCGAGTCCCAGAAATTTATATCCTCGAGATAAATGTTATCAATATGTAGCAAACTATTTTCCCATGATCAGTTCCTTTAACTACCAGCTACACATTATATATTCCAAAAGCGTCTGAAAGAATAATCCAAAAAATCCCTAGAGTACTCCAGGCTATTTAAACATTTATTCTAAGGGGAATTTAAAGTCTTTGGGGAGTTGTTAAATGTACCCTCAATTTTTGTAGGTAACTGAAAAGGATACAGCCCAACTCGGTGGAGTAGAGTCGAGGGTTGAGTAGCTGAGCTGAGGTCGAGAAGAAGAAGAAAAAATATTGAGGAATTTTTCTTGAGTGAATTTTCGTGCGAAATGCTTTGAGCATTTGCCGCTTGATGCAGCACTAGCGTGGTGTGCCCCCTCCCTCTGCAAGTCTGCACCTCTGTTCCCCTCCACCAACCAAGTCTAGTTGACTGCAACAAATTCCTCGTTGCCACTTTTAATTACCGATGCGTTGCCTTTTGCCTGTTTTGGTTTTGGTTTCAGTTTCGGTTACGTGGCGCATGCCATAAAACCTCTGCCCATTGCCACTGTACCGCCCCCTGTCCCCACTCCATCTCTCTCTCTCTCCTTCTCCTGTTATCGCTGTCTTTGTCGCCCTCTGTGTGGTTTGTGCCATTGCCATGTTTGTTGTGATTATGGCGTTGAGTGGCGCTGCCCGCGGCTACTGGCGCCAACATCTTTTGCTTTGCCTCTCTGACTTCGACTACGACAACAACAACAACAACAACAACAAGAATGGCAACAACAATGTCTTGCTTAGGCTGGAGGCCAATAGCCAAGACCTCAACGCGTAGACAATTTGTCTTGCCTCGACTTCTACTTCTTCTTCTTCTTCTTGTTGTTGTTGTTGTTGTCGCTATGCTTTTTATTGTTGTCGAGCAGACGAGCTGAAAAGATCCCACTGAGAGCCACTGAATGCACACTGTGACAAAACTCTAAGCTGGTTTCTACATACACTGAATAATACTAAAATATGTTAACAGTATTTTTGAGTTAACAAATGCATCAGCATTCTAAGTGGCATTTAATTTTTAGAGTTTGTTACTTTTCAAAAACAACACAGATTTTTTTACTGTGTAGATTTGAAGTCAGACCTCAAAACTCTGTGATGATCAAACTTCTATTTGTTATCATCTGACCTAAGCGATGTTTATAGATTAAGAAATAAAGTAAAACAAAATTTTTAATTATTTTTGTAAAATATTTACTACACTTTTAAGACATGACAATATTACTAGCTGGTTTCTTGCAGTGTATGCGGATGCGTATCGAAATCATTGCATCGCATTGCTTTGGGGGCTCTCCCGCTGCGCTGTGTGTGTTTGTGTGTTGTACATTGTTGTGCGGCTATTCCTGAAAGTAAAAACACACCCAGACAGAGGTAGAGGAAAGACCAATGTGGAACAGGGACAGCGAGAGAGAGAGAGAGAATGATAGAACTTGAGGCATTTACAATGTGCATATATTTTTCACCTATGAGTTGCAGCAACTCTTTTGTCTATCCCTGTCTCTCTCTCACTGCTTCGTCTCTTCGCTCCCTCCCCCTACTCTACTGTCTCGGTGATCTGGTCAGGTTGGTCGTCAGATCAGCTGCTCCATATGGTGATGGATATGCATGGAGCATAATCATAAAGTTGCTTTGATCTTCCAACTTTTATTTATGTTTCTTTTTTTTTTTGTAGCTGTCTTTAAATGCATTGCAGGCACACATATTTATTTATTTAGTCACACACACATACACACACACAGCATGCGTCACATGATTTCGATTTTGCATATGACAGGGTTGCTGTTAAGGGATGAGAGGGGGGGAGGGAGGGTGGATTGTCGTGCGCTGCCGGAAATGTCATAAGCATAAATTTAATTTTTGATAATTGTGTGTGTCGCGAAGCGTTAATGGAACTTTAATTGAAACTCACGATGTGCTGGCAACAACAACAGCAACGACTTGAGTAAACTGCATGTATCTAGATGCATTTGTATCTTGTGGATGCGACACTCGAAAACTGAATGAAAATAAAGCAACTTTGTGGTCATGTCTTCATTTTCCAGCCAACAGACAGCCTCTGTCTGTCTGTGTGTGAGTGTCTGTCTATGTGTGCCTGTGTCTCTGTGTGTGTATTAATTATTTATGCTTTTAGATATATCTCATTTGGTGTACGGATACGGCAGTTCGCAGCGTTTTGCCAATTAGCATTGCCAGATCGTTAGTTGGCATCATTAGCGAATTGTCTAACGATCCACAATTTTTTGTTCTACACGTTCCACAAAACGATCCACACACACACACAGCATGCAATCCACAGAGTTTTCCGTCTGTTTGTTAACTAATTAATATGCCACCTGGCACTAACTATATATAATTCCAACAGATACATAACTATACTAAGATCAAAACCATTATAACATTAATAATTTCAAATTGCTATAAACAACAATAATTTAAAATTCAACTTAACCTCAAAGTGCTTAAAGACCAGACTCAAAGTTAGCTGAGTCATGAAATTATTACTTTAATAAGCTTCATGAGATTTTTATCGCTCTACAGAAATAAACTTATGAACAACTTGTAAAAAAAAACTATTTTATATATACTTGTAATATAGTTTAGGTTTTTGACCGATATTGCTATATATAAAATCTAGTAATTTATATAAAAATATATTTATACAATTTATTATTATATTTAAAACTTTACTACACATACTAGAAATTTCCCATGGGCAATTTCAAGCGACAATTATGCTGGTGCTTTGATTAATTGTATACCCTGTAGCCATGCATTTTAAAGGGCATTTTAGGTATACTAAGAAGCTAAATCATTTTACTTCGTTTAAAAAATGAAATTCATATTAAAGGCATATATTTTATATATATTTATTTCCCCCCTTTACAGTGTTGTAAAGTCCTACAGCCATATATAGGGTATCTTTTAGTCGTGTTACGCCTTTTAAATAGCCTTTTTTGGGTCTACCGTCAGCTCGATTGCCTGCGTCTACTAATTGAATTTGATAAAGCCGACGACTGCTTTTAATTGGCCAAACACTCACACTGCCAATTATCACAGACGCCCCTTTCCACCCCTTTCTCCACTTCCCGCTCTCTTCGCACCCCTATCAAACCACTCTCAGTGCACTTAATTGAACGGTGAGCAGATAACAAATGCATTTCATTACTACCCAAAAAAGAGTAAAGAAAACGCCTCAAACAGCTTCAATTTGTGCCCAGAAAAAATTTAGTTTTTTTTTTTGGGATTTGTGTTCCAATTATATGGACTGTATTGTGATTGTGGCAAGTGCGGCAAGTTGATTTCCTCCACCAGCGATATGTTATATCTGAGGAAGAGAAAGAAACTAAAATATGTAAAGTTCAAGTGATTAGAAAATTGCTGCAAATTGGGTTACATCCGCATCTAAATTAATTATGCCAACGAAGCTAAACTTTCTACAGAAAACCACATTAAAGTGCCTTAAACGATACTCATAGTTTAATCGATAGTTAAAAGTTGTAGCCATCGGAAAGACAAACAATTTTTAAATATCAAACTTACTTTATGAAAAGTCAAAGCTAACTTAAGGAGAAACTTTCATTATCAATCAATATCTTTTGTCAAACTTTATTAATCGAAAATGTTCCATTAATCGATAACTTTTTTCGATTGAAATAAAGTGAGTTAAATCCGCTTTTTTGTGTGTTATAACCTAAAATACATGACTGTATCTTTCTATACGTTTGATTGTATCTGTAAGTAACAGATTCGACATTGACATTAAATGAAAGAATTCTTGAATCAGTCAGTCGATCGTGACTCAATGGCTCAATGGACACTTCGTGAGTCCATCCAATTTTATAGTCCAACTTCGGTCGTTGGCTTCTTAATTGAGACTCGACTTCTGCTGCTTCGAACTGCTTTACTTTTGTCTTCTTTTCTTACTTTTGTTTTTGTCTCTTTGTATTGGCCCCTTCGTGCATACAAAGTGGGCTGCAAGTTATTGGGAAATTTTTGCAGCTAAATGCTTTGACACGGACACGGACACGGACGTGGCTCAATGCTATGCCACTGCCAACGATCGTTGATCCTAAATATTTATATGTCGTTATTGTGTTCGGTAGTAACACGATCTTTGAGTGGTAATCGGCTATGGAATGGATTTCAATCCTAGATATTTATTTTTTAATATTTCTATGAAATTATAGATAAACTTTTTCAAATTTATTCGAAATGTTCTACACTGAGCTTAAACGTGATCTGGAAAGAATTGAAGTACAAACTGTGGCTGAAGAAATTTTCCAGAAATTCTATGAAAAATTGAATTTAAAAAAAGTTAAAGAAGAAGTGAATAGCTATTTAGAAATATGTAGCAAAATATGCAAAAAAGACTTTCCAACTCTTAAGATTTTATAGCTTGTAAACAAATATAGATAGGCCTATATGTTATCCAAATTTAAGAAGTATTTAAGCTACAACCTTTTTGTATCTTTTGTTAAAACTAACTTTATACAGTTGAAATTCCTTACGCTGTTCAATCAGCTAACGTACAGCCCACTCAGCTATATACACAGATATATGCATATAGATATGTATATGTACATATATGTGGGTCAATTCTTTCCTTATGACAACTGTCATATCCATAACTCTCCGCCCATACCCCCCAGCACGCCCCCTTGGTTGACCAATGTAGCTTGATTTAGTTATTGCCCAAAAGCAAATCGAAATGAATCAAATTCATTAGTGCCAATTTATTGTTTGGTATTTTTTCAGTCACACATTTTTATTATTATTTTGTTGTTGTTTTTATTGTTGTTGTTGTCTTTCTGACTGAGATCAAATATCTTGTATCTTGTATCTTGTTGGTATCGGCGAGGTATCAACCGATATATCTTGAGACTGGCGATCTGCAAGTGTGTCCAGTTGCCAACTGGCATGCAGCTGAGCTCAATTCCCACCAGAGGGTGGTGGGTGTTGGGTGTTGGGTGTTGGGCGGTGGGCGGTGAGTTGGCTGCGGTTTGGGCCAGCTCGATTTGAGGCGTGTCTAATCCGATTTTGACTTTATTAACGGTGCAATTTGTACGACACAACGAGTGCAACAACACAACGTACACTTAGTTTTCGTGTTGCTGTACAGTGAATACTTCACTCCCCCGCTCACTCCTTTTTTCAGCCATTGTCTCCGCTATGTTTACTCTTGCCCAAGCTAGCAACTGGGGGATACCCTGTAAAGCGTACATGTCAAATTTAAACTAAACACTTTGTTTATTGTATAACTTTAACTGAACTGAATTTTATTGAGCACAATAATTCCAATTCCACTCGTTTCTGATGGCCAAAATGCACTACTTCTTCAGTTTGCTGGTATAACATAAATGATTGACGACAAACACGACAATACTGTCTTCTTATAAGCTTTGCCGTGTTCCATTCCATTTCAGTGACTATTTCCAGTCGTGCCAACCAACGTCAGTAATTTTTGTTTACTTTTTCGCTCATTTGAGTGAGTTCAGATTTACTACAGTTTTTTGAAAACAGTGTTCAAATTCCACTTGGTCCAATTCCACTCGTTCCAATTTCACTAGTTCCCCAGACAACTTATATTTTTTTACCTCTTACTAGTTTTGGTTCTGCATATTTAGTTCTACAAGAAGTAGTGTTCCGATTCCACTCGTTCCACCGACAGTCTATATGTTTTTTGACATATTAATTCTGGCTCTACATATTTAGTTCCACAATAAGTCGTGTTCCGATTCCACTCGTTCCAGAACTAATTGTGCCTGGTCCCCCTCTAGATACGCTTTTTGGATAAGTCTTATCAGCGGTTAAAGCCGTTGCAAGGGTATTGCAATGCAATTGCATTATTTATTGCCGTCAATGCAACTCGGAACGACAACGACGTGCAACAACAGCAACAGCAACAACAACAACAAGTTGCCACACAAATTGTATGCTAATCGGTCGACCCAGGAACAGCGGGCGGCCAACTCGATTGGCCAGTTGCCGCCAGTTTATGGCCAACTATAAGTCTGGACGTCAGTCCACTGGTCCACGACAATGCGCCAGTTGCCGTTGCCGTTGCCGTTGCTTGCAACGTACAACGTGCAACGTCTTGTGGCAGACAGCAGAGCGTCGGTTGCCTTTATGATTGTTTTTTTGCCGTTGTCTGATTTATGGAGTGTGGCTGACTAATTTGAACTCTGGCGTGTTAAAGTTCTTGTAAGTGGTCGCCACTGTGCGCCACTTGGCCATTGTTTAAGCCACCTCTTGTGCCAGCCCCCTTTGTATGTGTGTGTGTATGTGTGTGTTTATGGCATGTGCCGCAACTAGTCAATATTATGGCTTGGATCAAGCTCGTTACAATCAGCTGCCATAAATTGCTTTATATTATATTATAAATTGCTTTAATATTCCACACGAGCGAGAAATTTATTTCAAAATTCCACAACAATTTTGGCAATGCAAAAATTTCGAAAAGTTTAACTTGAGTAAAGAAAAAAATTAATCTAACGATTTTGTCATGCATTCAAAATTTGAAAAGATTAATTTATTTAATTTTATTAATAACTATTTTTTAAATTTACTTGACTTGAGCACAAATAAACTATGATTTTTTTAAAATTATAATTACTTTAGTTTTTTAAGTTTGATCAGCAATTGTTAGAAAATTTTCCAAGTCCAGTTACAAATTTAGTAAAGGGTTAATGAAAAAAGTGCTTAAAATGGGTATGATCCAGCCTTGGTTTAATTTTGTTTAATAAAACTGTTAGTTATGTTTAAAAAATAAGCTTTATTTGAATGAACTATTTATTGTTTTATGCACTAAACTCTTGACTGATTTGTTGCAAAAATGCAAACCTAATTTATGCTAAGAAGTTCAAAATTATTCAGAATAAATTCCAAATGAGTACTTTAAAAATCCACAAATTTCCGCTTTAATTTTAACACTTTTTTTTACTTTTTAACACTGAAAAGTTGTGTAGAAAATTTCAAACTATTTTGCTTTATTTTCTATGCTTTCCAAAGTTTCTGCTTCTATTAACTTTTGTGGTACACTGTTCCTTCCACACACACACACATAGTACACCCACACACACTCATACACACCATAACACACACATCTCTCCATTAGCGGTCATCAGTCTTGAGCATCGCGTTCTAAATTTGTCACACAGTTTGAAAATAGAAATAAAAAACGCAGGAAACGACTTTGGTGGGAAGAGGTTAAAGATCGTCGTTCGCTGTTGATGTTGTTGGGGTGTTCCCCTCCACCCCTACACCCCCCCACCCCACTGGCTACTGCTGTGGCAAGTTCGTTGTGGAGGGCGGCGCTGTTCATGCGTCACGTTGCAAGTTGTCGTGCTCAGTCTCAATGGCGACAATCATTTTGGCTGCCACAAAAGGAACTTCAAATCGCTGACTCGAGAGTCGCCTACGAAATGTGACTATTTTTATAGCCATTGTTTGTTGTAATTGTTTTGACTGTTGTTGTTGTTGTAGTTGTTGTTATTCTTGTTGTAATTGCTGTTGTTGTCGATGAATCACTTTGGCCAATTAAAGTCCAAGTCAAGCATCGTATCAATTATGTGACAATTATTATGCTTCTTTAGCCTTTTTTGCACACAAAGTCGCCGCGTTGCCAACCATTGTGAATATCGAGATAACCAAAAATAGCTAATTTCAGCTATTAAATACATTTGCAGCTATAAAACTAGCCAAATGACAGCTAAAAGCTACAATTGCGCTGAGTCAGCGAACGAATCTTTGGTTTAACCAAATAATTAACTTAAGTTAAGTGAATTTAAAATAATTTCCTAAGCTTTAAACTAATTTTAATTTTTTAAGATTAAAAAAATTTAAGATTTTGAAATTTTAGCGTTATCTATTTTTATTTAAAGCCATAAAATTTATATTTTTTTATTTCAATTCTTTTTAAGCTATAAATTTTTAAAGTTTAAGGGTTTAAGGGATTGAAATAAAAACTTTAATGTTAATTTTCAAAAGTTTTTTAAAAATTATTATATGCTCTTAAATATTGAACCCAAAAAAATATACATAAAATATGTCTCAATTTTGATTGCTTTAATTTTTTATAACAACAGATTTTATAAACAATATTTAAGCACATCCAACAAAAATTTTACTTAAATAAAAGTAAAAAAAAATCAATTTGTTTTTAATTTCAAATCACTTCCACGCTGTTTCAAGTTTTAATTGATTACTTAATTAATTGCAATTAGCCAAAACAATGTTATAATTGTGCGTATATGAAAAAGGCTAAACAGCTAGAGTTAATTACCGCTAACAGGGTTACACTTGTAACCAGCGCCAGTGTGTACACATCAGTTTTTGGCTTTCACTGTACTCACAAGGTGTTCATGTCGCCGCGTGTGTCTCCTTGTGTGTGTGTGTGACGAGTGTACACTGTTTTTGTATTTACTTTATTTTAGTTTTTTTTTTTTTTGCGTTTGAAATTCCGCAAATAGCCTTTTCCCCGACCGACTTCAAAGCAAGGCCGTCACAATTCCCACGCATTTTGGATGCGTAGCTGATGAACTGCCTCCGATTTCTCGACTCCAACGCCTCAAAACTGAAACACAAAAAAAAAGAGTATAAAATGAGAGCACGTACTCGCTGATCAGTTGCAGCTATAAGCACGGACGATGTCACCGACATTATGCTTTAGTCCGAAACGACGACGAAGACGAAGACCTCGTTTGTGCGGGGCCAATCACAGCCAGGTTCCCAGTCACAGTCACCGTCACCATCACCGTCACAGTCACATCGCAATCACAATTGCAAATAACAATGTGTGTATTTATTGTTTGCATCACATATTGCGAATTGAAAAGCCAAATACGAAAGGCCGCACTCTTTAATCTAATTCTCTATCTTCTCCTCTATATTTCCTCCTCACTGGCCCTAGTGTTGCTGATTTAGCTTGCTTTTATTACTTACTTTATGCAGAAAAAAAACAAATATTATCTATTTAAAACGCTATCTTCATTTATTATTGCAATTTTCGTAGAAATCACACAATCTTTACAAAGTATCCTCACATTTTCATATCAAGTTTTGCATTAAAAAAAAGTTTTTTGGGAAAAAGGAATTTTTAAAATATATATTTAAAATATATAAAAAATTACAGATACAAGTTAAAAATTTATAGTTTATTAATCAAATTTTAAAAAATTCTTAAATTAGGTTAAGAAGTCTTAAAGCAATATAAAGTAGCTATCGATTTTAGTGCAAATTTTAGTGAAAATAAAACTTTTATAAGTTTTTTCGAGCAGATTTTGCTTTATGTTTCTATTTTTATGCTAGACTTTTTTATAGTTTGGTTTTGGCATCACTGTCGGGGTTTTAACAACAGTTATCAAACGGTTGACGGTTGCTTTAGTGTCACGTTTGTTTAATAAAATTAATATTTACATATGCTCGTATTTACTTGGCCAAAACGCTATTGGCTTTCCTATGCCCAAAACTGGACAAATAGCCAAAAAAAAAGGCCCAAAAATGGCAATAAATATAAAAAAAATTGACATGGCTTGGCAATTTGCAGGGTTACGGCACGCTCTACACAATTGTTGCGGGTATTCCCCATTTCGAAGTACTTAATATTACAAAGATTCAAAGTTCACCCCCTTATAGGTTTTAAGTGTGGCAGATTAAACATTGTTTTTATAAGCATATCGGTTGTTAAAATGTTTTTTTTAACATCAACAAAAAGCTGTTAATCAAATGGGAATACCATTTGCATTAAAGTCAAATAAACAAATTAGTTAAGCCATTTAATTAATTAATTTGCAAGTTGTAACAGGAAGCTCTAAAATAAAAATAAAAAAAATAAAAACAAAACGAAACTAATTTAGCATTTTAACCAAATTGGGAATTCAACAAATTCGAGTTCTTTAATGTCAAACTCTTTTTAGTTTTCGCGTCCGTTTCATTTAATTTCCCATTGTTTTTATTTTGACCATTTAATCTGAGAGTTTTTAGCTTCGTTGTCAGACTTTTAAATGCGTATTTCACTTAGGTTGGATATATTTTTTTAAAGTTATTTATTTAATTATATTTATTTGTATTTTAATTTTTCCTCATACAAATTTGTTTACCTAAATTCAATTTATTTTATTTCACTTTTGTCACATTAAGTTACTTTGTTCCGTTTTCATTATGTAGCCTGTTTCATTCAAGTTCATTCCGTTAGAATAAAAAAGTGTTTGATGTTTTTGTTTTGCGATCTTATAACTTTTTACTAATTAAAAAAAAAAAATAAATTTTTTTATTTATGACTGTTTTATTCCATTTCGTTTCGCTTAAATCAAAAACTGTTTAATATATTTTTTGTTTTTCCATCTTATTATTTCTAAGCCATTTTAATAGAATGAACTAAATTTAAAGCCGTTATGTTTCATTCCATTTCATTTCATTCCAATTCGTTTCGCTTAAATCAAAAACTGTTTAATATATTTTTAGTTTTTCCGTCTTATTATTTCAAAGCCATTTTAATAAAATGAAATAAATGTAAAGCTGTTGTGTTTCATTCCATTTCGTTTTTATTCCAATTGGTTTCGCTTAAATCAAAAACTATTTGATATAGTTTTAGTTTATCCGTCTTATTATTTCTAAGCCATTTTAATAGAATGAAATAAATTTAGAGCCGTTCTGTTTCATTCCATTTCGTTTAATTCCACTTTGTTTCGCTTAAATCAAAAACTGTTTAATATAATTTTAGTTTTCCATCTTATTATTTCTAAACCATTGTAATGGAATGAAATAAATTTAAAGCCGTTCTGTTTCATTCCACTTCGTTTCGCTTAAATCAAAAACTGTTTAATATAATTTTAGTTTTTCCATCTTATTATTTCTAAACCATTTTAATGGAATGAAATAAATTTAAAACGTTCCGTTTCATTCCAATTCGTTTCGCTTAAATCAAAAACTGTTTAATATAATTTTAGTTTTTACGTCTTATTATTTCTAAACCATTTTAGAATGAAATAAATTTGAAGCCATTGTGTTTCATTCCACTTCGTTTCATTCCATTGTGTTACTTAGGAGGCGCTCTCACCGTGCTCCAAAGTCAATTAAACTAATTTGGGCCGAGTCTAAATTCAAGTTTATAGCAAAATATGCGCCTGGCGCAGGTTGCCCACGAAAATGGAGGGAGGCATACCGAAAGTGGGCGTGCCGGGGCGTGGTAGGCTAGCGAAGGGGTTTTTGGGTGTCGGGAAGCCGAGACGAGGCCGCAATTGGCCTCGATTGTGTAGCGCGTTTGCCACTTTTTTTTTTATTTCTTTTTTTTTTTTAGTTTTATTTTTAACAACTTCACCCACATTCAAAATTCGTTTTGGCTTTGGCTTTTGGAAAATAGCAACAACAACAGCAACAACAACAGCAACAACAACAGCAATACCAATAATAATAATAATGAAAACCAGTTCAGTTTGGTTTAGTTTTTGGCATCGGCTTTTGTCTTGTTTCAAGTTGTTGTCGTTTTGTTGCCGCCTTAATGAGCATTCAAGTTGCAAACAACATGTTATAGATTATACTACCTCAGATATATAGGTATACACACATACACATGCACACTTAGACAGTTAGTCCAGTAATTGTTAGCACACAATGCTCAAGATTCACAGCAGTATTTAATTAACCAAGTTGGTAAAGCTTAAATTTTAGTTAAATTCTTACTCTGAAAAAAAATAAGAAATAAAAATATTTAGTATAAAAAATAGCCAGAGTAGTTCTCTCTGGTCTAGTGACGAAAGCAGGCTACAAAAATAAATCTGCTCAGCAATGTTGGCAAAAAGTTATGGGCCAAAACTAAATGATTGCAAAAATAAATAGTTGAATAAAAAGAAATATATTTTTAATTTAACTAAACTTAAAGCTGCTAATTTTGCGACACTTTTTGCTGGAAAGTTAGTACCTTCAGCTGCTTTAATTAATATAAAGTGACCAAAATAATTTTTTAAAAGAATCATTACAACTATTTTCCTTGTAAAATAATTCTAGCAAAATTTTTAAACGCGTCTTTTTGCTGCTTCAGCTGCTTTGTTAAGAAAATTAATCATTTATTTAGTCAAGGAACTATTTACTAATACTTTTTTAACAGTTTTAATAGTTTTCTTTACAACTCTAAATATTTATATATTTTTGCAATATACGTAGATACAATTTCTAACAACACAACTTCTTACAATTATTACAAAGTCTCACAAAATTGATTTCTATCCAGTTCAGCATTCGTAACTCGATTTGTTCTTAAAACAAAAACATAGTAAAATTAATAAATTTTTTTTTGTAATATTCAAGCCACTACTTGCATTAGTTTGCTGTCAAAATATTTACTTGACCAACTGTAAATGTTAAATTGAAATTCAAATTCAAATTCGAGTCGAGAATTCTTTTGAAGCTGTGAGAAATTGCATGAAGTTGCATGCCCCAATGCGGTGCAGCAAGTGTTGCGGCATGTATCAATTACCAATGTGGGGAATCGTGTGTAGAGTTGTGTGTATGCGTGTGTGTGTGTGTATTGTGCCCACACACAGAATCTCTTTTGCTAATGATCAACGATGCAATCAGGCGATCAATGATCTCATCTCATCCATCTTATGATGTCTATGTCCATGGTCGTTTCCCACAACACGGCAAAAGAGCGAGTAGAAGACGGAAGGGGGGGAGGGAGGTAGTAGTAGAGGTAGAGGGAGTTAGCGTAAGGTTGTAAGAGAGCAACAAACTTTGGAAATACCGTTAGTGGCAATCAAATTCAGCGAAGATCAAAAGAGCTAACCGAACAGGTGACCGATCAATCGTCAGATCTATGATTGTTGTAGGTGTTGTCGATGCTTGGTGTTGTTGTTATTGTTGTTGTTACTGTCGATTGTTGCAATAATCATTTGGCAGCAATCTATCATTGCCAAAATGGTCAAAAAGACGTTAAGACATAAGACAACCAGATGTTGGCCGTAGCTAGGAAGTTGTCCATGAGAACCTTGAACTCCAAGCAACCACCGACAAACGGCAACAACAACAATAGAAATACAACAACTACAACAACAACCCAAAGCCAAACAGTTAACTACAGTTTGTTGATGATGGCAACGTCGACACGGCTTTGAAATATCATTTTGAATGGAAATATTGTGGACAGTTTTTTTTTTGGCTCTTTTTTGTCTTTTTGATTGAGTTGAGAGCAACAACAACAACAACGAGCTGAGCTGAGCTGCCGTGCTTTGTTGGCCATGCTAGGTGTTAGCTGTTATGGCCAATTCAGACAACTTGGCTATCTGACAATCGGTGGCAGTTCGCTCCATTAGAGACTCCAGTCATCAGACTTCAAAAACTCTTTAAGCTCAACTCATTTTTATTTTAACATTTATTTATATTTATTTACTCATTGTCGTGTTTTTTTTTCTTCTCCATTTTTTTTCTGCACATTTTTTACTGCTTGATCCGCTTAGGCGTTGGCCAAGTTAACGTTTTGGCCAAAAGCCAAACCCCGAACTGAACAATGTTCCGAGTCTAATCAGACGTCTGTGTGGCATGTAGGGTTTAAAGTTACAGGGTATATGTGGGGTGTGCCAAACAGAGCAGCAAAGCTGAAACCAATGAGCCAAATCGAACGAAAATAGCAAATTTGTATGACTGCATGTAGTAGTATAAGTTGAGTGATTCCATCATGACTATAACTCTCCTCAGCGAGCTTGATTCGCAGCGGACAACTAAATCCTATAGGTCCCATAGGACAAAATTGCTGACTTGTATGAAAAAATGCGCTCTGGCATGAGAACAGGGTCTTTTACAGTCTGGTTTAAGCAGTTTTAAAAGAGTTTAAGATAGTCAACGTTTAAATAAAAATATTAAAATATTATTCTAATTTTTTTGAGTTTGCACTGCGCTCTGACATGAGAACAGGGTCTTTTAGAGTCCGGCTTAAGTGCTTTTAAAACAATTTATGATAGGTAACGCTTAAATATAAATTTTAAAGTATTATTATAATTTTTTTTTCAATCTTTCCGCTGGTCTCAAAGCTAAGTTGACTGTGCACTTCGCTCTGGCATGAGTGCAGGGTCTTTTACAGTCTGGTTTAAGCAGTTTTAAAAGAGTTTAACATAGTCAACGTTTAAATAAATATATTAAAATATTATTCTAATTTTTTTGAGTTTGAACTGCGCTCTGGTATGAGAACAGGGTCTTTTACAGTCGGGCTTAACTACTTTTAGAAGAATTTAAGATGGTCAACGCTTAAATATAAATTTTAAAATATTATTACAATTTTTTTTAATTTTTTCGCTGGTCTCAAAGCTAAGTTGAGCTGGCACTGTTATGTCTAGTGCGGCATACCCCAACTACATGCGTATTTTACAGGGTATGACTGCGTATGTGTGTGTTTGTGTGTGTTTGTGTGTGTTTGTGTGTACATTTGTAATTGGCGCTGAAATCCGGCAATTGTACAATAAACATTATGCTCCCCGTTAGTTGTTGCCGTTACTGTTGTTGTTGTTGTTTTTGTTGTTGTAATTTTCGTTTTTTGCAATGTCATTTCAACTGATGTTGTTGTTGTTGTTGTTGCACTTAAATTTTGTTTGATTTAATTTAGCGTTGTATTTGATTTTTTTATTCATTTTCATTTTTTTCATTTTTTTTCTTTCGAGACTTTTGCGGAAGCGAAAAACTGTTGCGGGTATTACGCTATATGCTCTATATATACACCGATATATAAGTGTAACTATGTATCTCAGTGTGTGTGTGCATAATGCGACAGGCACGTTGTGTGTTTTGCTTTTTGCAATTGGCTTTTACCTAATGTTATTAACGCCATATTGACACACATTTTGGCCAGGCAGAAAGGCAAAAATCTAAGCTAATTACGTGACAGCAACAATGATGCCTACCTCCCTCCCTCCCACCTCCAACACATTATGCACATGTGGCAACTGCCGCCCACACCCTTTTGGGCACGCCCACTGCCTACCCTGCACGTTGCAACATGGGCGGGCGGGCGCTTCCTTAAGAGCTTTCGCTCTCTTTTTTCCACCTGTCACGTACTCGACTCGCAACACGTTTGTGTGTGTGGCACAGTTGCATGGCAATCAGTTTAACTTTTTTTTTCGTCCAACTTTATGACGTTGTCCGTCCGTCCCGCTGTCTGGCTGTTCCACTTTTAGTGGCGCGGGTGGTTGAGCGGCTAGGCACACACTCTGCCAACTCCCAAAGTCAGGTTAATTGCTTCGACAAGTCGACACTTGAGGCTGCCACACGAGGCCTCTGACCTCGGCTGGCATGTATTTAGCCAGGCCAAGAAAACACAGAGCTGCTAAGACGAAGGAATTTTACAAATTCTACAACTCAATCCAATTTGGCATAAAGTACTTGGTACTAAGTACTTCTAAGTTAGCATCAAGTATCTGGTATCAATTGTTATCCAATTTGACTAATAACTTGCTACAGAGCACTAAGTAGCACGCTTTTATAGTTTAACTCAATAGTTATGTACTATAAAATATGTTTTTTAAAATAAATAAATATTTATAAAAAATCTATTGACTGTTGGCTTTAATCCAAAAGAAAACGCTCAAAGTTCTATACTATTTTATTAAAGTCTATTAAATATTTAGTAACGAGCCTAAAAGTTCAAACTCTATATTAAATATGGCAGAATGTTTTAGAACATTATTTAACTTCTAGTTAAACTATTGACTAACTGCTGGCTTCAATCTAACAGAAAAAGCTCAAAGTTGTATACTATTTTATTAAAGTCTATTTAATATTTAGTAATGAAATATGTCACGGGTATTTTGCAAAGATTATTTAACTTCTAGTTAAACTATTGACTAACCGTTGGCTTTCAATCCAACAGAAAAAACTGAAAGCTGTATAAATGTTTATTAAAGTCTATTAATTATTTAGTAATTTAGTTATATATCAGCGTATAAATGTTTATTAAAGTCTATTAAATACTTAGTAACGAGCCTAAAAGTTCAAACTCTTTATTAAATATGGCAGGATGTTTTAGAACATTATTTAACTTCTAGTTAAACTATTGACAAACTGCTGGCTTCAATCTAACAGAAAAAGCTCAAAGTTGTATACTATTTTATTAAAGTCTATTTAATATTTAGTAATGAAATATGTCACGGGTATTTTGCAAAGATTATTTAACTTCTAGTTAAACTATTGACTAACCGTTGGCTTCAATCCAACAGAAAAAACTGAAAGCGGTATAAATGTTTATTAAAGTCTATTAAATATTTAGTAATTCAGTAATATGTCAGTGTATAAATTTTAATTAAACTCTTTATTAAGTAATGCAGTTTATTTTGAGAACATTATTTAACTTCAAGTTAAATTTATAAGGTATTTAAGTTAACAGTTCTTTGTTTTTTTCTGTTGTTTTTTGTATAAAGTTTTTGAAATTTTGGGCTTTAAAATGTAAATTTTAAATTTGTTTTTTTGTTTCAAATAATTTTGTTAAAAGTTTTTGCCAAAAGTGTTGAGTAAATTGTTTGAAAATAATAAAACTGAAATGCTTATGTCTTTAAATGCGAATAAAAGTTTTGAAAGAGCTGCCATGTCATTTCCGTTTTTAGTCATCCGAGTCAATGGAGTTCTCAGCATTAGCTGCCTTCGTGGCCTTTTCTTCCAACTCCAATTTAGTGTTATGCTCCACGGCCTCTATAAAACTTTGATACAAAAGTTTCGAGAATTTGCGATCTGAGATTTCCAATTGCAAAGTTTTTGTTTCATCGGAACTGGAGGATGCCATCGATGTTGTGTCCATGGCATCCAGATCCAACTCGTTAAGGATTTTGAGTTTACGCTGATACTCGGCTATCTCATCACGCATTTGCTGGGCATGCTTGCTGGTGCTGGGTAATTCCAGGCGTTGCTCAAGATTCGCGATAAGTAAGCTGAGCTCATCTCGACGCTGCTGGACTCCAGGCCGCGCATAATTGGTTTCCGCCACATCTAAAGGCGGCGGTGTGGACACTCTTGGTGATGGTATACCATAAATGCCTTCATTATTATTATAAATCCCTGAATTCGTGCTCGATTCGAAGCCGAGCAATACATTGGTATCGGGAGTGGGAGTGCGTTGATGAGGCCGTATAAACTGCATGGGTTCATTAACCACATCATCAATGTAGGAGCCAAAGAACTGCGAGCGCTCATAGCGTGGAGATTCGCTAGTCGATAAGCCCGCAACTCTGCCCAAACGTCCACATTTAGCTGTCAAGTCCTCAGCCTGCGTAATGGAACTATCCGAATCTGAGCCATCCAAACTGCTTGATTTCGATGCCTCCGATGGCTCTGGTGACTCCGATGCCTCCGATGCCTCCGATGGCTCCGATGCCTCCGATGGCTCCGGTGACTCCGATGCCTCCGATGGCTCCGATGACTCCGATGCCTCCGATGGCTCCGGTGACTCCGATGCCTCCGATGCCTCCGATGGCTCCGGTGACTCCGATGCCTCCGATGCCTCCGATGGCTCCGGTGACTCCGATGCCTCCGATGGCTCCGGTGACTCCGATGCCTCCGATGCCTCCGACGGCTCCGATGCCTCCGATGGCTCTGATGGCTCCGATGACTCCGATGCCTCCGATGCCTCCGATGGCTCCGATGGCTCCGACGGCTCCGATGCCTCCGATGGCTCCGATGGCTCCGACGGCTCCGACGGATCCGATGGCTCCGATGGCTCCGACGGTTCCGATGGCTCCGATAGCTCCAAGCTTAGTGGTATATAATCAGCGGTTGTGGTTTGAGCAGTCACTTCGACCTCTGGGGCTTTGGGGGAAAGATTCTGAACCTTCGTCTGTAATTGCTCAGCCGCCAGATTCTTTGGTTCAATCTCTGTACTTTCCTCCACATTCTTCTGATCAATCTCCACACTTTCCTCCTGATTCTTTTGATCAATCTTCATATACTCCTCCGGATTGTTTTCATCAATCTCCAAACTTTCCACCAGTTTCTTTAGAGCAATATCCATACTTTCCTTTTTATTGTTTTGATCAATCTTCATACTTTCCACCAGATTCTTTGGTTCAATCTCTGTACTTTCCTCCTGATTGTTTTGATCAATCTTCGTATACTCCTCCGGATTATTTTGATCAATCTCCATACTTTCCACCAGATTCTTTGGTTTAATCTCTGTACTTTCCTCCTGATCGTTTTGATCAATCTCCATACTTTCCTCCAGTTTCTTTCGATCAATCTCCAAAGTTTCCTCCAGATCTTTGATCAGTACCTTCAACTGTGTCAGATAATCTTTCAGCATGATATCCCAATTTTTCGAATTGATGTCATTTTGTTTACGGATATTCAAGAAGTCATTTTTAGTAATCCTGCGACTCAATTCTTCGGCACTGAACTGTTTCTGCTCCCCGCTTTCATTCTGTTTCTTGGCTTTCTTTGGTTCGCTATTGATTTTGAATGGATTGAAAGACTTCTTCTGGACGGTAGTACTAGTGCCATCAATACGACGTAACTTGCTAGCCACACCATCCGTATCCACACTCCCAGTTCGTTTAATTGCTGATTTTTTGATTTGATTCTCGGTGTTGTCAAGCCAAGCTGGTCCTACCGGAGTCGTACACCTCGGTACCTTTTCCACTTTTCGCTCGCTGCTTTTCATCAATTTGGGCTTACGCAAAGGACCGATCTCTTCTCTCCTCATGTAGGGATGTGTGTTACGCCTCAGGTTGCTGGATTCGTGCCTCTGCTCGCCCACTTGTTTGGCCGGTATATCAGGCGTTGGTTCACACGACATTGGTCCGTACGGCATCAGCTGATGATAGGCAACATTTGGCATAAATGAACCCAATTCCGGTTGAAAGTAAGTTCTATATGGAATATATCCCTCTTGGCGACAACTTGGATTATAGAACGGATCGTTCGCATACAGTTTAGAAATATTTGTAGAACCTAGACACATTTCAGGGGGCTGGACTGTTTGTAGTTTTGGCTTCGTTGTATAAGGTAAGAAACTGGATCTTTGCTGCTTCATGTAAGAACGAAACCAGGATGAAGTATGGTCCGACGAAGTGTTCAGCGGGGCAGGGGTCCTTACTGAGGCAGACCTTAGATAGGCAACCCTCTGAAGGGCAGACCTCTGAGCGGCAGACCGTAGATAGGCAGGCCTCTGAGAGGCAGAGCGCTGAGAGTCAGAGCTCACAGAGGAAGACACCTGAGATGAAGACCGCTGAGAGGCAGTGCGCTCAGAGGCCGTTTTCTGGGACGTAGATCGGCCAGGCGAATGCTTTGCTGATGAAGAGTGTCCAGACGAATGCTTTCCTGATGTAGAGTGTCCAGACGAATGCTTTCCAGACGAAGAATGCTTTCGAGACGATGAATCCCCAGAGGAACGTTTCTGCGATGAAGCCTTGTCAGAGGAACGTTTCTGCGATGAAGCCTTGTCAGAGGAACGTTTATGCGATGAAGCCTTGTCAGAGGAACGTTTCTGCGATGAAGCCTTGTCAGAGGAACGTTTATGCGATGAAGCCTTGTCAGAGGAAGGTTTCAGAGAGGAGCTGTGCGAAGTGCTACGATGCGAAGGGGTTTTGGTTGGTGATTCCTTGCGAATCGAATGCTTTCGAGCCGTAGAATACCCCGAGGAATGCTTTCGAGACGAAGACTCTACAGACGAACGTTTCTGCGATGAACCACTGCCAGACGAAGATCTTCCAGAGGAAACAAACCGAGGCTTAAACATATCAAACTCCAGTTTATGCATCGAACTGTTGAACTTTTCGGTCTTGTAACGCTTCAAGTCCTTGTCGGAAATATCCGAATCATTTGGATGACGACGCTTCGAACGCTTGAAAGTGGAAATGGCCTGTTGTTTCCGTTCGGCTTCCTCCTCCATTTCAGCTAACAAACATAGTTGTTCCATTTCACGGAGCTGCATGCGATAACCGTAAGCGCTGGCACCTTTCATCATCCAAATTGCAGCATTTACAACATAAATGTGAGGCAAAATGTGTGCACCCGGTAATTTGAGATGACAACGCAAAAAGCGATCCAAATGGATGTCGAGTGGAACACGTAGTTCGGCCATTTTCTTCTTGTCCCTGACCACCTGGATAATTGCATTCACCAGGGATAGGGTTGTCGGAATATCCCGGCACAGGCGTATACGCTTATCTGTCGCAGAGGGAATCTTCATCTCGGCAGTTGGCCCAGAAGGAATCATCTGCTCGGCAGTTGGCTTATTGTCCACCTGCTCCACAGTCTTGACATTCTCGTCCTCCATTAGACTAGTTTTCCCAGAAGGAATCATCTGCTCGGCAGTAAGAGCATGTTCCTTTTGCTCCACGGATTTGAGACTCGCGTCCTCCATTTGACTAGTTGTCCCAGAAGGAATCATCTGCTCGGCAGTAAGAGCATGTTCCTTATGCTCCACGGATTTGAGACTCGTGTCCTCCATTTCATTGGCTGCAGCAGATGGAATCTTCTCGTCAGTTTTCCCAGAACGAATCATCTGCTCGGCAGTAAGAGCATGTTCCTCCTGCTCCACAGTCTTGACATTCTCGTCCTCCAGTGGATAAGTTGCCCCAGAAGGAATCTTCAAATCGGCAGTAAGAGCATGTTCCTCCTGCTCCACAGTCTTGACATTCTCGTCCTCCAGTGGATAAGTTGCCCCAGAAGGAATCTTCAAATCGGCAGTAAGAGCATGTTCCTCCTGCTCCACAGTCTTGACATTCTCGTCCTCCAGTGGATAAGTTGCCCCAGAAGGAATCTTCAACTCGGCAGTAAGAGCATGTTCCTCCTGCTCCACAGTCTTGACATTCTCGTCCTCCAGTGGATAAGTTGCCCCAGAAGGAATCTTCAACTCGGCAGTAAGAGCATGTTCCTTATGCTCCACAGTTATGAGACTCTCGTCCTCCATTTCATTAGCTGCAGCAGATGGAATCTTCTCGGCAGTTGTCCCAGAACGAATCATCTGCTCGGCAGTGAGAGCATGTTCCTTTTGCTCCACAGTCTTGAGATTCTCGTCCTCCAGTGGATAAGTTGTCCCAGAAGGAATCTTTTTTTCGGCAGTGAGAGCGTGTTCCTTTTGCTCCACGGATTTGAGACTCTCGTCCTCCATTTCATTAGCTGCAGCAGATGGAATCTTCTCGGCAGTTGTCCCAGAACGAATCATCTGCTCGGCAGTGAGAGCATGTTCCTTTTGCTCCACAGTCTTGAGATTCTCGTCCTCCAGTGGATAAGTTGTCCCAGAAGGAATCTTTTTTTCGGCAGTGAGAGCGTGTTCCTTTTGCTCCACAGATTTGAGACTCGCGTCCTCCATTTCATTGGCTGCCCCAGAAGGAATCATCTGCTCAGCAGTGAGAGCGTGTTCCTTTTGCTCCACGGATTTGAGACTCTCGTCCTCCATTTCATTAGCTGCAGCAGATGGAATCTTCTCGGCAGTTGTCCCAGAACGAATCATCTGCTCGGCAGTGAGAGCATGTTCCTTTTGCTCCACAGTCTTGAGATTCTCGTCCTCCAGTGGATAAGTTGTCCCAGAAGGAATCTTTTTTTCGGCAGTGAGAGCGTGTTCCTTTTGCTCCACAGATTTGAGACTCGCGTCCTCCATTTCATTGGCTGCCCCAGAAGGAATCATCTGCTCGGTAGTGAGAGCGTGTTCCTTTTGCTCCACGGATTTGAGACTCTCGTCCTCCATTTCATTAGCTGCAGCAGATGGAATCTTCTCGGCAGTTGTCCCAGAACGAATCATCTGCTCAGCAGTGAGAGCGTGTTCCTTTTGCTCCACGGATTTAAGACTCACGTCCTCCATTTCATTAGCTGCCGCAGAAGGAATCTTTTCGTCATTTGTCCCAGAAGGAATCATCTGCTCGGTAGTGAGAGCGTGTTCCTTTTGCTCCACGGATTTGAGACTCGCGTCCTCCATTTCATTGGCTGCCCCAGAAGGAATCATCTGCTCGGCAGTGAGAGCATGTTCCTTTTGCTCCACAGTCTTGAGATTCTCGTCCTCCAGTGGATAAGTTGTCCCAGAAGGAATCTTTTTTTCGGTAGTGAGAGCATGTTCCTCCTGCTCCACAGATTTGAGACTCTCGTCCTCCATTTCATTAGCTGCAGCAGAAGGAATCTTCTCGTCAGTTGTCCCAGAACGAATCATCTGCTCGGCAGTTGGCTTATTGTCCAACTGCTCCACAGTCTTGAGATTCTCGTCCTCCAGTGGATAAGTTGTCCCAGAAGGAATCTTTTTTTCGGTAGTGAGAGCATGTTCCTCCTGCTCCACAGATTTGAGACTCTCGTCCTCCATTTCATTAGCTGCAGCAGATGGAATCTTCTCGGCAGTTGTCCCAGAACGAATCATCTGCTCGGCAGTGAGAGCATGTTCCTTTTGCTCCACGGATTTGAGACTCGCGTCCTCCATTTGACTAGTTGTCCCAGAAGGAATCTTCAACTCGGCAGTAAGAGCATGTTCCTTATGCTCCACAGTTATGAGACTCTCGTCCTCCATTTCATTAGCTGCAGCAGAAGGAATCTTCTCGTCAGTTGTCCCAGAAGGAATCTTTTTTTCGGTAGTGAGAGCATGTTCCTCCTGCTCCACAGATTTGAGAGTCTCGTCCTCCATTTCATTAGCTGCAGCAGAAGGAATCTTCTCGTCAGTTGTCCCAGAACGAATCATCTGCTCGGCAGTTGGCTTATTGTCCAACTGCTCCACAGTCTTGAGATTCTCGTCCTCCAGTGGATAAGTTGTCCCAGAAGGAATCTTTTTTTCGGTAGTGAGAGCATGTTCCTCCTGCTCCACAGATTTGAGACTCTCGTCCTCCATTTCATTAGCTGCAGCAGATGGAATCTTCTCGGCAGTTGTCCCAGAACGAATCATCTGCTCGGCAGTGAGAGCATGTTCCTTTTGCTCCACAGTCTTGAGATTCTCGTCCTCCAGTGGATAAGTTGTCCCAGAAGGAATCTTTTTTTCGGCAGTGAGAGCGTGTTCCTTTTGCTCCACAGATTTGAGACTCTCGTCCTCCATTTCATTGGCTGCCCCAGAAGGAATCATCTGCTCAGCAGTGAGAGCGTGTTCCTTTTGCTCCACGGATTTAAGACTCACGTCCTCCATTTCATTAGCTGCAGCAGAAGGAATCTTCTCGTCAGTTGTCCCAGAAGGAATCATCTGCTCAGCAGTGAGAGCGTGTTCCTTTTGCTCCACGGATTTAAGACTCACGTCCTCCATTTCATTAGCTGCCGCAGAAGGAATCTTTTCGTCATTTGTCCCAGAAGGAATCATCTGCTCGGTAGTGAGAGCATGTTCCTTTTGCTCCACAGTTATGAGACTCTCGTCTTTCATTTGACTAGTTGTAATATCCTCAGCCATTTGCTATCAATGCATTTTTAAAATCAATGTATATAAATTATAATTTAATGCAGTTTTTTCTTACTTACTAAAAATTGATGTTGAGCTTTGCACAAATTTTTTTCAAGAGAAGAGAAATTGAACGTAGCGTCGCAAGTAAATACAACCATGGGAAGGAACTACGATATTTTTATCGTTCTAAATGTGAGCTTTGATAGATTTGGCGTTTTGCAACACTGATTGCGATACTAGGCAGCAGTAATCCAACATACTTGCCGAACTCACAGAAAAGAAGACAACATTTAGATGATTTTTTAAAGATTAAAAAATGCTTATTAGGAGTAGCACTTACAGTTTATCTTAAATAGCTGAAACGATTAATTTCCAGCTGATCAAGTAGCACATCTCTAACAAGCGTAGTTTTTAGCACTTTCCAACACTGCTTTCGGCAAAAAACAGTTACAAACGCTGCGCGTGCTCAGTGTAAACAAAGTGTAGACAAAATATGCAAAAATTCTTGTCGATTGAGTGAAAGAAAGTAAAAGTCGAGAGCAAAACATTTTAAAAATTCAAGTTCAATTTGCTCATTTGAATGCCGACTCCAACTCCAAGTCCAAGTCCAATTGGAAGAAGCTGAAACACACAAGCAGCTCATAAACAGCAAGTCCAACTGATTGCAGCCAGTAGAAGATGAAACAGACAAAAGCAGCTCATAAATTGTATGCCAAAATTGAAGAAGGTTCAATCACAAACTATGCCAAGTTATTAAATGGTCGATGCCCAAACGTGGGCAGTGTAAACGATGAGTCGGTTTCGATTTCAGTTGCTGGAAAGTAAGAGAAATAAACTGTACAGTGGGCGAAAACACAAACAAATGTGATAAGAAAGCAGAGCTGCTGTAAATAACCGACTGGCAAATGCTCTAAACTGCATTGAAAGCCATTTAATGAGATGCATTTCATAATTGCCAGACGGCATTTATCCTGCTGACTAAAATGGTCAACTGGCAAACTGCCACGCCCACATGACAGACGTCAATTGTGATGCCCTTTTAAAGAGAGTGCGGTGTAGAGTCGAGAGAGAAACAATAAACACCAAATAAAGCACTTTGAATGCAGTTTGTAAAGATATCCATAAATAAACAAAAAATAACACATCGAGATATAAAAATAATAAGCGAGGGGAGTAGAGTGGGGGGGGGAGGGGACGGTGTGTATATATTGAAATTGTTTAAATATTAAATTATTACAAAAATGTGCATAAATGAATAACGAATGATGTAAATGGAAATGGAAATGCATGACACGTCGATTTGCTGTTGTTGTTGCCACACGTCGTGCAGCGAATCGAATTGGAATTGGAATTGGAATTGAAATTGGGAATGAGATGCGACTACAATGATGACATAACCTCAAACATCTTAAATGCCGAGGGCGTCAAAATGGATATAACAAGTGTCAACACTTGCAAACAGGATGCCACACAGTTGATATACGACAACGACACAACAAATTTATGCAAATCCCCATAAACTGAACCAAAAAGTGTACACGGCACCGCTAGTGACGAAAGCGTGCTCCGTGCTCCACACCAAAGTGACTTAACCCATTTCATTTAAAGTTCTTTTAACAACTAAATTGAGCAAATTTGTTGGTGAAATTTGTTGTCATCTCGAAGTATAACAAAGAAAATACAGAAAAATACTTTAGAATAAGTGAGGGAAATCCTAAAACAACAAACTGAAAAAAGAAATTATGAATAGGTAAATAGAGATGACGTAGAGTGTTGGTAAAAAGGTTTTCTTTTGTCTATTAAGTTTGTTTTTATAACGCTTACTCAAAAAGAATACAGGGCAGGCAGAGGAAGGCAGATGAAGGCTTTTCCGAGCCCATAGAGTATAGACATTCTTGATAAGCAACAACAAGCGAGACGATATGGCCGTCCGTCCGTATGAACAACTGCATCTTACAGACTAGAAAAGCTATGGGGCACCAAGTTTGCAAAGAAGTATCTGAGTTAAAATACAGTTTCATAACAGCATAAGTTGAGCATAACTAGTGATATGGTGACCAGCATTATGAGTACTCCTCTGTCATGATAACTATCCTCAGCAAGTTTGATCCGAATCATATAATCATACATCCCATAAAACACCTGAATCTTACAGACTATAAAAGTATCTGAGTTAAAATACAGTTTCATAACAGCATAACTAGTGATATGGTGACCAGAATTATGAGTACTAGGTAAATATAACTATTCGAATCGGATTTAATGTATCCCATAGCTCCCATAGATCACCTGAATCTTACAGACTATAAAAGTATCTGAGTTAAAATACATTTTCATATCATCGCAACTAGTGCTATGGTGACTAGAATTATGAGTACTCTCTCATTACAACTATTCTCAGCAAGTTTGATCCGAATCGGATTGAATGTATCCTATAGCTACCATAGAACAAATCGTTTAAAAACTGCTTATTTGTAAGGCAAGTGAGTACGAGGTCTTTTACAGTCATTTGGCTTGACTGTAGCCCTGCTCACTGCTTTTATACTATACATAAACTGTTTCTTATACCGCTTAGCACTGCTTACCCCTTGCAATTAATCCCCAAAGTGTTTTCTTTTTAGGTGAAAATACCTGAAATGCATTTGCGTCGAGGGTATCTGTGTCAGGCACCCAATTCATGGGTTCTACAATTTATTTCTTTCATTCACAAAAAAATTCCGTCTGCTCAAAATGTTGACTGATGAGTGACGAGTGTGTTGCGTGTGTCTATTTTATATTTTAATTAATTATGCCTAACATTGTGGCGCCATAATGATATGCCCACTGTACCGCCCACACCCACTGTGCTGCCCACTACTCCTACCACTGCGCCAACTTATCTCTCAGTTCATTTGATTAACTCTGCTCCCATACAAACTGCATTTCAATCAGCTCAGGAGGTAAACTAACTTTGCGCAGGGATTAAACAAGTGCTAGGTGCACAGTGGCGTAGTGTGGAGGGGGGGTTTGGTAGGGTAAGGGGCTGGGTGCCTTGTTGGCGGTCTGCGCGTCGCCGTCAGCCTAAAAATGCCGCGCTAAATTCTTGAGACGCTTAAAAATAAACTTTTTCTAGATTTTTGTCGCGCTTTTAAATAAGCCAAAAACATTTCTTTTTTATTTTGGTATTTTTTTTGGGTATTTTTTGATTTTTGTGTTTTTGTTTTTCACTTTCACTTGCAAACGCATTGCATTGCATTGCGTCTAATTTATTGTTGTTGCCGCTCTTTAATTTGTTTGCGCTTTTTTCATCATCTTCTTGCCTCTTTCAGCACGCAAATTATGTACGGCAGGCGGCGGAGGGATATTTGGCCCGACGACAGGCCCGCAACAAATCAATGACACGCTCGATGACTTCCGGATTGGCGGGACCAATACTCGCCCTGGGCAATGTCCACTATCTGCCGGCAGCCAAGAGCGGAACATTCTTCTCCCGCGACAACGTCTCCAACTTCATAACCTGGTGCAGGTGGGTTAAGCCATAAATATTTGTATTATTCAAGAAGATAGAGGTGTATAAAAGGTTTAATAAGTAGACAAATTTGTTATAAACACTTTTAAAAACTGATTCAATCGAGGATCGTTATGAGACTTCTTGGATTAAATATAAGTATATTGTATTATTCAAGAAGACAGAGGTTTATAAGGTTTAAAAAGTAGACAAGTTTGTTATGAACATTTTCAATCGAGGATCGTTTTGAGACTTCTGGGATTAAATTATATATTTATCTCCAGTTCAATCGAGGATCGTTATGAGACTTCCTGGATTAAATATATATATTGTATTGTATTAGTCAAGAAGTCAGAGGTGTATATAGGGTTTAAAAAGTAGACAAGTTTGTTATGAACATTTTTGAAAACTGATTCAATCGAGGATCGTTATAAGACTTCTGGGATTAAAAATATATTTATATTATTCAAAAAGTCAGAGGTGTATAAAAGGTTTAAAAAGTAGACAAGTTTGTTATGAACATTTTTGAAAACTGATTCAATCGAGGATCGTTATAAGACTTCTGGGATTAAAAATATATTTATATTATTCAAAAAGTCAGAGGTGTATAAAAGGTTTAAAAAGTAGATCGCAGTTTAATCGAGGATCGTTATGAGACTTCTGGGATTAAATATATATTTGTATTATTCAAGAAGTCGGAAGTGTATATATATTTTAAAAAGTAGACAACTTTGTTATGAACATTTTTGAAAACTGATCGCAGTTCAATCGAGGATCGTTTTGAGACTTCTGAGATTAAATATACATTTGTATTATTCAAAAAGTCAGAGGTGTATATAAGGTTTAAAAAGTAGATCGCAGTTCAATCGAGGATCGTTATAAGACTTCGGAGATTAAAGTTTTACTCCCCTTTACAGGAACATTGAATAGAAGATCAGTTCTTTAAAATCATCATCAGAGCTTAATTTATTAAACTTTGGACACTGTAGAAAACTGATCAACTAACACAAATCAGTTGATATATATATATATATATATATATATATATATATATATATATATATATATATATAATACATTCTTATATATATTATATACAAAAAGAAATCGAACCAAAACCAATTAGAGTTGAATTTACTCCTCGTACTCGTTAAAGTACTCCTTAGGTTAACATTAGACTGATCCTCTTAACATAGCTGAAACTAAAGAACAATCCAATAAATAAACAATGCTGATCAGCTATTATATACAATTATTTTATCTAATCTAATAAGCTACAAAGTATTTCCAATACCGATCAGTGTTAGATCACAGATCGTTAAAGTACTTCTTAGGTTAAAATTTGACTGATACTCGTAATATATATTCTGAAGATCAACTGAAGATCATTTGAATAAATTCTTGCTAAAGCTGATCGGAAATGTTTTTTAATGTTTGATTAAAAATGATTAATCTAATCGACAAGGTTTTCTTAAACTAATCAGTGACTTATGTTGAACTTTTTAGAACTTCTTTGATTAAATATAGTAAACCATTATGTAGGGAAGTTAAAGCCATTAACTCTATAAAAAATAAACTAATAAAAGATTTTAATTCAATAGTAAACTTTGATTCAAGTCAATTTAATTTACTGTTGTGCTTTGTTAGAAGTTCAATGGATAAAAGATTAAATTAAAATGTTAAAATTACTTTTAAAAAATAGCAATAAAATTAAAAAAGTGATTAACGATTGCAGATTTTAGATTTTAGCTTAATAAGCATTAGACTCTTTTGTTTTAGCTTTAATTGATGATTAAGCGAAAGTAGAAGAGAGTTGGCTAAAAATAGCGATGGCGTGAAATCTTTTTCAATTGATTTTTACTAGATGAATAATCAATTATAGCAGATCAATCAATGAAACTTACAAAAAAAAAATCGATTAACAAATTGAAAACAAAAGTAATTTTTTTGATTAATTTTTGATAGAGAGCTTTTTGTGTCTAAACAGAATATTAAATATTGTTTTTTTATCGATTGCAGAAAGAGCCTTAAAATCATCGAGTGCCTTTTGTTCGAAACGGACGATCTGATTATGCGTAAGAACGAGAAGCATGTGATTCTCTGTCTGCTCGAGGTGGCACGACGAGGCGCCAAGTTCGGTAAGTGATACCCAAACGATTAATCAATCAAAATCGAAACTTATCGATATGCAACGATAACAGGCATGCTGGCACCAATGCTGGTACAGATGGAGCGACAAATCGATCGTGAAATTGCCGCCGATAACAAAGCAAATGGCGTCGGCTGTGGCACACAGACAAATAACGGTTGCTCCGAAAGCGGCACACAAACCGAGGCGCCACCTGCCGGCGCCGAGTGTGTGGCCGTCGAAACGGATCTGTATGACAGCGATACGGAGAATGAGGACGAAGATGACAAGGATCCGATGCTTATGTATGGACCACAACCGCAGATTGTGACCAACGATCTGAAGAGTCTCGATGAAATGGTAAGTTAAGTGTTTATCGATAAGCACGAGCTATCGATTACCAGCTGGCAACCCCTTTACTCTCTAGCCCCGTCTCTCTACCTCTCTCTGTCTCCCCTTCGCTCTCTGCTGTTTTCTCTTTGCTGAACTTTTCTTTTCTTTTTTTTTCTTCAGTTTTTTTTATGATTTTTTTGCAGGCAAAGCTCACGACTTTTTTTTCTCATTGTTGTTGTTGTGACTTTTCTCATGTCCATTTTTAGCCATGGCTAAGTTTCCAGTTTCAAACTTGGTCAAAACAAATCAAAAGCAAACAACAGCGACTAGTCTAACAAATGCAATGTATAATTGTTTCAACGATTTCGTGGGGGGAAAACTTTTGGCCAAAAACGGATATCGGATATACACACACACACACACACACATGTGTGTGTGTCACTGTATTACCCTTACCAAAATTGTTTTTAGCGTCGACTGTCAAACGTGGTTATCGCCATCGAAATCGTGATTCGTGTTTTGATTGTTCTGATTCAACAAAGTTTTATAAAGTTTATTCAGTTTTGAAGTGACCATAGAAATTGTGTATATTGCAATTTGCAATTTGAATTATGTTTTAGCGGAAGCACTCGTATCGATAGTTCATAGTACTAAGATAGATTGTAAGTTCTAAGATAGTACTAAGTTTTAGAGTTGAGTTTGTTGTGTGGTAAAAATATTTCCAAAAATCTTTCTTCTAGTCGAAGTAGCTTCTAACTGCAGTTCTTTTAGTATATTTTTATATATCATAATTTTAATTAAACTTTGATAAGGATTGGGATTTGATATCGTTATTTTTGGTAACAAATAGAAATTGAAAGTAGATACATATAACAATATTTCTGTATATACTTAATGATCCACCATTAAAAGTCTTTTGAAAGGCTACAGTAGAGTGAGCCTACTCTAAAAGACCCCAAGCTATGTGCTATGGTAGCTTTAGGATTCGCATCAAACTTGTTGATGATAGTAACAATCAAACTATACACATCATATGTAAATTTGTTAACAATAGTTTTAGTGGTTTACAAGTTATGTTCTTATGAAAATGGGGACAACAATTTGAAATAAATTTGAACTGACATACACTAAAGACGAACTATCATAGCAAATTTCATGGGCATAGTTCCTACGACGGACGTGCAGACAACGCTATATCGACGCGGCTGTTGATGCTGTTCAGGAATATATATATTTAAAGGGGTTGGCATGTGGTCGCGCTGCCTGCTTCGCACAAAGCTAGTAGAGCCTTGAGGTGTAAAAGTATAGACTTGTTTATTGAAAGAGCTGCTTCATTTTGACTTAATTTTACTATATGCTGCTATATTATATAGTAAAACGAATGTCTGATCGGCGTTAGGGAATTATATAGCTAGTGACTTAAATATTTAAATGAGTTAAATAAAGGCTAATATTGCTAAGCTTACGAAGGAACTTTTTGTTAAGCTATTAACTAATTTATTTGCATTAAATTATGTGAATTTTAGTTTAAGGAAAGTACTTGCTAGTATATTTAATATATAAACTGATGCATCAGCCTTAATATGGCTACATAAAGTTTTTAAATATGAATTCTCAATTCTATTAATTGAAAATTGCAACTATTGATTTACTTAAGCTGTGAATCGACTGCAATTAATCAATTGTTAAATATATTGAGCAATAGCTATAAGCTCTAAATCCACTGCTCCTATTGATTGATTGATTGATGGTTTGATGTATTGCTGTTACATTTGTTCAAGTGGCAGCAACAATTGCTGCAGTTACTGCTGTTGCTGCTGCTGTTGCTGCTGCTGCTGCTTATGTCACTTCTGTGGTCTCATCATATTGTAAATTAATTTGACAAGATGTTTTCAAGGCGTGTTGCACTGCTGTACAGATCAACGGCTGTACGTCTGATCAGTTGCACTGTTTTGCCTTGTGGCGCCACCGATGTGCCAACAACAATTACAACAGATCGCAATTGGCAATGTAATTGCTAAGTGCGACGGCGAGCAGCGATTGTGCGATGACAACAACCGACGACAGCAACATGCAACATGCAACATACAACTTACAACACTGCACACAACACAACACACAGCACAACACACACAAAACTACACACAACATGCAATGGCAACGGCAGCGCCCAAGGATTGAGGAGCACAAACATCGCTTTAAATCGGAAAACTAATGAAAAGCCATGCAAACATTTCCTCACGCCGCCAGCAACATTGACATCAATGACGACAACAACAACAATGCCACTACACGCGCCCCCTTCTGTCCCTCTACCACTCCCACTACCTCTCTCTCTCTCTCTCTCTCTCTGCATCTCAGTCTCTTTTTGGCCACAATCGACAGCTGCTGGATGGATAGCTGGATAAATCGTTGCGCATTTATTGAACACAACTTGGAGCATGCCACAAACAGCGCCACTTGCTAGCGATGTGTTTAGTTTGGCACATATCGATTAACGATATACGATAGTTTTACTGGGCTAGAAGTTATAGAAGCTCCAACTTTGCTGGTTGTTTACTCTTTGTTAATCTTTGAGCATACATATCATTAGAGTTACGCCGGTTATCGGTTCAGTTTTATAGTGAATATATCTCTTAATTTGATCTGATAAACAGTAATAATAGGTATAAACTAAAAGCTACCAGATCCTCAGAGTTTTACTGAAACTTCTTCTGCAATTTCTGGGGGAAAAACACAAAAGTTTTAAGATCGTTAAGATCGTTACTATAACATCTATAACATATAGCATAAATATCATTAGAGTTACGCTTACCCATAGAGGGTTAAAGGTTCAGTTTTATAGGGAATATATCTCTTAATTTGATCTGATAAACAGTAAAGTGCATTTTCAATGTAGGTGTAAACTAAAAGCCACCAGATCCTCACAGTTTTACTGAAACTACTTCTGAAATTTCTCGGGGAAAAACACAAAAGTTTTAAGATCGTTAAGATCGTTACTATAACATCTATAACATATAGCATAAATATCATTAGAGTTACGCTTACCCATAGCGGGCTATCGGTTCAGTTTTATAGGGAATATATCTCTTAATTTGATCTGATAAACAGTAATAATAGGTATAAACTAAAAGCTACCAGATTCTCAGAGTTGTACTAAAACTTCTTCTGAAATTTCTTGGGGAAAACACAAAAGTTTTTATAAGATCGTTACTATAACATCTATATCATATAGTATATCTTCAAGTATATCCTCTAGTATATCTTAAAACTATAACTCTACACACACTTGCCAAATATAAGACTGTAAAAGACCCTGTACTCATTTGAGTGCTCACTTTAGTAACCTTCGATCGATTAGTCCTATGTAAGGTATAGCATATAGTTGTCTGATCCGGTCTGCTCAGCACTCAGCTACTACCTCAATTCATCTGAGCTCTAAAAACCCCACACGTGTTCACTTTAAAGTATTGGATCTAGATCTATCTAGACTAATCTATAGTCCTATGTTAGCTATAGTATATAGTTGTCTGATCCGGTCTGCACAGTACTCAGCTACTACCTCAATTCATCTGAGCCCTAAAAACCCCACAAGTATTCACCTTAAAGTAGACTTATCTATTGGAAACGATAGTTGGCTCTCGCTGCACATCAGCAGCCATGGCAACAACAACAACAGCAGCAAAGTGGCCCGGCGGGCGGACATGCTCAATGGATCTGCTGAATGGCTCAGGCTTAACCTAGCTCTGGCAACCACTTGGATGGAGATTGCCGCTTTTTGTCTGGCCAAGACGATCAGTCAGTTGGCCAATCAATTTGTTTGCAGCGGCTGTAACAGCAGCAACAGTTGCTGCCGTTGCCGTTGCTGCCAAATCAGCAAATAGCCTCAACAACTTGTCGAAAATCAAATGATGTGCCACCAAGTGGCAAGCGAACGAGGGGCAAACGGAATGCAAAATGGACAACAGACGCGGGACAATGGACAATGGACGTTGGACGTTGGCCGTTGGACTATGGACAAGTCAGACAAAACCAGCCACGAATCATTTGTCGCTGCCGTTTGGCACGTCCGCGTCGTCGTCGTCGTTGTTGTTGTTGCATGCGATTTATGGCCTGGCCAGGATCACAGCGCCATTGCCAGCGCCAGCTAATCTCGCATGCGTCACAGTCTTGCCAACATTATGATACCCTCTAAAACGCTTACTCCAAGCGGGTATGATGTTTCAAGTGAACTCAGACAGCAGCTATACAGGGTATTTCACAGTCGGTCAGTGCTTGCCACTTGTTGCAGTCGTTGCCGCATTTGTGGCCGTTGTCGATTGCAGATCTCTTTTTGCAGCTTATCGCCAAATGCTAGATTTATTGTGATGTCGACTTACCACACACAAAAGGCAGCAACGCCGGCTCCACTGCTCCTCCCCTCTCCCTAGTGTTGCCCTCCACCTCCCCCCTTCACACAGCACGCATACAGCTGTGTGGCACAGTTCCCAATTGCTCCTGGGCCCTCCTGTTGCTTTTCCTTGTTTTGCGAATAACAACTTCAAGATCTATAGCAAGTCTTGGGCTTGCCAGAGTTCTGGTTACCCTGTGCACAACTGTTGGCAGCTAACAACTTTGTTTACTTGGTTGGCCTCAACTAACCGCTAAGCAAACCCATTAAATACAGGGTATATTTGCAACTAGCGAAGTTCAAAGGTGCAAATGCGT